>CM067765.1:28745261-33545261 GCA_034642375.1 Vigna nakashimae
CCATATCTCCTAGAGGCACTGAGCATCTACCACATCCATAACTTAGTTCATCATCCTTGGACCATTTCCTACCATATTTCCGCACCATTCATCCAAGGAAACACCCTTCCATACACATCTCCTAGCTTTGGCCCAACCTAGCCAAGGAAGTTGCTATCAGAGTGACTGTCCAACAAGCTAGAAATTATGTTCCAACAGCATTCAAAGACACTAAAATGATTGTTTTCAGTTTCTATTTCAGAAGGCATCAATCAAAGTTAAATTTTGTAGCATATAAGTGATGTTAGGAGTTGTTTTCATTGTAATTTGTTGCTCATATCACTTAACCTTTTGTTCTTTTAGTGTAGTATTTGTTGTTTTTGCTAAGTGGCTTGGGAAGATTCCCTTGGTGAAATTTTAAGTTCATAGTTAAACATCCTAATAGCTTTGAAACCGTGAATTAGTTGTTAAAGTGTGTAATAGGCTCCAAGTGGCACATGCACTTTCACTTAGGGTTGTCTAGCATTACAAACTTAATTTACATTTTGATTTACTTTCCTTTAATTACTTGCTTTTTTCCTTTTATAAGCCTCCGTGATATCTAGGATTGTATTGTATTTTAAATTAACCTTCCTTTGGTTTATGAGCATTTTGTGTTTGCATTTGAAAAGATTTTTACCTGGAAGCTTAGATAAAGATAATCTAAGGAAACTCTAGTTAGGAAGGACTTGGTTTCTAAGCTTGTTCATTATGACTCACCTCTCCTTCGTGGGAGCTACTTTGAACAACTTTACCTTTAGTTTCTTTCCAGAAATCCATCAATGAAAAAAACAAGAAATTTTTATGGAAATCTTTTCACTCACAGCTTGTGAAAGTTCTTTGAAAAACTTGTGAAAAAAATTTACAACTTCACAACATGTGTATTAATCAATCAAGTGTGTAGAGTAGTGTGAGGCATAGCCAAGAGAGCATGTAATTAAGCAATAAGCTCCAACAAACAAAGGGAGAAATTAGTAAGCTCAAGGATATGTTTGTTTAATTCATGGTTAGCCAAAACAAAGGAAAATAAAAAGTGGAGTCCTCACACAGGACAAAGAAATTCCTTGGAGACACATCCCCGTCTCCTAGTGAGCAGGAGCTCTATAGTAGTCATCACAATGATGACTTCTATCAAACACCTCCGAGGAGAACCCAAAGACCTAGGGAACATCACAAAAGGGAACCTAGGATAGATCTTCCTCCCTTCCATGGCAAACAAGATATAGAGGAGTATTTGGAATGGGAGATGAAAGTTGAGCAATTGTTTGAGTGACACAATGTGAATGATGAGAGGAGAGTAGCCATGGCTACTTTGAGCTTTCAAGGACATGTCATGTATTGACGGACTGCCTTGGTGAGAGACCTAAGAATTGGAAATCAACCTCAAATAAGATATTGGAATAAACTATAGGTCAACCTTGGGAAGAAAACATGTGCCTTGAGAATTGATGGACCAGCTCCATAGGCTCCAACAAAAGAAGCATGAGTGTTGAGGAAAATAGGTAAAGAATGGATTTAGTCAGGTTGAGGGTGGGATAAGATAAAAGCCAAGAATTACAATTGCAAGGTTCCAAAGTGTATTAAACTATGACATTAAGGATAAGGTAAAACTCTTACCTTATAATGATCTTATTGATTTAGTCCAAATGTGTGTTAGAGTAGAACAACAATTAAAAACGAAAACTTCCTCTAAAAGAGACTACTCTAGTGATAATGGTTGATTTCACCGTTATTTAAGAGTAAATTTTGATATCAAATGAACCCTTTTTGACTTAAAAACTTGTTTTTTCTCTTGATTTTGGTTTATTTTTGGAAATAAGAGAGTTGAGGTTACACTTGAAGATTTTATCATTAAATCCCCTTGGTTTTGTAGGAAATTGGGAAAATTGGAAGAAGAGTTAAGTTGTCAAGAAGTTGGAACTCATAAAGGACAGAAAGAGCATCAGAAGAGAAGGTTGCAAAAGGTCGCACTTACGCTTGGGTGCCCTTTTTAATGACCCTCAGCGTTGGAGCTCTGCAGTCATGCATGGGCGCCCTTTTTGGGGCGCTAAGATGACATGCAGATGAAAGAACAACTGATGGGCTGTTTCGTCATGCAACTGATTCAAAGCAATAGAAAAATATTGATCAAGAATTCCCAAAAATTTATCAAGAATGTAGAAATCTTCGGTTTGGTTTAGCTACTGATGGAATAAACCCATTTCGTAATTTTAGTACCAATCACAGTTGTTGGCCCATTATACTGATAATTTACAATTTTATCTCCTGGATTATGCATGAAAAGAAAGTACATGATGTTGTTGATGTTGATATCTGGTCCAAAGCATCCTGGAAATGACATAGATGTTTATCTCAGGCCACTAGTTGAAGACTTGAAGTTGTTAGGGGTTGATGGGATTGAAATATTTGATGCCTTTGCTTCTGAAACTTTCATGATGCATGCCATGTTATTTGTCACCATTAATGACTTCCCAGCTTATGAAAATTTATTGGGGTACATGTGAAGGGTCATAAAGCATGTCCTATATGTGAAGAAAATACTAGAGCTCATCAATTAAAACACTGAAGGAAGACAATGAATATGCGTCACTAGAGACTTTTACAATCTAATAATCCATATTGAAGGTTAAAAAAAAGCATTCAATGGACAACAAGAGAAAGGCGATGCACCAATTAATTCCACTAGCCTTGAAGTTCTTGAAAAAGTTAATAAAGTGAATCATGTATTTGGGAAAACATCTAAGAAGTCATCTATAACAACCCCTTGGAAGAAGAAATCAATATTCTTTGATCTTCCATATTGGTCAAAGCTAGATGTTAGACATTGTATAGATGTGATGCATGTAGAGAAGAATGTGTGTGATAGCTTGATCAGTACACTACTCAACATCCAGGGAAAAAAAAGATGGAGTGAATGCTCGTTTGGATTTGGTTGACATGGAGATCCGAGAAGAGTTGGCACCAAGAGAGATTGGTAAACGTACTTATTTGCCCCCTGCATGTTACACAATGTCCAAACAAGAGAAGATAAGTTTTTTCCTTTGTTTAAAGAGTATCAAGTACCGCAAGGATACTCTTAAAATATTAAAATATCAAGATTTTAGTGTCAATGCAGGACTTAAAGCTTGTTGGACTAAAGTCTCACGATTGCCACGTCTTAATGCAATAATTGTTACTGGTGGCAATTCATGGAATTTTGCCCAAAAAAGTTAGGCATACCATAACTCGATTGTGCTCATTTATCTCGTCAATTTGTAGTAAAGTCATTGATCCTACAAAGTTATATGAACTTCAAGGCGATATTATTACCATCTTGTGTCAGCTAGAAATGTTTTTCACTTCATCCTTTTTTGACATCATGGTGCATTTATTTGTTCATTTGGTTAGAGAAATCATGTTGTGTGGACCAGTATACTTAAGATGGATGTATCCTTTTGAGCGTTATATGAAGATTTTGAAAGGGTAGGTCAAAGCACATTTGCCACATCTTAATAATTGACATTTTATATGAAGACTTTGGATGATGAAAGCATAGTACAAAATAGTGGCATCATTCTAGAAGCCTAGTCGCTACAATTTTCCACATCCAAAGATCAAAATCATGTAGTTGGATCAATTAGATATTATGGTAGAATAGAAGAGATATGGGAGGTTTACACTAAGTTTTTTGTTGCACTCTTCAAATGTAAGTGGGTTGAAAATAAAAGTAGTGTCAAAATAGATGAATATGGTATGACACTAGTTAATTTTCGAAAGGTTGGTTATGGAGACAACCATATATCATGGCTGATGGACGGGCACCCGAGGTGATGATGATAGAAGCTGTGCGAGCACGATTCGAACTCCTCGAGCCTTCCTCGACGAGAGAATGATGCAGCAGAATGATTGAGAAACGTAGGAATCTGAGAAGATATCATTTCTCTTATTTTGTTATTATATATATATATATATATATATATATATATATATATATATATATATATTCCATAGATCTTTCAAATAATTTTGAAGATTTTTTATGTTACAGGACTCCTTGGTTGAGCAGAGCTCCCAAGGTCAATTCACACGAGAAGGTCGTCAGGATATTCTTACCACAACTATTGGACGACCTGACCACCCAAGACGGGTGCATACTGTTGGGACTGGCATAGGCATACGACAGTTCTTTGGGTCTTCCTTGCGTTCATCTTCATACAGATTAAGTAAAGAGTATGAAGAAAAGTTGAAGCAGAACATCAGAAAAGAGATCACGCAGGCTATCACAAAGAAGGTCCAAGCAGAGTTGTTTGATGAAGTTGTTGAAATGGTTACGCGCCAGTTCTAGCAGTAGTTTGAGCATTATGGCATGCATCATACGTCATCTCCTATAGCGAAACATGTTGTTCCCCCTATAGGTAAACTTAATAATCATTTTTGTTTATTAATTTACTTTTTGTATAACCTAACATTTCATTTGACAGGTAGAAGCGGCAAAGGAAGTGTCTCAGTTGTTGGTGCCCTAGGGGACAACATGACGACACTCATCCATGTCAGCTATATATTCTCTCTTCTGTCGGGATCATGCTAGTGGCTCGTGGCATAGTCTATGAAGCAACCACTGTAGTGCATGGTGTGGAGCTAGGAGAAGATGAGGTCAAGGTCTCGGTGGATGAAGTTGTCGTAGCAAATGTCATTGTTCCTGTACCTACAGAGGAGTTTTTCACTCTGGCACTGACATTTAAGTGCTTCGCCGCCTGACCTAGACAATTGGTTGGTGCTATATCTGACCCCTGGTAAGATTCATACTATAAACTTCTCAATTTTAAACTTTACTTCTTATTGACATCAAAACATAACCATTTTTTCATGTAATAGTAGACAGGTCAAGAAGGAAGTCCTACAACGAAGAAGACTCGTTTATCTGAGGACGACCCTCTTGGTGCATTAGATGAGCTTTATAACATGAATGTAGATACGCCAATGATTGTACATGAGATTCTACTACATTTGGAAGAAATGTTGAGATCCCATTATACTTGCATCAGCAAGATGTTAGGGAGCTTGCGTCGGGGAGAGAAAAAAATTAATATTACACTCATTCAGCTGTGGATGATGTAAGTTTATGTGAACGTTTTTATAGAAAATTGATTTATCAAGTTACTTATATCAGATCATTTCTTGATTTTAGGTATATGTTTGGTGTCAGTAACAAGATGGGGTTCAATGATGTATATGAGTTTATTGACCCCTATATGACTCATGAAGGAAATAGATTTGGTGACATCAAAGCATATATCACCAACTGCTTTAACAGGGAAGGAGATATATTTTCTCCCTTATATACTTGGGTAAGTGAAATTTGTTAACTTTAAAGTTTCATTTGTGATTTTAGTATATGACAATTAAGTTATTACCAATTTTAGGCGTCATTAGCAGCTCATTTATGTTTCAACTTTCTTTGTTATATATGACAATTAACTCTAAAGTAATTTTTGTTTTAATAGTTCCCTTGCAGCACATATGGTATTATCTGGTATTGTTTGCTCAAAAAGTCTCTGAGCAAACAATTTTGCAGCATTTGATTACATCCAAAAGTGATTATTACAAGGTATTGGCCCTCTTATTTATAGGTGAGGAGGAGCCATAAAAAGCACCAAGTTTCCCTCCAAAATCCAAATACATTTCGAGCCAAGAAGGCTAGCTGGCTGGTTCATGCATGCCATGCTTCAAACAAGTTAGCAAAGACCCATGGGAAACATGCCACTCGCGTGGCTGGGCTTCAGAGGATTTTGGCTGGGCCAAAACATGTTTTGGAAGTCATTCTGCTTCCTATTTTCAATCCGAAAAGCTGGCTTCCAATCCGGAAGTCATCCAAAAATTTTCCTTCTTTTTGTTCTTTTGATTCCTTTTATCAAAGGGGTTCTTGGCTGGTTAGTCCATGATGTCCTAGTCTTATTGGACCTTACAAAGCAACATATAAACATATTAGAAAGAATCCTTTTAAGACTTAGAGAAAGAAAATCAAGAAAGAGCTTCTAAAAGTTCTTCTCCAACTTCCCTTTCTTAGCCTTAGCTTAAGTTGGTACTCCTTTGAATGGAATTCCCAAAAGGGGTTTCCATCAACTACAAGTCTCCTCCCAACCTTCTTAGACAAGTAGTAGATTGGTAAGAACGAATGTTTCAACTTTCTTTGTTATGTAAATGTATGCTAAATTAATTTTTGTTTTAATAGTTCCCTTGCAGCACATATGGTATTATGATTATATATTGAAGTGTAATAGATAAATCGGGTCATTTGAGTGTGGTTACTACGTCATGTATTGGATGATGACCTATTCGTGCACATGTTACGAGTGGATGGGAAACGGTAATATTTTGGTTTGAATTTTATTTTCTTTATAATTTAGATTTTGTATACAGTAAGGGAAAATAATTGTTGGCGTATAAGCGAAAATAATCGTTGTTGTTTCCTTTGACTGCACTAGTGATACCACATAGACCTAAAAGGAAACAAAGATTAAAAGAATAAAAAATGTAAAAGGAATGAAAAAACACTTCACTCAACTTGAGTATAAAATTCTGTACAATATAGATGACTTTATTAAGTTTAACACTATGGTATGTTCATCATTCTTTTCTTCTTGTTTAACATTGTATCCTTTATATAATTGTTGAATTGATAATACTCATCTTCCTTTTCGAAGACACTTAAAGCAAAAAGGTAGAATACACACATCCTTATTTTAAATTACTTAAATATTACTAGTATTTGTATATTTGGTACATCATGATCGAAAGAAAATGTATATCTTGTTTTCTTACAAGTTGAGAGACAACACACCTTCCTTCCTTCACACCCACCCCTAAGTGGAAGATTAAATACTTTTACTGTGTATTTATAATTTTATTTTCAATGTTTCCGGAACGAAAAATAAAAGGGTAGAAGAATCTGAAATAAATTGAACATGGGATAGGCTCAAACTTGTGACATTAGAAAATCATTGGAAATAATCAGGAACACATCTTAAAAGGAAATTAAAGTGAACAAAAAAAGAACCAAACATTAGACTGATAAGTATAATGCAGGTAAAGGTATAGTCCCTGCACGATTAGATCTTAATTAACTTTAGTGTCTTTTGAGGAGCAAAGCAGACATAATAACGAGAAGCACAAGGATAACCACAGCGACGAAGGACGCAACCACAGCTCCACTGGTTTGGGCACAAAAGTCTCCAAACTGGTTACAGATGGCAAGCCAGTTGGAGTCTTGATTGCCGTTGTGGGCCAAGTAAACGATTGCAGCTGCCGAAGCACCACTAGCTGTGGCCAAAGTCAGAAACACCTGCATTTTACAAACAAACAATTAAATGTGAATAGTAGTTTGTAATTATAATTAAGGTTGGTTCATAGTTAATTACTGTGTCTAGGATGATGAGGAAAAGCCTTGGTCCAGCTGCATGAGGGCGTATGATGGCTACGACTGAGAAGGGTAGTGACAGGACAAGATACCCAGCCACCAGTGACATTGTAATCACAAAAAACCTGTATTTCGGTAACCATTAGTACTGGATTGTTAAGAAAAGGCATAAATATGGAGAAAAAGCTGGATTACATACTGAAAAGTAGTGAAGCTATCGTAACTAGCTTCAAACTGAAAGAACTGAGTGAAGAAAGGGAGCGTTTGATCACTTGTTCCCATAGTTGCTGCAGCACCAAGAGAAGATGCTATCCCACCCAACCTTAGAATGAAGTCCATTATGGCTAACCCTTTCTTCCACCCTCCTGGCCTTCCAACTGCAACAGCTTTTCCTTTACCAACATTGCTGGATTCTGGGACATCCACGGTCGTTGACATTTTTTTTTTTTTACTTTCAAACTCCAGGGAACCCTCTGTCCTATATATGATTCTACTCAAATATGAATTTAAAGACCCTGTGAATTATGCAAATGAATCCATATGCCAATACCTTATATAGAGAGAGAATGGTCAACGTTCATATATATTTTATAAATGAAGGCCATCCATGAGAGGAGTTGTTAAAACCATTTCCACTAAGAGAAATAGTCAGTGGAGATAGGTTTCAGAGAAATAATAATATTCTCAAATTATATCTTCCAACTTCTTTGCTTTTCGATCTATAAATATTATATATATATATATATATATATATATATATATATATATATATATATATATATATATATATATATATATATATATATATATATATATATATATATATATATATATGTAGGGATTGGTATCATAAGGATTTGTTTTGCCAAAGTCGCCCATGAGATCAGTATACTACACTTTTGTTCGCTCACCATCAAAGTATAATTCATGTTATTTAAATGCGACAGACAACAAAAAAACTGTGAAATACCTATGTAAGTTTTTGTTCAATATATAAATTTTGTTTATATGGGGTAGACGATCTAGATACATACCCTAGTAAAAGGGAAGACATTATTGGGATGGTAGAATGCAATGGGAAGGTAGATGATGCTGGAAGTAAAAGAAAATCAATATCAAGAATAAAATCAATTACACCATTAAAAAATCATATACATAATCATTATTAGGATCAACATCTATTACATAGTCAAATATAACATTATGAGCACAGTAAATATATTGAACAAGTATATCACAAACACTGTTGTTAGAAATCTGAAAATAAAATCCTAACTGTCTCCCTCACTCACTGATACGCACTCACCCCCACACCAAAAGAATCAAACAAAGGGTATATTATTCACAACGAACAATGACAATAACGTGTAAGTCGAGGTCCTAATCCCCCTCACCGGGTTCGAAACCCGCTCTATACAAAGTATATAATTTTTGACAAATCACAATATAATGCGTTATTCCTTTTATACCCATACTTCCCGTCTTTTCTAGCAGTTAGGAATTCTTCTACTCTCTTTTCTTCCTTCTCTCATAAACTTTCCAACCCCTAACATTACCCCCATTCTCTTGAACAAGTATATCACAAACTTTATGAGTGTCAGCAAATATATTAGAAAGAAAATTGATATAAATATTATCAACACCATCAACATTAACTAGATTAGATTCTTTTGGATCATCATCAACATGAACAAGCATATTTGTTGACAACTATATTTGTAGGAGCATAACTATAGGAATATTAGTATTAACATGAGTCAATCAACATGAGTGTCATAGGTGAATCAGGAATGTCAGGATCATATGTAATCCATTAAATCGGTTTGCATTTTCAAGTGAAAATGGTAGAACGGTAGACTTTACTGGAATAATAGACACTATATGTGAATCGATTATTCCAAATGCATTAGTAGACACTATAATTCAGTCATCTAACTCAATTGACTGCATTCCTGCATCAATATCAAAACTTATATAAAATAATTCATGCATCATTAGAAGACTTGCACTCAACTGTCTCAACATATGTCTTACTAGTACATGGATATTATTTAAATTTGATTAAAAAGAGTTTGTGTTGATATAAAATGTTTCCATTTTCCTTAAACCTATACGATGCCACCAAAACCCTTCTATTATCATCAAAAACAGGGGTGGCCATGATTTGGAGTTCTAAAGATCCAATCCAAATCCAATCTCGATCCAAATAACTGGATCAGATTTTGGATATACAAGTAACTGGATCAGATTTTGGATCCAAATTTATTTTTCTTTAGAACTAGGTTGGATGTTTTTTTAAGATCCAAATATTTGGATAAGTTTTCAATCCAAAATCCATTTTTTTATAAATTGAATTTTATAAAATTTGTGTTGTCGGCCAGACCCATCTCGTATATATCTTTGGCTTGATCCAACTAGTCTCAACTCTCTCTTATGGTAAATCCATCTTCACCCTCCGGCCAGGTTAAACCGTCTCACCCATCTCGGCTCTACCTCTAACCCAAGCTAATCCATCTCAATTTCATGTCCATGTGAATTAGTTTGACACATGTTAAATTTCAACTATTGTTGGCCCCTCCCAACCATTAGCCAAATTTTGGTCAGGCCAACTCGATCAAAATTTAGTTAGGCCGTCTTGATAGAATTCAATCAAATTTTAAATGGGCCGACTTAGGTGGCCTTGGGATTGGACTAGCCCTTCTCTAAACCTTGGACTCGCACCGACCATCTCGACCTTCGACTCGAGCCAACTATCTCGAACTTTTGCCTAAACTGAGCTCAATCAATCCTTCTTAACCTTTGGGTCGAGTCGATCCTTCTCAACCTTTAACTTGGATGATCCATCTCGACTTTTGACACGATTTGGACTATCTCGACAGTTGGTCTAGATCAACTTAAAATTTAGATTTCTAATTTTCGATCTAAATTTTCTATATTAGAAAATTGATATTAAAAAAATGAATATCTAATAAAAAAGAAAAAGAATATAGATATGTTAAAGTATAAATTTAATAAAATGAATCTTAAATGAATTGAGTCTCTAATAAAATAGATTTTAAATAGACATGGACTAAAGCAAAAATATATCAATTTGACGTGAATGGATTTTTTTGGGCACCCCTAATCACAAAACATAAATCTCCTCTGTGTCTCCAAAAAAAAGCTCAATGGTAAATATTTATGGAAATAAAATATTTATAAAAAGGGCAGTGGTGTGGACGTCATTATTTAAAATAATAAAACATAAGTATTGCAAAAGTAAAGGGTAACACAAATGATTAGAGTTTTTTTGTTGTGGATTAGTGATAATGTGTTTGATTTTTGTTGTGCGCATAAATGAGTTGCAATTATTATTATATTAAATGATCATGTGGTATGATGATATATTTATATTATTTGTTATGTATGATTGAAGTAAAGATGATTGTGATAGTCATTCATGATAACTTTTTGGGTGCTTAATGCAGGGTCATTTTCATGTTGCTTCCTTTTGTTACATGCACTAGTGGAAAAAAATAGGTTTCTATGACGACCTATTATAACAGGTGAAAACCATCAATCATAAATTGTCCCACCCATCGACCCAGGTCATCCCGTCTCTACCTCAACCCAAGCTAATTCATCTCAATTTCATGTCCATGTGAATTAGTTTGACACATGTCCAACTGTTGTCAGCCCCTCCCAACCTTCTTCCTGAGTCAGACTATCTTGATGTTGTGTCTGGGTCGATCCATCTCAACATTATTGAACCAAGGCCATTCAATCTCGATTTCATCTTGGGGAAGCTCGTCTCGATGTTTGGAAAGGCTCGGTCGATTCTACCAAATTTCATTTGAGGACGACTCGGTTAAATTTTGGCCGTTGTCGACTCTGTCGAATTTTGGCAAAAGTTGGCTTAGCTAAAGAGGCCATATTTTGGTAAGAAACGGCTCATCCAAATTAAGTAAAATTTTCGTCGAAGTTGACTCAATGAAATTGAACAAACTTCCAGTCAGGGTCGAACTGATCAAATTGTTTATCTTTAACTAAAATTGTTTATCGTCAGTGTAAGGTAAGGGAAGCTAGATATTTTATCTTTAACTAAAATTGTTTTGCAAGTTTAGTGGTTATTTTCTTATTAACTTGAGTGAGTAATAATTTGAGTAATTATGTTGTTAGTTAAATTAGATGTGTATTTTATTGTACTTTATGATCTATGTTTGGTATGATGAAATTGGATGTCCTTGCTGTATTGAATGATATTGGTTTTGTAATTGGATGTTAAGGTGTTGCAATTTTGTTTTGAGTGTGTATCATGAAATGTAAGGATTCAAGAATTTAAGATAAAGAAGTTTTAATGGTGTTTTGAAGAAAGGAGGTGATATCTTAAATGGTGTTATGGTGAAAAAGAATTGATGAACTTTCTAGTTGTAGTTGGGGTTGGTTATACATGTTCAACATTTTAATTGAGAGGGATTTGAGTTAGGAGTGTGGGGGTGGTGAATGTGGTCGCCCAACGAGCGTGGTCGCTGAGTAATTGGTCCAAGTTTTGTTTTATTCTTTTCATTCTTGTGTCTTGATAACTTTGAGTTATGTTTTGATTCATTGTGTATGAGGTATAAGTATTTATAAGATTATCAATGATGTTAGATATGGGAATTCAATGTGATAGTATGCAATGTGGTATGTAAATAAAGTTATGAAGATGATTATGTATGAGGTGTGATGATGATGTTCAAATAATGAGTGAGGTGTGGATTTCAAGTATCATGTGGGAAAGGAATTCCAAGGAGGAATATCCTAAGTTGGTTATGTTGTGTTATGTATTAAAGTAGGGGCTCCTGGATTGGGGAATGACCTTGACACTCTCAATAACCCCATTTCACGTAGAGATGAGTGATTATGTCGTGGAGAGTAGTTGGAGGTCCTAGTCTATGGTCAGTGGTTAGGGTCATAGATGTTTGACGGATTAACCTTGGTGTATGGTATTATTGGTGGTGGTTGAGGATGTGGTTATTATTATTTCTGAGCTAGTTTGCTCCACCATACACGGGTGCAGGTTCCCCAAGAGTCCGACATCAATGCATCTACTCGGATAGTAAAAAGGGTTACAAGTGGAATGGACAAATTGTTGTGTTGTTTGATTCATAACATGCATGTATATTGTCATTGTTTTAAATGATATGTAAAATCTTTTGATACTCTAGCTTACCCTTGTTTTTCTGTAGTTTGTCGTTGTTTATTGTTTCTTTTTTGCAATTATCACCTTAATGGTGTGAACTTAAGGATATTTCACTTGGCGCAACGAGAGTTTGGGAGTGAAGCTTGCATTATAGGTAATTACTTTTATTCTTCAGGTGAATAATTTTATTCATCACAATATATAATTCTTGTTTTATCATTATCAATGTAATGTTCATTTTAGTAGTTTTATACTACTAAATTGAGATGTTATACTATTTGACACATTTTCGCATCAGTGTTATTTGAAACATCAAATAAAATTAATAAAATTTAGTTAAAATAATTAAATCTATAGAATTCTAAAAGTAAAAAACTAAATTTGGTTAAAAAACTAAATCTATAGAACTAATTTCAATTTTTACTAAATTGGAGAGCTAAAAATATATTTAATCTTAAAAATTATTTAAAACAACTCTATGATTATAAGAATATCATATTTAATAATCCATTAATCAAATATTTGTTTCGAGATTCCTAGTCAAATATTCTAATATGCTTTTGCACAAAAAGAAGACCTTGAGAAAAGAAATACAATTCTCATAAGCATTAGATCTAAGTCTTTTTTTTTTGTTCGGGTTCTTACAATCTTGCATAAAAATACATTATTTTCCATTTGTATTCTAAAAAATTTATCAAAAACGTAATTTCACTAATTTACACCTGGTGAGCAACAGGCACAGCATAAATTAGTTCATATCTTACTAGAACAATACAAGCAAGGTACATACAATAGATGGTATAAGATACGTATAATAGTTAATACAGGCTGTAAAACAGATACGGTCATAACTGTCTTTACCCTGAACCATAAAGCTCAAGTGTAAAAGCAAGTAACATCAAATGGTCATTACGAAGAATTCAGCAGAACTTAAACTGTGCTCAAACTAAACTTGCACTCTACAAAAGGCAACTAGCTTAGTAACGGTGAATGAGTTCCTTGTATGCATCCTTGTGCTTGGTGTAATGCTCAATTTCAGCCTGATAATATAAGTCACATTAAGCATCAAAATTAAGAGTGAGGACTAGCTTAAAGCCTAAGCAGGTCCATACTTTAGATCTCTTAGATAAAAAGGCCTACAAAAAATTTGATACTAATATTTCTCTATTCAATTAATTATACAAGTATGTTTGAGAATGAAATTTAATTAAATTATTATGAATAATTATTAATTTTTTATAATAAATTGTTTTATTAATAAAAAGGTCTTATTCTTATGTTTGATTTATTCCTCTCAAAATTATGATATATTTTAACATGAATAGTTTTATTAGTAAATAAAAAAGTTTTAATCTTAAGATTGTGTTAAACTTCCCAAATCTTTGAGATATGCATGATTCTCCACTTAGCCAATCACTAACTTATGAACCCGCTGCAGAATAACCAAAACGATATATCTAACATGAAGGGTAAAAGGCATCTACATCGAATACATCATACCTTTCGAATTGCTTTTATGGCAGTTAGCAACTTCTCGCTGATAAATTCCTTAAGGAAGTCATCCTTATGGAGAGCATCCAAAGATTCAGAAAGAGATGCTGGCAATCTCTGAAGGGTTTCCGGGTTTGGATTTGAATCTGTTTCATACATGAAATGAGAGGTTTATATTGATATTTGTAAAGGAACATGAAAGAACCCAGCGAAAATTTATGCAACCGTTATGCAGATTGGTAAAAGGAACATGAAAGAGAAAACGGAAAAAAAAGGCTGCAAATTTGGAATTGAACTTGATAGAAGTAAATAAAATTTAGCATCCACTGTGCTTCCTAGGATTCTGATGAAAAACTCCAATAAGTATTTCACTGCAATTGTATTATTTGATAAAAATGTTGAAAATAATCGCGTGACTAAGTCTCACATTTTGAAAAAATGACAAAATTAAACAATATATAAGAAAAATGACCCATAAATCTAATATTTTGAATTTTTAGGTTAAAAATGGTATCAATATCTTATCTAGATTTGATATATATAATCTTCCCTCATGAATGTCCCATTATTGGTATCAAAAGCCACTGTTATTCCCAGGCTAACTATTTTAATATTTTATTGTGCAGATTTAAACATTATAATCAAGGTTATATGATCTTACCAACAGGTTCAGGAAGAGGAAGATGCCTTCGAAGCCCATCAATGCCAGCAGCAAGTATGGCAGCTAAGCCCAGGTATGGATTGGCAGAACCATCAAATGATTTCATCTCAAAGTTGGTGGCTAGACCGTCGAGAGTTCCAGGTGGAGATGAAGCTCGCAATGGAGCCTCCTTATTTTCGTTTCCCCAGAAAAGGTACGCACCACTCCATGTATTGGGTTGCAATCGATCATAACTGCCACGAATTCAGATAACAAAGAAACATTGCGGCATAATTCCAAAACTTGGTATTTGCAATTTAAAATAACGCTTGTTAGAGAGGAAAAAAAGAATCCCATCTTACTCATAACAACTTAAACTTTATCAACGCTGGCAATATAATGTCATACAATAACATCAGTTTCAGTCAAAACACACAGAATAAGACCAACCTGTTAGGGAGTGGTGCTATAAATGCCAAGATTGAAGGAAGATGTTGTAGAATTCCTGCCATAAATTCTCTTCCCAAAGTTGATATTCCATGCTTAGATGATGTACCAGATCCCATATATACATTTTGGCCATTTCGCCACAAGCTAAGATGAACATGCGATCCAGAACCCATATCATCTAATGCGTACCTAAACAATGTCACGATAAAACTTCTGTTACACCAACAAAAGTAATTTTAACGGTTTCCTTAGATAGTTCCTCGGCTGCAATTATGTTTTATTAACTAGTCTATACATAGAATGTTAAATGTTGTTAGTTATGTTTAATGTTTTGTTATAATTAATTGTGTTGGGGGATTACAAAAGTTAGGAGTGATTCTTAGTACTAATTATGTCTTGTAATAGAGTTCATTAATTATGTTTTGTTTGTAGTTGTGTTTAACACTTGAAGCTGAAAGGCCATGAGTAAAGGTCTAAGTATTGATGTATTCTTCAAAAGCTAGTGACAGCAAGTAATAACATTAGAGCATCTTTCCAGAAAGACTTGTTGTCAACATACACCACTAGAGCATATATGATATGTGACTTTATGTTAGATTGTAAAAGAATGGACTTTTAATAATTTTATGATAAAAGAAATGATTGTATACAAATTTACTGAAGTTATATATTTTAACATTTTAATCAGGATATTTTAAAGTGGTAGTAAGAGAAATGGTCCTGAAGTATAACTATTGTGTCTTGCTTAGATATTGTTATGATAGTGTACATTCAAATCATGAGGGTACTTTTATCAACACAGTAACACAATCAGGAATATTCTCCGAAGAAGAAACAAGCAGGGGCTCCTTTTACAACATTATCGCCATACAATTGTGTCCATATGGTGTCAAATATGCTGGCACAGTCTTTAAAGCAGCTCTGAAATGCTACTTTGTTATTCTCTGTCGTTCAAAAATCTGAATACAAAGATATCATATAAAACTAAGACAAACTTTGCCACTTACTTTGGAATAAAAGTTGCTAGCAAGCCATGCTTTCTGGCAATTGCCCTAACAACTTCACGGGTGAAAATTAAGTTGTCTGCTGCTTTAGTGCAAATGGTATACTTCAAAACCACCTCAAACTGACCTTTAGCAGCTTCACAGTGTATCTAGGATATTACAAGAAAAGGTTAAGCTTAAAAAGTGGCTTGCAGCTTGAAAAGAAGTATCAGACAATGTCTGAAAACATGCTATAAAGGATAATCCTTATGAGGACTTGGTCATGCTTAAACCCCCAAATTAGTCATAATTGATGGGCTTTTCAGAGCTTACGCTCAGTTTCAAGAATATAGTGTTGTGGTAGTGCGCTGTTAATCACTCTATTACTCTGGGTACAGGGTGTATTAGGTTTACCTCAATCTGGTTTCATTTGTGAAAGAAATCTTCAGAAGATAAGAATAGTACAAAGCCATATCATATATCACTTATAATTGATCATGTTACAATTCCTTTTACCTGTTCAACTGCAATTCCCAAGGAATGAAGAGAATCAACAACTTCATGAAGTACGGGAGAAGCAGCATCAAATGCTGATGTGGAGCAGTATGGACTCGAGTCAAATGGCACCCATTCCTCTTTACCTTCCCTGAATTTTTTTTTCACCACATTTTTAACAAATTGTCTGTAATTTGCATTATTCAGATCACAGAGATAACATTATATAACATACCTTTTTAGCATCTTTAAGAGAATAAATTCATTCTCAAATCCTGCATTCATTTCCTGGAAGTGGAAGCAGAAAAAGTTAAACATCCTATACTTCTCAACAGATAAGATGAATTCAACTTCGTACCAAGTCAAATTCATCTTTCAGAATTTTAGAAGCTCTTCTTAGGACATCTCTTGGACAATATTCCCAAGCTTCACCAGGTTTAACACACATATCAGCTAAAACCATTTCATCTTTTTTATTCCTATTCAAAAGAGAGATGCATTAGTTAACAAAATTGTATCTATCTTCTGAAGAATATATTTCTGAAAAAAAAAAACTACAGCTTAAGATGATTTCCATTCCAGAAGACACTTGATCCATGCAATGATGCAATTACTATTTACTTAATAAACAAGGCAACAATTAAATACAAAATTTATTTAACAGAAAGAAGAAAAGAAAAGAAATAAGATAAACAAAACATGAGCAGTAAAATAATTTCTGATATAAAATGAAATGAGAAACAGACACATGTAAAAGAAAAATATAGGATAATAATCCAAAAATATCTGGTCACAGCTTCAATGACATTAGATAACAAAATGGTAGTTGCCAATTGAGAGAGGGAAACTGGAAGGCTCATTGTTTTGACTTCATACAATTCATAAAGACTGAAAACGGTTATAATGCGCATAAACAAGTATATCTTACATTGGCAAGGAGAGACTTTAAATGGAAACAAATTTTCCTTTCAGTTTTTCCCTCGTTAATTAATTGGAGAACATTATATGTTTGATAACTTGAGAATCAATTGAAAAAGAAGTTTAATTTATGAAAAAGCTCATATCCTGTAAAGAAAAGCAGTACTTACCAGGGAATTCTCCTTAGAGTAGACAAATCAGGCACTAATCTTGTTTCACCAACTGCAGTTAGACCAGACCCCTCTGCAGGTCCATCCATTTGAGAAGAGAATCCCATAACCGCAAACGCTAAACCAACCCCGTTCTTAACAACCACATCATTGAAACGCTTTTTAGGAACAGCCTGAAATAAAACACAACTCCATCTCAAGATGTAATTTTAAGAAAAGAATTTATAAACCAGCTGAACCGAACTTTTCCAGGCCTGTACAGCCAGAAGTTCAAGTTCCTAAAGACAAAAAATTTGCAAGCCCAGTATGTGCACAAGGAATGAGAGATGCAGCATTAGAACTTCCAAGAAAGTGATTCAGTATTCTGTTTTTCAAGTTTTAGAACAAAAGGTGAAAGGACGGCAAAGTGTAAAAAACATTTAATGTGATTTCTAATTATATTTGCATTTGGAGATAATGTCTCAGTCAATTCAGTGGGGAGGGGGACATTTTCATTTTATTTTTTCACTTGTGACAAAAACCTGAAGTCAGTCAACTTGTTTCCGAAATTTCTCTAGAGATTGAAAATGTATCTAGCATCCAACATTATTTCTGAGTACTTTTATGTTCACTATGTCAACAATAATGCAATTGAAACTTTGTCTTAGTGCAAAACGATAGCAAGTATTCTGTTGGAAGTCTCACATCGACTGGAGATAAGGCCAATTCATAGTTTATAAGTGGGTGCAAACCTCATCCTACAAGCCGGTTTTGTGGGGTTGAGTTAGGCTTAAAGTCCACTTCTAATATGGTATCAGAGTCATGGTTAGAGCCTATCCTACCAAGTTCTATGTGGGCATTTTATTCTTTTATTGAACCCGCTCTCGCGCCGCTATCGGACCACCCAATTTCTACTATCACGCACAAGATGTCTATACCTCGGCATGAAGGGGGTGTGTTGGAAGTCCCACATCAACTAAAGATAAGGCCAATTCATAGTTTATAAGTGGGTGCAAACCTCACCCTACAAGCCGGTTTTATGGGGTTGAGTTAGGCTTAAAGTTCAGGTGGAGATGGATAAGAAAAAGACTTCCGCTTCTAATATAACTTGGTGTCAGAGCTCTTGATCTTGGGCCTCGATTCCGCTGCAACAAGTCGCACCGCCGTCGCTGTTCAACCACCGCCGGCGGCGCGTGTAGCCCTCGCGCCCACCTCCGGCGAGACCCACTCGCTGCCGCCGCCACAGACAGGGTCGCTGAAGCCCCTTGAGTCTATTCCTAGGGTCAATGACGACTCATTTTGGCTGTATTTGAGTAGATCTAAGTTTTAAGTTTTGCTCCTTTTTTCTCGGTGTGACCCACTGGCCGTCGCCGCCAAAGAAGAGTCGCTGGAGCCTCCTAAGTCTGTTTTTAGGGTTGGTGACGACCCGTTTGGCCTTTATTTGAGTAGATCTGAGTTTGAAGTTTTTGCTCTTTTTTTCTTGGGTATGGGATGTGTTAGATATATTATATCTTTTATCTTTTAGTTAGTTTGTTATTATTTCTCATTTGTATTTTGGGCTTAGCCCACATTTCTTCTATTATAAATAGAGAACCCTATGTGTGTATTTTACACAAGGGAGATTAATCTAAATATAGTTTTTCACTATATTCAACATGGTATCAGAGCAGGTTCTCTGATCTTCTTCCGAGTCTCTGCTGTCTGCCGGCAGCCGACCGCCATGGCCGCCGGCAGCCCCTAAAATTCCAGTGGGCAACCCTTCTCTCTTTCTTTTTCTCTTAAATCTGTGCCACAGTCAGATCTCTCCACCGTCGTCGCCGCCACCGCCGGCCACCGTCACAGTTTCGACCGGTGACGAGCAGATCGGAAGCGCCTCCTCGAGCGACGGCCAACCCCGCCGGAGTGATGACCAAACTCCTCACCACGCGCCTCCACGCGTCGCTTCTTCTCGACCAGTCTCGGCCGCATGTTCTGCACGCGCTGCCTTCCCGGTGTCGGAGTTTCACCGCGTCACTGCAGATCGTCTCGCCGGAGCTTCTTGAGTGTGTTTTGGTTCCTGTTTCTCCGTTTTGTTGGCTTAGGCTCATACCTAGGGTTTCCGCTGTCCAGGCGCCGTTTGCCGCTGTCCGTGCCGTTTGCCGCTGTATGCTTCCAACCACTGTAGGCCCCATCACCTCGTTAGTTAATGATGGAAGTCCCTGTAGTTTTGTCGCTTCCAGCCACTACAGGCCCCATCAGTTAGTGATGGCAATTTAGTCCCTACAGTTTTATAACAGTCAACCGCCGCTGCAGTCGCTACCACCTCAAACAGACGCAACTACGTCAGTTCTTCTTGGACTAGAGTTTAATCCGATCTTCTTGTAATACACTGCTATGTATCACCACTTGGGAGTTGTCCAGTAAAGAATTTTGGACCTCGAACATATCTTTGGATCTTTGATGCCTTTGTTTCAGCATTGTAGCTTAATATTTGGTTTTGTTTTAGTGGTCCAGCAACTGTGATATTCCACATTTCCACCCTTCACTAAGGGGGAGTACGTTTCCAAGATACTGCAAGTCACATAAATATGGGTGTAGTCCCTGCAGTTTTGTAGATTTCAGCTACTACTGTTGATCCCGTCACCCATCCATCATTGATGAGGATTTAGTGTAGTCCCTGCAGTTTTGTAGCTCTTAGCTTTCAGCTACCACTGTTGATCCCGTCACTCTTCCATCATTGATTTGGAATCAGTCCTTGCAGTTTATCATTGTCCACACGACTCTCCTTCATCCACTTTTGAAGTTGAAGTTTCACAAGCTGTTGTTAGTCCATCTATGTTTGCCTCACACTCTTAAAGACAAATCATCTAGTTCAACACTGAGTTCATCTATTTCAAGCAGCTTAGTTCATATAATTTGTATGCTTCAGCTTGAGGGGGAGTGTTAGATATATTATATCTTTTATCTTTTAGTTAGTTTGTTATTATTTCTCATTTGTATTTTGGGCTTATTTCTTCTATTATAAATAGAGAACCCTATGTGTGTATTTTACACAAGGGAGATTAATCTAAATATAGTTTTTCACTATATTCAACAGGATGTCTGAAGAAAAAAGTATTCCTTTGGGGGTACCTAATGACCTACCAAATATAGGAAGTTCCTCTTGGTTGGATGGTCAGAATTACTTACAATGGAGCCAATTTATTCTAAGGATTCTCAAGGGTCGTTCAAAACTTGATCACATAGATGGAGGAGCACCAGGACCAGACGATCCTCATTTTTCAATTTGGGACAAGGAAGATTCATTAATTATGACTTGGATGTGGCAATCCATGATTCCTGAGATAAGGAAAAATTATATGTTTCATTCTTCTGCATGGTCTTTTCGTATCAGAATATCACGAAATCCTGAATGGTCTTTGGATGGAACTCGATCAAATCCAAACAATAAAGATGTGTAAAACAGATGTTGTCGCTCTTGCTGAATTCATTGAAGGGGAAAAAATCTTCAAATTTCTCCAGGGCTTGAATCATGAGTACGACCCAATCCGGGTTCAAATTTTTGGAAGAGAAAAATTACCACCCCTGTCAGAAGTTTGTTTTATGATAAGAGGAGAAGAAATTTGGATCCTTCATTTAGAGTTTGATGACCAAAGCACACACAAATCATGAGTCAACAAGCTACATCTGAGACATGGGTAAAATCTCAAATATGGTTACATCATCAAAGGCTTGAGCATCCTTCATTTAGTCTTATCAAGTCCTTGTTTCCCCATTTGTTTACCAAGGAGTCTGTTGAGTCTTTTAATTGTGATATTTGTCAATATCAAAACACCATCGTGCATCTTATCCTATTAGTAATAAAAAGAGTATTTCTCCATTTTATTTAATTCACTCTGATGTTTGGGGTCTTGTCATAGATTCTATTTCCGGAGTCAAATGGTTCGTTACCTTTATTGACGATTGTACCCGTGTCACGTGGACATACCTTATGGAAAATAAATCTGAAGTTTTTCAAATTTTTGTTAATTTTTTCCGTCTTGTCCAAACTCAATTTGGAAAAAATATCAAAAGAATTAGGTCTGATAATGGTATTGAATATGTGAATCATGAATTTCTCAATTTTTTGTCTCGTAATAGTATTGTTCATGAACTAACCTGTGTTAATACCCCTGAACAAAATGGGGTTGCTGAAAGAAAGAATTGTCATCTTCTTGAAGTAACTAGAGCTCTTCTTTTTCAAATGTTTGTTCCAAAAAATTACTAGGGAAAAGCTGTGTTAATTGCCACATATCTCATCAACAGGTTACCCACTCGTATCTTAAATGACATTAGTCGTATAGAGTCTCTATTGTCTTTTGTTCCTTCTTCTTCCCT
Source organism: Vigna nakashimae (assembly GCA_034642375.1). Lineage (NCBI taxonomy): Eukaryota > Viridiplantae > Streptophyta > Magnoliopsida > Fabales > Fabaceae > Vigna > Vigna nakashimae. Next base: position 28,767,319 of record CM067765.1, read on the forward strand.
AATAACAAGTCTACCTAGTCGAGTCTTTGGATATGTTGTTATTGTTCACTCTCGTCATCCTAAACGTGGTAAATTAGATTCCAGAGCTCTTAAATGTGTCTTTATTGGGTATCCTTCTAATGAAAAAGGGTACAAATGTTATCATCCTCAGAGTCGTCGCGTCTTTATCACCATGGATGTCACCTTTCATGAAAAAAAATCCTTTTATGTCAGTCCACCACTTCAGGTGGAGAAAGCACTTGAAGTGGATGAACTCTCCTTCTTGTCATTACCATGTTTGTCTTTGCAGGATGCCCAAGACCTTAGCAATGAAGCTACAATAGTCCATAGTGAGGAAGAAGAGGAAGACAAATTTTTTGGCAAAAAATATGAAAGAAGAGAACAACCCACTTCGACTCTCGAGCAAGAAAAATTGTCTAATCCGGAGGTGAGTATCCCTGAAGATATCAATGAGGAAGAGGTAAGTATTACTGAGGATTTACCCATTGCATTGAGAAAGGGAAGAAGATCATGTGCTAAATATCCTATTTCTCAGTATGTTTGCACTAATAATCTCTCTGATAAGCACAAAAGTTTTATTACTACCATTGATGCCACAGAAATTCCTGCCTCAATCCAGGAGGCCATGAAACTTGAACATTGGAATCAAGCCATGAAAGAAGAGATGAATGCATTAGAAAGAAATTCAACTTGGGAGATTGTTGATAAGCCAAGAGACAAGAAGGCAGTAGGGTGTAGATGGATATTCACAGTGAAACATAAGGCAGATGGGACAATAGAAAGATATAATGCTAGATTGGTGGCAAAAGGATATACCCAAACATATGGGATTGATTATGAGGAGACATTTGCCCCAGTGGCAAAGATGAATACAGTTCGAGTTATTCTCGCTTTGGTTGCTCATTTTGGATGGGACTTACACCAGTTGGATGTGAAGAATGCCTTTCTTCATGGAAATCTAGATGAGGAAGTGTACATGGAGATTCCCCCAGGTTTTGAAGTGAAAAATGAAAGAAACAAGGTATGCCTCTTGAAGAAAGCATTGTATGGTCTTAAGCAATCCCCTAGAGCATGGTTTGGAAGATTTACAAAAGCAATGGTTTCCTTGGGATACAGACAAAGCCAAGGAGATCATACTCTATTCATAAAGCACTCTTCTACAGGTAAACTCACTCTATTGCTTATCTGTGTGGATGATATGATTATTGCAGGAGATGATGAAACAGAAAAATTGGCATTAAAAGAAAAATTGATAGCTCAATTTGAAATGAAAGACCTAGGAAAACTCAAATATTTTCTTGGAATAGAGGTTGCCTACTCCAAGAACGGAATTTTCATCTCCCAAAGGAAATATATACTTGATTTCCTCAAAGAAATAGGAAAGTTAGGATGTAGAACCTCAACAGTTCCTATAGAACAGAATCACAGAATTGGAAGTGAAGAAAGTGCTCCTGTAGAGAAGGCCGAATATCAGACATTGCTTATGCAGTTAGTGTAGTGAGCCAATTTATGCATGATCCAAGAGAGAGACATATGCAAGCAGTTGACAAAATTCTCCAATACTTGAAGTCAAGTCCAGGAAATGGGCTATTATTCAAAAGGGAAGACACATTGACTATGAAGATATATATTGATGCTAACTATGCAGGTTCTATTACTGACAGAAAATCAACTTCTGGAGATAGTCTGGTAACATGGAGAAGTAAAAAGCAAGATAGAGTATCCCGTTCTAGTGTAGAAGCTGAATTTCGAGCCCTTGCTCAAGGAATGCTTGAAGGACTCTGGATGAAAATCATTTTGGATGATCTTAAAGTCAAAGTGGAACACCCGGTGAAACTACACTGTGACAATAAGTCTGCTATGAGCATAGCCCATAATCCAGTACAGCATGACAGAACCAAACACATTGAAATTGACAGACATTTCATCAAAGATAATCTTGACAGAGGCTTTGTGATTACAACTCATGTTCCTACAGAACTTCAAATAGCAGATATTTTTACAAAAGGGCTTCCTCTGGGTAGATTTCAAGATCTTGTAGGCAAGTTGGAAATGATCGATATTCATTTACCAACTTGAGGTGGATTGTTGTAATTTGAGATAATATCTTTAGAATCTTCCTAATTAGAGGAAATAGATACATAATCTTTTATTTTATTTTATTTTTCCTAGTTTCCCTATTTCCCTTTTCAGGAGAACTAGATTATTACAAATAGAGGGTATGAGAATGTATTTTTTATGATTGAAAATAATAAAATAAGTCTTATTTTCAACTTATTCTTTTCTAGGATAGATTTCATCTTTTTCTCTTGCCACACGATTTCCAAGAAAAAACATGAAACTAACTATATACAATATGATTGGCATGAGAACCATGCAATTTAGATTGATTCCAGATGTAAACAGAATAAAAAATGGACCTAAAATTAGAAAACTCAAAGAACAATGAAATAAAAAGAAAAAAGCCCTTGAGGGTGACTCACACGACATCTGTGTTGTCCAGCACCATCAACCCACATGACACGAACAAGTGAGACATCAATGTCTAAGTCACCACTCAAATTTTGGGACAAATTACTATGTGAATTGATAACCCTGTTAGCTGGAGTAATCTTGTAGAAATGAATTGCATTTCTTGCAAAGATGTCCTTTGCAGCTTCCACAGCTTTAGGAACTGAGAGATCACCATCAATGCATGCATCACGTAGAACAGAGAAAACAACTTCACGAGACTTCTTTGCACCTGTAAAAGAAAAACTCATAGCTTTAACCAGTAATATTTGCACCATGAGTTAAAAATTTTCAAAATCAGCAAAAGCCACAAAGAGATAATGTTGCTCTCATTTTTCATAGACAAGAAATTCAATCATTAATTCATGACATCAAGTTGTGCATCACATTCTAATCCTTAGGGTTCAAAAAGAAATTACGAGCTAAAAAATATTCAAAGGCTCATAAGTTGAAATCATTATAAAATCTTAAATATGATATATAATCTTTAAATATTTGAAGTTAGCACATTAAATGCACCTTAGGAGTTTCCAACATTAGAGTTGTTAAGAAGTGGTGTTGTAATTAGAAAAATATCTTTAGAATCTTCCTAATTAGAAGATATAGATATATAATCTTTTATTTTATTTTTTTCCTAGTTTCCCTATTTCCCTTTTTAGGAGAATTAGATTATTACAAGTAGAGGATATATATCTTTTATGATTGAGAATAATAAATCAGTCTTATTTTCAACTAGTGGAATTTAAGTCTAATTCAATCTTACAAAACCGGCTTGTAAGGGGAGGTTTGCACCCACTTAAATACTATAAATTGGTCTTATCTCTAGTCGATGTGAGACTTCATACCATGTTAAGAAGTGAACATTAAGCCTAACTCAACCCCAACGTTAGCATTGTTAAGAAGTGGACTTTGGTTTGCACCCACTTATATATTGTAAGTTGGCCTTTCTTTTGTTGATGTGGGACTTCATACCATGTTAAGAAGTCACCTTATTACTACTTCTTATGTGCATCAGTTTGCAAATCTATTCACCAAAAGTCATCCATAGAATGATTTCATGATCTCATAACCAAGTTGGGAATGACATCCTGACAGACATACAAAAGTATTGGTAATATCCAAGCTTCAACTAGCATAGACAACGTGTGGATGAGGACACCAAACACAACATATGGATCAAGAGTTGGAGGATACGGAACCATATGGCTGAGAAACTGTTAAGCAGGAAAGTAATGAGAGGAGTTGGAAAGTATATTATAAGAAGTTTAAAAATAAAAGTAGTTAGTCGTTACATAGGGACTAAGACTTTCTGAAAAAGTCTATGTATATTTTCCTCGGGTGTGGCCAACATAGGTGTAGAAATTTTAAGAGTCAGCGAAGGAAACTGCATATATTATGGGACAAATAGAGTACGATACTTAAATACCACAGCAAAGCATTTAAGTATAATATTTATATTAGGTGTAATAGTATATTAACCAACCTAAATAAAATGTTTCAGGAAATGCATAGCCATCAGTACTGAACATCACCTGCATTGCAAAGTTTATTCTCGTGAGACATCAAATGCCGTGGCAGGAAAGTCGTTATCTTGTGATTTACATGTTTCATTGGATAACCCAATTCAAGAAGATTCTAATTTCATTATAAAATTCTTATTCCTTTGCAATTTACACATAACATTCAATTTATTTTGTTATAGCCACCTTATTTAGTGGAGCCAATTCTAATAGCTCTTTCATTGAAGAAATCATCCCATGTACACTCAACTTTGGAATTGCCAGCCCAAAATCAAGGTAGACCTGAAAGAGAAGATTGTGCTACATGCCAGTTATCCAGTAACTCAAATATACTAATACCAAGCCATTGATTGAGTTGTAAAATGTTTGCCTGTGAGTAAACAGAGGCTAGATATGACGCTTCCCTTGAGAATGGATAGGATGCATGCAAAAGCACAATCCGAGACTTTGAATATCTCTTGTCCTCAAGAACTGCACGTAGATGAAGAGGATTGGAGAGTCGCATATCCAAATCTTTATCCCCAAACCTATCGAACAAAAGAACAAATTAGTATCCTAAAGCTGGAATAGGAAAAGAAACGTATCTTTAACATTTAGGAAAAGTGTGGTAGATCCTAGAAGTGGACAAGACGCAAACTAATTTCACCTAACTAACACCTGTGATGTTTTGAGACCAAAATGTAAGATAGTCACAGCTCAGTATGCTTTGTTGTTCAAGTAACCTTACTAACAAGGTTCTGTTAAGCACATAGAAATCAAAGTATTTCAATTAATGCTAGCTGAGTAACTTTTTGAAATTCCAAAATATATTTCCCCCAAAATACTCGGATATCATTATATGTAAAAGTATCAAACAATTTAAAATTATCCAATACCCCGTGTGTATCTGCATTGGCAGGTCATAGGATTGAGCAACTTCCAAACTTCGTAAGAAGATGTAGTCAATAAGATTTTTGTTTGCAATACGAACAGGCTTCCCAGCTGAAAGTAAAGAAAGATGAGAAAGAATATCCTGAAACAGATTATATTAAAACAAACCTGCACACTGTACTCACCAATCAATGTTTGCCTTAGTCCCTCCTCAGCATCGTTATTAGTAACATTAGTGTTGATTTCTAAGCCACTGCGGTATGCAGCTATGCTTTTCAATCCAAAGATCTCACCAGCAACTGTAACAGCGTCGCTAAGGAATACAGCTAAAATATTATATTCTAATACAGCTAAAGAAGAATTGCTTCATGTGTGTGGATGGAGATAGAGAGAAAAACATATAAAGGATATGATTTCAACTTTGAGAGAAATGCTTTAGTAAATGAATCCACAGTCCAAGAAGATCCATCGGGCAGGCCCTTCAACATAATATTTATATATAAGATAATATAACAACAAGGTGAATGAGAACGACCGAGAGGTAGAACATAAATAAGACTGAAAATAGACGGATGCAATTAAACAGGAGTTTGCAAAATATACAGTTGAACAATTACATATTCCTAACAATCAGCACTGGCCTTGATTCACAGCCTTCTTCTGATGAGAATAATTTCCCAAATAAAATTTAATTTCTTCACATTTGCTAAATTCACTTTTAGACTCAGCTGCCACATAATAGTCTCCACTTCGGGGTGAGAAAATGATTAACTGATGGCAATTGGAAGGAGATGTCTGGAAATCATAATAAGAAAAAGCACCAAAATTAAGAATGTCACCGAAGTTTCTGTAAGACCTTCACATGCATTAACAAGCTATAGTTATAGCCATCAAGCATTGTAGAGAATCCATCTTCTATTGATAAATTCTGGTTCTGGCGGAAAGCAAATAACTTTCTGGCCTGCTATCATGATGGGGTGTCTTGGACATTTCAGCCTCCCATAGGCTAAGGATCAAAATTCTCTTTTTTTTTTTTCAAGTCAAATACTATAGGATCTTAAAATGTTGGCGAAAAAACACTTATTAGTTCCTTCCTTCCTTTTCTCCCTCGAAGAGTATATGTGTAAGTAGATGTTTAACACTCAAATTTCAAAAAATCCAAACCGAAGATGTGATATAAAGTTGATTAAATTATAATTGAATTGGAAATGAATTTGGATTGTCTGTTGGGTTTTTCTATTGTTGAAATATATTGTATTGTATAATTGGACTTTTAGTTTTGGGCTTTTAGGTGCTGGTCCATTGTTCCTTATATAGGACTTTTCTGTGTAATAGAAACTTTAACACACAGTAATAATATTTTAACCATCTATCAAACTTTCACATGGTATCCAGAGCTGGTTAGGGTTCGCCACTGCTCACTGCCCGCGCCGTCGTTCACCGTCGCTTCCGTCGCCGCCGCCGATGCTGCCTTTTCTCCGACGAAGTTAAGGGTTTGGTGTGCCTCGACGAGCGCGACCCATCCCTGGTGGTCGCCGCCTCATCCTTCTCCCGACGTGCCGTCATGCGTCGTTTCTCTCTAACCTCTCTCGGGCGTGTGGGCTTCACGCGCCGCCTCTCCCGTGTCGGATCTTCACCGCGCCACTGCCGGTCGTTTCGCCTCCGTCTCCTGAGTGTGTTGTGGTCTCTGATTTGCTGTTCTGTTGACGGTTGCTCCGTTTAGGGTTTCTTCCCACACTTTTTTCCCCTCTTTTCTTGTTTGATGGCTGGTCTTGGAACACCGTCCCTCTTTGCTACTCCAACCATTACTTCTGCAAAACTCAATTGGAAAAACTATCTATCTTGGTCTTCTTCTGTGGAGTTATGGTTTCTTGGTCAAGGACACCATGATCATCTTGAACAAGATGTTTCCACCGTTCCTGAAGAAGAGAAATCTCAATGGCAGAAACTTGATTTTCAACTATGTGCTGTCCTATGGCAATCTGTTGAACCAGAAGTCTTAGAAATTTTAAGACCTTACAAATCATGCTCTTCCTTTTGGAGAAAAGCTCAGGATATCTTTGCTAACGATGTGCAACGTCTCTTTGATACAACTCAAAGAGTGACTTCCCTCAAACAAAACAATCATGATATGGTTACTTACATTGGAACGGCCCGTGCTGCTGTAGAAGAATTGAAGAATTTCTTTGTGGCTGATTCTTTAGAAGGCCTAAACAAGAAGCTTGATAAGTTTTATATGGTCTTAATTTTAAGAGGTCTACATTCAGATTTTGATCATGTTCGTGATCAAATGTTAGCTGGTGATCAAGTTCCATCAATGGACAGCTTAGTTACTCGACTTCTTCGAGTACCTTCATTAGTTAAAGACGAAAGTTCAATTGGTGGTATTGAAACATCAGCTATGGTAGCACCACATGGAAGAGGAGGAGGCAGAGGCAACCGAGGAGGACGTGGTGGTCGTGGTATGCGTCCTCAGTGCACATATTGTAAGAGGATAGGCCATACTCGATAGAAATGTTATGTCTTACATGGATATCCTGACAAAGTCGCTAATGTTTCGAAATCTGATGATCTCGAACCCAAAATTTCAAATGAAGAATACCAAGAATTTTTGAAGTATAAGTCTAGAAAATTTTCTAATCCTGACCAATCCTCTTCCATGTCCAATGTGTCAACTGCCTGTATATCTCAATCTGTGGAAGGTCACAATCCATGGATCCTTGACTCAGGTGCCTCAGACCATATCTCTGGTACTATTTCTTCATTTTCTTCCATGTCCTCTCAGAAAATTCCTCATTTAATCACTGTTGCCAATGGATCCAAAGTTGCATATCAGGGAATTGGCAGAGTTTCCTTATCTCCTTCACTAAATTTAAATTCTGTTTTGTATATTCCTCATTGTCCTTACAATTTAATCTCCTTGAGCCAATTGACTCTTTCCTTAAATTGTTCTGTAACCTTTACTGCTAATTCCTTTGTTATACAGGAACATGGTACGGGTCGCCTGATTGGAGAAGGACATGAGTCTCGAGGACTTTATTTTTTGAAACATAGCTCTTCAGTTTCCTGTTTTACCACTTCATCTCCAAAAGTTTTGCATGATCGGTTGGGCCATCCAAGTTTATCCAAGTTGAAGTTGATGGTTCCAAGTCTCAAGAACATTCAAGTCTTAGATTGTGAGTCGTGTAAATTAGGAAAACATGTTAGATCTTCTCATCCTAAAAAGTCTGAGACACTATGTAATTCTCCTTTCTCAACTATTCACTCTGATATTTGGGGACCAAGTCGTGTTACTTCTTTTGGTTTTAATTATTTTGTAACCTTCATTGATGAATTCTCTCGATGTACTTGGGTTTATTTAATGAAAGAGAGATCTGAACTTTTGTCCATATTTGTGTCCTTTATTAATGAAATTAAGAACCAATTTGGGAAGACAATTAAAATCCTTCGTAGTGATAATGCTAAGGAATATTTTTCTTCAGCGTTTTCTTCGTTCTTATCTTCCCAAGGAATTTTACATCAGTCAACATGTCCTCACACTCCACAACAAAATGGTATTGCAGAGAGGAAGAATAGACATCTCATTGAAACTGCACGCTCCTTGATGTTGAATACTAATATTCTTGTACATCACTGGGGCGATGCAGTCCTCACTGCCTGTTTTCTAATCAATAGGATGCCTTCTTCCTCGCTTGAGAATAAAATTCCTCATTCTGTCATTTTTCCAAATGACACTCTATATCATATCTCCCCACGTGTATTTGGGTGTACATGTTTTGTCCATAATGTTTCTCCAGGTCTTGATAAGCTATCTGCAAAGGCTATTAAGTGTGTCTTCGTGGGATATTCTCGTCTTCAAAAAGGGTATAAATGTTATTCTCCCTCCACCAAGAGATATTATATGTCTGCTGATGTCACATTCTTTGAGGATGCACCGTTTTTCTCGTCCTCTGTGGAGGATCGTTCATCTGTTCAACAAATGTTTCCTCTACCATCGTGTGATCCCTTGGTTATTCCTGCTTCTATACCTCAAACTCAAAATGTGAATGACATTGTTCCTCCACCTCTTCTCACATATCAGCGTCGGAGACAATCTCAAGCTCAGAACAATGAAGATCCTCTAGACTCATCTCCTCCTCCATCAGCTCACCAGACCATGGATCCTTCATCCTCCTCGTGTTCTACTGACTCAAATGATAATTTGCCCATTGCCCTTCGAAAAGGTATTCTTTCTACTCGTAATCCATATCCTGTTTATAATTTTTTGAGTTATCATCGTTTGTCTTCTACCTATTTCTCTTTTGTTTCCTCCTTATCCTTCCTTAAGACTCCTAATAATATTTATGAGGCACTTGATCATCCTGAATGGCGTCAAGCCATGGTTGATGAAATGCAGGCCCTTGACCACAATGGTACTTGGGACCTTGTTCCTCTTCCTCCTGGTAAGAAGCCTGTTGGTTGCCGATGGGTTTATGCTATTAAGGTTGGTCCTACTGGTGAAATTGATCGTCTAAAAGCTCGTCTAGTGGCTAAGGGATATACTCAAGTTTATGGCATTGATTATTGTGATACTTTTTCTCCTGTGGCTAAAACCAGTACAGTTCATATTTTACTTGCTATGGCTGCCATTCGTCATTGGCCACTTTACTAGTTGGACATTAAAAATGTCTTTCTTCATGGTGATATGGAAGAGGAGATATACATGGAGCAACCTCCTGGGTTTGATGCTCAGGGGGAGTCTGGGTTAGTTTGTAAATTACGTCGTTCCCTCTATGGCTTGAAACAATCACCTCGTGCTTGGTTTGGTAAATTTAGTCGGGTTGTGCAAAATTTTGGATTGAAACGATGTGAGGCGGATCACTCAGTGTTTTATGGTCATTTTTCTCCTGACAAATGTGTTTATCTCATGGTGTATGTTGATGATATTGTTATTACAGGGAATGACAACACTAAAATTATTCAATTAAAGAATCATTTGTTCAACCACTTTCAGACTAAAGATCTGGGTCGTCTAAAATACTTCCTTGGTATTGAAGTGGCACAGTCAAAAGAAGGTGTCATCATTCCACAAAGGAAATATGCTCTTGATATTTTAGAGGAAACAGGCTTGACAAATTGCAAGCCTATTGATAGTCCTATGGACTCAAATCAAAAGCTAATGAGAGATCAAGGTGAACCTTTCTCAGATCCAGAGAGATATAGAAGGCTGGTTGGAAAACTCATATATCTTACAATAACAAGACCTGATCTTTCTTATCCAGTGGGAGTTGTGAGTCAATTTATGCAGAATCCACATGTTGACCATTGGAATGCAGTGATTCGAATTCTCAGATACATAAAAGGAAATCCAGGACAGGGATTGTTGTATGAGGACAAGGGAAGCACTCAAATTGAAGGATATTGTGATGCAGATTGGGCTGGTTCTCCAATTGATCGAAGATCTACTACAGGATATTGTGTTCTACTTGGAGGGAACCTTATATCTTGGATAAGTAAGAAACAAAGTGTTGTTGCTAGATCTAGTGCTGAAGCTGAATACCGATCTATGGCTTTGGCTACATGCAAACTTGTGTGGATCAAGCAACTTCTCCAAGAGTTGAAATTTTGTGGAAATGAGTCGTTGAGACTGTACTGTGACAACCAAGCAGCCCTTCATATTGCCTCCAATCCAGTGTTTCATGAGAGAACAAAACATATAGAAATTGATTGTCATTTTATTAGAGAGAAGTTGTTGACTAAGGAACTTGTTACTGAGTTTGTCAATTCTAATGAACAACTCGGAGACATCATGACCAAATCTCTAAGGAGGCCTAGGATTCAATGTATATGTTCCAAGCTTGGTGCATATGATCTATATGCTCCAGCTTGAGGGGGAGTGTTGAAATATATTGTATTGTATAATTGGACTTTTAGTTTTGGGCTTTTAGGTGCTGGTCCATTGTTCCTTATATAGGACTTTTCTGTGTAATAGAAACTTTAACACACAGTAATAATATTTTTACCATCTATCAAACTTTCACATCTATGTTGTTCCTCTGTTATACCTTCAAAATGTATTGATGGATACTAATTTTGATGTTTTAAAATATATCAAAAAGAATTTTAATATACTAATATAGTATATTTTTAATGTTCAGCAGAAGACAACACCAAAAAGCTCAGTAGAGAATTGGGCTCAAATCTCCTTTCCAACAAAGACTAAGGAATCTCTATTTAAAGACTTTTCTCTGATAAGTTATGCATAACGCAATTTGCCAAAACACTTTAAGTTCTATAAATAGCTAAGCAGATGAAGCCTTTGAAATGGATGCACATATTGTGAAGTCCATATGCAAATTACTGGTCCAGAATGAACCTTGCAAAACACAAACGTATTTCTCCTCATTTCAAGACTTCTGTTTTTTCCTTAATTCTATAAAATGCTTGCACAGAAAGGAAGTAACACAGATGTCTGAAAATTTGAAGGCCTAACCCTCTAACTTCAACAGTAGAGAAGGGCTTTGGATATAGTATTGTCTTTAGTGCATATATAATGACGTGGAAATAAACAGTAACATTAAACGAATACCAGAGTAGGATTTTTTGTCCCCAAGAAATACTGTAATGAAATTTTACCTAAGATACCTAATAATCATGATAATGCAAATTAAAAGTGCCTTTGTGCTCGTATCTCACCTCATCGAGGATTTCCTCGGCCAATCGTTCAATTCTTAAGATTCTACCAACAAAAGGTATAAAACTCTTGTGCCATTCTACATCATGCTTTTTGTCCAATTGTAAGCCATCATCAATAAGTATGGCAGCTATTCTTGCAGCTTTAAAGCATGATGAGCTGATGGATTGCAATCCAGATACTCTACGGTATTCTTCAACATCTTGCAAGGATATCTCACATCTATACAGCTCAGCAATGTCTCTTAAATTTCTCTGTTATATTAACATGACAAAATAGGCTGTTACAATTAGATTCAAGCCAGACTGAGAATAAAGTTCCTCAAATAATTTTTTTATCATATTTTAGCAAATATAAGTTGAAGAGTAAAGTAATGCACACCATCAAATTCACCGACACTCTGAAGCAAGGAAACAGCACCTTGACTCCTCTAAGACTTTTCTTGTTAGTTTGTTGGAAGTCCAACATGAATCAAAAATAAGATCAATTTACAAAATATATATATATAAACCTTTAGTTAATTATGCAAATCTCACCTTATAAACGTAGTTGTAAGGTGAAATCAAACTTAAAATTTACTATTTAATGTAATCAAAATTGATTGAAAAACACAAACTCACTGGTGAGTTTCTTTAAACGAGGACTATAACTCATAATTTAGCAACTTCCAATAAAATTGCAGCTCATAATATATAGTACAATAATAAAGACACACCAGTGTATTACAGTATTGCGAATTCTGCAACAAATACGCGTTGACCAGCTAGTGAAGAGTAACAGACAACACAGCCATTAGTTCAGAGTAGTTGACTTTTTTTATAATTAGAAGCATGAATCGATGTCGCTCAAAGTTTGCGAGACATAGCAATTAAATATAATTTGAAATGCAGAAGGAAATGTTGTTCTTGAGACAGTAATAGAAGGTTGATGAAAGAAAGTTAGAGAGTAAATTGTAAAGGCGAAGTTACCTTGAAAGAAAGAGAGTTGGGTGAGAAAGTTAGCGCTTGACCATTGGCCTCAGAAAAGGCGTGGATGAAGGAAAGGTTTGAGTGAAGAGAAACTATATTGTGAGCATGAGCGTCCACTAGTTCCACCTCCTCCACCGCTTTTCTCAACTCACTCGTATCCATTCTCTCTCTGTTTTTCTATGTCAACACTGCTTCTCACTTCAGAACTCGCTGCTTAGTGCCATATGCAACTATTATAAACACCATTGGAGTTCGGACTTTGGGGGAGACAGATATAATATATAATAACATTATTATTATTATAAACTTCTTTTAAACTTATTATTATTATAAACTTATATATTTTCTTAAGAGTATATTATTTTTATGTAATAAGAATATGAATAAACATCACCATATATGTTTCCAAGGGTGACATTACCTTAATAAAAGGAACTGAAATTTCTTAATTTACTTTTCGAAATCATATTTATAAACTAGACCAAAAATAATACTGGAAACATTTCCTTTCCATTATAATTTTTTAACGGATTTTAATTGATAATAAAAGTATAAAGATTATGTATAAAATAAATCTATGATAATAAAATGTGTGAATAAAATTAAATGATAAAACTAGTAAAAATTGAAAATCTATAAAGTGAAATACTTACAAAATATAAAATATAAAAGTTAAATATGATTTTAGTATTTAAATTTATATCTAAAATTTAATAGTTGCTTTAATTCAGAGAAACCAGTTTTTTTATATTTTTACTAACACGTGTTATATATAAATAATTCAAATATTAATTTAAAATATAATATTTAACATGTAAAACCAATTTTGCCTGAGTAAAATGATGAAAAATTCCAATTTTGCATAAATAAATGTTGTACAATAATATATATATATATATATATATATATATATATATATATAATCTTTATGGGCCTGTTGATATTACAGAGTGTCATATATATATATAATCTTTATGGGCCAGATCTTGTTGATATTATCTTTATGGGCCAGATCCTGTTGATATTATCTTTATGGGCTAGATCCTGTTGATATCAGAGTTTCTATATATATATAATCTTTATGGGCCAGATCCTGTTGATATTACAGAGTGTCCTATGTACGGATATTTAATGCAGCATATTATAAATATATACCAGTTTGACTCTCTCTATAATATTTAGTTGGGACCTGCGATTTGCACAGAGAGAGACACGTGGACATGTAAATGTTTGATAATTTTCTCAAAACGTTACACGTGATAAAATGGGTTATAATTGTAGGCTTATTCACACTGCACACAAGTTTAGATTAGCTTGGTTTCAAAAAATATAATTTTTTATATTAATTTTTAATTTAATCTATTAGAAATCGATTTATTCGAATTGAAATCATAATATTGAGTTGATTTATCAATTAATTAAATTTAATTTAATTATGTATTATTTTGTATTTTAATATTATTAATTTTCCAGCAACCCTCCAATGATATACACAAACAAATTTTCCTACCAACCCATTACATCACAAGCCAATCAAAATGACCGACATTTTACATAACTAACACTCTTTTCTCTACAAAAAGAAGCTCTTAAATCCATGACAAGGGGGGAACCTTTCAAGTATGATTGGATTCCTCCTCTCTAGCTTTCCCTCTGAACTAATGGTCACAAACAGAACAATGCCTACTACGTACCAAGGTCATCACAATAAGAACATGAGGGAAACTCGTCATCCATTCTAGCATATCTGAGAAATTGAAAATAGGTCTTCTAAAACCAAACCCATTTGCTTTCAACCTCTTTCCTCCTCTGCACTCTCCATATCCATATTCCTTACATCATTCAGCAAATCATCTTCAACATGTTTCATCCACAAATTTGATTTCCATCATCATAATCAAACACTAAAATCCTTTCACAACTCGTTTCTTCAAAATTGAGCTGCACCTAACTCAGAGGTCAAAAAAAATGTGAGTACTCAAATGAAATCCATTTTAGTCTAGAAACTGATCCAAAAAGTTTCATTGCATTTAGAGTTCTATGAAAAAAGATATGAGCACAACAGTGAGCCAAGGTCAGTGCCAGAAACGGAACTGCAAAGCCTGATTTTGAAATCATACTGCACCTAACTCAGATGTCCAAAACATTTTGGAATCATAATGCAACTAACTCAGATGTCCAAAAAATATGTCTGAGTATTCAAATGAAAACCCTTTGAGTCTAGATTCTAACCCAAAAGGTTTTATTGCATTTAGAGTTCTGTGGAAAAATATATGACCACAACAATGAGCCAAGGTCAGTGCCAGAAACGGAACTATAAAGCCGGATTTCGAAATTATACTGCACCTAACTCAGATGTCCAAAAAATATGTGTGAGTAGTCGATTGAAAGCCCTTTGAGTCTAGATTCTAACCCAAAAGGTTTTATTGCATTTAGAGTTCTGTGGAAAAATATATGAGCACAACAGTGAGCCAAGGTTAGTGCCAGAAACGGAACTGTAAAGCCGGATTTCGAAATTATACTGCACCTAACTCAGATGTCCAAAAATATGTGTGAGTATTCGATTGAAAGCCCTTTGACTCTAGATTCTAACCTAAAAAGTTTCATTGTATTTGGAGTTTGTGGAGAAAGTTATCAATAAAACATTGAGCAATGGTTAGTGGAAAGGAGAGGCTGAAGCTGTGAGAATGGAAGTGTTGAAGCCAATTCGTTGTGTATCCTCGATTTCAGTCTCTTCCTTCATTGGTTGGACCAAACACTTTGTCACCCCTGGTTTATTCTGTTTTCACTTATTATCTTTGGATTTTATTTTTATTTATTTTCAGTTCATGTCCCCCACAATTGTTAGCCTCACACCCCTATGTTTTATTTTGTCGTGGTTTGATTGTGTTTGTTACATCTTAATTGTTCATATGCACACACATCTTAATTTTTCATATGAATATTTATCTTAATTGTTCACATGCACAATCATCTTAATTGTCCACATGCACACATCTTATTTGCTAGCCGTACACTCTCAAATTGTTCATTATGTCATTCATGCATAGTTGTGAATCTTGTTAATTTTTTAAACTTTCTTATTATTTTTGGTTATCATGTCTCGAACTCACTTGATAATTGAATTTTTCATAATAATTAAAAATATTTATTATCATATCAAGTTTCGGATTTGTTTGATAGTTAAATAAAAAAAATTGAAAATACTTTTCTTACAAATAAATGTAAATATTTGTGTGATTTGTCTTTGTCATCTTAATTTTTCATAATAAAATATACAAAACCCTCAAAAATCAGAGAAAAAATAATTTTATTTTCCATCTATGTTTTGTATCTAGCTCTTGTCCATGTTGTGTCACTATTTTATAAAAAATCAAAAATACCAAAAAAATCATAAAACTTCTAAAACAAAAAAATATCAACCTGTTTTTCAAATGGCAATCTCAGTCAAAACTACGTGATCCTTGATTTTTAATCAAAAGTGGAGATAATTTTCGTTGGACCAACTTAGTAAAATTCAGCCGAATTTCGATCACGACCGATTCAGTCAAATTTTGCTTGAGATCGAGTTGGCCAAATTCGGTCAAAATTTGGTTAGGCCGTCTCAATAGAATTCAATCAAATTTTGAATGGGCTGACTCAGGTGGTCTTTGGCTTGGACTGACCCTTTTAAACTTGGACTCGCACCAATCCATCTCAACCTTTTGACTTGAGTCAACCTATCTCAAAATTTTTCCCAAATTGACCTCGATCAATCCTTCTCGGCCTTTGGCTCGAGACGACTTTTCTCGACCTTTAACATGGATCATCTGTCTCAACTTTTGACACGATTTGGACTATCTCAATGGTTGGTCTGGATCTACTGAAAATTTAGATAAAAACATAAACAAGAAATCTAAATTTTCTATATTAGAAAATTAATATTAAAAGAATGATTATCTAATTAAAAAAGAATATAAATATATTAAAATCTAAATTTAATAAAATGAATCTTAAATGAATTGAGTTTTAATAAAATAGATTTTAAATATATGTGGACTAGAGAAAATATATGACGTGAATGGATTTTGTGGGGTACCCCTAATCACAAAACATAAATCTTCTTTGTATTTAAGAAAAAGCTAAAACCCTTCTAAAGCCCCTTCTTTGTGAAATTTTTCACCCCAGGTTGTTCCAACCTATAGCTCGCCTTCATTCAAGGTCTCACCTCCAATAAAAGCATCAACTCAATCTTGAAGAGGTGATAGTTGTGGTTTAGGGATCAACGAAGGCTTGGAGAAATGTAGGATTTGAAGCTTCTACTTATAACTACATATGATATATCCAAAATTGGTGAGAATAGATTGAGGTTGAATAGTGTTAATGGAAAACTTTCACAAGCCTTCTAATATAGCACGTGGCAAGCTCTTGAAATTATTTTTTAAAAGCTTAAATGCTCGACTTGATAAATACGTATGAACGAAAGTAATTTTTGACGTGTTATTCAGAATATATATATTGCAGCGTTTGTAAGAACTTTCCTTAAAAATTGATCGTTTAGCTTAAAAGATTCTTGTATTTAGAAAATAAAGCGCAACTACAGGTTTTTTATTTGTTTGACATTTTTCCTTACATTAAGATAATTGTATTGATGAATATGACTTATGAGTAAAAGAAGTTTTCAATGTATTTTGTAAATATTTTTGAAGTTTTTAACACTTCTTGGTTGACTTATCATCATCAAAATTCTTTATTAAAGTAAGATGTTTATTTTTTTTTTGTTAACATTTATCTTCAAAATCTTTTTACAAATATTTTGTACGCTATTTTAATTTGTTTAATTGTTACGAAATGTAATTAAAACTTAGAAGATTTAATATTTTAATTAGGAAAAGGTTTAATATTTTTTAGTTACTAAATTTAATACAAAATTAAATTTTTTTTATGTACTAAACTTTAATATATTTGGATCTCTAACTTTAAAAGTAGATGATATAATCTTTTTAACCTCACAACATTAAAAAAGTTTACTATTAAATAACTAATATTTAAATTGAAATGTGGGGAACATAAAATATTTAAATTTTTTAACAAAAAAAAATCAGTATGAAACGGTAACCAGAAACGTCAATTTACACAAAAAGATTTAATGCAGCTTGATTGAAAAAATTATATTCATTTTTAAAGTTGAAAAATCAAATTATATCAATTTTTTTATAAAAAAAATTCTAATTCCACATGTTTAAAAACTAAAATATATTTAACTATTAATAAAAAGTAATGAATGAGATATAAATAATCATAACATGAAGAATTAAACATGTTCCCTTAATATATTATATCTTAAACGTAAATATTTCGATATAATATATTTTATCTATATAATTTTAAGTCGTATATACATTCAAATTAAAAGCTAAAAAAAACAGTTCACAAACTATTTATTTTATATTTTATAAAAGCATAAAAAAATTACAGAAAACAAAATGAAGTAAGCATAAGATATGGTCCAAATATTATTTTATTAGCTGATGAAACCTAATATTGAGAACTATTTTGTGTAAAATATTTTGTATGACGCACTAAACATTTATTTAAAGTTGAATATCTTTTTAATCTGTGAAATTAAAACTTGTTTATGTTTTAAATGATAAGGTCTATAAACTTCAAAATATAAATAAATATGTCATTTAAACTCAATTGAGTTAATATTTTTATATGTAAAATGATATTTGAAGTTATCTTTAAACTGTTTACATTATTTGATTCGTTTACATGTTGAAAGTTCTATATCGATTAAAGATAAGATTAATTTATAATATATAAGTAAGGTACAAATCTCACCTTACAAGTCAGTTTTGTGAGGTTGAGTTATTAAAAAAAGTATATGTATTTATTTTTAGAATTTAATATCAAAATACATGAAAGTTTATGATAAAAACGGATTTAGAGATTAGAAATATTTATGATACTGAGTGGTGTTACATGAGTCCCATGGTGGTTGTTTTAGGGTGGTAATAC
Source organism: Vigna nakashimae (assembly GCA_034642375.1). Taxonomy (NCBI): domain Eukaryota; kingdom Viridiplantae; phylum Streptophyta; class Magnoliopsida; order Fabales; family Fabaceae; genus Vigna; species Vigna nakashimae. The sequence continues at coordinate 28,785,861 of CM067765.1, forward strand.
ATCTCTATTTTACGTCCATTAATCTGCTGAAGAGGCCTTGCATTGTGTTTAAACTGTGGGTTCAATGGTGCCTTGAGGAGGTTGAGTTGTTGGGTGGATAGTGTCCTCAACTGCATACATAATCACACATTTGGTTTTTGTTTTGTGTATATATTCCCACCAAAGGAAAGCATATATAAGATTAGTTACCTTTCCAAGAATGGTCCAAATGACACCCTCTTTGCATGGTGGAGTGGTGAGAGAGCCAACATATCTATAATACCTTCTTCTGCTGCTTCTATTTATTTCTTCTAAATCAAAGCTCCCAATTGCAATTTCCTTCTTATTACCTAACTCAACCAACTTCTCTTCAAACTGTATCCAAGCACCACATATTATTTTTCACTTTTTCATTTGAACCACATCATTTTAGAAATAAAGTGAATGTGACTTGCACTGTACCTGGGATATCAGAGGATCTGGATCACCCAATCTGTAAAGCACTGCCACAACTGCTATGTTCTTTATATCTTCGGTCAAGTGGACTAGATGGAGCTCTGCGTCATGTCTATAATGGATCCCAAAATTATTTGATCAAATAATCTATTTAAATTTCATAATTTATTTTATTTCCTTATTCACTTCAATATAATATTTTATTATTACAACAAGATTCTATTATTTATAAAATGCTTTGTTATTGTTGTCTATTTTTCCTTTACAGAATTTTATTCAAAGATTGCTCACTCACTCTATTAAATTCAAAAGACTCCTTTTAGCACCTTTTAATAAGATTATAAAATAGTGGATAGAATTCGTTAAATAAAAAATTACATATTTATCCAATTTTATAAAATAATAAGAAAGGATTAAATACAATTGTAATCTTTAAACTTAAACACAGAATTATAATTCGTCTTATCCCAAACTTGAACAAGTTAATTAGTTTTTAAAATTTTGTTCTGTGTTGCTGATATTTGAATTAAAATGTGTTAAATTATAAACAACTCAATTATTTTCTTTTTTGAAAACTATTTTATTTTTTCAATCAATAACTTGATGGGTAGGCTTTCAGGAGATAATTTATTTATCTTAATTTAATTAACATCCCTAATCACGCACCCAACTATTAGGAAATGGAAATTAAGTGAAGAGTTCTTTGATGAGTGGTTATGGGAGTAAACCCCCACCTTGTAGAAAAACTCTAAAAAAATCATGGTAAAATAATTGTTATTGAAAGTTTCGTAATTAAATAGCTTACAAAGATAGTTGTACAATCTTCAAGAGTTATTTATGTGTGACGAACCAACAGTTTTTCTCATTAAAGAGACATGTATTAAGCTTGGAAAATTTTAAGCTAATTTGACATTCAAAAAGTTTGTATTAAATATATTTGTCTTTTCGGAAAGATTCAAATAGAAAACAAAATCACAATATAAGAATATATTTTTTTTTGTGGTAGAATAACTTTTTTCTTTTGAATTTCGTTAATATGTAAAATAAAGTTATAAAATAGGGTAAATAATTGGTTTAGTGGATTAAATATTGACATATATTATTTTTAATATAATATACAAAATATTATTATTAAAAACACTAATTGAATTCATTTTATTTGATCTCCGTGAATGTATAAGATAATTGAACATCTGATTGAGTTTTAGTAATTATCTCCTTTATTTATTAGAAAAATTATTTAAAATCCTTATTGGTTCTTCTTAATTGCATATTAATAAAGATATGTAACAATTATTCAATACAAAATACTTACTCAATCAAATTAACTATTAATAGAGTTCTAAAAAAAACTTATTGGTCTATGGTAAACTTTTTTTCTATTATATTAAAAATGAAATATATCAGTACATATTATAATAAACCTAGTATTTATCCTAAAAAAATATGCATTGTGCAACTTTATAAAGCTGCGTATGCAAAAGGTTCTTACCCAATTATTTGGTATCAAAACTTTTTACTAAAGTGATCTTGTAACACTTAGATTGGTTCGAGAAAAAACGATAAGGTTTGCATAGCAAATTCTTCGAGAAAGCGTAATCATTTTAAAAAGTGGTACGTTGGAAACACACTAAAATTCTTATTCTTAATTTTTAAAACATCATATGTATCCGAAATCATTTTTGGGTGCGTGTAAACTTACATACGACCATTTGCCTTGTGCTCTGATGGCGAATGCCAGTGCAGTTGTTTCAAGGAGTAGTTTTTTCCATTTATGTTAATGTCTCCTACTTTCCCTTCCAAATGAACCTATAAATGAAAATATCACATATTAGTTCATACAAAAATTCCTTAAAAACCTTATAGAGTAAAGTATAACAGTGATATGTTTTATATGTTAAAAAGTAAATTTTAAATTTAATTTAATTTTATAAAATTGATTTATAAGATCAGATTTATCCAATATTAAAACAAAATTTGATAGTTGAAGAACAAACCCCAATATTAAATTCGTTGTTAACCAGTGTGGCATTGGCAAGGAGATAATTTCTTGCAATATTCTTCAACTCCTTGTTCATGAAAATATCAGTTTTGATAAGTTCCACAGGACTCTGTGCTTTCCCATTTGAGCAGGCTGCATAAGATGGACTCAATCTTCCCCAGTTCGCAGGTCCATTTGAACCACTATAACTAAAATTAACCGAAACTAATGAAAAAAGAAAAATTCATGTAAGCAATCATTACAGCAAAGTTTTATCTCGACAGTTTTCAGAATAAGCAGAGCAAATGAAAACAATGATAAAGGAAATCTTACAGTAATCTGCAGAAGTGCATAGAGCCAAAGCAGCAATGGAAATGATAGCGAAGTGAAGCCTCATGGTGATTGAGAATAGCAAGCTACCTGTGTCTGCTTTGATATGAGAGTCTTTGTTTTATTCCTTAGCTTTATATATTTGTAACAGTATAATTACAAATATAAATTAATATAATTATGGATATATAATATAATTGACCTGCAACATGTTGGGTTGTGTTGTGTGCCACATATATATTAATGCTGCTATGAACTCGTGGACCAATTGGTGATTTCTTTTACGGAATAAATGAGTGGAGAAACCATTCCTTTCTCATCACATGAAAGATTCTGTTTTTTCAAATTTCAGAGGGATTTCTTTTCTTTCTTTTATGCTTTCTGTGAACCACAATTAAAGGGAACCAATTCTATCATTTTGGTTCACTGTATCAAAATTTTACAAGTTAAAGGATAAATTATATGAGACCTTCTATATATTATATACATTCATTACATTAATCACTTTGTAAGCATTTTATAAAATGTTAAATCCAAAGTTGAGAATACAATGCCAAGATGGACGTTGATTAACAATGGGTTCGTTAATTTTGGAGTAGTTTGTAACTTTTTTCTATGGAAATTTTGTAATTTTCTTAGTTTGTGTCTTTTAGGTTTAGTTCTTGTTTTCATCCAAACCAAGGTGCTTAACTGTTTGGAGGAATTCTCAATGCGCATATATAGTGCACATACTGAGTCCATTGAAAACACATTATAACAGCAATTATGCATTCAAACTTGGAAAAACAGAGTTCCAAGTTTCTTTGAGTTGGTACCTGTAATAAATTAAAGAGATAATTTTAATTTTATGTATTTCTCTTATGATAACCAAGGGTGTAATTTTTTTTTCAAAATATATTTATAGTTCTTAAATTAGAATATGAAATTAAATTTTCTTCATATTTTAAACTTTCATATATTTTAGTTTTAAAACTTTAAAAATAAATAAATATTATTTTAGACATTAAATGACATTATAAATTAACATTTAAATTGAAAAATATAAAAAAAAATGTAAATAGCTTAAAATGACAATACGAAACATTGGTTGATACATAAGAAACTTAATTCAAGTTAAAATATTATATCTATTCATTTTTAAAATTTAAAATTAAATTCTATCAAGATTTAAAACATAAATAAATTTCAATTTCACATTAAAATTTAAAAAATAGTTAATCATATAATATATATATATATATATATTATATGATATATATATATATATATATATATATGGAATTATATCTATTATAAAAAGAAAAAAACTAAACTAGTAAAAGTAGGGAAAGAGTTAAACCACTTGAAATGAAATCCTTATCAATCTGAAATAGTTAAATATAAAAAAAAAATGATATTTTTTATTTAATTTTAATCTTCATAATGTATGAGTGGTTTCCGTTCTGAAGATAATGTGATGGTGAAAGGAAGAATAATTAATCGGTTTTCAACAAAAATACAAAAGTGAGTGCCCTGTTTGTTGTCCTCAGAAAGTGCTTTTTCTATGCGTCCCAATCTCAATGAGAATCACCCAAAGTGGCATACTTTTATAAGCACAATCATTTCAATAATTTTTTCTTCTACTCAAAGGATGGTCATTGAAATGATAGCCTCAAACTACTAAAGGTATTTGCATAAATAACATAATTTGGTTTGTCACTAACAAAATCCAATGCTTGCATCTTTTGCTTCTATGTCTAACGCCCTTTTCATATAAAAAATTGAATACGTTGAGAGTTTGAAGTTTACAAAATTAAATATATTTACATGTGATATAAACTTTGATATTGTTTATAATTTAGGTTTAAAAGTTTAATTTAATTCTATAAAATTAGTTTATAAAGATATTTTATTTCTCACATATATAGTATTTTTGTTATATCTTTAATTATTGTAACATTTCAAATAATTTATAAATTCACGAAATAAAAAAATTACATACTATTTCATGTGATTAATTATCATAATAATATTAATCGGGCAACGATAACTATAAGAGTGGTTAAATTGTGAAAACATAATGTTAAATTACTTTGGATAACCTTATTCGTATAAACTTCTTACAACAAAAAGCTTTGAAAAAAAATAAACAGAGTTTCATGCATTAAAATTAGTTTATACATAGTTTGTAGTTTACAAGAGGAAAAGTTGATACTATCTCATTTGAATATTATTATTGTGATTTTATTATTGAAAGAATATATAAAAATATTATTTTATGATGACTAGTCATAATTCATTTAGAATAATAAGTGATTTGATAACAAAATTATAAATATGATAAAATTTTATATGTTTAATTATTTTTAGAACTGACATAAAATATAAAAAATGGACGTAATAGTAATTTCTTAATAAAGTAAAAGAATTTTTATGTTAATTATACATAGAATGAGCATAAAAAGTTAAAACGAAGACAATTTTGTAATAAATTTAAAAGCTTTCTATGTTGATTATACCTAAAACAATCATAGAAAGTGGAAGTGTATATTTTTTTTAAAAAGTTTAAAAGAAAAAATATTATGTTGGTTCTTCGTTATAACCAACATAAACTCTTTAATTTTTTTTCTTCTTCCTTTTCCCCATCGTGTTGCACTTCGCTGTTTTGCTAGCATTGATCTTTATTAGAAATGATGAGCTTTGTTTCTCAACACCAATAGGAGTGAATTAGTGTTTTATAAAAATACTCGCTTTTCAAATCTTTTTCGCAAATAAGATGAATCTTTAAACCTTTCTTGAAGAGCAAATAATGTATACGCAATATAACAGTATGCGTATTCAAATGATGACAATATGTAATCGATTAATATAGAGAGATAAGGAGAAGAAAAATCAAACTTTGATTTTATACTGGCTCTTACCTTCTCTGTTTTGCTACACTATGTTGTTGCTCTTGTCTTCTCCCTTTCATTGGTGGTCGCTTTTGCTCTAGCAAAGTTCACTCTCGCTAGTGTCGCTCTTGCTCTTGTAGATCTTTAGTGCTCTTGCAATCGCTCTTGTTGATGTGGTGTTTAGGGTTTGGATGTTTGTTATCTTGAGGGCGTAGTCTTGGCCTATTTCTTACTGCAATGGTCTTACCATTATCATTCGTTGTTGTTCTCAAACTTCACCATCGCTTTGTTTCACTTATTTTGATTTCTAGGTTAGGAATTCTTATTTGAAGGTTATCTAATAACACATACCTCACGGATGTGAACGAAAAGGCAAAGGAAGCAGAGTAGGTAATGAATGACAACATCAATGAGCATGGGGGCAGGGTAAAGCGTGCCCCCTATGGTGGAATTAGGGTTTCATGGAGAATATGTGAATGAAATGAGAGTGAAACTTTTTATGTCGATTGTAGCATAACCAAAATATAAAGTGAAAATTTTCTATATTAGTGTATCTATGTTGGTTTTTCTAATTGACATAAAAAGTTTTCATTGCACTAGTGTATGTTGATAATCCGATATTTAGTATTATTAAAGAAGCTTTGTGAGGAGTATTTTGTTATTATTGTTCTTAAAGACCCTAAATATAACCTAGAGCAGTTCCATCATGAGTACTCTTGAGCATCCCTCCTTCCTTCTGTGTGAGATATACTCCTTTAAATGCTAAGTTAATATGAGATGTCTCATGTAAAGATATCTCTAATGTTTCAAAACAATTTTAGATAGTTTCAAACCAAAAAATAAAGAAATAAAGAGTTTCAAAATAGAGGTTTTCGAGTTGTCATCATAGTTTGTCATGAAAAATTATGGAAAACTATAAAAATAAGTACAAGATCAACAAAACTAGATATTTTGTCCAAGATTCGGTTACACTTAGGGAAGATGTTAGCACCCTATAGTGCCACGACATTTTCATCGCAATGAAAAATCAGGAACAACAAAGTTCTAAATGAAAAACTATTTGAAAAATTTTGAATTTTTTTAAAAGTAAATCCAATAAGCACTAACCCCGTTGCATATTTTATTTTATAATAAAAAATAAAATATCGCATAGTTTTCGATAAAAATATATTTGATAAATTTTAATTTTTTTAAGTGGATCCATAGAGTTAACCTCAATCCTATTAGAGAATGAGATCAACGCGTTGTTCTTAATAAAAACCATATATTTGAAAATATTGATATTTTTTGAAAATTTTTATGTTTTTATATTTTTGTAATTTGAATTTTATTTTAAATTATTATTATTATTATTTTAAATATTTCATATGGAAAAAGTGTTAAAAAATTTTATATGAAATGTGTTTAAGGGAAAGGGTAAAAATAGAAATAAAAATATGAAGGTGTTGCATGTAAGAGGTGCGAGGTGTAAGCTTTTGGGTGAAAAAACTAAAAGTCATTCGTCTCCAAAATAACCAGAAAGGTGTGCATTATGAAATGCGGAGGTGCAATAAGTAGTATGCGGGAGTCCAAACTACAACTTATATGGCGTGAGAAAACTAAAAGTGGGGTGCAGGAAGAATAAGCTGGTTAGCCCAAATTCCTCTCCTCACAAACACTCAAAAACTTCAAATCCCCTTCCTCGTCTTCTCCCTCACGCGTGAACTGTCGCGATTACTCGAGATTCCCGGTGAAGCCAGCGTCGCGTGACCATGCTCCGCCAAGCTATGGCCGCTATCGGCCACTCCGGTCACCACCGGAAAGTTTACCGGCGTCAAGGCGACCCCGTCCTTCTTCGCTCTTCTAATTCCGAGACGCCTTCTCCTCCGTTCGAAATCCAAACAGGGATTTAGCAAGCACACTGCCGCCACTGCGCGTCCTCCGTTCAACCACACCGCCGACCACTGTGCATCCTCCTTCTCCTCCGAAGCGCGATTTCTGCTTCACTGGGTGTGGGTTTTTCTGTTGGTGTTATGCGTGTTGGCTTTGTGAAAAAGCAGAGAGTAGAAAGAATGTTTCAATGTGTGTTTTGTATTGTGCGTGTTGAAGATGCGATGGAGAGGTTTGGATACGGTGGTGGATAAAGATGTGATGGTGCCCGCTGGTTTAGGTGTTATGCGTGTGGGGGTGGAGGAGAATAGAATGGTGATTGGGCTGTGATGTTGTGCGTGTTATCTCTGTGAAGACTGGATAGTGAAGGTGTTGGAAGAAGAACGATGAATGTGGATGCGGAGAAAATGTGATGTGGAAAACGCTGTTGGAGGATGAAGAAGGATGGAGGTTGAAGTGGAGTGCCTATGGAGTCCTCTATAATGTGTAGCATGATAACAGAGGAAGAGGAGAACAGGGGAATGGGATGCATTCAACATATATGAACATCATTGACGTATCACAATACAACTAAAAGCAATATTACCTCTCGTTGCGGAGATAATGTTCCCCTTTTGCATTCTGTGATGCTCTTTATTCTCCTTGCTCTATGGGTTTGTTCTGAATTTTGCCTTTCCTCGCCCAAAACGTCTGTGAAAGATGGTGATGGAGGCCAAATGTGGGGTGCTGGAAGGGGACGTAACTACTCTGTTTTGTGTTCTTCGTTAGTGGATGGTAATGGAGTCGAGTGGAGGAAAAAATGGTTGGTGATGATGACGCCGCTGTCAATAGTGTAAAAAATGATGATGATGGGACTGTTGTGATTGCCCCTGTTCAATGGAGGAATAGGAAGAATACATGGATGATTGGTTGCATGGAGGTGGTGAATACAGTGCTTGATTGCTTCCTTGAATTGCATGAAGGAGAAATCTGAAAACTGATAAGGGGACAGAGAAAAGCTGACACATGTCACCATTAGAGTGGAGGGGTTTTTGGGAGACTGGAAATAGTAGAGCAAGGGTGCCAGAACGTGAAAAACTTGTTGGGCTGTGAGCCCACCTCTTAAAGGACGCAAAAAAACTCTTAAAGGACGAAAAAAAAAACGAGAGTGTTACTTTCTCCACCACCACCTAATATTTCTTGTACCACTCTATACCTAATTTGTCCTTCCTTAATAAATTTTCACCCAATCATTAATTACATATTAATGGTCCCTTTACAAGAATTCACCTCCACACCCGAATTTGCACACGAAAATCAGTTCTCCTTTCTTCTTCCTCTATAACTTATTCATTATCCTCTAGGTGAGTGTGGTGGTGCTGTGAGTGTGTACGTCTTAGTAGTGGGTTTGGTGGAAGGTTGCAAGTGGTGCAAGGAACCAATGGTGGTAAGAGCTTGATGTTTGTGGTGGTGCTTATCAGAGGCAGGATTCGTCTCAGGTGTGCAGAAGAAGTTATGGTAATCCTTCAACGGATGTGATAATCCATCAACGAATATCAACATCCGCTGAAGGGAAAACGAATGTTGATATCCGTTTTTACATTCACATTCACATTATTCACTAACTCAACAACCACAAGAACAATAATTTTTCACCTCACTATTTAGCAACAACATCATCAATAGCATATTCTTTCCAATATCCTTCCGACACATACTCTCTCACACACACACATATCCATTCGTTCCTTTCACTCTCTCTCTTTCTCTCGCATGGCTTCCATGACCGCTCCATCCCTCAACTTCACTAACTAGAAGCTTGCCATTCCATTTCCCGCGCGAACTTCGTCGCTCCTTTCTTTACCTTCCTTCTCCCCCTACCGCTGCATCTCCTCCAACGACCGTAGCGACGCCAAACGCGATTGGGATTTTGTGCTACACCACTTCTCCGAGGTCGCTAAACGCGTTGATTCTTACTGGAAGTCCTTTGGGGACGTCGTCGAAGATCGTAGCCACACAGCTAGCAACGACGAGGATTGGGATTGGGATCGGTGGCGCTGGCATTTCGAGGAAATCGACAACCAAGAGCATCTCCTCTCAATTCTCAAGGTGCACCGTTTTTTTTTGGGATTAATACCTTATTTTGTTCTCAGTTTCGTTCGAAAATGTTAAATTAGTCCATCCTTTAAAAAAATGCGTCAATTACGTCCTCACTTAATAAAATTTGCATCAATGAAATCCCTTCCGTTAAATCCGTACCAACAGCGTTAATTATTTTTCTCTTTCTTTAATTAACATCGTTTGTACGGATTTAACGGAAGAGATTTCATTGATGCAAATTTTATTAAGTGAGGACGTAATTGACACATTTTTTAAAGGATAGACTAATTTGACATTTTCGAGCGAAATTGGGGACAAAATAGGGTATAAGCTTTTTTTTTTTGTTTTTCAATTCGCGTCCTCTAATTAGGTATAACTATTTCTTTTTTTTTTATCGTGAATTGATTTTAATGTTGTTTTCTTGATTTGTCGAGGAAAAAATGAATTTATTTTTGGTTTAATCCTTTCGGACATCCCTATTTGTGTAGGTTTGTCTCAAATAGATCCCCGTATTTTAAATGGTTTCAATTAGGTCCCTTATTATTTAAAATTGAATCAATTTGGGTCTCGACGTTAATTATGCTGAACGACGTTAAAAATTATGGTTCTTGGCTTGGTGACTCAACCAATTTTATTCATGTGACAGCATTTGGACATCTGAGTTGGATTTTATTTATTTATAACTTTAAAAAACTTTATTTTAATAAATACACAACATTTTACTTAGGGAAAACTGATTAAAAGTTAAGGATTAGTAGTTTGATTGTTGAGTATGTAGATTAGGGAAATTCGAAAAAAAAAGGGCTTTTTTTGGCTTAGTTGTTGTGGTTGGGAATTAGGGGTTTCTTCTTGCAGGTTCGGGTTGTTGATGGTTGAGAAGCATGAAGACGAAGGTTGATGGAGGCAGGTTGCGTGACGACAAACGGGAAGGTCGCTCTAGGGTTCGAACCCTTGCCTCTCTTCGCTATAGGGTTTCGCCTCTTCTCCTCCGTGACACTACTGATGCTCTGTGGTGGCGAGATGAAGGTTCAAATGATTGGCTGGGTTTGCGTTAGTGCTGGTGGTAGAGAGGAACGAGAATGTAAAGCTTGTCATGGTGGTGATTTAGGTTTTTAGGGTTCTTTCAGTTTGAGATTTTTCTGTGGGTTTCAGGGGTGGAATCATGGTGGTTTTGTTGGAGAAGATGAATATTCATGGTGGTGATGTAGGTGGCAGGTAAAGGTGATTAGAGAATGGCAGAGACGTGATTTGCTTTATTTGGGTTTTTTACAAGTTTCCGGTGTAGTGGTTGTAGGTTCTCGCGATGAGTGCCGCAAATCTTACAGTGGCAGCAGCCTGAAAAGGGTTTGCAACATGACAGCGGTGGTGGCGACCTTGCGACGACGTGTGCGTGTGGTGGTGCGAGGTAGTGGCAACGATGGAGGATGACGATGTTGTGGTTTTTTCGAGGCTTGGTTGTTGTGGTTTCCCAAATTTCCCCAATCTGGCATGCACTCAACAATCAAACCACTAATCCTAACTTTTAATCAGTTTTCCTTAACTAAACATTGTGTTTTGATTAAAATAAAGTTTTTTAAAACTGTAAATAAATAAAATCCAGCTCAGGCGTTGCCATGAGAATAAAATTTGCTCAGTCATCAAGCCACCAACCACAATTTTTAACGCCGTCCAATGTAATTAACAGAGAGACCCAAATTGATTCAATTTTACACAATAAGAGACCTAATTGAGAACATTTAGAATACGAGGACCTATTTGAGACAAACCTACACAAATAGGGATGTCCGAAAGGATTAAACCTTTATTTCCTAAGGAATTTCATGTGTAGAAACAACGACAATGTTCCCAACTTACAGTTCTAGTATTTCTTTTTTACTCTAGCATCTTTTACTCAAGCAACTCTGTTTCGTTTAAATTAAGCATTCTTCCTTTTCTCCTGAGCTTTGGTGTTTCTTTTAATTGACAAATGGAATTTGTTAATATGAAGATAGAACTGTTCCCAAAATTTGATGTGCTTCCAAGTTACAAATTTTTGTTTGTTTTCGGATAACAGTTAATAGTCTTAAATGAGTTTTTTTGCCAAAATTCAATGACAAGTTGGTGTAAAATAAAACGCCTCATTCAAACTTATCATGAAATTTATCATGAAGGAACCTATTGTTAATGCTATCAAACTTGTTTTACGTGCCCATGATATATCGTATGCCATGACATACTTTAAGTTGGATTTGTTATATTTTGAACTCTCGTCTAAGTCTAATCATTGCATGAAGTTTTGGTTTAGTGAGAATTAATTGCTGACGATTTTGTGCTTGACAGTCTCAGTTAAGTCGAGTTGGGTATTTGGAGAACTATGAAGATGTCACCAAGCTAAAGGTGGATTTTGCAGCTACAACAGACGTGACATATCTGTCAACAGATGTGGCAGATCCGTTTAATGAAATACAACATATTCAAATAATTAAATAAGTTAAAGCGTAAAGGGTATTTTTGTAACTAAAAATATTGTGGGGAGGTGCATAGAGTATTTGGTGGTGGTGGAGGGAGTAACACTCAAAACAAAAGTTTGAAAAGAAGTTGAAAATGAAAATAGTAGTGTTAAAAACATGAATTTGGATCTAAGAAGGCAATAAGGTAAGAAGCAAATAAGGTGTAAAAAAATGTATTGAAAAAGAATTGACTCTTTTTTTCCCTCTTTTTTATCCAATTTTAATTTGGTTTATAATCTAAAATTAAAATCTCTCAATTAATTAACAAAATTTAAAGAAACTTTATTTCACCACAAAAGAAAAAGTTAATTAAACACTTCATATTTTTTTTTTCAGTTAAATATATTTTTATGTGAAATTGGAATTCATGTTTATTTAAAAGTTCATATAAAAAGCATCCTTATACTTTTAAAATGCATGGATATTCCTAATTTGACATGTATTGATAATCAATTACACCCTATGTAACAGACAAGATGACATAAACATTTATAATTTGGCACATGTTAGTAATTGATTACACCTTGTTGGTAATCAATTACCAATTCAAAATTAAAGTGAATAACTATAATTTTAGGCAAAATTGAAGTATTAGAAGTTTCACTCACACCTTAAGCTCCAAAGTCACTGAGTATTCAACAATGGAAAATAAAAAAGATTGATAAAAGGTTGATAAAAAAAAATTGAATTGGTAATAAATTACCAACCTGGTGTAATAAGATTACGTGAAAAATGGTGTTCAAAATTTTGAACTGGTAATCCCAATGAAATGATGTTTAAAATCAATGTCTTTTGTCCTAAAATACAAGATGAGATTCTTAGCTAAATTTATAACAACATTGTTTTCATAGAGTATAGGAATTTTATTCTCATTTAAATTGTAATTCTTAAGTTAATTTTTAATCTAAAGGATTTAAGAACAATAGTTGGAAGTTGATATTATTATGCTTAAGCAATTGATAATGCAATTGTTCCATGCTTTTTGTTCACTTCATGAAACTAAATTTCATCCAATGAAGTGACATCCTCCACTAATGCTTGTTTATTCTACCTTGTCTCCTGTATGGTTAACATCATAGTATCCCTGTAAAGGATAACTTGTTCACCTTTTGTATTAGAGACCAAGATTAGTGGTACTTTTAAGATAATTTGTAACAACATTTATTCTCGTATAACAACACGAATTATATGATCATTGCACAAACACAAACAAGTAAGGGTGAGCTAACCATAAAAAAAACACATGATATAATACATCCACACTATTCAAATCAACAATTCCTATCCATGCACAAAACCATACATCAACCACAATTTTAATGATTAAACGTATATACAATTATAACCATAATTATCCATGTATTGAAGTACAATCCATGATCTTTACCACAAAATTTTGCACATTAATTAATTGTGTATGCCTTAAACCTAAAAAACAACAATTATTACAAACTAGTAAAAAGAAGTCGTCTACTTTTGAAAGATTAAATATGCTTACTATCTACTGCAACAAACATGTTTCACAAATAAAATACTCATTATCCCTACTCATCACGTGCAACACGTAAAACCTATGAAAATTCATCACATTATTGTCAGCTGCCAACATTGTTAAAGTAAAAGTTCCTCAACCTAAAATTGGTCGTTGACATCAAATGTGACACGAGAACCTAAAATAAAGTCAAACAACACGACAACCTCTATTTTGTGATTAATCAACACTTGTACACTAATTTCTTGTGAAAAGTTCATCATATATTAAACATTTACAGAATACGAAACCACAAGTTCTAACATCATTATGCACAAAAAAGTTGTGTGTATTTATGCCTAAAACAAATGCAACAAAACATTCTAAATCATAAACATCATAACAATTTCCCATGCCACTTGATAGCACAAAAATTAGAAAAATTTATCAACATGAAAACAAAATCATATACCTAAAAAATTGCTTCATGTAGTCAAATAAGGAACCATCAACATAGAGTTCTCCACCATCAAAATAATGTACCCATACTTCTAGAAAGTACCATTACCAACAAAAAGAACATACCAACATCATATAAAACAAAAAGAATAGATAGCTCCCCTTATTTTGGTTTCCACTACTTTCTTTTCTTGATCAGAAAACGCCCTTCTACTACACCCTAAACTCTTAGGAATCTTCAACTTGAACATTATTCTCTCTCACTACACACTCGCATTTCTACCTCTTTTTCCAGGTGTGTAAGTGATATGCTGTCGTTGAAGCTATCAAATTAATACTACTTTTCACGGCAACTTTAGTATTGCCAAGTAGTGTTCAAGAAAGTAGATAGGGCTAAAGTAACCCTGAGTCGTCTCCCAACGAACACAGAATTGCTTTTGAATATCCGACTCTTACGAATGCTATGCAATGCTTATGGATAAAAGTAATGTTTGGAGAATGTTTAAAGAACAAATAAGAAACTTAAAAACAGTTACGATGAAATAGGATAATTCTACTGCTTTTCCAAGATAGATTCGTCATTGGTTATTCACGGATAATTGTTCAATTGATTATTGTTTAAGTTTCAAATTAATTAAAGTACATTCTTAATTAATTTGAGGGCGATCATGCGATTAACCAAAGTAAATTCTCAATCGAATGCAAAACCTTTCTAGATTATTCACAATAAATTCAACCAAAGTACATTCTCAATCAAATTCTATTGTGTTTAATCATGTCTATTCTTAAATCTCCTAACCAAATTAAAAGCTAATAAATCAAAGTAAATTCTCAATTGATTATAGTTGAAATTATTACTAATCAATCAAAGTACATTCTCAATTGATAGTAAAAACCATTTAATCATATGAAAGTTCCTAAATTAAATCAAAGTAGATTCTTAATTAAACCTAGAAACCCTAGAACTCATATAATCAATATGCATGTAGATTCAAACACATTATGATGCAAAAATCTTTGCTTTTAATTTGATAGAGAGATGAACGACATAGAGAAAGAACAACTTAATTCAATAATCAAAATAAACACTTGCATTAACTCAATCTAACCTCATAATCCATAATGGAATTACAGCAGAATAGTCCTAGATGCTTAGCTCTCCATGAGTGGAGTTGAATACAAGATGAAAGAAAAGTGAAAGGAGTATGAGAGAATGAATGAATTAAGTGAAGTCCCCTTTTCTGCCTCCCTTGGGTCTCTTTATATAGGCTTGATTGGGCTTAGACTCTGAACAATTTGTTGATAAGATATTTTCTGTTGATATATTATATCTTTCAAATATTCATTAGATTAAATCAGTTTTAAAGAATATTTGATAGATATTAACTCAATTATCTTATATCCTATATCTTCCAAATAACTAAAAGATTTAGATAATGATAAAATTATTTGGAAGATATTTTCTGTTGATATTCCCAAATTAAATTCAACAACTGAATTTTATATTTTAGATTTTTTGACTTTCCAAAATTGCACAAATACCCTGAATTTCCTCTATTTGCACTTTAGCCCCTTTAGAATTCTCCAAAATTGCACCAAAACACCTGTTTGACCAACTTTTACCAGCTTTGACTGAGGAAGGGCGCGACCAATGAGAGCTTGCCACGTGGCAACCCTCTTTCTCACCCAATTGGGATTTCGAATAAAATCTTATTTTGGCCTTAATTTGCAATTTGGACCAATAAAGTTTCAATTTCAGTTGCACAAATAAATATTAGAACATCCAAGAATAATTTATGCAACTAGAGGGGTGACCTTTAGACCGACGACGTAACACTGTCGAGCCGTTCGCTGATCAGCCCTTACGGTACATATGATACCTCTTTCTGTTGGGAATTTCATAGCCAGATGAGGGGTGGACACGATGGTCCCGAAAGCATTCAAGCAAGGTTGTCCTAGTAAGGCATTATATGAAGTATTTGCCTCTACCAGTAAGAACCTGACTTTGAGCTCTCGCGCCTCCCTGCCCGTTTCGAATCGAGTTCGTAAGTTGAGGTATCCCCGAGTGTCTGACTCTTTCTCCTGCGAAGCCTACAATCTGCTCGTTGAAAGGGGCTATCAGGTCTTCGAATAAGTTCATTTTCTGGAAGGTGGTCCAGTACAAGATATTGACCGAACTACCTTGATTGATGAGCACTTTTCTGACATCGTAACGGCTGAGATGACCATGGGATCATCGTGGTCAGGGTCAGGAGCATGGAAATCTAGGTCAGTAAAGGCGATGTTGGGCATGGATCGAGGTTATCGATCTACCATGTGCACCGTCTTTAAGTTTCTCAAATGTCGTTTCCGAGCGGAGACTAATGCTCCTCCCCCTGTGAAGCCGTTGGATATGGTGTCGATTTGCCCTCAGACTGACCTCTCTCTCTCTCTCTGAGTTTCGGGGTTGGCTCTGGGATAGTCGTCTTCGTCGGTCATCCCTGGGAGGTGATCGTTTGGGACTTTGCCGGGAGGTTTCCTTCTGGCTGGGAGTTGCTGCTCTGGTGGATGTTCTCTCCTTTACGTATTTTTGGAGATATCCCGCGCGGATGAGTCTTTCTAATTAGTCTTTCACCATGTTATATTCTTTTGTATCATGACCATGGTTCAGATGAAGACGACACACTTTACTACCATCAGCATTCTTTGGAGTGGCCTTCCGCCGAACGGTGAGGAGTTCTGCGTGCAGTGCCTCTTCGATCACCTTTGCCCTGGGCACGTTGAGGGATGTATAACGATTGTATTTGGGAGTCCACCCCGACTCTTTTCGGGGAGGTTGATCAGTTTTATGGTCGTTGGACGACCGCTTCTGGTCTCTCTTGGTACCAATGTTAGGACTTTCATGCTGTTGCCTTTTCCTGGAGTTTCTGAGGTCCTCAATGCGAATGAATTTCGCGATCGTTGCTTGGAGTTCTTCCATAGACTTTGGAGGATCTGCATACAACAGTTCCGTGAAATATCCCAGCCGTAAACACAAGGGTAGATTGCTGATTATAAACGTGTGGTTCACGTTCTTTACGCGTCTGGTCGTCTCGTTGTATCTTTGCATGAAAGCCTTCAGGGTTTCATCTTTCTCCTATTTGGTGTTTACGAGCTCAGCAAGAGTCATCTCCGGTCTTCTGTTGGCAGCATACTGTTTTCGAAAGAGAGCTTCTACGGTGGCGAAGCAATCCACTAAATTTTGAGGAAGAGTGTGATACCACTCAAGTGCCTCATCTTTCAGGGACAAGGAAAAAGCTCTACAAATAACGGGATCATTATCCGTGTAGAACGCCATGGCATCTATAAAGTTGCGGAGATGGTTGTCGGGGTCTGCTAAGCCATCGTATCTTTCTAACGTTGGAGGGGGCTTTTCCGGCATATGAGCTTGTATAATGGCTTCCGTAAACGGAAGTAAGTTGGTGAGCTGTAGAGACGTGGGCCCCTTCCTTCCTCCTCCGATAGGTTCGGATGGTCCTTCATATTTAACCTAACAGTAAGATACACCGTTTACCTAAAAATCCGGTTGGTTAGAGAACTTAACTGCTTGGAAGGCACAACCGCTTGGTCGTGTTTGATATTGGGTTAATTGGTTCCGTGATTTGTGATATCGTGACCAGATATTTCTAACAACTTATTATGTAGTTTATCGGGATTAATTGATTAAATTTGACTAAAGTTGGTCGAATGTCTGTTGACTCTTACCTTTGACTGGGTTGACGTGACCCTATAAGCTAATGTTGACCGTTTAGTTTAAGCAACATACGATCGCTAAAAGACGATCGTTGACGATCATATGATACGACGATCACTCTGTCTAGCATATTCACGATCATTCGAGGACGATGATATGATAACTTATTAATACGTGACTTGTTTATTTTTGGTGATTGTCTGGATTATCAGTCGGACGACTTAGATATCTACCTACACTAACTTTTAACATAAACTTTTAACATGAAAAAGGTCACTAAAAGTCCAATCTTCCTATCCTCTTCTAATAATCTATTTTAATTAATTTCCTGACTACAAATCAACTTCTCGAAGTCAGAATTCTAAACTTAGAACGAATTATGAATGGTCGGACTCTGGTATAATATTGTTTAAAAATATTTATAAAAAAATATGGTAACCCTTCTCATTTATTATAACCATTTTATAAGATAAAATAATCTTTTGATTAATACTTTTATAAACAGCGATATAATAATTTATTTTCAATAATAAAATATTATATTTAAATGAATTATTAATAAGATTAACGTAATTAGGAATAAAATATTGTTAAAAATTAATGTTTATTAATGAGATAGGGGAACTGTAAAAGTATGGATACTCTGGGAAGATAACTACAGCAAGGATTGATAAAGGCTGCGCATTTGTGAAAAGGCACGTTACACTAATAATATTTACACGACGCTGTCGTTGTAATCGCCGGAACAGAAAGGAACAAAAAAAGACAGCAGCGGCAAATTCAATCACGCTTACTTTTACCGTCAACCTATATTGCATACATTGTAGTATAATATAGCGTTCATACCGTTGTTCAATTTGCCACGTCATCCCTTAATCCAATATTCAAAATGTCAGGGCCCACCGCAGCCGTCACCAAAATTGTACAGCAGACAAAAAGCGAATCCTAATGAGACACGTGGATTTCGGACTCACCAACTACCCACGACTCCGACCTTCTCCCCGACACGAACCGGTTCACGGAACCCAAACCGCGCGGCTCACTCGAGAACGATTCCTCAAACAACTCGTCCTTGCGGCTGCCCGTGCTGCCACCAGTGCTTCCCCTCGTTTTCTTGCCATAGCTCCATTTCTTCTTCGAAGAAGAATCCCCAGGCTGAAGGTCCGGTTTCTGAACTGGTTTTCCCCTGCGACCAGTTTGGAATATAGCACGAACGCTTGCGAAGAATCCAGCCTTCTTCCTCTGGCTCCGCTTCGACTTTTGCCGCGTGATGGTAACGGCGGCGACGGAGGTAGTGGCGGTGGCGGTGGAGGAGATTGATCTCTGGCGCGTTCTAAGTGTCCGATTGCGGTCTCGCTTGGATCGCACTCTCCCTATGCAGGAGACCTTCGGCGACGAGGGTTCAACGAGGGAGTTTTCCGATTTTCCGCTGACAGACGCGCTACGCTTGGGGAAGAGCCTGGCGTTTGCAAGTCGGTGATTGCGACGGCACTTTGCGTCGGCGAAGGAGGTTTTCTGCGGCTTCGGCAAGCCGATAATTGCGGCTTTGGATTTCAGATTCTTGGAGAATCGCTGCGAGTTGTTGTTCGAGCTAGGGTTGAGGTTCGTGGAGGAAATTGAGTTTCCTTTGGTGGATTCGTTCCTCTGGTAAACGGCGTTGCGGTCCCACCAGTCGTACTCGGCGTCACCGGAGAGCCAGAAGGACTCCGGCGGCAAGTCTGGATGGTCGTTGTCGGCACAGGCGATTTTCTGGTCAGAGCAACCGCCGCTGCAGGCGGAAACCAGCGTCTCCAAATCGACCTGTGGCATAATAGTAATTTGAGAGAGAAGGAAAAAGAAAAAGTTTATTTGGAGTTATTTGTCTTACTTTCAATGTTGGTTGCTGAGTCGTCTTGCTCTTTGTGACGGTGGTTCATTTATTTATACGAAGGGATTGGAGAGTATTTGAGTCTATATGTTATATCGCTTTTCTTCTAGAGTGAGAGAAGAAAAGGCATTTTCAAAAGAATAAGAAAGCAATTCAAAGCAAGAGGGATAGTAGTATAAGATTTAACATGTTTGGTTTGCAATTGCGTGTATATAGAAATGTGCAAACTACTTTGACCATATTGGTTACGTAGTTCTAAGTTCCCTATTCTTTTAATAATATTCTTTTGTATATGAATGGAATGGCTCACCAAACGGGCTTGGCTCTTATTTAGAATTTCATTTTGTGATAAACATTAACGAGGGTAAAATGCCCCGTTTGCGAAGGTAGCTTAACTAAACTTGGTCACGATAAGCTTTGAGATGTACAATATAATTATTGAAGCTTTAAAGCTTATAATTATCTGTCGTTTTAATTGGAGAGAATATACTATGGTATCTTTGTGGCTAGGGCTTTTTAGTATAACATTAATAAAATTTAACAAACAAATGATGACTAATACCTTCGTCAACTACGAATGACGAGGGGAGAGAAATTAGTCTATAACTGCTTAACGAATTGAAAAAAGGTTCTTTATTATGTCTATCATTTTATAAATTTTATTGTATTTCATATAATGTTTAATAATTTTTTTTCTTCATGAATTAGTATGATAAAAAGAAGTAAAAGTAGGATAAGCTAATTAAATGTCTTAAAAACTGTTGTTGATAAATGAAATGAACAAATGTTGTGATCCTGAAAATTGAACATTCACCTTAAGAAATACTTAAAAAGACTATAAATGTCTTAAGTCTTTTATTATATAAACATGACCTATATAGTCAATTGCGCTTTGTGCATAACTTGATTTTGTTCAATACATGAGGATGAGTTTGGTGAAGAGTATTTTTCTCTTTAACTTAATATACAGTCTAATGGAATTGAAGCCATGACTAGGCATGACAAAAAAATTCATGTTCGCGAATATCCACGGATAAAATCCACGATAGATAGTTATTATCCGTGGATATTTATTACCCACAGGTAACGGGTAGCAGGTATTTTAATATCCGCTTCTAAACGGGTCGGATGCGAGTATTATACTATCCAATCCACGGATACCCATTACTCGAAAAAGAAAATTTAATTAATATTTTTTAAAATTAAATGTTTTTATTACTCTTAAAAAAGGGAAATTTTAATAACAATGACTTAGGACTCCTTTCAATTATTTTTTTTTAAAAGAAAAAAAGAAAAAAATGGTTACATTACTTTTCACCTAATCTTGAGATATATATATATATATATATATATATATATATATATATATATATATATATATATATATATATATATATATATAATCCCATTAGAAAATTCTCTCTTAAGGAGGACTCTTTTCTTCTTCCTTCTGGTTTAGCTCGCGTAGGGAGTAGGCTCCATTCTCTCTTCCTCTCACTTGGTTCTGATTGGGGTTTTATTTCTATTTAGGATTTAAAATTAGGATTTTATTTGTTCTCTGATTTTGGGGGTTTCTTTTGTACGTTTTGATTCGTGTTTTGGGAATTCGTTTCTTGATTTCTTCCCTATTGATTGGTGACGCAACTTTGGGGTTATGATTCGAATGAGTGTTTTGAGTTTTTTTGGATTTTAGTTCATTGATGCAGATTGGACTTTGAAGACAATGGTGATTATCGCAGTTTGGAGATTTCTGTGATTGTGTTTGTTTTCAAAATTTGGGTTTAGGGTTTCTGTTTGCATTTTGATAGGTATTTGTGGGTTAATCTTGTGACTAAATTGAGACTTCAGTTACGACATGTTTCTTCCTCATATCTTTTTTTTCAAAAGTTGTTCATATTTTTTTTCTTTTAACTTACTTAAAAATTACATTGTGTCTTTTTAATATGTAGATAATATATTAAATGGTTCACTTTAACTTATAATTTAGTTTAAACCTTATTTAAAAATTCACAAAATATATTTTTTAAATATTTGTGGGTTGAAAACGGGTATCCGCAGGTTGAAAAAAGTTCACGGATTTTTTTTATGCGGATATCCAGCGGGTAGCGGATCGGGTTGCGGGTAGGCACTATCCGTGCCCGACTCGACCCGACCTGTTGTCATCCCTAAGTATGACTCTCTTCCTTGGAGAGATCAAGTCCACCTTTTCTATTCGATTCAAGTAAAAGTTCCCCTTTAATCTTGGTTAAATTTTTTCTTTCCCTTTTCATACTTTTGTTCCTTCCTCGTCTTCCTTTCAAAACTAACTTAGCAAAACCAATTCCCTCTCTAAATATGAATAAATCGACCACCTAATTCAAATTATTCAAAATCCAAGAAATCAACCATATATATATATATATATATATATATATATATATATATATATATATATATATATATATATATATATATATATATAACTCTAAGATAGATATACGCATCTCACCAATATTTTTTTATAATTTGAGAAATATTTTTTATAATTTGAGAAATTTAAAGAGACCCAATCATTTGATAAATAATATATGTTCTAAGTAGTGTCTACCTAGAGGAGTCTTGATAGATAACCGTAAAACACATTAGCTATCTATTTGATTTGCTTATTTAAATTGAACAAATTTATTTAGGAAATATATTTGCTATATGAAAATAAACTATTATTCTCAAATTATGATTTGTGATATCGTTTGGTTTTGAAACATAGGAAAACACTATAAATGGAAAAATGGGAGGGAATTGAATAGTGTTTTAAACTTTTTTCGCAAA
The DNA here is from genome assembly GCA_034642375.1 of Vigna nakashimae. NCBI lineage: Eukaryota > Viridiplantae > Streptophyta > Magnoliopsida > Fabales > Fabaceae > Vigna > Vigna nakashimae. Next base: position 28,808,231 of record CM067765.1, read on the forward strand.
TAGTGTTTAATTTTACTTTGTAGGGGTTAGATGATCTACAACAGAAGATAAACACTTAAATTTATAAAGCCGCGTTAAATGGAAAACTTTCAAAAAACAAAAACAAGAAAGCACACTTTGTTTTTATATTGGTTCACTCCAAACTAAACTACATTTACTTCTCTTTTAAATTTCTTTAAGTGGTTCTACTGATCACGAAGATTACATACGAATTTAACCACTCCTGATTTACACACTAACCAATTGGTTAGACGAGTATAACCATTCCTGGTATCACTAGTCTATCTGACTAGACAGTCTAACTCCACTGAGTTAACTTTACAAGTGTTTGAATTCACTTTTGAATCTAAAAACAACAAAGTATTTTTGAAATACAAGTACAAAAGATTACTATCATAGAAAGGATATGAAATTAATATAATGAAGTTCTAAAAACTTGTAAAAGTACTTTTCTTTTCAAAGATAAATCTTAAGAGAAGGAACTTAGAGTGAAGCAGCGTGAGCATATTGCAATAATATAATTCTTATTTGTCTTCTCTTCATCCAATCCTATTTGGAAAAGAGTTGCTCGCGCAAATAATCGATTATTGCTCAGAATAATCGAGTATCACTGTCTGATTTAATATTGCTCAGGTTGTGCAAATAATCGATTATCACTCAGGATAATTGATTATCACTTTTTGAAAACCCCATAACGGACACAAATAATCGATTATCACTTATGATAATAGATTATATTTGGTAGTTGGGAGTTGTCTTTTCATTTTCTGAACCTTGGGCTTATAAGTAGAGGTCTTCACAACTCTTTGAAAGTAACTTTTCATTTGAGAGTATTAAAGCTTTGTGCCTAAGGGAAACTCTCTATGAGTGAAAAGAGATCTATGCCATTTGAGAATACAATTTTTCTTCTCAAGTGATAGTGGTTCTCTTTTCAAGTCTTGTGAATAGGAGAAGCTTGCGCTTAGTGTGTCTATGGTCGGAGCGATTCTCTTCAAGTTGGCTGAGTAGTTTTCTTCCGGTTCATTTGTTGAAGGAATGTTCTTCCATTTGTGTGTCGAAAGAAGGTGTTTTCTATTCTTTGCTTATTTTGATTATTTGATTATAATCTACAAACCATATTTTAGTGAAAAAGGTTAATCACTATTCATAGTGATTAACGGATGGACGTAGAATCTTTTTATTCGAACTAGGATAAAATTTCTGTGTTGATTTTCTTGAACCCTACATTCTTTAAATTTTTAGCACACCAACTGTTTGATAAAAGTTCTCTAAGAAAATCAAATTTTAAAACTGACAATTGTACCTTGTTTATTGACCGCTACATGCTTTCCGCTCTTATAATCTTCTTTTTATTCCGCCGTGCAATACTCACTGATACCTATAATTGGTATCAGAGCTTGCTTTGAAAGTTTTTCAAATTTTTCGAAAATGGGCGGTCATAACCAAATGTATCTTGAGGGTGCTTCTATTGATAGACCTCCTTTGTTTACGGGAGAAAATTATGCGTTTAGAAAAATAAGAATGCAAATATTTTTAGAGTCAATTGACAGGAGTATTTGGGAAGTTGTTTTAAATGGTCCATATATTCCTAAAAGTACTGTTAATGAGGTAGAAGTAGAAAAACCATATTTTTCATGGACTGCTGAAGAAAACAAACAAGCTCATTTTGATATAAAAGCTCTCAATATAATATCCTCTGCTTTGGTATTAGATGAATTTTTACAGGATTTCAGTGTGCAAAACGGCTTAGGAGATGTGAGAAGTTCTTCAAGTAACCCATGAAGGAACCAACGATGTGAAGCGTGCTAGGAAGAACACCCTGATATAGAAGTATGATATGTTCAAGAAGAAATAGGGTGAATCCATCGCTGATGTGCAAAAACGCTTCACATATATCGTCAACCATCTTTTTGGTTTAGGTAAGAAATTTGACATTGACGAATTAAATGTAAAAATTTTGAGATCTTTGAACAAGACATGGCAACCAAAGGTTACTGCGATAATTGAGTCTCGGGACTTAACGTCCATGTCCATGGCTTTCCTTTTCGAGAAGTTGAGAGAGCATGAGCTCGAGTTGAATAAACTGAGTGTTGAGGAAGCCCAAGGAAAGAAGAAAACATTGGCCTTCAAATCTGAACTTTCAAAAAGTAAGAGTTCAGAAAAGGATGAGGAGTTTGAAGATAGAGACTCAGACGACGAAGATATGATTCACATGTTTAGAAAATTCAACAAGTTCATGAAATCTAGAGGCAAGGAACAAATTAAAAAGGACCGGAAGAAGAAACAAAGATCTTCTTCAAATTACAAGTGTTATGGTTGCGGAGAAAAAGGGCACGTTAATGCAGATTATCCAAACCTCAAAAAGGGTGAAGAAAAGAAGTCTTTCAAGAAGAAGAATGCTTATGTCGCTTAGGAAGAAAATTACTCAAGCTCAACTAGTTCAAGTGTTTCCAATGAAGAAGCCAACTTATGTTTGACAGTTAATATTGATGACACTACAAGCCAAGTAAGTTGCTCTAGCCTTGACATTAGTGAATTTGATGTATAAAAGGCTTTTCTTGAATTAGTTGATGAATTTGAGAAATTGAATGCTGCTCATAAAATTTTGAAAAATGAGTTTTAGGATTTGAAAATTAAATATTAAAAGGCATTAGATGAGGAAGTTATTTTAGGAAATAAAATCTGTAATTTAGAAATGAAAGAGTCTTCATTTGTTGAACATCCTGTTGAGTGTCTTTCATGTAAGAGTCACATACTTGATACTGATATTCTAGAAAATATTCTTGAAGTGGCAACCACAAATAATAATGTCGAAACACCTATATTTCTTAAAAAGGTTTATAGAAACAAAAGTGTGCATAAAAAGAACAATCAAATTGGAAGAACACGTAGGGTATGGGTTGAAAAAGGAACAACTTATTTTAGGAACCCATGTGTTGTCACATGTTTTTACTATATGAAAAAGGGGCAAACTTTTTTGATGTTCCTAATGGAAAATATGCTTGGATTCCTGTTATTAAGTAATTTGCCTCTAACCTCAAAGGACCCAAATGAGATTATGGGGACCAAAACTATATTATTTTGTTTTGCAGGTTAAATTTTCAAAAGGAAAAGAAATATCTATGGTATCTTAGTAACTTTTAAGAGTTTTGAAAATAATTTATGAATTCTAGATGTGTCTTAGGTTGAAAATTTGGCCCAAATTTGCATTTTTTGGAAATTAACGTAAATAATTGATTACCAAGGATAATAATCGATTATCTCAATCTCAAAATATGAATTTTGAAAATTTGACTCGTAAATAATCAATTATTTCAAGGGATAATCGATTATCTTAAGTTAAACCATAAAAGAAAAATATAAATTTTTTTTTTAAAAAAAAATTAATTTTTTTAAGGAGAATATTACATTTAAGGGGAGTAATTTTTGATGAATTAAAAAGACCTAAATTCTTTTTAAGTTAACTATTTACGGGGAGTATAAAGGTTAGATGCTTTTTTATTATGATAAAAAGAAGGAGAAATTTTTGATTGACATCTTATGTCATGATCTTTATGATAACTGGTAGCTATTTGAGGTGGAGATATATGATTTTGTTTGATATCCTGTTATTTATTTCTCTGCTCTATATTAATTACTCTTTTTCCATTTATAATATTTGAATTGCATCTTTTTTTTGTTGAGTGGGAGTTATATTTGAGGGAGAGTATTTATTTTTACTTTTTGCTTATGATAAAAAAGGGAGAGAAAAACTTCTAATTACACTAGTAGAAAAAGAGGATTCTATGATGGGATATTATGATAGGTAAAATCCACCCTGTTATAATACATTGGTCGGTGACAATTTTATAATAAAATTAATATATATTATAATGTATTTTAAAAAATTTATCATAAGAGGTATAACAATGATATTTTTGTAATAAAAATTACATGTATTATGATAGATAAAATATTACCTATAATAATAAGATTATTTTTGTAATAAAAGTTACATATCATATATTATGCTAGGTAAAACATTACCTATAATAATTAGTTGGAACGGAGACAAATGAAAATGATAATAAAAATGATGATAAAACATATTATGATAGATATTGAAATAACTATCATAATAGCTGCAAACTCCCTGTTTCGAAAGTTCATTCCGATTTCGAAAATTGAAATAACTATCATAACAGCTGCAAACTCCCTGTTTCGAAAGTTCATTCCGATTTCGAAACTTCATTGTCACCTTGAATCATACACTTCGCGCACACTTATACGTCTCGAAGCACACTTCGTGCACACTCTCGTTCGGAGAGCCTTCATGCCACGTACACTCGTCCGAGCCTCTAACGACGACACGCATCCACGATTTGTCAGATGGGGCGAAGGAGCCGTCTACTACAGCGACCAAGCGTTCGCCGGAGACGACGGTGTCGGCGCCTGTGGGGAGGCTGGCACGGATTCGAACCACTCCCTCCTCCAGAAATTCAAGGAGTTCATTCGAAACTTCGAGACCGCCAACAACGTCTTCCCTTACAGAGAGACCCTACTCCACAACCCTAAGTTCCTTCTCGTCGATACGGGAGATCTCGACACGTTCGACTTCGACCTTTCTGCCAAAATCCGCTCTTCCCTGCCGATTTGCCCCTGGTACTCTTGGTTTCTCCCTCTCTCCTCAAACATTGTGGTTTATTCTGACATTCTTTCTTACTTTTGTAGTTTGAAACGGCAGCGACGCAGGTTAACGTGAGTTTGAACACCAAGGTTGCTGGAGATACTGGAGCCATGGAGGATCCTATTCTCGGTGATGCTCAGATTTTGCTCACCTCCAAGGAGGATCTAATTTCCATGAGATCGGTTGGGGTATGTGGATTAAATCTAATGCAGTTACAAATTGAAATTTTGTGCTTAAAATGTTTTTGGTTAAAATTGGGGTGTTTTTTGTTGAGTACAGTTGAATTGTGGACATCATATTGGTGTTTTCTTTCTATAGGCTCAGTACATATAGATACTTGTCAAAATCGTCGGGATTACTATTGCTGCCTTTGGGACTAAGGCAAAGGCTACTTATGTTACCCTGATATGTAAAAACCATAAGGGGAAGCAGGTTCCATGCCGGCTAGGACTTGGAGGAGCCATTGTTCCTCGATCCTGTGATCATGTTCCTCAGGTTTAGTTCATGTTTATATTCGCTGTCTTTGCTTGTTTGGTGTTATATGCTTATGATTTACTTACGAGATAAGGGGCTTCTATAGCCTGGAGAAGAGCCTGGCCTAATTGATCCCTGACTTGTGGTCCCTGACTTGAGTAGCCTGGATAAGAGCATAATTATAAGCTTTTACCTTCACCTATCTTGCTTGAGTAGTCACTCATTTATGTTGTGTACTTCATCGTAAGTTTTATCTTGAAGGAGGAGCCATGGTCTTGGCTGATGGAGGTGTTGTATGTATTGATGAGTTTGATAAAATATAAGTACGCAGTATTTTGTCATAGGACCGCGTTATTCTAACAACGCTATTTTCACACATTTTTTACAACACCACGTGTCGAATTGTGATAGGTTGAATTTTAAATATTTTTTTTTACAAAACCGTCTAAATGGAAGGACGTAACTTTTTTTTAAGTGAGAATCCCAAAATACCTTTGTCCGTTTTGGTTGGAAACAAACGTCTAGTTTTGGTGCGTCTTCGTTTTCTTTCTCTGTAATCGTGTGTTGTGCGTGGTGTTGCCGGTGCCTCCCTCTATTTTCGTAAAGGTTGTCTTTTTGGTTGATGTTATAGTACGCAATGGAAAGTTCCGGTGACCATTGTCCAATGACGAAGGTAAGTGCTTTGTCGTTCCATGGTTTTTTTGGTTTGGGTTTAGGTTTTGGGTTCGTTTAGTTTTGTTTTAGTTTTTGGGTTTAGTAGTTGTGCTTATTTTATTTTGGTTGATGCAGTTGACCGTTCGTCACTCTTTTTCGACAAAGTATATATATACTTTGAACGAACGCTTGACAGAGGAGCATCGGTCATTGATTTGCGAAGACTCCGTTTTCGTGGTTTTTAGATTTGAATGTAAATCTTAAACTAGGTAGAAATATATTGAGTGCGTTATTGGGTAAGTGGGACGACTCGAGTAGTGGTTTTTTTGTTGGAAATAAACTTGTGAATATAAATGAAAATGATTTTTATTTAGGGTCGGGATTGAGTACAGATGGTGAAAATATTAACTTCAAGGAGGAAATGGGAAATATTCAATGTGTGAAATACATAGGGAAAGGAACAAAGGATTTGAATTCGATATACAAATTTCTAATGCGAAAACACAAGAAAATATCACTTGTTCTCATTTTTGTAGCCTTTACCTATTGGTAGGGATATGTGAGATTTTATTTCCAAAACGTAGCGGAAAAGTGTTTCCCGTAATGTTTAATATTGTTGACAACTTAAGTGGGTTGGGTAGTTATTGTTGGGGTAGTCTAGTTTATCGTTTTTTGTTACGTAGTTTGTGCAAAGCTTCAGATGGCTTGAAGAAAGGCAAATGTACAACAAACGTTTACGTGGATGGTTGTGTTTACATGCTGCAGGTAATTATTACTTGTTGATGTAATATGTAAATTGTTTGTTTATTGTTTTGTGATTTAAAACAAGTTAAGATGGTTTATTTTTGTTAGGTATGATTTTTTGAGCATTTTGTTCCACCCGAAGGTCCAATTGATAAATTTTCACGAATATTGCATTGGATGAATAGAAGTGTTGGAGACAAATTCGTAAAATGTTGTATGGAGACAAGTTTGGTATGTGGTTTGTTATCCCAAGTTTTGTTATGTTTTTATATATTGAGTTAAGTTGTGTAGTCTGAAATATATGGTTAAATTTTAGGTTGTTGATGATGATGATGTTGATGTTGGTGCTTCAACCAAGGATAAGAAGGAATACAGACCAACACCAACAATGAAGGATGCCTAACCAAGACCAAATAAGATACAAAAAAGAAATCGAAGAGAAACTTTTATGCGTGCCTTAGAGGAACAAGAATTTCTAATTGAAGAACTTAAAAGGAGGGTTGCAGGTTTGGAGGCACAATTGGATGAAGAGAAGGCAAAACGACAAAATAAAGATCAGGGTGGAGAAAGTGTGCCTCGTATAGAACCATCCATGAACACTGGTTTTGTATCCCCTACTGACATTGACACAAATCAACAACCTTTGAAGACGTATGTTAGGGTTGGCTCGCGAAGGCGTTACAAGGGAAGAACACTTAGGACTCCATACACCGGAACCGTAGTGCTTAGAATAAAAAATAAGTGATATTTGTATTCAGTTGATTAATGTAAACAAAGTGTAAGGATTGATATGTGTATTTGATGATTGTAAATAGATTAAGAAAACAAAGTGTATTGTATTGGATATAGTTGAATGAAATAAAAATTGATATTTTGGTTTGGTCACATATTTTTATTTTCAATAGCATATGTTGCTGTTTTAGTGCTCTTACAGGGTAGTAGGTGATGTGAGGTCACCCCAAGTAGTGGGGAAGAACCCATTTTTAGTGGGGAAACAAGTTGGGCAAGGGCTGAGGTTGTGTGCTGAAATAGACCCTGCTGTAATCGTTTACACAACCCTGGTAAACGATTATGCGAGAGAAAATCCTTTTTTGTACAGAAAGTTCAACTGAGGTAGTCAGTCAGGATAACGTGGGTGACCAGTGACAAAACCAGTATGTTTGAGTGACATTTTCACATGTGTTTGTGAAGGTGGAGGTGTTTGAGTATTGGTAGATGGTGGTTGGTGATGTTAGGTGACCCCAAGCAGTGGGGAAGAACCCATTTTGAGTGGGGGGAGCAATGTGTGCAAGGGCTGAGTGATGCTGCTCAAAAGACCCTTCTGTAATCGTTTACACACCCCTGGTAAACGATTACGCGAGAGAAAAATCTTTTTTTGTACAGAAAGTTCAACTGAGGTAGTCAGTTAGGATTACATGGGTGACTAGTGTTTAAACCAGTATGTTTGAGTGACATTTACACATGTGTTTGTGAAGGTGGTGGTGTTTGAGTGTTGGTAGATGGTGGTTGGTGATGTTAGGTGACCCCAAACAGTGGGAAAGAACCCATTTTGAGTGGGGAAACAAGTTGGGCAAGGGCTGATGTTGTCTGCTGAAATAGACCCTGTTGTAATAGTTTACACACCCCTGGTAAACGATTACGCGAGAGAAAATCCATTTTTGTACAGAAAGTTCAACTGAGGTAGTCAGTCAGGATAACGTGGGTGACTAGTTACAAAACCAATATGTTTGAGTGACATTTTCACATGTGTTTGTGAAGGTGGAGGTGTTTGAGTGTTGGTAGATGGTGATTGGTGATGTTAGGTGACCCCAAGCAGTGGGGAAGAACCCATCCTGAGTGGGGGGATCGATGTGTGCAAGGGCTGAGTGATGCTGCTCAAAAGACCCTGCTGTAATCGTTTACACACCCCTAGTAAACGATTACGCGAGAGAAAGACCTGTTTTGTACAGAAAGTTCAACTGAGGTAGTCAGTCAGGATAACTTGGGTGACCAGTGACAAAACCAGTATGTTTGAGTGACATTTGCACATGTGTTTGTGAAGGTGGTGGTGTTTGAGTGTTGGTCTATGGTGGTTGGTGATGTTAGGTGACCCCAAGCATTTTATAACACAATTAACTTGAAAACATTTTTATAACACAATCAACCACATCATAATACAAGATTAATAGTTGTTAAGGTACACATGATACACAACAATACTACATTGCAGGTTTTCAATATTACAGTTATCCATTACATACTTATAATCGTCTTAATATAATATGATAGTTATCCAAAGCCCACTAGTGGTTGTCTGGTTGTTTGGACGTTGATGGTTGGTCAGCTGGAGGTACAAATTTGCGGAGGATGTCATCCACATTGAGTTTCTTCTCTGCCCACATAGGGAGTCGAATGACAGGTTTTGGGGTCTCCTTAACGAGGTCAATTGTTGGAGGACAAACATTAGCTGGAAAAACCTTCACTATAGAGCGATGCGTAATATTGAGGTAGTAGTTCTGCGGACATGTAGCGAAAGGGTGGACCTAAATGTACACACCAAATTAGTGAGAAGAACATTGAAAGACCAACAAGATAATTATGCAAGTTAAGTACAAAATGGAAGGGTTACAAGATTGAGAAGCATAACGGAACCAACTCCGATATTGCCTGCAATTTGAGGATCTTCAAGAACTTTCTTGTGCAAGGAAGCCTTCATCGTGCCAGTTGGGTCCTTCAAACATATAATAAGTTATTAATCTACCATAACATGTACGGTTGTTGAATAAAGGAAAGACAATAATACCTTAACAGTCAACTGCATATCTCTCAACCCATTTGGCTTGCACTCTTTCCATATGCAAGCAACAAGTGGAAGGACCTCTAGTGATTTTGCGTCTTGGAGGGAGTTCACGTTTTCGAATTTGCCATCCGTTACCAGACCTCGAATGACATAAAATATATGAAAACAGATTAGAACTGGTGAAAGTAATAATGTTGTTTGAACCGTGTATGACATTGAGTGTACCGTGGTGTTCAATAAACATCTGTGCCCATTTCCAAGTATTGGAGTTGAAATCTCGTTCTTAAGTTGATGGGGAAGTGCATACCTAGAGAGAATATACTAAATGACATTTAAGAGAATGGGAAAGAAATTAAAAATGGAAGAGATTAAGGAAGAGGAAACTTATGATTTGAAGATGCACCACTTGAAGGAAGCTTCAAGATAAGCATCAAAGGAGGACCGCCACTTGCTTGAGCAAGATAAGGTCTGCCCAAAATAGGGACTTTGGAGACAGAATACTATCTCAAAGAAGATTACAAAAGTGCAAATCAACTAAAAATTCAATTGATTCAAGGTAAGGTACAAAAAGGAGACCCCTAAGCCTTCTTATATAACCTTTGGAGTGAGCTAGGATGCAAGATCTAGGAGATGTGGGACTTATGAGTGTGGAGACTGTCCAGCAGCTGTTGCAGTTCCTCTAGGGACTTTTGAGTCCCACATTGCTCAATTCTCTCCACTCCAAAGGGTTTATAAGGCAACTAGTTCTCCTATAGTTCAAAACATGAAAACTACCTATGCTACCTTGCACTAATGCCTAGGACGCCCATTTCCTCTCCTTTTCTTTTTAAGACCAAGCCATGGAAAGTCCCACATTGCTTGTTCTTAAAGAGAAAGAAGAGTTTATAAGCGTCTCTACAACTAGAAATAACGAAAGAACAAAAGAGGCAAATACAAGCCAACGAAACCTATTCTACTCGTTTTTATGCTTGTTGTCACTTTGAAAACTCTCCATTGTTGCCCCATCTATGATCATATCATCCCCCCCAGGTTGGAGAGGATTCGACCTCGAATCTTGAAAAACCTGCAACAAAGAGAGATTAGTGACTTATTTCGTGTATAAATGATGGACAAATTTATGATCACCAAAATATGATGTCACAAACTTGTTGAACAATCGACAAGTATGACCGAATCGTTTCAAGTAATAAACTCGGTAAGACCAAGTATCGTTCTCCCAAAGGACTCACGGCCTAGTTTAGTTATGTGATTCTTTGATTAGCTAAGACTTAAGGACGAAATAATTGGATTGTATTATGCAAAAGACGAAAATAAACATGTATGCATGAGGTTTTGATCAATGGCAAAAGCAAAAGACAAGCACTTTCAATGAAATATATATATGAATATGTTGTTGGGGGTCAATTTCATCTTATCCACTCTCATATATTTTAGGAATTCGACATTCAAGTCATCATTGTTAATGCCACTCTCTAAATTACCTTGTCAAGAAGGCCTATCCCCAATTACGAGTTCATACAATTCCTAGCATTCCTAGTAATTAGTTCTTTTAGCACAGGAGCTTAATGACAACCAATATAATATTGGGAGTAATTCCCCTGATCTAGACTTCTCCGTACGTTCCCGTATCGACAAAATCAATAATCATGCATTGAATGAGTTAAACAAAGCAAGCTTTGAGCAAAGAGGAAAAGCCCTAACTAATGATGAAAGAAAGCATAAGTCTTAGATTAAGATGCAAGCACAAATTCCATATATGAGAGCTTCAAAAGATTACATTGATTCCCCAACAAACATACAAGGTTTAGTTCACCATATTCATGGTGAACCTAGATGAACAATAATGAAAGAATGAAAGATAAAACCCTAGAAAGGTGAAGAGGTAGCCTGAGCATCCAAGATCCTCCTTCAAAGGGGTGGAAGAGAGAGTGTTTGCTTTGTTTCTGCCAAAGATACAAACCCTAGGACGTCCTAAAGCTTATATACTATTCTAAAATTACAGAAAATTTAGGCCCAAGCCCATAAGTGTGCCGCTCAGCAGTAAAGTACCGCTCAACGGTGAGTGCGTGAGTAGTTTCTTCCCCTCAGCGGCCATTTTGCCCCTCAGCGGACCTCCCGTGAACTCCTGAGTGTCGCTCAACGGTAACTTCGGCTTCTCCTTTTGCACTTTTTGATGTCCTTTCTGATTCCATCTCTCTCCTTCTTCACTTCTTTCACTAAATTCACCTTAAAACCTGCACAAAAACACTGAAATCAAGCATAAACCTCTCTAGGTCTCTTATTTATGAAAATATGAATAAAAGCATGATTTCAAGCTAGTTTCTAAGTATAAAGATTGCTTTTAGTATCAATTTTAAGCATGAAAATAACAGTTTTTCAACTGTTATCACAACCCCAAACTTAGAACTTTGCTTGTCCTCAAGCAAACAAGATGTAACTCAATCTTCAACCAGTTCATATGATGGTTCACTCATTCAAAAATCCTCTTTTTCAAGATAAGTAAAAACTTCAATCAAACTTATGACCAAGAGTTCAATCAAGATGTGCACATGCTTTAGTGTTCACAAAGTCATTTAAATTCCTACAAATGCTATTTTTCATGAATGATCAATCAATTAAGCATGGATGTTCATGTGCTTATGGAATATTTCCTCACTAGGTAAAGTGTTTCACTCACACACAAGTGTATAAGAGGTAATCACTCATTCACTCTACTATCACAATGTCACATGAATCAACTTTGCCTTTCATTTTACCACAATAAAAAACATTCACAAGCATGCATCATCACAAAGACTTTTTAATGGCTTATAATGTGGCTGGGCTAACAAGAAAATTGGTTTTTCTGGATCACAAAATCCTTGAGTTAAGAGAATCATATCAACCCAATTATTCTTATTTATCCCAACTTGCCTTTCGCATTTGCATTGAGCTTTGCTTCTTCTTTTCTTTTCTTTTCTTTCTCTTTTTCTTTTTCTTTGCATATTCTTAACTTTTAGCTCTTAGCTTAATGCTTTTCCTTTTTCATGTTTTCCCAACAACCCCAAACTTGAACATTTAACAATACCACACAAGATCTTCTACTTAACTCAAGGTAAAGATTTTCAATCAAGGGTTTTCAATGTATGTTCAAGGCTAAGGGTTCAAAGGATAGAACACAAAGTGTTCTATTTTAGTGGGCTAACTTTATGAATTTGGCCAATAAAAAGGGTTCCAACAAACGGCCTTGATCAAATGATGCAAAACAAGCAATTGATTCAATCATAGAAAACATGGGCAAAGTCATTCATGCTTTCAAAGTAATAGCATTCAAACATAACAACTCTGGAGCTCAAAACCTCACATATAAGCTCATTCACATTTGACATACACATCCTGCTTAATTTCACAATCACAATCATGATATCCTGCATTTGTTCACAAAGCTTGTGAATCACCTGTATAAGCATTTTAATGTGCACATCATCTCAACATCAATCAATCAATAAGCATCATCAAGCATTACTTATCAAACAATCACAGTTAATAGCAAACCATCACACAAACCAGGTTTCCAATAGAGTACATCAAACCCTAATCTAAAAACAAAAACAAATAAGTTCAGAAAACTTAAACCAACAAAAGCATAAACATATGATAGCATTCATCAGTAAATGCTATCTCAGCTCCTCATCAGTCTGAGCTGTCCTCTGTATCTTCCTCTTCCTCCTCATCTTCATCGTCTTCAAATGCATCATCATCATCAGCTTCATCTTCTTCCATCTCTCTAGCTGAAGCTTCAGCTGCTCCAGCTCCTCCTCCATGCACTGGCTCCTCTGGCCAAGCTACCACATTATGGAATTCATCCATAGTCCACCTGTGGGCTGGAGGTGTATCATACATCCCCATAATCATCTCAGCAGTAGCCACCTACCCTCTGTGAATGGACTGCAACTGAGCACCTATAAGAGACATATACATGTCCCTCATCTGGAATGGTTCTGCTTCATGTGTCTCAACAGATGTCTGGCTCTGTGCTGGCCCTCTCTCTCTACGAGCACGGCGTGGCGGAATTGGCTGAGCTGCCTCCTCACCTCCACAGTACTGTCTATAATAGGCCTCATCAATAGCTTTTCTTGGCCTCTCAAATGGTGGAGCAGAAGTGTCCACCCCAGCTATCTTGCAAAGGTGAGTGATCAAGGAGGGATGTCCTAGTGGTGCTTTGTTGTTTGAGGTATTGGCACACACACTAATCTCATCAGCTATCACCTGCCCAATGTTAACATTTAAATTTCTGATAGCACAATAGATGAATAGTTCCCTGCTGAGAGTAATATCTGACACATGTGAACATGGCTGAATGTTGGCATGAGAAAATGCCATCCAATACTTTGCAAGAGGAGTCAAATCTGTCCTCCTAATGTTAACCATTGAGCCAGATCTATTCCTTTGGAAGTGTCCTCCAGGTATGCATAGTACTATCTCCGCATCCTCATAATCAGCACATTCCTCCATGCAAAGAGCAAACTGGCACTGCTCACCAGCCCACACAGTGTCCAGGAAGTTATTTATAGAATCAGGATCATACCTGATAGCATGGCCTCTGACATAGCCCAAATAATTCTCAGCTGGATAATCACCAATCTTCTTTGCATTGGTGCATAATTCCTTTACCACAGCTATGTTGGCAGGTGCAGGATAGGTGGCTAGCTTTCCCCAGTCATTCCCTAACACTTGCTCTCTAAATTAAGGAGAAAAGTTAGGTATCATTCCAACTTTTCTTTCCATCAGAAGTCTCCTGTCCTGAACCACCATAAAGTGCTTCTCATGTTTCCTAGAGAGGAACCTGCTAGAGTGGGGTTGCTCTGGTTCCTTTTCCTTTCTCTTGGTTGCTGATAACAGTTGAAAAACTGTTATTTTCATGCTTAAAATTGATACTAAAAGCAACCTTTAGACTTAGAAACTAGCTTGAAATCATACTTTTATCCATATTTTCAGAAATAAGAGAGCTGGACAGGTTTATGCTTGATTTCAGTGTTTTTGTGCAGGTTTTAAGGTGAATTTAGTGAAAGAAGTGAAGAAGGAGAGAGATGGAATCAGAAAAGGAATCAAAGAGTGCAAAAGGAGAAGCCGAAGGCACCGCTCAGCGGCATTTTACCGCTGAGCGGCACTCAGGAGGTCACGGGAGGTCCGCTGAGGGGCAAACTGGCCGTTGAGGGGAAGAAAAGGGAAGCGCAGTCACCGCTGAGCGGTATTTACCGCTGAGCGCCATTCTTAATGGGCTTGGACTTGCTTTCTAGCACTTTTATGGGCTTGGGCTTAGATCCTTTGTAATTTTAGAATAATATTTAAGGACTTGCACGTCCTAGGATTAGTATCTTTGGCAGAAACGAGGCAAACACTCTCTCTTTCACCCCTTTGAAGGAGGATCTTGGATGCTCAGGCTACCTCTTCACCTTTATTGGGTTTATTCTTTCATTCTTTCATTGTTCATCTAGGTTCACCATGAATATGGTGAACTAAACCTTGTATGTTTGTTGGGGAATCAATGTAATCTCTTGAAGCTCTCATATATGGAATTTATGCTTGCATCTTTTAATTAAGACTTATGCTTTCTTTCATCATTAGTTAGGGTTTTTCCTCTTTGCTTAATGCTTGCATAGTTTAACTCATTCGATGCATGATTATTGGTTTTGTCGATACGGGCACGTACGGGGAAGTCTAGATCCGGGGAATTTCTCCCAATATTATATTGGTTGTCGTTAAGCTCCTGCACTTATGAACTAATCATTAGGAATGCTAGGAATTGTATGAACTCGTGATTAGGGAGAAGCCATCTAGAATGGTACTTTAGAGAGTGGCATTAACAATGATGATTTGAATGTTGAATTCCTAAAATGTATGAGAGTGGATGAGATGAAATTGACCCCCAACAACATATTCATTCATATATTTCATTGAAAGTGTTTATCTTTTGTCTTTGCCATTGATCAAACTTCATGCATACATGTTTATTTTCTGTCTTGCATATTAAAATCTCAAATATTTTGTTTGTAAGTCCTAGCTAATCAACAAATCACATAACTAAACTAGGCCGTGAGTCCTTTGGGAAGAACGATACTTGGTCTTACCAAGTTTATTACTTGAACGATTCGGTCATACTTGCCGATTATGAAACAAGTTTGTGACATCATATTTTGGTGCTCATAAATTTGGCCATCAAGTTTTTGGCGCCGTTGCCGGGGACTCGTGGTTTAACTGGTTAATTTGTGTGATTATTGATTATCTTTGACTTTAATTTTGAATTTCTGTTTTTATTTTTCTGTTTCTATTTTATTTTATCTTATTTGATTTGACTAGATTAAGTTTGATTTTATTTGATTTTATTTGATTAGATTAGATTAGATTTTATTTTATTTTATCTTTATCTTTTTAGATTAGGTTAGATTTTCTTTTATTTTATTTTATTCTATCTTATTTTATTCTATCTTCTGAATCTTTTATCTTTTGAATCTATATCTTCTCCTATATCTTTTTGTGCTAACAAATCTTTTCTAGGGTTTTGTTTTCTTGTGTATGCAGGAAGCAATTCGAACTAGGAGTAAGAAAACAACAGAACCTCTTCTTGAAGGTCTAGACGAGAGTAGAAGGAGGAGAAGAATCAGAACGTCTAGAGAACTTTTCCCTTCTCCAGAAACTGTCCTACAATCATCACCACAAGGTTCTGTTCATAGCACAGGGAGTATGGAGAACAATAATGTTAGAAGAACTCTTGCAGATTACACTAATCTTGCTGGACCTCAGCACTTTAACAGCATAGCTAGACCTAGAGTCAATGCAGCCAACATGGAGGTCAAACAAGCACTGATTCAACTGGTGAAGAGTAATCAATTTAATGGGTTATCTCATGAAAGCCCATATGACCACCTTACTACCTTTAATGAGATTTGTAACACAGTCAAGATTAATGGGGTGCCAGACGAAGCTATCAAACTTAGCTTGTTTCCTTTCTCATTGGGAGGCAATGCTAAGCTTTGGTTGAACTCTTTTCCAGAAGAAAGTTTCACAGAGTGGGAAGCAGTGGTTACAAAGTTTTTAAACAAATACTTCCCACAATCTAAGGTGACTAAAGGGAAGCAAGAGATTTCTTCATTCAAGCAGGGCATGGAAGAATCACTGGGACATGCATGGGACAGGTATAAAAGCTTGTTATGTAAAACTCCCACGCATGGTTTTGAAGATCAAGAAGTAGTCTTAACTTTCCTTGGAGGGCTTGGTTCACAAACCAAGATGATGCTGGACGCCTCAGCAGGAGGCAATATTAAATGGAAAACTCCAGAGGAAGCAACTGAGATTATAGAAAACATGGCTACAAGTGATAATGAGCTGCACAGTGAGAGAGGAGCTCCTATGCAAATTGTGAGCTGTTTCAGTGAAGACAGTAGCAACCATCTGAACTAAAGGGAGTCTTTTATCTCAAACTGTTTTTGATATGCTTAAATTGTTTAGTATGGCCTGCAATCGTTAGGATTAAAATTGTTTAATTGTTGATTTGGTTGGAATTCAGTTTGTGCAGGAGTTTAATTGAACAGCAGCATAATCTTAGTGGAAAGCTTGGAAAGCTTGTGCAGCCAAGAGAATAAAAGGGAAGTTCCTACTGTTATGTGTTGTCATTGTGCAATTTGTTCTAGCTAAGAAAACAATTTTGATTGTAGATCTGCATCTACCTTTGTAGGATTGAACTGATCAGGGGATTCAAGAGAGTTGAACCCAAGAGCTAGGAGATTCCAACGTTGTCCAGAAGCAACCAAAAAGTGGAGCACCAGATCCTTCATGCGGATTTGAATCAGGACCAGGATTGAAGCATAGCTGTTATTTGTTTTTTTTTATTGTTTCTTCATTTTGATGTGTAATAGGCTCTATTGTTAGTTTTCTTAATTTCATTGTAAAAGGCCAGTCAAAGTCCAAGTGTCTTGGAAGAGTCCTTGGTGCTCTTTCAAATCTTGGCAAAAACTTTTCTTGTGTTTAAATTTTTGGCGTCTTACAATTAGGTGTCATTAGAGTCCGAAAGTCTATGTTTGTTTGTGAGTCTGTGTACTTTTTTTCTAAAAGTAATTTTACTTTAAAGGGTATTTAGTCAGTAGCATAGGGCAATCTGGCAAGGCAAAGACTTGGTATTTAAGTAGCCTCTTTAGGCTCACCTCTCTTACCTGGGATTTGTCAAGTGTGAAACCTATAAATCCTTTTGATTAAAAGAACTTTTAAAAACAAGGATGTCTTGTTATCCATATAGGTATGCTAGGAATTTTAATTTTGATAAGCAACTTAGTTACAAAGGAATCAAAAGAGAACATGATAAAGCTAGAAGGAAGTCTTGTTCATCTTATAAATTTGATAGGATTGAAGATGATTTGTATAAAAAAGCTAGTGAAAATATTCCATTCTTTGGTGATGATATTGGTGCATTAACATACCTAGCTTGGGAAAAGGAAATTAATGACATGCATTCATTCATGGTGAGAAAAAGTAAATATGAATCCTTCTATTCTAGAGATGATGAATCTTATATTCTTAATCTTTACACTTCTAGTTTTAAAAAGCATGCAAGAAAGTGGTGGGATGATAGGCAATATCATGTTAAGATAGGTAGAAAATATCCCATTAATGATTGGAATGAATTGAAAGCTTGTATGAGAATAAAGTTTGTGCCTCGAGAAATTGAAAGAAACTTAGAACTTATGAAAGAGCTTATTAGAAAAGGTGAGTCATTCATTCAAAATTTAAGTGGGTTCTCCCGTAGGGAAAGTGAGTTTCTAGAAAAACTTAGGCGGCTATGGGAAGAGACAAGCAAACATAGAATTGAGAGATTAAAAGAGAAAAACAAAAGCAAGAAGAAAGAGAGAGAAGAGAAGAAGAGAAAAGAAGAGAGCAAGAGAAAAGAGAAGAAGAAAACAAGAGAAGAAAAGAGGAAGAAAGAGAAAGAAGAGAACAAGAGGAAAGAAGAGAGAAGGAGAGAAAAGAAGCACAAAGAAGAGAAAAGGAAGAAGTTGAAAGAATAATGGAAGAAAAGAAAAGGCAAATAAAGGCAACATCTCCTCCTACCCTAGAAGCTAGATTCTTAAGGGGAGGTTTTCTATTCTCTCACTTTTCTCCATTTATATTTGAATTTTCAAAATTTCACTTTTCTTTCAAAGAATTGGCCACTCCATCTTTAAAAATGTTATCACTTTCAACACATGCAAAGTTCCAACTTGGGTTATGGTTACCTTTATGGTTACCAATAACTCAGGATATAAATAAAATTTCAAATGAAGAAAGGTTTCTTTGTTATATTAAAATTAAAAATTTCAAAATTTGGAAACCTTCTTCTACACATATTCTTTTATATATCTTATTGGGTCAAAGAAAACTAATTAGAGATATGTTTGATGCTTATTGCATATGGATATTTGACCCAGGAGGAACCCTTATGAAGCTAACAAAAATAAGTCTTCAAAAGCACCATCAGATTTGAGGACAAATCCTTTCCAAGGGGGAGGGGATGATACGCGGGCCCAAGCCCAATTAGTTTAGTGTAGTATTTCTTTTACTTTTATTAAAAACATGTGTAAAAGGTGTTAGGCATGTGCTGAATAGGAGGGAATTTTAGTCCTATATATAGACATGCCATCACCTCTTGTAAGACACTTTTGATAATAATGAATTAAACTTTCTGTAGAGAGAACTCCAGAAATTAATTCCCTTGAAAGTCAAAGCTAGAGAATCCCAAAGGATCTCCTCTAGCCACCTTCCCTTCACACCATCCATTCTCTCATTTTCCATTATCAGATTCTCTCTCCTCCGTAGCATCCATCTCACGCTACACTCACCAATTACAAGCGTCCTCGTGGCTTGCGTCAGGTCTACTGCCGCGCGAGCTTATTCCTCGCGAGTTTCCATCAGCACGACACTACATCTTCATTTCGCGAATCTTCGTCTACTTCACTCTCGAGAGAGAGCTCTTCCACCACGAACCACACTGTCACCGTAAAACCTCACCTTTCTCGCCGATTAAAATCAGCTCTCCACCATCCAAATCTACTTCCGCTTCAAACCCTAGGTTTTCAACCGAACAAATCTCGAATCTCTGGTTTGTTCCTCGCCGTTCATCTTCGAATCCAAATACTAGGATTCTTGACTACATCTGCTTCTTCCGTTGCTTCTCGGCTCTTCAACTCGATCAAGTCCGGATTTCACGACATCTCCGGATTCAGCTCAAGCCGTCAGCTATCATCAAATCATGCGTAGAAATCAAAACCCCTAAATCTTCATGCTTTGACAATCACATTCAAATTCAAGAACCCTAGAATGAACAAAATGCATTTTACTTACTTGGGTGGAGATACTAGATGCAATGAGAATGCTTCCAAGCTAAGATACTCTCTTCCAATCCCAAACTTTGATGGCACACTAGTGAAAAAGTAAGTGGAAGAGAAATTTTCTTAAGAGGGAAGAGTGAAAAGATGTGGAAAACCTTGGAGAAGGTATGTGGGAGTGTTTGTGCAGAGAAGAGTCTGAAAGTATGAGCAAATGCGCTGCTTTGGGTATAAAAATACCGTAATGGGCTCGGGCCCCGCTAAGGGGAACTAAAGCCCATTCTGCGAGAGTACCGCTCAGCGGTAAGTTGCCACTTAGCGGCACTTTCGTGATGTGATCTTCTCCTTCTTTTCTTAACCTACGTGCCTCCTAGACATGCCCCTCACTGGTTCCCTGCAATTCAATGTTTAAAATACTTATGCAAACCCTAACTAAAATAAAACAAACAAAAACAATAAATCAACCGGGTTGCCTCCCAGATAGCGCTTGTTTAACTTCACGAGCCTGACCCAAAATCCACCAACACCCATCAGTAGGTGTTTAAAATCTCACCAACACCCATCAGTAGGTGTTAAAAACTTACCAACACCCATCAGTAGGTGCAAAATTTTCTCGCCAACACCCATCAGTAGGTGTTACACACTTAACATCCTTCAGTAGATGCTATATCCAACTAGCATCCTTCAGTAGATGCTATGTTCAGCAATATATTACACAATAATGTTCAACAGATTTAAAAATTACAAACCAAAGTAAAATTTAAAAGTTCTAAAATCACTGGGTTGCCTCCCAGCAAGCGCTCTTTTAACGTCATTAGCTTGACCCAGTAAAGCTCAAGTTCCTTCTTTATAGTTGATGTTGTCATCCCACCAACTCCTCAGCTGTTTCCTGTGTGTTTTGATTCTTCTAAGACGTGGAGATTCTATCTCTATCATCTCCTTCTCTTTAAAGCCCTTCACAACCCACAACTTGTTTTTGATTCTTACAGGTGCACCTGATGGACAAATTTGTAAGCACCAAAATATGATGTCACAAACTTGTTTCACAATCGGCAAGTATGACCGAATCGTTCAAGTAATAAACTTGGTAAGACCAAGTATCGTTCTTCCCAAAGGACTCACGGCCTAGTTTAGTTGTGTGGTTTGTTGATTAGCTAAGACTTAAGAACGAAATATTTGAAGTTTAATATGCAAAGACGAAAATAAACATGTATGCATGAGTTTGATCAATGGCAAAGACTAAAGATAAACACTTTCAATGGAATATATGATTGAATATGTTGTTGGGGGTCAATTTCATCTCATCCACTCTCATATATTTTAGGAATTCAACATTCAAATCATCATTGTTAATGCCACTCTCTAATTTACCATTCTAGATGGCTTCTCCCTAATCAAATAGTTCATACAATTCCTAGCATTCCTAATGATTAGTTCATGAGTGCAGGAGCTTAACGACAACCAATATAATATTGTCAGTATAATATTGGGAGAAATTCCCCGGATCTAGACTTCCCCGTACGTGTCCGTATCGACAAAACCAATAATCATGCATTAGAATGAGTTAAACAATGCAAGCATTGAGCAAAGAGGAAAATCCCTAACTAATGATGAAAGAAAGCATATGTCTTAATTAAAAGATGTACTCAACAAATCCATATATGAGAGCTTCAAGAGATTACATTGATTCCCCAACAAACATACAAGGTTTAGTTCACCATATTCATGGTGAACTTAGATGAATATCAATGAAAGAATGAAAGAATAAACCCAATAAAGGTGAAGAGGTAGCCTGAGCATCCAAGATCCTCCTTCAAAGGGGTGAGAAGAGAGAGTGTTTGCCTCGTTTCTGCCAAAGATGACTAATTCTAGGACGTGCAAGCCCTTATATACTAATCTAGAGTTACAAAAGATTACAAAAGCCCAAGCCCAAAAAGTGCCGCTCAGCGGTAAATACCGCTCAGCGGTGACTGCGCGTCACTTTTCTTCCCCTCAGCGGCCAGTTTGCCCCTCAGTGTGACTCCCGCAACCTCCTGAGTGCCGCTCAGCGGTAAATTGCCGCTGAGCGGTGCCTTCGACTTCTCTTTTTGCACTCTTTCTTGTCTTTTCTAATGTCATCTATCTCCTTCTTCACTTCTTTCACCAAATTCACCTTAAAACCTGCACAAAAACACTTAAATCAAGCATAAACCTGTCCAGCTCTCTTATTACTGAAAATATGGATAAAAGCATGATTTCAAGCTAGCTTTTAAGTCTAAAGGTTGCTTTTAGTATCAATTTTAAGCATGAAAATAACAATTTTTCAACTGTTATCACAACCCCAAACTTAGAACTTTGCTTGTCCTTAAGCAAACAAAATGTAACTCAATCTCCAACCAATTCATATGATGGTTCACTTATTCAAAAATCCTCTTTTTCTAGATAAGTAAAACTTCACTCAAACTTATGACCAAGAGTTCAACCAAGATGTGCACATGCTTTATTGTTCACAAAGTCATTTAAATTCCAACAAATGCTATTTTTCATGAATGATCAATCAATTAAGCATGGATGTTCATGTGCTTATGGAATATTTCCTCACTAGGTAAAGTGTTTCACTCAACACACAAGTGTATAAGAGGTAAAGTGTTTCACTCATTCACTCCACTATCACAATGTCACATGAATCAACTTTGCCTTTCATTTTACTATAATCAAAAACATTCACAAGCATGCATCATCACAAGGACTTTTCAATGGCTTATAATGTGGCTGGGCTAACAAGAAAATTGGTTTTTCTGGATCACAAAATCCTTGAGTTAAGAGAATCATATTAACACAATCATCTTATTCATTCCCAACTTTCTTTTGCCTTTGCATTTGCATTGAGCTTTACTTCTTTTTCTTTTCTTTTCTTTTTCTTTTTTATATTCTTACTTTTTAGCTCTTGGCTCAATGCTTTTCCTTTTTCATTTTTCCCCAACAACCCCAAACTTGAACATTTGTCAATACCACACAAGATCTTCTACTTAACTCAAGGTAAAGATTTTCAATCAAGGGTTTTCAGTGTATGTTCAAGGCTAAAGGTTCAAAGGATAGAACACAACGTGTTCTCTTTTAGTAAGCTAATCTTTATGAATTTGGCCAATAAAAAGGGTTCCAACAAACGGCCTTGATCACATGATGCAAAACAAGCAATTTATTCAATCATAGAAAACCTGGGCAAAGTCATTCATGCTTCCAAAGTAATAACATTCAACAATAATAACTCTGGAGCTCAAAACCTCACATATAAGCTCATTCACATTTGACATACACATCCTGCTTAATTTCACAATCACAATCATGATATCATGCATTTGTTCACAAAGCTTGTGAATCACCTGTATAAGCATTTTAATGTGCACATATATCTCAACATCAATCAATCAATAAGCATCATCAAGCATTACTTATCACACAATCACAGTCAATAGCAAACCATCATAAGGAACCAGGTGTTCAATAGAGTACATCAAACCCTAATCTAAAACAAAAACAACTTACAAGATACTGGGTTGCCTCCCAGTAAGCGCTTGTTTAACGTCCCGAGCCTGACCCAAACTTTCAAGGATCAACCAACAACATCATTGTGGAAAATTGTTGCACCTCTCCCCCTAGATAGGGCTTGAGACGTTGACCATTTACCACCCAACTTCTCTGTGGATCATCAGATGGATTAAATATTTCAATTGCCCCATGCGGATGCACTTCTTTTATCACAAATGGTCCTGTCCATTTTGACTTCAGCTTCCCAGGAAATATCTTCAATCTTGAATTGAACAATAATACCTGTTATCCTGAATTGAAAACTCTATTCACCAACTTCCTGTCATGATAAAATTTCATTTTGTCTTTGTAAGCCTTGGATGAATCATATGCATGTAAGCGCATTTCTTCAAGCTCCAAAATCTGCCGTCTGCGTGTACATTGAGTATCATAAGGATCAAAATTCAAGAATTTCAAAGCCCATAATGCTCTATGCTCCAATTCGACTGGCAAATGGCATGCTTTCCCATAGACTAATTGAAATGGTGATAATCCCATAGATGTCTTCATTGTTGTCCTATAAGCCCAAAGAGCATCATCCAATTTGAGAGACCAATCCTTTCTTGATGAAGTCACAGTCTTTTCCAGGATTCTTTTTATCTCCCTGTTAGATACCTCAGCTTGTCCATTGGTTTGTGGATGATAAGGTGCAGCTACCTTATGCTTTACTCCATAGTGTTTGAGTACTTTCTCTAGCTGATAATTGCAAAAATGAGATCCTCCATCACTAATCAACACTCTTGGAGTGCCAAAACGTGAGAATATCTGCCTCTTCAGGAATTTAATTACTGTGCTAGCATCATTTTTAGGACAAGCTAATGCTTCCACCCATTTACTCACATAATCCACTGCTACCAGAATATATTCATTGTTGAAAGATGGAGGGAAGGGTCCAACAAAGTCAATACCCCAACAATCAAAAACCTCAACCTCTAAAATACCTTGTAAAGGCATCTCATGACGTTTAGTGATTGTCCCTGCTCTTTGACATTTATCACAATTCCTAGCATGATTATGGGCATCTTTAAATAGAGTTGGCCAATAAAACCCTGATTGAAGGACTTTTGCTGCTGTTCTTTCCCCATTAAAATGTCCTCCATAAGGTGAATCATGACAATGCCAGAGAATTCCTTCTGCTTCTTCATTTGTAACACATCTCCTGAGAAGATTATCTGCTCCAATTTTGAACAAATATGGATCGTCCCACACAAACTGCTTGGCATCATGCAGAAAGTTCTTTCTCTGTTGCCAAGTTAAGTCTTCCGGCATGACTCTTGCAGCTTTGAAATTTGCCAAATCAGCAAACCAAGGTATCTGCTGAATATACATGAGTGATTCATCTGAAAAAGATTCCCAGATTTCAGACTCCTTGCTAGTGACCTCATTGTTGACTAACCGTGACAAATGATCAGCAATTAAGTTCTCACTTCCTTTCTTATCACGGATTTCTACATCGAATTCTTGCAACAGTAACACCCATCTAATCAGACGTGGCTTAGAATCTGGTTTTGTCAACAAATATTTGATAGCTGCATGATCTGTGTAGACAATCACCTTAGACCCAATAAGATAAGGTCTAAATTTCTCTAGAGCATATACAATGGCAAGAAACTCTTTCTCTGTGGTAGCATAATTCAACTGAGCATCATTCAGCACCTTGCTAGCATAATAAATTGGATGAAACTTTTGTTCTTTCCTTTGGCCAAGGACAACTCCTATTGCATAATCACTTGCATCACACATCAATTCAAAATTTTGATTCCAATCTGGTGCTACAATTACTGGAGCTGACACTAGCTTCTGCTTCAATATATCAAAAGCTTTCAGACAGTCTTCATTCATCACAAAAGGAGCATCCTTCATCAAAAGATTACTCAATGGTTTAGCAATTTTTGAGAAATCTTTGATGAATCTTCTATAGAACCCAGCATGACCAAGAAAACTCCTAATCCCCCTTACATTTGTTGGTGGAGGTAGTTTCTCAATGACTTCTACTTTGGCTTTATCCACCTCAATTCCTTTAGTAGAAATTTTATGCCCCAGTACAATTCCTTCAGTTACCATGAAATGACATTTCTCCCAATTCAAAACCAGATTTGTCTGAACACATCTTTTGAGGACCGTGTTCAAATTAGCTAAACATCTTTGGAAAGAATTTCCAAAAACTGAGAAGTCATCCATGAATACTTCAATGCATTTTTCTAGAAGATCAGAAAAGATTGCCTGCATACACCTCTGAAACGTAGCTGGAGCATTACATAATCCAAAAGGCATCTTTCTATATGCAAAGATACCAAAAGGACAAGTAAAAGCCGTCTTCTCCTGGTCTTTTGGATCTACCACAATTTGATTATATCCAGAATATCCATCTAGAAAACAATAGAAAGCCTGCCCTGATAACCTTTCTAGCATCTGATCCATGAAAGGAAGAGGAAAATGATCTTTCCTAGTAGCTTTATTCAGTTTCCTATAATCAATGCACATACGCCAGCCAGTAACTGTCCGAGTAGGAATAAGCTCATTCTTATCATTATAAATTACTGTCATCCCACCTTTCTTTGGAACCACCTGCACTGGACTCACCCATTCACTGTCAGAGATTGGATAGATGATACCAGCTTCTAGCAGTTTCAACACTTCTTTTCTAACCACCTCCTTCATGACAGGATTTAACCTTCTCTGCGGTTGAGCACTTGGTTTATAGTCCTCTTCCATAAAAATCCTGTGCATGCAATAAGTTGGGCTTATACCTTTGAGATCTGATATTGACCACCCAATTGCTTCTTTGTTGGCTTTCAGAATTTCTATCAACTGCTCTTCTTCTTGTAAAGATAAAGAGTTATTGATGATGACTGGCTTTGTTTCACCTTCTTCTAAAAACACATATTTCAGATGTGGTGGCAATCTTTTTAATTCTGGTGACTGTGCTTTGATTGTTTCTTCCTTATCAATTGTTTCAAATATTGGATCTTCCTCTGGACTCTTTTTCAATGTTTCCAAGTCCATCAGACATTCATCAATCAATTTCTCTTCTTCTTCATCCAAATCTTCACATGCATCAATGAGAGTTTTTTCCAATAGTGAAATATTACGCATCATTCTTTCTTGAACCATACAAACTTCATCAAGTTCATTAAATTGAAAGCATGCTTTATCGTCATTTGGATATGTCATGGCCTTGGATACATCAAAAGTGACCTCTTCATCATCAACTCTCAGTTTAAGCTTACCATTCTCTACATCAATCAGAACTCTAGCAGTCTTCATAAAAGGTCTCCCAAGAATAAGAGGAACATCACTAGTTCCTTCCATCTCCATCACAATAAAATCCACTGGAAATACAAATTTGTCAACCTTCACTAGAACATCTTCAACCACTCCATATGGATATTTAAGAGACCTGTCTGCCAATTGAAGAGCCATTCTGGTTGATTTAATTTCCAACCCCTGAATTGTTCTGCACATGGATAACGGCATTAGATTAATGCTAGCTCCCAAATCAATCAATGCTCTTCCAACTTTCACATCTCCTATGGTGCATGGAATGGTGAAGCTTCCTGGGTCTTTAAGTTTAGGAGGTAGTTTTTGTATGATTGCACTGCAATTGCCCTGTACATTGATAGTTTCCTTCTCAATGTACTTGTGTTTCTTTGTGAGAAGTTCCTTCAAAAATTTTGCATATGCTGGCATTTGTTGCAATGCTTCAGAGAATGGTATAGTAATCTCCAGCTTCTTAAACAGTTCCATGAATCTTTCCAACTGCTTTTCTTTCTCCTTCCTTGAATAACCCTTTGGATAAGGAAGTGGCTTTTCATACTCTTTTTCTCTCTCTCTCTCTCTCTCTCTCTCTCTTCTCTCATTTTTTTCTCTCCTCTCCTCTTCTTCTTTTCTCTTTTTCTCTCTCTCAGCTCTTTCTTTCCACTCACATGATTCTTTTTCACTCTCACTCTCATTTTTTTCTTTCTCTCTCTCTTTTTGTCTCTCCTCTAACACTCTACCACTTCTGGTCAAAACAGTTTTACAATCCTTTCCAAGGTCATCATGTTTAATCACGTCAACTATTCTCTCAACATGACTCTCCATTTTTTTAAATGCAGCATCCACATTATGACAATAGGATGCATTTGTCTTCAAGAATCTCTGGAAAGTCTCTTCAAGCTTTGTTGTTTTCTCAACTGAAGTAAATTGCATCTGCCATTTTTGTTGCTCTTGAACCATTGAGACCTGTTGTATTTCCTGTGGTATTTGAGAAAGTTTCATGGTTACTTCCTCAAGCTGTTGCGAGAGAGTTCTATTTTGGACAAGCAGAGCCTCATTTAATTTTGACAACTCCTTCTGATTAGGATCTCCTGTGTCAATATTGAGTTCGTTGTCACTAGTAGCCATATTTTCAATAATTTCAGTTGCTTCCTCTGGAGTCTTCCCTTTGATATTACCTCCTGCTGAGGCATTCAGCATCATCTTGGTTTGTGAACCAAGCCCTCCAAGGAAAATTAAGACTACTTCATGTTCTTTAAAACCATGCATGGGAGTTTTACGTAACAAGCTTTTATATCTGTCCCATGCATGCCCCATTGATTCTTCCATGCCCTGCTTGAATGAAGAAATCTCTTGCTTTCCTTTAGTCACCTTAGATTGTGGGAAGTATTTGTTTAAAAATTTTGTGACCACTACTTCCCACTCTGTGAAACTTTCTTCTGGAAAAGAGTTCAACCAAAGCTTAGCATTGCCTCCCAATGAGAAAGGAAACAAGCTAAGTTTGATTGCTTCGTCTGGCACCCCATTAATTTTGACTGTATTGCAAATCTCATTAAAGGTAGTGAGGTGCTCATATGGGCTTTCATGAGACAACCCATTAAATTGATTACTCTTCACCAGTTGAATCAGTGCTGGTTTGACCTCCATGTTAGCTGCATTGACTCTAGGTCTAGCTATGCTATTGAAGTGCTGAGGTCCAGCAAGATTAGTATAATCTGCAAGAGTTCTTCTAAGATTATTGCCCTCCATACTCCCTGTGCTATGAACAGAACCTTGTGGTGATGATTGCAAGAGAGTTTCTGGAGAAGGGAAAAGTTCTCTAGACGTTCTGATTCTTCTCCTCCTTCTACTCTCTTCTAAACCTGCATACACAAGAAAACAAACCCTAGAAAAGATTTGTTAGCACAAAAAGATATAAGAGAAGATATATATTCAAAAGATAAAAAGATAAAAGATTCAGAAGATAAGAAGATAAAAGATTCAAAAGATAAAAAGATAAAAGATAAAATAAAATTTAAACGTAACATCTAATAAAAAGATAAAATAAAATAAAAACAGAAAAAATAAAAACAGAAATTCAAAATTAAAGTCAAAGATAATCAATAATCACACAAATTAACCAGTTAAACCACGAGTCCCCGGCAACGGCGCCAAAAACTTGATGGACAAATTTGTAAGCACCAAAATATGAGGTCACAAACTTGTTTCACAATCGGCAAGTATGACCGAATCGTTCAAGTAATAAACTTGGTAAGACCAAGTATCGTTCTTCCCAAAGGACTCACGGCCTAGTTTAGTTGTGTGGTTTGTTGATTAGCTAAGACTTAAGAACGAAATATTTGAAGTTTAATATGCAAAGACGAAAATAAACATGTATGCATGAGTTTGATCAATGGCAAAGACTAAAGATAAACACTTTCAATGGAATATATGAATGAATATGTTGTTGGGGGTCAATTTCATCTCATCCACTCTCATATATTTTAGGAATTCAACATTCAAATCATCATTGTTAATGCCACTCTCTAATGTACCATTCTAGATGGCTTCTCCCTAATCAAATAGTTCATACAATTCCTAGCATTCCTAATGATTAGTTCATGAGTGCAGGAGCTTAACGACAACCAATATAATATTGTCAGTATAATATTGGGAGAAATTCCCCGGATCTAGACTTCCCCGTACGTGTCCGTATCGACAAAACCAATAATCATGCATTAGAATGAGTTAAACAATGCAAGCATTGAGCAAAGAGGAAAATCCCTAACTAATGATGAAAGAAAGCATATGTCTTAATTAAAAGATGTACTCAACAAATCCATATATGAGAGCTTCAAGAGATTACATTGATTCCCCAACAAACATACAAGGTTTAGTTCACCATATTCATGGTGAACTTAGATGAATATCAATGAAAGAATGAAAGAATAAACCCAATAAAGGTGAAGAGGTAGCCTGAGCATCCAAGATCCTCCTTCAAAGGGGTGAGAAGAGAGAGTGTTTGCCTCGTTTCTGCCAAAGATGACTAATTCTAGGACGTGCAAGCCCTTATATACTAATCTAGAGTTACAAAAGATTACAAAAGCCCAAGCCCAAAAAGTGCCGCTCAGCGGTAAATACCGCTCAGCGGTGACTGCGCGTCACTTTTCTTCCCCTCAGCGGCCAGTTTGCCCCTCAGCGTGACTCCCGCAACCTCCTGAGTGCCGCTCAGCGGTAAATTGCTGCTGAGCGGTGCCTTCGACTTCTCTTTTTGCACTCTTTCTTGTCTTTTCTAATGTCATCTATCTCCTTCTTCACTTCTTTCACCAAATTCACCTTAAAACCTGCACAAAAACACTTAAATCAAGCATAAACCTGTCCAGCTCTCTTATTACTGAAAATATGGATAAAAGCATGATTTCAAGCTAGCTTTTAAGTCTAAAGGTTGCTTTTAGTATCAATTTTAAGCATGAAAATAACAGTTTTTCAACTGTTATCAGCACCAAGTTGGGGTCTTCTTTTCTCCCAGTCGCCAAGAATTTCTCCTCCTCTTCCAATCTTTTCTTCCTTGTGTACCTGAAACAACAAACAAAGGTTACCTGCAACCTTGAGATTTTCATCTTTATGGCTAGTCATGAGTGCATCTTGAAATGCAGCTTTATAACTAGCTTATTCCTCCTGTGTTTGCGTCTCATCTTTAAAGACGTCTACAACCACTCTCTCCTCCCTGTCCTGGAGCACCATTATACCTTCATTTACATCAATGATAGCTCTGGCCGTTTTCATAAACGGTATTCCAAGTATGATAGGTATCTTCTCTGTCTCCATCTTCATCACCACAAAGTCTGCCAAGAACTGAAGTTTGCCAACACAAATTATAATGTCCTCTGCAATTCCACATGGCTCCTTTGAAGATCCATTGGCCATTACTAGATTAACCTTTACAGGTTTCACATTAACATTGCCGATTTGCTCCAGTAAAGAGTAAGGTATCAAGTTAACACTTGAACCTAAATCAAGAAGAGCTTTCTTCACCCTTTTCTTCCCTATGGTACAAGGGATAGAAAAACTGCCTGGATATGTTGCTTTAGGAGGGAATGACTCTTTTTTAACAGTTATACACTCCTTTGCCTCATCATCTCTACGTCTTTTCTTTGTAGAGATGTTTTCATCAGATTTTGTGTAAACTGTGATTTGTTGTAGAATCTGCTCCCAAGGTGCATCATTATCCACCATCTTGAATAATTCTGTGAAGTCCAGTTGTTTCCCTTGATGCATTGGAAAAAGAGAAGTATTTTTGCTCTCTATTTCTTCTGTTTCTCCTGTTTCTAACTCAACTGTCTCATCTTTAGCACTCTCTACCACCTTGCATTCTTCTCTGGGGTTAACCTCAGTATTAGCCCCAAAATTTCTATTTGGCCTTTCTTCCACCTGCTTGGTGATCTGCCCCATCTGAGTCTCCAAATTTTTGATAGCAGCTTTAGTGCTCTTTTGGGTAGACTCAGTTTTCTGTATGAAATTGTTGAGAGTTTCCTCCATCCTCATGGACCTTTCATTAAGCATAGATAACTGTTGCCATAAGGTGGGTTGCTGCTGCTTATTATATTGACCAGCTTGCCCAGTTTGCCCTTGACCAATACTTGGGTGTTGTTTCCACCCCTGATTGCAGCTCCCTTGACGGTACTGATTGGTCATGTAGTTTACATCCTCTACGGCTTCAACTGGAAAGGCACATTGACCATTGATATGGTCGTCTCCACACAATTCGCCTGGGATTGTACCTGTGCAGCAGTCTTCAACTCTTTGGGTAATTGTGCAAGAGTTTTAGTAAGAGTCTCCAGCTGTTGAGTTAGAATTTTGTTTTGAGCTAGCAGGGCATCATGTGTCTGTAATTGGAGAACTCCTTTTTGTTGCATAGGAGCTCCTCTCTCACTGTGCAGCTCATTATCACTAGTAGCCATGTTTTCTATAATCTCTGTTGCTTCCTCTGGAGTTTTCCATTTAATATTGCCTCCTGCTGAGGCGTCCAGCATCATCTTGGTTTGTGAACCAAGACCTCCAAGGAAAGTTAAGACTACTTCCTGATCTTCAAAACCATGCGTGGGAGTTTTATGTAACAAGCTTTTATACCTGTCCCATGCATGCCCCAGTGATTCTTCCATGCCCTGCTTAAATGAAGAAATCTCTTGCTTGCCTTTTGTCACCTTGGATTGTGGGAAGTACTTGTTTAAGAACTTT
Source organism: Vigna nakashimae (assembly GCA_034642375.1). Taxonomy (NCBI): domain Eukaryota; kingdom Viridiplantae; phylum Streptophyta; class Magnoliopsida; order Fabales; family Fabaceae; genus Vigna; species Vigna nakashimae. Next base: position 28,839,924 of record CM067765.1, read on the forward strand.
GTTACCACTGCTTCCCACTCTGTGAAACTTTCTTCTGGGAAAGAATTCAACCAAGGCTTAGCATTGCCTCCCAATGAGAAAGGAAACAAGCTAAGTTTGATCGCTTCGTCTAGCACCCCATTAATCTTGACTGTGTTGCAAATCTCATTGAAGGTAGTGAGGTGCTCATATGGGCTTTCATGAGATAACCCATTGAATTGGTTGCTTTTCACCAGTTGAATCAGTGCTGGTTTAACCTCCATATTAGCTGCATTGACTCTAGGTCTAGCTATACTGTTAAAATGCTGAGGTCCAGCTATATTGGTGTAGTCAGCAAGAGTTCTTCTGACATTGTTGTTCTCCATATTTTCTGTGCTATGAACAGAACCTTGTGGTGATGATTGTAAGAGAGTTTCTGGAGAAGGGAAAAGTTCTCTAGATGTTCGGATTCTTCTCCTCCGTCTACTCTCGTCTAGACCTTCAAGAAGAGGTTCTGTTGTTTTCTTGCTCCTTGTTCTAATTGCTTCCTACATACACAAGAAAACAAAACCCTAGAATATTTGGTTAGCACAAAAAGATATAGGAGAAGATATAAGATTCAAAAGATAAAATAAAATAAAATAAAATAAAATAAAATGAAAACCGAAAAAATAAAAACAGAAAATAAAAACAGAAATTCAAAATTAAAGTCAAAGATAATCAATAATCACACAAATTAACCAGTTAAACCACGAGTCCCCGGCAACGGCGCCAAAAACTTGATGGACAAATTTATGATCACCAAAATATGATGTCAGAAACTTGTTGAACAATCGGCAAGTATGACCGAATCGTTTCAAGTAATAAACTCGGTAAGACCAAGTATCGTTCTCCCAAAGGACTCACGACCTAGTTTAGTTATGTGATTCTTTGATTAGCTAAGACTTAAGGACGAAATAATTGGATTGTATTATGCAAAAGACGAAAATAAACATGTATGCATGAGGTTTTGATCAATGGCAAAAGCAAAAGACAAGGACTTTCAATGAAATATATATATGAATATGTTGTTGGGGGTCAATTTCATCTTATCCACTCTCATATATTTTAGGAATTCGACATTCAAGTCATCATTGTTAATGCCACTCTCTAAATTAGCTTGTCAAGAAGGCCTATCCCCAATTACGAGTTCATACAATTCCTAGCATTCCTAGTAATTAGTTCTTTTAGCACAGGAGCTTAATGACAACCAATATAATATTGGGAGTAATTCCCCGGATCTAGACTTCTCCGTACGTTCCCGTATCGACAAAATCAATAATCATGCATTGAATGAGTTAAACAAAGCAAGCTTTGAGCAAAGAGGAAAAACCCTAACTAATGATGAAAGAAAGCATAAGTCTTAGATTAAGATGCAAGCACAAATTCCATATATGAGAGCTTCAAAAGATTACATTGATTCCCCAACAAACATACAAGGTTTAGTTCACCATATTCATGGTGAACCTAGATGAACAATAATGAAAGAATGAAAGATAAAACCTAGAAAGGTGAAGAGGTAGCCTGAGCATCCAAGATCCTCCTTCAAAGGGGTGGAAGAGAGAGTGTTTGCTTCGTTTCTGCCAAAGATACAAACCCTAGGACGTCCTAAAGCTTATATACTATTCTAAAATTACAGAAAATTCAGGCCCAAGCCCATAAGTGTGCCGCTCAGCGGTAAAGTACCGCTCAGCGGTAAAGTACCGCTCAGCGGTAAAGTACCGCTCAGCGGTAAAGTACCGCTCAGCGGTGAGTGCGTGAGTATTTTCTTCCCCTCAGCGGCCATTTTGCCCCTCAGCGGACCTCCCGTGAACTCATGAGTGTCGCTCAACGGTAAACTGCCGCTGAGCGGTAACTTCGACTTCTCCTTTTGCACTTTTTGATGTCTTTTCTGATTCCATCTCTCTCCTTCTTCACTTCTTTCACTAAATTCACCTTAAAACCTGCACAAAAACACTGAAATCAAGCATAAACCTGTCCAACTCTCTTATTTATGAAAATATGAATAAAAGCATGATTTCAAGCTAGTTTCTAAGTATAAAGGTTGCTTTTAGTATCAATTTTAAGCATGAAAATAACAGTTTTTCAACTGTTATCAATAAACCAAAGGAACTCCTCCTGGATCAAATGTTAACCTACAAAAAACATCACATATTTTGTGAATAAATTGATCTTTACCAAACAATGTATATGGAAAAGGAATATTGAAAGAATAGGTCTTTGAAATTTGATTTATTATTTTTTTAAGGAAAACTAAAAATCCTTCTTTAGAAAAACTTTTATTTTTGTCTTGAGTTAAGTGTAAAAAAGAATACACTAAATCAAGTTGTGGGTTGGAAATGGTGTGTGAAGAAGTGGTAATAAGAGATGAGAAACATGGGATATTTTCACAAAAGTTTGTAGGAAAAGAAGAAAGTTTAATATTTGGAGAAAAGTGGAAGGATGGAAAAACTCCCCTGTCATAGTTGGGATCCAGTTGAATGATGGTAGGGGAAGGTGCCTGCAATAACACTTCCTTTGTGATTAGGACATTTGCCTTCTCCTTTTCTCTCACAATTTCTTCTTTTTCTTTGTTTGCTTTCTCCTCTTTTTCTTTCCTCTCATGTTCTTCTTTTACTCTCTCCTCTTGGTTATCTTGAATGTCCTTATTTAAACAATGAAGCATAGCCTTCTCTTTTTCTTCACTTAGTGAGGAAGAAGAGCTATAAGTGTGTGTAGGTGAGGAAGAGGTAGACTCATTAATGACAACTTCTTCTTCCCTAATGCACACTACCCTTTTATTAGGACAAGAAGATGCTATATGACCATGCCCTAAACATTTAAAACACTTAATATGGCTAGGTCTAAGGAGATGTAGATGGGGAGGAGGAATGGTTAGAAGAAGAATGGTTAAAAGAAGAATGAGGACAAGATTTGTTAGTGGGTTCCTTAGAAACATTCTTGGCTTATCCTTTGATGATGAAGATTTGTAGAAAACATCTTTTGAAATTTTGTTGTGAAAATCCTCTTTTTGCAAGAGTTTCTTCTCAACTTTCATGGCCCTATAAACCACTACATCTAAAGTCTCATCATCATGGAGTTTCAAAACATCTTGGATGTTTCTATTGAGTCCACTAATAAATCTAACTATTTTTGCATGATCATTTTCTTTAATGTTAGTATGATATAGGAGCACTTTGAGCTTGCGAGCATACTCCTCCACACTTCGTCTACCTTGAGTAAGTCGTTGGAGCTTAATCAAGAGGTCCCTATGGTAGTATGGAGGTACGAAACGTTGGTACAAAATGTCCCTGCAATGTTCCCATGTACTCGCGGGTGAGGCCATGGTTAAGTATCTCCTATTTAGCCATTGCTTGGCGTATCCCTCTAAAGCTAAACAAGCTAACTTTACACGCAAAGGTCCATTTACACTATACAAATAAAAAATTTGGTCTACTTTAGCTATCCAATCTATAAAAATAGACGGCTCGACTTCCCCTTTGAAAGTAGGCAAGTTCAACTTTGGTAGTGTAAGGCCTTGGTCCATAGCTTTATCTTCTTGATGCTTCTTTGGCGAGGGAAGGTATACATTTACGGTTCTAGCTTCTTGCTTCTTCTTGTAGGAACCATGATCATGACCATGAGGTTGCTTTCCTTTGGTCTTTACCTCCGTGTCTAGCCGTTTGTTAAGGGTGTCAAGTTGATGTTACATTTGTTGAAAAGCCTTCATCAAATCAAATTTGCTAGAAGCACTTCCGTGATGACTAGCTCCATTGGAGGAAACACGGCTTGAACCTGCAAACATGTTAACAAAGCAAACAACAGCAAAGCTAACACACAAAACTGGTTAGAAACAGCCAAAAATCACGGCTAAAACAGCAGCATACGGTTTCACTCAAAACAACAAGAAAAGAAGCTCAAATCTCTCGGCAAAGTGTCTCAAAAAAATAAGGTAAGGGCAGCACCCTTCTTTCAAAATAGTAAAGTGTCTCACAAGTCCACTTTGAGAGCACTAACTCAAGTCTAAAGCAAATGGAAAGATGTACAATCCACCCTCAATGCAAAGGAGCCAAATCAAGACAGCCCATGGTAGAAGCCAAAAAAATGAATGAAAACTACAAGACAAATGATGGAAATGGAACCTAAAAATCAAGAAACTTGGCACACAATAAGGAGGCAGCAATCTAATGATTTTATGAAGACAAAACAGCAAGAAAAATGGAGGCAAAACAGTGGCACAAATGAACAAGACATCAACAAAGAAATTGACACAACTAAGAAGTAAATCACACCAACATGCTATGCATACATGAAGAGTAAGATCAAATTAATGCTGGAAATAATTTGGCAAACCTCAAACCTATATATTCTGTAATTGTAGTAAAATAGAGGCTCAAAATGAAGGTAGCAAACACACCAACAATGAAGATAGCTCACGGCTAGACCAACACAAACAATGCAAAACAGTTTTGAATTCTTTTGTGGTGCATGCAGTTTAGGAGATTGGCTAGTCTCGGCCAAGTAAAATGGAGGTGCTTAGGTGTGTTTGCACAAAGCTAATATTTGATTGGTTTAGGACCTCTACTAATGCAGAATATATAAGCAAAGTTTACACACTTAAATCCTATGATGATCAAACTCAATTCAGCATACAAACATGGAGATGTAAAACTCTTAGCTATGCAATTTCAGAAAAATACTCTAGAAAACTCCTAAAGAGGACAAACATATGACTCAATTCAAAGTTAACAAGCAAGGAAAGACACATACAATCCAGCCAAGACAAGAAATTAAAGCTGGAACAAGAAGCAAAAAGGAATAAGGACACCTACTTGTTGAAGACTTCCAATAGCATTGTTGTTGTTTGAAGAAATGTCAGCATGGATAAGGCTCTAGACAGCCACAAGACTCACCTCCAAACTGTGATATGAAGTGTTGAATCCTTGCTTAAGAGTGTTGGGAGGTCTTAGCACCGTCCAATGATCAATTCCAGCCACCACAAGTACCAAACAGCAAGCAAACAATGCAAACAGATTAGAAGTCACTCAAACAGTAAGCACTGGACTGACATAGGGGAGTAAACAATTTATTGGGAACAACACAGAACGAATTTGAACAAAGTAAAAATTGTACATGAAACTAGACATCCAGACGAAACTTTGAAAAAAAATGGCATGGAAAACGGACTAGAAATGAAGCTAAACTAAATCATACAAGTTGACTGTATTTTCACGCAGAGGCTGGGCGAGACAGAAAATGGCTCATCGAAAATGAACATATCTAAGCTATTCTACTCTAGCATGCAATTCCTAAGAGATCAAAAACCTAAGGCTCATGATACCACATGATGGGGAAGTGCATACCTAGAGAGAATATACTAAATGACATTTAAGAGAATGGGAAAGAAATTAAAAATGGAAGAGATTAAGGAAGAGGAAACTTATGATTTGAAGATGCGCCACTTGAAGGAAGCTCCAGGATAAGCATCAAAGGAGGACCGCCACTTGCTTGAGCAAGATAAGGTCTGCCCAAAATAGGGACTTTGGAGACAGAATACTATGTCAAAGAAGATTGCAAAAGTGCAAATCAACTCAAAATTCAATTGATTCAAGGTAAGGTACAAAAAGGAGACCCCTAAGCCTTCTTATATAACCTTTGGAGTGAGCTAGGATGCAAGATCTAGGAGATGTGGGACTTATGAGTGTGGAGACTGTCGAGCAGCTGCTGCAGTTCCTCTAGGGACTTTTGAGTCCCACATTGCTCAATTCTCTCCACTCCAAAGGGTTTATAAGGCAACTAGTTCTCCTATAGTTCAAAACATGAAAACTACCTATGCTACCTTGCACTAACGCCTAGGACGCCCATTTCCTCTCCTTTTCTTTTTAAGACCAAGCCATGGAAAGTTCCACATTGCTTGTTCGTAAAGAGAAAGAAGAGTTTATAAGCGTCTCTACAACTAGAAATAACGAAGGAACAAAAGAGGCAAATACAAGCCAACGAAACCTATTCTACTCTTTTTTTTATGCTTGTTGTCACTTTGAAAACTCTTCATTGTTGCCCCATCTATGATCATATCATAAGTAGCCTGAGCAACATCACCAGCAAATTCTTGTGTCGATTTGGGTTCTTCTGTTCCCGTTCTACTCAGGAAAGCTGCTTGGATGTTACCTGTAGGACCAGGTATAAGCGATGCCGACGCATCGCATTTTTTCAAGAACGATTCAAGGACATCATCATCATAAACAAGGTCTTGCCATGCATCCATGATTAAGCTGAAATTTTCAGTCCAAATTGAAAGACCACGTTAAGAAGGCAAGATGAATGAAATCATTACATAAATAACTAACAATTGAAATAATGGTAAAAGGGTTAGAAATATAGTCACCTGGTTCAAGTGTAGACAATGGGTTTGTCCCCGATATTTAAACGAAAGTACATTACATGAAATGAATATTTTATAATGGAAAAAAATATGTCTTTTATAACTATTTCCATTACGTCTGAGGAGATGTTACTTGAAATGGACGTGGATGAAACTTTTTTCCAACTACAGATTCAGAAATAGTTAACTTGTTCAAAGAAGTAGCATTAATGCGGAGATATGTCTGATTTGATAGGAAATCTTTAAAAGTGAAAAACATTGATTGTGGGTTATGAGAGAGAGAAACTTTATGCTGACAAACATTGAATGCATGGTTTGCGTGGGTAACCAAATTAGTGCTTCAGTTGCCCAAAATAATAGCTTTGGCGTACCAAAGACGTACATCAACGTCCAACGTTAACATTTGCCTCCATTAACCAACCACTTCCACAAAACTTACTTTCTTCTTCATTAAAGACAAGGGATAGAGGCAACTTCAGAAGTTTGGTGAGTACCACAAAAGTTCATTTATGGTGGACGTAAATGTTGAAGAGGATGTTGGTTAGGAACATTTGACCTTCATTAAAGGGCACCACCATTCCAACACGGTACGTATTACTTCACTTTTTCGAAATGGGTTTATGTACATTTTTTATTTTTCAGTTCACAGTGGTAAATTTCGTAAGTTTTATGACTGAATACGATGTGGTTCATCTTTAAAGTTGGGTGTAATGTCCAAGCACACAATGAATGTGGATGAAGTGATTGAGTGTAATGACAATGTTGATGACCGTAATGAAAGTTTATTGGATATGGACCCAACAGTGCATATGTGTTTTGAATCAATGATTGAAGCTAGAAAATTTTACACAAACTACGCCATTAGATGTGGGTTTTCCGTGCGGACTAGAACTTCTAAAAAAGATAAAGACAACAACGTGTACTACTTGAGAATAGTTTGTTCAAGGAAAGGGAAATATGTGTCTTCCGTCAAACTAGTGGTGAAAACACTTCCAAGTCAAACTAACCAATGTCCTGTTGGGATAACCATTGCAAAGAAGGACGATAAGTGGTTTATAAGAACCATTGTTCTGGACCACAACCATGATCTTTGCCCGAATAACTCCAACCTTTTTGCAGCGAATAGAAATTAAGCATGCAAGCAAAACATACCTTGCAGGTAAACCATGATGCAAGAGTTAGGTTAAATAAGAGTTTCCTTAGCATTGTGAACGATGCTGGGGGCTATGAAAACATGGACTTCATCGAGCGGGACGCGAGAAACTACATTGTCCAACACAGAAGATCTATATGTAAGGATGGTGATGGTCAGACACTTCTACGATATTTTTCTTCAATGAAAGATACAAATAACGAGTTCTTCTATGACATTGCACTGGATGAAGGGAATAAAATCTGTAGTGTGTTTTGGGCTGATGCAAGAAGTCGTGCTGCATGTGAAGAATTTGGTGATGTTGTTTCGTTTGACACAACTTACTTAACAAATAAGTACGACATGCCATTTGCACCTTTTGTGGGAGTTAACCATCATGGACACTCCATTTTACTTGGTTGTGGATTGTTGTCTTCGGAAGACACTGTTTCATTTGTATGGTTGTTCCAATGTTGGCTTATATGCATGCGTAATAAGAGTCTTGAAGGCATTATTACTGACCAATGCAGGGCAATGGCCAACGCTATTGAACAAGTGTTTCCTAATACGAGGCAACAGGTGGTGTTTATGGCACATCTTGAAGAAGTTCCCTGAAAAATTCCACGGCTATAGAAATAATGCCGCTATCAAAAGTGAACTACATGCGCTGATATATGATTGTGGTTGTCCAACAGAATTTGAAAAGGGTTGGGAGGAACTACTTACAAAACATGGAATCCAGGAAAATGAATGGCTATGTAATTTGTACGAAGAGAGACATAAATGGGTTTCGTGTTATTTGAAAAATAAATTTTGGGCCGACATGTCTACCACTCAAAGAAGGGAGGGAATAAATGATTTTTTTGATGGATTTATTAATTCCACAACCACACTTCAACAATTTGTGGTTCAATACGACAATGTTGTTAGAGTAAAGGCCCAAAAGGAAATAGAAGCGGACTTTTCGTCCATGAACATCACTGTTGCATGTGGCTCTCAGTCACTGATTGAGAGACAATTTCAAGTTCAATACACACATGCAAAGTTTGAGGAGGTCCAAACAGAGTTCCGTTCAAGGATGAATTGTTTCATCAAAGACACCTTAAAGGATGACTTATGGAACACTTACACTATAAAAGAGGAACGAATGTGGGAAGGTAATCATTTACCAGATAAATTTTACAAAGTTCAATTTGATCCCCTGACACAGACAACCACTTGCTCTTGCCAACTGTTTGAGTTTAGAGGCATTATATGTTGTCATTCCCTATTGGTATTTGGTCAAGAAGATGTATACAGTGTTCCCTCACAATACATTTTGCGGCGTTGGATCAAAAATATCCGAAGAAGACACACACTAATAACAACATCGTATAGTAATTCCAGTAATGACCCACGCATGCAAAGATACAAGATGTTGTGCAAACGTTTTTATGAAATTGCTGAAGTTGCATGTGAGTATGAGGTTGCTACTACTCAATTGGAAAAAGAAATTAATTGTCTTGGTAAAAACTTTGGTTTCAGTTCATCCATGACAAATAACATCATCAGTGATGGAGGCCAACTAAGATATGATATTGGTGCATGCACGTCAATTCCACATACTCCAGTTGGAACATCTGATGTCCTTGTTCACAGTCCTGCAGCTGTTAGGCGAAAAGGACGTCCACGCACAAATAGGTTGAAGTCCACCATTGAGAAAAGAACCCAAAGAAGAAAGTCGGCTTCATGCAGAAAGTCTTCAACACCACCCACCCTTCAATTGGTGAGTCATTAATTACGTTCAAAATATTGATTAAATACTTTATTTTGTATGACTATAGTTCTAATTAATAATTTTGTTGTTGCAGGGGACAAGGGCATCTAATGTTTCTGAACGTGATGACCATGTTCAATTTCAAGCGGACTCTATCCAACTACCACAAGATACCGAAATGGGTCATTTAGGATTTATGTCGTTGTTGTTAGCTGTACATAACAATTTCGATAACATGAGTTGATAAATACAACTTCTTCAATGTTTATTTGTGAATTTATTATGTTTTTGTAATTCATAATGGTGGTGAATGAAATCCAAGTCTTCAATGTTTGGAAACCATATAAAGACACCAAGATACAATACTGTAATCGATTACTACGCAGTTGTAATCGATTACAGAACCCTGGTCATAACACAAAAGTACCCATTTACATCAGTACATATACAACATGTGTGAATTGCAATCGTGATTATAACCGCCCAATCACGTCCATCCTCCAATACTTTTACAAAACCTCAATAGTGTGACTGCAAAACCCTAAACACAATTCAATGGGTGATCGTGCACCCAAGAAACAAAAGGCATCTTCTTCCTTTGGTGGACGTCGACACCGCCGCAGTCCTACCCTGTCACCATCGTCATCACCTCCAACGCCTAACAATGACCTCTTCTCGTCGGATGAACAAAAGCACAAATATGACTCACATTTCGTCAATCTCGAAATCTTGGAAAGTAAGTATCTAGAGGACGGTTACTTTGAAGGAAAAAACTTTCACTTCTATGACATATTGGCCGAAGCTGGGCTCACTAAATTTATGTCTTTAAGAAGACATTACCACCCATAATTAGTGAGAGTGTTCTACAGCAACATGTTAATATTAGATACTGGGGTTATTCGAAGCGAGGTTAAAGGTGTAAAAATTAAGGTTAGCCCTAATCTTTTTCAACAACTCACTGATCTCCCCCCTGATGGTGTTTGTTATGAAGGAAAACTTGTAGATGAGTGGAAAGAACAATACGATTCTGTTACTGCAAGGCAACTAGTCTGTAGAGATGATGCAGTCATACAATCCAGAATACTAGCGGGCCACATGAAGGTTCAACCAAGGATACTTCATTACGTTCTGACTCGAGTATTAATTCCTCGTGCAACCAATATTGGTCAGGCATCCGAAGAGGATATTATGCTCCTATGGGCATTTTTAAATTCCATTCAAATTAATTGGGGACATCTTATTAGATATAAGATGAAAAGAGCATTAAGGGAGAATGCGAAGTTGCCATATCCACATTTGATAACCATCTTCATGGAACACTTTGAAGTGCCTATTGACACTGATCCCATTTCAGAAGTGAAGTTCAAGCAAAAAATGGGTAGTGAAGTTGTAGCATGTGCAAAATGATGATGGAGAATGGGTTCCCAAAGGCAACGCCCCCCATCCCCCCGTACAGCAAGGCAGTTCATCTACAACACTAAATAATGTCATCAACCGCATAGAACAACTTCAGACCTTCGTTGGTACAATATTTGATGCCTTTGAAACTCGATTTGATGCCTTTGAAAACCGATTTCAAAACATGGACATGGTCATCAGTACAAGGTTTGATGCATTGCAATCGCGCGTTGGGAACATTGAAGAACAACTGCAACACTTCCAAAGTGCTTCTCAAAACAATCCTAACACTTAAAATTGCTTGTTTAGGCTTTATTTTCTGCATTAGAAAAAAACTATGTATCATAGAACCTATTTTCATAATTTGAAGTCTTTAATTTAATGAAGTTCCTTATTGTCAATATTCGTCATTTAATTTCTAATGTTTAATTTATGATAAACTAAATACAATTGTAGTTGTCAGTAAAACATCAACACCACTTACCAAATAATACCTCCCCATCCAATTACAGGTGCACTTCTGCCTGAAATGGTCACCCAGGTTTCCCTGATTGTCTACCTCAGTTAAACTTTCTGTACAAAACAGGCTTTTCTCTCGCATAATCGTTTACCAGGGGTGTGTAAACGATTACAGCAGGGCTTTTGAGTAGCATCAGTCAGCCCTTGCACACATTGCTCCCCCCCACTGAGAATGGGTTCTTCCCCACTGCTTGGGGTCACCTAACATGACCAACCACCATAGACCAACACTCAAACACCACCACCTTCACAAAGACATGTGCAAATGTCACTCAAACATACTGGTTTAAACATTGGTCACCCACGTTATCCTGACTGACTACCTTAGTTGAACTTTCTGTACAAAAATGGATTTTTTCTCGCGTAATCGTTTACCAGGGGTGTGTAAACGATTACAGCAGGGTCTATTTCAGCAGACAACCTCAGCCCTTGCCCAACTTGTTTCCCCACTGAGAATGGGTTCTTCCCCACTGCTTGGGGTCACCTAACATGACCAACCACCATAGACCAACACTCAAACACCACCACCTTCACAAAGACATGTGCAAATGTCACTAAAACATACTGGTTTAAACACTGGTCACCCACGTTATCCTGACTGACTACCTCAGTTGAACTTTCTGTACAAAAAAGGATTTTCTCTTGCATAATCGTTTACCAGGGGTGTGTAAACGATTACAACAGGGTCTTTTGAGCAGCATCAGTCAACCCTTGCCCAACTTGTTTCCCCACTCAGAATGGGTTCTTCCCCACTGCTTGGGGTGACCTCACATCACCTACTACCCTATAAGACCACTAAAACAGCAACATCTTCGAAACACAAGTGCAACTCTGATTCAAAATAACAATTTTTGGCAATGGTCACCAAAGTCACCTTCGTTCACTATTTCTATTCAATTTTGTGTACAAAACACACAGTATTGTCGCGTAACTGTTTACTAACCCACTGTAAACGATTATCATTTCCTTTTTTCACCACCCCAACTTAGAACTTGGTGAACTCCCTTGCAATAACCACCCTTAATTTCACTTATGAAACCTTCCCTTACTATTCAAATACTTATTACAAAGGTGCGTGATTTTTTCAATAAAACATATTTATTCATTACAACAAACACACGGTCAAAACAATTAAATTCAAAATCCAACCAATAATCTTATTACAAAAACAATGTCTACATTATCAACTTCCATTATGTACATATATAAACATGTTGTGCTACAAGAACAAATTTTTTCATGTGTAACCAATCCTAAAAAATGCCATATAGCTCTAGGGCTTCCATTCGTCTTATGTTCTCGTTGCCGAGGATCCAGCCACATACATATTTCTTTCAAATCCCAAGCAGCTCCTCCTGAAACCAACAATTTCCCCATTAGAAACCAACACATGTGATAATGTTAACAAACATAATTGCTACTTACGGTTGTATATTGAGGCATGCTTTTTTCCGTTGTATTTGTCATGTCCATCCCAAATTTCCATTGCTTTCAACATTATGACTCCACAATCATGTCTGAAATAATATACCCACCACATAAAATTAATTATCAACATATATTCAACACAACATAATATAATACAACAGTACAATTCAAAAAACTTACAAGTTTGGTTGGGATGAGATATTTGCTTGTTTAACAGTCAAAGGAGCAATACTACCTTCCGGTCTATTCATCAACAGGCAAAAAAACTGTGACATATTTTCAGCCTACAAGTTAACAATTACAAAAAAAGCTTAAACAATACAGTGTTATCTGACAATCACAGGGTCATCAACAATGAAATATGTAGAATCTTACAACAGCTGTGTCTATCCTTTTCCGGTCTCTGATCCCTTTACCCAATGAGTCAATCACAAATATCTCTAATGAACTCAATTTCACTTAATAACACCACCAGTGATCATCGTGGACAAATGGCATAAACAACTACAAACAGTCAAAACAATATCAATAACACATTTCCGACCAAAACTAGACAAATATTGCACATTAAAGGTTACTCACAAAGTCAGCTGTGCCAAAATCACCAAGTCCAAAATGATCACAAGCAGATAACTGTTATAGTTATGAAGCGTGAATACATGACGATTTTGTGTATGTTTCCTATAATCTGTAAGAATATGGTGCTGTGGACAATTTCAAAATCATCAATCAAAAATACTTTCTTCAATGAAATATATGATACAATATCAAATTTTATTTATCGAGTATAATGGACTAAAATGAATCCTCTTAACAACACCGCACAACCTTTTCTCAAAGTACATAAACATGGTACAAACAAATAACACCACCTACACAATAAAAAAATTCCACTTTACTAACATAAACAACAACATCAAACACGAAGAAATGTCAGAATACTAACCATGTTATCAACGTATTTCATCGGGGCCAAAGTGTAAAATGAAGTCGTGCTCAAGGTTTGCCCAATTATCTCGCTTACAACCCTAAACATATAAATATTAGTCCATCACATTGAATACAGATTGGCCAACCACAGCTACAATTCACAGCAAATACCTGTATACAGTGATCTCTCTGACGCTTACTGCTCTGTACAATTGGTCTACATCAACAGTGGTCCTTGGATCCCCAGCAAAACTGCGTAATGGGGGGATAACCAATGGGACGGCCTCCGGTTGGACTTCATCACCATCATCGTCGATTTCAATACAAACAATTTTATCATGACTTCTTGAAACTATCTCATCTTCACATGCGGTTTTATCCTCCCCTCTTACTTCCGTATATGCACCTAGAGGGTCATCAACTGCATTACCATCACCACCAACTTCAGGCTCTTGGTCACCCACAACTTCAGGTGCTTCATCAACTCCGCCACCAACTTCTTCATCACTACCACATGCATCTTCTTCAGTAAAGATTGGAGTTTGACAAATTTCAATTAACTCCCTAGTAAGAACTCCAATCTTGGCATTCAATGCTCTGAGTTCTTCATTGTTTTTCCTCAATCTCTCCTCGGCACCTACTTCCCATGTGCCGTCATCAGAGCTTTCGTCATCATCTGTCTCAACCTTGGATCCTTCAGCCAAGGATCCTTCACTCATCCCTCCGTCATCCATGTGGAAAGCTGCACGGATTTCCAGGCGATGACAATCTTCCTTTCTTACATACCACTCCAGATTTAACTGCACCATTATCACACAACATATTTTCACAAATAAGACAATCAATTTTTACATCAAAAATCATGAATGTAAAAGCACTTACATCTCCGCTCTTAAATATATGTTCAATTTTTTTGGTGCTTGATTTATATGGGAACCATCGCATTATACGCAGGAAAAACATGTGTGAAGCATGACCATGCAAAGAAAGTCTTTCAACCGCCCAAGCCTACAATATCATAATATTATTTCATCAAACCTAATTCACAGTACATCAAAAAAATCAACTATAAATCATGTTACCTGCAACACTGCCACATTGCCACTAATAGTGAGTGACTGTGCGATATCTCCTCTCATAATTTTCTTCTTACATTTATTTAAATTATGTACAATATGATTATGTACACCGGTGCACCAATCGTATAGACACAAACTGTCTAAGTCATCTAACACTGCAAAAGGCATGTTATAAACATGCCTTGATTTCCTAGGAAAATAAAAAGAAACCAAACAAACTAATATATATAACCTACATACTACATCAACATCAATGTTATTATCATGCACAATTACATTAAACATGTCCGTCAAATCCTTCAAACTGATACTTTTTGATTTGAACATTTCACCAACCATTCGAACAACTACTTCATCAAACGGAATCTCTAAACCACCTCTTTCTAAACCTAGGCTCATGAACACATCAATAATTGAAAAGGGCACCAACTGTTGACTCACTCTAAAACTATTATCATGCCCGGCCCACCTACAAACCATAACCTTCAATAATTTCAAATTCACCTCCACAGGGCTATTAATATTCAAACACCACATAAATGGAGTCATCCTAATGCGCTCCACATGACACTTTTGTAGTAAACGATTCATTTCAATAATGATCGATGAGTCCATCGAGATAAGAAGTCGCCACTACACAAAAATGATTATAACTTGATTAAAAACTACAATTCATACGATAATAAATAATCTATAAAAAATTAATTATAGGTTTTCTTACACTTCGGTTTTTCCCTTCCATTGAAAGTGCCCTAACAACATAACAATCCACACTCGTTATATCATTAAGGTTAATGAAACAGCAAAAAGGAAATGTAAAACAGAATGTGAGGGCTCGGCCAATTTAACTTACCACAACAACAACAATGCTCCACGGCCTGCACACAAAAGTAACCACACACAAGAGTAACCACACACAGCAGTAACCACACACAGCACTAACCACACACAACAGTAACCACACACAAAACTGCACCCGCCTACCAAGCACAAAAATTCCCTATACCCAAGATACAAAGCGAGAGAATATGGAAGGGTGAAGACGGAGGACGGAGCAACAAACAACAACGAAGGGTTAAGATGAAGGACGAAGCAATAGAGAACAACGATATGTTAAGATGGAGGACAAAGCTACAGAGAACAACAAAGGGTTACCATGGACGAGAGAGCTACAGAGAAGAAGGAATAGTGCGCACGTTACGCCCAAATTAAACCGCCAAACTCATTTCTTAAAATTTAGAAATCTTCTTCCAAAAATACCCTTCGGCTTGATACCCTCTTCCTCATTTTCTTTCACTTTAGTAAGCCAATGCGAAGACGACACCTGGCGTTGTCAGATTGTTGTCAAAATTTCGTTGTCAACATAACATTTTCCTTTGTCATATTCTTATGTAAGTCGCAATTGTAAATTTTTTATGAAACTTCATATATTGTTTTTTATTCAGAGTTGTTATTCATGAAGCCATGGAACAGCAAACAATATCCATTCCCAAAACGGGAATCACAGTTGTACTTAACACACAGACTTAATATTTTGACGTAAAAATGATGTATTAAATATTATTAAACAATTTAATGTTTGAAATGAATTTCATTTTATTTGTTTAATTGAATTTTTTCTTTTCAAGATATATGGATTATAAATTGATTAGATGAGATCATAATACATATAAATTGATTAGATATCAAATCTAAGCATGTAATTATTTTTTTAAAAAAAATCATGTTTTTATGATAGGTAAAAAATTACTTGTCATAATATATGAGACATACAATGATAGATGACAGAAGTATGTCATAATACGCTGAACCTTATTATGATGCTCATAACTATGATGTAAGGCCACCTATCATAATATGTCATTTTTATCTATCATAAAAAGCAATTTTTCCATTAGTGTTAGTGCAGTTATTACTAACATGTTTATGTGTTTGTAAGTTTAAATCTGTGCAGGAAAATTAGAAATGCTTTTAACAAGAGAATTTTGATCATCATAAAAAAGAGGGAGATTGTTACCAAATGAGGAGCATTGGTGTCTTGAAGATATTATGGTTTTATTGATGCTACAAGATAAAAACTTCAAAGACTTTTGTTGTAGTTGCTTTAAAATCATTTTGTAGAATTAATTGTATAGGAATAACTATGTAAGAACACTTAGAAGTTTTCCTGTTTAGAAGATGTTTGCGCAGATAATCAATTATTTAGTGTAATAATCGATTATCACGAGCCTATTTGGAAAGGAGTTGCTTATGCAAATAATCAATTATTGCCCAAAATAATCGATTATCACTGTTTGATTTGATTTAATATTGCTCAGGTTACGCAAATAATCGATTATCACTCAGGATAGTCGATTATCACTTTTTGA
Source organism: Vigna nakashimae (assembly GCA_034642375.1). Lineage (NCBI taxonomy): Eukaryota > Viridiplantae > Streptophyta > Magnoliopsida > Fabales > Fabaceae > Vigna > Vigna nakashimae. The sequence goes on from CM067765.1 coordinate 28,856,893, forward strand.
AAACCCCATAACAGACACAAATAATCGATTATCACTTATGATAATAAATTATATTTGGTAGTTGGGAGTTGTCTTTTCATTTTTTGAACCTTGGGCTTATAAATAGAGGTTTTCACAGCTCTTTGAAAGTAAATTTTCATTTGAGAGTATTAGAGTTTTATGCCTAAGGGAAACTCTCTATGAGTGAAAAGTGATTTATGCCATTTGAGAATACAATTTGTCTTCTCAAGTGATAGGAGAAGCTCGCACTCAGTGTGTCTAAGGTCGGAGTAGTTCTCTTCAAGTTGGCTGAGCAGTTTTCTTCCTATTCATTTGTTAAAGGAAGGTGTTTTCTATTCTTTGTTTATTTTGATTATCTGATTGTAATATGCAAACCATATTTTAGTGAAAAAAGGTAATCACTATTCATAGTGATTAACGACTGGACGTAGAATCTTTTGATTCGAACCAAGATAAAATTTCTGTGTTGATTTTCTTGAACCCTACACTCTTTAAATTTTTAGCACACCAATTGTTTGATAAAAGTTCTCTAAGAAAATCAAATTTTAAAACTGACCATTATATCTTGTTTATTGACCGTTACACGTTTTCCGTTCTTATAATCTTCTTTTTATTTCGCTGTGCAATACTCACTAATAGCTACAGATTTTTTTATAAAAACACGTTATAGCGTTTAATGTTGTCTAAATTTCGTTAGACGCTATGCGTTTTAAACGCTCTGATAGAAAACTGTATTGCTCAGCAGTTATTCTAGACTGTAAAACATACATTATAAGTTATTCCAGTTAGACTTTTTTATATTATTTATGGTATATAAAATGTAGCGTTTAACGCTTCTTATCTTTTTATCTTAGACGATTAAAAGTTATTTTGTTCAGGCGTTATGTTAAACTTCAAAACAAGGTTTGCTTAGACAACATTGTCTTAACATATTTGTTTCCTTAAGCAAAATATATCAAAATATGTTTTCAAACTATTTTTAGAACTTTTCTTACAGTGTCTTATACCAAAAAGATGAAGATACAGGCTTGATATTGCACATTTTATAGAATAAGGTATTTTTAGGTTTAGAGCTTCAAAGATCATAATTTCATGGCTACATGAAGAGTTGATGGTCAAAGAGACCGATCCATCTATCATCACTCAATTCATAATTTCATAAACTTATAAAAATACCCTTTCATTAGAACACAAAGATACCTACATGTCTTATGCAAAAAATGCCAAAATCAACCAAACTCATTAAGTGTTGTTCTTCTTTGAATTCTATTATCTTTCTTTTGTTGTGAAGCTTGTTATGTTATGTCCTTGATTTCTTTAGATATAAATATTTATAAAGCAAGGATAAAGTGAAGATTGAACTATCAAAAAAGGAAATCTAAGTGCATGGTCTCCTTGATCTCTTATGAAACAACTAATGCAAGGAATGAAGCAACTTTAAGAAAAATATATTATTCAAGCAAATAGAAGAATATTTTTTCATTTGAACATTCTTTACTTCCCGTACTTGAAGAATCATGTGACTTTGTGGTGAGGATTTTTACTCTAACCAATATATAGTTGTATTTTCTTTCTTTGTGTTTTCTTTATTTTGTAGATGTCTTCTAGTTCACCATTGAATCCTAAAAGAAGTCAATGTTGGGTTTATGGAGGAGGAGGTTCACTAGAGAGATATAACATCAATGAGATCTGAGCCCAACCACATAAAGGATTGACATCACTCTCTACCCAAAACTTAAGGCAATGGGTCAATGGGTCTCCACCTTTATATGTTGCTCTACTTTCTCATTTTTACCCAATGTGCAATTGGACTCACACTTGGATTCTCAACAATTTTCCCCCTCAAGGGTGAGTTCCTTCCATAGTAGTACACTCCCCGTCTAGTAGAAGGATTCGAGTACCCCTTTTCGTACAGTCATTCATCTTAGTGGGACACTCTTACCTGGAACCCTTTGTCAGAAAGACTTTCGATACATGGACCATTGTACACATTTGAGCCTAGCCTGACTCTGATACCACTTGTTAGATCTATGAGGAAGAGGTTCACTAGGAATATACAACACCAATGAGATATGAGCCTAATCATATAAGGGATTAACACCACTCTCTACCCAAAACCTTATGGCAATGGGTTAATGGGTGTTCAGCTTTATATATTGCTCAACTTTTTCATTTCTATCAAATGTGGGACTTGGACTCATACTTGGATTCTCAACACAAGATTCAATAAAATTGTAGCGTTTGGACTATTATGCTCTTAAGTAAAAGTAATTGCATCCTGAATATCAATTATAATTTTTTCCCCAGTGGCAATCACTATATCTAACAAGAATTGCAACAACGAGAAAGTGTAGATTGATTATTACATTTTTACTCATATTTAGAATAATGTAATTTTAGCTTTATCAGAGTGTATTTAAGACTGATGGCACTATTTTAAACTTTTTTTTACCAAGTATTTCAATTAGTAATAAAAATAAGTTTTTAAGCCTTTAGAAACATTAGGCCAGTCTAACTAGATCACTCTCACCAAAAGGTTTAATATGTTGAATTCCAGTAAACGGTTTAATGGATCATATATGTGTTAAATGACTTTTATAATTGAATTCAGACATGCTAATATATATTTTGTGCAACTAAAGAGTAAAGTTAAGTCATTATGTCTAGCTAGATGAGTATCAATAGATAGATTTAAACATGCTAACAATGCATTTGATTTGTTGATTTTAATTAAGTAATTTTATTCAAGAAGTATCCGTGCGACCTAATCATGGAAAGAAATGATTATTCTTAAATTATGATTTTTGATATTATCAAAACTTTCCTATAAAGTCTTACGCCAAAAAGATCAAGATACATGCTTAATATTGTAGATTTTGTAGAATCAAGTAATTGGTGATTTAGAGCTTCAAATATTATTCTTCACATTAAGGGTTGAAGAGATTGATCCATCAATCACCACTCACAAATCACAACAAATTTTTTTATTTCCTTTGTTGTAATTATTGATTGATTCTCTAGTGATCATAGTAAATTATGAGGTTCTATGCTAAGCAAGTTCAATTGTTTTATGTAGTTTGTTCTTTTTGAATTTTGGTATATGACATTGAAATTATTTTTGAACGCTGTTGATAATTTAATTATAATTTTTTGTTGTTATTATTTAAAGCTATTAACCTCTTTATGTTGTTTGTAAGTATAAAAATATACATATAGCAATAAATGCTTTTAACAAAGAGGATTATTTTATCACCATAAAAAAGGGGGAGATTGTTACCAATGTGAAACATTGTTGCTTTGAAGTAATTTTGATGATGATGCACTTAAAGTCTTGAAGACTTGAAGAACCTATACTATAAATGTTAAAAGCACGTTCTGTAGAAATCATTTGTATAGGATTTATTTTACAATTCTAAGCACTTAGAAGTTTCATAACTCAATAATTTATTACGACAATAATCGATTTTCATAGGAGATAATCGATTATCACAAGGAAAAGTAGAAAAGGGTTCGTCTCGACAATAATCGATTATCATAGGGGATAATCAATTATCACCGCAAGTTTTGATATTGTCCAAGGTTCGAAATAATCGATTATCACTAAAGATAATCGATTATTACGTTTTCCAAAACCCACAATGGCCTGAAATAATCGATTATTACTAGCAGTTGGGAGTTGCCTTTTCATTTTCTGACCCTGGCCTATATATAGAATCCTCCTAAACCTTTTACTAAAACCTAAACCATTTTAGAACACATAATTTTTTTGAGGAAGTTCCCTTATTTAAGTGCGACCTAAAGTCTTGTGAAAAATAGAAGCTTGTGGTTAGTGTGCTAAAGAGGCAAGAAGTTCTCTTCAAGTTGATTCAGTTGTTATTCATTCCATCATGTGTCAAAGGAAGGTGTTTTATGTTCTTAATTGTTTTATTATTCTCATTGTAATCTGAAACTAATTTCTAGTGAAAAAGGTTAATCACTCTTTATAGTGATTAATGAATGGACATAGAATGTTTTGATTCAAACCAAGATAAAATCATTTGTGTGATTCTCTCTATCCCTTCATCCTTTTATTTATAAATTGTTCGATAATATTTCTAAAAGGAAACCAAAATTTTAAAAGAACCAATTCACCCGTCCCCTCTTTGTTACCGACTGTTTACATGCTCTTTAAAATGTTCCGCTACGCGATACCAATCTCAATAATTGGTATCAAAGCTTGCTTTGATAGTCTTTCATACTTTACGAAAATGGTCTGTCATAACCAAGTTTATGTTGAAGGTGCTTCCATCAACAGACCACCACTTTTTACTGGATATAATTATCCTTTCTGGAAAGTCAAAATGCAAATCTTTATGGGGTCTGTTGACAGAGGCATTTGGGAAGTAGTTGAAAATGGTTCATTTATTCCAATGAGAATTGTTGGTGGTGTTGAACAAGAAAAACCTTATTTGAATTGGACTATTGAGGAAAATAGAAGAACTCATTTTGATATTAAAGCTCGTAATATAATTTCTTCTACTGTTGTGCTTCATGAGTTTTATAGAATTTCAGTATGTAGGATAGCACATGAAATGTAGGAAGTCCTTAGAGTCACACATGAAGGTACAAATGATGTAAAGTGTGCAAGGAAGAACACCTTAATCCAAGAGTACAAAATGTTCAGAATGCAACGTAGAGAGATTATAACAGACGTGCAAAAACGCTTTATACACATTGTCGACCACTTCATAGGATTGGGTAAGACCTTTGATACTGATGAACTAAATGTTAAAATCTTAAAGTATTTGGACAGGTCTTGGCAGCCCAAGGTGACTACAATCTCAGAGTCTCAAAACTTATCCTCAATGTCCATGGCAATACTGTTTGGAAAGCTCCGTGAGCATGAGCTTGAGCTCAATAGATTAACTGCGGAAGAAGACCAAGGTAAGAAGAAGACCTTGCCATTCAAAACCGAAGTCTCCAAAGTAAGAGCTCAAGAATGAAAGATGATTTTGATGATGATAAGCACATGAGCCTCATAATAAAAAGATTTGCCAAGTTCATGAGAGAAAAGGGTAAGGATAAGTTTAGAAGTGAAAAGAAGGATAATCAAGGGTCTTTCTTTAGTTACAAATGTTATGGGTGTGGAGAAAGAGGACATGTCAAGGCGGATTGTCCTAAAAACAAAAGAAGTGAAGAAAAGAAAGAAAAGATATTTTCAAAGAAGAAGAAAGTATACATTACTTGAGAAGAGAGTGCTTCTAGCTCATCCAGTTCAAGTGATTCAGATGAGGAAGCAAACTTGTGTTTAATGGCTGATCTTGATGACACTACAAGCCAAGTAGGTTGTTCTAGCTTTGAAACTAGTGAAATTGACTTGCAAAAAAGCATTTCTTGAATTGTTAAATGAGTCTGAAAAATTGGATGTTGCACATGAAAAATTTTAAAAATGAATTTCATGATTTACAAATAAAGTATGAAAAGGCATTAATGAAGAAGTGATTTTAAGAAATAAAATTTATAATCTTGAATAGAAAGAGTCTAATGTTGTTGTAAATTTTGTTGAATGTTTGTCTTGTAAGAGTCACATGTTTGATATTGACATTTTGGAGAACTTACTTGCCAAAGCAACTCTGCATCCTATGTAAAATAAAATGTTAGAAAGAATGCGTTGAAAAATAGAAATGTGCATCAAAATAGGAGAAATCAAACTAATAGAACACATAGAGTTTGGGTTAAAAAAGGGAGAACTCTAAAAACCAAATTGCATAGTGTTTGTTGCTTATATTGTATGAAACATGGGCACACTTCTAATAAGTGTAATATTAAGCATTTTGGTATACCAAGTGGAAAATATGTTTAGGTCAAAATTATGAAATAATTTTTCTAAATCTTACTAACTCCAAGAACCCATAATGAGATTGGGGACCTAAACTCTTGTGTAAGTTTTTTTGTAGGAACCTTCAAAGTCAAAGAAGTCATTGTGTTATCTTGATAGTGGATGTTCAAGACACATGTCGGGTGACAAGAAAAGGTTCATAAGCTTTAAGAAAAAGAAGCAGGTTGAACTAGAGACATTGGAGGAGGAAGTACCTTGACAATCAAAGATGTGCTATATGTTGAAGGACTAAAGCACAACCTCCTAAGCATAAGTCAATTATGTGATAAACCTCTCAAGGTAACTTTTGAAAGTGATAAATGTACTGTCTATTATAAAGATTCATCTGACATTGTGATAACAGTTGAATTTACCGTTATCTGTGATGCAATTTTGATACTAAATCAACCCTTTTTGACTTAGAAGCTTGCTTGAACTCATGTTTTTAGTTTAGTTTTGTGAATAAGTGAGTAGAGGGTATACTTAATAATTTTATCACTAAATTCCCTTAATTTTGTAGGTTATTGGTATGATTTGGAAGAAGAGCAAAAGTATCAAGGAGTTAGAACTCAAGAGGGACATATAAAGTACTAGAAAAGAAGGCTGAAGAAGGTCGCAGGGCGCCTGGTTGCCCCTTTAAGGGCCCTCAGCGTAGGATGTCAAGCATCATCGCCTGGGCGCCCCGTTAAGGGCGCTGAGCGCCAACTTCTTTGTGCCACACACCGCCTGGGCGCCCTCTAAGGGGCCCTGAGCGTCACTCCTCTCGCAAGTTCGCCTGGTTGCCCTAAGTAGGGGTGCTGAGCACCAGCGTTATTGGGCTTGGAATTTATTTTTGCTCTATTTAAGAACTTGCACGCCCTAGGGTTGGTATGTCTTGATGGCTTGAGCATAGAAACACACGTTTCACCCCTTTAGAGGCAGATTTGGGGATGCAGGAGCTCTCCTCTTCAATTTCTACGGTTTTTCTATCTCTTTCATTCCATTGTACACCTAATTTCTCTATGATGATGGAGAACTAATCTTATTTGTTGTTGGGGAAGATGTAACCTCTAATCTCTCATGTATTTGAATTTGTTCTGAATTATTATATGCTTCTTTCATTAATTGTTAGGGATTTTCTCCTTTGCTCTATGCTTGTTATGTTTTGATCATTCATGGCATGATTTTATGGTCTTCTTTGTTATTGGGAAATACCTATAAGCCACGATCTGGAGAATTTCTCCCAAAAGCAATATTGCCTAAGGATGGGGATAGGAGGTTTGGTTGTCTTAAGCTTCTGTTCGTAATGCAAAATTAATTATTAGGGATGCAATGGATTATGATCTAATAATTAAGGATATGATTTCTTCACCGAGGGATCGAGTTTTAAGTAATCTAGAGAGTGACGTTAACAATTGAATGAAGAAGATGAATTCTTATATGCTTAAGAGTAAGATGAATTCTTGTGTTTAGCCTCAATTGATCAATTTACATTCATATTTACTTTTATTGCATTTGCATTTAAAAACCAACAAAATACTTTTCAGTCTTAATTAGTTAAGTAATTACATAATTTGTTATTGTCGTGAGTCTTCTGGGATACGATACTTGGTCATACAATTTTATATTACTTGATACGATTTGGTACACTTGCCAATGTGTTAACACATTGCATTACAAGGTGTTAGGCATAATAATATCTATTTGATTGACATTGAAAGTGCATCTAGTCATAGTATAACATGTTTAGTTGCAAAGGAAGAAAATCCTTGACTTTGACATAAAATAGTTGCACACATACATATGCAACATTTAAATAAATTTATTAAATGAATCAAATATACCAAAATGATTTTGGGTTGATGCAGTTAGTACTGCTTGTTATGTTCTAAATAGAATGCTTATTAGACCAATTTTAAAGTTAACCCCCTATGAGTTGTTTAAAGGTAGAAAGCCAAATGTTTCTCACTTAAAAATCTTTGGGTGTAAATGCTTTGTTTTGAATAATGGTAAAGATAACTTAGGAAAATTTGATGCTAAATATGATGAAGCTATTCAACAGAAGAACATTGATAATTGAAAAATCTGTGCATGTTGTTTTTTATGAAATAGTGGACCTTTAGGAGAACCCTCTTAAGTCAAATAAGCCAATTGTAGGTGATGAAGATTATCTAAGAGAAACCCTTGAAGAAATGTATTTAAATGAGAATATTTCCTCTAAAGTTCCCTATGTGCAACAAGAAGATGATCCTAGAAGCTAGCAACAACCACGAGGCCTTTCTATGGACAACATCAATGGAGATATTTCAAAAGGGGTAACTACTAGACGAAATTTTAATAATTTTTGCTTAATTGTTGCCTTTATTTCATAGATAGAACCCAAACACATTTGTGAAGCTCTTCAAGATGACAAATGATGTATAGTTATCCAAGAAGAGTTGAATCAATTTGAAAGGAATGAAGTTTGGGAACTCATTCCTAGAGAAGAACACTACCAAGTGATTGGTACAAAATGGGTCTTCAGAAACAAGTTGGATGTGGATGGTTATATCACAAAGAACAAAGCAAGATTAGTTGTTAAAGGCTATTAGCAAGAAGAAGGTATTCACTATGATAAAACCTATGCACCGGTAGCCAAGTTAGAAGTTATTAGATTATTACTTGCTTATACCCCTTTGATGATATTTAAACTGTATCAAATGGATATGAAAAGTGCATTTTTAAATGGTTTCATTAATGAAGAAGTTTATGTTGATCAACCTCCTGGCTTTGAGGATTTTAAGTTTCCAAATCATGTTTACAAATTAAAGAAAGGTTTGTATGGCTTCAAACAGGCACCTAGGTCTTGGTATGAAAGACTTAACAATTTTTTTTATTGAAAATGACTTTTCTAGAGGAAAAGTTTATTCAACCTTATTCATAGAGAAAGTAGGAAGTCATATTTTACTTGTACAAGTTTATGTAGATGATATAATCTTTGGGTCAATTGATAATTCCTTATGTGAAGGGTTTGCTAGTATAATGCAAGTTGAATTTGAAATGTCTATGATGGGGGAGTTAACCTTTTTCTTAGGATTACAAAAAAAAAAAAAACAAATGGATGAGGGAAGCTTTATTTCCCAAACAAAATACTATAGAGAAATCCTTAAGAAATTTGGAATGGATACTTCCAAAGAAGCCAACACTCTCATGGGCACCTCTTGCTATTTGGACAAAGATGAATCAATGATAGAAGTAAATCAAACTATGTTTAGAGGAATGATAAGATCTTTGCTTTATCTTACAGCCAATAGGCCAGACATAATGCAAAGTGTCTTTGTGTGTGCTATATATCAAGCCAATCCCAAATAATCCCACCTTGTAGCTGTTAAGAGAATAATGAAATATCTTAAAGGCATTACTTCATTTGGGTTATGTTATCCTTCAGATGCAACACCTAGTCTAATAGGTTACTCAAATGTTGATTTTGAGGGCTGTAAAATAGATAAGAAGATCACTAGTGGAACTTGTCACTTTCTAGGTTGTTCCTTAGTTTCTTGGCACTCAAAGAAATAAGCGTGTGTAACCTTGTCTACCACATAAGTAAAATACACAACTTTTGGAAATAGTTGTGCCCAAATACTTTGGATGAAACAATAACGTGATGGTTTTGATATCTACCTTAGTCACATTCCCTTAAAATAGTTGTGCCCAAATACTTCTTCCCATCTCTTTACCCTTCTAACTTCATGGTTGATGCTTGTAGAAAAATGCCTACCTGAAGAAGAACCAGGTTCTTCCTTCTCTCGCCCTTGTGCCACTCGACCTGCAACCATTGAAGAGTGGATCTCTGACACCGAAAAACAAGCAGAGTTGTCTACCTTTTGGAGCGAAAAAAAGATCATTTCCTGCAAATATGTTAGATCGGGATGGTACATGTATTATGACTTTCAATTCCCAATCCTTTTCGAAGATCAAGGGTTGAAAAATCTAGTAGAATAATAAGGTTGTATTTATCTTGATCTCATAAGAGTCTTCTACTTCAACCTTTGCCTTTGTGATGAAGTAGCTACTACCAAGGTAAAAGGTATCAACATCATCCTTGATTATGATATTTAGGCCAATGTGCCATGATGCTTATTCGTGATGACGTTGTCAAAGTCCTCTTGGTGTACTGGGATTCAACCATCTACTTGCTTTTCAATCATTTTTAAGACACCCTTAACAACAAACCGGAAGAAGACAACTTCTAGTGGGAGGCTTCAAAGTTGAAGAACGATTGTTCATTATTTGATCGTTCGTGTTCTATGCCCCCAAGCCACAAATCATGCTCAATGCTCAAAACAAGACCTTCTCATTATCCATGGTCTTCTCAATCACATTCATATTGATTGGCCTTCTCTCATTATGGATACCATGATGAAAGTGCAACGCTATACCATCTATCACCTTCCATATGCTCTACTTGTGTCTCACATCCTTGAGTACAAAGGAGTAAATGTTGATGGAGAAAACACACGTTCCATTTGAGCTGCTGGTTTGGAGATTGGTGAAACCACACTGCAACAAATGGGCTTTATGGCTCGTGGAAACATTTTTGTTCACAAAGACGCATAAGATAATGACGATGAAGAAGAAGATATAGATGCTCATTTGGTAGAACCAGTCAATGTAGTTGATTCCACTAAAGTTGGTCCTTCAGCTATTCCTTCATCTTCTTCTTTCTCCATTAAAGAACATCTTACCAATCTCTCACGGCAAATGGATGAGATGAGCATTCTTCACCAAACAAGGCATGAAGAACTCCTTGAGATGCATCAATCTCATTATAGCTATGTAACTGAGCGCCTTGAATATTTTGATGTTAGGCTTGAAAACATTGAGGATTGTCTTAACATCCAATCTCCTAATTTACCACTTAGCCCTGACTTTTAGGTTTAGATGTTATTATGTTTGAATCCTTGTTTATTTGTATTTCCTACATTTTACTGTTCTCATCTTTGACTTTATGGAATCTAAAGTTTATTTTCTTGGATTTGCATCATTATTTTGTTGAGTGGGAGCATAATTTGAGGGGGAGTCTCTCCTTCTTATAAGCCTTTTTGCTTATGATAAAAAAGTGGGAGAAACTATATGCGTTGTTATTGTTTAAAGCTATTAACCTCTTTATGTTGTTTGTAAGTATAAAACAATGTAGATAGTCATAAATGCTTTTAACAAAAAGGATTTTTTTTATCATTATAAAAAAGGGGGAGATTGTTACCTATGTGAAGCATTGTTGCTTTGAAGTAATTTTGATGATGATGCACTTGAAGACTTGAAGAACCTATACTGTAAATGTTAAAAGCACTTTCTGTAGAAATCATTTGTATAGGAATTATTTTACAATTGTAAGCACTTAGAAGTTTCATAACTTAGTGATTTATTATGGCAATAATCGATTATCATAGGGGATAATCGATTATCACCGTAAGTTTTGATATTGTCTAAGGTTCGACAATAATCGATTATCACTATAGATAATCGATTATTACGCTTTCCAATGTAAACACCTTGAGATGTTAGAGATACTTAATGAATGAATTAAATTGCGCTTAATTGGAGGTTTTGTTGTTTGCTTAATATAATTATCATGAGTAAACATTTAGAGACATCAGAGATACTCAATGAATTGATTGATTGGTTTGATTAATTCAATTCCATTTAGAGTTTTGATGAATGATAATTATTTTTATATAATTTGGATGAATGATAATTACAAATGAACTATAGAATCAATATTCTTAAATTATTTTTATTCACACTCTTTTAAGCATTGTATATATCAACAAACCTCATTTGCTTGATTATTTTATCTTGTTTTTTCTTTTAAGAAGCCTCTGAATTTGGAATACTGAGATTGCAATTAAATTTATATGGAGACAACTTTGGATTAACTAACCTTGTCTATAAGTAATTTCTATTGACTTCTTATATAGTATACATTTTTAGACACATTGAATGATCTACTTCTACGATAGATATTTATTCATTCATTAAATGACTATCATTACGTTAAACGTCTACTTTTTAATTTGATTTAAAAGCATAAGTGATCAAATTTGATGCCTTTGCTAGAGAACTCGATTTAATTTCATTATCTAGTTTTCTTTCTTTTGCCTACATTTTTTTTTTCATTCCTAATTTGGTTTTGTTAATTTTGATTTTTTTTAAAATTTTGGTGCAAGAAAAGCATTTATTGCTTCTTTCTTTTATAGTGTTGAGTTATAGGTGATATGGTATGACTTCATACTCGTTTAATATAAGCTAGCATGCATATCTCATTCCACACATCACTTCATATATAACATTTAATATAGAGACTACTAAAGTATTTGTTACAATATTCTTGTTTTCTCATTTTAGTTTTTTGTTTTAAATTTTGTGAATATTGATTTGGCTTAAGTAATTAATTAATTATATCATGTACAAAATAACTATTTAGAACCATCTTCATATGGAATTTATTTTTCATTTCAACATGATCAATAACAAAATTTTCAAATGTAATGTGATGTTTTTGGCAGTCCTATTATTATGATGAATCTGAGTAAGTTCAATCATTCTTTCAGCAATATTCAATATAAAAAATCAATAAATTACACAACATAAGATAAGTATTACTCCTAGTTTGGAAAAAACATCCTTAGAAGAGCTTGTGAGGTAAATAGGTTAATTAAGGCGTTGTATGAAGGCTAGCATAGATGTTGCTCGTTATTTTTAACAACCATCTTTGTAGTAGTTTGTTAGGAAAGTGATAGTAAGTGAAATGAAATTTCAACATAGTATAGAGGCTAGACTTATAATAATAGGAAATCAAGCTAGTCAATTAATTATGCATGAACTTGTACAAGATGTTGATCTTTTTCCAAGGAGTGTAAGTATCATCTCTTTTGGCGTGAAGGAGTTAAAGAACTTGTATTGATAGAATAGGACGAAAAAGAAAAGGAGAAGAAGAAGAAGAATCTGAAAATTTAGTAGACAATAATTTTCTTTAGTTTCTAAAAGATTTATATTTATTTGATCTTATTAATTACATTAATACTCACCTTGTGATTCATAATTTGATTCCTCTTTGTGCAAGGCATATATTGAGATGGTTGAATTTATATTATCTAATGTTCTAAAAGGAGATGATAATTGTTATACAATTTTTAATATTGATGTAGTAGTGTAGTTAATTGAGTTAGATAATAAAAGCTTAACTATAATGTCTACTAATGCATCTAAATTACTTAATTCACACACAACATCTTTTCCATATTTGTGTTGTTTTAATTGATGAAGATTTTAAGAATACAACCTTATTCAAGATGAAGATTGAAGATTGAAGATGTAAAGTCTTATATGTTTAGAATGTCTTTGTGATTAGATATAATTGTTTTGATTAAAGTTTATCTTCCCTAAGTTCTATTTTAGTTTTTTATTCAAATAAACATATTGAGAAAAACCATTTGAAATTGTTTTTTAACTTATGTTGTTATTCTCAACTTTTGTGTAGGGTTGGAAATGGCCTAGGATACGTGGTGGCGACGAAGGAAGCCGTGAGTTTGTATAAAGTGTTAGTGATGGCTTTAGTTGGGTGTTGCGACAGTGAGCGACATATGTTCTCCTTCTCTTCATTTTCTTCATCAAAGACATGAGAGGCATCCCCCGATTCAAATGTGCTAACAACTGGCGAGCTCCTCCTTCTATTTGTAGTAACCGACAATTCATGCCACCAACTCGGATACATCGATGCGACCACTCATAAACACCATCAAAGGAGCCATTTATGCCGAAAATGAGTAATCACAAAGCACTTTCCATGTTACCGATTTTCTGCTGAGGGCTTCTTCTCTATGCCTGATCTTCTTTTCAATGCATCTGTTTTGTCTAATTACCTGAGTGAATGTTGTTGTATAATTGTGTAAATGTTATGACTATGTGAGGAATTAGTGCGGTGTTAGAGAATTGAATTCGAGAAGACAAAGATAGTTATGGAAACTGTTTTGTGTATATATGAAGATGAATATGTAGTTTTGTATTGGTTGATGAAGGAGAAGAAATTAGGGTTGTGTTCACTTTGGGAGAATGCATTGTTTGTGAAGAAGAGAAAGGCAAATTCATTATGTTCACTTCACGTGAATTGTGTTGATTTGTGGGTGAGAATTTGAGGGATGAAGATTAAAAGCAATCCTTCCTGAGATGAGAGGATTTGAGGGATGAAAAACAAAATTACAAAAATAGCCCTTACTAATAATAATATGGGTTAAATATGTTTTTCTTCCCTTAAATATTACTGATTTTTTATTGTAGTCCCTACTCAAAACTTTGATGACTTTTAGTCCTCATAGTATTGAAACATGTAATATTAGTCCTTAAAAATGGACGACGTCAACTTTTTTATTGATATGGAAAACGACAATGCCACGTTTTCTTCTTAAGTATCTGTCACGTTTTATTAATGTTTTATTTATTTGTGTTTTATTAATGTTTTATTTATTTTAAGCTATATTGTTTTACTTCTTTTATACTTTTATTGTTTAATTTATTTATAGTTAGGCATTGATCCCCTTATTTATTTATATTGATGTCATTTAGTTTATTTCTAGTTATGCACTACCGTCCTTTATTTATTTATATTTATATAATTTAATTTATCTTTAGTTATGCATTGATAATTATTGTTTATTTATATTTATGTCATTTAATTTATATTTGAGTTACACTAATCCTCTTTATTTACTTATGTTTATGTAATTTAATTTATCTCCACATCGGTCTTTTTCATATATTTATGTTTATGTTATCTAGTTTATCTCCAATCATGCAGTAATCTTATGCATGGACCATATTTATTAATTCATAATTATTTTATTTATATCTTCATATAGGCATAGTCGTCTTCATGAAATTTAATGATTATGTTATTGAATTTATCTACATTTATGTATTGTTATTTATATTAACTTAAATTATTTATTTATTTATTTGTATGTGATATTTTAACCAATATTTAGTTATTAATTTAAGAATTAAATCTGATTTTAGTATCTCAATTTTTATGTAAAGTAAGTTTTACTCATGTTTAAAACTTTATTTGTCGAATAATAAGATAATGAATTTGGTGAAATAAAATAAAAGAAAATTATTTTTTTTTCCTATCTAAACCTTATACTTAGTTCCAAAATCCAAATATATTAAATTTCTAATCGTAGGACTAAGACTCGCTATTCCGAACAAATAAAGAAAAAAAGTCTTTGACGCACAATTTTGTTTTATTTTTCTCTAAAGCGAATTAATAAAAACTCAAGAAAAGCTATACTATAAAAGAAAATAAAAATATATTTATTTTTTATTTGTGAGAATAATTAATCTAAAAATCATTTTTCGATTCTATTTGACTCTTATAAAATCATTATGAATTTCACATTTTAGGAAAGTAAACACTTTTCATTTTCTTTTACATGTAAAAGCGTTTTTATTTGTTTTACAATAAGCTAAAACTTTTATTTTCTTCCGTAATTAGCTATTTACTTAAAATAAATGGTAACCGTCTTAATAATTATTTAAAATATTACATAATAATATTTGTAGATCTTTGTTAAAACAAAGCGGTGACCACACTTAATCGAAACACAAACACTACACGAACCAGGCAGAAACAACAGCTTATCCCTTTTACAATTCTGGTCGAAACACAGCTGTGGGAGAAGAGCACCACATCAGAGATTCCTCCTATATTCCTTCTCTCTCTCTCTCTCTCTCTCTCTCTCTCTCTCTAACTTTGGTTTCATTGCTGTGTTGTGTGGCAACTTGTGTTGTACCCATCCAGAAGTGTCCCAAACCCAACCCCAAAGTTATGGGATTGGCCTCTGTTGCTCACAACGGCGTCCGAATTCCATTGAAGTTGGATCACATTCGCAGGCTTTCACACTCTGCTTATGCACTTCACCATCCCATCTCTTCCTTTTGTTCAGGTCTGCTGCTACTCTCTCTCTTCTCTTACCTCAAACCCAAACGTATCACTCATATCATTCAAGGGTTTTCTTTGTGTGTGGCAGTGTACCATCATCGACCTCCTCACCCTGTTCCCCTTTTAATCTCCAGACGAATTGGGCAAGACAATTATGCCTCAGGTGATGACCCCTGCATTCAGAACAAGGAAATTTGTTTGCTTTGTTTGCTTAGGGTGTGTTTGATTTCTATTTGGTTTTAGTTTTTGAAATGCTACTAAATAAGACTGCCCATAAAGGTATTTGAAGATGAGGGAGCATCACCGTGTTTTGGTGTTTAAAATATTTGTTTCCATAATGATTTTCAAAACTTAATAGATTTTGAATAAGAATTTATCATGAGTAGTCTGGAATTCTTTTAGAAAACAGCTTTTAAAACCAAAAAGGTAACAGGAAATCAAGCATGCTCTTATTCACTTCAAACTATGTATAGAAATCCATCTTCGTTGGAGTTATACTCCCATGTTGAAGTTGGAGGCTAAACTATTCATTTCTGATCCGTGTATTATATATAATATATAATTTCTCTCTCTCAAAAGAATTGTAAGTGAAAATCGTATGAATTTTCAGAGGTAAAGAGGATTAATGCTCAACCAAAGGATGACATTGGCAATATTGACAAATCTCCTTCTCAGGAATCTCTAGCGAATGAAGATTACAATTCCTCCATTAGAAATGTAGCCTTATGGGTGGGCAAACATCTACTATGTCTTTACTGCTTTGTTTTACAATTTCTCTAGTTGTATAGAATTAGAATTACATCAATTGTGTAAGATTTCTTGTAGGTCTGCGCTGCGGTGGCATTTGGTGTTGGTTTGGGTTTTAAGGAAGGTTTTGACAAAGCATCGGAATTCTTTGCAGGGTACGCTGAATAATTTAATTTCGTTATCAACTAGAAAGTTGGTCCAATTTTACAGTGCTAGAGTAATTAAGGTTCTGGATGAGTCAAAGTTTGATATCATGCAAAGTTTCTTGAAGATTACTTATCATAGGGTGTTTCTGATGCCTTCATCTCTCTCTCCCTCTCTCTTTTCAATATGCTTCTCCTGTTCGTCTATATTTATGCCCTCTGATTAAGTACATATCCTAGAGATTGATCAAACACCGATTTTTGAAGTTATAGCATATTGGATGCTTATTTTGGTTTTATGAACTCTATGTCTATGGTTTGAACCTTGCTGGCACCACTTCATTTCTCTCTCTGGTTTGCTTTCACTTTCTTGAGTGATGTACTTACTGGAATGGTGGCCTTTGACTTTTATGTATTTCTTAGGTACATATTGGAGCAAAGTCTTTCTGTAGATAATCTCTTTCTCTTTGTTTTGATATTCAATTACTTCAAAGTGCCGGTTACATATCAGGTGATGTATAGAACTTGTCGCGTGTAAACTATGAGCAATTTCAACTTCTTGTTCTAATGGTTCTCAGATTATGAATTTTTAGTTTTATTATAAAAATTAATAAAACTGTTAATTGGTCATTTTTCCTTTACTTATTGAACTCACAGAATCGTGTGCTCTCCTATGGTATTGCTGGAGCAGTTATCTTTCGTCTGACGTTAATACTTATTGGAACAGCTACCCTTCAGGTGTGTTTCATGATGGATATATTTTCCATATTTAACTATTTTCAGTGACTTTTATAATTGTCGCTGATCATCTTGTTCATTATCATGCCATTAGAGATTTGAAGCAGTCAACCTTCTCTTGGCCGCAATATTACTGTACTCATCATTTAAGGTGATGTTCACAGTATTTGAAATTTGGATTCCATCTATTGATCCTTATAACACTATCCATGTTCATGTTTGTCAAGGAAACATGATCCTTAATAGCTTAAGATATTAGACAAAAGCACATGAATGTTGATATTATACAACGATTAAAGAATATTTCCATTTTATAATTATTTTTAAAATTCAGTTTAATTATGAAGGAGTGAGAATCACGAGGATCACAAACAAATCATCTAAAATATTAAACTTTTAGATGGAATCACTAGAGTATTTTTATCTCTAACAATATAATATATTAGGAGGTTCATACTTGTGGTATTTTCAATTCTATGCACTGGTTTTAATCACAGCATGTTATTGTTATATGAATAGTTGTTTTCCAGTGAAGAAGATGAATCCGATTTATCTGATAACTTTGTGGTGAAGACGTGCCAGAAATTTATCCCTGTAACAAGTAATGTTCTCTAATCATGATTATTTATTTCTCTCGTAGTTGGATAATTCAGTGCTGATTTCTTGGGTATTCTGAAATTGAATTTTTATTTATATTTTGAAAAATTCACAAGAATTGGTGGAAAGCTTAATCTGAATTAGCTAAAATTGAAAATGGATGTTTAAGCAGAAATGGCGGAATCAAAGTTTAATTTGCCAATGGTCTAGAAAATTTTAGTTTTTTCTTATGGAATTGTGTATGTCCATATAAGTGCAACTCATGTTGTTTGGTAAATGCAAACAGTAATTTTGATTTCACAAGTACTATATCATAGTCTTAAATTTAGGAGAGAGAATATATTTCTTATTATTTGTCTCCTTACATGCATTGGATATATAAACAAGAGCTTATTGAATGAACAACGTATTCTATGGAACAAATCCTTGAAATTGTGGGATTGTTATTCTAGTAATAATAGCATGATACACAAAATATAACAAATTAAATACAGGGGAATAATATCTAAAATTTCCTAAAATATATTTTGACATTGCCCCTCTAGTTGGTGAATAAGTGTTTTCCATTCCTAGCTTAGATATAATTCTTTTAAAATTACTGTTGCTCAGTCCCTTGGTGGGTATGTCTACAAGTTGACCTTGAGTGGACACATATGGGATGCAAATCAAGCTTTTCTTTGATAAAATGTTTGTCCACCTCAATATGTTTGGTTCTATCATATTGTACTGAGTTGTGGGCTATACTAATTGCAGATTTATTATCACAATATAGCCTTATAGGATCATCCCACTTTATCCTTAAGTCTTCCAATATAATCTTCAGCCATAAAAGTTCACATATTCCTTGGGCCGTTACTCGACATTGTGCTGTAGCACTAGATCTAGCTACCGCACTTTATTTTTTGCTCTTCCAAGTTACTAGGTTTCCACCAGGAAAGATGCGATATCCAGTAGTTAACCTCCTATCCACAGTTGAACCTGCATAATCAGCATCTCAAGACTAGCGTTCTTATATCTTTTGAACAAAATTCCTCTTCCTGAAGTCCCCTTTTTAAATACTGGACAATTCTAAGTGCAACTTGTAAATGTGCTTCCTTTGGTTGATGCATAAATTGGCTAACTAAGCTCACAACAAAGGCAATATTTGGCCTAGTGTGAGATAGGTAAATAAGTCTTCTCACAAGTCTTTAGTACGTTTCTTTATCCACAGAAACATCCTCCTCTACACTCCCGAACTTTATATTTGGATCAATAGGTGTGCTTGCTGGTTTGCAGGCTGTTTTACCTGTTTCCTTAGCAAATCAATGATATATTTTTGTTGGGATATGAAAATTCCTTTATTGGAATGGGCTACTTCAATCCCCAAAAAATATTTTAGGTTCCCTAAAGTCTTATGGTGTTTAGGCTTATGAGAAAGGTTTTATGGGTAGGTGAGAATTTTCCAAAGGATAGATAATTTGTCAAGGGTAAGGTTGTTGTTTGGTGCATGTTCGGGAGGTCTAAATTATGATATATCCATTGAA
Source organism: Vigna nakashimae (assembly GCA_034642375.1). NCBI lineage: Eukaryota > Viridiplantae > Streptophyta > Magnoliopsida > Fabales > Fabaceae > Vigna > Vigna nakashimae. The sequence continues at coordinate 28,876,453 of CM067765.1, forward strand.
CTGATTTTTCATAAGGAAATTCATCACAAGCAGTAGAGTTAGAATTTATAGGATCCAAAGGAATTACCTCGAGTAATGTTGTAGGGTTGGATTCTTGAACATGAGTAGATCTTGGAATGTCCTTTCCTCTTTGTGTGTACACCAAATTTTTCCCAAACTTTGTATTATCATCTAGTTTAGCTGTTGGTCCTGTAGATTGAGGTATTTTATTCACCTCTACTTGTTCCTCTTCAGCTTTAGCTTCACATATAGTGGTAGTATTCTTTTGAATTTTTGTTTCCTGTCCAAAAGACAGGTTTGGTAATATAAAAGGCTCAACTTCCTCTCTTAACATCTTCCCCTAAAGATGAGATTGGTCAAAGTAGCTTACGCGTTCATTGAAAGTAACATCTCTTGACACATAATTTTTTGGATGGGGCATGAAAGCACTTACACCATTTTTGTGTGGCTGAGTACCCCAAGAAAATACATTTTATTGCCCTTAGGTCAAGTTTTCCTCTTCTATTACTATGAACATGTACAAGGGAGATGCACTCAAATATTCTAGGTTGAAGGTTATTTTTATGGATTATATGTGTGGGTAGAATGAGTTTAAGACTTCCATGGGGGCTTTGAGGATAAAACAGTAGAAGGTAATCAATTAATCAAGTAAGTAGTAGTGAGAATAGCTTCCCCAAAATCTTTTCGGAACATTATTTTGAAAAAGAAGTGCTCTAGTTTGATCTAATAAGCGCCCATTTTTCCTTTCTGCAATCCCATTTTGTTGGGGTGTGTTTACACATGACTATTCATGGATTATTCCTTCCTTTTAACCAAAAAGAATTTAGAGTATGATTGAAGTAATCTTTGACATTAACCTAATTATTTTTATACTAGACATTAATGGGTGGTCCGATAGCAGCCCGATAGCGGGTGAAACAATATGCCCAACAAACAACAAATATCGTTCGAATAGGCTCTAATTCTATGTTAAGAAGTGGACTTTCCCCACAAAACTGGATTGTAAGGTGAGATTTGCATCCACTTATATACTATAAATTGGCCTTATCTCTAGTTGATGTGGCACTACACCCCCCCTCATGCCGAGATATATATATCTCAAGCTTGGGACTAGACATTAATGGGTGGTCCGATAGCGGCTCGATAGCGGGTGGAACAATATGTCCAACAAACAACAAATATCGCTAGGATAGGTTCGAATCATGGCTCTGATATCGTGTTAAGAAGTGAACTTTAAGCCTAACTCAACCCCACAAAACTGGCTTGTAAGGTGAGGTTTCCACCCACTTATATACTATGAATTGGCTTTATCTCTAGTCGATGTGCCACTTCCAACAATTATATTAACCCCAAATTGATATTTAATCATTGAAACAAACGGTAGAAAAACATAGTTGACTTCATATTTGTGTTTAAGGAAAAGCCATGTTACCCTTGTACAATCATCTATAAAGGTTATAAACCATTTAGCCCCTGAGGTACTAGGAATATTAGAGGGACCCTATACATCCGTATGAACAAGATAAAATAGAGAATTGCTTACTTTGTTGCTGATAGGAAAAGGTACATGCTTGTGTTTGGCAAGCTCACACATCTCAAAATGAAGATCTTTCAGATTTAAATTTTTAATAAACAAGGAAGGAAATATTAAAGAGTGACTCTCAATGGGCAGACTCAAATCTTCTATGTAGTAAAGGCCATTCCATTCTCTAGCATGTGCAATTGTCCTCCCTGACTTCTTGTCGTGCAATATACAAGAGTTGTGATGAAAAACTACATTACATAAGAGGTCCTTGGTATGTTTTTGTATAGATATCAAACTTGTGGATAATTTAGGGACATGAAGAACATTTTCTAGTATTATGGTTGGGGTTATTTGGACATCTCTTTGTCTAGCAGTAGTTATGAGGGTTCCATCAACTATAGAAATTCTTGCTGTTGTGACATGGGGAATATGTGGAGAAGTGTTTAACAAATGGTGTCATGGTCTGTGGCTCCAGAGTCTAGTAACCAATAATAGGTAAAGGGGGTATTTGAGACATTAAATCCACAAGAAAATGGGAAATTACTGGAGTATGTCAATGAACACGAACGTGTGGATTTTTCCAATTTACTAAGAAAGGACCTTACTCTTTCTAACTCCTCATGGTTGAGTTGGATAGATCCTTATTGACTTTCAGGACCAGCAACAACATGAGCTTGCCCCCCTCTCCTTTGAAGGCCTCCTTTGTGTCCCCAATCTTTGCTTTGAAGTTTTCCATGTAACTTCCAACATTTGTCCCTTGTGTGACACGGCTTGTTGCAATAGGTGTACCAAACTCCTTCATTTTTATTCTTTGTCCTCTTGGAAGAGGGCCTACTTTCTTTTGTTCTGCAGCCCTGGCTATTTCTCCTTCAATAATCATAGCTAAATTATTTGCAATTGGGGTCAATAGCATTAGAATCCTTCTGCTTTCTTCACTTTGAATAATTGCCAGTACTTCATTGAGTCCAGGAACCTTCCCCTTGCCTAATATTTGGATTCTGACTTGATCATATTCTTGGTTTAGGCCTACCAAGAAATCATACACTCGATCTTGTTCAATAATGTATTCTCTTAGAATTGCTGAATCGTTAGAACATTTCACCTTTATGACCCTGTAATGATCTAATTCCATCCATAAAGATTTGAGTTGAATAGCATACTCTGTGACAATTTTAGTGCCTTGTTTGACTGTCATTGTTTTTACTTTCACCTCATAAATCTGGGCAACATCCTTTCCCTTAGAGTAGGATTGCTCTATTGCAATCCATATAGCCTTCACAGCAGTAAGGAACATACATGTATCACTAATTTCGGGAACTATTGAGTTCCATAGCCATGTCATGATCATGGAGTCTTCTTCATCCCATAACTTGAATCTGGCATCTTTCGCAGGGGCATCATTAGTTTGATGGTTGACCTTTCCTTTCCCTTTTATGGTCTTAATGAGTTGAGACCATTTAAGATATTTTTTTCCATTCAATCGATAAGCTGAATGAACATTCTACAATTCTCTCATACTCTGGAACTTGTCTATATTTTCCATTTCAACCATTACATAAATGTGCAATTAAGGCACAAAATCGAAGATTGATGATGAGTTGCGATTAAACTCTAGGATTGGGCAACAATGAAGGCTGCGATGGAACTTTAGGGTTGGGCAACAATGAAGGCTATGATGGAACTCTAGGATTGGATAGCAATAAAGGCTGCAATCAAATCACACGGTCAAAGGCTCTTAAGGATAGGGAGATTTGATACCATCTTCCATTTCAATCATTACAAAAGTATGCAATTAAGGCACCAAACACGAAGACTGGTGATGAGTGTTTGAGATTAGTAGGAACGAAGGCTGTGATGAAACTCTAGGGTTGGGTAGCAATCAAGCCTGCTATGGAACTCTATGGTTGGACATCAATGAATGTGATGGAACTCTAGGGTTGGACAATAATGAAGGTTGCAATCAAATCACACGGATAGAGGTTTCCAAGGATCAGGAGCTCTGATACCATCTTAAATTTAGGAGAGAGAATATATTTCTTATTATTTGTCTCCTTACATGGATTGGATATATACACAAGAGCTTATTGAATGAACAACCTATTCTACGGAACAAATCCCTTAAATTGTGGGATTGTTATTCTAGTAATAATAGTAAGATATAGAGAATATAACAAATTAAATTCATGGGAATAAAATCTAAAATTTCTTAAAATATATTTTGACCAGAATTGTGGAGAAGGGTATATCCTATTGTAGCTTCCTTCTAGTATAACGTGGAATACTTTTTTATATTGGGTTGATCCACGGTTCCTTTTTGGAATGTTTGATTAGAATACATGGATAAACAAAGGCGTAGCTACATAGTTACTTTTATGCTCATTCTACCTGGGTCAATGTAATTGACAAATTATATTGTTGGCATATACATTTCATTAGCGTTGTTAGATAGCTGCTATAGTGCTATCACATTCTGGAATTTCTCAAATCCATGATTGCAGCTGTCTGCAATTGCAACTGCTATCATTGTTGTGGTTGTGGTGTGCTGCATAGTCTTGTCATCACTGACAAATCTTAAACCAATTGGACTTCTAGAGTTAACATAATATTAATTTTTATTTATTTTGCGAACAACTTAAGTTCTATAGATATATAATTAATCTAACATATTTCAACTGATTTGTGACTTCCGCAATATGATGTTGCAGATTATTGACTTTCCGCCATTTTCCGCAATCTACGATTGACAACATTGCTTTTTCACTTGGCATGCCATTGTCTGCACTGATTCAAGTTTTACTGTGTTGTTCGCTTATCATCTAAAATCATATTTCTGACAATTATTGCAGCGTACTATGATGGAGATCGATTCATAACAAATCTTGGTGGGGTGTGGAAAGTAAGTTGTAAATTACTAATCATCTTTATTTTGATTAATTTTTATATTTTTCTCAGCATGATTACATTGAACTTTTTACTACATCATAGTTGTTCCTTCTATTTCAGTAAAAAAATATTTTTTATGAATTAAATTAATTTGAACTTGATTTCTAACAGGGATCAAACATTTTGGGCAGGCCACCCCGTTGCTTCTTACGGTAGCTGTTATTGAGCTCAGTGACATTGCATTTGCAGTAGGTTTTGCTCCTCCATCTATTTCGTATGGAATGTCTAGTTAAGTTCGCATTGGAATGTTAACTCAGTTTTCCTTTAGGTTGACTCAATACCTGCAGTATTTGGTGTAACGCGGGATCCATTTATAGTCTTTACTTCTAATCTTTTTGCCATTTTGGGTACGTTCTCTTTGCTTACATTCCCCTCATGCATATCTGAATTTGTTTTCTATAATGTTTTGGAATTGGGATTTGTATTCCTTTAGTATACTATACTGATTCCCAGAAAGCTTACAAACTAAAGTTAAAGATTTGAAGGTTATAGTTCATCTATTTTATTGGGCAACATGCTGTAGTATATAATTTTATAACTGAGAATTTTTTTGCACAGAAACTGTTATTTTCTAACTATATTATATTTCCGTACTTCACTGCCCTATGGAGCGTAGAGAGGCAAAATAGTTCATTCTTGTCGTACTCTCATCACGTGTGTATCTGTCCAATTATGGATGCTTTTTCTCAGAAGTTTATTTGTATTTAAACCACTTCTGTTTGTCAAATGTAGGTTTAAGGTCGCTTTATTTAATAGTATCGGAGGGTATGTCTGAGTTGAAATACTTACAGGTAAATATTGACTTTGTCTGTTTTGATATACCTTGGCTGCTGCATAACTCTTTCCGTTTACATGTCTATCATTTAACATGACCATGTGTATTACTGTTGGGACTTAAACTATGGTTCTGATATCATTTACAATTGTTGCTTCCTTGGGCTTCCTGCTTCGTATAGAAATTTTCTACTTCATCCTAAATTGTCCTTGAAAAAAATGCTCTTTTTTTATCGGGAGCACAATTATTGCAGGAAAATAGACATGTGTTTGAGTTATGATGAGTGGAAAACAAAAGTTACTGCAAATTTATCCTTCAAGGAAATTTTCATGATTATACTAAAGGAATGCCTTAGTTATGTAGGACAGCAACAAAAAGTTATCAAAAGGTCAGATGGGCTAACCTGGGCTGAAAGTTGACCCTAGCCTGTTTGGCTGAAGGTCAAGTTAGATCTATTCAGATTAAAAGTCGATTGAAAGTCAAGACAAGCTAGTCTAAACCGAATGTCTAATAAAATATTTAAAAAAATTAATAATTGTCATGTTTAAAAAGAAAACCCATGGACTGACAACAGGGTTTTTATGGACATTTTGATCTTATGGGATTTTTTGACCTTAATCCATGTGGGTCAGGTCAAGCCTTGTGGGGTGGACCAAATTGATAGCTCTACTATTTACATTGATGGTTTATTTGCAGTCCATGGTTTATTTGCAGTCCTCACTCCCTAAGATAATCTAAAATAGAATAACAATCAATAATCACAAATTGAAATGAAAGAATAAAAACCAATAGCAATTGTATTGCTGTCACCTGAACGTTCACTTAGCATAAAACCTCTGGGTACTATACTGCACATCTACCAAGGCATTTGCGGGACACTAAATACTTTCTTGTACACCTAATGTGGGCTATTTTTATTGCACATTGCTTATTAAATTCCTTTCAGAAACCAAAATTGTTGGTGATCCACTTGATACATCATTGGGAATCTCAAATTCGTGGTTGTTCTGTCAAAGGTTTTTGGTTCAAAGGATTACGCGATAATCAGTTTGAACTCTAAATTATGACTATTAGTAGTTTGTCCAATGTAATAAGTCTTGAAACGAATTATGATTGGTTTGTAACATCTATGTCATATATTTACTAATATAGTATTTTATACTGAAGTTCATAGAAGGGCGTCCCAACATTAATTTAAGCTCAGGACAATCTGCTACCTAGAATTTTGTTGTCTGCTTAAATAGGATAATGCATGTTGCATATTAATTGTTGTATCTTACAACGCTTCTTTTTACTTATACTTCCATCCTTGTTATTGATTTCCAATTTTTGGTTTTCTTTAGCCCTCCATTGCTGTTGTTCTGGGATTTATTGGGGTTAAGATGATCCTGGACTATTTTGGTGAGTATACATTGCTTGTCAACTTAATTTATACAAAATTTGCTGTGCTTGGTTTTTCACATCTGCTCATTCACTCTTCAGGATTTCATGTCTCCACAGAGGAATCTCTTGGTTTTGTAGCCTCAAGTCTTACCATTGGTGTGGTATTAAGTCTGGCTAAGAAGTCTGAGTAACTCAGAAGCTCATTTCAACTCATCATCGTCTCCGCCCCCAGACACACCTTCCCCAAAACAATGAAAACAGACCCATCGTTTCTTCTATGTTGAAAACCCTCTAGTGAGGATAATTTGTTTAATGCATTGGTTTCATTTGCCAATTGAGGAAAAGTTTGCTGATTATTCTGTAAAGTTGATGTTCAATGATGAAGCATAATTCTAAGTATCACTTTGGAAAATGTTCATTATCAATTCTTTAGTGATACAAATTATAATGTGAAATGTGTTTGAAGTTAATTTTTTAACACATTCCAATTGCTTTAAATAGTTCAAAATTAATTTTAGAATAAACAACTCCTAAATTGTGAGTTAACATATTTTTTTATGGATTTACAGAAGTTTGCACAAAAAATACAATATTGAGAAATAAGTTTCATTGATTTTTAAAAATAAAAGTTTTGGATATAAAATTTTCTCTACCAAAAGAAAACTCTATTTTGTTTAAGAAGTTACTAGAAAGGCATTTCTAATATATTATAATATAAGAAAAGAATATACTAGCAAATTTACGGTATTATTCATTTTGTTTTGAGCAAGTGTTTCAAAAGTTAATTTTTTTAACCATTTGATATTTTAAATTTTTTTAATTATATTTATATTACTTCTACATTTATATTATTTTACTTTTTATCTATTTATTTTATTTTTAAACTAATTTGTCTATATTATTTATTTATTCTTACTTTTATACTATTATAAATTTTAATTACTTAGTCATTTAAAAAATTATTAAAGAATAAATTTTATTTAAAGGATACATTTTTTTTGGTTTAAACCTTCGGATGGTTTTCATATTTGTATGAAAATCTCAGTTGGGTACCTATATTTGTATATGTCTCAGTTGGGTCATAATATTTATAAAATTGAGTCAATTTTACCTTATTCGTTAAATTGTCATAGAGGGTGTTAATATTTGGTGACGTGGTGCACAAATAATATGTTGATATGTATTTTTTTGATTATGTGGACTTTTTTATTTAAATAAAGAGTCTTTTACGTGGCAGAAATGTAATTGTTTATTTTAAGAAATTAGGGACTTTTGTTTTGTGTTTGATTTTCTAAGAGGTTGCTGGTGAAGGCGCGACGAGAAGTCGCGGTTTTTGGGGTTTTCATTTAATGGTTTATAATCTGCATTAAATTCTTAGTTCTTGAATGCGTTTTGGATTATGATAATAAAATTTCCATAGTTGGTATTTTGTAGTGTATGAAACCCAAACCAATTAGCATTAATGATAAATCCAATTTGGGAAACTTTAATGTTTATGATAAAATTGCAAATTAAAATCCCGATGTTTATGGAATTTAATCCTCCAGAAAATCTCTTTTAAGAACCCTAATTAAAATCAGAAATCTAAATTGTGAAATTTCCCAATTTGAAACCCTAATGCTCCTGAATCCTAAGGAAAATCCAATTTTCTGGTTTCCTTCTTCTCTGGTGTCGTGGAGAAACCACCTCTAAAGGCTTCTTCTTCCTGGTTCATGTCGTGAAGGCGCAGGCAGTGATAGTTCGCACATCAGGTCTCGCCATTTTTGGTTTTCGCGTTCTGTTTCTGCTCTTCTTCTCCTTCGGTGGACTGCTTAACCATGATAGATTTCATTCTCTCACGAATGGCGGCATAGCGGCAACGATAGTTTGGTGTGGCATAGCGGCAACGATCATTCGATGCGGCATAGTGGCAGCGATCGTTCGATGCAGCGCAGCGACAGAGGCGCGACCCATGGGGTTTCGTGTTTGCGCAACAGTGGTGACCCGTAGTGGCAACGAGGAGGACTCGCTTAATGGTTTTTATCTTTTTAATTACCCAACCTGCTAATGACTTGCCCCGGCGAAGCTCCGCGACCCGCGACGAGGTCCATGGGAGAGTGAGTCGAGTGAAGTGGGTGGTGGAGGGAGTCTGACCAGATTTGGATGAGTCTCAGAAAGGTTTAGGAACAAATTCATTAGTTCAATTAGTAATAAATTTTGCCATGTCAAAAACTCTTAATTTTAAAAAAAAAATTCACATAATAAAACACTTTTATATCAGGGTGCATAGGTCGCCTAATGCCATAATAGAATAATCACATTTAATAATAATTCAGTACAGTCTAAAAAAAAAACGAACGCGCAAGGACGAACGTTCTTACAGAAGAGTTACAAAGTTAAAGCCGAATGACATAGGTAAATAACTGACCGAACGGTTTACAAGAGAAAACTACCGAACGGTCGTACATAGAAAGTAAGGTGATCGAACGACCACTGTCAAACGCCTATACTACTAGCCAAACGTCTTACTGTTCGGTCTTCACCTCAACTTCTATTAAACTCTCTTCTTCCAACGCATCTTCCAGCCGCTCGTCTCCTTCTGCTCACATCCACACGGATGATCATTGCAACGACAGGACGAACGTACGAGGACGAGACAACACAAGGAAAAACACAGGGTAAGCTTATGTAATTTAATTCATACATCAACATTTAAATTAAACATTCCAAACAACACAAGATTATAGTTCAACATATATATATATATATATATATATATATATATATATATATATATATAATCATACGTAAACTATCTCTAGATGGACCGTCCCGACTGTATGAATCTGGGTAGCTACAGGCGTTCTTGCACCCGGGTGATGTAGTAACTGTAATAATCTCATCAGCTGCCACCCGAGGTTAGCCCTATCCAAAGTACCCCTAAGGACTAGGACCTCCTGCCGTTCCCACACATGACCTACCCTCCTCTACATGAGGATGGGTACTCACGGAACATCAGGATGAACTGCCAGCATTAGCATAACCACAATCACACTTTACAATTTCCATAATCATCCAAGAGTCGTTCCTCCCCGGAACGCTCGTTCAAAAGTCACAACCTTCTTTTCATCTCATATACTTTTCGTCATTTATCATTCATCATTTTACATTCATCTTTATCATCAATGCGAAGACCATTAAATACCGAACGTTCTGTCCTCACTAAGACCGACACTACAAGAAAAAACTGTATTACATACAGCAAAAATCCGTATATAAGACCCAAAATCCGTATATATTCTGTGTTTATATATGGATTACATACGGACAAAAATCCGTATATAATACCATTGTAGCTAAGTTTACATACGGAAATATCCGTACATAACTTATATACGGAAATTATATACGGAAAAATCCGTATATAAGTTATATACGGATTTTTCCGTATATACGTTATATACGGATATTTCCGTATATAACTTATATACGGAAATTATATACGGATTTATCCGTATATAAATTATATACGGATTTTTCCGTATATAAGTTATATACGGAAATATCCGTATATAATTTATATACAAAAAAATCCGTATATAATTTCCTTATATAAGTTATGTACGGATATTTCTGTATATAATTTATATACGGAAAAATCCGTATATAACCTATAAACGAAAATTATATACGGATATATCCGTATATAATGGTTTAACGAGAGCTAAATAAGTTCTCTGTATATAACAGTTCTCCATGCACAATATACAAGCAGACCTGGACATTGTAGTGAACATTCAGCATTGTTACAAGCAAACCTGGACATTATACATTGCACATTGACATATAAATAAATTTAACAAGGTTTTCAGATACACTTAATCCACAAAGAAAACATTGTATATGAATACATAAATATTGTATAATGTAAATATAACTGCAACATTTGGAGTTCATAAACAGATTGTAGTTCTGGTTCTAAATAAGTTCAACAGTAATGGAAATAAGTTCTATAAAATTCCTAATAATGCATGTAATCATCATTTCCATCTTCTGGTTGTTCATGTTGTGGTTGCTGGTGTGGTGGTTGCTGTTCTAGAGGTTGCTGTTGTGGTTGGACTATATTGGGTACGTCATTTTGAACTTGAGGATTTTGAAGGTTTAAAAATTGTTGTGCAGCCGCGGCTGCTGAAGGCGGAAGGAATGGCAGGAGGACGCCAATAAAGCCTTCAAACTTTTGAAGCTGCTGACCATATTCTTGTAACTGCGATTTCAGGTTAAGAATTTCTTCTGAATTTTGAGGTTGAGCAGTAGAAGATGCCTGTGTCTGTTGGATGTAACTATCAACACAATCATCTTGGGAAGTGACATTTCCAATGCCGTATACGCGTCCCTTGTATTTTCCACCAGCAGCCTCTAACCAACATCTGTTTCTCAATCTTTCCTCCTCCGCAGGGTCTAGAGGAGAAGATGTTGAGACACCAACAGATGCAGTCTCAGATCTAATTTGAGAAAATTTTGCAACAAATTGTTCCTGTTAAATGAATAAATATTAGCATTACACATGAGGTTTAAAAAACGAAAATTTATAATGTGATAGAGTTAGTACAAACTTACATGGGTCCGCCTAGACCTTTCGTCCACAAATTCTCCCGTTGATTGACGAATATGTGTCTGCTGAAATATTTCATCAACATGCACATACCGACCAAGCTCTTGTGACTGCAAACAAAAGGAGTTGTTAATAAATATTTGTAAAGTTTATGATTACAAATATAAGAAAAAAAATGTACAAGTTATATACCAAACGAATAGCATGCTCATGCACGCTTATAGATCCTCCAGTGTGCAAACAACCACCCTTTTCAGATGTCCGATTCTTCTTTGCCGTTTCACACTTTTGTCTATAAAGTGGCATGTTCCACTTTTCCAAAAGAGCATTCCAAGTATCGTCCCCCAGCCAATCAGGTCTTTTTCCTAGAGTTCTAGCTTTTTTATACATCTCTGAGAGTCTATGAGATGCCTTGGTGTGATAATTTTTTTTGACCTTTTCCTCATCTTCAGGCTTCCATGAAACCTTTCTCTGTTGTTATATTAGAAATAATAGGTTTGAATAAGTAAACAAGTTCAAAGTATAAATTAAATGCAGGACACCAACTATTGACTTCTAACAGGATTAGGAATGAAAAATGTTTACCTTAAAACGTTCGAAGAAGACATCTCTGGTTGACTTAGGGATTGCACCCCATGTTAGCCATGGCTCATCCAACTGTTCCTTGATGGTTGCTGTGATTGCCTTGGATGCAATTTTTGTAGGATAAAACCTAAAACAAAATTAAACTCAAACATTACAATAATACAACAATGAATTGTGTATATATTAATTGAGTTATTTTATTTCTTACCCTCCTCCAACGGGTGTAATCATTGGACGACTATTGGAACATTCTTCCATGTTATTGGCGGCTGAACTAGAATGTGGATCTGCATCCTCTATACCAGGTGATGCTGCAATATTTCTGGGAGTTGATGGGTTAGAACCAACATTGGGAGAGAGTGAAGCCTGAAGATAAGGAGGCACTTGGTATGGAGTGGGTGTCAAGCCAGGCACTTGTATTGGAGGTGGAAGAGATGTACCAATAGAGGTAGGTGAAGATGTAGGAACTTGATGTGGAGTGGGAGTGAAGGCAGGAACAACTAATGGAGGTGGAACAAATCTACCAGTAGAGGTAGAGGTAGGTGTAGTTGGTTGACTGGTTGAACCAATTTCATTATTGAAACGTGTCATCAACTTCACTACGTAAGATTTCTTCCCCTTGCCCTTATCAGAATTTCCTGAAGGTGGAATAGGAGGGCCAGAAGGACCTGATGCCATATTCTTGAACATAATATATATTTTTATACAATAGAAGAAAAGACTATTAAGAAATAGTACAATCAAAGATAAATGCAATAAAAATCTATTCTGTAACCAACTTGTGAGATAATATAATATTGTGATTGTGATAAAGGTATTTGGCAAGAATTTTTCAGCAACATAATATAATATTGTGATTGTGATGTGTGGAACTTGGTAGAACATATGGAATCACGTGAATAGCTTTTCACAGTAGTTTTCGCAGGTAAAGTATTTGCCAAGAAATTATCAGCAAGATTTGGAATTAGTTATGTGAGATTTATTTATGTACGATTAATATTCTCAACCACCAAAAAGAGACATATCCGAATAACCAGCCAAATTGAAATTCAACTTAGAATCTCTAAGTTCAGATTGACAAGTAACTAATAGACATCTTTGGCAATTGACAGGAAACTAATACTTTGGATTAACTCAAATGCTAAACACTGAAACTCAAGTCTTGGGCTTTTATTACATTTGAGGTTACCCAATTGATTATTTTTGCTGCCATGATAGTTAAATTTATTTCTCAAAGAAAATGGAGAAGTATATAACTTAATCCAAGTGGTAAGATAACAAGATTGTTTTTCTTAAATGAACTTTTGGGGGTGACTAAGTGTTGTAAAGAGAGTAAGTGGTAGTATAGCTTGTGAGTCCACTGGCTTTAATTTGGATTAGTTGGAAACTGAGTTGACTTCTCCACGTGAAGGATCTAAGACAAATAAAAAAGAATTCTAACTACTAACATGATATTATAAAGTTGTTATTAATAGAAAAATGATCAAGAATGGTAATTAGAAAATGGAACTGTTAAATTGGTCATTTAGTGCTACTTCTGTTTACGATGCCATCTATTGTTGTAGAAGCAAAATTGGCTTGCCAACATACACCACACGGCCTAGGACCACACTGGAAGGCAACTCTCGGTTTTCTTGGCAAACACCAAAGCACATAGAATTGAAATGAAAAAATGAAAGAGGGGGCCACGTGAACAACCAACACTCACGGCAATTTCACACAAAATGGGAGGCTTGTTTCTCTTAATGGGAGACAACAAAGTAGAAAAAGGGGGCCACCATTACAAGAGCTTCTCACGGTTTTTTGTTGAAAGGATGACTTGGCAAAGCTCAACAAAATTAAGGAGTTTCCAGCTGGCCACATTCCACACGGTTTGCAACATTGGCAAGTCAACAAAAGGTAAAAAAAAAGGGGGCACACTTACTCTTGGCTGGAACGTTTTAGGAAGAGAGAGAGAGCAATTTCAGAATTTGGAGAAGCACAACATCACACGGCCAGCAGCAAACACAAGAAGCATTGGTTTGGTCCAAGAAGAATTTAGAAGTCCAGCTGCCATTTGTTGATTGGAAGGGGGGTTGCATGCTTGCTGAAGAACATCTCTCGGTCCATGGATTCTAGGGAGAAGGAGAGAATGTTTTTCTTGGGAGAGGATGCAGAGGACAATAAGGAGACAACACACGGCCAGAAGAAGAGAGTCTCTCCTCTCGGAATTTTTGGGCTCTCAACAGTTCTGAGTGTTCCATCTTTTCATCTTCTTCTATGAGAGACAAAACGTAAGAGTGCAGAGAACATGGGTGGAGAATGAAAGAAGAAATGGTGCAGGGTGAGAGGCTTGACAGAAGAAAATTTAGAGATGATCCTAAGTAGAAAAAAATAAGGATTATATGCTCACAACAAAGTCTTCCAGAGAAGGCATAGTAAACTTTAGCAACAAAAATATATGCTCACAACAAAGTCTTCCAGAAGAACTCTAGCTTATTGCACGTGAAGATTATAGGCATCAGTTTTTGTCAACATGAAACACTAATTGGCATAGCTACATCCAAGCACAGGGAATTGATTGAAGAAAAATGAGGAAGCTAGATGCTAGGAGAGGAGACAAGCCTAGAGCCTATGGTCAGAAGGAGACAACACAAGGATTTGGAGATCTCTCTTAAATTCTTCCTCTCGGCAATTTGAAGGACATCATCTTTTCTTCTTTTCACGTGGAGGATAGAAGAGTATTACATAGATCATGGCTTGATGAATGAAGGGAAGGTGATGGTGTGAGATGATACGTCCAAAGAGCTAGAGGAGGGAAGCAAATCTGTATTTGATTCTTGAAACACTACTGGAAGAAGACACAAGACCAAGAGGCAGCTAGTTTGTTTCCTTTACTTTGCTTTGCTTCTTTGTACTTTGAATGTTTTCTTTTCTTGAGAGAACTGGAGAATGTTTTCATGATGAATGATAGGTGATGTTTATTCCTTTTGTAGAATTCTGCTTGCATCTTTAATTTGATTTTCTGCACATTCATAAAATCTTTACTAGCATTCTATAACTTTTGTGAAAGAGATAGCATGTTCGGTCATTTCATTTTAGAAGCAAAGTAACTCGTTAAAAAGTGTCCACCCTTTCATAGAAGTAGATTGCCATCATCTAAATAAGGTTTAATAGCCAATTTAGTCCTCACTTTGGTTGAAAAATCTCAATTTAGTCCCTCGTTATAAAAGTGTTTTGAATTAGTCCTAACTTTTAAAATAGTGGGTCAGATTGGTCCTTTCTGTTAAATATAAGTTAACAAAATTAATGAATGATGATGTGACACAACTTAAAGCTAACGAGGGACCAATCTAACACATCAGCTTTAAGCTGTGTCACATCATCATCCATTAATTTCGTTAACTTATATTTAACGAAAGGGACCAATCTGACCCACTATTTTAAAAGTTAGGACTAATGTAAAACACTTTTATAACGAGGGACTAAATTGAGATTTTTCAACCAAAGTGGGGACTAAATTGGCTATTAAACCTCTAAATAAAAAAAGAACAAAAATATTGTTTATTTGGAGAAAGGAGCTCACGGTGTAGAGAAGATATGAACCTTGTGCAACTTTGGAAGTGCTGATTTGTTTCTGCTGTATGGAAGAGTAAACCACACACACTTATTTGTTTGCTAAAGAGTAGAGAGGAAGAGAAGGATTTGTTACGAAGGGGAGAAGTGATTTTTGATGAGAAGGGAACGTAGTTGAAGAAGGAGGAAAGGAGAGTGCAGCTGGAATGGATGCAGCAAAGTGGACGGTCATTAGCTTATAGGAAGAAAGAAGTTAAATTCATCTGTTGTTAATCACTCTACTGCAGCAGCTACCAACATTCTGTATTTTAGTTTGTTGTATTTTGTTGCTGTAATTTTAATTCTGTTTCCATATTTGAATTTTTTCTGTTTTCTGTTTTTACTGTTTACTGTATTTTCGTTTTTCTGTATTTTCTGTTTTCTGTTCCAGAATTGTTTTTATTGTTTCATGTTGCTGTAATTTCATTTTCACTATACCAATTTCGTTTAATGTTAAGACTGAGGTTTTTGCAATAAAACTGAGGTATTTGCAATAAAACTCTATTAGTAAATGTTTAATGTTAAGACTTACATTCATAAGAACTTAAGATTGTGGACAACATTATAAATGCAACAAAAATAAGGAGGAACACACCCTAACTCTATTCAGTGCTAGAACTATGACATTCATCTTCATTGTCATCTTCACCCTGTTCCTCTGCATTGCATTCTTCTGATTCCGTTGTTTCTTCATCTATCTGCCCTTGAAATGATGAAATATTGTTAGGGTTCACTTCTTCAAGACCAGCGTCTACATCTTGTAATCGGACTACTTCTTCAACGTCAATGACGTCATTAACATGTGACATTTCCTCCACTTGGTATGGCACATCGGCTTCTACATCATTCGAATCAATGCGACCTCTAGCCTTCGTTTTTATCGCAACACACCAACCTCGTTTATCCGTGCGTGATGTAGGATATGGTACATAATACACTTGTTGTACATTATGTGCAATTATAAAAGGATCAAACAATACATATCTTTTATCCATTCGAATATCCACAATGCCATACTTTGAATCCACCCTTGTACCTACTCTCGATGGATCAAACCAATCACAATAAAATAATACAATTTTCTTTTCTGTGGTTGTTGAATTATATTCCAACTCATAAATGTGTTTAATGACACCATAGAAATCATCTTGACCTCCTTCTGTTAGCCCTTTAACATGAACCCCACTATTTATTGTCTTCTTGCCCTGACTCCATGCATGGGTATGAAATTTGTATCCATTAGCAAAGAATGTGTGCCATTCCTTTACACACCTTAAAGGACCAAGTGATAAATCTCTAAAATGTTGGTTCCTCACACTTAAAGGATCGTTATGAACCTACAACCATTCAGGATATCAACCTATTCAACAATGTAATGATTAAAGAATTAAGGAAGAAATCAATGTGTTAGAATGATAGGAAGTCGTACTTTTTGCCTGAACCACAATGGGAAATTAGCATGTATGTATGTCAAACTGTTTGACTCAGATAGTTGATAGGTATGTAAGAATGACCTGTTGACATGTATGACGAGATTAGATCAAAGACAATGCATGTAATCAAATGAAAAAACCTCCGATGGGTAATATAATTGATTTTGGAGGCTTACTGAAGGTAAGGTTCAACTTCATTGCAATTGATCAATACATGAACATGAGCTGATCTCAATTCTTCATCACTTAGCCAATGTGTTGATTCCCTCCCAGAATGACGGCTAGGTTGGTCAAACACTGATAATGTTGTCGTTAGGCTTTCTATTTGAATGTCTACTTCATTTCTACTGCTTTGTGGTGTTAACATGAAGTGTTTGAAATAGTGGGAACAAAATTGAGTTGTTTCTCTGTGCAAGTATGATGCGCAAATAGATCCTTCAACCCTAGCTTTATTCTTTACTGAACGTTTAGCATATCCCATGAACCTACAAATTTGAAACTGATATGTTAGGATTTTTGAATTATGCCTAGTAAATTGAACGATAAGATGTCATATTGTCACCTTTCAAATGGGTACATCCACCTATAGTGGACTGGTCCACCAAGTCGTGCCTCATATGGAAGATGGATAGGGAGATGTTCCATAGAATCAAAGAATGAAGGAGGAAATATTCTCTCCATCTTGCACAGAATGAGAGGAATGTTTTCTTCCATCTTCACTAGGTCATCCTTGTTCAATGTAGTAGAACATAAATCTCTAAAGAAATGACTTATCTCTGTAATGGGATTGAGAACATGAGACGGTAAAGAACTAAACGCTATAGGAAGTAAGCATTCCATAAACACATGGCAGTCATGGCTTTTCATCCCAATGAGCTTTCCCCTATTGACATCAACACACCTTGCCAAGTTAGAAGAATATCCATCAGGCATCCTAAGAGCTTTTACCCAATGACAGACTTCTTTTGTTTGATCGGCTGAAAGTGTATAATTTGCTTTTGGCTTATACATGTTTCCATTGGTATGACTTTTTAGCTCCAAATCTTTTCGTCTACAGTACAAAGCTATATCCATTCGGGCCTTCTCATTGTCTTTTGTCTTCCCCGCAACATTCATCACAGTATTAAAGATGTTGTCAAAGAAATTTTTTTCAATGTGCATGAAGTCAAGATTATGCCTTAACAAATTATCCTTCCAATAGGGTAGATCCCAAAAGATGCTTTTTTTCGTCCAATTATGCCACTGACCGTATCCATCAATTCTTGGTGCACCATTTTCAGTTACTTTAGGATAACCATTGATTCTATTCCAAACTTCTGGTCCTGTAAGATATGGTGGTGCGTCATCCATCTCCACTTCCCCCTTCTTGAAAGCATTCCTATTCCTCCTAAAAGCATGGTCTTTCGGTAAAAACCTCCGATGAGAGTCAAACCATGAATTTTTTGCCCCATGATATAATCTAAAAGCCTTTGTATGCTCCATGCAATGTGGGCATGCCAGTTTACCATGAGTGCTCCAGCCATACAACATACCATAAGCAGGAAAATCATTAATTGTCCACATTAGCATGACCCTCAAAATGAAGTTTTGTTTCCTTGAAATATCATATGTTATCACACCCGTCCACAGCTTCTTCAATTCGTCTATCAAGGGCTCTAAGTACACATCTATGCCAACCTTTGGATTGAATGGCCCGGGAATGAGACATGTTAAGAACATGTAAGGTTTAGACATGCACATTTCTGGAGGAAGATTATAAGGAGTGACAATAACTGGCCAACATGAATATGGTATATTTGATGCCTGTACATATGGGTTAAAACCGTCAGAGCATAAATGATGAATCATTATTTTCTTCACTTCACTTAGTTTATTGTACTAGAATTAATCAGGGAATTGTGCTTAATCGTCCGTTATTTTCCTATTTTTCCTAATTGTGCTTAATTCGATCAGAAATTCTTATTTTAACTAATTTGAATTATCTGAGCTTATTATTTTGAATTATTAATTATGGGAAAATTTTGGATATCTTTTTGGGACATTTGAAGGCTAAATGAGAAATGACAATTAAGCCCAAAGCATTTCAGCCACTTCAATTTTCGCTGGTTGCTGTGTGAATTTTGTGTCAACTTGTTTGTCCTCGTTCGAATTCAATTCTTATCCGTTTTGCATGCAGTTTTTTTTCATAGTTTCGTATGGATGTCTATTTTCATGTATAGTTTTTACTTTGTTCAAATTCGTTTTGTGTTGTTCCCAGTATTTATTTTACTCTCCTATGTCAGTCCAGTGATTAATGTTTGAGTGAATTCTAATCTGTTTGCATTGTTTGCTTGTTGTTTAGTAATTGTGGTGGCTGGAATTGATCATTAGATGATGCTAAGACCTCCCAACACTCTTAAGCAAGTCCTTCATTTCTGAATTTGTAGAAGCAAAATTGGCTTGGCAACATATACCACACGGCCTAGGACACATTGGAAATTCCATTTTGCAAAGCTTTACCTTAGTTTATATTTTGTAATGAAGTGTTGATTTTTGTAGTGCCATTACTGCAACCAAAAATCACACGGCCAATTCATGCTAAAAGCCTATTCATTCTTTACCAAATGATGAAACATAATGGAGGGGCCACACTTGTTAAGAAGCACACGGCAATATAGAATAGAAGTAGATGGACATGATTTGGAAAGAGAAGGAGGGCCCCTCATGGTTTTGGCACATTAGCAATTAATTGAAGAAAGAAGAAAGCCTTTCACATAAGAGAGTAAACCCACGGTTTTATTTGGCAAAGATACACCAAGAGTACACATTTTGCAACAAAGGAGGGACCACTTTGTAGAAAGCACACGACCCCATTGGAAAATTCAGCAAAGCATTTGGGAAACATCAAAGTATGGAATTGAAATGAAATAATGGAAGGGCTGCAAACGTGAATTGAGGAGAAGAGGTGGGGTACTTAGTGTGCACGGATTAAGGAAGGTGAGAGTAATTATCATCATATTTTATTCAATTATTGGAGAAGAGGAGCAACATCTCACGTCCAAAGATGGAAGTGCTGTTACGGAAAGAGCACAAGCAAGACATGGGTGATCAATTAAGAGGTGCTACCACGGCTGGAAAGGAAGGCTCACGGGTTTGGGAGGCCAGCAGTACAGAATGTTCAGAAATTTGGCTATAAAATGGAGCAGCAGAGAGAGATCATTTACACAATTTTTCTGGTTCTGAGTTTGGAGGGTAGCTAGAGAGAGTTTGGAGTTGGAAAACCATGAGCTAGACACAACAAAATTCTGAGTTTTTGAGAGGAGGAAACCGTAAGCTTGGTGGGGGCCGAGAGCTGCAAAGGATGGTGGGAGGATGAAGAAACCGTTACTGCTGGAATGAAGAAGGGTGTTACTTGAAGTTCTTGTTGCCTTCTTCATTGGTTTTGCGCACTTTTCATTTCAACTTTTATTCACCTCTGTTATATTCATCTGTGTATTTTATGAACTGTGATTTGTATTATGTTGTGCAAGTTACTATTGTAATTTGAAGGTTTGTAATTTCATTTTGAAGTGTTTCATTTCTTTTACTTTATGCTGTAAAGTCACGGCTGTTTAAGGGTTGTTCATGCTTCTTTCATTTAAGTTTTTCTTTGATGAACTTTGTTGAATGATTTTATGGTTTAAAGCTTTAATGTTCACGACTGTTTTAAGTTGGGAGAATGAAGTATTGTTTCATGCTTTAATTTGATGTTGTTGAATGAAAAGAAGCAAAGCTTAAGGTAACTTAATGAAGATTTTCACGGCTGGAATGGTAAGTAATTTGTTTGAAGATGAAGAAGTAATTTAGATGGGAGTAGGTGTGTACGTACAACAAGCCTTCTTCTTGTAAGAAACCAAACATCTTTTCTCTAAATCCATTTGCATTTAGTCCAACATGTGGGACCTTTTATTACATTTGAATTTTTTTTTTTAGTTGTTTTGAAGAATGAAAACCGTAGCTAGAATGATGTGAACGTGAATTTGATTATGTGGGTAAAACAATTCCAATTGCTTTTCAGTTAGGAAAAAGACTAAAAGTATTAATTGAAGTGGAAGTAAAGTTTTCTTTGTAAAAATCAAGTGCTATGGATGTAGGAAGGCATGGTGTTGGATGAAGGACCTAATTCCAGTTTTTGTTTTCAATGAAACATGTCACGGCACATATGAAAAGTTTTAAAAGAAATTTCAATTTCAAATTTAATTTCTTTTACGTTTTATTTTTATTTTACTATTCAAGAATTTTATTTCAATTGTTGAATCCTTCGTGAATTTCATTTTCAATTAAGTGTTTTTATTTTGTTTTCATTGTCTACTGTCTTTTACTGTTCAGTTTTTACAGTGTTTAAATTTGTTTCAACGTTTTTAAATTCTATTTAATTTCCAGTCCACTTTTAACTTTAATTTTATCGCATCCAAACATATTCACAAACCCCCCCCACTTCGTGACTAATCTAAGACTGAACCACCAAAATTGGTCCCTGAGAGACGACCTAGGAGTCAAATCCTAGTTATACT
This sequence comes from Vigna nakashimae, assembly GCA_034642375.1. NCBI lineage: Eukaryota > Viridiplantae > Streptophyta > Magnoliopsida > Fabales > Fabaceae > Vigna > Vigna nakashimae. The sequence continues at coordinate 28,897,814 of CM067765.1, forward strand.
GCATTAATTTCTGCACATCAAAATTTGTATGACCGCGACAGTCGTAGCAAATTTTGGCGCCGTTGCCGGGGACCAATGACGGTTTGGTTTTAGATTTTTGTTGTATAAAGTTTTGTTCTGTTAATATGTTTGTTTTGTGTGTTTTGTCTTGTATATTTTTGTAGGCGACAACGACACCTTCAGCAAATTTTGGCGGCGTTGTCACTTCAGATCCAGGTTTTTTGTTTTAGATTTTTGTTGTGTTTTTCGATTATGCTGTGTTAATATATATTGTGTATATATGTGTTTAATTGTGCTATGTTCTGTATTTAGTTGTTATTAAAAAAAAAAATTTAAAATTAAAAAAAAAAAAAAAAAAAATTTAATTAAAAATTTTTACTATTGATGTTCTGTCTTGTGTGTGCTTGTAGCATGTATAAATGTGTTTTGTTTTATCTGATTCGTAATTTTTAGTTTTTAGTTTTTACTTTTTATTTTTCCATGTCTACCTATTTTAATTTTGTGAATAGTGCTTATTCTACAAGTGCCTGTAATTATGATTCTCTTTCTGCATATTACTCTGATTCTTGTGCTGATTTTAATACTGAGAAAAATATGGATCATCCTCAAATTCCTGAGAGCTCCCTTTGGGAGCCGGTTCCACCAGTTCAGCAATATCAGAGTCAGCAGTATGATGCTCCTGCCCAAGTAGCTTCTCAGCCTTCAACTTCTGAACCTACATTGAAGGAGTTATTGGAGCAGATGACCATGCAGAACATTCAGTTTCAGAAAGGGAACATGCAGTTCAAGCAAGAGAGCATGGAAACTCAAGCTGCCATGCAGAATCTGAGTGATCAGATCAGGCAGATGGCCACTCTTGCACCTGAGGAGACTGATGAAAATTTTGGGGACCCGGCAGAAGTAAGCAGTAATCCTGAACCAGGTAGACCACCTTCATCTTCACACACTTTAGAAATCTTCAAGGAAGTGGAGGTAAGCATACCACAATTTGATTATTCTGTTGATTGTGATGATGATCGGTATGCTAATGATTATATTGTTGCTGAGTCTGATTTTAATTTTTCCTCTGTGCATGATGAGAATCGCTTTTTACTATCACATTCAAATGTTTATTCTCCATGCACTGAACATGAATATGAGTCTGTGGTTGATAATGCATGTAATTTTAAAATTGATTCATGTTCTGAGGATGTATCTGAGGTTCAGCTTGTTACACTAGATTTGGGTATTTTACCTCTGCATGAAATTTCGGTGGAACCATTTTGCACTAACCCTATTGCAGGAGGTACAAATGAATTTGACCAATATGCACCCACAGTGGAAAACATAGGTGCTAACACTGACAAATCAAAGTTCGGAAGGCACCTGCTGTACCCGCTCATCAACAATTGCTGCTTAGATCCGGTGGTGGAAGATATTTCCCTACTTGATCAGATTTGGAGGATGAAGCAGTTCGTCCTCAACACTTTCATGCTGGATCCTGAAGAAGGGAACATCTCCCTACAAGTCCAAAATTGGCAACTGCCACCATGACCAGGGAAGTTTTCTTTTTCTTTCTTCCCGTTTTCATATTTTTAATGCACTTGTCCTTTATCTGTTTAGTGTTTTAATTGATGATCTTATGCTTAGAAAACATTTAAGACAGTGTAGTTTAAGTGTGGTCTCGGGAAGTTTCTGATTTTTGTTTTTCTTTTAAGTTTGTTTTTCCTTTTCTTTTTAGTTTTCGAATTATTATTTTTAAAAATAAAAAAAAAAATTTAAAAACATAAAAAAACAATTTGTGATAAAATTTTTTGTTTAAAGCGTGCCAAATCTGTATTCTGATATGTATATATTTTTTTTTTCTTCCTTCTTTCTTAGTTTTCACATTGTTATCCTTGAAAAAAAAAAAAAAATTTCAAAAATTCAAAAAAATTGTTTTGCGTAGTCCTTGATTTTATTTCGACCCTCAGTTTCTTACCAATATTTCATTAAAAATTTTCACTTCAGATCTCATTTATTTTCCTTCACTGTAAATACAATTTCTTAGTTGTTTTCATACAGATCTTTGATTGCAAATTTTTAGACTAAGAAAATATTTCATTCATAATAGCAAAATTACAGTAATGGAAAATAGGAGCTTGAACAGATCTGAATATAAAGATGCAGTAGATATATATGAAAATAAAAGATGTTCGGGGGGTCGATCTTTAGTGATCGTTAATATTACACACCATAATAAATAAAAACAAAAACAACATAAAAAAAAAAATTAAAAACATAAAAAAATATAAGTGTTCATATTACAGCCCATATTCTGGCCACACTCGGCCAATAAAAAAAAAAAAAAAAAAAAAAAAAAAAACATAAAACATTAAAACTGGAAGAATTCACGAGCTGGTTGTGGTGGTCTAAGGGAGAGCTCCGTTGAGGGAGCTCTGGTTCGGAATGCGAGCGGAGGCTTTGGTGGAGGAATTTCTCGTTCATTTCTGTCGTCATCGATAATGATCGGGACTGGAAACAGATTCAGTAGCCTCGGTGCCCTCATTATCACCCAGTTTTTTTCTTTCAAACAAAAAAATAAAAAAAAATAAAAATAAAAAAATAAAAAAATAAAAAACATGTGTTAATAATAGAAGAGGAAGTGAAAAAAATTTCAATGATGGTATGATGAGAGTTCTTACCGTACATGTACAGCGGCAGTTGTGAAAAGAGAGTGCCAGTGGGGTCTATCTCCGCTTGCCAATGCTTGACCCGATTGCCGTGGTTGTTGAACCAGCAGTGTACGTTGTATTCAGTGGCTTCGCCGAAAGCCCTTAGTCGAGACGCGATCTCGACGACTTGCGCTCGGCTTGGGTGTGTGACCCCATAGTTGAATATTTTGGTCATCATCTGGATTTGATCGTCGGTAGGACGCCACCGTTGACTGGTATATCTCTCTGATTCCGTTTCACTCATCCTTCCTCTCGTAATATACAAATACATAAATAAAAAAATAAATACATATAAAAAGAACAAAAACATAAAAAAAAAAGAAGAAGAAAAAAACTAAACATAAAAAAAAATAATAAAAAGAACTAAAAAAAAAAAAAAAAAAAAAAAAAAAATTTTAGATTAGTTCTGTGTTTTCTTTATTTGTTCTTGTTTTCCGTTAAATTTATTTTGTCCTGTCTGTCTTTGATTGTTTTTGTGTCTGGTCTCAGATCTGTTTCACGGTCCTTGCAAAGGGTCCTAAACGGATCTACGTCCAGTGTCCTTGTCCATATTGTTCTTGTATATTCAGTTTCTGTGTTTTAGTTTTAAGTGGGGTACGTGGCGTTGTTCTACCCGATTGTCTCTGCCATACCTTCAATCGAAGGGAGATTAACGTCTGGTTTCCAGCCGATATACCCCTTAAGTTTTAAGACAATTGTGTTTTATGTGTTTTAAGTGTTTAGCAGGTGAAGAATAAAGCGAATAAGAGCTGAAAATAAAGAAGGAACTGAAAGCAGAAAAAAAAAAAAAAAAAAAAAAAAAATGATAGATCTGAAAGCTGTAAAAGGAGAAGAACTGAAAAGCAAAAATAAAGAGCAGAAAGCTGAAAATAAAGATGGAAAGCAGTAAAGGGAGAGCAGGGCAGAGATGAAAAATAAAGGTAATACAGAGAGAGAGAGAGCAGAAAAAACGGAAAGAAAGGCAGATCCAGGAGCAAAGGACTTACCTGGAGTAGTAGGCTGGCAGAGAAGCTCCTCGCAGATCTCAGACTCTTCAGATGGCACGGTGGCAGAGGTTCCACACAGCTCCAGATGCTCAGAGGAGAGGCTCCCTGCAGAGATCCAGACGCTCGAGAGAGTTGAGAGTGCAGAGAGAGTAGAGAGAGCAGAGAGAGAGAGAGAGCAGAGGAGTAGAGAGAGATTGAGCGTTCAGAAATGGCGCTGGACGCGGAGGAGCAGCCTTTTATAGCCAAAGCTTTCCACTGTAGCAACAGTTCCGGTCATTCCCACCGAGACTGTTGTCACAGTACCGGTATCCTTTTTCAGAAAAAAAAAAAAATAATAAAATAAAATAAAATAAAATAAAATAAAAAAAAAAAAAAAAAAAAATATTATAGCATCTACTGATGGGTGCTGGGTGTCACTAATAACATCTACTGATGGATGTTACTGAAAATTTCTTCCCATTTCCTAACATTTTATTGCACTTGTCTATATTATTTGACTGCTCTGAATTGATAATCTGATGATTGTAACACACTGAGGACATTGTGTAATTTAAGTGTGGTCTACTGGGAAGAAATTCTGATTTTTCTGATTTTTCTGTTAGATTGTATTTTGTGTGTTAAATTTTTTGTTTTTGAGTGTTAATTTTTTCTGTTTTAAGTTGTTTTAGTGTGTTTTGTGTGCAATAAATTTTACATTTTTCTCTTGATTTCTGGATGATGTTTAAGTTGTAGATTTTTCCTTCACTTACTTAATACTTATAGTTTGTAATCCTTGCTTTTCTCTGCCTGGAAAGATGATTATACGTTTGAGAGGTTGATTTGATTGTGACGAATACCCTGTGTGAGATTTGAGCCACTTAATTTTCTTTCTTGTGTGTGATATGTCTCTTGATTGCTTGCACATATGCCTTGGCTTGATTCTTTTTGATATACTTGATTGATATGCATGTTCAGATGTGATAAAGGCATTTTTGTTCTTGAGCCTCTTTAGCCAAATAAGCCTACCTTGTTATTATCCTTTGATAACCCCTTTGAGCCTATACTGTATATATTTCTTTGTGTTGAAGCTCATACACTGATCCTAAGTGAAAAACAAATGATTACCTTAACCTTAGGAAAGTCTGGAGCTATAGAAGTATTTTGTGAATAAGTGTGGTCTCCTTGGGAATTCTGATGAATTGGCTAGTTGGTTCCTCATCATGTTTTGAAAATATAAATTATATCCTGTTGTGTGATAAAGAGAGAAAAGAAAAGAGACAGGATGAAAAAATGATGAGAAAAAGAGAAAAATGAAAAATAATTTTGTGAATAATGGAGTCGAGAAGAGGATTGAATTAGAGGTTTGGGTGAGATTTCACTGTGTTTACACTTGTTCCCCAGTGTACCTCTATTTCTTCTGAGCTATAGCTACTTATCCAAATTTATCCTCCCCTGTCCTTGGCCCCATTACAACCCTGAAAGACCTTTTGATCTGAACATGCATATGTTTTAAGTGTTGATATTAGAAGCTTGCCAAGTCTACTTGTGTTTGTTTTCTTGAGTGCATTGAGTTGAAACTGTATACCCTAGACACTTGAAAGAAACACTGTGAGTGCATCTGTGAGGTTTTGTTATTTTTAAATCGCCTCTTGAACTGATTAATTATTTTGCTATGTATTGAATTGCTTGGATGATTTCTGTAAGTATCTGTTTTTCTTGATTTTGTGTTGGATAATTTCTACTTCTTTTCTCTGTCCAGACTTCTTGAGAACTTTGTAAATTCTGTTTATTTTCTCTTTAGTCTTTGTTTTCTGTATGCTGCATTTGTGTCACCTTCCTGAAAGTCCTTTGAACCATTCCCTGATTTGCGTCTTAATTTTGCCCAGGAGTGCAAAAGACTAAGTGTGGTCTATTTTGATGAATCATTATTTTCTTCACTTCACTTAGTTTATTGTACTAGAATTAATCAGGGAATTGTGCTTAATCGTCCGTTATTTTCCTATTTTTCCTAATTGTGCTTAATTCGATCAGAAATTCTTATTTTAACTAATTTGAATTATCTGAGCTTATTATTTTGAATTATTAATTATGGGAAAATTTTGGATATCTTTTTGGGACATTTGAAGGCTAAATGAGAAATGACAATTAAGCCCAAAGCATTTCAGCCACTTCAATTTTCGCTGGTTGCTGTGTGAATTTTGTGTCAACTTGTTTGTCCTCGTTCGAATTCAATTCTTATCCGTTTTGCATGCAGTTTTTTTTCATAGTTTCGTATGGATGTCTATTTTCATGTATAGTTTTTACTTTGTTCAAATTCGTTTTGTGTTGTTCCCAGTATTTATTTTACTCTCCTATGTCAGTCCAGTGATTAATGTTTGAGTGAATTCTAATCTGTTTGCATTGTTTGCTTGTTGTTTAGTAATTGTGGTGGCTGGAATTGATCATTAGATGATGCTAAGACCTCCCAACACTCTTAAGCAAGTCCTTCATTTCTGAATTTGTAGAAGCAAAATTGGCTTGGCAACATATACCACACGGCCTAGGACACATTGGAAATTCCATTTTGCAAAGCTTTACCTTAGTTTATATTTTGTAATGAAGTGTTGATTTTTGTAGTGCCATTACTGCAACCAAAAATCACACGGCCAATTCATGCTAAAAGCCTATTCATTCTTTACCAAATGATGAAACATAATGGAGGGGCCACACTTGTTAAGAAGCACACGGCAATATAGAATAGAAGTAGATGGACATGATTTGGAAAGAGAAGGAGGGCCCCTCATGGTTTTGGCACATTAGCAATTAATTGAAGAAAGAAGAAAGCCTTTCACATAAGAGAGTAAACCCACGGTTTTATTTGGCAAAGATACACCAAGAGTACACATTTTGCAACAAAGGAGGGACCACTTTGTAGAAAGCACACGACCCCATTGGAAAATTCAGCAAAGCATTTGGGAAACATCAAAGTATGGAATTGAAATGAAATAATGGAAGGGCTGCAAACGTGAATTGAGGAGAAGAGGTGGGGTACTTAGTGTGCACGGATTAAGGAAGGTGAGAGTAATTATCATCATATTTTATTCAATTATTGGAGAAGAGGAGCAACATCTCACGTCCAAAGATGGAAGTGCTGTTACGGAAAGAGCACAAGCAAGACATGGGTGATCAATTAAGAGGTGCTACCACGGCTGGAAAGGAAGGCTCACGGGTTTGGGAGGCCAGCAGTACAGAATGTTCAGAAATTTGGCTATAAAATGGAGCAGCAGAGAGAGATCATTTACACAATTTTTCTGGTTCTGAGTTTGGAGGGTAGCTAGAGAGAGTTTGGAGTTGGAAAACCATGAGCTAGACACAACAAAATTCTGAGTTTTTGAGAGGAGGAAACCGTAAGCTTGGTGGGGGCCGAGAGCTGCAAAGGATGGTGGGAGGATGAAGAAACCGTTACTGCTGGAATGAAGAAGGGTGTTACTTGAAGTTCTTGTTGCCTTCTTCATTGGTTTTGCGCACTTTTCATTTCAACTTTTATTCACCTCTGTTATATTCATCTGTGTATTTTATGAACTGTGATTTGTATTATGTTGTGCAAGTTACTATTGTAATTTGAAGGTTTGTAATTTCATTTTGAAGTGTTTCATTTCTTTTACTTTATGCTGTAAAGTCACGGCTGTTTAAGGGTTGTTCATGCTTCTTTCATTTAAGTTTTTCTTTGATGAACTTTGTTGAATGATTTTATGGTTTAAAGCTTTAATGTTCACGACTGTTTTAAGTTGGGAGAATGAAGTATTGTTTCATGCTTTAATTTGATGTTGTTGAATGAAAAGAAGCAAAGCTTAAGGTAACTTAATGAAGATTTTCACGGCTGGAATGGTAAGTAATTTGTTTGAAGATGAAGAAGTAATTTAGATGGGAGTAGGTGTGTACGTACAACAAGCCTTCTTCTTGTAAGAAACCAAACATCTTTTCTCTAAATCCATTTGCATTTAGTCCAACATGTGGGACCTTTTATTACATTTGAATTTTTTTTTTTAGTTGTTTTGAAGAATGAAAACCGTAGCTAGAATGATGTGAACGTGAATTTGATTATGTGGGTAAAACAATTCCAATTGCTTTTCAGTTAGGAAAAAGACTAAAAGTATTAATTGAAGTGGAAGTAAAGTTTTCTTTGTAAAAATCAAGTGCTATGGATGTAGGAAGGCATGGTGTTGGATGAAGGACCTAATTCCAGTTTTTGTTTTCAATGAAACATGTCACGGCACATATGAAAAGTTTTAAAAGAAATTTCAATTTCAAATTTAATTTCTTTTACGTTTTATTTTTATTTTACTATTCAAGAATTTTATTTCAATTGTTGAATCCTTCGTGAATTTCATTTTCAATTAAGTGTTTTTATTTTGTTTTCATTGTCTACTGTCTTTTACTGTTCAGTTTTTACAGTGTTTAAATTTGTTTCAACGTTTTTAAATTCTATTTAATTTCCAGTCCACTTTTAACTTTAATTTTATCGCATCCAAACATATTCACAAACCCCCCCCACTTCGTGACTAATCTAAGACTGAACCACCAAAATTGGTCCCTGAGAGACGACCTAGGAGTCAAATCCTAGTTATACTGCATTAATTTCTGCACATCAAAATTTGTATGACCGCGACAGTCGTAGCAATAAACCGAGTCGAACATTGCGTGGCTCGATACCAAAGTCAGGATATACTCTATCAAAGTGCTTCCAAGCCTCTCCATCGCATGGATGACGCAAAACACCATTCGTCGACATGTTCTGATAGTGCCATGTCATTTGTCCTGCAGTTTGTGTTGAGGCATACATTCTTTGTAGTCTGGGAATTAATGGCAAATAGAACATTGATTTCATAGGAACTTGTTTCCTAGTAGTTGCTCCCGTGTTACGTGGTTGATATCTTGGCTTCCCACAAAATTTGCATTCAATCAATGCGCCATCATTCTTACCATATTCATTATCATAGAAGAGCATGCAACCATCCACGCAACAATCAATCCTCTGCGATTGTAATCCCAACTTTGATACACACTTTTTTGCATCGTAGTATGTTTTAGGCAAACCTGATTTGATGGGTGTTGCATCCATAACCATTTTTGCAATAAAATCTATGCATTGGTTAGGAATATTCCAATTTGACTTGCAAGCTAATAGTCTGACACACATTGATAATTTCGAATCTGATGCTCCTTCATATAACGGTTGGTTTGCATCCAACAAAGAATTAAAAAACCTTTGTGTTTCTTCATTCGGAGCCTCTTCAATGTTATTAGAAGTAGATGCTTGACACGACTCATTTTGCCTAAGAGCATCATGCACCATGTCTTCCATTGTTTGAAATTGGTTAATTTGACCACGTTCCGTCTCTACAGCCATCCAACTTTCATGATTTTGTACATCATCTTCTAGCATTCTTTCCCCATGATCCTCCCAAATGAAATAATTAGGCTTGAAACCGTTCTTGTAAAGGTGAACCTTCACAACTCTTTCGTGCAGAATCTTTGTACAATCGCACTTTAAACATGGACATCAAAGACCCCCGTCTCTACGATAACGTTCTTGTTCACATATAAACTCTTCAACACCCAATACAAAAGACTCTTTCAAAGCACCTCTTCCTCTATGACACCTATCGTACATCCATGAACGATTTGGTTGAGCATCATCCATGTTCTGTACATAAATCGATTACAAAACAATTAGCCAATGGTTAATACACGTCTCCATATTAGGACACGTGCCCTATCAAATGGCTTCCTAAACAATAACCTAAATTAATTTAGGTCCTCTTCTCTTTACAATATCTTAGAATGTTTTTGAACATGTCTCTATCTTAATACTTGTTTTGTACATGTAAATCACTATGTACAATATTATTGTTTTATATTAATCACTATGTACAATATTGTTTTAAGCTTTCTTGATAGAAGGATATTGGCCAACCTACAACGTTGAGCTAAAACTTTCACTACAACCAAGCATAGTTAAAGAAATATCAAATTACGGTAGATAGTGTTTGATGTGTTTAATTGTTTAGCTAAATAATTTTAATTAAAAAATCAACATTTAAAGAACTAAACAACCCTCCTAATATGTTACATACAGTTGCATCAGCATACATTTGCAAAAGGACAATTATTTGAAGGTTTAGGTCTTACTAGGAGCCTTGGTTGATTGTCAAAATGAGTTGTTCTATACTGGATTGCAGGTACCGAGTGCAACTACAAAAGAAAGAACATCACATATCAATTTATAATAAAGTAATAGAGGGGCAGTCAACTACAAAATTCTTAAGTCTAGGTAGGCTAAAATGTGCTTAATGAGTCAAAACATGCAAAATGCATGGAATGGGGTACTTCGGGGTTCAGACATCATTAAAGAAAGATAATAAAATGCTCAAAACAGTACTGCTATAAGACAATTGTAAAATCAGTGGTGATACCAAATTTGAGAGCAAAGTAGTCAAAACTGGTGTTAACATCAATTGCTACGGAGGTGGCTGGTTGCCCTAAAAGAAGTTGAGAGACTTACTGCTAACTCCATTGACACGGATGAAAAAGATACAGACAATCAATTTCTTCATGATGAATTCAAGGATTCATCTACACAGCAACCTACTTTGGTTTGTGAAACCCTTACTGTTTCTATTGTTTCTGTTTATTATTTACCTTTCGGTAATTCATGCTCATAGTATATAACTATGGACAGATTTACTATGTAGACCCTGATGATGTGCATGAATTGAAAAATTTCCGGGATGTCTTCCTTTCCAGTCTTGCTCTTGAGGGAATAACATAGTCAATGGTGAGTTGAAGCAATGCAATCTATAACTACTACAGTACAAGTTTTTGGATTAGTATTAATCTATTAGATGATTACGGCATTTTTCAAATTCGGTAATTCATTATTCTTGCACTCATGCTCCTTCCGATTCCTGCATCATTAAGATCACTTGCCATGTGTTCCAACCCACTAACCGTAGCCTTCTCAACATGTTTTGCTTCCTAAATACCCATGTTGCTTCTTCCTATATTACACTCTGCTTCCCAGATGAAAATAAAAATGTATATTACTTAGTTTTAATTTAATGCTATTGAGCGGGAGATTCCTAACATATCATAGTCTTCAACCTACTATTTGTTTTTATTGTGAAAAGTAAAATTTATTGTGTTCGGATTTGTGATACAATTTTGTATAAACGATATATTTTTATTGATATTATATTACAGGTTGAGCTTTGTATTTGCTGATTTATGGAACTTAACCGTAGGTTAACTCTTTTGTGTGACTTAGATTATTGATGCACCGAATGAGGAAGAAGTTTCCCTAATGTCAGAGATATATGGGTATTTGACTTACTGTCTCTACAATTCCTTTTCTAAATTGATATATCTGAGATTAAATATTGGTTAAACATGGTCGTTTGTTGGCATAATAGAAATAGTCTGCTTAAAAAACTACTTCTGTTTTGGAATGGTTATACTTGTACAGACTTTGTATTAAAGGAGGAAAGGAAGAACATACTGCCTTGTTATCCAGTGTACAGGATTTGGCTAAAGCATTTTCTAGATATGAAGATGAAGTTCTGGTAATAATTTTAGAATTGGTTTTTTTCTCATAAATTTATTTGTTTATTGTTGATATAGATGATTGAAGATCCATATAAACTAAAAATATTGCCAAATTATAATATATAAGTAGCTATAAACTTAACTTTATAAGTAGGTTTATAGCTACGAGATTGAAGAATTTTTCTCCTCAATTCTCATTAAATATTGAATTCACTGAATTATGGTTAATATCTCGAACTTGCTACCTACTTTGGTAGTAGAACGTTCAGTTAGTTGGCTGCTGCAGTTTGGCTGATTTTTATTTATTTTTATTCTAAACTGGTTTAGGATTCCTTTTTTATCCTACTTTACTAACTTTATTTCTGTCATCCTCTTGATCCTGCTTAATTTATACAGTTGAGGTTAGTTAGCACCTAAGTTTACACAGTGAATGTGGATAATGGATATTCCCGAGGTTGAGGAAAATCTTTTTGCAGCAAGCGATGCCAAGGTATGATGATATATCTTTGATTATTGCAAGTTATGTTCTGGATTCTAATGTTATTTTGTAAATTAATACCTTGTAAAGCAAGTACTTAGATTGTTTGAGGTGTTTATAATAAGGTATAACTAAGGAGACAAATTGCTTTGTATTAGTCAATTTCTTTTTGGGTACAAGCACTGTTTGAAGCTCATTTGAACAATTTTCTTTTAATGTGTGACTTAAGTGAAGATGTAACATATCACCTAACAAATATATTTTTTTTCCTTGTGAAGTTACATGGAGAAATGTGCAAGTCTCTTTCGGCAATACACTGCAAGATATTGTTATTATTCCCTTCTTTAGAAGCAGCTAGGCCTAGGAGCAAATCTGGAATTCAGGCATTATGCTAATTGCATGTAGCCTTAGAAAAGACAAAGAATGTTCTTCGACACTGCTCAGAGTCGAGTAAACTTTACTTGGTAAGATTATTATTGTACAACTCCACTTTCATTCTCTGATTTTTGTCTCCTGGCGTGTGAGGCAGATTTAATTTACCTTAGCTCTCCGTACATGTTATTTTATGTTGGTTGAGAAGGTTATTTAATGTGTAAGACATTTTGCAGAGTATCTTATATATAACTTCACTTATGATGCAGGCTATAACCGCAGATTCTGTTCTTCTAAAATTTGAAAAGGCTAAATGTGCTCTTGAGGATAGTCTTAATGGGGTGAAAGATATTGTTCCTCAATCTATTGGTTGTCAGGTGAGAAATTTCAACAAAATGGCATACGGTTCTCTCTATATTTTTCTTTTTTATGTTTGTAACCTCCATTCTGGGTTCATGATCCGGTAATCCGGCTCTATTAAGTAAACACTTTTATTCTGCCTTGCTAATTGCTTTCTGATTATCTGAGCAAGGGGAAGCCTAATTTATGAGCTTTCACGTATTATTTACACAATATTCAAAAGCCATATAACCTGATTAGATGCAAACCTCACAGCTGAAAGTGATTTGCATGCATAAAGGGTTGGTGGTAAACCACCGATAAAATAAATATTGCCAAGATCAAGTGTAGTAAGGCTGAGGAATCCTGAGAAATTGAATGCAGGGATATTTCCCTCCAAGAGATTCACCCTTAAATTGAACACCATAAGATTGACACAGTTTATCAGAGATGGGGGCATAGTACCTGTCAAATTGTTGACATGAAGGACTAGCCGTTCCAACTTGGAGAGTTTACCAATTTCACGGGGGATGAAACCTGTGAAATGATTGGAGTAGAGCTCCAAAACTGTGAGGTTGGTAAGGCCAACTATACCATCGCCAATTGTTCCAGTGAGTCTATTGAGGGGCAATGAGATTTCTGTGAGAGAAACATCATCAAAAAGATCACTTGGAGTAGGCCCTGACAGAAAATTGAAGCCTGCTCTAAATCTCTCCAGCTTGGAACATGCTCCAAGTCCAGGCTGAATGGCACCATCAAAATCATTGGAGGAATAATCCAAGAATCTTAGAGAGGAGGAGTTACGGTCATTAATGCAAAACAGGGAAGTGGGAGTATGACCTATGAAGCTGTTATTACTAACATTCAAAGACACCAAACTTCCTCCAGCTGCAGCAGCTGCCAAGTTCTCAAGCAAAGAATTTGGAAGTGTCCCGTTGAAAAAGTTGCTGGACAAATCCAGCTCCTGGATTGCAGCACCATTGCTATTTTTGCCACTGTTATCAATCCCAAAAGGTGGCAATTCACCAGACAGATGATTGTAGCTCAAATCAAGAACCACCAAGTGACTGAGCAATGAAAAAAGCTGGTGCTGGAGACCACCAGATAATCTGTTATGGGAGAGATTAAGGTGAGAGAGAGAAGAGAGGTTTGTGAGAGAGGGGGAGATGAAGCCAGTGAGGCCTCTAGAAGGTAGCAAAAGATGTGTGACTCTAAGATCCCCATCACAAGTAATGCCTTCCCAAGCACAGCAGTCAAGAGAATCAGACCAATTGAGAGAAGGAAAAGGTGGAGAAGTGGATATGTTCCCAGAGAAAGCCAAGAGGGAGAGTTTATCAATCTCACTACAAGAGGAAAAATGAACAACAAACAAGGAGAAGAGGAATAAGGGGACTATGATAGAGACCATGAAGTTGGAAACCATGTAAGAATTGTAAAGGGAATATGCAGAGGAAGATGAAGATGGTGATGGCATGAGAAAAACTTGAGAGAATGGAGTGTTTGAAGTGATGGTTGGTCATGAGAGAGTGGAAATGAGAAAGAAGACGAGGAGGGGGACATAAGGGGGTGAAGAACCAATGTCAGAAGATATGGTTGGGGTGGCATGGGAGCAAGGAAGACCATGACCATCCATTGACAAGGGAAGCAAAATGAAGGGTGGGAGAGAGAGAGAGACAAAGTGGAAGGGTGATGTTGACAACTGGAGATTTAGATATACATACACATAGATAATATTTAGATTTTAATTATCATTACCACTGTAACAACTCATTACAGTTCATAGTAAATATAATTCATCTGGTGTTTATGTTTATTTTGAAAAAGTGTGGATTAAGCAACAAAAGAAAAGAAAGATTTTTGATATAGTTGTTGTTCTACTATTGATCTTAAAGAAAGTAGAAAATAGTTGTTTAGTTGTTATATTATATAGAGGTTGCAGACACAACAGTTTTGTTAGTTCTCACATTTTGCAAGAATTCTCATTGTATTCAAATTGAGAAAAAGGTATCTTACATCAAGGAAACAGTAGTCTGCTTCTTTGATTTCCAAGAGATCAATGAAGAGTTAACAAAAACTCAAAAGCCAATGATAGACCTTCTGGTATCCAAACAGCAAGCTCATCTGAATTGGCAAAGGTCGAGAGTCTAAGGTCTGATGAAGCAAAGAAGAACAAGCCATGAGCAGGGGATCCATTGAGGTAATGAAAGATTCTTTGAGCAGCATTGTAATAAGTATCAAGAGGTTTGCATAGAAATTGGCTGAGTTGTTGTACACATAATCAATATCTTGCTTGATGATGGTGAGGTGCAAAAGTTTGCCAACTAACTGCCAGTAACCAGCAGCATTACATAAAAGTTGTCCATGATTTGCCATAAGTTTAATAGAAGGATCAGTAGGAGTGTTAGTAGGTTTAGAACCAATCAAACCACTGTCATCGAGAAGTTCAAGAATATATTTTCTCTTATTCATGTGAATTCCAGATTTGGACCTTGTAATTTCAAGACCGAGAAACTATCTTAAACATCCTAGGTCTTTGATTTTAAATTTGGTATCTAAGATGTGCTTAAGATGATTAATTTCTGCCATATCATTGCTAATTAAAATAATATCATCCACCTAAACAAATAATGCAGTAAAAGAAGTAGAAGCAGATTTGACAAACAAAGCTTGATCTGCAGAAGATTATTCATAATTAAGAGAAAGAAGAGTAGCAGATAAGGTACTATGCCATTGTCAACAAAGGGGAAGTAAACTAGGAGGAGGGACAAGTGGATATGGCTGGAACAGAGAGCTGGAACAGTAGGAGCTTGACACATGTGATGGAACAGAGAGCTGGACAGTGGATATGGCTGGAACAGAGAGCTGGAACAGAGAGCTGGAACAGTAGGAGCTTGGCACATGTGATGGAAGGTTACGGTTGAAGTAAAATGGTGTCAAATCACATGTTTTGTTTATGCAATCAAATTTGATGGGCCGCGACAGCCTCATCAATGGTAATCACATCAAAATCATTAAACTAAATACAATACCTATTTACTCATTAAACAAAACATAATAAATGTTTCCTCAATGTGTACAAGTGAACTACTAGCTTCAGTGAAGGAAATAAAGCATAAAGAAGCAATTTATTTCAATTCTATTTCTTAAACATAACTATCATACTGAAACCATTGATTCAGATAAAGAGGGAAACTCATAGCATACATCGTATTGAAGATCAACATCTACATTCTTAAAATCAACAATACACATATCAAGTTAAATCATTCGGTCAGATCATCTACCTCACATTTGCAAGTCAAGTTATGAATTTCAACCAAGTTCATGAAAGAAGAACATAATAGAAGTCAACCATACATGAACCATTACAAAAACACACTTAACTCTCCTATTAAAGCAAAAGAATATTCAGCAGTAAAGACTAAAACACATAGGAAACATACCTTTAAAGCCCTCTCGATCTTCACTAAACAATACAACACCAGCTGAATGAAGATATTCTAAAAATGCACCAAAGGGTTCCATAGACCGACCAAACCACACACCATTTCGTGCCCGGAAAAAAAATATACATGTTAGGGTTTTTTGATATCACAAATTAAGGTATTTAGGAAAAAAAATATACATATTAGTGTTAGTCCATGTTCTCATTACATTGTGATATAATGCGTGGAAAATGAAGCTCCACAGCTAAGTCCCAACTAGCCTAACCAGGTTGCAAGCTTTGGGCTGGAGGTGGGGGTTCTGGGTTTGGTTAAGGATATCCCTAAGATGAAGGATATCTAAAGCCTACTGACATGCACACTAACTACAACAAAATCTATCTAAGGGAATCTAAAAATCCACTAAGTTGTCTAAAACAGTTTTTAATGTTCATCTAACACAACTAAGAAGTACTTGTTTTGGTGAAATTCAAATCAAATTTAGAATGAAAAGCCAAACAATTTAAACTACTACTAAACTAAGTGAGTGAAATCTATCAATTTAAGACACTACACTAATAATGGTCTAAAAACAACTAATTAGCACAGGAAGTGTTGATTCAAGATATACTAAAGTAGTATATATGACCTTTTATCACCTTTCAATAACAGCCAATGAAAACAAATTGCAATCTAAGAAATTCAGACTTACCAAGTGCAGAAGGCAATTGCAGCTGGAGCTTATCTCTTCCACTTCCAAGAAACCAACCTAGGGTTTCCAAAATTGCGATTTCAAACCTCCAAACAACAACGACCGAAAATAGGTAAATGTAACAACACCTAGAGAAAAGAAAACTGAAATAAACCTAAAATCTAAGCGATTCAAACTTACAACGAGTAGGAGGCAACTACCACTCGAGCTTCCAGTTCCAAGAAACCAATCTACGGTTTCCGAAGACGCGATATCAAACCTTCAAACAGTAATGACCAAAAATAGGTCAATGTAACAACAAAAAGAGAAAATCAAAATACAAATTAACCTCAAAGCTTGGCTTACTCACCGCGTTCGACAGATGAAATCTGAATCCACACAACTCGCGATGGCAAAACACACGACCAAACACTGATGCGAAAGAAAGGAGTCGAAGACAGAGAGGGAGAACAGAAGAGGTGCGAGACTGACAGTGTAGAAGTTCAGTGCAGAAGAGGTGCGAGAATGAAGGTTCGCGAAGAGGGAGAGGTTCGGGAATGAAAGTTCAGTGCAGAAATGTTTAATTCTTTTTTGGAGAATGTATTTTTTTCGAGACTGAGAGGAGGTAAATTTTTGTCAGCTTACTTTGCCTATTAGATACGGATCAATCCCTATGAAGCATCCTGCACAAAAGCGCCAAAATTACATACGGCACTTATATACGGAAAATCCGTATATAACGATTTCTTTAATTATATACGGATTTATCCGTATATAACGGGTTTCCCAATATCCGTATAAAATATCCGTATATAATACGTTTATTACATACCGATTTAATCCGTATATAATTATCCGTATATAACTGGCTATTTTCTTGTAGTGCGAGGACGAACACTGTGGACGGGACCAAGAAGACGCCCGTTCCTATTCAGAATACGACTGACAGAGTCACGATCAGATTTGAGTAATATCAAATTCCAAGTGACGAACATTATTTAGCATGTGAATCAGTTGAATGAACTGACTCTCGTGAGTTCAAACCAATACTTAAGGAATAAATTAAGTATGGAGGCCTTAGGCCGGATCCAATGTAAGGAGGAAAAATCAAGATGTTAAAGACTATATTTAGAATAGTTCACATACAGACGTTCAATGCCAGTAAATGACCGAACATGGTAAAGGAAAATATTACTGAAGTTGGACGAACGCTATTTTATCAAGGTTGATTATACAATAGTACGAGCGCTTGGTATAAGACCGAGCACTACTTAGGACGGACGCTAGGTGTAGGACCGAGCGCTTCTTATTACTAACGCTAGGTATAAGACCGAGCGTTACTTATTACGAACGATAGGTGAAAGACCGAGCGCTACTAACTTTAAAGTACCAGGGTATAAATATATATTACTTTATTTCAGATATCCATATACCACTAGGCTAAGCCGAATGCTGAAACATAGTATTTCACATGAGGACGCTCGTTCTCGACCAGAGTTCTCTCCAAATGAAAGAGTTCCATTTTAAACAGTTTACTAGAAAACCGAACGGTAGAGGACCGTTCGATGACGAACGTATATTATCATAATGAGAAGTTCATATTCAATTTTGCAACTATTTTCAACTTAAGTTTTCAACATATCAGTTCATACCTTATAAATTCATATCAAATAACCATTTACATACTTTATAGCATCCACATTAATAATTCATACTTCAAATTGATAACTCATATTCACATAAACAAATCAAACATCATCATACAGATCAACCAACATACACCATATTCATTCAATCAAACAGCGGTCGTTCATACAAAACACAACATACAAATTAAATCAAATAAGCTTCCCTTACCTCTGAGCGTGACAGAACGTTCCCAGACGCAGAAACACAACTTCTCTACTATGGGTTCTCCTACCGTCAACGCTCGTTAATCCCAACTACAACAAGTGAACCCCGACACCATCAGATCTACTCATTTTAAAAATGGTGATCAACGTACGAACTCAGAACTGAGTTGCATGCTTGGAAAACGAACGACAGAGAGTAGGGAAAGACTTACCAGCTCAGCTTCACAAACCGAACAGTTTAGCTGGAAGCTCTTGACGTCAGAATCACTTCTACGGTGGCAGAATGATGATAGGAGGAGAGAAAGTGGGTGTTTTCTCAGAGAAAAGATGAAGAGAATGTTGAGAGAAGGAGGAGAGAATGAGGTTCTTCAAAAACGAGAAAAGAGGTTGCATGCAGAGAAAGTGGGTAGATTTTCTGAAAATCTAAGTTTTGCTTTACACACCAAAACGAACGTCCCCTCTTCAGCCGACACCTGCTTTCCACTAACTGGTTTTCGGAAGCTCTTCGCTTGACACTTGACACTCGTCATCTGAGTGTCAAGCTCCCCTCTTGACACGTGAATTCCACTAAACAATACGTGCATGAATTTTACTGGTTTTTGACTTCTGATTTTACTGGTTCTGACATTAATCAATTTAATTCATTATTTCTAAACATTATTTTAAAAATTTGATGACTTTTAAAATAAATAAATAATGATTTTTTTCTAATATGTGTTCTCAGACACATTTTATCATCATTAAAAAGAATTTATAATATATTTTTAATATATTTATTATCAAAGAATAATTTATATTTAAAATATTTACTCATTTGATTTGTACTATTTAGTTTTATTTTTAATTTTATCTATTAATAATTTCTAAAATAATTGATCATTTAATAAATTATTAAAGAATAACTTATATTAAAGTATTAATTATTTTTAAACTATTTTTTTATTTTTAATTTTATCACTTTATGATTTTTAATTATTTGGTTGGTCATTTAATAAAGATAAATTAAAAATATATATTTTATTTTTGTTTCTGAAAATCATATTATTTTAAAAATAATATATATTTATTAACAATACAAACCATTTGTACTGTAATATAAAATATTTTCTCCTATATATATTTTCTTAATCAACTTAAACCATGATAAGCATTTCTAAAAGTAAGTTAACTTTTAAAATAAATTAATAGCTATTTATTTTATTTTGTGTCTTTTAATACATTTTATCTATAATTAAAAGTTTTATCTAATGTATTTTTAATATACTTATAATTAAATAATAACTTATATTTAAAGTATTAAGTTTTCTTTTCTATGTTATTTTTTTCATTCTTTATAATTATGTAACATCCCAAAGATACAGTAATAAAACCATATAATAGAGTTGATTACATTTCATAATAAACAGTTCAATCTTACATTAATAATAAACGTTTAAAGCCGAACGGCGTTAAGTACAGGATTAATTTACAATTTCACAGAATTAAGAAAAACCATGATCGAACGGTCTTACAAAACCAATTACCGAACGATCAAAACGAACCAACTATCATCTAAATAACCGAATGTCCTAAGGTTCGATCTTCACTTCAACATCCACCAAATTCTCTTCTTCAATTACTTCTTCCAACAATGCGTCTCCTTCTGCTCACATCCACATGGATGATCATTGCAATTGATAAGACGGACGTACAAGGACGAGACTACACAAGGAAAAACATAGGGTAAGCTTATGTAATTTAATTCATACATCAACAGATAAGGTACACATTTCAACACACAAGAATAGTTCATCACATATAACCATACAAAAACTATCACTAGACTGACCGTTCGGACTGTATGAATCTGTGTAGCTACAGGCGTTCGTGCACCCGGGTGATGTAGTAACTGAGATACACTCAACAGCTGCCACCCGAGGTTAGCCCTATCCAAAGTACCCCTAAAGACTAGGACCTCCTGCCGTTCCCACACATGACCTACCCTCCTCTACGTGAGGACGAGTACTCAGGGAACATCAGGATGAACTGCCAGCATTAGCATAACCACAGTCATACTTTACCAATTCCAATATTCAATACATGAGTCGTTCCTCCTCGGAACGCTCGTTCAAATTCACATAATTTCATTCATAATCATTCTCGATTTCATCTTTCATTATCATTTTTCTCAATTTCCTCTTTCATTTCCAATACGTTTAATTTCATCATTTGCTCTAAGAGCATAAAATGCCGAACGTTCAGACCTCCTTAGAACGAGGAAGAACGATAAGAACGAGACCGATAATTCTCCCGTTTCATAACAGAATAAGACTAAGAGAGATACTTTTAGATTTAAGAAATGAACCGAGTACAATAGTGCAATATGTGACGAACGGTATTTACCACGTGAGTCAGTTGAATGAACTGACTCTCTTGAGTTCAAACCAATACTTAAGGAATAAATCAAGTATGGAGGCCCTAGGCCGGATCCAATGAAAGATGATTAATCAAGATGTTAAGGAACTATATTTAGAATAGTTCACATACGGAAATCCAATGCCAGTAAATGACCGAACATGGTAAAGGAAAATATTACTGAATTTGGACGAACGCTATTTTTCATCAATATAAATTATATAAGAAACGAATACGAGCGCTTGGCATAAGACCGAGCACTACTCAGTATGAGCGCTTGGTATAAGACCGAGCACTACTCCGTACGAGCGCTTGGTATAAGACCGAGCACTACTCCGTACAAGCGCTTGGTATAAGACCGAGCACTGCTTATTACGAGCGCTTGGTATAAGACCGAGCACTACTTAGTACGAGCGCTAGGTGTAAGACCGAGCACTACTAATCTTAAAGTACAAGATTTGATATATTACTTTATCAAGGGATATGCGGATACAACTATGCTTGGCCGAACGCTCAAACATAGTATTACCACACGAGGACGCTCGTTCTCAACTAGAATTCTTTCCAAATGAAAGAATTCCCTTTTAAAGAAGTTTACTAGAAACACCGAACGGTAGAGGACCGTTCGATGACGAACGTACATTATCATAGTGAGAATTTCATATCCATATTTTCATTTATTTTCAACTCAAGTTTCAACACATCATTTCATAACCTTATAACTTCACATAAGATATCAAATTTACATACTTCATAAAATCCATATTAATAATTCATACTCCAAAACGATTACTCATATTCACATTCATACACTTCATACATATCAACCATCATGCATCATACTCATACTGGATACATACAATAACTCATTCAACAACATGCATTCATTTTCAGCAAGCATTCAACAACATACAATTAAATTAGATAAGCTTCCCTTACCTGGATCTGTGAGTTGTCGTCCTAAACGTAAGATTTTGGTTCACCCGACTACAGCTTTCTATCCTCAACGATCACTTAACTCTTCCAACTAAATCAAACCACATAAAAATCCAAATAACTTAGACTACACCCCTGCATGCAACCAGAACTTGGTTTGCATGTTCATACGAACGAACATCTAGGGACGAGAAACTTACCAGTTTCTGAATCTGGAACTGTTCGGTTCAGAATGGAGCTTACGACGCCGGGAATACTTCTAGAGAAATATGAGTTACAGTAGAGAGAAGGGGATGTTTCTAGAGAGAAGAAGGAGAAATGGAAATCAGAGTTTGGAATGGAGAAGGTGCATGCAGAGGAGAGTGAGCAGGGTTTTCAAAAAAATCATTTTTGTTTACCCCACGTCCAACGGACGTACACTCTTCTGTCGATACCTGTCCTCCACTACTGATTTTTGAATCTTCCATTATTGACACCTAGCGTTAGTGCATTAGAGTTTGAGTGTGTTTTTAATGAATCTGAGCAGGGGTTTTGGGTTCGTTTTCCGAGGTCTGACAAATTATATCTTGGTTAATCATTTAATAAGTTATTAATGATTAAATTATGTTTAAAATATTAATTATTTTCTCATACTATTTTTTAATTTTTAATTTTATTCTTTTATGATTTTAATTACTTATTCATATAAAAAAATTGAAATTTGGAAAAAATATATCTTATTTTTATTTCTTAAAATAATATTATTTTAAAAATTAATATATAAATATAATTTTATTTAAAAAAACTATTAATAAAAGATTATATTTATCATTATTATATTAAATTATTATATAAATATTCTTATTGTTGAATATTTTTCATATTTTTATTATATAAAAGTTAAACTAATATTATTTAATAAAAAATTAGCATGAATTATATATATATATATATATATATATATATATATATATATATATATATATATATATATATATTTTGTTTTTTGGTAAAATGTTTTAAATAAATATTAAGTATGTTTTTAATTTTGTAAATGAAATTAGAGTTTGTTTTTGTTCAAAATTTTAATATATTTTGATTTTCAACTTTTCAAATGAATAGATGTAATCTTTTAAATCCAACATTACTAATTTTTTTAAGTATTAAATATTTTAATATATTTTTTTGGAATGTGAAAGTTACAAGTAAAAATTGAAATTTTAAAACATATGCAAAAATCCAAATTCCATAAGTTTTTACAATCAATAAACCATAATTCCATTTGATCACAAAATAAAATTCCCAAAAAAATAGTTTACCTTAAAATAAACTCGTAAAATTTTTCTAGCTCTCTCAATTCGCTGGTCACGCTATACTGCATCTGAATTATCTGCTTAATCATTTGTTCCCGTAATAAACGATCATCGTAGGTGAAAATCACAATTACAAACATATGGGTTAATTGAGAATCAATCATACGCAGAATAACATAAACGCATATGCTATACATTCATTACAAAAACAAACACAACAACAACCCACCAATAGTTCAAATACAGTCAACAATCATCATCACAAACCAGTGATCTATCCATCGTACCCTACCATACCCCCTGTTCATGAGTCATGCTATACTGCATTTGAATTATCTGCTTAATCATTTGCTCCCGTAATAAACAATCATCGTAGGTGAAAATCACAATTACAAACATACAGGTTAATTGAGAATCAATCATAAATAGAATAACATAAACACATATGCTATACATTCATCACAAAAACAAACACAACAACAACCCACCAACAATTCAAATACAGTCAACCATCATCATCACAAACCAGTGATCTATCCATCGTACCCTACCATACCCCCTATTCATCAGTCACGCTATACTGCATTTGAATTATCTGCTTGATCATGTGCTCCCGTAATAAACAATCATCGTATGTGAAAATCACAATTACAAACATACAGGTTAATTGAGAATCAATCATACATAGAATAACATAAACACATATGCTATACATTCATCACAAAAACAAACACAACAACAACCCACCAACAGTTCAAATACAGTCAACCATCATCATCACAAACCAGTGATCTATCCATCGTACCCTACCATACCCCCTATTCATCAGAACCACCCAGTTCGAGTAATCTTGCCATTAATCTCCAAACTCATCCTCTTCTCGCATCACACGACCGAAGAGAACCCCTTTCCCGCATCGCACGACCGAAAATGATTTACTAGGTACGACGAGACAACCCCTCACTAACCTGTCATATCTTCACACGCATACATCCAAACGACAACACACATATACACAATTCACACATGAAAACAAATCGAGAATATAAAAACAAAGAATAACAAAAGTCAACAATGTAAGCTCCCCTTACCTGGTTTTTCTGCTAAGACTTTTTCCTAGAATAAACAGTGCCCTTCAATAACACCCTTAAGCTTTTACAAATCTTCACTCGATCAAACTCTCCCTCTCACCCTCAAAGTTTCTATCTCCTTTTTAGGGTTTCTATGCTAACATAATATAAATATGAGACTTACCTCTCTTTTTCGGTTTATTTTTTGAATCTTTATAAAACCCCATTATTTTCATAATATAATCAAATAAAATTATCTTTCTTCGATTCTAATAAGTCAATAAATAATATAGTTTATCATAACTCTTTATTTTAACTGATTTTGACAAGTCTATTAGTAATATATTATTATCATTATTATTATTACTATTATTATTATTATTATTATTATTAATTATTATTATTATTGTCTAACAGTAATATCTAAACATTCCAAAAACCCTGACAACAATTATTTATTTATATATAAGTACGACATATAAATGTGGATTTATATATATATATATATATATATATATATATATATATATATATATATATATAATAAAACTATAACCAACCCAAACCATATTAAAAAACCATAATTTTACGTTCTTAAATAAAAAAATTATTTTAGTATATCATGAAATCATAAAACAAAAGTGTCACATAAAAAAATGTATTTGTACAATTATATATATAAATATTACTAAAATAGATAAGTTATATCCTTTAAATATAAGTAACAAACCATTTTATCTTTTAATTAAAATAATTAACCACATGTCAAATTGACGGGCAAACTGAGGTGGTAAATAGGTTTCTATCTACTTTATTAAGGGTAATAGTAAAAGGCAATAAGAAAAATTGGGATGATCATCTACTGTACATTGAATTTGCTTATAATAGAGTAGTCCACAAGACTACTATTCCTTCTCCTTTTGAGGCTATTTATGCTTTTAATCCTATCACACCTCTTGACTTGCTACCTTTTTCAGAGTCATCTTCTTTTGTTTATAAAGAAGGTGTATGTAAAACGAAGTTTGTCAAGAAATTGCATGAAAATGTTAAAATCCAAATTGAAAAACAAACTAAAAAATATTCAGAATACAACAACAAGGGGAGAAAGAAATTAGTTTTTAAAGACGGGGACTTAGTTTGGCTTCATTTGAGAAAGGAAAGGTTTCCATCTCAATGAAAGTCTAAACTTAGTCCAAGAGGAGATGGTCCTTTCAAGTTGGTCAAGAAAATAAATGATAATACATACATATTTGATCTTCCTAAAAGTTATAGTGTCAATCCTACTTTTAACGTCTGCGATTTAATTCCTTTCACAAGAGATGATCAATAGGGTGAAGCAGATATAATTAAGGACAAATCCTTTTCAATAGGGAGGGTTTGATGGAGGACCATCTAAGACTCACATTGGACCTCTTACAAGAGCAATGTTAAGGAGAATTCAAGAAGAAGAAGGATCACACAACACTTTACTTCTATGGAAAATCACTTACTAAATCCTTCTTCTCTTTTCAAAATATACTTATATTGTGATTTTGTAGGGTCCAATAAGGCTAGGATATCATGGATCAACCAACCAAGAAGCTTGATAAACCAAGGGAAGCAAAGGAGCAAAGTTAGGATGCAAAAAGGGTGTTCTTTGGATTGGATAGGATGACTTATGAATTGGACTCATGAAGGATTTTAGCTTCCGAATTGAAGAAGTGGCCTAGCCAAAACCCTCTGAAGCCTAGTCATGCAAGAGATGTTTTACACATGTCTAAAATCTAATATTATTTGAAGCATGAGACGTGTGATCTACTAGATGACGCCTCTTGCACGATTTGTATTTGATTTTTGGAGGGAAACTTGGTCAGAATGAAGGCTCCTCTTCACCTATATATAAGATGGCCAATATCTTGTAAAAAGCACCTTTGAATTATAATGAAATGCTGTATAAATGTTTTCCAGCTCTTATACTCTTGGGTCAAACCTTGAGTCATTATTCTCTCACTCTCCACTAGCTTCCTTCCCTGGTAGGAAGGCCTACTGAGCTTAGAGACTCCACACATTCACCTTTCCTTCATTCCAACCTTCATCAAACACCTTCAATGCACCAAACCTCCATGGCATTCTCTACATTCCACTACTACTCTGGACCGAGGAATGCACTGTCCGTGTGATGCTTGGATGTGCTTCCATCACTTGGTAGTCAGAGCAAGGTCGTCCATGTCTCCATCAAGATCTAAGCCACTCTTTCGTTCTATTTTCTTCCTTATTGTTCTGTTCTTTGTTTCAGTTCACTGTTTTCTGTTTTTAATTTGAGTTTTTCAGCTGATTTTGTATTTCCAATCAGTGTTTATATAATTCAAGTATTTACTCATGTTTGTTCTAGCATTTTAATCGGTGAAACTTTTTGTTTTTAGTCATTTTCGTTTTAAATCCAAATCTGTTTTGTCAAAGTCATGTGCTAATTTTTTTGAAGTTTTACCACTATTTTCAGTCCAGTTTAATATGCTTTTGTTTTGATTTTGGTTTTGATTGAGTTTAGATGCAAGTGTAGCCATATATCAATCAAATAAGGTATTGAGAACTTGTTCTAGCCTTGGTGATATGATAAAAAGCACTAGACATTTATTTCAATTTTTATTTTTGCTTAAATTTTCAAATCTCTTTTAAGCATTTTGTAATTATGTTTTAATTCTGTTTGGAGCAATTTACACCACTGTCTGGTGTTGTTTAAGGTTGCAAAAGGTGTAACAAACCATAACAAGCAATGAAATGCAATTTGCATAGCTTGGTTTCTCAAAATATGAGTTTAATCATGCTTGCTTCATTTTTCTAGCTTAGATTAATGTATTAGGACCTTCTTGAGTTATTTTCATTGCTACCTTAACATTTGATTCTGTTGAACATCATTTTAGTGGTGTGATTGATCAAAATTCTACATAATTGAGTCATTACAGGTCATTTTTTGTTATGTTGTGATTCTGTGATGTTTCGCAGTTTAAACAACTTCAAACTGATGTATTAAAGCTATTAGAATAATTCATTTAAAGTTAGAATGGCCTGTATGCAGTTTAGTATGTCAAACCATCATAATTGAGCCATTTTTGGAACTTTCAAAGTGTTAAGATATCGACAAGTGTACCGAATCATATCAAGTAATAATAAATGGTAAGACCAAGTATCATTTCCCAAGAGACTCATGGTACTAGACAATCATGTAATTACTTAACTAATTAAGACTTTGAATAACAATTTTAGGATTTTTAAATGCAAAACAAGAAAGTAAATATGAAGGCAAAATGATCAAATGAGGTTAAACACTAGAATGAATGGATGAAGTTGAAAATATGAGATGAGTATGTTGTTGGGGTTTATATTTCACCTAGTTTACTCTCATGCATGTATGAATTTGTCTTCTTCATTCAATTGTTAACATCACTTTCTAAATTACTTAAAATCCAATGTCTCGGTGAAGAAAGCTTATCCTTAATTACTAGATCACAATTTCTTGTATCACTAGCAATTAATTCTGCATTATGATTAGAAGCTTAAGATGATTAAAACTCATATCCCTATGTCTAGGCAATATTGTTTTTGGGAGAAAATTCTTCAGATCTAGGTTTCCCCATATGTGTCCATATCACAAAAACCAATAATCATGTCATGAATGAGTTAAACATAACAAGCATAGAGTAAAGAAGAATAACCCTAACAATTGATGAAAGAAGCATAAATAAATAAGAATCAATTCAAATACATGAGAGTTTAGAGGTTACATCTTCCCCAACAACAAATAAGGTTTAGTTTTCCATTATCATGGAGAAACTAGATGAACAATAGAATGGAAGAGATAGAAAAATCCTTAAAACTGAAGAGGATAGCTCCCAAATCTGCCTCCAAGAGGTTAAAAATGTGTTTTTGTGCTCAAGCCATCAAGAGATACAATCCTTAGGACGTCCAAGTCCTTAAATAGATAAAAAAATAATAGAAAATGGGTCCAAGCCAAACACACTAGCGCTCAGCGCCCTCATTTAGGACGCCCAGGCGAAACTGCAAGAAAGTTGGCGCTCGGTTCCAAGCCCAACACGCTAGCGCTCAACGCCCTCATTTAGGGCGCCCAGGCGAAACTGCGAGAAAGTTGGCGCTCAGTGCCCTTGGAAGGGCACCCAGGCGTGGTGCAAGACTGAAACTGGCGCTCAGCCCCCCTTTCTGGCACTCAGCCCCAACAGTATCATTCCAAAACTCACTTTTTTTACTGTTTTGGTTGCTTTTATGGCTGATTCAACTCTATACATTGTTGGAGATTCTTCTAGGCACATTATTAGCTACAAAATAAAGGGAATTTAGTGATAAAATCATAAAGTATAACATCTACTCACTTATTCGCAACACTAAAGCAAAAATATGAGTTCAAACAAGTTTCTAAGTCAAAAAGGGTGCGTTTAGTATCAAATATATATCACAGATAACAGTATATTTAACTGTTATCACAACTCCAAACTTGAAACTTTGCTTGTCCTCAAGCAAATTGTAACTTGGGTTAAACAAAATAATCATACTACAATGGTCTAGCACACCAAAAAGCATTTTCCTCTAGGACAAGTAAATCACTCATGTTTACTAATCATAGAAAGATTAGTCAAGATATAATGATGCTTTAGCCAATCAAGCTTCAACTATGGTGCTCAGATAATCAAGACGTACACAACAGATGCAACAACCTTATGGGTGATCACCAAGCAGACAAAATGTTACCCTATGTGCATGGAACTATTCCTCACCAAAGACAGTGTTTCACTCAAGCACTCAAAAGTGTTTCACTCAAACTCAAAGGTGTATAGTGAGGTGACACTCTTATACTCTACCATCACAATGTCACATGAATCAACTTTGCCTTTCATTTAACCACATATCAAACACACTCATAAGCAAGTTATCATCACAAAGACTTTTCAAGGCTTGTAACATGGCCGAGTTAAGAAGAAAATTGGTTTTTCTAGACAAAAAAATCCTTGAGTTAAGAGAGTGCACAATTCATTTATTCACATTAACAATCAACTCTCTTTCTTTTTTTAATGTGAGAAACCAATTTTGAACTTATTCCGAACTTTCCTTTCATTGAGCTTAACCTTTTCTTTTCTTTCTTTTCTTTTTCTTTTTCTCAATGCTCTTTAATGAATTTCACAAAGTTCTTTCCGGTTTCTCACAACCCCAAACTTGAACCATTCTCCATTACCATATAAACATACTTTATTTGACTCAAGATAAGGATTTCAAAAAGTTTTTTTTTTTAACTTTCAACTTTAGGCTCAAGGTTCAAAGGATAAAGAGAAACATTGTTCTTTGTTGGGTTCGCCTATTAGCATTGACTCTAAAGGAGAAGATAACAAGGCCTTGATCATGTGTAATAAGTAAGCAAGTGGTTCAATCATAGATCATTAGGCAAAATCAATCATGCTTCCAAAGTAATAGCATTCAATCAATCCACTAGTGCAGAAAGGGCTTTAGATGTCAGTTATTTTGGTCTTTTGACGTCCGACATGCACCAGACGTCTTTGAGGGTGATGTTAACCGAGACGTCTGTTGTGCCAGGTCGGACGTCTATATAGACGTCTGTTATGGCACAAACAGACGTCTATACAGACGTCCGTTCTAACACAACAGACGTCTATATAGACGTCCGTTTGTGTCGGAGCGAACGTCTATATGGCTGGACGAGTTATTTAAGATTACGGGGTTTGGACGTTTGTTTGTGCACTGCCACACGTCTGAAGAGCAGATTCAAAATGAAAATGGAGGGAAATGAAGGAGTGCACGACCTAAAACGTATGCCAAAAAACGCCGCCCAAGAACACGCAACAAACTGCACCAAAACGCACCGAAAACGATTTTTAATCGGTCCAAATGAAAGATATTTCATCACTTAACAATTTAATCGGAATAAAAGTAAGATTAAATGGTCCAAAATGATTAAAAACCAACCTGGAAATGCAAGACGCAGAGAGGGGGCATGTCCTTATTTTAAACGCCTTTTGAACGTCCGTCCTAGAGGGAGCCGGACGTCTACTATATTATAGACGTCCGGCCCCTTCCAGAATGGACGTTCAAGAGACTGACACGGTAGGTGAACCCGTCAGCCTTTAGAACGTCCGTCCTGGAGGGGGACAGACGTTTATAATATAGTAGACGTCCGTCCCCCTTCAGGACGGACGTTCAACAGGCTGACAGGTTCACCTACCTTGTCAGCCTCTTGAACGTCCGTCCTGGAGGGGGATGAACGTCTAATATATTATAAACGTTCGTCCCCCTCCAGGACGGACGTTCAAAAGGCTGACGAGTTCACATACCCTGTCAGCCTCTTGAACGTCCGTCCTGGAGGGGGACGAACGTCTACTATATCATAAACGTTCGACCCCTCCAGAATGGACGTTCAAGAGACTGGCAGGGTTCTTCCGTCAGCCTTTTGAACGTCCGTTAGAGGAGGCCGGACGTCTATAATATAGTAGACGTTCGGCTCCCTCCAGGACAGACGTTCAAAAGGCTGACGAGTTCAACGACCCTCTCAGCCTCTTGAACGTCCGTTCTGGAGGGGACCGGACGTCTATAATATTGTAGACGTCCGACAGCCTCCAGAATGGACGTTCAAAAGGCTGAATCTTCAACTCTCCCGTCAGCCTTTTGAATGCCCGTTAGAGGGGCCGGACGTCTACTATATTATAGACGTCCGGTCCCCTTCAGAACGAACGTCTGCACACTCAATTATTTCATTTATGCCACCGGTCAATTATTTACGTTGGGGTTTTGGTGGACGGACGTCTATGGGGTGACGTTAAAGGTCAATTTTGCACTAGTGATCAAAGACTCTAGAGTCCAAACTCTCACAGGTTTAATCAAGTTCCACAACTTAATAACATTCTACCAAGCAAATTAATCACAATTGACATCATTCATCTGTTTTTAACACAACTATAAGCAACCACCATTTATGCTTAAAAGCCTCACCAATCATTAACTCAACATGCATCATAGAACAATAGAGCAAACATAAGAATATTACTCATCACAAACAACAGTTTATCACATCATACCAAACCATTGCAGCACAATTCATTAAACCAAATACATAAGCAAGCTAAAATAAAAACAAAATAAACAAAATTCAAATAAGGATAAAATAAAGAAAAAATATAAAAATCCTAATCCAGCAGCATCCATCATTAGATGCTTTCATCTGAGTCTTCCAGCATCCATCAGTAGATGCAAATCCTTCTCATCAGAATCCATGAGTAGATGCTAATCTTTCTCATCTTCATCTGTATCCATCAGTAGATGTCGTTAATAGCATCCATTAGTAGATGCTCTCATCTAAATCATCCTAGCATCCATCAGTAGATGTTATCATCTGAGTCCTCCTAGCATCCCTTAGTAGATGCTGTCCAACATCCATCAGTAGATGCTGTCATTCTTGCAAAACAAAACCAAATCCAAACCACACAAATAATCAATTATACAAAATCAAATCCAAACCACACAAATAATCAATTAAAAAGAAAAAAAAATCAGAAATTTGGTTGCCTCCCAATAAGCGCTTGTTTAACGTCATGAGCCTAACACCTTTAAGCTCAATCTGGATCTTTGATGTTGGTGTTCTTCTTTCTTTCATGACACCAACAAAATCTCAGTATATTCCTAGTCACTACCTTTACTCTCCTAGAATAAGGAGCCTCAATCTCAAAAACTCGCTTTTCTTTAATATCCTTGATAACCCATAACTTGTTCTTGAATTTCACTGGTTGGCCAGGCTTGGGTTCATTACTTTCCAGGACAGAGTCTTGGTGAACTAGTTCTTCTTTATCCCTATCCTCTTCCTTCAATTTTGGAGAGAAACAATTATGATTCCTCTTGACCAATCTGTCAGCTTGATCAGGTAAACTAGTTACTGAGAAAACATCATCTGGTGCTTTAGGTCTAGCCTATTTTGCTTGAATTGGATGCACCTCATTGAAGACATTAAAAGTAACCTCTTCATCTTGATCTTTCAATGTTAAAACTCCATCATCTACATGAATTACGACCTTGGCTATCTTCATGAATGGTCTTCCAAAGATGAGCGATATCTCTACATTCTCCCCCATCTCCATCACTACAAAATCAACTGGGAATTGGAGTTTATCTATGTGAACCACAACATCTTCCACTACACCATAAGGATGCTTGATGGACCTATCTGCCTTTTGCAACACCATTCTTGTGGGTTTGACCTCTAGACCATCAATCTTTTTGAGCAAAGATAGGGGCATCAGGTTGATGCTAGCCCCTAAGTCAACTAGAGCCTTCCCTATATCATGATTCCCAATGGTACAAGATATATTTAAACTTCCCGAATCTTTGAATTTTAAAGGGAGAGTCTTTTGCATAATGGCACTATAATTGCCCTGCACTTCAATTGTTTCCTCATCTAAATATTTCTTCTTCTTGTTGAGGAATTGCTTCGTGTGCTTAGCATAGGCAGGATTTGCTATAGTGCTTCAATTAAGGGCATAATAATCTCTAATTGCTTGAAGATCTCGATGAAACATCCAAATTGTTTCTCTTTTTCAATCTTTTTTTGGATAAGGAAGGGGCTTCTCAATTATTTTTTCTTTTTTTCTCTCATCCTCTTCTCCTTTATTTTTCCTCTCATCTTTCTCAACTTTTTCTCTCAGCCTCTTCTTTTCTCTCTTTTTTCATCTCTTCTTTTTCACTCAACTCAACTTTTTCTTTTCTCTCAACTTTTCTCTCATCTAACATTGTGCCACTTCTAGTCATAATGGCATTGCACTCCTTCTTAGGGATAACTTCAGTATTAGCCCCAAAACTCCTGTTAGGCATCTTCTCCAACTTCTTAGCTAATTGACCAACCTGTATCTCCAAATTTCTAGTGGCAACTTCATTGCTTTTGTGATTGGAGATTGACACTTGCATGAATTGTTGGAGTGTCTCCTCTAGCTTTGTAGTCCTGTCAAATAAGGAGGGTTATGGTTGCCATTGCTGCTGTGGTGATCTATTGAATTGTCCAGCTTACCCTTGACCCATGCTTGGGTGAGGTTTCAACCCTTGGTTGTAGTTACCTTGGCGGCCCGGATTACCCATAAAATTGACTTCTTCTTGGATAATAGCTTGCATGGTGCATTGTCCATTGATATGATCTCCACCACACAACTCACAAAGTTGATGTTGAGCTTGAGAAACATTCTGCAATTCCTTTAGCAATTGAAAGATTTTCTTCATTAGAGTCTCTAGTTGTTGAGTCATAATCTTATTTGGTGCCAGTAGAGCATCTTGAGATTGTAGTTGTAGAACTCCTTTTTGTTGAAGTTGAGTTCTTTCACTATGCATCTCATTATCATATTTAGCCATATTTTCAATCAATTCATAAACTTCTTCTGGAGTCTTGCACTTGATATTACCTCTAGCTGAGACATCTAACATCAATTTAGTTTGTGGGTTTAGACCTCCAAGGAATAGAATGAATACTGTAGGTTCATCAAAACCATGAGTAGACGTCTTTCTCAACAAGCCTTTAAATCGGTCCCATGATTGACCTAATGTTTCATCCATGCGCTGCCTGAAAGAAGCATAAATAAATAATAATCAATTCAAATACATGAGAGTTTAGAGGTTACATCTTCCCCAACAATAAATAAGATTTAGTTTTCCATTATCATGGGTAATCTATGTTGAGATTGTTGATAGGGGAGCACTGGTTTAGCTGAACCTACAATCTCAAGCTTCTGACTTTTTATGATGACAGCATAATTAATAACCCACGTGCTGTTATGTGTGTTACATGTTCTATTGCTTACATGCTATTGGCTTTAATCATTGTATAAATCTGTTTATAGAATTGAGAACATGATTGTGTTGATACATTGCATTTCACTGTGCTATATAATTGATTTTATTGGTGAATGTATGTCTGATGTTTTAGAAAAGGAAAACCACAAGCACTTATGTTGAACTTTTAATTGTCTGCTAAAACAACAGTTTTAAATCGACTTCATTATGGGATGAGTCGATTAAAACTCGTGGCGTTGCACAAACCATTTTCAAAGTGTGCTGTGAGATTTTCAAAGTGAAAGTTTTTCAAAACTTTGTTTAACTTTGTTACGTAGTTGATTACAGGCAACGTGCATTCGACTAAGTCTGTTACGGATTTGAAATTCTGTTAATGCTTGTATTAAATGGTACAACGACTATATTTTTAAATATGTTGACCAAGCATTAAATGAGATTCAACTGCATTAATTTTACATTCAATTAACTGCATTGATTGCTGCTAACTGCAATAACAAAATTGTTGTATTCGACTGCATTAGTAGCTTAGTCGATTAAAATGCGTCAGAGTTGTTTTTATCTATAAATTGAGCGAATTTGATTTCTATAAGAATTTTGAGAATTTAAAAGTTTGTGATATCTTTTGCAGAAAGTGCATTCTTACAGAAAGAGAGAAAGAGCTCCAAGAAATAGGAAGTGACCGTGGTGATCATCTAGTTGTGAATTCTTGAAGAGCAAGTTAACTACACTTACAAAGGCTGATCATATTTGCACATTGGGTGTAACTGAGAGATTAGAGCCTACAATCTTGTGAAGATTGGATTGAGGTTCCTTGTTATGAATACAAGAAGAAGAGTGTGTTGTGTTCTTGACTTTGAGCGTGGCTCAAAGGGTTTGTACTGCAGGAGAGGGAATTCTACTACTAGTCTGTTTGTATGCTGCCTATATTTTGATTAGAGGGTTATAGAGGTGTTTTATATTTTTGATGTGAGGTCACTATAAAAGCCTTGTTGTAAAAACCTTGATCATTATAGTGCATTGGCTTCTTGTGGTTGAAAGGACATTGGATGTAGGCTCGGCCGAACCAGTATAAAAACTCAGCGTTTGATCTTTTTATCCCTACACTCCTTTATTCAGTCGACTTCTTACTGTATTCAATCGATTTGATTTTCATTGCATAAACAAATCATTTTCCTTGCATTTCAAGAAAACTTTTAAATGCATCCACTTTGCGAAAGAGATTTAAAGAAAACTTTGTTTTTACATTTGACCAATTCACCCTCGCTCTTGGTGTGAGAAATTAAACCATTCTATTTTCAACAATTGGCACAAAAATTGGTTTTCAAGATATTTGAAAAACAAGTCGATTATATTTTTCTTTAAATCGACTGATTTTGAAAAAATGGCTTTTAATTTTCAAACCTTTGGTGAAGGTGCATCCATAAATAGACCACCACTATTTGCTGGAGAAAACTATGCTATGTGGAAAATTAGGATGCAAATCTTTCTTGAATCCGTGGATAAAGGAGTTTGGGATGCAACTCCTTTGAGCCAACTCATGTTGTTAATGGAAAAACTATTTTGAAAAACTTTTCTGAGTGGACTCAAGATGAGAACCGAAGAGCTCAATATGTTGTTAAGGCTAGAAATGTTATTGCTTCTGCACTAACCATGGATGAATTTTTCAGGATATTGCTTCTACACTAACCGAAGATCTTGAAAAACCTCAATAGAAACTGGAAACCGAAAGTCACTACTATATCTGAATCAAGAGATCTTACAAGCATGAACATGGCTACATTGTTTGGAAAAATCATAGAACATGAATTGGAGCTTGGAAGGCTAAAGGAGGAAGAAGAAATTGAAGAGAAGAAATTGATTGCTCTAAAAGCAATAAGCAAGAAAGCTACACAGATTCATGAATCTGAAACTGTTTCAGATGCAGATATACCAGAAAAAGAAATGATGAATATGATGGTAAGAAAATTTGGTAGTTTCATGAAAAATAAAAATTCTGCAACTAACAATGCAGGTTTCTCAAGAGGAGGAAAGAAAAATTCAAGAAGCAATGATGTTCAATGCTATGAATGTGGAAAGGATGGCCACATCAAGCCTGACTGTCTAGACTTGAAGAACAATCAGAAAGAATTCTTCAAGTATCCTCAGGACAAGAACATGAAGCAGAGGAAAGCTTATACTGCTTGGGAAAACAGTGATGAAGATTCTTCCGGTGATAAAGATTGTGATCATGAAGAAGAATCAAATATATGCTTCATGGCAGGCTCTGCATAATCAAACTATGATAGTGATGAAGAATTTGAAAATGAACCAATAGAAGTCAAGTACCACATGCTACTGGATGCGTTTCAAGAGGTTCATGTAGAGGCCATGCGACTTCAGTAAGAGGTCAATCGATTATCATCTAAGAGAAGAGATTATGAATACAGAATTGATAATCTTGTGCAGGATAATGAAAATCTTGAAAAAGATCTTGAAGAAGCTCAGAAATGTACAAAGACAGTAGAAATGAAGTACAAATTATTGAGAAAGAGTGTGAGAACTGTCCTCTACATGTTGAGAAAATTGAGTACTTAACCAACACATTGGCGAAATTCACTCAAGGCAAAGAAAATCTTGATTCTATGTTGAGATAATCTGGAAGAGCTATCTACAAACAAGGTATTGGTTATAAAGCTAAAAGTAATAGGATAAACTCAAAGAAATTTATTGATCTGAGTAAACCTACTACTAATGCAT
The DNA here is from genome assembly GCA_034642375.1 of Vigna nakashimae. Classification (NCBI taxonomy): domain Eukaryota; kingdom Viridiplantae; phylum Streptophyta; class Magnoliopsida; order Fabales; family Fabaceae; genus Vigna; species Vigna nakashimae. Next base: position 28,934,461 of record CM067765.1, read on the forward strand.
GCTTTTACTGCAATACACTTGGTCACACATTAAGAAACTGTTATTTTAGAAATGTTGGTGTTCCAAAGGGAAAGTACAAATGGGTTCCCAAGGAACAACTTCCTGCTACTAACAAGACAAGACCCAAATTCAAATGGGTACCAACGTCAAAACCTTTTAACTGTTATGCAGGAAAGGGGCAGTAACCGCTGTAGCAGTACAAAACTCAAGGATGAGCTAACTTGATTACCTTAAATTTCTTGAGTATCTACAAGCGGTAACAATTATTTTCACATTGCATCATGAATGATATGTATCTAAATGATTGTTTGATGATTGATTTTTTGTTGATTGATTGATTGAGATTGCATTATGTGAAAATCAATTTTTACGACTTTTAATCGATTGGATTAAGTGTGGAATCAATTATATGTTATTGTATATGTGTTTCTGTTTTTAAAATTGTTGTCATACAAAAGTCGAGTGTGGACTTAATGAAATCGATTTGATATCTCTATTTTGGGATTTCTATATTTGAAAATTTAAATAAGGGCCTATTGGTAATTTGAGCTTTCGCTCGCGTCTTGATATATGTATACCATGACTAGAGTTGTAATATGCAAAACCCTTGTTTTTGTCAAAGAGTCTCTACATTCTTTACAAAGTATTGGCAAGATGTCTGCCTCATCTTCTCGCCCAAGAAAGCATTCATCATCTTCTAGAAGGGAAGCGAATTCGTTTGACTGGTTTAGTGACGATGATCAACACACTGATTTCATATGCCAGTGGGGTTACAAGGAAGTGATCAGGCACAAATGCATGAGCATTTTATTCTTCTACAATGAAGGTTTCTTGTTCCAAGAATGGTTGGAGAAAGTTGGTCTGACCAAATTTGTTGAACATCAAAGGGATTGCTATCCAAACCTTGTGAAGGTTTTCTATTCAAATCTAAAAAAACGAGGGTAACTGTCTCACCTCCAGAGTGAAAGGTGTGAATATCAACATTGATCCTCTCATATGGAAATATGTTGCTGGATTGCAAGAAGGAAGAATGAAGGCTCATCTAGCCATTCTAGGGTTCTACAAAACTGAAATCTATAACAATTTCCTAAAGAATCCAGACATGGTCGAAAAATATGAATCTTTTGGAATTGAAAATTTAAGCAAGGAAGAAAACCTGTGCGCATATATGATCACATGGATATTACTCCTTAGAGATGAAGTTCAATCACTACTAAATGGTGAGGATATATATTTGTTGTATGCATTACAAACTGGTACTCCAACAAACTGGTCTTCTGTGATTGGTGATTACATGTTAAAGATTGCAAAACAGAAGGAGTATCATCTACCATATGGTGTCTTCATCAGCAGAATCTTAACAATGCATAATGTGGATATCACAAAAGAAAGGACTATTTTGCTGCAACAATAAGAACATTTTGGAAAAATTGTTCTTAGATTTAGTGGGATTCAAAAAAGTTAAAGAAGGCTGGATTTTCGAGGATGAATATATTCCTAGCACTAAAGAAATGAATCTCTAAATATTGACTCTTCAAAATATAAGTTCATGCCTGAAACAAGATTTGAAGAATTTGTGGATGAAAGATTCAAAAGACTGGATGAGAAAATGATAATGCTTCAAAGATCATTCTCTGAGGTGCATCAGAAGATGAACTATGCACTGAGAATAAATGCTTTTGGAGATACTTCTATTGATGATTCTGAAAGTGGAAAGAGTAGTGCTGATAAAAAGATTGTGGAGTCATCTGAAACAGAATAAGGGTCTTGTGTTTACAGTCTAGTGTCATGTGTTTTACTTGTTTGTTTTAGTTTGTTTACCTGGATGTTTTGAGTATTGCTTTTGAAGTTAATGGCTTTTTATGCTATTTGTTTATGTTATTTCTGATTGTAATTCCAGTTTAAAATCAATGAAATCAGAAGTTTATTTTAGATTGAGTAGGTGTTTATATCTGATTAAAATTAATTATGTTATGTATGAGGTTGATTACTTTACTGTTTATAATTACATTCATACATTTACACTCACATCTTATACCTGTATCAATTCCTGTATTACAATGATTCTAAATTGCTTGATCTGGAAAAAATCTTGAAAGGTTTTGCAAGAACATTGCTTCTGGATGAACAACTGAAGATTCAATTCAAAATGGAAAGCAATGAAATCGATTGCAACAATGGATCAATCGATTACTATTTAACAGGGGTTATAAATTTCATTATTTGGAATTTGGTTATTTAGTTTATTGATCATATTCTGTTGATTATTTTTATATATATCTCTGTTCAATAATTGATTGAATTTACTTGAGATAATATTGAGATTGTTGATTGATAATGTATCTATGCTTCATTGATGTGTTTGCACACTTCTTGTCTTGATACAATACTGTCACATGCTTATACATGCTCTGACATTACTTTCAATGAAAACTGCATTGTGCATTTGAGTTTTGATTATAAAACATTGATAATGGTAGGGGGAGCATTACATAGGATCTTAGATAATTTTGTAAAATAGAGATGTTGTTTGCTATGATATAATCTGATATATTATGATAAATGAGAATATTTCAACATTTGCTCTAATGCTGATCATTTAATTTGATATATTTTGATTTGATATGATTTGATTTGTACAACATGGTTGTTTATTAATCATGGTTGTGCATCATCAAAAAAGGGGAAGATTGTTGAGATTGTTAATAGGGGAGCACTGGTTTAGCTGAACCAACAATCTCAAAGCTTCTGATTTTGGATGAAGACAACATAATTAATAACACATGTGCTGTTATGTGTGTTACATGTTCTATTGCTTACATGCTATATGTTTTAATCTGAGTAAAAATTTGTTTATAGCATTGAGGACATGCTTGTGTTGATACATTGCATTTCACTGTGCTATATAATTGATTTTATTGGTGAATGCATGTCTAATGTTTTAGAAAAGGACAACCACAAGCACTTATGTTGAACTTTTAATTGTGTGGCAAAACAACAGTTTTAAGCCGACTTCACTATGGGGTGAGTCGATTAAAACTCGTAGCTTTGCACAAACCATTTTCAAAGTGAGCTGTGAGATTTTCAAAGTGAAAGTTCTTCAAAATTTTGTTTAACTGTGTTACATAGTCGATTACATGCAACGTGCACACGACTAAGTCTGTTACAATTTTGAAATTCTGTTAATGCTTGTATTAAATGGTACAACGACTATATATTTAAATATGTTGACCAAGCATTAAATGAGATTCGACTGCATTAATTGTACATTCAATTAACTGCATTGATTGCTGCTAACTACAATAACATAATTGTTGTATTCAAGTGCATTTGTAGCTTAGTCGATTAAAATGAGTCAGAGTTGTGTTTATCTATAAATTGACGCGAATTTGATTTCTGTAAGAAATTTTGTGTATCTAACAGTTTGTGATATCTTTTGCAGAAAGTCCATTCTTACAGAAAGAGAGAAAGACCTCTAAGAAACAAAAAGTGACCTTGGTGATCATCTACTTGTGAATTTTGAAGAGCAAGTTAACTGCACTTACAAGGGCTGATCATATCTACACATTGGGTGTAACTGAGAGATCAGAGGATACAATCTTGTGAAGATGGGATTGAGGTTCCCTGTTGTGATTACAGGAAGAAGAGCGTGCTGCGGTCTTGACTTTGAGGGTGGCTCAAAGGGTTTGGATTGGAGGAGAGGGGATTCCTGCTGCTAGTCTGTTTGTATACTGCCTATATTTTGATTAGAGGGTTAGAGAGGTTGATGAGTCAATATTTTATTGATTTCACTTAGTTTATTGTACTAGAATTAATCGGGGAATTGTGCTTAAATGTCCGATATTTTTTTGTTTTTGCTAATTGTGCTTAATTTGACCAGAAACTCTAATTTTAATTCATTTGGATTATCCGAGCAAATTATTTGCATAATTAATTGCAAGGAAAATTTTGGAACATTTGGAACATTTGGAGGACAATAAAAATAAATAAAGTGTTGATTTTATTGCAACATGCAAAGGAGGTGCAGATTTCATTTTAGGAGGTGCACATGGAGATGGACTTTCTAAAAAGAAAGCACACGCGGATAGTAGGATTCATTTGGGCATGGAGAGGGTGTGTTGGATGGAATGAAGGGGTTGACGTCCAGCAAAGAAGAGAGCTCAAGTCTACAAGCCGTCAGGTCCAGCCGCGAGAAGGCATTGAAGATTCTTTCTCACTCAACAAGCATGGGAGGAAGTGGCACGTCCACGTCCTTGGGTTTTTTTTTGGCTTGAATGAAAGTTTGGAATTAATGAAGAGAGAGGTGTGAAGTGTTCAATCACCATCAGCACACGTATTCGGCCCAAACCGAGAGAACCATGCATCCGAGAGGTGTGATGGAAGGCCTGCTTTTACGCGGAGAATGGGAAGCACTTTGGAGGTGGCATCCAGCAAAATGAAAGCACGTGGAGCTGGAAGGGAGTCCAGCAATTGCACGCAGGAGGCAACACGCGGAAGGAACTCCAAAAAGAAAATGCATCCAGCTGACACATGTCCAGAGCAGCTTTGAATTGCAGCAAGCCCAGCAAAGAGAAGACTTCACGCTTCCAGAAGCTGATCCACGATCCAGCAATTCAAAGAAGAGGAGTCCAGCAGCATGCGGTGGCCCATGAGAACGTTCCAGCAAAGGGGGTAGTGCGTGAAGAAAGAAGCACGAGCAGCAACATGAAGAATGAAGTCCAGCACAGCTTCACCACGCGGTCCAGCAGCCAGTAGCAGCAACACGCTGATCGCAATGGGTTGGACTTCACGCTCCCAGCTGATTCACGTAGCACATCCAGCAGCTTGAGAGGAGAGGCGCGAACAATATGTCCAATAGAGGTGTGCTTGGACAGATCGCACACGGGGGTTTAAAAACCCTTGGAGGAGAAAAGGGAGAAGGGTGTCTCGGCCAAGAGGCTACGGCTAAGGCAGAGACTCTCAGTTGTTTTTCAGTAGCAAAGGATGTAGATTTTCTTTCTTTAGGGAAGCATGGTGATTGAGTAGAAGTGGTGTCATGGTAGAGGATAGTAACAAGGTGATTAGATAGGAGTATGTGTGTACGGTGACGCTGTAACGTAGAGTTTTAGAGGGTTTTCATTTTATTTTTATATGCTAGAACCGAGAAGAATTTGTCATTTTCTTTAGAATAGACACCACTTTCTTTTGATGGAAGTTTATTCTAGAAGCACATTTTATTTTCTTATTAGAAGCACACGGTGATTGATGATTTCATTTGGAGCAGTTGGCCCATTTCATTTTTAACTTTACTGCTCATGCATTTATTTTTAAGTGTTATGTCCGTGAATGATATGCGTTGTTATGTATTCAATCAGCAATTCATTTCTTTAGTTCAATGGTTGCATTTTAATAGGTTAACCACATTCGCTGAATTATACTTCTGCTGCGTTGAATTCCATAATGTTAAATGCATTTTCTTCCAAGCTTGATTTATGCTTTAATTAGTTCACACACTTTAGGGGTTAATTTATGCTTTATTAGTTTACACACTTTAGGGAAGTTGAATTTAATATTTTCACATACTTTAATGATTTTATGTTCAGTTGTGTTTAATTTATGCTATAAAAGCTTTGTTGTAAAAACCTTGATCATTATAGTGCATTGGCTTCCTATGGTTGGAATGACACTAGATGTAGGCTTGGTCGAACCAATATAAAAACTCAGCGTTTGATCTTTATATCCCTACACTCTTTTATTCACTCGACTTCTTATTGTATTCAATCGATTTAATTTCCACTGCATAAATAAATCTTTTTCCTTGCATTTCAAGAAATCATTTAAAGGCATCCACTTTGCGAAAGAGATTTAAAGAAAACTTTATTTTTACATTTCACCAATTAACCCCCCTTTTGGTGTGAGAAATTAAGTCATTCTATTTTCAACAAACTAGATGAACAATGGAATGGAAGAGATAGGAAAAGCCTAAAAATTGAAGAGGAGAAGTCCTACATCCCTAAATCTGCCTCCAAGGGGTGAAAAGTGTGTTTCTGTGCTCAAGCCATCAGGAGATACAATCCCTAGGACGTCCAAGTCCTTAAATATATAATAAAAACAACAGAAAACAGGTCCAAGCCTAAGATGTTGGCGCTCTGCGCCCTCATTTAGGGCGCCCGAGCGAAACTGCGAGACAACTGGAACTCAGCGCCAGTGGAAGGGCGCCCAGGCGTGATGCGGGACTGAAACTAGCGCTCAGCCCTAGCGGTAGCATTCCAAAACTCACTTTTTTTTTCTGTTTTGCTTGCTTTGATGGCTGATTCAACTCTATACATTGTTGGAGATTCTTCCAGGCACATTAATAGCTACAAAATAAAGGGAATTTAGTGATAAAATCATAAAGTATAACCTCTACTCACTTATTCAAAAAACTAAAGCAAAAACATGAGGTTAAGCAAGTTTCTAAGTCAAAAAGGGTGCATTTAGTATCATAATTATATCATAGATAATAGTATATTTAACCGTTATCACAAAATAAATCTGAGTTGCAGTTCCATTTTTGTGCCTAATTAGAGTTCAAACAAGTGTATTTTGATAAATTAAAATTATTGAAATAGTTAGCAAAGTGTCACAATGGCTTAGGCACAAAATCACCTCCAAAACCACCAATTTGGGTCAATTTCTGGAAGTAGAAAGGAGATTTTCAGTAGCAGTTTGGTTTTGAGTTAAATATGGGTTTAAACCTGTTTAAATTCAGCAAACAAAGTTGTTGAAGTGGTCATTTTTGATCAAGAACTGCTGTTGTGTAATTTTGAATACTAAACCATCAATTTTGAGTCAAATTGGGAAATGACAAGGTGAATTTGAGTTGTAAAATATTTTTAACTCATTTTAGAGTTTGAACACATGTAAAATCACTAAATAAAGGTGCTAAAGCGATCAGTTTCAAGTTTAAGCCACTCTGTGTAAAATTGAGTTTCGAACCACCAATTTCAAGTTATTTTTCCTGGTGTTGAGTAACTTCCAACCACTGTTTGCTAATTTCTTTCAAATAAATTCATCTTTGGATTGGTAAAAGCTAGTTCAATGTGTCAAAATGAAAATAAATTATTAAAAGAAGTATATTCAAGTGATTATAGGTATCAGTGAGTCGCACAGCGGAATAAAATAGATTATAAAAGCGAAAAGCGTGTTACGGTCAATAGCCAAGTTAAAATGGTCCGTTTTAAAAATTTGATTTTCTTAGAGAACTTTTATTAAGTAGTTGGTGTGCTAAAAGTTTAAATAGTGTAGGAAGGAGAAAATGAACAGAAAATTTTATCCTGATTCAAATCAAAATATTCTACGTCCAATCGTTAATCACTATAAATAGTGATTAACCTTTTTCACTAAAATGTTGTTGTACAAATTTCAAGATAATGAAATAAGCAAATAGTAGAAAACACCTTCCTTGGGCAAACGAATGGAAGAACCTTCCTTCAACAAACGAACCGGAAGAAAATTACTCAACCAACTTGAAGAGCATCGCTCCGACCTTAGATCCACTAAGCGCGAGCTTCTCCTATTCACAAGACTTGACAAGAGCACACTATCACTTGAGAACTTCCTCAGAAAATCTCTGTATTCTCAAATGGCATAGATAACCCACCAAGGGTTTGGTAAAGAGTATATATAGCCCAAAGGTCAGAATTTAAAAAAAACAACTCCCAACTGCCAGTGATAATCGATTATTGTAAGTAATAATCGATTATCCGTATCTGTTATGGGGTTTTCAAAAAGTGATAATCGATTATCCTAAGGAATAATCGATTATCTACGTGAGGAATGGTTTTCCAAATGAGCTAGTGATAATCAATTATTACACCAAATAATCGATTATCTGCGTAAACTTACTAAAGACAGGAAAAATTCTAAGTGTTTACATTTTCAAAGTTATTCCTATTACAATTGATTCTATAGAAATGCTTTTAAATAAATTTCAAGTAAAGTCTTCAAGTTCTTAACTTTGTAGCATCATCAAAATCCTTATCTTCAAGACATCAATGCTCCACATTGGTAACAAACTCTCCCTTTTTTATGATGATAAAAAAATCCTTGTTTAAAAGCATATTTGAATATCTGCACAAATTTCAAACTAACAAACATAGAACAAGTTAGTTGTAACTGAATTTGAAGTTTTTCTCCCCCTTTTTGATCATTAAGCAAAAAGAAAACATACTCCCCCTCAAAATGTTCTCCCCCTCAAAAAGTCAATTTATGCAATGAAGGAAAATGAAGAAGTTTTATTCATTGATGCAAAAGAAAAGTACAATTCACTCAAAATATAAAAGATAACACATAATAAAGCTTTAAGACAATTAGCTAATCTCTAAAAAGTAGGACTTTGGGGACGATCTAATGGTTGAAGATTTAGGCGTTCCTCAATGTTGCCTAAGTGAGTATCAAAATCTTCAAACCTTTCATGTACATATTCTTGATGAGTTTGTCGCACGTCAACAATTTGATCAAATCATGCTTGATAAGACAAAGTCATATCGTCAATTTGTTTGGATAGATTAGCAAAATATTCTTCCATTGTGAGAGAAGAGGATGAAGGCATGGCAGATGGTCCAGCTTCAGATGGAGCAGCAACTCTTACTGGTTCTGCCATATGGGCATCCATGCCATCATCTTCATCATCCTGATTGTCGTCATCCTTGTGAACAAGCACACATCCACGAGCAACAAATCCTATTTGTCGAAAGGTTGTCTCGCCAATTTCAGTCCCAATTGATTGGATGGCTTGGGTGTGTTCACCATCTACGCTTACTCCTTTGTATTCAAGAATTCTAGAGATGAGGAGAGCATATGTAAGGTGATATGTAGAGTATTTTTGAGCCTTTAACATGGTATCTGCAATAAGGGCTGGCCAATCAATATGAACATGATTCAAGATCCCATCCAAGAGGAGAAGATCTTGCTAAGAACATTGAGCATGATTTGTAGCACAAGGGCACAAGATCCACACAATAAAATAGTGGATCATTCGCTCCTTTACCTTGAATGCACCAACCAACTGTTGACGACAATTGGTTTGTTGTTGGGGGTTTCGCAGAAATGATTGGTATGTGAGAAGGCGGTTAAAGTCAAGAATGCCCAACTGAACCTTTACTGCATCATCCAATATTGTGAGCTTTGCGACATTGGTCCATATCGTCATCAAGGATGATTCAGACACCTTTCACCTAGGTTGTCACAATGACATCATGATATTTGAGGTTGTGGTAGAACACTCTAATCAGATCGGGATAGATGCATCCCTTTTGTTCAACGAAATGGGTGATACTCTAGGTACAAAATAAGTTAGGAAAATGAAAGCCATAGTATTTGTAGAGTTACAACCTGATATATTTGACACCCAGTATGCGACATTCTTGCCAAAAGTGGGCAAATTCTGCTTGTTTCTTCGGGTCAGAGATCCATCCTTGAATAAAGGCAGGACGAGGAGCTTTAGGACAAGATATTGAGGCACCACCAGTCCTTCTACGAGATCGCCTTGACACAATGATCGGTGTCGCACTCGATACAAATTTGATGTGCAATTAAGTGCAGTATAATACTCAAATTAATTAAAAATGATTGGTCACTAGCTCAATTACAATGCTTCCAATGACAGATTAGGAACAAATACTCACTCCTCTAACCCCTAATCGAACACAAGTTAACCAACTAAGCGAAGACTAACCATATTTTCATAAATGTGAACTAAGCGAACGCAATGCTAATATTCAACCAATTCTGCACCATACAGTTTCATCAACTAAGTGAAGATTAAACACCAATTGGGCAACTAAGCATATACCCAATCGCAAGTGCAAAACAGATTCAACATTATGCCAAGTTAGAGCAGCAGAAACACAATTATAGTCCAAAAATCTCATAGAAACGATGTAATTTTGCTAATGACCCACCAAGCAACTCTAAGCTAACATTAAATCAAAATTACAGCAGCAAAACGAAGTGAATTCATTCTAGAATAGCAGCAAACGAAATACAAACGAAGCACTATAGAAAACGCAATTCTGGAATCGAAATTGGAATCTAAACGCAACTACAAAGCACAAATTGAACTAGAAAACGTAAACGAACTTCGAAAACATACAACAATGCAAGAGTGAAAAACGAAATTGGGAACAAGGAGAACATAAGCAAACCTAAAACCCCCACAAAAGGGGGGGGGGGAGGGGATTGAAAAACGCCCAATGCAAGGAACCCTAAGAAGAAAAACGTAAAATGAAGGGAGATGACTTTTCCAAATCTGATTTGGGGTTTTAAAAGGGCAAAAGATGAAAATGCCCTCTATATGGGCTTCTTATAAAATATTGACCAAAAATAGACCCAAAAGTCAAATCTGGCCCAAATATAACATAAATAAAATTACAAAGCGAAATTAAATGGTGTTGCAGCCTTCTTGAAGTCTTAACCATAATTCCAAAATTGTTCTGCAATTAATAATTAGAATAATTAGATTCAAATAAACCATGTCAACACCAAATTTTGTCCGGGTAAATAAAATTTAACAAAAAATTAAAAAAATAAAAATATAAGAACAAAAATTAAAAATAATAAAATACTATTTGTTTTACTGTTTGCACCTCCTAATTAAATTTTTAACCCATAGCCCAATGGCCCAAACTAATCCCAATTTTTTTACTTCCTCACCACTTTTTTTTCTTGTCACACCTCACTCTCCACATTACCTTCCGCATCACCTTCCTTATTATCATCTTCCACATCATCCTCCACATTACCTACATTTTTCATTTACTATTACATTTTTTATATATTTATTTTTATTTTTTTTTCTAACTTTTCTAATTTTTCCACTTACTTTTTTATTTCACCTAATTTCTCCACCGACTTTTTATATTATTTCTTTTACCTATTTTTCACATTAACTTTTACTATTTACTATATTTTATTGCACTTACTTTCTGCACCAACTTTTTATATTATTTCTTTCACTTATTTTCCACATTAACTATTTTACTATTTACTTTTTTTTATTATATTTTATTTCACCTGTTTTTCTACCCACTTTTTATATTATTTCTTTCACTTATTTTTCAGATTAAATTTTACTATGTACCATATTTTATTTCACCTACTTTCTCCACCAACTTTTTATATTATTTCTTTCACTTATTTTTCACATTAACTTTTTCTATTCATCTTGTTTTATTATATTTTATTTCACATAATTTTTCCACCCACTTTTTATATTATTTCTTTTACTTATTTTGTACGTTAACTTTTACTATTTACTATATTTTATCTCACCTAATTTCTCCAACTTTTTTATATTATTTCTTTCACTTATTTTCCACATTAACTTTTACTATTTACCTTTTTTATTATATTTTATTTCATCTAAATTTTCCACCAACTTATTATATTATTTTTATTCATCAACTTTATCCATCCATAACTCTATAAATACCCATCCATTCTTCACTCCATTTTTAGACACAATTACAAAATATTCATCTCTTCTCTCTCAAAATCTCTTCATTCCATCCCAAAACTCTACTTCATTTTTCTCTCACACTTTACGATTTCCTAATCCCTTTATACACATTAAAACTCATGACATTTCTACTCCAAGGTCATCCTTTTCACCTTTCATCTACCTCTTCTCACAACTTATTGCAAGTAAGGTTTTCCTCCATCATTCAAGTCGTATAAGTACTTATTACGCAAAACAATAAAGCAAACCAAAAAACTCTGAGTACTCGTACGATATGCCTAGTGCTCATATGGAAAATCTAAATATTATATCAAAATACCAAAAAAAAATATATAAAATCTCCAAAAAGCTAAAATATATATCAAATTTTCATGCATTTAGTCTATGCCAGAACTACGTGATCTTTGATTCTCCATCAAAAGTGGAGATACGTAGGAGCAAGGTTAATCCTTGTCAGATTCACCTCCCAAAAATCCAAAATTTTCTGTAATCATTCTCAAACAATTTATAAATCATTTTCAAACATATTTTAAAAGAACTACGTACCCCTGCTTTCTCACATGAGAATAGGTAGGAGCAAGGTCAATCCTTGTTGGGCTTCCTAAAAAATAAAAAAAAAAGTATTTTTCTTTTACTTGTATTGTCTTGTATTGTTATTTTTGGGGAAAATAATCATTTTTAAAACCACATCATTTTTGCACATTTAATTAAAGGTACTGCCTTCAGGCAAACGTTGTAAGGTGCTAATACCTTTCATACACGTAACCAACTCCCGAACTCAGAAAATCTAATTTTCATAGACCATGTCTTTATTTTATGGTTTTTCCGTAGTTTTCCATAATAAGCTATGGTGACAACTCCAAACTCTGATTTCCAAATTCATTTATATTTTTTACGAGTCTCGCCGTCAATCCCCGTCGTGATCCCGGTTGCGATAATCCAAATTAGTTAAAAATATGAATTACTGATCAAATTACGCATAATTAGTGAAAATGAGACAATAATGAAGAATTAAACATAATTCACTAATATAATTTGGTGCGGAAAGCTAAGTGAATAGTACAAAATAATGATTTATCAAAATAGACCACACTTAGTCTTTTGCAGTCTTGGGAAAAATCAAAACACAGAACAAGGAACAATTCAAAAGACATCAAGAGAGTGACACAACCTTTAAGAAACAAAAACAAAAACAAAAAGACACACAAGTAAACAAACATATTTGCACAATCCTCAATGAATCTTGGAAAGAGAAAAGGAGTAGACAACATCCAACACATAGATACTCAGAGAAAGCAGATACTCATGGAAATCATCCTTGCAATTCAACACATGGCAAAATAATCAATCAGCTCAAGAGTTGAATCAAAAGAAACAGAACCTCACATATGCGCTATGATTGTTTCTCTCAAGTGTCTATGATAAACAATGTTAACTAAACACACTCAAGAAAGCAAACACAAACAGACTTGGCAAGCCTCTAATATCAACACTCCAAAACATATGCATGTTCAAATCATAAAGGTCTTTTTATAGTTGTAATGGGGCCAAGGATAAAAAGGGGAATAACATATGGATGAGAAGCTACAAACCAAAACAAATATAGAAACAATGAGGAACAAGTGAAAATACAATCAAATCACACCCAAAACCTCTAATTAAATCCTCTTCTTGACTCTATTATTCAAATTTTTTATTTTTCTCTATTTTTTCTTTCTTTTCTCATCTTGTCTCTTTACTTTTCTCTCTTTTTAGAACATAATTGTAAGAGACAAGATGTACACATATTTACAAAACAACTAAGAAGAGGAACCAACTAGCCAATTCATCAAAATCCCCAAGAAGATCACACTTGTTCCCGAAACAATTCCGAAGCTCCAAAATTCCCTAAGGTTAAGGTAATCATGGTTTTTCTTTTAAGGGTAATTAATGAGCTTAAAAATAAAGAACAGGGGAAAGCATAGGCTCAAAGGGGTTATTAAAGGATCAAAACAGAGTAGGCTTATTTGGCTAGAGAGGCTCAAGAACAAAATTGCTTTATCACTTCCAAACATGCATATTAATCAAGAATAATAAAAAAGAGTCACGCTAAGGCATATGTGCAAGCAGTCAAGAGATATATCACACACAAGAAAGAACATAAAGTGGCTAAAATATCACACAGGGTATTTGTCACAATCAAATCAACCTCTCAAGCATCATAATCATCTTTCCAAGCAAAGAAAAATAAGGATTTCAAACCAATAGTATCAATCGCGTGAAGGAAAAGCCTACAGCCTAAACAAAATCCAAGAATGAAGAGAAACATGCAAAATTGTACACAGACACAAGCTTAAAACAGAACAAAAACAAACTAGAACTAGAAAAATCTAAGCCAAGAAAAGCATAAAGAAAGCAAAAAATGAAAAAAGAAAAAGTGAAATAAAGGATCAAGGAAGGAATGTCCTCAATGTGTTATAAGCATAAGATTAGAGCAATCAGTACAATTAAAGGATCATGGACAAGTGCAATAAAAGTGGGGAAGGGAAGAGAAGGGAGAAGAAAACTCCCCTGAGTCAGGATGGAAGATGCATTATTTTGATCTTGCACAGAAATGTTTTCCACCACTAGATCAAGGAAGGAACTACTTTTGTGGAACTGCTTCATCCGCCAAATTTGATCGAGTAGGGAAATGTCTTCCACAACCGGATCTAAGAAGGAGAGATTGTTGATGAGCGGGTTCAATTGGTGCGTATTGATCTTCAAGCTTTTGTGTATGTGAGCACCTTTGTCTTCCACTATGGGTGTTTGTTGGTCAAATTCATATGTACCTCCTGTAATAGGGTTACTGCAATGTGGCTCCAAAGAATTGACATGCAGAGGTATAACACCTAATGTATCAAATATACTCTCAGAACATGAATCAAGTTTAAATCACCCGAATCAAATTAATATGCAATAAAGTGCAGTATAGAATAGGAAGTGACTCCTAGGTCGTCTCTCAATGACTAAATATTGGTTCAGTCATTAGATCAAACACTTGGTGGGGGGTTTTGTGGACAGTTTTGTAGTATGAAATGAACTCAATTAAAACTTGAATTCAACACAGATTAAAAAAGATTGGTCATTAACTCAATTACAATGCTTCCAATGACATATTAGCAATAATTAAACACTACCCTAACCCTTAATCCCACACAGGCTAGCCAACTAAGCAAAGACTAACCATGCTTTCATAATTGCAAACTAAGCGAATGCAATGCACAAATTCAATCAATTCTGCTCCATACAGTCCAATCAACTAAGCGAAGATTAAACACCAATTAGGCAACTAAGCATATACCCAATCACAAGCAAATTGAATGTTAAGCCAAATTAGACCAGCAAAATCACAATTTCAACTCAGAAATCTCAAGGAAACAATGCAATTTCGTTAATGACCAACCAAGCACACTTAAGCTATCATTAAAATGAAACCCAAAAAGCAATATGAAATGGAATTAGAGCACAAAACGCAACTTAAATGGGCAAAACGAAACTACTTGTAGAAACGTAAATGGAAGCAAGAAAAGAAATGGAAATTGCACTTGAAAACGTAAATGATTCATTACAAAAAAAGGAAAAGAAAGAACCTAAACCCCTAAAAGGGGTAGGGGGGTGGAAAACGAACCAAAGCTCCAAAACCTAGAGGAGAAAACACAAATGAGGGAGAGGGAGGAATTGAAATCTGATTTGGGATTTTAAAGCCCCTAAATTACGAAAATGCCCTTACTATGGGCTTGACCTAAATGTTGACCAAAAATGGGCTCAAAGTCATAAAGTTTGACCCAATTACATTATAAACGAATTCACTAACACAATTCGATGCGGAAAACTAAGTGAATAGTATAAAATATTGATTCATCAAAATAGACCACACTTAGTCTTTTGCACTCCAGGACAAAATCAAGACGCAAAACAAGGAACAATTCAAAAGGCATCAAAAGAGTGACACGACCTTTTGGAAACAAAAAATAAACAAAAAAAAATAGACACAAAAGTGAACAATTAGATTTACACAATCCTCAATGCATCTTGGAGAGAGAAAAAAAGTACACAAGATCCATCACAAAAATAATCAGAGAAATGAGACACTTATGGAAATCATCCAAGCAATTCAAAACATGGTAGAATAATCAATCAGCTTAAGAGGTGAATCAAAAGCAACAAAAAATCTCACAGATGCACTATTACTACTTCTCTCAAGTGTATAGGGTAAACAATGTCAACTCAATGCACTCAAGAAAGCAAACCTAAACAAACTTGGAAAGCCTCTAATATCAATACTCAAAACATATGCATGTTCAAATCAAAAGGTCTTTTTATGGTTGTAATAGGGACAAAGACAATAGAGGATAACATATGGATGAGAAGCTACAAACCAAAAGAAATAGAGGAGCAATGCAGAACAAGTGGCAATACAATCACATCACACCCAAAACCTCTAATTCAATGCTCTTCTTAACTCCATTATTCAAATGTTTTTATTTTTATCAATTTTCTCTATTTTATTCTTTTTTTCTCATCTTGTCTCTTTTCTTTTCTCTCTTTTTAGAACGCAATTGTAAGGGGGACCAACTAACCAATTCATCAAAATCCCTAAGAAGGCCATACTTTTTTCCCAAAACAATTCCCTAAGGTTAAGGTAATCATGGTTTTTCACTTAAGGGTAAGTAATGAGCTTGAAAACAGATAACAGGTGATGGACAAATTTGTAAGCACCAAAATATGATGTCACAAACTTGTTTCACAATCGGCAAGTATGACCGAATCGTTCAAGTAATAAAACTTGGTAAGACCAAGTATCGTTCTTCCCAAAGGACTCACGGCCTAGTTTAGTTATGTGATTTGTTGATTAGCTAGGACTTACAAACGAAATATTCAAAGTTTAATATGCAAAGACAAAAATAAACATGTATGCATGAATTGATCAATGGCAAAGACAAAAGATAAACACTTTCAATGAATTATATAAATGAATATGTTGTTGGGGGTCAATTTCATCTCATCCACTCTCATATATTTTAGGAATTCAACATTCAAATCATCATTGTTAATGCCACTCTCTAATGTACCATTCTAGATGGCTTCTCCCTAATCAAATAGTTCATACAATTCCTAGCATTCCTAATGATTAGTTCATTACAGCAGGAGCTTAAAGGCAACCAATATAATGTTGTCAGTAAAATATTGGGAGAAATTCCCCGGATCTAGACTTCCCCGTACGTGTCCGTATCGACAAAACCAATAATCATGCATTAGAATGAGTTAAACAATGCAAGCATTGAGCAAAGAGGAAAAACCCTAACTAATGATGAAAGAAAGCATATGTCTTAATTCAAAGATGTACTCAACAAATCCATATATGAGAGCTTCAAGAGATTACATTGATTCCCCAACAAACATACAAGGTTTAGTTCACCATCGTCATGGTGAACCTAGATGAATAACAATGAAAGAATGAAAGAATAAACCCAATAAAGGTGAAGAGGTAGCCTGAGCATCCAAGATCCTCCTTCAAAGGGGTGGAAGAGAGAGTGTTTGCCTCGTTTCTGCCAAAGATACTAAACTAAAGGACGTGCAAGCCCTTATATACTAATTTAGAGTTACAAAAGATTACAAAAGCCCAAGCCCAAAGAGTACCGCTCAGCGGTATTTACCGCTCAGCGGTAGTTGCGCGTCACAATTCTTCCCCTCAGCGGCCATTTGCCCCTCAGCGTGACTCCCGCAACCTCCTGAGTGCCGCTCAGCGGTAGTTTGCCGCTGAGCGGTGCCTTCGTCTTCTCTTTTTGCACTCTTTCTTGTCTTTTCTAATGTCACTTCTCTCCTTCTTCACTCTTTGCACCAAATTCACCCTAAAACCTGCACAAAAACACTCAAATCAAGTGTAAACCTGTCCAGCTCTCTTATTTCTGAAAATAAAGATAAAAGGTGTGATTTCAAGCTAGTTTCTAAGTCTAAAGGTTGCTTTTAGTATCAATTTTAAGCATGAAAATAACAGTTTTTCAACTGTTATCACAACCCCAAACTTAGAACTTTGCTTGTCCTCAAGCAAACAAAATGTAACTCCATCTCCAACCAATTCATATGATGGTTCACTCATTCAAAATCCTCTTTTCAAGATAAGTAATAACTTCACTCAAACTTATGATCAAGAGTTCAATCAAGATATGCACATGCTTTAGTGTTCACAAAGTCATTTAAGTTCCAACAAATGCTATTTTTCATGAATGATCAATCAATTAAGCATGGATGTTCATGTGTTCATGGAATATTTCCTCACCAGGTAAAGTGTTTCACTCAACACACAAGTGTATAAGAGGTAAGTGTTTCACTCATTCACTCTACTATCACAATGTCACATGAATCAACTTTGCCTTTCATTTTACCACAATCAAAAACATTCACAAGCATGCATCATCACAAGGACTTTTCAATGGCTTATAATGTGGCTGGGCTAACAAGAAAATTGGTTTTTCTGGATCACAAAATCCTTGAGTTAAGAGAATCATAACAACACAATTATTCTTATTCATTCCCAACTTTTGTTTGCCTTTTCATTTGCATTGAGCTTTACTTCTTTTCTTTTCTTTTCTTTTGCATATTCTTTCTTTTTAGCTCTTAGCTCAATGCTTTTCCTTTTTCATGATTTCCCAATAACCCCAAACTTGAACATTTATCAATACCACACAAGATCTTCTACTTAACTCAAGGTAAA
The DNA here is from genome assembly GCA_034642375.1 of Vigna nakashimae. NCBI lineage: Eukaryota > Viridiplantae > Streptophyta > Magnoliopsida > Fabales > Fabaceae > Vigna > Vigna nakashimae. The sequence goes on from CM067765.1 coordinate 28,952,676, forward strand.
GATTTTCAATCAAGGGTTCAGTGTATGTTTAAGGTTATGGGTTCAAAGGATAGAACACAAAGTGTTCTCTTTTAGTAGGCTAACTTTATCAATTTGGCCAATAAAAAGGGTTTCAAAAACACGGCCTTGATCACATGATGCAAAACAAGCAATTGATTCAATCATAGAAAACCTGGGCAAAATCATTCATGCTTTCAAAGTAATAGCATTCAACAATAACAACTCTGGAGCTCAAAACCTCACATATAAGCTCATTCACATTTGACATACACATCCTGCTTAATTTCACAATCACAATCATGATATCATGCATTTGTTCACAAAGCTTGTGAATTACCTGTATAAGCATTTTTTTGTGCACATCTATCTCAACATCAATCAATCAATAAGCATCATCAAACATTACTTATCACATAAACACAGTTAATAACAAACCATCACACAAACCAGGTATTCAATAGAGTACATCAAACCCTAATCTAGAAACAAAAATAAATAAGTTCAGAAAGTTTAAACCGCAAAAGCATAAAACATGTGATAGCATTCATCAGTAAATGCTATCTCAGCTCCTCATCAGTCTGAGCTGTCCTCTGTATCTTCCTCCTCCTCTTCATCATCATCTTCATCAAAAGTATCCTCCTCCTCAGCTTCTTCTTCTTCCATGTCTCGAGCTGAAGATTCAGCTCCTCCAGCTCCTCCATGGAATGGTTCTTCTGGCCAAGCTACGACGTTATGGAATTCATCCATAGTCCACCTGTGTGCTGGAGGGGTATCATACATCCCCACTATCATCTCAGCCGTGGCCACCTGCCCTCTGTGGATGGACTGCAACTGAGCACCTATAAGAGACATATACATGTCCCTCATCTGGAATGGTTCTGCCTCATGTGTATCAGCAGATGTCCGGCTCTGTGCTGGTCCTCTCTCTCTACGAGCCTGGCGTGGTGGAACGGGCTGAGCTGCCTCCTCACCTCCACAATACTGTCTGTAATAGGCCTCATCTATAGCTTTTCTTGGCCTCTCAAATGGTGGAACAGAAGTGTCCACCCCAGCTAGCTTGCAGAGGTGAGTGATCAAAGAAGGATGTCCCAGTGGTGCTTTGTTGTTTGAGGTGTTAGCACACACACTAATCTCATCAGCTATCACCTGCCCAATATTAACATTCAAACTTCTGATAGCACAGTAGATGAATAGTGCCCTGCTGAGAGTGATATCTGACACATGTGAGCATGGCTGAATGTTGGCATGAGAAAATGCCATCCAATACTTTGCAAGAGGAGTCAAATCTGTCCTCCTAATGTTAACCACTGCTCCAGATCTATTCCTTTGAAAGTGTCCTCCAGGTATGCACAACACTCTCTCAACATCCTCAAAGTCAGCACCTTCCTCCATGCTAAGAGCAAACTGACATTGCTCACCAGCCCACACAGTATCCAGGAAGTTATTAATGGAATCAGGATCATACCTGATGGCATGGCCTCTAACATATCCCAAATAGTTCTCAGCTGGATAGTCACCAATCTTCTTGGCATTAGTGTAGAATTCCTTAACCACAGCTATGTTGGCAGGTGCTGGATAAGTGGCTAGCTTCCCCCAGTCATTCCCTAACACTTGCTCTCCAAATTGAGGAGCAAAGTTAGGTATCATTCCGACCTTTCTCTCCATCAGAAGTCTCCTGTCCTGAACCACCCTAAAGTGCTTCTCATGTTTCCTGGAGAGGAACCTGCCATTATGTGGCTGCTCTGGTTCCTTTTCCTTCCTCTTGGTTGCCATGGTTTTCAATCTCTTTCCAGAAGAGGATGCCATTCCTGCATTCAAACACAAATCCAAAACCACAGAACATGATGTTAATCATTAGTAACATACAGGACACAACTCCTTTCGAAGCTAAACCACCGCTGAGGGCCAGAATTTCCCCTCAGCGCCACCAGTGCAACACACCAACACGCAAAAAGCCAGAAAAAGCAAATCTGGCAGAGTACCGCTCAGCGGTAAATACCGCTCAGCGGTGACCTGCAGATTTTTGCAAAACTCGTTTTTAAACTGCCCTAACTCCACCCAAATGCAATTTTCAGTTTTCCAGTACATAATCAAGCAGTTTAATCGGTTCAAACATCAAATATATCATCAAATCATGCATAGAAATCAAAAGCCCTAAATATTCATGCTTTGACAATCACATTCAAATTCAAGAACCCTAGAATGACAAAATGCATTTTACTTACTTGGGTGGAGATCCTAGATGATATGAGAATGCTTCCAAACTAGAATACTCTCTTCCAACCCCAAACTTTGATGGCACACTAGTGAAAAAGTGAGTGGAAGAGAAATTTTTCTAAGAGGGAAGAGTAAAAAGATGTGGGAAACCTAAGAGAGAGTATGAGGGAGTGTTTCTGCAGAGAAGGGCTTGAAAAAAATGTCAAAACGCGCAGGTTAGGGTTTAAAAATACCCCAATGGGCTCGGGTTCCGCTAAGGGGAACTTAAGCCCATCAGCGTTAGTACCGCTCAGCGGTAATTGCCGCTCAGCGGCACTTTCGTGATGTGCCCTTCTCCTTCTTTTCTTGACCTACGTGCCTTCCTAGCATACCCCTCATAGGTTCCCTGCAATTCAATGTTAAAAATGCTTATGCAAACCCTAATTAAAATAAAACAAACAAAAACAATCAATCAACTGGGTTGCCTCCCAGGTAGCGCTTGTTTAACGTCACGAGCCTGACCCAAAATCCACCAACACCCATCAGTAGGTGTTTCACTTACCAGCACCCATCAGTAGGTGCAAAATCTTCTCAGCAACACCCATCAGTAGGTGTTACAAACCTAGTATCCTTCAGTAGATACTTAACCACCTAGCATCCTTCAGTAGATGCTATAACAACAAAATAATGTCCAGAATAATGTTCACAGTTTAAAAATTACAAAATATTAAAACAAAAGTTTGTAAATCCACTGGGTTGCCTCCCAACAAGCGCTTTTTTAACGTCACTAGCTTGACCCAATAAAGCTCACGTTCCATCTTCTTTAAAGTTGATGTTATCCTTCCACCAACTTATCAACTGCTTCCTTAGGACTGTTTTGGATTCTCTGGAATATGGAGACTCTATCTCTATCATCTCCTTCTCTTTAAAACCTTTTACAACCCACAACTTGTTCTTGAATCTTACAGGTGTGCCAAGTTGGAGTCCTCTTTCCTTCCAGTCTCTAAGAACTTCCTTTCCTTTTCCACTTTCATCTACCTTGGGTACCTGAAAATACAAACAATGGTTATCAGAAACTTTAAAATTTTCATGTTTACCTCTAGTTATGGGTGCATCTTGAAATGCAGCTTTATAACTGGCCTCTTCCTCCTTTGCTTGTATCTCATCTTTAAACACATTCACCACCACTCTCTCCTCTCTGTCCTGGAGCACCACTATACCTTCATTAACATCTATAATAACCCTGGCCGTTTTCATAAACGGTCTTCCCAGTATGAAAGGTATCTTTTCGGTCTCCATCTTCATCACCACAAAGTCTGCCAAGAACTGAAGTTTGCCAACACAAACTACAATGTCTTCTGCAATCCCACATGGCTCCTTTGAATATCCATCAGCCATTACCAGATTAACCTTTGCAGGTTTTATTTTCACATGGCCAATTTGCTCCAATAGAGAGTAAGGCATCAAGTTAACACTTGAGCCTAAGTCAAGGAGAGCTTTCTTCACCTTTTTCTTCCCTATAGTGCAAGGGATAGAAAAACTACCTGGATCAGCAGCTTTTGGTGGGAATGATTCTTTCTTAACAGTTACACACTTTTCATCATCATCATCTCTACGTTTTCTTTTTGTAGAGGTTCCCTCATCAGATTTTGTGTACACTGCTATTTTCTGTAAGATTTGTTCCCAAGGAGCTTCATTATCAACCATTCTGAATAAGTCTGTGAAATCCATTGGTTTCTCCTGATTTGTTAGAAAAGGAAAAGTATCCTTTCTTTCTTCTTCTCTTCTCTCTTCTGTTTCATCTTCTTCTGACTCAATACTCTCTTCATTTACACTCTTGACCACTTTGCATTCTTCTCTAGGGTTAACCTCAGTATTAGCCCCAAAGTTTCTGTGTGGTCTTTCTTCCAACTGCTTAGTGATCTGACCCATCTGAATCTCCAAGTTCTTTATAGCAGCTTCAGTGCTCTTTTGGGAGGATTCAGTTTTCTGAATAAATTGTTGAAGAGTTTCTTCCAACCTTGTAGATCTTTCATTGAGCATAGAAATTTGTTGCCACATGGTTGGTTGCTGCTGCTGTTGCTTATTAAATTGATTAGCCTGCCCAGTTTGTCCTTGGCCAATACTTGGATGTGGTTTCCAACCCTGATTATAATTACCTTGACGGTATGGAAACTGATTAGCCATGAAGTTAACATCCTCCACGGCTTCCACAGGAAAAGCACATTGGCCATTGATGTGATCTCCTCCACATAGTTCGCACAACTGGGTTTGTACCTGTGCAGCAGATTTTAACTCTTTTGGTAATGAAGCAAGAGTTTTGGTCAGAGTCTCCAGCTGTTGAGTCAGAATTTTATTTTGGGCTAGCAGAGCATCATGGGTTTGTAATTGAAGAACCCCTTTCTGTTGCATAGGGGCGCCTCTTTCATTGTGAAGCTCATTATCACTTGTAGCCATATTTTCAATAATCTCAGTGGCTTCCTCTGGAGTCTTCCATTTGATATTGCCCCCAGCTGAGGCATCTAGCATCATCTTGGTTTGTGAACCAAGCCCTCCAAGGAAAGTTAGGACTACTTCTTGATCCTCAAAGCCATGCGTGGGAGTTTTACGTAATAAGCTTTTGTACCTGTCCCATGCATGTCCCAGTGATTCCTCCATGCCCTGCTTGAATGAAGATATCTCTTGCTTGCCTTTAGTTACTTTAGATTGTGGGAAGTATTTGTTTAGAAACTTTGTAACCACTGCTTCCCACTCTGTGAAACTTTCTTCTGGAAAAGAGTTTAACCAAAGCTTAGCATTGCCTCCCAAGGAGAAAGGAAACAAACTAAGTTTGATTGCTTCGTCTGGCACCCCATTAATTTTGACCGTGTTGCAGATCTCATTAAAGGTAGTAAGGTGCTCATATGGGCTTTCATGTGATAACCCATTAAATTGATTACTCTTCACCAGTTGAATCAGTGCTGGTTTGACCTCCATGTTGGCAGCATTGACTCTAGGTCTAGATATGCTATTGAAGTGCTGAGGTCCAGCAAGATTAGTGTAATCAGCAAGAGTTCTTCTAACATTATTGCTCTCCATACTTCCTGTGCTATGAACAGAACCTTGTGGTGATGATTGTAAGAGAGTTTCTGGAGAAGGGAAAAGTTCTCTAGACGTTCTGATTCTTCTCCTCCTTCTACTCTCTTCTAGGCCTTCAAGAAGTGGTTCTGTTGTTTTCTTACTCCTATTTCGAATTGCTTCCTGCATGCACAAGAAACAAAACCCTAGAACAGATTTGTTAGCACAAAAAGAAGATATATATTCAAAAGATAAAAAGAGAAAAGATTCAGAAGATAAGAAGATAAAAGATTCAAAAGATAAAAAGATAAAAGATAAAATAAAATTTAAAAATAACATAAAATCTAACCTAAAAGATAAAATAAAATCTAAACTAACCAAATAAAATAAAATCTAATCTAATCTAAAAAGATAAAACATAAAAAGATAAAAACAGAAAATAAAAACAGAAATTTAAAATTAAAGTCAAAGATAATCAATAATCACACAAATTAACCAGTTAAACCACGAATCCCCGGCAACGGCGCCAAAAACTTGATGGACAAATTTGTAAGCACCAAAATATGATGTCACAAACTTGTTTCACAATCGGCAAGTATGACCGAATCGTTCAAGTAATAAAACTTGGTAAGACCAAGTATCGTTCTTCCCAAAGGACTCACGGCCTAGTTTAGTTATGTGATTTGTTGATTAGCTAGGACTTACAAACGAAATATTCAAAGTTTAATATGCAAAGACAAAAATAAACATGTATGCATGAATTGATCAATGGCAAAGACAAAAGATAAACACTTTCAATGAATTATATAAATGAATATGTTGTTGGGGGTCAATTTCATCTCATCCACTCTCATATATTTTAGGAATTCAACATTCAAATCATCATTGTTAATGCCACTCTCTAATGTACCATTCTAGATGGCTTCTCCCTAATCAAATAGTTCATACAATTCCTAGCATTCCTAATGATTAGTTCATTACAGCAGGAGCTTAAAGGCAACCAATATAATGTTGTCAGTAAAATATTGGGAGAAATTCCCCGGATCTAGACTTCCCCGTACGTGTCCGTATCGACAAAACCAATAATCATGCATTAGAATGAGTTAAACAATGCAAGCATTGAGCAAAGAGGAAAAACCCTAACTAATGATGAAAGAAAGCATATGTCTTAATTCAAAGATGTACTCAACAAATCCATATATGAGAGCTTCAAGAGATTACATTGATTCCCCAACAAACATACAAGGTTTAGTTCACCATCGTCATGGTGAACCTAGATGAATAACAATGAAAGAATGAAAGAATAAACCCAATAAAGGTGAAGAGGTAGCCTGAGCATCCAAGATCCTCCTTCAAAGGGGTGGAAGAGAGAGTGTTTGCCTCGTTTCTGCCAAAGATACTAAACTAAAGGACGTGCAAGCCCTTATATACTAATTTAGAGTTACAAAAGATTACAAAAGCCCAAGCCCAAAGAGTACCGCTCAGCGGTATTTACCGCTCAGCGGTAGTTGCGCGTCACAATTCTTCCCCTCAGCGGCCATTTGCCCCTCAGCGTGACTCCCGCAACCTCCTGAGTGCCGCTCAGCGGTAGTTTGCCGCTGAGCGGTGCCTTCGTCTTCTCTTTTTGCACTCTTTCTTGTCTTTTCTAATGTCACTTCTCTCCTTCTTCACTCTTTGCACCAAATTCACCCTAAAACCTGCACAAAAACACTCAAATCAAGTGTAAACCTGTCCAGCTCTCTTATTTCTGAAAATAAAGATAAAAGGTGTGATTTCAAGCTAGTTTCTAAGTCTAAAGGTTGCTTTTAGTATCAATTTTAAGCATGAAAATAACAGTTTTTCAACTGTTATCAACAGGGGAAAACATGACTCAACAAGGGTTATCAAAGGATTAAAAGAAGGAAAGCTTATTTGGCTAGAGAGGCTCAAGAACAAAATTGCCTTCATCACTTTCAAACATGCATAACAATCAAGAATTATCAACACGAGTCAAGCCAAGGCATATGTGCAAGCAATCAAGAGATAAATCACATAAGAAAGAACATCAAGTGGCTCAAATTCTCACATAGGGTATTTCTGTCACAATCAAATCAACCTCTCAAACATCATAATCATCTTTCCAAGCAAATAAAAGCAAGGATTTCAAACCAATAGTATCAATCACGGGAAGGAAATCCTACAACCTAAACAAACTCCAGAAATAAAGAGAATCATGCAAAACTCTACACCATACACAACAAAAACAACCTAAAAAAGAAAAAGATTTAACAAAGAAAACAAAAACAAAAGAGAAGAATCAAAATCTCCCCCAGTAAACCATACTTAAACTACACAATGTCCTCAGTGTGTCACAAACAATAAGATCAGAGCAATCAATAAAGTCAAAAGATGAAGGATAAGTGCAATAGAAGTGAGGAAATGAGGAGAAGGAAAAGGAAAAATCCCCTAAGTCAGGGTGGAAGTTTCCAAATTTGAACTAGTAGGGAGATGTTTTCCACCACTAGCTCCAGCAGGGCAGTTTTTAAGAGGAACTGCTTCATCCTCCAAATTTGATCGAGTAGGGAAATGTCTTCCACGGTTGGATCTAAGAAGGAAGGATTGTGGATGAGTGGGTTTAGTTGATGCTTGTTGATCTTCAAGATTTTGTGTATGTAAGCACCTTTGTCTTCAAATGTGGGTGTTTGTTGGTCAAATTCGTGTGTACCTCCTGGAATAAAGTTAGTAGATGGTGGCTCCAAAGAATCTGTATGCAGAGGTATGACACCCAATCTCAATGTATCAGGCTGAACATCAGATATACTTTCAAAACATGAATCAAGTTCAAATTTAGAAGCAATATCAATAACAGACTCAGATTCATGTTCAGTGCATGGAGAATAAACATTCAGATGTGATAGAAAAAAGTGGTTCTCATCATGCAGAGAGAGAATTAAAAACTTGCTCATCAGCAATATTGTTGAGATTGTTGATAGGGGAGCATTGGTTTAGCTGAACCCACAATCTTAGTAATATCTGAGTTTTTGATGATGACAACGCATAATTAATAACACATGTGTATTTTGTTAGGGCTAGAAATGTTATTGCTTCTACACTAAGCATGGATGAATTTTCAGGATTTCCCAATGTAAAACTGCTAATGAAATGTGGGAGGTTCTTGAAGTCACACATAAAGGAACGGATGAAGTGAAAAGAGCAAGAAAGAATTGTCTCATACAGGAGTATGAGCTGTTACGAATGAAAGCAGGAGAGACTGTGTATGAAGTACATAAACGATTCACACACATAGTCAATCACCTCATGGCTATAGGGAAAGTGTTTGATAAAGAAGAAATCAACATAAAGATCCTGAAAAGCCTCAATAGAAGCTGGCAGCCGAAAGTCACTGCAATATCTGAATCAAGAGACTTGACCAACATGAACATGACCACCTTATTTGGAAAACTCAGAGAACATGAATTGGTGCTTGGAAGGCTAAAGGAGGAAGAAGAAATTGAAGAAAAGAAATCAATTACTCTAAAGGTCACAAGTAAGAAATCCACAAAGAATCTTGAACCTGAAGCTGAATAAAATGCAAAAGTACCAGAAAAGGAAATCATGAATATGATGGTGAGAAAATTTAACAAATTCATGAAGAATAAAAATTATGCAACTAACAGTGCATGCTTTTCAAGAGGAGGAAAGAAGAACTCAAAAAGCAACGCTGTACAATGTTATAAATGTGGAAAGGATGGTCATATCAAGTCTGACTGTCCAAACTTGAAGAACAAGCAGAAAGAATTCACCAAGTATCTCAGGACAAGAACAGGAAGCAAAGGAAAGCTTATATTGCTTACGAAAACAATGATGAAGACTCTTCAAGTGATGATGATTGTAGCATTGAAGAGGAGTCAAATTTATGTTTAATGGAAGGCTCTACACACTCTGATGATGGTAGTGATAGTGAATTTTAGAATGAACCAATAGAGGTCAAGTACTACATGCTGTTGGATGCATTTCAGGAGATACATGCAAAAGCCATGCATTTCCAGTATAAGGTTAATCGATTATCCTCTAAGAGAAGAGACTATGAATACATAATTGATAATGTAGTAGAGGATATTGAAAAGCTCGAAAAAGATCTTGAAAATGCTCTGAAATCTGCAAAGACAATCAAGACCGAGATATAAATTGTTGAGAAAGAATGTGATAATTGTCTAGTACACCTTGAGAAAATTGATTACTTAACCAACATGTTAGCTAAATTTACACAAGGCAAATAAAATCTTGATGTTGTTTTAAGATCATCTGGAAGAACTATCTATAGATAAGGTATTGGTTATAAGGCTAAAAGTAATAGGATAAACTCAAAGAAATTTATTGATTTTAGTAAACTTACTCCTAATGCATGCTTTTACTGCAACCCACTTGGTCATAATGTTAGAAATTGCTATTTTAGAAATGTTGGAATTCCACAGGGAAAATACAAATGGGTTCCCAAGGAACAACCTCCTTCTACTAACAAAACAGGACCCAAGTTCAAATGGGTACCAGTGTCAAAACCTTTTAATTGTTCTGCAGGAAAGGAGCAGTAGTTGCTGAAGTAGTATTCAACTCAAGGAGGAACTACAATGATGAAATAAAAAATTCTTGAGATTCTAAAAGTGGTAACTGCTGTATTTACATTGCATCATGCAAAATAATTGTTTTTATGATTAATTGTCAAATGCATGTGTGTTGTATGTCTGATTGTTTGATTGTTTTTGTAAAAATCTGGTTATGTGTTTTTTTAACTGATTTTATTATATGCTGAGTAGAATATGTTCTATGTATGTGTTTCTTTGTTTTTAAAATCACTCTGTTAAAACATGAAGTCGACTTTGATTTTAAAGGAACTGATTAAAATTTTCTGTTATGGACTTTCTATTTCTGAAAATAAATTTGGGCCTGATTGAATCATTGTTGTTCGCGCCTTTATTTATATGTTGGTATGCTTTGAATATGCTTCTTAGTTGTGTAACACAAAACCCTTATCTGTGTCGAAGTGTCTCTGCACATTCCACTACTTCTACAATGGCCTCCTTATCTAAACGTATCAGGAAAGTTCCTCCATCCGAAAGAAATGCAAGTCTTTCAGGGTGGATTAGTGACAACACTGCTAGAGAAAGGTTCATGGGTTGGAAAAGTGTAAAAGATGTTGCTCCACACAAATGAATTGAGTTATCTTTGTTCAGAAATGAAGGATTTATTTTTCAAGAAAAACTTGAGCATTAAGGCCTATCTACCTTCGTTTAGATGAAGGGTGATCATTATCCAGAACTTGTTGAAGTATTTGACAAAAATATCAAAGTAGTTGATGGGATCATCCGCTTACGTGTAAAAGTAGTAAACATTGTTATCAACAATGATACTTGGCTACAGGTTGTTGGACTCAAGGATGAAGGGCACATGTTACACCTACCTGACTATTTGCAAAATAGGTGGACTAAAAAGACACAAATGTTTAAAGACTGTATGAGGTATCCAGGAAGGTATAAGAAGGAAAAAGGATTTCTGGAAAGGTAACTCTAACATGCATTGGTCTGAAGAAAACTGCTTTAGGATGGATATTCAATGATGTACAAAGTTCATCCAAAGATCAAGATGAAGTACCTGATTGTGATAGTAAACAGATCTTACTATCTCCTAAGTATGAGTTTGAAACATTTGTGGTAAATAAGTTTGAGAAAGTCTCCAAGAGAGCTAGCATGATGAAGAAATCACTTATGAGAATGAATGACAAAATGGACGAAATTATCAAGAATAATGTGGAAAGCTCCACATCAACAGAAGAATCAACTGATGGGGTTGAAGAGTCATCAGATGAGGATTCTATGGAGTCATCTAAAATAGAATAAGGGTCCTATGATTACAACTTTTAGTTTATTTTGGCTGAAGTGATTTATTTTCTGTGTTAACTGTATTGTCTTGCTTTCTTTTGTAATAGATGGCTTTATATGCCATTCTTGTTTTGACTTTATTTGACTGTACTTCAAGTTTGATATTAATGAAATCAATGTGAATCAAATATGTGATTCAAAGAGTATATCAGTGAATTGAATAAAACTGATTGCATTAAATCGATTACACTGTGCTTATATGCGAATGAATTATTGATTACTGTTACTTTCATACATTTGCATACTCACACATTAATTCCTGTATGACATTGATTCTAAAATGCTTGATTTGGAAAGACATTGAAAGATTTTGCAGGAATATCACTTACTGACTAGATGGAACTGGATAATCTGAAGTATGCTACAGCAAAAAATCGACTCTGACTGAGATCAAATCGATTAAACATCAACAGGGGTTTAAAGATTCCAAAACTGGAATATCTGATATCTTTAGATCTTGTTTTATTTGTTGTTGATTGTTTATTTCTTCTTATATCTCTATGCTTATCTGCTGCATAAAATATCTGAGATTGATTGATTGAATCAGTATTGCTATGTTATTGATGTGATATGTTTGATCTGATACAATGTTAATACATGCTGATAAATGCTCTGGCATATTCTGATTACTGCATTGTGCATCTGTATTTTGAGATTGAAATATGCATAATGATAGGGGGGGAAATCTTAATTTCATTGGAATATCTTTGACAAGGGGAGCATCATTATTTGTTTTTTGATGATTATCTGATGCATATCTACATGCTTGATTATCTGTATATCAATTCCATTGTGCTTACCTTTTTGGCTAATGCCCAAAGGGGGAGAATTATGTTGATTGGTAATTGATTAATAATCTGTATTGAGTTGTGCAACATGGTTGATTATTAATCATGGTTGTGCATCTTAAAAAAAGGGGGAAATTGTTGAGATTGTTGATAGGGGGAGCACTGGTTTAGCTGAACCCACAATCTCAATAATATATGATTTTTTGATGATGACAACACATAATTAATAACACGTGTATTTTGTGTTACATGTTCCATGCTTACATGTTATATGCGTATATGAGAACATGATTGTGTATTGTTGTGTTGTTCATTGCATTTCATTGTGTTATATATGTGATTTTATACATGAATGCATGACACATGTTTTTGGATGAGAAAAACCACAAGCACTAATGTTGAATTTTAATTGCGTGGCAAAAAACCAGTTTTAAGTCGATTACATTATGGGGTGAATCGACTAAAACTCGTGTCTTTGCACAAACCTTTTTTCAAGTGTGCTGTGAGAGTTTTTCAAAGAGAAAAGTTTTCAAAACTTTGCTTAACATTGTTGCATAATTGATTGATGGCGATATGTATTCGATTAAGTTTGTTATTGTTTTGAAATCTATTAATGCTTTATATAACTGTCACAACGACTATATTTTTAAATGTGTTGACCAAGCATTAAATGCTATTTGACTGCATTAATTGTGAATTCAATTAATTGCTTTGACTGCTACTAACTGTTATAACTGAATTGATGTATTCGACTGCATTAGTAGCAAAGTCGATTATATTGCGTCTGATACGAGTTTATCTATAAATTGACGCGAATTTGATTTCTCTAAGAACTTTTGTGATTCTAACATTTTCATATTCTTTTGCAGAAAAATGTAAACCTTACAGAAAGAGAAAAAACTCCAAGAAACTAGTTTGACTGTGGTGATCAACTACTTGTGATTTCTTGAAGAGCAAGAATGTTGAGTTTCAAAGTCTGATCTATCTGCACATTTGGGTGTCTAGTGCAAGATCAAGTTCTACAATCTGCTGAAGATTGGGTTGAGTTCCCTATTGTGATTATAGGAATAAGGACGTGTTGTGTTCTTGACTTTGAGGGTGCCTCAAAGGGTTAGACTCCAGAAGAGGGGATTCTTGCTACTAGTCTATTTATGTACTACCTACATTTTGATTAGAGAGTTAGAGAGGTGTTTTATATTTTTAACTTGAGGTCTTTATAAAAACCTTGTTGTAAAAACTTTGATAATTATAGCACATTGGCTTCTTGTGGTTGGAAGGACACTGGATGTAGGCTTGGTTGAACCAGTATAAAAACTCACGTTTGATCTTTCTTATCTCTACTCTTTTACATTCAATCGATTATACTTTATACTCATTCGATTAAATTTCCACTGCATTGAAAATCTTTTAACTTGCATTTCAAGAAAAGGTTAAAGGCATCTCCTTTAGTGAAAAAGTTTTTGAAAGTTTTATTTTTGTACTTCACCAATTCACCCCCTCTTGGTGTGAGAAATTGAGTCATTCAATTTTAACAAATATAATCATCAACATACCTATCAACAACATAATCATTAATAACACAATCAAACTGAGGTATGTTTACCTCCATTTCCCTAAAGATTGCTAGAGTCTCCTTGTCTTGTCCTTCCATGTTCTTAACTTGAATGAGAGACATAAGCAAATTATCACTAGTGGAGGAAGATGAAGAGAGTCTACTTGGCTCAAAATTCTTGCTCATATTTGTCTGGTCCTCAAAAACTTTATGAGTATCAATCTCCTCAGGTGCAAGACTAGGGGCATTTGAAGGTAGGAAAGTAGGTGGCACAGTAGTAAGCACATGACTCTGCTTCCCATCTCTTAGGTTAATGGCAATGACATAATCTGGAATCTGAACAGTCTGAAAGTGTAATTGCTCTAAATGTTGAGACTGTTCCTGAGTGAGCTGATTGGCCATCTGTCCCATCTGATCAGTCAAACTCTGGATGTAAGCTCTTGTTTTCTGCTAAAACTGCATGTTCTGCATGGTCATCTGCTCCAACAACTCCTTCAATGTAGTCTCAGAAGTAGAAGACTAAGGAGTTGTTTAGGTAGAAGCATCATGTTGTTGTAGCTGTTGTTGTTACTAGACTAGTGGAGGAGGCGTGCAAGAATTTTGAAATGGTGGTTCTTGATTTTGATGTTGCTGTCGAGTACCATACCATGTTGAATACAAAAGAATTCATCCAAGAACAGTCGCTTAAGATTTTCCCAAGAAGTGATACAACCTAAAGGAAGACAATAAAGCCAATCCCTTTCTGCTTCTAGTAATGATTGCAGAAATGACCATAAGAACATGTGGTCATCCTGGACACGTGGAGGTTTCATTGTAGAGCAAATGTTATGGAACTCCTTTAAATGTTTATGCGGGCATTCACTTACAAAACCATGAAACTTAGGCAACAAATGTATCAATCCAGTGTTGAGAACGCAATGAACTTCATCCTCATAAGGTGGAATTGGCTCCCAAAGAGGACTCTCAGAAGTTGGAGGATGAGCCATATTATTCTCAGCATAGAAATCAGTAGAATACATATGAGAATCTGAAGTAGAATTTGATGCAACTGATGCAATATGCCCAAAATATGGAGGGTTGCACACAGAAGGAGAATCATAATCAGAGTTACATGCAGAAGAAAACTCATAATCAAAGACACATGCAGAAGGAAAATCATAATCAGAGGCATTGGCAAAATAAGCATTATGCACACAACTAGGAAGACATTGAAAAAGAGAATGCACTTAATTATGCAACTAAGGCTATCTAAATGCAAAGACTACAAATTCCTAGAGTGCTTAACTAATCTATGAAAAGTCCTATCAATATCAGGATCAAAGGGTCGTCATGGCCCAATATTGCCCTTAGCCATAAACTAAGTCAACGCTATCAGCAAAAGTAAAAAAAGTGCAAACATAAGGGTGTACAAATTAAGTAATTCAGAATGGCTTAAAGTTTGTGACAAACCCCCAAAAATCATGAAAAGATAGCACAAAAAATTTCAAATCAAAGCTCAAAGTATTGGTATGTGAACGGACACAACAAAGTATGAAAAATGGTAAAAATAACACTTCAAAAATAGAAAAGAAATAGCAAACAACCCTTTTGTTACAAATCATTTCAGAATGGGATGCAAATTTGTCACAAATCCCAAAATATCATGAAGAGATAACATAAAAATTTTCACATAAAAATTCAAAGAGCAATTATGTCAACAGACGCAGGAAAGTGCAAAAAACAGTAAAAATAAAACTTCAAAAATAAAAAAGAATTAGTAAAGGACTTTATTTTGGAATTCTAGGGCCTACCTCTTAGAAAACACAATTCTGGAATTGAAATTGGAAACTAAATGCAACTGCAAAACACAAGTTGAACTAGAAAACGTAAATGAACTTCGAAAACATAAATGGACAACAATGAAAGAGGGAAAAACGAAATTGGAAACGTAAATGGAAGCAAGAGATGAAATTCAAAATCAAATTGAAAACGGAATTCATTCAATACAAGAAAAAGAAGAACGAAAGCAAACCTAATACCCCCACAAAATGGGGGGGGGTTGAAAAACGCCCAATGCTAGGAACCCTAAGAAGAAAAACGTAAAATGAAGGGAGAGGACTTTCCTAAATCTGATTTGGGGTTTTAAAGACGAAAATGCCCTCTATAATGGCTTCTTACAAAATATTGACCAAAAATAGGCCCAAAAGTCAAATAAGGTGCAAAACTAATATAAATAAATGGTGTTGCAGCTCTGTTGAAGTCTTAACCATAATTCCAAAATTGTCCTGCAATTATTAATTGGAATAATTAAATTCAAATATTCCAAATTAATTATAATTAAAAATATGAATTACTTATCCAATTAAGCCCAATTAGTGTAAATGAGATAATAATGGAGAATTAAACACAATTCACTAATATAATTTGGTGCAGAAAGCTAAGTGAATAGTACAAAATAATGATTTATCAGTCAGCCATGATAAGCAAAGGAGATATGAGTAGAGGGTACGATAAGGGTGATGAGAACAAGAGTGAAACTTGTGGAAATAATGAATTTGGAAGAGTTTGGGTTCAAAGAGTGGATGTTAATCGATTATGAATGAGTATTTATAGGGACAATCTAAAAACTAGCCGTTTATGATCGTTTAAAGCCGTTTTTGAACGTTGTAACGACTCTATTTTTGAATCTGTGTCGTGTGATAATCGATTATCACTAATGATAATCAATTATCTGGTCAAGAAATAATTTCTAGAAAAGCAATGATAATCGATTATTGATGGAGATAATCTATTATCTATTCATGAAAAACCCATATTTAAAAGCGAGCTAGGATAATCAATTAAGCCTCACAATAATCGATTATTTTCGAACCTAAGAGTTTTTCTAAAAGCTCAAGATAATTGATTATATGTATAGAATAATTGATTAAATACACTGGAGTTACGAGAAAAACTTAAAAATCTCATAAATTGTGATTCTAAGACATATCTATCACTCCCAACTCTCTTCTAAGATCATAAAACCTATCCTTGGGTAATGCCCTGGTGAAAATATCAACTAATTGATGTAATGTATCAATATATTCTATTGTGCAATCACCCTTTTGAATATGATCTCTTAAGCATTGGTGTCTTATCTCTATGTGTTTGGTTTTGGAATGCATTATAGGGTTCTTGGTTAGGTTTATGGCACTAGTGTTATCACATTTTAAAGGAATGTGACCAAGGAAGATATCAAAATCTTCCAATTGTTGTTCCATCCACAAAATTGGGGCACAACAGTTTCCAGCAGCAATGTATTCTGCTTTTGTGGTAGACAGGACTATAGACGCATTTTCGGCCGTCCGGCCTCAAGTATTCGATTATTCAACCTAAAATATTCGGCCATCCGGCCTCAACAAGTTGGCATCCTACCTCAACTATTCATCCATTCGGCCTAAACTTCTCGGCCTTCCATTTGGCCTCAAAGGTACTTAACCAAATTTGGCATCAAGTGTTCAAAAATTCGGCCATCCGGCCTCAACTATTCGGTTGTTCGGTCTCACAGGTACTTAGCCAAATTTAGCATCAAGTGTTCGGCCTCAAAGGAATCCCTGTCGACCACCTAGGCCAACCATATGGTTAGACTATAAACGATAATAACTCATTAAACCCCTAATTCTGATTAAGGTGTGATTAAGCTGTCATTAGGCCAGCGAAAGGTAAAGACCCATCAGAACTAGTATAAATAAAAGGTCTTAGGTATGACTTTAAGATTACGATGCCCAATATATGCACTACTAGCTATGCCAATCGCTTGGTTACATTACTAAATTGAGCATCGGAGTGCCTTTGAGAGGTGCCCGCCCACACGACTTAGACAAGGAGGAGGGAGAATAGACAACATAACTTGGAGGATGGAGGACCACTAGGGAGCCCTTCCGGCCTACAAGATAACTTGGGAGGATCACTAAGGAACATATTTGGTCTTCAAGACAACCTGGAGTGCTTTGAGTAAGGGACTTCAACCCTATACCTGAAACACGTAGTGATCACTGTGGGGCCGAATGAGTATTCCCCATTGTAGCCATAAGAAACCAATGAGTGGTACTTTAAAGAACCTGAATTTCTCAGTCATCCGACCTCCACTATCTGGCCTCCACCATTAAAGTTAGGCCATACTTTGGCCCTAAGTGTTGAGAATCAGCTGTCCGGCCATACCTTGGCCTTAGCTTCTTAGCCTCCCATGGCCTCAATCGTCCGGTCATACCTTGACCTCTTAGTATAGGTGATAGGATCCTGCATACAAACCACTTGATCAACCGACAGCTTACCGCTCGGTGAGGAACGTTTTCCGTGAACTCTCACTCGAGTTTCTTTGACCGACTAATTTTACCTCAACAACATCAACAAGCTTTTGTAGCTAACTATTTTGATATAATTATCATAAATTCATTTTATTATTCAATATTATATTGTTAAATTTTTATTCAGGGTCCAATTACACATTTACCACTTAGCCAAGTTTGGTCTCAAGTGTTCGACCTCAACAATTGGTCGGGCGGTGAACGGTGAGTTTATTAACGAACGACTGCCGCCCGGTTCAGATAAAGCCAAAGTTGATGAACAAAGAGTTCCAAAAGAAACCACTGTCAACTAGGTCGGGCGGTGAACAACGAGTTCGTTAACGAAACATTGATGCCCGTTCAGATAAAGCCCAAGTTGATGAACAGAGAGTTCCGAAAGGAACCACTATCAACTTGGTCGGGCGGTGAATGGCGAGTTTGTTGACAAACCATTGTCACCCGGTTCAGATGAAACCCAAGTTGATGAACGGAGAGTTCCGAAACGAACCACTGTCAACTTGGTCGGACTCATTGTCAACTTAGCCGAAGGTCGGCGCCGTGGATCTTCAAAAATGGAATCCTGGCCGGCCTCACCCAAGGTGGGCGACCGTGGATCTTCACCTAAGGAATCCCGACTGACCTTACCCAAGGTTGGCAACCGTGGATCTTTAACAGAGGAATCCCGACAAGCCTCTTTGAAGGTTGGCGATCGTCGATCTTCACCAAAGGAATCCCGGCCAGCCTCACCCAAAGTCGGGGACCGTGGATCTTCACCAAAGGAATCCTGACCAGCCTCATCGAAGGTCGTTGACTGTTGATCTTCACCAATGGAATCTCAGCTGGCCTCATCGAAGGTCGGTGACCGTTGATCTTCACCAAATATTCCCGCCCAGCCTCACCTTAGGTCGGTGACCGTGGATCTTCACCAAGGGAATCCTGGTCGGCCTCACCCAAGGTCTGTGATCGTGGATCTTCACCAAAGGTATTTAACCATTCTGTGATTCAGCCTCACAAGTACTTAGCCAACTTTGGCAACAAATGTTCAACAATTCGGCCATCCGGCCTCAACTACTTGGTCATTCGACCTCAACTGCTCGGCCTTCCATTCGGTGTCACAGGTAGTTAGCAAAATTTGGCATCAAACGATCAACAATTCGGCCTTCCGGCCTCAACTATTTAGTCATCTGGCCTCAACTATTCGGCCATCCAGCCTCGACTACTCTACCTTTCATTTGGCCTCGCAGATAATTAGCCAAATTTGGCATCAAACATTCAACAATTCGACCATCCGGCCTCAATAATTCAGCGATCCGTCCTCAATAATTCAGCCTCACAAGTACTTAGCCAACTTTGGCAACAAATGTTCAACAATTCGGCCATCCGGCCTCAACTATTCGGCCATTCGACCTCAACTGCTCGGCCTCCCATTCGGCGTCACAGGTAGTTAGCAAAATTTGGCATCAAACGATCAACAATTCGGCCTTCTGGCCTCAACTATTTAGTCATCTGGCCTCAACTATTCGGCCATCCGGCCTTGACTACTCTACCTTTCATTTGGCCTCACAGATACTTAGCCAAATTTGGCATCAAACATTCAACAATTCGACCATCCGGCCTCAACAATTCAGCGATCTGTCCTCAATAATTCAGCCATCCGGCCTTAACTCTTCGGTCATTCAACCTCAATTACTTGGCTTTCCATTCGGCGTCACAGTTATTTAGCCAAATTTGGCATCAAGTGTTCGACCTCAAAGGAATCCCTGCTGGCAACAACGAAGGTCGGCGACCATGGATCTTCATTTAAGAAGTCCCGATTGACCTCACCGAAATGTAATGACCGCGAATCTCAAATACATGTCACTCAAGCAGGATTAGTAGCCTATCCAGCTTAGCCGACCAGGACATGACCCCTTTTAGTCTTCAAACTAGTCATCTTATTAATCAATGAACAAAAAGGACATAGAGAAAAAAACCAATCAGAGAACCCGACTTTATCAGAAGCGGCAATTGTAGAACCCCTTCGCATAATTAACATAATGCTCGGGCTTGGGACGCTTATGTACCGTACAGTCTCCTAGCACCACCATACTAGGTAGATCGACCACCCAGACCGACAACCAGACTATCTATCATACGATTTGCTGACACCACTAGAGTAGGCTGACCGACCACCGGACCGGGCCGACCACCAGACCAGGCCGACCACCTAGGCTAACCCACATGGTCAGATTATAAACGATAATAACTCATTAAGCTCCTAATGCAGATTCGAATTGCCATATTTTGAAAAGGATTGTACAGAATATGGAATAACAATTGGTTTGAAAAAGAAGTTAATATTTGAAGACTCAATAATGATTGGAAAAGAAGTAAAGAATTGGAAACCTTCCCTTTTACGTTCCATGATTTTGAAGGAGTTGAATTTGCCATAAATAGCAATTTCTCTCTTTCTCTATTTCCCACTACTTTCTTCTTTTCTTCTTCTCTTCTCTTTTCCTCTTCTCTTCTTTCTCTTTCTCATTTCTCTTTATCCTTTCTCTCTTCTTCTCTCTCTCTTCTTTCTCTCTTCTAATGGAATCCTACCTGACGTACCTTTCTTAGTGTTCTCTTTTTATATTTTTACATTTCATTGTATACGTAGCTTAGCTTGCAAGGAGCATGGGTTACTATAAATACCCAGCTCCTCTCTTGTAATGAGACTTTTGAGATTAATGAGAATTGAGTTTTTTGAAACCAGAAACATTTCTCCCTTGAGAATCAAGGCTAGAGAGTCCAAAGACTCCCTCTAGCCACCTTCCAAGCACACTTCCTATTTTTCATTCTTCCATTTTACTCCATTGTGCTTCCATTAATGCTCTCCTCCACGATGCATTGTTCATTCCTCCAAGCCAGCTTCTCGCGCACATCATTCAACCAATCTTCATTCACCACGCGTCAGAGGCCATTGCCTTATCATTTTCTCTCTCATGCATTAGAGAGCATCTTCATTTCTCACATTTTCCACTTCCAAGAAACCTCATCTTAGGTTTTCCTCTCAAGTGCATCACCATCACTGTAAGTCTTGTTCTCATCACAGATTCACTTCGCCACTCTCATTTCTCCCTCGCCACAACCTCTTCTCACCATTTCTTCATATTTTAACCGATTAAACACCTTTCCTCACATTGTTTTCCATTTTCAACCGATTGAACCCTCCTTTGCTTCAATCTAACACATTTCCACCGATTAAACTCCGTTTCTCACCAATTAATCGGTTCTGTTTAGTGATTCCTCACCGTTTTAGGGTTTTCCACCGTTTAAACCTAGGTCTAGGGTTTTTCCTGAGTTCTTTTTTGATTCCGCTTCGATCTCGAGTTCTCCTCCGATTAGGTCTCGAGTTTTGGTTTCTCCTCCAAGGTATACATCTTTCCGCTGCATATTTCTGCGTCGGAGAAGCTTCGAGGAGGTCCGGTTCGTGTTTTTGTAGCTTTAATCGACCTCTCCTTGGAGCTCGACCATTAGTTGGCATCAGAGCTCAGGTTGCGTCCATGCTTCAAAGGTAAGTATCTCTCTTTCAATTCTTGTTTCAGTTTTATTCCCGTCTCTGTCCTTGTTTCTAGTTTTGTATTTTGATTCTGTCTTGATTATGAGTTTCCTTCAATTTATGAGTTAAGTTTGATTTGCCTCCCTATTTTATTCATTGTTTGTGTTGTTTCGATTAATATCACGTTATCTATTTTCCTAGTTTTTGTTAGTTTCATCTTCTCTGTTCGAGCTATTGATTTTGTCTTCTCACTTTGAGATTCAAATCTCAGTGTTTAGGATTCTATAATTGTGGTTTGTTTTAATTGTCATTTGAATTTGAGCTTAACTAGTTGTTGCTTATGTTTTGTGATTCATTTGAGTTTCCTGCACTGAGTAAGTTCTGCCCACTATATATAAGCTATGACATTGGATTAATGAGCTTGGTGGCAGATTTCAGTGCTAGAGATAATGAATATCATGTTTCTTGAATTTGTTAATGTTTGTTGATAGCTTTGCATTGGTTTACAACACTAATTTAGTGCCTAATTTGTTTCTTGTTATTTCTGCACTTGATTGAGAATTTGGCATTGAGATGCATCTGATTAATTGAGCCAGTACCATGTGCATACTATATAAGTATTGAATTGCTTTGGCAAAGCTTGGTTGCACTGAGAAAACTCTAATAGAGTCTCTTTACAGTAGGCCGAACTACATATTTCCTTGCTTGAGTCATTTGCTTTGTTTTTGATCATTTTAGTAGTAGATCGTTGTTGAAATTCAATGTATTCAATTCTAGAGTGATTTGTGTTTGCTATCACTAGTGCAAAAACAGCATATAATGTCACACATTCAACGTCGTAGAACTAAATATGCAACGTTAGATATAACCGGTGGCATTTTCGTAAATAAATTGATTCACTCCACGTCATTTACTAAAATAGTGCGCCGTTTAAAAAGTATTAACGTCAAACAAGAAACATATCGACGTAATCTAAAATGTATTAACGTCAAATATGACCAACATCGACGTAAAACAATGACCTTAGAATCACATAACGTTAACTTAAGAAACATTTGGCGTTCAATTTAAAATAAAAAAATAACAAAATAGTGGTTTGCTTCCAGCAGTAATATAGAACGTCGCACAAGTTGGGGTTGGACGTGATTGTCGTAATCACATAACGTCATTAAGGAAGCAGTTGACGTCCAATACAAAATAAATAAATACTAAATATTGATTTAATTAGTATGACGTCTACCATAACAACGGAAGGACGTTGTATACTACAGCTAGGAGTTATTTGTTTATTTTTCATTTAAATCAACCCATAAAATGTCAATTTTATATTGGCTTAGACATTTTGTTATTTAGTTCTTTTTTATTATTTTTTCTTTTTCTTTTAAACTAACCATATAACGTCCAATTCTTCTTCACGTTCGACGTTGTATTTTCCATAAATTATACTTTTTAATTTTTCTTCTAAACCAAACGAAAAAACGTCATTGTACTCATGACTTTGACGTTTTATTAAGCGAAGGTAGCCACATATCAAGCCACCTAACAGAACAGACAACGTTAACAATAACCTCAGTCCCTCTTTTTTTTGCCTTTTTTCTTTTTTCTTTTAAACCAACCAAAGAATGTCGAACTCTTTCACCAATTTGACGTTTTTTTTCAGAAATAATTTGTTTTTCTTTTAAACCAACGAATAAAAAAGAAAAAGAAAAAATAGAGCGACCTTTGCCTTTGGATAACAAATAATACATCATTTGCCCAAGGAATCCGACGTTTATTGTTGGATTAAAAGAAAAAAAGAATTAAACCAAAAAGACACTTTAGAAGTCTGAAGAAATTGACGTCAACCGCTTCGTTTTCTAGCAGCAAACTGTATTTTCCCATATATCATTTAAGTAGACTGTCTTTTATTATTGAAGCACATATCAAGCCCATATTAGGCCTTTCCCAAAAGT
Source organism: Vigna nakashimae (assembly GCA_034642375.1). NCBI lineage: Eukaryota > Viridiplantae > Streptophyta > Magnoliopsida > Fabales > Fabaceae > Vigna > Vigna nakashimae. The sequence continues at coordinate 28,975,963 of CM067765.1, forward strand.
AATTATTTATGTAGACATCCATTTATAAAATTTCTTTTAACAACTCCAAGGTTTCTTTGTGTTAACTTGCAACAACTCCAAGGCCTTTCAAAATGCTACAACATTCATAAAATTCATAAACTCCTTCAAAACATTTAAAAGATAGATCCTACAGAGGATGCCTATAAATACAGTCTCAAAGACTTAGATAACCTGTAGACATCCATTTATAAAATTTCTGATATGAACTCCATTTGTTAATTTTTTTCTTTGTGTTTTATGTTATCTCCTTCAAGGACACAAAAAAGCTCGAAGGAGTATAGAAAACCAAAGGAAAAGGTTGATAGATTTGGATTTCGCATCCTTTGAAAACGCTACTCCTCCTTCACTAAACTACAAAACTACCAAAAACAAATTCATGTTAACTTTTTCCATTGGTTTGTTATTAATTCCTCTACTAAATGAAGAAATTTCTTTATTAACAATGAACGCATAGTAGCAAACCAGACGAAAATGTTAACACTTACGAATTTAAAACAGACTCTATTAAAAAAAATCCTTCTTCATCTTAACAAAGAAAAAGGTTGAAAGATTTGGATTTTGCGCCCTTTCAAAACGCTACAACCTCCATTCACAAAAATCTTTCTACATTTTAACAATGCTACGAATCTTTTCGTGATTTGATTTTCATTTTTTTCGTATGTTTAGTGTTATTATGTTTTTCCTTTGTTTCGTTTCCATTTATAACCTACGTAATAATGGATTTCTTTTAGAAATTCTTCAAATAATTTTAAGTCGAATATTGAAGGAAAATTGACGTCCCTATGTATTTCCTAAACAACGTGGTCGTCGAGTGGTGTCAATATTGGACGTAGCATTTATCATGCCCTGCCAACAGTCTTTTCCCATATACCTGGACGTGAAGTGGTGTCAGTATATGATGTGCATCTCTTCGTTTCTAACACAACATTTATCAAGCCCAACCAACTGCGTTTTCCCATATAAAGTTGGACTTTGTATTTGAATTTAAAAAGGATAAATAAAAAAAGGGAGCGACCTTTGGGTTTGGTTAACGAATAATACGTCACATGCCCAAGAAATTGGATGTTTATTGTTGGTTTAAACGAAAAAAAAATAAAAAGGGAGTAATCTGGATGACAATAATACGTCGAAGTCTAAAGAATGACATTAACCTCTTCGTGTCATAATTTTCTATTAATATTACGTCGGGTAGCTTTACTAATCGACGTACTATTGGTGTTCTAAAAGAATAAAAAAAATAAAAAGAGTGAAATTATATATTCAATGTAATGATGTAACATTAAAAATTTCAATTACAATCATACAAGTGATTTAATCAATTTAAACAATTCAATCACCATTCACTAATGTTACTACCAAAAGAGAATTTTATTAATATTCAAAAGATTATTAGAACCAACAAAACAAAAGATGGCTTAAGAAGCCACTGATTAGAAAATTAAAATCAAACAACGAAAATTCATATTCTTCTGTTGCAGAATTATTGTTGATCCCTTTCTGGTTGTTCACATCTCCTTCCTTTCCATTTTGTCGGTGATTTTTCAATCCTTAGAGTCTTTTGTCAATGACTGTGTCAACTTTCAATTTACTTGAGCCCCAAGAATCTTTTTAGCGATGCTGACATACAGAAGATGATTACAACCAGCAAAACAAAAGATGACTTAAGAAGTCACTGATTACAAAATTAAAATAAAAGAACAAAAATCCATATTCTTTTGTTGCAGTCAGCTTTCAATTTACTTGAGCCCCAAGAATCTTTTTGAGCGATTCTGACATACAATCTATTTTCACCGCATAACCATCTTGCCCACTCATCTTCTTCAGTTTTTGTCGAATCTGTTTTGTTGGCACTCCAAGAATCAGATATGGGATAGACTTGTTGATGATAATCACTTTTTATCTCAGTGAATCCAATAAGTCCTTGATGACCAATCCAAATTTGAAAGAGAAATCCTTCTTTGCTGATCGGTTGATAAACGACAATCCCAATCCAAACCTCTTTGATCAGCTTCATATCAACCCCCTTGACTTTGTTACAAAATGTTTCATCACTCATCTTTAAGTTGGAGTAGAACACGGTCACCAATTTCAGATATTTGTGAGAAACCATGGTTTTAATCTTCGTTAGACTAAAAAGCTTCCGTCAAATGTCTTCACCACTAATCCAACCTGTAGGATTAGCATTCCTTGCAATCCGGGCAACCTTCCATTTTCTTCTTGATAATGATGAAGAAGTCATTTCAGATCAGATTCTAGAACGTCTTTCACATTTCTAGGGTTTGTAACTCTTCAGTTTAGAAAACACTGAGTGCGTTTTGAAATCTAGTATTTATAAAGTTGTGCATCACTTCTTATCAGTTTCAGGCCCAACTAAAATTTTCAATTTTGTATATCCCATTAAAATAATTTCATCAACGACGAATGTCAAAAGGGTTCGACGTTTTATTATGCGGTTGAAGTTGAACTCTGACCATATAAGGATTATCTTGATGGGCGACGAATTTCTAAAGGGTTTGACGTTTTATTATACGGTTGAAATTGAACTCTGACAATATAAGAATTGACTTGACAATATAAGAATTGACTTGATGGGCACTGGAGTAGTGGGGCGCATTGTGGCTCCCAGCATTTTCTTTAAATACAGTTTCAGATCCTTTGGAACTACCCTTTGAAAACCTACACTATAGAGCTTTCGTAACCAAATTCATGTTAACTTTTTGCTTAGGGTGTCCATTAATACCTCTACTAAACGAAGACATTTCTTTGTTAACGATGAAGGCATGGTGGATACCCTGAGGAAAATGTGAACAGTTATGAATTTCAAAAACATTCTCCATTATTTTTCTATTTTTTTATTTAATTTGTGTGTTTTTTTTAATGTAGTTTCTTGTTCAAGTAAAAGATATAGGACGTCGAATAGAAATCAAATTCGACGAAAAACTTTAACAGGGACATTAAAAGTTAATAAACTTCAAGGTTTAAAAATGAATACTTTTGTAGGCAAATAAATCTTCATATAGTTTGATTAAATCTATCATGTATCATTGTCAGAAGCAAAATTCTTAAACCCTTCTGATAATTGTCTAAATCTTGTTCTCAGATGGCTTCTTCATCTTCACGGCGTGGAAAGAAGGTTGCACACCTTCTAAGAAATTCTAGTCCAAATGGGTGGATCACACGAAGAAAGATACAAATTTGGATGTTATAGAAAACTCTTCAAGGCGGTCCCTGACAAGTTCTTGGATGTGGAATTATTCAGAAGGGAGGGGTTTATCTTTCAAGAATGGCTTGTAGAAGTTGGTCTTCTAAAATTTGTAGAAATGACTAGTGATTGCTATCCTGACCTGGTACAGGTCTTCTACCACAATCTGAAGGTTGTCGATGGTGTTATATGCTCTCGGGTGAAATATGCAATATTAAAATTGATGACGAGATATGGCTATCTTTTACTGGTCTCAAAGCAAAAGGCTTCATGTCTCATGAAAGAAATTCTGAACTCAACCAATGGACCAACAAGAAGAAAATTTATAAGGAATATCTGAGAAATCCAATAAGGCTAAAGGTATACAAGTTGTATCTACTTGATGGTTTGAAAATGGAAGAAACAATGTGTGCCTTTTGAAGACAAATTTATGAACACCTAAAAATGGCGCCACAATCTTGTTTAACAATCGGCAAGTGTGACCGAATCGTATCAAGTAATAAAACAAGGTAAGAACAAGTATCGTTTTCCCAAAGGACTCACGGCCTAGTTTAGCTATATGATTTATTGATTATTTGAGACTTGAGAACAAATTGACTGTAGGTTTAAATGCAAAAGACAGTAATTAAATATGTATGTATGAATTTGATCAATGGAGAAAAACATAATACAAACACTTCAATCAATTAGATGGATGAGTATGTTGTTGGGGTTATCAATTTCATCTTATCCACTCTCATATACTTTAGGAATTCATCATTCTTTTCATCAATGCTAATGCCACTCTCTAAATCACCTTGCAAGAAGGCCTATCCTTAATTACGAGTTCAACAATTCCTATCATTCCTAGTAATTAATTCTTAAGTGCAGAAGTTTAACGGCAACCAATATGCTATTGGGAGAAATTCCCCGGATCTAGATTTCCCCATATCGACAAAATCACTAAGCATGGCAATGAATGAGTTAAACAAAGAAAGCTTTACGCAAAGAGGAAAAACCCTAACTAATGATGAAAGAAAGCTTAAGTCTTAAAAATAAGATGTTAAAACAAATTCCATATACGAGAGTTTCACAAGATTACATTGATTTCCCAACAACAATACAAGGTTTAGTTCACCATATTCATGGTGAAACTAGATGAATAATAATGAAAGAATGAAAGATAAAACCCTAGAAAGAGGAGGAGGTAGCCTGAGCATCCAAGATCTTCCTTCAAGGCGTGGAAAAGTGAGTGTTTGCTTCGTCTCAGCCAAAGATACAAACCCTAGGACGTCGTAAAGCTTATATACTATTCTAAAAATACAGAAAATTAGGTCCAAGCCCATAAAAGTGCCGCTCAACAGTAAACTACCGCTCAGCGGTAAGTGCGTGAGTTGATTCTTCCCCTTCAGCGGCATTTTCACCCCTTAGCGGATCCATCGTGATTGCCTGAGTGCTGCTCAGCGGTAATTGAGACTTCTCTTTTTGCACTTTTTGATGTCTTTTCTGATTCCATTTCTATCTTCTTCACTTCTTTCACCAAATTCACCTTAAAACCTGCATAAAACACTGAAATCAAGCATAAACCTGTCCAGCTCTCTTATTTCTAAAAATATGACCAAAAGCATGATTTCAAGCTAGTTTCTAAGTGTTTAAGGTTGCTTTTAGTATCACTTTTAAGAATGAAAATAACAATTTTTCAACTATTATCACTTTTGTACTTACTTGGGTAATACTACCTAGAAGACGTTTACGTGATCGTCTAACTACTACAGATTTATTTTTGGTTCATGCCATAAAATTCGGATACCAACCAACTAGGTTGCTGTCATGAGTGAGCACATGATTGAAATTGCAAGTAGTCATGGACATATTCTGCCATATGGTGTTTTTATCAACCGTGTATTAAAATTGAAAGTAGTCCATTTTAGTTTATTTTCTGAAATTAATGTAATATTTTAATATATTTTAGTATATTTTTGTATGTTTGAACTCTGTTTGAAATTTTAATATATACTTTTCGTGGTTATATTTTCATATTTTTCCTTTGTTTAATGTTATTATGGGTTTATTTTTTAAGAATAGGAAAAAATGAATGTTACGTCGCATATTGTAAAAGTCGACGTCAAAGATCATGTCCATTTTTATAAATACACTTGCGCATCCTTGATCTAGTCCTCCACTTATAAAATTTAGTCGTAACTTGTCACTCTGATATCATATTTTTTATGTTTCCTCATAGCTCTTCCTAGGTCATCACAAAAGTTAGGGTGATGTAGGGAAGAGCTATAGAAAACATAAAAAATAAGTTAACAATTTGGATTTCGTTTCAAGTAGTACAATTTCATTCATATTCATAGTGATTACAATCAGATTAGAAGCAAAATAGACACATAACAGAAACACAAAACTGACTCCATACTAAAATTCTAAGCCTCTATTCTAATTCAGAATATTTCCATTGAATCCTCCTCACTAGACTCTTCACTTGAATCTTCAGTTGGAGAGTCATTTTTATTCTTTTTTCTCATGCAAAGCGTCTATCTTCTGTTCCAGTCTTCTGACTTTTCCAACAACAAATCTTTCAAAATTGGTTTCAGGGACGAAGTTGGTGCGGTCTTCATTTAGTGCAGGTGTGCTTCCAGAACTTTGAACCATTTTCTCTTCATCCTTGAAGCACCATCCCTTTGTGGTCTTCACAAGGCCAATGGAAGTCAAGGTGTTTCGATTTATAACATTTGAGCAATTATAAGAGCATTTCTTTTCACCACTAACATCCACACCTTGAAGGGTTAGGATTTTGCTGATAAACACAGCATATGGTAGATGTCGTGCATGTTTGGTTCCTGCAACAATCATATGATCTTTTATTACTTCCACCCAATTGGTAGGAACATCATTCTTGATGGCATACAGCAGAAAAACATCTTCAATTTTCACTTTGTCTTGTACTTGTACAGGTTTAGTAGGTAAAATCACCCAAACAAGAATGCGTAGTGTTATTTTTTCTTCTTTATTCAATCCCCCGTGCAAATATAATCTTTCAATTGTGTATCTCCCAGGAAACCTTAACCAGTTACTGTACACGTCCTTTTTCTTCAGCCATCTGTTTGTTTCTGAGTACCGTAAGTGAGAGAATAACCCTTCGGCTTTTAACCCAACAAGTTGAAACCAGACATCATTGTCAATGTGAACATTTACTCCTTTTACTCAAGAATGAAGGCCACCATCTATGTTTCTCATATTGTTGTAGAAGACCCTTACTAAGTCAGGGTACCAATACCCTTCATCTGGACAAGTGTAGAGAGACCTTGAGTTTCAATCCATTCCTAGAAGTGAAATCCCTCCTTTTCAAATAAGTCGAGGTTCAAATATTTGTGAGGAACAATATGTTTAAAGTTCGTCCACCTCAAAAACTCTAGACGAGTCTCCTCATCACTGATCCACCCGGAGAGATCATCATTTCCTGTAGCTACAACAACCGTTCCTTTGTATAGGACGTTGGTGATCCCAAAAAGTTGACATCAATCACCAAGCCTTTACGTCTAATGCACCCAATATTCGACGTCAACTTTATAAATTTAACTTGTCTTGGAGTTGTTTCCACCATAGGAAATCAAATAGCTTTGAAATCTAATGGTAGAAGACAACTCCAAGACAATTTAAAAAACGATTCATACATTGTCGAATGATGAAGTTCAACATCTTTATATAATTATTTTAGATCATAAAATTGTTTCAGCATTAAACATATTATGAGCCATTATTCATTTTCCTAAGCGTTTCCCTTTAAGTAAGATAACTTAATCATTTATGTACTATAAAAAGCATTTTGTTGACTTGAATTTCAACCGCCACCTTCATATGAATTGAGACCCGAATGCGGCACTTTGAAATTCAATTGAGCAGATTGCAATTTGAGGAACAAAAATGCTTCGAAATCTAAGGAAAAGAAAACACAAAGGATATAAAAACCATGAATCATAATATGTTCAACAGAGAAACATGATGGCAGGGATTACACGAAATTTAAGCTATATTTATAGATGAAATGACAACTTTCAAACATAATTCAGTGGAAAGTAATACATCTCTTTTGATTCAACTAAGAACTAATTAACGTCCAGCCCCCAACAAAAGATGTGAAAAACATCATTGGAAACATTGTCCCACTACTCCATAGAGTCGGACGTGCTATTGAATGATTAAAAATTAATAAGAAAAGAATATTAAAAATTAGATGATCCTTAAATCATTATAAAAATAGTACATCGTGTAATTATGATTAGAAACTGCCACATCGTATGAATGCAAAGCCCTGCACAATTCGACGTTCAAACATCATTCATTGAAAAAGTAAAAAAACTCTTTGGATTCTGATATTTTATGAACGTTGAAGCCCCTCCAAATTCGACGTTCAAACATCATTCACTGAAAAAGTAAAAAAATCTCTTTGGATTCGATATTATCTCCTTATTGACTAATCGAAGACATTCTATGATAAATAATGATATAGGACGTCATTGATCAAAAATATTTGGCCTAATCTCCATACCTTTGCATCGTTTGCAGTCAATACTCGACGTCAATCCTATAAATTTAATTTATATTTCAGTTGTTTCCACCAAAAGAACTAATTGACGTCCAGCCCCCAACAAAAGACGTTAAAAATATCATTGGAAAATGCACCCCTTTAATGTCCCACTGCTCCACAGAGTCGGACGTGCCATTGAATGATTAAAAATTAAAAAGAAAAATATACTAAAAATTAGATGATCTGCGTAGCAAAATTAAATCATTTTAACAAGGAGGAGAAACTGATTGCTTATGTCTTGACTTGGCTACTACTGCATGGAAGATTTGTCAAGGACATAATGTCAACAGAAGATGTATTTATGTTGAATGCTATCAAGACTAGAATCCCAACCAACTGGGTTGCGGTACTAAAAGACCATATGATCGTTGCAGGTCATAAATATGCACACAAATTGCCATATGGAGTATTTATCAAACAGGTGTTGATACTCCAAGGAGTAGATGTATCTCAAGAAGTCAAACTTGTGTGCAACAAGTCACAAAAAATTAGTATACTAAGTCTGTTTCTATTGGACTGGAAAGGACTGTGAATGGATGGTTCTTCAGAGATGAGCTAACTGTTGGAAGTACACCTACTCCTGCTATAGATCATATTGCCTTCATTCCACAAACTAATTTTGAGAAATATGTTGTTGATCAATTTAGGAAGAAGTCTGAAAGGGATGAGAGAGTTGCAGATACTCTTTTCAGATGGGAGAATGGAAACAAGAATGACATTGGCTTTGAAATTGAAGATTTTGATGATGAGTCAACTGATGAAGATTGAATGGAATCTTCTTTGTAAGAATAGGGACTACTTTTCTATGTAGACTTTTTTTTATATTTTGTAATCATGACATTAAGTCACCTTTGGTTTTATGCACTGCTTCGATTTTATTTTGAAATGAAATGAAGATTTATTTTAGTAAACGATATGTGAATTGTGAATGTTAATTGCATTGTTATGTGGACTAACCCTCAATCTAGTTGAAAAGAGAAGATTATGTTGTTCTGATATTGATCAAAAACTGATCACTGGCTTAAAAGTGCAAATTTCAGTACACTGCTAACTTGAATCGATTAAGGAAGAAGTAAAAAGAAAAACTTTCATGTCTGATTCTAAAGAAAAAAGAATAAAACGTCGAAGCCCCCACCGAATACGAAGTTGTATTAAGCACACAATTAATGCTCCTAAGTACTTCAATTCCCTTCACATCCCAGCCCAGCAGCCTACGACGTTCTATGGGAGGGCAGAAAATAAATAAGATCCAAAAGTATGGTACTTTTAGGCGAAAGAACAAAACATCAAATTGCAATAGAACTCGACATTCTATTAATGCTCTCGTGTTCAAAAGAAAAAACTAAAAAGAAATAAAAAGGTACAAACTTGAGGCTTCCAATACTACGTCCAAGCCCCTTCAAATTCGACGTAACCTTTGCATTTTTTAAGAAAAAATTAATAAAAAAGGCGCACTGTTTTAAGAGAAAACGTTGAATGGTTTGGGACTTGGACGTTGTTTTTAAACATAACGTCAAAGTTTTGTTGTATACGACGTGAAAGTCTTTTATTGAATGTAAAAACAAAACACAGTCTCACTGTTTGTTCGTCGTTCCATTTCTGCTTGAACTTTCTTCTTGGGGATGATGACAAATTTTTGAACACCGAAAAACGGTGCCACAAACTTGTTTAACAATCGGCAAGTGTGACCGAATCGTATCAAGTAATAAAACAAGGTAAGACCAAGTATCGTTTTCCCAAAGGACTCACGGCCTAGTTTAGCTATATGATTTGTTGATTATTTGAGACTTGAGAACAAATTGATTTTAGGTTTAAATGCAAAAGACAGTAATTAAATATGTATGCATGAATTTGATCAATGGAGAAAAACATAATACAAACACTTCAATGAATTAGATTGATGAGTATGTTGTTGGGGTTATCAATTTCTTCTTATCCACTCTCATATACTTTAGGAATTCATCATTCTTTTCATCAATGCTAATGCCACTCTCTAAATCACCTTGCAAGAAGGCCTATCCTTAATTACGAGTTCATACAATTCCTAGCATTCCTAGTAATTAATTCTTAAATGCAGGAGCTTAACGGCAACCAATATGCTATTGGAAGAAATTCCCCGGATCTAGATTTCCCCGTACGTTCTCATATCGACAAAATCAATAATCATGGCAATGAATGAGTTAAAGAAAGCAAGCTTTAAGCAAAGAGGAAAAACCCTAACTAATGATGAAAGAAAGCATAAGTCTTAAAAATAATATGTTAAAACAAATTCGATATATGAGAGTTTCACAAGACTACATTGATTCCCCAACAACAATACAGGGTTTAGTTCACCATATTCATGGTGAAACTAGATGAATAATAATGGAAGAATGAAAGATAAAACCCTAGAAAGAGGATGAGGTAGCCTGAGCATCCAAGATCTTCCTTCAAAGGGGTGGAAAAGAGAGTGTTTGCTTCGTCTCGGCCAAAGATACAAACCCTAGGACGTCCAGAAATAGTGCGTGAGTTGTTTTCTTCCCCTCAGCGGCATTTTCACCCCTCAGCGGATCCAACGTGGGTTCCTGAGTGCCGCTCAGCGGTAAACTGCCGCTGAGCGGTAATTGCGACCTCTCCTTTTGCACTTTTAGATGTCTTTTCTGATTCCATTTCTATCCTTCTTCACTTCTTTCACCAAATTCACCTTAAAACCTGCATAACACACAGAAATCAAGCATAAACTTGTCCAGCTCTCTTATTTATGAAAATATGACCAAAAGCATGATTTCAAGCTAGTTTCTAAGTGTTAAAGGTTGCTTTTAGTATCAATTTTAAGCATGAAAATAACAGTTTTTCAATTGTTATCAGTGGACGACTGTGAAAAAGAAAGAAAGTTATTTTTAAGTCGTTTCTGTCTTTGTAATGTCATTTGGTTCTCATTCCTATGGTTGACCGATTGTTGTTTGGGTATCTTTAGGCTGTTTTTCATACGGGGTCAACAAACTTCGTCATCTTCTCTAGTGACACCATTTGAAGTATGTTTTTTTTCTTAAAATACTCTTACGTATGATGTATGTGCTCGTGTTTATGTTGTGTTTGTTGATTCTGGACGTATGATATCTATATGTATAACGATACTATGATAGTTTTTTTTCCTTCAACGTATAATATTTGTGTTCGTTCATTTGTCAGCGAACTTCATCATCTTCTCCAGTGACACCATTTCAAGTTTGTTTTTTTTTCCCTTTAATATCTCTTACGTATGATATATGTGTTCGTGTTTGTCGATTCTGGACGTATGATATATGTATAATGATAGATATTTGTCTTTATGTATGTATACTATGATACTTTAATTTTTTCATTCAACGTACGATAGGTATTTATTTTTGTTTCTCTACGTAAGTTCATTTTTTTTTCCGTGGATTCTTTTCGTTCAGTGTAATAGTATGGATCGAAGCTGGATTCATCAGCGTCGTATTAGTGAAGAGTATGAGCGAGAGGTTTCTGAGTTCATACAATATGTTCAAGAACACGCAAAACCAGTGAACGGGGCATATTTTTGCCCTTGTGTTTGTTGTCTCAATCAAGTATATGAAGACTTGGACAACATTCGTGATCATTTGTTCATCTATGGAATAATGAGAAGGTATACAGTTTGGACTTGGCATGGTGAAGTATTATATAAGCCAACAAATTTAAGAGGTTCGGATTACGTCGACGAATGGGTGAGTGATCATTTAGACGAAATGGTACATGGCGTTGGCGAAGAAAATTTTGGAAGAGCTCATTTATACGATAGTCTTAAGAACAATTCGGAGCAAGAGTTGTATCCAGGATGCATCAATTTTACAAAGTTATCGGCTACTTTGAAATTGTTTTGTTTGAAAGCAAGAAACGGTTGGACTGATAAAAGTTTCACGGAATTGTTGGAGTTGTTGAAGGAGATGCTACCAGAAAATAACACGTTACATATCCGTAATTACGACACGAAGAAAATTCTATGTCCAATGGGTTTGGAATACAAAAAGATACATGCATGTCCCAATGACTGTGTATTGTATAGAGATCAGTATGCTTCAATGAAGGTGTGTCCGACGTGTGGTTCATCACGATATAAGAAGAAACTTGATGGAAATAACGATTAACACATTAAAGGTCCACTGGCTAAGGTCATGTGGTATATTTACCTATAGTACCTAGGTTGAAACTATTGTTTTCTGTTAAAGAAGATGTGAAGAATCTTATGTGGCACGTTGATGGAAGAAAATGTGATAATCTTCTTCAACACCCAGTTGATTCCCCACAATGGAAGAACACTGATGGCACATTTCCCGAATTTAAGCACTTGCTACCGACGGTATGAATCCTTATGGCAACTTAAGTAGCAAACATAGTTCATGGCAAGTTATTTTGATGATTTACAATCTATCTCCTATGTTGTGCATGAAGAGAAAATACATTATGTTGTCTATGATGATATCGGGTCCTAGACAACCTGAAAATGACATTGATGTTTATCTAAAACCGTTAATTGACGATTTAAAAATGTTGTGGGAAGAGGGCGTCGAGGTCTTCGATTCATATTCAGAAGAAAACTTTCGTTTGCATGCAATGTTGTTTTGCACCATAAATTATTTCCCAGCATATGGGAAATTGAGTAGTTACAGTGTTAAAGGTCATTTTGCATGTCCAATTTGTGAAGAAAATACTAGTTATCTTCAACTGAAGCATGGGCAGAAAACTATGTACACAAGACATCAAAGATTCCTTCCTCGAAATCACCCTTACCGTAGATTGAAAAAATCCTTTAATGGAAGTCCTGAAGATGATGTAGTGTGCAGACCACGTAATGGGGAAGAAGTATACGATCAGGTGAGGAACATTGATGTTGTCTTCATAAATCATAAAAAGAAGACTGTTGTGAAAAACATTTGGAAAAAGCGATCAATATTCTTCAATCTTCCATATTGGTGTAAACTTGATGTGCAACATTGCATAGACGTGATGCATGTTGAAAAAAATGTATGTGATAGTGTTGTTGGGACTTTACTAAACGTTAAAGGAAAGAAAAAAGACGGAGTGAAAGCACAACAAGACTTGGTTGACATGGGAATCCGTTCTGAGTTACATCCGCAATCCATAGGAAGACGCACCTATCTTCCTTCAACTTGTCATACTCTTTCAAAAAACGAAAAACAATTTTTTTGTCAATGATTACATAGTGTGAAGGTCCCACAAGGTTATTCGTCGAATATTAGTAGCCTTGTTTCTATGAAAGATTTGAAGTTGGTTGGTTTAAAGTCTCACAATTGTCATGTCTTAATGCAACAACTTTTACCAATAGTTATTCGAGCCATATTATTTGCCTCTGTTAGAGGTATTCTCACACGTTTAAGTATGTTTTTCATAGCCATTTGCAAGAAAGTTGTTGATCCTCGACAGTTAGATGATTTGCAAAATGAGGCCATCAGACTATTGTGCCAATTGGAAATGTATTTCTCACCCTAAGTTTTTTGATATCATGGTTCATTTGATTGTCCATCTAGTGAGAGAGATTCGAATATATGGGCCGCTTTTCTTGAGGTGGATGTACCCGGTTGAAATATACATGAAGATCTCAAAGGGATATGTTAAGAATCAATTGAGACCGGAAGCTTCGATTATAGAGCGCTACATTGCAGAGGAAGCCATTGAATTATGCTCAAGTTATATTCCAAGTTGTGACCCAATTGGACTTCCAAAGAAAAGACATGAAAACATACGTGAAGGAAAGGGAGTTCGAGGAGTAAGGATTGAAAGTGTTAATGGAAAAGAAGTTAATGAAGCACATTTGTACATTTTAAAAACCATAGAGGATGTTATTACTTACATTTCACAACACGTTGATGAAATTAAGTTAGCACATCCACGTATGAGTGAAAAGTGGACACTTAATGAACATAACAAATCCTTTTTAGCTTGTTTTAAGAAAAAGATTTATGCGACTCCGAATGTTTCTGAAAATCTATTGAGACTAGCTCATGGAACTAACACTCATGTGATCACTTTCGACGGCTATTACATAAACAATTACTTGTTCTATTCAAAGGACGAAGACGATAAAAGTAGAGTTCAAAATAGTGGAGTTACCGTACAAGTTGAGGTTGTATACTTTTCCAGTTCCAAGGATAATAATCCAATTACAGCATCAATAAGTTATTTTGGAATAATACAAGAAATTTGGGAAATTGATTATGTCACTTTTAGAGTTCCAGTTTTCAAGTGTAAATGGGTTGACAGTAATTCTGGTGTGGTGACAGAAGACCTCGGATTCACTTTGGTGGATCTTAACAAAATGAGTTAAACGGATAAACCATTTATTATGGCTAGTCAAGCAAGACAAATATTCTATGTCACTGACCCAGTGAATCATAAATGGTCAGTGGTATTAGAAGGCAGACCCATGCACACAATTGATGATGAAGACTCTCTAGATATACTTGAGACAAGCTCCTACTCATCAAGAACCATTGAAAATAAGGTTGATGATCACAACGAAGGCATATGGGATAAATAGGTGTCTTAGCATTGTTTTAATTACTTGTACAATTTATTTATTTTGTCTATTATAACTATAATGTACTAACACTGTGTAAACAGGTATGACGAGCTCTGGATCAAGTTCGATGGGAGGAGAGGGTAGATCTGTGACTCGGATGCCTGATGTCACATCTCGTCGGGTTAATGAGAAACCAGTGACAGTGGAGTTGATCCCCGAACATTTGTGCCTGTTGGGGCACATTCAACATCGTTCAAAAGTTACTTGGGCGTGATGGCAAAAGCACATGTCCCCTATTGTCTCTACCTATTGGGATGATGTCCCATAGGTTGACAAAATTCTACTATGGCAGGATATTTTGGTATGTTTAAGATGTTTTACTTCCATCATTGACTTATTTTTGTTGATCATGCTTTAACATTAATTTTGTTTTTAACAGGGAAATTTGAATATCCCTAATGATGAGAGGATAAGGAAGAAAATTTTATCCCACATTACAGTTCGGTGGAGGGACTTCAAGACGAGAATGACACGTCAAAACGTCTTTGGCTCTAAACAAAACGACACTCCTTGTACAAAATATAAAATAACTGAGGAGGAGTGGGTACAGTTTAAAGAATCTAGACTTACTCCTAAGTGGCAGGTATGTTTTTTAATATTTTGCTTTAGTCACACAAGATGTTAATTTGTGATTTATGCTTAATGATTTTCCTTTTTTCATAGGTGAAAAGGATAGCCGCCTAGCAGAGGCAGAAGCTTAATGATACACCACACATATTATCACGTGGTGGTTATGCGTTATTAGAGAAAAAGATGAGAAAACGTCACCCTGAAGAGTTAGGTCTTGAGTCACATGATCTAGCACCTCCACCAGCCATACATGAATTATAGAAGGCTGCACAAACAAAGTTCAATGGCCAGCTTACATCCCAGTCTGCTCAGGAGATATCCCAGAGAATTGTAAGTGGAAACTTATAACTCATTATCATAGTTCATAAAAAATTATGTAACAAACTTTTTAATGTGTCTAGCTTCATTATGATATGCAAGATGACTTGGTTGACCAACAAAGTCAAGGCACATTTGTGGCACAAGGTAGGGAGGACCTCCTAGTAGCAGCCACAAGTCGGCTAGACTGTCCAGGTCGTGTGTGTGGTGTTGGAGGAGCTATTGGATTGAGGGACTACTTTGTCGCTAAACCAAGAAGAACAAAACCCATGACTCAGGAAATGGTTAGTAGCATCAGGCAACAGGTGCAAGTCGAATTAGAGGAAAGGATGGGTGAACGCTTCAGAATGCTCGAAGAAAAACTTGCGATGATCACCCAACAACAGCAACATCAACAACAACAGCAACAACAACAACAACAGCAACAACAACAGCAACATCAACATCAACAACAAGAGAAACAACAACAACAACAGTTACAACAGGAGGACGCCCCTACAGATGATCCTATTGCACCTCGTGTGAGCACCAAAGGCTCATGCTTTACTATAGATCATACTGGTTACAATATTCAGTATGAGTTTTTGGTTGATGAGGATACCCCACACGTAGTGGTCGTGGGACGACAGATTGCAGGAGGCCAGACCATTCATGGTGCTCCTTTATTGCCCACTCAGGCGCAGGTAATGATTGATCATCCAAGAGACCCCCAAGCTCTAGTGCCATTGCCTTCATCTAAAATCCAATTCATGGGGGAGGCCTGATAACAATTGAAAAACTGTTATTTTCATGCTTAAAATTGATACTAAAAGCAACCTTTAACACTTAGAAAATAGCTTGAAATCATGTTTTGGTCATATTTTCATAAATAAGAGAGTTGGACAGGTTTATGCTTGATTTCAGTGTTTTTGTGCAGGTTTTAAGGTGAATTTGGTGAAAGAAGTGAAGAAGGAGAGAGATGGAATCAGAAAAGACATCAAAAAGTGCAAAAGCAGAAGCCGCAACTACCGCTCAGCGGCAGTTTACCACTGAACGGCACTCAGGAGGTCATGATGGATCCGCTGAGGGGCAAAATGGCTGCTGAGGGGAAGAAACAAACTCATGCACTTACCGCTGAGCGGCAGTTTACCGCTGAGTGGCAATTTTATGGGCTTGGGCCTAATTTTTCTGTATTTTTAGAATAGTATATAAGCTTTAGGACGTCCTAGGGTTTGTATCTTTAGCAGAGACGAAGCAAATACTCTCTTTTCCACCCCTTTGAAGGAAGATCTTTGATGCTTAGGCTACCTCTTCACCTTTCTAGGGTTTTATCTTTCATTCTTCCATTATTATTCATCTAGTTTCACCATGAATATGGTGAACTAAACCTTGTATTGTTGTTGGGGAATCAATGTAGTCTTGTGAAACTCTCATATATGAAATTTATTTTAACATCTTACTTTTAAGACTTATGCTTTCTTTCATCATTAGTTAGGGTTTTTCCTCTTTGCTTATTGCTTGCTTTGTTTAACTCATTCATTGCCATGATTATTGATTTTGTCGATATGGGAACGTACGGGGAAATCTAGATCCGGGGAAATTCTCCCAATAGCATATTGGTTGCCTTTAAGCTCCTGCACTTCAGAACTAATTACTAGGAATGCTAGGAATTGTATGAACTCGTAATTAAGGATAAGCCTTCTTGCAAGGTGATTTAGAGAGTGGCATTAACAATTGATGAAAAGAATGTTGAATTCCTAAAGTATATGAGAGTGGATAAGATGAAATTGATAACCCCAACAACATACTCATCCATATAATTCATTAAAGTGTTTGCATTCTGTCTCTTCCATTGATCAAATTCATGCATACATGTTTAATTATTGTCTTTTGCATTTAAATTTATAATCAATTTGTTCTTAAGTCTTAAATAAACAACAAATCACATAACTAAACTAGGCCGTGAGTCCTTTGGGAGAACGATACTTGGTCTTACCGAGTTTTATTACTTGAAACGATTCGGTCACACTTGCCGACTGTTAAACAAGTTTGTGGCGCCGTTTTTCAGTGTTAATAAATTTGTCATCAAATTTTTGGCGCCGTTGCCGGGGACTCGTGGTTTAACTAGTTCATTTGTGTGATTATTAATTATCTTTGACTTGAATTTGAAATTTCTGTTTTTATTTTCTGTTTTTATTTTTTCGGTTTTTATTTTATTTTATTTTCTATTTTTATTTTTATTTTATATCTTCTTTTATATCTTTTTGTGCTAACCAATTCTCCTAGGGTTTTGTTTTCTTGTGTATGCAGGAGGCAATTCGAACCAGGAGCAAGAAAACTGCAGAACCTCTTCTTGAAGGTTTAGACGAGAGTAGATGGAGGAGAAGAATCTGTACATCTAGAGAACTTTTCCCTCCTCCGGAAACTCTATTGCAACCATCAGCACAAGGTTCTGACCATAGCACTGAGAACATGGAAAATAATAATATCAGAAGAACTTTTGCAGATTACACAAATACAGCTGGACCTTAGCATTTTAACAGCATAGCTAGACCAAGAGTCAATACAGCTAACATGGAGGTCAAACCAGCGTTGATCCAACTGGTGAAAAGTAAACAATTCAATGGGTTATCTCACGAAAGCCCATATGAGCACCTCACAACATTTAATGAGATCTGCAACACAGTGAAAATAAATGGGGTGCCGGATGAAGCAATCAAACTTAGCTTGTTTCCATTCTCATTAGGAGGCAATGCTAAGCTTTGGTTAAATTCTTTTCAAGAGGGAAGCTTCACAGAGTGGGAAGCAGTGGTAACCAAATTTCTAAATAAATACTTCCCACAATCAAAGGTGAATAAAGGAAAGCAAGAGATTTCTTCATTCAGGCAAGGCATGGAGGAATCACTGGGTCATGCATGGGATAGATATAAAAGCTTGTTACGAAAAACTCCCACGCATGGATTCGATGAAGTGGAAGTAGTCCTAACCTTCCTTGGAGGTCTTGGTTCACAAACCAAGATGATGCTTGACGCCTCAGCAGGAGGAAACATCAAATGGAAAACTCTAGAGGAAGCTACAGAAATCATTGAAAATATGGCTACTAGTGACAAGCTAAACAGTGAAAGAGGAGCTTCTATCCAACAAAAAGGAGTTCTACAATTACAAACAAATGATGCCTTTGTATCACAAAATAAAATTCTAACTCAACAACTAGAGACACTTACAAAAACACTTGCACAATTGCCTAAAGAGTTAAAGACTGCTCCACAGGTACAATCTCAGTTGTGTGAATTATGTGGGGGTGACCATATCAATGGTCAATGCGCCTTTCCAGCAGAAGCCGTAGAGGATGTTAATTATATGGCCAATCAATACCGTCAAGGGAACTTCAATCAAGGGTGGAAACCACACCCAAGCATTGGTCAAGGGCAAACTGGGCAAGCTGGGCAATTTAACAAGCAACAGCAGCAACCAACCTTATGGCAGCAGATTTCTATACTTAATGAAAGGTCAATAAGGATGGAAGAAACTCTTAATCAGTTCATACAGAAAACTGAGTCTACCCAAAAGAGCACTGAAGCTACTATCAAGAATTTGGAGATTCAGATGGGTCAGATCACTAAGCAGGTGGAAGAGAGGCCAGATAAAAATTTTGGGGCTAATACTGAGGTTAACCCCAGAGAAGAATGCAAAGTGTTAGAGAGTACTAAAGATGAGATAGTTGAGTTAGAAAAAGGAGAGACAGAAGAGAAAAGAGAGAAAAGAGAAATAGAGAGTAAAAATATTTTTCCTTTTCCAATAAATCAAGGGAAACAACTTGATTTTACAGAATTATTCAAGATGGTAGACAATGATGCACCTTGGGAGGAGATACTACAACAAATTACAGTTTACATTAAATCTGAGGAAGATGTCTCTACAAAGAAAAGACGTAGAGATGATGAGGCAAAGAAGTGTAAAACTGTTAAAAAGGAGCCATTCCCTCCAAAAGCGAAAGATCCAGGAGGCTTTTCTATTCCATGCACCATAGGAAAGAAAAGGATTAAAAAAGCTCTACTTGATTTAGGTTCAAGTGTTAACTTGATACCTTATTCTTTACTGGAGCAGATTGGTGATATGAATGTGAAGCCTGTAAAGGTTAACTTAGTAATGGCAGACGGATCTTCAAAGGAACCATGTGGAATTGCAGAGGATATTATAGTTTGTGTAGGCAAAGTCCAGTTCTTGGCAGACTTTGTGGTGATGGAGACCGTTTATGAAAACGGCCAAAGCCATCATTGATGTGAACGAAGGTATAATGGTGCTCCAAGACCGAGAGGAAAGAGTTGTTGTAGATGTCTTTAAAGATGAGAGGCAGATACAGGAGGAAGAAGCTATTCATAAAGCTGCATTTCAAGATGTAAACATGACTAGCCATCAAGATGAACAACCCAAGGTTAAAGGTAAACATTGTTTGTTGTTTCAGGTGCAGAAAGGATAAAAGATTGGAAGAGGAAGAAAAGTTCCTGATGACTGGATGAAAGGAAGACCCCAACTTGGTACACCTGTGAGAATCAAAAACAAGTTGTGGGTTGTGAAAGGCTACAAAGAGAAGGAGATGATAGAGATAGAGTCTCCATATTCTAGAAGAGTCAAAACAGTACACAGGAAATAGCTGAGGAGTTGGTGGGACAAGGACATCAACTATGAAGAAGGAACTTGAACTTTATTGGGTCAAGCTAATGACGTTAAAAGAGCACTTGCTGGGAGGCAACCCAGTGATTTAAGAACTTTTGATTTTATTTTGGTTTTATAATTTTTAATCTGTTGGACATTATTTCTGTAAATATTCTGTTGGATATAGCATCTACTGAAGGATGCTAGGTGGTTAAGTATCCACTGAAGGATACTAGGTTTGTAACACCTACTGATGGGTGTTGGTAAGAAAGTTTTGCACCTACTGATGGGTGTTGGTGGATTTTGGGTCAGGCTCGTGACGTTAAACAAGCGCTACCTGGGAGGCAACCCAGTTGATTGATTATATTTTTGTTTGTTCTATTTTAGTTGCATAATAGGGTTTTGCATGAGAAATCTGAAAATTGAATTGCAGGGAACCAGTGAGGGGCATGTTTAGGAGGCACTTAGGTTAAGCAAGGAAGAAGAAGAGCACTTCACGAAAGTGCCGCTGAGCGGCAACTTACCGTTGAGCGGTACTATCGCAGATTGGGCTTTGGTTGCCCCTTAGCGAGACCCGAGCCCATTAGGGTATTTTTATACCCTAAGTTGCGCATAAGCTTCTATTTTCAGGCTCTTCTCTGCACACACACTCCCACATACCTTTTCCAAGGTTCTCCACATCTTTTCCCTCTTTCCTCTTGAGAAAATCTCTCTTTCACTCACTTTCTCACTAGTGTTCCATCTAAGTTTGGGGTTGGAAGAGAGTATCTTAGCTTGGAAGCATTCTCATTGCATCTAGCATCTCCACCCAAGTAAGTAAAGCATTTTGTTCATTCTAGGGTTCTTGAGTTTGAATGTGATTGTTAAAGCATGAATAGTTAGGGGTTTTGATTTCTATGCATGATTTGATGATTAAATTGATGTTTAAATCGATTGAACTGCATGATTTTGATCTGGAACACTGAAAATTGCATGTGGGTGGAGTTAGGACAGTCTAAAATGGATTTTTCAAAAATCTGTAGAGACACCGCTCAGGGGTAAATTGTCGCTGAGCAGCACTCTGCCAGACTTGAATTTTTTGTTCCATTGTGTTCTGGATTGTTGCACTGGTGGCGCTGAGGGGTAATTCTGACCCTCAGCGGTGGTTTAGCTTCGAAATGAGGTGTGTTCTGTGTTTTACTAATGATTAACAACATGTTCTGTGGTTTTGTATCTGTGTTTGATTGTAGGAATGACATCCTCTTCAGGCAAAAGATTGAAGACCATGGCATCCAAGAGAAAAGAAAAGGAACCAGAACAACCCCATTCTAGTAGGTTCCTATCTCGAAAACATGAGAAGCACTTCAAGGTGGTCTAAGATAGGAGACTCCTTATGGAGAGAAAGGTTGGAATGATACCTAACTTTGCTCCTCAATTTGGAGAGCAATTGTTAGGGAATGATTGGGGAAAGCTAGCCACATACCCTGCACCTGCAAATATAGCTGTGGTAAAAGAATTCTATACCAATGCAAAGAAGATTGGTGATTATCCAACTGAGAACTATCTAGGCTATGTCAGAGGCCATGCTATCAGGTATGATCCTAATTCCATAAACAACTTCTTGGATACTGTGTAGGCTGGTGAGCAGTGCCAATTTACTCTCTGTATGGAGGAAGGTGATGATTTTGAGGATGTGGAGAGAGTGCTATGTGTACCTGGAGGACATTTTCAAAGGAATAGAACTGGCTCTCTGGTGAACATTAGGAGGACTGACCTGACTCCTCTTGCAAAGTATTGGATGGCGTTTTCCCATGCCAACATTCAGCCATGTTCCCATGTGTCAGACATCACTCTCAGCAGGGCACTTTTCATCTACTATGCAATCAGGAATTTGAATGTTAATATTGGGCAGGTGATAGTTGATGAGATTAGGGTGTGCGCTAATACCACAAATAATAAAGCACCCTTAGGACATTCGTCTTTAATCACTCACCTCTGCAAGATAGCTGGGGTGGATACTTCTGCTCCACCATTTGAAAGGCCAAGGAAAGCAATTGATGAGGCCTATTATAGACAATATTGTGGAGGTGAGGAAGCAGCTCAACCAGTTCCACCACGCCGTGCTCGTAGAGAGAGAGGGCAAGCACAGAGTCAGGCATCTGCTGAGACACATGAAGCAGAACCTTTCAAAATGAAGGACATGTACATGTCTCTTATAGGTGCACAGTTACAGTCTATCCATAGAGGGCAGGTGGCTACTGCTGAGATGATTGTTGGAATGTATGATACACCTCCAGCTCACAGGTGGACTATGGAGGAGTTCCATAATGTGGTAGCTTGGCCAGAGGAGCCGGTGCAAGGAGGCGGAGCTGAAGCAGCTGAAGCTTCAGTTAGGGAGATGGATGAAGATGGAGCTGATGATGATGATGATTATGCATTTGAGGATGTTGAAGATGAGGAAGAAGAGGAAGATACAGATGACAGCTCAGATTGATGAGGAGTTGAGATAGCACTTACTGATGAATGCTATCAACACTAGAGCAGGACTTATGTTTTTGTTTGGTTTAAGTGTTATGAACTTATTTACTTTTGTTTTAGATTAGGGTTGATGTACTCAATTGGAAACTTGGTTTGTTATGATGGTTTGCTTATGATTGTGATTGTGTGATAAGTAATGCCTGATGATGCTTTGAGATTGATTGATGTTGAGATGTGCACATAAAATGCTTATACAGGTGATTCACAAACTTTGTGAACAAATGCATGATATTGTGATTGTGATTGTGAGATTAAGCAGGATGTGTATGTCAAATGTGAATGAGCTTATATGTGAGGTTTTGAGCTCCAGAGTTTTTATTGATTGAATGCTATTACTTTGAAAGCATGAATGATTTTGCCCAGGTTTTCTATGATTGAATCAATTGCTTATTTTGCATCATATGATCAAGCCCATTTGTTGGAACCCTTTTTATTGGCCAAATTCATGAAGTTAGCCCACTAAAAGAGAACACTTTATGTTCTGTCCTTTGAACCCTTAGCCTTGAACATAATTTGAAAACCCTTGATGAAAAGCTTTACCTTGAGTTAAGTAGAAAATCTTGTGTGGTATTGATAAATGTTCAAGTTTGGGGTTGTTGGGAAATCATGAAAAAGAAAAAGGAAAAGCATTGAGCTAAGAGCTAAGAATTAAGAATGTGAAAAGAAAAAGAAAAGAAAAGAAAAGAAAAGGCAAAGCTCAATGCAAAAGAAAGTTGGGATAAATAAGAATGATTGTGTTGATATGATTCTCTTAACTCAAGGATTTTGTGATCCAGAAAAACCAATTTTCTTGTTAGCCCAGCCACGTTATAAGCCATTGAAAAGTCCTTATGATGATGCATGCTTGTGAATGTTTTTTATTGTGGTTAAATGAAAGGCAAAGTTGATTCATGTGACATTGTGATAGTGGAGTGAATGAGTGATTACCTCTTATACACTTGTGTTTGAGTGAAACACTTTACCTAGTGAGGAAATATTCCATGAGCACATGAACATCCATGCTTAATTGATTGATCATTCATGAAAAATAGCATTTGTTGGATATTAAGTGACTTTGTGAACACCAAAAAATGTGCACGTCTTGATTGAAATCTTGGTCATAAGTTTGATTTAAGTCTTTACTTATCTTGAAAAGAACATTTTTGAATGAGTGAACCATTATATGGATTGGTAGAAGATTGAGTTACATCTTGTTTGCTTGAGGACAAGCAAAGTTCTAAGTTTGGGGTTGTGATAACAGTTGAAAAATTGTTATTTTCATGTTTAAAATTGATACTAAAAGCAACCTTTAACACTTAGAAACTAGCTTGAAATTATGTTTTTGGTCCTATTTTCAGAAATAAGAGAGCTGGACAGGTTTATGCTTGATTTCAGTGTTTTTGTGCAAGTTTTAAGGTGAATTTGGTGAAAGAAGTGAAGAAGGAGAGAGATGGAATTAGAAAAGACATCAAAAAGTGCAAAAGGAGAAGCTGCAACTACCGCTGAGCGGCACTCAAGAGGTTACGATGGATCCGCTGAGGGGCAAAATGGCCGCTGAGGGAAAGAAACCAACTCACGCACTTACCGTTGAGCGACAATTTACCATTGAGCGGCACTTTTATGGACTTGGGCCTAATTTTTCTGTATTTTTAGAATAGTATATAAGCTTTAGGACGTCCTAGAGTTTGTATCTTTGGCAGAGACGAAGCAAATACTCTCTTTTCCACCCCTTTGAAGGAAGATCTTGGATGCTTAGGCTACCTCTTCACCTTTCTAGGGTTTTATCTTTCATTCTTCCATTATTATTCATCTAGTTTCACCATGAATATGGTGAACTAAACCTTGTATTGTTGTTGGGGAATCAATGTAGTCTTGTGAAACTCTCATATATGGAATTTGTTTTAACATCTTACTTTTAAGACTTATGCTTTCTTTCATCATTAGTTAGGGTTTTTCCTCTTTGCTTATTGCTTGCTTTGTTTAACTCATTCATTGCCATGATTATTGATTTTGTCGATATGTGAACGTACGGGGAAATCTAGATCCGGGGAATTTCTTCCAATAGCATATTGGTTGCCGTTAAGCTCCTGCATTTAAGAATTAATTACTAGGAATGCTTCAGAATCCTCGAAGAAAACCTTGCGATGATCACCCAACAACAGCAACATCAACAACAACAGCAACAACAACAACAACAACAACAACAACAGCAACATCAACATCAACAACAAGAGAAACAACAACAACAACAGTTACAACAGGAGGACGCCCCTACAGATGATCCTATTGCACCTCGTGTGAGCACCAAAGGCTCATGCTTTACTATAGATCATACTGGTTACAATATTCAGTATGAGTTTTTGGTTGATGAGGATACCCCACACGTAGTGGTCGTGGGACGACAGATTGCAGGAGGCCAGACCATTCATGGTGCTCCTTTATTGCCCACTCAGGCACAGGTAATGATTGATCATCCAAGAGACCCCCAAGCTCTAGTGCCATTGCCTTCATCTAAAATCCAATTCATGGGGGAGGCCTGATAACAATTGAAAAACTGTTATTTTCATGCTTAAAATTGATACTAAAAGCAACCTTTAACACTTAGAAAATAGCTTGAAATCATGTTTTGGTCATATTTTCATAAATAAGAGAGTTGGACAGGTTTATGCTTGATTTCAGTGTTTTTGTGCAGGTTTTAAGGTGAATTTGGTGAAAGAAGTGAAGAAGGAGAGAGATGGAATCAGAAAAGACATCAAAAAGTGCAAAAGCAGAAGCCGCAACTACCGCTCAGCGGCAGTTTACCGCTGAGCGGCACTCAGGAGGTCATGATGGATCCGCTGAGGGGCAAAATGGCTGCTGAGGGGAAGAAACAAACTCATGCACTTACCGCTGAGCGGCAGTTTACCGCTGAGTGGCAATTTTATAGGCTTGGGCCTAATTTTTCTGTATTTTTAGAATAGTATATAAGCTTTAGGACGTCCTAGGGTTTGTATCTTTAGCAGAGACGAAGCAAATACTCTCTTTTCCACCCCTTTGAAGGAAGATCTTTGATGCTTAGGCTACCTCTTCACCTTTCTAGGGTTTTATCTTTCATTCTTCCATTATTATTCATCTAGTTTCACCATGAATATGGTGAACTAAACCTTGTATTGTTGTTGGGGAATCAATGTAGTCTTGTGAAACTCTCATATATGAAATTTATTTTAACATCTTACTTTTAAGACTTATGCTTTCTTTCATCATTAGTTAGGGTTTTTCCTCTTTGCTTATTGCTTGCTTTGTTTAACTCATTCATTGCCATGATTATTGATTTTGTCGATATGGGAACGTACGGGGAAATCTAGATCCGGGGAAATTCTCCCAATAGCATATTGGTTGCCTTTAAGCTCCTGCACTTCAGAACTAATTACTAGGAATTGTATGAACTTGTAATTAAGGATAGGCCTTCTTGCAAGGTGATTTAGAGAGTGACATTAACAATTGATGAAAAGAATTTTGAATTCCTAAAGTATATGAGAGTGGATAAGAAGAAATTGATAACCCCAACAACATACTCATCCATATAATTCATTAAAGTGCTTGCATTTTGTCTCTTCCATTGATCAAACTCATGCATACATGTTTAATTACTGTCTTTTTGCATTTAAATTTATAATCAATTTGTTCTTAAGTCTTAAATAATCAACAAATCACATAACTAAACTAGGCCGTGAGTCCTTTGGGAGAACGATACTTGGTCTTACCGAGTTTTATTACTTGAAACGATTCGGTCACACTTGTCGATTGTTAAACAAGTTTGTGGCGCCGTTTTTTGGTGTTCATAAATTTGTCATCAAGGCCTTAGGCACATTTATAGCTTGGCCTAAGGCTATGATCATGCCATAATTTGGCCCACCAGCGGTCTTATATTCTTCTTTTTATTATCTTAAATCTTCAAATTATAATTAAACGATTCCTAACTTTTGTAAATGTAAGTTGCAGGTCTTCCATCCTAAGAAACAACCAATTGCTCAACCTGTGAACGAGGCTCGTGACGAAGTAGAAGACCATGATGTTATATCCATATTGACCTCCAGATTAAATAAGTTGAGAAAAGGACATGTAGAGATGTTGTGGGAGTTAAGAACATTTGGCCTCGAGTGCCATGTTCCATTGTATATTAATTTCGATGATGCTTATGAGATCATTGGTGGAGAAAAAATGCTCAGCATTTCATGCATACAACTATGGTACATGTAAGTTTTTTATTTGTTATTTTCCAATTTGTATATTAGTATTATTACTTTTTAATAAATATACTTAACTTTATTCTTATAGGTACATGGACACCATCGTAGTTGAATCAGGTCGGGTGTCAGTTTATGGCTTTATTGAACCTCAGACCATTCAACCATCTGGAAACACATTAGATTTAAGAAAATCATATATTCAAACATGGATGACTAAGACTAACAGAGAGATATATATCGCGCCATACATTGATGCATATGTGTTTCCCAATATGGCAACTTTTATCAAATTTTAATTAATAAACTAAATCACTAGTTGTTGGTACATGACAGGGGTCATTGGCAACTCATGGTTATCGTTCCAAAAAAAGCACAAGTTGTATGGTTTTGTTCCCTTCATAGGAAGATTAAAGCAGAGTTGAAGTCATTGATACAAACGTAAGTATTACATTCATTCTTATCAATTCATTATGATATTAATATATTAACTTATGTTTCAAATGTTTCAAATTTGTTTAGAGTTGTGACTAGGACCAAAGGACAACAACTTGAAATTATATATCCTAAAGTTGGAATTCGTTGATCTTTAACTTTTAATTTTCGTAGTCAAATTTAAACCATTACATTTGACTAAGTTTTTTCACATGTTTAGTGTAATAAGCAGAATGATTCCTGGGCATGTGGCTACTACATCATGTCATGGATGAAGGCAATCATCCGAGCAGAAATCAGAGGGGAATGGACTGAGGTAAAAATTTACATTTGAAAATCTTACAAATATCAATAAACTTTTGACATTAAAATGAATATAATAGTAAAGTTTCCTTGATTATGCAGTGGTTCAACACTACCTCTCCATTGTCCACTTCTGTAATAACGACGATAAAAGAGGATTGGGCACAATATTTGAATAAACATTTTAAATAACTATAGCTTTAGGTTTTTTCTTTCATGATAGTAGCATTTACTTACTTGTGCAGCTTTTAAAATGTTAATAGATTATTATGAATAGATGAATACTGTGAATGAATGAATAGAAAACTGGGTTCTTTAAAGTTTTGATGATAGCATTAGCGTCTTTTAGTTTTGCTACTTAAATTGAATTGATGAATTAATGATAGCATGGTTTAAATTAATTAATTCTGTGAATATATATGAATTGGAAAACGGGTTTCTGTATTTCAAGTTTGGTTGAATGAGCTAAACCGAATCAAATCCATAAAAAAACACTGAAGGTAACGTCGAAGTACACTCCATTTGATGTTATAACATCGACAGTAACGTCCCATATAGACAATTTCGACGTTAACCTTACGTCCATCCCCTTATATTTGACGTCAAATGTTCCTTTAAATATAAATATTTATTCAAATATTACTCAAAAATTGATGTCTTCTTTGAACTTCGACGTGAGCATTACGTCCATTATCTTCCGCATGGACGTTAAGTTTACGTCACTTCCCTTGTATATAAGACGACAAATCTTAATATAAATATAAATATTTATTCAAATATTGAACGTTAATCTCTTTACTAATTGATGTAACCTCACGTCGTTGCACAATGTCAACGTTGGGTTTACGTCAGATCTCGATATAATCGACGTGAAATTCTCCTATTAACGTCACCTCGTGATATTCGACGTAAAAGTTACGTCACCCGCGATGACGTCGTTCTTTAATTCGTCATTAAAAGCCAACAATAACCGACGTAATATGCTGTTTTTGCACTAATGTATTTTGTTATTCAAGTTCAATTTCTACAGTTTTGGTTAAGAGTGAAATTTGATGCTAGAGTCAAAAGTTATCAATGAAACCAATTCTGTGTATTTCTTTTAATTAAGTTGAACCATTATCTGATGCAAGTAAAGTGTTGATTTGTAAACTGCATTGATCTTAGTCTATTGTTGATTGTAGCAAGAGCTGTAAGTCAATAACATTTGAAGCAATTAAGGATTAATCCTACTGTTACAAGTTAAAAAAAAAAAGAGCTGAAGGACTTAGTGCAATTCCAAATAGTTGCCTCTAATTCAGAACATCAAATATGAAAAATAAAACAAGTTTTTATGAAGCACAATGTCAAACAGTTTGGTATGTCAATTTATAAATCAAATTTGATCAGTATTAGTTCAACTTAAGTCTTTTTTTCTTGCTTTACTAATCTGTTCTAGTTCTATTCCTTAGGATCTATTTGTTGTGCTTAGTTTTATTAAATAAGCTTGTTTCTTGTTTGTCAATTATTGGCTGTCTTAGTTTTGTCTACATTACATGTAAAATCTGTTTAGTTATTCCTAATTGAAGCTTTTAATTGCTTTATTAATCTGGTCTAGAGTTGATCTTGAGTCAGTTTCTTTGTTGTGCTATCAGTTTCATTATCAGGTGCTTACATTGTTGGTGGTTGTCCTACATTGTCCATTACTTTGCCTTAGCCTAGCCATTCTTGTTTGAGAAGCTGTTTCACTTTGGTTTCTGGAATTTGAAAGAAGGTTTGTGTGCTTGGTAGCATCTTAGGTGGTGGTGGTCTGACAGACTCTCCAGCCTTGAACTGCCAAGGGAGAATCTCCCTTCCAAACCTGTCATTTGTGTGATTTAAATTTCTAAAGAGAAGCCTGAGTGTAGTGAGCTTTGTAAGGCTGACTTGGCCTAATTCCTTGGCAATTTGAAATAGAGAATTTCATTGTTCATCTAACTGTGTTGTCGTATGTTCATTGTGTAGGAAAAGGAGTTTGATTGATCAAATTGGAGAAGTTGTGATTGTATTCATTTTAATCCGCTCTTGCATTCATTTTGAACCTTAATTTGTTTGGTGAATCACTACTATCAACACTGTTTTTGGTGTAGTTGTGCAGGTTTGATTTAATTGGTGTCATATAGCTAGTGCATCAGTTTACAAGAATGCAGTGTAGGATGTCTACAAGTGAAGAATGGATCTGCTGATTAGTTCAGCACGAGGAAGAACCTACAGCAAAGTCCACTAAAACCAGCAGCTAGAAATAACATTAATCAGGGAAGTTGCTTAGTTATCTCGCTTCTGTTTGTTTAAATTGTTTGTGTTATAACTTGCAATTTGTTGGAGGTTCTGATTTATTGAATTGGGTGTGATTCTCTTCCAGTTTATTCCTAGAGAGAAAAAGACATTCCCAATGTAACTGCATCAAGGGCACAAGACCAAGAAAATGGAAGTGCTTACTGCCATATATATACACATCACCTTGTGCAATCTGTTTTAGCTAAGGAAATTTTGATTGAAGATCTGTGCATTGGCCTTTGTAGGAAAATGATCAAGAGATTCAAAAGCATTGATTCCAGAAGCAACAAAGTTGAACCAAGACTAAGTTGCTTAGTTATCTCGCTTCTGTTTGTTTAAATTGTTTGTGTTATAGCTTGCAATTTGTTGGAGGTTCTGATTTGTTGAATTGGGTGTGATTCTCTTCCAGTTTATTCCTAGAGAGAAAAAGACATTCCCAATGTAACTGCATCAAGGGCACAAGACCGAGAAAATGGAAGTGCTTACTGCCATATATATACACATCACCTTGTGCAATCTGTTTTAGCTAAGGAAATTTTGATTGAAGATCTGTGCATTGGCCTTTGTAGGAAAATGATCAGGAGATTCAAAAGCATTGATTCTAGAAGCAACAAAGTTGAACCAAGACTAAGTTGTCCAATATATAGAGGTGGACCAAGACCGTAGCAGCCCAGCTTAGCTTTGATATTTCTTTTATATTTGTTTGATCCATTTAATTTGTAATAGGTTTGTGTTAGCGTACTGGTAGTTTTAGTTTTGTTCTTAATTTGTAAAAGGCCTTTAAAAAGTCCAAGTGCTTTGGAAGAGTCCTTGGTGCTCTTTCAACCCTTGGCAACTGATAGTTGAAGGCTTGAGCTGAATCAGGAGACGACGTGAAATCTGAAACAGATTTACTCGAGAACCCTAGGTTTTGGAGGATTAATCGGTGAAAACTATAGGGTTGAAGGCAAGGAAGGATTTAATCTGTGGAGAAGAAGGATTCAACGATTAAATCGATGAAATGGAAAGAAATCATGATTTCACTTGGTGAATGGGCAAAAAACGATGGTGGAAGCAATGATATGGCACCAAACAAAGGTTAAATCGATGCGAAGGTGTTAAAAAGGCAAGGATAAGGCAAATCTGAGATATGGATCAGTGGAGATGACTTACGTGAGGGTCTGTGATGGTGGATTGTGAGGAAAATGGTTGATGATATGCGCTGGAAGAAAGGCGAACGCGAGAGTGACGATTTGTTCTCTCGAATGGTTGAGAGAGAACAAAATGATGAGTTAGCGTAGGAGCCTTCCAGGGATAGGCTCGCGTGGCAGCGACGTAGGCGTGACGGATGACACAAGCCACGCAGAATAAAGGATTGGGGAGCATGATGTAGGGTGGCTGAATGAAAATCTGATTTGGAAAATGAGAGAATGGATGCTGTGAATGGAAGGTAGCTAGAGGAGATCCTTTGAGATTCTCTAACCTTGACTTTCAAGGGAATTAAATTCTGGAATTCTCTCTACAGAAAGTTTAATTCATTATTCTCAAAAAGTGTCTTACAAGAGGTGGTGACATGTCTATATATAGGACTAAAAGTCTCTCCTATCTAGCACATGCCTAACACCTTTTACACATGCTTTAATAAAATCAAAAGAAATCCTACACTGAACTAATTGGGCTTGGGCCCAAGTCATCATCCCCTCCCCCTTGGAAAGGATTTGTCCTCAAATCTGATGGTGCTTCTAAAGACATATTTTTGTTAGCTTCATAAGGGTTTCCTCCTGGGTCAAATATCCATCTGCAATAAGCATCAAACATATATCTAATTAGTTTTCTTTGACCCAATAAGATATATACAAGAATATGTGTAGAAGAAGGTTTCCTAATTTTGAAATTTTTAATTTTAATATAACAAAGAAACCTTTCTTCATTTGAAATTTTATTTGTATCTTGAGTTATTGATAACCATAAAGGTAACCATAACCCAAGTTGGGACTTTGCATGTGTTGTAAGTGATAACATTTTTAAAGATTGAGTAACAAATTCTTTGAAAGAAAAGTGAAATTTGGGAAATTCAAATATAAATGGAGTAAAGTGAGAGGATGGAAAACCTCCCCTTAAGAATCTAGCTTCTAGGGTAGGAGGAGATGTTGCCTTTAGTTGCTTTTTCTTTTCTTCCATTTCTATTCTTTCAACTTCTTCCTTTTCTCTTCTTTGTGCTTATTTTCTCTCTTTCTCTCTTCTTTTCTCTTCTTCTCTTCTTTCTCTTTCTTCCTCGTCTCTTCTCTCTCTTTCTTCCTCTTTTCTTCTCTTGTTTTCTTCTTCTTCTCTTTTCTCTTGCTCTCTTCTTTTCTCTTCTTCTCTTCTCTCTCTTTCTTCCTCTTCTCTTCTATTTCATTCTCACTCTTCTTCTTCTCTTTTTCTCTTTTTAATCTCTCAATTCTATATTTGCTTGTATCTTCCCATAGCCTCTTAAGTTTTTCTAGAAACTCACTTTCCCTACAAGAGTACCCACTTATATTTTGAATGAATGACTCACCTTTTCTAATAAGCTCTCTCATAAGTTCTAAGTTTCTTTCAATTTCTCGAGGCACAAACTTTCTTCTCATACAAGCTTTCAATTCATTCCAATCATGAATGGGATATTTTCTACCTATCTTAACATGATATTGCCTATAATCCCACCACTCTCTTGCATGCTTTTTAAAACTAGAAGTGTAAAGACTAAGAATATAAGATTCATTATCTCTATAATAGAAGGATTCAGATTTACTTTTTCTCACCATGAATGAATGCATGTCATTAATTTCCTTTTCCCAAGCTAGGTATGTTAATGCACCAATATCATCACCAAAGAATGGAATACTTTCACTAGCTTGTTTATACAAATCATCTTCAATCCTATCAAATTCATAAAATGAACAAGACTTCCTTCTAAATTTATCATGTTCTCTTTTGATGTCTTTGTAACTAAGTGGCTTATCAAAATTAAAATTCCTAGAAGACCTATATGAATAACAAGACATCTTTGTTTCTAAAAGTTTTTCTAGTGTAAAAGATATACAAGATTCACACTTAGACAAGTCCCAGGTAAGAGAGGTGAGTCATGAAGACTGCTTAAGTACCAAGTCTTGCCTTGCCAGAAATGTCTTAGGTTACTACTAGTTACCCTTTAAACTAAAATCACTTTTAAAATCAAAGGACACAACTCACAAACAATCACAATAATTAAACACTAATAGACGAGACTCTTCAGACTCTAATGTGACAAGGCTTAGAGTTTAATTCCTTTTAGCCTAAATCACCCTAAACGTAAGACACTAAATTTAAACACAAACAAGAAAAGTTTTGCCAAGAGTTGAAAGAGCACCAAGGACTCTTCCAAGAAACTTGGACTTTGAATGGCCTTTCACAATGAAATTAAGAAAACTAACAATAGAGCCTATTACAAAACGAGATGAACTCAAATCAATTACAAATAAAGACAGCTGCTACGGTCTGGTCCCAAACAGTTCATTACTGCATGTCTTTTCTTCAAAGCCTTTATACGCACTTAGACATTGCTTCTGGACAACTTTGAGGTCTTCTAATTCTTGGATTCAACTCTTTCTTGGCTAATTCTATGGATTGTTCATTACAATGTGTTGCACACAGAAAACCATTTAAGGTAAAAGAAACTCCCTTCAGTTCAAAGCTTCCACATGAAGTGCTTAGGTTGTTAATTTCTCAGTAAACATCAGGAAGTCAATAATCAATTAAAACAATAGTGATTGGAGTTGCAGTTGAAACAAAATCACAACTGCTCCATTCTAATTACTCCAATTTCTTTTCCTGCACAATGAACACAGTCAACAAATGGTTAATTGAAACTGAACTCTCTTGCAAATGCCAAGGAATTTAGGCTAAATAGCCTTATTAAGCTCACAGCACTGAGGTTTCTCTTTAAAAATTTAAAGCACTCAAATGAAAGGGTTAAAAGAGAAATTTTCAGTCTAGACCAGAGAATCCTGTGGATCACCACCACCTAATATGCTACCATTCACACTTACCTTCTTTCAAATCCCAAAAACCAGAATGGAATCAGATTTCTCAATCAGGAGAATGGCTAGGATAAACAAGGTAATGGAAATACAAAAGACAGCAGAGCAACTGACTTGAGATCAGATTAGTAAAGTAAAGAAAAGATCCAATTATGATTCAGCAGAACATGATTCACATGTGAGAGACAAAACTAGATAACCAACAAATGACAAGCAAGAAACAAAGCTTTTGATCAAAGTGAGCACTCAAATGGAACTTAATAAATAGAGATAGATCAGATTTTTAAAGCAAGAAAAGACAAACAAGAAGCTGCTGGACTGCCAAAGATAAACCTAGCTCCAATTTCCAAAGTCTGATTCTGTGTTTTAGTTTTTAAAATATGGATTGCACAGGCCTATTTGGCTTTTTAGAACTTTTTCTTGATCTTTTGAAGAATATTTTTAGGCTATAGATAATGTGACCATTCCTTTTGCTACAATCCAATTACAACGCTCAAAACCAGAATCAGAATTATACATCTGCTGCAGCACCTTGGGAATGAAACATGTCAAAAAAATGTGGTGGTTTAGAGCATGAAAATATGTATGGCAGCTAGAACTCACACTATTTTTGCATCAGCAAGTATAATGCATAATTCAAACTGGTTTAAATAGCTTAATGATGCAGAAACAAATTACTTCATAATTTTGATGTTCCAGCCCCCCCACATTCATTCAAAACTAGCAAATCAACTCACCAAAATTTGACTCAATGATTCAAAAAGCTTTTTCACAGTTTTCTGGACACAAGAAATTCTTGAACAAAACACTAAAAAATTAATGCAAGATGTCCAGCAATGATCTAAATGCCAAACAGTTTTAAAAAACATAACAAGGACTCAAGCAAAGATAATGCAGATCGGCCAACTGTAATTTGAACTCTGCTGGAGTTTTCTCAATGCATCCAAGCATTGCCTAAGCAAGTCATTACTTATATGGTATGCACATGGTAGTTGCTCAAATGTCTCACTGAGTTCAACTCTCGTTCACTTGTAAATGATCATAAAGGCAATTATATACTGCAAAAAAAATGAAGGTTGAATCTGATGTCATCCATCATGCACTCGAGCTCTAAGTGAGTTTGTCATAGCTCATATGGGGTGCAGATAAGGAACATTCAATCAGATTGTTCAGCTCAATCAAAACACGGTTTCAACCCAGAATTTATGACAAATAAGCAACTGAACATGACTTTGACAAAAACAGAATATGATGCTCAAATAAAATTACTCAAACAAAATTTTGGACCGATTAAGATGAGGAACAATAATCAAAGTAAAGCTGGCACACACAAATTGACTCAACCAGAACCTAATGTAAGCAGTAATTGATGTGCAGAAACCA
Source organism: Vigna nakashimae (assembly GCA_034642375.1). Lineage (NCBI taxonomy): Eukaryota > Viridiplantae > Streptophyta > Magnoliopsida > Fabales > Fabaceae > Vigna > Vigna nakashimae. The sequence goes on from CM067765.1 coordinate 29,011,016, forward strand.
AACAATGAACAAGACAAAGTAAAATACTCAAGACATTGCACGAATGATAATGAACAACACGGAAAATTTGAAAACAACCAATCGCAATGATTGAATCTCAAGAACAGAGAACAGATCGAGACCAACAATTTGAGAATCGACGAAGAGTAAAACTCATATCAGAGAGAAATAAGATACTTAGCTCAAGCGGACGCGCCTAACCTATGCTCTGAATACCACATGATAGTTGAAGGCTTGAGCTGAATCAGGAGACGACGTGAAATCTGAACTTGATCGAGCTGAAGAACCAGGAAACAGCGGAAGAAATAGATTTACTCGAGAACCCTAGGTTTTGGAGGATTAATCAATGAAAACTCTAGGGTTGAAGGCAAGGAAGGATTTAATCGGTGGAGAAGAAGGATTCAACGATTAAATCGATGAAATGGAAAGAAATCATGATTTCACTTGGTGAATGGGCGAAAAACGATGGTGGAAGCAATGATATGGCACCAAACAAAGGTTAAATCGATGCGAAGGTGTTAAAAAGGCAAGGATAAGGCAAATCTGAGATATGGATCGGTGGAGATGACTTACGTGAGGGTCTGTGATGGTGGATTGTGAGGAAAATGGTTGATGATATGCGCTGGAAGAAAGGCGAACGCGAGAGTGACGGTTTGTTCTCTCGAATGGTTGAGAGAGAACAAAATGATGAGTTAGTGTAGGAGCCTTCCAGGGACAGGCTCGCGTGGCAGCGAGGTAGGCGTGACGGATGACACAAGCCACGCGGAAGTAAAGGATTGGGGGAGCGTGATGTAGGGTGGCTGAATGAAAATCTGATTTGGAAAATGAGAGAATGGATGCTGTGAATGGAAGGTAGCTAGAGGAGATCCTTTGGGATTCTATAACCTTGACTTTCAAGGGAATTAAATTCTGGAATTCTCTCTATAGAAAGTTTAATTCATTATTCTCAAAAAGTGTCTTACAAGAGGTGGTGACATGTCTATATATAGGACTAAAAGTCTCTCCTATCTAGCACATGCCTAACACCTTTTACACATGCTTCAATAAAAGTAAAAGAAATCCTACACTGAACTAATTGGGCTTGGGCCCAAGTCATCAGCAACATTATTTGTTTGACTTGAATTTTGATTTTACGTGTTAGGAGTGATTTAGGCTAAAAGAGATTAAACTCTAAGCCTTCTCACATTAGAGTCCTCTAGTCTCTTAATTGTCTTTGGTTGTGTTTGTTTTTTAGTTATATACTTTATTTCTAAAGGTGATTTTAGTTTAAGGGGTAATTAGTTAGTAGCCTAAGAAATTTTTGGCAAGGCAAGACTTAGTACTTAAGCAGCTCTTTAGCTCATCTCTCTTACCTAGGACTTGTCTAAGTGGAAGCTTTAAACCCTCTTGATTAAGAAAACTTTTAAAAACAAAGATGTCTTATTATAGTTTATATAGGTCATCTAGGTCATCTTGGATAGAAAATTGTGATGAAATGTTTAATCAAGCTAGGAATCTTCCATTCTTTGGTAAAGACATAGGTGCATTAACATACCTAACTTGGGAAAAAGAAATTGATAAAATAAATCCTTGGTTTTATAAGAGAGTGAATCTTATGTTCTTAGCATATATCTCTCTAAGTTAGAAGAGCATGCAAGTGAGTGGTGTGATGAAAGAAAATATCATGTTAGGAAAGGTAGAAAGTCCTCCATTCATGATTGGTATGAATTAAAAGCTTGCATGAGAAGAAAGTTTGTGCCTTCAAGCATTAAAAGAAACCTAGAATTAATTAGAGATTGTATTGAAGATGGAAAATTATTTCTTGAGAGTTTAAATTATCATGGTTTTCTTCGTAGAGAACTAGAATTTGGGGCAAGACTTGAAGAGATCAAGGATAAGAAAAGAGAAAGAGAGATTGAGAGAAAAGAAAAGGAAGAAAGGAGAGAAGAAGAGATGAGAGAAAGAGAAAAAAAAGAGAGAAGAGAAAAAGAAGAGAGAAGACAAGAAGAAGAAAGAAATAGAGAAGAAGAGAGAAGAGAAGAGGAACGAAGAAAAGAAGAAGAGAGAAGTGAAGAGAGAGAAGTGAAAGAGAGATAAGAGAAGAAGAAAAGAAGAGAGAAGAAAGAGAAAAGAAAGAAAAGGAGAAATTGCTACTTATGGCAACTTTGACTCCAATCATGGAACCTAAATTTAAAAGGGAAGGTTTCCAATCTCTTAAATCTTTTCCAATCATTTTTAACTCTTCTAATTTTAATTTCTCATTTAAACCAATTGTCATTATGTATTCTATGCATACTTTTTCAAATGACAATTCAAATCTTGAGTTATTGTTATCTTTAAGAAAACAAATAACTCAAGACAAAAATGAATTTGGACTTCTAAAAATTCAAAAGACTACAAAACAAAATATTAGAAGTCCTTATTTCCTTGTTTTTATAGAAAATTTCTTTCTTCGATCAATATTAATTGAAGATATATTTGATGTGTATTGCAGATTTGTGTTTGATCCAGGAGGAAGAAAAGTAGACCTACAAGAATAAGGCCACTCCAAGATGGCCATGCTCCCACTGTGTGGATTTTTTTTTTCATAAGGCGATTGCCAGATTTGAGGACAAATCTTTTTTTAAGAGGGAGGGTATGATGGAATCCTGCCTGACTTTCTTAGTGTTCTCCTTTTGTATTTTTACATTTCATTGTATATGTAGCTTAGCTTGTAAGGAGCATGGGTTACTATAAATACCCAGCTCCTCTCTTGTAATGGGACTTTTGAGATTACTGAGAAATGAGTTTTCTGAAACGAGAAACATTTCTCCCTTGAGAGTTAAGGCTAGAGAGAACAAAGACTTCCACTAGCCACCTTCCAAGCACACTTCCTATTTTTCATTCTTCCATTTTACTCTATTGTGCTTCCATTAATGCTCTCCTCCATGACGCACTGTTCATTCCTCCAAATCAGCTTCTCGTGCACATCATTCAACCAATCTTCATTCACCACGCGTCAGAGGCCATTGCCTCGTCATTTTCTCTCTCACGCATCAGAGAGCATCTTCATCTCTCACATTTTCTACTTCCAAGAAACCTCATCTTAGGTTTTCCTCTCAAGTGCATGACCATCACTATAAGTCTTGTTTTCATCATAGATTCACTTTATCACTCTCATTTCTCCCTCGCCACAACCTCTTCTCACCATTTCTTCATATTTTGATTGATTAAACACCTCTCCTCACATCGTTTTCCATTTTCCATCGATTGAACCCTCCTTTGCTTCGATCTAACACATTTCCACCAATTAAACTCCGTTTCTCACCGATTAATCGGTTCTGTTTAGTGATTCCTCACCGTTCTAGGGTTTTCCACTGTTTAAACCTAGGTCTAGGGTTTTTCCTGAGTTCTTTTCTGATTCCGCTTCGATCTCGAGTTCTCCTCCGATTAGGTCTCGAGTTTGGTTTCTCCTCCAAGTTATACATCTTTCCGCTGCGTATTTCTTCGTCAGAGAAGCTTCGAGGAGGTCCGATTCGTGTTCGCGCAGCTTTAATTGACCTCTCCTTGGAGCTCGTCCATCATCTTCTCTCTTAATCTTTTATTACTTTTGTTCTTCTCTCTCTTTCTTCTATCTCTCTCTTTTCTTGTTCTCTCCTTTCTTCTTCTCTTTTCCTTTCTTTTTCTTTTCTTTCTTCCTCTCTTCTTTTAATTTCTCTTTCCCTTTTCTAATCCTTTAACTCTTGAAGTCTTGCCCCAAATTCTATTTCTCTACGAAAGAAACCATGATCATTTAAACTATCAAGAAATATTTTTCCATTTTGAATATTATCTCTCATTAGTTCCAAGTTTCTTTTGATTGTAAGAGGCACAAACTTTCTTCTCATGGAAGCTCTTAATTCATACCCATCATGAATGGAGGATTTTCTACCTTTATTAACCCAATATTGCCTTTCATCCCACCACTCACGTGCATGCTTTTCTAACCTAGAGAGATATAAACTAAGAACACAAGATTCACACTCTCTAGAAAGATTCTAGAGGTAAAATGAACCAAATAGCTCCTAGGAAGCAGAGGTAAGTCACAAATGGACAAGCTTAAGAACCTTGTCCTTCCTAGCCAGCGTGTCTTTGGTTGTTTCTTACCTTAGTTTCTAGGTAGAAATCTTTCAAAAGCTTTTGAATGCAATATGAAATGCACCTAGAAACCAAATGAAGGTTTTGCTAAATGAAACGCGCTCCTATGTATCACGAAGACTTAAAACATAAAAGTCAAGCAAGCAAAGTAAAGTAAAGTACCTTCTCTTCTCTTTCCTTTTGTTTTCAGTACACATAAACACCACTACATACCATAAATCAGATTTGAAAAACTATTTTGGAAGCACAAAAGTTCATGAAACATAAAATGAAAAAGAAAAGAAAAAAACCTATTAGAATCAAAATAGAGAAACTTAACTCAAAGATCATTTCAATGGTCTAATGACAAGTATGAACGAAAATATGCATAGTAGAACCCCTCAAATGGATGTATACAATGCAATTTCAAAATCCAAGTTATTTTTTTGTGATTTTTTTCAAAGTTCAATGTCCATCATGCCATGCAAGATATTAATTCAAAACAATGGATTGTAGTAATGAATGAGTAATATAAGTCTATGCAAGTGTTAAGTGTTAAGACTCCGACAAGTGTACCGAATCATATCAAGTAATATAAAATGGTAAGACCAAGTATCGTTGTTGCGCTCAGCGCTATTGCGATCTCCCTTCTTTAATGCTTTTACATCTTTTCCTGAGTTCCAACTCCTTACTACTTTCAAATCTTCTTCCAAATCATCTTAATTCCTGTTGAAAACAAACACCTTCAACTCTCTTATTCATCAAAACAATGATTCCAAGCTAGTTTATAAGTCAAAAAGGGTGTTTTTAGTATCAAAATTAAGTATCAAAATTAAGTATCAAATAATGGTAAATTCAACCGTTATCAACAAGACAATAAGGTTTGGAAACTTGTCACATTATCAGAAGGTTTGAAACCCATTGGTTATATGATGGAAGCGGCTCCACACTTCAAGTGAGAGCTCCTCCAAACTGAGAATTGTCGCAGCGGAATGAGTTGAAGAATGAAGACGCGGATGCACACCATGTGTTTGATGAATGGTTCAGTGGAGGTTTGGTGAGTGTGTGAGGTTTCTCAAGCTCAGAAAGTCTTCCAAAAGGGAAGGAAGCTAAAGGAGGGAGTGTAGAATAAGCACAAAGAAGTGAACTTTGAAAGAATAAACCTGGAGTAAACTCAACAACATTTCTTTATCATTTCAAAGTTAAGATTTACATGGAGAAGAGTCTCTCTTTTATAGCGGAAGAGAGGACTCCATTTCTAACTTTGCTAAGCTTCTAAGAATCACAAATGAAGTGTGCTGGAGAAGCTAAGGAGCTTGGGATGCAAGGTTCAGCCAAGCACACATTAGAAACGTGCAAAATGTGAAAAGGCTGTCAAAAGTGGCTAAGCGCGAGCTGCTGGTGGTTGGGCAAATTTCTGTTCCAGAAGCCTTTGTCCCTTGTATTTCCAATCCGGAAGACAATTGTTCCATTCCGGAAGACAATTGTTCCATTCCGGAAAATGCTTAAATTCTTCTCTTCTTTGCCTCCCTTGCTCTCTTTAGCTTGGCAAGCTTCCTAGGATGCATAGGCATGGTCTCCAACCTTTATCTAAGGCCTACAAAACAATGTAAATATTATTTAGCAAAGTAAATCCATCTAAGACTTAGATAAGGAAAGAACTTTAGAAATCCTTATTCTACTTTCCTTTCTTTAGTCTTAGTTTAAGTTGTTTCTTCTTTGGATGGAAAGTCCTAAAGGAGTTGTCATCATTCCCTCCTCTTTAAAAACGATTTGTCCTTAAATCGGGAAGAAAGAAAGAAGCACGACTTTGGTTGTTGTTTTTCTGCTGGGATCAAATGTATATCTACAAAAAATAACAAAAATTAGTATGATTAAAAGGATGTATGAAAAGATAAGAAGACAAATTGAAGGCCTTTGAACATAAATTTTTTTAGAAGTAGTCTTGGCCTTTAATTTGTTTTTGCTTTTAGTTTGTTTTGAACATTTCCCATGATGAAAGGAAGAAACAAAGTGATGTTTTTTAGAAGAGTCAAGGTATTTACCTGTGAATGAAGAATTTAACAACATGCATACCTTTTTCTTCTCTTGAGAAGGTTTCTTTTCCAACCTATCTTCTTCTTTTCTTTCCTTTTCAATTTTCATTTTTATTTTTATTTCATCCTCTTTCCCTTGTTCAGGTGTTAAAGGAAGCAATGTAATTTTATTGTCTCTATGGAGAAAAGTTATTTTATTGGTATAGCCATCATGAGTGGAGTTATGATCATATTGACATGGCCTACCAAGTAATACATGCCTAGTATCCATTGGAACAACATCAAAAAATGTTTCTTCATAGTTGCCAATGGATATTGGTATGTTTACTTGTGTTTTCACTACTATTTCTTCATCCTCTTTTATCCACTGAAGCTTGTAAGGCTTGGGATGAGGAATAATAGGTAAGGCCAATTTGTCCACCACTTTAGAACTACAACAATTGCAAGAGGAACCATTATCCACAATTAATGAACAAGTTTTTTCAAAAACTTTGCATCTTGTTTGGAATAGGTTATCCCTTTGAGATTGTTCTAGTTCATTAGATTGACTTCCAAGAAGTCTTCTTACCAATAATAACTCACCTTCACAAGGTAAGGCTTCTTCCTCATATACGTATCTGAATACTAGAAGAATCTTCATCTTTATTTTGATATTCTAAGAGATAAGTAGGACATTCAGAAGAATAATGCCCTCGTTCTCCATACTTAAAACATCGGGTCTCTCTACCCCTTTTTTCCCTTGAAGATTCTTTGTGAGAGGTATTTCTTTCTCGCTCTCTTTCTTTCTCTCTTTCTTTTCCTCTCATTCTCTCTTTCTCTTTTTCTCTCTCTTTTTCTCAAGGTTCCTCATACCTCAATGGACTACCCTTCCTCTTAGGATCTTTCCTATATATGGAGGTGGTAGGGGAAGTCCTTCTAGTGGAAGCTTTTCTTCTATTTTGCTCTTCCACTCTCACAGATAGCTGAACAAAATCATTGAGATCTAGGTAAGGTAAAAGCTCTACCTTATCACGGATCTCATAGTTAAGGCCACTTTGAAACCTATATATGGTGAATCTTTCTTCCTCTTTGATTTCAGCTCTTAACATGAGTAGTTCTATCTTTTGTCGATATTCCTCGACACTCAAGTTTCTTTGTTGGAGTCTATGGAATTTGTCCATGATCTCCCTAGCATAATATGCTAGCACATGTCTTCTATGCAAGGCTGCTTTGAGTTCATTCCAATATTGGATGGTGTAGTCTCCTTGCATTTTTTTCACACGAATCAAGGATGTCCACCAATATAAAGTTGCACCTTGGAATGTCAAATTGCCAAGGTAAGGAGCTTGGGATGCAAGGTTTAGCCAAGCACACATTAAAAATGTGCAAATGTGAAAAAGCTATCAAAAATGGTTGAGCGCAAGCTGTTGGTGGCTGGGCAAATTTCTGTTTCGGAAGCCATTTTCCCTTGTATTTTTTATTCGGAAGCCAATTGTTTCAATCTGAAAAATGCTTAAATTCTTCTCTTCTTTGCCTCCTTTGCTCTCTTTAGCTTGGCAAGCTTCCTAGGATACACAGGCATGGTCTTCAACCTTTATTTAAGGCCTACAAAACAATGCAAATATTATTTAGCAAAGTAAATCCATCTAAAACTTAGATAAGGAAAGAACTTTAGAAATCCTTATTCTACTTCCCTTTCTTTAGTTTTAGTTTAAGTTGTTTCTTCTTTGGATGGAAAGTCCTAAAGGATTTGCCATCATTATAAGTGAATATTTAAGAGCAAGAGGGATTCCAAAGGTATATGTATATGTATAAGGCTCGTCTTGAGGTGAAGGACTATACTCAAAAGAAAGGAATTGATTTTAAAGAGACTTTCTCTCCAGTTTCATTGAAAGACTCTTTTAGAAAAATTATGGCTTTTATTGCACATTATAATTTAAATGGATGTTAAGACTACATTTCTCAATGACAACATTGACAAGATGATTAATATGGTACAACCAGAAAACTTTATCTCAAAAGATCCAAAGAACATGGTTTGCAAACTTACAAAATCCATTTATGGGCTAAAACAAGCATTTTGTCAATGGTACCACAAATTTCGTCAACTAATTATCTCATTTGGGTTCGAGATGAATGTTGTTGATGATTGTATGTATCACAAATTCAGTGGGAACATATATATCTTTTTGGTCTTCTATGTAGATGGCATACTACTTGTCACCAACAATATAGACATGTTGCATGAAACCAAGAGAATTCTATCTAGAAATTTTGAAATGAAAGATCTTGATGACGTCTCCTTTGTATTAGGAATTCAAATACCCAAGATGAGATCTTTTAAATATGTTTAAGACATAATAACAATTTTGAACTCATAAAATCTAACACATTTATAAAAAATTATATATATATATATATATATATATATATATAATAATGTGTTAAGACTATTATATTTTATTAAAGTGGTCTAATTAATTAAATTATGACTAAGAAAATATATGTGAGAAAAATTTACTATATAAAGACCATAAATAATATTTTAATTTGTTGAAAAATGAATCTAAAATATTAAAACTTAACTGCAGATTATATAAATGGATTGTTGTTTCTTTCTCTTCATTCCTATCAAAAGAAAAAATCAAAATAGAATCTAAACTGCTCTTGGAAGATCTACATTGTTCCTATTAGAAAATCTGAGTACGCTGTTGCTTATTGTTATAAGGGAATTGGAAATTGTTTTATTAAAGAAAGGGTTTGTTGTTCCATAAATAATTAATATATGTTTGAATTCACAATCTAACATTCATAACTTGATCAAAGCTTAGGACGTGATATAACATTCATAACACTAGATCAAAGCTTTGTACGTAATATAACATAGGATAATTGTATAATATAATCAACCGTGACAATAAGCTGGTACATAAACCTTATTATGACATCAAAGAAACAAGCTGAAAAAAGAACATAACTATCACATCAAACACTCGTGCAACTCTAGCAAATAAACACAAAGATATTTGATTGAAGATGCATCCTGTGCTGCCATGAATGCAGAGGATGCTTTATTGGCATAGTCTAAACACAGATAATTTGATAGAAGATGCATCATGTGCTCCCATCAATGCAGAGAACGCTTTATCGGCAGAGTCTAAATCTTAGCGGAAGCCTGAAGCATCAAGCATTCACTGTTTAGGCTGCAGGGGAAGTAGCAAAGAAAACAGTAAAAAAGCCATCACAGTTCTTCAAAATCACTAGTTAAAAGATTAGAAATATATTTTTGTACCAGAAAACGTTCCTTGAAAAGATCAATGACTTCCTGTGGATCAACTTTTGTCTCTGTATAAGCATCAATCTTGTTCAGCTCCTGTAAAAGAAACATTTTCGTTCACAAGGGTTCTTCTTATCAAATGGAAACAATCTGTCGACACTCATACAGCAAATACCAAACTTCATCATATGAACAAAGTGCTGTTTCCACAAAGAATGGAAGAAATTTTACACTGATAATGAGTACCTTAAGCCATATTGCAAGTTTAGGCCTTCCTTCTGTGATGTCATGTTTGAACAACTCAGCAAAGACAATTTGAAATCTTTCAACAAATGGAATATATGCTATATCCACCTGATTATAAAATCATTTAAAAATTATAAGAAAAAAAATCTACAGAGACATTGATTTTATCAAATACTACACCAAGGATTAAATCATGAGTTTCATCATATTGAATGTTGTATTTTAGATAGAGGGAGGAAGAGATAGATATTGAAATATTCATTGATATCAATTAACAACCATAGAAATGTATTAATATCTTAACATATTTAACTGTATAGTTGTCCAAAATTCTGGATAATTTTTTTACAAACATTTACAAGTAAAACAATTTTATTTTATTTAAGTTAAAACTATTTATGTATAAAATAATTTTTTTAAGTTATCTCATTATAGTGTTTCCAAATTGGTGAGTAGGTAAAATTTATTTTACCTTATTTTTTCTGTAAGTGTTTTAAGGAGAAATCTAAAACAAAAACCGTAATTTTACTGGTGGTGATTAACTAAGGAAACAGATCCTGATAAAATAAAGAAATATGAAAATTAAGCCTAAGAAATCAAGATGAAATGGGAAACTAATGCTATAACGATAATTTAAGATATGATATCATAATTCACATGCACCACTGATAGGTTTCTGGGTACGAAACCTATATAATGATAATTTAAGATATGATATCATAATTCACATGCACCATTGATAGGTTTCTGGTTATGAAACCTATCTAAAACAGTCACTCAACTCTAATAATCAAGAACGCAAACTGTAAAAGAATATGTTTCTATATTTCAATTCAACTTTCAATTCAACAAGGTTCATGTACAAATGATAAACGGGAGCCTAATCCCCCTTTTCAGGACAATGTGTCCTATCTATACAAACTATTACTCTCCACCCCCAAAACAAAGTACCGAATTCTATTTATACAAGTCTTAACTTCTGTCTCTCCTAACTGCTAAAACAGTTAGGACATTAACTCTTCCTTCTCCTCTCATAGACTTTCCACTCCCTAACAACCACCACAAGGATCGGTGATTGGTCAGAAAACAACAACTTTACAAGGAAAATGAAAACTGAAGATCACTGAGTTGATTTCAACTTACCAAACTTAACTGACCAAGCAAGAATGGCCCATCCTCAAATTTACCAAGAGCATTCTCCAAGTATCCAAAAGCAGAACCTGGTTTAAATCACCATTTTAAGGACCAAAGAATGAAGGAAAAGAAAACTTTCCTCTATTTACAAACTTGAATATCGCGCTTACTGGTTTCTTGTACAGCATCTCCTTTGAATGAAAGGAACAGGTCTCTGGTGAATGTATCAACATGGGATATCAGTTGCTCACCGAACTCTTTCTTGGCAGGATCCTAAAATAATTTCAACTTAACATTGTTAATCTACTCCAACTGAGAAAAGATGAAAAGGCCATTAAGGGAAAAAACAGAAGTAATGTGCAGTGCTTAGTTCTTACAGTGGGAAACAAAGGTGTCCCTTCAAAGTTGACATCTACATACTTGATCAAATCAAGACTTTCTCCCAGAACCTTGCCATTGTGCTCCAATGATGGCACCTACAAATAAATCATATTTTAGGGAAACAAATTCAACTTGCTAAACAAACCAAATCAACATAGCAAAATATAACCCTTTAGTTACCCTCATTTGTGTAAGTTACTTACCTTATTTTCAGGGTAGACTTTCTCCTTATACCAAGCTGGCCTGTCTTGAAGGTTTATAGGGACCAAATGGATCTTGTCTTGTAGCCCCTATGGTGTCAGTTACCAGCATGAGAATTAAATGTATGACTAGAATATTGTAGACAGAGGAAAATTGAAGAAAGAACCTTGTAGTTCCTAGTGATCCATACACGTTGTGCATAGGGGCAACCATAACTGGTGTACAACCTAAGGAATGGTAAAAAAGTAAGAACTTGGACATCTGAAAATTGAAGCAAAAAACATGAAAGAGAAAGTGAATTTTGGAGAACCTGGTGGTGCCATCAAAAAGAGGAGGTTGATCGGAGGTGGATGTCAATGGAGGAGGACGAACACCTTGCGCGCCACTGTGAAAGTTACAGAGAGAGAGCGCATTAAAAAAGAGGGTAGTTTTGGAACAAGAAGGTAACAGAATATAGAGAATGGAGAGCTTTCTTACAATGTTGCCATTGACGTTGCTCTTCACAGAAAATCAAGGATTCAGTGGACAGAACCAGAATGTTGTCTAAGTTCAAGCGAGTTTGGTCCTTTTATGCTGTTGTCTTTCCTATGTATGGGTCCCACCCACTGATTTTTAGGTTTTTTTTTCTTGAAGTCGTACCAGGATTCATCCCCTAATCTAACCGAATCTTATCAAGAACAATCATCTTTAGGTTATTTTTTTCTTTTATAAATATTTGACACCAAAAACTTATAAAAAGATATTTAGTTAAAAAAGTCAAAATGGATTTAAATTTCTAAGTTAATACGCATCATTTATTACGTTAAATTACATAGGTTTACAATTTGATTTTTTAAAAGTATAATTATTTATTACTTCTCGTTGTTTAGATTAATAATTTGTATTTAAGATGTCCATATATATCTTACCATTGTGACAAATAACTTGTTTATGACCTATTATATAAGCAAGATTAATTAGTCTTGATAATCTGCAATTAAAATAAGGAAGAAAAGATTACTATAAAATTAACATGTGATTATACCACGTGATCCAGGTCCATTTAGATAATGATCAATAAACATTATACATGAATTAAATTCATTAATTATTGGATTTATCATTATTTAATATATTTAGTTGACTTGAACGTTTTTTACAAACATAACCCTTATTTGGATTGGAGTGGACTATTATCCTTTAAAGAGGATAACTACCTAGTGTGTGGAACTACAAGTGTTTGGAGTTAAGAGTCTTAATAAGATATATTAAAACTTATAAGAGAAATTGGTGTCCAATGTGGGCTGACATATATTTTGTAAAGAAGAAGCATTCACGGTGTTTATAAAGAGAAGGATGGCTGAAACAAGAGAGGTAGGATCGGGACCCTCCTCGACTAACACAACCACTATATGTTGAAGGCACAAAGGAAAATGTAACAAGAGTTTACTAAGTTCAAGAAGAGGAGCACAAAGGAGATGAACACTTTGAAGGAAGAAAACTCTACATTGAGAAGGAGAGTTGAAGTTGAAAGAGTAAACAAAAATGGGAAGGAGAAATCCTAGGTTTATGTAGCTAGAAGAAGTAAAAGAATACAAAAATAAGACAAGAGCAGAAACCATGCAGACTAAAAGAACTAGGTTGTTAAAGACAAAGTCGTCTATATGATCAAACAATCTCATGTTTTGAAGTTTAATCAAATACCGTTAAAATGGGTTAATAACCAGAATACAACCTGTAACATCCCAATTTAGTAATATAAAACTACTAAAATGAAACATTACATGGATAAAGACAAAACATAATTTGGTGAATAAAAATTTTCACCTGAAGAATAAACATAATTGCTTATACTATAAACTTCACTTCCCTCTTCAGCTGCTCTAACTGAAAAGACTACATCCCTAAGCTCACACCATCAAGGTGATCATTGCAAAAGAGAAAACAACATACAAAGACATACCACAGAAAAACAAGGGTAAGCTAGTGTAATTTAATAGTCATGTGAACATATAATTCAAACATACAAGTCAAATAATCATACACATGTATAAAACATATAAGCACATATTGACTGACCACTTTAACTTAACTATTCGGACTAGTATGAATACGTAGCTTTTGGTCGTTCGTGCACTCGTGGGTGTAGTAATTGGAAACCCATCAGCTGTCGCACGAGGTTAACCCGTTATAACTCACCGTAGGACACCCCCCTCGGCTAGGGCCTCCTGCTATTCTCATGACATGACTTACCCATCTCTACTTGAGACCTGGTAATCTTTAGAATGGCAGGATGAACGTCGTGGATTTCACTATCACCACCTTGATAACCAAACACTGAGACATTCCTCATTGGAACTCTCTTTCAATCCCCCTTATAAAAATCATATCGTACTTCAATACCAACATACTTCCTAATACACACTACATTTAAACAACTAAAATAAACACTCAGAGTAAAACATAAAATAATCTTTTAAAGACCAAATAGCTTACAGTAGTTTAAGGCCGAACTGTAGAAACAAAAACCACCCATTAATACGACTGAGCGGAAAAGATCAATATAACCTATGAACCAAACCAAACGGGAAAACACTCACAGCACATGGACATAACCGATCGATGATTAACAGAAGACCCAAAAGAAGCCTAACGCAGTTAAGACCGAACACCAATACAAGACCGAGCACTACCAAGACTGAGTCCTACTAAGACCGAGCGCTAGTACAAGACCGAGCACTATCAAGACCGAGTGCTAGTATAAGACCGAGCACTACCAAGACCGACACTACAAAAAAGTAGGGCATTACCGAAGGCCAAAAGCCCTTGGAAAATGCCATAAGCCGTCGATTAAGGGTGTTTACCGAAGGCTTATCGACGGCCAAAAATCATTCGGTAAATCTCTTGTCGCTAACAATTACCGAGGGCTTTTTCCCTTCAGTAATTACCGAGGGCCACGAGGCTTCGGTAATTACCGAAGGGCAAAAGCCCTCGGTAATGACCTTACGTGGGTAATTACCGAAAGGCAAAAGCCCTCGGTAATTACCGAAGGGCAAAACCCCTCGGTAATTACCGAAGGGCAAAAGCCCTCGGTAATTACCGAAGGGCAAAAGCCCTCGGTAATGACCTTATGTGGGTATTTATCGAAGGGCGGAAGCCTTCGGTAATGACCTTACGTGGGCATTTATCGAAGGGCAAAAGCCTTCGGTAAATTGCAGGGCATGTTTTAGAGAAATGATATTTCTTGTGCAACCCAGACCTGTATAACAAATTTCAATTACAAACAGACCTGCATAACAGTTTTCAAGCACATACAAACATGCATAATGTGCATCTCAAAGATGCAATCAATTATCAATATCCAATGAACATCAATTAATCCATAGAACATCCATTAATGTATAGATAATGTAATTATAGTTCAAACATAAAACAATGTAACAAAAGGATATTATAACATCCAAAGTCTGCAAGTAGATCTAACTAACATTGAAATGATATCGAGTCAAAAATGTTCTAATATCCAAATGTTTGTGTAACACGTAATAAAAAAATGAAATTAATAATGTACATTACTATCATCAGAATGATCTTCATCATCCTGCTCCTCTATTGATGGCTGGACTGGTGTGGGTTGGACTGATGAGGGTTGGACTGATGTGGGCTGCTGAGTGGCAGCAGGTGATGAGGAGGGTCGTGGCTGGGTCGGAGGGATATTTTGTACGTCCTGTGAGGTTTCAGGCAATACTCTCATGACCAAGGCCTTAAAGTTTGTAAACTCTGCTCTGAGATCAGTGATCTCCTAGTCACGTTGCTCGAGTGCCTGTGTGAGGCGAAGAACGACCTCGTCAGGAGTACTGGTGGAAGAAGAAGGCTGGTGCTTCAGAGAACCTCCTCTAGATGATGTATAGTTTGCAACAAGTTGTCCCGCACCGTACACTCGTCCCTTTTTCTTCCCACCAACGACGTCGATCCAGCACTGTGTCCTACGGATGTCATCATCTGCATTACTGGCATCATCCGGTGTAGGAGCTGACTCATGTTCAGATCTAACCTGTGAAAGTCTCGTAGAAAATTCTTCCTGTTGAAACATTAAAAGAAATGTCAGGGAATGATAGAATAACATAAATGAAAATTTATTAGTAATAGTGTTATTTGCTTACATGAGTCTTCCGAGATCTTTCATCAACGAATTGATTAGTTCCCTTCCGAACATGAGTCTGTGCAAAGACCTCATCAACATGGACCGCCCGTCCTAGAACCTGTGCCTGTAACATAATTAAGAATTACAAACGTACATATCAAATAGAATATACATAACTTATTAATGAAAGAAAAAGTTATGATAGGAGATTATACCATACGAATGGCATGCTCATGAATGGTGATCGACCCACCAGTATGCAGGGTGCCACCCCTTTTAGATGCTCTGTTCCGCTGGGCTTTGGCACATTTATTGCGGAACTCTATTGTATTCCAATGAGCCAGTAAAGAGTTCCAAATTTGTTCACCCAGCCAGGTAGGGCGCTGTCCTGCATTGCGGGCATCCCTAAACATCTCTGACAGCCGATGTGATGCTTTCATGTGGAAATTTATGTGTATCTGACTTTCATGTTCAGGTTTCCACTACACCTTCATCTGTAACATTAAAGAGAACAAACATTGATTACAAAGCATACTAAAATAAGAGGGACATTAGTGTAATGGATTGCTCACCTGAAAGCGCTGCCAGAATGACTTTCTGTCGTCATCAGGTATTGCTCCCCAAGTAGGCCATGGACTTAAAAATTATTGCTTAATTGAACGTGTGATGGCCTGGGAAGCAACCCTAGATGGAATAAACCTGCATAACAAAAGTCATTTCAATTACAATAGGGTTTAAACATCAAATTATATCAACAAATTATAAACTTACCCTTTACCATAGGGCTCAATCCATGGTCGATCACCGAGGGGCGGGTCAAGACCATCACCATCACCACTTGAATCTGGATCAGCAGGTGGTGTGACAGTCTCAAAAGGCGGTATAGAAGAGGAAGAAGGTATAGAAGTAGGGTCAGGGAGAGGAGTGGGGGTAATAACAATAGGGGGAGGAGTGGGGGTTATAATAACAGGAGGAGGAAGAGGGTCTGGTGCAGGGGTAGTAGAAGGCTGTGCTGTAGAAGGAGGAGAAGGGTCTATTGCAGGTGTAGGAGGCTGTATAATAGGGGTAGGAGGAGGCTCCACTGATGATGTACTACCGGTAGCAGTGGTAGGTAGTCTTGCAGGCACCCTAAGTACATACTTTGGTGCCTACCGTTACCTCTTTGTAGGCCTTGCTACCCCCTTTCCTTTATCAGGACGTTCTGAACCTTGTCCTGTCATTACTGCATTCAAATGGTTACAAATAAAGCGAAAAAATATAAATGAATAAAGAAGGATCAATTGTTTTTAAAGTCAATGTATAAGTAATTGCATACAACTTTAACATGGTATTTTAGATAACGGTAATCATAAGATTGGTCCAATTTGCTACAATAGATGTTGGACATTCGATCATCGTCATCATGATCATCATCTTCACCTTCATCTACAGCATCGTCTTCATCATCATCATCTTCTTGTTCGTCTTCTTCTTCGTCAGCATCATCATCTTCTTCTTCTTCCTGTTCTTCTTCATCTTCTTCTTCTTCTTCTTCTTCCGCTTGTTCTTCATCACCTTGTATTGATGCTTCTAATTCATCTCCATCACCATCAGGGTCGACCAATGTGGTTATACGTTCAACTTCGATAATTTCTTGTGGTTGTGACATTTGGTCAAGTTGGTAGGCAACATCTTCCTCAACTTCATTTGAGTCTATGCGACCTCTAGGCTTCGTTTGTATTGCTACGGCCCAACCACGCTTGTCAATATTGCAAAATGGTGGATATGGCACATAATAAACCTGTCTGACATTAGATGGCAGAATGAAAGGATCAAACGGTCCATATCTTAATCTCTGGTTCAGTTTGACAATATTAAAGCGTGGATCGACTCTAGTACCAGCTCTAGAAGGATCAAACCATTCACAATAATACCACTCTGTTTGGAGAAGTAGTGTTGTTGTACTTTAACTCAAATATTTTATGAATGATGCCGTAGAAATCATCATAAGAACCCTCTGTTAGGCCCTTGACATACACATCACAATTTGATGTTTTCTTTCCTTTAGACCATTCATGTGTATGGAATTTGTAACCATTGATGACGTAAGTGTGCCATTCTTTGACACATCTCATTGGCCAATTGGAGAGATGTCTTAACTCTTGAACCGTGAGAGTTAATGCCTGATTAAAAACCTACAAAGGTACTAACAAAATTATATAAGCAATAGTCAAATTAACCTTGCTCTAAACATAGGAAAAACTACGGACCTGATTTCTAAACCAATGGGGAAACTCTGAGTGTATTCTAGCAGAAGTATTTCCTTCTGCGACTTGCTCAGCCACAACAAATGAGCTGGTACAAATGAAATTCATTAGTGTATAACAATTAAACCATTTGATAGATTAGAGATGGATGATGACATACTCAAGGTATGGCTTTACTTCACTGCAATTGATCAAGACATGGACATGAGCAGAGTTGAATTCAGCATCAGTTAACCAATGAGTGAATTCTTTCCCTACGTGACAGCCTGATTGTCGGAAAACTGATAATGCACCTTCACGTGGTTCAACTTGCCATTGCATTTCATTTCTGACATGAGTGGGGGACAACATGAAGTTCTTGAAATAATGTGAACAAAAATAAGTTGTCTCTCTGTGCAAGTAAGCTGCACAAATTAAGCCTTCTACTCTAGCTTTATTTTTAACTAAACGTTTGGATTCTCCCATAAACCTTTCAAAGGGATACATCCACCTGTATTGTACGGGTCCCCCAAGCCAAGCTTCATATGCAAGATCAATTGGAATGTGCTCCATTGAATCAAAGAATGCAGGAGGGAATATTCTTTCCAATTTGCAGAGAATAATCGGGATATTTTCATCCATCTTTTTAAGGGAATTCTCCTTTAGTGTCGTGCAGCACAAATCTTTAAAGAAGTTACTGATTTCTATCAGTGGATTTAACACGTGCATTGGCAAACAACTGAACGCAAGAGGGATGAAAGTCTCCATGAATACATGACAATCATGACTCTTCAACCCTTGAATAGTACCGTTCTGAACATTGGCACATCTGGACAAGTTAGAAGCATATCCATCTGGCA
Source organism: Vigna nakashimae (assembly GCA_034642375.1). Classification (NCBI taxonomy): domain Eukaryota; kingdom Viridiplantae; phylum Streptophyta; class Magnoliopsida; order Fabales; family Fabaceae; genus Vigna; species Vigna nakashimae. The sequence goes on from CM067765.1 coordinate 29,029,552, forward strand.
TTCTAAGCTCTTTGATCCATCCACACACTATTCTTGTCTCGTCTTTTGACATGGTGTAATTTGCTTTTGGTTTAAATAATCGGCCGTTACCTTGTGCCTTCAACTCTAAGTCTTTTCGTCAACAATACAAAGGTAAATCTTTTTGTGCTTTCTCATTATCTTTTGTCTTACCTTTAACATTCATAACTGTGTTGAAGACATTGTCAAAGAAATTTTTTTCTGTGTGCATGACATCGATGTTGTGTCTTAGCAAGTTGTCCTTCCAATAGGGAAGTTCCCAGAATATGCTTCTTTTAGTCCAATTATGCCATTCCCCAAACCCTTCTAGCCTATTTTGACCAGATTCAGTGACTTTTGGATAGTCTTTCACTCTTCTCCACACGTGTGATCCACTCAACTTTGGCGGGGGCATATCCATCTCAACTTGTCCTTTGCGAAATGCCTTTTTGTTTCTTCTAAAGGGGTGATCAATGGGCAAGAACCGTCGATGGCAGTCAAACCAACTACTTTTCCGGCCATGACACAATTGGAATGACTTTGTATGTTCCATACAATGTGGACAAGCTAATCGACCATGTGTGCTCCAACCAGATAACATGTCGTACGCGGGGAAGTCATTAATAGTCCACATCAAGGCTGCCCTCATAAGGAAATTTTGCCTCCTTGAAACGTCATACGTCCAAACACCATTCCATAATTTCTTCAAATCATCAATCAAAGGCTCCAAGTAAACATCAATCAATGATTTGGGATTAGATGGACCTAGTATTATACACGATAAAAACATGTAAGGCTTTGTCATACACATCTCAGGTGGTAGATTGTATGGGGTAACTATCACGGGCCAGCAGGAATACGGTGATGCAGACACCTGAATATACGGGGTAAACCCATCAGAGCATAGACCAAGTCTGACGTTACGTGGTTCACTAGCAAAGGATGGATGTTTACGATTGAAGTGCTTCCAAGCTTCACCATCAGAAGGATGACGCAAAAATCCCGGAGTCTTGTTACCATCATGCCATGTCATGTGTTGTGATGTTTGCATTGAAGTAAACAATCTTTGTAATCTTGGAATTATAGGCAAGTAGAACATGGACTTTAAGGGAATTGGTTTTTTTTGCCTCCGTCCAGCATGCATTGTCTAATATCGAGGTGAGCCACAAAACTTGCATTCAACCAACAATGCATCATTTTTGCCACTGTCATTGTCATAGAATAACATACATCCATTAGCACAACAATCAATCTTCTTGACATCCAATCCCAACTTTGAAACACATTTTTTGGCTTGGTAATAATTCTACGGCATGAAATTGTTTGGTGGTGTCAAATATAACATCAATTTTGTATAGAAGTCCACTGCTTGAATGGGAACGTTCCAATTAGATTTTCCAGCCATGAGTCTAATGCATACTGACAATTTTGACTCAGATGAACCTTCAAATACAAGTAGATTTGCCTCTGTCAGTAAATTGTAAAACCTCTGCGTCGTTTCATTTGGAGGCTCTTCATCATGACTATCGTCTGCTTCTTGAGCATGGTGACGAAGAGCATTGTCGACCATCTCTTGCATATAGGCAAATTGATCTATCTCAGATGTATGTACAATAGTATTCGAACCTGATGCAAGCCGTTTTTCAGCTGTAGTGGAGGTCGAAGGAATTTCTTCACCATGAAATGTCCAAACCGTGTAATTAGGCATGAACCCTTTTTGGTAAAGGTGAACTTTGACGACTTCATCTTTCAAAATGCTTGTACATTCGCACTTGATGCATGGACATCGAATCCCTCCATTGGTGGCATAATATTGAGATCGTCGGGCCGTCTCCACAAACTCTTCAACTCCGATGACAAAAGATTCTTTCAAACCTCTCCTTCCACTATAACAACGGTCGTACATCCATCCACGATGGTTGGGAAAATGGGCCATGTTCTGTGACAAGCCAAACAAATAAAAACTTAGCCAAAACAGCAACACTCCATGTGACATAAGTAATAAACCTAGTACTACTCAAGTCGAACATGGAAGGCAATTTGAACACTATTGTCATAGGCATTCAATAAGGGCATGCAAAGACAAGTCCTCAGTATTGAAATGCCTTAGACATACTAAGGGGCCCTGTATTAAAGTTGGAGGAGACAACTTATTACTATTGAAGTTCTCTTCTCTAGAGTACTTCCGAATATTTTGTAGATAATCAAATATCTATAAAAGCATGGATATATACTATAATCAATAGTTTACTAGGTCCATTTCACTACTCTAGACATGTTAGGATGTTCACATTAGTTAAAATAAGGTTACATGAGGTCTAATTTTAGGTTTAAGTAACCAAATGTTGATATTTATGTTCTTTTTGTACTGTGAGTTTCTAATTACCTACGTTTTACCATTCTAAAAATGTTAGGACAACTTCTTATAAGTTTCTTAGGGTAGTTTAGTGCAGCAGGGATTTTGTGGTATTTCACAGTTTTAACAAGTCCTAATTGTTGTTTTAAACTTGTTAGAACTTTCAAATTGAAGCCAGATTCATCTATGTGCAATTTCCATATTCAAACCTCATTTTTTATTGAAATTGGGAACTATGAGGGGATTCTGCTATACAAATTCGTTTTGAACCCAATTAGAGTTCAAACAAGTTTAAATTGATTAATTTGAAGTTGCTGAAAGTATTATAAAAGAGTGACAATCACTTATGCACGAACACACTTTTAGAACCACCAATCTTGGATAAATTTTTTGGTGTACATTTGAAAAAATTTCAGTGTTGTTTTGATGAAGTTGGTATCCAATTCCATTTTCCTTGCACCAAAACATGTTTTAGTTTTTCTTGCTTTCTTCATCTGTTGAAGAACCTTTCTTAGAATCAATTTCAGTGACTACTTCTATTCTACACCTATTTCTATTAGTTTTAAGCTTGTTGGCAAGTTAAAATTTATCAATTGAAATCAGATTTTGGTGTTGTCCTTGTACATTTCTGATCCAGTTTTTGATCTCCTTTGGTGCTAATTTATGTGTACAACAGTGGTGTTCTCAAGACTTTGAGGTGCAGTCCAGTTTTAGAAATATTTCCCAACTAGGGTGGCATCTTAGGAAGTGGAGAAGGAGCAGAATTTGTCAAATCAAAGGGGTGTCCAGCAACGAAAAATGATGAAATTGGCAACTCCAATAGCCAAATTTTGAGTTCTAAATTGGCAACTCCAACATAGTGCTAGTTGAAGACCGTATTAGTCAAGAGAAGAGGTTGTTAAAGAGAACGAAGAATGCTAAGATATGGACAAAGCTGTAAAATCAATCTCACAAATCAGCTTAGAAGTATATAGGGTTGCAGGGAATTATCAACAAAGGTGGAAGTTTGCACAAACAAATGTGCTTCATTTGATTCAGTTATTGCTGAATCAATTGCTTAAAGTAGATGGTATAATGGTTGAAGAGGTAAAAGGAATAAGGACACTAAACTTGATGATCTTGATTTTGCAGCAAGACTGCCAAGAATGGAAGCCATTGTGCAGGGCCTTTGAGGCAATGTTTGACTATACCAACCCTCCAAGTGGTGAAATCTACTTGAGATTCCAGGTCAGTGGCAGTGCAGGGATTTATTGGGTTCAGTCCAGGAATGCTATCTCTAGTGAATGTTTGTGTGTACTGCTGTATGTGTCTCTGTTCTTGGGGACTAAAATAATGGGAATTCATGTACTTTTCCATCTTAGATAACATGAATTTGGATAAAATAAATGTATCATCTCCTTTCTCCTTTATTGGTATCTCATATCTGATCTTTAATATTCTCTATTATTTATTTTTTATTTTGCTCAATTACCAACAGAAATGAAACAGCCAAGATTAGAATGGAAAAGTAGAAACTCTACTCTTCTTTTGTTGATAAAAGTAATTTGTATTAGTAAACAACGCATAATAGGAGGCTTACGTTCCATAATAGAACTCTTTTTTCTTTATTGACTTCTTTAATCTATATAGTGTATAACTATATCATGATTTTATATATAAATTATGTATGTCTTATGATTTGGGTTATGTAAAACTATATGGTCTTACTCAATTCAAAGGGGCTGTCCACCAAGGAAAAATGTCAAAATTGGCAACTCCTATAGTTAATTTTTGGGTTATAGGTTCTAAGTCTAATAAGTCTTACATATTTCACAATCAAATTCAAACAATTCAAAACAAAGTTTGACAAAACACAATGTATACAACATCATAAACTCCATTCAACATAACTTAACATATCACATATGATCATGCAATTTCAGTTTAGGTGACCATACCTTCGCCTTTGTTATCCTTTCCTGATCAAGTCTTCTTTGTAGACTCTCTTCCTCCCCTTCTGGCCACAATTCCTTTAAAAGCTCACCTAAGACATCAAATAGAAGTGTATTTAAGGTTATTCATTACCTAATAGTATCCAAAAAGGAATAACAATAACCAACTAAAACTTCACCAAACAAATTTATCATAGTGCACCAGAATTGAACAAACCAAATTCTTTGAATTTTGACAACTTTTGGCCAAACAAGTTAATCAAACAGTAGCATCAATTAATATCTGCCAAAGCAATGAAACCAGACAAGTTGTTATCACTTCTCTTCCTCTGGTTGCATAGATTTTTACTTATGAATACACATGTCTAGTTTCACTAAATCCAAATAAGAAAACGAAGTGTTGTAGACTAGTTTCACTAGATTTTTCAGTGAGGAACAATGCACCATCACACTTCAACCTAATATGTCTTCCTTCCACAAAAACATCTGCCATTCTGTTCATAAAAACTTCATAATTCATATAAATCATTCATATAATTTGGTTGATCAACTTATACTATATTGTGAAAAGTATGATATTGTTGTCATGTATTCACATTTGTATGTATGTATATATACATATATATATATATATATATATATATATATATATATATATATATATATAGACGTGGCAGCATGATAGAGTATATGAAATAGTCTCAACTTTCATGAAGAAAGTAGATCATTGACTGTTCACCTGTTTTACCTACTATTTTTTTCATTACAAACTGTGCCAACTTTGCAGCTACATGGAAGATTACAAATCAGTAATTTATTGACCCTTTTGTTTTCTATAAGCTGCATTAGTTTCTATGTTATATTAATTATACCTTTTCTTTGTAGAGGCAAACATCAAAATCAGTGGGGGTCTAAACATGTACGAAGAAAGTAGTTGCTTTGATCCGAATGGGATGGTGGCAGAAGACTATTTTTCCTAGATGGTTTCAAAATCAGAGGCAGTTATGTTTGTGACTAGCATGCAGCCCCAAAACACCCTTGGGATGGAAAACTTAGCCTACACATCTTCTAGTGGAGAAGATGTTTCTGCTGTTGCTATGGAAATCATTGCACACCCTCAACAAAACTCATACAATCAAGTTAATAACTTGAACCACCAGTTTGTGCAAGTGGTGAACAACCATGGTTCATGTGAGGAGCTTTATTCTTTCCCCACTCACTCCTCCGCACTTGAGAGGGGTCACCATCATCACCAATTTCCTTATTCCACACCAACACCAGATCTCCTCAGCCTTTTGCACTTGCCAATGACCTTTGAAAACCAAAGCACCAATGTTCTGAAACTCTCTGGCCCTATGGGAACAACAGACAACAGAAATGTCTCATCTGTTTCCTATGATCCTTTCTTGCATCTCAACAAGCAAGCACCTCCCCCAGCTCTTGGAAATGATTTTGCCTTTGGAGGAGGGGGTGTCATAAGAGCCAGTGGAATTGCCCACCAAGATTTTGGAAATGGGGTGCTGGAGTTCACTCAAGATGTGGGGAAAAAGAGAGGGGGTAAAAGGACCAACCAGTTTACCAGTACCACTACTGAGAGACAAAGGAGAGTGGATTTGAGTAGAAAATTGTATGCTTTGAAAAGGATAATTGTGGTTTGGTAATACTAATATATTGTAAAGGCATTTACTTTAATGGTTTCATCCTGAGCACACACTTTTTGGCAAACATTTATTGATTGTAATGCTTGAGACAAGTGTATTTGATACATTCATACATGTTTGAAGTGCTAACAATCAGAAATTATCACTGAATCTCAAAAAGAGTAGTTCACTTCATCATTTTGCTAGTTTTATCATTGTTTCTGTTTTTTGTAGAGCTTTGCACCGTGCTTTAGTCTTTCAGTGGTTTTAGGTCACTTCATATCTCCTAGTTGATAGTCTGCAGCTAGGTCTAGTTGATTAGGACCTTCTTATGCATTTAATTGAACCACCCAGCCTTGACTCTGCTGTTTCTCCATTCTGCAACTATTATTAGTGAAATTTTCTGTATTTATGGGAACTGCCACTATCAATTGCTCATTCTATGTCTTTCTGTGTTGTTTCAATGTTTGTGCACATCTATTTGACCATTTCAAACTTCTGTGCACTGTTCATTTGGTCATTTTCCAGCCAATATGCAAAATCACTTCGTAAACCATCAATTTTCACTAATTCATCTGTTGTGTCATGTTTCTTAGCTTCCTTTAACAACTTTAAACTTGTTAGGATGTTTAGAATACACAGTCTTAGGTAACTTTAGGTCAATTCTCATTTTGTAACCTACTAAGTACACATTTTAGGTCTAAGTAGCAAAATTTTGGGAAGCTATAGTGATTTTGATGGCCAAACATATCAGAATTTAAGTTTAAGTTTGGTTGATCTTGTTGTCTTCAAAGATTTGAAGAGTCTCAACTTGAGCTATAGTGATTGGGTATTAGATTATGCGGACAGTGAAGGTTGTTCTACACATTCTATTTCTTGATGACTATGTTAAACATGAATAATTATTTCCATTTAATTTTAATACTTTGCAGGGTTGGAAAATCTGGAAGTCCTTTACTTGAGTGTGAAGAGAGAGCTGGATAATTTCACTGCTATCCTAGTTTGTTTGAATTTCCTTCCATCTCTCAAGTTTTTATATTTATCATGCAACAGGTATTTATTATCACACAACAGGTTGAATGTATTCAACGGTAAGGATATATATTATAATGATGATGATGTGTGATAAGCATCTTTTCAATTTTTACTTCAAAATTGGTTGGCTTCTTTTACTACTTTTGAGTACTAACACATGTTCATTCCTTTAGATGTTGAAACTCTGTCATCCAAGTTGCTTAAGATTAGAAGTCCTTCAAATAAGTTGGAACTATTTGACTAATGACATTTTGCCATCTCTCGAGGGATTCACATCTCTGGAAGAACTCTATTTGTCTGGCAATGAATTTGACTCAGATAATCATATCCAAGGTGGAATAATTTTCCCATTTCATTTGTAAAGCTAAGGATACTGATAAGCTTCAGAATAATATATATATATATATATATATATATATATATATATATACACGTATGTAATGTAAGACACTTTACCTTGCAGGTTTATGCTCTATGTTGAAGGATCTTGAGGTCCTTGACTTGTCTTACAACAACTTCAATCACACTGATATTGCATTATCAGTGGACTTTCATCTCTAAAGTCTTTAAATTTAGGATATAGTGAATTGACTCCAAGATAAATTCTTAGTATGTTACACTTCCTACATTTCAAATCTTCATCATGCTTTTTGGTTGAAAATATGAGTGTAATGAGTATGTATATTACTAGACATATCAAAGATAACGTCTCTGGAGATTCTTCAGATGGAGGGGAACCAGTTGAATGAGACTATTTTTTTGCATTTAGGTTAGTTGTGCTTATTCATTATTTTATCGAAGTAGATTCGAATCAATGCAAATATGCATACTCCTTATTTAGTGTGTACACTCATAATTAGATGTTGTCAATTTTGTTTCTATTAGAGAAGGATGGATTTACGTGGCCACCCAATTTACATGTCCTAAAGCTGACTTCAAACAGTTTCTCCAATGATTTTCTGTCATCTCTAAGTGGGCTTCAACGTCTCAAATCCCTTGATTTTAGATCAAACCGATTAAACGGATTGCTCGGTATAAGTGGTTAGTATGACTATTTTTTTTATGGTGGTTGGACTTAGACTTAGACCGATAATTTGTAACCTACAAGTCCTACTAAGTACACTTTAAACCATACATACAATATCAAACTTCATTTCTAATAAACACTTTTAAATAATTAAAAATAACATAACCTCTGCACCCATACAATTCTTCTAAAAGGAAATTATTTTATTGATTTTATAACACTCTTAATTCTAAGATACTTGTTTGGAATATGCGAGAAATTGGCTTTGAATGGAATTGTAGTGGTGCTAACAACAACAAATGAAATAAGGGGTTTGGAAAGAGTGGAAAGATTGAAAGAGTTTCGACCATCACACTTTGTGGTTTTTCATCAACTTCATGTGACACACACTTCCAGTGTTACATACTTAGCATATTTCATCACAAACAAATTTAGAAAACTTTATATATTGGTCAGTGTTACTATCTCCTTCCCTCCTTTTCAATTTTTCATCATAAAATTTTAACACATGTAAACCTGAGTGTTGCAGGTGGATTTCAATGTTTTTTAAAGCTTAATTCCTTTGCTTCTTATATATGACAAGTTCTATGTGGTTGAAAGTTCAAACTCTATATCAGAACTATTGGACCATCCATGTTTGAAGCAGAGGCTCTTGGTTTAGGAGCTATGTATGAAACCAGGACTATTTGTGTTCCTAAGCCATATAAGGTGACTTGCTGCTAGGAGTTGTAGTTTGGATCGCTACCTACTGGTGGTTCTTTTATCATCATGGAATTCATACAATTTAGTGCATCTAGAGCTTATCAGGTCAGAAACCTAGAAATTACTTATCATTAGGAAAGTTATAGTATCAACCATTTACAATATATAACATTATGTGTACGTTGATTGGAAGCAGGTCAAGGGGAAGTTAGAGGTTGAAAGCTTCACTTCGTAGTTGAAGTTTTGCGTAGTTAGAGGACACATTTGCACGCATTAAAAGCAAAGGCAACAGACCAATAAAATTTCTCAATCAAACAACATCATACACTATTGCCACAAGAACATCAAACAGATTCAAGAACATTGTAACTCACAACGAATTATTAAACGCACAACTTACCTCAACCAAGAAAGCCCATGACGATGGCAACCTTTGTACAGCACGACAGCCTCACAAGACCACAACGACCCCTCCAACGAAGTCCTTCAACCTAGTTCCTTCAAGTTTTGAGCACAGTGTCTTGAGGTCGCCACAACACCGTCGTCACGCCGCGACCACCACCTTCGAACAACCCCTTTGGAATAATGTACTCCCTCAACCACAACCCTCCTCACCGGCCCTATCCTAACATCGACAGAACAATTCCAGCAAAAAAAGGGGTTAATTTTGATTTCAGAACGAAAGAGGAAAATGCTTGAGGGTTCAGAGGTGAGAGACAAAAAATTAGGCGAAACCTTCTGTGGAAACTAAAATTTCGAGAATGGGAGAGGGAAATCCCAAATTTTCATTTCATTAGGTCGACGCTTATACCGATGGCCTATGGGACCTTCGGTAAACCTTAAAAGCCTTCGGTAATCAACCACTTACATGACCGTCGGTACATCCTTCGGTAAATCAACTTTACCGAAGGTCCCAGAGGCCGTCGGTATTATTCCTTCGAAAATTAACGCTTTCCTGTAGTGCAAGCGCTAGTACAAGACGGAACACTACCAAGACCGAGTGTTAGTACAAGACCGAACACTACCAAGACCGAGCGCTAGTACAAGACCGAGCACTACCAAGACTGAGTGTTAGTACAAGACCGAGCACTACTAAGAGACCGACTACCCACCTAAGACCGAACGGTCATGAACGAGTAAGACTAAAGAGACTGAACCCAATTAATGACTGAGTACCTGAATATAGTCGAGCGACCAATCAGCGCATGACCGAGCGAGGCCAAACGTGGTTAAAACCGAACACCAGTACAAGATTGAACTCTAGCTAAACCGAATACTAGTGTAAGACCGAACGCTAGGGCGAGACCGAACATTAGCAAGACCGAATGCTAGAGCAAGACCGAATGCTATAAAGACCGTTCGCTAGTGTATGACCGAACACTAGAGCGAGACCGAACGCTAGAATGACTGTTCGATCATTAACTGAACTCCACATAAGCAGAACTCAGTTAAGACCGAACACAAGAGGAAGACCACCCACACTTAAGACCGAACGGTCATGAACTGATAAGACTCTATAGAGACAGGACTCAGTTATGATCGAGCAGTCAACAACGTTCTCTCAGCGTTCTGCATAATTCTGCAGAATAACTATAGAATTATGAATAACACCTAATTTTTAAAAAATTGAATATTTTTCTCAACTTCTAATCCTCTAAACATGAATTATACATATCTTTACACTTAACTAAGAGTACCTAAACCTTTCCAACATCAATTAGAGAGTTTCATCTTAGATTTGAGATTCAACTTTGCAGAATCATGAACTCAATGACCGAAAACCAGATTTCTCTATTTTAGTATAGTTTTTAGTGACTTAAGGATCTCAACAAGTCCTAAATAACTTGCCCAGATTCTCTATATAGACCAAACTCACACCGAACACAAATTCCCCAATTTCACCATCACACTTCCTCACAATTTACTCAGTCATTTAACTTTAAATTATGTAGAAACCCAAACCTCATAATCATAGCATCTAACAATCCACATAAGCATCACCGAACATTAAATCATTCAATTTCACACACATGCAGAATCATCAACAACATTTTCATATATCATCAACTAAACAATTAAAGTAACTAGTTTCCTTTACCTCAAAGCAACTTGACAGATTTAAACCTCTCCACCGTTTTGTTAATCCGCAGGTGACCCTAGAACAGCCTACAGACTTTGGATTGGTGAAAGGGAAACCAACCAGCAAACCATAAACAAAATCAGAACCCAGATGAAGAATCGATGAACACATGCAAAACCGAACGGTGCTTGCATGTACCAGAAATTTCAAGAATTAAAGAGAGACAAACTTTCCGGCTCTAAACACGAAATTGATCGATGGAAAATGATGCCCTTGATCTCAGAATCGCCTAAGGAGGTTTTAATCACCGATCAGATGAACCAACAGTGAGTAATTTTAAAGAGAAGGAGGAGAAAAGGTATAAGATAATGTTTTTAGAGATACAACGTACTGATATAATGAGCTGAGTATTTTAAAACTTCTATTTATACTGTTAGCTTATTTTAACACCAAGTGCTCAGTCTCATTATTTTAATACATCCATCTACTCTTAACAGTCTATTTTTTGGGTTCTTACACAATCTAGGGTAAAAACACAAGACTTAGAGCCTAAACCCCAAACAGATAAAAACTAGAACCTGAAACCCAAACATAGAAAACATAGGAAAACACTTAGGTCCTAGGAAATAGGAAAACACTTAGGCTAGAAAACCCAGACGCATGACTAGACGATGTCTTGTCTAAAGGCATCCAAGAGAGAATTAAGTTAAACACTGAATGCTTAAAATACCTGGATTAGGTATTTGGCTTCTCTAAAAAACAAAAAAAAAAACAGCTTGAGACATTGTCTTTGACTAAAACATTAAAAGACACAATTGTTACAACTAATAAGAAAACTTAACCAAGTTAAACGTTATCTGTCTAAAAAGAGACAAAAGCCAAAGAAGCGTTTACTTGGATCAAAACGATACCATGAGCTACAGAAACACCTCATCCTGTGATGAAGTATTAATATAGGTTTGGTATCTTCGATTAAAGAACTTATTTGTAAAATGCTACCTAATGTAGGAAATCAAAAAATACTTTGTTGTTATGAGCAGGCATTAAATGACATTACATGCTCAACGTTCAAAAACAACAAAAGTGATAAAAAAGTCATATCTTTTGCATGCACACTTTACTCTAATTTGGATAAACTATTCTACACATATCCACAATGGTACAAATCAAATATCAAAAGTGGACGTTAGAGACAAACGAGATAATTGTGGAGTGTTCCTCTCTTGAAGTAAAGTCTAAAAAGATCGTACAACCTACTTCAAACAAAGGACTGAAGAAGCATGACTGCTCTGACAAAGTTGACTTACACAATGACTGCTGTAAAAAGAAGAAAGAGAAAACACAAGTATCAAGGCTACAAACTACAAACGCAGTCTAACAGAAAAATTTTCATGAAGCCTATAAAATATATGATAGCCAAAGCAAAGAAGAGCTTACAATGACATATCCATCCTAAAGAGAGAAAAAGAGAAAAGAGCTCAAAGAAAAGAATACATTTGTGTTGAAGAAAAAAGAAGAGAAGAGAAAAAGAGAAAGAGATACTCTCGAGCTTAAGCGTTAAATTTCTTACTACTGTAAGAGAGTAGAGATAAACACCTATGAGTGTTTAGACTGTATTATATTGTAATCAAATTCTCTTGTAGAGAGATTTAGTCTAAGCTGATTGTAAGCAATCGTTGATTGCAATTTTAAAGAGAATTAAAATACTTACAACTGAACTTTTTTGGGTTGAGGAATGTAGGTGCGATAGGCTAGTACCAGGAGTGGTTTGAATACTCAAAGAAAATCTCGGCAGACAGCTGAGTATCAGGGGTAGTGCTAATACTTAGAGGAAATCATGGCGAGGTGGTTAAGTACCAAGAGTGGTGCTAATACTCATTTGTAATCGTGTGAAGATTATAGTGGAAGCCTCTATGAATAAGACTAGATGTAACTCAGTTGGAGCGAACCAGTATGAAATCTCTTGTATTATTCTCTATTCTCTTTACTAAACGATCCTCTTAGAAAACCTGCAATTGAGTTTTATATTTCAAAATATTAGAACTTCTAAGCTAAACTATCCTTTATTTTTAAAGGAAGTTCTTACATACACTATAGTAGAAACATTATGAATAACACGACGATCTTATCAACGCATATATATTTGAAGTCGAACGTCTAATTCTTCAAAAGAATATTTCACACGCTCTATAACGTGCTATATCAGAAGGGTTGCAAAAAACATTTTCCATAAACACTACTCAACCCCCCTCCCCTACCCCCGTCCTTCTAGTTTTTTCAAGTACTTCATAGGTTGATTGAGACTCAACCCCAAAGAGCGAATTACACCACAGAGAGTTCAGACCTACTTGGTTCTCACTATACACACCCTTAAACGCTCCCAAGTCTCGTGTATTAGAGGAAGCATTATAAGCGAATCTTATATCACCTCTTAGGAAATCCCAAACACCACAGAATGCCAATATGAAGAAGTATTGCAAGTATCATTGCAACTATGACCATAAGATCGATGAGTGTGCCACACTTTATGACAAAGTTAAGGAATTAATTCAAGTTGGCCATCTTAAGTGATTTATGAAACATGACGTGGGGTAAGCTCCCGTTCTAGGTACCAAAGATATAATGATAAAAGAGAAGTTAAGAGAGATAGAGAAAATGAAGAAGAAAGAAAAGTCAGCTCAATGCGATGGGATACACTCTAATGATAGACCCCATTAAGGGGTACATACGATTAATACCATATTCGGAGGGTTCGCGGAAGGTGGATCTTCATCTTCAGCCAAAACGAAACATGTGAGGGTGATGTAGTCAATTAGTGCAATATCCCGGACTTTCAAGATGAAGAGGATGTCGTTTATTACCTTCATAGAAACTTCCAAGTAGTGGATAAACGACCCTTGGTCATCAAGGTGGAGATTGAAAATTTTGCCATCAAGAAAGTCTTAATAAACCAGGGTAGTTGAATGGATATCCTTTATTCGAAAACTTATAAGAAGTTGGAGTTACCAGAAGAGGTTATGACCTTGTATGAAGAGCCGATATATGGTTTTTCTAGAGTAAGGGTGAGCACCAAGGGATACATTGACTTGCATACAACATTTGGGGAAGGGAATTTAACAAAGAGCATACCTATTCAATACCTGGTCATAAACACCAACATGTCTTACAAGATTCTACTAGGGTGGCCATCCCTCAACCTACTTGATGTGATGGTGTCTACTCCTCACCTAGCCATGAAGTTCTCATCATCATCAAGACACATCATCACAGTCCACACAGACTAGAAAACAGTACGATAATGCTACATAGCAAGTTTGCAACTTTCTATTGTGCAACTCAGTGCTAACAATGTTGAGAAAGCAAGCATAATTGGTCTAGCCACAGAAAGAGAATACCTCAACTAAGGGTAGGTAATGATGCGTGGATGGAACTTGTTGGGGGAAATTAGTATGTTCCCCTTGCATGAGGAACACAGCCTAAAGATTGAGATAAAAGTAGACGAGGAAGGAGAAAATGTTATAGGTTAGGTCCTAACCAACAATGCTAGTTTGTTCACATGGACTGCAACTGACCTTTCAGGGATCAATCTGAGGATAGCCCCTCATAGGTTGTTTACTTTCAATGAACCCAGGCTGGTATCTCAAAAGAAGAGAAAATTAGGAGAAGAGAGGAGGCTAGCCGTTAAGACTAACGTTGGGAAGTTGCTATAAGCCGACTTTATGAAGGAAGCTTGTTACACAACTTGGTTAGCCAATGTTGTGATCTGAAATTGTCACCAATTCTTTCTCAAAAATAAAGTCTCTAACCTTATTCTTCCTCTCAACCTCAATATCCTCAAAGAATATGGCAATACTCATCTCAAAAATATTCTTTAACTTGAGATCATAAAACTTATAGCCTTTGGATCTTTTAGAATAACCAATAGTTAATCATTGTTCGAGAGTCCAATTTCTTTGTCTTATAAGGCCTTGTTTCAGTTGAATATCTCCACACACGTAAATAATTTAGACTAGGCTTTCACCCAATTTGAAGCTCATAAGGTATTGTGACAGCTGCCTTGGTTGGCACTCTGTTTAAAATATAAGTTATAGTCTTTAGAGCCTCTCCCCAAAGTGACTTTGGTAAGGTGAAATGATAAACCATATTCCTTATCATATCTTGAAGAGTCTGATTTCATCTTTTAATTAACTTACTAATTTTAATATAATCTATTAATTAACTTACTAATTTTTTACTTTACACGCATAATCACAATGATGAAAAATCTTATTTATTATTCTACCTCTTATGGTTAAGCAAACAACATCAATAAGTTAATTCATTTAGCTTCTTTCTATAATCTAAGAAGGACTGTAACCACTTTATTCATTATTATAGTCCAAGTATGAATACAATGCAATGCAAATTATATATGTGCATGCAAATAATGTAAATCTTTTACCTTTCTCTTAAAAAGAAGTTATTAGAAATCTAAAACGAATTTCAATTAAAGACATAAGACTGAAAACAATTCAAAATAATATCAAAACTAAAAAAAATAAATGAAAATCTCTATTTGAATTTAAAAATAAACTCTAATGGATAATATTTCAACAGAACTAGACTGAATTAGGAATATACCGGAGTTGAAACTATATAGAAATAATTTAACTAGAATTAATTATGATTTTTGAAATCGAAAGGTCTTTATCTAGAAATTTTAAATAATTAATGCATTGACATGAAATTAGAAATATTATCTTGTAGGTGTTAATGGAATTTTTAATTTTATTTTTCTTCACGAAGATATAATGATTTAAGAGTAAGAGTGTTCTGGTACAAGTAGTGAGGGTGATAAGTTGTCATCATGTTATTATATAAATATCACTTCTCTAATATACTAGAGCACAAAGAGTGAAAAAAAAAACTATAAAAATTATTAAAGTTAACTTCATTTGTCTTCCAACAATCTGGTGTAAGAATTTTATTTGGGACAGTATTTATAAGAGTTTGCAGAAAAGGATTAAAAATATATAGGCTTAATTACCTACTTAGTCCCCATGTTAGGAAGTAATTTTCTGTTTAGTACCCGGTTTTAAAAATGTAGGCATTTGGTACCTATGTTTTGAAATTTGTATCAATTCAATCCTATCCAGTTAACGGCGTTATAATTGATGCGAGAAATTAAGGACGTTAATGAAGATGCATTCAAACATTTGATAGCTATTCCACCCAGGCTATCATTAACGTCCTTAATTTCTCGCATCAATTATAACGCCGTTAACTGGATATGATTGAATTGATACAAATTTCAAAACATAGGTACCAAATGCCTACATTTTTAAAACCGGGTACTAAACAGAAAATTACCTCCTAATATGGGGACTAAGTAGGTAATTAAGCCAAATATATACAAAGAAATAAAAAAAAGTAAAATAAATATAAAACCAAGTTTATTCTCCAATTTTTTTATAATTGAATTCTTTATTGGCTATAAAATGATTATTTTTCAATCAATTTTTTAAATAGATTTCAAATCAATAAAATATAATCTATTAATTAACTTACTAATTTTTTTACTTTACATACATAATCACAATAATGAAATGTCTTATTTATTGTTCTACCTCTTATGGTTAAGCAAACAACATCAATAAGTTAATTCATTTAGCTTCTTTCTATAATCTAAGAAGGACTCTGACCACTTTATTCATTATTATAATCCAAGTATGAATACGATGCAATGCAAATTATATATGTGCATGCAATAATGTAAATCTTTTACCTTTCTCTTAAAAAGAAGTTATTAGAAATCTAAAACGAATTTCAATTAAAGACATAAGACCGAAAACAATTCAAAATAATATCAAAACTAAAAAAAATAAATGAAAATAAACTCTATTTGAATTTAAAAATAAACTCTAATGACATATAACCTCATAATTCAATATGAAATTACGAGATAATCAAAGAAAGATAATCTTTCATGTGGAAGACCACCCAAAACATGAAGTAGGGAAGTGGTGAATGATAATAAAAGAAGTGATTGATGAATGGTGATAAATGATGAAGACCAAAGTTGAGCTCTTTATTTATAATTGTTCTAGATGAAATTTAGTTGCTATTGAGATCCATACTATCAATTTCAATTGCTAGTGTAGATTATGTTGTTATAGACATTTGTTGAAAGATTCTTTTTTAGAGCTTTAAGGGTTAGAGATTATGTTTATAAAACTATATTATCTCCAAGATTATTCCCAAGATTATTCCCAAGATTTTCTCTAAGACTTACTCTAAGATTATCTCGAAGATTAATGGGCGTTAGTGACCTTGTGTTAGGCGTAATGGGGTTAAACATTGGCTACCCATGGCTAAACCAAATGGGGCTGAGCGTCAAATCCCTAAGCTTAATGAGACTCCACTATTTGATCTCCAATTGTTAGAGTAGTTATGTGGTATTCAATTCTTGTTCATGAAGTGTATTTCCTCTTCCTTTGCAGTTTCAACTGCAAAGTTGTGGCCATTTTGGTGTTCACCTACACATAAATCACATTTTAATATATGTATGCGAAGTCGTGAGATCTTGACTCAAGCTGCAACTTTTCCATTTCTTCCATTTGGTGAGAAATGAGTTTATTCAGTGCTAATATGACATCTTGCATTCCTAGCTCCAGTATTTCTTTTTTGGAAGGTTGATTTCTATCATATTGTGCTTGACAATCACTAGTTACTAGTGATTCAATGATTGTAGTAACCTCTTCAACCCTCTTCATCATCATAGTTCCTCCTATTGAAGCATCCAATAGCATTCTTGTTTGTGGTCTAAGTCCATTATATACATGTTGAGTTATGTTACTTCATCAAATTCATGATTAGGACAACTTTTAAGCAAGGCTTTGCACCTCTCCC
This sequence comes from Vigna nakashimae, assembly GCA_034642375.1. Taxonomy (NCBI): domain Eukaryota; kingdom Viridiplantae; phylum Streptophyta; class Magnoliopsida; order Fabales; family Fabaceae; genus Vigna; species Vigna nakashimae. The sequence goes on from CM067765.1 coordinate 29,047,208, forward strand.
ATGCTTCGCAGAAGTAGTCATCTACTCCTTGGGAGAAGGTTGAGTGGTAGTTTTGTAACTAATATACTTAGATGGTAGGAAGAATTTGGCTATAAACTTTCTTTCCACATCATCCTAACTTGTTAAGCTTTGATATGGGTGACATTGTAACCAAATCTTAGCTTTTTTCTACAAGTGAAAATGAAAATAGCCATTTTAGAATTTGTCCCAAGTGTTCTACATAGGTTACAGAACATGGTCAAGTGATTAAAAGGATCTTCTTGGTCAAAACCAGCAAATTGATTTGTTGTTATTAGATAGAGTAATACATGCTTCATCTCCACTCCTTTTGTGGATCTAGCAATGTTTGAAAAATGGTGTGGCTCATGTTGTAAAGTGTAATCTCCCAATAATCTCCTCTTATTGTTCTTTGGAACCTTTTGATCAAGACAATTTGCTTCCAAATAAAGTTTTGTTTCTACGACTTCAGTTTATAGTTACAACAATGAAGTCAGAATTTGTCTCTGTTTTTTGTTCTTGCTGTTATGCTTTTTAATTACTAGTTCAACCTTTGGGTCGAACAATAAAACCAGTTTTTGTCCTCTCCTTTGCATACACAATAATTTGAAAAATGGTGAACAACATTAAAGCACAAAAATTTATGCAAAAAAGAGTGTAAAAATCAATGTAGTAGTAACTTAAACACAATAACACGAAAATAAATGAATTGGTTACCTTATCAACACTTAAATACAAGTGTAATCTCCCAGTAATATCCTCTGATTGTTCTTTGGAACCTTTTGATTAAGAAAATTTGCTTCCATATAAATTTTTGTTTCTAAGACTTCAGTCTACGACTACAACGGTGAAGTCATAATTTGTCTCTATTTTTTGTCTTGTTGTTACGCTTTCTAATTGTGCATTCAACCTCTGAAATGAACAATAAAACCAATTTGTGTCCTCTCCTTTGCATACACAATCATTTAAACAATGGTGAGCAACATTAAAGTACAAAAACTTATGTAGAAAAGAATGCAAAAATCAATGTAACAGTAACTTAAAAATAGTAACACAAAAATAAATGATTTTATCCCTAAATTCCCTTAATTTTGTAGGTTATTGGTATGATTTGGAAGTAGAGCAAAAGTATAAAGGAGTTAGGATGCAGAAAAAGAGAAAAAGACGCAGTGCAGAAAAGTCAAACTAAAGCTGAGGGCCCCCTCAGGGGCCCTGAGCACCAGCCAATCAAGGCTGAGCGTCAGCCAGGGGCCCTACGCATCAGTTTCATGTATCGCACACCGCCTGGGCGCCCTTCCAGGGGCGCTGAGTGCTAGTTCTCTGGCAGTTTCGCCTGCTTGCCCCCACTTAGGGCGATGAGCGCTAGCGACGTTGGCCCATGATCCAATTTTGATCTATTTAAGGACTTGCACGACCTAGGGTTGGTATCTCTTGATGGCTTGAGCACAGAAACATACTTTTGGCCCCTTAGAGGCATATTTGGGGATGCGGGAGCTCTCCTCTTCAGTTTCTATGGTTTTTCTATTTCTTCCATTCCACTGTTCATCTAGTTTCTTCATTATAATGGAGAACTAAACCTTATTTGTTGTTGGGGAAGATGTAACCTCTAAAACTCTCACGTATGTGAATTAATTCTAATTTATATATGCTTCTTTCATTAATTGTTAGGGTTATTCTTGTTTGCTCAATACTTGTTATGTTTAACTCATTCACGACATGATATTTGATTTGTTTGAGTATCAATAGATATCTTACAATTCATGATCTGGAGAATTTCTCCCAATGGAACTATTGTCTAGACATAGGGATAGAATGCTCGGTTGTCTTAAGCTTTTGTTTGTAGTGCAGAATTAATTATTAGGGATACAGGACATTGTGGTCTAGTAATTAAGGACAGGCTTCTTTCACCGAGACATCAGGTTCTAAGTAATTTAGAAAGTGACATTGACATTTAATAAAGAAGAAGAATTCTTATATGCATGAGAATGATTAGGTGAAATCTAAACCCCAACAACATCATCATCTCATATTATCAATTTCATCCATTCATTCTAGTGTTTAGCATCAATTGATCAATTTGCATTCATATCTACTTTTGTTGCATTTGCATTACCATTTATTATTACTTGATACAATTTAGTACACTTGCCGAGGTCTTAACATAGACCACAACTTAAAACTAGTTCCCACTAAATCTTTAGCTAGTAAAGTAAGATGAGTGATCAATTCATCCAACATTAAGTATAAATCAAATAACAAATTTCAAATCAAAAGCAAACATCAATAAATGAAATATAGTACCGAAAATAAGAGAGTTCAAAGTTGTTACATCTCACTCCAACCAACATGGGAGATTTTGCTATTCATAAATGATTGAAAAAAGTAATACAAAGGAAGAAACTTCATCTCCTAATTCCTTAAAAATGTTATATTAAATATAGAGGAAGTGAGTGAAAAGACTCTCTAAAGTCTCTCTCAAAAAGTGCTCCAAAAGCTCTCTTCCAAGTCTCTTTAAACACATGAAATTATTGTATTATAAACTCTAACAACATGGTTCAAGCGATGGTTCATGGCTCTAGTCGTAAGGTTTCTTCTGTAGCTGGGTTTCCTTCAAGGCTTAACTTATGTGTTCCTGGGCTGAAGCCTTCTTATGATTACTTCATGATGAAGGACTTTCCATGGCTTAAGCTTCAAGCCAGGGCTTGAGGAAACCTTCCATTTAGGTTTTCTGTTTGTAGCTCAAGCCCTCATTCAGCGTTGCAACTGTGCTATGTCATTTAGCTTGAAAAGTTCTTGAGTTTCTCTGTTTTTCTTCATAATTAAGTTTTGACTCTCTAATTTCTTGTATTTTTGAAAAATAAGTAAAATTGGGGTAATTAAGATGAATTTTACATATAATTATAACAAGATAAGTGTCAATTCAACATTGAAATCAATTAATACTAGGCACTTATGGACCTTCTATAATAGGTGTTATTGCGTCATAGTTATGACAGACATAGAAGTTTCACACTTTTTATAATGTAGTGAAAATTTTGTCATAGTAGGTCTTTTTACGTACTTTAGGTTACTTGTCATAGAAAATCAAACCTACTATGACTACTTCGGATTACTTGTTATAATATATTCAAATTATTATGACGTAGTTTGTTGTCATAATATTCTTACTTTCTATGACATATCTTTCCTTATCTATTCATTTATTTGTCATCTATGTCATGATATTAAAGTTTTTTTTTTTAATTTTTTCCTTAATTATTTTACCATCTTATCCATTTAATTTATCTGAAAATCAATAATTTGAGCAAAACAAATAATTTATGAAAATTTCATACATTAAATTATCCAATAATATTTAAAATATTAATTGTACATAAACCTACTTATACAATTATATTGTACATAAACCTATATATACTATATTAAATTTTCTTCAAATTTTTATAACTCACTAATAGTTAAAAGAAAAGAAGCTCACTTTATTTTAATTTCTTCTGTCTTTTTAAGAAAAGAAAGAACTCTAAGACAGTCTTGTAAAAGTGATAGGAATGTACCTGAAGAATCGTGAAGGCTAGTTTTAATAACGAAAAAAATGTAGCAATAATACATACACACACCGAGAGATATTACAAGAATAAAGTGATTTTATTTTTCACAACTTGCAGAACAAAAAAGTACCTCCTATGTTCGTCTGCAGTGCAGGGGCATCCACTACAGGAAAATCAATTAATACCGACGGTTAATTACCGAAGGCCTTTTGGCCTTCGGTAAATTACATTTACCGAAGGCTTTTCCGAGGGCTTGTGTTCAATCACTTTACCGAGGGCTTTTGGCCGTCTGTAATGGGCCTGAGTGATTATCGAAGGCAAACGACCGTCGGTAAATGGGTAACGTTCATCAAATTAGTAAGTCAGATATTTGGGAAGCATTTCGCGAAAACTCCGTTTTCCCTCCAATCTTCACATTCTCTGCCCTAACTTCATCGACAAACTCAGTGGGTGGCTTGTGCAGACTGCTTCCCACCCTAAGCACAATCTTGGTACGGTTCTTCTCCACTCCGAACTTATAGGTGAAGTGTCCCATTCTCCCATCTCATTTTGTGTTCCTGTTACTGTTTTGGATTACGCGTCAATGGTGTAACATTTTTCCTTGTAGCGTTTTGCAGTGTTCTGAGCTGAGGAAGGTGGTGGGTGGCTGAGTTGAAGGCTACCATTGTCGACGGAGGATATCGGATGACGCGGCATGGACGAGGCGGCGTAACCAGGGCAGTGTCGCTGGGTGACAAGGTCTTCCACTACTGCTTCAGAGGCTATCGAAGGGGCTACCGTCGAGGTAAGTTGTTATTTGCATTGATGAACTATGAAAGCTAAGAAGCATTTCTTCTGACTTTGTTAAATGTATGGTCTGAATTATTTTGTGCAATATGATTTGGTATAGAAAAATTGTTCATAGTTGGCATTTTGATTGGTAATGCATTTTTTAGAATTAGGCATTTTAAAACTAAAGCAAGCTAATATGAGTAGATTATGAAAACTGAAAAGAGTTACTCACTGAGAGTAAAAAGGTACTGGTACACCTAAAAAGCCAATTTGATATAGCATAAGTACCGAAATACTCAAGATATCTCTGTCCCATAACTATAGAAGGTGTTATATTCCTGTCAAGGTTAATGTATAGACCTAAGGAAGGTAAGCATGTCCTAAAGACATTAGCTTTAATCACTGCTGGGTATAAAAATAAGATATTTTTCTGAAAGTTGACATTTTCTTTACGTTTAAAACAACCTTTCCTAGGAAAAAGACATAACAACAGCAGAAGCATCTTCTCCACTGGAAGATGTGTAGGCTAAGTTTTCCATCCCAAGGGTGTTTTGGGGCTGCATGCTAGTCAGAGACATAACTGCCTCTGATTTTGAAACCATCTAGGAAAAATAGTCTTCTGCCACCATCCCATTCAGATCAAACCAACAACTTTCTTCGTACATGTTTGGACCCCCACTGATTTTGATGTTTGCCTCTACAAAGAAAAGGTCTAATTAATATAACATAGGAACTAATGCAGCTTATAGAAAACAAAAGGGTCAATAAATTACTGATTTGTAATCTTCCAAATGTTTCACAAAATTTCATACAATTGATAGAAGTTTTTCTATAAGAGTGGCTGTGTGGGAGAGGTGTAATTCTCTTGGTGGTTTTGAGGTTACACAGACTGTGAAGGCTTTTTCAAGTGTACTGAGCAGATACCATACATGGAATGGTGTGAGTGAGCCAAATGACCATAAGGGGTGTCATTCTGTTACTTGTTCTGCAGATTCCCGTGATGTGGACCCCACCAAGTTATCTCCTCGTTATTGTTTCAGATGGAGACAGCACCAGCATGCATATGTACTCCTAATGGGAAAGATGCTTCAGCCTTTGTATTATTCTAATATGAAATCAATGTTTACATGGAATGTATGATATTAATATTGCAATATTAAAAAGAACAATCCCTTTCCTAGGCAATGCCTTATGCATGAGGTACCTACAACAAAGCAAGAATGTGACACTGTTTTGCCAATCTGCATAATGAGGCAGAGTGTTTTACTTGAAAAATTATAGGAGAAAATTGGGATTGCTCTTGAGTTTAATTGTATGGTGTGAGTTGCATTGAAACAATAATAACTGCATAATTTGAATATAGGTAGTTGCATGTGTTGGTCATGAATCTTGTTGTACTAGACTTAGGTTCAACAGTAAGTTGAAAGTAATACTCACATGAACAAGACTGTTATAATGTTTCAGCTGTGTCTGTCAATTTAAACTGGTAATTGTTCCACTGCTTTGATTTGGTTTGGAAAGTGATGCCTAATCTTTGTTTAGGGGAAGTAATTTCTGTAAAATATGATCTAGAAATGAAATCATTGTTTGAAGTTGAATGTTGGTGTTGTTCAGTCCAACAAACATGTTATAATTATTTATTATTTGGTGGCCACAGGTGGAACTGTATTAGCAGCAATTAGAGCTGTAGGTGATATCCTCTTGCAGCCTTTTACGATTGAAGGTACTCATTTGTCCTAAATTATCTTTTGTAAGAATAAATGTCTTATTAAGTGAATGTATTTCTGTGGTGAGTAAGTAAAGATGCATTCAGCTTTGATTTGTCATGATTGTAGACCATGGTTCACTTTAAATAAAAGTTTCATACATGTAACTGTCTAAAATGGTTAAGTTTGCTTTCAATTGTAGAAGTTGGTGTTGCTAAAGTACTGGACTGTGCTGCTGTGATTGGTCTCTCTGATCTCAAGGTAATGGCTGAACTCAATCATTGTTTTTGTAAGTTCTGTTTTAGTATGTAGTGTTACAAAATTCCATGTTGTTCTTCACATGCTCAAGCAAAGTATGATGCCCAAATTCATTACTGAACTTAGGATTGATTTATCTTTAATCTTACTACTTGATGTAGAAGGATGTATTGATGTAGAAGGATTAAATTCCCCTGAATTGTTAATGTTGAGCTAATCCAGAGTTTGAACATAGTTTTGAACTCTTCTTAAGTTGACACAAAATATTTCACTAACATTAGAACTACAATTGCTCTGTAAAATACATCTCAGTATGTGCCATGACCTGAATTTTCCTCTTTAATTTGACATCCCCTTCAACCATTATACCATCTACTTTAAGCAATTGATTCATCAACTAACATTAGAACTCTGCTTACTAATCGTGCTTGGATATGGACACTCTGCCCTCTTAAATTATGATGTCAGGTTCTGCTGACATTCTTTTCCTATCAAACTGCAAAATATTTTGGTTTCATTTTAAACCGTGAATGCTATTGTTTCTTTAGGTTTTCGTACATATCAGTTCTTGGCTTGCATTTTTATCTCCATGTATCTTTCTTCCTTAAGGATTATTCAGCATGCTGGATTTAACAATCATCAACACTAATCACCTTGTTCTGTTGTTGGATACATATAATATGCTCAAAATTTGTTCAAAAGTGAATTATTTAATGTCATTTGATTAACATATTACTAATTTGCATTAACTTGTTCTGGTTTAACATCTGACTTTTTTTACTGATATAAATAGTTAGCATCCCTTCTTCCCAAACCCAATCCACAAGCTGCATGATACAAATGAATTGAATATGAAGAAAATAAATATAGATTTCAAAGACTGAAAGAATATAGTAATGCTGAGATGTTAAAATAATTGTATGTTCTTTATGGTGCTATAATGTTGAGATTGATTTCTAAGAGAAGAGTACCGTGTGAATTCCATTGTTAGATATATAGTACCAATTTGATCGTTTGATGTAAAAGACAATTTTTTGTGTTAGTGTAAGGATAATTCAATTACAAAATATCATTATATATACATGTAAGTTAAACACTAGACACTGTAACTTGTCACAGTCAAGGACTTTGTTTTCTTATTTGGATTTAGTGAAACTTGACATATGTATTCATAAGTAAAAATGTATGCAACCAGAGGAAGAGAAGTGATAAAAACTTGTCTGGTTTCATTGCTTTGGCAGTGATTAATTGATGGTTTCTTCATTCTCAAACAAAGAATGTGACAATCCTTAGTGAAGTGGAGAGTTGGACCAGAGGAAGAAGAGCTTGAGTTACTCTCTCTGCACCAAAGAAATATGTTTCAACACATTCTTTAGGTAACTGATAATTGATTCTGATTTTTAATTGTCATGAATTATTTGAATTGTATGGTTGGGGAGCTTATGTTATTTTTAATTATTTAAAAGTGTTTATTAGAAATGAAGTTTGATATATATTGATTGAATGGTTTAAAAGTGTTGTTGAAGTTAACCCAACACCTCACTGTCTTGATACCTGTTAGTAGCACTCTTCAATCTTCCCATTTGAACTTTGTTCACACTTTGGAAAAGTTTAAAAAACGAAGAAAGAATTAAAAGTAAAGTCTTATGCACCTCATTGGGTCATAGTTAGGTTTATATTAAGATTTTCTTTCTAAACCATCAATTTTTGAGTTAAATTGGAAGCGGAGTAGTGATTTTGAGCTGCAAGCTGTTTATAACTCATTTTAGAGTTTAAACACAAATAAAATCATCAAACAAAGTTGGTTGAACATTGAGCTGTGTGTTTAAAAACCTTTTTGGATACTATTAGGTAATGCTTAAACTGTTGCTGTGGTTATTAAATTAATGGAACAATATCTAATGAATAACCTTAAATACACTTCTATTTGATGTCTTAGGTGAGTTTTTAAAGCAATTGTGGTCAGAAGGGGAGGAAGAGAGTCTACAAAGAAGACTTGAGCAGGAAAGGATAACAAAGGCGAAGGTATGGTCACCTAAACTAAAATTGCATGATTATATGTGATATGTTATTTTCATTCTTGTTTCATGAATTTGATGTTGTTATAAAATGTTGTGAATGTCCACTTTGAATGTTAAGTTATGTTGAATGGCATTTATGATACTGTATACATTGAGTTTTGTCTAACTTTGTTTTGATTTGTTTGAATTTGATTGTCAAATATGTAAGAGTTTTTAGACTTAGAACCTAGAAAAAAGTGTTGGAAATCCCATGTAAGAACAAATTATAGTGTATGAGTGTGAGTGAAATCTTCCACTATGAGCAGCCATTATGGAACGTAAGCCTGGTACTATGCCTTGTTTACTAATACAAATTAGTTTTATCAACAAAAGAAGAGTAGAGTTTCTACTTTTCCATTCTAATCTCGCCTGTTTCATTTCTCTTGGTAATTGAGCAAAATAAAAAAGAGATAACAGAGAAAATTAAAGATGAGATATGAGATACCAATAAAGGAGAAAGGAGATGATACATTTATTTTATCCAAATTCATGTTATCTAAGATGGAAAAGTACATGAATTCCCATTATTATAGTCCCCAACAATAGAGACACATACAGCAGTACACACAAACATTCCTATTGATGACAGTAACTAAACAGAAACAAATTGAATACTAGAATGCCAGATGAATTTGAATATGTTCCTGGAATCTTGAAGTGGTTTTTTGTTCCTAATTAAGCTGCACCATAGTGTCATATGTTGCTCTGGCCGTCCAATCACTAGAGATAGCATTCCTGGACTGAACCCAATAAATCCCTGCACTGCCACTGACCTGGAATCTCAAGTAGATTTCACCACTTGGAGGGTTGGTATAGTCAAACACTGACCTGGAATCTCAAGTAGATTTCATCAGTTTCCTTGTTTAAATTTTCTAAACCAAGTTGCCCTATTAGCAGTAGCTTATAGTTGTTCAACACCATAGAAACACTTCATCCTCTTGTCTTCCACAGTACCCAACAACAATCTATTTATAAGTCAAACTAATTCAAGTTTCTAAGTACATGGATGTCTATTAAAATAATAATGGTGTTGAGGATATGGAAGCAAACTTTGAAATGTCTGAACTTTTGAAATAAAAGTATAAAATAGAGTACAGTGACTGCAGATGCAGAATCAAGTCCTTCAAATCAAGTCCTTGGTTGGCAAACAATGTTTGCAGGGTGGTGATGTTGTCAAATGGAGCAGGAATGTTATTTCTGGCTTCCTCCAAGATAAAGACTACCCCATCTCTTCAACCTGTCGGAACTTTCCTCCATAATGAGTATTTTTTTGTTATCAAAATCAAAGTGTCAAGATAGAGACTAAGCAGAACTGTTTTGTGCTTATACTTCAGCTTTCTTGATAAAGATTAAGCTCTTACTGTGGCTACAATGGTGTCTATGGTGACATCAATGGTTTACTGCTTATACTTCAGCACAAGAGACCACGCCAGGGCATTCAGACTCAACAAGGGTCTTTATTCTGTCAATGAAGTCAAAGCCTCTAACTGTGGCAGTGTGACCATATTTCAAGCAAATTTGACACCAATAGCCATAAACTTGGGCTGTTGCTGCAAGAACAATGGTTTACTGAATTTGTCATGATAACTTAATCTTATTCATGACTTGCTAAAGTATTAGAAGTCCATAACCTCATTGTTCTGAGGCCTAGGTAGCATGTGATAGGTTTCTTGGTTTCTACTTTCTTGTCCCCTATTCTCGTGCTTAAAAGTAATTTTGCCAATCTTGTCTCTTTCTCATGTATCCAGCTTAGAACTCACCTCTGGACATCTTTGAATTCACTCCTAGAGTGTTATTCACATCTCAATTGTTGTCCTAGAGTCAGATTACATGATTACAATCCAATTTGATTCTTATGCTTGAATTTGGTTGGTGAAAATGGTTAAAGTTGGTGTTAAAGAGCAATTGAAACAGTGATATTTTGATTTAATCATATTTAGCATGTGCTGGCAGCTTGTACAAGTCATATTTCATAAAGAAAAGTTGCTAAAACCATAAAATTATGATTATAAACACTTTTGTGCAAATTGACCATTCAAACCACCAATATTTCAGCATTTTTTGTGGTATAGTTGCAGATTTGTGATATAGAAAGCTTATTTTGATTGCTGCATCAAAGGCATTGCACTACGCCAATTTTAATGTGAAAATTCAGTGATAACCAGTTCTTGCATTTTGAAATCTATTCTAGCACATATCTTACGTTCCTTTTGACTCCCTATGTGTTTCATAACTGTTATTTCTTACTTGTATCAATTATTGACATTCTAAGTTCCCAAGCTAATGATATCATTGTTTTAGAGTTAGAATATTTTTCAAATTGATCATGCTTGATTGCTCAGGTTGACTTTTTTTACCCTAAATGTGATCAAACCAAATAAGACAAAACCCACAACCCTCACTCATTCCACCTTCTCTTCCACTTCGAAGAAGAGAAACCCAAAACCCTCACACCCATCACACTCTTTGTAAGAGGTGTAGGAATGTGCCCACATAGGGACCATTTTATAGCTGAAAGGAAAATCACTTTAACCAATCAACTTCCACCAAAGTGAACTAAAGAAAATCACTTCACACCAATTGAATTAAACTAAAATAGCATAAACAAACTTTGAAGAATGAGTTAGGCTAAACTCCACTAACTACACTAAACTACACTAAGTAGAATTAGTCTTAAACTATTCTAAAGTAAAACCTAAAAAAGTGTACTAATAGGTGAGAAATTGGGAATTGACCTAAAGTAACCGAAGTGTTCAAATTGCCTTCCATGTTCGACTTGAATAGTAATAGGTTTATTACTTATGTCACATGGAGTGTTGCGACTTTTGACAATGATTTTTTTTTTTTGGCTTGTCACAGAACATGGCCTATTTTCTCAACCATCGTGCATGGATGTACGACCGTTGTTATAGCGGAAGGAGAGGTTTGAAGGAATCTTTTGTCATCGGAGTTCAAGAGTTTGTGGAGACGGCTCGACGCAGTCATTATTATGCCATTGATGGAGGGATTCGATGCCCATGCATGAAGTGCGAATGTACAAGGATTTTGAAAGATGAAGAGATTAAAGTTCACATATACCAAAAAGGGTTCATGCCTAATTACACGGTTTGGACATTTCATGGTGAAGAAAATCCTTCGACCTCCAATAGAGTTCAAAATCGGCTTGCATCAGGTTCGAATACTGTTGTACATACATCTGAGATAGATCAATTTGCCTATATGCAAGAGATGGTCAACAATGCTCTTCATCGACATGATGAACAAGAAGCAAACGGTAGTCATGATGAAGAGTCTCCAAATGAAGCCACTCAGAGGTTTTACAAATTACTGACAGAGTGATGAATCATTATTTTCTTCACTTCACTTAGTTTACTGTACTAAAATTAATCAGGGAGTTGTGCTTAATTGTCCAGTATTTTCCCGTTTTTACTGATTGTGCTTAATTTGATCAGAAATTCTTATTTTACTTAATTTGAATTATCTGAGAATAATTATTTACATTAGTGAATGCAGGGAAAATTCTGTAAATATTTTAGAACATTAGGAAGAATATTTATTTACACACTGTGTTATCTAGTCGAAGCCGTACTGCATTGAATTAATCTGTGTATTGATCCGTATAATGAAATATTTTTCTTGAGTTTGTAAAAGCAAAATAGGCTTGGCATCATTACACCTCACGGCAACTCTTTGGATTCAAATGAAGAATTTTGCAAAACATTTAGCCTAAGTTGGAATGAAAGAGAAGAGACCACCAAGTTCCAAGTGCAGCCCACTGTTTTATGAATTGTTTTGGAAAAGAATAGCATTGTCTTATGTATACAATTCACATTACAAATTAAATGAGGGAATGAGGGAAGTGACCATACTTGAAAGTCTCGGCCATACACATACCACCTTTGGAAAATTCAACATACAATTGAGAAAAGGTAGAATGAGCTAAATCCAAGAACAAAGTCATCCCGTGAAACACCAATTGGAGAGCTAAATCCAAGCACAGGGGATTAATTGAAGAAAAATGAAAAAGGCTAACTACTAGGTGGTGGATCAGTCGCTACTCGATGGCACAAAGAGACAACACACATGCTGATTTTGGAGGTCTCTTAACTCCTTCTTCTCGGAAGTTTTGAGAGAAAAAAAAAGATAATCATCATATCTTTTCCCAGGGAGAACGTACAAACCAACATGGATTGAAAAAAAAAAAAAAGAAGCTTCTGGTGTGATTGTTGAAGAACACTGGTGTCACGTTCTGGAGAGGAGGCACACGGCCAAGAAGCATCCAGCCACACTTGTTTGTTTCCTTTTACTTTGAATGTTTCTCTTTGAGAAGACTGAACAACGTTTTTTTTCATGATGAATGAATAGCTTGTATTTATTCCTTTTGTTGAATTCTAATTGCATCTTCCATCTGATTTTCTGCATATTTATATAATTTCTTCTAACCTTTTGTAACTTTTGGAAAAGAGGTACATGATCTTATGTTGAACCACTGGAACACGTTCATTTACTTCATTTTAGAAGCAAGGTAGTACTTGTAGACTTGATTCACCATCTATTTTAGGAAACTATTGTCTAAGAAAAAAAAAAGAAAATTTTGTTTACTTGGAGAAAGGAACTCTCGGTGTAAGGAAGAAGAGAGTCATGTGAAATTTTGTAAGTGTTGATTTATTTTTGCTGGATGGAAAGGGGCACCACACACCTTGATTTGCTTTGTTGGAGGTAGGCACACGAAGAGAAGAGGAGAAGGAATTGATATGTTTGTGGAGAGGAGAAGTGGTTTTTGATGAGAATGGAACGGTTATTGAAAATGGAGAAAGGAGAATATGCAGCAAAGTGATGAAGTGGAACGGTCCAGCAACACCTTTGAAGTGAACGTTGGTTTATAGTAGCAAAATAAGCACATCTTTGATTGAGTTAAGAGACAAAATGGAATTATTTATGTGAGAGTGCAGCTGCCCATATTGAGAAAAATTCATTACTTTAGAAAGCAAAAATGTATGGAGCCATGAAGGACATTCACGTGAATTAAGAAGTGGCCCTTGATCACTTATGCACTTCTTTTATTCCTTTGAAGAATTGTTGTTGGTTATTTACGTAAGGTAAAGAGAAGTGGGCCATTTGATTGTATTTCTTTTCATTTCTTGGAGAATGGACATGACTAGATAGGAGAATAGTATGCACGGTTCCCATGGGTGAAAGGTACCGAGTTTTCTTATGTGGATAGGACACTTGCATTTACTTTTCATTTAGAAAAAGACAAAAAAAAGTGGTAGGAGTATGGTTGATAGAAGTCACATGTTTTCTTTGGGAAATGCGTGGAGCATTTGGTGATTAAAATTTAGATGTTGAAGGTGCACCATTCACGTAAGGAAGAGGCATTTCATTATTTTTTCTTCCTTTGATGCAACTCATAGAAAAGTGCACGGCCAAGGAGTACCAAGTGAAGCATTTGAATTATTTTAATTTTCTTTGAATGAAACACAAGTGTCACGGCCTAGGGCATTTGTTTTAAAAGCATTTGCAATTTTTACTTTTTGTTGGTAGATGAATTGGTCACAATTAATAGTAGAGAAATTTTACTTTCTTTAATTTCTTTTGCTTTAAAATATTTTTTATCACATGTTGGAATGAATTCTTGTATTTTTGTTTGTTGTATGTTGCTGATGTAGTTTTAATTCTGTTTCCATATTTGAATTTTACTGTTTTAATTTCAGTTTTACCATTTTAGTTTTATGTTTAGGGTTTGTTTTTACTGACTCTTTTATTTTTGCGTTTAATGTTTTACGTTTTATGCATGTTTAATGTTCCCGTGTTTATTTTATTTTGACTGTAATTTACCGTTTAAGTTTTTACTATTTTAAAGTTTACGTTACTGTTTTGAATTTGATTTCAACATTTTTAATTCAGTTTTATTTAATTTCCATTTTAATTTAATTTTTCCGCATAAAAACAAAAACACCATAAACCCCCCCTTACGTGTTGACCTGAAGCTGAACCACATTTGGTCCTTGTGAGACGACCTAGGAGTCACTTCCTAGCACTGTATTGTATTTTAATTGCACATAAAATTTGATCGGCCGCGACAGCCGTATCAAATTTTGGCGCCGTTGCCGGGGACCAACGGTTCAGTTTTGAGTCTTGTGTCTGTGTTGTGTGATTTGTGTATGTGTTTGTGATAGTGTTGTTTTGCTACCTTGTGTTTATTTCTGTGGTTTGAATTTTCTGTGCTATTGTTTCATGATTACAGGGTGTCGTGATTTAGTGCATGACTAGAGGAAATCCTGGATTCATACCACCCTTTGATCCTGAGATTGATAGGACTTTTCATAGCTTAATTAGGCATTCTAGGAATTTGTCTTTAGAGTCTGTTTTTGAACCTGTTCCATTAGATATTGTGCATCCTACTATTGAGTACTCTGTGCATACTGCATCTACTGCATCTGTACTTGATTCTGATTCTGTTGTTTTTCACACTGAGAACAATATGGCACAACCTCCACCTCGCGAGAGGACTTTTAGGGAGATGGCTGCACCTGATTTCGATATTGAAAGCTTGTGCATCCAATATCCTGATGAGGACGTTCCGTATGTTCTCAAGACTGGACTGATCCATTTGTTGCCCAAGTTTCATGGTCTTGCAGGTGCGAGTCCACATAAGCATTTGAAGGAATTCCTGGTTGTTTGTTCCAGTATGAAACCGCACAATGTTCCTGAAGAGCACGTCTTCTTGAAGGCATTCCCTCATTCATTGGAAAATGTTGCTAAGGATTGGTTGTATAGTTTAGCGCCGAGATCCATTGCTAGCTGGGATGATCTGAAGAGGCTGTTCTTGGAGAAATTTTTCCCAGCATCCCGGACCACAGCTATCAGGAAAGACATAACTGGGATTAGACAGCTTAGTGGAGAGAACCTGTACGAATATTGGGAGAGATTCAAGACACTTTGTGCTAGCTGCCCCCACCATCAGATACCTGAACAACTCCTTATTCAGTATTTCTACGAGGGTTTGAACAACATGGATCGAGGTATGATCGATGCTGCCTGTGGTGGAGCTCTTGGAGACATCACACCTGCTGAGGCCAGACCATTGATTGAGAAGATGGCCTCCAACTCCCAGCAGTTTAGCAACAGGAATGATGCCATTGTGGTGAAGGGCGTACAAGATATTGCCCAGTCTTTATCAGCTGTTGAAAGCAAGTTAGAAGGCCAGATTAACTCTCTTGCGAAGATGGTGACACAGTTGACTACCAACCAGAGATCGACATCTCAATCTGCATCTGTTGCACGACTATGTGCTATTTGTCCTTCCAGTGACCACTACACAGATGCATGTCCTTCTTTGCAACATCCTACTGCCTCTGATGTGCCTCAGGCTTATACTACAAACATCTACAACAACAGGCAGCCACAACAGCAAAATCATGACTTGTCCAACAACAGGTACAACCCAGGGTGGAGGAATCACCCCAATCTTAGATGGAACAATGCGCCACAGCAACAGCAGCAGGCGCCACCTTTTCAGAATGCTGGAACACCTAACAGATATGTGCCTCCACCCATGCAACAACACCAAAGGCAACAACAACAGCAACAGCAAGAGGCACCTGCCCAACCAGCTGCCCAACCTTCCACTTCGTCTGAACCTTCATTGGAAGAGTTAGTGAGACAGATGACTGTGCAAAACCTGCAGTTTCAGAAAGATAACATGCAGTTTCAGAAAGACAACATGCAATTTCAGCAGGAGACTAGAGCGTCCATACAGAGCCTCACTAACCAGATAGGTCAGATGGCCACTCAGATAAACCAGGCGCAGTCTCAAAATTCTAGTAAGTTACCATCGCAGACTGTGCAGAATCCAAGAAATGTGAGTGCCATAACCCTCAGATCAGGGAAGCAGATTGTTGTACCTTCAGAGCCCGCCTCTATACCGACACCCGTGCCTGCTACTTCTCACAAAAAGGAGGACCAAACTGGTCCAAGCAGGACATTTGAGGCAGGTGAATCTTCTTCTCCAGTCGGTGGTTCTTCTTCAGGAGGATCTCCTCCCTTAACCACCACTACTGCTGCCACACCATCTCCATTGATTGACCGACCTATCCCTCTTCCATTCCCTTCACGACCACTTCCTAGCAAAAAGATGGAAGAGGTAGATAAAGAAATTCTGGAGACCTTCAGGAAGGTGGAGGTGAACATACCTCTACTTGATGCAATCAAGCAGATACCAAAGTATGCAAAATTCTTGAAGGAGTTGTGCACACACAAGAGGAAGATGAAGGGAAATGAAAGGATTAGCATGGGAAGAAATGTATCTGCACTTATTGGTAAGTCGGTCCCGCACATTCCTGAAAAGTGCAAAGATCCAGGTATATTTTGCATTCCTTGTGTGATTGGAAATAATAAATTTGAGAATGCCATGCTTGATTTGGGTGCTTCTGTTAATGTCATGCCTTTGTCTATATATGAATCTTTATCTCTTGGTCCTTTGCAAACCACGGGTGTGGTCATTCAGTTGGCTAATAGGAGTGTTACTCACCCAACAGGTTTCATAGAAGATGTCTTGGTAAGGGTTGGTGAATTGATTTTTCCTGCTGATTTTTATGTTTTGGAAATGGAGGAGGGATTCTCTCATGGATCCGCTCCCATTATTTTAGGCAGGCCATTCTTGAAAACTGCCCGAACTAAGATTGATGTATATGATGGAACTTTGTCTATGGAATTTGCTGATATTGTTGTTCATTTTAATATCTTTGATGCAATGAAATTTCCAGCTGAGGACCATTCTCTGTTTAGGATTGATACATTGGACGACATTATTGATGAATTTGTTGTTGACAACTTTAATTCTGTGCATGAGAAGAAGCATTCTTTTCTATCTTCTTTACATTCATGTATTGAATCTGGATTCGAATCAAGTTTTGAGAATGATGTTGATAATGTTGTGGATTTTGATGAGGATTGTGATGTCCAGGATATTGATGCTATGAATGATATTGATGATGTTGTTGAAATATCTGAGATGGACATTGGTTTGGATTGTGATGAGATAAGTGTTCTGCCTTTACCTGTACACTCTTTAGAGTCAGAATGCATTAACAATGTTGCAGGAAGTACACTTGAATCTGACTTGCAGGCACCCACTCTTGAGCTGAAACAGCTACCAGATAACCTCAAGTACGTGTACTTGGAGGATGATGAAAAGAAACCGGTGATCATTTCTACCTCCCTTGATTCTGTTCAAGAGGAGAAGTTGCTTGGTATACTGAGGAACAACAAGAAGGCCATTGGTTGGAGTTTGGCTGACTTACCTGGTATTAGTCCATCCACATGCATGCATAGAATTCTTTTGGAAGAAGGGGCAAAGCCAGTGAGACAGCCACAAAGAAGGCAAAACCCCGTGATCATGGAAGTCATCAAGAAGGAGGTGACCAAGCTTTTGCAAGCTGGAATCATCTACCCTATTTCAGACAGTCAGTGGGTGAGCCCCATCCATGTTGTGCCCAAGAAAACTGGCCTCACCGTGGTGAAGAATGAGAGGGATGAGCTTATCCCAACTAGAGTGCAGAACAGCTGGAGAGTCTGCATTGACTATAGGAGGCTCAACCAAGCAACCAGGAAAGATCATTTTCCCCTGCCATTCATTGATCAGATGCTGGAGCGCCTGGCAGGTAAATCTCATTATTGTTTTCTTGATGGTTTTTCTGGATATTTTCAGATCAATATTGCTCCTGAGGATCAAGAGAAAACAACATTCACCTGCCCCTTTGGCACTTTTGCCTATAGGAGGATGCCCTTTGGTCTGTGCAACGCTCCTGGTACCTTCCAACGATGCATGCTTAGCATTTTTAGCGACTTTCTTGAGAATTGCATAGAGGTGTTTATGGATGATTTTACTGTGTATGGATCCTCTTTTGATGCATGTTTAGACAGTCTGGAAAAGGTTTTGCAAAGATGCATAGAAACAAACCTTGTTCTCAATTTTGAGAAATGTCACTTTATGGTTGAACAAGGTTTGGTTTTAGGGCATATCATTTCTGAAAAGGGAATAGAGGTAGATCCTGCTAAGATATCTGTGATTTCGCAGTTGCCTTACCCCTCTTGCGTGCGAGAGGTGCGATCTTTCCTTGGACATGCAGGTTTCTACAGGCGCTTCATCAAAGATTTCAGCAAGAAGGCGCTTCCCTTGTCCAGACTACTGCAGAAGGATGTTGACTTTGTTTTTGATGACAGATGCAAGCAGGCTTTTGATTGCCTGAAGGAAGCTTTGACCACCACCCCTATCATTCAGGCACCGGATTGGACAGCCCCATTTGAGCTCATGTGTGATGCATCTAACTATGCATTAGGGGCTGTCTTGACACAGAAAATTGACAAGCTGCCGAGAGTGATTTACTATGCTTCACGCACTTTGGATGCTGCCCAAGCAAACTATACCACCACTGAAAAAGAGTTGTTGGCAATTGTTTTTGCCCTTGATAAGTTTAGGTCATATTTGCTTGGATCACCTGTTATTGTGTATACTGACCATGCAGCTCTTAAGTTTCTGTTGAAAAAGGCTGAGTCAAAGCCTTGATTGATTAGGTGGATGCTACTGCTCCAGGAGTTTGACTTGCAGATTAAGGACCGGAGTGGAGCACAGAATCTAGTTGCGGACCACCTTAGCCGGATTGAGAGATTTGGGGATGAGGTTGATGTGTTGCCCATCCAGGATGACTTTCCTGATGAGAGTTTGCTGATGATTTCTTATTCTCACCCCACTCCTTGGTTTGCACATATTGTAAATTATTTGGTTGCTTCTGTTTTTCCTCCTTTAGCGTCACATGCTCAAATTGCTAAAATTAAGAGTGATGCTAAATATTATGTTTGGGATGACCCATATTTGTGGAAGTTGTGCAGTGACCAGGTTACTAGGAGATGCATTCCGGACCATGAGATTGACTCGGTCCTGCAGTTTTGTCATGCCTCCTCACCTGGTGGTCATCTGGGGATACAAAGAACAGCTCGTAGGGTGCTTGATTGTGGGTTCTATTGGCCTTCCATCTTCAAGGATGCGGAGAAGATTTGTAGCACTTGTGAGCCTTGTCAGAAAGCAGGAGGACAAATTTCACAGAGACAAGAGATGCCTCAACAACCTATGCTATTCTGTGAGGTGTTTGATGTCTGGGGTATAGATTTCATGGGTCCTTTTCCTGTTTCTTTTGGTTTTTCCTATATTCTCCTTGCTGTGGATTATGTTTCAAAATGGGTGGAAGCTAAAGCCACCAGAACTAATGATGTTCGGGTTGTTGTGGATTTTGTTAGATCTCACCTCTTTTGCAGGTTTGGAGTGCCTAGAGCAATTGTTAGTGATCAGGGAACCCATTTTTGCAACAGATCCATGCAAGCTTTACTCAAGAAATATGGGGTGACGCACAGAGTTTCTACACCTTACCACCCCCAAACAAATAGGCAGGCTGAGATCTCCAACAGGGAGATTAAGAGGATTTTGGAAAAGATTGTCCAGCCCAACAGGAAAGATTGGAGTAGTAGATTGGACGATGCTCTTTGGGCCCACAGGACTGCATACAAAGCACCGATTGGGATGTCTCCGTACAGGGTTGTCTTCGGAAAGGCATGTCATCTACCAGTTGAAATTGAGCATCGGGCATATTGGGCTGTGAAGACATGCAACTTCTCCATGGACCAAGCTGGAGAGGAAAGGAAGTTGCAACTGAATGAACTGGATGAAATCCGATTGGAAGCATATGAGAATTCGAAGTTCTACAAGGAAAGAACCAAGAGGTTCCATGATAACTCCATTGTTAGAAAGGACTTCGAGGTTGGCCAACAGGTTTTATTGTATAACTCTAGACTCGGCCTCATGGGTGGTAAGTTGAGATCAAAGTGGACTGGACCCTTTGTTGTGACTAATGTTTATCCTTATGGTGCAGTAGAAATCCAGGGTCCATCTGCAGCTAAAAGCTTCAAGGTGAACGGGCATAGACTGAAGCCCTTCCTCAGCAATCCTTCTCTGTTGGATGCAGTGGTGGAGGAGACGTCTTTGGTCTACCCCACCTACCCTCCCACCTGACTCAGGGAGTTTCTTCTCTCCTTCCCTCCTCACTTTTGTTGCACTTTGTCGATATCTGATGACTATTCTGATTGTTTTGATCTGCTGAATGTGACACACTGAGGACATTGTGTCGTTTAAGTGTGGTCTATTAGGGGAGGTTGTTTCTTTGTTTATGTTTCGTTTTTGTGTATTTTGTGGTGTCTTATGTACAGTTTTGCATGATTTTCGTGAATTCTGGACTATGATTAGGTTGTCAGTTTTCCTGCACTTCATTGATACTCTAAACTGTTGAATTCCTTGCTTTACTTTGCTTGGGAGATAATCATGATATTTGAGAGTTGAATTGATGGTGACCATATTACCTGTGTGAGATTTGAGCCATTTGATGATCTTTCTTGTGTGTGATATATGCCTTGATTGCTTGCACATATGTCTTGGCTTCACTCTTTGAATTGATTCTTGACTAATACGCATGTTTGAAAGGGATAAAGGCATTTTGTTGTTGAGCCTCTAAGCCAGATAAGCCTACCCTGTTTTGATCCATTGATACCCTTTTGAGCCTATGTTTTTCCCCATTTCTTTGTTTTGAAGCTCATACACTAGCCCTATGTGAAAAACCATTATTACCTGAACCTTAGGGAATTTTGTAGCTTTGGAATTGTTTTGGGAATAAGTGTGGTCTCCTGGGAATTTCAGATGAATTGGCTAGTGAGTTCTCTTCATATCTTGTTTCTGTTTGTAAATATGTGGTGCATCTTGTCTCTTGAAATTGTGTGTTGAACAGAGTAAAGAAAAAAGACAGGATGAAGAAAAAAAAAAAAAATCAGAAAAACAGAAAAAAATTGTGAACAACGGTGAATAATGGAGTTAACTAGAGGATGGAATTAGAGGCTGTAGGTGAGTTTGAATGTGTTTATACTTGTTCCCCATTGCTCATCTATCCCTTATGGTTTATAGCTTTTCATCCAGATATATCCTCCCTTGTCCTTGACCCCATTATGACCATAAAAAGACCTTTTGATTTGAACATGCGTATCTGTTTTAGTGTTGATATTAGAGGCTTGCCAAGCCTATTTGTGTTTGCTTTCTTGAGTTCATTGAGTGACATTGATTTACCTTAAACACTTGAGAGAAACACTGATTGTGTACATCTGTGAGGCTCTGTTGCTGTCGATTCATCTCTTGAACTGATTGATTGTTTTCCTTGTACTGAACTGTTTGGATGATTCTTTGAGTATTTGCTTTCATTGATTTTGTGTAGGATTCTGCCTGTACCTTTTACTGTCCAGATTTTGTGGGAATTGTGAAAGTGTGTTTCTGTTTTGGAGTTTGTGCTGTCTGTCAAGTCTGTGTCACTTTTCTAATGTTTGAACTGCTCCCTGGTTTTGTGTCTTAAGTTTGCCCAGGAGTGCAAACGACTAAGTGTGGTCTATTTTGATGAATCATTATTTTCTTCACTTCACTTAGTTTACTGTACTAAAATTAATCAGGGAGTTGTGCTTAATTGTCCAGTATTTTCCCGTTTTTACTGATTGTGCTTAATTTGATCAGAAATTCTTATTTTACTTAATTTGAATTATCTGAGAATAATTATTTACATTAGTGAATGCAGGGAAAATTCTGTAAATATTTTAGAACATTAGGAAGAATATTTATTTACACACTGTGTTATCTAGTCGAAGCCGTACTGCATTGAATTAATCTGTGTATTGATCCGTATAATGAAATATTTTTCATGAGTTTGTAAAAGCAAAATAGGCTTGGCATCATTACACCTCACGGCAACTCTTTGGATTCAAATGAAGAATTTTGCAAAACATTTAGCCTAAGTTGGAATGAAAGAGAAGAGACCACCAAGTTCCAAGTGCAGCCCACTGTTTTATGAATTGTTTTGGAAAAGAATAGCATTGTCTTATGTATACAATTCACATTACAAATTAAATGAGGGAATGAGGGAAGTGACCATACTTGAAAGTCTCGGCCATACACATACCACCTTTGGAAAATTCAACATACAATTGAGAAAAGGTAGAATGAGCTAAATCCAAGAACAAAGTCATCCCGTGAAACACCAATTGGAGAGCTAAATCCAAGCACAGGGGATTAATTGAAGAAAAATGAAAAAGGCTAACTACTAGGTGGTGGATCAGTCGCTACTCGATGGCACAAAGAGACAACACACATGCTGATTTTGGAGGTCTCTTAACTCCTTCTTCTCGGAAGTTTTGAGAGAAAAAAAAAGATAATCATCATATCTTTTCCCAGGGAGAACGTACAAACCAACATGGATTGAAAAAAAAAAAAAAAAGAAGCTTCTGGTGTGATTGTTGAAGAACACTGGTGTCACGTTCTGGAGAGGAGGCACACGGCCAAGAAGCATCCAGCCACACTTGTTTGTTTCCTTTTACTTTGAATGTTTCTCTTTGAGAAGACTGAACAACGTTTTTTTTCATGATGAATGAATAGCTTGTATTTATTCCTTTTGTTGAATTCTAATTGCATCTTCCATCTGATTTTCTGCATATTTATATAATTTCTTCTAACCTTTTGTAACTTTTGGAAAAGAGGTACATGATCTTGTGTTGAACCACTGGAACACGTTCATTTACTTCATTTTAGAAGCAAGGTAGTACTTGTAGACTTGATTCACCATCTATTTTAGGAAACTATTGTCTAAGAAAAAAAAAAGAAAATTTTGTTTACTTGGAGAAAGGAACTCTCGGTGTAAGGAAGAAGAGAGTCATGTGAAATTTTGTAAGTGTTGATTTATTTTTGCTGGATGGAAAGGGGCACCACACACCTTGATTTGCTTTGTTGGAGGTAGGCACACGAAGAGAAGAGGAGAAGGAATTGATATGTTTGTGGAGAGGAGAAGTGGTTTTTGATGAGAATGGAACGGTTATTGAAAATGGAGAAAGGAGAATATGCAGCAAAGTGATGAAGTGGAACGGTCCAGCAACACCTTTGAAGTGAACGTTGGTTTATAGTAGCAAAATAAGCACATCTTTGATTGAGTTAAGAGACAAAATGGAATTATTTATGTGAGAGTGCAGCTGCCCATATTGAGAAAAATTCATTACTTTAGAAAGCAAAAATGTATGGAGCCATGAAGGACATTCACGTGAATTAAGAAGTGGCCCTTGATCACTTATGCACTTCTTTTATTCCTTTGAAGAATTGTTGTTGGTTATTTACGTAAGGTAAAGAGAAGTGGGCCATTTGATTGTATTTCTTTTCATTTCTTGGAGAATGGACATGACTAGATAGGAGAATAGTATGCACGGTTCCCATGGGTGAAAGGTACCGAGTTTTCTTATGTGGATAGGACACTTGCATTTACTTTTCATTTAGAAAAAGACAAAAAAAAGTGGTAGGAGTATGGTTGATAGAAGTCACATGTTTTCTTTGGGAAATGCGTGGAGCATTTGGTGATTAAAATTTAGATGTTGAAGGTGCACCATTCACGTAAGGAAGAGGCATTTCATTATTTTTTCTTCCTTTGATGCAACTCATAGAAAAGTGCACGGCCAAGGAGTACCAAGTGAAGCATTTGAATTATTTTAATTTTCTTTGAATGAAACACAAGTGTCACGGCCTAGGGCATTTGTTTTAAAAGCATTTGCAATTTTTACTTTTTGTTGGTAGATGAATTGGTCACAATTAATAGTAGAGAAATTTTACTTTCTTTAATTTCTTTTGCTTTAAAATATTTTTTATCACATGTTGGAATGAATTCTTGTATTTTTGTTTGTTGTATGTTGCTGATGTAGTTTTAATTCTGTTTCCATATTTGAATTTTACTGTTTTAATTTCAGTTTTACCATTTTAGTTTTATGTTTAGGGTTTGTTTTTACTGACTCTTTTATTTTTGCGTTTAATGTTTTACGTTTTATGCATGTTTAATGTTCCCGTGTTTATTTTATTTTGACTGTAATTTACCGTTTAAGTTTTTACTATTTTAAAGTTTACGTTACTGTTTTGAATTTGATTTCAACATTTTTAATTCAGTTTTATTTAATTTCCATTTTAATTTAATTTTTCCGCATAAAAACAAAAACACCATAAACCCCCCCTTACGTGTTGACCTGAAGCTGAACCACATTTGGTCCTTGTGAGACGACCTAGGAGTCACTTCCTAGCACTGTATTGTATTTTAATTGCACATAAAATTTGATCGGCCGCGACAGCCGTATCAAATTTTGGCGCCGTTGCCGGGGACCAACGGTTCAGTTTTGAGTCTTGTGTCTGTGTTGTGTGATTTGTGTATGTGTTTGTGATAGTGTTGTTTTGCTACCTTGTGTTTATTTCTGTGGTTTGAATTTTCTGTGCTATTGTTTCATGATTACAGGGTGTCGTGATTTAGTGCATGACTAGAGGAAATCCTGGATTCATACCACCCTTTGATCCTGAGATTGATAGGACTTTTCATAGCTTAATTAGGCATTCTAGGAATTTGTCTTTAGAGTCTGTTTTTGAACCTGTTCCATTAGATATTGTGCATCCTACTATTGAGTACTCTGTGCATACTGCATCTACTGCATCTGTACTTGATTCTGATTCTGTTGTTTTTCACACTGAGAACAATATGGCACAACCTCCACCTCGCGAGAGGACTTTTAGGGAGATGGCTGCACCTGATTTCGATATTGAAAGCTTGTGCATCCAATATCCTGATGAGGACGTTCCGTATGTTCTCAAGACTGGACTGATCCATTTGTTGCCCAAGTTTCATGGTCTTGCAGGTGCGAGTCCACATAAGCATTTGAAGGAATTCCTGGTTGTTTGTTCCAGTATGAAACCGCACAATGTTCCTGAAGAGCACGTCTTCTTGAAGGCATTCCCTCATTCATTGGAAAATGTTGCTAAGGATTGGTTGTATAGTTTAGCGCCGAGATCCATTGCTAGCTGGGATGATCTGAAGAGGCTGTTCTTGGAGAAATTTTTCCCAGCATCCCGGACCACAGCTATCAGGAAAGACATAACTGGGATTAGACAGCTTAGTGGAGAGAACCTGTACGAATATTGGGAGAGATTCAAGACACTTTGTGCTAGCTGCCCCCACCATCAGATACCTGAACAACTCCTTATTCAGTATTTCTACGAGGGTTTGAACAACATGGATCGAGGTATGATCGATGCTGCCTGTGGTGGAGCTCTTGGAGACATCACACCTGCTGAGGCCAGACCATTGATTGAGAAGATGGCCTCCAACTCCCAGCAGTTTAGCAACAGGAATGATGCCATTGTGGTGAAGGGCGTACAAGATATTGCCCAGTCTTTATCAGCTGTTGAAAGCAAGTTAGAAGGCCAGATTAACTCTCTTGCGAAGATGGTGACACAGTTGACTACCAACCAGAGATCGACATCTCAATCTGCATCTGTTGCACGACTATGTGCTATTTGTCCTTCCAGTGACCACTACACAGATGCATGTCCTTCTTTGCAACATCCTACTGCCTCTGATGTGCCTCAGGCTTATACTACAAACATCTACAACAACAGGCAGCCACAACAGCAAAATCATGACTTGTCCAACAACAGGTACAACCCAGGGTGGAGGAATCACCCCAATCTTAGATGGAACAATGCGCCACAGCAACAGCAGCAGGCGCCACCTTTTCAGAATGCTGGAACACCTAACAGATATGTGCCTCCACCCATGCAACAACACCAAAGGCAACAACAACAGCAACAGCAAGAGGCACCTGCCCAACCAGCTGCCCAACCTTCCACTTCGTCTGAACCTTCATTGGAAGAGTTAGTGAGACAGATGACTGTGCAAAACCTGCAGTTTCAGAAAGATAACATGCAGTTTCAGAAAGACAACATGCAATTTCAGCAGGAGACTAGAGCGTCCATACAGAGCCTCACTAACCAGATAGGTCAGATGGCCACTCAGATAAACCAGGCGCAGTCTCAAAATTCTAGTAAGTTACCATCGCAGACTGTGCAGAATCCAAGAAATGTGAGTGCCATAACCCTCAGATCAGGGAAGCAGATTGTTGTACCTTCAGAGCCCGCCTCTATACCGACACCCGTGCCTGCTACTTCTCACAAAAAGGAGGACCAAACTGGTCCAAGCAGGACATTTGAGGCAGGTGAATCTTCTTCTCCAGTCGGTGGTTCTTCTTCAGGAGGATCTCCTCCCTTAACCACCACTACTGCTGCCACACCATCTCCATTGATTGACCGACCTATCCCTCTTCCATTCCCTTCACGACCACTTCCTAGCAAAAAGATGGAAGAGGTAGATAAAGAAATTCTGGAGACCTTCAGGAAGGTGGAGGTGAACATACCTCTACTTGATGCAATCAAGCAGATACCAAAGTATGCAAAATTCTTGAAGGAGTTGTGCACACACAAGAGGAAGATGAAGGGAAATGAAAGGATTAGCATGGGAAGAAATGTATCTGCACTTATTGGTAAGTCGGTCCCGCACATTCCTGAAAAGTGCAAAGATCCAGGTATATTTTGCATTCCTTGTGTGATTGGAAATAATAAATTTGAGAATGCCATGCTTGATTTGGGTGCTTCTGTTAATGTCATGCCTTTGTCTATATATGAATCTTTATCTCTTGGTCCTTTGCAAACCACGGGTGTGGTCATTCAGTTGGCTAATAGGAGTGTTACTCACCCAACAGGTTTCATAGAAGATGTCTTGGTAAGGGTTGGTGAATTGATTTTTCCTGCTGATTTTTATGTTTTGGAAATGGAGGAGGGATTCTCTCATGGATCCGCTCCCATTATTTTAGGCAGGCCATTCTTGAAAACTGCCCGAACTAAGATTGATGTATATGATGGAACTTTGTCTATGGAATTTGCTGATATTGTTGTTCATTTTAATATCTTTGATGCAATGAAATTTCCAGCTGAGGACCATTCTCTGTTTAGGATTGATACATTGGACGACATTATTGATGAATTTGTTGTTGACAACTTTAATTCTGTGCATGAGAAGAAGCATTCTTTTCTATCTTCTTTACATTCATGTATTGAATCTGGATTCGAATCAAGTTTTGAGAATGATGTTGATAATGTTGTGGATTTTGATGAGGATTGTGATGTCCAGGATATTGATGCTATGAATGATATTGATGATGTTGTTGAAATATCTGAGATGGACATTGGTTTGGATTGTGATGAGATAAGTGTTCTGCCTTTACCTGTACACTCTTTAGAGTCAGAATGCATTAACAATGTTGCAGGAAGTACACTTGAATCTGACTTGCAGGCACCCACTCTTGAGCTGAAACAGCTACCAGATAACCTCAAGTACGTGTACTTGGAGGATGATGAAAAGAAACCGGTGATCATTTCTACCTCCCTTGATTCTGTTCAAGAGGAGAAGTTGCTTGGTATACTGAGGAACAACAAGAAGGCCATTGGTTGGAGTTTGGCTGACTTACCTGGTATTAGTCCATCCACATGCATGCATAGAATTCTTTTGGAAGAAGGGGCAAAGCCAGTGAGACAGCCACAAAGAAGGCAAAACCCCGTGATCATGGAAGTCATCAAGAAGGAGGTGACCAAGCTTTTGCAAGCTGGAATCATCTACCCTATTTCAGACAGTCAGTGGGTGAGCCCCATCCATGTTGTGCCCAAGAAAACTGGCCTCACCGTGGTGAAGAATGAGAGGGATGAGCTTATCCCAACTAGAGTGCAGAACAGCTGGAGAGTCTGCATTGACTATAGGAGGCTCAACCAAGCAACCAGGAAAGATCATTTTCCCCTGCCATTCATTGATCAGATGCTGGAGCGCCTGGCAGGTAAATCTCATTATTGTTTTCTTGATGGTTTTTCTGGATATTTTCAGATCAATATTGCTCCTGAGGATCAAGAGAAAACAACATTCACCTGCCCCTTTGGCACTTTTGCCTATAGGAGGATGCCCTTTGGTCTGTGCAACGCTCCTGGTACCTTCCAACGATGCATGCTTAGCATTTTTAGCGACTTTCTTGAGAATTGCATAGAGGTGTTTATGGATGATTTTACTGTGTATGGATCCTCTTTTGATGCATGTTTAGACAGTCTGGAAAAGGTTTTGCAAAGATGCATAGAAACAAACCTTGTTCTCAATTTTGAGAAATGTCACTTTATGGTTGAACAAGGTTTGGTTTTAGGGCATATCATTTCTGAAAAGGGAATAGAGGTAGATCCTGCTAAGATATCTGTGATTTCGCAGTTGCCTTACCCCTCTTGCGTGCGAGAGGTGCGATCTTTCCTTGGACATGCAGGTTTCTACAGGCGCTTCATCAAAGATTTCAGCAAGAAGGCGCTTCCCTTGTCCAGACTACTGCAGAAGGATGTTGACTTTGTTTTTGATGACAGATGCAAGCAGGCTTTTGATTGCCTGAAGGAAGCTTTGACCACCACCCCTATCATTCAGGCACCGGATTGGACAGCCCCATTTGAGCTCATGTGTGATGCATCTAACTATGCATTAGGGGCTGTCTTGACACAGAAAATTGACAAGCTGCCGAGAGTGATTTACTATGCTTCACGCACTTTGGATGCTGCCCAAGCAAACTATACCACCACTGAAAAAGAGTTGTTGGCAATTGTTTTTGCCCTTGATAAGTTTAGGTCATATTTGCTTGGATCACCTGTTATTGTGTATACTGACCATGCAGCTCTTAAGTTTCTGTTGAAAAAGGCTGAGTCAAAGCCTTGATTGATTAGGTGGATGCTACTGCTCCAGGAGTTTGACTTGCAGATTAAGGACCGGAGTGGAGCACAGAATCTAGTTGCGGACCACCTTAGCCGGATTGAGAGATTTGGGGATGAGGTTGATGTGTTGCCCATCCAGGATGACTTTCCTGATGAGAGTTTGCTGATGATTTCTTATTCTCACCCCACTCCTTGGTTTGCACATATTGTAAATTATTTGGTTGCTTCTGTTTTTCCTCCTTTAGCGTCACATGCTCAAATTGCTAAAATTAAGAGTGATGCTAAATATTATGTTTGGGATGACCCATATTTGTGGAAGTTGTGCAGTGACCAGGTTACTAGGAGATGCATTCCGGACCATGAGATTGACTCGGTCCTGCAGTTTTGTCATGCCTCCTCACCTGGTGGTCATCTGGGGATACAAAGAACAGCTCGTAGGGTGCTTGATTGTGGGTTCTATTGGCCTTCCATCTTCAAGGATGCGGAGAAGATTTGTAGCACTTGTGAGCCTTGTCAGAAAGCAGGAGGACAAATTTCACAGAGACAAGAGATGCCTCAACAACCTATGCTATTCTGTGAGGTGTTTGATGTCTGGGGTATAGATTTCATGGGTCCTTTTCCTGTTTCTTTTGGTTTTTCCTATATTCTCCTTGCTGTGGATTATGTTTCAAAATGGGTGGAAGCTAAAGCCACCAGAACTAATGATGTTCGGGTTGTTGTGGATTTTGTTAGATCTCACCTCTTTTGCAGGTTTGGAGTGCCTAGAGCAATTGTTAGTGATCAGGGAACCCATTTTTGCAACAGATCCATGCAAGCTTTACTCAAGAAATATGGGGTGACGCACAGAGTTTCTACACCTTACCACCCCCAAACAAATAGGCAGGCTGAGATCTCCAACAGGGAGATTAAGAGGATTTTGGAAAAGATTGTCCAGCCCAACAGGAAAGATTGGAGTAGTAGATTGGACGATGCTCTTTGGGCCCACAGGACTGCATACAAAGCACCGATTGGGATGTCTCCGTACAGGGTTGTCTTCGGAAAGGCATGTCATCTACCAGTTGAAATTGAGCATCGGGCATATTGGGCTGTGAAGACATGCAACTTCTCCATGGACCAAGCTGGAGAGGAAAGGAAGTTGCAACTGAATGAACTGGATGAAATCCGATTGGAAGCATATGAGAATTCGAAGTTCTACAAGGAAAGAACCAAGAGGTTCCATGATAACTCCATTGTTAGAAAGGACTTCGAGGTTGGCCAACAGGTTTTATTGTATAACTCTAGACTCGGCCTCATGGGTGGTAAGTTGAGATCAAAGTGGACTGGACCCTTTGTTGTGACTAATGTTTATCCTTATGGTGCAGTAGAAATCCAGGGTCCATCTGCAGCTAAAAGCTTCAAGGTGAACGGGCATAGACTGAAGCCCTTCCTCAGCAATCCTTCTCTGTTGGATGCAGTGGTGGAGGAGACGTCTTTGGTCTACCCCACCTACCCTCCCACCTGACTCAGGGAGTTTCTTCTCTCCTTCCCTCCTCACTTTTGTTGCACTTTGTCGATATCTGATGACTATTCTGATTGTTTTGATCTGCTGAATGTGACACACTGAGGACATTGTGTCGTTTAAGTGTGGTCTATTAGGGGAGGTTGTTTCTTTGTTTATGTTTCGTTTTTGTGTATTTTGTGGTGTCTTATGTACAGTTTTGCATGATTTTCGTGAATTCTGGACTATGATTAGGTTGTCAGTTTTCCTGCACTTCATTGATACTCTAAACTGTTGAATTCCTTGCTTTACTTTGCTTGGGAGATAATCATGATATTTGAGAGTTGAATTGATGGTGACCATATTACCTGTGTGAGATTTGAGCCATTTGATGATCTTTCTTGTGTGTGATATATGCCTTGATTGCTTGCACATATGTCTTGGCTTCACTCTTTGAATTGATTCTTGACTAATACGCATGTTTGAAAGGGATAAAGGCATTTTGTTGTTGAGCCTCTAAGCCAGATAAGCCTACCCTGTTTTGATCCATTGATACCCTTTTGAGCCTATGTTTTTCCCCATTTCTTTGTTTTGAAGCTCATACACTAGCCCTATGTGAAAAACCATTATTACCTGAACCTTAGGGAATTTTGTAGCTTTGGAATTGTTTTGGGAATAAGTGTGGTCTCCTGGGA
This sequence comes from Vigna nakashimae, assembly GCA_034642375.1. NCBI lineage: Eukaryota > Viridiplantae > Streptophyta > Magnoliopsida > Fabales > Fabaceae > Vigna > Vigna nakashimae. The sequence continues at coordinate 29,078,436 of CM067765.1, forward strand.
ATTTCAGATGAATTGGCTAGTGAGTTCTCTTCATATCTTGTTTCTGTTTGTAAATATGTGGTGCATCTTGTCTCTTGAAATTGTGTGTTGAACAGAGTAAAGAAAAAAGACAGGATGAAGAAAAAAAAAAATCAGAAAAACAGAAAAAAATTGTGAACAACGGTGAATAATGGAGTTAACTAGAGGATGGAATTAGAGGCTGTAGGTGAGTTTGAATGTGTTTATACTTGTTCCCCATTGCTCATCTATCCCTTATGGTTTATAGCTTTTCATCCAGATATATCCTCCCTTGTCCTTGACCCCATTATGACCATAAAAAGACCTTTTGATTTGAACATGCGTATCTGTTTTAGTGTTGATATTAGAGGCTTGCCAAGCCTATTTGTGTTTGCTTTCTTGAGTTCATTGAGTGACATTGATTTACCTTAAACACTTGAGAGAAACACTGATTGTGTACATCTGTGAGGCTCTGTTGCTGTCGATTCATCTCTTGAACTGATTGATTGTTTTCCTTGTACTGAACTGTTTGGATGATTCTTTGAGTATTTGCTTTCATTGATTTTGTGTAGGATTCTGCCTGTACCTTTTACTGTCCAGATTTTGTGGGAATTGTGAAAGTGTGTTTCTGTTTTGGAGTTTGTGCTGTCTGTCAAGTCTGTGTCACTTTTCTAATGTTTGAACTGCTCCCTGGTTTTGTGTCTTAAGTTTGCCCAGGAGTGCAAACGACTAAGTGTGGTCTATTTTGATGAATCATTATTTTCTTCACTTCACTTAGTTTACTGTACTAAAATTAATCAGGGAGTTGTGCTTAATTGTCCAGTATTTTCCCGTTTTTACTGATTGTGCTTAATTTGATCAGAAATTCTTATTTTACTTAATTTGAATTATCTGAGAATAATTATTTACATTAGTGAATGCAGGGAAAATTCTGTAAATATTTTAGAACATTAGGAAGAATATTTATTTACACACTGTGTTATCTAGTCGAAGCCGTACTGCATTGAATTAATCTGTGTATTGATCCGTATAATGAAATATTTTTCATGAGTTTGTAAAAGCAAAATAGGCTTGGCATCATTACACCTCACGGCAACTCTTTGGATTCAAATGAAGAATTTTGCAAAACATTTAGCCTAAGTTGGAATGAAAGAGAAGAGACCACCAAGTTCCAAGTGCAGCCCACTGTTTTATGAATTGTTTTGGAAAAGAATAGCATTGTCTTATGTATACAATTCACATTACAAATTAAATGAGGGAATGAGGGAAGTGACCATACTTGAAAGTCTCGGCCATACACATACCACCTTTGGAAAATTCAACATACAATTGAGAAAAGGTAGAATGAGCTAAATCCAAGAACAAAGTCATCCCGTGAAACACCAATTGGAGAGCTAAATCCAAGCACAGGGGATTAATTGAAGAAAAATGAAAAAGGCTAACTACTAGGTGGTGGATCAGTCGCTACTCGATGGCACAAAGAGACAACACACATGCTGATTTTGGAGGTCTCTTAACTCCTTCTTCTCGGAAGTTTTGAGAGAAAAAAAAAGATAATCATCATATCTTTTCCCAGGGAGAACGTACAAACCAACATGGATTGAAAAAAAAAAAAAAAAGAAGCTTCTGGTGTGATTGTTGAAGAACACTGGTGTCACGTTCTGGAGAGGAGGCACACGGCCAAGAAGCATCCAGCCACACTTGTTTGTTTCCTTTTACTTTGAATGTTTCTCTTTGAGAAGACTGAACAACGTTTTTTTTCATGATGAATGAATAGCTTGTATTTATTCCTTTTGTTGAATTCTAATTGCATCTTCCATCTGATTTTCTGCATATTTATATAATTTCTTCTAACCTTTTGTAACTTTTGGAAAAGAGGTACATGATCTTGTGTTGAACCACTGGAACACGTTCATTTACTTCATTTTAGAAGCAAGGTAGTACTTGTAGACTTGATTCACCATCTATTTTAGGAAACTATTGTCTAAGAAAAAAAAAAGAAAATTTTGTTTACTTGGAGAAAGGAACTCTCGGTGTAAGGAAGAAGAGAGTCATGTGAAATTTTGTAAGTGTTGATTTATTTTTGCTGGATGGAAAGGGGCACCACACACCTTGATTTGCTTTGTTGGAGGTAGGCACACGAAGAGAAGAGGAGAAGGAATTGATATGTTTGTGGAGAGGAGAAGTGGTTTTTGATGAGAATGGAACGGTTATTGAAAATGGAGAAAGGAGAATATGCAGCAAAGTGATGAAGTGGAACGGTCCAGCAACACCTTTGAAGTGAACGTTGGTTTATAGTAGCAAAATAAGCACATCTTTGATTGAGTTAAGAGACAAAATGGAATTATTTATGTGAGAGTGCAGCTGCCCATATTGAGAAAAATTCATTACTTTAGAAAGCAAAAATGTATGGAGCCATGAAGGACATTCACGTGAATTAAGAAGTGGCCCTTGATCACTTATGCACTTCTTTTATTCCTTTGAAGAATTGTTGTTGGTTATTTACGTAAGGTAAAGAGAAGTGGGCCATTTGATTGTATTTCTTTTCATTTCTTGGAGAATGGACATGACTAGATAGGAGAATAGTATGCACGGTTCCCATGGGTGAAAGGTACCGAGTTTTCTTATGTGGATAGGACACTTGCATTTACTTTTCATTTAGAAAAAGACAAAAAAAAGTGGTAGGAGTATGGTTGATAGAAGTCACATGTTTTCTTTGGGAAATGCGTGGAGCATTTGGTGATTAAAATTTAGATGTTGAAGGTGCACCATTCACGTAAGGAAGAGGCATTTCATTATTTTTTCTTCCTTTGATGCAACTCATAGAAAAGTGCACGGCCAAGGAGTACCAAGTGAAGCATTTGAATTATTTTAATTTTCTTTGAATGAAACACAAGTGTCACGGCCTAGGGCATTTGTTTTAAAAGCATTTGCAATTTTTACTTTTTGTTGGTAGATGAATTGGTCACAATTAATAGTAGAGAAATTTTACTTTCTTTAATTTCTTTTGCTTTAAAATATTTTTTATCACATGTTGGAATGAATTCTTGTATTTTTGTTTGTTGTATGTTGCTGATGTAGTTTTAATTCTGTTTCCATATTTGAATTTTACTGTTTTAATTTCAGTTTTACCATTTTAGTTTTATGTTTAGGGTTTGTTTTTACTGACTCTTTTATTTTTGCGTTTAATGTTTTACGTTTTATGCATGTTTAATGTTCCCGTGTTTATTTTATTTTGACTGTAATTTACCGTTTAAGTTTTTACTATTTTAAAGTTTACGTTACTGTTTTGAATTTGATTTCAACATTTTTAATTCAGTTTTATTTAATTTCCATTTTAATTTAATTTTTCCGCATAAAAACAAAAACACCATAAACCCCCCCTTACGTGTTGACCTGAAGCTGAACCACATTTGGTCCTTGTGAGACGACCTAGGAGTCACTTCCTAGCACTGTATTGTATTTTAATTGCACATAAAATTTGATCGGCCGCGACAGCCGTATCACAGAGGCAAATCTACCTGTATTTGAAGGTTCATCTGAGTCAAAATTGTCAGTGTCCATCAGACTGTTGGCTGGTAAATCTAATTGGAACGTTCCCAATCAAGCAGTGGATCACTATACAAAATTGATTTTAGATCTGACACCACCAAACAATTCTATTCCGAAGAATTGTTATCAAGCCAAAAGATGTGTTTCAATGTTGGGATTGGAAGCCAAGAAGATTGATTGTTGTGTTAATGGATGTATGTTATTCTATGACAATGATAGTGGCAAAAATGATGCTTTGTTGGTTGAATGCAAGTTTTGTGGCTCTCCTCGATATCATACGATGCATGCAGGACGGAGGCAGAAAAAAGCAATTCCCTTAAAGACAATGTTCTACTTGCCCATTATTCCAAGATTACAAAGAATGTTCACTTCAATGCAAACATCACAACACATGACATGGCATGATGGTAAGAAAACTGAAGGAGTTTTGCGTCATCCTTCTGACGGTGAAGCTTGGAAGCACTTCAATCGTAAACATCCGTCCTTTTCTAGTGAACCGCGTAACGTCAGACTTGGTCTATGCTCTGATGGATTTACGCCGTACATTCAGGCGTCTGCATCACCTTATTCATGTTGGCCCGTCATAGTTACCCCATACAATCTGCCACCTGAGATGTGTATGACAAAGCCTTATATGTTTTTAACGTGTATAATACCAGGTCCATCTAATCCCAAATCAGGGATTGATGTTTATTTGGAGCCTTTGATTGATGATCTGAAAAAGCTATGGAATGGTGTTTGGACGTATGATGTTTCAAGGAAGCAAAATTTCCTTATGAGGGCAGCTTTGATGTGGACTATTAATGACTTTCCAGCCTATGGCATGTTATCTGGTTGGAGCACCCATGGTCGATTAGCTTGTCCACAATGCATGGAACATACAAAGTCATTCCAATTGACTAATGGTCGAAAAAGTTGTTGGTTTGATTGTCATCGGCGGTTCTTGCCCATTGATCACCCCTTTAGAAGAAACAAAAAGGCATTTTGCAAAGGGCAAGTTGAAACGGATATGCCCCCGCCAAAGTTGAGTGGATCACATGTTTGGAGAAGAGTGAAAGACTATCCAAAAGTCACTGAATCTGGACACAATAGGATAGAAGGGTTTGGAGAATGGCATAATTGGACTAAAAGAAGCATATTTTGGGATCTTCCCTATTGGAAATACAACTTGCTAAGACATAACCTGGATGTCATGCACATAGAAAAAAATTTCTTTGACAACATCTTCAACACAATTATGAATGTTATTGGTAAGACAAAAGATAATGACAAAGCCAGAAAAGATTTACCTCTGTATTGTGCACGAAAAGACTTAGAGTTGAAGGCGCAAGGTAACGGTCGATTCTTGAAACCAAAGGCAAGCTACGTCATGTCAAAAGATGAGGCAAGAATAGTGTGTGGATGGGTCAAAGAGCTTAGAATGCCAGATGGATATTCTTCTAACTTGTCCAGATGTGCCAATGTTCAAAATGGTACTATTCAAGGGTTGAAGAGTCATGATTGTCATGTATTCATGGAGACTTTAATCCCTCTTGCCTTTAGTTGTTTGCCACAGCACGTGATACATCCACTGATAGAAATCAGTAACTTCTTTAAAAATCTGTGTTGCACGACACTACAGGAAAACTGCTTAAGAAAGATGGACGAAAATATTCCAATTATCCTCTGCAAATTAGAAAGAGTATTCCCTCCTGCATTCTTTGATTCAATGGAGCATCTTCCAATCCATCTTTCATATGAAGCTTGGCTTGGGGGACCTGTGCAATACAGGTGGATGTATCCCTTTGAAAGGTTTATGGGAGAATCCAAACGTTCGGTTAAAAATAAAGCTAGAATAGAAGGCTCAATTTGTGCAGCTTACTTGCACAGAGAGACAACTTATTTTTGTTCACATTATTTCAAAAACTTCTTGTTGTCCCCCACTAATGTCAGAAACGAAATGCAATGGCAAGCTGAACAACGTCAAGGTTCATTATCAGTTTTTCGACAATTAGGCCGTCATGCCGGGAAAGAATTCACTCATTGGTTAAGTGATGCTGAATTCAACTCTGCTCATGTCCATGTCTTAATCAATTGCAGTGAAGTTAAACCGTACCTTGAGTATGTTATCATTCAACTCTTACCTTTGCAATGCTTACATTGTTATACACTAATTCATTTCATTTGTACCAGCTCATTTCTTGTGGCTGAGGAAGTCGTAGAAGGAAATGCTTCTGCTAGAATACACTCAGAGTTTCCCCAATGGTTTAGAAATCAGGTCCATACTTTTTCCTATGTTTTGAGCAAGGTTAATTTGACGCTTGCTTTAAAAATGAATTTGGTATCTTTGTAGGTTTTTAATCAGGCATTGACTCCAACGGTTCAAGAGTTAAGACATCTCTCCAATTGGCCAATGAGATGTGTGAAAGAATGGCACACTTACTTCATCAATGGTTACAAATTCCATACACATGAATGGTCTAAAGGAAAGAAAACAATAAATTGTGGTGTGTACGTCAAGGGCCTTACAGAGGGTTGTTATGATGATTTCTATGGCATCATTCAAAAAATATATGAGCTAGAGTACAACAGCACTACTTCTCCAAACAGAGTTGTACTTTTTTATTGTGAATGGTTTGATCCTTCTAGAGCTGGTACTAGAGTGGATCCTAGGTTTAACATTGTCGAACTCCACTTGAGAAACAAATATAGACCATTTGATCCTTTCATTCTTCCAACTAATGTCAGACAGGCTTATTACGTGCCATATCCACCATTCCGCACTATAGACAAGCGTGGTTGGGCTGTAGCAGTACAAACCAAGCCTAGAGGTCGCATTGACTTAAATGAGGTTGAGGAGGATGTTGCCTACCAACTTGACCAAATGTCACAACCACAACAAATTATTGAAGTTGAACCTATAACCGCATTGCGCGACCCTGATGGTGATGGAGATGAATTAGAAGCACCTGCACAAGGTGGTGGTGATGATGATGATGATGATGAAGGAGAAGAAGAAGAAGATGATGATGATGATGATGAAGCAGAAGAAGAAGAAGAAGAAGAAGAAGATGATGATGATGATGAAGATGATGAAGAAGATGAAGATGATGATGAAGAAGATGAAGATGAAGATGAAGATCATGATGACGATGATTAAATTTCGACTATCTTAAATATTGTAGCAAATTGAACTATCATTTCAATAGAGTTATGTAAAATACAATATTTCATTTGTAGTCATCCTTCGTTATTGTCATGCATGTAGTAATTTTAAATTCACTTTAATTTATAGTGATCCTTTCTTATTCTTTTCTATTGTTTCACTTTATTTGTAAACATTTCAAATGCAGCAATGACAGGACAAGGTTCAGATAAACCTGATAAAGGAAAAGGGGTAGCCAGGCCTAAAAAAAGGCAACGGAAGGCCCCAAAGTATGTACTTAGGGTGCCTAGTACACTACCTACCCCTACAGTACAACCTCCCTCTACTCCTGCAGTACACCCTCCTTCTCCTACCCCTGCAGTACATCCTCCTCCTCCTACCCCTGTTGTACACCCTCCTGCTCCTACCCATGCAGAAGAGCCTCTGCCTCCCCCTGTGATTATTATTCCCACTCCTCCCCCTGTCATTATTACCCCCACTCCTCCCCCTGAGGTTATTACCCCCACTCCTCCCCCTGACCCTACTTCTATAGCTTCCTCATCTTCTACACCGCCTTCAGCTGGTGATGCTGAAGATGTTGACCCGCCTTTCCATGATCGACCATGGATTGAGCCATATGGAAAAGTGTAAATACTTTAATCCCAGTTTTAACTTTGATTGATGTTTTAAACTTTGTTTACTCAAATGACTTTTATTTCTTTATATGAAGGTTTATTCCCTCCAGAGTTGCTTCCCAGGCCATAACACGTTCAATTAAGCAACAGTATTTGACTCCATGGCCTACTTGGGGAGCCATACCTATAGACGACAGAAAGCCATTCTGGGAGCGTTTTAAGGTCAAGAACACTTTAAATTAATTATCATTCATATCTTACCATGTCTTAATCAATGTTTGTTTTGTTCATCATTACAGAAGAAGGTGCAGTGGAAAGCTGAGCATGAAAGTCAAATTCATAGAAATTTTCACATGAAAGCATCTCATCGGCTCTCAGAGATGTTTAGGGATGCCAGGATTGCAGGGCAGCGCCCTGACTGGATGGGCGAAATTATTTGGAACTCTTTGCTTGCACATTGGAACACAGTAGAGTTTCGTAAGAAGTCTGCTACAGCCCATAAGAACAGATCGTCTGAAAGGGGTGGTGCCTTGCATACTGGTGGGTCGATCACGATTCACGAGCATGTCATTCGTATGGTAATCTCTTCAAGCTGTTTCTGTCCAGATTTTCTTGTCTCTTAAGCATTGTGCAAGTATGTTTGATGTTGATAAGCATTGCTAAAGGTGTAGCAACTCATATTAATCACTTAATTGCAAAATGAGTGGTTGAGTTCATCATAAACGTATTTAAAAATCTGCATAAAAATACTTCTCTGGTTTGACATGTGCAATCTGTTTTGTTCAGATTTTTTTTGCATCTACAACTTTGAACAAATTTATTTGATGATGATAAACATGATTGCAGTGTTTCCTTGAATTCTAGTGCAATTTTTTTAGTAAAAAGTGCTGCATAATTGGCTACAGCAGGGGTGTTTTGTTGAATCTGTCCATTTCAGTGCATTTTACACATTTGTGCAAGTGTATTTTACCATTTGAAACATGTATGCACTGTTCATTTGGTCAAATTTGAGCTCATATGCAAAATCACTTCCTAAACCATCAATTTTGCCTTATTTTGGAAGTGAAGTAGTGATTTTCTAGTGCAGTGTGATTCTTTGCTGTCTTAGTGTCTAAACATGTTCAAATTGATGATAAAAGTTGCCCCAACCATCAAATAATGTTTTCAAACGTGTTTATGCAGAATGACCCATTAAACCACCAAATTTTGCCTAAATGTGGAAGTGAACTTGTGATTTTCTGCTGCATTGTGTCCCTTGACTGTCTTAGTGCTTAAACATTTTCAATTTGATGGTTTAAAGTTGTTAGCACTGTTCATTTGGTCTTTCTCCAGCCAATGTACCAAATCACCTTTTGAACCATCACTTTTGCCTTAAATTTGCAAGTGCACACCTCATATTGAGAGCTTGACTGTTTTGGTTGTGTTTCATTGCTTATGGAGTCATTTTTGGTGAATTGAAAGTTGTTTTCTATTGTTCATATGGTCAATTTTGAGCCAAACCGAAATATACTTGCTACATCACCAAATTTTGGTCACTTTTAGCAAGTGCACAACTGAAATTCTGCAGTAGATTTTTTCTTGCTTGTTTCACTGCTTCTACATGTTCAATATGATGATATAAACTTCCTTTAGGTGTCATTTGATCCCTAAAACCACTGTCACTCATTTTTACCACTGAAACCATCATTTTTCTACTCATTTTGCTGCTGCAGTGTACATTTTAGTTGCTGTTTGGTTTTTAGTCACAGTTAAATTTGGAATTTGGATTGGAAAAAGCTGGGTTTATCTCCTTTGGTTTCCACATTATTGGATTCCATGTTAAGTCTAAATTATGTTACAGGCACAAGCTCTTGGACGAGCGGTCCATGTTGACGAGGTCTTTGCACAGACCCATGTTCGGAAGGGCACTAATGAATTCGTTGATGAAAGGTCTCGCAAGACTCATGTAAGCAAATAGCACTCCTAGTATTAGTAATCCACATGATTATGTTATTGTATCATTCTCTGACATTGCTTTTATTGTTTGAACAGGAAGATTTTTCTATGAGACTTTCACAGGTTAGATCCGAACATGGGTCAGCTCCTACACCGGATGATACGAGTAATACAGATGACGACATCCGTAGGACACAGTGCTGGGTCGATGTCGTTGGTGGGAAGAAAAAGGGACGAGTCTACGGTGCAGGACAACTTGCTGCAAACTATACAGCATCGAAAGGAGGTACACTGAAGCATCAACCTTCTTCTTCCACCTCTTATGCTGACGAGGCCATCCAGCGCTTGACACAGCTACTGGACCAACGTGACCAGGAAAACCGTGAATTGAGAGAAGAATACAGTGACTTGAGAGATGAGTTCTCAAGCTTCAAGGCCCTGGTCATGAGAGCGCTGCCTCAAACTTCAGACACTCCTTCCATTGTCCCTCCGACCCAGCCACGACCCTCCCCGTCACCCGCCGTCCCTCATCAGCCCACACCAGTCCAGCCCACACCAGTCCAGCCATCTACAGATGACCAGGAGGATGAACATCTTTCTGAAGACTATGTAGATTTTTAGTTTCATTTTGTTATTGATCATAGTACATTTAAATGTTATTATGATATTGTTAGAATATAATTGATGTTAGTACATTATGATAATACAGTTATAGTACTTTATGCTTTTCCATCAATGAATATAAATTTTGGGATGGACAATATATATATGCAGGTCTGTTTGTTTGTAAATTGAAACTGTTATACAGGTATGTGTGTTGTGAATATGATATGCAGGTATGTGTGGTAGAACAGCAAAACAATTAAAACAGATATTTCTCTGCACCGTACCGAAGGCTTTACCGAGGGCCTTCGCCCTTCGGTAATTACCGAAGGCTTTCGCCCTTCGGTAATTACCGAAGGCTTGTGGCCTTCGGTAATTACCGAAGGCTTGTGCCCTTCGGTAATTACCGAAGGCTTGTGGCCCTCGGTAATTACCGAAGGCTTGTGGCCCTCGGTAATTACCGAAGGCTTGTGGCCCTCGGTAATTACCGAAGGGCGAAAGCCCTCGGTAATGGTTAGCGACAAGGGATTTACCGAAGGATTTTTGGCCGTCGATAGGCCTTCGGTAAACACCCATTATCGACGGCTTTTGGCATTTTCCGAGGGCTTCTGGCCTTCGGTAATGCCCTACTTTTTTGTAGTGATCAAACATATGGACCCAATATTTGTCATTTTTTCTAAAATAAAACAAAATACGGTAAATTAAAAGAGGTTTTATAGAGTTCACAAATAAAAAACTACAACTATAGGCAGAGTTCAATTTCCATGTACGTAAAACTAAAAGAATGGAGAACTTCACAGCTTTCAGAACCAGAAACGGCTCACTAGGTTCATCTGCATATGGGAACATTATGTGTCGCTTTTTTTCTTAAATAAAACAAAATATGGTAAATTAGAGTTCACAATTAAAAAACTACAAGGCCATATGTGCCGCTTTCAACGCATTATTCTTGGTTGTCGTTAGATTCTTTACGTTTGGTTTACGTAACCATTTTCTATCCCTCCCAATTATAATTATATTTGAGATCCAAGAAAAGTTTTCATCTAGAAACTTTAATTATCATAATTGAATGCTTTTGTCAATTTGTTATAATAAGTCTTTTTGGTGAATAATTTTGATTCGCTCCTCTTCACTCAATCATAATAAAAAGAATACAATTGAACTTTATATCCACAACTTTAACTTTTCATCTTCAACTTCTGCTAATTATCACATTAAAGTCTACTAATTAACCACATTTAAGTCTGCTTATTATTACACGAGACAGTAATAACCATTAAGAATATAACATGACACAATAAACTCTTTACATTTGTACTCCACAAGTAACAAAATTATTAAAACATTAACTACCCTTTTAAAACTATCCATTTAATTTTATAGAACATATTCTCACAAGAATAATTAAGATGTCAAAAAATCATGAATCAAATCGGCCCGTAGGAACCGATTTATCTCAATAAACAGTATTCAGGTCTAGTGGGAAAATAAAATTCGACTGAATCTAATGAAAAAAATAAAAGCAAAAAATATCAACTGAAGGAAAAATTTCCCAGAGAAAAATATGAAAAATCACGGTGGTTTGTCGGTATCGGAAGTTGGTGCTCAAGCGGCCCTATGATAGAGCCATGTAGGTATTTAAAGCATTAATCATATGGTACAATATGCATTTATTCGTGTATTTGACGTGATTGTGATTAAAATATATTGTTCAGTGTAATGTTTATGATGTGTTTGAATTTATTAATCCTCTTATTTATGTCGTTTACATGTGTATAAGATATAATTTTTTCCACTTTTTTCGTCTTGTTTGTTTAATTAGTCTTTATAAGTAGGTATAAATTTGTTAAGTGACAAGAGGTTAGGAGAAATAAACTTTGTTTTTCTATTATGATGTTTTAGTTATTTATGAAACCTCTATGTTATTTGTATGATAATAATATTGAATATATCTCTCATTTGTTCTTGTATTATTCTATTGTAATATGGTTACGAACATGGTTGAAAAAAGTTATTTAGAATTTGTAGCTTTTTTTCAGATTTGGTTGTTCAATTTATGAAGTGTTCTCATAATCCTTTTCTTAAAGTGATTAAAGTGGTTGTAATATTGTTATAGTTGTTTGGATGATTTGGAGGATGAGAAATCATAATAGATTTCAAGATTCAATTGTGATTCCTTATGCTACTTTTTAACTTAAGAGTTAGTGTGTCTAGTTTGAAATAAATCTAAGAATCATATGAATAATTTGTCTACGACTTTTTGGTACTAAAGTATTTTAATATTCAAGCTAGGGAATGTTAGGTGGTTTTATTTATAGATGTAATATAACAAGATCTGTCAATTGGTTTAAGGTGAATATTGATGGTGCATCTAGGGCTTGTTCTAATTTAGTTTCATGTGTTAGTATTCTTAAAGGAAGTTTGGTGAATATGTGAGTAATTTTTCAACTTTTTTAGAATAAAAATTTCTATTTATGTCAAATTTACAAGGACCATTTATGCATTGGAGCATGCTTGGAGGAAAGACTTTTCAAAAGGCTTTGATTGGAGAATAATTTTTATTTAGTGTGTCATGATTTTTTGGATCAACGAGTGGTTTCTTAAAGTCTTAGAGAGAAATAACATTGACACTTACTTTTTTTTTTAAATATATGCAATTCAAAGTTTATCATGTTTTTCATAAAGGAAATCATTGTATTCATCAATTAGCTAGTCTTGATTCATAAATTATACATGATTTAGTGTTTTACCTATATGTATTTATGTAGATTTTTTTTTATTTATATATTTTGTGAAATGTAATTTTTATCGTTGGTTTAAGTCGATTCTCATCTTTGTATTCTTTTATTTATGTTTTCTTTTTAATAAAATTTATATGATAACAAAGGATTTACTTTAGGATATCAACATAACTGAACTGTCAAGTCCATACTGATTCTTAACATCACTTTAAAATTAAATTTTAGTTTTTGTTTTAAACATTTATTCCAAAGTTTTATTATCATTATATGGTAAGATTTACAATGCATAAGAGTATTTTATCTTAAAACTTTTGTTTCTTTATTTTTTAGTTTTATTTATATAAATAATATATGTAAGTTTCTTTTTATCTTTTATATTTGAAAATACACGACTATGAAAATTGAATAAATGGTCAAATAATATATGTAAGTTTCTTTTTATCTTTTATATTCTGATTCTGTCCATTCAATCGTTAATATCCTGTGAAGAACAACGTCAATGGCAACTCTGTATTAAAATTCTTCATTTTCTAAATTATCCTCTGTTACATTTTTATTCCAATATTATGTTCTTCTCTAATGCCCTCTCTTTGTATCCAACAGTAGCGTGCAAGCTGTTCGTCCTCCTCCATTAACATCCACCTCCGACCCACCTCCTCTTTTTGATGGCACCACCAGGTTGTTTCCATCTCAATCCAAAGTTCATCGTTTTCATGGTTCTTCAATTTTAGAATGCCCATTTCCTTATTTGTTTTTATTGTTTATTTAGGTTGTACATCAGTTATTCTTGCCCCTATGCACAGCGTGTATGGATAACTAGGAACTACAAGGTTGTTTCTTTGTTATGTCCTTTTTATGATGTCCATTTTTACTACTTCCATTTGCCATGTTCTAAGTGCGTGCTTCTTGTGGTTTATTATGATTTTGAGTTTAATTTTTGAGTAAAGCATCTGAATAAGACATTATTATTGTTGAAATAACCTTTTTGAAGTAGTTTTTATGAAAGTTATCCAGTCTGTAACTAAATAACATTCTAACAACCTTCTGCACTGTCTACACATAGACTATTTATTTACTCTTATTTAATGTTCTTATTCTGTCACTTTTATTTCTCGTATTGGTAATGGAAACTACAGAGACTACAAGACAAGATCAAATTGGTTCCTATTGATCTTCAAGATAGGCCAGCTTGGTATAAGGAGAAAGTCTACCCTGAAAATAAGGTGAGTAACTTAGACAAATGAGGGTAATTAAAGGGTTCTAATTTGCTATTTTGATTTGATTTGGTTTGATTTAGCAAGTTGAATTTGTTTCCCTAAAATAGAATTCATTTGTAGGTGCCATCATTGGAGCACAATGGCAAGGTTTTGGGAGAAAGTCTTGATTTGATCAAATATGTAGATGCCAACTTTGAAGGGACACCTTTGTTTCCTGGTGTAAGAACTAGAAACTGCACATTCTCTTTTGGCCCTTCACGGCCTCTCTCATCTCTTTGTTAGAATGAATTAATGATGTTGAGTGCAAATTTTTCTAGGATCCTGCTAAGAAAGAGTTTGGTGAACAACTATTATCCCATGTTGATACATTCAACAATGACGCGTCCTCTTCATTGAAAGGGGGTGTTGTACAGCAAGCTAGTAAGCGATATATTTAAGTTCATAACTATAGGAAATTTTCCCTTTTCATTTTCTACACAAATACAAGTGGGTCCTTACCATGGCGATTTAAATCAGGTTCTGCCTTTGATTACTTGGAGAATGCTCTTGGTAAATTTGACGATGGGCCGTTCTTTCTTGGTCAATTCAGTTTGGTGAGTTAAAATCATTTCAATAATCTTTGATTTTCGATTTCCTCTTAAAAACTTGCTGCTTTTCAGGCTGTGATTACTAATGCTTGTCGTGATGCATCTAATGTGTTGGAATAAATCAAAATACCTTAGCATATCTTATTATCCTCGAGCATTGATTTCCATATTTCCTCATTAGCTTTTAGAATTATTATAGTACTATAAATTCTATTGTAATACATTAAAGATATTAATGTATTTTAATATATCTTAGTTAACACCAATTCTGTATTTCGTGATCTTTAATATCTCTATCCAAAAGCCAAACATTTCAATAAGATGAAAGAAAGTAGTCATGGTTTGATCCCAATGTAGAATACTAGTATCATACGTGATTACATCAATGACCATAGCTTTTGTATCATATAAAAATATTTGTGATGATCAGGTGGATATTGCATACATTCCATTTGTTGAAAGATTCCAACCTGTCTCTGTTGACGTGTTCAAACATGACATCACCGAAGGAAGGCCAAAACTTGCAACGTGGATTGAGGTACACTAAACTCAGTTTTATGTAAAAAAGAGGTTCTATTTTTTGTGGAAATTGCTCTTGTTTCAAATTTCTCAATTTGCTTCACAACAGCTGACAGATTGCTCCATTTGAACCTGCATAACTACCAAGTAATAACCCTTTGGATACACTGGTTACTAAAGCAATATCGTATGTTTCTCTTACAGGAGGTTAACAAGATTGATGCTTATACAGAGACAAAATTAGAACCCCAGGAAATCGTTGATAGATTCAAGAAACGTTATCTGGTATTACGAATCTCTTAACTGTTTATTTTGAAGAATCGTGATTGGTTTCTTACTGATCTCTTTGCTGCTACTTCTGCATTTCTACTCTGCAGTCTCAACAGTGAGCGTTGGATTGGATTTTTCTAAGACGACGTAGATTATCTTCAGTCAAATATCAGTTATGTTTATCTGCTAAAGTTGCACATAGTTATGTTCACTTCTCAGCTTGTATGTTTGATGTCGTAATAATGTTTATATTACCACCTTATTGTGCTGTTAGAGACTTATTTAGATGTTCTTTAGTTTCAGAGTTTAATGTAAAAATGTTGCATCTTTGTTTTGACGAAAGTTCCCTTATACAGACACATAGTTTGAACAGGTTAAAAATTTAAGACTGTAAGGTATAATTGTATTACAATTGAGGGATGGCAGTGCAATTTTCTCAACGTATTATGTTAGTGGAGAGGTTGAACTTACAATCTCTCTCACTTACAACGTATTATGGCAGTGCAATTGAGGGATGGCAGTGCATTTTTTCACTCAGGTGTTTTAGACTCGCGAATTTAGTCCTCAGTTTTTTTTTTTTTTTAAATATGTGAATGAGTCCTTCCTCTCCAACTTCATCAGTAACTGTTTGTCAAACAATTATCTAATATTTGTGGTATGTGACAATCTTAAAAATAGATTTTAGTAGTTTAAAAGCTCAAAACTCAAATACACCGATATCAAACACAATTTAAATCTCTTTTCATCTCCCGACGTGTTTTTTAAGGATAAAATCATAATGAAACTCGAATCTCTAAAGCGAACAATACTTTAAGAATGTAAAGATTGATCCTAATGCTATCTAAACGAACTTGAGATCGAAACATTGGTCTGGTATGTGAGAATGAAAGTTTTCATTGTCCTCAACTACGGGGTTTGTTCTGGTACATCCAATATTCTCAGATCACCAAAGAGTTGAAGTCAAGTACAATTTAAATACTCATTATTCACTCATCCTTTGAGACATCTTTTAAAGACAAAATGGTAACGGAGGTTCAATCTCCAAAATAAATAATACCTCTAGAAAGTGATGATTAACCCTAACCTCATGTTTTTGGAGAGATTTGGAATCGAAACATTTAATCTTCCATTTTTTTTTCTTGCACATTGATACGACTGTCGCGGTCATACAAATTTTATGTGCAACTAAGAATGCAGTATAACTAGGAAGTGACTCCTAGGTCGTCTCACAAGGACCAATTTGTGTGTTCAGTCTCAAATTCTGTCTTACAGGAAGGGGGGGGGTTTGTTTTGTTGTTTTGATGCGGTAAAATTAAATTAAACTGAAAATTAACTTTAAAACAGTAAACGTGAAAATGGTGAAGTAACATTTAAAACATTAAAAACCGAACAGTAAAAGATATCAAAATAAAATTAACGTGGGAATACTAAACGTAAAACGTTAAACACAAAAATAAAAGCATCAGTAAAAACAAATCGTAAACATAAAACTAAAACGGTAAAACTGAAATTAAAACAGTAAAACGAAATTAAACAGTAAAAACGAATTTGCTACAGTAAAAACGAAAATTCAAAAACATAAAACAGTGAAAATTAAATCTGAAACAGAAAACTAAAATATAGAAAACGAAAATACAGTAAATTGTAAATACAAAAAAAAACAGTAAAAACAGAAGACAGTAAATTTTAGAAAACAGTAAAAACAAAATTTCAGCATCATGAGAAAATAAAAATAAATCTGAAACAGAAAACTGCAGTACAGAAAACAAAAACACAAAAAAAACAGTAAAAACAGTAAAAACATAAAACAGTAAAAACAGAAAATGAAATTACAGCAGTAAATAATAATAACAGTACAGAAAATACAGATTTTCAGAATCCTAAATTGTAGCAATACAGAAACAGTAAAAACGTAATACAGAAAAATAGTAAATACAGAAAACAGTAAATTACAAAATATGAAAACAGAATCAGAATTACTGCACCAGCATACAAAAAATAAAATTACAGTAAATAATTGAAAGTGAAATATTGAAAGTGAAATATTCAACAGAAGAGTAAAAACAGCAGTAGAAATTAAATTGCAGAAATACAGAATACAGAAATTAAAATACAGCCAAAATTAATTTACAGCAGTTAAATAAAATAGTAAAACAGAAAAACAGAATTTAAATTTCAGAAACAGTAAATGAAACCAAACTTAAATTGAAATTAAATTTTTCATGAATTTATTACAGTAAAGAAATTAAAATTGGAACCTAATGTACACATTGCTCAACCATAGCCTTCCATCTTCGTGCGTTTTTTTTTCACGTTCCAGATGCTGTATTTTCCAGCCCCTTGACTGTCCGTGTGCTTGCTGTCCAGCAGCTGTATTCCCCTATGCTGGACAGTATCCAGCTTATTCTCCACGGGGCACTCCTTCTTTCTCCTGGTTCTCTGATGCTGATGCCATTTATAGCCACTTCTCCTCTGGACAAACTCCCGTGACTTCTCCATTCAACTTGGTTCCTTGCACAAAATTCTGAGCAATAGCTTCTTGCCCGTGAGAAAATTTAATAAAATTCAGCTTTGCATGCCAAGCTATCAACTCCATTTGCCTCTTCTTTCTTCACGTGAGGTGCAGCCACAAAGAAAGTCGTGAGGTGGCCCATGAATTCCCATATGCTTCCTTCTTTCTTCACTAATTGCTCTTTGATGTGCCAAAAGCCATGATGGGGCCCTCCATTTTACTCCTTACGTGACATACATTATTTCTTGTTTGTTTAAGAAACCAAAATGAAAACAAAAAGTATGCTTCCATTATTCTCTCCACCATGACAAGGGGAATGACTTCCCATGACCGTGTGCTTCCAAGCTAATGTGGTCCCTCCTCTTATGTGGCATGCTTTTCAATTTGCCTTATGTTTTGTTCTCTTGTGCTGGCCATCTATATTGCTGTGACATTTATTCACAGTGGCTTCCTCCAAATTAAAAATCACTCTTCCAATAGCTACAAAACCGTGAATTTCACTTCAAAATGGCCCCACTTCATTTCATCAAGTTCCACTTGTTAATTGTTGAATGGATATCTTCCAAATAAATTAGGAAACCGTGAGCTGCAATTTGGGCGTGCTCCCCTCCATTTTGCTTCTTAAAATTAAAAAATATTTCATCACAGATCAATACACAGATTAAATACAGCTTCTTCCCAAATAAAGTGTGTGAATGTTCTTCAAAATGTCCTAGAATATTTTTAGAGTTTTCCCTACAATTTATAATGCAAATAATTAGTCTCACATAATTCAAATTAACTAAAATAAGAATTTCTGATCGATTTAAGAACAATTCAGAAAAATGGGAAAATATTGGACAATTATGCACAATTCCCTAATTAAATCTAGCACAATAAACTAAGTGAAGTGAAGAAAATATTGGTTCATCACACATTGTTGGTATTACTAACATTGTGTTTGCTTTCGGATGAGTAAACAAAAGTGAATATCTCCCAAATAATATCCAATAATTTATAAAAAAAATAATAACAGAACTAATTTATATAAAAAGCATATTTCAACTCACCCTCAAATATGTAAAGAAATAAAACAAAAACCACGTAACAAAGAGAAAGTTATAAATATATCGTTACTACAATACAAGTTTATTTAAACAAAACATAATCAACTACATTATAACGTGATATAATAATATTATTATAACTTAGTGAATTATATTATAATTGTGTGGACTTAGAAAATTTTATTTTAAAATTGATATAAGAGTTGAAAAATAGTAAGACTCGATTAATTTAATTTTTAAAAGGGTGTATATAAATAGGAGGTTTTATAAATGAGTTTTATTATTTCAAAACACATAATCTCTCTAGAAATTGGTTAGATTGGTCATCTCATGGTAGGCTTTCATAATTATTTGGGATAAGAAAAACTAGGAAGTACCAAATTGAGTGATTATGCAAGTTAAATTCTGTAAATCTAGAAAACTACTGTCATGACATTGAGTGGTAGTATAGGTGGGGTAAGCACCAACATTAAAACATCAAAAATAGTGGCATATTCGTGACACGACACTAAGCGACGATTCTCACTTATGTAGTTGCTTGACTATAGCTAATGAGTGTTTCAAAATGATTGGGAAAAGGAAAATTGGACAATTCGAGGTTGAGAAGTACCATAAAGATGTTAAGTATTGATCAAACAAATGATTTCAAGTTAAACCAAGATGTTGTTAAGGGATGGCTACAGGTTAATGGATTAGAAAATGAAGATGGAATGTCTAAATGGGCTTTGTCCTTTCAACAATTGAAAGTTTTAATTTGAAAGTGGGATAACATTGTTATGGACTTTGTACCCACTGACCAAAGTCAATAAACTGAGCATGATGTTATGAGGGTGCTTGTGAATAGGGTGACCAAGAGTGTTCACTTCTTGTCATTATACCAGGAGTCATGTGTGATCAAGTTAGTTTGAGGGTACTTCAAGGATGGAATAAGGTAGTGTGAAGTGATAACTAGCATGTTTTACATTGAGACCCAAGGCTATCTTTAGATTTTGGTAAAACTTACAAGAGGTAGTGAAAAGTGTATGAAAGATGACTTTAGTGTATCAACCATAAATAGTTAGGCAGAAATAGAGAATGATTCAAGCTATAGATTTGGGGTTGAGAATGTGACTTTGGAAGTGGAGGTTAGGACAATATATACTACTGAACACCATTGTTAAGACAAGATCGTTTATAAGATTGAATTGTCTAAACACTCTTATATGTTTTGAGGTCTAACAAACAACATTAAATGAAATGAACATATGACAATGTTATCACTAACATATTAGAATAGCTGGAATATAGGTAATGAATGAAAATACTCTGAAAACCAAGTAACTTAGGCCAAGTCTTAGAAAAACACCTAGGCATAAATTGGACATACCACTAAACGATTGCCAAGTTAAGGTGGTAATGATAGTTTTGGTAAACACAAATTTTATACCGTACCAGACGATAATGAATCAACTCTTAATATAGTTAAGAAGGTAAAAATGTCCATAAAATACTTTTGGAAAGCACTTTGAAAGTCTCAATTAGAATTCCAAAAACTTGTGATAGAAGACATCTTGGCAAACACACTTGCTAAATAGAGCAAAATCTTAAATCGTTTACATAAGCTAGACGATACCATTTGCTAAACGATCCATTTAATCCAACGATGAATCCTTCAATGAATTGCTTGTTATCTTAGTGTGAAACTCAAATGATAAAATCCTACTTGAACGATCAAAAACATAAAAAGCACTTTGTTGTTTTAAACAAGCATTAAATGCCATTAAATATTCAATGTTTAAAAACAACAAAAAGTGATAAGAGATAAAACATATCTGCTACATGCATCTCTACTTTACTTTGTGCAAATTTCCTATTAGATGCATCCACCTGCTCCATCCTATACAAATCAGAAGTAGACGTTAAGAACAAAGAAGACACTAATGGAATGTTTTCTCCCTCAAAAGTCGTGCCACATAAATATTATTACCTATTTTTCTCAAAGCACTGAAAATGACAAGTTGACTTTAACCAACAACTACTTCTTACGAAAAGACCTAGAAAACTCAAGAATCAAGGCCAAAGTTCTATCTAACGAATATCTTTTTGAGAAGCCTTTAAATAGAAGATGAGTCGAAGAAAGAATCAAGAGAATAACTTACAGAGCATAAGAAATCCTCGTAGAGAGAAAAACTCATAAAAGCACACGAACTCAAAAGAGAATATTTGAGAAGAGAAAAAGCTCAATATTAGAAACACTCTCAAGCTTCATTGATATACAAACTTACTATTGTAAAAAGAAAGAAGAGAGAAAACACTTAGTGAGTCTATTAGATTGAATTGTATTGATTACATATCCTCTCTAGGAGAGTAATCATCTAAAGACTTGTAAGCAATCTGATTGATTGCACATTCTAAACAGAATTCAAACACTTGTTGATTAACTTAATTGAGTTGAACGATTACTAGGTAGTGTATCAGGTTGATACCAAGATTGTCCAATGGAAACCAAGAGTGGGTGAAACTCAACTAGATGAGTGTATTTGGAGGATACTATAAGATTCGGGAAAATAGGAGTCTTAGAAATAAGATAGGCTTGAGACTTTGGTGTTTTTGTTTGGTAATTAGTGTTCTTGAGTGTACTATTGTATTAAGACATAATTAATATGTTATTTCCTTTAATTATATTTATATCTTGGCCTAGGGGCAAAATAGTCTTTTACTTTTAATTAATTGGTTTAAAAATTAAATAACAAGGTATAGGAAGTAAAAGAGTTGGAATTAAATAAAATAAAATTAAAGGCTAGAAAACATGAGATATAAGGGAATTAAAAATTATACATAGATTCCGTTTTAAAAATATATTATAATAAGAGATAAAATATTAAAGATAGGGTGGAGTTGATTTATAAATAATAATAGATAGAGAGAGGGAGATATGTGTGTTTAAAAATCCTAGAAACTCAAAATCAAATAGAGATGCATATTAGAGAGACTTTTGGGATAGAATAGTGGTTCATGAATTAATATGCAATTAAGTGCAGTATAGACTAGGAACTCCTAGGTCGTCTCTCAAGGACCAAATAGTGGTTCAGGAATTAAGTCTAACACGTAGTGGGGGGTTATGTGGACAATTTTACTAATTGAAATTGACACAACAATTAACACAGATTAAACACGAATTAAATACAGGTTGGACATTAGTTCAATTATAATTATTCCAATCCCTGATTGCCAATAATTAATTACTCCACTGACCCTTAATCCAACTCTGATTAGCCTACTAAACGAAGACTAAATCCAATTTTTGTAAATGCGTATTAAACAAACGCAATTGCACATAACCAAACCTCAACATTGCAGATTAAGCAACTACAGTTCAAGCATGCAACATTCATCATTAAGCTACACCAATTTGCAACAAACCAAACAGATTAGAGATGCAAAGTCAGAAGCAATGCAGAATCGTAATACAACATAAAATCTCATGAAACAACGCAATATCATATTGCCCAAACCAAACAAATTAAGCCTCCATTAATTAGAAACGAAACCCTAAACTAAATCATAAAAATGAAATGCAATGCATAAACGAAATGCAACTTGGAAAACAAAATTCAATGCACAAATTGCAAGCAGAAAACGTAATAGAATCAAAAAGGCAATTAGGGAAAAACGTATTTGGGGAAAACAAAATTTAGAATGGAGAATGAAAGTGCAGATGCGAAAATAGACAAACAAGTAAGCTGCAAAAATCTATTTCATTAATCCAAAAACAAGTTCATAACAAAATGAAGATAAGTAAAGAGAGAAAACGAAAAGACCTAAAAGGAGCTCTCCCAAACACGCAAAAAAACATGAATTGCATAATGAGGGAGAGGAAGAAAACCTAAAATCTTATTTGGGTATTTAAAATCCCAAATTACAAAAATGCCCTTCTAATGGGTTTCTTCTAAATGTTGACCAAAAATGGGTCTAAAGTCATAAAGTTTGACCCAATTACTTTATAAACGAACTTAAAATGAAATTAAACTATAATGTTGATGTGGCTAAGCTCTTCTTGTCCCAAAATATGATTCCAAAATTGCCCTGCAAATAATAATTGAAATAATTAAGATCAAATAATTCAAATTAATTAAAATAAGAATTATTAGTCAAATTAAGCCCAAATAGTGAAAATGAGACAATAATGGAGACTTAAACACAATTCACTAACACAATTTTGGTGCGAAAGCTAAGTGAATAGTACAAAATAGTGATTCATCAAAGGCAAAGAGCAACAAAAACCCTTAGTGCAAAGGAAGATTTATAGTTTTTGGAAGTGTAGATAAAGCTTTAGGTTTGTCAAGGTATGGAGAAGCTTACATTTGTTTTATTTTATGATGAATATGGACATTTTCTTGAGTATTTTTAAGATTATGAAAAGCTAACTTTACATTTAGATATTGGTTAATTTAATTGAATGCTTAATACCATAATTAGATATTTTTTTGCTATGGTAGAATGATTTTTGAATTTTCGATTGACTCTTAGCATGAAAATTGTACTTACTCAATAAACATTAAGTATTATTATGTTAATACACATTTGGAATTCACATTATTGAATTCTACGTTAGTAGAAATTCACGTAATTGAATTCTATATCAGTAGAGAGTAAGGTTTTTTTAGGGATATAATAAAAGCAGGGTTTCATTTAGTTGCAATTAAAATCAAAATTAGGGTTTTAGGGTTAATTTTAATTAAGGGTTAATTAGAATTAGGGTTAATTTTAAAAACTGAATCCTTAAACCTATATTGAAAATGTTATTTTCTACGCCCAGATTGATTTTTTTATTCCAAGTGGGCTTGTATCAGAACACACCCAATAAAGCTCAGCTTTTGATAACAGTTGAAAAACTGTTATTTTCATGCTTAAAATTGATACTAAAAGCAACCTTTTAGAAACTAGCTTGAAATCATGCTTTTATCCATATTTTCAGAAATAAGAGAGCTGGACAGGTTTATGCTTGATTTCAGTGTTTTTGTGCAGGTTTTAAGGTGAATTTAGTGAAAGAAGTGAAGAAGGAGAGAGATGGAATCAGAAAAGAAATCAAAGAGTGCAAAAGGAGAAGCCGAAGCCACCGCTCAGCGGCATTTTACCGCTGAGCGGCACTCAGGAGGTCACGGGAGGTCCGCTGAGGGGCAAAATGGCCGCTGAGGGGAAGAAACGAGACGCGCACTCACCGCTGAGCGGTACTTTACCGCTGAGCGGCACACTTATGGGCTTGGGCCTAGATTTTTTGTAATTTTAGAATAGTATATAAGCTTTAGGACGTCCTAGGGTTTGTATCTTTGGCAGAAACGAGGCAAACACTCTCTCTTCCACCCCTTTGAAGGAGGATCTTGGATGCTCAGGCTACCTCTTCACCTTTATAGGGTTTATTCTTTCATTCTTTCATTGTTCATCTAGGTTCACCATGAATATGGTGAACTAAACCTTGTATGTTTGTTGGGGAATCAATGTAATCTCTTGAAGCTCTCATATATGGAATTTATGCTTGCATCTTAATCTAAGATTTATGCTTTCTTTCATCATTAGTTAGGGTTTTTCCTCTTTGCTTAATGCTTGCATTGTTTAACTCATTCGATGCATGATTATTGGTTTTTTCGATACGGGAACGTACGGGGAAGTCTAGATCCGGGGAATTTCTCCCAATATTATGTTGGTTGTCGTTAAGCTCCTGAACTTATGAACTGATCATTAGGAATGCTAGGAATTGTATGAACTCGTGATTAGGGAGAAGCCTTCTAGAAAGGTACTTTAGAGAGTGGCATTAACAATGATGATTTGAATGTTGAATTCCTAAAATATATGAGAGTGGATAAGATGAAATTGACCCCCAACAACATATTTATTCATATATTTCATTGAAAGTGTTTATCTTTTGCTTTTGCCATTGATCAAAAACTCATGCATACATGTTTATTTTCTGTCTTGCATATTAAACTCCAAATATTTCGTTCTTAAGTCTTAGCTAATCAACAAACCACACAACTAAACTAGGCCGTGAGTCCTTTGGGAGAACGATACTTGGTCTTACCAAGTTTATTACTTGAACGATTCGGTCATACTTGCCGATTGTGAAACAAGTTTGTGACATCATATTTTGGTGATCATAAATTTGTCCATCAGTTTTCTTCTCGAACTAGGAACTCCAATTAGAGTCCTACATCACGCGCCACGGGGACTTTTTCACTTTCCTTTTCTTGATCAACAACAAGGAACCTTTCTTCCCTCCTTTCTCCTTAGGGTTACGTTCTACCTGTAGGGAGGAGGATGCGAACCCGACGACATTCATGGTGGCTCGCAGCACCGCTCGTGGCGGCGCTATTGCTCATTCTTCTTCTTCTCTTCTTTCTTTGGGTTTGGTTGGGTTCACATGAACGAGAAAGGAGAGTTTGCAACAACTCAGGTGCGATGCTCTACTTGCAACAAGAGGCGTTGCGGCAACGACGCTCTAACGGTTTGAAGACTTATGCGCGTTATGTTCTCGAAGCGGTGAAAGTCGCGAAGGCCAAAAGGGGAGTGGTGAATTGGTTCTTTTAAAAATTATGGTTTTCTTTCGATAATTTTATCGAATAGTTTGTAAACAAAATCACACAAAGAATTTTTATTCTGGTTGGAATCAACATATTCTATGTCTTGCCTTTAATCACTATAAAGAGTGATTAACCTGTTTTATATAGTTCAGTTTTGGATTACAATCCGAGTAATGCAAAGATTAAGAATATAATACATTTTCCTTCAACACACGATGGAAAGAAACCATCTCAATCAACTTAAAGAGAACTGCTTAGACCTTAGACACACTAACTTGAAGAGAACTTGATTGAACTCACAACTAAACTTAGTGAACTTCCTCATAACTGATTTATGTTCTCAAGTAGTTTAAGTCTTGTGAATATGAGAAGCTCGCGTTTAGTGTGTCTAAGGTCAGAGTGGTTATCTTCAAGTTGGCTGAGCATTTTTCTTCCGGTTCGTTTGTCGAAGGAAGGTTCTTCCATTCGTTTCTCAAAGGAAGGTGTTTTATGTTCTTACTCTTTATTCCATATTATTGTAATTTGTGAAACAATACTTTAATGAAAAGGTTAATCACTATTTAAACTGATTAACAATTGGACGTAAAATCTTTTGATTCGAACTAGGATAAAATTTCTGTGTTGATTTTCTCCTCTCTACACTCTTTAAACTTTTAGCACACCAACTGTTTGATAAAAGTTTTATAACAAAATTAAAATTGCTAAAGGAACCCTTTTATTGACCCTAACATGCTTTCCGCTCTTTAAAAGTTATTCTTACTCTGTTGCGCGACTCATTGATAGGTATCAGAGCTTGCTTTGATATTTCTTCAAATTTTTCGAAATGACCGGTCAAAATCAAGTTTATGCTGAGGGTGCTTCCATCAACAGACCACCTCTTTTTACTAGTGATAACTATGCATTCTAGAAAGTCATAATGGAAATTTTCATGGGATCTGTTGACCAAGGCATCTAGGAAGCTGTACAAAATGGCCCTTATATTCTTGAAAGTAATGTTGATGGTGTTGAAGTGGGAAAACCTTATTTTAATTGGACTAATAAGGAAAATAGAAGGGCCAAATTTGATATTAAGGCTCGTAACATTATATCTTCTATTGTAGTGCTTAATGAACTCTATAGATTTTCTGTGTGTAAGGCAGCGCAAGAGATATGGGAAGTTCTCAAAGTCACACATGAAGGTACATATAAGGTAAAGCGCACAAGGAAAAACACACTCATCTAGGAATATGAGATGTTCAGGATGCAGCCTGGAGAATCAATTTTTGATGTGTAGAAGCACTTCACTCACATAGTGAACCATCTAACAGGGTTGGGTAAGACCTTTGATGTTGATGAATTGAATGTAAAAATTTTGAAATCATTGGACAGGTCTTGTCAACCAAAGGTAACAACTATCTCAGAGTCACAAAATCTCACCCAAATGTCAATGGTAATTCTCTTTGGAAAGCTTCGTGAGCACGAGCTTGAATTGAAAAGGTTGACTGCAGAAGAGGATCAAGGAAGGAAGAAGACTCTAGTCTTCAAATCTGAAATTTCTAAAGGAAAAAGTTCAAAAAGAAATGATGATGATGATGACTTTGATGATGAGGAAAACATGAGCCTAATGATAAAAAATTTTGCTAAGTTCATGAGAGCAAAAGGAAAGGACATATACCGAGGACAAAGAAAGGAAAATCAAGGATTTTCGTCAAGCATTAAGTGCTATGGATGTGGAGAAAGAGTACAAGTTAAGACCTATTGTCCCAAGAACAAGAGAAGTGAAGAAAAGAAAGAAAATTTCCCAAAAAGAAAAAGGCTTACACGGCATGGGAAGAAAATGATTCCAGCTCTTCAAACTCAAGTGATACCGATGAGGAAGCAAATCTTTGCTTAATGGTTGATTCTGATAATGTTGGAAGTCAAGTAAGTGATTCTAGTTTTGAGTCAAGGGAATTAGATTTACAAAAAGCTTTCTTCGAATTGATGAACGAGTATGAAATATTGGATGTTGCAAATAAGAAATTAAAGAAGGAATTTCATGAATTGAAATTAAAATATGAAAGTGCATTAGATGAAGAGGTCATTCTAAGAAATAAAATTAGCAATCTTGAAATTAAAGTGTCTGAATCTAATGTAAATGAAAATCCTATTGAATGCTTATCTTGTAAGAGTCATATGTTTGACATTGATATACTTAAAAACTTGCTTGCAAAAGCAACCAAATCTACCTCACATGCTCAAAATAGTTATAAGAAGAGCAACCTTTAAAACAAGAACATGCATCAACATAGGAAAACTAAAGCTAAAAGAACTCGTAGAGTTTGGGTTGAAAAAGGCACCTTTGTGAAAAATAAAATGCCTAGTGTTTATTGCTTTTATTGCATGAAGCATGGTCATACATCAAACAAATGCAACATTAAACATTTTGGATTGCCTAATGGAAAATATGCATGGGTTAAAATTGTTAAATGATGTTTGTTTGATTATACTAACCCCAAGGACCCATAATGAGATTGGGGACCTAAAATTCTTGCTCAACCTGTTCTGCAGGAACCTTCTAAGTCAAAGAATTCATTGTGGTATCTTGACAGTGGTTGTTTAAGACACATGATTGGTGACAAGTAGAGATTCATCTCCTTTGAAAAGAAGAAGCAAGGATTTGTTATATATGGGGATAACAATAAAGGAAGAATCATTGGAACTGGAGACATTGGAAGAGGAAACACTTTGATAATAAAAGATGTGCTGTATGTTGAAGGTCTCAAGAACAACCTCCTAAGCATAAGTCAATTATGTGACAAAGGTCTCAAGGTAACATTTGAGAGTGATAAATGCACTGTGTATTTTAAGAACTCTTCTGATATTGCTTTGCAAGGTGTTAGGCATAATAATATTTATTTGAATGACATTTGTTGAGATTGTTGATAGGGGGAGCACTAGTTTAGCTGAACCCACAATCTCATTGATATCTAAGTTTTTTATTATGACAACACATAATTAATAACACACATGTATTTGGTGTTACATATTTTATGCTTACATGTTATATGTGTTTTTGAGAACATGATTGTGTTGTTCATTGCATTTCATTGTGTTATATATGTGATTTTATACATGAATGCGAGACACATGTTTTTGGAAAAGAAATTCCATAAGCACTTTTATTGAACTTAAATTGTGTGGCAAAACAACAGTTTTAAGTCGATTTCATTATGGGGTGAGTCGATTAAAACTCCTGTCTTTGTACAAACTTTTTCAAGTGTGCTGTGAGAGTTTTTCAAACAGAAAATTTTCAAAACTATTTTACACTGTTATAAAGTCGATTACATGTGTGTTGCATTCAACTGAGTTTGTTATGTTTTGAATGACTATTAATGCTTGATATAACTATCACAACGGCTATATTTTCAAATATGTTGACCAAGCATTAAATGAAATTTGACTGCATTAATTGTACATTCAATTAACTACATTGATTGTTGTTAACTACAATAACGAAATTACTATATTCCAATGCATTAGTAGCTAGGCGATTAAAATGCGTCAGAGTTGTGCTTATCTATAAATTGACTCGAATTTCATTTCTTTAAGAACTTTTGTGATTCTAAAAATTTGTGATATATTTTTGCAGAAAGTGCATTCTTACATAAAGAGAGAAAGAGCTCCAAGAAACAAGAAGTGACCGTGGTGATCATCTACTTGTGGATTATTGAAGAACAAGTTAACTGCATGTACAAAGGCTGATCATATATGCACATTGGGTGTAACTGAGAGATCAGAGGCTACAATCTTGTGAAGATTGGATTGAGGTTCCCTATTGTGATTACAGGAAAAAGAGTGTGATGGAAACTTATCCATGCTTGAATGACCTGGCCTTGCAGACAGAGCTTCAAAAAAACACCGAGAACAGTATTGGTGCAGTGTATGAAAAACAGCAGTGTGGATGCAGCGGAAATTGAGTGAGATTGATTGATGATTGGTGTATTTGAGTGGAATGAGTATGTGTGGGAACCTCACAGCTCAGAAGGCCTTCCTACAATGGAAGGAAGCTAGAGGAAAGGGAAGAGAAAGTAGAGAGAATAAATGACTCAAGAGCAATAGGGCTGGCAGGGAATTTCAGCAGCAATTTACTAAGCTCAAAAGTGAATCAATACAAGGAAAAGGCCCTCTTATTTATAGGTGAAGAGGAGCCTAATTTCTAATTCTAATTCCCTCCTAAATTCAAATGATTCAAATTTATTTTGATCAAGCAAAGTCCATGCCTCTTTCCAGCTCATCCAGCAAGGTGTGTGCTTCCTTCCACATCAGCCAATTCACGTGGAAAATGCTGGTGCATGCCGTAAGCACCTCCTTTGCTTTTTGGCTCCTTTGCTTGGTTCTTCTTGGATGGCTCAATCATAGTCTCCAAGATTTATTAATTCCTACAAAACAAAATATAAGTGCTTTAGTTAAGAGAAGAAGGATTTTTATAAGTAACCTTCCATAGAAGTAAAATGTTAGATGATCCTTCTTCTTCTTGAATCTTCCTAGCCATTGCTCTAGTAAGAGGTCCAATGTGATTTCTTGATGATTTTCCATCAGACCCTCCCTCTTGAAAAAGATCTGTCCTCAGATCTGCTTCATCCTGTTGATCATCTCCTGTGAAAGGAATTAAATCGCAAATGTTAAAAGTAGGACTGACACCATAACTTTCAGGAAGGTCTAATATGTATGCATTATCATTTATCTTTTTGACCACCTTGAATGGACCATCTCCTCTTGGACTAAGTTTGGATTTCCTTTGAGAGGGAAATCTTTCCTTTCTCAAATGAAGCCAAACTAGGTCTCCTTTTTCAAAAACTATTTTCTTTCTCCCTTTGTTGTTGTATTCTGCATATTTTTGAGTTTGTTTTTCAATTTGGATTTTAACTTTCTCATGTAACTTCTTGATAAACTCCGCTTTAGAAGCACCTTCTTTATGAAGAAAAGAAGATGATTCTGGAAGAGGTAGTAAATCAAGAGGTGTGATAGGGTTAAAACCATAAACAACCTCAAAAGGAGAAAGATTAGTAGTCTTGTGGACTACTCTATTATAAGCAAATTCAATATGAGGTAGATGTTCATCCCAAGATTTGTTATTTCCTCTTAATATTACCCTTAATAATGTAGATAAAGATCTATTTACTACTTCAGTTTGCCCATCAGTTTGTGGGTGACATGTAGTATAAAATAGAAGTTTAGTTCCAAGCTTTTCCCATAAAGTTTTCCAAAAATGGCTTAGAAACTTCACATCTCTATCAGACACTATAGTTTTGGGTAAGCCATGCAATCTCACTATTTCTTTAAAGAAGAGTCTAGAGATATAGCTAGCATCATCTACTTTGTGGCAGGGTATAAAATGAGCCATTTTACTAAAACGATCTACTACCACAAATATAGAATCATACCCCCTTTGAGTTCTTGGCAATCCTAAGACAAAGTCCATGCTTATGTCCTCCCAAGGGGTATTAGCTATAGGAAGAGGTGTATAGAGTCCATGAGGCATAATTTTGGACTTAGCTTGTAAACAAGCTATACATTTAGAACAATGCCTTTGAACATCTATTCTCATGTGTGGCCAATAAAATTTACTTTTCAAAATGTTTAGAGTTTTATCAACTCCATGATGGCCCATGAGTCCTCCTCCATGACTCTCTTTGATAAGAAGTTTTCTAATGGATCCTTGGGGTATACAAAGTTTTCCTTTATTAAAAAGATACCCCTCAGAAAGATAGAATCCATCAAAAGGCTTCTTAAGACATGATGAATAAGTGGATGCAAATGTTTCATCATTTTCATATAACTCTTTTATGTCATCAAATCCTAATATTTGGGATCCTAGGGTTACTAATAATGCATGTCTTCTAGATAAAGCATCCACAACAACTTTAGTACTCCCCTTTTTGTGTTTGATGACATAGGGAAATTGCTCAAGATATTCCACCCACTTTGCATGTCTTTTGTTTAGCTTTGCTTGCCCTTTAATGTACTTGAGAGATTCATGGTCAGTGTGTATGATGAATTCTCTAGTTACCAAGTAATGCTCCCAAGTTTTTAAAGCT
This sequence comes from Vigna nakashimae, assembly GCA_034642375.1. Lineage (NCBI taxonomy): Eukaryota > Viridiplantae > Streptophyta > Magnoliopsida > Fabales > Fabaceae > Vigna > Vigna nakashimae. Next base: position 29,109,790 of record CM067765.1, read on the forward strand.
CTAATGAGGACATACAACTTTTTGTCATAGGTAGGATAGTTTAAGGTAGGCCCCCTAAGTTTTTCACTAAAGTAAGCTACGGGATGTCCTCCTTGTATTAAAACAGCTCCTATTCCTACCCCAGATGCATCACATTCTAGTTCAAAGGCTTTGGAAAAATCAGGCAAAACTAGAATAGGTGCATGTGTTAACTTGTGTTTCAAAGTCTCAAAAGACAACTCTTGCTTATCCCCCCAAATAAAAGGCATATCTTTCTTGACTAGCTCATTTAAAGGAGCAGCTATGGTGGAGAAATCTTTCACAAATCTCCTATAAAAACTTGCTAACCCATGAAAACTTCTCACCTCTCCTACATTTTTAGGGGTTGGCCATTCTTGTATAGCCTTGATCTTCTCTGGATCAACATGTACACCTTCTTTTCCCACTTTGAATCCAAGGAAAATCACACTTTCTTGACAAAAAGTACATTTGTCAAAGTTGGCAAAGAGATGATGTTCTCTAAGAAGAAGCAAGACTTTTCTGACATGGTTAAGATGTTCTTGAAGGCCTTGACTATAGATTAAGATATCATCAAAGTAGACCACTACAAATCTGCCTATGCATTCCCTAAGCACATGATTCATTAATCTCATGAATGTACTTGGAGCATTGGTCAAGCCAAAGGGCATGACTAACCATTCATACAAACCAAACTTGGTCTTGAAAGCAATTTTCCATTCATCTCCTTCATGAATTCTTATTTGATGGTATCCACTTTTAAGATCAATTTTTGGTGAAGAGATTTGCTCCATGTAATTCATCCAACATGTCATCTAGCCTAGGAATGAGATGCCTATACTTGACAGTTATGTTGTTGATGGCCCTACAATCTGTACACATTCTCCAAGACCCATCCTTTTTAGGGACCAACAACACAGGCACAACACAGGGACTTAAACTCTTTTGGATCCACCCTTTGTTCAACAAGTCATTAACTTGTTTCTCTATTTCTTTTGTTTCCATAGGGTTGGTTCTATAGGCTGGCCTATTGGGTAGGCTTGCCCCAGGCACCAAATCTATTTGATGTTTTATTCCCCTCAAAGGTGGTAATCCACTTGGTACCTCTTTGGGAAATATATCATCAAATTCCTTTAAAAGTTTTTGCAACCCCTTTGGTAGAGAACCAAGTTCATGAGTGATTGAAACAAATGCCTCTTTGCAATAAAGAAGGAAATGAGGTTCTCCAAGAAAAAGATTTTTGGAAATATTCAAGGTTTGAGGTTGGACAACTTCATGGGCTGAGGCATGGGTTACCAAATTCTTTCTTTCTTTCTTATTTTCTTTTTTCTTTTCTCCATCCAACTTCTTCTTAAGAATTATTTGGTCCTCTCTTACTTGTGAAGGTGTAAGAGGACACAAAATAATTTTCTTTCCCTTGTGTTGAATGGTGATTTTGTTGGTGACTCCATCATGTAAAGCTTGTTTATCATATTGCCAAGGTCTTCCAAGTAATATGTGCCCAGCTTCCATTGGTACTATATCACAAACAATTTGATCTTCATATTTGCCAATGGAAATAGGTACACTTACTTGTTCTTTAACTACTATTCCATCATCCTCTTTGATCCATTGAAGTTTGTAAGGTTTAGGATGAGGAGTAGTTGTTAAGCCAAGCTTCTCTACCATTCTAGAACTACAACAGTTGCAACAAGAGCCACTATCCACTATCATTGAACATGTCTTTTCTAAAACTTTGCATCTTGTGTGGAATAGGTTCTCTCTTTGTGACTGTTCTAATTCTACATGTTTACTTTCCAGGAGTCTCCTTACCATAAGTAAGTCACCATCACAAGATAAAGCTTCTTCTTCTTCAGAAGTGGATGTCTCAGACTCAGTATATGAAGAACCCTCACTTTCACTCTCATGCTCAAGGATGTAAGTTGACTTTCTATTGCGGCACTCAGATGCATAGTGCCCTTTTTCCCCACATCTAAAGCACTTAGTCTCCTTACTCTTATGATCTCTTGAAGGTTCTTTGACTTTTTCTTTTCCTCTCTCTGTCTTCATATCTTGGCTTGGTTTGACTACCCTCCCTCTTATACTCTTTCTTATGGTAAGAACTATGAGGGTAATCTTTCTTGGTGGAGCTTTTCCTCTTTAGTTGTTGCTCAACCCTCTCACAAAGTTGGACTAACTCATTGAGATCATTGTAGGGTATAAGTTCAACCCTATCTATTATGTCATAGTTAAGTCCACTTTGAAACCTAGCTATTGTTATCCTAGGTTCTTCTCTTATCCCAGCTCTCAACATGAGTAACTCCATTTTTTGTCTATATTCCTCAACACTCATGTTCCTTTGTTGGAGTTTATGGAGTTTATCCATTATCTCCCTATCATAGTAGGCTGGTACATGCCTCCTCCTCAAGGCAGCTCTCATTTCATTTCAATACCTAATGGGAGGTAAGTGTCTTAGCCTATGGTCCTTGACTAAGGCTGTCCACCAAATTAAGGCATAACCTTGAAAGCTTAGAGAAGCCATGGTGACTCTCCTTTCATCATCTATTTGGTGGCACTCAAACAATTGCTCAACTTTCATTTCCCACTCTAGGTATTCTTCTACATCATCTTTTCCATGGAAGGAAGGAAGATCAATCTTAGGCTCTCTTGGGTAATGCTCTCTAACTCTATGTTGTCTTCTAGGAGGCATTTGGTAGTGGTCATCATTGTGATGACTACTATTTTGCTCAATTTCACTTGGAGAAGATGATGATTCTTCTCTTCTCCTATGGGAAGACCTCTCTTTCTTTTTATCTTGATTAATCAAAAGTTGACTAATCATATCTTTGAGCTCACTAATCTCTTTATCCCTTTGTTCAAATCTTTGCTCAAATTCTTCGCTTAAAGACATTTCACTATTGGGTTTCAAACTTCCTTGCACACTTGATTGACTCATTCTTGTCAAAGGAAAGTTTTTCAAAAGGTTTTCAAAATGTTTGACAAGTAATGAATGAAAAAGATTTTCACAAACTTTCTTTGTTTTTGGTGAAAAATTTCTAAGAGATTCTAGAAGTAAAAGATGTTTCTAAGTAGCTCCCAGGAAGAAGAGGTGAGTCACAAATGGACAAGCTTAGAAACCAAGTTCTTCCTTAGCCAGAGTTTCCTTAGAATGTTCTTTTAGTTTAGTTTCTAAGTAGAAATTCTTCAAATTCTTTTTAAATGTTATGAACCTACAAACCAAAGAAAGGTTTACTATATGCTATACTATCCTAAATACCACGGAGACCTAAAAACAAAAGGATTACTCAAGACATTTAAGGAAAGCAATAAAGATGCAAGAATGTAAATGCTAGACGGCCCTAAGTGAAAGTGCAAGTGACACTTGGAGCCCCTTGACACACTTCCACACTAAAGAAAACGAAATTGGACTATTACAATGTTCAATTGTGAACTTGGAATTGCTTCAAGAGCATTTTCCCAAGTCACTTAACTCAAAACAACAAAAATAAACTGAAATACACTTTTCAAACATCAAATTTCGTGATATAGACTTGAAATGAGGCCAGGAATTTAATGAAAACTTTGTCTTCTTGCTGCTGCACAAAGCTAATTGAATTAGAGATGCAAGTTGCTGCTGTAACAGAGTTTAAAGCTTGCTGGACAGTGATGTTTAGCTGCTGTTGAGTCTTCCTTCTTGCTCCACTTTCAATGCTCAAACCACTTCCTAGGAGGCTACCAAAGTAGGAGAAGGATTCTGGTACTGGATGCCCCAAACAGCTTGCACATACACTCCAAAACTCAGCAAAATCACACCAGTCAGTTTAAAAATCTGCACCAAACTATGCTGCTGTTTGCACCAAACTATGCTGCTGTTTTGAAACTTAGGATGCCAAAAAAATAGACACAACAATTTGGAACAGCACACCAATGAAAGGTACACAAAAGGAACTTATCAAGGCACTAGAATGGATGAAGAAAGCAAGAAAAAAACACAAGCACAGTTCAGAAATTCTTCCAATACAAACTGTTTGATAATTTCAAAAGTGTTTGATAAAATGCCTCACTGACTTTCAGCTTTGTTTTTCAAGACTTGTAATCTGGATTGGTTGGTTCTAACAACTTTTTAACACTTGATTCTTCTTCTTTTGATCATGTATTTTCTTTTTTAAACATTGAACCAGCTTTTTCACAATCCAACAATGTAATTTAAACCAGAATTACCAAAACAGTTGCTGGAAAAAATCAAAATCTGCACAAAAAGTGAACTAAAAATGGTGGTTTTGGAACCCAAAATGAGTAGCAGTGTTTCAGCAGCTTGAATGAATGTTTAAACAACTTTTATTCATGATATTAAACATGTTTAAACTCTTAAACAGCTGAATTAATGCTTACTACTCAAATTCACTGGTCCACTTCCAATTTTAACTCAAAATTGATGGTTTCAAATGCAAATTTGCATATAAGTCATGTTTTGACCAAATGAACAGTACTAGCAACTTTGAACCATCAATTGAAACTTGCTCAAGCTATAAAACAGCAAGGAAACAACAGATTTTCGAAAATCCCTACTGCTGTACCACTTATGCAGTAAATGGCACCAAAATAACCAACCACTTTTAATTTTTCATGGATTCAAAACTGGACAGCAAAGGAAATGACTCTAAGAAGTGTAAAAACACAGATCTAAGCTAGATTTAATGTGCTTAGCATGACCAAACTCAGATTAGACAATTCAAGGAAACTTAGCACGGTGAAAAGCTTAGATTAAAACTGCAGCAGTGGAATGCTATTAATTGTGAGCAACCAAGCTATGCAAATTGCATTTCATTGCTTGTAATGATCTGCTACACTTTTAGCATCATTCAATATCATCAACCAAATTTGTATGAAGCACTAGAATTAAAAAAAAATCAACTGGAAAACAGATTCATGATTTAAAAACAGAATTGAAATTCTGCAGCAGAGTTCAACACAGATTTGAAATCAAAATGGATTTGTAGTGCTTTAGCTTGTATCACCAAGGCTAGAACAAATTCTCATTGCCTTTATTGGTTGATATATAGTTTATCTAGCACTTGAACTCAAGCAAAACAAATTAAACCAGCAGAAAAGAATACCAAAGTAGTGACAGAATTTAAAACTGCAATATTCACTTGCAAATGACCAAGACAACACTGAAATTGAAAATTAAAGCTGGAAATGACTCAAACAAATAAAATTCACCGTTTAAAATGAAAGATGGACATAAGACACTGTAAGAACACAAAATTAAAGGCTGGACCAGAATTACAGAAGCAGAATTAAAAGAACAAAAACTGAAACAGAAACAGAAAACAGAAACAGAAAACAGAAACAGAGATGGAATTCAGCAGAATTAAATTGCAGAATGAGAAGAAATGCTTAGCTCCTTGGTGCGTGGAGAACCTAAGCTCTGGATACCACTTGATGGAAACTTATCCATGCTTGAATGACCTGGCCTTGCAGACAGAGCTTCAAAAAAACACCGAGAACAGTATTAGTGCAGTGGATGAAAAACAGCAGTGTGGATGCAGCGGAAATTGAGTGAGATTGATTGATGATTGGTGTATTTGAGTGGAATGAGTATGTGTGGGAACCTCACAGCTCAGAAGGCCTTCCTACAATGGAAGGAAGCTAGAGGAAAGGGAAGAGAAAGTAGAGAGAATAAATGACTCAAGAGCAATAGGGCTGGCAGGGAATTTCAGCAGCAATTTACTAAGCTCAAAAGTGAATCAATACAAGGAAAAGACCCTCTTATTTATAGGTGAAGAGGAGCCTAATTTCTAATTCTAATTCCCTCCTAAATTCAAATGATTCAGATTTATTTTGATCAAGCAAAGTCCATGCCTCTTTCCAGCTCATCCAGCAAGGTGTGTGCTTCCTTCCACATCAGCCAATTCACGTGGAAAATGCTGGTGCATGCCGTAAGCACCTCCTTTGCTTTTTGGCTCCTTTGCTTGGTTCTTCTTGGATGGCTCAATCATAGTCTCCAAGATTTATTAATTCCTACAAAACAAAATATAAGTGCTTTAGTTAAGAGAACAAGGATTTTTATAAGTAACCTTCCATAGAAGTAAAATGTTAGATGATCCTTCTTCTTCTTGAATCTTCCTAGCCATTGCTCTAGTAAGAGGTCCAATGTGATTTCTTGATGATTTTCCATCAGAGTGTGTTACATTCTTGACTTTGAGGGTGGCTCAAAGGGTTTGAACTGCAGGAGAGGGGATTCTTGTTGCTAGTTTGTTTTTATACTGCCTATTGATGGACAAATTTATGATCACCAAAATATGATGTCACAAACTTGTTTTACAATTGGCAAGTATGACCGAATCGTTCAAGTAATAAACTTGGTAAGACCAAGTATCGTTCTCCCAAAGGACTCACGGCCTAGTTTAGTTGTGTGGTTTGTTGATTAGCTAAGACTTAAGAACGAAATAATTGGAGTTTAATATGCAAAACAGAAAATAAACATGTATGCATGAGTTTTGATCAATGGCAAAAGCAAAAGACAAGCACTTTCAATGAAATATATGGATGAATATGTTGTTGGGGGTCAATTTCATCTTATCCACTCTCATATATTTTAGGAATTCAACATTCAAATCATCATTGTTAATGCCACTCTCTAAATTACCTTATCAAGAAGGCCTATCCCTAATTACGAGTTCATACGATTCCTAGCATTCCTAATAATTAGTTCTTTTAGCACAGGAGCTTAACGACAACCAATATAATATTGGGAGAGATTCCCCGGATCTAGACTTCCCCGTACGTTCCCGTATCGACAAAATCAATAATCATGCATTGAATGAATTAAACAAAGCAAGCATTAAGCAAAGAGAAAAAACCCTAACTAATGATGAAGGAAAGCATAAATCTTAGATTAAGATGCAAGCACAAATTCCATATATGAGAGCTTCAAAAGATTACATTGATTCCCGAACAAACATACAAGGTTTAGTTCACCATATTCATGGTGAACCTAGATGAACAATAATGAAAGAATGAAGGATAAAACCCTAGAAAGGTGAAGAGGTAGCCTGAGCATCCAAGATCCTCCTTCAAAGGGGTGGAAGAGAGAGTGTTTGCTTCGTTTCTGCCAAAGATATCAACCCTAAGACATCTAGGTCTTTAAATAGGACATAAAAATAATAAAAAAACGGGTCCAGGCCCAAACAGATCATAAAATCGCATAAAACTGGCCCAAAACTCATCTGGTTGACTTTTTTCGTATTCTGGTTGACTGGTTGACTTTTTTGGTTGACTGGTTGACGTTTTTGGTTTCTGGTTGACTTTTCAGCACTCCAATCATTCGGTACTTCAATTCTTCTTTCAAATCATTCAATTAGCCTACAAAATAAAGGGAATCTTCCACAAAACCATTAAATTCACTTTCAACTCTCTTATTCACAAAACTAAAGCAAAAATATGAGTTCAAGCTAGTTTCTAAGTCTTAAAGGTTGCTTTTGGTATCAATTTTAAGCATAAAAATAACAGTTTTTCAACTGTTATCACCTATATTTTGATTAGAGGGTTAGAGAGGTGTTTATATTTTTAACGTGAGGTCGCTATAAAAGCCTTGTTGTAAAAACCTTGATCATTATAGTGCATTGGCTTCTTGTGGTTGAAAGGACACTGGATGTAGGCTTGGCCGAACCAGTGTAAAATCTCAGTGTTTGATCTTTTTATCCCTACACTCTTTTATTCAGTCGAATTTTTACTGTACTCAATCGAATTTAATTTTCGCTGCACAAACAAGTATTTTATCTTGCGTTTCAAGAAAGTCATAAAGGCATCACTTTTGGTGACAAAGATTTTGAAAGTTTTAAATTTTATACTTCACTAATTCAACACCCCCCTCTCTTGGTGTGAGAAATTGAGTCATTCTTTTTTAATAATTGAAAGTGCATCTAGTCATTGTGATAAGTTGTCGTCGAAGCTATCAAATTAATACTACTTTTCAAGGCAACTTCAGTATTGCCAAGTAGTATTCAAGAAGGTAGATAGGGCTAAAGTAACCCTGAGTCGTCTCCCAACGAACACGGAATTGCTTCTGAATATCTGACTCTTTTGCTATGCAATGCTTATGAATTAAAAAAGGTTTAAAGAATGTTTAAAGAACAAATAATAAACTTAAAAATAGTTATGATTAAATAGGCTCATTCCACTGCTTTTCCAAGATAGATTCGTCATCGATTATTCACGGATAATTGTTCAATTGATTATTGTTTAAGTTTCAAATTAATTAAAGTACATTCTCAATTAATTTGAGGGCGATCATGCATTTAACCAAAGTAAATTCTCAATCAAATGCAAAACCTTTCTAGATTATTCACAATAAATTCAACCAAAGTACATTCTCAATCAAATTTTATTGTGTTTAATCATGTCTATTCTTAAATCTCTTAACCAAATTAAAAGCTAATCAATCAAAGTAAATTCTCAATTGATTATAGTTGAAATTATTACTACCAACCAAAGTACATTCTCAATTGATAGTAAAAATCATTTAATCATATGAAAGTTCCTAAATTAAATCAAAGTAGATTCTCAATTTAAACCTATAAACCCTAAAACTCATATAATCAATATGCATGTAGATTCAAACATATTATGATGCAAAAATCTTTGCTTTTAACAAGATAGAGAGATGAAAGACATAGAGAGAACAACTTAAATCAATAATCAAAGTAAACAATTGCATTAACTGAACATAACCTCGGAATTCGTCTTGGAATTACAACAGAATAGCCCAAGATGCTTAGCTCTCCATGAATGGAGTTGAATACAAGATGAAAGAAAAGTGAGAGGAGTATGAGAGAATGAATGAAGTGAAGTCCCCTGGGTCTCTTTAAATAGGCTTGATCGGGCTTGGACTCTGTGTATTCAGTTGATAGAATCTTTAATCTTATATCTTCCAAATAACTAAAAGATTTAAATAATTATAACATTATTTGGAAGATATTTTCTGTTGATATTCCCAATTTAAATTAATTCAACAACTGAATTTTATTTTTTTATCTTTTCTGACTTTCTAAAATTACATAAATGCCCCAAAATTTTCTCTATCTGCACTTTAGCCCCTTCTGAGTTTCTGAAATTGCAAGAAAGCCCCTCAGTTGACCACCCTTGACCAGATTCAAACAATATTGACCAGTTTTGACCAGACAGGCGTGCCCAATGAGAGCTCGCCACGTGGCATTCCCCTTTCTCCCAAATTAGGGTTTTGCTCCTTCTCTGCAGGTTTGAATGCTTACGGAGGAGAAGATGTTATGGCTTGATCTCATGATTCCCATGGTGGCACAATTTGCTTCTGGTTATTGTTGTAGTTTTCTGGATCTAGGTTAAGGTTCTTGCAGGTTTCGAGAATGAGGTGTGGCGTCCATGGAGTGACGGTGACGCGAGAATGGAGAAGATGAACGGTGGTGATGGTTGATGGTGTTTTTTGTGCGTGAGGCAGACGGGTTTCACGACGGTGGCTCCAAGGTGACAGCGGCCTGGGTTTGGTCAGATCTAGGGTTCATAGCGGCGGCGCGGCATTGGGGTTTGCGGCGGAGGCGCTGACGAAGACGTGGCTTCATGGTAGCGGCCTAACTCGTATCCGCGGTGGCTATCGGGATCTTACGAGAAAGGAAAAGAAGTTGGCCAGCGGTGAGAGTGGTACGGATCTGCGGTGCTGTGGTGGCACTGGTGCAGAAACGGCTTTTTACGTTTGATATTTTGGCCTTTTGACGTCCGGCGTACGCCGGACGTCTATGCGGTAGACGTCCCTCAGACGTCCGTCCTGGCACGACGGACGTCTATATGAACGTCCGCTGCCTGAGGACGGACGTCTATATGAACGTCCGCTCTGCCTGAGGACGGACGTTTATATAAACGTCCGCTGCAACAGGACGGACGTTTATATAAACGTCCGTTTCCTGAGGACGGACGTTTATTATAAACGTCCGCTGCCTCAGGACGGACGTTTATATAAACGTCCGTTGCCTGAGCACGGACGTTTATTATAAACGTCCACTGTCTGAGGACGGACGTCCATATAAACGTCCGCTGCTGTCTGAGGACGGACGTCTACCTTGCTGAGTTCTTTTGGTGTAGGGCTGGGGTGGGACGTCCGTATGTGCACAGACGGACGTCTATAGACGTCCGACTGTACACTAACGGACGTCTAGTGGGCGTTTTTTTTTTAAAAATTTGCTTGGTTTTTCAATAGAACCACACCTGAAAAACAGAAAAATGTCCCAGAACAATTCTCCAATAACATAAATATGCGTTTTATATAAACAAAATTCTACTTAATGTTCAATCCACTACCAAACTATTAACATAAAAATAAAACTAAAACCAAACAATGTTCAATCAAGAAGAAATATAACTATTCCTAACTCCATCTTTGTAGAAGATAAGCGGTCCACTCCTGCCTTATCTGGTTAATTGTGTCCTCTGTAATAGGCGATGTAGTCTTGAAGCGTTGCAAAATTCAAGAAAGATTCATTATTGTTTCATATATAGTTGAAGATGATTTTGATTTGTAATGTATTGAAGGTATACATCATTACCTCATTCCAGTCATCTGTAATGACAGCTCGAATGATAGTCTTAATCCAACACATCACATAGAAGCCACATTCCCATGAATCTACCTGCTGGTTACACTAAAATAACAAACTAAATAGTTAAAAATTTAGATCATTCAATAACATAAATGAATTAGAAACTATAAATGACTTACAACCTTTGGATACAAAATTTGAACCAATTGACCACGAGATTTACCAATAACTCTGTACAGATTGAAAACACAAAGTATAATTAATATGACTATTTTATCATAAAAGTTGAAGGTTAACATCAAATTGAAGTCATTTTTTGGAGAAACACTTACCCTTGAAGCATGGTTCTCAAGTCATTTTTCATCTTCCTGTGCAACGAACAAAACCATATAATTTTACATTGTTTGGGAATGATAACCATCAGCTGCCAGTGAGACCTATCACGAAGGACAAATAGTTATTCAACTAATTAAGGAAACTATAATAATAAACTGACCACATATAAAAACACGTACCCGTCAATGTATGGCACAAGGTATACGTCTCTTTTGGACTCATCCATCCATGTTTTGAAGTCTACGTCATAAAATTGATACAATTTCGGCAGCATTTCGCATTGGTCTCCAAAATACACGAAATGAGAGTAGTCAACGATGACCACAATCAAATATGCATCCGGAGAACAACACAAGTACTGAACCGAAATTTCATCAATCTTATCCTTAAACTCCAATTGACATGGTATTGCAAATTATGAAAATTAATTTTCTCAAACTGTCCAATCGGACAATTCAAAATTTAACACAAACGATTAAAAGATTAATCGTTTGTCTTAAATTTCAAACGGGAACTAAGTGTCACTCAATGTATGGCAATAACTAATACACATTTTACACAATAACACATACATGCATACACAAAATTTAACAGTCAAAAACGTCCACACACTAATACACATTTCGCATTAATCGTTTAACACAATAACATAACTAATACACATTTTACAGTCAAAAACGTCCATACACAAAATCCACATACATGCATACACAAAATTTTCAACCAACAAGCTAACCTGAAAAGTAGATTCCAAATGAGAAGGAGGGAAGTGGAGGAGTAAACGGCCTAACACGCAGTCCAAAAAGAGTCAAGGAAGCCGCCCAAGAACACGCAAGAGTCTGCAAAAAAACAGACCCAAAACAATTTTTAATCGGTTCAAATCAAAGACATTTCATCACAGAGCAATGTAATCGGATTAAATGTAATTTTAAACGGTCCAAAAGTGAGAAAACCAACCTCGAATATCAACGGCGCAGCAGCAGAGTCGGCGTTCACGGGGAAGAAGACGAACAGTGAATGGTCTCGGTTCGCGCTTCCCATTTTAATGAACATAGACGTCCGGGCCACGTGGGCCGGACGTCTATAATATTATAGACGTCCGGCCCGCCACTAATATGACGTTGTAATGAATTTAAAATTGAATTTCGCGGGGCTTTAAACGTCCGTTCAGAATGCTCGGACCTCTATAATTTTATCAACGTCCGTCCCAAGACGGACGTCTAAAATTCTGATGAAAACCTAAACGATTCAATTACCCATGTCAGTCCTCTTAACGTCCGTTCTGAGGGGCGCGGACGTCTATAATATTATAGACGTCCGCGCCCCTCAGAACGGACGTTCAGAGGACTGACAGAGTGGGTGGGGTAATAATTACTTAAGTCCGCTGAACGTCCGTCCTGTGGGGCGCGGACGTCTATAATATTATAGACGTCCGCGCCCCTCAGCACGGACGTTCAGAGGACTTAAATCAATTAGTACCCCAGCAGCTCTGTCAGTCCTCTGAACGTCCATTCTGAGGACGGACGTTCGGGCTCTCCCAGGACGGACGTTCGAGGTTAATGAACGTACTCGCCACGCGCACGGACATCCGCTCACATCAGGACGGACGTTCCAGGACTGAAGCCAATATTATAAACGTCGAGCTCGACCCAGGACGGACGTTCAGAGGATGACTCTGTCAGTCCTCTGAACGTCCGTTCTGAGGACGGACGTTCGGGCTCTCCCAGGACGGACGTTCGAGGTTAATGAACGTACTCGCCACGCGCACGGACGTCCGCTCACATCAGGACGGACGTTCCAGGACTGAAGCAATTATTATAAACGTCCAGCTCGACCCAGGACGGACGTTCAGAGGATGACTCTGTCAGTCCTCTAAACGTCCGTTCTGAGGACGGACGTTCGGGCTCTCCCAGGACGGACGTTCGAGGTTAATGAACGTACTCGCCACGCGCACGGACGTCCGCTCACCTCAGGACGGACGTTCAGAGATTGAAAACGTTAGCCTATAAAACGTCCGTGCCCCTGGGACGGACGTCTATAATACTATAAACGTCCAGCTCGACCCAGGACGGACGTTCAAGGATTGACAACGGCAGCCTTTAAAACGTCCGTCCCCCTGTGACGGACGTCTATAATGTTATAAACGTCCAGCTCGACCCAGGACGGACGTTCAGAGATTGACAACGGCAGCCTTTAAAACGTCCGTCCGCTTGTGACGGACGTCTATAATGTTACAAACGTCCGTCTCGACCACGGACGGACGTCTAGAGTTCCACTTATTTACTATTATGCCACCGGTCACATATATACGTTGGGGATTCGTTGGACGGACGTCTATTGGGGGACGTGAAAAGCCGTTTCTGCACTAGTGTGGCGGGAGTGGTGGTCGCGGCAACAACGTGTTGGCTTCGAACTCTTGCGTGAAGGAGAGTGCTCTCGTGGTGGTGCTGCTGGCGGCGCTTGGTTGCGGCAAGATGGTGACCGACGGCGGTTGTGTGTGACGGCTCGACGGTGTTGAGGTTGGCAGCGGAGCGACGTGGCGGTAGTTGACGATGGTACGGCAGAAGCGGAACGACGACTTACGGCATTCGCGGCTAGGGTTTCTGTTGGAGAAGGTGGAAGATGATGCTCCTGGGTTAGGGCTGAGGTGGTGAAACCCGATTGGCTCACTGATTAGTGCAAGGATAAGTGACATGGCATCATCTGGACGGTTTGATATGTTAGTGGAGGGATTTGGACACGTGGCAACATCTGATAAAATCTGGCCTAATTAGTGGTAGGAGAGGTATGGGTAGGAAATTTTAGGAGGTGTATTTAGAATAGGGTTACTGTTGGGCTTAGTATTTGGGCCTGGTTAAAAGAAGAGGGGTGTATATAGGGAAATTGGGAGGTGCAAGGTAAAAGTTGTCTGTTTGGCCATCTGTACATTATTTTCCAAATAAAACCTGATTTTGGGCCTTGAATTGCCATTTGGACCAATAAAACTTATATTCTCAGCTGCACAAATAAACATTAGATCATCCAAGAATAATTTATGCACTAAAACTTACTTTTTACGTCTCTTTATTTTCCAAACCCAATAATCACAAATTCACTTAAAATCAACCATTTAAGCACAATTATTCTATCAAAAATTTGAATTTTAAAGCATAAATGTGGACATAAATATGCACTCATCACATTGCATTTCATTTTTAGTTGCAAAAGAGGAAAATCCCTAGCTATGGCATAAAAGGGCTATACACATTCATATGAAACATTTGAACCAATTGATTTCTAGAGACCTTGTGATTAGTTTGCCCAAGATAAAATTTGAGAAAGATAAACTTTGTGATGCATGTCAAAAGGGGAAACAAACCAAAACTTCTTTTTCATCCAAAAGTATTATTTCAACATCAAAGCATTTAGAACTTTTGCATATGGACTTGCTTGGTCCGTCTAGAATTAAGAGTTTTGGTGGAAACTATTATGCAATTGTAATTGTTGATGATTATACGAGGTTTACTTGACATTCTTTTTGACTTTGAAAATTGAAGCTTTTAAAGCATTCAAAACTTTTTCACAACATGTTCAAAATGAAAAGGATTTGAAAATCAAAACTTTAAGAAGTGATTAGTGCTGTCAAAACTAACCACTGACCCGACCCAGCCCGACCTACCACGGGTTGGTGGGTAAACGAGTTGGCTCATTGACTCACTTAATTACAATTTTTTTTAAATTAAAAAAAATTACAAACTTTCTATAATTCAAATCTAAACAAATTTTGCGCCCAAATTTCACTCCCAACATGAGTGTTTAATTAATTTCGAAAATAAAGAACTTAAATAATAAATATTTTTTTAAGCAAAAGCAAAATAATAAATATTTTTTTATAAAATTAAAATTAAATTTTAATAAAATAAAATTAGGTAGGTGGGTCCACGGGTTCAACCCGCATGAGCTGGATTGAAATCTGACCCGGATAAAAGAAATACAATTTTTCAAACCCAACCCAGCTCAAACCCGTGGTGGACCGGGTTGGCTCACGAGTTGTGACCCATTTTGATAGCTCTAGAAGTGATCATGGTGGTGAATTTCAAAACGAGTCCTTTGAAAATTTTGTGATGAACATGGCGTAACTCATAATGTTTCTGCACCTAGAACTCCCCAACAAAATGGGATTGTTGAAAGGAAAAATAGATCTTTAGAAGAGTTAGCTAGAACTTTATTTAATGAATCTAATGTGCCAAAATATTTTTGGGTTGATGCAATTAGTACTGCTTGTTATCTGCTAAACAAGATGCTTATTAGGCCAATTATGAAGTTAACTCCCTATGAGTTATTTAATGGTAGAAAACCAAATGTATCACATTTGAAGATTTTCTGATGTAAATGCTTTGTGTTGAATAATGGGAAAGATAACTTAGGAAAATTTGATGCTAAATCTGATGAAGCACTTTTCTTAGGTTATTCACTATTTAGTAAAGCATATAAAGTGTTTAATAGAAAGACTTTGATTATTGAAGAGTTCATGCATGTTGTCTTTGATGAAATTGTGGCCCTTAAGGTGAACCCTCTTGAGTCAAACAAACCTATTGCAGGTGATGAGGATTATTTAAGGGAAGCTCTTGAAGAGATGTACTTAAATGAAAATAATCCTATGGAAACTAAAATTGGACATCAAGAAGTTTATCCTAAGAGCTACCAACAACCACGCGACCTCTCCTTGGACAACATCATTGGAGATATATCAAAAGGGGTAACTACTAGACATAACTTAAATAACTTATGTGTAATTGTGGCTTTTGTGTATCAAATAAAACCCAAAAACATCAAAGAAGCTCTTCAAGATGAGAAATGGTGCATTGCAATGCAAGAGCTGAACCAATTTGAAAGGAATGATGTTTGGGAACTTATTCCTAGAAAAGAGGATTATCAAGTAATTGGTACAAAATGGGTGTTCAGAAACAAACTGGATGAAGATGAAAAATCACCAAGAACAAAGCAAGGCTAGTTGCAAATGGTTACTGTCAAGAGAAAGGTATAGACTATGATGAAACATATGCCCTAGTAGCCAAGTTAGAAGCAATTAGATTATTGCTTGCTTATGCATCATTGATGAAATTTAAATTGTACCAAATAGATGTGAAAATTGTTTTTCTAAATGGATTTATAAAGGAGGAAGTGTATGTTAGTCAACTTCCTAGATTTGAGGATTTTAAATTTTCTAATCATGTTTATAAATTGAAAAAGGCATTGTATGACCTTAAACAGGCACCTAGGTCTTGGTATGAAAGACTTAGTACCTTTTTGATTGAAAATGATTTTTCTAGAGGTAAGGTTGATTCAACCTTGTTTATTAAGAAAGTAGGAAGTCATATTTTACTTGTTCAAGTATATGTAGATCATTATTTTTGGATCTACTGATGATTCCTTATGTGAAGGGTTTGCAAATATAATGCAAGGAGAGTTTGAAATGTCTATGATGGGGGAATTGAAATTTTTCTTAGGACTGCAGATAAATCAAATGGAAAGAGGAACCTTTGTCTCCCAAACCAAATATTTTAGGAAAGTGCTTAAGAAATTTGAAATGAACACTTGTAAAGAAGCTAACACACCTATGACAACATCATGCTACCTTGATAAAGATGAATCTGGGGAAGAAGTAAATCAAACAATGTTTAGGGGTATGATAGGATCATTACTATACCTTACTTCTAGTAGACCAGATATCATGCAAAGTGTGTGTGCTAGGTACCAAACCCTAAGGAATCCCATTTAACTACTGTCAAAAGAATCTTAAAATATCTTAAAGCAATTACTTCCTTTGGACTTTGGTATCCTTCTGATGCAATGCCTAGTTTGATATATAGGATATTCTGATGCTAACTATGGAGGCCATAAAATTGATAGGAAAAGTACTAGTGGTACATTTCACTTTCTGAGCCATTCATTGGTGTATTGACACTCAAAGAAACAAGTGTGTGTAGCTATGTCTTGTCGGAACAATCGGTACCGTTATAGAGTCGCACAGCGGAATAAAATACTCGGAAAGCGTGTTACGGTCACAAATCAAGTTATGATGGTCCGTTTTAGAAAATCAATTTTCTTAGATAAAATTTAACAAACAATTGATGTGCATAAAACAGTAACGAGTGTAAGGAATAGAAAAGTTGACACACTGGATTTTTATCCTGGCTCGATTCAAAAGAATCTACGTCCAGTTGTTAATCACTATAAAAAGTGATTAACGATTTCACTAAAATCAGTTTCAACAAAATACAATTAAGAGTGAATAAAAGCAGAAAAATAAAACCTTCCTTCGACCAACGAAATGGAAGCAAGCAATCTACACTTTCCTTCGACTGACGAACTGGAACAGTGCAAAACAGTTCTTCCTTCGACCAACGAATCGGAAGAACAGTAGCGTTGCCAACTCGAAGAGAATCACTCCGACCTTTGACCCACAAAGCGTGAGCTTCTCCTTTTCACGAGACTAGGCAGTGCAATGAACTAGCTTATGGAACTTCCTCAGATCACTCTGTATTCTCAAAAGCTCAGTATCTTTTCTAAGAGTTTTGGAATTCACCTATATAGCCAACTGGTCTAAGTTCGCAAAGATGAATTATAACTGACGCAGATAATCGATTATTGTTAGTGATAATCGATTATTCGAGTCTGTTACAGGGTTAAGTGATAATCGATTATCCTGAGGCATAATCGATTATTCCAGAGCAACGAGGTATTTTTCAGAAGGGCTCAGGATAATCGATTATAGCTTCTAATAATTGATTAAATGCGTAGCAGTTCTAAAAATACGAATTTTTCTAAGTATTACATGTTTAAGGCTTTTCCTAATACATTTATAATCTACAAATTGCTTTTAAAACAACTATAACAATGTATCATCTTTCAACATCATCAAAATCATTTATCTTGAAATTTACCAATGCTCTTCATTGGTAACAATCTGCCCCTTTTGATGATGATCAAAAATCTCTTTTTAAAAGCAACTTTGGGTTATCTGCAAAAGATACAAACTGACAGACAACAGTAGAAGTTAGTAGTAACTGCACATATTTCTCCCTCTTTTTTATCATAAGCAAAAAAAAAGGATAATGCTCCCCCTTAATATGAGCTCCCCCTCAATTAAACAGTGTATGTACTAAAACAATAGATCATTTTATTAAGGAAAACATTAAAGATTACAAGGACACATAAAGCAAGAGATGAACATGATAAAACATCCTAGGAATTCAAAACAAACAAACATGAAAGCACACTAATCATAAAATCCTAAATCTAAAATTCAGGACTTGGTGGTCTCTTTGGAGGTTGGAGATTAAAGTGATTTTCAATGTTTCCAATAGAAGTATCAAGGTCATTGAACCGGTCGATCACAAATTCTTCATGATTTTGTTGCCACTCATATATTTGTTCAAAGTGAGTTTGTTGAAAGAGACGCATATCCTCCAGTTGTTTTGACAGGTTTGCAAAATGCTCCTCCATAGTCAGGGATGAATTTGAAGGCATGTGAGAAGGACCAGCATCAGCAAAGGTAGCAGCTAGGACTGAATCAACCATATGGGCGTCCATATTGTCATTGGCATTTTCGTGGTGATCATCATCCTTGTGAATGATCACACGGCCACAAGCAACAAAACCCATTTAGCGAAATGTTGTCTCACCAATTTCAGTGCCAATTGCGTGAATGGAGGTAGTGAGTTCGCCGTCCACACTTACACCTTTGTATTCTAAAATTCGAGAGATGAGAAGTGCATATGGAAAATGATAAGAAGAATATTTCTTGGCCTTTACCATTGTATCGGAGATAAGGGTTGGCCAATCAATGTGGATGTGATTTAAAAGCCCATATAGTAGTAGAAGATCTTGCTCCGAGCATTGAGCATGGTTAGTGGCACGAGGACATAGGATCCATACAATTAAGTAATGAATCATCCTTTCTTCAACCTTGAATCCACCCACAAGCAGTTGTCGACGATTGATCTGTTGTTCAGGATGGCGCAAAAAAGATTGAAAGGCGAGGAGACGATTGAAGTCCGGAACTCCAAGATGGACTTTGACAGCATCATCCCATAGTGTGAGTGTTGCGACATTTGTCCATATGTCATCATCCAGAATTATAGGGACACCTTTCACTTTTGTTGTGATGATGCCGTCACGATAACGCATATTGAAGTAGAATACACGGATAAGATCAGGGTAGATGCACCCCTTTTGCTCCACTAGATGCGTAAGTCCTTGAGCATGAAACAGATCGGGAAATTGAAAGCCATAAAAACGATAAAAGTCGAGACGGATGAACTTTACCGCCATGATTCGGCGTTCTTTCCAGAAATGGACATAGTCACCATGTTGCTCCTCATCTGAAATCCAACCTTCGATGGAAGCAGGACGAACATTTCGGGAGCGAGAGGAAGAAGCATCAGCAGTCCTCCTTCGGGTTCTTCTTGAATCAGCCATGAGAGAAGTGGGCAAAAAAAGAAACGTTGGAAGGAAAGAAGAAAGATGAAGAGATTTGATTCAGATTTGGGTGCAACAGTTTTATGGATGCAAATAAGTGAGTAATAATCGAGTATATGGGGCTATTTATAAGAAAAATGGAGAAACTAGCCGTTTATGACCGTTTCCAGCCGTTAGAATTCACTGTAACGGCTATATTTTTTTGAGAAAGATCACGTGAGAATCGATTATTGTAAGTGATAATCGATTATCTGCTCATAAGTCACTTTCCAGAAATTGTGTAATAATCGATTATGTATGAAGATAATCGATTATCTTCGCATAAAAGTCCAGTTTTAGGTTTGAATATGAATAATCAATTGTTCTATGGTATAATCGATTATCTGCGAATAGGGGTTTTTGCCAAAGCTAAAAATAATCGATTATTATCCTATGATAATCGATTAAAAGCGCTGATCTTACGAGAATTGAGAAAGTTTTGTAAATTTTGAGTTTAGGACATATCTAACACCCCTAACTCTCTTCTAAGCTCATAGAATCTATCTTTAGGTAGTGCTTTAGTGAAGATATCAGCCAATTGATGTAAAGTGTCAATGTATTCAATTTGACAATCTCCCTTTTGAATGTGATCTCTCAAGAAATGATGTCTAATTTCAATGTGCTTAGTTCTTGAGTGCATTATGGGGTTCTTAGTTAGGTTGATAACACTAGTATTATCACATTTCAGAGGAATGTGATCAAGGAAGATATCAAAATCCTCCAGTTGTTGTTTCATCCATAAAATTTAGGCACAACAATTTCCAGCAGCAATGTATTCAGCTTCGGTGGTAGACAAGGCTACACAAGCTTGTTTCTTTGAATGCCAAGACACTAAAGAACAGCCCAGAAAATGACACGTTCCACTAGTACTTTTCCTATCAATTTTACAGCTACCATAATCTGCATCAGAATAACCTATCAAACTAGGTAAAGCATCAGAAGGATACCAAAGTCCAAAAGATGAGGTTCCTTTAAGGTATTTCAAAATCCGTTTGACAGCAATTAGATGAGATTCTTTAGGATTAGCTTGGTACCTAGCACACACACACACTTTGCATAATGTCCGGTCTACTAGCAGTTAGATACAGTAAGGATCCTATCATTCCTCTAAACATGGTTTCATTTACTCCTTCACCATATTCATCCTTATCTAAATAGCAAGACGTTGCCATAGGTGTGTTGGCCTCTTTACAAGTATCCATACCAAACTTCTTAAGCACTTCTCTACAATATTTAGTTTGGGAGACAAAAGTTCCCCCATCTATTTGCTTTATTTGCAGTCCTAAGAAGAAGTTAAGCTCACCCATCATAGACATTTCAAATTCACCTTGCATTATGTGTGCAAATTCCTCACACAATGAATCATTTGTAGACCCAAAAATGATATCATCTACGTATACTTGAACAATCAAGATATGTTTTTCTACTTTTTTAATAAACAAGGTTGAATCAACCTTTCCTCGAGAGAAGTCATTTTCAATCAAGAACGTACTAAGTCTTTCATACCAAGACCTAGGTGCCTGTTTAAGACCATACAAGGACTTTTTCAACTTATAAACATGATTGGGATATTTAAAATCCTCAAAACCAGGAGGTTGACTAACATAATGCACTTTTCACATCCATTTGGTACAATTTAAACTTCATCAAAGATGCATAAGCAAGTAACAATCTAATTGCTTCTAACCTGGCTATTGGGGCGTAAGTTTCATCATAGTCGATACCTTCCTCTTGACAATAGCCTTTTGCAACTAACCTGGCTTTGTTCTTTGTGATGTTTCCATCTTCATCAAGCTTGTTTCTAAACACCCACTTTGTTCCAATGATTTGATAATCATCTTGTCTAGGAATGAGTTCCCAAACATCATTCCTTTCAAATTGATTAAGTTCTTCTTGCATAGCAACACACCATTTATCATCTTGAAGAGCTTCCTTTATGTTCTTAGGTTCTACCTGAGACACAAAAGCTACTGTTAAGCAGAAATTATTAAGATTGTGTCTAGTAGTTACCCCTTTTAATATATCTCCGATGATGTTGTCCAGAGAAAGTCCTCTTGTTGTTGATAGCTTTTAAGATCAACAACTGGATGTTCATTTTGAGTTTCTGGAGGATAGTTTTCATTTAGATACATCTCTTCAAGAGCTTCCCTCAAATAATCCTCATCACCTGCAATTGGTTTATTTGACTCAAGAGGGTTCACCTCAAGGTCCACAATTTCATCAAAGACAACATGCATTGATTCTTCAATTGTCAAGGTTCTTCTATTAAACACCCTATATGCTTTGCTAGTTAAAGAATATCCTAAGAAGATTGCCTCATCAGATTTAGCATCAAACTTGCCTAGATTATCTTTACCATTATTCAAAACAAAACATTTGCATCCAAAGATTTTCAAATGAGATACATTTGGTTTTCTACCGTTAAACAGTTCATAGGGAGTTAGCTTAAGAATAGGCCTAATTAGCATTCTGTTCAACACGTAACAAGCAGTACTAACTGCATTAGCCCAAAAGTATTTTGGCACATTAGATTCATTTAAAAGAGTCCTAGCTAGTTCTTCTAATGACCTATTTTTCCTTTCAACAACACCATTTTGTTGGGGAGTTCTTGGAGCAGAAAAATTATGAGCAATTCCATGTTCTTCACAAAACTTTTCAAAAGATTCATTTTCAAACTCACCACCATGATCACTTCTCAAGGTTTTGATTTTCAATTCCTTTTCATTTTGAACACGTTTTGCAAATGATTTGAATACTTTAAAAGCTTCACTTTTCAAGGTTAAGAAAAATGTCCAAGTAAATCTAGTGTAGTCATCAACAATCACAAGAGCATAGTAGTTTTCACCAAAACTTTTAATTCTAGATGGACCAAACAAGTCCATATGCAAAAGTTCTAAAGGTTTTGATGTTGAAATCATGTTTTTAGACGAAAAAGAGGATTTGGTTTGCTTTCCCTTTTGACATGCAGAACATATTTTGTTTTTCTCAAATTTTAAATTAAGCAAACCAATCACAAGATCTTTTGAAATCAATTTATTTAAGTGTTGCATATGAATATGTGCAGCTCTTTTATGCCATAACCAAGGATTTTCCTCTTTAGCAACTAAACATGTTATACTATGACTATATGCATTTTCAATATCAATCAAGTAAATGTTATTATGTCTAACACCTTGCAAAGCAATTTCAGTAGAATTTTTAAAATATACGGTGCATCTATCACTTTCAAAGGTTACCTTGAGACCCTTGTCACATAATTGACTTATGCTTAGGAGATTGTGTTTGAGACCTTCAACACATAATACGTCCTTTATAGTCAATGTGTTTCCTCCTCCAATGTCTCCAGTTCCAATGATTTTACCTTTGTTGTTATCTCCATAGGTCACAAATCCTTGCTTCTTCTTTTCAAAAGAAATAAACCTTTTCTTGTCACCAGTTATGTGTCTTGAACAACCACTGTCAAGTTTATGCAAACATACATCATTTTACAATTTTATTACAATTTTATTATGGGTCCTTGGGGTTAGTTTATGCAAACATACATCATTTTACAATTTTAACCCATGCATATTTACCATTTGAACACCAAAATGTTTGATGTTGCATTTGTTTGAGGTGTGACCAATTTTCATGCAGTAAAAACAACAAGCCTCATACACTTTATTTTTCACAAGAGTCCCTTTTTCTACCCAAACTCTACGAGTTCTTATAACTTTATAATTTTTGTGTAGATGCGTGTTTCCACTTCTAGCATTGCTTCTCTCAAAGTTTGTTTTGGCATGTGACTTAGACTTATTTGCCTTTGCAAGTAAATTCTCAAGAATGTCAATATTAAACATATGACTTTTACACGATAGACATTCAACAGGTTGTACAACAATATCAGATTCATATAATTTAGTTTCCAAGTTACTAACTTTGTTTCTCAAAACAACTTCGTCATCTAGTACTTTTTCATACCTCAAATTCAATTCATTATGCTCTTTCTTTAGCTTTTTATGAGCAACATCAAGTTTTTCAGATTCATTTAACAAATCAAGAAATGCCTTTTGTAAGTCAAACTCATCACTTGACTCTAAGCTAGAATCACTTACTTGGCTTCCTGCATCTTCTAAATCTGCCATTAAGCACAAATTTGCTTCTTCATCTGAATCGCTTGAACTTGAAGAACTAGAAGCATTCTCTTCCCAAGCTATGTAAGCTTTCTTCTTCTTCAGAAACTTTCTTTCTTTCTTTTCTTCACTTTTCCTATTCTTAGGACAGTCAGTTTTCACATGACCTCTTTCTCCACATCCATAACATTTAATGCTTGATGGAGATCCTCGATTTTCTTTCCTTTCTCCATGGTATTTGTCTTTTCCCTTTGCTTTCATAAATTTAGCAAACTTCTTAATCATAAGACTCATGTTTTCTTCATCGTTATCGGAATCATCGTCTTCAATTCTCTTAGAACTTTTTCCTTTTGAGATTTCAGACTTGAAGGCAAGCGTCTTTCTCTTGCCTTGATCCTCTTCTGTAGTTAATCTTCTCAACTCAAGCTCATGCTCACGAAGCTTTCCAAAGAGAATCGCTGTTGACATCTGAGTGAGGTTTTGAGATTCCGAGATGGCAGTCACCTTTGGTTGCCAAAACCTGTCTAATGATTTCAATATTTTCACATTCAATTCATCAGTGTCAAAAGTGTTACCCAAACTTGTCAGGTGGTTCACAATGTGAGTGAAACGCTTTTGAACATCAGATATTGTTTCTCCAGATTGCATTCTGAACATCTCATATTCCTGAATGAGTGTATTCTTTCTTGCACGTTTCACGTCGTCTGTACCCTCATGTGTGACTCTGAGGACCTCCCAAATTTCCTGTGCTGTCTTACACACTGAAATTCTATAAAATTCATCAAGTACTACAACAAATGAAATAATATTACGAGCCTTAATGTCAAATTGGGCTCTTCTATTTTCCTCAGGAGTCCAATTAAAGTATGGTTTTTCTTCTTCTACACCATCAACTGTTCTTTTAGGAATATAGGGACCATTTAGCATAGCTTCCCAAATGCCTCTGTCAACAGACCCCATAAAGATTTCCATTCTGACTTTCCAGAATGCATAGTTATCACCAGTAAAAAGAGGTGGTCTGTTGATGGATGCACCCTCAGCATATACTTGATTTTGATGACCGGCCATTTTCGCAAAAGTTTGAAAGAATATCAAAGCAAACTCTGATACCAATTGTCGGAACAATCGATACCGTTATAGAGTCGCACAGCGGAATAAAATACTCGGAAAGCGTGTTACGGTCACAAATCAAGTTATGATGGTCCGTTTTAGAAAATCAATTTTCTTAGATAAAATTTAACAAACAATTGATGTGCATAAAAGCGTAACGAGTGTAAGGAATAGAAAATTTGACACACTGAATTTTTATCCTGGTTCGATTCAAAAGAATCTACGTCCAGTTTTTAATCACTATAAAAAGTGATTAACGATTTCACTAAAATCAGTTTCAACAAAATACAATTAAGAGTGAATAAAAGCAGAAAAATAAACCCTTCCTTCGACCAACGAAATGGAAGCAAGCAATCTACACTTTCCTTCGACTAACGAACCGGAACAGTGCAGAACAGTTCTTCCTTCGACCAACGAATCGGAAGAACAGTAGTGTTGCCAACTCGAAGAGAATCACTCCGACCTTTGACCCACAAAGCGTGAGCTTCTCCTTTTCACGAGACTAGGCAGTGAAATGAACTAGCTTATGGAACTTCCTCAGATCACTCTGTATTCTCAAAAGCTCAGTATCTTTTCTAAGAGTTTTGGAACTCACCTATATAGCCAACTTGTCTAAGTTCGCAAAGATGAATTATAACTGCCGCAGATAATCGATTATTCGAGTCCGTTACAGGGTTTTCAAAAAAGTGATAATCGATTATCCTGAGGCATAATCGATTATTCCAGAGACTTTGGCAATTCTCTCAGAACTAGTGATAATCGATTATTTGGAGTAATAATCGATTATTCCAGAGCAACGAGGTATTTTTCAGAAGGGCTCAGGATAATCGATTATAGCTTCTAATAATCGATTAAATGCGTAGCAGTTCTAAAAATACGAATTTTTCTAAGTATTACATGTTTAAGGCTTTTCCTAATACATTTATAATCTACAAATTGCTTTTAAAACAACTATAACAATGTATCATCTTTCAGCATCATCAAAATCATTTATCTTGAAATTTACCAATGCTCTTCATTGGTAACACAACTTCTCAAACCAGAATAGGCTAGGCTAAGGTCAAAATTAGAAACCAGAACAGAACAGGACAACATAGTACACGGACTCAATAGAAACTCTAGATCAGATTATAAATGCAACAAAAGCTTCAATTAGGAACAACAGATCAGAGTTTACACATGCATTAAGACAAAACCAGAACAACCAATAATGACAAACAATAAATAAGGTTATTTAGAACAGAAGGCACTCAAACTGAACCTATCAATAGCTCTAGAACAAATTAAAAACACTAGAAAATAAAAGCAAGTTGAATCATACATTACCAAACAGATTTGCAACTAAAATAGAATAATGCATTGCCAATTGCTCTAAAATGTTCACTCCAATCAAATTAAATGATGAACCAGGAAAAGGAGAGAAACATTAAGAGTGAAACTGTGTTGTGAATTGCACTTGCCACTTTGCTCTTTATGTGGTTCAGTCAATACTTCTTTTCGAATTGCTTTTTCTTTTCAAATCACAAGATCACATGCTTTTATACTTTCACTTTCTTTTGCTACAATTCACAACATATAATTTGATTTCTATTCCAATTCAACTTCACAAGATATGAGTCATGAACAATTGATTCAACACATAGAAAACTACATATTTTTTTTTAACAACACCAAATGTAAAACACAAATGACTCTCTCTAGAACATGATTAAACTAGAAGCTTAGTAATGAGCTAATACCAAGCAGAACAGACACACACACTCAAAATAGATTGCAAAGAAGAACTAGTTTCGGTGTAACTGACAAAAGAGAGATTGATGTTGCTGTATGCATCTTGCACCCAAGCTTAATGCAACATTTCATATCTTAATTGGTGTGCATTTGCTATTTCTGACATTAAAATTGTTGTTGAAGTCTGTCATCAAGCTCATTCAATTGAATGTCACTGCTTATGATGATGGACAAATCTTACTCAAAGCAAAAACTCAATTGAATGACAGTTAAACTCAAATTTAATTGACAATTAAAACAAAGCACAAGACTAGAACATGACATAAATGGATTTAGAAATTAAAAACTCAAATAAAGTGAAATAACCAAATAAAATGAAAATAAAACTCAAAGTAATGACTCAAGGCACATAACAAGTCAGAACACTCAAGATAATGAAGGAAAATGATAAACAACTCAGAAATGAAAAGAAACAACACAAAATACTCAAAATAAAAATCAAACCGAGACAAAACAAGATGAATGAACACAAGAAAAGTTGAAACAACGCAAGAACAGAATAAAACTTGAAATAGATATACTTACCTTTAATGCGTGGACGCAACCAATGCTCTGATACCAATTGATGGAAGAACGCTCCAAGGAGAGGCCGATTGAAGCTGCGCAAACACGAACCAGACCTCCTCGAAGCTTCTCCAACAAAGAATACGCAGCATAATGTTCACGATTATCTAGATCGAGAGAGAATAAGAGAAGATAGGTTGAAAACCCTAAACGAACCGAGAGAATCGAAATTGATTGGAGAAAACTCTAAATAATGAAGAATCCCTAATTTATAACCGAAGGAACCCTAGAACAATGAGGAAACACTAACCGAACCGATTAATCGGTGTGAATGGAGGTTTAATCGGTTGAAATCGAAGATCAATCGGTGAAAAGGTGTTTAAACGGAGTAGAAGAGGATTTAACCGGTAAAATTGGAAGGAAAATGCAAAAGGAGGAAGAAACCCTAAGTTTGAATGTAGGTGTTTGGTGAAAGTGGAAGAAGATATGAATCTGTGATGGAAAATGTGACTTATAATGAGGAGCTCGAGAGCGAGAATGAAAGATGTGGTTTCTGAGATGTGGAGAAATGAAGATTTGTTTCGTGGTGGAAGAAGACGCGAGAATAAAGTGCAATGAAAATGTGGCGATGGTGTGTGCAAGAGAAAGGTTGACGCGTGGCTGTAGAGCTCTGACGCCACTAGTTTGAAGCGGATTGGAACAATGGTGACGTAAGAGAGAAGCAAGGTGGAAATTGGAAAATGGAAGTGAGAGAGTATGCTTGGAAGGTGGCTAGAGGGAGTCTTTGGACTCTCTAGCCTTTGACTTTCAAGAGATAATAGTTTTCAGAAAACCCAATTCTCATTAATCTCGAAAGTGTCCAATGTAAGAAAGGAGATGGGTATTTATAATAACCCATACTCTTTACAAGCTGATACACGTATACAATAAAATGTAAAAATACTAAAAAAGAACATTGAAGAAGTACATCAGGCAAGATTCCATCAAACCATATTAAAAAAGGTGATTACAAAATAGAATATATTGATATACTGCATCAATTAGCAAACATTTTCACCATGTCATTACCTAAGGATAGGTTTTATGATCTTAGAAGAGAGTTGGGAGTAATGGATATGTCTTAGAATCAAAATTCATGAGAATTTTAGGTTTTTCGTCACTCTAGCGTATGTAATCGATTATTATATAGCTATAATCAATTAACTTGAGCTTTTAGAAAAAGTCTTAGGTTCGCAAATAATCGATTATTGTGAGGCATAATTGATTATCTTAGCATGCTTTTCATGAACACATAATCGATTATCTCCATCAATAATGTTACCAATAAGGAGTATTGGTAAAACCTGAAGATGTGTTTTGATGATGCTGCAACTTATAGATTTTGGATGTAGTAGGAAAATATTTAAAAAAAGCAACTTGCAGATTTTGAATGTAGTAGGAAAATGTTAAACATTGTAATTTTTACTAGTATAATCGATTATGGTTAAGCAATAATCGATTATCACAAGTCATACTTGAATAATCGATTATCACTTCATATAATCGATTATCACATTTTTGAAAACCTGTAACGGACTTGAATAATCGATTATCAGTTACAATAATCGATTATTCATGGCAGTTGGGAGCTGACCTTTGGCATTCAGTGTACTTGGCTATATAATTTGATTTGGAGAAATCATAAGAAAACGTTTTTTCTTTTTTGAACTGAGAAAGCTTAGAACACTGTGTGTCAGAGGAACGTTCTTAGAGAGCTTTTTGTTCATTGTTCCCTTGCTTGGTCTTGTGAAAGGAGAGGCTCGCGTATCGTGTGTCGATAGTCGGAGCAGACTCTCTTCAAGTTAGCAAGGTACTCTGCCTGGTCTTGTGAAAGGAGAAGCTTGTGAATCGTTGGTCGATTGCCGGAGTGGTTCTCTTCAAGTTGGTAGAGTGGTTCTTTTCGTTTTATTCCTGTTCATTTGATTGTAATCTGTTAAACCATTTTTAGTGAAACTGTTAATCACTATTTATAGTGATTAACGACTGGACGTAGATTCTGTTGAATCGAACCAGTATAAAAATATCTGTTTGATTTTTCTATTCCCTACACTCATATTATTTTACGTATATCAACTGTTTGATTAATTTTCTGAAAGAAAATTATTTTTACTAAAAGGACCAAATTAATTTTAATTGTGATCGAACACGCTTTCCGCTATCTAAATTTTATTCCGTTGCACGACTCTATAACGGTACCGATTGTTCCTACAAATAATTGATTATCATTACTTTTTTGGAAATTATTTCTTAATCATATAATTGATTATCATTAGTTATAATCGATTATCACGTGACGCATATTCAAAAATAGATTTGTTACAATGTTCAAAAACGGCTATAAACGACTAGTTTTTGGATTTCCTCTATAAATACTCATTCATAATCGATTAACAACCACTCTTTACACCCAAACTCTTCCAAATTCACTATTTCTACAAGATTTCACTCTTGTTCTCATCATCCCTCTCATACCCTCTACTCATATCTCCTTTGCTTATCATGACTGACTCAAGGCGACCTCGTAGAAGGACTGGCGGTGCCTCATCATCTCGTCCTAGAACTCCTCATCCTACCTCTATTGAAGGATGGATCTCCGACCCGGAGAAACAAGTGGAATTTGCCCACTTTTGGCAAGAACGTCGCATACTGGGAGTCAAATATATCAAGTTGGAATTATATAGATATTATTACTTTCAATTTCCTGACTTATTTCGTACCCAAAGTATCACCTATTTGGTTGAACAAAAGGGATGCATCTATCTTGATCTAATTAGAGTGTTCGACCACAACCTCAAATATCATGATGGCATTGTGACAACCAAGGTGAAAGGTGTCTGAATCATCCTTGATGATGATATATGGACCAATGTTGCAAAGCTCACAATATGGGATGATGTCGTTAAGGTTCATCTGGGCATTCCTGACTTCAACCGCCTTCTCGCATTCCAATCGTTTTTGCGAAACCACTAACAACAAACCAATCGTCGTCAACTATTGGTTGGAGGATTCAAGGTAGAGCAGAAGATGATCCACTATTTAATTGAGTGAATCTTGTGCCCTCATGCTACTAATCATGCTTAATGTTCTGAGCAAGATCTTTCACTCTTGTATGGGATTTTAAATCATATTCACATTGATTGGCCTGCCCTTATCACACATACCATGTTAAAGGCTCAAAAATACTCTGCATATCACCTTACATATGCTCTCCTCATCTCTAGATTTATTTAATACAAAGGAGTAAGCATAGATGGTGAACATACTCAATCCATCCAATCAATTGAGACTAAAATTGGAGAGACAACCTTTCGTCAAATGGGATTTGTTGCTCATGGACGTGTGCTTGTTCACAAGGATGACGACAATCAGGATGAAGAAAATGATGACATGGATGCCCATATGGTAGAACCGATAAGAGTTGTTGGTCCATCTAAAGTTGGACCATCTACCATGCCTTCATCGTCTTCTCTCTCAATCGAAGAGTATTTTGTCAATTTATCCAAACAAATGGAGGACATGAGTTTTTCTCATCAAGCGCGATTTAATCAGATTATTGAAATGCAGTAAACTCATCAAGATTATGCCTACGAAAGGGTTGAAGATTTTGATACTCACTTAGGCAACATTGAGGAACACTTAAATCTTCAACCTCAAGATTGTCCCTCAAGTCCTATGTTTTAGAGATTAGATATTTGTCTTAAAATTTTATTATGTGTTATCTTTTATATTTTTACTGAGTTGTACTTTCCTTTGCATCAATGAATAAAACTTCTTCATATTCCTTCATTGCATAAATTGAGTTTTTGAGGGGGAGAACATTTTGAGCGGGGATGTGTTTGCTTTTTGCTTATGATAAAAAAAGGGGAGAAAAACTTCTAGTGCAGTTACTACTAACTTGTTCTATGTTTGTAAGTTTGAAATCTGTGTAGATATTCAAAGATGCTTTTAAACAAGGGATTTTTTATCATCATCAAAAAGGGAGAGATTGTTACCAATGAGGAGCATTGGTGTCTTGAAGATAATGATTTTGATGATGCTACGAAGTGAAGAACTTGAAGACTTGTAATTTATTTAAGAGTATTTTTGTAGAATCAATTGTAATAGGAATAACTTTGATAATGTAAACACTTAGAAGTTTTCATGTCTTGAGAAAGTATGCGCAGATAATCGATTATTTGGTGTAATAATTGATTATCACGAGCTCATTTGAAAAACCATTGCTCGCGCAAATAATCGATTATTCTGAGGAATAATCAATTATTCTAGTCTAAGTCAGTACTGCCTAAGTCTTGCAGATAATCGATTATTCCTCAAGATAATCGATTATCACTTTTTGAAAACCCCATAACAGACACGGATGATCGATTATTACTTATAATAATTGATTATCACTAGCAGTTGGGAGTTGTCTTTTTAAATTTTGACCTTTGGGCTATATATACTCTTTACCAAACCCTTAGTGGTTATCTATTCCATTTGAGAATACAAAGATTTTTTGAGGAAGTTCTAAAGTGATAGTGTGCTCTTGTCAAGTCTTATGAATATGAGAAGCTCGCACTTAGTGTGTCTAAGGTCGGAACGGTTCTCTTCAAGTTGGCTGAGCAATTTTCTTCCTATTCGTTTGTCAAAGGAAGGTTCTTCCATTCGTTTGTCGAAGAAAGGTTCTTCCATTCGTTTGTCGAAGGAAGGTGTTTTCTGTTCTTAGTCTTTATTTCATATTATTGTAATCTGTGAAACAATACTTTAGTGAAAAGGTTAATCACTATTTAAAGTTATTAACAACTGGACGTAAAATCTTTTGATTCGAACCAGGATAAAATTTCTATGTTGATTTTCTCCTCTCTACGCTCTTTAAACTTTTAGCACACCAACTTTTTGATAAAAGTTTTATAAGAAAATTAAAATTGCTAAAGGAACCATTTTATTGACCGTAACACGTTTTCCACTCTTGAAAAGTTATTCTTACTCCGCTCCACGACTCACTGATACCTACAATTGGTATTAGAGCTTGCTTTGATATTTCTTCAAATTTTTCAAAAATGGCCGGTTAAAATGAAGTTTATGTTGATATAAGATTGCAAGGTGTTCACATATTGTTGTTGTAAGTGATATCGAGTGGGCAATGAGAGTGTATTGAGAGGGGATATCTCTTTATTCTTTCTTGTATACTCTATCATTATAGTGGAATCCCTTCAACTAAGGTTGTTGAAGGAAGACTGGATGTAGGCTTGGTCAAACCAGTATATATCATTGTATTGATCTTTCTCTCCTTTCTATTTTATTGTTGATTCATTATACTTGCTTTATTGATTTCAAGAAAACTCAGATTTTGTAAAGCTTTTTAAAAGAACAAATTTTTGAAGCAAAATCCAATTCACCCTCTTTTGGCTTGAGATATAAGGTATCACTTTTCTAAAAAAGATTAACACAAGGAACACAAGAATATTATGTAGAAACTCCAAAATCATACAGAAACCACAATCATTTTCTAATAACAACCAGAAAATAACACTGTGTAAAAATTTGTACAACACAAAGACAACTTTCCCATGCCCTTTAGCCTCAAACACACTTACATTCGCTAAAGCAAGAATTTAACTCAAATCTCACAACACTTTACTACAAAGAGTATAAGAAAAGTTAAATATAAACTTAAAGTATCTTTGACTCAAGACGACTAAAATCATAAACTTAGAATCAATTATATAGCCACTATCACCTATGTCATTACTTACACCCTAAATGAGGTTCAACTTTTCAAAATATATTATTTTTCATCAACACAACTTAATAAGTTACAAATTCAATTTAAATTTGTTAAACATTTCTAACATGATGAACCAACTTTCTTTGTAATGTAATAATGAAATTGGAAAAATTTGTATAAGTACTTTGAAACATAGTAGACTAAGGGCATTAGAGATTTATGTCACCTAAAAACTACCCATCTCTCATTAAACTTTAACATAAGAATAGAATAGAATATCTATACACAAATCACAACAATCTTATATAAAAAAACTGATAAATAACTTTAACATAAGAATAGAATATCTATACACAAATCACAACAATCTTATATAAAAAAGGTTTAATAGGTTCGGAGGTCCCTATATTTGTGGGTTCGTTTCAATTGGGTTCTCCAATTTTGAAAGTGATCAATTTGGTCCCTAATTTAACAAAATTGAGTCAATAATACCCTTTCCGTTAAATGTAATGGACGGCGTTAACTTTTTAAACATGTGGCATGTTGAGGCATCCTTTTATTTGCAGGTTGCACAGTTTTATTTGAAGGATGCTTCAACATACCACATGTTTAAAAAGTTAATGCCGTCCATTACATTTAACGGAAAGAGTATTATTGACTCAATTTTGTTAAATTAGGGACTAAATTGATCACTTTCAAAATTGGAGGACCCAATTGAAACGAACCCACAAATATAGGGACCTCTGAACCTATTAAACCTATAAAAAACTGATAAATACAAGTTTTGATACGCATAACAAATTGACAATCTTACTTAGAATCACAATGTAATTTGCACGAACCTTTCATTTAAACTATTAAGTCTTATATCATAAACCATCTTATGAACAATATAGAAAAAATACACCATCTTTGTAAAATTTTCACTATGATATGCTTTCATCAGTACATCTTCTCTTTTGAGAATATCCTTACGTCTTAAACAATTTGTTTTTGTTAAAGAGTGGTAATAATAAAATATTAGAAAAGTCAAACGTGACTCACCGAAAAGAATACTTATATTATTGGTTTTATTGAGAGATACATAAGATAAGATAGTAATTATTGACTTTCTATATTGATTAGAAGTTAAAAGTGCATAAAAAATTTGATTATTGTAATCCTTTACATGTTGTAAATAATAATTGGATAAACTAGTATAGTGTCTTTTAGCTTATACTGTTGCATTTCATGTTTTTATTGCCGTTTACAAGTTATTTGTTAAAATCGTTTTATAAACTATTTTTAAAGTAAACAATCATCCAAACCGCCCATCTTTTATTGTCTTGTAAAAGAAAACTTTTAAAACGTTTTTAAACTCCAGAAGTAACATTATTTTCATCAACATGTGTGGATAGATGTTAAAACCTTTTTATGTAACAAGTTCGTTTTATGAAAAATATCAAAATATGTTGATTATTATTGTTGGTAGTGAGAATATGTTGGCTTATTATTTTGTACAATAATTTTTTTATGTGAATATTTTATTCATTCATTATTATTACTTTAATTAGTTAATCTTATCACATAATCTAAAGTTATTACACATATTTAATCATGAATAACATTTCAACTATCCTTAATAAATTTCCACCTCAAGAAACCTATCATGCTTATGATGGGTCACTATTAGTTGGTAGAAAAGAATATCATAATAATAGGACGAAAACAACCCATGGATGGAAGAAAAAGTGAAACCTATTAACACATCTATCTCTTCTTTTGACTTGTGTCTCTAGAGTTTTATTGCAGTCATTAGGGAGTTTTTAATGTGTATTTGTTTGATTCTTCCCTTACAACAAAAGCCAAACATACATTTTAATGTTTTTTTTCCTTGTAACACAGCTATTTTCCATTTTAAAATAATTGTGTAGTGAACAATGTATTTTACCAAATGCTTCAAATTAATTGTTTTAAGATATATGCATTGAGCTTAAAGATTTTTTATTTTGAAACAAAATACTTATATTTTTAATATATATTCAGCTTACAAAACGTATATATACTCAATACTTTATGTATCTTTTAAATAGAATTATATAAAAATTAGAAAGTTTATACTGTGTTCCTAAAAAAAAAAGACGAACATTTTTATCCTGTGTGATAATTTATACATAACCAGACTTGCAATGAAATTCTTTATATTTTTTATAAAAAAAATAGCAAGAATAAATTAATAAAATTATAAATTTTTCATATATTAAAATTAGCCTACGTTGTTACAGAAAAAATAAAGAACTATATTTTGAATAAATTAAGGTTAAGGCATTTTTATAATTTAATTTCTAAATGGGTTTTCTTTTTTAGTTTTTTAAAAATATTTAGGAAAAGACAGTCTGACAATACTATAATTCGATGTTATACTATTAGTGAACTAAAAGAAAAAGGACAGGGTGGCTAATAATGTGTAATAGAATATTTGAATTAGTTATTTGGGTGTATCATATTAATCTCTGACTTGAAAGAAATCCAAAAATATTTAAATTATAAAATTTAGGAGTTCAAATATGATAATGAATAATTAAATATATTTATCTATATTGTTAACAAAGAAATTCATTTTTACACAATTTGATTTTAATTTTATCTTTTAACAACTATTTTTTAAAATTTAAATAAATACTCAAATTTTAAAAAATAAAATTTTCCACTTTTACCTTTTTAATAATTATTTTTTTAATTTAAATAATTATTCATAATAAAAATATTATTACTTATAATAAAATTACTTATAAAAATTATTTATTTTTATAAAAATTATTGCGTAATATATTAATATTTTTATTTCAATAATTAAATGTCATTTTATAACTTAATAAAATTTTAATTATTAATGCAAAAAAATGTGCTATGTTTATGCGTGCTTATTTTTTTATAATAAAATTATAACTATAAAAGTAAATATAAATAAAGAAAATGCTTAAATTTTAAAATAGAATAGCTTAGATAAAATTGGTAATGGTCAAATAAGGGATAAATTTTAAAAGTTGAACGCTTAATAGGTAAAATAAAAGAACAAAATATGTATATATACCAAAAGGATGGATCCTTTTATACTGGATAATACAAACTAGTTTTTGTCCTTTGGT
This sequence comes from Vigna nakashimae, assembly GCA_034642375.1. Classification (NCBI taxonomy): domain Eukaryota; kingdom Viridiplantae; phylum Streptophyta; class Magnoliopsida; order Fabales; family Fabaceae; genus Vigna; species Vigna nakashimae. The sequence goes on from CM067765.1 coordinate 29,145,566, forward strand.
AACTTGATATGCAATTATACACTGTTAATAACATAAGTAGTGTTTGTTAAGAGGATAAAGAATAATGAAAACATATGCTACAACATGATAAAATAATTATTTTAATATTTTTTTAAAATTATGATAAAATAATTATTTTAATTCTTTTAAATTATTTGCAAAGTAAATTTATAAAACAAGTGTGAACAAGCATAATAGAAATATTTTTTATATATACTAATAAAAACACATGTTATGTGTGTGAAGAAGACCTACACATGGTATTTTAGTGAATTAAATATAATGAGACTCAATTATTTTAATATTAAAATATTTTAATATAAATGAATTTATTATAAACGAGTTTCATTATTTTAAAACACACAATTTCTCTAAAAATTACTTTTCTAAAGTTTTCTGACTTCTCTTTAGGAGTTCTTCTTCTCTACTCATTTGATTGAAGAACTGAACCGTAGGAGTGATTTTGACGGCGACTCATTTGTGTTTGATGAGTGAATTTGGATGATTGATGTGTCAGAGTGCGGCTGCAGCGGAATGGTTAGCGTGGAATAACAAACCAAGAGGGTTTTTAATACTAACGTGTGCCTTTTAGTTTCTACTCAATTAAACTTACTTAGCAATTAATAAAGACAAATAAAGCGAGAGTAAGGTTGAGAGAAATTTGCACAGATGATTTTATCCTGGTTCGGATCTTACCAATCCTACGTCCAGTCGTTTATCTAAAACAAGATAAACAATTCACTAATCACAAAACAATTACAAATTACAATCACAAAGAAACAATTTGTAAGAGTTTAGAAACCACCTCTCTTGATACCACAAGAGATGAACCTACACCTCCTTTGAGTCTTCACAAAGGATGAACACCTCCTCCGAATACTTCACGAAGGATGATTCTCTTCCGAACACCTCCTTAGACACACCAAGGATGAACCGGCTATTTCCTCTGTCACCGTAGCAGCACTTCACCAGCTCCACAGACAAGAGTTTCACAAGCCGAACAAGAACACACAAGTCTCAAGAATTTCTGAGTATTTGAGCACAAGGGAAGAGTTTCTGTGTCTCTGGATTCTTCTTGAGAGAAAATGAGAGTCTATTTATAGACTCATCCAAAGACTCTTCCATTCACTAAAAGACAAACTTAACGGCTAGTTTCTCCAACGGCCATAAACGGCTAGTTTGTCCAACGGCCATAAACGGCTAGTTTGTCCAACGGTCATAAACGGCTAGTTTCTTCAACGACTAGTTTCCCCAACGTCCGTGTTAAGTGCGATACTCTTACCGTTAACCGTCACTATTCACGTGAATAGTGTTACTATTCATGTGAATAGTACTATAGTGTTTTGTTGCAATGATTTACTATAGTAATTTTACAAAACACTTTTCTTTTTCTGATCTACGTCCTATACATATTTCTAAGAGTATTACAAAAGCTTTCCATCACAATACAAATCTTCAGATCATTTTGATTCTTGATTGGTCTTGACTTGATTTGGACATCATCAAAATTTCATCTGCATTTTGCTAACAATCTCCCCCTTTTTGATGATGATCAAAAACTCCTTGATTTAAAGCTTTTGGTAATAATCTGTATTTAAAACACAACTTATGGAAGAAAGAGTGCATTAGTGAATAAGCACAAATAGTACAAATAGGCAAATAAGCTTTAAACATTTTCTCCCCCTTTTTGATCATAATTAAAAAGTTGTGTTGATGTTCTCCCCCTAAGATAATACTCCCCCTTAATAAAAGCATGTATGCATATGAGCTAAAAATATTTCAAATTTAAAGATTCATTCAAACATGCACAATAGGATATTTAAAGCAAATATTTTTAGGAGAAAGATCTTATAAAACATTGTTTAGATCTTTATCTTGAGGATTGTCATCATTATTTGCTTCATTTGTTGTCTTCTACAAATCTTCGTCATTGCCTGCATGTAATTCAAATGACTCAAGAGGTTTTGCCTCAAGGTCTACAATTTCATCAAAGACAACATGCACATATTCTTCTATTTCAAATATTTTCCGTTTGAAAACTATATATGCTTTGTATATAAAATAAATTAAAATAATTCCATCTACCTTGGAATAATAATTAAATATTGTTTTAAAGAAATTCTAAATTTTAAACAATAGGTACCCAACTATTTTGTATGGGTCCTTTGGGTTAATTTAAAAAAAATTGAAATCATTTTACAACCCAAATATATCTACCACTTGGAACACCATAATGCTTAATTTTACATTTGTTAGATGTATGACCCTTTTTCATACAATAAAAGCATGATACAACATTTGTGTTCCTATAAGTTGTTCCTTTTTCTACCCAAGTTCTACGGGTTCTATGATTGTGTTTATTTTTAATTCTAGGAACATACTTATTTTTAACAACCTTATTTTCATTAGTTTTACTACATTCTCCTGAGGTTGTTTGTTCTAGTAGTTTCTTAAAATTTTCACAAGAAGCACATTCATCACTACTAGTAAATTTACCCTTTTCAAAAAATAAAACTTTATTTTTCAAATCTTTATTTTCTTCAAAAATATTTTCAAAATTTAATTTTAAATTCTTATTTTCTTCAAGAATATTTTCAAAGTCTGATTTCAAATTTTTATTTTCTTCAGAAATATTTTCAAAATTTAATTTTAAATTTTTGAAATCCTTTTTCAATTTCTGATGGGCTTTATCTAATTTTTCAGATTCTACTATTAAAGCAGCATAAATTTCATGCAATTCATTTTCGCTAATTTGACTAGAATTATCAGAATCGCTAGATGTACTTACTTGGCTTCCAGTGTCGTCGTTCACTACTAAACAGATGTATGCTTGCTCATCAGAATCACTCATACTTGATGTTGTGCTTGATGAAGAGCTTGAATTATTCTCTTCCATGATTAAATTATTCGTTTTAGCACACCCGATTTCATCTCCGCCTTCATGAGTTACTCTTAAAGTTTCCCACATTTCTTTAGCGGTTTTACAAACAGAAATCCTGTAAAACTCATCAACAGTTAAAGCAGATGAAATAATATTACGAGCTTTTACATCATTACCAAATTTTTTCTTATCTTGAGCAGTCCATTGGTCACGGGGCTTTGGTTCCTGCATATTGTTAGTTGGAACAAAAGGACCAAATGCAACAACATCCCAAATATCTATATCAATAGATTCCATAAAAATTTGCATTCTGACCTTCCAAAATGCGTAATTTTCACCTGTGAATAGTGGTGGTCTATTGATAGAAGCACCCTCTGCAAAGGTTTGATGTGATCCTGCCATTTGAATGACTATCAAAGCAAGCTCTGATACCAATTGTCAGAGTGCGGCTGCAGCGGAATGGTTAGCGTGGAATAACAAACCAAGAGGGTTTTTAATACTAACGTGTGCCTTTTAGTTTCTACTCAATTAAACTTACTTAGCAATTAATAAAGACAAATAAAGCGAGAGTAAGGTTGAGAGAAATTTGCACAGATGATTTTATCCTGGTTCGGATCTTACCAATCCTACGTCCAGTCGTTTATCTAAAACAAGATAAACAATTCACTAATCACAAAACAATTACAAATTACAATCACAAAGAAACAATTTGTAAGAGTTTAGAAACCACCTCTCTTGATACCACAAGAGATGAACCTACACCTCCTTTGAGTCTTCACAAAGGATGAACACCTCCTCCGAATACTTCACGAAGGATGATTCTCTTCCGAACACCTCCTTAGACACACCAAGGATGAACCGGCTATTTCCTCTGTCACCGTAGCAGCACTTCACCAGCTCCACAGACAAGAGTTTCACAAGCCGAACAAGAACACACAAGTCTCAAGAATTTCTGAGTATTTGAGCACAAGGGAAGAGTTTTTGTGTCTCTGGATTCTTCTTGAGAGAAAATGAGAGTCTATTTATAGACTCATCCAAAGACTCTTCCATTCACTAAAAGACAAACTTAACGGCTAGTTTCTCCAACGGCCATAAACGGCTAGTTTGTCCAACGACCATAAACGGCTAGTTTGTCCAACGGCCATAAACGGCTAGTTTGTCCAACGGTCATAAACGGCTAGTTTCTTCAACGACTAGTTTCCCCAACGTCCGTGTTAAGTGCGATACTCTTACCGTTAACCGTCACTATTCACGTGAATAGTGTTACTATTCATGTGAATAGTACTATAGTGTTTTGTTGCAATGATTTACTATAGTAATTTTACAAAACACTTTTCTTTTTCTGATCTACGTCCTATACATTTTGATTCTTGATTGGTCTTGACTTGATTTGGACATCATCAAAATTTCATCTGCATTTTGCTAACATGATGAATATTGTTGTGAATGTTTGTGGAATGTGAATTGTTTGGTTTTGTTGATGCTTTTTTTGGGGTCCTATTTAATGGAAAACTTATGTGGTATTGGTTGTAGTAAAATAGAAGGGTGTTAGGCTGATTTTTGGTCTAAAAAGGAGGGTTTGATAGGTGAGATTTTGAAGTAATGGTCAAAGGGTGGAAAACCGAGTTTTAGGATCTATTTTGTGATTATTTGAAACTTTTTGGAGCTTTGGGTTCATAAAGATGTTATAGAAGTTGGTAGTTAATAGGTTGTGTTTTGGATGGTTTTAGGTTCACTTTAGGGGTTTTGACTAGCGAGATTATAAAGTATAGGGTCTACGATAAAGTGAAGGAATTGAGATATGTTGTTAAGTCATTTATAACCTTTTTAGACTCAAGTTTCCTAGGTCTTCTTTTAATTGCTCTTCTCTTTCATGTTTGGTTTTAAACGGTATGATGTGTTATCTTATATTCAGTGATATGGTTTGAAATATGTGCAGGTATGAAATTGAGGTTTATAAGAGTTCTAAGGAGAATTATTAATGATTGTATCAAAGTGTTGTTGGTATGAATGTAGGAAGTTTAGTCTTGGATTTTTTTTTGGTCACTCTAATTATCATTTATTCTTAATTAGAGAGGATTGATTGATGTGGTGAGGGTAACAGGAGGTCTTAGTCTAGGTGCTACAATATGCTCTAAGACGCGAGATAAACCAACCTTGTGTGTGTGGTAGGGTGAAACCCATTGACAATGACTCCGTAGAGTAGTACCACAAGTGCATGACTTGTCATAACTCAACATTCATACCTTATCTAGATGGTCATGTATAGATTCGTGGTATGCCTAGGATGTTTGTTTAATTTTGTATGAATTATATGTATGATGAATTTTGATATCTTGTGTTTGTTTCTTTTGATATTAGCTTACACTTGTTTTTGTGTTGTCTGTTTGTTTGTTTTGTCTTCTCTTTTGAAATGATCACCTTAATGGTGTGAGCTTAGGAGAATGTCAGGGATGAGCAAGTGCTAATGAACCATGCAACTAAGTGTATAATAGGAAGTATGATTTTTCACCATTCCCTTGTTTATATAAAGTCAATTGTTAAGTTTAGGTTTTTATTTTTCTTTTAATTTTGGGATGTTGCAACATGCGTGTTAACTTTTATATGATAATAAAAAATAATGATAATATATTATAATTATAAAGTTAAATATAAATAAATTTTAAAATTTAAATGTAAATAGTTTTTTATTTTATTTTTAGGTAGTTTTATAATTCAAAAAATGGTGAAGTTTAATAAAACGATCCAATGGTTAAATTAAAAAAAAGTTACTTAAGGATAAAATTAATAAAATAATTATTTTATTTTAAAAAAACTTTTATTCAAAGGATAAGATTAAAAAATAAAAACACAAAAAAATAGAATCTCTTTTTATATATAAGTATAAAGTATTATTTTATTTTAAAAAAACTTTTATTGAAAAGGTAAATTGGATAATGTGAGATCTAGAAAATAGTATTTTAAAATAGAATAGTAGTTTAAAATTATGAGACTTAATTTTTTTAATATTAAAAAGGATTTATACAAATATGAAGTTTTAAGATGAGTTTTATTATTTTAATATACATGTTATTTGACTTCTCTTTAGGAATTTCAACCTTCGTTTCCATTTTTTTATTTGAGTAAGTTGATTTTCTGCTTTTTTCTTGAGCTCACTCTATTTTCTCTTGCATGTGAGTTTCCTTCCATTTGCATGTGTTATTTTTGTGTTCTATAAGAGTCTTTATTGATCAATGATCATAATGGTAGGTTTTGATCGTTCCTATGATGTTTCTATGTGTAGATAGATCATCAAGTGAGTTTGATGATATTGAGTTGTCTTTGAGTTGTTTGAATAGTTTGGTCAGGTAAGGTAAGCTAGTCTTGACCTTTTTTGTGTGGTTTTGTTAATTCTACGAATGCATGTTGTTGTTATGTCAATTAGGTATAAAATGACTTTTCTGATTAAACTAGTTTGGTATGTATTGTTGTGGTTATTTTCTATTATTCAGATGGTAACTGGATGTTAGAATGGTTGGGCTTGATTGAATTGATATGTGTTTGAATGAGAGAATTAGAATTTGAGCAATTGAGAAAATTGGTACAAGTTCAAATGTTTGAACTAAAGCGCTAAGGGGGAAGTACCAAATTGATCAATTGAACCGGGAAAATTCTTTCAATCATAACATGATTTTTCTAATACACCGTTAAATGGCATCAGACTTGCATTGAGCGTTAGTTTCCTTGTGCAAGTCTAAGAGCAATTTAGTTTCAGGGTAGGTAGCGCCATAATGGTACAACTAAGTACCAGTTTTGTGAATGCTTTGGTGTTGAGCACCAACATGGTGCTACGAGCGCCAATTTTTACAAATGCTTTGACGTTGAGCACCATTGTTGAGCACTAGTTTCACGGCTCATTCTATTTTTCTCTTTAGCTGCTTTTAGTGATTTTGATATTTGATAATATTCATGTTCATGGCTTTAATGATTAGCTTATTTAATGTGAAAGTGTTGTTATGGGTTTGATATTGGATATAAGAACCTATGTGTTTAGCGTAATTATAGGAATCTCATGGAAAGATTCTATGGTGATGTTCATTTAGTGTATGCATTATTGTATGAATTCAAGTAAGGAGGTATTCTAACGCTCTAATAACCATTTACACTCAAATAGAGTAGAATGTGTTATACGGTAAAAAGTACTAAGAGGTCATAGTCTATGAACTTTGTTTGGCCTAAGGCAAAAAAGGGGATTAACCTTGTGTGTGGTAGGGTAAAACTCGTTGACAATGGCTTCGCAGAGCAGTAGAGGTCATCACAAGTGTATGCCCTAATGAATCTATTGTCAATGCATGTATCTAGATAATTGAGTCTATAGTGTTTTGCTTATGTTCATATCCTTATATTGTGTTTATCTATACTTAAATTGTATCTATAACATGACTTATTTAGTATTAGATAACTCTTTTGTATACTAACACTTAAGATTGAAACTGTAAAATAATTCTAGAGGACTTGATTGATCCCTCTCACAATCTTCTATTTATAAGAATAAATTGATACACAAGTACATGATAAATAGGGTAACCCTAGACACAATATAATCATGATAAATAGGGTAATCCTAGACATAATATAATCATCATAAATAGGGTAACCCTTGACACACTATAATGATGATAAAATAGGATAAATATCTTAACACTCCCCCTCAAGCTGGAGCATACAAATTATATGTACCAAGCTTGGAACAAATAAACTCAATCCGAGGACCCCTTAATGACTTGGTCAATACATCTGTGAGTTGATCGTTTGACCCAATAAACTCAATACATATTTCTTTGGTCAACAACTTTTCACGAACAAAATGACAATCAATTTATATATGTTTAGTCCTCTCGTGAAACACTGGATTTGATGCAATGTGGAGAGCAGCTTGATTGTCGCAATACATCTTCATAGTATGGATGTCACAAAATTTAATCTCTTGAAGGAATTGTTTCACCCATATAAGTTCACATGTTAGTGATTCCATTGCCCTATACTCGGCTTCCGCGGTTGATCGAGCTACTACATTTTGTTTCTTACTTTTCCATGAAATAATGTTTCCTCCCAGAAAAACACAATATCCTGTTGTAGACCGTCTATCAATAAGTGAACTTGCCCAATCTGCATCACAATACCCAGAGACATGAATGCTTCCTTTATCTTCATATAACAATCCTTGCCCGGGAGCCTTCTTTACATACCTTAGAATGCGAATGAGAGCATTCCAATGGTCAACACATGGAGCCTGCATGAACTGACTAACCACTCCAATTGCAAAGGATAGATCTGGCCTTGTAATAGTGAGATAAATCAGTTTGCCAACCAGCCTCCTATACCTCTCTGGATCGGAGAATAATTCACCTTCTTCTGTCCTTAATTTCTGGTTTGGGTCCATGGGACTGTCTACCGGTCTACAATCAATCATGTCTGTTTCTTGTAATATATCAAGAGCATACTTCCTTTGGGAGATCACAACTCCATCTTTTGATTGCGCTACTTCAATGCCTAAGAAGTATTTGAGACTTCCAAGATCCTTGGTTTGAAAATGTCTACACAAGTACTCTTTTAGTTGAGATATTCCAACATCATCATTTCCTGTAATGACAATATCATCAACATATACTATTAAGTAAACACATTTCCCGAGAGAAGAATGACAATAAAAAACTGAATGGTCTGCTTCACTGCGTTTTAGCCCAAATTTTTGAACAATGGAGCTAAACTTTCCAAACTAAGCACGTAGGGATTGCTTGAGGCCATATAGAGATCGATGCAATTTGCATACCATACCAGACTCCCCCTGAGCAACAAACCCAGGAGGTTGCTCCATATAAACTTCTTCCTCAAGATCACCATGTAGGAAGGCATTCTTGATATCCAATTGATGAAGTGGCCAGTAACGAATGGCTGCCATGGCAAAGAAGAGACGAATAGTAGTCATCTTGGCTACAGGAGAGAAAGTGTCACAATAATCAAGACCATAAACCTGAGTGTAACCTTTTGCAACAAGCCAGGCTTTGAGCCGATCAATTTCACCATCAGGACCAACTTTAACTGCATACACCCATCGACAACCAACCGCCTTTTTGCCTGGGGAAAGGGGCACCAACTCCCAAGTATTACTGTGGCCAAGAGCCTGCATTTCTGCAATCATAGCTTGTCGCCATCCAGGATGATCAAGTGCTTCTTTCACATTCTTGGGTATAACAACAGAGGACACTAAGGATAAAAGAGAAAAATAGGAGGGCGACAATCGATGATAGCTTAGAAAATTATAAATGGGATGAGGGTTCCGAGTGAAACGAGTACCTTTTCTGAGGGCAATAGGTCATGCTGAATCATTTGCACCAGGAGGCGTGGGAGGAGGTGACGAGGGAGAAGAATCTGAAGTAGGAGATTCACCATTGTCTTGGGGAGGTGGACTATCCATTGGGGCCCTGTGTGGGATGATCTCAGTATGTGGAGAAACAGGTGTAGAAGGATTGTGATCAAGACTTGGAATGACAGAGACAATGGAGCTATTTGACTCAACCATTGGAATAGGAAGGACCTGCTGGAGGATAGAAACATCCTGAACAGATGGAGAGAAGTAAGGAGTCTATTCAAAGAATGTGACATTGGCAGACATGTAATACTTCTTAGTTTCAGGAGAGTAACACCGATATCCTTTTTGAAGTCGAGAATAGCCTAAAAAGACACATTTGAGAGCACGAGCGGAGAGTTTGTCTAGACCTGGAGACATGTCATGAACAAAACATACACAGCCAAACACTCGGGGAGATGTATGAAAGAGAGGATCATTAGGAAACAAAATGGAGAAAGGGACTTTATTATCAAGAGAGGAGGAGGGCATCCTATTAATAAGATAACATGCAGTTAAGATGGCATCCCCCAGTGATGGACAGGAATATGGGCACCAAGCAAAAGGGTACGAGTAGTTTCAACCAAGTGTCTATTTTTTCGTTCTGCTATACCATTTTGCTGTGGTGTATGAGGACAAGTAGACTGATGTAAGATACCATGGGAACTCAAGATGGCAGAAAAGGAGGATGAGAAATACTCTTTTGCATTATCACTTCTTAATATTTTGATTACTTGACCAAATTGATTCTTGATTTCATTCAAAAACGATGTAAAGATAGCTAACAATTCAGAACGATTTTTCATAAGATAAACCCAAGTACATCTTGAATATTCATCAATAAAGGTAACAAAATATCTAAAACCAAAGGAGGAGATACGACTAGGTCCCCATATATCAGAATGGATGATGGAAAAACTAGAATTACATATTGATTGAGACCTTTTAGGAAAGGAAGATCTAACATGTTTTCCTAATTGACATGACTCACATTCTAAGGTTTGGAGACCACTAAGTTCAGGACACATCTTTTTTAATTTGGACAAATGAGGATGGCCAAGTCGATCATGTAGCACTTTAGGATTAGGAGTAGCAACACAAGACACCCTTGGACGAGATCCAAAACGGTATAATCCGCCAGCTTCATATCCTTCTCCAATCTGTCTCCCCGAACCACGCTCCTGTATAACAAAAGATTTATGATCAAAGGTTATTGAACAATTTAACATTTTAGTCAACTGGCTTAAAGAAATTAAATTAAAAGGACAATTAGGGACAAAAAGGACTGAGTTGAGATTGAGGGAGCGAGACAAAGAAACATGACCGACTCCTTTGGAAGAAGTTTTAGATCCATATGCAAGGGTTATGAAATGAGATTTTTCTCGAAAGGAAATAGATGAGAACAAAGAGGTATTACCAGAAATGTGATCAGAAGCACCTGAGTCAATTACCCATGAATTTTGACATTCCATAGATTGAGAAACGCAGGTTGTTGATGTATTGGGAGATTGAGATGGTTGTGCCAAGCTGTTAGACTTTAACCTTAAATACTCTTGATATTCATCCTCAGAAAACATAGAAGTGGAGGTTTCCGATTTCGAAGTGGAAGTTTCAGTCTTCGAAATATTGGCAGTTTTGGAAGGAAAACCATGTAAGGAGTAGCAATTCTCTTCAGTATGACCCATCCTTTTACAATATGTGCATTGGGTACGTCCCCGACCTCCTCGTCCTCCTCCTCTAGTGCCACGTCCTCCTCTTCCTCGTGTGGCAACCATGACAGATGGTTCCACTAGTTCATGTGCTTTTTGAGTTTGAGATACCGGGACACGCAGAAGGAGAGTGGTCAATGTTTCCATAGAGGGAACCTCATGACTAGTTAGAAGTTGATCTCTGAGATGATCAAAATCGGGATGTAGGGCACGAAGGATCAATACCATGTAAAATTTGTCTAGTTTCTTTTTTATATCCTCTAATGGATCTACTTCCAAAAACATCCTAAGTTCTTCGACAGCAGATTGGGTTTCAGCCATGAAGGACACCATATCATGGTCTGCCATTTTAAGAGATGCAAGCTTGTTCGTAGTGTCATAGAAACGTTGAATATTGTTGGCATAAATGCTTTGGGCTTTCTTCCAAAAGGAGTGACAAGTTTTGAAAGCCCTCAAAGATACAAGAAGTTTGGGTTCCACTGATTGCCATAATAGGGCACACAACTGGAAATCTGCTTGTTTCCACTGATCAGCTTTTTCAGTATGCACATGGCTTCCATCTCGCTCAAGGTGGTCATAATGCCCTTGGCCAAGGAACCACATTTCAACGGCAGCAGACCATGATAGATAATTTTTTCCATTTAGCTTCTCGGAGGTAATTGATGGACTTCCAGAGAAGGAAAGAGTACTGCCAGACGCCATTTCTGAAGAAGACGAATAATACTAATGAGGAACAAGAAAACCCTAAGGGTTTAGACGAAGGAAACTGTGACAGTGATGGACGACGGTGGCCGGCGGCAATGGTGGCCGGACAGTGGCCGGCGGCGGCGGCGGACGACGGTGGCCGGCGGCAGCGGTGGCCGGACGGTGGCCGGCGACGGACAACGGTGGCCGACAGTTGACGGTGGCCGGCGGCGGGCAGCGGCGGACAGTGGCGGGCGACGAAGAATTGTGGCACCGGACAAATATATATTACGAGACAGAAACCAGAGCGGGATCGACCCGCTCTGATACCAACTTAAGATTGAAACTGTAAAATAATTCTAAAGGACTTGATTGATCCTTCTCACAATCTTCTATTTATAAGAATAAATTAATACACAAGTACATGATAAATAGGGTAACCCTAGACACAATATAATCATGATAAATAGGGTAATCCTAGACATAATATAATCATCATAAATAGGGTAACCCTTGACACACTATAATGATGATAAAATAGGATAAATATCCTAACACTAACTTATCCTTTTGTGTGTTTGTTTGTCTTATTTACAATAATTATTTACCGATATTAAGGAAGGTGGTGATGTGTTATATAGTTTTTTTAGTTCGTAGTGATTTCTTTCTATAAGAGTTTTTTTTAAAAGATTTAAATAAAATTAGTTTCTTTGTGTATAATATTCTACTAAAAATGTATATTTTATTATATGATTAGTGGGATAATTATGTTAATATTTTATATATTTTTACGTGTTCTGCATTATTAATTTTATAATATTTTTATATTATTAAATGAGATATTACATAAAATTAACGTGGACACTGAAAAGTAGAATCTCATTATATATATATATAAATATGAATTTTGAAAAACTTATTTAAAAAGTAAAATTGGAAAAGACAAAAAAAAAAAGAAAGGAATCCTTTATATACAAGTATAAATTTAAAACTTTTAGGGTTAAATATGTTTTTAGTCCCTAAACTATTGATCCGTTTTTAGTTTTCGTCCCTCTTTCTAAATAAGGTATATTTGGTCTCATTCTTTTTGAAACGTTCGTTTTAGTCTTCAAAAACTAATTAAAAATTTGGGATCCTTATTTAGAACAAAACGAGGACTAAAACCAAAGTTTTGAGGACTAAAACGAACGTTTCGTAAAGAATGAAGACTAAATTGTATCTTATTTTGAAAGAGGGACGAAAACCAGAAACGACCAATAGTTTAGGGACTAAAAACATATTTAACCCAAACTTTTATTTGAAAGAAAAAACTGAGAAACAAAATATAAATTCTATTATGTTCATGTATTTCTTTATGATAATAACAAATAAAAAAATTATAACTATAAAAATAAATATAAATAATTATTATAATGATATAATTTTTATTGTAAATAATTATTTTAACTTTAAGATATTTTTAAGTTCAAAAAAATATAGTCAAATTAAAAAAACGGTTAAATTTAAAATAAAAGTCACATAAAATTAATAAGATAATTATTTTAAATAATTAATAATATATATATATATATATATATATATATATATATATATATATATATATATATATATAGAAGACGAAAGGCTAACGGAATCTTCCTTCATTTTTGCTCACCAACGCAACCGGAAATGGCGCACTTCAGTTTCAATCTCGTCCACAATTTCGAACACACCAGGTATGCATGCATGGGTGCATGTACAAAATATATAGAAATGGAGTGCTGCACACGATTTTCCATGCGTCCTTGGTCACTAACTTATCGCGACTTTGTCCGTTTTGGAATGCTTCTTTGTAGCAGTTACTGTTCACATCAACTGTGAAACAGAAACGACACTGTCAACTCGATTGGTTTTTATCCGATCGTGAATTCCGAACACGGTTTTTTTGGTTGATTATTCCTTCTGGAATCGGTTTAATGAGCGTACTTGGATCTTGAGTCTGAAATGTGGTGGTACCGTTAGTTAGCACTGAGTTTGCTTTTGCGAGCGAAAGCTATGGGCTGTAGAACTGTACCTGTTTTTAAAGTATGTTGTTGTCCTTACTGAGTAAGCGCTCGTTGGAGGTTGATTCCAGGTAGCATACGAATATGGTAGAATTAGTTACATGCATATTCTTTCTAACATTACAAAATCTTGTGATTTGTGATTTTCAAAAAATTTCTACGGATAATGGAGAGAATGTTAGAGATTGTGATGTTCGGCAATTTTATAGAAATTGTAGTTTATGGGCTGGTGTTACGTGCAATTGTCTATTTCTGTTTTTGGAAATGACCGATACTCTGTTTTTTCTTCTAACTTTCTTCCCAACATAACTATAATTAAACAATCTGTTTAGCAGGGATTCTTATGGATTTGCATTAAGGCCTCAATACGCACAACGATACAGGGAGTATTTTCCCATATACAAGGTATTTACTATCATACTTCACTTTTGCTTTCATGTTTCTGATGATCATGTTTCTGATGATCCAGGTTTAAGGTTTCAATCCGATATTGAGTGCAAAACCACATTTCTTTGGAATATTAATGTACCATTTGCGTATTTACTATAAGTCTAATTAAGTAGAAGCACTTTAAGGTCCATCATTATTAAAGATACATAGTTCCTTTATTGGGTAAATATTGAAAGGAGATTTCCCCTTTTCCGTGAGTGCTTTTGTTAAATAGTAAAAAATGACAAACCTTGGGCTGTGAGTGACAATGATTTTTGTTCTAATCATCCATTAATTATTGTTCCCTCCACTTAAAATTAATTTCCAAGTAAAGTATGAGGACGCATATGTTAACAAAATTATATATTTTACCAATCACCATGACATAATAGCCCTTTTCAACTAAAATACCTTTATTGGAGAAATGTAATTAATGCTTTCTTGACTTTCTAAAGTATAAATATCTTGAAATAAATTTAAACTCCTGAAGTGACGAAATGAGTAGTTACATTAAGAAGATGAAGAATAAAAACCAACGAAGACTACATGTTTGTTCCAATAGGTATTTTCATGTGTCTTTTTTTATGAGAGAAGATATTCCGTTTTTCTGAAGAAGTTTAAATAAGACCAGGTTTTTTGACATTTTTCTATTGGTTCAAAAGGGTACATGATGTGGGAAGTCATATGGTTAGATTTGAGCAGACCCGTGTGCATAAGACTCCTACTTAGTTAATTGGGGGATGGTAGATGTAGACACACATAGCTTTACATTCAGAAGCAGAGAGTCTGTTTCCAGGATTTGAACCATGACCTCTAGGCTACAAGGCAACAATCTCACCCTCTAATAGTTGCAAATAACTGCTAGATGTTTCTTTTGCAGTATGGCATTAACATATGACAAATGAATTTGTAGGCAGCATTTTAAATTTTTTTCCTTATCATTTTAACAAAAAATTATACTAAACAACAGAAATGTGCATTTTAGCTTTTTGATACTGCAAAAATGGAGCCTAATTAAATGATCTTATCCTTTCAATCCTAAGAACTGGTTTTTTACAATAAGCAGCGCAGATTCAATTTATGATCATCCCTAAACTGATATATTCATTAAATTAGGAAGAGGAAGATGAGAGATCAGATAAATGGAACGACTTTCTTGAACATGCAGCTGAATCATCTCGACCAACTTCTAATGAACATGAAGAAACATTGAAGGCTGAACCTAAAAGTGATGAGGTAAACGAAGAGAGAATTCCACATAGGCCAAATAACGGGGATGATTCAAGTAGAAGGAAGTTTTGTGAGTTAGAAGAAGAGACTAATGCTATCAAGGTTAGCATAGGAGGTGACTACAGTGACAGGAAGACATCTGAAGGCACTGAGATTAAAGAGGGTACTAATCCAGGGAGGGTTAGTGAAGGCGGTATTTCAAGAGACAAGAATTTTATTTCTCACAGTGAAATCGGAAATATCTCTAGAAAGCAACTTCATCATTGTGAAGAAAGAAAGACTAGTAAGGTTGTTCAACACTGGGCTGAAATTAGGCCATCTCTTATTGGCATTGAAGAAATATTCAGTTCTCGTGTCAAGGGAAAGAAAATGGAAGGTGCAGAAATAAATAGAAATAGTAATCATCCTCCATCTATAGAAGAATCTAAACCTGTAGATGATGGTATCAATGGCTCAAAGGAAGAAAATTCTTTATTAGATCAGAACTCACCTGAACTTTTCTCTCGATGGAAAGAACTGGAGTCCCTTGTTCAAGGAGGAGTCCCGAAGGATCTTAGAGGAGAGGTAATTTTTTTCTAATTCACTGAAGTTATTTTATTGGGGGAAAAGTATCGCAACCTTCCCTACACTACAATATTGTTGTTACAGGTCTGGCAAGCCTTTGTAGGTGTGAAGGAGCGACGGGTGGAAGGCTATTATGAGGATCTGTTAGCTCGTAATGAAAGTGAGGAGCAAGATGTCTCATCTGCTGCATTTGGGAAATGGAAAAAGCAGATTGAGAAGGTCATTAGCTGCATGCGCCCTGGACTTTATTTTGATTTGTACGTGCTGCATCTTTTGCTTTGTATTGAATGCTGGCTCTCTCCTTAGACTAAACCTCATTTTTCATTCTCAGGACTTACCACGAACTTTCCCAGGTCACCCTGCTTTGGATGAAAATGGCAGAAATTCCCTGAGGCGTTTACTGCTAGCATATGCTCGACATAACCCTAAAGTTGGGTACTGTCAGGTAATTGGAGTTCAAAAGAACCTTTCTTGGTGAATACTGCAACTACTACATGATGTAATTTGATACTCATAAAATTTTCATCCCTTTCCAAATGAGTATTTTTCATATGAAGGGACTAGTTCACTTTCCGTTCTATTAAAATTTCTTGTTATTGTTGATGTAATGTTGTAACTGAAAAATCTGTGTATGAATTTGTTGGTTTATTTCTATGTTTTAACTTACAGTTTATGTAGAGAATATTCTTTTGCATGTATTATTGAAATTAATTTTCTTAGAGATAAATGCTGAGTCTAATTTCTTTAACATTTAGGTACTTATGCACTTTTACTAATTATTACATATAACAAATGATGGATTTATTTTCTTCAAGAACTACAAAATGTGTAGTTGTTGATGTAGTTAAATACTGAAAAGTTCTTTGATTACTTGTGTCTCATAATTTTCAAATCTCCTTCCATTTCTTGTGTAGTGCTGAAAACTTATGCTTGACTCTTTTTGTTGTTTTCTAATGTGTGTATATGCTCACCTTGACCACAATTATGAACTATTGTCAAGGTGTTATTATGCTTTTCAAAAAGATCATTTAAGTTAGTAATTACTTGATACTGACTGTCTTGCATCCTCAGGATACTTGGTTATAGGAAAAAGTTTCTTAAGATCATTTGGTGATCCTAGGACTAAGCAATTGAATAAAAAGACAAATCCAAAACAGAGGTCATGCTTGAAAATAAACATTGTTATAGATTTTTCTCCCTAGCATTGTTGTTAGTGATTTGCTAAACCCTACTGGTTAAATTCCTATGATCACTTGTTGATTTAATGCCTTTCTCATTTGCTTTTGGTATAACCTTTATTATGTTGATGCATTTCAATATAGTGTTGAGTCACGGTACAGTATTTTGGTAAGTTACAAGAAGGTTTTGTAATCATTATAAGTGTGGTGTTATAAGATACTGGAGATCTTTTGTAATCATTACTTTATGGGGGTGGCTCTACTTCCATATTTTGTTTGTTGCTGTCCTAGCTGCGATTTTCATTTTTTAGGGGTGCCTAAAGTGCACCCAATTTGTGTTTCATGACCATTGTCATTGCCATCGCTGCCGCTGCTACAAAAGCCTTCAATTTGAGTAGCTACACTAGTGTATTCGCTATCCTCTGATCTGACAACTCCCAGAGTTGAGTTGACATCGGTGCGGCTACACACTTTGACACTCATCCCCCATGGTGCATGACGAAGGGTTGAACTGTTGTTTTTACTACTTTCTTTGTTGGAGTCAACCTAAGGCGACAGTTCCAAATCTACCCCTGTTCAACCATTTCCTTTGGATATAGGGGTTAGGGATTATCTTTTAAGGGGCTCCCTTGTTTTGGGTGTGGAGTAGGTTATTTAGAAAGAGGTCTTAACCTGTGTAGAAGGGAATTTCTTCCCTTGGAAGTTGTTGGATGTTCTCTTTTACTTTGTTTTACAAATTAAAGTGTTATCTTATGTTGTTGCAGTAAGATTTGCGTGCTATTTCCTTAAGCCAATTTAGTAATTTAGTTTCTTGTCACCAAGAAACCTAACATTGTCCTCACAACCTTCTATCTTATCATCTATATACCCTCTCAGGTTCTATAGATGGACTTAGTCCCACTAGGTCTATGCCTTTCTTTTCTTCCAGTTGTTCCTTTTCTTTATAAGCTTCACAACAAGGATATAAATGCTTCTCTCCTTAACCGGTTTTTTATTTCAACTGAATTCACATTCAATGAGTCTTTTCTTTACTTGAAGTCTCTTTCTTCGTGTGTGTTTCCTTTTACTACAGTGAATATTCCTGTTGTTCGTAATTCTCCTGTTGTGTCTAATCCACCTTCGAATTCTCTGCCTCCACCAACCCTTCAGGTATATAGTCGACGACAACATTCTCATCATTCACTAGATGATTCACTTCTAGTGCCAATCCTTCAATCTCCTCCGGGTTTAACAACTGAGTCTGAACTTCCAATTGCCCTCTGTAAAGGTATACGCACTACCTGTAATCCATCTCCTCATTACATTGGTTTGAGCTGCCATATATTATCTTCATCTTTTTATGTCTGCCTTTCTTCTATTTCTACTATGTCAATTCCAAAACCTGTGATAGGTATTCAAAACTCACTAGATAGTTGATAGATAGATTAACACATATGACTTAATTAGAAATGAACATAATTTTCTACCGAAATGGTAAAAACAGAAAAACATCAGCATACAATCCACCAAGTCTTTCAAGAGTACCCTACTCTCCAGATTTCCCCTTTCGCCTTCCTAGAAAGGAAAAAGGACCCAAAACCAACCCAACATAAACAAAATATAATAGATAATTACACAATACAACTGCTGGAAGTTATAACTACCTGCTAGGAAGTTATAACTACTTGCTTCCTATATTTCTTCTAACATAAACCTTGCCACTAAACCTATCAATACCCCCTCCATGGAGTTTCACCTTGTCCTCAAGGTGAAATGCAAGAAATTCTTTATTGATGGTAACTGTAGCCTCCCAACTATTTTCAAAAGAGGGAAGATGGTGCCACTAGATCAAAACTTCCAACTCGCCATCCTTATTGAATTGGGTATCCAAAAGTTCTTGTGAAGAAACATCTAGGATTAAGTCCTCTATTAATGCTGATGGTAGTGCCTAAATAAGAGTTGTTGGGTGACCCCCTCTCTATCAAATCTGTTTGTTATTTATATTCCCTCTCTCTCTTCTAACAAACTAACCATCTCTCCTCTAACAGATTTCCCCCTCTACCCGCCATTAACTTTCTCTCCTTTTATTCCTCCTCACATGTGTTCCCTATAGGCGGAAAATCTCCCTCCAAAAAGCACTCAAGAATGTGGAGTCTCGATCACTGACAATAGTCATAGGTATCCCATGAAGCCTAATCACTTCCTTCACGAGCACTTCAGCTATTGACCTGGCTGTATAAGGGTGTTTAACAGGGATAAAATGGCCATATTTGCTGAATCTGTCCACCACCACTAGTATAGTATCCAACCCATGAGATTTGGGTAATTTTACTATAAAATCCATACTAATCTCCTCCCAGATTGCTTGAGGTATAGGTAAAGGCTGCAACAACCCTTGGGGAGAGGCTGCAAAGTACTTGTGTTGTTGGCAAACTAGACATGCAGCCACAAAATCTGTAACGGTCTTCTTCATTCCTATCCAGTTCAAAGATTGTGCCACCCTCCTATAGGTTCTATAAACCCCTGAATGTCCTCCTGTGACACTACTATGGAATTCAGCCAACAATCTAGGTATCCAAACAGATTTTGCCGACAATACAAGTCTCCCCTTGTAATGTAATCTTCCATGCTCCAACGTGTAAGCTGGGTGAGAGTTAGGATCTGCCCTTATTTCCTCCAGCACCTTCTTTAAACTCTCATCTTTCGCCACCTCCTCGATGATTTCTTGAAATTCAGACCAGTATGGTCTAGATATCATCTATAACACCTTGTCTGTTTCCTCCTCTTTTGTTCCTTTTCTGGATACCCCATCTGCCACATGATTAGATGCACCTGTCCTGTATTTGATTTCAAATTCGTACCCCAGAAGCTTAGCTAGCCAATTTTGCTGACTTTGAGTTGTAATGCGTTGTTCCAGTAAATAACGCAAACTTTTTTGGTCCGTAAGGACAATAAACTTCTGACCCAATAAGTATGGCCTCCAATGTTGTATAGCAAGCACAAGTGCCATTAATTCCTTCTCATAAACGGACTTGGTCAAAGAGGACTCAGATAATGCCTTACTATAGAAGGCACTATGGGTTTGTTCTTCTGTGACAAGACTGCCCCAACGCCGGTACCCAAAGCATCACACTCTACAACAAATGTTTGATTAAAATCAGGGAGAATCAATACTGGAGCTGTAGTCACGGCTTCTTGAAGCTTCTGCATAGCCACTGCTCCTTCTGTAGACCATTTAAACATCCCTTTTTTCAACAAATCAGTAAGGGGTTTAGCTATCTTCCCATAGTTTCTAATGAACCTTCAATAATACCAGTCAACCCAAGGAATCCTCTCAACTCCTTGATGTTTTTGGGCTCTGGCCATTCCAAAATAGCTGCAACCTTTTCTTTATCCATTTCCACCCCTGTTGCCGAGATCTTGTGTCCCAAGTACCTCACTTGTCTTCTTCCAAATTCACACTTTTTGTTTACAAAAGTTTTATGTTCAGCCAAGACTTTTAAGACTTGCGTTAGGTGTTGTGAGTGGTCCTCCCAGGTCTTGCTATAGACGAGTATATCGTCAACAAATACTAACACGAACCTCCTCAACAACGGCCTTAATACTGAATTCATCATGTCTTGGAATGTAGCTGGGGCATTTGTTAGCCCAAAGGGCATCACTAGGAATTCATAATGCCCTTGATGTGTCCGAAAAGCAGTTTTTGGAATGTCTTCACTCTTCATTCTTATCTGATAGCCTTCAAATCAACTTTTGAAAAATATGATGCTCCTTGAAGTTCATCCAGTAGCTCCTCAATGACTGGAATAGGGTATTTATCAGCCACGGTTGCTCTGTTCAATGCCCTATAATCCACACAAAACCTCCAACTTCCATCCTTCTCTTTTACCAATATTACAGGACTAGAATAAGGGCTATTACTGGATCTAATAATGCCCAAATTCAGCATCTCCTCCACCTGACGCTCTATCTCTGTTTTCATGCCATGGGGGTACCTATATGGCCTCACACTAACGGGTTCACTGCCCTCTTTCAAGGGAATTCTGTGATCACTCTCCTCTCGGGTGATAGTCCTTGGGGGTCTTTGAATATCCCGTCAAAATCACTTAGAATTTGTGCCAACTCTACCTCCTCATCCTGCGTTAAGCCACTCTTTTCTATCTCCTCATCCATCAATTTTGTTTGGCTTAAACTCCACACTAAGGTCATAATTTCAATCCCTTTTTCTTTCATAAGTGCTTCTGGAGTCACCACCCTATGCGTCAAGGCTGCATCACCCTTTATCTCCACTTCTTCCCTCCATGTGCCACCTTCATGATGAGTTGTCCCCAATCCACCTTTATCTCTCCCAGGGATGCTAACCACGTAATTCCCAATATTACGTCCACACCGCCTAATTCAAAGAGATAAAATTTATCTCTAACTTCTAAGCCTTCTAATAACAAAGGGACTCCTGTGCAATACCCGCTGGTCGCTTTCTTTTGTCCATCCCCTAAACATACTTTATAAGGGCATATGTCAGTGCACTCCAAACCCAACTCTTTCACCAATTTGGTAGATATAAAACTATGGGTAGCTCCACTATCGATTAGCACCAGAACTTTCTTCCCTTGCACCCAACCTTGCAGCTTCATCGTGTTAGATTGCGAGAGTCCACCGGCGGACAATCTCGACAACTCCATCATCATCTGTTCTACTGCGACATTCTCCTCCGCCTCTTCATCTTCATCCTCCTTCGCCAAAATCATGACCCGCATGCTCCGTTCTGCACAGTGATGGCCCGGGCTATAGGGTCCGCTGCAGTGGAAACAACGTCCTTCTTCATGCCGCTTAATGTATTCTGGGTATGGCAAAGTCCTGACGCCCCGTCCTGCGTTTCCTCCTCCACTACTACCAGCCTTTGAAATCATGGTATTCGCACTAACGTCCTTCTTCATCCCTGGCCCTCCGCTACCATTCACCGACCCCTCCAACGGCCCACGAAAAGTTTTCGTCCTCACCACCGTCCCTGAACTCGCGGAGTATCTCCCCCACGTCGCCCCTCCTTTTCCTCCAGCTCCACTACTCCCCCGCGATGTCAACCCACTTGTTTGACGTCCCGAGCTCGCTCCATCGCCGTCAACAAGTTGCGTGGGTCATGCGGTCTCACGGCGTTACGTAATCCCTCTTACAAACCTGCGAAAAATTACCCCAGTAATTGATCTTCAATTATTCCGGTTGCCTGGCCATGAGTACTTCGAACTCTTGGATATACTCATCTACGCCCCCTCGTTGTCGCACAACGACCAACTTCTCAAAAACAGTTCCTCGGTTCAATCCTTCGAACCTCCACGTCAATGCCTCCTTAAACGACTTCCACATTGGGTGTCGGGTTTTCTTCCGCCAGAAGCGGAACTAGTAATTAGCGCCTCCGTCCATACAAATATACACTAACTTCATCTTCTCTTTCTCTGTTACTTACTCCTTGGATGTCAAAAAACTTCTCAGCCTTCGCTATCCACCCAGTAGGATCAGTACCTTCAAAAGTTGGGAGCTCAACGCGCTTCATCCAGCTACGTTGTACTTCGCCTCGGACATCCTCCGATTCATCATCAGTGCTCTCCGCTGACCTTTGTTCTCGATCACCATTGACATAATTACGACTCCTTTCAAAACTCCTATCTCAATTTCCAGAGCGTCGTCGGAAGGCTCGTCGAAACTCGAGAGTCATTGCTCGCATTTCTGCCTTCAACTCTTCCACTGTTGATTCCATAGCCCCCATTCGTCCCTCCATTCTTCTCCGATATAGCTCACTCCTCTTCTCTCCGAGCAGATCCGGCAGGTCGGACCAAATCTGTTAGGTTCCTTTGTTCAAGGAGTCGAACAACAATTCCAAGCTCACACACACACACTCAACAGTAAACAAGTATAGATGACTAGGTATGAATTTGTATTTCTATTTCTGATGTAATGTGTAGAAAAAGGAAATACAAGTATACTATCTCCCCCAAGGAAGCCTCCCTTCCTCCACTGGCCACCAACAGGTTCAGTCTCAATACCCAAAATGTTATCTCCCCCCTCTCTCTCAAATCTATTTGTTATTTATATTCCCTCTCTCTCTTCTAACAAACTAACCATCTCTCCTCTAATAGATTTCCCCCTCTACCCGCCACTAACTTTCTCCCCTTTTATTCCTCCTCATATACACTTTTAATTGTCTAACAGTTTGTGAGCGAAAGATCTCAATCTATAACACTGCAATTTAAGAAAAACCCAGTCACCAATATAAAATTCCACATCTTGCCTATACTTATTAGCTTGCACACGATTTGATGTTGGGCTTGGCATAGGTTTGCTTTTAACTCCTACAAGAGTGCATCACATTCCTATTGAAGTTGATTAACACTGTGGACCTTAGAAGGAATAGGATTGCCCTTAAAAAGTATGGGAGGGTCACGACCATAGAGAGCTTTGAAAGGAGTGATTTTTTTAGGAGCATTATAATTGGTATTAAACGAAAATTCAGCCCAAGGCAACCATTGTGGCCATTTCCTGGGTTGAGAATTGGTCATACACCTCAGATAGGTCTCTAAACAATGATTAACAAGCTCAGATGGTAGGTTGTGCTAAACTTTAACTTGGTACCAACCTGTCTAAATAATTCACGTCGAAAATTGCTAAGAAACATCTTGTCTTGGTCAGAAACTATTGTGAAGGAAACTCATGGAGTTTCACCACTTCTTTGATGAATAACTGAGCCACTTGAATGGGTGTAAAAAGATGAGCTAGGGCCAAAAAGTGGGCATATTTGGTGAGTTGATCTATAAGACCAAAATAGTATTCTTGCACCTTGGGTAACCCCCAATAAAATCCATAGGAATATTTAACCAAACTTGAGAAGGAATGGGCAGTGGTAGTAACAGACTTGCAGGGCTAATGTTTCTATTTTGCATTGGCATACCTCACACTGCATCACAAACTCCTTGATATCACGTTTTATCCCTTCCCAGTAGACCACCTGATAAGACCTTTAAGGTGTATGTTTGGAAGAAGGTTCAAAATAAGAAGTTTCATGACAGTTAACGGTGGTTGGGTAGTTTAGGGCAGTTTAGGGGTGGTTAGAGGTAGTTATTCAGTTTAGTAAGGGTTATCTTTTAAGGAGGAAAAGGTTCCTTTTGGTGGGTGTGATGTATTTTCTTAAGTTTGGACAAGGTTTATCTTGTATGAAGGGATTTATTTCCCTTGGATGCTGTTGAATGTTCCCTTAATTTTGTTTTCCATTAATGTTAATGTGAACTTCCGTTGAATTGTCAGTTTTGAGTGTTTAATCCTAATATATGATCTATAGATTGGTCTCTTACTCTCAAGAAACCTAACACCACCCCTGCTATTCTTTTAAAAGTATTGAAGTACCTACTGTGACCTCCTAATTGACTCATGCAAGTCCTTTATGATGCTAGGAATACGAGAATATTTCCTCGATAGCACCAATGTCCCATGATAGAACAACCTTCCTTGCCTCAAATGATACCCCTCACAGGCTTTTGGATTCACCCATAACTCTTGGATAACAGTTACCAACTTAGGAACCTGTTTGGATTTCGACTTCCTAAGTCTCCCATTCTCCATTGAAAATAAAGGCATAGCCATAAAGTATTGCCTTCTGAACAAAGCATCGACCGCTTGATTCTCCTTGCCAGGTCGGAAACGAATCTCGAAATCATAGCCAAGTAATTTAGAAGCCCATTTAATATGTTGTTTTGTTAATAAGCACTGGTCACTAAGAAACTTGAGGCTCTTTTGGTATGTAACAATAATAAAATGGCTACCCATGAGATAGTGCTTCCATTTCTGCATAGCTTGGATGATAACCATCAACTCCCGCTCATAAACCGACTTTTGCTAACCTCTCTCAGATAGGGCTTGGCTCCAAATAGCCAAAGGTCAACCTCCGTGCAACAAAACAACCCTCAACGCTTTGTTAGATGCATTTGTCTCCAAAGTGAAAGATTTGGAAGAATTTGGTACCATCAACATTGGTAATTAAGAAATAGAACCCTTCAAAGCATCAAATGCCTATTGAGCCTCGACTGTTTAGCAAAACCCCTCCTTAGTTAGTAATTGTGTGAGAGGTTTTGCAATTTGACTAAACCCTTGCACAAATCATCTGTAGTATCTGGTTAACCCCAAAAATCCCCTCAAAGTCAGAATTTTTAGGAACTGGCCAATTGGTCATAGCTTCCACTTTATTTGGATCTGCTACCACCCCATCCTTGGAAATGATGTGACCCAAATACTCCAATTGTAGTTGTCCAAAAACGCACTTCTTACGATTAAGTTTTAATTGATGACTCTGCAACAACCTTATTAACTTGTTGAGATGAAGCAAACTTCCTTAAAAATTGTTGAAGAATCCGATTCATCAAAGCCTAAAAAGTGGCTGGAGTGTTAGTTAAGCCAAAGGGCATAACTGAAAACTCATAATGGCCTTCATGAGTTCGAAAAGCAGTCTTCTCAACGTCCCCCTCCCTCATAAAAATTTAATGATAACCAGATTTTAAATCTAACTTGGAAAATGTGATTGCCCCGTCCAACTCATCCAACAATTCCTCCATAACTAGAATAGGAAATTTGTTTGGGATAGTTATCTTGTTGAGAGCTCGATAATCCACACAAAACTGCCACACGCCATCTTTGTTCTTGACCAATATGATTGGGTTGGAATAAAGACTGATACTAGGTCTGATAATTCCAGCGTGCAACATCTATTTGATTAGGAGTTCAATCTCATTCTTTTGATGATGAGAGTATTTTGTAGGGCTGAAGATTAGGAAAGCAGACACCTTCTTGAAGATGTATGGCATGATCATAAGGGCGACTGGTAGGGTGGCCAATTGGATCTTGCAAATTTTCATCAACCATCTCCAAAATGGGCAAAAGCTAATCAGGAACCTGGCTACCATCGGCGTCTGTCGACGGGTCCTATTTATTCACATTATAGGAGCCTTCGACTTGAATTCATGCACCAATTGTTTCAAAGAAGATTCGGATTTGGACAGAGTGGGATCACCCAAAAGGATGTGCTCCTTAGGCCCCTTACCAATTGTTAATTGTAAACTACCAAAATCAACCCTTACCTCCCCAAATGAAGCCAACCAATCCAATCCCAAAATAACATCTGCACCTCCTAATGTGAAAATAGAAAAATGTTGTTAAATTTTCAGTCCTTGCACTTCTAGAATAAAACCTTGATACTTCCCTTGACACTAAACCTTATGTCTATCCCCCACCTCTACGAGATATGGACGAGTGGGTCCTAGATGTAACCCACATCTGGCAATCAGATCCAATAAAATTGTGGGAGGCTCGACAATCCATCAAAACTACGACTTGCTCCTGACTAATTGTACCCTAAAGTTTCCAAGACTTCTTGGTTGTAAGTCCTGTTGGTGTAAGACCATGTTTGATGAAATTAATGCTCTTTAGAATAGTGGAACTTGAAAGCTCGTCCCATTACGATATGGGAAATCTGTTGTTGGTTGCAGTTGGGTCTTTACTATCAAAGTTGCGACCACAAGATACTATATATTCCTTGGAGGGAACCTTCTATCTTCGAAAAGTAAGAAGCAAAGTATTGTTGCTCGATCTTGATGGCCCTAGCTACATGTGAACTTGTGTGGATTAAACAGCTCTTTCAAGAGTTGAAATTTTTGTAAAAATGAGTAGATGAAGTTGTGTTGTGACAACCCGATAGCTCTTCATCCCTCCTCGAATCTGATGTTTCATGAAGGAAAAAAACACAAAGATTGATTTTTATTTTGTTAGCGAGAAATCGTTGTCCAAGAATCTTATTGTTGAGTTTGTAAGCTCTAATGAACATCTCGCAAAGATTATGACTAAATGTCTAGGGGACCTAGGATTTAATCTATATGTTCCAAGCTTGGCATTTATGATCTATATTCTCCAACTTAAAGAGGAGTTAAAGACATACACTGTATTTTTCCATCTCATTTATCTAAGTGTAAGCACCTATCAAGAAGGAGATCTTGTTTTTGCATTAATGAGGGTTTGTTATAGATCAACCTTTATATTGGGTGGAAATTCAATGACTTGAAGAAGTAAAAACCAAAAATGTTGCAAAATCTAGTGTAGAGATTTAATTTCAAGCTATAGCACAAGGGCCTTTGTGATATAATTGAGAATTATTCCAAATGATATTAAAGTGACTTTTGAAAAATCTAGGACTCTTATATTGTGATAATAAATTAGCTATTAGCATTGCTCATAGTCCAATTCAGCATGATAGATCAAGCACATAGAAATAGACCTATACTTCATTAAAGAAAAAACTTCATAGTGGCCATATAACAACTTATGTTTTCCATCTATGCTTCAGTTAGAAAATTTGTTTACAAAAGGCCTTTCCGTGCTAGTTGAGAATGATTTAGGGGGAGTGTTGAGTAAGGAGAAAGTACTTTGTTAAGTTACAAGAAAATTTTGTAATCATTACAAGTGTGTTGTTATAAGATGCTATAGATCTTTTTGTAATCATTGTTTGTGGTAGAGTTCTTTATATATAGAGGCTTATGTATTATTTCAATTATTCAATTCAATAAGATATTTTTCTCTCATACAACTAAATCCTTTTGAAGTTATAGTATATCTAGAGTCCCGGGCTCCTACTTGAAGCCTTAAGCCTAAGTGAATTGAAAATTTTTTGTGTCCTCTGAAGTGTGAAGTATGAGGTGTAATATATTGACAATGCATTCCCATAGTTCTTGCTTTTTGTTTTTTCATTTTGGTAATGGTTGTTGTAGTTGATGGTATCTAACAATTCTTCAGTGGTGGTAATGATACTCTTTGTTGTTTCCATGAACATAACCTGTCTTTAAACATGTTATTTTAATACTTGCAGGCAATGAATTTCTTTGCTGGTTTATTGCTACTTCTTATGCCAGAAGAAAATGCCTTTTGGTAAGGTTTAGGAAGCTTTCGTATATTTTTCCCTTGTTGGTCCCTTTTTCCAGCATAGACAATATCTTGGTAAATTTTGTTGAAGATGTACACAAATTGAATTGAGAAATGTCATTTGAACGAATTTTTTCTAGGCCCTGCATAGCAATCTGAGATAAATTCTGGAAGTATAGCATATAGCTAGGTCATATTAAAATCTGGAAGTATATCAGTCCTATTTTCTAACATGGTATCAAAGCCATAGTTAGAGCCTATCCTAGCGATATTTGTTGTTTGTTGGGCATATTGTTCCACCTGCTATCGGACCACCCATTAAAAATGTCTAATTTCACGCTTGAGATGTATATACCTCGGCGTGAGGGGGTGTGTTGGAAATCCTACATCGACTAGAGATAAAACCAATTCATAATTTATAAGTGGCTGCAAACCTCACCCTACAAGTCGGTTTTGTGGGGTTGAGTTAGTCTTAAAGTCCACTTCTAACATGGTATCAGAGCCATGGTTAGAGCCTATCCTACCGATATTTGTTGTTTACTTGGCATATTGTTCTACCCGCTATCGGGCCGCTATCGAACCACTCATTAATAATATCTAATCCCATGCTTGAGATGTATATACCTCGGTGTGAGGGGGTGTGTTGGAAGTCCCACATCGTCTAAAGATAAGGCCAATTCATAGTTTATAAGTGAGTGCAAACCTCGCCCTACAAGCCGGTTTTGTGGGGTTGAGTTAGGCTTAAAGTCCACCTCTAACACAATCTAAGTTTAACTAAATCCATTTACCCACATACATATATATAATTCCTTTTTTTTAGTAAAAAAATAAACTTTTTGAACTGACCATTTGGACTATCCCACAAAACTAGTATTTTGAGAAGAAAAAAACTAGTAGGTATGTGATAAGGGTTAGGGGTGTGTGTAATTGTTAGCAGTTGGTCAGTTGGTAGGGGTTGCCTTTATAAGAAGGCAAAGGGCTCTTGTATTTTTTGTATTCTTTGATTACAAGAATAATATACGGTCTCTTTTTCTAGTAATCTAGGTGTGTGAGTGTTGTGTTCATGAGAGATTGATTTCTTACCTAAAGAAATCTATCAAATTGGTCTGACCTACTGGATCCTTGGGAGAGTAGTGTGATGGAAGGAAGACTGAATGCTTTGGAGGGGAGGATAGATTCGCTAGAGACTAAGGTGGAGGAGTTAATAGCAGAAGGGGAGTTAGGGATCGGTGAATGGGGATCAGATAGGGAAGAAAGGGGGCTCAGAGGAAGAACTGCCCACGTTTAAGTGGTCGGACCCATTAGGGTGGATCTCAAAGGCGGAAAAATTCTTTGACATCCAGAATGTCACGGAAAAGGAGAGGCTCATGTTGGCTTATATTTGCATGGAGGGAGGCTCAAGTTATTGGTTTAGGTTCTGGAAAAAGAAAACCAAGAACCCTTCTTGGGAAAAGTTGAGGGAGGCGTTGATTAGGAGTTTTAGGGGAAGGAATAAAGGGACGATCTTTGAAAAGGTAGCAGTGGTGAGACAGAAGGAGACAGTGGAGGAGTACGATCAAGAGTTTGTGATGACATTCTCCTTAGCTAGGTCTAGCCAATACTAGGAGATGTACATGGAGGGGTGTTTCCTTGGATGGATGGTGTGGAAAAGTGGTGGTAAATGGTCCAAGGATGATGAGATAAGGTGTGGGTGGTGTAGAAGTTCATGGCCTCTAGGAGATATGGTGGTGATTGTGTAGTGTTTGGTGGCTCCAAGAGAGGTGAGGCCAACCCAAGGAGGAAGGTGACTAGAGGGGCCTCTTAGGTTGCTCTAGTCTTGATCTAGGAAACATAATTTGGCAGCATAACATTACATTAATCCAAGATGAAATGCAAGGGTGGAGACACCAGTATTTATAGGCCAAGGGTGTCTCCTAACCCTAAAAGCATGATTTCCCATCTTTGCTCTCATTAGTAAAAAGTGAGGCCTTTTAAGGAATAGACATGTTACGTATTTGAGTAGGAGACGTAACCAGAACAACCTCTCACGCACTCTCACAGATAAATAGATAAAAGAAAATGGATGAATAAACCTCTTTTATTGATAAGAATAATTGAATCAAAGAAAACAAGCAATAACTGGGAGCATAATCTCCTTCAGTCACCTGAGAGCATAACCTCTCTTACAAAACTCACAAATCAAAAGCATACCTTTAACCCTAGACTTCCCCTTTATTTATACTAATTATTTCCTGCCCAACTTGTACTGAATATTAGAAAATAATCCTACTTGCAATAATTATCTTATATGAATATATTTGGCCTTATATACTATATTTAACTTATTTACTATATATGACTTTGTTTACTCTAATTATCTTTTGCTGAATATCATCTCAGAATATCTCTCTTATTACTCTAATTAGTTGCCCGTCCATCGTAAGCGCTATAGCAGTTAGGATGCTTCCTTGCTGCTTCCAATCGTTCGGTCTGGTAGCTCCCCCTTGTCTACCGTTCGGCCACCTTGCGCCCCACTCCGGTTTGGTCGTTCCCCCTCGTCTACCGTTCGGCCACCTGGCTCCCCGCCTTCTACCGTTCGGCCTGGTCGCTCCCCCTCGTCTACTGTTCGGCCACCTCGCTCCCCGCTCCGGTATGGTCGTTCCCCCTCGTATACCGTTCGACCACCTCGCTTCCCGCCTTCTACTATTCGGCCAACTCGCTCCCCCTTGTCTACTGTTTGGTCCCCTTCTCTCTCTCCTATACCTCCTTCTCTCATACTTTCCAGCCCCTAACAGGACAAGTGTCCACAAATCCTCTCCAATGATGGGGAGCACATGTGGTCACTCACAAAACACAATCCTCTCCATTCTTAGAGTGCCGTGTGGTCACTACTTAAAGCAAATCCTCTCCAATGGTAGGGGACATGAGGCCACTACCAAAAAGAAATCCTCTCCACTCCTAGGGTGCCATGTGGCCACTTCTAAAAAGCAAATCCTCTCCAATAGAAGCATGACACATGGCACACACTTTCCACTTGGTTTGGATGTCTAACTTAAGGAAAATCCTATGCTACTTAGGCCTTAATACAAACCTTAAAGAAACCTACACTTCTCTTTAATCCATGCTCCATGATGGCTCCAAAGGTGGCCCACAAGGTAAAGTTGATATCATCTTCATGGATGACTTCTACTCTTTTGAAAGTGTTTGACCTTGGGTAGGGGATTTGCCATCATTCCCTCCCTCTTGAAAAGGATTTGCCCTCAAATCTTCAACATGGAACAAGGCAAACTTCCTTATCTCCTTTGGAGTTTTGCGCGCTTCTCCACCAGGGTCAAATACACATTTTATAACACAAGTTAGAACAAATGTTATAATGAGTAAATGAAGAATATAGCTCCCAACAATGATACACCTTAAATCGAATAAATGATCAAGGTCTTGGAGAGTCGGAGCATCTTTGAAGCTTTTATTTGTCTTGAGTTGGATGTATATGTTTGAAAGACTATACATTCCAACACAAAAGTTAATTTTTAGGGATATGCCATTAGTTTGAGATGTTGGTGGCTCAAACTACAGAAGTAACTGAGGAGTAGCTATTGGGATATTTTTTTGCTGGGTTACAAGGGGACATTAGAAGCCAAATTAGTCAGAAAAATGAGGAAGTGATGATCTGGGTGCTGGGTCAAACAAAATTAGAGGAGGAAGGTAAGGAAATGGCGCAGTTGACTCACGCCCAGGTTGAAGATTTAGAGCAAATCCTGGGCGAGTTTGAGGGGATTATCAGACATCTAGACCACAAGATTCCCATCAAGGACAGGGTGGATCCGGTCAATGTGAGACCCTATAGGTACCCGCATTTGATGAAGGCCAAGCTCGAGAAACAAGTGGCAGAGAGAAGCTGGAGATGGGCATTATCAGGCTAGCAACAATCCATACTCCAACCCAGTGATTTTGTTGAAGAAGAGGGATGGGAGCTGGAGATTCTGTATTGATTACAAAGCTCTAAATAGGGCCACTATACCTGACAAGTTTCCTATTCTATGATCAAAGAGCTGCTGGATGAGTTGCAAGGAGCCAAGTACTTTTTGAAGGTGGATTTAAGAGATTATCAGAGAGGATTCTTAGGTTTTACAGGCTATTATCAGAGATTTATCAGAGACTATGGTAAGATAGCCCAACCTTTGACTGATCTTCTAAAGAATGGTGAATTCTGTTGGTCTTAGTAGAGCAGAGGAACTATGACGGCCTTAAAGGAGGCTATTACCTCTGCCCCTGTGTTGGCCTTGTCGGATTTCACTCAAGCATTTCACATGGACTGTGACGCTTTGGGTAGGGGAGTGGGGGTTGTATTGTCTCAAAAACAATAAGCCTATTGTGTATTTCAGCAAGGCTTTATCAAAAACCTCTCTCTCAAAGTCAATCTATGAAATGGAGATGATGGCATTAGTCCTTACTATCCAAAACTAGCAGCCCTATCTTCCGGGTTAGAAATTTTTGGTTCATTCAGACCAAAGAAGCCTCAAGTATCTGCTGGAACAGAGGATTACAAACCAGAACCAACAAAACTGGTTGGCTTAATTGCTAGGCTATGATTTCGAGATAGTTTACAGAACAGGAGCTTCCAACAGGGTAGCTGATGCCTTGTCCAGGAAAGGGGCGGAAAAGGAGGATTGCCAAACCTTACGGGTAGGACTTTCAAGAGGTGCTGGATATGGTAGAGGATGACAAAACCCTGAGAAAAATCAGAGAAGAGGTGAGGGCAGACCCCAACTCCAACCCTGCGTATGCTTCTGAGCACCAATGCCTCAGTTGCAAGGGTCGCTTAGTGTTGTCTTCCCAGTCTGCATGGATTCTTCATTTGCTAGCAAAGTTCCATGCCACATCAACAGGAGGGCATTCGGGAGTGAACAAAACTTATGGGAAGGTGGCGCAATTGCTGTATTGGATTGGCATGAAGAAAATAGTAAATGATTTTGTGGCAACATGTTTGGTTTGCCAACAACATAAGTATCTGGCCTCATTACCCCAAGGCCTAATACAACCTCTACCCATTCCTCAAGCAATATGGGAGGAAATCAGGATGGACTTTATTGTCTGGTTACCCAAATCTCATGGGTATGACGCAGAGTTAGTTGTGATAGATCGGTTGAGCAAATATGGGTCTTTCATACCCATGAAACATCCCTACACAGCCAAGTCTATAACAGAGGTATTTCTAAAGGAAATTGTCAAACTGCATGGGGTACCAACATCTACCTTCTTAATTCTCTTTTGGAAGTTTCAGAATTTAGGGTAGAGTCTTCTATATTATTATGCTGAGATTACAATCCATATATACAAGGCTAGGAAGCTATTTTAGGAAGCAATAATAGCTCCTAGACAATCAGATCCCTATGATTCAGGGATATCCCCAATATTCACAATAATTATAATCTGTTAAATAAGGAAAAAAATACAACTAATAAAAAAACAATGATTCTAATAGAAATAAATCATATTTTAACACTCCCCCTCAGGCTGGTGAATAAGTATTTTCCATTCCCAGTATGAAATAGTAGAGAAGATTAGGAGAAATCTCCCTTATGTGTTTAGCATACACATAGGGTAGTTTATTTATAATGTAAGATAAGGGTTAAACCCTAAATACAGAATGGGATGAGCCCAATTAACATAAACACACTACTTAACATCTAACACTCCCCCTCAAGCTGGAGCATATAAATCATATGTTCCAAGCTTGTTACAAAGATAGTCAATTCTAGGTCCTCGTAAGGACTTGGTGAATATGTCTGCCAACTGGTTGCTTGAGTTAACGAACTCAGTTTTGATATCTTCGGATATGATTTTTTCTCTAATAAAATGACAATCAACTTCAATGTGCTTGGTTCTCTCATGGAATACAGGGTTAGAGCTAATATGAAAAGCAGCTTGATTATCACATATAAGTGTCATGTGAGTGACATCTCCAAATTTCAATTCACTAAGTAATTGTTTAAGCCACACAAGCTCGCAAGTAGCAGATGCCAAAGCTCTGTATTCTGCTTTTGCGCTGGACCTTGCCACAACACTTTGCTTCTTACTTTTCCAAGATATCAGGTTGCCACCAATAGAGACACAATATCCAGAAGTAGACCTCCTATCAGAAGAGGAACCAGCCCAATTTGTATCGTTGTTAGGACCATATAGCAAACCTTTTCCAGGTGATCCTTTAATATACTTCAGTATGCGAAGAACTGCATCCCAATGGTCTTCACATGGGGAGTTTAGAAATTGACTCACCACACTAACTGCGAAGGAAATGTCAAGACGCGTAACAGTAAGATAGTTTAATTTACCAACTAATCTTCTGTACCGTTCAAGATCTGAGAAAGGCTCCCCCTGATTTGGTAGGAGTTTGATGTTAGGATCCATAGGTGTCTCAACAGATTTACAGTTCATTAACCTTGTTTCCTCCAAGATGTCTAACGCATACTTCCTCTGAGATATGACAATACCAGCATTGGATTGTGCTACTTCAATACCCAAAAAGTACCGGAGTTTGCCAAGATCTTTGGTTTGAAAATGATGACAAAGGTGTTGTTTCATCTGAGAGATGCCAAGATTTTGAAATCTTGGATATACTCTTCCACTGAGCCGGTCTGCTTGATGGTGGCCAA
This sequence comes from Vigna nakashimae, assembly GCA_034642375.1. NCBI lineage: Eukaryota > Viridiplantae > Streptophyta > Magnoliopsida > Fabales > Fabaceae > Vigna > Vigna nakashimae. Next base: position 29,180,232 of record CM067765.1, read on the forward strand.
CCTCTCAAATACGGATCCCTTGCTTCTTCCCCCAAACCGCGCCACCATTGCGTCTTTCAACCCCTCCCAAGAACGGTTCTTGGCCTTCTCTTTCCAGAACCTAAACCAATACCCAACACTCTTCCACGCTTGTGTAAGCCAAACACACCTTCTCCTCCTCCTCCGCCACCCCTTGCAAATCATAAAATCTTTCAGCTCTATCGATCCAATTGAGTGGATCCGATCCCTCAAAGGTGGGTAGTTCCACCCTCTTCCTCCAATTAGGTTCGTTCTCTTGATGTCTGCCCTCTCTTCCACCATCCTCCTCTTCCTCCATCCTCCTCTTCTTGTCTCCTTCTTTTTCCATTGACAAATGCCTGGCTACCATCCAACTGTTCGTCTTCTTGATTCCGACCTCTTCCTCCCTGTATTCTCATGATCTCCTTTAGTTCTTGGTGTATTGCAGTAGTATCTTCACGCAACGCCCCTGTCTCAGCCTTAATCCCGTCAACAACAATCTCCACCGTCTCCAATTGGCCCTCCATCACATTCAGCTCCCCTCTACTCTTCCCTCCATTGAAATTCTCACGCACCTCACTATGGATCCGGCAGGTCGGACCAAATTGTTAGGTTTCTCAGCATGAAACCTAAGCAATAACTCTCTAGTAGCCGATAGAGTAAAAGAAAGAAAGAATTCTCTTATTCACACTAAAGAAATCGTCCTTTACAAAGAATGGGTTGAGAGCATAACCTCCTTCACAAGGTTCAAAGAACCTGTCTGTACAACCAACGTTCCAAGACTCCCCTAACTAACACAGCAGGGACTATTTATTCAATCCCTTTCCCGCCTCCATCCTAACTGTTGAAACAGTTAGGCTATTTAATTTTTCTTTCTCCTTTCATATACAATCCACTGCCTATCAGATATTGATTTCTTACCTAAAGAAATCTATCAAATGTGGATTGATCTGTTTAGTTACGAGCTTGTTAAATCCAAACCTGTTTCGGTGTGGGCCTTTACTAGTTGGTCTCATAACTGTGGGCTTAGTTGTACCTGTGCATATGTGTCCAGACGTATCCTCATAGTACTTTGACCAATTTTTTATTTTGTTGACTTATTATTAGGTAAAAATGATCTTCTTAAAATGCTCTCTGTTTATACATATGGCCACATTATTACCAAAACACTTGGTTGTATTATCTAATGTTTTATTGGTATATCTCAGGGCATTTGTTGGCATTATTGATGAATATTTTGCAGGCTATTATACTGAGGATATGATAGAATCCCAAGTAATGATCATTTTCCGGCCCTTTTTTCTTTTTCGAGAAAAGAAATTTTCTTTATCCTGTTTCCCAAATCAAACGCCTTTTTTGTTAATTTTAGTATTGAGGTGTTTGTATTTCTCTTTGCAATCATGGAAGCTTTTCATGTGTCAGGTGGACCAGCTTATTTTTGAGGAATTGATGCGTGAAAGATTTCCCAAACTGGGTTTGTATTTATTATCTTTGCTCTTCAGTAATGTTCAAATAATTGTCTTTCTGAATCAGCTTGGATTTTTTTTTTATTCTACTGATGCTTTTGGTGCAGTTAATCATCTGGATTACTTGGGAGTGCAGGTGCCATGGATATCTGGGTCTTGGTTTCTATCAATCTTTGTGAATGTAATACCTTGGGAAAGTGGTGAGATTTATGTGGAGTAAATATTTTTATGTCCTTTAATATTACAGCATTGGTTTTTAGTTTTGGTTATTCTGAAATGTTATCTTGTTTTGTGTTTCTCTATATTAGTTCTTCGTGTTTGGGATGTGCTACTATTTGAAGGGAACCGTGTTATGCTATTTCGAACAGCACTGGCTCTAATGGAATTATATGGTATTGAACTTTACTTTCCTGTGTTTGAGTTATCTGTGCAAACTATCATGTGTAAGTTGTAAACAAAATTAAATTATAGTTTGTTATATCTTCTTTAAAATGGCACAATTTTTCGTCTCTTATTCTAGGTCCGGCATTAGTTACAACAAAAGATGCTGGTGATGCAATTACATTCCTGCAATCACTTGTTGGTTCAACATTTGATAGCAGTCAACTTGTCTTTACGGCTTGTATGGGTTATCCAGCAGTGACTGAGACCAGATTGAAGGAACTAAGAGATAAACATCTGCCATCTGTATTAGTTGTCATAGAAGAAAGATCTATGAAGGGAAGGGCTCTTAAGGATTCCAAAGGGATTGCAACTAAACTGTATAGTTTCAAACATGATCGAGGGTCTCTGGTAGAAGAAAGTAAAACCACTGAAGAAAGTGTTGCAGTAGCTGATGCGAGTGTGCAATTGGCATCTTGTTCCTCTAATTTAAATGAAATGCTCAGTAGCCTCAATGTTGATTCAGAACTGGAGGCCCTTCCAGATCCCCAGGATCAGGTTGCTTCCTCTACAGTCTACACCTCAACATTCATTTTCCTGTTCTCAATTCCCTCCTCTCCCTCAAAGGCCTTTGTTTGTGAAGTACATTGAAGTTTACCTGCCGTTAACCACAATTTTGACTTACAAATTCACCTTGGTCTACTATTGAAATGCCTTTGAGATATGACTTTTTGTCTTTTTCTATATTGATCAGGTTAGCATAGATAACTTAATAGTGGTAAAAGATGCTCGAATGCTTTATGTCAGAAAAACTGTTTCTAATATTATTCATAGAGGAGCAATTTCTCTTAAAAGAGAATGCATAGACGTAGTAACTGAAAATCCTAATTTATGATGGCTATAATCTGTCCCTACAATTCTGGATCAATGGTCTTGTACAATAAATATAAAATATACTGTCAGCTTATTAATCCTCCTAATTATCCAACTAATTGTGAAATGTAATTAAATCTCCTAATTATGTAGTTAAAATTGTAGAAGGAAATATTAACGGCAACATAAATCAAGGGATTCTGACACTTTACAATGTGAAATACGACCCTTGATGTGAAATATATGCATGAGTAATTTTAGTGGTCATGATATGCTTGATTGTTAAGTTCATTTTTCACAGTTGCTGCTGCCATGTTATGATTCTTCTGTCTGTGCTGCAGCATTTGAGTCAGTTTCACTTAAAAGATTGAAAAGGAATCATAATAAGATTATCATGAATAATTTTGACATATTCTGGCTCTTCTATAGTTCTTTTATTTGTTGATTTTATATATTCCTGAATTTTTTCCCTTTCAAATAGATTAAATCTGATGCATCAGAAAATTTACTGTTGAAGATTTGGAAATTACCCATGTTTTAGATTTAGACCCTAATAGTATACTTAGTATTAGGCTTTTCTCTACTAGCATGTTAAGCTGAGTGGCCATCCTGTAATAGTTAGTTATATTATATGGCTGTCATTGTGATTGGACAGCTGGAGTCTGTTGTAGAAGTGCTAGATGTTCACTGACTAGCTTGAAGCTCAAGCTATCTGATTGTCTGAATACTTGAGTACTGTAACTCATTAATAATTAGTAATACATTTTACGAATTACAAAAGTTATCTTTCTTGAATTCTTTAGACCATAAATTCACTACGAGTTGTCTTTCTGCATTCCTGTTATTGATCAATTTAAATTGTGGTCATGGAATAAAGGTGATATACTTGTACAAAGAGTATGTTATAGATTTCTGTCCCAGTGTACTCAGGCTGTAATAGTGATTTGTAAAACTGCTTGTACAATTTTGTTTAGTTTAAATAATTTATAGAGGATTATTGTGCAGACTATTAATTTTATAAGATATGTACACATTAAGGAAATAATCATTAGAAACCTGGTTCGCTGTTTGCAAATGTAGGAAAACTTCTGTTTACTTCCAAAGAAAAGGGAGGATAAGTGGATATCATATTCTTCCTGTAAAAGTTTGCAGTTATAGAAGAATGTAGTATGTGATTGTATATCCTTTGATGAGAATGCTAAAACTCACTTGCTAACATACTTTTTTGAACTCATTCTCCAACATTGGTTGAAATTTATTGGAAATTACAATTTTTTGTGGGTTTCAATCAGCATTTTATGAATCTCTCTTGATTTTGTAGTTTTCAGTAAATTTTAATTAATTATAGAGAATGGGTTAGAAAGACTATTAGAATAGTGGGGATGGATTGTTGTTATATGGTTATCGTTTGTATGGCTGAGTTGGCATGTGTGGGTGTTGTGAGTATAGATGCAAAACCCATTGAATATAATCCTGTTATTATGTTTGTGTTGGTTTTCTGTGTATGACAGTAGTCTTTCCGGTGCTTCAACCACCATTTCATTGATAATAAATTATATTCGTGGCATTTCATAGTCTATTGTCCTGGCTTAATTTTGAATTACAGTTATATTTTCCCTACAAATAATTACTTTATTATAATCAACTCTTGTGCAACTCTTTAAGTTTCAATCATTAACAGCTTCTGTGCAGGTGGTTTGGTTGAAGGTTGAATTATGCAGTTTGCTGGAGGAGAAAAGATCTGCCATTCTCAGGTCATTGTTTTTTTGGAGTTCAAATTGTAAATCTAGCTCTTTTAAAACCTATTTTTTCCCCGGCATGCTAATAAAAGAAAGTCAATAGAATATAACTGTAAAAACTGTACCTGTTAAGTTTAGATATTGTAAATTAAATGTACACTTTTTTAATTCATTAGGTTTTGGGTTTAGGAATTAAGGAAGCGTTCAGTATAAGAGAATTTTTAGTTTCCCTAAAATCTGAAGTTGAGAATCCTAGAATTAAGGGATTCGTGATTTGGTTGAAGGTTGAATTATGCAGTTTGCTGGAGGAGAAAAGATCTGCCATACTCAAGTCATTGTTTTTTTGGAGTTCAAATTGTAAATCTAGCTCTTTTAAAACCTATTTTTTCCCCGGCTTGCTACTTATAAAATAAAGTCAGTAGAATATAACTGTAAAAACTGTACCTGTTAAGTTTAGATATTGTAAATTAAATGTACACTTTTTTAATTCATTAGGTTTTGGGTTTAGAAATTAAGGGAGCGTTCAGTATAAGAGAATTTTTAGTTTCCCTAAAATCTGAAGTTGAGAATCCTAGAATTAAGGGATTCTTTTGAGAAGTCAGCATTGGAAGTTGTTTTGTATGTAGCTTTGTATATGCCTATCCAATATCATTTTTTGTGATTTTTCTTCATCAATAGAAAAGATGCATTTAAAACTATTAATGCCAAATATTTTAATTCCTAATTTATACAACCTAAATCAGGAACTCTAAATATCTGCAAGTTATGGGGATTCCTGATAATTCTAAATCGATTCAAATATACTTTATATCAATGTAATATACTGCTCCTCATATATTCTTTTAAAAAATGGTCCTCCTAATATATCTTATTTTTCATTTTAGTCCCTATAATTTTTTCTGCATTGAGTTTATCTGTTTGTAAAAAAGCGGTGACAAAAAGCATTATCTTAATTGTCATAATTATAATGACTGATAATATCTCCTTATAACTCAACACCCTTCCCAACAATTTGATGAATGGATATCTATCATTTTTAGCTTGCATGTGAGATCATGAAACCATTTTGTGGAAGACCCTTTTTAAACAATTCACTAGATTGAGAAAGCTGAACATTGGAAGCAGGTTGATTTCCAACTGTGCCCTACTGTGGTAGTGTATTGAACCAAAACTATTGGGAACACTTAGAGCTTTTAAAACCTGTTACACATTTTGGAAGAAAGCTCAATACATTTTTGCAGATGATATTCAATGTTTTTATGACTTTGCCAATAGGCTTGCATCTCTCAAATAGACTGAATACTCTTGGTTTTGAAATTCGGTTGCAACTCAAAAGTTTCCTTAAAGGTTTGAAACTTAAGTTTCAGCTGGAGTTTTTATTAGAAAATCCATATATGGAAAAAGCATCAACAAAAGAAATATAGTATTTATATCCTGCATGAGAAGTAATTTGTTTAGGTCCCCTCAAATCAGTAAATGAGTTCTAATGGAGAATATGCATAACTAGCTAGAATCATGAGAGGGCAACCTGTGAGTTTTGCTAGCATAGCAGGGTTTACATAAACCAGAATCAACTTTATTGGACTCAGGAATTTTACAATGTTTGAATACAAGTTACAAAGCTAAATCAATTTCGAGCTGAATTGAGAACAAATCACTGAACAAAAACATAAATTGATGAAGTGAAACAATCTCGATCAATGCACTGATTGAAATCAAAAGAAGATGAAGTTGAAGCAGTTGCAATTGGGACAGTGAAGAAATTAGTGCAGAAATTGGATCGTTGAAGAAAAATCTCTAGATACCATCTTAGATGGGCTGAATAGAGAGAAAGAGAGAATTGAACATGAACTGAATATTTTTCCTAATATTTAAAGAACAAATTAGAAACAACTGAAGTATCATGAAACAGATCACAGAATATCTTTTGATTAGCATGATCAGGTCTCTAGGCTTTTCTTGCAGATATGGTCTTTGCTTGCTTGTTTCAACGGCCTTCTTTGAAAAAATTTGTTATGAACACAAAATTTGAACAGTTTCTAGTTTAGATTCTGAGAAAATTGAGACATGTTGCTCAGACAAGACGAAATTCATAGCCAAGCATGGTAGAGGAATAATAATGTTATGATCAAACCACAACCTTTGTTTAGTTTTGGTGTAGTACCTAATTCTGATCAATCCCAAAAAGGAAATCCATTTTGTCACAGACATTATTTCAATCCAACAGTCTCCTTACTTCAATTACGAGTAAAAATATCCATGACTCAGCATGTGTCAACACACCTCAATAAAATGGGGTGGTAAAAAGGAAAAGTGAGCACTTACTCGGTACACTTCGTTTCTTTTGCTTCAGGAAAAGGTTGTTAAATCTTATTGGGGAAAGGCTGAATTGACAAGGAATAATAATTCTGAAATCTGAATATTATTTATTTTTTTGAAGTATAACCACTAATCCATTTATATAGGTAAATCATAATTGAGAATAAAAGGAAATAGGATCTCTTACTAACTAGGGCTAATTTCATATTTTGGTTAAGCTACTCACTGCATCATAGATGATAAAAAGACTGCTCTCACATGTACTGGACAACAGAAATCCATAGAGCTCTTGAACAGCTTCTTTCCTTGCTTCAGGACCTCAAATGGACTCATTTACAACATTTGAATTTACAACCTTTGTTCATATTCATAACCAACATAGAGACAAACTTTATCCTTGGGCTGTCATTTGTGTTTTCCTTGACAATTCAACCACTAATAAAGGTTACTGGTGCCCTGACCCATCATAAAAGAAATGTGGTAGCAAGACATGTATAATCAAAATTCAAATTTGTTACTCAAGGAGTGTGCAAATTGCTATCGTATATCCTAGATGACTTGAAAGTCAAGTTTGAATGTCCAATGAAGCTCTATCGTGACAAGCCGGGGATAATCAATGTTTCACAAAATCCTATAATTTATAAACCTTGATAGAATAAAGCATATTAAAATAGACACTTACCAAGGAAATTAAGAAGATCTAGTGTGTAACATATTCCATCTGGACAGCAGGCAGCTAATGCTGACCAAAAGCTGGAGTAAATATAGATGTAAACTAAATGAAAATTGCTTCAGTTTATATCAGGTTTGAAACTTCTAGAATTAAAGAATTTTGTTTAGGATTCTGACTAGGAAGTTTTTCCTGATTATTAGGTGTGTTTATTTCCTTCTATGTAGCCCTTGTACCGTCAATAAATACCTGTGTAATATCATTTTGAAATAGTACATCGTAATCATTATTCTTGCTTCAAATAGTGACTTTCTACAAAATAAATTTTATGAAGGAAATATCAACCTAGTGTAGTTAGGCTAAATGCTTAGACCTGTTTACACAATAATCATGTTCAGGTCATGCCAAAAAATGGGGTTGTAATCATTCCTAGAACTTCATTTTATGCCACATTGTTGACCTATTTATGAGAATATTATTCATGTTGCATGTAACTTTATCAATTAGGTCTTATTTAAAATCGAAACCACGTAGCCTAAAAGGGTTTTGGAAATAGTTCTCAACCAACAATATATGCATATTAACCATGCTCTTTGTTCGACATTGTGGACCCATTTATGAAATATGCTTCATTTTGTAGTGGCTTTATATACCAATTTGGTTCTCTAGCTCGTAAACCAACCACTTAATAAATCTTTATGTTGCATTTCCTTAAGAACTTTTGATGCCTTATTTGTAACCTTTCTTCTTCATTGCCCATGCTTCTTCGTTAATAAGATAAACTATATACAGTGATTTTAGATCTTTGTGATATCTTCCAAAGACAATTTACTCATTTTTGTGTGCGTGTTCCAACTTTGAACAGAGCTGAGGAGTTAGAAACAGCTTTAATGGAGATGGTGAAGGAAGACAACCGTCTGGAGTTGAATGCAAGGGTATATTTGTTTGGATGATCCATCTTCTTGTGTGACCTTTCACATTTTTGGTATTTTATTGAGTACCTATGCTTATTAAATGGGAAAAAATAAAAATTAGAAATTATTATTTGTTCTTGCCCATTTGAAATGTATATCAAGTAAATTATGGTCTTTCAGCTATATATATGGATAATCAAGATTGAATTTTCCTTAAATTAACACAACCACATAAAAAACGTCACTTGACTTGTTTTAAACTAGACAATTCATGCTAAGATCTATTGATCAGTATTCCTGCCCCTCTTCCTTTCTCCCTCACACAAAATGTGGATAAAATGGGAGTAGTATGATTACCAGAGGGAGAAGAAGACTACAAACAACATGATAAATAATTTAAAAAGACCTTAACTCTATGGATTTTATGAAGTTTTGAATTTTGATAAAGCCAAAAGACACTCAATAATCTTTGTAGCGACTTGCCACCTAGTGGTATTAAGCTTGGTTGCTGAAATATTTGAAGCTGTCGAATTTAAGAGATTAGATAGAGAGAAGGAGAAGAGAGATCAAAGGGAGTGATACACCAAATTGATACTTGTTGAGCTGTATTACACAGTAATGTTCATAAACTTAGAACATTATATAGTAACTATTGTTAGTAGGATATTAAATGAATTAGTGGAAGTTGCTAGTAGGATATTAAAGGGAATGATACACGAAATTGATATTTGCTGAGTTGTATTACGTGTTACGGTATAAGGTAGGGTGTAATAATAAGGTTTGGAAAGGATATGAGAAGGAGAAGGAAAGTAGGAGGGAAGTGAGGCCGAAGGTATTGACCGTAAAGGCCGAACAGTGGAAGGCGTGGAGAGGACTAGCCGAACGGTGGAAGGTGGTGAAGAGCTGGAGCCGAACGGTAGGAGGCAGGGGGAAGCAAGCTGAATGGAGGAAAGCGAGGAGCGACTAGGCCGAATGGTGGAAGGCGAGGAGCGACCATGCCGAACGGTGTAAGGCAGGGAGCGACTAGGCCGAACGGTGGACAAGGGAGAGTGACTAGGCCGAACGGTGGGAAGCAGCAATTGACCTGAGCCGATCGGTTGAAGAGTGACTATCCTAACTGGGACAACAGTTAGGATAGGCGGGAAATATTTAGAAATAATTATAGTAAATAAGAATATATCTTAGGGAAATATTTTATTTAGAACAATATTCATATTTTATTCTAGGGAAATATTTTATTTAGGAAATAATTAGTATAAATAAAGGGAGAGTCTAGGGTTAAAGGTATGCTTTTGATTATTGAGTTTATGACAGACATTATTGTCTTGTGAGGGAGGTTATGCTCCCAATTATTGTTTACTTTTGTTTATTCAGATAATACCATCAATAAAAGAGATTCATTCGTTCATTATCATTCATTCTTTAGCTTTATTGCCTATTGTGTTTGTGGATCGTTACGTATCGACCTCAGGTACGTAACACAATGTAGTGTTCATAAACTTAGAACATTATATAGTAATGTAGGATATTAAATGCATTAGTGGAAGTTGCTAGTAGGATATTAAATGTATTACTAGAAGTTAACTTGTTTCAAGATTCCAGAGATCTCTTTGTAATTATTACTTTAGGGTAAGAGTTCTCTATATAGATGTTGATGCACTAATTCAAATTAATCAATTGAATAAAGACTTTTTCTTTCATATTAATTCTTTCTCTTAGACAGCGTGAGCCTGGAGAAAAGAGAGAATATGAACAATGAAAGAAACATTTTTATTGATCTCAGAACAATTTGAAATATGTCCATGATAGTTGTTTATAAGAGTCATGTTTCTGTTAATACTAACAAAAGCTTACAGCTGTACATAAAAGAAATAAACTTACAGTAAAGCATACAGTGCTGTACAAAATACAAGACTAACTTAAAACAAGCCAACTATAGTATGCTAACTGCCCCAGTCAAAGTTAATGGGAAATTTTTTCTGAAGAAAAGCTCTTCACATTGAGTTTGCCTCGATGAGCAAAACGTACAGAAGAAAGGGACTTAGTTAAAATATCAGCCCATTCATTGATCAAGACTTGGTATATGAGAATTAGACAGCTGCTTGGCCATAATCTTATCACATACAATGAACATATCTGTTGGAAGTCCCACATCGACTAGAGATAAGGCCAATTCATAGTTTATAAGTGGGTGCAAACCTCACCCTACAAGCCGGTTTTATGGGGTTGAGTTAGGCTTAAAGTCCACTTCTAACACGGTATCAGAGCCATGGTTAGAGCCTATTCTAGCGATGTTTGTTGTTTGTTGGGCATATTGTTCCACCCGCTATCGGGCCACTATTGAACCACCCATTAAAAATGTCTAATCCCACGCTCGAGATGTATATATCTCGGCGTGAGCGGGGTGTGTTGAAAGTCCCACATCGACTAGAGATAAGGCCAATTCATAGTTTATAAGTGGGTGCAAACCTCACCCTACAAGCCGGTTTTGTGGGGTTGAGTTAGGCTTAAAGTTCACTTCTAACATAGTGGAAAATAAGACTGATTTATTATTCTCAATCATAAAAAATACATTCTGATACTTTCTATTTGTAATAGTGTAATTCTCCTAAAAAGGGAAATAGGGAAACTAGGAAAGTAAAATAAAGATTATATATCTATTTCCTCTAATTAAGAAGATTCTAAAGATATTATCTCAAATTACAACACTCCCCCTCAAGCTGGATCATACAAGATTGTATGAACCAAGCTTGGAATAGTCAAACTCAATTGTAGAGAACGTCAATAAACCAAATTGCACAGCAATGGATGAGGGCGAACTAGCACCATGAAACTTCAACTTGGACAGCAATGGACGAGGGCGAACTAGCACCATGAAACTTCAAAGTGGGCAGCAATGGACGAGGGAGATTTCCATCAAAAATGGATGATGACTTGTAGCAACAAACCACAACAAACTACAAGTACAGATGAAGGGTCTCCAGTGGCGAACAACAACAAACTGCAGGAACTGGATTGCCATCAATAGTGGCGAACAACAACAAAACTTCAAGAACATGATTTCCATGAGTAACATATGGGAGGCCTTCAAAGGAAAACAACCACAAACCTATAGGGACTTAACTACCTTAAACAACAACCAAACTTCAGGGACTTAACTACCCTAAACAGCAACAAACACAACCCATCCAAACACTCGACTTTGAAGACTAGATAGTAAAGGAATAGATGGATAGAAGGAAGATATGAACTCAATAGGACTCAAGAGGGTATGGGTTAATAAGATAGGCCACAATGAATAGAGCCTTTTCCCAATAACATTTAGGGACATTCATTTGGAAAAGAATTGGTCGTGTCGCCTAAAGAAGGTGCATATTTTTTTTTTCAGCAATGTCATTTTGTTGGGGGTGTATGCACACTATTAATGTTATGTTTTCTGTTAGTGTCTGCTACTGTTATACATCTTATGTTTGTTGTTGTTTGTATTTTATTATTTTCTATTCAGTTGTATTTCTTTTTGTTTTTTATTTTCTCTTATTTTGTAATTTTCAAAGGTTACACTAGTTAGTATGTAACTTTTGTATTCCTCTCTTTTAAGTTCTATCTAGCAGAATTGAACAAGATGTAATATGATTCTAAACACTTAATGTCAAGCATCCTTTTACACAATCACATGACTGGTTTCTGGTTTATTTGATCTCTATTATGGAATGAGAGCTAGTTGTTGATCCACCATGGCCAATCCTCATGAACAACACCATTTTCAGAAAGGAAGTTATACATGTCATGAGTTACATATTCCCTCCGATTATCAAAATGTAAACATTTAATTGACTTCCCAAATTGTGTTTTTACCATATGAAAGAATTTGACAAATAAAGTAAAAACTTCATATTTTTCTTTCATGAGATTATTAGAAAGGTTTGGATGATCCATAGCATGAAGATGAGACCATGAAGGTGATTGTGCAAAAGCAATGGGGTTGTATGGTGGGGATGCTCTCGGTTGGGATATTAGAAGGGTGGGATTGGTGATGTTTGGTTGCTCTCAAGAGAGATTGGGCCAATTCTTAAAGAAAGGTGGCTAGAGGAAACCTAGATGAGGTGGTCTAGCCTTGGTGACCTAAGTTGAGTAGAATGACACAAATTTTGCAGCATAGCAATACTCAATTCAAAGGTGAATGTACATGGAGAAGACAACTCTATTTATAAGCTTAGGTAAGGTGTCTCCAAATGATAGAAGCAAAGCCCTAATACTCTAACTTGGAGACCAAGGTAAAATTCTCTCATTAGGAGGATGATAGGTGCCCACTACTAAGGAGAAATCCTCTCCATTAAGAGCATGACAGATAACCACTACTAAGGAGAAATCCTCTCCATTAGGAGAATGCCACATGGCTAGAACATATGTCTCACAAAAGGGAGCAACTTGGAAACCACTCTAGCCAAGGGCCCACAAACTTCTAGAAGGTTTGCTCTCCAAGCTAGGTTTTTACCTTAGATCCATGTATCTCCTTAGGGCCTAAAACCCTACACTACAACCAGAGGCCAAATACAAGGCCTAAAAGAAAACATAGACTACTTGGCCCATTATACAAGGCCTAAAATGAACCTAATCTACTAAGAACTAATTAATGGTCCATTATGATAAGAGCTTGGGCCCACCTTCCACAGATGACTTCAACTCTTCTTGAGTATGCTTGGCCATGACTAGGGGGTTTTCCAATCATCTAGGGAATTTATTTGCAATGGTCACCTTGTTGAGAGCCCTATAATCTATACAAAATTGCCATCTCCCATCTTTTTTCATCACCAAGATTCTTAGTTGGATGGGGGGCTAACTTCAAATGGATTTTTTAGCATTGTTTATTGAAATCTTCATACAACCGCAATCTTGAAGGTATCCCCAGTAGAATTGGGGTTACAAGTCTCCCACCGTTGAAACCAATTCAAAGCTTTACCTTCTAAAGCAATCAAGACCGCCTGCATTGTCTCTTCCTCAATCACACCCCTTAATCTGAAATACCTCTCCAATCGATTCGTTCATCTATAAGCCTCCTTGCCTGCAAAAACATGAATGTCTAATTTTCTCCATCTTGAGTGCTCCTGAACCTGCTCTCTGCTCCTTCCATTGCTTGCGTTAATGCCAGAAATATTGTGAGACGTAATCTTTGCTACTGACACTTGCTACACCACCATAGTTAGCCCATGAATCATGTCTTCCAAGTGTTGAAGCCTCCCATGATATTCAATTTCTTGGGGGTTACGATCTTGAACCAATTATTGCATCATCTTTTTGACAGAATCATCTGTGGTTCCATTCGGGTATGCACCATACCGTAATGCAGGTCTCCCATAGAACCAAGATCGTGCTCTAGATACCAATTGATAGATTCAACCAATATTGAACGACCAACAAGACAAGTTCTTGGTAGATTTTTATTAGAACAGCACTGTTTTTGCCAATGTGGTAGAAGACAGTAAAACATCAAACACAGAAGGACTTTGAAGTGGTCCTCAACTCCCTCAACCTCTTACTTCCTAGGAAAACAAAAACCTCTTTTTTCTCTTCCTACACTGACTATTTAAAAATAGGCAGTTTACATGGAAAAAACAGTTTACAAGAATAAAAACACAACATTTACAGGAGATTATAACTGTCATATTCAGATATACCTCTTATCCCTCCTCCTATAAACAATTCCAAACCTATCATCCCAAGAGATTCAAGATATAAGACTTCAATTAGAACATGAGGAAACTTTGGACTAGATATGCGGACTTAGATCTCTTATAAGTGGTTCTAATTAGACTACATGAAATTAAGTTTTGTGGGAAATCAAATAGTATTTTAGGAAAGAATAAATTAGGAAATTTGTGTATTTCATAACAAGTATATATTTTATTGTAATCGGTACAGATTTGAATAAATAGGGACAATCCCATAAATCAAGGGATTCTATAATAGAATATAGTTATTATATTTCCTAAAATAGCTTAGGTCTCCCGTATATATCTTGTATGATCTCTTTGTAATAAAATCATCAATTTCCATTCAACCTAATTTCCAGATGGTATTAGAGCTTCCGACCTAGGAAGCTCTGTCTGCGCATTGTAAACCCTAAGACGGCAGCCTGCATTGCTGCTGCATTTTTCTTAACCCTAAGACGGCAGCCTACATTGCTGCTGCATCTCTCTTAACCCTAAGACGGCAGCCTGCATTGCTGCTGCATCTTTTCCTATATTCATTACATTTTTTTTCCCTTGCTATTGCAACCTTCTCTATCGCTCAATCTTCTGTTGCTGCTGTCTTCTCTGTGCCTTAATTGCACAGCCTTTCCTTTTTTCCGCTCAGCCATCTTCTTGCTATGGTGTCAAGGGAAGAGGAAGTTGTGAACCCAACCCCAGAAACAGGGAATTCCCATTCCCAGCTTCCTGGAGAACTGCAGAATATCCATTCTGCATATCGACTCAATGGAAGAAATTATTTGAAGTGGGCCCAACTTGTTCGTACACTGCTGAAGGGAAAGGGGAAGTTGAGTCACCTGATGGAGTCTGGACCCAAACAGGAGGATCCCAAGTTTACTACATGGGATGAGGAAGATTCAATGATCATGGCGTGGCTGTGGAATTCAATGATTCCAGAAATCAGCGACACATGCATGTTCCTTAATTCGGCAAAAGAGATTTGGGATGCTGTAGAGCAAACCTACTCTAAAGCCAAAGATGCTGCTCAAGTATATGACGTAAAGGTGAAAACTTTGGCAGCAAAATAAGGGAACAAGATTGTTACAGAATATGCCAATCAGTTGAAATCATTATGGATGGAGCTAGACCATTATAGAGTCATAAAAGCCAAATGTACTGAAGATTCAGCACTTCTCAAGGAATATATCAAACAAGACAGAGTTTATGATTTCCTTGTTGGTTTGAATCCTGAATTTGATCAAGTTAGGATTCAAATATTGGGGAAGCAAAAGGTACCATGCTTCAATGAAGTGGTGGCTATTGTGAGAAGTGAAGAAAGCAGAAGGGGTCTCATGTTGGAGAGTCCAGCAGTAGTAGAGAACTCAGCAATGGTGGCTGACCATAAAGGAGAACAGACGTTGGCCGTGGTAGCCGAACAGAAGAAAGGAAGGATCAGCAAATGTGGAGAAGAATGGTGATGGTCTCTGGTGTACCTACTGCAATAAGCCTCGTCATACCCGAGAGAAGTGCTGGAAGTTGCATGGGAAGCCTTTAAATCGAGATCGAGAAGGGGGACACAGAGGAGGCCCCTCAAGGAAAGGAGGACAAGTTTATGTTGCTGGAACAAATGAAGGAAATAATCCAGAAGCTGCTGCCTATCTTAATCAAGAGGAGATAGAAAGGGTGAGAACCTTTCTTAGTAAGCTGGAAAAACCTACAAGTGTGTGTTCTTTGGCATATTCAGGTAAGTTTCCACTTTCTTTTGGATTAAATGTCTCAGATACACCCTTTAACAATTATTGGATATTGGACTCTGGAGCCACAGACCACATGACACCATTAGCCAAACACTTCTCCACATATTCCCCATGTCCCAGCAACAAGAAAATTGCCACAGCAGATGGAACCCTTATAACTGCAGCTGGTCAAGGAAATATCCAAATCAATTGTTTAATAACCTTAAAAGATGTTCTCCATGTCCCAAAGCTGTCCACCAACCTAGTCTCTATACGAAAACTTATAAAGGATTTGTCATGTAAGGTTGTTTTTTACAACGATCATTGTGTATTTCAGGACAAGGATTCGGGGAGGATGATTGGACATGCTAGAGAATGGAATGGCCTTTATTATCTTGAAGATCCAAATCTGTCCAACAAAAACAGAATCTCTCATTCCTTCATATCTGAATCTTTGATGACCAACATGCTTTATCATTGTCGGTTGGGACATCCCTCCTTTGGAGTGATCAAAATTATGTTTCCCTCTCTGTTTACAAAGTTAGATGTTGAGAGTCTTCATTGTGAGGTGTGTGAACTTGCTAAGCACAAGCGTGTATCTTTTCCAATAAGTAATAAAATTAGCAATTTCCCCTTTTATCTTGTTCATACTGATGTATGGGGACCTTCTAATGTTTCAAATGTGTCTGGTGCTCGATGGTTTGTCACCTTTATAGATGATTGTACAAGGGTCACTTGGGTTTTCCTACTTAAACAAAAATCAGAAGTCAGTTCTGTCTTCCTAAACTTCCACTCCCTGATAAAAGGTCAGTTTGGTGTTAATATTAAGAGGCTTAGGTCAGATAATGCCAAAGATTACTTCAATCATGTCCTTAATTCTTTTTGTCAAAAAGAAGGTATAATTCATGAGTCCTCTTGTGTCAAAACACCACAGCAGAATGAGGTCGCAGAAAGAAAAAATGGGCATCTATTAAATCAGACTCGGGCATTGTTGTTCCAAAATAGTGTTCCAAAAAATCTCTGGGGGGAAGCTGTTCTTACAGCAACACACCTTATCAATAGACTACCCTCTAGAGTCTTAGGATCAAAAAGCCCTATGGAAGCTTTGTCGTCTTTCTATCCAAACCTAGCTACTACAAATAATCTTAAACCAAGAGTTTTTGGGTGCATCTCATATGTCCATATTCATAATACAGACAGGGGGAAACTTGATCCTAGAGCCTTAAAGTGTGTCTTTGTTGGTTACTCACTCACTCAGAAAGGGTATAAATGCTACCACCCCCCATCCAAAAAATTCTTTGTGTCTAGGGATGTTACCTTCAATGAACAAGAGGGCTATTTCCATCAACCTTATCTTCCGGGGGAGAGTTTCAGGGAAGACAAGGAAAGTAGTAATTCTGGTTTTCCCATTCTTCCAGACCTGATATTTGAACCTAAACTAGATCAAATTGAAGCTGTACCAAGTGAAATAGGTCAAGAAAGTGAAATTAATTGTGAAGCTGATCAAGGAGATGTTGAAGCTGGAAAATTTGGTAAGAAGCTGGTATACTCAAGGAAGACTAAGTCCATTCCAGGATCAAGCAATGTTCAAGAATCCAACTCAAATCCACAAAAAGAGGTAACAATTTTTTCTCCAGCTGTGCAGGCTGAAATTGAAACCCAAAATGATCTTGAAATTGAAACCCAAAATGATCTTGACCTCCCAATTGCCATTAGAAAAGGGCCAAGAAAATGCACCAAACAGCCACTCTACCCTCTCTCAAATTACCTGTCCTTTGAAAATTTCTCTCCTACCCATAAAGCCTTCCTAGTAAACCTAAACACTACACTTCTACCTAATACCCTATCTGAGGCATTGTCTGACAGAAAATGGAGGCAAGCCATGGATGTAGAGATGGAGGCGTTAGAGAAGAACAACACCTGGGAGTTAGTCACCTTACCAATAGGAAAGAGGCCAGTTGGATGTAAGAGGGTTTATACAGTGAAATACAAGGCTGATGGATCAATTGAGAGATATAAGGCAAGACTAGTTGCCAAAGGGTTCACCCAAACCTATGGAGTTGATTATTTGGAGACCTTTGCTCCGGTTGCCAAAATGAACACAGTTAGGGTGATATTGTCTGGGATACGGTAGAGACGTTGTTACCAACACTGTTTGCAAGCTGAAAAAGGCATTATATGGGCTAAAACAGTCCCCCCGTGCATGGTTTGGCAGGTTTACTAAAGTTATGACAGGTCTAGGTTACAAACAAAGCCAAGGGGACCATACATTGTTCTTTAAACATTCCAAGTCAGGGGGAGTAACAATATTATTGGTGTATGTGGATGACATAATATTAACTGGAGATGATAAAGAAGAGCAGCGATTGTTGAGCCAATGCTTGGGCAAGGAATTTGAGATCAAGACCTTGGGAAAACTAAAATATTTTTTGGGAATTGAAGTTGCCCACTCCAAGAAAGGGATATTTATATCTCAGCAGAAGTATATCACTGATTTGCTCAAGGAAACTGGCAAGGCAGCGTGCAAACCTGCTAGTACCCCATTAGAACCAAACATAAAGCTTGGAAATGCAGAAGAAGACGTTGCTGTTGAAAAAGAGATGTACCAGCGATTAGTGGGCAGACTTATATATTTGTCTCATACCAGGCCAGATATTGCCTATGCAGTGAGTTTAATTAGCCAATTTATGCATAGCCCAAAGGAGACCCATTTACAAGCTGCCCACAGAATTTTACAGTACCTTAAAGGAACTCCAGGAAGAGGGATTCTATTCAAAAGGAATGGTAATGTGAAGCTTGAAGCCTATACTGATGCTGATTATGCAGGGTCAATTGTGGATAGGAGGTCAACTACAGGATATTGCACCTTTCTTGGAGGAAATCTTGTGACTTGGAGAAGCAAAAAGCAGGGTGTAGTGGCTCGGTCCAGTGCTGAAGCGGAATTCCGAGCCATGGCACAAGGTATATGTGAGTTGCTATGGCTTAAAATCATCTTAGAAGACTTGAGGATAAAATGGGAAGAACCTATGAAGCTCTATTGTGATAATAAGTCAGCAATCAGCATAGCCCACAACCCAGTGCAGCATGATAGAACAAAGCATATTGAAGTAGACAGACACTTCATCAAAGAAAAGCTTGATAGTGGCTTGATATGCACTCCATATGTGTCCTCTCAAGATCAAATTGCAGACATTCTTACCAAGGGGCTGGGCTGCCACAATTTTGAGAAGATTGTATCCAAGCTGGGAATGGAAAACATCTATTCACCAGCTTGAGGGGGAGTGTGGGAATCAAATAGTATTTTAGGAAAGAATAAATTAGGAAATTTGTGTATTTCATAACAAGTATATATTTTATTGTAATCGGTACAGATTTGAATAAATAGGGACAATCCCATAAATCAAGGGATTCTAGAATAGAATATAGTTATTATATTTCCTAAAATAGCTTAGGTCTCCCGTATATATCTTGTATGATCTCTTTGTAATTAAATCATCAATTTCCATTCAACCTAATTTCCAGAAGTTTAATAAAGTTTCCTATAAATTAGGAGATATTATATGAAAAAACAGAGATACCCATATCTTTAAAGTTTATATCGTTTATCATATGCTTAGCATTTTATATCTTTTCTTAGTGATAAATATAAGATTAGGCTCAGTATACAACCCTAGTTGAATTTTCTGGCTTGAAGTCATCATAGCTTCACAGTACCTTCTAACCAGAACATTTGTAAACTCTTACTCTGATTCTTTTTTTCTTCAGTTTAGTTTAACCCTAGATCAGAGATGAATACAAAAAATTAATAAAGTAAAATCCTAATTTATGATAGACACAATCTAATCCTATAATTCAGGATCAATGATCCTATATAATAAATATAAAATATACTACCAGTCTATTAATCCTCCTAACACTATAATCTAATTAAATCTCCTGCTTATGTAATTAAAGTTGTACAAGGAAATATTATCCACAGCGTAAATCAAGGGATTCTAACAATATAAATAAATTGAAGCTTGGAGAGCATGTTTTCATATAAATAATATAAATAACTCTGATATAAGTATTGAATCATGGAATTAGCATACAGTACTTTTTACCTAACCCCATGAAAAAGGCATAAATACTAGGAAAACTTGCTCAGTTTCCATGTCCAATGGTGTTTACAATTTCTTTTCTCCGCAAAATATTTTTCTTCTGGTGTTTTGAATTATGAGGCTTACAAAAATGTTTCAATCATACAGATAGAGCAACTGGAGCAGGAGTTAGCCGAGTTACAACAAGCCCTTGCTGATAAGAAAGAACAAGAAGTTGCCATGCTGCAGGTTCTAGTGTGCAACTGTTTTCTCCAGTGTCTATTTCTGTAAGCTTATATGCAAAAATGAATAAATAAATAGAGATTAAGAAGAATGTCTTTATATGTCATGGAGAAAACTTTGAAATCTTCTCCGTGCTACAGGTTCTAGTGCGGCTAGAGCAGGACCAAAAAATTACTGAAGATGCTCGCAGAAGAGCAGAGCAAGGACTTGCGGCTCAGAAATTAGAAGTTCATGAGCTTCAGGTATCCTTTCCCCCTTCTTATGATTGTTGTGATGCAGGTCATTCGCTACTTTCAGTGGAGTAGTAAAATTTGCAATCAAAAATCATAATTAGAATATCATCATCTGTGATAGTAAAATTTAAATAAAAACCTGTTTATGAATCATCTGATAAGGTATCCTCATCTAAATCTGAATTTCATTGAGATGCATTATGGTTTTAATATTTTTTCACTAGTGCTCTCAGTAGAGATTTGAGTACTTTTCTGTATGTCTCACATGCCTGATAAGAATAGAAATGCATGAGTAATTTAAAAGTAAAATAACTGATACACTCCAAATATTTCGTTAATATATTTACTTATTTATTTTCTCTTGGTAATGTTCTTGGAAAGAAATTATTCTTTGCTAAGTGGTTGTATTTAGCTCACAATGTGCTGCAGCAGATGGTTTTCTTTTTTTGGCTAAATGGATATAGTTAATTGTGATTGAGAGATACTATTTTCTTCATCTTTGTTTTGAAGGTATAATGTAATTTAGAATCCCTCAATTTTCAGTTAAATTCCTTAGTTCCCACATTTTGAAACACAAATTTTGGTCGTAGTTATCTTTTTTATAATTGGTGAAGTTTGTCCCTACTTTATGGACAAGGGACCAAGTTCACAAATCATCAAATTAAGGAACCAAAAACACATTTTATCCAAGTGTTTTAATCTTTATACCCTCAGTACGTCCATGGAATTGAAGAGCTTTCTAATACGACGTGCTGATATATTTCCCAGAGAGAAAAAAGTAACCACACTGCTATTAAGGATCTTACACGACATGATTACATCTATTTCCAGTATAATAAAAATGCAGGAAAAGTACGACAAGGCCATGCAATCAATTGCTGAGATGCAAAAGCGAGTTGTTATGGCAGAAAGTATGTTGGAGGCTACCCTTCAATATGAATCTGGCCAATCCAAAGCACTTTCTTCTCCAAGGTAAAATATTATTTCAGTTGATGCCTTTTATAAGTTATAATTTCCCTTTGCACAAGGTCTTTGAACTCAATATCTCGAGGCCATCGTAATTTCATTTGTGAACCTCTAATTAAGCATTCATAATTTCATAAACCTGTTTGAGAAAACTAGCCCGGGTTTATTTTATATTTTTTTTTCCTTGTTAAATACCAGATAGCTAAGTAAAGAAACTTTAGATAACTCTCCTGGTTTAAAACAGATGAAAATTGCCTATTTGAGAAGTCCCCATATAGTATTGCAAAAGAAAGTTGATTATTTTTCATGCTGTACGGGGTAAACTATGAAATGCAGGAAAATTTTAAGAACTAGCCCGTATTGCATTGCAAAACAAAGTTAATAAAAACTTACTCTGTGATATACTTAATAAACTATGACATGCAGAAACTTTTTTCAAAATGGCCCTAGATGGCTTTAAGGTTTCCTTGACGAAACTGAATAGCAATGATGTATATGGGGCTTTAATGAAAAGCCTTGGAGTCGCTGGGTAAATATCATTGTTTGCATTTATCTGATGCTGAACTGGAGGGAAACCTTCAAAATTTCAAATATGATTTTCTAATATAAGTTGTAAGCTTTTACCTTAAGTTTTACAGAAGTTGTGCCTGGCTTCTAATGTTTGTTCACTTCATCGTAAATAATGTCTGTTCTGTCATTTGAGTCCTGTGGACGTAACCCAGTTGCCATGGATTTGTGGGGAAGGAATTCCAATACAAAGAGCTTGATGCATATATGATATATGATATATACTAAATCCATTAATTTTTGAAGACCAAATTCTATTAGCTCAACTTTATTGGAGCTATTTTTGTAGGGCTGGTCGTGTACAAAGCCCAAGGTCTGAAAACCCCTCCCGGAAAATTAGTTTGCTAAGGTTTGGACTTGGCTGGCGTGACAAAAACAAGGTAAAATATTTTCTGAACTCTCTGTCTCCCAATTACCTGTATTCTTGCAGGAGACCCGTTATTTGGTTGCATACAAATTTATGAGTTCGCTATTCGTTGGTTGGCATGCCAGTCGAACTAACAATTTATTATTGAAATTCAATTTTACTGCAAGTCACGTTGGTGTTCATAGTTATTTGAACTCACATCTCACATGTTTCAAGGAAAAAGGTTGTGTACTTTTAGTTCGGGGTATTAATCTTTGAAGGTGTTCCCAAATCGTATAATACTAGTAGTCCACATGGTTGTGTTTACTGGTCTGTTTCGGCTGGTAGGAGCTTATTTTTTGTAAAGATTTTCTCTTACACATCCTATGAAACAGGGCAAACCGAATGCTGAGACCGAGGAAGCTGGCGAAAGTTTGCATAGTAATGGCTCTCCGAAAAAAGAATCCGATACCCAAGAAACTGATAGATAGAATTCACATAGCAGTGCCACAAGAACAGCACCCGTTGCTTTCCTGTCGACTTAGGAGTTATTAATTGTTTCTGATTATAACTGCCCAATTTTCTGTTACTTGTCTCATAAAGTTAGGGGAGAAATCCACTGTGAGG
Source organism: Vigna nakashimae (assembly GCA_034642375.1). Classification (NCBI taxonomy): domain Eukaryota; kingdom Viridiplantae; phylum Streptophyta; class Magnoliopsida; order Fabales; family Fabaceae; genus Vigna; species Vigna nakashimae. The sequence continues at coordinate 29,203,075 of CM067765.1, forward strand.
AATGTTTTATATGTTGATAGGCCAATTAGATGTAGAAAGCACATTCTTTCTTTCACTGACACTACCCAGTCTTTCAAAAACATAGTGTCTTGATCTGTTTTTTATATAAATTTAGGCGGAACAACCGTGCCATTAGCAGCATAGTTCAACGCCTGCAAATATGCACTTCCTCCGTCGTCCACATGCATGAACAGTTCAGACAAAAATATAAAACATTAGAGGACTTGTTCTCTCAATAACTCTTAGTTTAATTTTTCTCGAGCGAAGAACTACTCTTTAGAGGATAAATTGTTTTGATAATATCTGATTGCAAAGGCAATGATTAAGATTTTAACAAAACACGTTCATATGGATAACTATCCATCAAATTGATAAATAGTAATTACTGACTATAATGTGAAGTGCGACCCCTTTTCTTAAAATGAGTCATAAAATAACCATCTTTTAATAAACTAGATTTAGACCTCATAGTTATTTACTCGGTAGGTAAAGCAAACTTTCCATGTTTGTTTTTTAAATTACATTTGAGCTTATCTTTTAATAGTATCACGTAAAAATTTTTAGAGGTCTATGATTCTTGCAAAAAAAATTTTAAATGTCTCATTTTATAAATCGATTTGTATGTATTTGTTACAATGTAACACTTTTGCCTCTTTATAATTTTATGAACGTGATTTACATCTCTAAGAGATAGGGTCGTCATGCATCAAAGCTTCGGTTTACTTACAAAATTATGTACTAAGAAAATTATAGTCAATATCTTTTAGGTTTTGTTCACTTGAATGAATTTGGAGAAGAATGATTGAATGGATTTGAGAGGATTTGAAAGTAAATTTTTTTGTTTTTTATTTGAGTGGATTTGGAAGTGAGAGTGTATTTTGACAATAAATTTTATTAATGTCACATCAATTAAATCTTACACTAATTTTTATAAACTTTATTTTCAAATTTGTTCTCATTTACCTTCAAATTTATTTAAATAAATAACAAAAAAAATCTACCATTAAATCTTCTTAGATCCATTCAATTACTTTTTCCTAAATTCATTCAAACGAAAAGGGGATTAAAGAAAAATCAGTTTGTCAAAATATAAAACAGTAACTGAGCAGGGTTCCACGCCAAATAGCTTTATTTTAGGTCCCCACGCCCTTCGTTTCCCAATTCAGCATCTCGTGGTTTTATTAGGATTATATCGTGACATTTAATCATCATAAGCGTGCACGTGTAATTGCAAAGAAACTCCGGTCAAGTATTGTGCTATGGAAGTGAATTCAAGAGCGATTGACCGCTTAAAACAATATAAAATGTTACATTTAAAATCTGTACTGGACAATATAAACATCTAAACAAGACAAAAAAAAAAGTAGGAGATAACACATGATATTATGTTATACTTCCTTAGTTTAAAAAGCCAAATTTTTCAGAGCTTTCGTTACTTTACAAACGACCAGGATAAAGAAAAATTTACAACTATGCCAAGAAAGAAGGAACATGAATCATGAATCCAGTAATTTGATTTAAAAATAGAAACTAAGGGAAAAGGAAGTGGATATTTCCAAATGGAAAATAGGAGCACTTATGTGCACCAGAAGTACAACAAAATTTTACAACAATTTTAGCAACTATGCTCTGAACGAAAAACACCACCATAAGACAACCAGTATTAACATCTACAAATCTATATATATTTCAGTATACGGTAAGATGTTTGAAATTTGCACCAGACTACCATTAAAAAGCATTGAGCTCCATATCACTATCCCCTCTTGGTTCTAGGAGGAGTTCCAGGAGCAAGGCGAGAGCTTTGTACAGTCTGTGTATTGGGATCATATTTTTGTGACGCAAGGTAACTCAAAGCAGTGACAACATCAGCTATAACTGGACGCATATTGGCCTGCTCCTGAACACACATAGCTGCAACAGCAAGGGCCTGGTATAGCCCTCTTGAAGGATATTGACCTTGGAGCATCGGATCAGCCATTTGTGAGAATTTTCTTCGATCTTTGAACAAGGGTCTGGCCTGCAATTTAATCAAATTACTTAAATAAGGAGAAAACACAAGGCATCAAATTTCAAAATCACAATTGAATACGGTAAAGCCAGTCAGAAAATTTATGGGATATGCAGAACTTTGAGCACCAATTTCAACAACACGGTAGGAATTTCATTTTATGACAAGATTTTGTTGAGAAGGGAACAAAATAAAGAGGATGAAATCAGAAAGCCTACCAAAAGAAAGGAAAAGACAAAAAGAAAACGGAAGAAAATATCAAGTTGAAAGAACTTTTGAATTACCATTTCTTCTTGAAAGCAATGTACATCGCTAATGATCTATACATCGCTAATGATCCATAACTGAGAACTATTAACTATTTGACTGAAAATGATTTCACCTGGGAGGTAATATTTTGAACTGTTTGAGAAAAGATACAAAACACCTCTTATAAAAGGGAGCAAAACCATAGGTTGCCCTAATAGCAAATCCCTATGAAAAATGAAATAACGAACTTGCAAGTCCTATATTTAGGAAAGAGATCAAATAGTTTCCTAATAAAAAAAATAATCCATTTCTACCTGGTCACTTACAATATAACAGAATATTTACAATAAACGGAGAGATAACAGATAATTGCGGTAGACTTTAAGTACTTTCCACAAATTATCACAAGTCCACTTGTGCAAGTAAAATTTACCAGGTATGCCCAATTCATATTGAAATACTTGCCTGCCCTTATTTAAACCACACCACACTACCTTTTGGCTATTAGTATGCAAATGAAGCGATCCAGTGTTATATTGGATGATTTATAATACAGCGTTCCTGCTTATAAATTACGAGTCAGGCCTAACAGTAGGACTTTCTTACCCATGCAACAAGATTCTGTTCTCCTGCAGATCTTGAATTATCAATTGCTTTCCTTCCAGTAATCATTTCCAGAAGAACAACACCAAAGCTATAAACATCTGATTTCAGAGTCAGTTGACCTGTCATTGCATACTCTGGTGCACAATATCCATAGGTTCCCATAACCCTTGTTGATACATGGGTGTTTTCCCCCACAGGGCCAAGTTTAGCCAGACCAAAATCAGATAACTTTGGATGATACCCTTCGCCAAGCAAAATGTTGGAGCATTTTAAATCACGGTATATGACAGGAGGATTAGCTTTGTCATGTAAATATTCCAATCCCCTTGCAGCCCCAGCAGCTATTTTCATCCTCGTGTTCCAGTCAAGTTGTTTCTTCCCAGGAGAAATATCTGAGTATCAAATATTTATTAACAATATATACTTGAAGTCAATACACAAAGAATTGAAAGAGATGACATACAAATTTGTAATAAAAATACCGTGTAAGTGGTCTTCCAATGATCCTAATGACATAAATTCATAAACTAGAAGCCTTTGATCCCCATCAGCACAATAACCAATCAGGTTGACAAGGTTAGGGTGGTGAAGAAGACTTAACATCAAAACTTCAACAAGGAATTCTCTGTTCCCTTGTAGTCCATTTCGGTCAAGTTGTTTAATTGCAACAATCTACATTCAACGTTAGAAAGCATGAAACATGTTGCCATATCAAACTACACAAATTTAAACCTCATTCCATTGCTGGCAAAACTCATAAGGTGTTACTATGGCTGTCAGATAGCAATGTGGATGAGAGAGAAATGATGAATACCAAGAAAAAAAATGAGGCATTTCTTCATTTCCCTAAGAATTTCCATATTCTTCATAAACGAAGAAATCATGAGAAACAAACTCACTTGATTAATATTTTCCAAACGCCCCTTGTAGACTCTGCCAAAGCCTCCCTCACCCAAAAGACATTCAGCTCTGAAGTTTCTAGTAGCAGTTGCCAACTCACGGAATGAGAATGTCTGTGCAGCAATGTGATCCGGGTTTCCATTTTTAGTGGAATCTTTGGAATTCATGGATGAATTCCTCTTCAACATCCCTGCGTTCAACTCCAAAAACTAATGATTTAAGTGTGAAGAAATATAAACAACAGCCGGTTTAGATTTAACATCCAACACCAATTTGTGTTTCTTCAGTGTCTACAGTTCAAAAGTATCACATGGTATGTTTCATTTATCAAATTCCAGAAGAAGAATCACATACTGAATTGGTCTCATAGGATGCATAATTTCAAAATTAACATCATCAGTACAATTTTTAGCTGATATGTATTCTTTGTGAAAACCAATAAGCTAAAAGAAAGAAATCAAATGCACAAATTTTTAGATTCAAACACTACAGAGGAGCATAAGTGTTAAATAAAAGCATTCTGTCATATTTTTATATGAAATTCAACCTATCTTTACCTAAGAAGTTGGCTCATCCAGGACTCAATCTGGTCTACCACATGCATAAAATCACAAAATTTCATTCATTACAAATGAGAGAAGACATGTTATCATTACTATCATTATTCAACCCCAATTAATCTTCATAAGAAAGGAACAAAAGAAATCGACGGAAAACACAAGTCTCACAAGAGGGGTCTCGCTATCCCAAACAATTGATGACTTGATTTTACACCCAACTCCAACAAAATCAACAACATCGCTACCTGGGGTGGTTTTGATCGGATCAACAAGACTGCTCTGCACTTCCATCTTCTCTAACTTCTTCTTTAGCTTCTTCTTAGTGTTTGAACTTCCAGAACACGGAATCCAACCCATGTTTCAATTTGTTTTTCCCTCTTCCCTTTTCACGCAGATATGCAGATGGTTGTCGAAGAATCAATGGATCAGTCAAAATTCACATGAAAATGAGTCACCTCAGCATTCTCTCTCTTACACTTGGTGTTGCTTTAATGTAATCATAATCACCAGTGTCTCTTGTGATTGTGCGGTTGTCTAGGATTGGTTTTCAATTTTCGTAGTATTTTCAAGCAGAAATTTCGTCATTGGTTTCCTTTTGGTCGGAAAAACACCATCATTGGCTGAGATGCGCCACACTGGATCAAGGCTGAGACAAACTTCTTGCTCACATCCCCTTTGACGATGTCGTTTAAGTGTCTGTGTCCAAATATATAAATTAGGTTTAATTGTGTTTTTGGCTTTTATAGTTTACTTTGATTTCAATTTTTGGTCGTTATACTTAAAAAATTGTTTTTATGTGCTTATTACAGAAGCTTATTTTTTTTAATCTTAAATTGTTTTTTACAAGATATTTTTTAATCCTCAATTATCATTACACAAAAAGAAGGTTGGTATATTTCATTGTATTTGAAAGGTTAAATATTTTTTTAAATATTAAATATTAATATATTTTCTTTCAATATGATAAAATAAATAATTTTAATATAAAAATTTTAATTTTATTTAAAATTGATTTATAATTGAGATAATTAACCATATTTTTATCTATAATAATTATTATTTGTGTTTCTTTTTTCAAAATATAATAATAATAATTTATAATTAATTTAGTAATTATCTTAACTCTAATATATTATAATTCCACATTTTTTAACCCAATGCATATTAATATTATGTTTTATTTTAATAAAAACATGTAATAATTATTATATATTAAATGTGCTTAACCTATTAATTAAAAACTAGTACATGAATAATTTATATTAGAAATGTTTTTTTATTATACTAAAAATGAAATATATTATTAATTATTATATTGAACTGATTATTTATTTTACTTAAACAAATTAAAAATGGAAGATTGAAGGTATAATCACTCGTCCGAGTATTTCGTATCCACCAAAGAAAAAATAATGTTTTTCTTAAATTTCTTTTACTTTCCATTTCCTCAACGTGTACTTTTTAAAATTCATTATGATTTTGATTGGAAAAGCGTGAATTAATGTTAAACAAGTGTAATATATCATTTTATTAATTTGAAAATATGTTTAATACATCATTTGGTTTCTAGTTTACGGTGTTCAAAATCGTCATACCTTTTAAAAAGTTCACTATTATTTCATATTTAGTTAAAAACGGTTCAAGTTGATCATTTTGGCTTACGATATTAAAAACATAACATTGCAATGATGTGACAACTATAATCTATCTATTTTTTTTATGACGTAGTAGTTGTGACCCAATTGATGTGACAATGTTAATGTTAAAGGATAGGAGAACATCGTTAAACCCTAATTTCCCTAAGGCCAGAAACCCTTGTGCCACCACTATGAAACCCTAACCGTCGCTGCTGCCGTAGAATGAAACGTGCCACAACCAAACCCTCAGGCCATCATGCCGCCGTCACCACTATCAACACAAACCTATAATTCGAAACAGAGAAAAGCAACATAAAACTTAGAAATCAAACCCAAATCGCCAAATTCCAACCAAACCCTAACCACTAAGAATGTAAGACCTGGATAAAATAAAAATATCGTTTATTTTATAATTTCTAATATTAAATATTTAATTAGGGTATGGATGAGAAAAGTGTTTATAAAAAAAATTATAATTATTTTTATTTTTAATTTTCAAAATAGGTATTTAAATATTAATATTTGCATTAAATTGCCAATGAGATTAAGGTCATCTAGTGGTTAATGTTGTATGTGTGTTTTTGTGTGCTTAATGTTATACTCTTTGTTTTTGGCGCGATTCAGCACCTTGTTGTGCAACACTGAAGTCGTTTTAGACGTCCCTGCCCACCATTAGTATTGTGCCTTCTCGGTGTCGTGTTGTTTTGTGGTTTTTGTGTGTTGTGCGAACCCTAACCATCTTCTAGAGCATTGGCGTTTTCGTGCTGGACGAACCCTAACGTTCGTGTCCACCATTTCTCAATTGTGCCTTTTTGCTGCAAGCCACCCAAGATTGAAGTTTTATCCAAGGTTGGAAGCATTATTGAGAGTGGATCCTGGACAACGAGAACATTAGAAGAATGGAAGCGCTAGCGGAATATGGATTGTTACATGATTAGTTTCATTTGTATAGATTTTGTTTGTATTTAGATGAAGATGGATTTTTTGCTTTGTAACAAACAATGATATTTATGTAACAATTGTTATTACAATAAGATGATAGATTTTTAATGTGTAATTACAATAAAACGATAGATTTCATAATTACTTAATGTGTAATTACTTAATGTGTAAAAATTGTTATTACAATAAGATGATAGATTTCATAATTACAATAAGATGATAGATTTCATAATTACTCAATGGAGAAAAGAAACAATGTTTTGTGAGATTACCAACTTAGCTGAAGTCCTGAAACTTGTGGAAGCCAAAAGCACACTGGTAATCAATTACAACTGGCTCGTAAACGATTACACGTGGAAAATCTTGGTTTTGTACAAAAACTTGTACTGTAGGAGCTAGTTGTGGTAACCTGGGTGATCATAGTCAATATTTATAACTTTTTGACATAAATCCAATATTTTTCACTTGATTTTAGTGTTAACATGTGAGTAGAGGATGGGAAGTCATGTTTGGGAACTCCATCATGGAGGAAAGAAACAATGTTTGTGAGATGACCAACTTAAGTGAAGTCCTGAAAGTTGTGCAGGCAAAAATCACACTGGTAATCGATTACAACTTGCTCGTAAACGATAATCAACTCATTTGGAGTTCGGTGAAGAAAGTTATGAGCAAAACAACAATTAGCAAAGGTCAGAAGTGGCAGGAATGTGTAACACGTTAACTTTAAGGAATTAACTGCACCTACTCAGATGTCCAAAAATCACAAATTAGTAGTCCTTGGAAAGAGTTTTGAGTCTATTTTAAAATAAAAAAGAATCACATCATTTGGAGGTCTGTGGGAAAAATTATGATTAAAAGAGTCAGCAAAGGTTAAAGTTGACAACATGTTATCTTACTCAATTTCTTCCACCATGCGTTGCCCAAGCCTCAGTTTTCAGGCTCTGCTCACACTTAGCCACTTAAAAGAAGCCTCATCCATTAAAAAAGAATGAAAAAATTAAGTAAAATGTTTTTGGCTACTTTTGTGCCGACAGTTGGCTCCTGCAGCACAACTTTTTGTACAAAACCAGATTTTTTTTTTCGTGTAATCATTTACAGGATCCTTGTAATCGATTACAATGGCCAAAATGTCCTGCACTGAATTACCAAGGCATAACTTGGGCAAAATTGGTCATAGACTTCACCTACCTTGGTTCAAATACATATACAGGCTTCGACGTTTACTAACTATTTTAATTATAACTTTTCCCACAAACCTCCAAATGATGTGATTCTTTTTTTTATTAGAAAATAGACTCAAAAAGCTTTCCAATGATTACTAATTTATAATTTTTTGACATCTTAGTAGGTACAGTTAATTCCTTAAAGTTAATGTTTTATATATTTCTATCACCTCTGACCTTTGCTGGTTGTTTTGCTTTTAACTTTCTCCACCAAACTTCAAATGAGTTGATTCCTTTTGGCTTAATACCTCTTTTTGTCCCTCTTTATAAGGGAAATGTTCAATTTCGTCCTACCTTTCTTAAAAAGTTCAATGTGGTCCCAAGTTTTGTAAAAAGTGTCCAATTACATCCTTTTTGGTCACGATGTTAAATATTTAACAATCCAGCTGACATCGTGGACTGATGTGTGCAACGTGGCTGTTTACCTTCGTAACGTGGCAGTGACAGTGTTTTTCATTAATTGAGAACGTGGCAGTGGGTAGTGATTTTCATTAAATAAAGTGTTAGGGTTTGGTTTCCTCCGAATTGGTCTTTGAGGATTGGGAATGGGTTCCCAAGGGTGTTCTTCGTTTTCAAAAAGTTGAGCCAAAGGATCTTCTCGTTTGTCCCATGGTGGTGCTTGTATGGGAGGTGGGTTAATCCCTACTTGTTACTGTGGTGATATTGCAGTAATCAAAGTGGCCAGAACTACGAAGAATGTTGGGAGAAATTTTTGGGGTTGTCCTCATTACAAGGTTTGAAGTATACCCTTCTCAGTTGATGTTTTCTTGAGTTGATTTGATGCATTTGTTCATAGATTCCCTAACATGGTGAATAACAGGGTGGATCTTCTATTGGGAGCTGCTGTAACTTTTTCAAGTGGTGTTGTGAAGACAATGTGGATGAAAAAAATTGCACAATTCTGAAGAGAATAAGTGAGCTGGAAAATGCAGTGAAGGATTTGCAGAAAATGTAGAAAATGATGAAGTTGTTAGTTGTAGCTTTGTGTGTGTATTGTGGTTGACCTTGTAATTTTCAAGTTATGTTTAGGTTGATTTAGTTAGATCATGAATTTGGTTGTTTGTTATAAGTTGGCTTAATACCTGTTATGTATTTGGATGCTTGAAAAATGTACGTTGACAATGAGAAGGTGTTTTGGTTTAACATCAGTTATGCAATGCAATGTACAAAATGTTGGAATCAGTCCCCCATTTGGTTTAAAAATTCAATAGATGAAGTTAAATTCAATGAAGATTATTCGAATCAGTCCCCCATTTGGTTTAAAAATGTTGAAATAGGTCAACCCAATAATGCATATGAATGAGGACTAATGGCACATATTACAAATCTAAGTAGAAGCTTTGACCAAAACATGATGAAACCACTTTGATTCATTAAATAAAGGCAGTAAAGGTTTGTCACCAAAGTACATGATATTGAATACATGTATGTCACCAATACATACATATAACCTCCAATTCATCTAAAAAGACAATACATGTCTGTCACCAAAATAAAGACAATGCAGTTAATAATAATGGGCCCATCTATCTATCTATCTTTTCTTCTGACTCTGAATTTTGTTGGACGGGATGATTGGAAACTTGGAGGTGGCTGGGTTGGTTGTGTTGTTTCTGGTGACTGGGTTGTTTGTGTTGGCTGGGTTGCTTGTGGTGGCTGGGAAGCTTGTGGTGGCTGGGTTGCTTCTGCTGGTTGGGGCCGTAAAGGGCAGTTATTCCTGTTGTGCTTTGTCTGACGATAAATGCTACACTTTTTCCTATGCCCTCCAACAGGTATTTGAGTGTCGTCCTTAGTTAACTCCCATGCCTCCAACTTCCGTTTTTTCTTTGGCCTCCCAGGCAACTTCCTTATCAGTGGTGGTAGTACATCACTAAAATTTGTGGTTTGCCATAGTTGGGGACCATTGAGTGGAAAAATTATGGACGCATACACCTCTTCATATGTGGATCTTCTGAAGCAAGTGGGTATAAAATTGTCTGGATGAACATTACAATAGTTCATTGTTGCAATTGCATGACAACATGGGATGTCACTGATCATCCACTTTCTGCAGCTATACTCTTTAGTGTCCAGATCCACTGTGAACTTGTTCCCAATAGATGAAGTGTGCCTAACCTAAAAAATCTTTCGTGCAGCCCAGCTGAAGAAATAAAGCACATCAATGAACGTAAATAACAAAATGTATATAAATTATGGTGATAACATTACCTTGGCAGCCAAAATCTAGACAAATTACATTCTTTATGAAGCCTCTTCTTTATCTTTGGGCATATTGTGAACTCCATAGATGCCACCTTGCTTCTGTTGGTGGCCCACCTTTTCATGAGATACACTCTGATATCCTCCATGATTGTGATAATTGGTTTTCCTCTTGCATGAATGAGGACACTGTTGAAAGCTTCAGTGATGTTGTTATCAAGCGTATCACACATTGGTTGAGCTGTGAAGCGAGACCTTTACCAAAACCTGTTGCACAAAAGAATTCTCAAATGGGTTACAATGCATTTGTGACAGTAAATTGTATATAATGGCTAATGGGTTTACCTTGGGGGAATGGCTATGAGGTATTTATATGCTTCAACATTGACTTCTTTAATTTTCAGCATTTCTCTCTCCCAAGCCTGGGGATATGTGGTGGTTGCAGCACTCCACATCAGATTTTTTAATACCTGCCCACCAAACCTTTTCCTAAAGTTTGGATAGAGGTGCCTTAAACAGTATCTTTGTTCTGCCTGAGGCAAAAGCTCCTGGATAGCTAAGACTAACCCCTGCACAATTAAATTGAGTAATAAAACCATATCCTATACAAAACCATTAACTAAAAATGAAAATAAGCTGCACATTATACCTTCTGCTGGTCTGAGTGTGCACCCTCCACATACTTCACTGCCCCCGAGGTCTTCAATTAACAATTGCAAAAACCATGTCCAAGTGTCTTTGTTCTCCACTTCTACTACTGCATAGGCAAGAGGTAGCATTTGATCATTTGGGTCCCTACCAACAGCAGTCAGCAGCTCCCTTTGTAAACACTTTTCAAAAGACATCCGTCTAAACATATAATGGGCCTACAACTTATGAAACTATCTTTACAAGCTTTGAGACAAACATACATTCTTTGAAAGATTGGGTCATCATTATGAGAGTCAACTTTAATTTGCACTGTTGACCTTGGATTACACCTCAACAGCTCATGTCCATAGTTGTACACCCTTTTATATTGTTCTATGAAATCTCCTTCAACCTGTCTTGTGGCAATTAACTTTGCCCTTCTTGCCTTGGATATTGAAACATTTGTATTCCATTTTCTTAATGCTTTAGTACGCATATCATTCACCTTTAAACTAGGATTCTCAACTAAAGATCTATCTATTTCCTGACTTAACCACTTATCATTCATCAGTTTAATATTAAGTTGCCTACTTGTTCACTTTCGACCTGAATTTCAGCCTCATTATCCACTTCTAATGCTTCTTCACTTACATCCTCAACTTCATCCTCATTCTCAACCTCCACTGCAACCTCATCATCTTCTGCATCCTCATGCTCAACATCCTCATTATCCACTGAATCCTCCTTCTCAACCTCCAATGCATCGTCATGCTCAACATCCAACCAATCCTCGTTGTCAACATCCAGTAAATCCTCATTTTGAACCTCCAATGCATCATCATTCTCAACATCCCGTGCATCCTCATTGTCAACATCCACTGCATACTCATTCTCAACCTCCACTACACCCTCCACTATGTCTTCCATTCCTTTTTCACCACCCTCAACATGTGCTTCTCCTCCCACGCCACTACCTTCACCACTCTCTGTATGACCTTCACATAGCAAAAGAATCTCATTCTCATCATTTTCTAAGATAGTTGCTTCGTCCACCCCATGCACAACATACAGGTTCACTTTCCCCAAATACTTAGCCACATTCATCATGTTCATAGCTCCTTTATCATCATCAACCTTATGTAGCATCTTGGATACTGCAATATAATTCTTCTACTTTCATGTAACCCATATGGTTAAGTGAACCTAATACTCCAAAATAACACCATTTATCGGGGTCTACGTCCCAATTAACTATCTCTTCCTATATAATTAAAGGGGACTTCTTTGATCAAGGTCCCACCATGGTGGACCTCTACCCGAAACACTTCATCAGACATCCCTACCCGAACCCTGCAAATGCAAACGGGGGGCCACTAAATTCAGTTAAAGTAAGACCTATGGGACCACTATCATGCATCAAAAGAAGACAACTTTTCACACAAAACAATTTCACCCATAGTTAAACCCCCTCAAACGCGACAACAATGAAAACATATCGAAAAACCTCAAACACTTCAAATTATCAAATGTAAAACTCTAACCTGATTTGATTTGCAGAATTGGATTTGCTCTGCAGATTTCACCTTCAAGATGACCTAATTTGGATTTGCAGGTCCTCCAAAATGCTTATCCCCAAATCGCGATTTCGAATACCCAAGCCCTAACTCAGAAATTTTAATCACTTCCACTACTACGTTCTTAGTTAATGAAAAACACTGTCACTACCACGTTACGAAGGTAAACAACCACGTTGCACACATCAGTCCACGCTGTCAGCTGGATCGTTAAATATTTAACGTCGTGACCAAAAAGGATGTAATTGGACACTTTTTACAAAACTTCGGTCCACATTGAACTTTTTAAAAAAGGTAGGAAGAAATTGAACATTTCTGTTATAAAGAGGGACAAAAAGAGGTATTAAGCCATTCCTTTTTTATTATAAAATAGACTCAAAAATCTTTCCAATGACTACTAATTTGTAATTTTCCCATCTAAAATAACAAACATGAAACAATAACTTGAAAGTAAACTCATTTAGGAAGCTTAGAAAAACGTTGTTCTTAGGAAATTAACTACATCTAGTACACTGGTCTAGAAACTATGGCATTTTAAAGACATTTGAGTCTAGATTCCAACAAAACAAGAATTAATTCATTTGGAGTTTGGTGAAGAAAGTTATGAGCAAAACAACTAGCAAAGGTCAGGGGTGGCAGGAATGTGTAAAATGTTAACTTTAAGAAATTAACTGCACCTACTCAGATGTCCAAAAATCACAAATTAGTAGTCCTTGGAAAGATTTGTGAGTATATTAGCTAATAAAAAAGAATCACATTATTTGGAGGTATGTAGGAAAAGTTATGATTAAAATAGTCAACAAAGGTCAAAGTTGACATGTTATCCCACTCAAATTACTTGAGTCTTTCCTCCACCATGGGTTGCCCAAACCTCAGTTTTCAGGCTCTTCTCACACTTAACCACTAAAAATAAGTCTCATCCATTAAAAAAGAATGAAAAATTACATAAAATGTCTTTGGCTACTTATGTGCCCACAATTGACTCCTGCAGCACAAGTTTTTGTACAAAATCAGATTTTTTTGCGTGTAATCGTTTACAGGGTCCTTGTAATCGATTACAATGGCCAAAATGGCCTGCACTAGATTACCAAGGCATAACTTGGGCAAAAATGGTCATAGAATTCACCTACCTTAGTTCAAAAACATATACATGCTTTGACGTTTGTTGACTATTTTTATTCATAACTTTTCTCACAGACCTCCAAATGATGTGATTCTTTGTTTATTAGAAAATAGACTCAAAAATATTTCTAATGACTATTAATGTGTAATTTTTGGACATTTGAGTAGGTACAATTAATTGCTTAAAGTTAACATTTGATATATTCCTACCACCTCAAACTTTTGCTGGTTGTTTTGCTTTTACCTTTCTCCACCGAACTCCAAATGAGTTTGTTCCTTTTTTATTAGAAAATAGACTAAAAAAGCTTTCAAATGACTACTAATTTTTAATTTTCCCATCTAAAATAAGAAACATGAAACAATAACTTGAAAGTAAACTCATTTAGGAAGGTTAGAAAAATGTTGCTTTTGGGAAATTAATTGCATCTAGTATAGTGGTCTAAAAATTATTGGTTGGTATTCAATTTAAAGATATTTGATTCTAGATTCCAACAAAACAAAAATCAACTCATTTAGAGTTCGGTGAAGAAAGTTTTGAGCAAAACAACTAGCAAAGGTCAGGGGTGGCAAGAATGTGTAAAACGTTAACTTTAAAGAATTATCTGCACCTACTCAGATGTCCAAAAATCACAAAATAGTAGTCCTTGGAAACAGTTTTGAGTCTATTTTCTAATAAAAAAAATCACATCATTTGGAGATCTCTGGGAAAAGTTATGATTAAAATAGTCAGCAAAGGTCAAAGTTGACAGCATGCTATGTCACTCAAATTGCCTTTGGCTACTTATGTGCCCACAGCTGGCTCCTATAGTACAAGTTTTTGTACAAGACTCACTTTTTACTCTCGTAATCGTTTACGAGCAAGTTGCAATCGATTACCACTGTGTTTTTTGCCTGCACAACTTTCAGGACTTCACTTAAGTTGATCATCTCACAAACATTGTTTCTATCCTCCATGATGGAGTTCCCAAACATAACTTCCCAGCCTCTACTCACACGTTAACACTAAAATCATGTGAAAAATATTGGATTTATGTCAAAAAGTTATAAATATTGACTATGGTCACCCAATTTACCACAACTGGCTCTTGTAGTACAAGTTTATGTACAAAACCCACTTTTTACTCGCGTAATCGTTTACGAGGAAGTTGTAATCGATTACCAGTGTTATTTTTGGCTACACAATTTTCAGGACTTCACCTACGTTGGTCATCTCACAAACGTTGTTTCTTTCCTCCATCACAAACATGACTACACAATCAAATTGGTCACTTTCTACATTCACAATGACAATAACGAAGGGAATAAAAATTCAATTACCATTAACAATAATTAATGGAAGCAAAGATGCACTTTTTATAATAGTGAACAAAATTAGGTACATTACACTTATTTGTTCATCTATGTACAATGTTGTATGACTTTCTATAACAAATCAATACAAAAATCACTCATATCAGATTCTAAGCGCTCTATTTGCAGTGTACAGAGTCCTAAGTGCTTTGCTCTTGTAACACTTTCGTGATCCGCTAAAGCACGCAAAAAACTTTCTCGGCGTTTTCTTTTTTGTATGTTTTTTGGTGTTGGTTGGTCCTCCTTCTTATCCTCTCCAACTTTAGTAGGTGGTGTCTTCACAAAAGAAGAAAAAGTTTCCTTGCTTGAAGTACCAACATCATCATCAACCTGGAAATTTAACAATATATATCATAATATACAATCATTCATATTCTCATCAAAGATCATTGAATATATCATAACATACAAAACTCAAACAAGAAACCACATATCAATAGAAAATGCAATCAACAAAATCGCCAAATACAAATTGAAAACGCAATCAACAAAATAGAGAAACCCATTTACCTTGCTCGAAGGACGATGGTCACTGGACATTGCCATTGCGCACGAAAATGGAGGGAGAATGAAAAACAACAACTTCAACAAAGCTTTGACAACAAAAATGGAGAGAGAGCGAACACGAAATGAGGGAGAACGAAATCTGAAGAGAGAGAGAACGATGGAGAATATGACAGAATGAAGAGAGATGAACAAGGCAAGGGGTATTTTTGGAAGCTAAAAACTCTGAACTAGAAGCCCCTTTCCACGTCACAATTATAAATTAAAATTTATTTAAGAACACACAAGGCATGTGCCGCCACGTGGCGTTGTAAAAAAGTTAGCAAACCAGTGTTGTTAAAATAGCGGGATTCTATCTCTTATACATATATTTCAAAACGTATTATTATTTTATTTGTTTCATTAGGTAGAAGGGAGAGAGAGAACGTAAACTGTTCTCTACGTTGAAAGAGGAAAAAAAATATCGGATTGAGGGTTTTGTATCTCAGATAGAATTGGTAGCAGATAAGGAAATATTTTGTTGAATCAAAACGGAAAGGGGAGTGTATGCATTTATATAAAATCGTTTTAGGGTTGGAGGAGAGGGCCTTTAGAAACGTTTTAGGTTAAGTGGAAAAAGAAAAATAAATTCACCAGGAGGCAACCGAGAAAGTGAAGTAGCTACCTTAGCTTCATTTGTTAGTGAGGAACTGTGACAGAGATCGTGTTAGAGAGGGAGAGAACACATTGTTTCTGCACCTGTTTAGCAGCACCGTGAGTGTAAGAGGAACCCTAGAGACCTTGTGACTTTACTGGGGAATCAAACAACTAGTGCGCAAAACC
This sequence comes from Vigna nakashimae, assembly GCA_034642375.1. NCBI lineage: Eukaryota > Viridiplantae > Streptophyta > Magnoliopsida > Fabales > Fabaceae > Vigna > Vigna nakashimae. Next base: position 29,219,404 of record CM067765.1, read on the forward strand.
TTGAAAGGCTAAGCACCGTTGGAAGAAGAGAATCCAAGTAAGGGGAGTGGCCAAGAAGTTATCATAAGTGTATAAGGGTTTTTATGTTTTTTAGCATATTGTGCTTGATGTTGTTATGGGTAACCTACTTTGCATGAGAGGAAGAGTGTTGGCTGTGAATGGGTATAATACCCTCGGGTCGCGTTGGGAATAACAAAAGTAGAGTGTTGGGTTAGTTTTGAATGAAGAATGTCCATGTGATGGTTATTTTTATGCTTCAAGTTCGAATCATAAAGAAGAGTAATATTATATTATTAAGATAAGGTTAGATAAGTGCATGGAGAGGGAAACGTGTGAGGATATGGGTTTTTTTTTGTAGTTTATGTTTTGGAAGATTGTCAAACTAGGCTAGTGCAACTTTTGGTTATTTTATTTCAAGTCGTATCATTCTTAAGGGTAAACCGTGGGATATTTTGTGTAGTCGTCTGAGTAACATAGGGTTGTGGTTGTAATATTGAGTTGGAATGATCCTGCTTTATGTGTAGCCAAGAGGTGTAGCGGTAGCACCCTGATGTTGTAAACTCTGCAGGGATGAGTTTAAAAGAAATAGATGCGTTTGGGAAATATATGAAACGGGTTGGTGTATAAGTAGAAAGCCTTGGGTTGCATGAGAAAGAGGGTGGTGTTGTTTGTGTGCATGGGGATGGTTAGTTAATGAAAGAAAGGAGGGGCTCACATGATTCTGTTTTGTGTGGGTGGAGAAGAGAAAAGGTAAGGCAGTGTATGGAAGAGAGAAAGTGAGAAGCTAGAGTAAAGGAGTTGCGCAGGATTATTACGGGAAAGGGTGAGACGTCGTTGAGAGTCTGTACTGCATTGAAAAGGGAGGTATGAGTCATTTGATTTAGAATAAATAGAGATCCAGTGGTGGTGAGCACAAAAAATGGTGTGAGAATAGAGTTCTTACATGCAGAGGAAGTTACGTATGGTTGTGCGGGATAAGAATAAAAGGAAATAAAGGGAAGAAAACAAAAGGGTTATGGGGGTGGATGATGGATGTATATGAATGTGTGCGTGAGAGATAAAGAAAGAAAAGTTTCTATTATGCATGGGAGTTACATTATTTAAATTGTTGTAGTTTAAGATTGTTATACTTTTGGTTCCATAGAAAGAGAAAAAGAGACGAGTATTGAAAGGTGGTAACGTAAAAGAATAAGGACTCCGCTATTTTAACAACGATTTTTTAAAACTATTTTGACAACGCCACATGTCACGATTCCATTGATCCATTTTGAATTTAATTTATTTTTAAAAATGTGGTTGAAACTGAGTAGGGTTTCTTAAAGTTGAGATTCCAAATATACCCCTAACCTTGTTTCATCCGGAATCAACGTTCTGTGTTATTCTCGTCGTTGTCTCTCTTCATTTGTCGTTGTCGCTCTTTGTTCTCTCTCTGTCTCCCTCTACTTTTGTGAAGGTTGTCTTCTTCGTTGAGGTTGTTGTGCGAAATGGCAACGTCCCGTGAGCATGGTTCGTCGAGCAAGGTAAATGTTTTCTCCTACCATTTCCTTCGTTCCGTTTTTAGTTTGGGTTTTGGGTTTGGGTTTGAGTTTATGTTGTTATGGTTTCTAGGTTTTTGTGTTTTGCTTATTTTGTTTTGGTTGATGCAGTTGACCGTTCGTCACTCTTTTTCAACAAAGTATATATGTACTTTGAACGAACGTTTGACAGACGAGTAGCGGTCACTGATTGTGAAGACTCCATTTGGGTGGTTTTTAGATTTGGGTGTTAATGTTAAACCAGGTAGGAATATATTGAGTGAGTTATATTGGTTAAATAGGTGGATTCCAGTAGTGGTTTTTTAATTGAAAATAAAGTTGTGAATATGAGTGAAAAGGATTTTTGTTTAGGATTGGGGTTGAGTTCAGATGGTGAAAATATTAACTTAAAGGACGAAATGGGAAGTAATACATGTGTGAAATACATAGGTAAAGGAACACAAGATTTGAATTTGATATACAAATTTTTAGTGAGAAAACACAAGAAAATGATACCTTGTTGTCCTTTTTGTAGCCTTTACATATTGGTAGGGATATGTGAGATCTTATTTCCAAAACGTAGCGAAAGAGTGTTTCCCATAATGTTTAAAATTGTTGACAATATAAGTGGTTTGGTTATTGTTGGGGTAGTCTAGTTTATCGTTTTTTTGTTATGTAGTTTGTGTAAAGCTTCAGAAGCTTTGAAGAAAGGCAAAGGTACAAGGAACATTTACGTTGATGGTTGTGTTTACATGGTGCAGGTAATTATTATTTATTGGTTTAAAATGTTATTTTTTTTTGTTGTGGGTTGCATTTAGTTTTTTCGCTAAATGTTAAGATGAACTATGTTTTTAGGTATGGTTTTATGAGCATTTCATTCCTCCCGAAGGTCCAATAGAAAAATTTCCAAGAATATTGCATTGAATGAATAAAAATGTGGGAGACAACTTCGTACAACGGGTTATGGAGACGAGTGTGGTATGTGGTTTGTTGTTTGAGTTTTTGATGTTATGATATATTGACAAAACTTTTATACTATGATATATATGGTTAAATTTTAGGTTCATGATGATGTTTATGTTGGTGCTTCAAGAAAGGATAAGAAGGATGAGAAGGATTACCGACCAACACCAAAAAAAAGGATGACAAACCAACACCAAAAAAGATACAAAAAAGAAAACGAAGAGAAAGTTTTATGCGTGCCTTAGACAATCAAGAATTTCTACTTGAAGAACTTAAAAGGAGGGTTGATGGTCTGCAGGCAAAATTGGCTGAAGAGAAGGCTAGAAGAAGAAATAAAGATTACGGTGGACAGAGTGTGCCTCGTACAGAACCATCCATGAACAATGGGTTTGTTTCCCCAAGTGGCATTGACACAAACCAACCTCCTTTGAAGACGTATGTGAGGGTTGGATCACGAGGGCGTTACAAGGACAAAGCACTTAGGACTCCATACACTGGAACTATAGTGCTTAAAATACAAAATGAGTGATATGTGTATTCATATGTTAAGAGAAAGTCAAACAACATTGTACATAGATGAACAACTAAGTGTAATGTAACCTATTTTATTGAATGATATAAAATATGCATATTTTCTTACATTACATATTGTTATTTTGAATTGAAATGTTATTTCGTTCATTGTTGTCATTGTGAAATGAGGTTTTGTTTGTAATGTTAATCAATAAATTGGTCAATTTGATTGAGTAGGAATGATGTTTGTTATGGATGAACAAAACTTTGTTTACAAGATGTATAACTTAGCAGAAGTTGCTAACAGTTGTGGTTTAAAAAACACTGTGGTAATCGTTTACAGGGTCCTGGTAAACGATTACACGAGAAAAATCTCTATTTTGTACAGAAATTACAACTACAGGAGCCAACTATGGTTACCTTTTGTGACCAATGTCAACATTTGTTGTTTTCTGACACAAGTCCAGTGATCTGAGTTGATTCTGGTGTTTAAGTGTCAGTAAAGGGTGGGAAGTGATGTTTGGTGACCCCATGATGGGGGAAAGTATCATTGTTTGTAAGATGAACAAGTTGGGAGAAGTGTTGAGTTCTGGTCTTGAAAAAAACAGTGTGGTAATCGTTTACATGGGCCTGGTAAATGATTACGCGAGACTATTATGTCTTTTGTACAAAAAGGTGCACTCTAGGAGCCAACTGTGGTGACCTGGGTGACCACTGACAAAATTTGTTACATTGTGACATAAGTGCAGTGCTCTTGAGTTGATTCTGGTGTTTAAGTGTCAGTAAAGGGTGGGAAGTCATGTTTGATGAATCCATGATGGGGAAAGTATCATTGTTTGTTAGATGAGCAAGTTGGGGGAAGGGGTGAGAGCTGTGCAGGGAAAACACACTGTGGTAATCGTTTACATGGGCTTGGTAAAAGATTACGCAAGACTGTTCTGTGTTTTGTACAGAAAGTTCCATTGCAGGAGCCAGCTGTGGTGACCTGGGTGACCATTGACAAAATGTGTTACTTTCTCACATAAGTCCAGTGCTCTTGAGTTGATTTTGTTGTTTAAGTGTGAGTAGAGGGTCGGAAGTGATGTTTGATGACCCCAAGATGGTGGAAGGGATCTTAGTTTGTGAGATGAGAAAGTTAGGGGAAGTGTTGAGTTCTATTCTTGAATAAACACTATGGTAAACGTTTACAGGGGCCTGGTGAACGATTACGCCAGACTGTTCTGTGTTTTGTACAGAAAGATCCACTACAGGAGCCAGCTGTGGTGACCTGGGTGACCAGTGATAAAATGTGTTACTTTCTGACATAAGTCTAATGCTATTGAGTTGATTCTGCTGTTTAAGTGTGAGTAGAGGGTGGGAAGTGATGTTTGGTGACCCCAAGATGGTGGAAGGGATCTTAGTTTGTCAGATGAGCAAGTTGGGGGAAGTGTTGAGTTTTGTTCCTGAATAAACATTATGGTAATCGTTTACAGGGGCCTGGTAAACGATTACGCGAGACTATTATGTGTTTTGTACATAAAGTTCCACTACAGGAGCCTGTTGTGGTGACCAGTGACAAAATTTGTTACTTTCTCACATAAGTTCATTGCTCTTGCGTTGATTCTGCTGTTTAAGTATGAGGAGAGGGTGGGAAGTGATGTTTGGTGACACCATGATGGTGGAGGGGTTCTTAGTTTGTGAGATGAGGAAGTTGGGGGAAGTGATGAGAGCTGTGCAGGAAAAAAAACTATGGTAATCGTTTACAGGGGCCTGGTAAACGATTATGCGAGTGAATTTTGTGTTTTATACACAAAGTTCCACTGCAGAAGCCAGTTGTGGTGACCTAGGTGACCAGTGACAAAATTTGTTACTTTCTCACATAAGTCTAGTGCTTTTCACTATATTTTATTGTTAACATGACCATTACACTATTGGTTATCTAACTTGGTATATTGTTTTAAGTATTTATGATAAATAATTCGTAAAAGCTTAAAGTAAACATTCATGATGAAAACCTTAAATCTTCGTAAAGCATTTGATTATTATAAACATGAAAATAAGGAAGTAGCAACACAGTAATCCATGGTTGTTTGTAATGAACGAAATAAACTCTAAACAAGCAATTCTAACTACGAGTTTCGTTATCAAAGCCGCTTCGCATGTGCTGTAGTTGTTCCTCAATGTTCCCAACTCGCGCTTGCAGCGCATCAAATCTTGTCCCCATGACCATGTCCATGTTTCCAAATCATGTTTCCAAGGATCAAATCTTGTACCAACGAAGGTCTGCAGTTGTTCGATGCGGTTTATGACATCACTTAGTGTTTTAGAAGAACCGACTAGTTCATTATCCTCGTCTTGTTCGCCTTGACGTTGTTCATTGGGGGGCGGGGGGCGTTCTCTTTGGGAACACATACCTTGTCATCATTTTGCACATAACTAAATGAGGCTATAACTTCATATTCCACTTTTTGCTTGAACTTAATTTCTGTAATAGGATCAGTCTTAGTAGGGACTCCAAAGTATTGGATGAAGATGGTTATAAAATGAGGATATGGCAACTTGGCGTTGTCCTTTAATGTCCTTTTCATCATATATCTGATAAGATGTCCCAAGTTAATATGTATGGAATTGAAAAGGGCCCATAGCAGCATAATATCCTCTTCGAATGCCTGACCAATATTGGTTGCACGAGGAATTAATACTCGAGTAAGAACGTAATGAAGTATCCTTGGTTGAACCTTCATTTGGCCGACCAGTATTCTACTTTGTATGTCAGCATCATCTCTATAGACGAGCTGCCTTGCACTAACAAAATCGTATTGCTCTTTCCACTCATCGACAACACCTCCTTCATAATGAACACCATCAGTTGGGAGGGTGGTGAGTTGATGAAAAAGATTAGGGTTAACTCTGATTTTGACCCCTTTTACTTGGTTTCGAATAACCCCGTTATCCGAAATGGACATGTTGTTGTAGAAGACTCTTACTAATTATGGGTAGTAATGTCTTCTTAAAGACACAAATTCCATCAGCCCAGCATCGGTCAATATGTCGTAGAATTGAAAATTTCTTCCTTCAAAGTAACCGTCCTCGAGATATTTGCTTTCCAATATTTCACGACTGAAAAAATGTAGTTCAAATTTCTCATATTGTTCATCCGACGAGAAGAGTTTATTGTTTGTCGTTGGTGGGGATGGTGTTGGACTATGGCGGCGACGACGTCCACCACGGGAAGAAGATGCCCTTTGTTTCTTGCTTGCATCATTAGCCATTGCAGGATTCTTAGGGTTTTGAGAGAGAAAATAATGTTGGAAAGGTACTTGAACAACGTGGTCAGTGGGTAGTTAAGTACAACAAAACTGAAGTGGGGGACGATTACAACGTGGTCAGTCGTGGGTAGTTATATGGACTGACCATCAACCTGTAATCGATTACAACTTATTTGTAATCGATTAGAAGACCGATTTTTTGTCCCAAACAATGCATTTCATATAGTACCCAGTATAACAATACATGATATGGGTTTTTAATAATGCGCATCAAGCAATTGCTTATCATATAATTCAAGTAATCAGTTACACATCATTCACAGAATAATGCAAATTTAATATAGATATAAAATACATAAAAGAAGAATAAGGAAGTTATATATATCAAATAATGTTGTTATAAAAATTGTTATGTACAACTCATAACAAGGACATAAATCCAGAAGGAGCCACTTTGGTTTGTTGTGATAGTTGGTAAGATTGGGATTGAAATTGAACAACCTCATCACTTTGTAGAACATCAGGTATCCTTCTCTCCAGAATGAACACAATTACATTTAGAAAAAATTATAACAAACTGAAGTAATTTATTTAATAAACAACTTAATTAATTACTCACAGCTTCTTGTACGGATGGTGTTGAAGTCTTTTTGGCTGAAGCCGAATTCCGTCTTTGGTTCTTTTCTCAACGGTTGACTTCAACCTATTTATGTGCGATCGTCCTTTTTGCTTAACAGCTAAAGGACTGTGAAGAAGTACATCAACACTTCCAACTCCAATATTGGGTATTGTACCGCTGACTGCATTATCATATCGTAGTTGACCTCCATCACTAATGATGTTATTTGTCATGGATGAACTGTACCCAAACTTTTTTCCAAGCAAATCAAGTTCTTTTTCCAATTGTTTAAAATTACTATATGTTGCTCTAATGAGTGTGTACCTTTGATGAAGTTGTTCCAACTAGAAGGAAGGATTGAATGCACCGGGAGGTTGAATCCAGAGATGGCAGCAGAGATGAAGATTGGAAATGCAGTGCAGACGTTGAATTCAGAGATGGCAGCAGAGATGAAGAATGAAAGTGCAGTGGCATAGGTGATGGTAGAGAAGCTTTTTGGAAAGTGGATAACTAGCTCAGGAGGCCTTCCACTGGAAGGAAGCTAGATGGAGAAGGGAAGCTCATTTGGAGTGACTTTTGGGCAGAGTTTTAGGTGCTGGAAAATGCATCAGCAGAGTAAAATTCCATATATCAAAAGTGTCATTACAATGGTGGCTACCATGCATTTATAGGAGATTCATGGAGCTACAACGAGAAAGCAAATGAACCATGTGTAAAATGTGAAACATTTATAAAAAATGTGCTTAAAACTAAAGCAGCATGTGAGCTAATGGTGTGGAGGAACGGATGTGCTGCTGTGGTGTGCGCAGTAAAGAGGGGTGGTGCAGCTAGCAATTTTGACCATCAACTGGACAGTTTTACCCTTCTCTTGTTGTCTCCAAATTCCACTTAAATTGAAGGAAAAGAACGTGTCCTGTTGTGTCCACATCTTCAATCTCTTCTTGAATTCTTCTAGCCATACTTCTAGTGATGGGTCCATGTCCTAAGTCATCATCTCCTTCCCCTTGAAGAGGATTTGTCCTCAAATCCAAAGCATCATCTGTATTGAATCCTGCAAAAGGACGAAGATCAGTAACATTAAAAGTAGAATGGACACCATACTCGGCTGGAAGGTCTAATTGATAAGCATTATTGTTGACCTTCTTAAGGATTTTAAAAGGACCATCTCCTCTAGGACTTAATTTGGACTTCCTTTGAATAGGGAATCTTTCCTTTCTAAGATGAAGCCAAACTAAGTCACCTTCATTGAAAATGACTTCCTTTTTACCTTTATTATGATACTTAGCATATCTCTCACTTTGTTGTTGTATTTGGTTACTAATCCTCTCATGAAAAGTTTTAATGAATTTGGATTTAGAGATTCCCTCTTGATGAACAAAATCATGTGAAGAAGGTAAGGGAATCAAATCCATAGGTGTGAGAGGATTAAAACCATATACAGCTTCAAAAGGAGAGATTTTTGTAGTTCAATGAACTACCCTATTATAAGCAAACTCCACATGTGGAAGATACTCATCCCAAGATTTGTGGTTACCCTTGAGGACTACTCGTAATAGAGTGGATAGAGATCTATTTACTACTTCAGTTTGACCATCTGTTTGAGGATGGCAAGTAGTAGAAAAAGAAAGCTTAGTTCCTAATCGAGACCATAAGGTTCTCCAAAAGTGACTAAGAAATTTTGAATCTCTATCAGAAATGATAACTCGAGGTAGTCCATGAAGTCTAACCACATCTCGAAAGAATAACCTAGCCACATTGCTTGCATCATCTATCTTGTGGCATGGTATAAAATGAGCCATTTTGCTAAAACGATCCACAACCACAAAAATAGAACCAAAACCCCTTGATGTTTTGGGTAGTCCTAAGACAAAATCCATGCTAATATCTTCACAAGGAGTTGAAGCAATGGGTAAGGGAGTATAAAGACCATGAGGCATTGCTCTAGATTTGGATGTTAAACAAGTAATCCACTTGAAACAATGCCTTTGGACTTCTCTCCTCATGTGGGGCCAAAAGAATTTCTCTTTTAGCATGCTTAAGGTTTTATCAACCCCAAAATGCCCCATCAACCCTCCCTCATGCATTTCTTTGACAAGGAGTTTTCTTTGTGAGCCTTGAGGTATACAAATTTGGCCCTCTTTGAAAAGATACCCATCTCTCACATAGAATCCTCCTTGTGGTTTTTGCAAACATTCCTCATATAAGGTGGCAAAGTCACTATCTTGAGTATACAATTCTTTTATGTTATCAAATCCAAGAATTTGAGCTCCTAAAGTGGCTAGTAAAATATTTCTTCTTGACAAAGCATCTGCCACTATATTAGCCTTTCCTTTCTTGTATTTGATAACATAAGTGAATTGTTCAATGAATTCCAACCACTTAGCATGTCTCTTTTGCAACTTGTGTTGGCTCTTCAGGTATTTTAGTGATTCATGATCACTATGAATAATAAACTCCTTGGAAACAAGATAATGTTCCCAAGTTTGAAGAGCCCTCACAAGAGCATAAAGTTCTTTGTCATAGGTGGGGTAATTACAAGAAGCACCATGAAGTTTTTCACTAAAATAAGCAATTGGGTGTCCTTCTTGTAATAACACAGCACCTATTCCATGTCCAGAAGCATCACATTCTAGCTCAAAAGTTTTGGCAAAATTTGGCAGAGCTAGAATGGGAGCTTGAGTAAGCTTTTCTTTAAGTAACTCAAAAGCCTTTTGTTGTTTGTCCCCCCAAATGAAAGTAACATCCTTTTTCACCAACTCATTGAGAGGTGAAGCTAGACTAGAGAAGTTAGGTACAAATCGTCTATAGAAGCTTGCCAATCCATGGAAACTCCTAACTTCTCCTACATTCTTTGGTATGGGCCATTCTTGGATGGCCTTTACCTTCTCAGGGTCAACATGAACCCCACTTTTATTGACTATAAAACCAAGAAAGATGACACTATCAACACAAAAGGTGCATTTGTCAAGATTTGCAAACAATTTATTGGTTCTAAGAATTATTAGAACAGCTTTCAAATGTTTTTCATGATTTTGCAAATCTTGACTATATACCAATATGTCATCAAAGTACACAACTACAAACTTCCCAATGCAGTCCCTTAAAACATGATTCATAAGCCTCATGAATGTACTTGGGGCATTTGTAAGACCAAAAGGCATTACCAACCACTCATATAACCCAAATTTAGTCTTAAAAGCAGTTTTCCACTCATCACCTTCTTTGATTCTAATTTGGTGATATCCGCTCTTAAGATCTGTTTTTGAGAAAATTTGAGCCCCATGTAATTCATCCAACATATCATCAAGTCTAGGGATGGGATGTCTATACTTTATGGCGATATTGTTGATAGCCCTACAATCACAACACATGCGCCACTTCCCATCCTTTTTGGGCACCAACAACACTGGTACAGCACAAGGGCTTAGGCTTTTTTGAACCAAACCCTTATCTAGTAATTCTTGGACTTGTGACTCAATCTCTTTGGTTTCTTGGGGATTAGTCCTATAGGCAGGCCTATTAGGAAGAGTTGCCCCTGGTATGAAATCAATTTGATGTTCTATTCCTCTTAATGGTGGAAGCCCATTTGGAATTTCTTTGGGAAATAGATCATCAAATTCCTTCAAAAGCTTTTGTATTGCCAAAGAAAGAGTATCAGTCTGAGTCTCACTAGATGTGCAGATGAGTGTTCCTTGGCAAAGAAGGTATGAAGGTTGCTCAACTTGAAGTGTATTGTTTAAAGTCTTTTTATTTAAAAGAACTTCATGTTGAGTGACCTTGTGGGAAGTAACACTGGACTCTATGACTTCTCCGCTCTGTTGTTTTGGCATTTTTTTTCTTTTTCTGTTTCTTTTCCTGTTCCCTAGCGGACTTCATTTGTGCTTGATCTTGTGCCACCTGAGTAGGTGTCAAAGGTTGAAGCACAAATTTCTTGTCTTGTTTGTGCACAATTATGGTATTGGTAAGACCATGGTGTATAGTGTTATGATCAAATTGCCATGGTCTTCCCAATAGCACATGGCAAGCTTCCATAGGAACTACATCACAAACAACTTCATCTTTGAAGTTCCCTATGGATAGAGCCCCTTTAACTTGATTCTTGACTGTAATGTCCCCATCTTCATTTAGCCAATGAAGTCTATAAGGTTTGGGATGGGGTATTACAGCAAGATTCAGCTTTTCAACTAGTCTGGTACTACAACAATTTCAGCAAGAACCACTATCAATAATGAGAGAACAATAGTTTTCTTAAATTTTACACCTTGTATGAAAAATGTTCTCTCTTTGTGATAGTTGTTCCAGACTTGGTTGACTGCTAAGCACCCTTCTCACCATGAGAAGTTGACAATCATCCGCAAACACTTCCTCTTCTTTTTCTGATTCACTCTCACTATCACTGGTAGGGGATTCACTTTCACTGCTATAGATGTCCTTTCCCTTTAAAAGAATAGTTCTCTTAGTAGGACATTGAGCAGCTATATGACCCCTACCTAAACACTTGAAACACTTTATATCACTTGTGCGAGTGTGTGAAGAGGACTCTTTGTTTGGCTTTTCAACTATTTTGGCTAGAGGTTTGAGGGGTTCTTTTGCTTTAGTAAATTTTGGCTCAAAGGGAGACTGAAATCTTTTGGCAGAAATTTTTCGTTGATTTTGTTGTTCTACCTTTATACACATTTGAACAAGTTCATTCAAATCTCTATAAGGTAGAAGTTCAACTTTATCCCTTATGTCCAAATTTAACCCACTCAAAAATCTAGCTAAAGTAGTTTCCTCTGCCTCTGTGATCCCTGCTCTCATTATGTATAGCTCCATTTGTTGTCTATAGCCTTCAACAGACATAGACTTTTGTTGCAACCTTTGGAGCTTATCCATAAGTTCCCTTTTATAGTAAGAGGGAATGTGCCTTTTCTTGAGAGCAGCTGTGAGTTCATTCCAATATTTAATGGGAGGAAGTTGTTGTCTCAGTCTCTCTTTGACTAAAGCAGTCCACCAATACATTGCATACCCTTGAAAACTAAGGGTAGCTAGAGAGACTTTCCTTTCCTCCGACACTTGTTGACAGGCAAATATTTGCTCTACTTTCATTTCCCAGTCAAGGTAAGCCTCAATGTTATCTTTCCCATGAAAATGAGGCAATACCACATTGACTTCCTTAGGAGGAGGAGGAGGATTTTCATAGTCACGCCTACGCCTTCTTGATGAAGAAGGATAGTAATCTCCTACTCTTAAGTTTTCTTGCTCACTTTGGGATTCTACACTCAGGCTTCTTTCCCTATATTGAACTTGTTCATCTCTTAGCATTTTCAACTCATTAGTAACCATGGCATTGTGTAATTCTCTTTGAATCTTTTCTTGCCCTATTTTCCTTTCAATTTCTTTGAGTTGATTGACAAGAGTTTGAAAACAAAATTGTTCTTTAGGTTCCTCATTAATTCTAGGGGAATGTCTTCCAGACATTTTATGCACTTAAAAATTTTCTTGAAGTAAAGACTAAGAGAGTTCACTTGAGGACAATATTCCAGGTAAGAGAGGTGGACCTTGTAGGTCGCTTAAGTACCAAGTCTTGCCTTGCCAAATATAGCCTTAGTTACTTACTAAAAGTCTTTAAATCAAAATCACTTCTAAATTCACTAAATATATGGAGACAAACAAACACAAAGAAAGAAAACCTTAGACTCTAAAGTCGGACTCTAAGACTTCCTATGCGAAACTTGCAAAAATTAAAACCAAATTAAAGGTGAGGTCTCCTAGGTGAGGCTTAGACTTTTTGGATCTAAGACACACTCACCGTCTACCAATTTTAAAAATGATGAGACTTTAAGTCAAGTTAGCAAATGAGAGAAGAACACTTATGAGCTCTTCCACTTCACTTGCTTGAAATGGCCAACTTACAAGAATGAAAAAGAAAATCAAAAAGCAATACAATGGAAACAACAAAACAAAAAATTGAAAGAACACAAGGTAGTTTAATGTGGCAGCTTTGGTTGCTCTCAAACAAGTAATGAATCAGGAGTGATTCATGCAAATCTCTCAGCTGCAGAGTGAACTATGCTGTTGTTGCAGCCACAAAAATTCATGCAGACCAGTGAAAAAAACGTGGTCCTGCTGCACCAAAAATCAACTCCAAAGTTGATCTTTCCTTGCTCCAATCCACTGCCTAAGATGCTACCAGTGTTATAGGACCACCTGAGATAATTCTGCACCCAACAAAGAGCTCATACAGACCACCAATAATCAATTATTAAGCCAGAAAATCAACACTGCTGCTGCCAGAAACTGTTAAACCAGAATGCACAACTGTAGTTTTCTCAAACAGCTTATGTGCAGGATTTTCATACAACTTAAATCAATCAATTAATCGGTTTCCAATGAATGGTGGCACTCAAAATGAACTTAGGAAAGGATCTAGAGTGGATTTGAAAAGCAAGAAACAAAGATAAGTTGCAGCTATGATCAATTCGAAACCAAATTTAAACTAGGCAAAGTGTTTGACAAAATGCCTAGCAGAAGGCTGAAAAAAATGTGCATCAGAGTTTTAAATTTTTCTTGGCACTGGTTCACACAGCTTTTTACAGTGCAGTTTATGGTAAGATTTGAATTGTGCACTTCTTTTAATTCAATTGAACCAAGCTTTTGCTACCAATTCTGAACTAACTTTGATGCAGTAATCACAACAAGCTTTCAAATTAAAAATTCTGCAACTATACCAGAAAAATATGCTTAAAATTTGGTAGTTTGAATGGTCATTTTGCACAAACGAATTTGGACTCTTAATTTTATGATTTGAGCAAATTTGTTTTACCAAATATGACTTGTGCACACTGCCAGCAGAGGCTAAATGCTTGTAAATCAAAATTTTACTGGTTCAGTTGCCTTTTAACACCAAATTTGACCAATTAACTAACCAAACTTCAGCAGAGGATTCAAACAGAATTGTAAACAATTTTTATGACTTCAGGACAACAAATGAAACTTGAACAAGACTCTAGGAATGACTGAAAAGATGTCCAAATATGAATTCTAATCTGGACAGATTCAAAATCATGAAAAAAAACAGAACAAAAGAAAACTCATTCAAGAGAAACAATGCAGATTGGTCCAACTGCTGTATCAATTAATTTTTGGATTATACAAAATGATGCAACCAGATTTATTGTCTTAAACAATTCACTGTTCAAATGGTATGCACTCATTATAATTGCAATACATCAACACAGCCAGGAATGATGTTTCTATATAGTGCAGTTTCAGAAAATGAAAAACCAGATTTGAACCAGATTTGAATATGCATCAAATGGCACCGTACTGTGATGGATTTCAAGATACACTGAGCTCTTTAATCATTGCTCATCTGATGTGCTTCTATTGAAAATCCAATCAAACACAGCAGATTTATCCCCAAACCAGTTTCAACTCAGAAATTTGACAAAATAAACCAAAACACATTACTGGACATGACAGAATTAGATTTCCAAATTAAAAGACTCAAAGCAAAGAAGTCACCGATTAAAATGATGAACAATAAAGCAATTAAAAGCTGGAACAAACGAATCAAACACTGGAATCTATTGGAATTAAAATTGCAATGAAACAGTATGCACAGAATGAAGAACACGACAGAAATGGTGATGACAGAATGAAGGAACAATTGACTTAGCTGGAGCGTGATGCAGAACCAAGGCTCTGAATACCACTTGATGAAGTTGTTCCAACTAGAAGGAAGGATTGAATGCAGCGGGAGGTTGAATCCAGAGATGGCAGCAGAGATGAAGATTGGAAATGTAGTGCAGACGTTGAATTCAGAGATGGCAGCAGAGATGAAGAATGAAAGTGCAGTGGCATAGGTGATGGTAGAGGAGCTTTTTGGAAAGTGGATAACTAGCTCAGGAGGCCTTCCACTGGAAGGAAGCTAGATGGAGAAGGGAAGCTCATTTGGAGTGACTTTTGGGCAGAGTTTTAGGTGCTGGAAAATGCATCAGCAGAGTAAAATTCCATATATCAAAAGTGTCATTACAATGGTGGCTACCATGCATTTATAGGAGATTCATGGAGCTGCAACGAGAAAGCAAATGAACCATGTGTAAAATGTGAAACATTTATAAAAAATGTGCTTAAAACTAAAGCAGCATGTGAGCTAATGGTGTGGAGGAACGGATGTGCTGCTGTGGTGTGCGCAGTAAAGAGGGGTGGTGCAGCTAGCAATTTTGACCATCAACTGGACAGTTTTACCCTTCTCTTGTTGTCTCCAAATTCCACTTAAATTGAAGGAAAAGAATGTGTCCTGTTGTGTCCACATCTTCAATCTCTTCTTGAATTCTTCTAGCCATACTTCTAGTGATGGGTCCATGTCCTAAGTCATCATCCTTCTACGGATATTTTTGCTCCACCGCCAATAAGGAATGCCGACAAATGATGCCTCTAAACTCAAATAATAGAGATGGCATCAGAAAAGACATCAAAAAGTGCAAAAGGAGAAGCCGCAAGTACCGCTCATCTAGTTTCACCATGAATATGGTGAACTAAACCTTGTATTGTTCTTGGGGAATCAATGTAGTATTGTGAAACTCTCATATATGGAATTTGTTTTAACATCTTACTTTTAAGACTTATGCTTTCTTTCATCATTAGTTAGGGTTTTTCCTCTTTGCTTATTGCTTGCTTTGTTTAACTCATTCATTGCCATGATTATTGATTTTGTCGATATGGGAACATACGGGGAAATCTAGATCCGGGGAAATTCTCCCAATAGCATATTGGTTGCCTTTAAGCTCCTGCACTTCAGAACTAATTACTAGGAATGCTACGAATTGTATGAACTCGTAATTAAGGATAGGCCTTCTTGCAAGGTGATTTAGAGAGTGGCATTAACAATTGATGAAAAGAATGTTGAATTCCTAAAGTATATGAGAGTGAATAAGATGAAATTGATAACTCCCAACAACATACTCATCCATATAATTCATTAAAGTGTTTGTATTATGTCTTTTCCATTGATCAAATTCATGCATACATGTTTATTTACTGTCTTTTGCATATAAAACTACAATCAATTTGTTCTTAAGTCTTAAATAATCAACAAATCACATAACTAAACTAGGCCGTGAGTCCTTTGGGAGAACGATACTTGGTCTTACCGAGTTTTATTACTTGAAACGCTTCGGTCACACTTGCCGATTGTTAAACAAGTTTGTAGCGCCGTTTTTCGGTGTTCATAAATTTGTCATCAAGTTTTTGGCGCCGTTGCCGGGGACTCGTGGTTTAACTAGTTAATTTGTGTGATTATTGATTATCTTTGACTTGAATTTTGAAATTTGAATTTCTGTTTTTATTTTGTGTTTTTATTTTTTGGTTTTTGTTTTATTTTATTTTTTGTTTTCTTTTTTTGTTTTTATTTTTCTTCTTATCTCTAAATTTTATATCTTTTTTGCTAACCAATTCTTCTAGGGTTTTGTTTTCTTGTGTATGCAGGAGGCAATCCAAACCAGGAGCAAGAAAACTGCAGAACCACTTCTTGAAGGTTTAGACGAGAGTAGACGGAGGAGAAGAATCCGTACATCTAGAGAACTGTTCCCTCCTCCGGAAATTCTGTTGCAACCATCACCACAAGGTTCTCACCATAGCACTGAGAACATGGAGAATAATAATATCAGAAGAACTCTTGCAGATTACACAAATATAGCTGGACCTCAGCATTTTAACAGCATAGCAAGACCAAGAGTCAATGCAGCCAACATAGAGGTCAAACCAGCGTTGATCCAACTAGTAAAAAGTAATCAATTCAATGGGTTGTCTCACGAAAGCCCATATGAGCACCTCACCAAGATGATGCTTGACGCCTCAGCAGGAGGAAACATCAAATGGAAAACTCCAGAGGAAGCTACAGAAATCATTGAAAATATGGCTACTAGTGACAACGAGCTAAACAGTTAAAGAGGAGCTCCTATCCAACAAAAAGGAGTTCTACAATTACAAACAAATGATGCCTTGCTAGCACAGAATAAGATACTAACTCAACAACTGGAAATTCTTACAAAAACACTTGCACAATTACCTAAAGAGTTAAAGACTGTTGCACAGGTTCAATCACCGTTGTGTTAATTATGTGGGGGTGACCATATCAATGGTCAATGCGCCTTTCCAGCAGAAGCCGTAGAGGATGTTAATTACATGGCCAATCAATACCGTTAGGGGAATTTCAATCAAGGGTGGAAACCACACCCAGGCATTGGTCAAGGACAAACTGGGCAAGCTGGGCAATTTAACAAGCAACAACAACAACCAACCGTATGGCAGCAGATTTCTATACTTAATGAAAGGTCAATAAGGATGGAAGAAACTTTTAATCAGTTCATACAGAAAATTGAGTCTACTCAAAAGAGCACTGAAGCTGCTATCAAGAATTTGGAAACTCTTAATCAGTTCATACAGAAAATTGAGTCTACTCAAAAGAGCACTGAAGCTGCTATCAAGAATTTGGAAATTCAGATGGGTTAGATCACTAAACAGGTGGAAGAGAGGCCAAATAAAAATTTTGGGGCTAATACTGAGGTTAACCCCAGAGAAGAATGTAAAGTGTTAGAGAGTGCTAAAGATGAGACAGTTGAGTTAGAAAAAGGAGAGACAGAAAAAGGAGAGACAGAAAAAGAAAAGAGAGAAAAGAGAGAAAAAGAAAAATAAGAGAAAAAAAGAGAAAAGAGAGATAGAGAGTAAAGATATTTTTCCTTTTCCAATAAATCAAGAGAAACAATTTGATTTTACAAAATTATTCAAGATGGTGGACAATGATGCACCTTGGGAAGAAATATTACAACAAATTACAGTTTATACTAAATCTGAGGACGATGTCTCTACAAAGAAAAGACGTAGAGATGGTGAAGCAAAGAAGTATAAAGCTGTTAAAAAGGAGACATTCCCTCCAAAAGCAAAAGATCCAGGAGGCTTTTCCATTCCATGCACAATAGGGAAGAAAAGGATTAAAAAAGCTCTACTTGATTTAGGTTCAAGTGTTAACTTGATACCTTATTCTTTACTGGAGCATATTGGTGATGTGGATGTGAAGCCTACAAAGATTAACTTAGTAATGGCAGATGGATCTTCAAAGGAAACCTATGGAATAGCAGAGGATATTATAGTTTGTGTAGGCAAACTCCAGTTCTTCTAGACTTTGTGGTGATGGAGATGGAGATTGAAAAGATACCTATTATTCTTGGAAGACCGTCTATGAAAACGGCCAAAGCTATCATTGATGTGAACGAAGGTATAGTGGTGCTCCAAGACAGAGAAGAGAGAGTTGTTGTAGATGTCTTTAAAAAAGAGAGGCAGATGCAGGAGGAAGAAGCTAGTCATAAAGCTGCATTTCAAGATGTACACATGACTAGCCCTGAAGATGAAAAGCCCAAGGTTAAAGGTAAACATTGTTTATTGTTTCAGGTACAGGAAGGAGAAAAGATTGGAAGAGGAAGAAAATTTCCTGATGACTGGATGAAAGAACAACTCCAACTTGGTACACCTGTGAGATTCAAAAACAAGTTGTGGGTTGTGAAAGACTATAAAGAAAAGGAGATGATAGAGATAAAGTCTCCATATTCTAGAAGAGTCAAAACAGTACACAGGAAACAGTTGAGGAGTTGGTGGGACAAGGACATCAACCATGAAGAAGGAACTTGAACTTTATTGGGTCAAGCTAATGACGTTAAAAGAGCGCTTGCTGGGAGGCAACCCAGTGATTTAAGAATTTTTTATTTTATTTTGGTTTTGTAATTTTTAATCAGTTGGACATTATTTTTGTAAATATTCTTTTGGATATAGCATCTACTGAAGGATGCTAGGTGGTTTAGTATCTAATGAAGGATACTAGGTTTGTTACACCTACTTATGGGTGTTGGTAAGAAAGTTTTGCACCTACTGATGGGTGTTGGTGGATTTTGGGTCAGGCTCGTGACGTTAAACAAGCGCTACCTAGGAGGCAACCTAGTTGATTGATTATATTGTTTCTGTTTGTTTTATTGTAGTTGCATAATAGGGTTTTGCATGAGTAATCTGAAAATTTAATTGCAGGGAACCAGTGAGGGGCATGAGTAGGAGGCACCTAGGGTAAGCTAGGAAGAAGAAAAGCACAACACGAAAGTGCCACTGAGCGGCAAACTACCGCTGAGCGGTAGTATCGCAGAACGGGCTTAGGTTGCCCCTTAGCGGAACCCGAGCCCATTAGGGTATTTTTATACCCTAAGCTGCGCATTATGTTGTCTTTTCAAACTTTTCTCTGCACACACACTCCTACATACCTTTTCAAAGGTTCTCTACATCTTTTCCCTCTTCCCTCTTGAGAAAATATCCCTTTCACTCACTTTCTCACTAGTTTTCCATCTAAGTTTGGGGTTGGGAGAGAGCATTATTGAAGGGGCTGATTTCTTCATTGTGGTTTACTAATGCTTAACAATGTATCTTGTGGTTTTGTGAATCATGTTTGATGTAGGGATGGCCTCCTCATCGGGCAAAAAGAATCAAGACTATAAGATCCAAGAAGAAGGAGAGGAAGAAGACTCTGACGATAGCATGAGTTGATGAGGAACTGAGATAGAATTCACTGATGGATGCTATCAGTACTAGAGTAGGATTTGTTTTATCTTCTGTTTTGTTTTGTACATATTTTTGTTTTTAAGAATAGGGTTTGATGTACTCAATTGGAAACTTTGTTTGTTATGATGGTTTGCTTATGATTGTGATGGTTTGATAAGTAATGCTTGATGATGCTTTGAGATTGATTGATGTTGAGATGTGCACATTAAATGCTTATACAGGTGATTCACAAGCTTTGTGAACAAATGCATGATGTTGTGATTGTGATTGTGAGATTAAGCAGGATGTGTATGTCAAATGTGAATGAGCTTATATGTGAGGTTTTGAGCTCCAGAGTTGTTATGATTGAATGTTATCACTTTGAAAGCATGAATGATTTTGTCCAGGTTTTCTATGATTGAATCAATTGCTTGTTTTGCATCATATGATCAAGGCCATTTGTTGGTAACCCTTTTTATTGGCCAAATTCATGAAGTTAGCCCTCTAAAAGAGAACACTTTGTGTTCTATCCTTTGAACCCTTAGCCTTGAACATAATTTGAAAACCCTTGTTGAAAAGCTTTACCTTGATTTAAGTAGAAAATCTTCTGTGGTATTGATAAATGTTCAAGTTTGGGGTTGTTGGCAAAGTATGAAAAAGAAAAAGGAAAGCATTGAGCTAAGAGCTAAGAAATAAGAATGTGAAAAGAGAAAGAATAGAAAAGAAAAAGTAAAGCTCAATGCAAAGGAAAATTGGGAAAAGTAAGAATGATTGTGTTGATATGATTCTCTTAACTCAAGGGTTTTGTGATCTAGAAAAACCAATTTTCTTGTTAGCCCAGCCACGTTATAAGCCATAGAAAAGTGTTTGTGATGATGCATGCTTGTGAATGTTTTTTATTGTGGTTAAATGAAAGGCAAAGTTGATTCATGTGACATTGTGATAGTGGAGTGAATGAGTGATTACCTCTTATACACTTGTGTTTGAGTGAAACACTTTACCTAGTGAGGAAATATTCATTGAGCACATGAACATCCATGTTTAGTTGATTAATCATTCATGAAAATTAGCATTTGTTGGATATTAAGTGACTTTGTGAACACCAAAGCATGTGCACGTCTTGATTGAAACTTTTGTCATGAGTTTGATTGAAGTTTTTACTTATCTTGAAAAAAGGATTTTTGAATGAGTGAACTGTTATACAGATTGGTAGAAGATTGAGTTACATCTTGTTTGCTTGAGGACAAGTAAAGTTCTAAGTTTGAGGTTGTGATAACAGTTGAAAAACTGTTATTTTCATGCTTAAAATTGATACTAAAAGCAACCTTTAACACTTAGAAACTAGCTTGAAATCATGCTTTTGGTTATATTTTTAGAAATAAGAGAGTTGGACAAGTTTATGCTTGATTTCAGTGTTTTTATGCAGGTTTTAAGGTGAATTTGGTGAAAGAAGTGAAGAAGGATAGAGATGGAATCAGAAAAGACATAAAAAAGTGCAAAAGGAGAAGCCGCAAGTACCGCTCAACGGTAGTTTACCGCTGAGCGGTACTCAGAAACCGACGTTGGATCCGCTAAGGGGTAAAATGGCCGCTAAGGGGAGAAAAACAACTCACGCACTTACCGCTGAGCGGCAGTTTACCGCTGAGCGGCACTTTTATGGGCTTGGGCCTAATTTTTCTGTATTTTTAGAATAATATATAAGCTTTAGGACGTCCTAGGGTTTGTATCTTTGGCAGAGACAAAGCAAATACTCTCTTTTCCACCCCTTTGAAGGAAGATCTTGGATGCTTAGGCTACCTCTTCACCTTTCTAGGATTTTATCTTTCATTCTTCCATTATTGTTCATCTAGTTTCACCATGAATATGGTGAACTAAACCTTGTATTGTTCTTGGGGAATCAATGTAGTCTTGTGAAACTCTCATATATGGAATTTGTTTTAACATCTTACTTTTAAGACTTATGCTTTCTTTCATCATTAGTTAGGGTTTTTCCTCTTTGCTTATTGCTTGCTTTGTTTAACTTATTCATTGCCATGATTATTGATTTTGTCGATATGGGAACGTACGGGGAAATCTAGATCCGGGAAAATTCACCTAATAGCATATTGGTTGCCTTTAAGCTCCTGCACTTCAGAACTAATTACTAGGAATGCTACGAATTGTATGAACTCGTAATTAAGGATAGGCCTTCTTGCAAGGTGATTTAGAGAGTGGCATTAACAATTGATGAAAAGAATGTTGAATTCCTAAAGTATATGAGAGTGAATAAGATGAAATTGATAACTCTCAACAACATACTCATCCATATAATTCATTAAAGCGTTTGTATTATGTCTTTTCCATTGATCAAATTCATGCACACATGTTTATTTACTGTCTTTTGCATATAAAACTACAATCAATTTGTTCTTAAGTCTTAAATAATCAACAAATCACATAAATAAACTAGGCCGTGAGTCCTTTGAGGGAACGATACTTGGTCTTACCGAGTTTTATTACTTGAAACGATTCGGTCACACTTGCCGATTGTTAAACAAGTTTGTGGCGCCGTTTTTCGGTGTTCATAAATTTATCATCAAGTGTCTTTGATGAAACAATTCATCCTTGACCGAAACTCTGTTTGGACCTCCTCAAATTTTGCATGTGTGTACTCAACTTGAAATTGTCTCTCAATCGGTGACTGAGAGCCACATGCAACCGTGGTGTTGAGGGAAGAGAAGTCATCTTGTATTTCTTTTTCGGCCTTCACCCTTAGGGCATTGTCGTATTGAACCACAAATTGTTGAAATGTGGTACTAGAATTGATAAATGCATCAAAAAAAACATTCATTTCCGCACTTCTTTGAGTTGTTGACATGCCTGCCCAGAAATGCTTCCTCAAGTAACAAGGAACCCATTTATGTCTCTCTTCATACAAATTACATTGTCATTCATTCTCCTCCAATCCATGTTTGGTCAGTAGTTCTTCCCAACCATTTTCAAATTCTGTTGGACAACCACATTCAAAAATAAGCGTTCGCTTTTGATAGCCACATAATTTTTATAGGCTTGAAAATTTTCTTGTAACTTCTTCATGATGTGCCATAAACACCACCTGTGCCTTGTATTTAGAAACACTTCTTCAATGGCATTGGTCATTGCCCTACATTGGTTAGTTATAATCCCATCAAGGGCCTTATTACGCATGCATCTAAGCCAACATTGGAACAACCATACAAATGAGGCAATGACTTCCGACGAGAGCAATCCACAACCAAGTAAAATGGAGTGTCCATGATGGTTAAGTCCAACAAAAGGCACAAATGGCATGTCATACTTATTTGTTAAGTACGTGGTGTCGAAGGACACCACATCACCAAATTCTTCACATGCGGTTCTTGCATCGGCCTAAAACACACTACAAATTCTATTCCCTTCGTCCAATGCAATGTCATAGAAGAACTCGTTATTGAAATCTTTCATTAAAGAAAAGTGTCGTAGGAAGGTCAGACCATCACTATCCTTACATAAAGATCTTTTGTGTTGGCCAATGTAGTTTCTCGCATCTTTCTCGACGAATTCCATGTTTTCAAATCCACCTGCATCAGTGACGATGCTAAGGAAACTCTTATTAATCTGAACTCCCGCATCATCGTTGATGTCCAAGGTGTGTTTAGCTTGCATGCTTAATTTTCTATTTCCAGCAATTAGCTTTGAGTTATTCGGGCAAAGATCATGGTTGTGCTCTAGAACAATGGTCCTTATAAACCAATTATCGTCCTTCCTTGCAATGATTATCCCAGTTGGACATTGCTTAGTTTTTCTAGGAAGAGTTTTTACCTCGGGTTTGATGGAAGACACATATTTCCCTTCCCTTGAGCAAACTAATCTCAAGTAGTACACATTGTTGTTGTTATCTTTTTTAGAAGTTCTTGTCCGCACAACAAAGCCACATGCAATAGCGTAGTTTGTGTAATTTTTTTTGCTTCTTCCATTGTCTGAAAACACATATGCAACGTTGGTTCCAAGTCAAAAAAGCTTTCATTACGGTCATCAATATTTCCATTAAACTAAGGCACTTCAAGCACAGTACTTGTGCTGTTAGACATCACAACCACGTTTAGAATGCTTGATAGTAGTGAAAAAAAAATTGGGATCATTCATGTATTACAAATAACAGAATTCACTATGCAGAAAGACCAACCATCACATAATAATTCATAACAAAATGGCCATGAACATATAGATTAATGGGAAATTATTTTTTTGGCATTTAATACTCGAAAATTGACCAATAAATAAATAAAATAAAATAAATAAAATACATTCATAACAATGAGCAATGGAAGGAACTTAATGCCTTATGAAATTAAATAAAAAGAAAGAAATACATTCATACCTATGATAACGGTTGAAAACCCGTTATTTCTATACTTAATTTTGATATTAAAAAGGTTTAATCATTCACTAAGTCCCTATTTTCGCATGGAATCTCAATTTCGTCCCTTTCTTTCTGAAAATATCAATTGGGTCCCAATTTTATGAAAATTGGGACAAATAGATCCTTTCCGTTAAATAGTGTCAAACGGCGTTATAGTGTGTGTGACGTGGCACGCTGTACTCTGACGTGGATGACTGAAGAATCTTTCGTTTTCCTCTTCCTCTTTTTCTTTCTTTTCTTTATCATTTTCTTCCTCCTTCATCCAACTCGTCATTATTTGTATTATCATTTTCTTCCTCCTTCATCCTCATTATCTGTATCATCATCCTAACTTCTGACTTCCAAGGTGGAAGGCACAACGACATCCCCCAAGTCGGAGGGAAGACGCCGGCGGCAAGCTCCATTGGTTCTAGGCAATGCCGGCGCCAACCTCCACAGTGGCGACCATGCAATAGTGGTGGAGAGAGCTCGACGGAAACCCTAGCATTGATTATTTTAAGGCAGAGAAGTGAAAGAGACAAGTGGTGATGGGACCATACTTCACGGGGCTGCTTTTCCTTTCCTTCTCGTGACAGACACCCTTCTCAATCACACTCTTCAAATAACTATTTTTCTCTGTATTTACTTACCTTTTAATAACATTTTTCTTATTAAATTGGAAAAAGAGTTTTGGATAATGTATTTGTAGTTCATTGTGCCTGCAAAAGATATAACGGCAAATTTTCTGAAATAAGGTTTTATGGTGAATTAGAATGATATTTTTATAAAATTGTCTTTTCATAAAGATGTTGGTACAGTTGAACTGTCTACATTTTAAGTAAATTTTGAATTTTTATAGATAGAAAAGATATAACAGAGAAGGAGAGTGCCCTGAAAAGTAGTTATCTTCAGAAATAAACATTAGTCATAAATGAAGAGAGATACTTCACACTTATAAACATTTCACATGAATTTCTGTATTTTTCTTTTTCACTTTCTCCTTTCAAAATTGATGGAGGGGCACATGTATTCAAGATGGACGAGGATTTTTAACTTTTTAGAATCTTTGCTAATTATTTTGTTAGTATTTTAACTTCACTCATTCTAATACTGCCTGTATTTCACTGTACCATATCTCCGTCACCTGCAAAGGAGGGAGGCTTCGATGGCGGCGGCGGCCGTGAACATAAACTGGCGGAAGCAAACCCCTCCCTGGGTTACCATTTTCGAAGCAAGAAGAGGGATAAAGGGTAGTGACGTCGTGGCCGGTGGTGGCTCCGACGGAGGAGGCGGCGACCGGTCTGGCAGGGGAGATTTGATTGTGTTTGTGGGAGATGGAAGAATGAAGAGAAGGCTGGCAGAACCCCTGATCTTTCTGCTAACAAGTCCACAACAGCTTTCCACGTGTCCCACTGCTAATCAACCACGTCAGATAAAGTCCACAACAGCGTGCCACGTCAAACACACCGTAACGCCGTTTGACACTATTTAACGGAAAGGATCTATTTGTCCCAATTTTCATAAAATTGGGACCCAATTGATATTTTCAGAAAGAAAGGGACAAAATTGAGATTCCATGCGAAAATAGGGACTTAATGAATGATTAAACCTATTAAAAACATCTTTTTTGACTTAGAAGCTTGCTTGAACTCATGTTTTTGCTTTAGTTTTGTGAATAAGAGAATTGAAGGTGAATTTAATGGTTTTGTGTTAGATTTCCTTGATTTTGTACGCTATTGGAATGATTTGAAAGAAGAGTTAAAGTACCGAAAGGTTCAAATGCAAAAAAGTCAACCACTATACAGAAAAGTCAACTAGAATGAATAAAAGTGAACTAGTCAACCAGAGTGCAGAAAAAGTTGCGCTGAGCGCCAAATTCCTCTGAGCGCCAGTGCTGCACTTACCGTTGAGTGCCAAAAGTACCGCTAAACGCCATTTAAGTGGGTTTGGATATGTTTTCTGTTACTTTTATGGGTTTGGACCTGTTTTCTGTTATTTTTATGTTATATTTGCACGTCCTAGAGATTATATCTTTTGATGGCTTGAGCACAGAAACACATTTTTCACCCCTTAAGGTGGATTTGGGGATACGAGAGTCTCCTCTTCTTTTTCTAGGGTTTTTCTATCTCTTCCATTCTTTCATTCCATTGTTCATCTAGTTCTTCCATAACGATGGAGAACTAAACCTTATTTAAAGTTGGGAAAGATGTAGCCTCTTAAACTTTCATGTATCGATTTGATTCTTGATTATATATGCTTTACTTCATTAATTGTTAGGGTTTTTCCTCTTTACTCTACGCATGCTTTGTTTAACTCATTCAGTTGCATGATCTTTGATTTTGTCGATATGGACACATACGTGGAAATCTAGAACTACGAAAATTCTCCCAGAAGCAATATTACCTAGACATATGAATAGGAGGATCGATTGCCTTTAAGCTTCTGTGCGAATGTAATGCATGATTAATTGTTAGGGAGACAAGACATTATGAACTAGTAATTAGGAGTAGGCTTTCTTCACCGAGACATCGGGTTTAAGGTAAATTAGAAAGTGACATTAACATTAATGAAGAAGATGAATTCATATATGCATGAGAGTACATTAGGTGAAATCTAAACCCAACAAAAATATCATACACTTCATCCATTCATTCTTGTGTTTAGCCTCAATTGATCAAATTGCATTCATGTTTATTTTATTGCATTTGCATTCAAAAACCCCAAAATTTGCTCTTTAGAGTCTTAATTAATTGAGTAATCACATAACTGTTTAGTGTCTTGAGTCTCTTAGGAAACGATACTTGGTCTGACCATTTATTATTACTTGATACGATTTGGTACACTTGTCGAGATCTTAACAAGTTTCTGACTCCGTTTTTGGGGATTAAAAATTTGTTTATCAAGTTTTTGACGTCGTTGTCGAGGAATCGCGGTATAACTATTCTATTTCTGTGATTCTTAACCGATTAGACTTTTTTATCTTTTTATTTATTTTTTTTATCTTTTTATTTTTTTTATTTCTATCTTTTTAACTTTTTCTCTTTTCTCTTTTTCTTTTTTATCTTTTTATCTTTTTATCTTTTTACGTTTTTATCTTTTTAATTTTATTTTCTTATTTTTATCTTTCTATCTTTTTATATTTCTATCTTTCTATCTTTCTATCCTTCTACCTTTCTTTCTTTTTATCTTTTTATTTTTTTATCTTTCCATCCTTTTATCTTTTTATCTTTCTATGTCTTCATTATTTTATCTTTTTAATTTGTTATCTGTTTGTGCTAATTGGATGCTTTGGTGTAGTGTTCTTTAGTGTTTACAGGATAAAATTTGAAAATTTGTACTAGGAGCACAAGATCATCAAGAGAAGAAGGAGGAAAACATCTATTGAGGGATGATATGAGGACTCAGATGACAACATCTACTGATGGATGTTGCTATGACGAGGGTAATGAATGATAGCATCTACTGATGGAGGCTATGTGATTAAGCAGTTACTGATGGATGCTATGTGATTAAGCATCTACTGATGGATGCTAATGAAGGCATCTACTGATGGATGTCGATGAAGATGAGAAAGATTAACATCTACTTATGGATTCTATGCGATTAAGCATCTATTGATTGATGTTAATGACGACATCTACTGATGGATGTCGATGAAGATGAGAAAGATTAAAATCTACTGATGTATGCTGATGAGAAGGATTCACATCTATTGATGGATGCTGGAAGATTCAGATGAGAAAGCATCTACTGATGGATGCTATTGAGAGCTTCTACTGATGGATGTTATGCTACTAGACATATACTGATGGATGTTACTGACAATATCTACTGATGGATGTTGCTGGATCAGAATTTTTGTTTTTGCTTTATTTTATTTGAATTTTTGTTTTTTTTTTTATTTTTGCTTATGTACTTGGTTTAGTGAATTGTGTGCAATGGTTTGGTATGATGTGATAAACTGTTATTTGTGATGAGTAATATTCTTGTGTTTGCTCTATTGGTCTATGATGCATGTTGAGTAAATGATTGTTGAGGCTTTTTAAGCATAGATGGTGGTTGCTCATAGTATTGTTAAAAACTGATGCATCATTTCAATTGTTATTAATATGTTGGGCAGGATTTTTATCAAATTGTGGAACTTGAGTTAACTTGTGAGAGATTAGGCTCTAGAGTTTTTAATTGATTGAGTGTTATTGCTTTAGAAGCATGATTGATTTTTTCTAATTTTCTATGATTGAACCACTTGCTTACTTGTTACTAATGATCAAGGCCATGTTTTTCTTCTCCCTCAGAGCCAATGTTTATACGTGAACCCAATAAATATCAATGTTTTCTCTAACCTTTGCACCTTGAGCCTAAATTTGAAAAGTGGAAAAACCCTTTTTAAAATCCTTACCTTGAGTTAAGTAGAGTATGTTTTGTGGTAATGGAGAATGGTTCAAGTTTGGGGTGGTGAGAAACCGGAAAGAACTTTGTGAAATTTATCAAAGAGCATTGAGCAAAAGAAAAAAGCAAAAGAAAAAGACAAGAGAAGAAAAGAAAGAAAATAAAAGGTTAAGCTCAATGAAAGGAAAGTTGGGAATAAGTTGAAGATTTGGTTTTTCACATAAAAGGAGAAAGATAGATTATTGTTAATGTGAATAAATGAATCGTGCACTCTCTTAACTCAAGGAATTTTTTTGTCTAGAAAAACCAATTTTCTTCTTAGCCCAACGTCAATACAAGCCTTGAAAAGTCTTAGTGATGATAACTTGCTTGTAAGTGTGTTTGATATGTGGTTAAATGAAAGACAAAGTTGATTCATGTGACATTGTGCTGGTAGAGTGTAAGAGACTCACCTCACTATACGCCTTTGAGTTTGAGTGAAACACTTTTGAGTGCTTGAGTGAAACATTGTCTTAGGTGAGGAATTGTTCCATGCACTATATGATAACATTCTTGCTTGCTTGGTTGATTATTCATGAGGTTTGCATCTTTTGTGTATGCCTTGATTATGTGAGCACCATAATTGAAGCTTGATTGGCTAAAGCATCATTTTATCTTGACTAATCTTTATATGATGAACATTCATGAGTGATTTACTTGTTCTAAGAGAAAAATTCTTTTTGGTGTGCTAGACTATTGTAGTATTAGTATTTTGTTTAAGCCAAGTTACATTTTTCTTGAGGACAAACAAAGTTTCAAGTTTGGGGTTGTGATAACGATTGAAAAACCATTATTTTTATACTTAATTTTGATATTAAAAACACCCTATTTGACTTAGAAGCTTTCTTGAACATGTTTTTGCTTTAGTTTTGTGAATAAGAGAGTTGAAGGTGAATTTAATGGTTTTGTGTTAGATTCCCTTGATTTTGTAGGCTATTGGAATGATTTGAAAGAAGAGTTAAAGTACCCAATGGTTGGAATGCAGAAAAGTCAACCAGAGTGCAGAAACGTCAACAGAGTGCTGAAAAAGTTGCGTTGAGCGCCAAATTGTGCTCTGAGTGCCAGTGTCACACTTACCGCTGAGCGCTAAAATTGCCATTCAGCGTCATTTAAGTGGGCTTGGACCTGTTTTCTGTTACTTTTATGGGCTTGGACTTGTTTTCTATTATTTTTATGTTCTATTTAAGGACTTGCACGTCGGGATTGTATCTTTTGATGGCTTGAGCACAAAAACACACTTTTCACCCCTTAGGGGTAGATTTGGGGATGCGGGAGTCTTCTCTTCTCTTTCTAGGGTTTTTCTATCTCTTCCATTCTTTCATTCCATTGTTCATCTAGTTCTTCCATGACGATGGAGAACTAAACTTTATTTGATGTTGGGAAAGATGTAACCTCTTAAATTCTCATGTATTGAATTGATTCTTGATTATATTTGCTTTTCTTCATTAATTGTTAGGGTTTTTCCTCTTTACTCTATGCATGCTTTGTTTAAATCATTCAATTGCATTATCTTTGATTTTGGCGATATGTACACATACAGGGAAATCTAGAACTGGGAAAATTCTCCGGGAAGCAATATTACCTAGACATAGAAATAGGAGGATCAGTTGCCTTTAAGCTTCTGTGCGAATGTAATGCATGATTAATTGCTAGGGAGACAAGACATTGTGAACTACTAATTAGGAGTAGGCTTTCTTCACTAAGACATCGGGTTTAAGGTAAATTAGAAAATGACATTAACATTAATGAAGAAGATGAATTCATATATGCATGAGAGTACATTAGGTAAAATCTAAACCCAACAACAATATCATCAACTTCATCCATTCATTCTTGTGTTTAGCCTCAATTGATCAAATTGCATTCATGTTTATTTTATTCCATTTGCATTCAAAAACCCCAAAATTTGCTCTTTAGAGTCTTAATTAATTGAGTAATCACATAACTGTTTAGTGCCGTAAGTCTCTTGGAAAACGATATTGGATGTTACCATTTATTATTACTTGATACGATTCGGTACACTTGCTGAGGTCTTAACAAGTTTTTGACTCCGTTTTCGGGGATTAAAAATTTGTTTATCAAGTTTTTGACGCCGTTGTCGAGAACTTGTGGTATAACTATTCTATTTGTGTGATTCTTAACGGATTAGACTTTTTATCTTTTTATTTTTTTATCTTTCTATATTTTTATCTTTTTCTCTTTTATCTTTTTCTCTTTTTATCTTTTTACCTATTTATCTTTTTATCATTTTAATTGTATTTTTTTATTTTTATCTTTCTATCTTTTTATCTTTCTATCTTTCTATCTTTTTATTTTTTTTCTTTCTATCCTTCTATCTTTATCTCTTTTTATTTTTTTCTTTCTATCTTTCTATCTTTTTATGTTTCTATTTTTCTATCATTTTATCTTTTTATCTCTTCATTTTTTTTATCTTTTTAATTTTTTATTTATTTGTGCTAATTGGGTGCTCTAGTGTAGTATTCATTAGTGTTTGTAGGATAAAATTCGAAAATTTTTACTAGTAGAACAAGATCATCAAGAGAAGAAGGAGGAAAGTATCTATTGAGGGATGCTCACTCAGTCAACTTGGCGGTGTTTGAGGTGGTGGGTTGGAGTTAGAGAAGCTGAAGAGACCAGAGGATTAGGGTTTGGTTAGTATAGGGGAGAGAAGGAGAGTGATGAGTTTCATTAAATATCAGAAATACACTTTCAAAAAAACATAAAATCCACCTCACTTTGCTTATAAGGAATCCACGTGGGCAGTTAAATGCGATCTCAACACTGTTCACACCTGGACTATCTACCGTTAACGATTTAAACAACGTTTGCAAAATTGACCAAATTGAACAGATTTTACATTCTTTAGGATAACATTGAACAAAAAAAATAAGAACCAAATCGAACGCACTTGACGAAAATAGGGACCATCAAGGGTATTAAACCTATAATAAAACACCACTACAGCGACAAGGCAAAATAACAATGCTCGACAACCACGTCGAAAACCGGTTCGATGTTGCACAAGACGGAGGTCCACAACTGACACACAACAGGGGCAATAGGGTTCCTTCAACAGAGATGAAAGAACGATAAATGAGAGAAGTAGGGAGATGAAATAAGTCCAGAGGTGAGAGCATAACTACGAATACGAAAAGCGTGAAACCAATTTTCGTAAACTTTCCCTTCCTATTTTTCCCTCCCATTGATCAGTTCTATCTATATTATTTTAATTTAATTAGCCCAATCAAAAACTTCCACCTTGCGTTGGCAAATAACTGTTGTCAAAGAAATATTTTCGAAAGAAAAATGGCAGTGGAGATTCTTTGGTTTTAGGGAAAAGAGAGAGAGTTGGTATTGGTTAATATAGAATTAATGTGATTAGTAAAAAAAGAAAAGGTATGGGACCCACGGGTTGGGTAGAAAAAGGAAGAGTTCAATAAGAAAATATAGGTGCAGAGGCTTAATTTTCCTTTAATAGTTTTTATTAGATTTTAGTTGTAGTCTAAATTATTCTTTAAAGAGAAAGTACTGAATGAAGTTTAAGTGGCATTGTGTTATACAATAAAAGTTGTAGTGTGATTACTGTGTAGGTCGGTGATTATTAGTGAGTCATGGGGCCACTTTTAATTGTGGTATAAATATTAAGTCTTAGTATTTGATTATTTTAATCAATTATGTTTAATCTTTATAAAAATTTTCTTTCTCTAATACATTACTTCTCACTTTTCTAGAAAAGTGAGACTGATAACGCCTGAGCGCCCTCCATTGGACGTTGAGTGTCATTCTTCTTGCAAGCACGCCTGAGCGTCCTAAGTAGGGGCGCTGAGCGGTAGCAATGTTGGCCCATGGCCCAATTCAGCCTTACTAGGGCGCCTAACAACACAAAAGTTGGCGCTCAGCGCCCTTACTAGGGTAGCACAAAAACTTGTACTCAACGCCCTTAATGGGGTGCCCAGGCGCCCTGCGTGACCTCCTGTGTTTTCTGATGCTTTTATTGTCCCTCTTGAATTCCAACTCCTTGATACTTTTGCTTTTCTTCCAAATCATACCAATAACCCTAAAAAATCAAAGGAATTTAGTGATAAAATCATCAAGTATACCCTCTACTCACTTATTCACAAAATTAAACTAAAAACATGAGCTCAAGCAAGCTTCTAAGTCCAAAAAGGGTTGATTTAATATTAAAATTGCATAATAGATAACAGTATTTTCAACCGTTATCACAACCCTAAACTTGAAACTTTCCTTGTCCTCAAGCAAAATGTAACTTGGCTCAAACAAAATAATCATACTACAATGGTCTAGCACACCAAAAAGGATTTTCCTCTAGGACAAGTAAATCACTCATGTCTGCTCATCATAGAAAGATTAGTAAAGATGTAATGATTCTTTAGCCAATCAAGCTTCAACTGTGGTGCTCACATAATCAAGACATACACAACGAATGCAAATCTCATGAATAATCAACAACCAAGCAAGAATGTTATCATACAATGCACGAAATATTCCTCACCAAAGATAGTGTTTCACTCAAGCACTCAAAAATGTTTCACTCAAGCACTAAAAAATGTTTACTCAAACTCAAAGGTGTATAGTGAGGTGACACTCTTACACTCTAGCATCACAATGTCACATGAATCAACTTTGCCTTTCATTTAACCACATATCAAACACATTTACAAGCAAGTTATCATCACAAGGACTTTTTCAAGGCTTGTACCATGGCCGGGCTAAGAAGAAAATGGTTTTTCTAGACAATAAAATCCTTGAGTTAAGAGAGTGCATAATTCATTTATTCACATTAATAATATCTCTCTTTCTTCTTTTATGTGAGAAACCAATATTCAACTATTTCCCAACTTTCCTTTCATTGAGCTTAACCTTTTCTTTTCTTTCTTTTCTTCTCTTTTCTTTTTCTTTTGCTTTTGGTCAATTCTCTTTAATGAGTTTCACAAAGTTCTTTCCGGTTTCTTAAACCCTAAACTTGAACCATTCTCCAGTACCATATAAACATACTCTACTCAACTTAAGGTAAGGATTTCAAAAAGGGTTTCATTCAAAATTCAAATTTAGGCTCAAGGTTCAAAGGATAGAAAAAACATTGTTCTTTGTTGGGTTCACATATTGGCATTGGCTTATAAGGGAAAAGAAAAAATGGCCTTGATCATGTGTAACAAGTAAGCAAGTGGTTCAATCATAGAAACTTAGACAAAATCAATCATGCTTCCAAAACAATAGCATTCAATCAATCAAAAACTTTGGAGTCCAAATTCTCACATGTTAAATCAAGTTCCACAATTTGATAACATTCTGTTCAACATATTAATCACAATTGAAATCATGCATCTGTTTTCAACAAAACTATGAGAAACCACCATATATGCTTAAAAGCCTCACCAATCATTAATTCAACATGCATCATAGAACAATAGAGCAAACACAAGAATATTACTCATAAAAAACAATTTATCACATCATACCAAACCATTGCAGCACAATTCATTAAACCAAGTACATAACAACAAAATAAACACAATTCAAATAAGCATAAAAATCTAGATCCAGCGGCATCCATCAGTAGATGCTTTCATCTAAATCTTCCAACATCCATTTGTGGATGTGAATCCTTCTCATCAGCATCCATCAGTAGATGTTGATCTTTCTCATCCTCATCGGCATCCCTCAGTAGATGTTGTCAGTAGCATCCATTAGTATACGCTTAATCTAGTAGCATCCCTTAATAGATGCTCTCATATGAATCTTCATCACCATAACATCCATCAATAGATGCTTTAATTATTGCAAAACAAAATCAAATCTAAACCACACAAATAATCAATTAAAAAGAAAAAGTTAGAAATTAGGTTGCCTCCCAATAAGCGCTTGTTTAACGTCATGAGCCTGACACCATTAAGCTCAATCTGGATCTTTAATGTTGGCGTTCATCCTTCCTTCATGACACAACCAAATCTCAGCAATTTTCTTGTCACCAACTTAACTCTCCTAGAGTAAGGAGCCTCAATCTCAATAACTCCCATTTTCTTTAATATCCTTGATAACCTATAACTTGTTCTTGAATTTCACTGGTTGGCCAGGTTTGGGTTCATTACTTTCCAGCACAAAGTCTTAGTGAACTAGTCCTTCTTTATATATATTCTCTTCCTTCAGTTTTGGAGAGAAACAATTGTGATTCCTCTTGACCAACTTTGCAGCTTCATCATGTAGACTAGTTACTGAGCAAACTTCATCCGGTGCTTTAGGTTTAACCTGTTTTGCTTGAATTGGCTGCACCTCATTGAAGACATTAAAAGTCACCTCTTCATCTTGATCTTTCAATGTTAAAACTTCATCATCTACATGAATTACGACCTTGGCTATCTTCATGAATGGTCTTCCAAACATGAGTGGTATTTCTACATTTCCCTTATCTCCATCACTACAAAATCAACTGAGAATTGGAATTTATCTATCTAAACCACAACATCTTCCACTACACCATAAGGATGCTTGATGGACCTATCTGCCATTTGCAACACCATTCTTGTGGGTTTGACCTCCAGACCACCATTCTTTTTGAGCAAAGATAGGGGCATCAGGTTGATGCTAGCCCCTAA
Organism: Vigna nakashimae; assembly: GCA_034642375.1. Classification (NCBI taxonomy): domain Eukaryota; kingdom Viridiplantae; phylum Streptophyta; class Magnoliopsida; order Fabales; family Fabaceae; genus Vigna; species Vigna nakashimae. The sequence goes on from CM067765.1 coordinate 29,254,263, forward strand.
GTCAACTAAAGCTTTCTCTACATCATGATTCCCTATGGTACAAGGAATATTGAAACTTCTGGATCTTTGAATTTTGGAGGGAGATTCTTCTGCATAATGGCACTTCAATTGCCCTGCACTTCAATTGTTTCCTCATCTAAATATTTCTTCTTCTTGCTAAGGAATTGCTTCAAGTGCTTAACATAGGCAGGAATTTGCTGCAGTGCTTCAGTCAAGGGCATAGTAATCTCCAATTGCTTGAAGATCTCCATGAAATGCCCAAATCGTTTCTCTTTTTCAGTCTTTGAAAAGATTTTTGGATAAGGAAGGGGTTTCTCAATTATTTTTTCTTTTCTTCTCTCATTCTCTTCTCCTTTCTTTTTCCTCTCATCTTTCTCACCTTCTTTTCTCTCAGCCTCTTCTTTTCTCTCTTTATTCATCTCTTATTTTTCACTCAACTCATCTTTTTCTTTTCTACGTGCCACTTCTAGTCATAATGGCATTGCACTCCTCTTTAGGGTTAACTTTAGTATTAACCCTAAAACTCTTGTTAGGCATCTCCTTCAACTTCTTAGCTAGTTGACTAACCTGCATCTCCAAATTTCTAATGCAACTTCAGTGCTTTTATGGTAGGAGATTGACACTTGCATAAATTGTTGGAGTGTCTCTTCTAACTTTGCAGTTCTTTCAGATAAAGAGGGTTGTGGTTGCCATTGTTGTTGTGATGGTCTATTGAATTGCCCAACTTGCCCTTGACCCATGCTTGGGTGAGGTTTCCATCCTTGTTTGTAATTACCTGGACGAAATTGATTACCTTAACCCATAAAATTGTCTTCTTCTTGGGTAACTTCTGGCATAGCACATTGACCATTAATATGATCTCCACCACATAACTCACAAAGTTGTTGTTGAACTTGTGAACTATTCTGTAACTCCTTTGGCAATTGACAAATTTTCTTCATCAAAGTTTCTAGTTGCTGACTCATAATCTTGTTTTGTGCCAATAGAGCATCTTGAGATTGTAGTTGTAGAACTCCTTTATGTTGAAATTGAGTTCTTTCACTATGAATCTCATTATCATCTGTAGCCATATTTTCAATCAACTCATAGGCTTCCTCTGGAGTCTTGCACTTGATATTACCTCCAGTTGAGGCATCCAGCATCAATTTAGTTTGTGAGCTTAGATCTCCAAGGAATAGAATAACTACTATAGGCTCATCAAAGCCATGAGTGAGCATCTTTCTCAGCAAGCCTTTAAATCGGTCCTACACTTGACTTAATGTTTCATCCATGCCCTGTCTGAAAGAAGAAATTTCCTACTTACCTTTGTTCACCGTTGACTGTCGGAAGTATTTGTTCATAAACTTTGCAACCACTACTTCCCACTCAGTAAAACTGTTTTCTGGAAAAGAGTTCAACCAAATCTTAGCATTGCCTCCCAAAGAGAAAGGAAACAAGCTAAGTCTAAATGCTTCATCTGGCACGCCAATGATCTTCACAGTGTTGCATATCTCATTGAATGTGGTCAGATGCACATATGGATTTTCATGTGATAATCCATTGAATTGGTTGTTCTTCACCAATTGAATCAAAGTAGACTTCATCTCCATGTTTGCAGCATTAACCCTCGACCTTGCAATGCTATTAAAATGATGAGGGCCAATGACTGTTGCATAATCTGCTAGGATACGTCTACCATTATGCTCTTCGGCCATATTTTTTGTTTCCTGGTCAGATCTTTAAGGTGAAAGCTGTAAAAGAGTCTCAAGAGAAGGGAAAAATTCTCTGGACGTCCTGTTCCTCCTTTTTCTTCTACTATTGTCCAGACCTGTAAGAAAAGGTTCAGAAACTTTCGTGCTTCTAGTCCGAATTATACCTTACATACACTAGAGAACAAAACACTAGAGCGCCCAATTAGCACTAACAGATAAAAAAGATAAAATTAAAGATAAAAAGATAAAATTTAAAAATAAAGTTAAAGATAGAATCTAATCGATTAAGAATCACACAAAAGTATAGTTTAAACCATAAGTCCCCGACACGACGCCAAAAACTTGTTAAGATGTCGGCAATTGTACCGAATCGTATCAACTAATAATAATTTGTAAAACCAAGTATTGTTTTCCAAGAGACTCACGGCACTAAACAGTCATGCAATTACTTAACTAATTAAGACTTTGAAGAACAATTTTAGGGTTTTGAATGCAAAAACAAGAAAGTAAATATGAATGCCTTTTTGATCAATTGAAGAAAAACACAAAGATGAATGAATGATATTGAAAATATGAGATAAATATGTTGTTGGGGTTAAGATTTCACCTAGTTTACTCTCATGCATATATGAGTTCATCTTCTTCATTACTGTAAATATCACTTTCTAAATTACTTAAAACCCGATGTCTCGGCGAAGAAAGCCTATCCTTAATTACTAGATCACAATGTCTTGTATCTCTAGTAATTAATTATACATTACGATTATAAGCTTAAGATAATCAAAACTATATCCCTATGTCTAGGCAATACTACTTTTGGGAGCAATTCTCAAGATCTAGGTTTTCCCGTATGTGTCCATATCACGAAAACCAATGATCATGTCATGAATGAGTTAAACATAACAAGCATAGAGCAAAGAAGAATAACCCTAAAAATTAATGAAAGAAGCATAAATAAATTGGAATCAATTCAAATACATGAGAGTTCACAAGGTTACATCATCCCCCATCAACAAATTGAATTTAGTTCTCCATTATAATGGAGAAATTAGATGAACAATGGAATGGAAGAGATAGGAAAACCCGCCCTAGGAATTGAAGAGGAGAGCTCCCACATCCCCAAATCTGCCTCCAAGGGGCAAAAAGTGTGTTTCTCTGCTCAAGACCCTAGGTCGTGTAAGTCTTAAATAGAGCTGAATTGGATCATGGGCCAACATCATTGGCGCTCAGCACCCCTACTTAGTGCAACCGGATGAAACTGTGAGAAAATTGGCGCTCAGTGCCCCTTAAAGGGCGCCTAGGCGATGTGCGGGAGAAAGCTGGCGCTCAGCGCCCTTATTAGGGTGCCCAACAACACAAAAACTGGTGCTCAACACCCTTAATGGGCGCCCAGGCGCCCTGCGTGACATGGAAGAAACTGAAGAGGAGTAAAGTATCAAGGAGTTGGAGCCCATGAGTTGCGTGATCACAAAAACCAATCATCACGAAATCAATCGTTATCAGTCTCACTTTTCTAGATCATGTCATGGAGAACCTTGGTGTACAATGGAAGAATGAATAAATGGAAACCCTAGAAAGTGAGAAGGAAATCTCCCGCATCCCAATCTGCCTCCAAAGGGTCAAATATTATTTTTTTGTGCTTCAGCCGCCAAAAGATACCAACTCTAATGTGTAAAAGCCTTTAAATAGATCAAACATGGATCAAGGGCCAATGTTGCTGGCGCTCAGTGCCCTAAGAGGGTGCCTAAGCGTCCATGCGTGACCACCAGCGCTGAGGGCCCCAAAAAAGGGCAATCAAGCATGGTTGCGTGACAATCAGCGCCCAAGGCCCTAGAAAAGGGGAACCAGGCGTCCTTGAGCCTTCTACAACCTTCTATTCTGGTGCTTTTGTTGTCCTTCCTGGATTCCAACTCCTTGATACTTTACTCCTCTTCCAAAACATACCAATAACCTACAAAATTAAGGGAATCAGTGATAAAAATCATTAAGTATAACCTTTTTTCTCTTATTTGATAGAAGGAAAGAGTAAATTGGCTATGAAAAACTCCATTGACAAAGTTTATTCGCATTAGGTAGTTTTTTTTTCTTTTGATGTAGCATTAGGAGGCAACCAATACCACTGGGCACACTTTGAAATTAAAATCCAATGAGCTCTAGAGGTCTCTAGCACTAGGTGTTGGGTAATGAGCATGCAAATTCGAAATTTGGTTCCATAAAGCTTTAGGGACCTAGGATGTTGAGCCCTGATTTGTATTGTTAGGCATGAGACGATTTTGCTAGGTCAAAGAAGTGGTTCATTAGGTGCAAGCTAAAAAATTTCTCTCTGGAAGCTCTTTGAGTTGTTGGCATTGGGTCCTCTTTTCCCATGTTGAGTAGTCCCTGTTCAATGATTAATTTTCTGAATAAAAATGTGATGGTTGAAATGAGAAAGTATAATTGGAAAATTTAAAATTTTATGATAATTATAATGGTTCCTAAATGCTTATGATTGTGGAAGTTCAAATATACTAAAATGAGATAATGAATGGTATAAGTATGTTATATGAATTGTCTAAATTAGGTAATTCTTATTGAGTTATTGGGCTCCCTTCCTATGTGGAGAATAGGCCAAAATAATGTGGACCATTATGTGTCACTAGGTTAAATGGAGATGGGTCAAATTAGCAGGGCACATTAGAGTCATTTGAAAAGAGGAAAAAGTCAAGTGAGAGAAAAAGGAAGAGAGGAAGTCTTTCGCGCATAACCATAAACCGACGCTGGTGTTTTCGTCGTTGTGAAGTATTTCACCGTTGGATCAAGTTGATTTTTGAACAGTGGGTTCCAAACATATGGTTCTTCATTATGACCGTTCGGATCGTCAATCGGAGGTCTAGTTTGGGAGAAATCAGTCACACCAGCAACCATGTTTTGGAGAATTTTCATCTTATTTGTTCTCATTTGTAAGCATTTGTGCTTAGTTAAATTGGCTTACTGATAATACCATTTGGTGTTATTATTGGAGATTCTTTTGTACCCTATTATTGATTATAGTGGATTTTTTTTTTGTCTGGACGACTTGTGGTTTTTACTCTTGCATTGAGGGGTTTTCTAGGTTAAAAATTGTTGATGTCTCTTTGTGCTTTAGATTCTATTCTTGTTCTATTTGTTTGCTTCTCCTCGCATATTCTCGTAATAAGGGGAATGCCTTCCAGCAAGAGCTCTTTTAACGTCACTAGCTTGACCCAATAAAGCTCATGTTCCATCTTCATGGTTGATGTTCATATCACACCAACTCATCAACTGCTTCTGGTCCACTTTTCTGACTCTTCTTGAATGTGGAGACTCTATCTTTATCACCTCATTTTCTTTGTAGTCTTTCACAACCCACAACTTGTTTTTGAATTTCAAGGTTTACCAAGTTGGAGTTGTTCTTGCATCTAGTCATCATGAACCTTTCTTCCTTTCCCAATCTTTTCTTCTTCCTGTACCTAAAACAAAAAACAATGTTTACCTTTGACATTTGGCTTTTCATCTTCAAGGCTAGTCATGATGAGTACATCTTGATATGTAGCTTTATGACTAGCTTCTTCCTCCTGCATCTACCTCTCTTCTTTGAAGACATCTACAACAACTCTTTCTTCTCGGTCTTGGAACACCATTATACCTTCATCCACATCAATGATGGCTTTGGCCATTTTCATAAACGGTCTTCCAAGAATAATAGGTATCCTCTCATCCTTCATCTTCATCACCACAAAGTTCACCAAGAACTGTAGTTTGCCTACACAAACTATAACATCCTCTGCTATACCTTAGGGATTCTTTGAGGATCCATCTGCCATTAATAAATTCATCTTTATAGGCTTCACATCGAGATCACCAATCTGCTCAAGTAAGGAATAAGGCATCAAGTTAACACTTGATCCTAAATCAAGTAAAGCCTTCTTTATCCTTTTCTTCCCTATAGCTCATGGAATGGAGAAGCCTCCTGGATCTTTTGCTTTTGGAGGGAATAGCTTCTTTTTAACAGCTTTATACTCCTTTGTCACATCATCTCTACATCTTTTCTTTGTAGAGACTTCTTCCTTAGGCTTTGTATAAACTGCAATGTGTTGTAATATCTCCTTAAAAGGTACATCATTATCCAACATCTTAAATATTTTTGTAAAGTCAAATTGTTTCTCGTGATCTGTTGGAAAAAGAAGAATGTCTTCACTCTTTATCTCTTTTATCTTTTCTTTCTCTTTCTCTCTTCTTATTATTTTTCTCTCTTCTTTTTCTTTCTCTCTTTCTAACTCAATTATTTCAACATTTACACTCACTAACACCTTAGATTCTTCCCTGGGATTAACCTCAATATTAGCCCCAAAATTTTTGTCAGGCCTTTCTTCCAACTGCTTAGTAATTTGACCCATTTGCATCTCCAAGTTCTTAATAGCAGCTTCAGTGCTCTTTTGAGTGGATGTAGTTGCCTGTATGAATTGTTGAAGAGTTTCTTCCGTCCTTATTGATCTTTCATTAAGGGTAGCTATTTGTTGCCATAAGGTTGGTTGTTGTTGTTGCTTGCTAAATTGCCCTGATTGTCCAGTTTTCCCACTTTGTCCTTGACCAATACTTGGGTGTGGTTTCCACCCTTGATTGAAATTCCCCTAACGGTATGAAAATTGATTTGCCATGAAGTTAACATCCTCTAAAGCTTCCACTAGAAAGGTGCATTGACCATTGAAATGGTCACCACCACATAATTCACACATCTATGGTTGAACCTGTGCAACAGTCTTTAACTCTTTTGGCAGTTGTGCAAGTGTCTTTGTGAGATTCCCCAATTGTTGAGTTATTATCTTGTTCTGAGCTAACAAGGCATCATTGGATTGCAACTGTAGAACTCTTTTTTGTTGAATAGTAGCTCCTCTTTCACTATTCAGCTCATTATCATTAATAGCCATGTTTTCAATTATTTCTGTGGCTTCCTCTAGAGTCTTCCATTTGATATTGCCTCCAGCTGAGGCGTCTAGCATCAACTTGATTTGAGAACCAAGACCTCCAGCAAAGAATAGGACTGCTTCTACTTCGTCAAATCCATGCGTGAGAGTCTTTCTTAATAGGCTTTTGTATTTGTCCCATGATGACCTAGTAATTCCTCCATGCCTTGCCTGAAAGATGATATCTCTTGCTTCCCTTTGTTTACCTTGGATTGTGGGAAGTATTTGTTCAAGAACTTTGTCACCACAACTTCCCACTCTGTAAAGCTCCCTTCTGGAAAAGAGTTCAACCAAAGCTTAGCGTTGCCTCCTAATGAGAATGGAAACAGGCTAAGTTTGATTGCTTCGTCAGGCACCCAATTTATCTTCATTATATTGCAAATTTCATTAAAGGTTGTGAGGTACTCATATGGGCTTTCATATGACAACCTATTAAATTGATTACTCTTAACCAGCTGGATCAATGCAGGTTTCACCTCCATGTTGGCTGCATAGACCCTCGGTCTTGCTATGCTGTTAAAATGTTGAGGGCCAACCACATTGGTGTAATCTGCAAGAGTCTGTCTAACATTATTATTCTCCATCTCCTCAGTGCTATGGTGAGAACCTTGTGGTGAAGGTTGTAAAAGATCTTCTAGAGGAGGGAAAAGTTTTCTAAACGTACGGATTCTTCTCCTCCGTCTACTCTCGTTTAAGCCTTCAAGAAGAGGTTCCGAGGTTTTCTTGCTTCTAGTTCGAATTGCTTCTTGCATACACAAGAAAACAAGTCCCTAGAAAAATTTGTTAGTACAAAAAGATAGAGAAGATATAAAATAAGAGATAAGAAGATAAAATAAAAACAGAAAAATAAAAACAGAAAATAAAATAAAATAATAACCGAAAAATAAAAAACAGAAAATAAAATAAAATAATAACCGAAAAATAAAAATAGAAAATAAAAGCAAAAAAAATAAGAACAGAAAACAGAAAAATAAAAACAGAAATTCAAAATTCGAAATTTAAAATTAAAAATTCAAAAACAAGTCAAAGATAATTAATAATCATACAAATAAACTAGTTAAACCACGAGTCCCCGACAACAGCGCCAAAAACTTGATGACAAATTTATGAACACCGAAAAACAATGCCAAAAACTTGTTTAACCCTCGGCAAGTGTGACCGAATCGTATCAAGTAATAAACCCGGTAAGACCAAGTATCGTTCTTCCAAAGGACTCATGACCTAGTTAGTTATATGATTTCTTGATTATTTAAGACTTGTGAACAAATTTTTGTAAGTTTTAAATGCAAAAGACAAAAAGAAAACATGTATGGATGTGATGATCAATGGAAAAGAAGAACACAAACACTGAATGAATTATATGGATGAGTATGTTGTTGGGGTAATAAATTTCATCTTATCCACTCTCATATATTTTAGGAATTCATCATTCTTTTCATCAATGTTAATGTCAGTCTCTAAATCACCTTGCAAAGAAAACCTATCCTTAATTACGAGTTCATACAATTCCTAGCATCCCTAATAATTAATTCTGAAGCACAGAAACTTAAAGACAACCAACCTTCATATCCCTATGTCTAGGCAATATGCTATTGGGAGAATTTCCCCGGATCTAGATTTCCCCGTATGTGTCGACAAAATCAATAATCGTGACATCGAATGAGTTAAACAATGCATGCTTTGAGCAAAGAGGAAAAACCCTAACTATTAATGAAAGAAAGCATGTATCTCAAATAAGATGTTTAAACACAGATTCCATATATGAGAGCTTCAAAAGATTATATTGATTCCCCAACAACAAGAAAAGTTTAGTTCACCATATTCATGGTGAAACTAGATGAAATACAATGAAAGAGTGAAAAATAGAACCCTAGAAAGTTGAGTAGGTAGCCTTAGCATCCAAGATATTCCTCCAAGGGGTGGAAAGGTGAGTGTTTGCTTCGTACTATGCCAAAGATACAAACCCTAGGAAGTCCTCAAGCTTATATACTATTTGAAATATTATAGAAAAGTAGGCCTAAGCCCAAAATAATGGCACTCAGCGGTAAGTGCATGTGTTGAATTCTTCCCCTCAACGAAGCCAACAGGTGTTCATTAGTGTCGCTCAGCGGTAAACTAGCGCTGAGCGGTACTTGTGGCTTCTCTTCTTTTGCACTTTTTGAGTTCTTTTCTGATTCCATCTCTATCCTTCTTCACTTCTTTCATCAAATTCACCTTAAAACCTGCATAAAACACTGAAATCAAGCATAAACCTGTCCAACTCTCTTATTTCCAAAAATATAAACAAAAGCATGATTCCAAGCCAATTTCTAAGTGTTTAAGGTTGCTTTTAGTATCAATTTTAAGCATGAAAATAACAGTTTTTCAACTGTTATCACACCCTGATTGCATCTTTTTTTCTTTTCAGGAACACTCTTTAGGGTGGTGATGAAGATTTTTCTCATTCTTTTCTTTTTTTTTTCTCTCACTCTCTTCTTTTTCTTTTCTCTCTTCTTTTTCTTCTCTCTCTTTTAACTCAACTTTTTTCTTTTTTTTCTATCTTTTTCTCTTTCTCCCTCTCATTTTCTACACTCACAATAACTTTGCATTCTTCCTTGGGGTTAACTTCAGTATTAGCCCTAAAATTATTGATAGGTATCACTTCCAACTTCTTTGCTATTTGACCAACCTGCATCTCTAGATTCCTTATAGCAACTAAAGAGGGAAAAAGGAGCCAATCCATCACTTTAGGAAGTTGATCTCGCTCAGTACAACAAGAAGCTTACCTAGCTAGCTCGCACCCAGCACCAGGCCTAACTCGCTCAACGTTTGCGGCCATTATGCACTCATATGTTCTAAATTGTTTCTTATATAATCCATGCATGTAAAATGTAGTTGTTATGTGTAATGATATCCGTAAGGGGTTCCTGATTATCATGTTAGTGATTAGGTCGTAGGAAGGCTTGGATCCATCTATAAATCCATCTTTCCCACCTTATTATAGCTACTTTAAGTTTTGGTAATGATATACTGTTGAGATTACCCCAACACTCATTCTTTGTATTGTCCTGGCAAAGAGAGAACTCAACCTCCTCTAACCACCCTTCCTTACTTAGGAATCCTAGCTAAGCTTCTAGACTCTCCACCATACATCAAACACCTTCACCGAATCACCTCATACACCTCCTTCATAATTCTATTTAATTCTTGAATCTTTACCTATCTTCGTTCTGATAGTCATTAATTATGTTGCATCGCTAGATCCAGATTCGTGGATCTTCTTTCCTGTTTCATTGCACCGAAACACTATGTATATAGTTTCATTCCATTTTCATAGAATTTCAATGAACACCGCTTCCTTCTCCTCTTTTCATCAATCCTTTTGTTGCCTTCAACTGATTTGTTTTTTGTTCATTCCAAATTTGATGAGAGCTCGTGTCTTAATGAATTATTCGATAAATTATGCCAAGGAGTTAGTCATCAGACATGGTTTAAATTTATTTAAGTTTTTGCCATGGGAGATTAAATTAATCTCTCCTCGATCCTATACAAAACCAATTAATATAAAATTTATTTAAACTACTCCTTAGCCATTACAATTCAAATAATGCACTAGTCTAACCCTGTCACAAGGCATATGCAACATGCTCCACATAGTAAGTCAAGAGTAATGTATCGTGTGAACCTCCTGTAAATCCACCAACTTTCTCTTCTACTTGAGCAACATTTCCATGCTCCTCCTACTCTTAAACATGAACATCAATATCATTTTCTTCACTCCTTTTATGGACTGATGTCATAGATTCCCAGCTGGAAAGAAGAGATTTCATGCTTCCCTTTGTTAATCTTGGATTGAAGGAAGTACTTGTTCAGAAACTTAGCCACCACATCTTCCCACTTGGCCCTCATCATTTTAACAGCATGGCAAGGCCGAGGGTCAATGCCGCAAGTATGGAGATGAAGCATGCGTTGATCCATCTAGTGAAGAGCAATCAATTCAATAGACTGTCAAATGAAAGTCCATATGAGCATCTGACAACCTTTAATGAGATTTGTAATATTGTGAAGTTGAATGAAGTCCTAGATGATGCTATTAAATTGAGCTTGTTTCCTTTATCAATGGGAGGCAATACTAAACTGTGGTTGAACTCTTTTCCTGAAAATAACTTGACTGATTGGGAAGATGTGGTTGCAAAGTTCTTAAACAAATACTTCCCACAGTCAAAGATCAACAAATAGAAGCAGGAAATCTCTTCTTTCAGGCAAGGCATGGAGGAAACCTTGGGGCAAGCATGGGATAGATACAAGAGCTTGCTGAGAAAGACACATATTCATGGTTTTGATGAAGCAACGATAGTCATTATTTTCCTTGGAGGTCTTGGTTCACAAACCAAATTGATGTTGGATGCCTCAGTTGGAGGCAATATCAAATGTAAAACTCCAGAGGAAGCATATGAATTGATTGACAACATGGCTACAATTGACAATGAGATGCAAAATGAAAGAGGAGCTTCGTCCCAATCTAAGAGATTTCTACAGTTACAGTCTTATGATGCCTTGCTTGCTCAAAAAGAGAATTATAACTCAACAACTAGAAGTCTTGACAAAGAATCTTTCTCAGCCACCAAAGGAGTGCTAGAATGTCTTATAAGTTCAACAACAACTTTGTGAACTATGTAGTGGTGATTATATTAATGGTCAATGTGTCGTGCTTGAGAATCTCAATGAAGAAGTTAATTACATGGGCAACCAGTTTCGTTCCAACAATTACAATCAAGTGTGGAAATCTCATCCTAGCATGGGACAAAGTCAGTTTAGGCAAACTGATGGACAATTCAATAGACCACCACAACAGCAACATTAACAGCGACAACAATAACCCTCTCTAGCTAACAGAACTACAAAGCTTGAGAAAACTCTCTAAAAGTTCATACAGGCAACTCTTTCCACCCAGAAAAGCATTTTCTTCCCAATAGCTCACTCCTTTCACATTCGACGGTTTTCAAAATCTAATTAAGGTCTTAACGAATTTTGAAACCTTCAAATATCTACCTCCTTCTCCATTTTTCAATTTCAAATATTCAAAACCTCCTTCTCAAATTTTCACTTTCAAATAATCAAACCACGAACAGATCATGCAAAATCTAAACGTAAATGAACCACTTTCCAGAAGCAAAATAAAGATGAAGAATACAAAGGTCTTATGCAAAGATGAAAAAGAAAAAGAACATGGTGCACAGAGTGAGACAAAGATGAAGAAAAGAAGAAGAATAGGATCTTGCAACTACAAAATGAAGAAAAAGAAAAATAGGATGCAAACAACGATGAAATGAAGAAGAAAAATGAGTGAATGTATTAAGAAAGAAAGGTTAGAACAGTTTACTTAAAAAAAATTATAGAGAACAAATGTAGAATTTTTAAAAATTTTGAAAGCACATAAAGCTTTAGAGGTGCAAAGCATTGAAAAACAAATTTGTTATTCAGTGGTTTGTAACTACAAACAAGTCAAGGCAATCAACAAATTTGTAGTACTCCAACTATAAAATTGATTGAGTCTAAACAATAAGAATATGAAAAATGTGATGGCTATTATGGACAAAAATAAAACCCATGCATAGCAAGTGTGATGGATTGTCTCCATGATTCCTAAAACTCTCCATACGGGGAAAGACAGATTGATAAAGCTAACACATGAAATCTTTATTCGAGAAGTGAGAATTCACAGCCCAAATGTCATAGAAGGTTAACAATGTTTTCTATTGATATTACATCAATTGATTAATTCCTTTATTTTGTCCAATATTGGATTCTTATCAACGTAATTGGTCAAAGGATGTCTTCGATATGAGTAGAAACAAAATAGACCGGCGATGCCAATTTACATGTTTCTTCTTCTACATTGACCTTTCCAATCAAACAGCAAACCCTCAACTTGGTTTGATTAAGTGATTAATTTTAACATTTCTATTTATTTGGACCAGCATAATCCCGAATTAAATTTCAAAAGGCTTTCACAGATTTATGCTTGGCATCTGTCCATAATTCACAGATTTCCAAAAGAATTCGCTGCGATATCCGACAATTATTAGAAAATGGACGCATATTAAGATTAATTAATCTAATTTTAAAGCACATAAAACAAAAGCAATATTTTCAAAATTTTCTCCAATTAAACATAGTGTCATATGTTAATATTTATGCATTTCTAAACGTACATTCTGTTTGCTGCGTGAAATTTGTTTCAGCTAGTTTATATTCCAGTTCTCATTTCCACCTTCGAAGATGGTGCAATTTCTTGATCCTGTTCGACCCATACACCAAAGTAACTGGGATATGTTAACCAACACATTTAATACTTCAAGCACAAGATAATCGAAAAAGTTATTGAAATTACGTACTGGCTACAAGTTATCATGGCATCAACCAGCATGACAATCTCTCACCACATAAATTAATTCAGGTTCCAAATGAGTTGGAATAACCAAAGTCTACATGAACACAACACAGAACAATCCCCAAATTCTACATGAAGACTTGTCGACCGTTCCTTGCATATCTCCATCACTATGGCAATGTGGCAAATGCTCTGAATCAGAATCACCTCTCTGTCGTTGCATCACTTGTCTTTTCGTTAGACGACTGTCGAACAAATTGTCCACGAAGTCGAGGTCGTTGTTCAGCTAATTTCTTTCTGCTCTGATATCGAACCTAAATTAAAACGACGTTGAGTTAACTCCACAAGACAAATATATCATCCAAATACTAGAAAACCCTTACTCTACTGAGTTGACACAAATAGCTCTCCTAAATGTTAGGGAGTACTGGTTTTAAAAATTGTTTTTTCTTTTTCATTTTCATTTCACTAGTTACAAAACTGGTCTTATTTTCACTTTGTTTCATACTTTCAAATGTAGTATATGAAATTACAAAAAGAAAAAAAAAAATTGCCTTCGTTTCATGTTTGAATCTTTGAAATAAGAAATAAATTGAGTAAACGTACATGTTTAATTCATAGAGTAAACAAGAAATGAAATTAGAAGCGCTTTCTCAAAAACACAAATAGATAGTGGTTAATGTGAATATTCTTGAAAAGTTTTTTATTTAACAGAGTAACAGAGCAAGAAAATCCAATATCAAACCATGTGTGGCTAAGTAGTAAAAGAGATTACCTAATACTGTGAATCACAGGTGTAGCTCAGTAAAAATATAAAAATGGTAGAGCTAATGGTTTAATTCCCTTGTTAGTACTCTATTTAAATAACTCCAAACACAGTAATTGACTCCTTAAAAGACACTTGAGCTTTACGAACCTTTTCGTGTATAAAGTGTTTATTAATAAAAGATCAAAAAATAGTCACTACAAAAAACTCGAGTAGATGCCTTTATTGGTTGACCAATTCGCACAGGAAGGGAAAAGAAAAGGGCGTGATCCGTTTTCTTATTTCTTGTTTCTTATCTTTGGTAATCTTTACTGCTTAGAAAACCCAAGCTAGCCATTACCTCCTTGCTGCTTACATCGAGATCAATTGTTGCCTAAAAATCTATGGAGTTTTCATCCACAACAAAACCGTAGCCACCTACACCATGACCACCCCTACCTTGTCTTCATCACAGCCATCATGTTCAAAGCACTACGACCTGTTTATTTGGTAATTCAACCACCTCAACTGCTGCTGACCACACTTCACATCAACCACCCTTCTCGGGTCAGCGACCAGACTTCACATCAAATCTATAGAACTGGCTACATCAATAGATTATAACCAGACCTGCCCTCCTGTGTGTACTTCTCAGAGCTTCTGGGGCACATGAAGATCAGATGCTGTCCTGCCATAGTCAGTTCTTGATACAATTGGCCCCTTTACTCTCATTGGCCTTACCTCTTTTGCAAGGTTATTGTCCTATTTGTGGCCATTAGTGGGATCCATCATCAAACCTTGGGCGCATATTCATTTTTTAAGCCCTATTTTTTGCTACTGCAGTGTCTGAAGGAGAGGACCGAGGTCAATCTCGAACTCAATATGGTCCAAAGTATACATGTCCAAAAACCCTCATTAATTTCGACATTGCCTTCTTCTAACTAGATCAATGGTTTAACTTGGTAGTGTACACAAAAAGCATACTACCCAGGGTAAATTTTTGGTACGAAATCCATTTCAAGGTATTCTTGGGTGAAATTTTGGTGACATTGAGAAAAGGCCAAAAGTATTTGAAAGGTCGGCACAATTTCAAGTATGGCTCAAAAGATTTATTAATTGTTATGAAGATCATTCTTGACAAAATAATAATGAAGAAGTTGCTTTGAGACAAAAGTTGATGGTTAAATTGGTAGAAGCATGTGTAAATCAGAAGAAAATTACTCTATGTAATGGAATTAGAGAAATCAAAAAACAGTGACTGAATCCAGATAGAATTAAACTCCTTCCAAATATGGAATAGCCACTAAGCAAGTAAAAACAAACCCCTGGATGATGAGAAGAGCCAGCCTCTACTCAAAATCACCATCAAAAACTTCGAAAGACCCCCACCCCCCAAACCCATTTTCATTTGGGTTCCCTACTTATATACCCCTTTTCTCTCTCCCTTTAGCATTGCAGAAAAATTGGTTTAGCATGATATGACAACATTGAGAAAAGATAAAGGACTTTACGATGAAGTTAGGCGTTAATATAAAGTCTATCAGCTTTAGAAAATGCAAAGAACCGTTGCGCAAAATAATCAATCGTAACAAGCAGTTGTGTGCCATTACACAGATTGTTGATTGGTGGGCAGAGCAGTCGCAGAATCTCCAAAATACCCTTATTTTGTTATGGTAATTTCAAATATTAACATACTTGTTTAGGTAAGTTTCTAAAACTATTTTCTCTCGTGCAAGCCAATTCTTTCTTCTATACCCAAACCTTCACTCCCATCTGCACACTATTTTATTCTCCAGCAACCAAGTTCTTTTCCAACTAATTGACCATTAGGCAACACTTCATTTTTTCTTTCAGGTTTCTTATTTTCTTTATTTTCCATATTCTTTGCTCTGTTTTTTTATAAAACTCACGTTAAGCATCATTACGCTGACACCCCAAACAACAATCATTTGTCATCATATGAAAATTTATTAAACAAAAAGATAAACCCTGTTACGTATCCGAGTAGGACACGTAATTAAACACGATCACAGTAAATAGAAAAAACAATGACTGAATGATAATGAAGGAATGAATTTCTTTTATTGATGGTAATATCTGAATAAAAAAAAAACGAGGGTAATTGGAAGCATAACCTCCTTCAATTACTTGAGAGCATAACTGCCCTCACAGGAGCATAACCGCCCGTCAACAAAACTCAATAATAATAAAAATGTCCTAAACAATAGCATCTAGCTTTATTTATATTAAATATTTCCCTAGAATATTATTCTATTTACTATATAATTAACTTATACTGAATATTTCTCTAGAATATAATTCTATTTACTATAATTAACTTATACTGAATATTTTTTCTAGGATATAATTCTATTTACTATAATTAACTTATACTGAATATTTCCCTAGGATATAGCTCTATTTACTATAAATAACTTATACTGAATATTTCCCTAGGATATAGTTCTATTTACTATAATTAACTTATATTGAATATTTCCCTTGGATATGGCCTTATTTCCTATAATTATTTTCCACCCATCCTAACTGTTGTCCCACTTAGGATGGTCACTCTTCAACCGATCGGCTCTAGCTCTTCACCGCCTTCCATTCGGCTCCAACTCTTACCCACCTTCCACTGTTCGGCTTGTTTTCCCCTACCTCCTATCGTTCGGCTCCAACTCTTACCCACATTCCACCGTTCGGCTCCAACTCTTCACCGCCTTCCACCGTTTGGCTTGCTTCCCTTTGCCTCCTACCGTTCGGCTCCCGTGCCTTCTACCGTTTGGCTCACGTGCCCTCTATCCTATCAACGAGTATCCTATCAAACCCATTCTTTGTTTTTTTACTCTCTTTCCCTTTTTTTTGTTCACGCATTTGTTATGATTAATTTCTCTGTTTTGTTATTTTTTATTTACTTATTTTCCCTTTTATCCCTCTTTTTAATTTTTTTTCTCTGTCCTATCCTCTTTTGTTTTTTCCTATGTCTGTGTTTCTTTTTCTAGATTTTGGGTCGTTTTTGTATTCTATCCAGCAAAAACAACTATGACATCTTTCTCCTATCAAAACACCGAAAATAAAGAGATTCCACATAAAAAATAGCAAACTCAACTGCTAGCACATCAATGGCATCTTCAACTGCAGTGTTAAAGCTACAAGTAAAAATATTGACAAAGCATTTAAGTGGAACATCTTAAAAGTGTGACACGTGCTTTTTGTGGAAAAGCATCTAGTGGGCGAATTACAAGAGCCCCCAATCATCAAATCAGAAAGAGAGAAAATGTGAATGCTATTGGAGATCAGCGCATATCAATCAGAATCTGTTGGAGATCAGCACATATCAATCAGAATAATTCAATTCTGATTTGTACAGCTGATAATATAATTCAACGTAAATAAGATCAGTTTTAATTCCTTATTTAGGTAGAGCATTTATAGGGAGAATTATTTTCCTGATTTTTAGGGATAGATTAGTGTGCAGATTTATTCCCTTTATTCTATTTATACTTTTTTTGTATTTTTCCAAAATCAGAAAGTATACATCATATTTTCCACAAGGTATCAGAGCTCCATCTGAACCATCCCTAACCTAGCACTACCAACCATGGGAGAGAACAAGGCAGAAGGTTTGGCAACCAGTTCAGTCGAAGGGGCTGCTCTTCCTAGCATTGGTGATAAATTGAATATCAAGAACGCCCCCAATGGGTACGATCAGTTAAGATCTTACTTTAAGAAAAAGGGAAGGAAGGTTACACACACGAGACTCCAATGGTCCAGAAAAGGATGACCCCAACCTCAACAAATGACAACTAGAAAACAGTTTGGTCATGTTACGGTTGCTTGACATCATGACCAATGAAATTGGGGAAAATTTCATGCACTATGGCCCTGCCAAGGAGATGTGGGATGTAGTGAAATAAACCTACTCAAATGTGGACAATATGTCTGCATTATTTGAGATTAATTGAATATAGTAAAACTAAGTATAGGATTACTAGAAAATAGGACTGATTTTTATTATTCTAAATCATAAAAAATACATTCTCATATCCTCTATTTGTAACAATTTAATTCTCCTTGTTAGATGTTATGATGTGTGTTTCTGTTATTTTGGGCTTAGTCTATTCTGTATTAAGGGCATTGGCCCATATCTTACAATATAAATAAACCACCCTATGTGTATGCTAAAAACACAAGGGATATTTTCTCCCAATCTTCTCTATTTCTCATATGGTATCTAGAGCACAAGAATAGTTCCAGTCAACTCCACGGTCTCCGACACCTATCACTGCCGCCGTTTCGCAGTCGCCGGAGTTCCAGAATCGGCCGGCGACCACACCATCGGAATCGTCTCGGCCGGGCGACCACCGTCGTACGAAGATCGCGGCGAACGGACCACCCACGCACCTCCACACGCCGCCACAAGAGTCGTCGGAGCTTTCCGCCGCCGATCAGCACCGTCGTGATCGCCTCCTCGCCCTCTTTCTGGATCTGTGGTCGTTGCGTCAATCGGAGCACTTTGAATTTTTAGGGTTTCTCCCTCTCTATGGCGTCTTCCTCGTCTACAAACACCTCTATTGGTGGCTCATCTTCTGATCCCTCAATATATACCAATTATGTGAATGTACACTTGTCCATTGACAAGTTAGATGGCACAAATTATGCAACTGGGCGTCCGACATCAAACTTTGGTTGAAGAGTCAGGGGTACTTAGATCATCTTACTCAAAATGTGACTACTGTTCCCATAGATGACACTTCCCGCTGGATGAAAATAGCAGTTATGCATTGTTATAAAGTCCACCATTCACTCCTCACTGAAACAAATGTTTTGATCCTATGAAACATGTTCAGAAGTATGGGCACAAGCGAAGTTGTTATATACCAATGACACTCAGCGTCTTTATGGTGTTTGTCAGGACCTATTAACTGTTATTGGTCCGCGCAATCCTGGTCCCATGGCAGATTATTTGGGTAAAATTCATGCCCTTCTTCATGACTTTAATGATATATTACCTCCTGCTTCCACTCCTGCTGAAGAATTGGAACAACGATCAAAGTTCTTCATGTTGTTGGCATTATACGGACTCTCTGATGATGTTTCTCATGTCCGTGATCAGATTTTGGGTTCTCCTGTTCTACTTGTTTTGCTCTTTTGTGTATACCGAGCAAACCCGTCACTGAGACATCCCCTCATACTGATGATTCCTCTATTATGGCTGCTCAACGTGATGATCGAAGTCGGTCTCGCAAGCCAAGTAAAGGACGTCCAAAATGTGACCATTGTGGCAAGTTAGGCCACAAGATTGATAGATGTTATGCTCTCCATGGACGTCCTCCTCGACCTGTAGCAATGGCAAATTCTGATCCACCTCCCCGATCACCGTCTGCAGACCATCCTACTTCATCTAGTACCGTAGACAAACATGCACTCTTCAACGAATTTCTCAGATGGTATGAGGATCATCAGCACTCTGGTTCCACTACATCTGCATCTGTTGCACGTACGGGTACACCTTTTGTTGGTCTAACTCACTCCCTTGGACCTTGGGTCCTTGACTCAGGCGCCACCGATCACATCACCGGTAACAAGTCTTTGTTTTCTTCCTTGTCATGTCCTGATAATTTACCCTTGGTAACAATGGCTGATGGGTCTAGAGTCTCATCTCATGGTATTGGTACTGTTAATATTTTTCCATCCATATCCATTGATCATGTACTTTATGTCCCTAGGTCTCCCTTCAACTTATTGTCCATCAGTCGTTTAACTCGTACTCTTAATTGTGTTATTTCATTTAACTCGTACTCATGGCCTTTATCATCTTCGTCCTTCTCCACATGTTGGCGTAGTCATGGAGTCACCATCCCTTCTTCATGCTCAGTTCGGTCATCCTAGTCTTGCCAAACTACAACAACTTGTCCCGAGGTTGTCCACATTATCAAGTTTGTCGTGTGAGTCTTGTCAGTTAGGAAAGTATACTCGTAGTTCCTTTCCTCGTTGTGAGACAACGGGCGTCGTCTCCCTTTTCATTGGTTCATTCTGACATTTGGGGACCTAGTCGTGTTAAGTCCATTTTAGGTTTTCAGTATTTTGTTACTTTTATTGATGACTATTCCAGATGTACTTGGTTGTTTTTAATGAAGAATCGTTCTAAGTTGTTTTCTATTTTCCAATCTTTTTTCAATGAAATAAAAACACAGTTTGGGGTTTCTATTCGAAATTTACGTAGTGATAATGGCCGTGAATACCTTTCGCAATCGTTTAAACAGTTTATGGCTTCTCATGGCATTCTTCACCAAACCTCATGTGCTTATACCCCTCAACAAAATGGGGTGGCTGAGCGCAAGAATAGACACCTTATTGAAACAACTCGTACACTTCTGATTCATGGTCAAGTACCCTCACGTTTTTTGGGTGATGCAGTTCTCACAGCATGTTATCTTATCAACCGCATGCCATCTTCCGTCCTAGATAACAAAATCCCTCATTCTATCTTATTTCCTCATGACCCTCTGCATCCTTTACCTCTTCGAGTTTTTGGGTCTACATGTTTTGTTCATGATTTTAGTCCTGGTCTTGATAAGTTATCTCCTAGGTCTCACAAATGTGTCTTCTTAGGATTTCCACGGTCACAAAAGGGCTATAAGTGTTTTTCCCCTTCTCTCAATCGTCATTTTATCTCTGCTGATGTCATTTTTGATGAGTCTTCTTTTTACTTTTCACATCTATCTTCTAGTTCTGTACCTCTCCCTGTTACTGTTGATATTCCTCTTATCTGTGATCCTCCAAGTGATGCTCCACCCCTTTTGTCTTCTCCTTCTTTAGACTCTCATTCACCACAACCTGATCCTTCACCTCCACCACTTCAGGTTTATAGTCGCCGTAATTGTCTCCCTCATGACTCACTTCCGGTGCCGCCTCATGTGTCTCCTCCGGCTCCAGCAACTGAGTCTGACTTGCCTATTGCCCTCCATAAAGGTATACGCTCTATCCGTAACCCTTCCCCCCATTATACTGTTCTTAATTACCACAGATTATCTCCATCTTTTTATACTTGTCTCTCATCCATTTCTTCTGTGTCAATTCCCAAATCTGTGGGTGATGCCTTAACTCATCCTGGTTGGCGTCAAGCTATGATGGATGAATTAAGTGCCTTACAGGAAAGTGGAACTTGGAAGCTTGCCCAATTACCATCTGGAAAGTCTGTTGTTGGTTGCAGGTGGGTGTATGCTATCAAGGTTGGTCCTGATGGCACAATTGATCGTCTGAAAGCTCGACTGGTTGCCAAAGGCTACACACAGATTTTTGGTTTGGATTATGGTGATACTTTTTCTCCAGTGGAAAGAATGACCTCTGTTCGCCTATTCATTGCCATGGTCGCTCTTCGACAATGGCCTCTTTACCAACTTGATGTCAAAAATGCTTTCCTCAATGGTGATTTGCATGAAGAAATTTATATGGAGCAACTGCCTGGCTTTGTTGCTCAGGGGGAGTCATCTGGATTGGTATGTCGTCTTCGCAAATCCTTATATGGCCTAAAACAGTCTCCTCGGGCCTGGTTTGGTAAATTCAGTTGTGTTGTTCAACAATTTGGTATGTCTCGCAGTGAAGCGGATCATTCAGTGTTCTATCGCCACTCGAGTGCTGGATGTATCTACTTAATAGTGTATGTCGATGATATTGTTCTCACAGGAAGCGACTATCTTGGCATCTCTCAGATGAAACAACACCTTTGTCATCATTTTCAAACCAAAGATCTTGGCAAACTTCGGTACTTTTTGGGTATTGAAGTAGCACAATCCAGTGATGGTATTGTCATATCTCAGAGGAAGTATGCGTTAGACATCTTGGAGGAAACAGGGTTAATGAACTGTAAATCTGTTGAGACACCTATGGACCCTAACATCAAACTCCTATCAAATCAGGGGGAGCCTTTCTCAGATCCTGAACGGTACAGAAGACTAGTTGGTAAATTAAACTATCTTACTGTTACGCGTCCTGACATTTCCTTCGCAACTAGTGTGGTGAGTCAATTTCTAAACTCCCCATGTGAAGACCATTGGGATGCAGTTGTTCGTATACTGAAGTATATTAAAAGATCACCTGGAAAAGGTTTGCTATATGGCCCTAACAACGATACAAAAATCGTTTGTTATTCAGATGTTGATTGGGCTGGTTCCCCTTCTGATAAGAGGTCTACTTCTGGATATTGTGTCTCTATTGGTAGCAACCTGATATCTTGGAAAAGTAAGAAGCAGAGTGTTGTGGCAAGGTCCAGTGCAGAAGCAGAATATAGAGTTATGGCATCAGCTACTTGCGAGCTTGTGTGGCTTAAACAATTGCTGAGTGAATTGAAATTTGGAGATGTCACTCACATGATACTTATATGTGATAATCAAGCTGCTCTCCATATTAGCTCTAACCCTGTCTTCCATGAGAGAACCAAACACATTATAGTTGATTGTCATTTCATTCGAGAAAAAATCATATCCGGAGATATCAAGACTGAGTTTGTTAATTCAAGCAACCAGTTGGCAGACATATTCACTAAGTCCTTACGAGGACCTAGAATTGATTATCTTTGTAACAAGCTTGGAACATATGATTTATATGCTCCAGCTTGAGGGGGAGTGTTAGATGTTATGATGTGTGTTTCTGTTATTTTGGGCTTAGTCTATTATGTATTAAGGACATTGGCCCATATCTTACAATATAAATAAACTACCCTATGTGTATGCTAAAAACACAAGGGATATTTTCTCCCAATCTTCTCTATTTTTCATACTCCTAAAAAAGGGAAACTAGGGAAACAAAATAAAATAGAAGATTATACATCTATTTTCTCTAATTAGGAAGATTATAAAGATATCTTCTCTAATTATAACACTCTCCCTCATGTTGGTAAATGAATATCAATAATTCTCAACTTGCCTACAAGGTCTTGAAATCTGCTATTTGAAGTTCTGTAGGAACATGAGTTGTAATCACAAAGCCTCTGTCAAGATTATCTTTGATGAAATGTCTGCCAATCTCAATGTGTTTGGTTTTGTCATGCTGTACTGGATTATGGGCTATCTTCATGGTAGACTTATTGTCACAGTGTAGTTACAGCGAGTTCACCACTTTGACTTTAAAATCATCCAAAATGATTTTCACCCAGAGTCCTTCACACATTCCTTGAGCAAGGGCTCGAAATTCAGCTTCTGCACTAGAACGGGATACTCTACTTGCTTTTTGCTTCTCCATGATGTTACTAGACTATCTCCAAGAAACACACAATACCCAGAAGTAGATTTTCATCAGTAATAGAACCTGCATAGTCAGCATCAGTATATATCTTCATAGTCTGTGTCTTCCCTTAATAATAGCCCCTTTGCTGGACTTGGCTTAAAGTATTGGAGAATTTTGTCAACTGCTTGCATGTGTGTCTCTCTTGGATCATGCATAATTGGCTCACTACACTAACTGCATAAGCAGTGTCTAGTCTTGTGTGTGGTAGATAAATCAATTTTCCTACCAATCTCTGATATTGGGCCTTCTCTACAGGAGCACTTTCTTCACTTCCAATTTTGTGATTCTGTTCTATAGGAACTGTTGAGGTTCTACATCCCAATTTTCATGTTTCTTTGAGGAGATCAAGTATATATTTCTTTTGGGAGATGAAAATTTCGTTCTTGTTCTTGGAGTAGGCAATCTCTATTCCAAGAAAATATTTGAGTTTTCCTAGGTCTTTCATTTCAAATTAAGTTGCGAATTTATCTTTTAATGCCAATGTTTCTATTTCATCATCTCATGAAATAATCGTATCATCTACATAGACAAGCAATAGAGTGAGTTTACTTGTAAAAGAGTGCTATATGAATAGAGTGTGATCTCCTTGGCTTTGTCTGTATCCCAAGGAAACCATTGCTTTAGGAGACCATGCTCTAGGAGATTGCTTAAGCCCAAGGAAACCATTGCTTTTGTAAATCTTCCAAACCATGCTCTAGGAGATTGCTTAAGCCCATACAATGCTTTCTTCAAGAGGCATACCTTGTTTCTTTCATTTTTCACTTCAAAGCTTGGGGGAATCTCCATGTACACTTCCTCTTCTAGATTTCCATGACGAAAGGCATTCTTCACATCTAGCTGGTGTAAGTCCCATCCAAAATGAGCAGCCAAAGCGAGAATAACTCGAACTGTGTCAAAAACCATGATTAACGTGGTAGTAATTGTCGTGATATATTTTAGGATGTTTTTATATTTGATGGACTGTATTTATGCAACAGTTATGTGCTGCATTTATTAGGTTAATTTATGTATGATTGATCCCGTAATCATAGGGATCTGTTTCTTAGAATTAACCGTCTGCATTTCCTAAAATATGCAGCTAACCCATGTATATTTATAGAGGTTAATAACCTCATAATGAGAATAAGAAAGAAATAATATTCCTTCTAAATTTGAGATGGTATCAGAGCTCCCGATCCCTAGGAGTCTCTGACAGTGCCACCAAACTGCAGCCGAAGCCTTCATTGTTGTGCGAACCGTAACCTAAAATCACAGCCTTTATTGATTCCTCCTTGTTATGGCTGAAGTAGTGAATCTAGAAACTGGGGACAGTCCCCAAACCACTTGAGAAATGCAGAATATTCATTCCACTTATAGGTTAAATGGGAAGAACTATCTCAAATGGTCTCAAATCATTAAGACCATCTTGAAAGGTAAAGGGAAGATCAGTCACCTGACTGGTAATGCACCAAATGAGACTGATCCCAAATTCAAATCATGGGATGAAGAAGACTCCATGATCATGGCATGGCTATGGAATTCAATGGTCCCAGAAATCAGTGATACCTGTATGTTTCTGAAATCAGCAAAAGAAATTTGGGAGGTAACTGAACAAACTTACTCTAAGGCCAAGGATGCTACTCAAATTTATGATGTAAAAGTGAAAACTGTGGTTGCCAAACAGGGAAATAAATCAGTCACAGAATATGCCAATTAACTCAAGTCTCTATGGATGGAACTGGATCACTATCGAGTTATAAAAGCAAAATGCTCAGAAGACTCAGCAATTCTAAAGGAGTATATTGAACAAGATAAGGTCTATGATTTTTTGGTAGGCCTAAACCCTGAATATGACCAAGTTCGAATCCAAATCGTGGGAAAAGAAAAGGTTCCAGGGCTTAATGAAGTGGTGGCCATTATCCGAAGTGAAGAAAGCAGGAGAGGGCTGATGCTGGAAACCTCAACCACCGAAAATTCTGCAATAATAGCTGAAGGAGGAACAATCATGATTGCCAACCAGAAAAAAAAAACTGGGTTCCCAATATGGAGAAAAAACATGAGGAGGTTTGGTGTACTCATTGTAATAAGTCACGCCACACAAGGGAAAAGTGTTGGAAATTACACAGAAAACCCCCAAGCCGAGAATGGGGACTGAAAGGTGGAAAGATCTCAAGCCGAGAATGGGGAACAAAAAACCCAAGCCGAGAATGGGGGCAAAAAGGAGGGCAAGGGCAAGCATACATTGCTAATGGTCAAAGTGAAGAATCTGTACAGTTGAATCATGAAGAGATAGAACAGGTAAGAGCCTTTCTTAATAAATTAGAGAAGCCCACCAGTATAGGTACATGTACATTGACATACTCTAGTAAGTTTCCATTTCTGTTTGGGCTCAATGTTTCAGATACACCATTTACACATTACTGGATATTAGACTCTGGAGCCACTAACCATATGACCCCCTTACCCAAATACTTTTCCACGTATTCCCCATGTCCTAGCAACAAGAAAATTTCTACCGCAGATTGAACCCTTATAACTACAGCAGGACAAAGAGAGGTCCAACTAAGCCCATCCATGACCTTAAAAAATGTCCTTCATGTCCTTAAACTATCCACCAACTTGATTTCCATACAAAAACTTACCAAAGATCTTTCATGTAATGTTGTCTTTTACAGCAACGCTTTGTATCTTGTTGGACAAGAACTCGGGAAGGACAATTGGACATGCTAGAGAATGGAATGGCCTATACTACATGGAGAACCCTAATCTGCCTACCAAGAGTCTTATATCTACATCCATCATGACCAATAAAGAGAAAGCTCAACTTCATCATTACCGGCTAGGACATCCATCATTCCGTGTTATAAAAGTGTTGTTTCCTTCCCTATTTAAACATTTAAATGTGGAGAGTCTCCATTGTGAGGTGTGTGAGTTTGAGAAACACAAGTGTGTACCATTTCCCAATAGCAATAAGATGAGTTCTCTCCCGTTTTCTCTTGTTCACACTGTTGTATGAGGTCCTGCCCATGTTCCTACTATCTCAGGTGCTAAATGGTTTTTAAAATTCATTGATGATTGTACCCGGGTTACTTGGGTGTTTTTATTGAAACAAAAATCTAAAGTTAGCTCTATGTTTATCCAATTTGTCTTAATGATTAAAAATCAATTTGGGGTCAGTATCAAAAGAATTAGGTTTGACAATGCCAAGGACTACTTTAACCTTGTACTAAACTCTTTTTGCCAAAGGGAAGGGATAATCCATGAGTCCTCATGTGTAAACACACCTCAACAGAATGGGATTGCAGAAAGGAAAAATGGGCACCTATTAGATCAAACTAGAGCTCTACTTTTTCAAAACCATGTTCCTAAGAGATTTTGGGGGGAAGCCCTTTTTACTACCACCTATCTAATTAATAGGTTACCCACTAAGATTTTAAACTCTAAAAGTCCCATGGAAGTTCTATCCTTGTTCTACCCACACTTAGATCCTACAAATAACCTTCAACCTAGAATATTTGGGTGTGTATCCTTTGTGCATATTCATAGTAATGAAAGGGGAAAGTTGGATCCTAGGGCTTTCAAGTGTGTCTTCTTAGGGTACTCTACCACACAAAAAGGGTACAAATTTTTTCAACCCCTCTCAATAAGATTCTATGTGTCAAGAGATGTCACCTTCAACGAACAAGAAAGCTACTTTAAACAGCCTCATCTTCAGGGGGAGAATGTAAGACAGGAAGATGAGACTCTCATGTCCCCAAATATGACGTTTGGACCTGAAATTGGCCCAGAAATTGACCCTGAAACTACTCCTGCATCTGAACCAGCAAAACAGCCTACACCTGCACCTGATGGAGGCGGAAAGTATGGGAAAAATCTGGTATATTCAAGGAAAGAAAAGGCCATTCCAGGATCTGGCAATGTCCAAGAATCCAACCCACCGTCACTGCATGAGGTAACACCTTCAAATCCTATAAATTTAAGTGATTCTAATGAGCTTTTGTATGAAAATCTAGAAGCACAAGTGGACCAAACTCTGGAACTTCCCATTGCCCTTAGAAAGGGAACTAGAACATCCACCCAACAACCACTTTACCCATTGTCAAATTTTTTATCCTTTGAAAAATTCTCTCCTACCCATAAAACTTTTCTCACTAACCTCGACTCCACACACACCTTCCTCTGTATCTGAAGCATTGTCTGACAGGAAATGGAAACATGCCATGGATGTAGAAACGGATGCGTTAAACAAAAATAGAACCTGGGAACTTGTCACTCTACCTCCTGGAGAAAAACCAGTTGGATGTAAGTGGGTATATACAATAAAGTATAGGGCCGATGGGACCATTGAACGTCACAAGGCAAGGTTGGTAGCTAAAGGCCTCACTTAAAAACCTATGGAGTTGATTACTTGGAGACATTTGCCCCAGTTGCTAAGATGAACATAATGTTGTCATTGGCAACTAATAATGATTGGGATCTGCAGCAATTTGATGTGAAGAATGCTTTTTTGCATGGAGATCTTGAAGAAGAAATATACATGGAATTGCCCCCTGGTTACAATGATCGGGTTGCTGCCGCAAACTAAGAAAGGCTCTATATGGGCTAAAACAATCTCCAAGAGCATGGTTTGGAAGATTTACTAAGGTCATGACAGGTCTGGGCTACAAACAAAGCCAAGGAGATCACACATTATATATCAAACATTCAGTTTCAGGGGGAGTAACACTTTTATTAGTGTATGTAGATGATATTATAGTAAGTGGGGATGACAAGCAGGAACAACAAGTGTTAATTAAGTGAGTGTCTTGCCACTGAATTTGAGATCAAGACGCTAGGGAGGCTTAAATATATTTTGGGAATTGAAGTCACTCATTCCAAGAAAGGGATCTTCATATCTCAACAAAAGTATATTACTGATTTGCTCAAAGAAACAGGAAAGACAGGCTGCAGACTAGCAAGCACTCTAGTTGATCCAAATATAAAATTGGGAAGTATGCAGGAGGATGTTGCGGTAGACAAGGAAATGTATCAAAGACTTGTGGACAAACTTATTTACTTATCTCATACTAGACCAGACATTGCTTTTGTTGTAAGTCTAGTCAGCCAATTTTTGCACCAACCAAAGGAAGCTCATCTACAAGCTGCCCTTAGGATTGTTCACTACTTAAAAGGAACCTCCGGAAGAGGAATTTTGTTCACGCGGAACAAGGGTGTAAGTCTTGAAGGATATACAGATGCGGACTATGCAGGGTCAGTTGTAGATAGAAGGTCAACCACGGGATACTGCACCTTCTTCGGTGGAAACTTAGTCACTTGGAAGAGTAAAAAACAGAGTGTAGTGGCTAGATCAAGTGCTGAAGCAGAATTTCGTGCAATGGCCCACGGAATATGTGAACTTCTAGGGCTGAAGATTATATTGGAAGACTTGAAGATAAAGTGGGACGAACCTATGAGGTTATATTATGACAATAAATCTGCAATTAGCATAGCTCACGATCCGGTTCAACATGATAGGACTAAACATATTGAAGTTGATAGACACTTTATCAAGGAAAAACTTGACAGTGGCATGATTTGCACACCATGTGTCCACTCAGAATCAACTTGCGGACATCCTCACCAAGGGCCTGAACTGCAGTAAGTTTGAAGGGATTATATCCAAGCTGGGAATGGAAAACACCTATTCACTAGCTTGAGGGGGAGCATCAAAAACCATGATTGACGTAGTAGTAATTGTCGTGATATATTTTAGGATGTTTTTATATTTGATGGGTTGTATTTATGCAACAGTTATGTGCTGCATTTATTAGGTTTATTTATGTCTGATTGATCCCATAATCATAGGGATCTGTTTCTTAGAATTAACAGTATGAATTTCCTAAAATATGCAGCTAACCCATGTATATTTACAGAGGTTAATAACCTCATAATGAGAATGAGAAAGAAATAATATTCCTTCTAAATTTAAGAGTATTCATATTTGCCACTGGAGCAAATGTCTCCTCATAGTCAATCCCATACGTTTGGGTATATCCTTTTGCCACCAATCTAGCTTTATATCTTTCTATTGTCCCATCTGCCTTATGTTTCACTATGAATATCCATCTACACCCTACTGCCTTCTTGTCTCTTAACTTATCAACAATCTCCCAAGTTGAATTTCTTTCTAATGCATTCATCTCTTCTTTCATGGCTTGATTCCAATGTTCAAGTTTCATGGCCTCCTGGATTGAGTAGGAATTTTTGTGGCATCAATGGCAGCAATAAAAATAAAACTTTTGTGCTTATTAGAGAGATTGTTAGTGCAAACATACTGAGAAATAGGATATTTAGCACATGATCTTCTTCTTTCCTTTCTCAATGCATTGGGTAAATCCTCATAAATACTTACCTCCTCCTCATTGATATCTTCAAGGATCCTCATCTTCGGATTAGAAAATTTTTCTTACTCGAGAGTCGAAGTGGGTTGTTTTCTTCTTTCATATTTTTTGCCAAAAAATTTGTCTTCTTCCTCTTCTTTCTTATTGTGGACTATGGTAGCTTCATTGCTCAGGTCTTGGATATCCTACAAAGACAAACATGGTAATAACAAGGAGAGTTCATCCACTTCAAGTGCTTTCTCCCCTGAAGTGGTGGACTGACATAAAAGGATTGTTTCATGAAAGGTGACATCCATGGTGATAAAGATGCGACGACTCTGAGGATGATAACATTTGTACCCTTTTTAATTAGAAGGATACCCAATAAAGACACATTTAAGAGCTCTGGGATCTAATTTACCACGATTAGGATAATGAGAGTGAACATAAACAACACATCCAAAGACTCGACTAGGTAGACTCATTATTAGGGGAGAAGTAGGAACAAAAGACAATAGACTCTATAAGACTAATGTCATTTAAGATACGAGTGGGTAACCTGTTGATGAGATAGGTGGCAGTTAACACACCTTCTCCCAGTAATTTTTTGGAACAGACATTTAAAAAAAAAGATGACGATTCTTTCTTTCTGCAACCCCATTTTGTTGAGGGGTGCTAACACATTAGTTCATGAACAATACCATTATGAGACAAAAAATTGAGAAATTCATGATTCACATATTTAGTACCATTATCAGACCTAATTCTTTTGATATTTTTTCCAACTTGATTTTGGAAAAGACGGAAAAAATTGACAAAAATTTGAAAACCTTCGGATATATTTTTCATGAGGTATGTCCACGTGACACAAGTACAATCGCAAATAAAGATAACGAACCATTTGGCTTCGAAAATAGAATCCATGACACGACCCCAAACATCAGAATGAATTAAATCAAATGGAGACATACTCTTTTTATCACTACAGAGATGCATGATGGTGTTTTGACAATTGACAAATATCACAAATAAAAAACTTAATTGACTCTTTAGTAAACAAATGGGGAAACAAGGACTTGATAAGACTAAATGAAGGATGCCCAAGCCTTTGATGACGTAACCAGATTTGGGAATTTGCCCACGTCTCAGATGTAGCTTGTTGACTCATGATTTTTGTGTCTCTTTGGTCATCAAACTCTAAAAAATACAACTCACTCTACTCCTTAGCAATTAAAATCGTCTTCCCCGTGGCAAGGTCCTCAAATACACAATAAGTTGGACAAAATGTTACTGAACAATTTAAATCTTTTTAGTTTTTGCACAGAGATAACACTATTAGCTAATTGGGGAACATGTAAAACATCCTTCAATACAATAGATGAATCCAAAATTATATTCCCAGAGCCGCATATATGTATACCTTGACCATTCGCAACTGTAATAAGTTGTTCTTTATTTCTTTTACAATGAGTCGAAAGACACTAAAAGGTGTCATATGATCAGTTGCACCCGAATCAAGGATCCAAATACCTTGAGACACATAACCAACAGTATTGAGACAAATCTTACCTTTTATGGACAGAGTACATGATCTAGAGGGCTTACTCATTGATTCAACCATTGCTTTCAAGTGCTTGAGTTCCTCCTTATAAGCTTTCATATCAAGATCTAGAGGTGGTTTTAATGAAAAAGTACTTTGTAAATCATCCCATATTTTTTTGGAGAAGAATAAAACATATAATTTCTACTTATCTCAGGAATCATGGATTGCCACATCCAAGTCATAATTAGTGAGTCTTCCTTGTCCCAAATAGAAAACTGAGTGTCGTTTGGTCCTAGTCCTCCTCCATCTATGTGATCAAGTCTTGAACAACCCTTGAGAATCCTTCGAATAAATTGGCTCCATTGTAAGAAATTCTGACCATCCAACCGACATGTACCCCCTCTATTTGGTAGGTCATTAGGACCTAAAGGAATAATTTTTACTTCAAAAATTCCATAGAACGCAACCAAGAGGCTCCGGTGACCTTTTCTGAGAGGACAACGGCATCTGGGTCACACCGAAAAAAAGGAGTAAAACTTAAAACTCAGATCTACTCAAATATAGGCCAAACTCAGATCTACTCAAGAGGCTCCGACGACTCTGTCTGTGGCGGTAGTGGCAAGTGGGTCTCATCGGAGGTGGGTGCATGGGGACGCATGGCGGCTTCTCTCCTGAAGCGACTTTTAGCGTTGTGGTCGCCGCCTTTCTGCCCTATCAACGACCCCAACTGGCGTTGGTCGAACAGCGACAGTGGCGCAACTGTGCAGTAGAATGGAGCTCCAAGATTGGGAGCTCTGACACCAAGTAGAAAATAGGATTGATTTTTATTATTCTAAATCATAAAAAATACATTCTCATATCCTCTATTTCTAACCATCTAATTCTCCTAAAAAAGGGAAATAGGGAAACTAGGGTAACAAAATAAAATAAAAGATTATACATCTATTTTCTCTAATTAGGAAGATTCTAAAGATATCTTCTCTAATTACAACAAGATTAATCTCCATTGTGTCTAAAACACACATAGGGTAATATATTTATAACGAAAAATGATACAAGTATATATGGCAACCAAACATATATATGGTAAATAGAAAATATTGTTAAAAAACAATATCAACAATATCTACCAATATCAAACAATAGCAAAAGTCTATGTTTCCCTAATTAACATAAAACATGATATATCTAAGAAAGCATACTTCATGAAATGCGACAAGGTGATTTCTCAGTCACTGAGTATTTTAATACACTCAGTAAACATTGGCAACAATTGGACAAACTACATCCGTTAAAGGCCCAACAATGCCAACAACAGGGAACCAGCTTTGTCCACCTTGTTAGTTTCCTCCGTCTCATGTTTTTGTTGCGTTTTGGGATTGCTTGAAGCACCTCCTTTGGTGATTATGGAGACCCTTTGAAGGGATGTATAGAGTAGGGCAAATGGCCTAAGCTTTTTGAAGTGCTTACAAGTGAAAATGTCCACAATACAATGAATGGTATGCATCAAACGATACCTTGTTAAGGTAGTTTTGAGCTAAAAAGAAGGTATGATCCTTTCCAGCTTGACACTATGCTTTGAAAGGTGGTGTTAAAGAGTAGACAAAGGTTATGAGTCATAACTTATATGCATGGTGATATGTTAGCTCATGTGTCGAACAATGTATTTGAAATTTTTGATGTGATATACATGTATGTACATTCGTTTTTCTTTTACTTAACTTACCCTTTTTGCTTCATGTTTGTGATCTTTGTTGCAATAACCGTGTTGGAAAATGCGAGCAGACAATACAACAGGTGCTAAGGATTGTTGGCAATAGCGAAAGCAAGAGGCCTTTGTAGTGTAGCTACAATTTTTGTAACAAATCATGTTTTGTAAAACCTCTTTTAAATGTTAATTAGAGGAATTGATTAAATGTGTATGTTAAATTTCCTATAGATGGGCTATAATGCAGTAGACATGTCTGCAGGGCTATGATTCATGAGACAAGGGATATGAATGGCATTGTACGGGTAATGTGACACTCAATTGCGGGGTTTTACATTGGACTTTACCTCCTCCAAGCTAAAGCATTAGAAGTTGAACCCAATACCAACTATTGTGCAACAGTACCTCCAAATAGTAAAATTGCCACCCAAACTTTACATGCTTGAAAAGAATGTTTTCAACATTATTCATTAAAAATCAGGAGTTGTTTCAAGGTGAAATAATGCAATCGTTCAGACATACCCACCTCAATACTATAAACTGTCTCAACCTTTATCCCTTATTCATAGGGATATATGGGTCCATCCCAGGCAAATAATGTCACTAGATCAAAGATGGTTTGTCACCCTCATTGAGGATCACAAACATGTCATTTGGGTTTTCCTAGTGAAGGATAAATCAAAAGTTGGTAGAATATTTAAATTGTTTCATACTATAGCGGAAACACAATTTTAAAGCACCGCTAAGGTGCTGAAAGTGGCATATTCCTCGACTAGTCCCCCACCAAAAGGGATACAACTGCTATTCACCTCAAACCAAGAAATTTTACCACACCATGGATGTCATGTTTTATAGAAATCGGCCTTATTACCCGTATGTTGGCATTCAGAGGGAGAAGAGTTGTCCAAGTAAAGTGGTAGAATCCCAACTTTTGGGATTTGACCTAGCCGAATTGGCCTAATAATGCAAACCTAATTAAGACTGCACCTGCAATAGCAAATGCAGAGCCAGCCAAGACTGCATCTGCAGAGAGGAAACTACAGTAGCAAATGCAAAGGCAGCTGAGACTGCAGTTGTAGGAAAGCCAACTAAAAACTACATTACATGCACTAGAAACTAAACCAACTAAAGCTAGAGAGAGGATTGCATCTCAGCAAAATCATGGCCCCAGCTACACGAGAAGACAACTGGACAACATACTTCAAGAAGAGAAGGAAGGGAGAAAAGTGTAGCACAACTCCCAAGGCAAAGTAATGAATCCAACCAAGCTTCAAAAAATGAGTTTTCCTTAGGTAACATTGTTTCTAATCCCGAACTTAATCATGACGTTGACAATCCCGATTGAGAAATGCGTCCTACAGAAAATTGTCACGAGGTATAGGTCTTTTGTGGCATCTCTTAACAGCACACATATCCCAAGGAATGTTCAAGTGGCACTCCAACAACTAGAATGGGTAACTGCAACATATGTCTAAAGTGGCACATGGTAAATCACCACTCTACCAGAAGGGAAGAAACCAATTGGATGCAAGTGGATATTCTCCATCAAATACAACGCTAATGGTAGTATAATCTGGTACAAAGCCAGATTGTGGCAAAAGGGTTTACCCAATCATATGGAATGGACTACGAAGAGACTTTGCATAAGTGGCCAAACTCAATTCAATTTGGGTCATACTCTCTTTAACTGTAAATTTATATTGGCCACTTTATCAACTAGACATCAAAAATGTCTTCCTAAGCAGTGAACTAGTAGTCTTTTTGTAAAATTCCCCTAGGACTTGAATCATCCAAAACCTCAACCATGGTGCGCAAGCTCAGAAAATCTCTATATGGCCTTAAGCAATCACCGAGTGCATGGTTCAAAGGATTGACTCAAGATGTCAAGGAAGACAGGTTCAAACACTCCATGGAAAGGAAGGTATTGTTTATGTTGATGTAGTTATCACAAGAAACGATATGATCAAATCAAGCATCTGAAGGGACTTTTGGCCAAGGAATTTGAAGTGAAGAACTTGGGTCAGCTCAAATATTTTATGGGGATGGAAATTGCTCGGACAAAAAATGTTATTTATGTATCACAATGGAAATACAAACTGGAATTACTTCAAGAAACCAACATGCTTGGGTGCAAGGCAGCCAATACTCCCATAGAACTGGGAAAGAGAGGTAAAGAAGAAAGTCCACCAGCTGATTAAGATAGATATCAAAACCTAGTTGGGAGGCTAATCTACCTAACTCATACTAGGCCTGGTATGTTGTGAGATTGGCTAGTTGCTATACATCTAACCCAAATGAAGCCCACATGAAAAACGGCAAACTGATATAGGGATTTAAATAAAAGGCACGTGGTTCCACGTGGCAGTCAATACTTTAATTTCTTCTGTTGCATTTCTGTTAGAGGGTAGTAGAATTTGTTATCCTTTTGGTTTTCAAATAAATACTCTTCTCAGAGGGGAGGAAACACACGATTCTTACCACAGAAACAACCTTCTTCTTTTCGATTTATCTGGTTCGGATTCAGGTTTGAATCCCTAAATTCTTGAAGTTCTTCGAATAATTTCTATTCCTAGACTTCCTATAACACAAACAAAATCCTCCAATACCTCAAAGGCACACTAGGTCAAGGACTCTACCTCAAGAAGAACTCAAACATAGGCATTGAAGTCTATACTGACTCGGATTGGGCAGGATGCCCCTCTATTGTGTGGGGAAACTCCATGACTTGTAGAAGCAAGAAGCAATTGATGGTGACAAAGAGTAGTGAGCACCAGAATTCAAAGCTAAGGCTTATCTGTTAAGGAATCTGGCTTAAGAGGATGCTGGAGGAAATCAGAATTCCTATGAATTATATGAATTACGCTATTAGGATATTATGTGACAACAAAGCTCCTATAAGCATTGCAAAGATCCCAGTCCACCATGATATGACAAAGCATGTGGAGATTGACTGACACTTCATTAAAGGAAAAAGTGATCATGATATTATAAGTGTTGACCATGTTTCATCATTCAGACAATCCTGACAAAGGCTCTTCCAAGGAACACGTGAAAACATTCGAATCCAGTGTGAGTATGATAGAAATCTACCACCCAGATTGGGGGAGTGTTGGAGATCAGCAGATATCAATCAGAATCGTTCAATTCTGATTTGTACAGCCCATAATAAAACTTAACATAAATATGATTAGTTTTATTTCCTTATATATGTAGAGCATTTATTGGGAGAATTATTTCCCTGGTTTTCAGGGATAGATTAGTGTATAAAATTATTCCCTTGTATTCTATTTATACCTTTTTTTGTATATTTCACAAATCAAAAACTATACATCATATTTTCCTCAAATGCTTTAAGGAAAACATAGGAGGATGTTAAATTACAATTGAAGGTGTCTTATGTGCAGAATAAAGGAGAAAAAATGTTGTATTTGGAGGGGGTGCAAGAAATTTCTTGGCTTCAAAATGGGAAAAGGCCTCTAACATCATCAGCTGAGGTGCTTTACCCTTTGCCAAGGAGAAAATGTTTAGGGCAAGATTATTAAACAATAGTGTTAATTTGTAAGCTCAGTTTTCTGCTCACACAGGCAAATTGAGCTGAAATGATTTTGGAATCAAATCTCAATACTAAGATAAACTCATGCGGGAGCATATAAAACTGTTAAAAAGTACAAATTCATGTCCAAGTTAACAAGTCACCTCCATACCCATTTAGAGCGTCGCAACACCCTACCACTCCTCCAAAGATCGTTGGGTCACAGAAGCGGCACATTTTGAATATTGGCAGCTAGCTGTTTCACTCATGACAACATCTTGCTAGTTCTGGACATGACTGTCACTTGAAGGGAGTGCCACTGTCTTTACATGTCACAGCACAGAAACGCTCAAGAATATTGTTTATGGCAAGAACAGCTGGATGGAGAGAATAGAGATAGGAAAGACTATAGTATCACCACCAGAAGGTTGGATATATTTGAGGGGTGGGATGGTGAGAAATAGTTAGGCAAAAAGGGGTTTTAGGAATTTTCCCATTGTTATATTCAATTTCTTTTGTTGAAATTTTCTCGAGAATTATGTTTACAGAGGTCAACCACTGGGAAAAAGAAGTATATATAGTCTAAAACATATAATTTCCAGTTTCTACAACATCATAGCAATATATATTAAATCACTTACTTATGTACTCTATGGACTGTTACCTTTTTATGAAAGCACCTCTCCTTTCTTTCTCTTCTCTTTTGGCGAAATTTAGTTAAGGCTGCTTCCCTTTGAGAAGTCTTGTTTTGATCTACTCTGTTGGCACTTCTACTTCCACTAGCATCGCCACTGCCACTATTCCCAGGGAGTCCATTGTTGCTTTCCATGTTTGTTCCTCCAGCATTAACTGCTGTGCTGCCCCCATTTTGGCCATTGCTTCCATTGTTGCTTCCTGAAACACTTCTATTGATACTGAGGTTTCCAACATTACATTCAACTAGCACTTCTACCACATTTGATGAACCACAATGTGGAGTAGCAGCAGTAGCCAATTTCTTTGCAGATTCAGCATCATGATCAGGTGGCAACTGGTGCATGTCATCAGTACAGTTATTGTTTTCATAATGGAGATGGAAGTCTGGAGCAGCAGAATCTCTATGTCTGTCTACTTTAGGTAGTGCCAGCATTGTTGCTGCTTTATCTTCAGTGTTATGTAATATGACTTGTTGAGATTTAGAGACAAGGTTGTTTTTTATAGGCTGGAAAGCGGATGTTTGGTACAAACATTTGGTTGAAGCCACTGCTAGCTCACTTATAACTGCAGATTTAGCATAAGCATTATTAGTAGTGGAACCCATATCAATGTTATTGCTAGCACCATTCGAATTTTGGTTAGGAAGATTGCCGCTTGAATGAGATTGAATATCATGAGATGAATCTTTCTTTGTAACTTCTAAGCTATTATTATAGGGAGAATTGCTTCCAACACATCCAGTGGGAGATTTCTTAGCGTTAGAGGCTGCATTGTACCTGTAGCAAACGAGTTTTAACAGTTAAACAGTTAGTTATCCACCTTAAAATGAATTCAGAACAACAAAAAAATAAACAGTAACATAGTATCATTATACCTTGAGAAAGCAGACTGATCAGAACGTCTTAAGACATTCCTATCATCCTCAATTGTAATACCAGTATCTTTAACTCCTCTAGGCCTCTTTAAACTAAGGTCAAGAGATGGCAATTCTTCATCATTATTAGTACCTTTATTTTCACTATCTGAGGACTTCAGCCTTTTATTTAAGGCTTCAAATTCTCCACTATGCATCTGATAATCAGAACTGCTAGTAATGGCTTCAGACAATGATAAACCTTTGCACCTTAGCTTGATTGATTGATTTTCACAATTAAGGTCCAGTGATTTAGATGGGGCGGCATCAGGTGCATTGCTATGTTTAGAACCTGCAGTTTTGACTGGAACCCCATTGATATAGTTGACCATGAAGTCAATATCTCTATCGAGTCAACTTTCATCTCTTCCAGGGAAAAGAATTAAATACGATAAATCATCCCAAAATAAAGGTACACTCATATACAAGCATGGGCAATACAAACATGAATGCATGAACCCACACTTAGGGAATCAACTCTCACCATCTCTTTCACATTGTCTAGGGAAAAATAAAATAAATCTTCCCAAAAGAAATGTACATGCATATTACATAATCTGCAACAAGTACATGAATGCATGTATGAACAGCTGGCAACCCACACTTAAGGGGAAAGGTTACACATATTAATCGAATGAGATCAATACGTATGAAATGTAATAAGAAACAAAACTAACCTATACACCCTTTTTTATTAGCAAAAGACAATCAAGTACCCACAATAAAGGGTCTAGAACTTGAGTTTTTCTCATAGAGACTGGTTCCTAAATGAATGTCACCTACAGGGAATTTAACCTATGTTCTAAAGAATCATGTGCTACCAAAAAGGGTACCCAAGGCAAACCCGAAAGCAGAACAACGTAATGAAAACAACGAAGAGAATATTAAATCCAATGCTAGGGAAGAAATTTTTTTCTACAAATCCCTAAGCAAGATAGGACATACAATTAATGCCATGAAAACATTCACTCAACAACACATCATAAAATTGACATTATCGTCAAACACATACAATTTGGTTGACTGTAAGTGAGAAAATTAAAGCAGTGACATGAAGATCAAGACACTTCGGCCTTACCAAGTTGTTCCTTCTGTTCTGAACACTCCTTTGCACCTAGGGAAGCCACCTGGTTCCCACCGAGTTCAGCATTGGAGTGAACAACTTGAGCACAAGTACTGTCAGGGCACTCAGCTATTTGATCCCACTGAGAGACAGGTTTGGGACTATCAACTTCTACAGCACGTTTGGTCCATGAGCTCTGCATAAGAAGAAAACAAAGAACTTGTCAAGTAGCTCTTGGTTACAGGAATTAGAACATGACCTCCACTCAATAACACTGTCTCAGTTAGTCCCATCCAAGTACTCTGACAATTTTCTGTGGTGTTTGCTGTTTAACTGTTTACTTCACTAAGATATTTGAATTTAGTGATGTTTTAATGAATGACAAGTAAAATTATGAAGGTTTCTAGCCCTTTACTTTTTCACAAACTAACAAGTGAAAACAGCATCTCATGCAATCAACTCTAGGATTTCAGTATTTTGTTACCTTTATTGATGACTATTCCAGATGTACTTGGTTGTTTCTCATGAAGAATCGTTCTGAGTTGTTTTCTATTTTTCAATCTTTTTTCAATGAAATAAAAACTCAGTTTGGGGTTTTTATTCGCACTTTACGCAGTGATAATGGCCGTGAATACCTTTCTCAACCGTTTAAACATTTCATAGTTTCTCATGGCATTCTTCACCAAACCTCATGTGCCTATACCCCTCAACAAAATGGGGTGGTTGAGCGCAAGAATAGACACCTTATTGAAACAACTCGTACCCTTCTCATTCATGATCAAGTACCCTCACGTTTTTGGGGTGATGTTGTTCTCACGGCATGTTATCTTATCAACCGCATGCCATCGTCCGTCCTAGATAACAAAATCCCTCATTCTATCTTATTTCCTCAAGACCCTCTGCATCCATTACCTCTTAGAGTTTTTGGGTCTACATGTTTTGTTCATGATTTTAGTCCTGGTCTTGATAAGTTATCTCCTAGGTCACAAATGTGTCTTCTTAGGATTTCCACGGTCACAAAAGGGCTATAAGTGTTTTTCCCCTTCCCTCAATCGTCATTTTATCTCTGCTGATGTCACTTTTGATGAATCTTCTTTTTACTTTACACATCTATCTTCTAGTTTCGTACCTCTCCCTGTTACTGTTGATATTCCTCTTATTTGTGATCCTCCTTGTGATGCTCCACCCATTTTGTCTCCTCCTTCTTTAGACTCTCATTCACCACAAGATCGTCCTTCACCACCACCCCTTCAGGTTTATAGTCGCCGCAATTGTCTCCCTCATGACTCACTTCCAGTGCCGCCTCCTGTGTCTCCTCTGGCTCCAGCAAATGAGTCTGACTTGCCTATTACCCTCCATAAAGGTATACGCTCTACCCGTAACCCTTCCCCCAATTATACTGTTCTTAGTTACCACATATTATCTCCATCCTTTTACACTTGTCTCTCATCCATTTCTTCTGTGTCACTTCCTAAATCTGTGGGTGATGCCTTAACTCATCCTGGCTGGCGTCAAGCTATGCTGGATGAATTAAGTGCTTTACAGAAAAGTGGAACTTGGGAGCTTGTCCAATTACCATCTGGAAAGTCTGTTGTTGGTTGCAGGTGGGTGTATGCTGTCAAGGTTGGCCCTGATGGCACAATTGATCGTCTGAAAGCTCGACTGGTTGCCAAAGGCTACACACAGATTTTTGGTTTGGATTATGGTGATACTTTTTCTCCAGTGGCAAAAATGACCTATGTTCACCTCTTCATTGCCATCGCCGCTCTTCGACAATGGCCTCTTCACCAACTTGATATCAAAAATGCTTTCCTAAATGGTGATTTGCATGAAGAAATTTATATGGAGCAACCGCCTGGCTTTGTTGCTCAGGGGGAGTCATCTAGATTGGTATGTCGTCTTTGCAAATCCTTATGTGGCCTAAAATAATCTCCTCAGGCCTGGTTTGGTAAATTCAGCTGTGTTGTTCAACAATTTGGTATGTCTCGTAGTGAAGCGGATCATTCAGTGTTCTATCGCCACTTAGTACTGGATGTATTTACTTAATAGTGTATGTCGATGATATTGTTCTCACAAGAAGTGACTATCTCGGCATCTCTCAAATGAAACAACACCTTTGTCATCATTTTCAAACCAAAAATCTTGGCAAAGTCCGGTACTTTTTGGGTATTGAAGTAGCACAATCCAATGATGGTATTATCATATCTCAGAGGAAGTATGCGTTAGACATCTTGGAGGAAACCGGGTTAATGAACGGTAAATCTGTTGAGACACCTATGGACCCTAACATCAAACTCCTACCAAATCAGGGGGAGCCTTTCTCAGATCCTGGACAGTACAGAAGATTAGTTGGTAAATTAAACTATCTTACTGTTACGCGTCCTGACATTTCCTTCGCAGTTAGTGTGGTGAGTCAATTTCTAAACTCCCCATGTAAAGACCATTGGGATGCAGCTGTTCGCATACTGAAGTCTATTAAAGGGTCACCTGGAAAAGGTTTGCTATATGGCCCTAACAACGATACAAAAATCGTTTGCTATTCAGATGCTGATTGGGCTGGTTTCCCTTCTGATAGGAGGTCTACTTCTGGATATTGTGTCTCTATTGGTGACAACCTGATATCTTGGAAAAGTAAGAAGCAAAGTGTTGTGGCAAGGTCCAACGCAGAAGCAGAATATAGAGCTATGGCATCTGCTACTTGCGAGCTTGTGTGGCTTAAACAATTACTTAGTGAATTGAAATTTGGAGATGTCACTCACATGACACTTATATGTGATAATCAAGTTGCTCTTCATATTAGCTATAACCCTGTCTTCCATGAGAGAACCAAGCACATTGAAGTTGATTGTCATTTTATTAGAAGAAAAATCATATCCGGAGATATCAAGACTGAGTTCGTTAACTCAAGCAACCGGTTGGCAGACATATTCACCAAGTCCTTACGAGGACCTAGAATTGACTATCTTTGTAACAAGCTTGGAACATATGATTTATATGCTCCAGCTTGAGGGGGAGTGTTAGACGTTAAGTTGTGTGTTTATGTTAATTGGGCTTAGCCCATTCTGTATTTAGGGTTTAACCCTTATCTTACATTATAAATAAACTACCCTATGTGTATGCTAAACACATAAGGGAGATTTCTCCTAATCTTCTGTACTATTTAATGAAGACTGCAAGGGGTAAAAAAGACACCGGGGAAAAAACTTAGCTTTTTGATGCCATGTGAAAAAATGTATAGGCAGTAAGAAATAATCATGGGATACTTTTCTGGATATGAAAAAAAAACAAACATTGGTATTTATAGGAAAAATGAAATCCCAATAAAAGGAAATAAATCTCGATAAATAAAACTCTTAATCCCAATCCCTTAATTTTAGGGACCTATTACAAACAAATCTATATTTATTATTCAATCAATCTATATATCTATATTGTTTAATATTTACACTCATATTTCAACAAGTATGAATTGACAAATAAAAATAAAAGAGATCCGTAAAATCTAACTTTACCCTTAAGATCCATGCATGCGTGATTTTCAAAAAATACTGAATTTATACCTGAGTGCCACTACCATTGTCACTTCCATCCCCATTATTCAGGCCTACACTTCCATTATCATCTTCGTCGTTGCTCCCAGAATTATTCTCAGACTTCTCAAGACTCTTTGATTTAACAGACTTCTGTGTTTGCGTTCCACTTTCACTGCCACTCCCGCTAGACTGCAATGCTCATAATTGACAAAGTAAACAAAGGCTCACATCATATGAAATAGACAATTTTAAGCATGAAATAAAGTATCACAAATCTTACATTGACATTGAGAAAAAATCCATAGACATTTATTTAATAATAATAATAATACTAATGGTAGTAGTAATAATCAGTAACTCTCGCGTTTACATCAATCCTACCATAGTATTTTTAGCCCATAGATTTAGCAAAGGCAACAGACTGCTTGTATCTTCATACATATTATTGGCCATAAAGAAAAGGAAATAAAAAATATAGCGTGAGGAAAGAAAAATTCAAATCAGCTTACACTGTGACATCTTCTCCAAACGTGCTGCCACAGGTTTTTGAGCTCATTCTTCCGAATGGGTTTGACTAGAAAGTCAACGGCACCCTTTGACAAACACTTAAAGACTAAACCCATAGAATCAAGAGATGACATCACTGCAGACCAATTTCATTAGAAGCCATAGAAAAGAGTAGCTCTATTACGGCATGTGATGAGAAAAAGAAATGCTTCAAACAAAACATATACAAGCACTCGGAAAAACTTACTAACTACTGGAATATTTTTCCGAGTTTTGTGGCCCATAATCTTGTACAGAAGACCAATGCCTGATAAACCAGGCATTGCCACTTCAGTTAAAATGAGATCAATATGATTGGTTAAATCCTCCAATATCTTCCAAGCTTGCAATCCGTTAGCTGC
The DNA here is from genome assembly GCA_034642375.1 of Vigna nakashimae. Classification (NCBI taxonomy): domain Eukaryota; kingdom Viridiplantae; phylum Streptophyta; class Magnoliopsida; order Fabales; family Fabaceae; genus Vigna; species Vigna nakashimae. Next base: position 29,297,558 of record CM067765.1, read on the forward strand.
TTCAATAACTGGAAAAAAAAAACAAAAACACATTAAGCTCTCATGTAACAGTATTACACTCGTCACAGAATTATATTAAAAATTATTAGTCAATCGATACATAAGAGCTTGCTTTACAATAATTAAACATAACAACAGAAACTGAACTCTTCAAAACTAAAGTCAGGCAGGCATTACATGCTTGCTTGGCCTATATTGTAAAGGAGTCTAATAGAGCACCTCCATATTAGGGGCAACCAGGTCCTTTCCCTGTAGCTGTTTCTACTTTACCATGAGTAAAATCGGGACCATAGTTGTATAATGTAATAATCCTGTGCGTGACAACAGATTGCTTTTATGCCATATACTTACAGGAACTACGATATAAATTTTCAATATAATTATATATTTAGTTTGTTGTAATTTGAGATAATATCTTTAAAATCCTTCTAATTAGAGGAAATAGATACATAATCTTTTATTTTATTTTATTTTTCCTAGTTTTCTTATTTTCCTTTTTAGGAAAACTAGATTATTACAAATAGAGGGTATGAGAATGTATTTTTTATGATTTGAGAATAATAAAATAAGTCTTATTTTAAACTGTGTCAAAGCTCCTGATCTTGGGGCTCGATTCCGCTGCAACAAGTCGTACCGCCGTCGCTGTCCGACAATAGCCTTGCCGCCGTCGCCGGTTGGGGTCATTGATAGGGCAGAAAGGTGCGCCCAACACCGGCGATCACAACACTGGAAGTCGCTCCGTGAAAGGAGCCTCCACGCGCGGCAACAGACAGGGTCCCAGAGCCTCCTAAGTCTATTCCTAGGGTCGGTGACGACTCGTTTTGGCTGTATTTGAGTAGATCTGAGTTTTAAGTTTTGCTCTTTTTTCTCGGTGTGACCCACTCGCCGTCGCCAGAGCCTCCTGAGTCTGTTTTTAGGGTTGGTGACGACCCGTTTGGCCTATATTTGAGTAGATTTGAGTTTTAAGTTCTGCTCCTTTTTTTCTCGGTGTGACTCATACCTCGTCATCGTCTTGGAGACTCCTAGTTGCGTTCTACGGGATGTCTGAAGTAAAAATTACTCCTTTGAAAGCAATGGATGAATCAATGAGTAAACCCTTTAGATCATGTACTATGTCCATAAAAGGTAAGATTTGTCTCAATATTGTTGATCATGTGTCTCAAGGTATTTGGATCCTTGATTCGGGTGCAACTGATCATATGACACCTTTCCGTGTGTCCTTCGACTCATATGGTAAAAGAAATAAAGAACAACTTATTACAGTTGCGAATAGTCAGGGTATACCTATATGCGGCTCTGGGAATATAATCTTGGACTCATCTATTGTATTAAAGGATGTTTTACATGTTCCTGAATTAGCTAATAGTCTTATCTATATGCAAAAACTCACAAAGGATTTAAATTGTTCAGTAACATTTTTTCCAACTTATTGTGTTTTTCAGGACCTTGCCACGGGGAAGACAATTTTAACTGCTAAGGAGCACAGTGGGTTGTATTTTTTAGTGTTTAATGACCGAAGCAACACAAAAATCATGAGTCAACAAGCTACATCTAAGACGTGGGCAAAATCTCAAATTTGGTTACATCATCAAAGACTTAGGCATCCTTCATTTAATCTTATCAAGTCCTTGTTTCCCCACTTGTTTACCAAAGAGTCTGTTGAGTCTTTTAAATGTGATATTTGTCAATTGTCAAAACATCATCGTGCATCTTATCCTATTAGTCACTAAAAGAGTATTTCTCCATTTGATTTAACTCACTCTGATGTTTGGGTCCAGTCATAGATTCTATTTTCGGGGCCAAATGGTTCGTTACCTTTATTGAAGATTGTACTCGTGTCACGTGAACATACCTTCTGAAAAATAAATCCAAAGATTTTCAAATTTTTGTTAATTTTTTCCATCTTGTCCAAAATCAATTTGGAAAAAATATCAAAAGAATCATCAGGTCTGATAATGGTACTGAATATGTCAATCATGAATTTCTCAATTTTTTTGTCTCATAATGGTATTGTTCAGGAACTAACTTGTGTTAACACCCCTCAACAAAATGGAGTTGCAGAAAGAAAGAATCGTCATCTTCTTGAAATAACTAGGGCTCTTCTTTTTCAAATGTCTGTTCCAAAAAATTACTGGGGAGAAGTTGTGTTAACTACCACATATCTCATCAACAGGTTACCCACTCGTATCTTAAATGGCATTAGTTCTATAGAGTCTTTATTGTCTTTTCTTCCTTCTTGTTCCCCCTACTAACGAGTCTACCTAGTCTGGTCTTTGGATGTGTTGTTTTTGTTCACTCTCATCATCCTAATCGTGGTAAATTAGATCCCAGAGCTCTTAAATGTGTCTTTATTGGGTATCCTTCTAATAATAAAAAAGGGTACAAATGTTATCATCCTCAGAGTCGTCGCGTCTCTATCACCATGGATGTCACCTTTCATGAAACAATCCTTTTATGTTAACCTACCACTTCAGGGGGAGAAAGCACTTGAAGTGGATGAACTCTCCTTCTTGTAATTACCATGTTTGTCTTTGCAGGATGCCCAAGACTTGAGCAATGAAGCTACCATAGTCCACAGTGAGGAAGAAGAGGAAGAAGACAGATTTTTTGGCAAAAAATATGAAAGAGAACAACTCATTTCGACTCTCGAGCAAGAAAAATTGTCTACTCCAGAGGTGAGGATCCTTGAAGATATCAATGAGGAGGTAAGTATTACTGAGGATTTACCCGTAAGTATTATTGAGGATTTACCCATTGCATTGAGAAAGGGAAGAAGATCATGTGCTAAATATCCTATTTCTTCGTATGTTTGCACTAACAATCTCTCTGATAAGCATAGAAGTTTTATTGCTGCCATTGATGCTACAAAAATTCCTACCTCAATCCAAGAGGCCATGAAACTTGAATATTGGAATCAAGCCATGAAAGAAGAGATGAATGCATTAGAAAGAAATTCAACTTGGGAGATTGTTGATAAGCCAAGAGACAAGAAGGCAGTAGGGTGTAGATGGATATTCACAGTGAAACATAAGGCAGATGGTACAACAGAAAGATATAAAGCTAGATTGGTGGCAAAAGGATATACACAAACATATGGGATTGATTATGAGGAGACATTTGCCCCAGTGGCAAAGATGAATACAGTTCGAGTTATTCTCGCTTTGGCTGCCATTTTGGATGGGACTTACACCAGCTGGATGAGAAGAATGTCTTTCTTCATGGAAATCTACATGACGAAGTGTACATGGAGATTCCCCCAGGTTTTGAAGTGAAAAATGAAAGAAACAAGGTATGCCTCTTGAAGAAAGCATTGTATGGTCTTAAGCAATCCCCTAGAGCATGGTTTGAAAGATTTACAAAAGCAATGGTTTCCTTGGGATACAGACAAAGCCAAGGAGATCATACTCTATTCATAAAGCACTCTTCTACAGGTAAACTTACTTTATTGATTGTCTATGTGGATGATATGATTATTGCAGGAGATGATGAAACAAAAAAATTGGCATTAAAAGGAAAATTGGGAGCTCTATTTGAAATGAAAGACCTAGGAAAACTCAAATATTTTCTTGGAATAGAGGTTGCCTACTCCAAGAACGGAATTTTCATCTCCCAAAGAAAATATGTACTTGATCTCCTCAAAGAAACAGGAAAGCTGGGATGTACAACCTCAACAGTTCCTATAGAACAGAATCACAGAATAGGAAGTGAAGAAAGTGTTCCTGTAGAGAAGGCCCAATATCAGAGATTGGTGGGAAAATTGATTTATCTATCACACACAAGACCAAACATTGCTTATGCAATTAGTGTAGTGAGCCCATTTATGCATGATCCAAGAGAGAGACACATGCAAGCAGTTGACAAAAGTCTCCAATACTTGAAGTCAAGTCCAGGAAAGGGGCTATTATTCAAAAGAGAAGACACATTGACTATGAAGATATATATGATGTTGACTATGCAGGTTCTATTACTGACAGAAAATCTACTTTTGGGTATTGTGTGTTTCTTGGAGATAGTCTGGTAACATGGAGAAGCAAAAAGCAAGATAGAGTATCTCATTTTATTGCATAAGCTAAATTTTGAGCCCTTGCTCAAGGAATGTGTGAAGGACTCTGGATAAAAATCATTTTGGATGATCTTAAAGTCAAAGTGGAGAACCCAGTGCAACTACACTGTGACAATAAGTCTGCTATGAGCATAGCCCATAATCCAGTACAGCATGACAGAACCAAACACATTGAAATTGACAAACATTTCATCAAAGATAGTCTTGACAGAGGCTTTGTGATTACAACTCATGTTCCTACAGAACTTCAAATGGAAGATATTTTTACAAAAGGGCTTCCTCCGGGTAGATTTCAAAATCTTGTAGGCAAGTTGGGAATGATTGATATTCATTTACCAACTTGAGGGAGAGTGTTGTAAGTTAAGATAATATCTTTAAAATCTTCCTAATTAAAGGAAATAGATACATAATCTTTTATTTTATTTTATTTTTCCTAGTTTTCCTAGTTTCCCTATTTCCCTTTTTAGGAGAACTAGATTATCACAAATAGAGGGTATGAGAATGTATTTTTTATGATTTGAGAATAATAAAATAAGTCTTATTTATTTTTTATGATTATTTACATATGCAGGGTCCATATAAAAAATTAGTATTTAGAATAATGTGATCAAAGTTACTCTATAAAACTGGTTGTTATCATTATTTTTGTTGAAATATAATGCATTTTCTAGTGGGCTTTTTAGTGTGGGCTTTTTAGGAGCCTTATGTTTTTCCGTTTTTATGTTGATCAACTATCCCTTAAATAGGATAGTATGTGTATTAGCGTGAAGAAGACAATAATAATAAAATATTTTTAGTTTCTCTCTCAATTCTAAGTTGGTATCAAGACCCAGTTAGGTTTAGCTGTCATCGGTTATCATAAATTGGATGCATCGTGTTCCTTTATTTGTTAGAAATTATAGTAGAGATGAGTGTTCCCAACCTTCTAGTTCTTGTCCAGCCAAGGAACAAGATGACGATGCTAAGCGTCTATGGAAATATCTTACAAAAATAATAACTACACGTGGTTCTGGTGGTGGAAATTAAGAAATTAAATGCAAAATTTGTGATTTAACACTTGTTGAAAATTTTGAGAAGGGGATTGGAGCTTGTGAAAAGTAACAAATGCCAAACTCAACAATTCAAGATGTTGGACAATGAGGCTACATTGAAGAAGTTAAAAACAAAATTCGTCTCCTCAACCCAGTATCCTCACCAATGGATACAAAACAATGGTAATGTTGATCCGAAAAGGAGAAAAACCATAGCTGTTGTGTTTAATATGCAAGGTAGAAAGCAACTTGATTATGAAATTGGTAGAATCATTTAATCTGCAAGATTGTCATTTCATCTAGCATGAAATCCTTGTTATAGGAAAGTATTTTCTTATGCAACCAACCTCCTAGTTATAATAAATTAAGGGCAATATTACTTCAAAAAGAGAGAACTCATGTAGAGGTGTTTTTACAACCAATTAAAAAACTCATGGAGCCTCTTCAAGATATGATTTGATTATATTAAATAGAAAGACATAATATGATTTGATCGGAAAATAACTTACTAAATATTTCTCACTATTAAATATTGATTTTGTTGCCTAGTATTTATCTCTTCATTATAAATAAGAGAACATATGTATATACACATGAATTCATTATAAACAAGAGAACATACGTATATACACATGGAGCCTCTTCAAGATATGATTTGATTATATTAAATAGGAAGACATAATATGATTTGATCGGAAAATATCTTACTAAATATTTCTCACTATTAAATACTGATTTTGTTTCCTAGTATTGTATCTCTTCATTATAAATAAGAGAACATATGTATATACACATGAATTCATTATAAATAAGAGAACATGTGTATATACACATGAATTCATTATAAATAAGAGTACATATGTATATACACATGAATGCATTATATTTCTTCTCAATTTCTCTCTTCTCAACATGCTACCAAAGTGTTTGCCTAGTGAACCTACCATCTTTAAAAGAATTTTTTTAAGAAACCCTTCTATCCCATTAAAAGGTTTGTTCATTGGTCCTAATAGCCTAAATATGATATGACTTAAAAGGAATATCTTACCAAAATATTTCTTATTGTTGGAGATCCTACATGGTCATCTAGAGATATAATCAAATTATAATATATAAATTGTTGCAATCCTTGTCAAAAAAAAACCATTGTGAAATTGAGTTAAGTTTAAAATATAATTTTTAAGATGGAATTAGAATCTATCTTACTCTTTATCATGCCACCAGCACCCCGCAAATATCTTGTCTCATGCTTGAGACATTCAATTCTTATATCTTGTCTCATGCTTGAGACATTCAATTCTTATTGTCTCATGCTTGAGACATTCAATTCTTATTGTCTCATGCTTGAGACATTCAATTCTTATTGTCTCATGCTTGAGACATTCAATTCTTATTGTGAGGGGATTATATTAGTAACAAGCTTGGTACATACGATTTGATTTGTATGTACTAACTTGAGGGAAGTGCTAGATATATTATCTTTATTTTATATTTATTTTTTATCTTTTTTAGTTAGTCTGTTATTATTTCTTATTTATATTTTGGATTTAGCCCATATTTCTTCTATTATAAATAGAGGAACCTATGTGTATATTCAATATAAAGGAAGATTAATCTCATACATATTTTTCACTATATTTAACATGGTATCAGAGCTAGGTTAGAGCCTATCCTAGAAAGATTTGTGTAGACATATTGTTCCACCCGCTATCGGACCATCATTAATGTCTAGTTTCACGCTCGAGATGTATATACCTCAGCATGAGGGGATGTGTTGGAAGTCCTACATCGACTAGAGATATGCCAATTTAAAGTATATAAGTGGATATAAACCTCACCTTACAAGTCGGTTTTATGGGATTGAGTTAGACTTAAAGTCCACTTCTTGACAGATATAAACAAATTAAGGTATATAAATAGTGCAAACCTTACCTTATGTTAGAATATTTATCCTATTTATCATGATTATATTGTGTCTAGGACTATCTTATTTATCATGATTATATTGTGTCTAAGTTACCCTATTTATCATGATTATATTGTGTCTAGGTTACCCTATCATGATTATATTGTGTCTAAGGTTACCCTAATTATCCTAATTATCATGTACTCTTGTATCAATTTAACTTTATAAATAGAAGATTATGAGAGAGATCAATCAAGCCCTCTAAAATTATTTTAGAGTTTAATTCTCAAGTTGGTATCAGGTTGTCTAAGTCTCTTCCTACTCTGTCTTTGTTGCCGCCGGTGGCCAGTGCCGCCACCGGCGGCCTTAAAAATTTCATTTTTTCTTAAATACCTACATGAGCAGTCTGGTTTCTATCTAGTCTCCAAACCCTAGTTGCTGTTTGCACCTGTCTAACACTGTTTGCTGCTGTCTGGTGCTATTTGTCGTTGTCTGGCGTCGTTTGTCGTTGTCCACTTGGCACTATTTTTCCACTTTCTACATAAGTTTGTGTTGTAAAACATGAAATACAATGTAATCTATATTTCTTCCATGAAACTTATTACAAGATACTACCTATTTATAGAACTATGAACCTAATAGTTAGGCACATCCTAACCTAAGTTAGGCACATCCTAAAGACACAAGTTAGGCACCTTCTAGACAAGTTAGGCACCTCTTAACATAAATAAATATTACATTTGACATTTCAACACTCCCCCTCAAGCTGGATCATACAAGATTGTATGAACCAAGCTTGGACTAGACAAAACTCAAATGGAAATAACATCAATAATCCAAATTGCACACACAAACAAGTGTAGCCCAAGAAACTTCAACTTGGACAGCAATGGACGAGGGTGAACTAGCACCATGAAACTTCAACTCAGAAAGTCTTCAGACGCAAGAGATCTCCATCAGTTACTTGAGAGGCCTTCAAAGGCTAACAACCACAAACTTGTAGGGACTTAACCACCCTAAACAACGAACCTTCAGGGACTCTAAACAATGAACCTTCACAATGAACCTTCAGGGACTTCAGTACCCTGTGTAGCAACAAACCTTCAGGGACTTCACTATCTTGAACACCAATGAACCTTTAGGGTCTTAACTGCCCTAAATAGCAACAACCAGCAACAAACCTGTAGGGACTTAATCACCCTACAGCGGCTGAAACTTCCCCTCTCACGGAGGTGGAAGAACGGGTGAGAACCGATCCGTACAAGGGACAAACTCAATCCCATAGCATCAAACGAGTCAAATCAGCGGTCGATCTCAAAGAACAACTCTCAATGAGCTGTTTCAACAAGGCATTGGCGGTGTAAAAATCCCTTCACATGGCAGAAAGAACTGACGCAGTGGCGTCGTGAGTGGACATTTGTGGTCCTCAAGAATCTGAACAGACTTGGCTCACAAGTTGAATCATCGGAGCAGCAAGGAAAAGAAGGAGCGCTTGGTTGCAAGGAGCGGGCAGGTGGAAACTTTCTCCCGCGTTGTCTTGAACCATACTCCCCCTCGGCAGAAGTATCACAATTGCTAATATCGCGGAAACAACGAAATCTTCACCAAAGAAAATTAAGGCAGCAACAATCTTCAGCAGTTGCAGCAACTGACTGTGGTACCGTGCCTGATACAGCAGTATCAAAACATCACAGCAATACTTGGTTCAGTTTCTTGAAACAGAAACCGATGAAGAAGAACCTAGTGGTGGAGAAAGAGAGACCCTTCAGAATAGAGAAGATGACAAAACAGTACAGGATTGCGCAATCAAACGGCAATCGAAAACGGCAACCGGATGCACTCCAAGTGCTTCAGCAAGGTGTGACAGAGAAGAACTTTCCAGAATGGAGAAGAAAGAAGTGCACAGGGGCGGTTGTTCGAGAAACCAAACTGAGAAGACAGAAGTGCACAGTGGCGTCGAAGTTGATCGAGAAATCAGAACTGGAGAACGAAGACGGAATGCTTCGAAATGGAGACAACAGCGAAAGGATGCGACGAGAGAGAGGTCCGACGATGCGGAAGACGAAACCCATTGGAGCTTACAGCAATGGCTGCTCTCGAGGGTCTGAAAAGAGAGAGAATGCTCCGGCGAGACGACCGGCAGCGTCGCGGTTGGATTCCGACGCTGGGAAGGCGGCGCGTGACAAACACGCGCCTGAGATCTGACGGAGAAGAAGCGGCGCGTGACAACTGGTGCGGAGGCTTCGGAGGACGGGACCACTAGGGTTGGATCGCGCTTAAAGAGAAGGTCCAGATCCACTGGACAACTGTCGGAAAAGTGACGATTGCCGGCGACATGGCGGCGCGTGACAGACACACAGGCGGCGCGTGGAGGCGCGTTGAGAGGTTTCTGTACCTGACTCCGGCGGGGTTGACCGTCGCTCAAGGAGGCGGTCCAGATCCACTGGTCATCGGACGGAACTGCGACGGTGGCCGGCGGTAGACGGTGGCCGGCGGCGGTCGACTCGGCGGTCGACGGTGATCGACGGCAGAGGGCAGTGTTTCACAACGGAATAACAGTGAAGACAGTGGGCTCTTTAGGTTCCCTCTTCGAAGAAGAGATTTTTAGTCTCTGGATGCAGTTCCAGAACAATGGTCCAGACTAAGAAAGTGTTGGTGATATTGGAGAAAGGCCAATTGAGAAAGACATAAGTCTTAGAAACTGAGTTTGGCTAAGGCAGAAAAAAAAGGACTGCACTCTAATTTTAGAGAGCTGCCCACTGAAACACAAAGGCTGAAAGAGACATAAGTCTAACAGCTTGACTGGGGCAATTGCAGGAATAAAGACACATGTTTGAAGGACCCGCCGGCGGCACGGCGGCCGGCCGCCGGCGGACAGCAAAGATAGTGATGGAAGAGACTAAAGCTCTGATACCATGTTGTAAAACATGAAATACAATGTAATCTATATTTCTTCCATGAAACTTGTTACAAGATACTACCTATTTATAGAACTATGAACCTAATAGTTAGGCACATCCTAACCTAAGTTAGGCACATCCTAAAGACACAAGTTAGGCACCTTCTAGACAAGTTAGGCACCTCTTAACATAAATAAATATTACATTTGACATTTCAACAGTTTGTCACCATCAACCTCTATTTCTTATCATTCTGATATTGTCCACTAATGCCCGCCACCGGTCACAGTTTAGTCCGGTGACCAATGGATCTGGATCGCTTCCTTGAGCGATGGTCAACCCTGCCTGTGTCAAAGGCTAGTTCTCATCCAAGCACTGTCACGCACGCCACATCTATTCTACCTCCACCACTGTTGTCGTCTCGTTTTCTCTAGCGAAGTTAGGGGTTTTGTGAGCAAGGAGCGTGACCCATCCCCTCACCTTCCCAATGTCAGAATCATACTGTGTCGCTGTCGTTTGTCTCACTGGAACAAAAGAAAAAAATATTTTTTGTTTCGGCATTGTTCCTTAGCTTCTTTCCTAATGTGTGTTTAGCTTTGCGTAGCAGCTGTTACTGATGGCTTGTGTCATTTATCTACAAGTCTCTAAAGAGAGTCACAACTATTAGTTGGTTAACACCGAATTTCAACACCAAAGTCATAGGTTGAAGGTTACTCATGGCATGAGGGGAGTCTATTTCTATCAAGATTCAGAATCTTAGTCAAACAATTTCACCAGTCCCTTGTCAGATATTTTTTAGATATTTTGATGAATAAAGGAGACTATTATGATCTTCCATCTTCACGATTTGTCATCTTAGTATTGAAGATGTCACATTAACTAAAGATATAATCAAATTATAGATAGAAGTGAGTACAAACCTGACCTTAAAAGTTGATTTTGAATGGATCATTAACCAATTTTTAGATATTAAAAGTTAAACATTTACACACATGAACAATCATCATATTTGCAGGAGAAAGGTAATAATACGACTACTATTTTTAGCATGCACTCGTATGTACAGCTAATAAACATACAAAAGAAGATAAGCAACATAAAATTATACAAATCAAACAGGAGTTGTTAAAAGGTTGGTGCTCAGACCTAACCAAATTATTAAAGGATTTAATTATAATCAGATAACTAACCTTCATAACTACAATTGCGAAGCAGTGCAGTGACAACATGACGAGTAGAGTCATCAATCTCCACAAGCAAAACTTTAAGGGATCTAATATGCAAAAATCTCTCCCAACATATTATTGCCCCTTGAGGCTGTGGAATATGCTGCTGAGCAGAGGACTCCACAGTCCCCTCCTGTCCAGCCTTAACTCCCTCAGCTAATCCATTGCATTTCACTTCATCACCCTCGCATAACTCGTGTTCCCCGCCAGCAATCTTCTTCCCATCTCGTAAGCGCTGACTCAGTTCTTTCAGCTCTTTGCTGTCACCATCGACACTCATCTGGACAACCCTTGTCATCCAGAATGCCCAAATTTACAGTGAATATAACCCGTCCTCATCCAAAGAAAAACAGCACACATCCAACAATCTCCACGAACCCCAACCCAAATGCAACTGCAAATCACTAGATATGCAGTTAAAAAATATATATATACAACGAATACAAGAAAGACTAGCAAATGCCTTGACCAAATATCCACAGCGCTCTCAAACAAAACCCTTTCTACAACAACTCTAACCCTAATGGCGTACAATCACTTTCTTAGACCATTCACTTCAAATTCAACACAAAATTATTCAAAACTAACCATGGATCCTGCAAGAAGTGCTTCAATTTTTCTTCGTAAGTATCTTCCAAACCCTAACTAAGCTGAAGAACTTACTGAGGCCTTCCGTGATTTAATTTACTGAAAATTCAAAACTTCAGAGCAGTAACCGTACACACACAAGATCGTTGCTCAAACATGAACATCCAGAACCAGAAACGACGCATCGTATTCTTCGTGCTAAATCGCTGACACTGTCAAAAACGAATAGATTTGAAAATAGAAAGAAGAAGAAGATATCCTCATTCCAAATCAAAAATTTCAAAAAATAAAACGAGGATTACCAGGTGAGAAACTTCACAAATCGCCATTATGGAGTCATTACACAAAAGATTGGAATTACGTCATTACGTCATAATAATAACAATAATAATAAAAATGAAACCGCTGTTAAACCTTAAAGCGAAATTAGGATAAACAATTTATCCAAAAAAAAAGTTGTCCATAAATGGGCAAAAAGTCTTGAAGGTGGATCGTGTTCTATTGTGAAGATGAAACGAGATTGACCAAGATGAAAGGACGGTGGAGAAGCAGATAACGCCGACGTTAAGTTTAGAGGAGAAGGAAAAGAAAGATATTGGGTGGGTTGGAAGCGCGATGACCGCGGTTGATGACGTGGACAAAGGGAAGGTGTGGAATGTTCGCGAACTGCCACGTGGCGAAGATATTTCCAAGTCTGCATGTTTTTGCAGACGCGACTCTGCTGACGTGGATCAAATCAAAAGCCTGGTGCTCGAGAACGAACAAGGCTAAGAGAAGATCTTCAAGATTTGAAAAAGGACACGTGGCATAATCTCGCTTCACAGGATTCTGGCTTTAAGTGCAAAGTCACAACTTCACCGAATTTGTGTCAACATAAAATGACGGTAATGACCTTAGAGATTCGTAAATAAAATTAAAAATTTAGTTAAATTATGATTTCCATTATTGATTAATTCCGCAATATAAAAACATTACTTTCTGCTCATTAATCTACCCAATCTATAGAAGTTATTGCATATCAATGTGATTTAAACAAAATTATATTTTTAATCTATTTTAAATTCAAACTTCATAGATTTATAAATATGAATAAAAAATATATTTATATTAAATATTATTAATAAAGTTAAATAATAAAAAGTATTAATAAAATGATTAGATATATTATATCTATCCAAATAAAGAACTGAAATATTTATAATTTAATTTGTCTGAGATGACGTCGTTTCTATTATATAATTGCACCTTGAATATCGCGTTGTTTCATTACTTCGAATTATCAACATCAAATATTTTGTTTATTCATATTATTCTAATGGAATATTTATTGATTTTGTTTTACAAATAATTTAAAGAAAAACTATATTTCTCTTCCAAACGTTATACTTTCCGTATGATATAATTTAAAAATAAAACTTTTACTATTAATTTATATCAACAATGTGTTGGTATTAATATTAAGATTTAGTAGTTTGTAAATGAATACTACTTATTCTCAGAACTTGGAAAATGAACATCGTAACTGTCAAATTTCATTTATTACTCCCAAACCTTGTTCAGGACCATTTAAAACGCATTCTCAAACTCTGCACACTGACGCCAGGTGTTAAGAACGGAAGGTTCGAAAATCAGTAGTGGAAGACAGGTGTCCGTATGAGAGTGCGCGTTCGTTTTGCCTTGGGAAGAAAAATGATTTTCTGAAACACTTCTTCCCACTCTCTGCATGCACCCTTCTTCCTCCTGAAAACTGATTTCCATTTTCTCTTCCTTCTCTCTAGAAAGCTTCCTTCTTCTCTCTACCGTAACTCACTAATTTCTTCTCCGATCAACATTCAGAAACTGTAGGAGCGTTCCCTGCGTCGTGAGCTTCATTCTGGACCGAACAGTTCCAGATTCTGAAACTGGTAAGTTTCTTCCCTTAGTCGTTCGTTCTTAGGTTTCATGCAAAACCAAGTTCCGGTTGCATGCATGGGTTGTAAGTCTAAGTTGTTCCTGATTTTTTATGTGGTTAGATTAAGTTGGAATTGTTAAGAGATCGTGAGGATAGAAAGCTGTAAGCGGACGAACCAAAATCTTGCGTATAGAACATTTCACTCACGAATCCAGGTAAGGGAAGCTTATATAATTTAATTGGTATTTGTATGTTGTTTTACTGTATGAACGATCGCTGTTTTACTGAACGAATATGGTATATGTTGGTTGATATGTATGCTGATGGTTGATACGTATGAATGTGAATATGAGTTATCACTTTGAAGTATGAATGATTAATGTGAATCATATGAAGTATGTAAATTGATATTTGATATGAAGTTATAAAGTATGAACTGATATGTTGAAACTTGAGTTAGAAGTAGATGAAAATCTGAAATATGAAATCCTCACTATGATAATGTACATTTGTCATCGAACGGTCCTCTACCGTTCGGTTTGTTTCTAGTAAACTGTTTTAAAATGGAACTCTTTCATTTGGAGAGAATTCTAGTAGAGAACGACCGTTCTCATGTGGAAATACTATGATGGAGCGTTTGGCCCAGCATAGTCGTACCCTGATGTTTGAAATAAAGTGAAATATATATTGTACTTTAAGAATAAGTAACGCTCGGTCTTACACCTAGCGTTCGTAATAAGTAACGCTCGGTCTTACACCTAGCGTTCGTAATAAATAGCGCTCGGTCCTATACCTAGAGTCCGTCCTAAGTAGTGCTCGGTCTTATACCAAGCGCTCGCACTATTGAATAATCAACCTTGATAAAATAGCGTTCGTTCAAATATAATAATATTTTTCCCATGTTTGGTCATTTTACTGGTATCGGACTTTCGTATGTGAATTATTTCAAAGATAGTTCTTAACATTCTTGGTTTTTCTCCTTACATTGGATCCGGTCTAAGGTCTCCATAATGAAATTTTTCTTTAAGTACTAGTGTGAACCCAAACGAGTTAGTTCATTTAACTGACCCGCGTGGAAATTAACGTCCGTCACAGATTTCTTAGTTCATTCAGTCCAATTTCTTAATTCTACAAGTACTTCTCTTAGTCTTATTCTGTTCTAAACGGGAAAATCATTGGTGTCATTCTTATCGTTTGTCCTCGTCCTTCAGAGGGCTGAACGTTCGTTATTTTATGTCTTTGAAACTAAAGATGAAAATGATAATAAAGTACAAGATTTTAAAGGGTGAACATTATATGGGATGATTATACGATTATGGATTTTGGACGAGCGTTCCGGGGAGGAACGACTCATGTATTGAATATTGGAATTAGTAAAGTATGATTGTGGTTATGCTAATGCTGGCAGTTCATCCTGATGTTCCGTGAGTACTCGTCCTCACGTAGAGGGGGTAGGTCATGTGTGGGAACGGCAGGAGGTCCTAGTCCTTAGGGGTACTTTGGATAGGGCTAACCTCGGGTGGCAGCTGTTGAGTGTATCTCAGTTACTACATCACCCGGGTGCAAGAACGCCTATAGCTACATAGATTCATACAGTCCGGACGGTCCGTCTAGAGATAGTGTTCGTATGTTTATATATGTATGTATATTGAACTAGATTCATGTGTTGTGTGGAATGTTTACTTTATCTGTTGATGTATGAATTAAATTACATAAGTTTACCCTTTGTTTTTCCTTGTGTTGTCTCTCGTCCTTGTACGTCCGTCCTGTCATTGCAATGATTATCCGTGTGGATGTGAGCAGAAGGCGAGGCATTGCTAGAAGACGTTATCGAAGAAGAAAACCTGGTAGACGTGGAAGTCAAAGCCGAGCCCTAGAGCGTTCGTTTATTTTAGATGTTAGCTTTTTAGTTTTTGAACGTTCGGTTATTTGATTTTGTAAAATCGTTCGTTCCGAACTTCTATTATTTCTGAATTACTGTATGGAATTCTGAAATTAAAGCCTTTTGGTTTATGAACTCTAATTTTAGTGTAAGACTGCATTGTGTGACTGTTAAATGTAATTAATTTTATTATATGGTGATTACTGTATTTTGGAATGTTACACTTATTCATAAAAATATAAAATTTAACAAATCATTAATCAAATTTAATCATCTGGGTTTAAAGTACAGGTTTTTTAGAGTTTGCATTTTGAAACAAGAAAACTCCTTACTTTTGTTTTTTAATGGAATATCATTTAATTAACGAGAGAAATTCATATTCAATCATTCGTAGCAAACTTGATTATATAGAGACACTCGTATTTTTGTTTGTACAGTAAATAAATAATTTTATAGACTTATTGATAATAAATATATATCTTTAATATATAAATTATGTTATAATTAAGAATGTGGTGAAAAAAATACTTTCAAATATATACTTATGTGTTAGATCTAGAACCAACTATTTAAGATCAAAGATTGTTTTTAACTATGACTTTTAAATATGGGTTAAATATGTTTTTAGTCCCTAAACTATTGTTGGTCGTTTCGGATTTTCGTCCCTCTTTCAAAATAAGGTATAATTTGGTCCTCATTCTTTTCGAAACGTTCGTTTTAGTCCTCGAAAACTAACACGGTTAAAAATTTGGTCTCATTTAGTCAATAAAATGAGGACTAAAACCAAAGTTTTGAGGACTAAAACGAACGTTTCGAAAAGAATGAGGACCAAATTGTACCTTATTTTGAAATAGGGACGAAAACCAGAAACGGCCAATAGTTTATGGACTAAAAACATATTTAACCCTTTAAATATTGTTAAAAAGTAATTTATAAATAAATATAAAAAGATGACATAGGAATAGAAACTATACTAATTTTGAGAAATTTTTTTGCAAATTATTATAAATATTAATAATAATTAATTAAAAGTGAGAATTGTAATATCTCAAAAAAATATAGCATAAAACTATATATAGGTATCATCATTTAATAATATGATAGAACAATTATAGGTCATAAAGTTAATCTTACCGTCATTACAAAATAACCATAAAATTTAGGGTTAAATATGTTTTTGATCCCTTAACTTTTAGTGAAAATTGGAATTAGTCCCTCTTCAAAACTTTGGACTAATTTAGTCCCCAAACTTTAGGAATGTGTGAATTTAGTCCTTTTAACCAAATTTTGTTAACTTTATTTGATGTTTCAAACACATTTCTCAGTTAACATTGAAGAAAAAATGTGTCAAATGGTATAAAGAACTCAAATGCTATCATGAAATGCACTTGAAACATCAAATAAACCTAACAAAATTTAGTCCAAAGGACTAAATTTACACATTTTTAAAGTTTGGGGACTAAATTAGGCTAAAGTTTTGAAAAGGGACTAATTCCAAATTTCACTAAAAGTGAAGGGATCAAAAACATATTTAACCCTAAAATTTAAAATTTTACAAAAGCTTCCTATACTACTGCAAAATTATACCCATATCCGATCGGTTAATTCAAGAGTATAGTGGTGACCGAACGGTTCATCCAAAACTATAAGCACTAATATGACCGAACGATCATAAACTAAACAACAGGATTCTCAACGTCCAACTCCTGCTCCAACGTACACTCCTCCCCTTCTACTCACATCCAAAAGGTGATCATCGCAAGAGAAAAACCGAATGGAAACATGAACAAACAGAAAATAAGGGTAAGCTAATGTAATTTAATTTACTATACATACATATAATTTCTACAACTACAACCAATGCAAATACAGATAAGCATACACTACCGAACACTATACTTCATGCATAAACCGAACTCTTGACTAGACCATCCGAATTGTATGAATATGTAGCTTGAGGTCGTTCATGCACTCGGGTGGTATAGTAACTAGAAAACCATCAGCTGCCACCCGAGGTTAATCCGTTATAACTCACCCAAGAAGAACCTATGGGCTAGGACCTCCTGTCATTCTCACACAATGCCTTACCCATCTCTACTTGAGAATTGGTAATCATCATAATATCAAGATGAACTCCGTGAATTTCACTATCCATATTCATACTTTACCACATGAATACACATTTCACTGAGACATTCCTCCTTGGAATTCTCTTCCACATTACATGAAACATATACCTTATTGGAATATCCATAAAATTCCCCATACACATTAGATCAATATTATTATCTCAACCAATCAGAGTTACATAGTGAAAATATCAAATATTCATTCAGAGAAGAAAATCGAACACTTAAACTTAGATTGAATACTTATAACTCAAACTGGACTCTTAGTGTAAGACCGAACGATATTTCACTATCTAAAGAATAAGACCGAACGGTTCATACTAGATAAGGTTGAGGAAATGGTTGAATACCAAAGCTAATTAAAATACTAACATGAAACCGAGCGCTATAACCTAAGACGACCTCTAACAGTTTGATCCGAACACTTAAGGTTGATTCTAAATACTATTTATAAGATCTAACATTGTTAAGAATCCGATTGTTACAACAATATGGTTGAACTATGTATAAGAACAACTATCTTATTTAACCAATGTATCTAAGCCTAGTCCAAGTACGAGATCTAGCACTAGTATAAGAATTATCGCTAAGAAGACCACCCAACCCAATAAGATTGATCATTATTACAGAATCATAAACCACTAGGATGTCAATCACTCACCTAAGATTGAGCGGTCATGCACGGGTAAGACTAAAAATCTAACTCTATTGATGAATTATTGACTGACCATGACCGAGCAATCAAGACCGAACATTCAGCTTTTCTGCATAATTCTGTAGAACTTCTACAGACTTATACAGGATCACCAAACTCATAAACACAACATTTCATACAACATAACCAAATCATCAAATCATTAAATTCACACAAACACAGAATCATCACTCAAACAATTAAATTAAATAGCTTCCCTTACCTCGTAACAGAACGCAACGTTCACAGTGAAGAACTTGCTCACCACCAAAAGTCTCAAAACCTAAGATTCACTGGTTGAGGAAAGCAGACCAACCACAAGACCAGAAATGTGATCAGAGTTTTAAAAGAAGAAGAAAATAAACACATGCAAACAGAACTTGACTTGAATGTGCCAGAAACTAAACTTTCTCAAAATAAGAAGAACCTACCAGCTCAAACCACCACTTGATCGTTGAAAAAAGAACTCTTGCTACCAGTCAATCTCAGACACAATCTGATGAATGATCAAATGAAGGAAAACGTGAGAATTTGTAGAGAAAAAAAAAGATAATTTAGAGAGATGTTAGACAGAAGGAGGAGAAAATGAGATTTCAGAAAGTTGGGGAAGAGAGTGCATGCAGAAAGTGACACCAGATTTGAAATTTTCACTTAAATACTGCCGTCAAAAACCGATCGATCTACTTTGCTGCTCACACCTGTCTTTCACTTTCTAAATTTTTAAATTTAGGATTCTGACAAGAATTTTTTTTTCAATAATTTATAGTGTATTAAAATATATATACTCCATATTAAAACAATATAATATAATTGTGACTATAGATTATATTATAATATGATTAAAAAAAATTAGTTAGATTAAATTAAGGAATTAATACCATAGAAAATTATTTATATTCATTTATGTTCTATTCGTTTTGGGTGGTACACTATAGAGAATGATTTAAGTGGATGGATTTGAGATTTAATTTATGTTCGTTTTCATGGATATTGAAGGGATGACAGGAGATGACAGGCTAAGATTTGCTGGGATATAAAAAAATTTCATTCTTAGCTTGAAAGGGAGATTTGAAGATGATTATAATGAAAAGACGTACTTACCCCCATATAATAATATATGAAAAATATATGGAATCGGCTTCTCCAAACTACATGCACCTGTAATTGAATGAGTGAATCAATTATAACTACGAAACTTTGTTAGTTTTAATAATAATATTAAATATTAATAATAAATATAATAATAATAATAATACAATTTTTTTCATGTTAAGAATTAATTTTTATTTTACTTTTTTATAATAACTTACAATTATAAATAATATTAATAATTATCATTTTATATTATTTTTACTACCAAAGATATTTTGATATTTTTCAATTTTAACCAATTAAATCATTTTTCTTATTTGTTACATCAGTGAAATCCTATGTTGATTTTTACATGCTTTACTTTTAAATTCTTTCTTACTTATTCGCAAATTCTTTCAAAATAACAATTAATTTATTCCCAAATCTCCTAAAATCCATATATTTTCTTTCCTCCAAATTCATTTTCTAAAGTAAACACAACATAAATACAACTTTTTTTAAGAAATTATTATGTCAATCATTCATGTTTACATCATTTTCTACTTTTCTTTTTTACCATCATGTTAGTAAAGTTAGACATTGTATTTTTAGAATTAGGAGGTTATCAGGAATTTTTTTCTTTTGTTAAGTTATAACTTTTCTTTTCACTTTTCATTTCTCCTAACTTTGTTATTTTTTATGATTAGTTTTTTCCATATCAATTACTTGTCAATTATTCTCTGCACCTAAATTCTTTAACTGATTAAAATTTATACTTAATATAAATTACATTATTAAAATAAATTATTTATCAATATAAAAAATAAAATAATATAAATCCTTTAAATTATAACTTATAAACAGTTTTATCTTTTACTTAAAATATTTGACCATATTTATATATTTTTTAATTATTAAAATGTTTAAGATCTTACATCTATCATGTTATGTTTCACATAAGTAATTTGGATCAATGTTTAACATGTTGAATGCAAACAAGCAAAAGCGTTCATATTTTGCTTTACCAACTCAATCAAGTGATTCTTTCTTTGGTAGACTAATCTTATTCTAATTTTGATTACCTACTCTTTATTGATTTCAACTTTCATGACATTTCCTAGTAGTTAAGGTCTCTTGTTTTTTAATATGATGAGGGGTTAATTTTAGTCCTTAACAGCACAGGTGATGAGTCTTTGTCATGACCATTGGAGAAGGTGTAATGGAATGAAGTTGAATTGAGAAACTTGGAACTCAAGGAAGATCTGGTGGAAATAATGGAAGTTATGGAGTGCTCTTAAGGAGAAGTTGGATCAACTCTTTAAGGAAGGAACCTTGGTAGCCAAAATTAGGAATCTTATTCTAAAGTGATTCTTTAAACATTACACAATGCAATTTATGCATCAATTTGTTATATATATCATTCAAGAGTGATTTTACAAAAAGGTTAAACACCTCGATTTATAGGCTCAAATCTTACCTAAGGTTGCACCAATGGAGGGAAAATCAAAGTTAAATATTCCCTTGTATGCTCCAAAAATTAAGGCACCATGAGTAGATTAAGTGACACTTGTCCACATATGTTTTTAACATTGCACCATGTATTAAATGAGAAGAGTGTGCATGTCTCCTTGTCTTGAGGACCAGCCTAGAGTTTCACTTAGGCCTAGGTAGCCCAATTAGAACCCTAGGTAGGTTGCTTTGATGTTGAGAAACCTTGATATAATTTTTAAGTCCAAAAATCCTATACTACTTGGCCCAATTACAAGGCACAAATCTTTTACAATACTTGGTCCAAATATAATGTCCAAATTAAAATACACAAAAAAACACTAGAAAGAGGGCGGGGGAGAGGGGCTTAATAGTGTTTTTTAATTCTTTCACAAATCAACGCTTAATAACTATTGCAAGAATTAGACTGTCTGTAATAGATGTTAGAAGTTTGTGTTTTCAATAAAGCATTTTAGGAAAACATTTCAAACAAGGGAAGCAATAACAAATATTTTTATACTGGTTCACTCAATATAAGTTATGTATAGTCTCCCTGAAGAACTCTTAAGAGGTTTCACTAATCATTTTCAAATATTACAAACAAGTACAAATCACTTATGGGAGTATTATCAATCACTCATGGTTCCCAAGTACTATAATTCACTCCTGGTTCCAAGTATTATAAACCACTTTTGGTTCCCTTAGTCAATCCTAACTAGTCCGAGTTTAACCACTCTTGGAATACAAGTATCACCAACCACTTCTGTTTCTTCTAGACAACTGTCTAGAACGTTTAACTCAACTAAGTTAAACAATACAAGTGTTTTGATTCATTTATGCATATCTAAACACTAATTTTTTTATTACAAGTATAAATTTTGATAACTCTTAAAGAGAGGATAAATACAATACAATGAAATCTGAGAACTTGTGAAGTTCTTTCTCTTAGGTTGAAGAGCTTTAGGCAATATGAGCTTGGAGAGCAACAAAGTAAATATTTAATTATCTTTATTGTATATGCTTTCTCTTTTCTCTTCTCTTTTCTATCTCATCAACTATGATAACCTTAGCAACTTTAAAAACTTCTTCTCTTATGCAAATTTTCTTTATATAGCCCTCTTGAGAAATTACCATTGGACACAAAGTTGACTTCAAATAGACTTCATAGCCTTTTCAGGTAGTTGGTCAAGCTCAACTCTACGTTGTGGGATGATAGTGCTTTATCAATGCTTTCTTTCATGAGTAACTTGTACGATCTTTAGATTTAATAACTTTAAAGAAACATTCTACGAATATATTCTTATCTCTCCATGTCTTTTTATCCTTTGTGTAGAACTTCTAAATAAATCTTAGTGTTGACATTTCCTACACAGATAATGAGAGCAAAACATGTGAGCAAAGAAACACTTTTCTTGTACAACATTAAATGTTTTAAACATTGATGATCATTAAGCACATTGTTTGTTTAAAACATTTTGGTGCATGTCAGCATCGTTTGATAAAAGTATCGTTTGAAAGAAAAGCATTTGATGTGTCATGATATGATCTATTAAACACTTGTTTCATAAGGTTGTCTAAGCATTAATACATCATTTAGTTATGCTTAACAAAGCTTGATATTCATATGCTTTATCCATTTTTTTCAAGTGCTATGGTGATTAGACACTTTGTTAGGAGTTTCATAGCATTTGGTGCTTTTGTCTTATACTTTGGACACATTTGAGATACCAAATAATTATGTATATCTTTTGATAACATTTACTGCATTATACTAATATACTAGATAATTCGTTCTGTCAAACGCTTAGAGGCTTAACGCATTTGATTTTTGAATCTTAAGTTTCAATGTTTAGCTTAGTGTTTACATGAATTATGTTTTCATTATATCATACGTTGTTTTCATTTTGACAAAATTTACTTCAAGTATTGTATTTTTTTACAAGTGTTTATCTTATTCAATACTCTAAATGGATTGTTATATCTAATAGACATATCCTTTGGCACATGCCATCGTTAAATGTTACATTTTGTAATTATTATTTCGTAGAGTGTTGTTCGTTAAACTTCAAAACTCGAGTTGTTAGAGAGTCTAGTCTCTCTAAACAATTTTGTATCAATAATCTCCCCCTTTTTTTATATTTAACAAAAACTCATGCTAAATGAAATATATCTATGAATATTTCATGTTATACTATGGTTCAGATCGTTTAATTATTTTATAGCCTAAACGATATACTATAGAATGTTGAATGTTCAAGAAATGTTGATGGTGTCATAATGTAATTTATAAAAATTGGCATTACAGACACATCAAAATTTTATGGCATTAGAGTATTGTACTAAATTTTTACAATCATTAAAATTTTAATGTTACTAGAGTGTTAGAATCAATAGATTGCAAGTGTCAAACAATGTTTAATGCATATATAAGAGCAAATTAGTAGATAATTTATTATAGATCAAATAATTCATGTTATAGCAAATACATGAACAATGTCAGAGCAAGTGGAATTGTATCAAGATGATGATTGTAAAGTTTGTTTTCAAACTACATTAATTGTTTTATCAAGGTACCGTGTAAGACTTGAGAAAAACTAGTTATTTGAATATCTTTGAGATAATGTTTAATTTTAGTACCATGTGATTAATTGATTATAATAGTAAGGTAAAAGTCTTGTATGCAAGTTAAATATGATAAGCATATGTATGGTTGTAGTAAAATATGATATATGCTAAATAAGAGGATAATCAATGGTTATATGTTAACCAAAAGAGCTTGGTTGGATGTAAGACCCTTGAAAAATAGTTTCATTTAAAAGGATATCTATATATTTTAATTTCAAAAAAAATTGTATAATGCTACAGTAAAATACGTATAATGCTATAATAAAATATGTACATTGCTACAGTGAAATGTCTCGTGAAAAACGTGTTGCTATAGTAAAATGTAGTAAAACTACAGTGCTGCTACAGTAACAATGTAGTACAACTACAATACTGCTACAGTAACAAAGTAGTACAACTACAATACTGCTATAGTACCCCTCACTTCAACTATAAATAAGGGTGAGAAAATGAAAATTTTGATGATTGAAGTGAAATTTGTGAAGAGAGAGCACAAATTTAGTAGCAGATAAGAATATTTGAGGGCTAAGATCTAAGTTATAGAGAAGATTTTGAGAGATTCTGAAAGAGCGTGTAGAGAAAGTTGTTTGTAGAGAAGAGTTTTCTTTAGGAGTATAGAAGGTTTTGAAGAGTAATGGAGGGAGGTGCTGCTCAGATTTAATAGAGAAAAGATCAAAGTAGTTCATCAAGAGGTAAGGGGAGCTAAACCATGTCTCTTTATTTATTTATTTATTTGAAAAGATGATTATATGAGTTTATTATTTGAACATGGATGTTGGTTGTTGTTTAGAAAATATACCTCTTGAGTAATTGACGTTCTGCCAAGTATGAGATTTCATTAATTGTGGGACAATATAGTGATATTATATGGAGGGTTTTAAAGTGTAAGTTATTAAATTTTGTTAGAAACATGATGTTTGTAAATGAATGTGAGATTTGTGAAACTTGTTGGGGAACACTTTGGCTAAGGAAAGACTTGTACTTAAGTTGTCCATTGAGATGCACCTCTCTTTCCTGGAAGTTGACTCAACAAGCTTTCAACTTATCTCTTTTCAGAAAACAAAGAATATATGTTGTCTTGATACCGAAATTAAATGTGATGTTGGTTATCATATTTAGCTTGTTGTTTTTGTTCAGAAAAATAGTTGTTACATGTTGTTTTTGGTGAAGATTTTAGAGTATAAATACTTATCATATTATGACTTGTTGTGGTTTTTTTTTATTATTTAAAGATGGTTGGTTATATGGTGTTTTTGGTGTATGTTTTGAGTAGGAATATTTATTATATTCGTGTAGTAGTTTTTGGTGGTTTAGTTTATAAAAATATGTTTGGGGAAGTAATATGTTATGATAAATAAGAATTATGGTAATATGTAGAAATTTGACCACATAGCTAAATTAAATGGATGATTAATAACATTACATAGGTAGCCACTTATTAATTATTCAATCAAGTCTCTGGTACACAATTCATGTATATTATAAGAACATTGAAAAGTGAGGAATTAATAAATTTGAAACATATTCTTAAGCTTTTAGAAATTTTAATTATAGATTGTGTATGACCTATCATCTTTGTTAATTTGAATGATTATTTATCTATGTTTGAACAATTATGAGTATGAATATAAATGAATTTAATCATTATAATTTTTACATGAGAAGCTTGAGGAGAAATGAGTTTCAATTGATGTTGGAAATGTTGAATATGAATGTGTTTAATTAATAAAGAATTTAATGATTGAATAATTACATGTGGAGAGTTATGGATTTGGTGTGTTCATGTGTTAAGTAATTTTATTTGCCGAAGCAGTAATGTTAAATGAACATTCATGTGATGTGATAAATGTTGGATTATTATTGTTATATTCACGAATTGAAGATATGTAAGTAAGAGACTAATTTCTCCTTGTTGGTATGTTATTGTTGAATCTAGATTTCGAAATAAAAAGTTGAATGTTTGGTATAACTAATTAATGTAATAATCTTTGGTGATATTAATGATTTGATAAAAGTGAACATGTGGAAAATAATTGTATGTTATCTTGGATTAACATAGAAATGGCTAGAGATGAGGTATACATGTGTGAAACTACGAGTATGTATGTGATGAATTAATGTCGTTGTGATTAGTAACAAGATAGTGAGAGTGATATGTTGTTTTAGTTGTTATTGAGGAATTATTTTATATTAGGTGTTATCATGTAGATTGTTGGAATCATGATTGGGTATGATGTTAATGTGATGGATATATATATATATATATATATATATATATGGAGAGAATTATGAACTTTTGATAGTGGAGGATCTATGTTCATATTATTTCTTAAATCAAGAATGAACATGATTGAGTAGTGA
The DNA here is from genome assembly GCA_034642375.1 of Vigna nakashimae. Classification (NCBI taxonomy): domain Eukaryota; kingdom Viridiplantae; phylum Streptophyta; class Magnoliopsida; order Fabales; family Fabaceae; genus Vigna; species Vigna nakashimae. Next base: position 29,323,413 of record CM067765.1, read on the forward strand.
CCTTTTTAGGGAGATGATTTTTGTGTGTGTCACAACCGGAATCGCGACGGGACGACGATCCATGGCAAATAAAAAGGTTTTGAAAAAAGAGATTTGGAGTCGCCACCATAGTTTATTCTGGAAAACTACGGAAAAACCATAAAATGATAAGGCATGGTCTGCGAAACTGAGATTCTTGGTTCGGGAGTCGGTTACGTGTAGGGAAGGTATTAGCACCCTACAACGCCTGCCCTAAGGCAGTACCTTTAACTAAATATGCGAATATGATGTGGTTTTCAAAATGTTTAACTATCCCCTAAAATAAAACTTTTAAAGAAACAAAATATATTTTTTTAGTTTTTTGTGCCCGACAAGGATTGACCTTGCTCCTACGTATTCTCATTTAGAATGAGAAATCAGGGTTCCGTAGTTCTTTTAGAAAATGCTTGAAAATATTGTTTGAGAAATTGTTTAGAAAATTTTGTTTGTAAAATGATTTTGGATTTTTGGGAAAGTGAACCTGACAAGGACTGGCCTTGCTCCTACGTATCTCCACTTTTGATGGAGAATCAAGGATCACGTAGTTCTGGCCAGAAATAATTATTGTTTGTTGTTTTGAAATTGTTGATATTTTTGGTTTTTTGAGGGTTTTTATATTTTTTTGGTATTTTTATGTAATATTTAGATTTTTGCGTAATGAGCACTAGGCTGATGCGTACGATCGCACGAGTACTCACACGGCTTTCTTTGTTTATTTTATATTTTTTTTTGCGTTATGAGCACTAGGCTGATGCGTACGATCGCACGAGCACTCACACGGCTTTTTTATATCATTACATGTTTTTTAAAGTTTTATATTTTTTTCATATATTTTTTATTAAGAAGAGAGGTGAATAAAAATATCAAAAAAAGCATAGGATAAAATTGTAGTAGAAAATAGGATAAATTTATAAACTGAAAAAAAAAATTATCAAAATGAACATAAATAGAATGAAAAGAAAATGTGTACCTTGTTGAAAATTTGAAAGATGAAGCAAGACTTTGCTTGTGATAAGTTGTGAGAAGAGGTAGATTGATGATGAAGAAGATGAATTTATAGTAGAAGTGTGGTATGGGATTTACTTTGTATAGAGGGGTTGGGAAATAGTAAAATATGAGAGAAAAATGAAGTAGAGTTTTGGGATGGAATGAAGAGATTTTGAGAGAGAAGATATGGATATTATGTAAATTGTGTGTGTGTGAAGTGAAGGGAATGTAGGTATTTATAGAGTTAAGGATGAAGAAAGTTGATGAATAAAAATAATATAATAAGTTGGTGGAAAATTTAGAGGAAATAAAATATAATTAAAAAAAAGATGAATAGAAAAAGTTAATGTGGAAAATAAGTGAAAGAAATAATATAAAAAGTTGATGGAGAAATTAGGTGTGGAAATTAAGTGGAAGAAATAATATAAAAAGTTGGTGGAGAAATTAGGTGTGGAAATTAAGTGGAAGAAATAATATAAAAAGTTGGTAGAGAAATTAGGTGAAATAAAATATAGTGAATAGTAAAAGTTAATGTGGAAAATAAGTGAAAGAAATAATATAAAAAGTTGGTGGAGAAATTAGGTGTGGAAATTAAGTGAAAGAAATAATATAAAAAGTTGGTGGAGAAATTAGGTGAAATAAAATATAGTGAATAGTAAAAGTTAATGTGGAAAATAAGTGAAAGAAATAATATAAAAAGTTGGTGGAGAAATTAGGTGTGGAAATTAAGTGAAAGAAATAATATAAAAAGTTGGTGGAGAAAGTAGGTGAAATAAAATATAGTAAATAGTAAAAGTTAATGTGGAAAATAAGTGAAAGAAATAATATAAAAAGTGAGTGGAGAAATAAGGTGGAGAAAAATGGATAATAAAAAATGTTGATGGAGAAGATATAATTAAAAAAAAGTAAGTGGAAAAATTAGAAAAGTTGATATATAAAATTAATATGGAAATGATGTGGAAAAAGTAAATGAAAAAGGTAGATGATGTGGAATGAGATGTGGAGGGTGAGGTGGATGGTGATGTGGAGAATGGGGTGTGATAAGAAAAGATGGGTGGTGAGGAAGTAAAAAAGTGAGATTATTTTGGGCCATTGGATTAAGTATTTAAAAGAAAATTTGGGGGTGCAAAAAGTAAAATAAATAGTGTTTTTCATTTTGGTGTTTTTATGTTTTTTTTTTATTTTTATTTTTTTGTGATGAATTTTATTTACCCGGACGAAATTGGGTATTGACAGCTGCCCCTCTTTACTTAGATTTTACTAGATAATATGAAAATTTGACATTTTCGTATTATTAGAGTAACAGCTAAGTAAAGAAAAAGACACTAATTTCGTCCGGATTTCAAAATGAGCGAGAAACGAACAGGGAAACCAAACAAATATGAACACGGCTAAGAGAATTAAGGTGTGTAGACATTGCAGAGGGTGTAACAACCCTATGGAAGTGAATGAGGTGTAATAACCTCGTGGAGGGTGTACCAACCCTATGGATGAAGTTGATGAGGTGTAGAAACCTCGTGGAGGGTGTACCAACCCTATGGAAGTGAATGAGGTGTAATAACCTCGTGGAGGGTGTACCAACCCTATGGATGAAGTGAGTGAGGTGTAGAAACCTCGTGGAGGGTGTACCAACCCTATGAAAGTGAATGAGGTGTAATAACCTCGTGGAGGGTGTACCAACCCTATGGATGAAGTTGATGAGGTGTAGAAACCTCGTGGAGGGTGTACCAACCCTATGGAAGTGAATGAGGTGTACCAACCTCGTGGAGGGTGTACCAACCCTATGGATGAAGTTGATGAGGTGTAGAAACCTCGTGGAGGGTGTACCAACCCTATGGAAGTGAATGAGGTGTACCAACCTCGTGGAGGGTGTACCAACCCTATGGATGAAGTTTATGAGGTGTAGAAACCTCGTGGAGGGTGTACCAACCCTATGGAAGTGAATGAGGTGTACCAACCTCGTGGAGGGTGTACCAACCCTATGGATGAAGTTTATGAGGTGTAGAAACCTCGTGGAGGGTGTACCAACCCTATGGAAGTGAATGAGGTGTAATAACCTCGTGGAGGGTGTACCAACCCTATGGAAGTGAATGAGGTGTAATAACCTCGTGGAGGGTGTACCAACCCTATGGATGAAGTTTATGAGGTGTAGAAACCTCGTGGAGGGTGTACCAACCCTATGGAAGTGAATGAGGTGTAATAACCTCGTGGAGGGTGTACCAACCCTATGGATGAAGTTTATGAGGCGTAGAAACCTCGTGGAGGGTGTATCAACCCTATGGAAGTGAATGAGGTGTAATAACCTCGTGGAGGGTGTACCAACCCTATGGATGAAGTTGATGAGGTGTAGAAACCTCGTGGAGGGTGTACCAACCCTATGGAAGTGAATGAGGTGTAATAACCTCGTGGAGGGTGTACCAACCCTATGGATGAAGTTGATGAGGTGTAGAAACCTCGTGGAGGGTGTACCAACCCTATGAATGATTTGATTTTGATTTTGTGATTGAATTGGATACTTTGACTTTGTTCAAGTTTTTGAGATTTTGAGATGTTGATTTTTTTTATTTTTGATTTTTGATTGATGTTTTTTTTTTTTTGAGATAGAACTGAGTGTCGATTTTTTTTTTTTTTTGAAAAGAGAAACAAGGTTTTAAAACTTTTTCACAAGGTTGAAATTATCATTAAACAAGGCATTGCATTTTTGTACAAGGATTTTGAAACCTCGATATGTAAGAGAAACATGGTTGATGTAAATTTTCAAATTGGAGGAGAAAATTTTGTTGTATGTTGACGATTTTTTTTTTTGTCTTTTATATAATTTTAGAATTGGAAGAGAAAACTTTGATGCATGTTTATTTTTGAAGGAAGACAATTTGATAAATATTCATGAAAAAGAAATTCAAAGTGTCTGAAGATATGTACACGATGTTAACTTGTGATTTTTTTTTTATACATGATGAGAGAATATGAAAATATTTTATATTATTTTTGGTTGAGTCAAATTGTTGTTTTGGAAATCATCAGATTTATAAACATTTGGACCTTCATTTTTGAATGTCACAAATTATAAAGTCAAATGTTGAAACTTGTGCGCTTAGCATTTTCTTTTGAAACATGAGTGTATGCATGCTTGAAATCGAAAGCTGGTCATGGGGTAGGAGAGTTGTTTGGAAGGGTTTGAAGGGTATCGGGTTGGCTATTTGGGCTTATTACTCCTCGAAACAAGTTATGAATGCCAAGGTGAGGTAGTAGATGCTTAGAAGCTGCCCCAATTTGGGGTCTAGTAAAAGGATGGTATGAACAAATGTATTTATGAATTGTCAAGGTGTGAAATTCATGAGTCTCACAAAATTGCCCCTAGCTTTGGATATGAATCAGTGAATGTCAAGGCAGATTGGCATCATGCAAGGCCCAAAAGGTTGCCCCCCGTTTCGGGTTCGCAACTGTTAAGATGAATAGAAATCATGGAAGGCCAAAATGGCTGCCCCTGTTTTGAGGGTGACTTTATAAATTATGGGACCAATTAGAGTAACACAAAATTGAAATAACTGCCCCGGTTTCAATAGGATGGATAAATCAAGCTCATGATAGGCCCACAAAGGTTGCCCAGCTGGGTGAATGGATTGATGAACGTCAGGATGAATGAGGCCCAACAGGGCTGCCCCTCGTCTGAGGATGGGTTTGGAAAGAATTGAACAAAAGGATGCCCTTAAATGACCTTTCTTTTTAGCCAGTTAGCAAGAAAATCTCCTCTTCCTAAGACATTTGTTTCTTCATTGTTTTTTTTTTACAACTATTTTGCAAGTCATTTCAACTTATCACACAATTAAGCTTTATGAAAATTGAAGAAACCATTGTTCAATCAGTGTGGGCTTTTATTCGGCTTGTAATGATGTTGTGGGCTGAAGGGTATTCAAACAACGGATAAGGCCCAAACAAATGTTTTCAGGTTATTATTTTTTGAAACAAGAGTTACCATTTTGGTCCTGAATTTGCTATTTGTCAACCTCCTCAATGCCTTTCTCTTCTTAAGATCACCATTCAGTGTTTCTTCTTTCTATTTGCTCTTCTTGATGAACTTTCTTTCTTTGATCACTAAGTGTCTTTTGTTCGCATCCTGAGTCGACTTCTATTGTAATGGTAACTCTTACTCGGGTAAATTTGAAAAAGAATTATTTCTTGGCTCAAATGGGTATCAATGGATATATTCTTTTCTTTTTGGATGAAGGAAAATGGCCACACATCATCTTGAACTCTGGTCACTTTATTTTCGAAAGATTAACTCTATGACAAATCAATTGACTTTAGCACGAGTTGTTTTTCTTTTTATTTTCTTTTTTGAAACTCTCTTTTTTTTCTTTTTTTTTTCTTTTTTTTTTGAAGGATTCAGGGATCACCTAACTGACAAAATTATGGACAGGCACATTTGCCCCAAAATATAATTGTGTTCATCTTGGGCAATGATCAGGGTCAATCCTTTTGTACAATGAAGGCCGGAGGATGGATATTTTCAAACAAAAGCTTAACTAAGGCTAACAGGTTGATGTTTACAAACAAAGGTTCAATTAAGGCTGAGTATGAGGGATGAATGTTTACAAACAAAGGCTGAATGAAGTCTGACGGGTAGATGTTTACAAATAAATATTCAATGAAGGCTGATGATGGATATTACTAAGGAATGAGTATTCTCAAGCAATGCACACACTGAGGTTCAAATGGCAAATGTGACCCAATTATCTGACCCAACGAAGAATGACATCCATTTTCTTTTTATTCTTAGAATAACATAAACTTGATGACTTACCTCGAAAACAATTGACTCAATTATCTTTTTGAATTTTTCAAATTTGTGTTCTCTTTTTTGATGAATACAGAAATGTAATGATGAAACTAACTGAAATAAATCTTTTCGAATTTTCAAAATTGTGCATCATTCTTTTATGAAGAAATCATGCGAATCATTCAAACATATTTTTTTTTATTTTTTTACTTGGGCTATCCTTTTTTTTAATGGAAATATGTCTCATGAAACGAAAACTGATGCACTTATTGAAAGAAATATTTTTGTATTTTTCACACTTATATGCTAATGAGGGAAAATTATGCAATTCACTGAAAGAAATCTTTTTTGTATTTTCAAACTTATGTTGTATTTTATTTTATGAATGAAAAACGTGTTAATGAGGAAAAATTATGCAGTTTATTGAAGGAAATATTTTTTGTATATTTTTTAATAGAGAACGAGAAATGGACTTAATGAGCTTAGAATTGGACTTTTCTTTTTGACACGGGAAAAATCCAAATCGGATTGGATCTGAAGAGAATTGACATAGAAGGAAGTTGGACTTACCAGGCACATTGACCCAATGGATCAGATGACCTGAGCCGTGAACTTGACACAAGAAGATGACAAAGAAAACATTTTTTTCATTTTTCATAGTATATGGAACAAGCTAAAAGAAATTCATTTTTTTTCATTTTTTGTTATGAAAGGATTTCACAAGATTGAACTAAAGAAAATTTTGCAACACTACTAGACTCAATGGGCCCAACACTATTCTTTTTACAACCATGACAAAATCTTTAGACAAGGGTCTGAATTTCTCTATTTTTATTTTTTGCACAAATACTTGTTCACACAAATGGAAAGGGAAATTATGAATTGAAAACACAAAATAAACATGTATTTTTTATTTTTTTAGAAATTCAGATGCACTGGTTCAAGAGAAACCACATATGACAACGGGGCCTAATGGGCTCAAAAACTGTTCATCTTTCATTTTCAGATTTTTTTTTTTGGAAGATAACAATTTTATTTGTATGAATTCAAATATGATATTCGCAACAATGATCCCCAAAATATGTACAATTTAAAAAAATCCTTTTATAATTTTTCATGCCCCAAAAATATAATTTTTCGTTTTTTTTTAGTGAAATCAGACTCAAGAAAAACATAAACGTCAATTGGGTCTAACGAGCCCAAGAACTGTTCTCAAAGCTAAATAAAATGTTTTCAGTTCTTTTTTTTTCTAAAGAATTTTTATTTTTAATGAGTTAAATTTTTAAATTTTTTTTTTAAATTAAGAAAAGTAAATATATATACCTGTGCGAAAAATTAACTACTTCGAAGAGGAAAATATTGCACGTTCAAAGCAAAATTTTTTTGAAAGATAACAATATTTCACATTTTATTTGTATGAAAAATGATGTCCAGAAATTCGAAACGATGATCTATATTGCCCCAAAATATGTACACTTTATTAATTTTTTTTTTTTTAGATTTTTCATGCCCTAAAAGTATTTTAAGAAATTCCAATTTTTTCTTTTTTTTTTTGAATGATTCCGAGAACATTAATTTTATCTTTTATTTTCATATTTTTCTCTTTTTTTTTAAAAGAAACATGACAAATTTTTTGTAAAATAGGAAATGACAGACAAACTGAAACAAAATAGTCTCCCTTGAAATGAACAACATTTTTGTAGGTGTTCTTAACTCGATGAAGCATTTTAGCAAAAGTTCATTCATCACAAGATAAAATGGCCATGGAAGAAGATGAAGAACTCAAAAGGAAGAAGGGAGTGTTCCCACGTGCCCTAGCATCCCTCCAAGTTCTCCTCTGTGTGAGATGCACCTCCAAAGAACCAAAGACCGTAACCCCTTCGCGTTTCTGGGTTAAATAGACACATTAGCAAAAGTAAGGCCCGGCGCCTCTTCTGTCTCGCGCCCGGGCGCGAGACTCTCTCGAAAAGTCGAAAGTGGACGAGGGTCCACTAAAATCGGGACGAGCGCCTTCTCCTCTGGCCTGGACGAGCGTTCCAAATCTTGGACGAGCGCCCTCTTCTGCTCTAGGACGAGCGTCGTCTTCAGAGAGCTAGACGAACGTTCACTTGGCGTCACTCCGACGACGAGCGTTTCTGCATGTGTGACGGGCGTTTCTGCGTGCCTTGTTGGTTCATCTCTACATTTTGTTGGAGACTCTTCCAAGCTCATTTTTAGCTCCCGCAATGATATATAATTTGCGATCTATGCTGCCAAGGGACACACCATTTAATTTTGTCTTCGTTTAAATTTGCACAAAGTTGCGCCCATTCATTTGCTCCTTTCACATTTGGTTTGCACTACAATAGCTCGTCCATGGGGTACGGGGAATTTAAGGCGTCTCCAATCTCACGGGAAATGAACCATATATATAACACTGGTAGACAACATAACATCTTTCCTCCTTAAGTTCATAACAACGATTAAGGGTCCCATAAACTTCAGCCAGGACGGCAGTGACTGGGTCCTCACAACGCTCTTTGTATCCCACAAATGGTTCATAGCGGCATAATCGACGAGGTCCTTGACATTTAGGAGAAAGCATGACACCATAGAGGAGAAGAGCTAATACATCCGTAAACGTTTCCCAATTTTCCTCTTAAGCCAAACGAGGTAGGTATTCCTATAAGTATCTTTGAGGAAAGCCCCTCACTTTGCCCTTGATTGTGAACTCGCTTTCCAACTTCATTGGGTGTACTTTCCTGATTCGCACTAGTTATGAGTAGGGGTATATTTCCCGAGGTAAATGTAGGCACCTTGCATCCGAGAAGTGTATCTAAGATTTACTCAAATTCCTCCACTCTAGCAGGTTCAACAAATTCTTATACTCCACCAATATTACCCTCCTTTGTTTGGCGTGCATTTTTTCAACAAAATATATGAACTCGAATGCCCCTTGATTCAAAATTCCATGTTAATTCCCATCTTTAGCTTAAAGGCCTTAATCACAACTTTATAATTTTTGACTAGAATCCACAAAACGTGACAAGACTGTAAAAAAACATGAGCTAAGAAAGAAGAAAAAACATAAAGAAAAAAAAGTATAAAGAGACATGATGATATGTACAAGGTGCGTGATCTTTATTAAGCGAACATGAGGGTTATAAGAATACACGTTTCTCCCTTTTGTGCCTTATCAAAGGTTGAATGACTGAAGTTCTAAGGCCAAATATATGCACTCACAAGGATAGCTTCCTAATTCTTAAGTCAGGCCACCAGAGCTATGGCTCTTTTCACTGTTTCTCCACAACAGTCAGAGTAATCAACTAGATGTGGAGACACAAATGAAGAGAACAGACTCTGGCTGGGGTTCTCACGATAGCCAAACAGGAAGTACATCCCAGAGTGACACCGCTACACAACCCCTCTATTTCTAAGTTGCGCTCAGACCCGGGTATAGGGCCTCACTCATGATATGCATACAATGTGTATGTGTGAAGGGAGAATGCAATGGTACACCCCAAACCCTCACCTGCAAAACAACCAGAAGATTCCCAGGCAGACATAACATGTTTTCTATCCTAGGGTTCAATATAATCAAAACAAACACACATACAATTATGACAAATATCAAATAAAAGATAAAGAAAAAGGAGAAGAAAAACACAAAGAAAAACCACATTGAATTCGCACATCTAATTAAATGGCCTGACTCTCTGGCATTCCCCAGTGGAGTCGCCATCTGTCGCAACCGGAATCGCGACGGGACGACGATCCATGGCAAATAAAAAGGTTTTGAAAAAAGAGATTTGGAGTCGCCACCATAGTTTATTCTGGAAAACTACGGAAAAACCATAAAATGATAAGGCATGGTCTGCGAAACTGAGATTCTTGGTTCGGGAGTCGGTTACGTGTAGGGAAGGTATTAGCACCCTACAACGCCTGCCCTAAGGCAGTACCTTTAACTAAATATGCGAATATGATGTGGTTTTCAAAATGTTTAACTATCCCCTAAAATAAAACTTTTAAAGAAACAAAATATATTTTTTTAGTTTTTTGTGCCCGACAAGGATTGACCTTGCTCCTACGTATTCTCATTTAGAATGAGAAATCAGGGTTCCGTAGTTCTTTTAGAAAATGCTTGAAAATATTGTTTGAGAAATTGTTTAGAAAATTTTGTTTGTAAAATGATTTTGGATTTTTGGGAAAGTGAACCTGACAAGGACTGGCCTTGCTCCTACGTATCTCCACTTTTGATGGAGAATCAAGGATCACGTAGTTCTGGCCAGAAATAATTATTGTTTGTTGTTTTGAAATTGTTGATATTTTTGGTTTTTTGAGGGTTTTTATATTTTTTTGGTATTTTTATGTAATATTTAGATTTTTGCGTAATGAGCACTAGGCTGATGCGTACGATCGCACGAGTACTCACACGGCTTTCTTTGTTTATTTTATATTTTTTTTTGCGTTATGAGCACTAGGCTGATGCGTACGATCGCACGAGCACTCACACGGCTTTTTTATATCATTACATGTTTTTTAAAGTTTTATATTTTTTTCATATATTTTTTATTAAGAAGAGAGGTGAATAAAAATATCAAAAAAAGCATAGGATAAAATTGTAGTAGAAAATAGGATAAATTTATAAACTGAAAAAAAAAATTATCAAAATGAACATAAATAGAATGAAAAGAAAATGTGTACCTTGTTGAAAATTTGAAAGATGAAGCAAGACTTTGCTTGTGATAAGTTGTGAGAAGAGGTAGATTGATGATGAAGAAGATGAATTTATAGTAGAAGTGTGGTATGGGATTTACTTTGTATAGAGGGATTGGGAAATAGTAAAATATGAGAGAAAAATGAAGTAGAGTTTTGGGATGGAATGAAGAGATTTTGAGAGAGAAGATATGGATATTATGTAAATTGTGTGTGTGTGAAGTGAAGGGAATGTAGGTATTTATAGAGTTAAGGATGAAGAAAGTTGATGAATAAAAATAATATAATAAGTTGGTGGAAAATTTAGAGGAAATAAAATATAATTAAAAAAAAGATGAATAGAAAAAGTTAATGTGGAAAATAAGTGAAAGAAATAATATAAAAAGTTGATGGAGAAATTAGGTGTGGAAATTAAGTGGAAGAAATAATATAAAAAGTTGGTGGAGAAATTAGGTGTGGAAATCAAGTGGAAGAAATAATATAAAAAGTTGGTAGAGAAATTAGGTGAAATAAAATATAGTGAATAGTAAAAGTTAATGTGGAAAATAAGTGAAAGAAATAATATAAAAAGTTGGTGGAGAAATTAGGTGTGGAAATTAAGTGAAAGAAATAATATAAAAAGTTGGTGGAGAAATTAGGTGAAATAAAATATAGTGAATAGTAAAAGTTAATGTGGAAAATAAGTGAAAGAAATAATATAAAAAGTTGGTGGAGAAATTAGGTGTGGAAATTAAGTGAAAGAAATAATATAAAAAGTTGGTGGAGAAAGTAGGTGAAATAAAATATAGTAAATAGTAAAAGTTAATGTGGAAAATAAGTGAAAGAAATAATATAAAAAGTGAGTGGAGAAATAAGGTGGAGAAAAATGGATAATAAAAAATGTTGATGGAGAAGATATAATTAAAAAAAAGTAAGTGGAAAAATTAGAAAAGTTGATATATAAAATTAATATGGAAATGATGTGGAAAAAGTAAATGAAAAAGGTAGATGATGTGGAATGAGATGTGGAGGGTGAGGTGGATGGTGATGTGGAGAATGGGGTGTGATAAGAAAAGATGGGTGGTGAGGAAGTAAAAAAGTGAGATTATTTTGGGCCATTGGATTAAGTATTTAAAAGAAAATTTGGGGGTGCAAAAAGTAAAATAAATAGTGTTTTTCATTTTGGTGTTTTTATGTTTTTTTTTTATTTTTATTTTTTTGTGATGAATTTTATTTACCCGGACGAAATTGGGTATTGACATGTGTTATGGTTGTTTTGTTGTAACTGTAAAGTCAGAATTGTTGGTGGGTTTCCCTGGTAAGTCTGGGATTAAGCAGAGTGACTTAGTAGGCTTATGAAAGTAGGCAGAGAGCGGTCTAACCATAAGGATTTGACATAAGTAAAGTAGTCGTAAGCCTTATAGAAGTAAGCAGAAAGCGGTCTGACCATAAGACTTCGGATAGTAATGTATAATATACTTGTAAGGCTTAAGGAAGCAGTCAGAGAGCGGTCTAACCATAAGGCTTCGGGAATAAGTATAATATATTTGTAAGGGATTATGGAAAAAAAAATTATGACTTTGAGAGGTAAGAGGATAATCTGTTATGGAAAAATAAAAGATACAAAAAAGTAAATCAATAGCATCCAAATAATTGGGTGTATAAATCATAATGATATATGTTTTCACTACAAGAAAAATGGATTTTACATACAGAATATTATATACGGATATTAATCCGTATATAACGGGGTTTTTATGTACGGAAATTTTATACGGATAAGGGAAAATGCTTTATATACGGATATTTCCGTATATATTGTGAAAAATAATTATATACGGACGGCCCGTATGTAAAAGGCGTATGTAACTCTGGCGCGTTTAAGTGGAAAGCTTTAAAGGGATATATCCGTATGTAGATCCCGTGTGTAATGGGAAAAAATAATTAGATACGGATGTTATATACGGTTTGAGAGTTAATTAATAATAAAAAATTAACATAAACATATATCTTATTTTGCCTGAGACTCACAACAACATAGCATCGTCACTCTCTCAGTCGAGCCCTAAGTTTGTCCTCCAGAACCCTCTTTCTTCCCTTACTTGTTTCATACACTGCAACCATCCCTCTCCGTGACCGCAACCACCATGAATGCAACCATCGCCTTCTATGACCGCAACCTTATATTCTCCCTCGTGCAGTGTAGTTGTCCGTTGTCCAGCCATTGTTTTGTGTGACGGGAACCACCATCCTCCATCATTGGAAGCCTGTAGTCGCATTTGAGGCATTGTTTTTGGCTTAATCGAACCCCTACCAATCCCTCCACTCGAACCCTCGTTCTGTTGTCGTGGAACCCTCTCATCGGCAACATCATTGTTCTTGGCATCTGTTAGGTTTCGTTGGTGTTTAGGTATTGAATTGGTAAGTAATCTTAATTCCTAAATACCTTAATTTGTGATATGAAAAAACCCTAATATGTATATTTTTTTTTCCGGGCACGAAATGATGTGTGGTTTGGTCGGTGTATGGAACCCTTTGGTGCATTTTTAGACTATCTTCATTCAGCTGGTGTTGTATTGTTTAGTGAAGATCGAGAGGGCTTTAAATGTATGTTTCCTATGTGTTTTGGTCTTTACTGCTGATTATTCTTCTGCTTTAATAGGAGAGTTAAGTGTGTTATTGTAATGGTTCATGTATGCTTGACTTGTATTCTGTTCTTGTTTCATGAACTTGGTTGAAATTCATAACTTAACTTGAAAATGTGAGCCAGATGATCTGACCGAATGATTTAACTTGATGTGTGTATTGCTGATATGTTCTTTTAAGAATGTAGATGTTGATCTTGAATATGATGTATGCTACGAGTTTCCCTCTTTATCTGAATCAATGGTTTCGGTATAATAGTTATGTTTAAGAAATAGAATTGAAATAAATTGGCTCTTTATGCTTTATTTCCTTCACTGAAGCTAGTAGTTCACTTGTACACGTTGAGGCAACATTTATTTTATTTCACCATATTTTACCATAAAAGTAGTAGTGTTATTTTGGTTCGGTTAATGAAATCCTAATGTTGAGCAATTGATGAAATCCTTAAATAGTGAAAATGGCGAACCCTAATATGGTTTTTTTTTTGACATATTTGTGGTTCGGCTCCCAAGCCGTGGTTGGAGTGTTAGGAAGCATCCATTGAGGCTATTGTGTGGCGGTTTAAGAAGATTCTTACTTGTATTAAGGACGAAGACATATACTATTTGGAGTTGCAAAGGCCCTTAGTGAAGGAAGCAAAGGTGAGTGAGTTCCTTTGGATTATTACAATTCTGTCTTTGTTTGATTCAGTGTTGTGTTGATCTGTATTGCTGTTATTAGTTTTCTTCAATTCACGTGTTGTTCATCATTATCCTTTACTGTCTTGTGTTCTGATTTTTTAATCATTGTTTGTTTGAGTTTGTTTGATTAATTAGGTTTCCAAATCCTGTTCAATCTGTGTTAGGTCTATAGGGAAAAATTGTATGATTTGATTACATGTAATAGGGTTACATGTTAGCAAATGTTTTTCTATTATTAGGTGTTGATTTTTGTTCCTTATTATTTAATGTCGACATTGTAAATAGAATCCTCATGTGTGTACAAAATACAAAATACACAGTTTCCTTTGTTTATATAAAATGTTTGAATTTTATGTCCTCTCTCAAGCTTACGTTAGTGTAAATCATATTATATTTGTTTAATTATTAATAGGTAGTATGAAACAATTGATTATTTTATCAACATATATTTCAAAATTATGGAAAGTGTGAGTGTAAAGTTGCCATATTGGAAATTATGGTTGATGTTGACATAGACATTCCTTTAGCAAGACCACCTTCAAGTACCAAGGTTATACAATCATCTCCTAAAGATGTTTGAGGCAAAAAGAAACAAACATTCATGAATTTGATGTAGTACCAAAAAGAAATATGACATAACCTCCTTTTTAAATCCAACACCCATATAGGAAATATTAGAAGACCGCTCAAAATGCTCCTCTGATATTGTTTAGGAGTGATTTCATTTAAGTATTAAAAGTTCAATTCTCTAATGTCGACCCATAGTGAAGAAATAATTGAGTGTAGAGGTTCAATCCATAAGTGTTGACTGTATTGTCAGAATATTAGGAAAAGATTTTAACATCTTTCACCACTTGACCATATCATACCACACTATCCTTCTATGGTAAAGGTTTAGGGCCATTAAACTTTAGTCAATATATTTCCCCTAAAATGTAGCATAAGAAGAATGTAAGTGTCAATTATAAGAAACTAAAATTTTAGCGCTTTGTTGTTTTGTTAACCATGAAAACTTATAAAAAAATATGACCGAAATAAGTACTTGTAATATGCAATGTACTTCCAAAAGGTATTCTCAGAGTAGTGTTAAGAAACTAGAATGCATGAATAATAAACACTACTAAAATATAAAAACTGACTGGTAAAGAAATGTACAACTAGCTAAAAGTTGGAGCACTCAACTTTCATACTGAAGAACCACTATTGACAAGGTAACAAATCTCTAACTTCTGGCTTATGACAGTAGAAATCATAACTTTTTATAGAGATTTCACCCAGTTTACTATTTCAACTTCCCTCCTTTCCCATAATCACATTGAAGCCTATTTCTACCAAGAGAAAATCGAGAGAGCACCTCTGTATAAAAACTCATCCCTCTGCATTTTCCCTTTTTACTTCCTAAAGAAAGTAAACAAATTAAATAAAAATATCAATGTATATATATATATATATATATATATATATATATATATATATATATATAATATGAGAGAGAGATATATAGAGTAAGAGTAAAGATGTTACAGAAGAGGAGTTGAATTGATTTATTGGTTTGGTTTAGAATGAGAAGTAGTGGGAAGGAAAATATTGGTAGAAAAGAGGTAAACAGGAAGTGATATGGATTTGGATTGAAAATGATGAGTTAGGTATAATGGAGATAGTTATTATAGTTAGAGTAGTGTTAAGATTAAGATACGTTGGTGTGTTTAGTTCCCATCTTTATGTTCCTTTTCTCTCATCCCATCAAACTATAAAAAATAAATAAATAAAATTAATACTATGTTGTTATATGATATCTCAAAGCAAAGAAAAGAGCCTGAGTAATGATTCCTCAAGATAATGCATCCATCTCTTCTCTTCACCTTGATTGATTAACACAACTTAAACCTAAATTTTACAAAACCAAAACAATATATTCTGCATGACCAATATCTAAAATAAAATTAATATTACTTATATGTGTGTGTATATATATATATTCACCAAATGAATACAAAAATAGCCATGAAATCCTTTAAAATTTGACCTTAGTATGAGTAGAGGATAATGTGATACTGATATGTAGTGCTATATAATATTTCTTTTGTTAATCTGCAATGAAGAAATTAATAATATTTGTTGGCATTTATTGAGTTGTTGTGAGATTCCAATTAGTTGTTTGAAATGATGTTCTATTTTCTCTCTATAATATAAAAAACTAAGTACCTTGTGTTCACCAGGAGGGACATAGATGTTTTAGGACAGGGGTTTGCTCTCCTTGTTCTTGTAATGGAAATTAGCTTTTATAAATGTGATTCTAGTTTAGGTATGACATGAAAATTTGTTAGTATCATAATAGTATTTGAGTGTTGGCTTTGATGTTTTATAAGAAAATCTAGTACTGAAACATTTTGGCTGTGGCATTTATGTTTTGCATGATAGGTTTCTGATGTCTAATTTTGTTTATAGTATACTGTCAGAAACTACTCTGGTGCTATTTATGGACAGTGTAATGTTTTTAACAGTATTGGTGGGGACTGGAATGTGCATGGCCTTGGTAATATTATAGCATTCTGATTTCATTTTGGGGTTTGTCTTGTCACCAAGGTAGCTGATCCTTTCAGCAGTGAAGAAGATGCCTTTAGCATCCATCATTTTGTTGTGTTTCTTATTACTTATGGGTGATTTGTACACACATTCACTGTCCCTCATTTCTGAATCAATAATAGGGAGATATATGATTCCATCATATGTTGTGTTTCCTATCACTTCCTTTGCCACTACCATTTCCACCCTTTTTTTACTATTCACTTGAAATTTTATTGCAGATGAGACGAGAAACCATCTACTTCAATCTTTTTTAGTTTGAAAGTAGTCACTATAATAGTAAAAGTTCAACTCCTCACTCCTTTAAACAAGCCCTCTTAGTTTATCAATTTATGCAGATATTTTCATTTTTTTATATATTTTCTTAAATTATTTTATTGTAAAAGGTCCTTTAAGTTCTAAAAATATTTTAAAAACATTTAAAAAGTAATTAAATAATAAAATAATTTGACTGTTATTATATGATGTCCCCTCCGTGCCAGATCAAATAAGTTGTCAGATGGAGGGCCCATAAGTATATAATTCCTGATATTTAGCCTGTCAAAGTGGCAGAGTAAGTTTCTTGCTATAGCATCCGATACCCCAAAAAGATTTACTAGGACAGTACTCCGCTTCTGCCATAGTGAAGCAACATTCCAAGTTCTTCTAGGTCTGTGACAACCTTTCTAGGATTTACTTCTGTAAAACAATAATCAAACCATTTTAAACTACTCAAAGGTTGCTTTTCCAAAATATTGAAGTCCATATATCTTTTCTCAAGTCATTTAGAATCAGGTGCAGTAGTTTTCCCATAGTTTACTCCATCATCTCTGTAAGAAACACTTAATGCTCTCTCATGCAGAAATTTTGTGTATATATTGAAGTAACCCTGACATTAAATAAACTTAATGTTCTCTTTAAAATCATTTTACTACCATTATTGTTTTCATTATCACCTCTCGTACCTATCAACATCACTTCAGCTTAAGCTAATTACAGTATGATGATGATGATGATTGCTACAACTGGTTGTTGTTTTATTTGACTATACTTGATCGAAAGGTTGATGATGATTGTTGTAGTTGGTTGTTGATGATTGATTGTAGTTGGTTGAATGATAAAATATCATACATAAAGGGTCCACAGTTTCTTAAACATAAAAAACACCACGGGAGAGGTGATTTTTTGCATTTATAACTATAGCTAGGCTAATTAGTTCAATAATCCAATAACAGCCTAAAACACAGTATATATATACTAGTCTGTTACAGTTGCAGGAGGTTTTAACTACCTCCTTTATTTATTTATCCTAGTATAGACTTCTCCAGTGAACCTATCATATATCTAGAAACAATTGCTGCATACTAGAAAGACCACTCAATTGCTATGAAGGGTAGTGATTTGATATGGTCCGAAGATCCTGCCAAAAGGGTTTGGACATGATCCTTAGCTTTTTCTCCCCTGAAGTCCTTTCTTCTAATCTCCTAAATAGGGCATCCTCTTCCCTCTTTTCTTGTTGTGCTAATGTTACTGGACGATCCTTGGAAAAAAACAATTGATGTGGGAAGTACGTCATTTGGAATAGTTAGATTTACTAATTCCTTCAGGCCTGCCTTCCTTATACCCTCTTTTACCTCAGCAAATACACAATGAAGAGATTGAGAAGAAACTTGTTGGTATGAAATATTTTATTCTAGCCTCTTTTGGTTAATTTGTATTAGTGTCTTCTGAATGTGTGGATTTTGTTTCTTGTTTTTCTTTTCTAGCTGTCAAGTATTTTAAAGATGTTTACAGAAATGGTGCTTGCATTTTACATTGTAGGTGTCGTGAAAAGATCATATCCAATACTGTCCTCTGCAAGTTAGGGTGCAATTAAGGGGTTGCGATACTTTCTATCTCTCTCTCATATTTTTATTCCATTTTTTATCCTCTGCATCTGTTATAAATGCTTTCTATCAGCATTTTTCATATTTACATTTAAAACTTTATTGTATGTTTTTGTCTTTATCCTCCATGGAATGCACATAAGGTTGTACTGGTGCAGAGAGGCACTTTTCTTTAACTAAGTTTGGTTGTACATCGATCTATGTAAGATATTAATCACTTGCACTTAAAGTTATAAATCTCTAAGTTATGTTAAAAGTCACGCATTAATACACTGCTCTAAATTAGTACTAAAAGTTGTACAACCTTCTATATTAAAATCTTAGTCATTCTAAGTTGTGTTAAAATATGAGTAACCCTTCATATAAAAAGTTTAATAACTCTAAGTTATATAAAAAGTTGAACAATGATCTGTATTGAAACCTTAATTAATCACTCTAAGTTATACTAGAACTTGTACATTGATACATATTATATATTAAAAGTTTACGGCATGCAATGAATATTGTAACTAGGAAATATAGTTGGTTTTAGGGTGGAGATGATTCCAGGGGTCATAGTGAGTTTAAGGGTAAATTATTTGGGAAGAATAATGGTGGTATAGGGGTATAAGGGATTATAGAAGGGTTGAACAGGGAATGGGTATACACATTCATTAGATTGTACTAACTAACCCTAAACATATATATAACTAAGCTTAATTAGTTGTATAACCATCCATAACAAACCTCTCAAACGCCATTGTGAAGGGTTTGAACTCTTGAAACGATGCATGAATTGTTCATCTGTTTTTTCAAATCATAATTGTAAACAAAAGCATTACAATTACTAGAACTTGCCACTGTTTTCAGTGGCAGCAGCTGGAAGAGATAGTCTTAGCTCCAAATCTGGTTCTGTGGTGTTGAAGGATGTTCCACCAAGGTCTACTACTATTAAATGTTTAGAAGTAATTTAGAAGTGCCACTCTATTTTAGAAGTAATTTAGAAAAACTTGGCATCACCACAACTTTGTGATGTTAGTCATGATGACATTGATGATCAAAGAAAGGAAGCTCAAGCTCTTCCTCATCTTTGTTAATTTGTACTATCAAGGAATTACTTCATTCACAAGACGGAAAGATAATATTCCATTAAACTCTAAAATGACAAATTATTGAATTTGTTTTTGTTTAGGAATTTGTGAATGCCCACACTGGCCACCTGCTAGCAGGGTTTAGCTCTGCAACTCCTTTCTCTGCCTCATCAAAAAAATCCTTGTCCTCTTTATTTGTCCCTTCATCAAATCAAATTCTGAAACTGGACTGTTTCAGCATTGGACAATAGTGCAGTATTTCTCTCGGCCAAGGCTATTTGGCTTCATGTGCATGCACTCAAATCTCACTTCCTTTACTGTTTCAGGGTGCTCTAGCAAGCTTCTTTTAGGTTCCAAACACTCAATCTCTCATTAACTTTCGTATGGAGCTGGTCTCTCAAAATTTGGCTATAGGAGTTGCCAATTTTTACTCAAATTCTCACTACGAAAAGTGTTTTATGCTGCTGAAAAAAAAAATACAATTAATGTTTGCTGGACAGCACACTTGAATTCACAAATTCAGGTTCCTCTCCACTTCCTAAGATGCTACCTTGGTAGGGAAAGGGTTCTGCAACTTGAATGCTCCAATTGTACCTCACAACACCATTGCAATCATCCAAAACACTCACCAAACAGATTAAAAATCTGCACCAGTTTCAACACCAAAATTTGACTTGAACTTGACAATTTAAGAGGCCAAAAGCTCAAAAGCAATAAAAATAGGTTTACAACAGAAGTAGGCACTCAAATGGATCCTAAGAAAGGTGCTAGAACAGATTGCTGCAAGCCAAATTGGTTTTCAAAGTACATTCATCAGAACAGATTAAGTTTTCAACACTGCACCAGAAAATTGGCTTGGTTTTGGTGGTTTGAAACTCAAATTTGCACAGAAGTGGCTTAAACTCCTAATGAATCACTTCAGCAACTTTAATTAGTGATTTGAAACGTGTTAAAACTCTGAAATGAGTTAAAAACAGATTGCTACTCAAATTGACCTTGCCACTTCCTAATATAACTCAAAATATGATGGTTTCAGACACAAGTCTGCACTCAGGCCTAGATATTACTAATTGAAATCTGCTAGCAACTTTTAAACACCATTTTAAACTTGTTCAAGCTATCAAATAGCTCAGAATTAGCCGAAATCAAAATCAGACTTTGTTATGGCCCAATTTGTGCAGAAAAATACCCCAACCATCCCCCAAAAACACTAGTCTTGACTAGTTTGCTCTCAAATTTGGTATCACCACTGATTTAACATTTCTCTTATTCCAATACTGTTTTGTGCATTTTATTATCTTTCTTTAATGATGTCTGAACCCCGAATTATGTACATAACATGGATGATGCTCAACCAAATCGTTCATGGATGTACGATAGGTGTCATAGAGGAAGAGGTGCTTTGAAAGAGTCTTTTGTATTGGGTGTTGAAGAGTTTATAAGTAAAGCTTGTGAACAAGAACGTTATCGTAGAGACGGGGGTCTTCGATGTCCATGTTTAAAGTGCGATTGTACAAAAATTCTGCACGAAAGAGTTGTAAAGGTTCACCTTTACAAGAACGGTTTCAAGCCTAATTATTTCATTTGGGAGGATCATGGGGAAAGATTGCCAGAAGATCATGTACAGAATCATGAAATTTCGAATGCTGTAGAGACGGAAGGTGGTCAAATTAACCAATTTCAAACAATGGAAGACATGGTGCATGATGCTCTTAGGCAAAATGAGTCGTGGCAAGCATCTACTTCTAATAACATTGAAGAGGCTCCAAATGAAGAAACACAAAGGTTTTTTAATTTTTTGTTGGATGCAAACCAGCCGTTGTATGAAGGAGCATCAGACTCGAAATTATCGATGTGTGTTAGACTATTAGCTTGCAAGTCAAATTGGAATATTCCTAACCAATGCATAGATTTTATTGCAAAAATGGTTATGGATGCAACACCCATCAAATCAGGTTTGCCTAAAACATACTACGATGCAAAAAAGTGTGTATCAAAGTTGGGATTACAATCGCAGAGGATTGATTGTTGCGTGGATGGTTGCATGCTCTTCTATGATAATGAATATGGTAAGAATGATGGCGCATTGCTTGAATGCAAATTTTGTGGAAAGCCAAGATATCAACCACGTAACACGGGAGCAACTACTAGCAAACAAGTTCCTATGAAATCAATGTTCTATTTGCCATTAATTCCCAGACTACAAAGAATGTATGCCTCAACACAAACTGCAGGACAAATGACATGGCACTATCAGAACATGTCGATGAATGGTGTTTTGCGTCATCCATGCGATGGAGAGGCTTGGAAGCACTTTGATAGAGTATATCCTGACTTTGGTATCGAGCCACGCAACGTTCGACTCGGTTTATGCTCTGACGGTTTTAACCCATATGTACAGGCATCAAATATACCATATTCATGTTGGCCAGTTATTGTCACTCCTTATAATCTTCCTCCAGAAATGTGCATGTCTAAACCTTACATGTTCTTAACATGTCTCATTCCTGGGCCATTCAATCCAAAGGTTGGCATAGATGTGTACTTAGAGCCCTTGATAGACGAATTGAAGAAGCTGTGGACGGGTGTGATAACATATGATATTTCAAGGAAACAAAACTTTATTTTGAGGGCCATGCTAATGTGGACAATTAATGATTTTCCTGCTTATGGTATGTTGTCCGGCTGGAGCACTCATGGTAAACTGGCATGCCCACATTGCATGGAGCATACAAAGGCTTTTAGATTATATCATGGGGCAAAAAATTCGTGGTTTGACTCCCATCGGAGGTTTTTACCGAATGACCATGCCTTTAGGAGGAATAGGAATGCTTTCAAGAAGGGGGAAGTGGAGATGGATGACGCACCACCATATCTTACGGGAGCAGAAGTTTGGAATATAATCAATGGTTATCCTAAAATAACTGAGAATGGTGCACCAAGAATTGATGGATACGGTGAGTGGCATAATTGGACAAAAAAAAGCATCTTTTGGGATCTACCGTATTGGAAGGATAATTTGTTAAGGCATAATCTTGATTTCATGCACATTGAAAAAAATTTCTTTGACAACATCTTTAATACTGTGATGAATGTTGTGGGGAAGACAAAAGACAATGAGAAGGCAAGAATGGATATAGCTTTGTACTGTAGACGAAAAGATTTGGAGCTAAAAAGGCATACCAATGGAAACATGTATAAGCCAAAAGCAAATTATACACTTTCAGCAGATCAAACAAAAGAAGTCTGTCATTGGGTAAAAGCTCTTAGGATGCCTGATGGATATTCTTCTAACTTGTCAAGGTGTGTTGATGTGAATAGGGGAAAGCTCATTGGGATGAAAAGCCATGACTGCCATGTGTTTATGGAATGCTTACTTCCTATTGCGTTTAGTTCTTTACCGTCTCATGTTCTCAATCCCATTACAGAGATAAGTCATTTCTTTAGAGATTTGTGTTGTACTACATTGAACAAGGATGACCTAGCGAAGATGGAAGAAAACATTCCTCTCATTCTGTGCAAGCTGGAGAGAATATTTCCTCCTTCATTCTTTGATTCTATGGAACATCTCCCTATCCATCTTCCATATGAGGCACGACTTGGTGGACCAGTCCACTATAGGTGGATGTACCCATTTGAAAGGTGACAATATGACATCTTATCGTTCAATTTACTAGGCATAATTCAAAAATCCTAACATATCAGTTTCAAATTTGTAGGTTCATGGGATATGCTAAACGTTCAGTAAAGAATAAAGCTAGGGTTGAAGGATCTATTTGCGCATCATACTTGCATAGAGAAACAACTCATTTTTGTTCCCACTATTTCAAACACTTCATGTTAACACCACAAAGCAGTAGAAATGAAGTAGACATTCAAATAGAAAGCCTAACGACAACATTATCAGTGTTTGACCAACCTAGCCGTCATTCTGGGAGGGAATCAACACATTGGCTAAGTGATGAAGAATTGAGATTAGCTCATGTTCATGTATTGATCAATTGCAATGAAGTTGAACCTTACCTTCAGTAAGCCTCCAAAATCAATTATATTACCCATCGGAGGTTTTTTCATTTGATTACATGCATTGTCTTTGATCTAATCTCGTCATACATGTCAACAGGTCATTCTTACATACCTATCAACTATCTGAGTCAAACAGTTCGACATACATACATGCTAATTTCCCATTGTGGTTCAGGCAAAAAGTACGACTTCCTATCATTCTAACACATTCATTTCTTCCTTAATTCTTTAATCATTACATTGTTCAATAGGTTGATATCCTGAATGGTTGTAGGTTCATAACGATCCTTTAAGTGTGAGGAACCAACATCTTAGAGATTTATCACTTGGTCCTTTAAGGTGTGTAAAGGAATGGCATACATTCTTTGCTAATGGATACAAATTTCATACCCGTGCATGGAGTCAGGGCAAGAAGACAATAAATAGTGGGGTTCATGTTAAAGGGCTAACAGAAGGAGGTCAAGATGATTTCTATGGTGTCATTAAACACATTTATGAGTTGGAATACAATTCAACAACCACAGAAAAGAAAATTGTATTATTTTATTGTGATTGGTTTGATCCATCGAGAGTAGGTACAAGGGTGGATTCAAAGTATGGCATTGTGGATATTCGAATGGATAAAAGATATGTGTTGTTTGATCCTTTTATAATTGCACATAATGTACAACAAGTGTATTATGTACCATATCCTACATCACGCACGGACAAACGAGGTTGGTGTATTGCGATAAAAACGAAGCCTAGAGGTCGCATTGATTCAAATGATGTAGAAGCCGATGTGCCATACCAAGTGGAGGAAATGTCACATGTTAATGACGTCATTGATGTTGAAGAAGTAGTCCGATTACAAGATGTAGACGCTGGTCTTGAAGAAGTGAACCCTAACAATATTTCATCATTTCAAGGGCAGATAGATGAAGAAACAACGGAATCAGAAGAATGCAATGCAGAGGAACAGGGTGAAGATGACAATGAAGATGAATTTCATAGTTCTAGCACTGAATAGAGTTAGGGTGTGTTCCTCCTTATTTTTGTTGCATTTATAATGTTGTCCACAATCTTAAGTTCTTATGAATGTAAGTCTTAACATTAAACATTTACTAATAGAGTTTTATTGCAAATACCTCAGTTTTATTGCAAAAACCTCAGTCTTAACATTAAACGAAATTGGTATAGTGAAAATGAAATTATAGCAACATGAAACAATAAAAACAATTCTGGAACAGAAAACAGAAAATACAGAAAAACGAAAATACAGAAAACGAAAATACAGTAAACAGTAAAAACAGAAAACAGAAAAAATTCAAATATGGAAACAGAATTAAAATTACAGCAACAAAATACAACAAACTAAAATACAGAATGTTGGTAGCTGCTGCAGTAGAGTGATTAACAACAGATGAATTTAACTTCTTTCTTGCATGTTGGAATTTCTGGTCAATAGTTTAGATGGGATCTGATTTTTACCATTTTTTGCCCTCAAAACGTTCAGTAAGGGTGTCTTTTGGTGGAGTGGAGGGAAAGGATGGAGAAGGAGGGGGAAGAATTTTGAGCGTTTGATAGAGGGAAAGGAGAAAAGAAATAAATTCGGGGACCACTATATTATTTGTTGCATACATCTATTCACCCCCTCTATCTCCCTATTTTCTATCAAATTATAGAACTTTCAAAAGGTTATGTCTCTATTTCTCTCCCATTTCTACTCTATCAAATCACTGAACATTCAATTTTATCTTTTACTTATTTCTCTCTTTTTGAACTTGTTTCTGTCCTATTTCCATTCGCTCTATTTCTCTTTTCAGAAACCAAACACAATATAAACAATTAAAGTTAGTCGAGTATCACCTTCTATAGTGTTCTTAAGAAGTTATAATCTCTGAAATGTCTATGAATCCAACATATTTTAGTACTTTTGGGTTTCATTTTTGGGGCTGTGATTGATTTTCATTCGGTGCCTCCTTGTAAATCATGTTTTATGGTATTTACGCACACACCCTTCCTATAAGCTAATGACCGTCCACTTTGCTGCATCCATTCCAGCTGCACTCTCCTTTCCTCCTTCTTCAACTACGTTCCCTTCTCATCAGAAATCACTTCTCCCCTTCGTAACAAATCCTTCTCTTCCTCTCTACTCTTTAGCAAACAAATAAGTGTGTGTGGTTTACTCTTCTGTACAACGTGAGCTCCTTTCTCCAAATAAACAAAATTTTTGTTCTTTTTTTATTTAGATGATGGCAATCTACTTCTATGAAAGGGTGGACACTTTTTAACGAGTTGCTTTGCTTCTAAAATGAAATGACCGAACATGCTATCTCTTTCACAAAAGTTATAGAATGCTAGTAAAGATTTTATGAATGTGCAGAAAATCAAATTAAAGATGCAAGCAGAATTCTACAAAAGGAATAAACATCACCTATCATTCATCATGAAAACATTCTCCAGTTCTCTCAAGAAAAGAAAACATTCAAAGTACAAAGAAGCAAAGCAAAGTAAACGAAACAAACTAGCTGCCTCTTGGTCTTGTGTCTTCTTCCAGTAGTGTTTCAAGAATCAAATACAGATTTGCTTCCCTCCTCTAGCTCTTTGGACGTATCATCTCACACCATCACCTTCCCTTCATTCATCAAGCCATGATCTATGTAATACTCTTCTATCCTCCACGTGAAAAGAAGAAAAGATGATGTCCTTCAAATTGCCGAGAGGAAGAATTTAAGAGAGATCTCCAAATCCTTGTGTTGTCTCCTTCTGACCATAGGCTCTAGGCTTGTCTCCTCTCCTAGCATCTAGCTTCCTCATTTTTTTTCAATCAATTCCCTGTGCTTGGATGTAGCTATGCCAATTAGTGTTTCATGTTGACAAAAACTGATGCCTATAATCTTCACGTGCAATAAGCTAGAGTTCTTCTGGAAGACTTTGTTGTGAGCATATATTTTTGTTGCTAAAGTTTACTATGCATTTTCTCAATGTGATGTAGCAAACTAAAAAAAAACGTGACACTTCCTAATTCATGGGCAGTGAAACTTAGCTGTTGTGTGCACATCCAAAAGAAATTAATCTCTAAATTTTTATCCAACAATTTCCCTACAATTAAAATTGCAAATAATTAGATATTTGATATTTGAGCACACTTTCCTGATTAACTCTAACACAATAAACTAAGTACAGTGCAGAAAATATCAACTCATCAAAAATACTCAAAGTAAAAGGAACAAACAAGTGGTAGCTGTTGCCTCTTGGCTGTATGCTTCCTTCCCAAACATAACATCACTTTGCTTCCTTCTTGCAGCTCTCTGAATGTGGTATTTTTCTACTTAGGATCATCTCTAAATTTTCTTTGTCAAGCCTCTCACCCCTGCACCATTTCTTCTTTCATTGTCCACCCATGTTCTCTGCTGCTGGCCGTGTGATGTTGTGCTTCTCCAAATTCTTAAATTGCTCTCTCTCTTCCTAAAACGTTCCAGCCAAGAGTAAGTGTGCCCCCTTTTTTTTTACCTTTTGTTGACTTGCCAATGTTGCAAACCGTGTGGAATGTCGCCAGCTGGTAACTCCTTAATTTTGTTGAGCTTTGCCAAGTCATCCTTTGAACAAAAAACCGTGAGAAGCTCTTGTAATGGTGGCCCCCTTTTTCTACTTTGTTGTCTCCCATTAAGAGAAACAAGCCTCCCATTTTGTGTGAAATTGCCGTGAGTGTTGGTTGTTCACGTGGCCCCCTCTTTCATTTTTTCATTTCAATTCTATGTGCTTTGCTGTTTGCCAAGAAAACCGAGAGTTGCCTTCCAGTGTGGTCCTAGGCCGTGTGGTGTATGTTGGCAAGCCAATTTTGCTTCTACAACAATAGATGGCATCGTAAACAGAAGTAGCACTAAATGACCAATTTAACAGTTCCATTTTCTAATTACCATTCTTGATCATTTTTCTATTAATAACAACTTTATAATATCATGTTAGTAGTTAGAATTCTTTTTTATTTGTCTTAGATCCTTCACGTGGAGAAGTCAACTCAGTTTCCAACTAATCCAAATTAAAGCCAGTGGACTCACAAGCTATACTACCACTTACTCTCTTTACAACACTTAGCCGAAATCAAAATTTCATTTAAGAAAAACAATCTTGTTATCTTACCACTTGGATTAAGTTATATACTTCTCCATTTTCTTTGAGAAATAAATTTAACTATCATGGCAGCAAAAATAATCAATTGGGTAACCTCAAATGTAATAAAAGCCCAAGACTTGAGTTTCAGTGTTTAGCATTTGAGTTAATCCAAAGTATTAGTTTCCTGTCAATTGCCAAAGATGTCTATTAGTTACTTGTCAATCTGAACTTAGAGATTCTAAGTTGAATTTCAATTTGGCTGGTTATTCGGATATGTCTCTTTTTGGTGGTTGAGAATATTAATCGTACATAAATAAATCTCACATAACTAATTCCAAATCTTGCTGAAAATTTCTTGGCAAATACTTCACCTGCGAAAACTACTGTGAAAAACTATTCACGTGATTCCATATGTTCTACCAAGTTCCACACTTCACAATCACAATATTATATTATGTTGCTGAAAAATTCTTGCCAAATACCTTTATCACAATCACAATATTATATTATCTCACAAGTTGGTTACAGAATAGATTTTTATTGCATTTATCTTTGATTGTACTATTTCTAAATTTTCTTTTCTTCTATTGTATAAAAATATATATTATGTTCAAGAATATGGCATCAGGTCCTTCTGGAGGAAATTCTGATAAGGGCAAGGGGAAGAAATCTTACGTAGTGAAGTTGATGACACGTTTCAATAATGAAATTGGTTCAACCAGTCAACCAACTACACCTACCTCTACCTCTACTGGTAGATCTGTTCCACCTCCATTAGTTGTTCCTGCCTTCACTCCCACTCCACATCAAGTTCCTACATCTTCACCTACCTCTATTGGTACATCTCTTCCACCTCCAATACAAGTGCCTGGCTTGACACCCACTCCATACCAAGTGCCTGGCTTGACACCCACTCCATACCAAGTGCCTCCTTATCTTCAGGCTTCACTCTCTCCCAATGTTGGTTCTAACCCATCAACTCCCACAAATATTGCAGCATCACCTGGTATAGAGGATGCAGATCCACATTCTAGTTCAGCCGCCAATAACATGGAAGAATGTTCCAATAGTCGTCCAATGATTACACCCGTTGGAGGAGGGTAAGAAAAAAAAATAACTCAATTAATATATACACAATTCATTGTTGTATTATTGTAATGTTTGAGTTTAATTTTGTTTTAGTTTTTATCCTACAAAAACTGCATCCAAGGCAATCACAGCAACCATCAAGGAACAGTTGGATGAGCCATGGCTAACATGGGGTGCAATCCCTAAGTCAACCAGAGATGTCTTCTTCGAACGTTTTAAGGTAAACACTTTTCATTCCTAATCCTGTTACAAGTCAATAGTTGGTGTCCTGCATTTAATTTATACTTTGAAATTGTTTACTTATTCAAACCTATTATTTCTAATATAACAACAGAGAAAAGTTTCATGGAAGCCTGAAGATGAGGAAAAGGTCAAAAAAAATTATCACACCAAGGCATCTCATAGACTCTCAGAGATGTATAAGAAAGCTAGAACTCTAGGAAAAAGACCTGATTGGCTGGGGGACGATACTTGGAATGCTCTTTTGGAAAAGTGGAACATGCCACTTTATAGACAAAAGTGTGAAACGGCAAAGAAGAATCGGACATCTGAAAAGGGTGGTTGTTTGCACACCGGAGGATCTATAAGCGTGCATGAGCATGCTATTCGTTTGGTATATAACTTGTACATTTTTTTTCTTATATTTGTAATCATAAACTTTACAAATATTTATTAACAACTCCTTTTGTTTGCAGTCACAAGAGCTTGGTCGGTCTGTGCATGTTGATGAAATATTTCAGCAGACACATATTCGTCAATCAACGGGAGAATTTGTGGACGAAAGGTCTAGGCGGACCCATGTAAGTTTGTACTAACTCTATCACATTATAAATTTTCGTTTTTTAAACCTCATGTGTAATGATAATATTTATTCATTTAACAGGAACAATTTGTTGCAAAATTTTCTCAAATTAGATCTGAGACTGCATCTGTTGGTGTCTCAACATCTTCTCCTCTAGACCCTGCGGAGGAGGAAAGATTGAGAAACAGATGTTGGTTAGAGGCTGCTGGTGGAAAATACAAGGGACGCGTATACGGCATTGGAAATGTCACTTCCCAAGATGACTGTGTTGATAGTTACATCCAACAGACACAGGCATCTTCTACTGCTCAACCTCAAAATTCAGAAGAAATTCTTAACCTGAAATCGCAGTTACAACAATATGGTCAGCAGCTTCAAAAGTTTGAAGGCTTTATTGGCGTCCTCCTGCCATTCCTTCCGCCTTCAGCAGCCGCAGCTGCACAACAATTTTTAAACCTTCAAAATCCTCAAGTTCAAAATGACGTACCCAATACAGTCCAACCAGAACATCAACCTTCAGAACAGCAACCACCACACCAGCAACCACAACAGGAACAACCAGAAGATGGAAATGATGATTACATGCATTATTAGGAATTTTATAGAACTTTTTCATTACTGTTGAACTTATTTAGAACCACAACTACAATTTGTTTATGAACTCCAAATGTTGCAGTTGTATTTACATTATACAATATTTATGTATTCATATAAAATGTTTTCTTTGGGGATTAAGTGTATTTGAAAACCTTATTAAATTTATATGTCAATGTGCAATGTATAATGTCCAGGTTTGCTTGTAACAATGCTGAATATTCATTACAATGTCCAGGTCTGCTTGTATATTGTGCATGGAGAACTGTTATATACAGAGAATTTATTTAGCTCTCGTTAAACCATTATATACGGAAAAATCCGTATATAATTTCCGTATATAAGTTATATACGGATTTTTCCGTATATAAGTTATATACGGAAATATCCGTATATAACTTATATACGGACATTATATACGGATTTTTTCGTATATAAGTTATATACGGATATTTCCGTATATAACTTATATACGGAAATATCCGTATATAACTTATATACGGAAATTATATACGGATTTCTCCGTATATAAGTTATATACGGATTTTTCCGTATATAACTTATATACGGATATATCCGTATATAAGTTATATACGGAAAAATCCGTATATAATTTCCGTATATAAGTTATATACGGAAAAATCCGTATATAATTTCCGTATAGGATAAATCCGTATGTAAACTTAGCTACGATGATATTATATACGGATTTTTGTCCGTATGTAATCCGTATATAAACACAGAATACATACGGATTTTGGGTCTTATATACGGATTTTGGCTGTATGTAATACAGTTTTTTCTTGTAGTGTTTACTATAGATCGAGTATGTTTAATGATCGTATGTGTAACTCACTCTTATTTGTTTATGTAATAATCGTATAATTAATGTGGTTATACGTGAGCAGATGATATTGAAGATGCATTTGGACATGCTCATAGACGAGTGACATGTAGGGAAAAATATTAAAAAAAATATTTTTCTCCCTCTAGCTCATGTACTGCTCCACAGCTCCCCCGAATTAGATAACTTATCAATATTAAAAAAAAAATATCGTTTAGTGCATTTTCTCTGGTTATCGTATTCTCCCTTTTGAGCAGTTTTCTTCCCTTAGCATATTCTCCCCTTTTAGCATACGATTTTTACCAATGTTTAGCAGTTTAACATTTTGAAAACTATAATTTCTATAAATACTCAATAGATCGTAAAAATTCATTAGAAAATCAATTGAAAATTTTCAAATTTATATACCAGAAACTTAATCTA
Organism: Vigna nakashimae; assembly: GCA_034642375.1. NCBI lineage: Eukaryota > Viridiplantae > Streptophyta > Magnoliopsida > Fabales > Fabaceae > Vigna > Vigna nakashimae. The sequence goes on from CM067765.1 coordinate 29,354,595, forward strand.
TGAAATGAAAATAGAAAAAAAGTAAAATACTACAAAATTGAAACTACTAACCAAACTCATTCATTCAATTATTTTTCTCTTATTTTTATTATTTAAAGACTATCACAATTCAATCTATCATTCTTATTACGACGCGTCTCCTCCCAATGAAAATTGCAAAATTTTATGGATTTCATTTTTTTTTTAATTTTCAATAAATTTTAAATTTGAAAGGATAGAATGAGACACAATAGGTATAATAAAAATGTATTGATAACTTTCACTATTTTCCTCTAAGAAATGCTTGATAGCAAAAAAAGAAACTAGAGTAATAGAAAAAAGTAAATAAAAAAGAAAAGTAAAAAATTAAAATCTAAATTTCAAAAAAATAGAAAATAATTAAGTGTAAAAAAAATTGGTTAAATTTATTTTTAATTTCTTAAATTTAAGATAAATTTATTTGTTCTTCTCATAATTAAAATCTATGACTTTAGTGCTTTTAATTAAAAAATGTTTTGTTTCAATTCAACCAGCCACCAGTACAATAATACAAAAAGACACTGGTTAGTTTTCTTTATAGGCATCGGTTGTAGAACCGATACATACATGGACGAGGTAAAAAGGACACGTTTTATGCCTCGGTTAGATGTCGAGGTAAAACAGTACAGAATTATGCCTCGGTTATGTAAGAACCGAGGCGGTATATTTTTTTTTTCAGATTTTAGTACACAATGGAACCGTGTTTTTCAGATCCAAAAATCAATTTTCATGTCACAGAGAATTCTCATTGCCGTTGATTGATCATGTGTAAACCTTCAACCCGAGAAGTGGCTCTGACGGCTGAGTGGTGCAAGTGAAATTGTTTTTCAGCAACCAGAAAATCCAAAACCAGAAAATCCCAAAACTGAAAATCCAAGAAGCTCCCTTAGGGTTTCCAATCACTCGCGGAGGGGAAGAATGGTTGAGGCAGCAGCGGCAGCAGATCTGGAGCGGCGGCGAATCTGGAGCGACAATGGCAAATCTGGAGCGGCAGCGGCAAATCTGAAGCGGTGGCGGATCTGGAGCGGCCGATCTGCAGCGGCGATCATCTGGAGGCAGCGACGTTTGGAGGCAGCAGCGTCTGGAGGCAGCGGCATCTGGAGGCAGCGGCGGTCATCTGGAGGAAGCGGCGGTCGTCTGGACTGTGGACGACAATGAGAAGAATGGGAGAGCACAGAGGGGAAGGGAGAGCACGGGCAATGGGAAGAATGAGAGAGCACAGAGGGGAACGGAGAGCACCGAGAAATAAGTTGGTCGAGTGTGAAAATGAAAAGGTTCAGAGTATAGGTAGTAAATGTATAGGCAGCGGTCGCCTGCATAACTCGAGGCAATAGCACTTTTTCAAAAAAGTTGTATCCTCGGAATAGATGTATAGGTCTCGGGTCTGCTTCTAACCGAGACAGTATTACCATTCGACCTCGGGTCAAGCTCTAACCGAGGCATATAGTCCTTTACGCTTCGGGTTTTGTGTAACCGAAGCGTATATGATGCGTTAGTTTCCTATTTTTTTACTAGTGAGCCCAAAGACGTTAAAGCATACAAATATTAAAAATAAAAAGTACCAATAAATTTAAGAACAATTTTATTTTAATTTTTTTCATCCAAACAGTTAACATTATTTCTATCACCAGTAATTTTTCATTAAACCCTAAATTCTAAATCGTAAATCAAACAAACAACTTACAAATACTTTGGTTTTGAGAGCGTCATTGCAAGTACTGATTTCGGAGACTTTTTTCCTGTGCCCTATGTTTTCTTCTGTCACTGTCATACTATCGGTGAATAATTTAGTTACCTCTCGTTAACAAATTTGCATATCATGTTCTCTTTCAAATTTGTATTAGACATTATACAATTTAGAATTTTATATTACAAAAATTATATAATTTATAGCATAAATTTTCATTACAAATTATATAATTTTAGATGTATTTTAGATTGTCTTTTAAATTTGAATTATAAATTGTATAATTCGAAATATAAATTTCCATTAAACAATTTTAAATATAAATTATATTTTAAATTTTCTTGTAAATTTGTATTATGAACTGTAGAATTCAAAATCTTATTAATACTTCATATTGTCTCTGAATAAATTTGCATATTGATTATACAATTAAAATATAATTTACATTATCAATTATCTTCCAAATTTATATTAAAAAATGTATAATTTAAAATATAAATTTATATTACATATTGTATAATTTAAATTATTCGTACAATCAAAAAACTAAATGGAAACAAATCTTACAATATCCTTTTCTATCAATTTGAACAAGTATATAATTGAAAATTTAGAAAATAGGGGAAGTAAGAAAACATGAGGAGCATGAAGAAATTCTCCCTTATTTGCCACACGAGTTTCATTCAAACTAACCAAATTTACGATCTCAAGCTCTCCGAGCATTTAGGATGTTTCTTCCTATATCTCACTTTTTTCTTCTTAAGCCCCCCATAAAATAATATTTTCCAAATTATCTTTCATTAAAATTATAATAAAAATCTCTATACCTCATTTTAAATATTAATTGGATGTTCTGTAAAATAATTTCTAGATTAAAAAAAAAATACCTTTCAAATTCACAGAGTATTTCCAAATCTCGTAATGATTTTCCAAAAGATATTTCTAGAACAGTTAATCCAAAATATAAAAAAATTCTAAAACAAGTATTTCAAAAATAATTTTCAAAACATTTATTTTGAAATATATTTTCTTATATTTTCCGGAATGAATGTTCTGGAAAATAATTTCTAATTGTAGAGGTGGGTAGAAGAAAAAGTTGAAACTTAAATAAAAGCATTATAAAAGTCGAAACCTACCCAACTGAAGAATGAATCCTTTTATTGCAGTTGTTCAATGTGCATCTTCCTCCATACAGTTTGCCGTTAATATTTGGGTTGAAGCACACCTTCCCTCCCTCCTCGCTATTGCTTGCTTTCCTTCAGTCTCCATTACTGCATAGAATGAAGAGAAGACCTAAAAAATGTAATGGGAAAGCGGAAGAAGAAAAATGAAGAAAGAATGAGGGTGGGAGATGCAACGGCGTGGGTGGGCGAGGGTTTTGCATTTTAGGATTTTGGACTATCAGGGTAAAACGGGAATTTTAAATTTTATGAGGTACAAGAAAAGAATGGGGTGCAAGAAGCACCCAGCATTTAGGGTTACTATTTATTCACTTCTGAAACCCAAAGTAAAATATTCTCCCCGTATTGGCATAAAATAGGAGAATGTTTTCTTTTGGCAGTTACTCCCTCCACCACCACCGAATACTCCCTACACCACCCCATACCAATTTTACCCTTCTCTAAAACGGATGTCAACATCCGTTTCACCTTCAACGGATGTTGACATCCGTCTATTCACATATTTTATATTTTAATTTATTGTTTTTATTTTAAAAAAAAATAATAATCTTCAACGGATGTGGTGAGATCCGTTAACGGATTACCACATCCGTTTCAATACAAAATTTTAAAAGTATTTTGATTAATATTAAATAATAATATATAAATTAAATTAATAATTATTATTTTATTAAATAAAATAAAATTAATTCATAAATAATTAAGTAATAATTTTAAATTAATTAAATAATATTTATATATTAATTTAAAAGATAATAAATTAAAAACTAAAAATTTAAAAAGAAAAAATTTCATGAATGTTGCCCACATCCATTTTAATAAATTTTTAAAAACTATTTTATTATTTAAATAATAATACATAAATTAAATTAATAATAATAATTTTATTAAATAAAATAAAATTAATTTATAATTAATTAAATAATAATTTTAAAAAAATTAAATAATTTTTATATATTAATTTAAAATATAATATAATAAAAAACTAAAAACTTTAAAAAGAAAAAGATTTTACGGATGTTACCACATCTGTATCCATTTTAATAAAATTTTAAAAGTATTTTAATTATTATTTAAAATAATAATATATAAATTAAATTATAATAATTATTTTATTAAATAAAATAAAATTAATTTATAAATAATTAAGTAATAATTTAAAAAGAAATTAAATAATATTCATATATTAATTTAAAAACTTAAAAAAACTAAAACCTTAAAAATAAAAAATTCTTCAACGGATGTGGCGAGATCCGTTAACGGATTGCCACATCCGTTTCAATAAAAAATTTTAAAAGTATTTTGATTATTATTTAAATAATAATATATAAATCAAATTAATAATAATTATTTTATTAAATAAAATAAAATTAATTTATAAATAATTAAGTAATAATTTTTTAAAAAATTAAATAATATTTATATATTAATTTAAAAACTTAAAAAAACTAAAAACTTAAAAAAAAAAAAACTAAACGGATGTGCGGATGTCCCACATCCGTTGAAGAATTTTTTCTTCAACGGATGTCGACATCCGTTCAAGAAAAAAGGAGGGGTGTATGATATTTTAAGATATAAAGGATAATTTTGGAATTTAAAAAAAGTGTGGTGGTACAGGGAGCAATGTGTGTTGGTGTAGGGAGTAACACCCTTTTCTTTTTTGTTGCCTTTGATCTAAATTCTTAAAAAATAAATAAAGATGATATTAGCAAAGGTAAATATCTTTCTGCTAAAAAACTAAAATAATAGGTTTTTGCATGAAATTAGACAAATTTATCTGGAATATTACGAAAATAGGCAAATTTTGGATCAAAACGAATTCGTGAGGGGTCCAAACGATTTTTAATGAAGAAGTCGTGTAGGGGAGACACAACTTCACACTGTTCATTTGACGTGCACTCCAAAAACGACTTTAGAGCCTAGTAATCGATTACCAAACACTGTAATCGATTACCACGTCTTTTTTTCGTTAAAAATAATAAAAGAATTGAAGTTGCACCTGGGATCAACTTTAATATCAGAAGTCGTGCACCCCCACAGATTTTTACCTTTTTTTAATTTTTAATTTTTTTATTAATTAAAATAATTTATAATTAATAAATAATATTTTTAAATATATTTAAAATAATATAAATTATATCTAATTAATATTTAAAATTTTATTTCATTATAATTTAATTTTATGAATTTTAATTATCATATTATATATTTTTTTGAATTATAATTAATTAATAATTTTTTTTTATTATAAACTATTTAAAATAATAAAAAATTTTAAAAGTTGAAAACGTACTTCTTTACTTAAAGTCGTGAGCCTTCACACTTTTATTTCTTTAATTTTTTGTTATTTAAAAAGATTTATAAGTTTTATATAATATATTTAAATGTATATAAAACATTTTAAATAAATATATTTTATGGTTTTAATTATTTTTTTAATTAAATTAATTTTTTATAAAAACAAATTCGCTTAAACTACTAAAAACATATTTAATCATAATTAATTTAATTAAATTTATTATATTAAAAAAAGAATTTATTATATCTTATTATAATAAATTCACTTATAATGAGTTTTTACTTAAATGTAATTTAGAATGAGTTTTTTTTTATAACAAATTTACTTATATTTCATTATAATAAATTTAATTACATAATTTTTTTTTAATTTTTAATTACATAATTATAACAATTATAGTTATAAATTATTTAATTAAAATCATTTTATAAAAAATTAATTTAATTACAAAAATATTTAAAATTATAAAATTTATTTATTTAATAATATTAAAAAATTTAATTATTAATTAGATATAATTTTAATTATATTAAATACATTTAAAAATATTATTTATAAATTATAAATAATTTTAATTAATAAAAAAAATTAAAAAATATAAAAAATAAGAATGGAAGGGGGGTGCACGACTTTAATAAGAGAAGTCGTTAACCCCACACAACTTTAATTTTTTTATAATTTTTTTATTAAAAATGACTTTGTAATCGATTACAAGTATCTGGTAATTGATTACCATGTTCTAAAGTCGTTTTTGGAGTGCACGACTTCAACACTGAACAAATAAACAGTGTGAAGTCGTGCAGGGGAGACACGACTTCTTCATTTAAAGTCGTTTGGGTCCCTCACGACTTACCCATTTTCGTAATTTGAATTGAATTTGCCTATTCAGGTAAGATATGATGTATTTTTTCCTATTTTGGTAACAAAACCGAAATAATATTTAGGTGCTAAAGAATATGCACTTTCTTTCATGTATTCCTATCCATATAAACAACAAATGTTTCTATTTTATTCTTCTTATTTATCTCTTCTCCATTCAACTCATCAAACAAATTATCCAAGAAAGGCTTTCCACCTTATTTTCTCGGTGGTGCTAAACAAACAGTTGTAGAGAATTCAAGAAGGAATATAAAAGCTCCTACAGGCTAAATAGATAAGATCTACCTTGCCAAACAAAAACTAGAGAATTCTTGTTCTATTAATTCAAACTACAAAAACTTTGTTGAAGCAACAAGCACATTCAATGAAAGGATGGGTATTGTGAAATCAAAATGACTTATTCAAATAACATGGAACATCATGAAAGGTTTACCTGGAAGCTACTCCAATAAAAGTCTTCCCTAAATTTCGAGCATGAGATGATGCAAAACAACAAGTTCATTCACATTTGATTTACAATAATATTACATGCTGTGATATACTCACTCTTCACTATAACATTACATGCTGGGAAACTCCTCCCATATAACCAAATTAAAACGAAAGAAATACTATCCGTTTTATCAGATTACAGCATTTCAAATATCATTATTTGTCCAAAATAATACTAAAAGGGAAGTTCCCTTTCTTTGGTTCTCTGTCCTGCAAAATTGCCAAGCATGCAATATATATGCACGCAAAGAATGACATACTTACAACCATGATACATTATTATATCTTTATGCTGCAGCAGATCGCTTGTCTTCGTAATCATCAAGATTAAGGGCTTGTAGCAACTTAGGCCAAGATTCTGGGATTCCCCCTGGCAGGTTAAACTCCAATAATTTACCTCTGCTACGGTAAAATTCCTCCACAGGCTGAGTCTGAAATCACGAAAGTCTTTTAAATTTATGGAAAGGGAAGCAAAAAATCATTTACAACAATGTAACTATAAGCAACGGGGAATTGGAAACATCAACTTCAACAAATTTGCCCAGATATTTTATAAACATCTCATTATAAAAATAAATATACAACAAATACGAAGCCACTCAAGCAGTCATTCTATTTGAAGTTCACATATAATAATAATATAGTGTGCACAATACCATTTCACGGTATATTCGAAGCCTTTCTTTGACTACTGCTTCGGTATCATCTGATCGAGTAATGAGCTTAGAAATGCAATTCGCAGGAGGAAGAAGTGGAGCCATAACCATTCCGGGGCTCCCATTCTCAGCCTTAATGTCAATTGAAGCAACATTAAAATTACCCCCACACTGATTACAAATTCTCCTACCAAGGCACTTCTCAAGCAGAACATCTTCTCGGAGCTTCAGATTGATTACCAAGTCAATGTCCGTTACCCCTTCCAATATTTCCTGCACCGAAAAACAAAAGCTAAAATTTGAGTACTCTATAATTTAAAGTTTTATATTGCTTCTATGAACAGGAAGCACGCAACAGAACTGTTGTAACTTAAACACATAAGGGGGGTGAAGACGCAGAAGCAGAGAGAATTAAAGCTGCTTATATGATGGGGGAAGTAGAAGTTGATATGGTGGGAAAATCAAATCATAAAAAAAAAAGTAGATTAGGTAAATCGCCTTATGAAATCGTCAGGTGTATCCATACAACGAAAAAAATTATTCACATTTCTTTATAAATTACATTTTCAGATTTCAAAACCGACTATCAGTATTTATGTTCCTTGTACTCATCCAAAGATTTAGTAAATAAAATGAGGGTTAGTACCTATAATGAAATACACTTTACCAAAGTGAAGAAACTCACTGCTTGCTTTATTGTTCTAGGAAAACCATCAAGAATGAATCCCAATTCGCCTTTAGCTTCCTCAGCTGCAAGTCTCTTTGACAATAAACTTATTATAATTTCATCTGACACCAATTGACCTTGTTTTACAATTTCTGATAGCTGTAAGAAAACAAATATTAAAAATAAAATGTAGAAGAGATGATCCGATGGACATAAATTAAACATTGTAACCCAGCAAAGAGGCAACAATTAGGCTACAACATATGAAATTGAAGTACCATAACTATATGTATTAATGGAAGCTCATTTATTGTCCGTCAACGGATCTCTAAAAGTAAAGTGTAGTAAAACATCTAATACCTTTTTTTAAAACGAAAAAATCCAATACCTAAAGCACTTAAAAATGGAAAAATGAAAATGGAAATCGAGACATCATTCAATAATTTAGTTCAATTAAAATTACAAAAATCAATGTTCAAGACTTAAAGACTCACTGGCTTGGTGAACAGGTAGATTTTCCTCATTCCCAATATATAAATTACGCATGCAATTAATGTTACAAGATTATGTATACACTACTGTTAATAAATAATACGAGAATATTTATAATTAAATAAGAATAAGGAGTTAACAGCGAACAGACGATTAGACCATTCTGTACGTCCTTAGTCTCTTGCAACAAAAAGGACAGATATGATGAATGATAAAAGATACAATCAATGCAAAAATACAGGAATGCCAAACTGTTTGAGATACATCAGAAACATGCATCTCCAACCACAGGCTTAAATAAGAATAAGACATGAAACGTCAATGACACTCCTCACTATTAACTAGTTTTCACAAACCAAAACAACTAGCCTGTGAGTGACAGTGTTTCAATTTCCAGTGAAATGAAAAACCAAAGAATAATAACTATTATCATGTCCAAGTTTCCCTTATGCAACACCATATTGAAGACATTTCTACTCAGTTACACAGACTTGGATACCACAACAAGAAACGAGACTAGACCCAATCAACCTTGAGCCATGGGGCTGGCAATACAGACAACTCAGTGTACGTTTCAAATATTTTAAAAACTTTTCACTTCAGTTTTGTTTAGTTTTATTTTACATGTTTTTTAAAGAACCTCTCCGCACATCTACATAGGAAAATCTACTTAAGCATAATTTAATTGTCTAACTCCTATGCATGGAACTTGAGTCCAAAAGTCTGTTAGCAAAATGACAAAAAAAAAAGACTAACAAAGCAAGTAGTGCTTAAGTAAAGCGGGACAACAAAACACATAAAGCTGTCCAACTCCCACCAACAAGATCAAAAGCTGGAAGTTCAGTATGATTTAACTTCTATGCACCATCATCACAATAAAAGAACTTGTAATTCTTAATTTACAAGAAATCACTACTATAATATGAGTTTTAGGTTAGTTGACTTTTAAGATAATCATCATAACATAACAGTTCGTGTTTTTGAGATTGAATAACAAATGTTTAATATTTTTTTAAAAATAATAATCATGCTTCATTTTCTTCAAGCGCCAACCGTACAAAGAAAATTTTCAATAACCTTGACGAAATCCTCGTCAAAAAGATCACGAAGCTGAAAAATAACCTACAAAGTTCAAAAAACGAGGAGGAGGAAGACGAAAACCTGGGAAGAGAGGGGACCAGAGGAGGCGAGTTCGTCGCGGACGAGATCGCCGGTGGCGATGTGCGGGACGGCAAGGAGGTTGGAGAGGCGACTGGCGTAGGTGCCTTTGCCGACGCCGGGACAACCGAGAAACACCCACTGCACACACCTCTTGCTCAGGTTGTCGAGCGGCGGAACCCGGCGGAAGGAGGCGGCGAAGTGCGGCGGCGCGTTGACTTGGGAGGAGGAGAAAGTTCGGGTGGCCAGAGGAGAGACGAAGGAGGCGCGCTTGGCGAGGCGTAGGCGGGTTATGGCCGCCATGGGATTTGCAGAAGCGAAGGAATGATGAACCACACGGTGAGTGATTGATGATGAATTGATTAATATGTTAACTAATTCTTCGCTTTTCTATTTATACCATATTTGCTTCTAAGTTTCTTTTGTAATGCGTGAATAAATAAATATCAACTTACATTTTTCAAATAGGATATAAAAATAAAAATAAATAAACCACGTGGGTAAATTTATAAATGTCGAAGAGGAAACGTGGAGAGTTATTCAAGCCTTTAGTAGTTTAAGATGTAATTTGAGTTTTTTATAATGAATGATGATATTTTGACAACATTTTTTTATAATATTATAATAATTTATGTATTATTTTGTGATTAGTTTAAAATTATTTCGTAATTAATAATAATAATTATAAACATTAACGTGGACTAATCATAGAATATTACGTGATGTTAAAATGTTATCAAAATATTATTATTTTTTTCTTATAGATATCTTTCTTTTTCCTTTAAAATACTAGCATTTACTTTGTACTTTTTTTAGTTTTTGAAAATTCTAATAAAAATAAGTACACCAAAACTTTTGAAAGAAAAAAAATATAATTTAGGATAAGGTTGGGGATTTCTTATAGAGGTTAGGGTTTGGTAGCATTGGAGTTTTATTTGATCAGTGAGAGAGTCGACTGAGCGAGTGATTTTGAGTCTAGAGGTACTGTTTGGAGGATTCGCACAATGAGTAGAGTCTCTGAGCAGAGCACTTTGTTGTTCTCAGTGAGGGGGTTCGTTGAGCGATTGGCACAGATTTTGAAGTACTATATTCTTGGTTTAATACATCATTTGGTCCCTACTTTTGGGGGTTTGGTTCAAAATGATCCTATCTTTTGAAAAAGTTCAGTAAGGCCCCATATTTTGCTTTAAAATGTTCAATTCGGTCATTTTCGTGGACACCGTTAAAAACATAACGGTGCTGATGCTACTGTGGCCAAATCCGAGTGAGGTGTTATGTTGGATGATTACGTGGCACTGCGAAGTGAAGTGTGAGTTCTTTTATTAAAATCAAAGAAAATTCCAATCTAAAACCCTAATGTTTTAAGAACCCTAAAGTGGAAATTAGAATCAGAAACCCTAAATTGAATCATACAATTATAATAGCATGTAACATACAAAGTTCACTCAAACAAAGTATACTAGATCACACATCCTAACATGTTATATTCTAGACTTGAATCGTCTAAAGTTAGAATGATTGCTGAGCTATGGCAGGTCATGCACTCGTGGTAGCCTCTACTGCTATGCAAAGTCAATGCCAATGAGTTTCACCCTACCACACTCACGAAGTTAGTCTGTTCTGGGCCTTCAGGCATACTGGGAGCCCCCAAGACTAAGACCTCCTGCTACTCCTCACGACATGGTTCAATCCTCTCTACTTGAGAATGATTGTCCATTGGAGTTTTAGGATAACCCCCTAAGACTGAGCTTCTGCATTCATTCTAAACAACTTGGAATCTCACCAAGAGATTCTACATTGAAACTTATATTCACCCCTTTGAATCACATACTTTAATTGGAATTGAACTCACAATAATACTCAATTATATGCAACCATTCACCTTCAAACATAATTCACAATACTTACCATAATTAGTTTAATCAAACTCAATACAAAGTAATTAAAGAGCAACAAATTCAAACCTTTCGTTTTGCGTACCCAATTCGCAAGGCAAAACCAGGAGTCCCTCGCATAGCGACTTGTCTCGCTATGCGAATTAACTCGCAGAGGTACCAAACCTCAACCTCTCGCATAACGGCTCCAAGTCGCTATGCGAAAGTCCAGACAGAGACCAACCTTCCTAATCTAACTCACTATGCGACCCTTATCGCTCTTCGAATAAAAATCAGGAATAACTCTCAACCAGGCGCACAACGCCCTGATTCGCCATGCGAACCACTAGACAGAGAGCAACCCTCTTGATGAGTGCATATTTATGCTTTAAAATTAAAATTTTTGATGAGATTCATGTGCTTAAATGATTGATTTAAAGTGAATTTGTGATGATTGGAATTGTTGGGTTTGAGAATTAAAGAGATGTAAAAAGCGAGTTTTAGCGCATAAATTATTCTTGGATTTTCTAATATTTATTTGTGCAGCTGAAATTAAAGCTTTATTGGTTTAAATTGCAAATTAAGGCCCAAAATCAGGTTTTATTTGAAAAATAATGTACAGATTGGCCAAACAAGCAACTTTTACCCTTGCACCTCCCAATTTCCCTACATACACCCCTCTTTTCTTAACCAGGCCCAATACTAAGCCGAACAGTAACCCTATTTTGAATACACCTCTTAAATTTCCCTACCCATACTCCTCCTAAGCCAAACTCCACCAGATCATGCCAATGTCCAAATCCTCCCCACACAGATTTAGCCAACCACATGCTGTCACATCACCTTCCTCCGCCACGTCATCATCATCTTCCACCCACTGAAACCCTAATTCCCAATCCAAACTCTAGCCGTCGTTCTGCCTTCGCCAGGCCATGCGCAGTCAGCCGCCGCCGTACAATCCTCACCACCGACCAACTTCTTCTTCTTCCATCAACATCCACAACTGCCATCGGTCACCATCGCAGGTTCCACCGTGACAACCTCTTCCACATTCCCACGCCATCGCACCGTCACGCAGCAACTGTGCCCGTCTTCGCGTGCCATGAAATCACGCCGCTCCGCCACCATCGCGAGTCCCTCACGCACAGTCGCCGTCACACACGACCAATCTATCTTCTTCGCGCCGCATCAGGAAGCCACTGCGACACACCTCTACGGATTTCAAAACCTGCACTCAAAAACCGAGGAAGGGAACACAAGGGTGACTCATCTGCAACCTCCAACCGCGAAGCAAAAACGAGTCAGTACATCCATCACTGTCAATCGTGAGGGCCTCAACCAGATTGTGAGTCGTCCAGTCTCGAACCTCCGTTCATCTTCTCCATTCACCACTGCCAGAGCACCAGCCAGCGTTGCACTTGCAAGGAGGAAAATTCAGAGAAGACCAGCGCCTCTAGAAAGTGAAACCTCTCTCCCATTCTAGCGGCGCAATGACAAGCCCTTTCCCCCAATCTGCAAAACCCTAATTTTGGGTGGGAAAGGGGCTGACACGTTGATGAATCAATATTTTATTGATTTCACTTAGTTTATTGTACCAGATTTAATCAAGGAATTGTGCTTGAATGTACAGTATTATCCTATTTTTCCTAATTGTGCTAAATTTGATCGGAAATTCTTATTTTAACTAATTTGAATTATCTGAGCTAATTATTTTACAAGGAAAATTTGGAAATACAATTTGGGACATTTGAAGGTTAAATGAGAAATGGCAATTGAGCCCAATGCATCTCAGTCATTTCAATTTTCGCACAGTGCTGCGTGAATGTTGTGTCAACTTGTGTGACCTCGTTTGAGTTCAAGTCTTATCCGTTTTCCATGTAATTTTTTTTCATAGTTTCGTCTAGATGTCTATTTTCACGTATAGTTTTTACGTTGTTCAAATTAGTTCTGTACTGTTCCCAGTAATGTTTTTACTCCCCTATGTCAGTCCAATGATTACTGTTTGAGTGTTCTAATATGTTTGCATTGTTTGCTTGCTGTTTAGTACTTGTGGTGGCTGGAATTTATCATTGGACAATGCATCTCATGGCCACAAAAAGAAATTAAATGTGGTTCTAGACTCTTAATTGGTTGCAAGGAGGTCCAAATTGTTTTGAGTTGAACAAAACTACACATCCAGAAGATTGAAGAAATGAAGTGCAGCTGCCAAATATTTCAACTGTCACGGGCTGCATTTAAAATTGGAATGTAGTTGGTCTAGCACATGATGGGAGGCAATTAATTAGGAGGTTCTTGGAAGAGGTTGCACGTGAGGAGTAGGTCCAACAAAGCAAAGGGTTGCCACGTCTTTCAATTGAAGAGCCTACGCAGCAGGGAGTGACATCCAGCAAATGAAAAGCACGCGTCCACGAGAAAAGAAGAGGGGTCATGGCCCGCTTGGAAGCATCACGCGTGGAGGTAGGTGTGTCCAGCAAGCACGTCATCATCCCGCAATCCACACGGCCCACAAGGGGGAGCGTCCAGCAGATGGCATGCACGGTCCAACAAGGCACTAGGGAAAAGCCTTCACGGTCCAACAATCATTCACGGAATCCAGCCGCCACTCTCTCAGTTTGGTTTTTCTGGAGGCTTTTGCTTGAACGGTTTTTGGGAATGTAAGAACTAGGGAGAAGATTTATTTTTTGGCAAAAAGGTAGCAACACGTTGAGAGAATGGAGGGTTACGGTTGAGTTGGAAGAGTTGGCGGGCACGGGAGTTGAGCTGAGGCATGGAGAAAGGCACGGTGAGGGGGCACACAAGAACAAATCTTCATCCAGCAACTGCCACGTCTTGAGATGAGAAGCAGCTCACGGAAAGGTCTTCCACATAGAGAAGGAAAGAAGCACAATTTGTTTAATTTTCTTAGAAGCTTTCTTTGATAAGTCACGGTCATTTTATTTGATTTGAAATTAATGTAGACATTGAATGGGGTAGATCGATAGCTTTTATTTTCTTTACTAGCTTATAGCCCTGCACCGAATCCACTGCATTGAATGCACCGAATACTGCACACATTGTTTTTAAAACAATGGTTTAAATGATGGAGATTCATTTTCTTTTCAATTTGAATGTGCGCATGGTTTCATCCCGTAGAAGATAAATCCAATAGGTTTTGTTTTTATTGTATTCACACTTTAACCAAAGGTAATTTATTTTATGTGATGGATTTGCATTTTAGCTTTTCACTGTTTAGCTTAATTGTTGCATTTAAATTTATTCACCATATTTTTCATTTGTTTATGTGTTGCATTGGCTCAAGCACTTTATGAATTTTCCTTGAAATTGTATTTCAAACTGAATTGAGAATTTCACTTTTAGCTCAAGCATTGCATTTTAGTAGCCTTAATTGCTTTGGATATTTATCTATTTCATTGTTTACTTTAATCTTTTCATGCACTTTAATGCTTTCAATTATGTTTGATTGTGTTTAATTTCCAGTTTTAATTTAGTTCATCTGCATTCACAAAACTCTTCACCCCCCACTACGTGTGTGATCTGAGACTCGAACCACAAATTGGTCCTTGAGAGACGACCTAGGAGTCACTGCCTAGCACTGTACTGCATTCTTTTATGCACAACTTTTGTGAGAGGTGCGACCCTCTCATCACACGTGTCAATCCCTCATTAGGCGCGACCTTCTGGTCAAAGCTGGTCAACAAGGTTTTCTGGTGCAATTTTGGAGAATTCTGAAGGGGCTAAAGTGCATATAGAAGAAATTTCAAGGCATTTGTGCAATTTTGGAAAGTCAGAAAAGCTAAAAGATAAAATTCAGTTGTTGAAATAATTTAATTTGGGAATATCAACAAAAAATATCTTCCAAATAATGTTATAATTATCTAAATCTTTTAGTTATTTGGAAGATATAAGATAAAAAATTATGTCAACTGAATATTCAGAGTCCAAGCCCAATCAAGCCCTATATAAAGAGACCTAGGGGAGGCAGAAAAGGACTTCACTTCACTTCATTAATTCTCTCATACTTCTCTCACTTTTCTTCCATCTTGTATTCAACTCCATTCATGGAGAGCTAAGCATTTAGGGCTATTTTGCTGTAATTCCATTATGGATTCTGAGGTTAGGTTGAGTTAATGCAATTGTTTATTTCGATTATTGATTTAAGTTGTTCTCTCTCTCTCTCTATGTCTTTCATCTCTCTATCAAATTAAAAGCAAAGATTTTTGCATCATAATGTGTAAGAATCTACATGCATATTGATTATATCAGTTCTAGGGTTTCTAGGTTTAATTGAGAATCTACTTTGATTTAATTTTAGAACTTTCATATGATTAAATGGTTTTTACTATCAATTGAGAATGTACTTTGATTAGTAGTAATAATTACAACTATAATCAATTGAGAATTTACTTTGATTGATTAACTTTTAATTTGGTTAGGAGATTTAAGAATAAACATGATTAAACACAATAGGATTTGATTGAGAATGTACTTTGGTTGAATTCATTGTGAACAATCTAGAAAGGTTTTGCATTTGATTGAGAATTTACTTTGGTTAAATGCATGATTGCCCTCAAATTGATTAAGAATGTACTTCAATTAATTTGAAACTTAAATAATAATCAATTGAATAATTATCTGTGAATAACCGATGATGAATCTATCTTGGAAAAGCAGTGAAATTAGCCTTTTCATCATAACTGTTTTTAAGTTTCTTATTTGTTCTTTAAACATTCTCAAAACATTACTTTTATTCTTGAGCATTGCATTGGATTCATAAGATTGAAATATTGAAAGGCAATTCCATATTCATTGGGAGACGACTCAAGGTTACTTTAACCCTATCTACTTTCTTGAATACTACTTGGCAATATTGAAGTTGCCTTGAAAAGTAGTATTAATTTGATAGCTTCAACGACAATGTATCACCTCCCCAACCATTCGCAAAGCGTGTTTGGGCGCTGTGCGAATGTCCAGACAGAGAGCGACCTCTCAAGTCATTCGCACAACGCACCAACTCATTGAGCGAATGCCCTTGAAAGAGAGCAGCTTGCCATAGTGACTCACTATGCGACAGCGAGTCTGCACAATCTACAGAACAAAATTCTGCAGATTTATACAACTCAACCACAACATATCAAGTCTAACTATTTTCCCCAACTTCTAACACCCCTATATTGTATTTTATACCTAATTAGACTTATCTAAGTGATTATAAACCTTTCTACTATCAATCTAAAGTAATTAAGACTCAATTCCTACTCTAAAACTCCAAATTCAATAATAACATAAGGACCCAACTTTAATTATACCACTTTTCACCTATTTCTAACTATTTTGATGACTCTAACAAGTCACAATAAACCTTCCTAGATTGCCCCAAACAACCAAAAGAACCATTGACCTCTAATTCCCAAATTCACTACCTCACTTCCTCTAAAAATGCCTCAAAACACCATAATTCACTTAACCATCTACCCAATAACTATCATAACAGTTTTAACATCTCTAATAACTCAATTACAACAATATATCTTATCCAAATCAATTCTCAAACATCAATTCACAATTTTACATTTAGACATTCACATACATCCAATTCAATCCACTCCAAAAATACAAATTATGCTCTAAACATCAGATTAACACATAACTCAGCATATACACATCTTATACAATAATTTAAAGAGAAGTTGGGTAGTGAATGGTCAACGTCTCAATCACTATTTGGGAGGAGAAGTGGAACGCCTCTCAACAGTTATGAAGTTGGTGGATCCATGAGTTTATTGAGTCAAGCTAGTGACGTTAAAGAAGAGCTTATTGGGAGGCAACCTAGTTTTCTAAACATGTCTTTATATTTTTGTGAACTTTATGTTACTTTGATTTTTAGAATAGGTGTTGATGTACTCAATTTGAGACCTATATCTGATGCGATGGTTTGATATTGATTTGCATGTGATGAGTATTGCTCGATGATGCTTTGATATTGATTGATGTTGAGATGATGCATAAGATGTTGATATACAAGTGGTTGTTCACAAACTGTGTGAATAGATGCATGATATTATGATTGTGATTATGATGCTAAGCAGGATGTGTATTTGGTGTATGGGGAACATTGAATTATCTTGTGTGAGGTTTTGAACTCTAGAGTATTTGTTGAATGATTGTTATTCTTTTGAAAGCATGAATGATTTTGTCCAGGTTTCTATATTGAACTACTTGCTTGCTTGTGTCATATGATCAAGGTCATTTTTTGTTACCCATTTTTTTAGCCAATGCATGATTTTAGCCGAAATGAATGAGAGCACGAAGTGTTCTACCCTTTTTGAACCTTAATCCTTAAACATATCCTTTGTGAAAATCTTTACTTTGAGTTAAGTTGAGAATCATTATGTGGTATTGATAAAGGTTCAAGTTTGGGGTTGATTGGGAGAATTGAAAAAGAAAGTAATGAAAAACATTGAGCTAAGTGTTGAGCAAGTATGAAAAAGAGAAAATAAAATAAAATGCAAATAAAGAAAAGTTCAATGCAAAAAGGGGAAAGTTGGGAATGAGTGAGATTGTGTTGCGTAAAGAGAGATTGTACTTGAATGATAAATTTGTGAATGACTCTCTTAACTCAAGGATTTTGTGATCTTGAAAACCCAATTTTTCTTCTTAGCCCTGCCACGGTACAAGCCATGGAAAGTCCTTGTGATGATACTTATCTATGAGTATGATTGATTGTGTGAAATGAAAGGCAATTTTGTTCTATGTGACATTGGGATAAGTAGAGTGAAGGAGTGACCTCTATATACACCTGTGTGATTGAGTGAAACACTTTTTCTAGTGAGGAATAGTTCCATGAATACATGATTACATCTATGCTTAGTTAATTGATCATTCATGAGAATAACATTTGTTGGATATTATGTGATTATGTGAACATCATGATGAGTGATTTTAATCAAGGCATGTGTACATCTTGACTGAATTCTGTTTGATGAGTTGATTTGAGTAATTACTTGTCTTGGAAGAAAGAGTTTTTGAATGTGTTGAACCATTGTATTGATTAATGGAAGACTGAGTTACATTTTGAAAAACCGTTATTTTTATACTTAATTTTCACTTTAAAAACACTCTTTATGACTTAAAAACTAGCTTGAAATCATGTTTTTGCTTAATTTGTGAGAATAAGAGAGTTGAAGGTTGTATTATTAGTTTTATGCTTTTTTTTTCCTTGTTGTGACAAAAATTAAGATGAATTGGATGAAGAAGTTGAAGTAGCAAGGAGTTGGAGTCATGAAAGGCTGGAAAAGTGGCACATAGAAGAATCGCAGATAGCGTTGAGCATCATTTGGGGGCACTAAGCGCCAATCTGGAAATGCAACCCCTGTTTCACACTTGGGCGCCACCGTTGAGTGCCAGTTTGGAAGTGCAACAACTGTTTCACGCCTAGGCGCCACTGCTGAGCACCAATTTGGTTTTGAAAGCAATGTTTCACGCTTGGGCGCCACCGCTGAGCGTCATTTGAGTGTCGCAGTCATCGCTGAGCGCCATAAGTGGGGTTGGTTGCCTTTAAGCTTTTGTGCGAATGTAATGCATAATTAATTACTAGAGATACAAGACATTGTGAATTAGTAATTAAGAGTAGACTTTCTTCACCGAGACATCGGGTTTAAGGTAAATTAGAAAGTGGAAGTAATATTAATGAAGAAGATAAATTCATAAATACATGAGAGTGGATAGGATAAGTCGGTAACCCCAACAAAATAATCATTCCATATTTTATATCAATCACCTTTGCTTTCTTCAAGTCAATTGATCAACACTTGCATTTATATTTATTTTTTGCATTATAAACACTGACTTTTGTTACAAGTCGTAGTTAATCAAGAAGCCACATGAATGTCTAGGTCGTGAGTCTTTAGGGAAACGATACTTGGTCTTACCAATTATTATTACTTGATACGATTCGATACACTTGCCGGAGTATTAACAAGTTTTTAGCGCCGTTATCGGGGACTCATGGTTTAACTATTCTATTCGTGTGATTATTGATTAGTTTTGACTTGATTTTTTTGTATTTTTTTTGTTTTATTTTGTTTTAAAAGTGGTTTTTAGGGTTTTATTTTCTTGTGTATGCAGGGTATAATTTGAACTAGAAGCAAGAAAAAAACGAAACCTCTTCTTGAAGGATTGGACGAGAGTAGAAGGAGAAGGAGAATTCCATCTAGAGAATTATTTCATTCTTCGAAGACACTTTTACAACCCTCACCACAAAGATCTGACCAGAGTACTGAAGAGATGGCTAGAGAAAATTATGGCAGACGCATTCTGGCGGATTACACCACTGTTGTTGGCCCTCATCACTTTAACAATATTGCTAGGCTAAGGGTCAATGCTACAAACATGGAGGTGAAATCGACGTTGATACAATTGGTGAAGAGAAACCAATTAAATGAACTGTCTCATGAATGTCCATATGAATATCTGATAACATTCAACGAGATTTGCAACACTGTAAAGATCAATGGTGTGCTGGATGACGCTATAAAGCTTAGTTTGTTTCCTTTTTCATTGGGAGGCAATGCTAAGCTATGGTTGAATTCTTTCCTGGAGAAGAGCTTTACTGAATGGGAAGCTGTGGTTTCAAAGTTTTTGAACACGTACTTCCCACAGTCAAAAATCAACAAGGGGAAGCAAGAAATTTCTTCTTTCAGGCAAGGTATAAAGGAGACATAGGTCAAGCATGGGATAGATACAAAAGCATGTTGAGAAAGACACCCACTCCTAGTTTTAATGAAGCCACAATAGTCATTCTCTTGCTTGGAGGTTTTGGTTCGCAAACCAAATTGGTGCTAGATGCCTCAGTTGGAGGTAATATTAAGTGCAAGACTCTAGAGGAAGCTTTTGAATTGATTGACAACATGGCTACTAATTATAACGAGATGCATAGTGAAAGAGGAGCTCCACCTCAACAGAAGGGAGTTCTACAATTACAATCTCAGGATGCCTTGCTTACACAAAATAAAATTATCACTCAACAGTTGGAAGAAGTGACAAAGAAACTTTCTCTATTACCACAAGAGATATATAATGTTTCACTGGTTCAGTGGCAGCATAAATAATGGCAGCAACAACCTACTCCATGTGAGAAGACCACAAAGCTTGAGGAAACCTTCCAACAATTCATGAAAATGAGCTTATCTTATTGTAAGAATATAGAGGCTGCATTTAAAAGCATGAAGATGCACATTGGGCAATTGGTCAACATGATGGAGGGTTGTGAGAGAAATGCAAAAAGTAATCTTAGGGAAGAATGTAAGACCATTGTTACTAGAAGTGGCAAAGTGTTAGATGAGAGAGAAAAATAGAGAGAAAAGAGAAAGAAAATGTGAGTGAGAAAGAAGTAATTGAGTGGAAAGAGAGAATTGAGGGAGAAAAAAAGAAAGAAGAGGTAGATGAGAGAAAAAAAGAAAAAGATGTTGAAAAACCACTTCCTTATCCAAAGACTTATTCAAGGAAGGAGAAAGAAAAACAACTTGAGCGGTTCATGGAGATTTTTAAGAAACTGGAGATTACCATACCTTTCTCTGAAGCATTGCAACAAATGGCTTCATATGCAAAGTTTTTGAAGGAGCTCCTCATGAAGAAAAGAAAATACATTGAAAAGGAGACTATTGAAGTACAAGGTAATTGCAGTGCAATCATACAAAAATTATTACCTCCTAAGTTTAAAGATCCAGGAAGCTTCACCATTCCGTGTACCATAGGAGTGTTGGAAGTTGGAAGAGCATTGATTGATTTGGGAGCTAGCATTAATTTAATGCCGCTCGCTATGTTCAAAAGAATTGAAGGTTTGGAACTTAAACCTACTAGAATGACACTCCAATTGGCGGACATGTCTCTTAAATACCCGTACGGGGTGGTTGAAGATGTGCTGGTGAAGGTAAACAAATTTGTATTTCCAGTGGATTTTGTCATAATGGAGATGGAGGAGAATGGAGATGTGCCTCTTATCCCGGGGAGACCATTTATGAAGACTGCTAGAGTTTTAATTGATGTGTAGAATGGCAAGCTTAAAGTGAGAGTGCAAGATGAAGAAGTGAATTTTGATGTATTCAAAGCCACGACACACCCTAAAGATGATAAACCTTGTTTCCAATTTGATATGCTTGATGAAGTTTGTATGGTGCAAGAGAAGATGGTACGTTGTTCTTCTCCGTTAGAAAAAACTCTTATTGATGTCTGTGAATATTTGAATGAAAAGGAAGAGAAATTAATTGATGAATGTATGACGGATTTGGAGACGTTAAAGGAAATCCCAATGGAGGAGGCTAATTTTGAGATGATTGATACCAAAGAAGAAGTCAAAGAAAAGAAGTTGGAATTAAAGATGTTATCATCACATTTGAAGTGTGTTTTCTTAGAAGAATATGGAACGAAGTCAGTCATCATTAGTAATTCTTTACTTTCTGAAGAAAAAGAAAAGTTGGTAGAAATATTGAAAGCCAACAAAGAAGCTATTGGATGGTCAATCTCAGATCTCAAAGGTATAAGCCAAACTTATTGCATGCATAAAATATTTATGGAGGATGACTATAAACCAAGTGCTCAACCACGGAGAAGGTTAAATCCTATGATGAAGGAGGTGGTTAGAAAAGAAGTAATGAAGTTGCTGGAAGCTGGCATTATATATCCAATCTCTGACAGTAAAAGGGTGAGTCCAATACAGGTAGTGCCAAAGAAAGGTGGGATGATAATAATTTATAATGAGAAGAATGAGCTTATTCCTACTAGGACAGTTAATCGGTGGCAGATGTGCATTGATTATAGGAAGTTAAATAAGGCCACAAGGAAGGATAATTTCCCCTTCCTTTTATGGAGCAGATGAGGTCATGCTTTTTATTGTTTTCTAGATGGATATTCTGGATACAATCAAATGGTGGTGAATCCAAAAGACCAAGAAAAGACGACATTCACATGTCCATTTGGTGTATTTGCTTACAGAAAGATGCCATTTGGATTATGTAATGCCTCAACTATGTTTTAAAGGTGTATGCAGGCAATTTTTGCGGATCTCATAGAAAAGTGTATTGCAGTCTTCATGGATGATTTTTCGGTGTTTGGAGATTTTTTGCAAAGGCATTTGGCAAATCTGGATATTGTCCTCAAGAGATGTGTTCAAACGAATCTTGTGCTTAACTGGGAGAAATGTCATTTTATGGTAACATAAGGAATTGTGTTGGGTCACAAGATTTCTGCTAGGGGGATTGAAGTGGATAAAGCCAAAGTAGAGGTCATTGAGAAACTTCCACCACCAACAAATGTGAAGGGAATTAGAAGTTTTTTAGGCCATGCTGGGTTTTATAGAAGATTTATTAAAGACTTCTCGAAGATTACTAAACCATTGAGTAATTTGCTTGTTAAAGATGTTTAAAAGGGTTTGATGAATGAAGAATGTTTAAAAGCTTTTGACATCTTGAAAAGCAAATTGGTTTCGGCCCCAGTGATTGTAGCTCCAGATTGGAATCAAAATTTTGAACTAATGTGGTGATTATGCAATAGGAGTTGTGCTTGGTTAGAGAAAAGAGAAGGTATTTCATACTATTTATTATGCTAGCAAAGTTTTGAATGATGCCCAGTTGAATTATTGTACTACTAAGAAGGAGTTTCTAGCTATAGTTTACGTCTTGGAGAAATTTACACCTTACCTCACTGGGTTTAAGGTGATTATTTACACGGATCATGCAGCTATAAAGTATTTGTTAACAAAGTCGGATTGTAAGCCATGTTTGATTAGATGGGTGCTTTATTACAAGAATTTGATGTGGAAATCCGTGACAAGAAGGAGAGTAAGAATTTGATTTCTGATCACCTATCTCGGTTCGTTAATAGTGAGGTTACAAGTAAGGAAAAGGAAATTTGGGAGTCTTTTTCAGATGAGACACTCTTTTATATTCAACAAAGGCCATGGTTTGCTGATATGGCTAATTTTAAAGCTGCAGGAGTAATTCCAGAAGACTTGAATTGGCAATAAAGGAAGAATTTTTTGCATGATGCAAAACAGTTTATTTGGGAGTATCCTTACCTGTTCAAAATTGGAGCAGATAATCTTCTAAGGTGGTGTGTGACAAATGAAGAAGAGGAAGGTATTCTTTGGCACTATCATGATTCACCTTATGGGGGACATTTTAATGGAGAAAGAACAATAACAAAAGTTCTCCAATCAGGATTTTATTGGCCTATCCTGTTTAAAGATGCTCATAATCATGCTAGAAATTGTGATAATTGTCAAAGGACTGGGGCTATTTCAAGACGTCATGAGATGCCATTACAATGAATACATATTGGTGGTGGTGGATTATGTGAGTAAATGGGTGGAAGCCCTGGCTTGTCCCAAGAATGATGCTAGCACTGTGATTAAATTTCTAAAGAGCCAAATTTTTTCATGCTTTGGAACTCTGATGACACATTTATGAACACCGAAAAACGACGCCACAAACTTGTTTAACAATCGGCAAGTGTGACCGAATCGTATCAAGTAATAAAACAAGGTAAGACCAAGTATCATTTTCCCAAAGGACTCACTGCCTAGTTTAGCTATATGATTTGTTGATTATTTGAGACTTGAGAACAAATTGATTTTAAGTTTAAATGCAAAAGACAGTAATTAAATATGTATGCATGAATTTGATCAATGGAGAAAACATAATACAAACACTTCAATGAATGAGATGGATGAGTATGTTGTTGGGGTTATCAATTTCATCTTATCCACTCTCATATACTTTAGGAATTCATCATTCTTTTCATCAATGCTAATGCCACTCTCTAAATCACCTTACAAGAAGACCCATCCTTAATTACGAGTTCATACAATTCCTAGCATTCCTAGTAATTAGTTCTTAAGTGCAGGAGCTTAACGGCAACCAATATGCTATTGGGAGAAATTCCCCGGATCTAGATTTCTCCGTACGTTCCCATATCGACAAAATCAATAATCATAGCAATGAATAAGTTAAACAAAGTAACCATTACGCAAAGAGGAAAATCCCTAACTAAGGATGAAAGAAAGCATAAGTCTTAAAAATAAGATGTTAAAACAAATTCCATATATGAGAGTTTCACAAGACTACATTGATTCCCCAACAACAATACAAGGTTTAGTTCACCATATTCATGGTGAAACTAGATGAATAATAATGAAAGAATGAAGGATAAAACCCTAGAAAGAGGATGAGGTAGCCTAAGCATCCAAGATCTTCCTTCAAAGGGGTGGAAAAGAGAGTGTTTGCTTCGTCTCTGCCAAAGATACAAACCCTAGGACGTCCTAAAGCTTATATACTATTCTAAAAATACAAACCCTAGGACGTCCTAAAGCTTATATACTATTCTCTCTTTGTCTTTTCTAAGACCTTGGCCCTCTCCACTAACACTGAAAACTCTTTGATGCAAAGGCCAGCCACCAGTAATGTCACATCACCCCTCAAACCATTCTCAAATTTCCTACATTGCCACTCCTCATCCATGGCTAAGGTGTGAAAACGAAACAAATGCTTGAATCTATCTACATATTCCAAAATAGTCATGTTGCCCTGAACCAATTGTAGAAACTCCACCTCCTTGGCAAACCTTACACTGTTTGGAAAGTACTCAGTGTAAAATTTCCTCTTAAAAACATCCCAGGAAATCTGGACTCCATTGCTCTCCAACAAAGACCTGGTGTTGCTCCACCAATGGCTAGCTTCCCCAAATAAAAGATATTCTGAGAAAGCCAACCTATTCACCTCCAAACACATCTTAGCATTATAAATCCTCTCTATATCTGTAAACCACTGATCCGCTTCATCAAGGCTTCATTTTCCAGTATACTTAGTTGGATGGTGCTAAAGGAAGCTTTCCAAGCTCTATTCTTGAGGTTGATATGATGAAGAAGGTCCTGTTGTAGCCTTGCCGCTTAACATCAAATCTAAATATTGCCTTTGGGATGTCTCAACTGGCACCCTAGCAGCTTCCAACTACTGCAAAGCCACAGTATGCTGATTAACCAACGTAGTATTCTATTGTTGCATTGCTTCCAACACAGACTCCATCATTCTCATCACGTTGGAAGTGTCGGGATTATGGAGGTGGAGAAGGAGGAGACCTATCTGTCATCTTCTGTTAACATAGAGAGAAAAAGCCATCAGTCTAACTCAAACAGACAAGGACAACCACTATACATAGCTAAGAGTACACAAGCACAAGCAAGGCACACTCAAAACCTACAGGATTCCTAAGGAAAGAACTACTCTGATATCATTAATGTAACATCCCAAAATATGTAGTATAAACTATATAAATAGTAGTCAACATTATAATATGAGAGAATGCACCAACGCATTCGTACCAAGTCATTCGCACAATGCACCAACTCGTTGTGCTAATGCCCTTGGCAGAGAGCAGCTCGCCATAGTGACTCGCTATGCGAAACTGTTCGCAGAGCGAGTCTGCATAATCTGCAGAACGAAATTCTGCAGATTTATGCAACTCAACCACAACATACCAATTCTAACTATTTTTCGCAACTTCTAACACCTCTAAATTGTATTTTATACCTAATTAGACTTATCTAAGTGATTATAAACCTTTCTACTATCAATCTAAAGTAATTAAGACTCAATTCCTACTCTAAAACTCCAAATTCAATAACTTAAGGACCCAACTTCAATTCTACCACTTTTAACCTATTTATGACTATTTTAATGACTCTAACAAGTCAAAATAAACCTACCTAGAAACTCCCAAACTGCCAAAAGAACCCTTGACCTCTAATTCCCAAATTCACTACCTCACTTCCTCTTAAAATGCCCTAAAACACCATAATTCACTTAACCATCTACCTAATAACTATCATAACAGTTTTAACATCTCTAATAACTCAATTACAACAATATATATTACCCAAATCAATTCAGAAACATCAATTCACATTTTTACATTTAGACATTCACATACATCAAATTCAATCCACTCCAAAAATACAAATTATGCTCTAAATAGCAGATTAACACATAACTCAGAATATACACATCTTATATAATAATTTAAAAATACTATCTAACGCCCCTAAACCTTATATATTCTCAGCACAACTCACCGGATCACCTCTACAGTACCTTTGTACCACAAGGAAACTCAACAGGACCCTACAAATCACCAATTGGTGATCAAGAACAACTCTTAGAGCTAGAATTGGACAGGGATTGGATGAGAAAACACACAAGACTCATGCAACCAAATGAGATTGCATGGTCTAGGTTCAAAAACAGCAGAGAAAAAGGATGAACAACTTACCCGCTAGAATCGAAAAAATTGATCGGTGATAACGGTTGAAAAACCGTTATATTTATACTTAATTTTGATACTAACACCTTTTTTTACTTAGAAGCTTTCTTGAACTCATATTTTTGCTTTAGTTTTGTTAATAAGTGAGTAGAGGATATACTTAATGATTTTATCACCAAATCCCCTTAATTTTGTAGGTTATTGATATGATTTGGAAGAAGAGAAAAAGTACCAAGGAGTTGGAACCTAGAAAGGACAAGAACAGTACCAGACCGAACGGTAGGATGCGGGAGAATCCAAACCGAACAGTTAAGAACGTAGACCGAACGGTTACTAAGACTGACTGAACAGTCAGATAGAGGAGAAGACAGAGAGGGAACAGTTCATAATAGAGACCGAACAGTGTGAAGGTGGTGGAACTAGGCCGAATGGTGTGAGCAAGAAAGACAATTGTCGAATGGTGTAACTGAGGACCGAATATCTGCAGAAAAACATAGACAAACCGAACGGTTTGTGAGAGGAGAAGCTGAATGAGGTGGTAGAAGACATGTCGAATGGTCAACAGTGTAAGACCGATCAGTCAAAAGTGAAACCAAACGGTTAAGCGTCATTTGAGTGTCGTAGCTACCGCTGAGCGCCGTTTTGGGGCAGTGAGCGGCGCCGACATGGGCTTGGACCCGTTTTCTGTTATTTCTCTAATATATTTTGGGCTCGGACTCGTTTTCTATTATTTTTATGCCCTATTTAAAGAGTTGCACGTCCTAGGGTTAATATATTTTGATGGCTTGAGCACAAAAACACACTTTTCACCCCTTGGGGGTAGATTTGGAATTGGTGATGGCTCTCCTCTTCTCTTTCTAGGATTTTTCTATCTCTTCCATTCTTTCATTCCATTGTTCATCTAGTTCTTCCGTGACGATGGAGAACTAAACCTTATTTGTTGTTGGGAATGATGTAACCTCTAAACTCTCTTGTATTTGAATTGATTCTTATTATTGATATATGCTTCTTTCATTAATTGTTAGAGATGTTCTTCTTTGCTCAAATGCTTGTGATGTTTTATTCTTGTATGGCATAAATCTTATGATTTGTATGTATCAGGAGATTTCGTACTTCTACAGTTGGACGATTTTGGGATGTGACAACTCTCCTCTTCTCTCCCTAGGATTGTTATTAAGAGATATCTTACAAATCACGATCTGAGAATTCTCCCGGTAGCAATATTACCTAGACATAGGAATAAGAGGATCGGTTGCTTTTAAGCTTCTATGCGAATGTAATGCATGATTAATTGCTAGGGAGACAAGACATTGTGAACTAGTAATTAGGAGTAGGCTTTCTTCACCGAGACATCAGGTTTAAGGTAAATTAGAAAGTGGCATTAACATTAATGAAGAAGATGAATTCATACATGCATGAGAGTAAATTAGGTGAAATCTAAACCCAACAACAACATCATCCATTCATTCTTGTGTTTAGCCTCAATTGATCAAATTGCGGTCATGTTTATTTTATTGCATTTTCATTCAAAAACCCCAAAATTTGTTCTTTAGAGTCTTAATTAGTTGAGTAATCACATAATTGTTTAGTGTCGTGAGTCTCTTGGGAAACGATATTTGATCTTACCATTTATTATTACTTGATACGATTCGGTACACTTGCCGAGGTCTTAACAAGTTTTTGACTCTGGTTTCGGGGATTAAAAATTTGTTTATCAATCGGTCAGTTATGAAGCCCTCTACGCTGTGGACGTCTGGGCACCTCCTGATCGTCAATCCAACAACTTAGTAAGAAGGAAAGCTAGAGAGAAGGCAGAGAACGAGTAGAGAACAAAAGTTTTAGAGAGATGAAGTGTTTTAGATAATGAACCGAGCTTTAGAAAGTTCTATCTATGTTATAAGATTATTTTTAAAGTAAAAAGCTCGTCTCATTATTTTAATACACCTATCTACTCTAATACTCTATGTTCTAGGTTCTTACATAAATCACTTTCCAATAGTCACTAAGTGGCTGAAATCGAAAAATGAAATTTATCATTATGACCTTTTTAAGTATGTATTCTCAATTTTTTTTATTGAAGGCAAATTATGAATCCTTGGGTTTGAGACATTAACCTTTGCATCATTTTCTAGTTCTCAAATATCTCATTCTTATCAAATATAAATGATAGCCATTGAATCAAATCCAATTGTTGGACGCAAATGTGTAGTGGTTGTGGCAGTTTATTTTTACGTGTGTTGAATGAAGGTAGAGAAGAAATTGAGAGTGAAAGATTATTGTGCTAATTTGGGGTTGGTTATGGGAGGTGTTGTTGGTTAAAGATGATGAAGGTAGAAAGGGAAGAAGAAAACATAAAAAAAAAAACACAAGAAAGAACAAAAAAAATAACGTGCAAATAACTTATTGTTTAGCACATAAAAAATATCGTTAAACAATGTATTTATTAAATATGAATATGAGATAAAAATGAAACTTTAAAAGTTATATTTAAATATTACTTTTGTTGAATTTGTTTTGTTCCGTCTTAATATTTTTTTAATTTGGTATTAGTTTTTGTTAATTTTGTTCAATTTAGTCTCTTTTCTGCAGTTTAAATATTTAAGGAATAATGATTCCTATATGTTACGTGTTAGTTTATGATTTTCTTATTTTTTTTAATTATCTTTTAAAAACATTGGTACGACTGTCGCGGTCATACAAATTTGATACAGATAAAGAATGCAGTATATTTTCTAGGATGTGACTCCTAGGTCGTCTCTCAAGGACCAATTTTTGCGGCGGTTCAATCTCAGATTTTTTTACACAAAGTGGGGGGGGTTTGTGAAAGTTTTTGGATGCAGAAAAATAAAAATTTAAAACTCGAAATTAAATTAAACTGAATTGAAATAAATTTTAACGATGGTAAAAAATGAATGGTAAAAGACGGTAAAATCTCAAAACGTCAAATTCATCAGTCTTTGAAATTAAAACGCTGTATCAATAAATATACAGAAAACATAACAACAGTGTAATTAAAAATTTACCCAAAGCATCAGTGAAAATGAACCATAAAAACAACGTTGAAAATAAACCGAACGAAAAAAATACATTGACTGAATTTAACGGTTCAGAAAATAGTATACACTAAAATAAAACAGATAACAAAATAAAACACTTAAATGAAATTGGAATTCACGAAGATTAACATTAATAAAATTCTTGAACAGTACAAAATGAAATGAGCAAACTGTGAAAACTTTTATTGAACTACACACTTTAGAAATCAAACTACAATTGTGCACAGAGATGAGAAACTGAGAAACTGAGAAACTGAGAGAGAAAGAGCTCCTGGAAGGAGAAGGAACCGTGACCCCTTCTAGGCCTCAAGGCCCCCCCCTTCTTTGCTTATGCTTTCCTTTTCTTATAGCCAAAAAAATCAGGTCCTATTCGGGTGTGCATTCCAGCCAATTCTTCCACCCAATCTTGTGTTCCCTCCAGCAAAATCAGCCGTGGGCTCCCTTCATCACGGACATTCTTTGAAATGTGGTTCCCACTTCAAGCAAAGAATTACTCCTCTCCTTTCCAATGTGGCAGCTGCTTGGCATCTTCTTCATCTTGCTCTGCACACCATTTCAGCTCCTTGCTCACGGTTGTTTCCTTCACTCAATCATTGCTTTTTTTCTTCTCTACTCCAATTCACACGTAGCTGCTGTGCATGCCATTCCAGCCGTGATAACACACCACTTTCTCCTTCTCATTCATTCAAAATTCAACACCATGGGTGCTGCTTCTTTTGCTTCTTTCTTTGCTTCTCTGAACCAGCTGTTGCACTCTCTTTTCATGGACGTGACAAAGCTGCATGCGTGGAGTGGTGGCTGGTGTGCTTAAGGCCGTGTGGAGTTGCTACTGCTGGACCGTGTAGGAGCTTCCTTGCTGCTATGGAGTTTCTCCTCCCTCAACGCTACTGCTGCCACCGTGAGCTCTCCTCTTCCAAACTCACTCTGCATCCACAGCTGCTGGATGTTCATCTCCCAAGCTGGACGTATGAATGCACAAAGGGTTGGGCCGTGGTGATGCAGTGTGCTGGAAGCTTCTTCATGCAGCTCCAAACTGTTGGGCTCCCATGTGCGTGTGCTGTGTTTTTCTCTTTTCTCCAGATGCTTCTTCTTCTCTGGACCGTGCAGCTGTTCTTTTTTTCTGGATGCGTCTTAATGTGGTGTAGTGCTGGACGTGAAGGACCGCTTGCTGGATGTCACCCCTCTTTCATGCTCCGCTGGAATGGTGTCCAAGTGTGCTGTGGTAAACGGTGCTGTCAAGCTTGCTGAATGCATCAAAGGGACGCCAGCTCCTTGTTGAACTAGGCTGTGGAATGTCCTTCTTTCTTCCAGCCATGGTGGTGTTTGAGTTGTCCGTGGACCCTGCATCCCAAATCATGTGATGCTTGATTGCTGAAAAAATTGAATGGTGGTGTCATGTTAATAAAATAGAATAACACTTCTCTTAACCAAAACCGTGAATGGAATGTGGTCCCTCCACCATTTCATTTCAGTACTTTTGCAAATTTGGAGTTTGCCAGCGTGACTTGTCCATGGACTGTCTTTCATGTTGTTTGATAAAACCGTGAGCACTTGCCCTTAATAATACTAATAAAATTCAGCTTTCATCAACTCCACTTCCTTTTTTACGTGAGTTAAATTCAATGTGGTGGTCCATTCTTTGGTTGATTCCACTTTAAGATGCTACTCTTCTACGTGAAATGGTGGCCAAATGGGCATCAACATATAACACATAAGAATGAAATGTGTTTCATCCAAACCGTAACACCACTTTCATTAATTCAATAAAAATTCAGCACTTCAATTTGGGGTTTCTCCCAACCAAACCATGAATGGCCGTGGGGTGTGTATGTTTTCCAAACCAATTTTTACTTCTTAAAAATTCTAAGAAGGGAGATGTTTCCAAATGTTCCAAAATATTATCCAACAATTTCCCTGCAATTCTTAATGCAAATAATTAGTCTCAGATAATTCGAATTAATTAAAATAAGAATTTCTGATCGAATTAAGCTCAATTCAGTAAAATGGGAAAATACTGGACAATTAAGCACAATTTCCTGATTAATTCTAGCACAATAAACTAAGTGAAGTGAATAAAATATCTACTCATCAAAATAGACCACACTTAGTCTTTTGCACTCCTGGGCAAAATCAAGACGTAAATCAGGGAATAGTTCAGGGACATTAAAGGACGTGACACAATTGCAACATACAGAAAACAAAGGCTCAGAAGAAAAATAAAAAGAATTTACAGAATTCTCAAGAATTATGGACCGATGAAAGAAGTAGAAATTTTCCAACACAAAATCAAGAAAAGCACATACTTACAGAAATCATCCAAGCAATTCACAGTATGGCAAAATAATTAATCAGCTCAAGAGGTGATTTAAAAATAACAAAACCTCACAGATGCACTCACAGTATTTCTCTCAAGTGTCTAGGGTATACAGTTTCAACTCAATGCACTCAAGAAAACAAACACAAGTAGACTTGGCAAGCTTCTAATATCAACACTTAAAACATATGCATGTTCAGATCAAAAGGTCTTTCAGGGTTGTAATGGGGCCAAGGACATGGGAGGATAAATATGGATAAGTAGGTATAGCCCAAAAGAAATAGAGGAGCAATGGGGGAATAAGTGAAAATACAGTGAAATCTCACCCAAACCTCTAATTCAATCATCTTCTCGACTCCATTATTTACAAAATTATTTTTTTATCATCATTTTTTTTTTCTTTTCTCATCAATTCTTTTTTATCCTGTCTCTTTTCTTTTTTTTTTTTTCTTTATCACACAACAGGATATAATTCATATTTTCAAAACATGATGAGGAACCAACTAGCCAATTCATCAGAATTCCCAAGGAGACCACACTTATTCACAAAATACTTCTATAGCTCCAGACTTTCCTAAGGTTAAGGTAATCATTTGTTTTTCACTTAGGATCAGTGTATGAGCTTCAACACAAAGAAATATATACAGTATAGGCTCAAAGGGGTTATCAAAGGATAATAACAAGGTAGGCTTATTTGGCTAAAGAGGCTCAAGAACAAAAATGCCTTTATCACATCTGAACATGCATATCAATCAAGTATATCAGAAAGAATCAAGCCAAGGCATATGTGCAAGCAATCAAGATACATATCACACAAGAAAGAAAATTAAGTGGCTCAAATCTCACACAGGGTGTTCATGTCATAATCAATTCAACCTCTTGAACATTATAATCATCTTCCAAGCAAAGAAAAGCAAGGATTACAAACTATAAGTATTAAGTAAGTGAAGGAAAAATCTACAACTTAAACATCATCCAGAAATCAAGAGAAAAATGTAAAATTTATTGCACACAAAACTCGGTAAAAATAACTTAAAACAGAAAAAATTAACACTCAAAAACAAAAAATTTAACACACAAAATACAAACTTAACAGAAACTAACAGAAAATCAAAATTTCTCCCCAGTAGACCACACTTAAATCACACAATGTCCTCAGTGTGTTACAATCATCAGATTATCAATTTCAGAGCAGTCAAATAATATAGACAAGTGCAATAAAAGGTTAGGAAATGGGAAGAAATTTTTCAGTAACATCCATCAGTAGATGTCTAAAACACCTAGCACCCATCAGTAGATGCTAATAATTTTTATTATTTATTTTTTTTTTTATTTTTTATTTTTTATTTTTGAAAAAGGAGACCGGTACTGTGACAACAGTCTCGGTAGCAAAGACCGGTACTGTTGCTACAGTGGAAAACATCTGGCTATAAATAGGCCGCTCCTCCGCGTCCAGCGCCATTTCTGACTTCCCTGCTCTCTCTCTACTCCTCTCTTCTCTCTCTCTTCTCTCTCCCTTCTCTCTCTACTCTCTCTGCTCTCTCTGCTCTCTCTCTGCTCTCTCTCGAGCGTCTGGATCTGCGAGGAAGCTCTGCCACCGTGCCATCTGCTGAAGATCTGAGATCTGCGCAGAGCCTCTGCAAGCCTACTTCTCCAGGTAAGTCTTTCTTCACTAAGGATCTCCTTTTCTCTCTGCTTGCTTGCTCTGCTTCTCTTTAAGCTTTTAGATCTTTCATTTCCGTTTTTTCATTTCCTGCTTTCTTTTCATGCTTTCATTTCTCTTCTTTTCCATTGTTATTTACTTGCGCTTTCTCAGCTTTCCTCTTCCCTGCTCTCCCTTTCTTCTTCTTTTTTTTTTTTCTGCATTATTTTTTTTTTTTAAAGAAAAACACATAAAACACAACTGTCAAAAAAACTTAAGGGGTATATAGGCTGGAAACCAGACGTTAATCTCCCTTCGATTGAAGGTATTGCAGAGACAATCGGGTAGAACAACGCCACGTACCCCACTTAAAACTAAATAAACACATAAACATAATATACAAGAACAATATGGACAAGAACAACCGGACAACTGGACGTAGATCCGTTTAGGACCCTTTGCAAGGACCGTGAAACAGATCTGAGACCAGACACAAAAACAATCAAAGACAGACAGGACAAAATAAATCTAAAAGGAAACAAGAACAAACAATTTAAAGAAAATACTGAACTAAGAATCTAATATATTTTTATGCTTCTTTCTTTTTTTTTTTTTTATGTTTTGTTTTTCTTTTCTTTTTTTTTTTTTTTTTTTATGTTTTTGTTCTTTTTATTATATATTTTTTTATTAAGTATTTGTATATTACGAGAGGAAGGATGAGTGAAACGGAATCAGAGAGATATACCAGTCAACGGTGGCGTCCAACCGACGATCAGATCACGATGATGACCAAAATATTCAACTATGGGGTCACACACCCAAGCCGAGCGCAAGTCGTCGAGATCGCGTCTCGACTAAGGGCTTTTGGCGAAGCCACTGAATACAACGTACACTGCTGGTTCAACAACCACGGCAATCGGGTCAAGCACTGGCAAGCGGAGATAGACCCTACTGGCACTCTCTTTTCACAACTGCCGCTGTACATGTACGGTAAGACCTCTGATCACACCTCCATTGAATTTTCCATTCCTCTTCTATTATTAACACAAGTTTTATATTTTTTATTTTTTTATTTTTTATTTTTTTTTTTGTTTGAAAGAAAACAACTGGGTGATAATGAGGGCACCGAGGCTGCTGAATTTGTTTCCAGTTCCGATCATTATCGATGACGACAGAAATGAACGAGAAATTCCTCCACCAAAGCCTCCGCTCGTGACTTTTCGAACCAGAGCTCCCTCAACGGAGCTCTCCCTTAGACCACCACAACCAGCTCGTGAATTCTTCCACTTTTAAAGTTTTGCTTATTTATTTTTTTTTATGTTTTTATTGGCCGAGTGTGGCCAGAATTTGAACAAGTACTGTAATAAGGACACTTATATTTTTGTTGTTTTTATTATTTTTTTTTATTTTTTTTTTTTATGTTTTTATGATGTTTTTGTTTTTTTTTTATTTGGTTTGTAATATTAACGATCACTAAAGATCGACCCCCTGAACAACTTTTAATTTCATATATGAATCTACTGCAATTTCATTTTCAGATATGTTAAATCTCCAATTTTCCATTACTGTAATTTTTGCTCTTATGACCGAATGAAATCTTTCTTAGTCAAATTTTTCAATCAATAATCTGTATGCACACAACTAAGAAATTATATTTACAGTGAAGGAAAATAAGGAAAAATAAGATCTGAAGTGAAAATTTTTATTGGTATAAAATAATAAGATACTGAGGGTCGAAATAAAATCAAGGAATACGCAAAACAATTTTTTTAAATTTTTGATTTTTCGAATTTTTTTCTTTTTAGTAAAAACACTAAAATTCACGAAGCAAATAAAACACAGAACACATTTTTTTTTAAATATATGAAAAATAAATATATGTACATCTCATAACAATTAAATTTGAAAAGAAAAATTTTTGCACACTTAAAAAAAAATTATCACAAATAATTTTTTTTTTTTTTTTTTTTTTTTAAAAAAATAATAACTGGAAAACTAATAAAGAAAAATAAAAGGAAAAATAAACATAAAAGAAAACGAAATTCAGAATCTTCCCGAGACCACACTTAGACTACAATGTCCCAAATCAGTTAAAGGCATAAGATCATAAACTAAAACAACAAACAGATAAAGGACAAGTGCACTAAAAATATGAAAACTGGGAAGAAAGAAAAAGAAAACTTCCCTGGTCAGGGTGGCAGTTGCCAATTTTGGATTTGTAGGGAGATGTTCTTCGCTTCAGGATCCAGTATGAAATTGTTGAGGACGAACTGCTTCATCCTCCAGATTTGATCAAGCAGTGAAATGTCTTCCACGGCTGGATCCAAACAATTATTGTTGATGACTAGATTCAATAGGTGCCTGTTGATGTTGAAATCGTTTTGGGTGCTTGCACCTCTGTCTTCAATTGTGGGTGTCTGCTCATCAAATTTATACGTACCTCCTGCAGTATGGTTAGTGCAAAATGGTTCCACAGAAATGTCATGCAGAGGTATAACACCCAATCCCAATTCATCATACTGAGCCTTAGATACAACCTCATAACATGAATCAGTTTGAAATGTAGAAACAATATCTATAACAGGTTTAAATTCATGTTCAGTGCATGGAGAACAAATATTCAGATCTGATAACACAAAATTATTCTCGTCATGCATAGAGGGAAAATTAAAATCATGCTCAGCAACAATATAATTATCAACATACCTCTCAACAGCATAATCATCAAATTGAGGTATGTTGGTGGAAAATGAAAGTTGTCTACCTGGTTCAAAATAGCTGCTTGTACCTGCCTGGTCCTCAAAATATTCATCAGTCTCCTCAGGTGCAAGAGTGGCCATCTGCCTGATCTGATCAGTCAGATTCTGAATGGCAGCTTGAGTTTCCATGCTCTCTTGCTTGAACTGCATGTTCCCTTTCTGAAACTGAATGTTCTGCATGGTCATCTGCTCCAATAACTCCTTCAATGTAGGTTCAGAAGTTGAAGGCTGAGGAGTTATTTGAATAGGAGAATCATACTGCTGACTCTCATATTGTGGAACTGGCTCCCAAAGAGAGCTCTCAGAAATTGGATGATGGAACATATTGTTCTCATCATAAAAATCAGCAGATTTAAAATCAAAGTAATATGCAGAATAAGAATCATAATCACAGACATTGGCAGAATAAGCATTATTCACAACATTAAAATAGGTAGACATCGAAAAATAAAAATAAAACGAATAAAAAGTAAATACTAAAAATTACGAAACAGATAATTCACAACACATTTATACATGCTACAGGAACACACAAGACAGAACATAATTTTTTTTTTTTTTAATATTTTTTTTTTTAATTAACAGACATAATACAAAACACAACACAATAAAAATATAAAAGACAAAACATATATTACAACCACATAATAAAACAAAAACAGTAAAAATCTAAAACAAGAACCTGGACTGAAGTGACAACGCCGCCAAAATTTGCTGAAGGTGTCGTTGTCGCCTACAAAAATATACAAGACAAAACACACATATTAACAGAACAAAAATTTACACAACAATAATCTAAAACCAAACCGTCATTAGTTGGTCCCCGGCAACGGCGCCAAAATTTGGTACGACTGTCGCGGTCATACAAATTTGATACAGATAAAGAATGCAGTATATTTTCTAGGATGTGACTCCTAGGTCGTCTCTCAAGGACCAATTTTTGCGGCGGTTCAATCTCAGATTTTTTTACACAAAGTGGGGGGGGTTTGTGAAAGTTTTTGGATGCAGAAAAATAAAAATTTAAAACTCGAAATTAAATTAAACTGAATTGAAATAAATTTTAACGATGGTAAAAAATGAATGGTAAAAGACGGTAAAATCTCAAAACGTCAAATTCATCAGTCTTTGAAATTAAAACGCTGTATCAATAAATATACAGAAAACATAACAACAGTGTAATTAAAAATTTACCCAAAGCATCAGTGAAAATGAACCGTAAAAACAACGTTGAAAATAAACCGAACGAAAAAAATACATTGACTGAATTTAACGGTTCAGAAAATAGTATACACTAAAATAAAACAGATAACAAAATAAAACACTTAAATGAAATTGGAATTCACGAAGATTAACATTAATAAAATTCTTGAACAGTACAAAATGAAATGAGCAAACTGTGAAAACTTTTATTGAACTACACACTTTAGAAATCAAACTACAATTGTGCACAGAGATGAGAAACTGAGAAACTGAGAAACTGAGAGAGAAAGAGCTCCTGGAAGGAGAAGGAACCGTGACCCCTTCTAGGCCTCAAGGCCCCCCCCTTCTTTGCTTATGCTTTCCTTTTCTTATAGCCAAAAAAATCAGGTCCTATTCGGGTGTGCATTCCAGCCAATTCTTCCACCCAATCTTGTGTTCCCTCCAGCAAAATCAGCCGTGGGCTCCCTTCATCACGGACATTCTTTGAAATGTGGTTCCCACTTCAAGCAAAGAATTACTCCTCTCCTTTCCAATGTGGCAGCTGCTTGGCATCTTCTTCATCTTGCTCTGCACACCATTTCAGCTCCTTGCTCACGGTTGTTTCCTTCACTCAATCATTGCTTTTTTTCTTCTCTACTCCAATTCACACGTAGCTGCTGTGCATGCCATTCCAGCCGTGATAACACACCACTTTCTCCTTCTCATTCATTCAAAATTCAACACCATGGGTGCTGCTTCTTTTGCTTCTTTCTTTGCTTCTCTGAACCAGCTGTTGCACTCTCTTTTCATGGACGTGACAAAGCTGCATGCGTGGAGTGGTGGCTGGTGTGCTTAAGGCCGTGTGGAGTTGCTACTGCTGGACCGTGTAGGAGCTTCCTTGCTGCTATGGAGTTTCTCCTCCCTCAACGCTACTGCTGCCACCGTGAGCTCTCCTCTTCCAAACTCACTCTGCATCCACAGCTGCTGGATGTTCATCTCCCAAGCTGGACGTATGAATGCACAAAGGGTTGGGCCGTGGTGATGCAGTGTGCTGGAAGCTTCTTCATGCAGCTCCAAACTGTTGGGCTCCCGTGTGCGTGTGCTGTGTTTTTCTCTTTTCTCCAGATGCTTCTTCTTCTCTGGACCGTGCAGCTGTTCTTTTTTTCTGGATGCGTCTTAATGTGGTGTAGTGCTGGACGTGAAGGACCGCTTGCTGGATGTCACCCCTCTTTCATGCTCCGCTGGAATGGTGTCCAAGTGTGCTGTGGTAAACGGTGCTGTCAAGCTTGCTGAATGCATCAAAGGGACGCCAGCTCCTTGTTGAACTAGGCTGTGGAATGTCCTTCTTTCTTCCAGCCATGGTGGTGTTTGAGTTGTCCGTGGACCCTGCATCCCAAATCATGTGATGCTTGATTGCTGAAAAAATTGAATGGTGGTGTCATGTTAATAAAATAGAATAACACTTCTCTTAACCAAAACCGTGAATGGAATGTGGTCCCTCCACCATTTCATTTCAGTACTTTTGCAAATTTGGAGTTTGCCAGCGTGACTTGTCCATGGACTGTCTTTCATGTTGTTTGATAAAACCGTGAGCACTTGCCCTTAATAATACTAATAAAATTCAGCTTTCATCAACTCCACTTCCTTTTTTACGTGAGTTAAATTCAATGTGGTGGTCCATTCTTTGGTTGATTCCACTTTAAGATGCTACTCTTCTACGTGAAATGGTGGCCAAATGGGCATCAACATATAACACATAAGAATGAAATGTGTTTCATCCAAACCGTAACACCACTTTCATTAATTCAATAAAAATTCAGCACTTCAATTTGGGGTTTCTCCCAACCAAACCATGAATGGCCGTGGGGTGTGTATGTTTTCCAAACCAATTTTTACTTCTTAAAAATTCTAAGAAGGGAGATGTTTCCAAATGTTCCAAAATATTATCCAACAATTTCCCTGCAATTCTTAATGCAAATAATTAGTCTCAGATAATTCGAATTAATTAAAATAAGAATTTCTGATCGAATTAAGCTCAATTCAGTAAAATGGGAAAATACTGGACAATTAAGCACAATTTCCTGATTAATTCTAGCACAATAAACTAAGTGAAGTGAATAAAATATCTACTCATCAAACATTAATAAAAAAAATGTTTATTTGTTAATCTAGCATTAAGCCACATGACAATAACATTATTATGTGTTAGTATCATGCCATATGTTAGTATCTCATATTCATGAAATAATTGGAAAACACTAGAAGGGGTTGACTAGTATTGTGGCAAACTTTTTGCCAAAAAGGTCGTTTAACAACTTTTTGTTAAGGATTAAACGGTCTACTCAAGTTGTCAGACGCTTGATTTGTAAAGCACTGTTTAAACCTCAAGTTTAGGGATAAAATGTTTTTCAAGCGTTTTAGCAAAGCTAC
The DNA here is from genome assembly GCA_034642375.1 of Vigna nakashimae. Lineage (NCBI taxonomy): Eukaryota > Viridiplantae > Streptophyta > Magnoliopsida > Fabales > Fabaceae > Vigna > Vigna nakashimae. The sequence goes on from CM067765.1 coordinate 29,394,687, forward strand.
TGCACTGTTTTAAGAAAGATAACTCTTAAGAAAGATAGCGTTATGACAAGAGCTTTTATATGATTAAGTTAATAATAACTACAAAGTTTATAAGTAAAATGTTTTGCAAAGCCAAGATAATGATCACAATTATTTTATACTGGTTCACTCAATTAAGTTATATCTAGTTCTCCTCTAAGACCTCGTAGAGAGTCCCACTATAATCTTCAACAAGATTACAAGTGAGTATTAGCACCACTCTTGGTTACGCATAATCACTCCTAGTAACACTCGTTACACTGACTAGAACCGAGTATCACTCACTCCTGGTATCCATAGAAAATCTCGGTATCTTCCTAATATGCTGTTTAATTGAGTTTCACTCACTCTTGGTTTCCACTAGACAATCACGGTATCGACCTGATACGCTGTCTAGTAATCGTTTAACTCAATAGAGTTAATCAACTAGTGTTTGAATTCTCTTCAGAATGTACAATCTATCAAATTGCTTACAAGTTTTAGACAATTACTCTCACATAGAGGATGTGTTTACAATACAATTCAATCTAGTAGACTTTGTAGAATTTTCTCTCTACTTAAAAGTGTAACCTTATAATTCTATGAAGCTTGAGAATACATTCTTTCACTAATATGGGCTTTACTTTTCAAATATTATTTTCGTTGTTCGCACGTCTATTCTCTTTATCTTCTCTTAAAGGATCTTCAATTCGTAGGCTTCATGAGAAAGTATATGTTAGATAATGTACTTTTTTATCTTCGGATCTTCATAGCCTTTTCATAGATAGCAGCCATAAATTGAAGTTAACTCTTCAGAGCAAACATGTTTTTCAATACTTTAACAAAAGTAGGTTGTACGAAGTTTTCAGCATGACTTTTGATGGAGAGTACATTTCGTGAATGTCTTTTTTATCTCTAACGTCCACTTTTGACTTGTATATGATAGAGTAGGTGGATACTTGAGATAGGCAACTGCAAAAAAGTAGAGTAGATATGCATGTAGAAAAGTATGTCATTTTTCTTATCACTTTTGTTGTTTTGAGACGTTGTGTTTACTAACAATGCTTTGTTTAGTGATCTCTATTTGGTTTAAGAGTGCGTTTAGCAAGGTGTCATTCAACACTTTTGTTTTTGGAGTGTTGTTTATATCTTTTATCGTGTTTATCAAAAACATCATTTTGCACAATGTATAGTGAAAGCTCATTTAGCATTGTTTAACAATGCAACAAAAGTGCATTTAGCATTGTTTACCAGTGTATAGCAAGAGCGCATGTAGTAACACTCTTTTATGACATATTGATGCATTTACTTAAATATCATTTGATAGTGCATTTACTAAGATATTAGTGTGTTTACTAAAACTTTCCTTTAAACATATAGATTTCACAAAGCTTTTTCATAAGAAGCTTCTCTTTTAACGATATTATTTATCTCATATAGTGTTTTGTAACTTTTTTTCTGATCTTTTGTCATGACAAAACGAATGTTCCTTTTCTCAACTTGTTAATTATTAACATTCATTGGGGTTTTTGATTAATGATCCCTATGAGTTTTAACTATTTCACAGTTTCCATTTTTAGTACAATTTACAAGAAAAAAAACCCTATACACTTTCAATCCATTATCTAAAATCTGAAAGAGGTAAAAATGGTTAAAAAACCCATATGTTAACAATATCAAGTTTTTCCCTTAACATATATTGGGCAAGCAACCAACTTGTAGAGGTTGTACTTTAAAAGAAGCGATCAGCTACTATCCTGGCACAACAAATATGTTATATCACAAATTCATGTATTCTTCCCTTTTTCCAGAAGCATAACACCCAAAGTCGTATTTCATAAATCTATTGGTCTTGAAATCCCTTTTACATTATTTCAATCTTTTTAATATATATTGAGATTGTTGATATGGGGAGAACAAGATCAGCTTAACCCACAATCTCAGTAATATCTGAGTTTTTGATGATGACAACACATAATTAATAATGCATGTATATTCTGTGTTACATGTTCTATGTTTACATGTCATATGTTTTTCTTTAGTGTGTTAAATCTATTAAAACATATTTGAGAACATGTTTGAACTATGTTTGTATTGTTTACTGCATATCATTGTATGAAATATATGATTTTATATATGTATGCATGACATGTTTTCGGGAAAAGAAAAATCATAAGCATTATGGTTGAAGTTCAAAGCTGTGGCAAAACAACAATTTTAAGTCGATTACATTATGGGGTGAATCGATTAAACCTCGTGGGTTTGCACAAACTCTTTTCAAGTGTGCTGTGAGATATTTTGAAGAAAAAAGTTTTGAAAAGTTGTTCTAAGTGTTTTTTACTTAATCGACTGTATGCTTCTTGTATTCGATTAAGTCTGTTAAGTTTTTGAAAACTGTTAAACGTTTTTCACAACTGACATAACGGTCATATTTTTAAATATGTTGACCAAGCATTTATTGCAAGTCGATTGTATTAATTGTACATTCAATTATTTGTTTAACTGTTGCTAATTCTATTATAACTGATTGTTATATTCGATTACGTTAGCAGCTCAATCGATTAAAATGCGTTTGATATGTGTTATACTATAAATTGACGCAAATTTGAATTCTGTAAGAACTTTTGGTGATTCTAACAATTCTCATATCATTTACAGAAAGTGTGATCTTATAGAAAGAAAGGAAAAGCTTCAAGAAACAAGATTGATCGTGGTGATCAACAACTTGTGATTTCTTGAAGAGTAAGACTACTAGGTTTCAAAGGCTGATCAACTCTGCACACTTGGGTGTAACTGCGTGATCAGATTCTGCAATCTTCTGAAGATTGGTTTGCGTTCCTTGTTGTGACTACAGGAAGATGAACGTGTGTGTTCTTGACTTTAAGGGTGCCTCAAAGGGGTTAGACGACAGAAGAGGGGATTCTTGTTGATGGTCTTGGTGTTGACTGTCTATATTAGATTAGACGGTTAGAAATATGTTTTATACTTTTGACGTGAGGTCTCTATAAAAACCTTTATCTTTATAGTGCATTGACTTCTCGTGGTTGGAAGGACACTGGATATAGGCCTTGTCGAACCAGTATAAAAACTCGGTGTTTGAATTTTCTTATCCTTACTTTCTTTTATTCAATCGATTACTTTTTTTACTCATTCGATTAAGTTTCCGCTGCATTGAAAATATTTTATCGTGCAATTCAAGAAAATTTTAAAGGCATTAGTTTTTTGGTGAAAAAGATTTTAAAAGCTTTTGTTTTTACACTTTACCAATTCAGCCCCCCTCTTGGTGTGAGAAATTGAGCCATTGTATTTTAACAATTGGCACCACAGCTGGTTTTCATAAAATATTTGAAAACTAATCGATTACTATTTTCGTTTAATCGATTGATCTTAGAAAATGACTTATGTATCTCAAATAGGAAGGACTAGTGAATATGCATTTGAACTTGTGCATGTTACTTGCAATGCTAAGAAAAATTCTATTACTAATGGCTTTTGTGAATTCTTTGAAGCAAGTATCTCGCGAAACAAGAAAACTTGTGTTGATGGATTGAGATTCAAAGTTGAAAGAATTAATCTACAAGATGAAAAGTTTATGAAATTCCTAAAAAAGAAGAGAAATCACGGGCATCAGAATGACAACAAGGAGAAGGTGTCTGAAAGTGTGATCTTATCATGATGGCAAAATCTGAAATGACAAAAGAGGGTTTGAAACAAGAAGCAAAAGGATCCATGTGGTATCTGGACAACGGATGCTCAAGACATATGACAGGAGATCCAACAAAATTCACAAGCATCTTTAACAAGACTATTGGCCATGTCACATACGGTGATAACAACAAAGGAAAAATCATCGGTGTTGGTAAAATCCAAACTTCCTCCGCATATGAAATTGAAAATGTGCTGCTTGTTAAAGGATTAAAACACAATCTGCTTAGTATTAGTTAGTTGTGTGATAGAGGGCTAAAAATAACTTTTGAACCGAAATACTGTTAGATTAGCAATGGTTCAACTAATGAGGTATTATAAACACAGAAAAGATACAACAATATTTACATAATCGATTTTAGAAAAATCTCTTTCAAATCTGTTGTTTGCCTTATGTCTAAAGAAGATGATGCTTGGTTATGGCACAAGAGACTAGCTCATACTAACATGGGTCAATTGAACAAGCTAGTGTCTAAGGATCTTGTCATTGCTCTTCCTAATATACGCTATGCCTCATAAAGATTGTGTGATGCATGTCAAAAATGAAAACAAACAAGACAATCTTTTAAGAATAAAAGAAAAATGTCAACCACCAGACCTTTACAACTCTTACATATGGACTTATTTGGTTCCTCAAGGGTTAGGAGTCTTGGAGGTAACTTGTATGGATTAGTTATTATTGATGACTATTCTCGGTTTACTTGGACTTTCTTCATTTCTGCCCAGAGTGAAACTTTCAGGGTGTTCAAGAAATTTGTTGCAGCCATTCAAAATGAAATAGAGCTCAGAATAAAGTGCATAAGAAGTGACCATGGGAAAGAGTTCCAGAATGGAGCATTTGATGAATATTGTACAGAGATGGGAATCACTCACAACTTCTCTCCTCCAAGGACACCTCAAAATAATGGAGTAGTAGAAAGGAAAAATAGAGCACTAGAAGAACTTGCAAGAACCATGCTAAACGAGAGGAACTTACCAAAGTACTTATGGGCAGATGTAGTGAGCACAATATGTTATGTACTGAATAGAATAGTGATAAGACCAATGTTGAAATTGACTCCCTATGAATTTTTCAAGGGAAGAAAGCCTAACACCTCACATCTACGGATCTTTGGATGCAAATGCTTCGTTCTAAACAATGGTAAGGAAAACCTTGGTAAGTTTGATTCCAAAGCCGATGATGCTATTTTTATTGATTATTCTCTTACAAGTAAAGCTTATCGTATTTATAACAAAAGAATAATGCGTGTTGAAGAATCTGTTCATGTAGCCTTTGATGAGTATGTTGATCTTACCACTAATCTGGTTCATTCTAGAAAGTCAATAGATGCAGATGAGTCTGTTGGAGAAGAAAAAGAGAATGAAGAAATTCCAGGTGAGGAAAATTCTGAAAATGAAATAGATCCCCCTAGAGCTGAATCAATTAAGGAGTGGAAAAGACCAAGAAATGTCTCGACAAGCAACATCATTGATGATATCGCGAGAGGAGTATTCACTAGGCGTCAACTTAATCAATTATGCATGAATGTAGCATATGTTTCTAAAATTGAGCCCAAAAATGTTGAAGCTCCTATTGTAGATGAAAATTGGATGATGGCCATGCAAGAGGAACTAAATCAGTTTAAGAGGAACAATGTATGGGAATTGGTTCCAAGAACCGAAAAGTTATAGGTTATAGGCACTAAATGGGTCTTCAGAAACAAGATGGATGATTTAGGGGAATAAAGAACAAAGCAAAGTTGGTTGTTAAAGGTTACAGTCAAGAAGAAGGAATCAATTATGATGATACGTATGCACTAGTGGCTAGACTGGAAGCAATAAGGATTCTGCTTGTTGTTGCATTCGTGATGAAGTTTAAACTGTATCAAATGGATGTCAAGAGTGCGTTCCTAAATGGTTATATTAAGGAAGAAGTCTATGTGGAACAACCACCAGGATTTCAAGACTATGAGCACCTAAATTATGTCTTCAAACTCAAAAAGGTTCTGTATGGATTAAAACAAGCGTCGGGGTCGTGGTACGAGCACTTAAGTGAGTTTCTAGTAAATAAGGGATTCTCTAGGGGTAAAGTTGATTCAACTCTCTTTATTAAGAGCTCAAATAAAGACAAATTATATGTTCAAATTTATGTTGGTGACATTATCTTTGGATAAACTAATCCTACACTGTGCAAAGAGTTTTCTAAGACTATGCAAGAAGAGTTCCAGATGTCCATGATGGGAGAACTTTCACATTTCCTAGGACTTAAGGTCAAGCAAACCAAGTATTGCGTTGATTTGTTAAAGAAATACAAAATGATGGACTGCAAAGACGTTGCAACTCCTATGGCAACTAAATGCTATCTTGACCTTGATGAAGCAAGCAAAGAAGTTGATCAGAAAATGTACAAAGGTATGATCGAATCTCTATTGTACTTAACTGCTAGTAGACCATACATCATGCATAATGTTTGTCTCTATGCTAGGTTTCAGTCTTTACCAAAAGAATCACACTTAACTACTATAAAAAGAATTTTGAAATACTTAAAAGGAACCAAGAATCTTGGACTATGGTATCCTAGTGGTTCAAATATTTTTCTTAAGGGTTATAGTGATTCTAATTTTGGTAGTTGTAAGCTACACAGAAAGAGCACTAGTGGCACATGGATATTCACTAGTTTCTTGGCATTCAAAGAAGCAAGCTTGTGTGGCATTATCTACCACAAAAGCATAGTACATAGCAGTTGGAAGCTGTTGTGCTCAATCTCTTTGGATCAAGAGCCAACTAGGACTATGGCATATCATTAGATCAAATTCCTTTAAAATGTGATAACACAAGTGCAATTAGTTTGACTAAAAATCATGTTCTTCACTCTAACACTAAGCATATTGAAATAAGGCATCATTTCATACGAAACCACATCCTCAAAGGAGAAATTAAGGTCGATGATGAGTTGATATTTTCTGCACTGCACTTAGTTTATTGTGCTAGAGTTAATCAGGGAAGTGTGCTCAAATATCCAATATTTTCCCATTTTTCTGTACTGTGTTTAATTTGACCAGAAATTCTTATTTGAATTAATTTGAATTATCTGAGTCTAATTATTTGCAATTTTAATTGTAGGGAAATTGTTGGATAAAAATTTAGAGATTAATTTCTTTTGGAGTGCACACAACAACTAATTTTCACTGCCCATGAATTAGGAAGTGTCACGTTTTTTTTTAGTTTGCTACATCACATTGAGAAAATGCATAGTAAGCTTTAGCAACAAAAACATATGCTCAGAACAAAGTCTTCCAGAGAACTCTAGCTTATTGCACGTGAAGATATAGGCATCAGTTTGTCAACATGAAACACTAATTGGATAGATACATCCAAGCACAGGGAATTGATTGAAGAAAAATGAGGAAGCTAGATGCTAGGAGAAGAGACAAGCCTAGAGCCTATGGTCAGAAGGAGACAACACAAGGATTTGGAGATCTCTCTTAATTTCTTCCTCTCGGCAATTTGAAAGGGGCATCATCTTTTCTTCTTTTTCACGTGAGACAGCAAGAGTAGAGGAGGCATGATGGCTTGGTGAAGGAGAAGAAGATACAAAATCTGAAGTTGGAGATGAAGAGAAGAAGCTGCTGTAATGATGGGAAGAGATGCATATGAGATGAGCTTTTGGAAGAGTGAGCATGGTGATTTGCTTGGAAAAAACTCCTGAAGAAGTAGATGAATATGAAGGTGTGATTCTCGGTCAAAAGAGCTAGAATTGTGTGATTCTTACTTGCAATTTGGAGAAGTGCAGCCATGGTCCAGCAACACATGAATTCTCGGCAAAAGTGGTCCATGTAGTAGTATAGTTTATGAAATTTTTAATGCTTTCAATGACTTTGGTTTGTTTGCACGGTGGTATGCTTTGATTTTCAGAACTTGTAGTTTCAATTTGCTTTAAGAAATTTGAACGGCTATTGCATGTTTTCATCTTCCAATCAACATATTTTTCCTTGTATTTCTTTTATATAATGTTTATGGGTCCAGCAACATCATTATTTTACACCTTTCTACTTTGTTTACTTTTCAAAGATGAATAGAAACATGAAGTGAATGTGCAGCTACGTTTTTTTATTCTTAGTTCTACAACAACAAAAGCTTTCAAAAGATGTATTCTTATATGAAAAACTCTTAAGCTTACGTGAATGAAGAAAGAGAAAAGTGAAGAATTTGCAAAAGTGCAAGTGGCCCATGGTTTTGTTGGCATCTTTGTATTTAATTGATAATGGCCAAATAGTTGTTTGCATGATATGGATATGAATTCAGCAATCACAAATTTATTTTGCTTTGAAGAAAGTGGTAGGGTCCTCTTTGTTTTTCATTTTCTAAATGCTTTATTATCCTTGTTTTGTTGTAGAGAATGTCGTGTGGTTGTGTGTCCAGTAGCAGTCCCTTCCTTTAACATATTGCACTTTGTTTTGTAATTAAATTAAGGGATTTACGTGAATAGGAAGGAGAACAAAGTTTTCAGAATTCTTAACCCTTTTTTCACGTGAAGGGTTGGCCTATGTCCCTTCTTGCAATTATTTTTATTACTTTGAGACTTGTTGACTAAGATGGAGTAGTAGATAGCTTCTATTTTTATTTGTTTTCAATTCTCTTTGCAATTGAGTGGACCTTGTGTGTAGAAGGTAAAATTCACGTCTGGAAGGAAGAGGCAACCAAATTGCTTGACATCTTCTTCTTTGCTTGCCAAATAGCTCACGGCCAAGAGTATTTAAGTGAAGCATTTCTTTTGTTTAAAAAAAAAAAAGGGGTATTAAGTAAGGTCACGACCAAGAGGAACCAAGCGTTTAAATTCTTTTAGGAAACTCATAGAGTGTCACGGCCATGGGGTAGTTTTTGCCATTTTCAATTTCTTTTGGTAGATGAATTGGTCACAGTTAATAGTTGAGAAGTTTTACTGTCTTTCATTTCTTTTGCTTTAAAATATTTTACATCATATGTTGAAATAATTTTCTGTATTTTTGTTTATTGTATTTTGCTGCTGTCATTTTAATTCTGTTTCCATATTTGAATTTTACTGTTTTCTGTATTTGCTGTTTTACTGTATTTTTATTTTCTGTATTTTCGTTTTCTGTACTGTATTTTTCTGTACTGCAGTTTTTCTGTTTCTATATTTACTGTTTTTCTGTAAGTATTACTGCTGTAATTTATTTTCTATTTCTACTGTTTTCTGTATTTATTATTTACTGTATTTTTGTTTTCTGAATTTTTGTTTTTTTTTTTTATTTAGTTTTCTGTTTCAGATTTATTTTTACTATTTTACGTTACTGTATTTTCGTTTTCACTGTAGCAATTTCGTTTTTTTTTTTTTACTGTTTAATTTCATTTTACTGTTTTAATTTCAGTTTTACCATTTTAGTTTTATGTTTACGGTTTGTTTTTACTGATTCTTTTATTTTTGCGTTTAATGTTTTATGTTTTATGCATGTTTAATGTTCCCGCGTTTATTTTATTTTGATGTCTTTTACCGTTCGGTTTTTACTATTTTGAATTTTACTTCACCATTTTTAATTTCTAGTTTTATTTAAGTTTTAATCGCAACCAAAAACAACCAATCAAAACCCCCCCTCGTTTTCTTTTGACCTGAAACTGAACCCTAAAAAATTGGTCCTTGTGAGACGACCTAGGAGTCAATTCCTAGCACTGTACTGCATTTTAATTGCACGTAAAATTTGATCGGCCGCGACAGCTGTATCAAATTTTGGCGCCGTTGCCGGGGACCAACGGTTCAGTTTTGAGTCTTGTGTCTGTGTTGTGTGATTTGTGTATGTGTTTGTGATAGTGTTGTTTTGCTACCTTGTGTTTATTTCTGTGGTTTGAATTTTCTGTGCTATTGTTTCATGATTACAGGGTGTCGTGATTTAGTGCATGACTAGAGGAAATCCTGGATTCATACCACCCTTTGATCCTGAGATTGATAGGACTTTTCATAGCTTAATTAGGCATTCTAGGAATTTGTCTTTAGAGTCTGTTTTTGAACCTGTTCCATTAGATATTGTGCATCCTACTATTGAGTACTCTGTGCATACTGCATCTACTGCATCTGTACTTGATTCTGATTCTGTTGTTTTTCACACTGAGAACAATATGGCACAACCTCCACCTCGCGAGAGGACTTTTAGGGAGATGGCTGCACCTGATTTTGATATTGAAAGCTTGTGCATCCAATATCCTGATGAGGACGTTCCGTATGTTCTCAAGACTGGACTGATCCATTTGTTGCCCAAGTTTCATGGTCTTGCAGGTGCGAGTCCACATAAGCATTTGAAGGAATTCCTGGTTGTCTGTTCCAGTATGAAACCGCACGATGTTCCTGAAGAGCACGTCTTCTTGAAGGCATTCCCTCATTCATTGGAAAATGTTGCTAAGGATTGGTTGTATAGTTTAGCGCCGAGATCCATTGCTAGCTGGGATGATCTGAAGAGGCTGTTCTTGGAGAAATTTTTCCCAGCATCCCGGACCACAGCTATCAGGAAAGACATAACTGGGATTAGACAGCTTAGTGGAGAGAACCTGTACGAATATTGGGAGAGATTCAAGACACTTTGTGCTAGCTGCCCCCACCATCAGATACCTGAACAACTCCTTATTCAGTATTTCTACGAGGGTTTGAACAACATGGATCGAGGTATGATCGATGCTGCCTGTGGTGGAGCTCTTGGAGACATCACACCTGCTGAGGCCAGACCATTGATTGAGAAGATGGCCTCCAACTCCCAGCAGTTTAGCAACAGGAATGATGCCATTGTGGTGAAGGGCGTACAAGATATTGCCCAGTCTTTATCAGCTGTTGAAAGCAAGTTAGAAGGCCAGATTAACTCTCTTGCGAAGATGGTGACACAGTTGACTACCAACCAGAGATCGACATCTCAATCTGCATCTGTTGCACGACTATGTGCTATTTGTCCTTCCAGTGACCACTACACAGATGCATGTCCTTCTTTGCAACATCCTGCTGCCTCTGATGTGCCTCAGGCTTATACTACAAACATCTACAACAACAGGCAGCCACAATAGCAAAATCATGACTTGTCCAGCAACAGGTACAACCCAGGGTGGAGGAATCACCCCAATCTTAGATGGAACAATGCGCCACAGCAACAGCAGCAGGCACCACCTTTTCAGAATGCTGGAACACCTAACAGATATGTGCCTCCACCCATGCAACAACACCAAAGGCAACAACAACAGCAACAACAAGAGGCACCTGCCCAACCAGCTGCCCAACCTTCCACTTCGTCTGAACCTTCATTGGAAGAGTTAGTGAGACAGATGACTGTGCAAAACCTGCAGTTTCAGAAAGATAACATGCAGTTTCAGAAAGACAACATGCAATTTCAGCAGGAGACTAGAGCGTCCATACAGAGCCTCACTAACCAGATAGGTCAGATGGCCACTCAGATAAACCAGGCGCAGTCTCAAAATTCTAGTAAGTTACCATCGCAGACTGTGCAGAATCCAAGAAATGTGAGTGCCATAACCCTCAGATCAGGGAAGCAGATTGTTGTACCTTCAGAGCCCGCCTCTATACCGACACCCGTGCCTGCTACTTCTCACAAAAAGGAGGACCAAACTGGTCCAAGCAGGACATTTGAGGCAGGTGAATCTTCTTCTCCAGTCGGTGGTTCTTCTTCAGGAGGATCTCCTCCCTTAACCACCACTACTGCTGCCACACCATCTCCATTGATTGACCGACCTATCCCTCTTCCATTCCCTTCACGACCACTTCCTAGCAAAAAGATGGAAGAGGTAGATAAAGAAATTCTGGAGACCTTCAGGAAGGTGGAGGTGAACATACCTCTACTTGATGCAATCAAGCAGATACCAAAGTATGCAAAATTCTTGAAGGAGTTGTGCACACACAAGAGGAAGATGAAGGGAAATGAAAGGATTAGCATGGGAAGAAATGTATCTGCACTTATTGGTAAGTCGGTCCCGCACATTCCTGAAAAGTGCAAAGATCCAGGTATATTTTGCATTCCTTGTGTGATTGGAAATAATAAATTTGAGAATGCCATGCTTGATTTGGGTGCTTCTGTTAATGTCATGCCTTTGTCTATATATGAATCTTTATCTCTTGGTCCTTTGCAAACCACGGGTGTGGTCATTCAGTTGGCTAATAGGAGTGTTACTCACCCAACAGGTTTCATAGAAGATGTCTTGGTAAGGGTTGGTGAATTGATTTTTCCTGCTGATTTTTATGTTTTGGAAATGGAGGAGGGATTCTCTCATGGATCCGCTCCCATTATTTTAGGCAGGCCATTCTTGAAAACTGCCCGAACTAAGATTGATGTATATGATGGAACTTTGTCTATGGAATTTGCTGATATTGTTGTTCATTTTAATATCTTTGATGCAATGAAATTTCCAGCTGAGGACCATTCTCTGTTTAGGATTGATACATTGGACGACATTATTGATGAATTTGTTGTTGACAACTTTAATTCTGTGCATGAGAAGAAGCATTCTTTTCTATCTTCTTTACATTCATGTATTGAATCTGGATTCGAATCAAGTTTTGAGAATGATGTTGATAATGTTGTGGATTTTGATGAGGATTGTGATGTCCAGGATATTGATGCTATGAATGATATTGATGATGTTGTTGAAATATCTGAGATGGACATTGATTTGGATTGTGATGAGATAAGTGTTCTGCCTTTACCTGTACACTCTTTAGAGTCAGAATGCATTAACAATGTTGCAGGAAGTACACTTGAATCTGACTTGCAGGCACCCACTCTTGAGCTGAAACAGCTACCAGATAACCTCAAGTACGTGTACTTGGAGGATGATGAAAAGAAACCGGTGATCATTTCTACCTCCCTTGATTCTGTTCAAGAGGAGAAGTTGCTTGGTATACTGAGGAACAACAAGAAGGCCATTGGTTGGAGTTTGGCTGACATACCTGGTATTAGTCCATCCACATGCATGCATAGAATTCTTTTGGAAGAAGGGGCAAAGCCAGTGAGACAGCCACAAAGAAGGCAAAACCCCGTGATCATGGAAGTCATCAAGAAGGAGGTGACCAAGCTTTTGCAAGCAGGAATCATCTATCCTATTTCAGACAGTCAGTGGGTGAGCCCCATCCATGTCGTACCCAAGAAAACTGGCCTCACTGTGGTGAAGAATGAGAGGGATGAGCTTATCCCAACTAGAGTGCAGAACAGCTGGAGAGTCTGCATTGACTATAGGAGGCTCAACCAAGCAACCAGGAAAGATCATTTTCCCTTGCCATTCATTGATCAGATGCTGGAGCGCCTGGCAGGTAAATCTCATTATTGTTTTCTTGATGGTTTTTCTGGATATTTTCAGATCAATATTGCTCCTGAGGATCAAGAGAAAACCACATTCACCTGCCCCTTTGGCACTTTTGCCTATCGGAGGATGCCCTTTGGTCTATGCAACGCTCCTGGTACCTTTCAACGGTGCATGCTTAGCATTTTTAGTGACTTTCTTGAGAGTTGTATAGAGGTGTTTATGGATGATTTTACTGTGTATGGATCTTCTTTTGATGTATGTTTAGACAGTTTGGAAAAAGTCTTGAAAAGATGCATAGAAACAAACCTTGTTCTCAATTTTGAGAAATGTCACTTTATGGTTGAACAAGGTTTGGTTTTAGGGCATATCATTTCTGAAAAGGGAATAGAGGTAGATCCTGCTAAGATATCTGTGATTTCGCAGTTGCCTTACCCCTCTTGCGTGCGAGAGGTGCGATCTTTCCTCGGACATGCAGGTTTCTACAGGCGCTTCATCAAAGATTTCAGCAAGAAGGCACTTCCCTTGTCCAGACTGCTGCAGAAGGATGTTGACTTTGTTTGTGATGACAGATGCAAGCAGGCTTTTGATTGCCTGAAGGAAGCTTTGACCACCACCCCTATCATTCAGGCACCGGATTGGACAGCCCCATTTGAGCTCATGTGTGATGCATCTAATTATGCATTGGGGGCTGTCTTGACACAGAAAATTGACAAGCTGCCAAGAGTGATTTACTATGCTTCACGCACTTTAGATGCTGCCCAAGCAAACTATACCACCACTGAAAAAGAGTTGTTGGCAATTGTTTTTGCCCTTGATAAGTTTAGGTCATATTTGCTTGGATCACCTGTTATTGTGTATACTGACCATGCAGCTCTTAAGTTTTTGTTGAAAAAGGCTGAGTCAAAGCCTAGATTGATCAGGTGGATGCTACTGCTCCAGGAGTTTGACTTGCAGATTAAAGACCGGAGTGGAGCACAGAATTTGGTTGCAGACCACCTCAGCCGAATTGAGAGAGCTGGGAATGAAGTTGATGTGTTGCCCATCCAGGATGACTTTCCTGATGAGAGTTTGTTGATGATTTCTTCCTCTCACCCCACCCCTTGGTTTGCACACATTGTAAATTATTTGGTTGCTTCTGTTTTTCCTCCCTTAGCATCACGTGCTCAGATTGCTAAAATTAAGAGTGATGCTAAGTATTATGTTTGGGATGACCCATATCTGTGGAAGTTGTGTAGTGACCAGGTTACTAGGAGATGCATTCCAGACCATGAGATTGACTCGGTCCTGCAATTTTGTCATGCCTCCTCACCTGGTGGTCATCTGGGGATACAAAGAACAGCTCGTAGGGTGCTTGATTGTGGGTTCTATTGGCCTTCCATCTTCAAGGATGCGGAGAAGATTTGTAGCACTTGTGAGCCTTGTCAGAAAGCAGGAGGACAAATTTCACAGAGACAAGAGATGCCTCAACAGCCTATGCTATTCTGTGAGGTGTTTGATGTCTGGGGTATAGATTTCATGGGTCCTTTTCCTGTTTCTTTTGGTTTTTCCTATATTCTCCTTGCTGTGGATTATGTTTCAAAATGGGTGGAAGCTAAAGCCACCAGAACTAATGATGCTCGGGTTGTTGTGGATTTTGTTAGATCTCACCTCTTTTGCAGGTTTGGAGTGCCTAGAGCAATTGTTAGTGATCAGGGAACCCATTTTTGCAACAGATCCATGCAAGCTTTACTCAAGAAATATGGGGTGACGCACAGAGTTTCTACACCTTACCACCCCCAAACAAATGGGCAGGCTGAGATCTCCAACAGGGAGATTAAGAGGATTTTGGAAAAGATTGTCCAACCCAACAGGAAAGATTGGAGTAGTAGATTGGACGATGCTCTTTGGGCCCACAGGACTGCATACAAAGCACCGATTGGGATGTCTCCGTACAGGGTTGTCTTCGGAAAGGCATGTCATCTACCAGTTGAAATTGAGCATCGGGCATATTGGGCTGTGAAGACATGCAACTTCTCCATGGACCAAGCTGGAAAGGAAAGGAAGTTGCAACTGAATGAACTGGATGAAATCCGATTGGAAGCCTATGAGAATTCGAAGTTCTACAAGGAAAGGACCAAGAGGTTCCATGATAGCTCCATTCTTAGAAAGGACTTCGAGGTTGGCCAACAGGTTTTATTGTATAACTCTAGACTCGGCCTCATGGGTGGTAAGTTGAGATCAAAGTGGACTGGACCCTTTGTTGTGACTAATGTTTATCCTTATGGTGCAGTAGAAATCCAGGATCCATTTGCAGCTAAAAGCTTCAAGGTGAATGGGCATAGACTGAAGCCCTTCCTCAGTCATCCTTCTCTGTTGGATGCAGTGGTGGAGGAGACGTCTTTGGTCTACCCCACCTACCCTCCCAACTGACGCAGGGAGTTTCTTCTCTCCTTACCTCCTCACTTTTATTGCACTATGTCGATATCTGATGACTGTTTTGATTGCTTGATCTGCTGATTGTGACACACTGAGGACATTGTGTCGTTTAAGTGTGGTCTATTTGCTAGGGGAGGTTATTTCTTTGTTTATGTTTCGTTTTTGTGTATTTTGTGGTGTCTTATGTACAGTTTTGCATGATTTTCGTGAATTCTGGACTATGATTAGGTTGTCAGTTTTCCTGCACTTCATTGATACTCTAAACTGTTGAATTCCTTGCTTTACTTTGCTTGGGAGATAATCATGATATTAGAGAGTTGAATTGATGGTGACCATATTACCTGTGTGAGATTTGAGCCATTTGATGATCTTTCTTGTGTGTGATATATGCCTTGATTGCTTGCACATATGTCTTGGCTTCACTCTTTGAATTGATTCTTGACTAATACGCATGTTTGAAAGGGATAAAGGCATTTTGTTGTTGAGCCTCTAAGCCAGATAAGCCTACCCTATTTTGATCCATTGATAACCCTTTTGAGCCTATGTTTTTCCCCATTTCTTTGTTTTGAAGCTCATACAATAGCCCTAAGTGAAAAAACCATTATTACCTGAACCTTAGGGAATTTTGTAGCTTTGGAATTGTTTTGGGAATAAGTGTGGTCTCCTGGGAATTTCAGATGAATTGGCTAGTGAGTTCTCTTCATATCTTGTTTCTGTTTGTAAATATGTGGTGCATCTTGTCTCTTGAAATTGTGTGTTGAACAGAGTAAAGAAAAGAGACAGGATGGAAAAAAAAATGATGAAAAAAAAAATGATGAAAAACAGAAAAAAATTGTGAACAACGGTGAATAATGGAGTTAACTAGAGGATGGAATTAGAGGTTGTAGGTGAGTTTGAATGTGTTTATACTTGTTCCCCATTGCTCATCTATCCCTTATGGTTTATAGCTTTTCATCCAGATATATCCTCCCTTGTCCTTGACCCCATTATGACCATAAAAAGACCTTTTGATTTGAACATGCGTATCTGTTTGAGTGTTGATATTAGAGGCTTGCCAAGCCTATTTGTGTTTGCTTTCTTGAGTTCATTGAGTGACATTGATTTACCTTAAACACTTGAGAGAAACACTGATTGTGTACATCTGTGAGGCTCTGTTTCTGTCGATTCATCTCTTGAACTGATTGATTGTTTCCCTTGTACTGAACTGTTTGGATGATGCTTTGAGTATTTGCTTTCATTGATTTTGTGTAGGATTCTGCCTGTACCTTTTACTGTCCAGATTTTGTGAAGATTGTGAAAGTGTGTTTCTGTTTTGGAGTCTTTGTTGTCTGGTTGTCGAGTCTGTGTCATTTCTCTGTTGTTTGAATAACCCCCTGGTTTTCGTCTTGGTTTTGCCCAGGAGTGCAAAAGTCTAAGTGTGGTCTATTTTGATGAGTTGATATTTTCTGCACTGCACTTAGTTTATTGTGCTAGAGTTAATCAGGGAAGTGTGCTCAAATATCCAATATTTTCCCATTTTTCTGTACTGTGTTTAATTTGACCAGAAATTCTTATTTGAATTAATTTGAATTATCTGAGTCTAATTATTTGCAATTTTAATTGTAGGGAAATTGTTGGATAAAAATTTAGAGATTAATTTCTTTTGGAGTGCACACAACAACTAATTTTCACTGCCCATGAATTAGGAAGTGTCACGTTTTTTTTTAGTTTGCTACATCACATTGAGAAAATGCATAGTAAGCTTTAGCAACAAAAACATATGCTCAGAACAAAGTCTTCCAGAGAACTCTAGCTTATTGCACGTGAAGATATAGGCATCAGTTTGTCAACATGAAACACTAATTGGATAGATACATCCAAGCACAGGGAATTGATTGAAGAAAAATGAGGAAGCTAGATGCTAGGAGAAGAGACAAGCCTAGAGCCTATGGTCAGAAGGAGACAACACAAGGATTTGGAGATCTCTCTTAATTTCTTCCTCTCGGCAATTTGAAAGGGGCATCATCTTTTCTTCTTTTTCACGTGAGACAGCAAGAGTAGAGGAGGCATGATGGCTTGGTGAAGGAGAAGAAGATACAAAATCTGAAGTTGGAGATGAAGAGAAGAAGCTGCTGTAATGATGGGAAGAGATGCATATGAGATGAGCTTTTGGAAGAGTGAGCATGGTGATTTGCTTGGAAAAAACTCCTGAAGAAGTAGATGAATATGAAGGTGTGATTCTCGGTCAAAAGAGCTAGAATTGTGTGATTCTTACTTGCAATTTGGAGAAGTGCAGCCATGGTCCAGCAACACATGAATTCTCGGCAAAAGTGGTCCATGTAGTAGTATAGTTTATGAAATTTTTAATGCTTTCAATGACTTTGGTTTGTTTGCACGGTGGTATGCTTTGATTTTCAGAACTTGTAGTTTCAATTTGCTTTAAGAAATTTGAACGGCTATTGCATGTTTTCATCTTCCAATCAACATATTTTTCCTTGTATTTCTTTTATATAATGTTTATGGGTCCAGCAACATCATTATTTTACACCTTTCTACTTTGTTTACTTTTCAAAGATGAATAGAAACATGAAGTGAATGTGCAGCTACGTTTTTTTATTCTTAGTTCTACAACAACAAAAGCTTTCAAAAGATGTATTCTTATATGAAAAACTCTTAAGCTTACGTGAATGAAGAAAGAGAAAAGTGAAGAATTTGCAAAAGTGCAAGTGGCCCATGGTTTTGTTGGCATCTTTGTATTTAATTGATAATGGCCAAATAGTTGTTTGCATGATATGGATATGAATTCAGCAATCACAAATTTATTTTGCTTTGAAGAAAGTGGTAGGGTCCTCTTTGTTTTTCATTTTCTAAATGCTTTATTATCCTTGTTTTGTTGTAGAGAATGTCGTGTGGTTGTGTGTCCAGTAGCAGTCCCTTCCTTTAACATATTGCACTTTGTTTTGTAATTAAATTAAGGGATTTACGTGAATAGGAAGGAGAACAAAGTTTTCAAAATTCTTAACCCTTTTTTCACGTGAAGGGTTGGCCTATGTCCCTTCTTGCAATTATTTTTATTACTTTGAGACTTGTTGACTAAGATGGAGTAGTAGATAGCTTCTATTTTTATTTGTTTTCAATTCTCTTTGCAATTGAGTGGACCTTGTGTGTAGAAGGTAAAATTCACGTCTGGAAGGAAGAGGCAACCAAATTGCTTGACATCTTCTTCTTTGCTTGCCAAATAGCTCACGGCCAAGAGTATTTAAGTGAAGCATTTCTTTTGTTTAAAAAAAAAAAGGGGTATTAAGTAAGGTCACGACCAAGAGGAACCAAGCGTTTAAATTCTTTTAGGAAACTCATAGAGTGTCACGGCCATGGGGTAGTTTTTGCCATTTTCAATTTCTTTTGGTAGATGAATTGGTCACAGTTAATAGTTGAGAAGTTTTACTGTCTTTCATTTCTTTTGCTTTAAAATATTTTACATCATATGTTGAAATAATTTTCTGTATTTTTGTTTATTGTATTTTGCTGCTGTCATTTTAATTCTGTTTCCATATTTGAATTTTACTGTTTTCTGTATTTGCTGTTTTACTGTATTTTTATTTTCTGTATTTTCGTTTTCTGTACTGTATTTTTCTGTACTGCAGTTTTTCTGTTTCTATATTTACTGTTTTGCTGTAAGTATTACTGCTGTAATTTATTTTCTGTTTCTACTGTTTTCTGTATTTATTATTTACTGTATTTTTGTTTTCTGAATTTTTGTTTTTTTTTTTATTTAGTTTTCTGTTTCAGATTTATTTTTACTATTTTACGTTACTGTATTTTCGTTTTCACTGTAGCAATTTCGTTTTTTTTTTTTTTACTATTTAATTTCATTTTACTGTTTTAATTTCAGTTTTACCATTTTAGTTTTATGTTTACGGTTTGTTTTTACTGATTCTTTTATTTTTGCGTTTAATGTTTTATGTTTTATGCATGTTTAATGTTCCCGCGTTTATTTTATTTTGATGTCTTTTACCGTTCGGTTTTTACTATTTTGAATTTTACTTCACCATTTTTAATTTCTAGTTTTATTTAAGTTTTAATCGCAACCAAAAACAACCAATCAAAACCCCCCCTCGTTTTCTTTTGACCTGAAACTGAACCCTAAAAAATTGGTCCTTGTGAGACGACCTAGGAGTCAATTCCTAGCACTGTACTGCATTTTAATTGCACGTAAAATTTGATCGGCCGCGACAGCTGTATCAGTCGAATATGTAGATACCTTACATCAATGGGCAGATATTTTCACAAAACAATTGAACAAAGAAAGATTTTGTACAATTCGAAATGAACTAGGAATTTTGGATGATAATAGTATAAATAGCATTTAAATTGATTACACTATGATTCTATGCAAATGTGTTACATTTTACTATTACATTCATATCTTTGCATACTCATACATTATCTGTGATAATTCATGCATTATATTGATTCTAAAATGCTTGATCTATAACGACCATGAAAGGTTTTGCAGGAACATTTCTTGTTAGGAATTTTGGATGATAATAGTATAAATAGCATTTAAATTGATTACACTATGATTCTATGCAAATGTGTTACATTTTACTATTACATTCATATCTTTGCATACTCATACATTATCTGTGATAATTCATGCATTATATTGATTCTAAAATGCTTGATCTATAACGACCGTGAAAGGTTTTGCAGGAACATTTCTTGTTGGCTACATGAAACTAGAAAGTCAACAATATGCTACATTAAGAAATCGATTATGATTGTGATCAAATCGATTGAGTTTCGAAACTGGTTTGAAGATTCCAAACTTTGGGATATTTGTTATCTTTAAACCTTGCTTTAGAAAGTCAACTTATTTTTGCTCCCACAATTACAGCCCCTAATTGGTCTTTACCATTTGAAATGATGTGTGATGCTAGTGATTATGTTGTGGGTGTTGTATTAGGACAAAGAAAAGAAAAAGTTTTTCACGTTATATATTATGCTAGTCGTGTTTTGAATGAAGCTCGAAAGAATTATGCCACGACTGAAAAAGAATTGCTTGCAGTAGTGTTTGCTTTCGATAAATTTAGATCTTATCTTGTTGGGTCTAAGGTTATTGTTTACACTGATCATGCTGCTTTGAGATATATGTTTGCTAAGTAGGATGCCAAGCCACGATTAATTCGGTGGATTCTCTTATTACAAGAGTTTGACTTAGAAATCCGAGATAAGCAAGGTAAGAAAAATTGTGTTGCATATCACCTGTCAAGATTGAAATTTAATGACATGAACCAGGATATGAGGCCTATTTCAGAGGAATTTCCAGATGAGAAATTATTAGGTATTACTTCCTTGCAATGGTTTGCAGATTTTGCCAATTTTAAAGCAGGTGGTATAATTCCTCATGGTCTTACTTTTGAGCAAAGAAATTTTTTTTTGGATGATGTTAAATCTTATTTTTGGGATGATCCTTTGTTGTTTAAAAGATGTGGTGATGGTATCATTAGGACATGTGTCCCTGAAAATGAATTTGAGAATATTCTTTGGCATTGTCATGGGTAAGATTATGGGGGACATTTTAGTGTTGAAAAAACAGCTTCTAAAGTCTTACAAAGTGGATTTTATTGGCCTACCCTCTTTAAATATGCTTATAACTTTATTAAACATTGTGATAGATGCCAAAGGGTAGGAAATATTTCAAAAAGAAATGAGATGCCCTTAAACAATATACTTGAAGTAGAAATTTTTGATGTTTGGGGTATATTTTATGGGACCTTTTCCTCTTTCTTTCTCAAACCAATACATATTAGTAGTTGTGGATTATGTGTCTAAATGGGTAGAAGCTATTGCTTTACCAAGAAATGATGCTAAGGTAGTGGTTTCTTTCATGAAGAAATATATTTTTTCTAGATTTGGGTACCTAGAGCAATCGTTAGTGATGGAGGTTTACATTTTCATAATAAAATATTTGCATCAATTTTGGGAAAATATGGTGTTAGACACAAGATAGCTACCCCGTACCATCCCCAAACCAGTGGACAAGTGGAAATTTCTAATAGGGAGTTGAAGCGAATTTTAGAAAAAGTTGTGAGCTCATCTAGAAAAGACTGGTCTAGAAAATTAGATGATGTACTTTGGGCTTATCGTACAACTTTTAAAACTCCTATTGGAATGTCACCATATCAATTGATGTATGGAAAATCATGTCATTTACCAGTTGAATTAGAGCATAAACCATTTTGGGCTATTAAATTGCTGAATTTTAATTTAACAAATGCAGGTGAGAAAAGGCTTTTGCAATTAGATGAATTAGAGGAATTTAGATTACAAGCTTATTAAAATGCTCAAATTTATAAGGAAAGAACAAAAAAATGGCATGATAAAAAACTGTTGCTTAGAGATTTTGTCCCAGGGCAACATGTATTATTATATAATTCTAGGCTTAAATTGTTCCCAGACAAATTAAAATCTAGGTGGTCAGGTACTTTTGTTATTAAAAAAGTTTTTCCCTTTGGTACAATTGAAATTTCGGACATTAATTCAGAAAGAAATTTTAGAGTAAATGGTCAAAGATTAAAATTGTATTTAGGAGGTGATATTGAAAAATATAGGACCAGTGTCTCACTTAGATCACCACCAAAAAAATAACTAAACTATTTTTTAAAAATAAAAAAAAAATTAAATTTAAAAAAAAAAAAAAACAAAAAATGTTAAATTTAAAATGTAACAAAGGGGGAAATCTGGTGCAGTTTCTATATTACTCTACATTTTCAGGTTTTGTGTTGTTCTTCACCACTGGTAGCCAATTCCTCCACAGCAGATCGCGGCAACCCTAGGTCACAAATTTCGCACACCAGCAAAATGAACCGTAGCCGCCGTCAGTCATCACGTAAGCCTACACAGAGTACCACACTTTCCAACCAGCAACCGCCTCCGACACGACGTCAACCCAGCCACCGTAATGTTGTTCAACCATCGTCTTCCTCGACGCAACAACTATCTTCAATAATACCAAAAGTTGAACCAAGTTCAAGCAGACAAGCACATTCTTCACCTGATAACAATTCTGTTGGTATTGTTTTTCAAAATGAAGAACAAAGGCTAAGGTATGATACTCTGATTAAGAGAGTTATTGTGCCTACATGGTATTTAGATGAAAACACATTGAGGACATTAGGTATGTGGGAGGAAGTATTTGGGATGATTAATAAACTGGGTTGGAGTTCTTTTGTTGCTCTCAAGTATCCTGCTTATAAAAAAATTACATTTGAATTTTTGAGTTCTGTGAAGACTGAAATTTAGCAGGGAAAGAATTGTACAGAGGGGTTAATTGCATTCAGATTGCATAACACTAATTATAATTTTACTCTCGCTGAATTTAATGCAATTTTTGGATTTCCCTGTGGAGGTAAAAGGAATTACCCCAGCGAATTTGATGCTCATTTATTTTGGTATAAATTGTCTTTATCTTGTGCTTTTGCTTCATCTGACTCTAAAGAATCTCATATACATAACCCCTGTTTTCGATATGCTCATTGCCTCATGGCTCATACTCTTTTTGCTCGGGGTGATAGCACTTCTGCAGTCAAAAAATCTGAATTATTATTTTTGTGGGCTATGGTGAATGATGTCTAATTAGATTAAGGGGCTTGGCTGGCACGCTAGTTTACAAAGGTAGGGAGGGCTTCCTCTGGACAAATAGCAATTGGAGGGTTAATCACTATTATTGCTTTGCATCTCAACATCCCCTTGGAAGATGATACACCAATACTAGGAACTTTTAGACTTGATCTAGAAATGTTGGTGAATAATGAAACGTTGGCAAAGAGGGGATGATCGTTATTACTTGGTAATGAGTGACTTGGTAGGCATACCACGTCAACCTCTTCCTAATCCTTAGTTCACTGCTGTGCATGGGAAAGAAAGGTGGATTTTTGTTGAATCTGATGCTCAATGTCCTTCTCTTCACGCTCCTACCTCTGCTTGGATTCCTTCTGCTTCTACCACAACTTCTATGGACACACTTGCTCATCTTCAGCAGTCTATTACTGAACTTCAAACTCAACAACTCAATCATTATGAAGAGTTTGTCCAATTTCGAGAAGCCTGATGACAAATTTATTAACACCGAAAAATGGCGCCACAAACTTGTTTAACAATCGGCAAGTGTGACCGAATCGTATCAAGTAATAAAACTAGGTAAGACCAAGTATCATTTTCCCAAAGGACTCACGGCCTAGTTTAGCTATATGATTTATTGATTATTTGAGACTTGAGAACAAATTGATTGTAGGTTTAAAATTAAATATGTATGCATGAATTTGATCAATGGAGAAAAACAGAATACAAACACTTCAATGAATTAGATGGATGAGTATGATGTTGGGGTTATCAATTTCATCTTATCCACTCTCATATACTTTAGGAATTCATCATTCTTTTCATCAATGCTAATGTCATTCTCTAAATCACCTTGCAAGAAGGTTTATCCTTAATTACGAGTTCATACAATTCCTAGCATTCCTAGTAATTAATTCTTAAGTGCAGAAACTTAACGGCAACCAATATGCTATTGGGAGAAATTCCCCGGATCTAGATTTCTCCGTACGTTTCCATATCGACAAAATCAATAATCATGGCAATGAATGAGTTAAACAAGGTGTCTTAACACTAGGTTCTAAGTGTGTTCAATGAGATTTTTCGAGCACTCTGTTAAAATTCTTTTGAGCTTGTTTGTTGGGAAACTTCACACACTACACAGTGAGAATTGACATGATGACACTTAAGGAAGATAATTTTTGAGATATACATAAATAATTTTTGAGCAGTCTAGTGCATTTTCTTGTGCATGCATGGACTACATACATTGCATCTCATGTTTTAGTGGAAATTTATCATCTTAACACTAGGTTCTAAGTGTGTTCAATGAGATTTTTCGAGCACTTTGTTAAAATTCTTTTGAGCTTGTTTGTTGGGAAACTTCACACACTACACAGTGAGAATTGACATGATGACACTTAAGGAAGATAATTTTTGAGATATACAAAAATAATTTTTTTTGTTAGGTTTCTATGGTGACATTCAATGCATTGGGTTACTGGAGAATTGTCTGTCAAATATCTTTTGTTTAGAAAAAAAACAACAAATAAAAAAAAATTGAGTGAATAAATTGACACCCCTTTGAGACTGTATGTTATTGGGGAAGAGACACTCATTTGAGACTGAGTGTAATTGAGTGGAAGATCCATGCTTAGTTGACAGGTAAATGTCTTCTAAGTCAGGAACCTAATAGAAAATCCTTTTAATGAGACACAAAAAAAAAATTCAAATATTATCTGCCTTGTTGTCTAGTGTCATATCTCAAATAATTAATTGCACTTAGGGACCCAACAAGTTAGTCATCAGTCTAAAACAATTGTGAAATGTGTCCTTGAGGAATATCATTGTTGAATGGAACTTGAGTTAAGAGGGTATTTTTTCATTTAAATTCATTCATCATTTTGTTGCATTAGTGGAATTTCCTTTGCTTAAGGACAATCAAAAGTGTAAGTGTAGGGTATTTTGATAGGTAAATAAAATGTAGTTGCATTAGTAGTTTAGTTTAGGCCATTTGCATGCATAATTATATTAATTGAATCATTTTATTAAGCATTATAGTTGTTTCGGATCATACAGTTGGATTTTGTGTTTTTTCTTGTTAATAGGTGTTTTGTGAGGTTAAAATCACAAATCAGGAAGAATAAGTGCTTAAGATGTAAAGGTGAAACCAGAGAGCATCACAACTGAACTATGGTTTTTTACCCAACCTGTGGATTTGCTTCAGGAGATGTAAACTCAAAACGAGAGAGCTCCATAACTGAGCTGCGGTTTTTTCCACAACCTGTGGATTTAACTAAGGTATGCAGAATGGAAACCAGAGAGGTTCACAACGAGATTGTGGATTTTTCCATGAACTGTGGAAACGGTCAGAGCAGTAATCAACCTCTGATATTACGTGAATTAAAGATTAAAGAAAAAAAAGCAGAAAAACAAAAAGAGACAGTTACTGAGAGAAGTAACGGACCAATTCCACTTCTTTGGAGGGTGAACGCACGTAGGAGGCCAATATAATGCCACGATTTTGGAGGGCGAACGGGGAGGATCCAGAACGCAAATTTTTCTTCTTCTTCTCCTTGGGGTTTTTGGTGATTTTTATTTTCTAGTATGCAGAACTAATTTCCTTTTTGTTAGAGAATTGATGTAGTACTTTGATTGTAACTTCTGAACCTTTCCAATTGATGTTTCATTAATTTTAATTTATCTCAGTGTTCTATTTATGTTTTGAATATCTTTCTCTATGAGTAGTTTCACTATTGGGAAATTGGGGATTGCTTGCGATTGTAAATAGAGCAGATTAGAAATTGTCACAATTGAGAAATTGGGCATAGCTAATTAGTTGCAATTGAGATGGTAATTGTTCTTCATAACTTCATTAAATTTTATAACTGACCTAAAGGATTGAGGGTTATAATTTGATGAATATGTTTGCTTATCTAAGGGATTAGGGGTAAACAAGCTCTAAATAAACTCAATTAGATAATTATAATTTGCACATCAATTGGGAAGGGTTAAGAATTTATATGAAAGTGTACAAAAATTCAATTCTCTAACATTGTTTATTTTAATTAAATTTTTGTCATTTGTTTATGTTCACTAGTTTACTTGAATTTTGGTTGCTCAAAATTATACGAATTAATAATCTAGTACTCAACTATTTCAATCTCAGAGGACGATATTTTATTACTACAATAACAATTGGTACACTTGCCACACTCACTAGAGGAGGTAATTGTTCAATTACTTCTACTTTTGCTCTATCTATCTTAATACCTTTAGAAGAAATGTGATGACTAAGACAAATACCTTTTCTCACCATAAAATGACATTCTTCCCAATTTAACATTAAATTAGTTTCTTGGCATCTTTGTAATACTAAGGTCAGATTAGATAAGCAAGAGTCAAATGAAGAACCAAAAACAGAAAAATCATCCATGAATATCTCAATGCAATTTTCAATCAAATCAGAAAAAATGGAAAACATACACCTTTGAAAAGTTGCAGGTGCATTGCAGAGACCGAATGACTTCCTCCTGTAGGCAAAGACTCCATAAGGACATGTAAATGTTGTCTTCTCTTGATCTTCAGAAGCTACTGCTATTTGATTGTAATTAGAATAACCATCTAAAAAACAATAATATGCATGTCCTGCCAATTTTTCTAGCATTTGATCTATAAAAGGAAGTGGAAAATGGTCCTTTCTTGTGGCTTGATTCAATCTTCTATAGTCAATACATACCCGCCACCCTGTGACTTTTCTTGTAGGAATTAGTTTATTATTTTAATTTTTCATTACTGTCATCCCTCCTTTCTTGGGTACAACTTGAACAGGACTCACCCACTCACTATCAGAGATTGGATAGATAAGGTCCGCATCCAAAATTTAATTACCTCTTTCCTTACCACTTCCTTCATAGTAGGGTTGAGTCTTCGTTGTGGTTGACGTACAAGTTTAAAGTCCTCTTCCAAATAAATTTTATGCATACACATAGTAGGACTAATACCTTGCAAATCTTCAATTTTCCAACCTATTGCAGATTTATGCTCTCTCAAAACCCTTAAAAGTTTATCTTCCTCAGTGGTAGTAAGTTCACTGCTCACAATTATGGGATTTAGCTTTTGCTCATCCAAGAACATGTATTTAAGGTGAGAGGGAAGTTGTTTCAATTCTATCTTGGATGTCTCTTCTCCTTCGTCCTCACTCTTGTGTAGATATTCTATTCCTCTCTTGGAATTGAATATTGGCTTGAGAACTTCTAATTGATGAGCACACTTCACCACCTCTTCATCAGTCAATTTTTTATTCAACTCCTTTACTTCCATTCCTAACAATAAAGCTTTCTCTAATGGATTTTGCCTCACATGACAGTGTATCTCTTCCAACACAAGAGAGTCAATTGTTTCAGCCCTGAAACAGTCTTCTTTGTCTAATTTATGCTTCACTGCTTCATTTATAGAAAATGTTACTTTTTCATCTGCTACTCTTAACATCAATTCACCTTGTTCTACATCTATCATTGCTCTTCTTGTGGCTAAAAATGGTCTTTCCAATATAATTGGGACTTTAGCATCTTCCTCCATGTCAAGAACCATAAAATCAGTTGGAAAAATAAATTTATCCACCTTCACTAAGACATCTTCCACAATTCCATAAGGATAAGTCATTGAACGGTCTTCCAATTGTAAAGTTATCACAGTAGGCTTCACTTCTCCAATACCTAGCCTTTTAAAAATGGACAAAGGCATCAAATTGATATTTGCTCCAAGGTCACACAATGCCTTACCCATCATTATATTTCCAATCTCACATGGAATTACAAAGCTTCTTGGATCCTTCAACTTAGGAGGTAATTTTTGTTGAATAATTGCACTGCACTCCTCTATGAGCATAATTGTTTCATCTTCTTGAAGCTTCCTTTTCTTTGACAACAAGTCTTTCATGAATTTAGCATAACTTGGCATTTGCTCCAATGCTTCAACAAAAGGAATATTAATGTGGAGCTTCTTAAAGACATCAAGAAATCTTGCAAATTGCTTCGCTTGTTCTTGCTTCTTCAACCTGTGAGGGAATGGAATTGTAGGGACATACTCACGCATTTTACTCCCACTCTCTTGATTTTTTTCTCCCTCATTCGTTTCCTCACAGTTTCTCTCAACTTCATGTTTTTCACTCTCTTCTACTGTATCATCAACTCTTTTATTGTTCTCTCTCTCCATCTTACTCCTTTTTTCATTCTCTAACACTCTTCCACTTCTCAATTGAATTGCCTTACATTGTTCCCTTGGGTTTGGTATAGTGTCACTAGGAAATGTTCTGGGAGATCTCTCTGAGAGCTGTCTTGAAAGTTGACCAATTTGATTCTTCAAATTTCTGATTGAAGCCTCCTGGTTCTTGAAATTAGTCCTTGTTTCATTCATGAAATTAGAAGGCTCCTCCACAAAGGTAGAAGTTTGCATAATTAGCTTCTCTAATGCATTTTCCAACGTAGACATCTTGTTTCCTTGATTGCTAGGTTGTGTTTGATACTGATATGGAGGCTTTGGTTGATTAGATTGGATTGGATTGCTCCAAGGTCTGGTTTGTTGGTGCCTCCAATTTGCATTAAGGTTGGTAGAAAACTGATTTTGTTGTTGTCCCACTACATTCACTTGTGCCTCTTGTTGAGTGGCCTGACATTCACCATTCTGATGCATTCCTCCACAAAAGTCACACACTAGAGATATTGTATTAACATTATTTGCATGCATATTTCCCAACTTCTAAGTCAAATCAATGATATGTTGTGTTAACAACTTGTTTTGGGCTAGGATAGCATCCAAAGTATTAACCTCCAACACTCCAGCTTTTCTATTTTGACGATCAAACTGCATATTCATTGTGTTGTTTGTCATTAGCTCAAGAGTCTCCAAAGCTTCTTCTGGTGTTTTGAGATTGAATGATCCTCCACTTGCTGCATCCAAAATTGCTTTAAAAGAGGGTGAAAGACCATTATAAAATATCTGCACCTGTAACCAAACTGGTAGGGCATGATGTGGACACTTCCTAATTAGCTCCTTGTATCTTTCCCATGCCTCATATAAAGAATCAGTGTCTTGCTGCACAAAAGTAGTAATCTCGTTTCTCATTTTAGCTTACTTGGAAGGAGGAAAGTGTTTGGTTAAAAATTTTATAGCCATATCCTCCCATGTAGAAATACTCCCTTGAGGTTGTGATTGAAGCTAGCTTTTTGCCTTATCCCGTAGTGAGAAGGGAAACAACCTTAAACGAATTGCATCATCTGAAACTCCATTAATTTTCAAGGTATCACATAATGCTAGAAAATTCTCCAAGTGAGAATTAGGATCTTCTGAATTTGCACCTCCAAATTGATTCTGTTGAATGACTTGCAACAATGCAGGCTTGATTTCAAAATTGTTAGCTTGAATAGAAGGTCTCACAATGCTCCCTTGATAACTATTAGGATTTGGCATTGAATAGTCACGAAGGGTCTTTCTAACATGTTGTTGGTATGCCATTGTTAATGCCTCCTTTTCTTGTTCAATTAATCTTCGTTCTTGTCTTCTTTCTCTCTTTCTTCTTCTTGCACTACTTCTATTTCTTCTAGCAGTGCGTTCAATTTCTGAATCGAAAAACAATTCTTCTGGGGCAATAGTACCTCGCATAAACAACTAAAAAAACACAATACTGCAACAGAAATTACATGACAATAAAATTGAAAAGAAAAAAAAATAAAAACAAAAATTCCCTAAAATCTACAACTCAAATCTTAATCCAATTAGATCACTAATATCAACAGTAATCAATCCCCGGCAGCGGCGCCAAAAACTTGTTAAACAATTTGGCAAGTCTACCAATTATTACTGTAGTAATAAAACATCGTCCTCTGAGATTGAAATAGTTGAGTACTAGATTACTAATTCGTATAATTTTGAGCAACCAAAATTCAATTAAAATAGTGAACATAAACAAATGACAAAAATTTAATTAAAATAAACAATGTTAGAGAATTGAATTTTTGTACGCTTTCATATAAATTCTTAACCCTTCCCAATTGATGTGCAAATTATAATTATCTAATTGAGTTTATTAAGAGCTTATTTACCCCTAATCCCTTAGATAAGCAAACATATTCATCAAATTCTAACCCCCAATCCCTTAAATCAGTTATAAAATTTAATGAAGTTATGAAGAACAATTACCATCTCAATTGCAACTAATTAGCTATTGATGACAAATTTATGAACACCGAAATACGGCGCCACAAACTTGTTGAACAATCGACAAGTGTGACCGAATCGTTTCAAGTAATAAACTCGGTAAGACCAAGTATCGTTCTCCCAAAGGACTCACGGCCTAGTTTAGTTATGTGATTCGTTGATTATTTAAGACTTAAGAACGAAATAATTGGAATTTACTATGCAAAAGACGAAAATAAACATGTATGCATGAGGTTGATCAATGGCTAAAATAAAATACAAACACTTTCAATGGAATATATGGATGAGTATGTTGTTGGGGTTTATCAATTTCATCTTATCCACTCTCATATACTTTAGGAATTCAACATTCTTCTCATCATTGTTAATGCCACTCTCTAAATTACCTTGCAAGAAGGTCTATCCCTAATTACAAATTCATACAATTCCTAGCATTCCTAATAATTAGTTCTTCGAGTGCAGGAGCTTAACGGCAACCAATATACTATTGGGAGAAATTTCCCGGATCTAGACTTCCCCGTACGTTCCCGTATCGACAAAATCAATAATCATGCATTGAATGAGTTAAACAAAGCAAGCATTGAGCAAAGAGGAAAAACCCTAACTAATGATGAAAGAAAGCATAGGTCTTAAAAATAAGATGTAAACACAAATTCCATATATGAGAGTTTCACAAGACTACATTGATTCCCCCAACAACAATACAAGGTTTAGTTCACCATATTTATGGTGAAACTAGATTAATAATAATGAAAGAATGAAAGATAAAACCCTAGAAAGGTGAAGAGGTAGCCTGAGCATCCAAGATCCTCCTTCAAAGGGGTGGAAGAAAGAGTGTTTGCTTCGTTTCTGCCAAAGATACAAACCCTAAGACGTCCTAAAGCTTATATACTATTCTAAAATTACAGAAAATTTAGGCCCAAGCCTATAAGTGTGCCGCTCAGCGGTAAAGTGCCACTCAGCGGTAAGTGCGTGAGTTGGTTTCTTCCCCTCAGTGGCCATTTTGCCCCTCAACGGATCTCCCGTGAACTCCTGAGTGCCGCTCAGCGGTAAACTGCCGTTGAGCGGCAGTTGCGGCTTCTCCTTTTGCACTTTTTGATGTCTTTTATGATTCCATCTCTTTCCTTCTTCACTTCTTTCACTAAATTCATCCTAAAACCTGCACAAAAACACTGAAATCAAGCATAAACCTGTCCAGCTCTCTTATTTCTGAAAATATGAATAAAAGCATGATTTCAAGCTAGTTTCTAAGTGTTAAAGGTTGCTTTTAGTATCAATTTTAAGCATGAAAATAACAGTTTTTCAACTGTTATCAGCTATGCCCAATTTCCCAATTGTGACAATTTCTAATCTGCTCTATTTACAATCGCAAACAATCCCCAATTTCTCAATAGTTAAACTGCTCATAGAGAAAGACATTCAAAACATAAATAGAACACTGAGATAATTTAAAATTAACGAAACATCAATTGGAAAGGTTCAGAAGTTATAATCAAAGTACTACATCAATTCTCTAACAAAAAGGAAATTAGTTCTGTATACTGGAAACTAAAAATCACCAAAAATAAAAATCACCAAAAACCCCAAGGAGAAGAAGAAGAAAAATTTGCGTTCTGGATCCTCCACGTTCGCCCTCCAAAATCGTGGCATTATATTGGCCTCCTACGTGCGTTCACCCTCCAAAGAAGTGGAATTGGTCCGTTACTTCTCTCAGTAACTGTCTCTTTGTTTTTCTGCTTTTTTTTCTTTAATCTTTAATTCCACGTAATATCAGAGGTTGATTATTGCTCTGACCGTTTCCGCAGTTCATGGAAAAATCCACAATCTGGGTGTGAACCTCTCTGGTTTCCATTCTGCATACCTTAGTTAAATACACAAGTTGTGGAAAAAACCGCAGCTCAGTTATGAAGCTCTCTGGTTTTGAGTTTACATCTCCTGAAGCAAATTCACAGGTTGGGTAAAAAACCATAGTTCAGTTGTGATGCTCTCTGGTTTCACCTTTACATCTTAAGCACTTATTCTTCCTTATTTGTGATTTTAACCCTCACAAAACACCTATTAACATGAAAAAACACAAAATCCAACTGTATGATCCGAAACAACTATAATGCTTAATAAAATGCTTCAATTAATATAATTATGCATGCAAATGGCCTAAACTAAACTACTAATGCAACTACATTTTATTTACCTATCAGTCGTGCATCATTAAAAAAAAGGGAGATTGTTGATAGGAGGAGCACAGGTTTAGCTTAACCCACAATCTCAGTAATATTTGAGTTTTTTATTATGACAACACATAATTAATAACACATGTATATTCTATGTTACATGTTTTATGTTTACATGTCATATGCTTTTCTTTAGTGTGTTAAATCTATTAAAGCATATATGAGAATATGTTTAAGCTATGTTTGTGTTGTTTATTGCATATCATTGTATGAAGTATGTGATTTTATATGTGTATGCATGACATATGTTTTCGGGAAAAGAAAAATCACAAGCACTATGGTTGAACTTTAAATGTGTGACAAAATAACAATTTTAAGTTGATTACATCATGGGGTGAATTGATTAAAACTCGTGGCTTTGCACAAACTCTTTTCAAGTGTGTTGTGAGATATTTTGAAGAGAAAAGTTTTCAAAAATTGTTCTAAGTGTTTTTTACTTAATCGATTGTGTGCTCCTTGTATTCGATTAAATCTGTTAAGCTTTTGAAAACTGTTAAACGCTTGTCACAACTAACAGTCATATTTTTAAATATGTTGACCAAGCATTTATTGCAAGTTGATTGTATTAATTGTACATTCAATTATTTGTTTGACTGTTGCTAATTCTTTTATAACTGATTGTTATATTTGATTACGTTAGCAGCTCAATCGATTAAAATGCGTCTGATATGTGTTATACTATAAATTGACGCAGATTTGAATTCTGTATAAACTTTTGGTGATCCTAACATTTCTCATATCATTTATAGAAAGTGTGATCTTACGGAAAGAGAGGAAAAACTCCAAGAAACAAGATTGACCGTGGTGAGCAAGACTACTATGTTTCAAAGGTTGATAAAATCTGCATACTTGGGTGTAAGTACGTGACCAGATTCTACAATATTGTGAAGATTGGTTTGAGTTTCGTGTTGTGACTACAGGAAGAAGAACATGTGTGTTCTTGACTTTGAGGGTGCATCAAAGGGGTTAGACGGCAGAAGAGGGGATTATTAATGTTGGTCTTGTTGTTGACTGCCTATATTAGATTAGAGGGTTAGAGAAGTGTTTTATATTTTTGATGTGAGGTCTCTATAAAAACCTTGTTGTAGAAACCTTGATCTTTATAGTACATTGGCTTCCCATGGTTGGAAGGACACTGGATGTAGGCTTGACCGAACTAGTATAAAAAATTAGTGTTTGAATTTTATGATCCCTACTCTCTTTTATTCAATCGATTACTTTATGTATTCATTCGATTAAGTTTCTGCTGCATTGAAAATCTTTTACCGTGCAATTCAAGAAAAGTTTAAAGGCATTAGTTTTTTTGTGAAAAAGATTTTAAAAGCTTTTGTTTTTACACTTCTCCAATTCACCCCCCTCTTGGTGTGAGAAATTGAGTCATTCTATTTTAACAATATCCTTAGCTGATTGAGTTTGTCTTTTGTTCTATTCGTCTAGAAATCCTTAAATTTTTAAGAATGTGCACCAAATCCCTAAGTCTTATGTCAACAAAGGTCTCCAACTAACCAATTTCACGTAATAAATTAATCCCCAATTTCACATAATAAAATAATTCAGATTACCATGTCCAACCATCGTTAACTATTTATACACTATTAACAATTTGAGCTTTGATACACATTTCAAAAAGAAAGACTCCATTCAAACTACTTAAAATTTAATGACCGAATTGAGATTCTAGTTGTTCCGTACGGTCTCCCAGCTCCCTCGTGTACCAAACAATCTCCCAGCACCACTAAACTAGGTCATCCTCATACAAGGCCCACCATCAGCTGGCCGACTGACCGACCAATCACCAAGCCCACCGTCTAGGTCGATCACTTGACCGAGCGGTTGATTATTAGGCCGAGCACCTAGGTCGAGTCGACCACATGGTTAGATTATAAACAATAATGACTCATTAAGCCCCTAATGTTGATTAAAGTTTGATTGGACCTTAGGCCGGCGAAAGGTAAAGGCCCATCACAACTAGTATAAATAAAGGGCTCAGGTATGACTTTAAGATCATGATGGACAATAGACATGCACTACTTGCTCTTCCAACCGCTCGGTTACATTACTAACTTGAGCGTTGGAGTGCCTTTGGCAGGTGCCCACCCACACGACTTGGACAAGGTGGAGGAAGGACGACCACCAGGGAGCTTGTCCGGCCTACGTGCCAACTAGAGAACTACTAGGCAGCTCGTCTAGTCTTCAAGACAACCTCGAGTACTTTGAGCAACGTCCGTCAGGTCTTCAACCCGGAGTGCTTTGGGCAACGTCTGTCCGGTCTTCAACCTCGAGTGCCTTAGGCAACGTCCGTCCGATCTTCAACTTGGAGTGCTTTGAGCAACGTTCGTTCGGTCTTCAACCCTATACCTGAAACACTAGTATAAATATAAAACTAATATCCGAGAATTTAAAAGAAAATTATAACCAAATTAAAAAAAAAAAGATTTAATCATTTTGGACGTTCCTATTTCTGCAGAATTGTCTCAAATAGGTCTTCATATTGTAAATGTTCTCAATTAGATCCTTTTTTTTAAAAAAAATTGACTCAATTTGGACCTTGCCGTTAATTGGACTAGCGGAGTTAAAAATTGTATTTCGTGTCTTGATGACTGAGTATTTTTTAGGTTTAATAGGTTCGGGGGTCCCTATATTTGTGGGTTTGTTTCAATTGGGTCCTCCAATTTTGGAAAGTGATCAATTGGGTTCCTAATTTGGTCAATTTGATCCAATAATAGCATTTTCGTTAAATGCAGTTAACGACGTTAACTTTTTTAAGCTGTGGCATCCAGGTGGCACCGTATAGGTGGATTTTTAACATTTTTAATTGTTAAATATATTAATTGTTTAACATAATTCAATATGTTTAAGAATTTCTCTACCCAGATTCCTCCCGAATATGGCTCCTGGTAGCACCTCCAGTACCTCGCCGTCTCCAGCAATGAGCTCACGGGAAACATCCCTCCGGAGCTTGGAAACCTCCCCACGCTTCACGAGCTCTACTGTGGAAACCTCACTCTTCCTTTTCCAAATCCCTTTCTGACTTCAAACCTTCCTCACCTTCTTCTTCTTTTCCATTCTAATCATATTATTTTTATTTTTCTCAAACCACGGTCAGACATTCCAATAAAACAACACCAACAACAGTTGTCACCTAGTCCGCAGCGGGCATCGCTTTCTCTTAGGAGGATGTTGTCTAGCGGGCTCAAGGTATCGTCGGTGGTGGTGGACTCCGCCACAAAGAAAAAGATGGCCACCATTGTCGCCGGGATCTTGAAAGTCTCCGATGTGCTGGTTAGGTCCAAGAGTGCGAGAAAGAATTGGGATGAGCAACCCCCGGCCACGCCGATTGAAACTAAACACAAAGAAAAGGCTGGTTCTAATTTTGCAGAGAAATCCAATTTTTTGCAGCTATGGGTATCACCATTCATGAAAAGGGTGGTTCTAATTTTGCAGAGAAATCCACCCTCACACATCTCAGCCGCTTCCTGTGCCCCCACTACAAGAAAAACTCTAGAACCTTGAGCCCTTGCACCCTTTCTGGTTCCTCTCTTCGGCCTCCATACCTACACCACACAGAACAAAAAAACCGCTCATCAAGCTTCAGTTTTTCATCATACAGAAAAAGGGGGTTTGTGTTCTCGGACTCCATGCAATGTTGACCACTCAAACCCTTCTCTGCACGAGAGAACACGATTTTAATCAGCAATCAAAATTGAAACCAAAATCAAACCTGATTTTGATAATCTTGAAGCACAAAGAAAAACCAAAAACGTCAGTCAGTTCCAACAACGAGATTGGAGTTGGGTGTGGGAGGATGAAAAGAAAGTTTCCCAAAGAGAGGAGAAGGTGAGGAAGAGGAAGGGGAAGTGGAGAAGGTGGTTTCCACACAACGAGATATTTCTAATTATATATTATTAATTGTTTAACATAATTTAATATGTTTAATACTTTCTAATTATATTTTCATTTATTAATATATTTAACAATTAAAAATATTAAAAATTTACCTATATAGCTCAAACGATGTCATTAGATGCCTCAGCTTAAAAAAGTTAATATTATTGAATTAAATTGACCAAATTAGAGACACAATTTTTATTAACGTGTCAGAGTCTGATCGCCTCATATGAATTTTTTTATTTACAATTTTAAATAAGTTTAATTTAATAAAAAACACAATGCGTGTTATCATACCTTTGTTCCTAAAATACCCTTCTTCACTACCTTCAATACTTCAACTGGTCTGAATCACCCGAATGAATGATTCTTCACATGGCTCCACCGAATTCTTCATCTCCTCTGAAGTGGGACTCACCTCTGTACCAAATGACACATAAAGAATTGACCCACATAGCTTTGAATCTAACCACTGGGTCACTTCTTCTTCGGTCACGCTGAACCGACAGGATGGTGGTGATGGAGGTGGTGACGAGAACTAGGTGATTGGAATGATTAAACCATAAATAAATAAATAAATAAATATGATAGAAAAACGGGCAGATCCGGAAAGGGAATTGAAAACAAGAATTGAATCTTTTTAAATCGGTTTGACGATTTTGGCAGAATTTTACGTTTGAAATTGAAGTCCCACACACGTGTACTATTCCTCCTCCACTCTCCACTCTCCACTCTCCACTGCGATCCATCGCCTATCTTCACCGATACTCTGATCCTCAACCAAACCAAACCTAAACCAACAACATGAGTGTTGACACCCCCACCCAAACCCAAACCCAAACCCAAACCCAAGCCTCCCCCACCAAACCTCACGAAACCGAAGCCCAAACCATCGAAACAAACCATGAAGAATCTCAATCTGTATCTCAGCCTCACACCACCGATTATGCTCCATACCCTAAACTAGACCCAGACGACGTTGTGTGACCTCCTCTTCAACAGCAAGAAGCACAAACTTTTGTAGACAAACACGTATGAAGAAAGGGGAGACAACATATAAGCAAGAAAATTAGAACTACTTGGGCCAATCAAACTACTCATAATCCCCCATGGAATCAAATCATGCCAACTGGGTGTATCGATCGTGATTGAAATTTATATGCTCTGGAGTTAATGAGCAAGTAAAATTTTTGACGCAGAGAAAATAAAAATAGGGAAGCAAAAAGAGAATGGTAGTGGAAGAATTAATGGAGGAAAAAAGAATAAGAAAAGGGGCTTAAATTGTAGGGACAGTGACCGAACCATTTGTGTTGTAACAGGGCCCCTTCCCGTAGCAGAAAATGCCAGCATCACACATGGAGTCATAAACCCTTGATGGAGGGTCTACCAGGAGGAACTTTCGAGGTGTGAGCAAACATCACAGTGTGAAGAGCCAAAAACACTGTACACGGTAACTGTATTGTTTGCAGTGAACACAAAGATATGCGCTTCCCTTCATGGGTGTTAGTACTACAAAATCCCCAAATTGCAACAAGCTCACTCATAGTCACAGGAGAAATATTCCCAAAATTAAAAATCCTCAGGAGCACAATGAAGCTGGAGGAGATGGAGTAGCGCGCGGATTTGACGACGCGCTTCTTCCAGCGGGAGCCGTCCCAGGAATTGCCAAGGGCGCGACTGGGGAGGCGGAGGGACACGGCGGGAAGAGGTTAAAGAGGAAATGAATGCGAGAAAAAAAGAGATAATTTTTTTAAAATTTAAAATAATTAAATTCCACGTAAATATGCAGCAAAGTCAGTATCTTACCTTATGACAAAATTAAACGTAGCGTCCGAATTTAAACCTTAAAAAAATAATAATTTTAAGACTTAATTTATCCAAGAAAAAAATAAGAACTAAATTAAAGCAAGCAAACAACACTCGTTCAGTCCTACTCACTACCAGGGTCAAATCTAGCGTTTCGTTTCGTGTCATTTCCCGCCCGTCAATGGCAGACAATAAGAAACGCCGGCGAAAGGATTCAATCGATGACGAACAACCCTTCAAGAACAAGCTGAAACCTGACGCATCGATCCTCGAAACCCTAAAAGACTTCTCTACCGCATCCTCTTCCTCCTCGGTTCCCCAACCCCTAACGCTCCAGGACCTGACCCTCCCGTTCCGGTGCCGCGAGGTGGCCGACCTGTCCCTCTCCTCGGTGCAGTCCAATATCGAGTCCCTCATCCTGAAGATCGCGCACTCCATCATCTCCGGCCAGGGCTTCTCCTTCGACGTGCCGTCGCGCTCCGCCGCCAACCAGCTCTACGTGGCGGAACTGGACCGCATCGTGCTGAAGGACAAGTCCTCCCAACGCCCCTTCGCCAACATCTCCACCGTGCGCAAGTCCGCCATCACCGCCCGCATCCTCCAACTCATCCACCAGCTCTGCCTCAAAGGCATCCATGTCACCAAGCGTGACCTCTTCTACACCGACGTCAAACTCTTCCAAGACCAGGTATCATCTATCTATTCATAGCATCCCACTTCTCTTCCAATAAATAAATAAAGGGTTAGTGATTCATTTTCTATGTGAAATTGATCATCTTATTTGTTGTCGTCATCGTCCTGACTTTGAAAACCTCTACTTTTCATGCCTGCATTTACAGATTTGCATCATACCAAGCTTTCGTTTCTTAGCATGCTTGATTAAGTTGCTTCATTTCGACTTTTGTGAGAAAATATAATACGGAAAACTTTAATGTGTTCCTCTAAGAGCTAATTTTAGCTTATGTGAAACCTAATTTGTAGAATTTCTGTAGTGTTGGCGTATCTGAAGGATGATTTTTTATATTCATGTATAAACTGATTTTAATTTGTGAAGAATCTTAGGTTAGTTAACAATCTGCTTAACTCTGTAGTCTAACAACTGACTGTGTGGATCAACTGCTACTAGCCTGTTTCAATTTAACTGGCGGTATAAAATGTTGTTAGACACAAGTGCGTTAGACATTCAAAGAGAGAATTTTGCTGCATAGAGTGGTCTCTGTCATTTGTAGATTGCCACCCACAGGAGAATCTGCAGTCTCTAGTAAAATATTTTATTTTTTTTTAAAGTTGCTTGATAATCTGTCTATCAAGTGGGCCAAATCTATTTTTTCATGGATGATAGTTAGAAAGATGGTAAAGTAATTGTACAGTAACAGAACTAGATTGTTAAACTATAAGTTTGGGTATTTAGGGATGAAAAGTGGAGC
The DNA here is from genome assembly GCA_034642375.1 of Vigna nakashimae. Lineage (NCBI taxonomy): Eukaryota > Viridiplantae > Streptophyta > Magnoliopsida > Fabales > Fabaceae > Vigna > Vigna nakashimae. The sequence continues at coordinate 29,434,237 of CM067765.1, forward strand.
CTTTTGAAAATCAGGGACAAAAAGCAACAATTGGGAATCTAATAGAAACAAAAAATATCATTAACTCAAATAAATAATCGTTTAGCAATTTTTCTAATGATATTGGTTTTTTAAAAAAAAAAAATTAGCAATGCAACAAATTTATTTGTTAATCAGATCCAATCCGATGCTGTTCTGGATGATGTTTCATGCATGCTGGGATGCACTCGGTCCAGCCTCAATGTTGTTGCTGCAGAGAAAGGGGTGGTGGTTGGGAGGTTAATTTTCAGTGACAATGGGGATATGATTGATTGCACTAAAATGGGGATGGGAGGGAAGGCCATTCCACCGAATATTGACCGAGTTGGGGATATGCAGAGCGATGCTTTGTTCATTCTGTTGGTGGAGAAGGATGCTGCTTATATGAGGTTGGCTGAGGATAGATTCTACAACCGCTTTCCATGTATAATTGTAACTGCAAAGGGCCAGCCAGATGTTTCCACTAGGCTGTTCTTGAGGAAGATGAAGACGGAGTTGAAGCTGCCAGTGCTGGCTCTTGTTGACAGTGATCCTTATGGGCTGAAGATTCTGTCGGTTTATGGGTGTGGGTCAAAGAACATGTCCTATGACAGTGCCAACTTGACTACCCCTGATATAAAGTGGCTTGGGGTTAGGCCTAGTGATTTGGACAAGTACAAGATACCTGAGCAGTGTAGGTTGCCAATGACCGAGCAGGATATTAAGACTGGGAAGGACATGTTGGAGGAGGATTTTGTTAAGAAAAATCCAGGTTGGGTTGAGGAATTGACTTTGATGGTAAAAACTAAGCAGAAGGCTGAAATACAGGCTTTGAGTACCTTTGGTTTTCAATATCTTTCAGAAGTCTATTTGCCCTTGAAGTTGCAGCAGAAGGACTGGCTGTGACCCGTGAGTAATGTAATAACTAAGAATTAGAATGGTGGTTATGCTATGCCACTAGTCCCAACCGCTTTGTCATGTTGTACCATCTCCACCCAATTTACAGTGGAACGTGGATGAGTTCTGAAGAATCATTCATTGAAAAGAAGTTTAAAAATTATGTGGACAGTCTATGTTTTTCAGATTGCGTTTGTAATTTTGTCTTGCTGTTTCTTCTTGTTCTTGCCTCACTTAACAGGGGACCAGATTTATTGAATTATAAGACTCAACTACTTTTGAAATGCTTGTGTTTTGTTCGAGCTAGCTCCAAACTGGAAGCATTATAGGCCTCGTGCAATTGTCTTCGACCAGTACAAGGTTTTGCCCTTGAAATTGCGGCTGAACTTCTGAGTGATATATTAGTATCTAGGATTGAAATGTTTGTTTTTCCACTACTTGTCCCCAACAGCTAGGTAGCATCTCCACCCAACTTACGCTTGGAACATGGATTAATTTTAAGTATCCTAAATTGTTCCAAAGTTAAGTTTGTAGTCTGTTTGTTGTGATTGAGTTTATAAATTTCTGTCTTGTTTTCCTGTTCTTCCATCAGTAAATGTGGTACCGAGTTTATCAAATTATAAAACTTGAGTGCTTTAGAATTGCTTGACTTTCACCTGATGTTGCTCTTAATTCAGAACTGAATTGATTGTATCTGATTAGCGATAGTGCTGCTTGGAAAATAACACTAAATGCTATCTGATTTTGGTTTGGCTAAACATGGCCCAGTGGGAGAACACTCAAGTATTGGTTGGGATGGTAATGAGTACTGATATTTAATTACTAATTTGTTGATGGGGTTGAGAATGCGTATCATGGGATATATTTTTGCTTATAATCTTTTTATACTTTTTTTTCGTATAATAATTATTTGTGAATTTTATTTTAATATTTTATTTAAATAAAGTGATCAAAATAAAGTTATAAATAACAAATTATTAATTTTAAAAAAATTATTTAAAATTTAATATTATATATTTTTATTTTTTATTTAGGTTTATAAAATTAAAGTTATTTTAAAAAGAAATTTTATGAAATTTATATTTTTGTGTAATTTATTTAAGTTTACATGACATCAATATTTTAATGATTAATTTGATTTGAATTGTATTTTAAAAATTATTTTTTATTTTAAATATTTTTTTTTCAAATAATTTTATTTAAATTTAAGAAAAATAAAATATAAAAAATATTTATATGTATCTATGAATATTTTCAGATATAAAAAAAATCATGAATATTTTTTCACAAATATCCGAAAAGTAATAAAATATATTTTTTACTTTTTTAGGTGGGACGGATAATAAGTAACAGTGCTAGCACCTTCTTGAACATGTCATTCTCGATAAATTATTCTATTAGAAAGAAATTCTTTTTACTGTGATGTTGAAGCTGCGAAGCCAGTGGTAAGAAATTTGCACGTTGCACAAATACTCTTATAAAACTTATCTATTAGTAAGGAAATGATAATTTGATATTCAAACATTTCGAAGATTAAATATCTTATAAAACTTACGTTTATGCTGATATCTTATACATAGTTTTAATTAAAAAACGATTAACTTTAAAAAACTGGTCAAAATGAAAGAAAAAGGTTAAATTTAAAAAAAAAAATGATAAAAATGATAAAATAGATATTTTAATTTTAAAAATTATTTAAAGAATAAATTAGAAGAACTAGAAAATCGTGTTCTAGAATTGATAATGTATATTAAATAATGAGACTGGTTGTTTAAAGTATAAATAAAATTTCTAAGCAAATTTTATTATTTTAAATTAGGTTTAATGTCTCGATAAGTCCCTATTTATATCCAGAATTTCAAATAGGATCCTTTCTTGTTTTGTGTCTCAATTGGATCCTTATTTTCGTAAAATTTGAGCAATTAAAGATCTGCCGTTAAATTAGGCAAACAATCGTTTAAGTGTTGATTACATGGCATGGTCAAACTTCAAGTTAATGAGACATGGCATTATAAATTAATTTTGTATTAAAAGTTATGATTGTATGATGGTGTAATAAGCTTTTTGAAAGGGCAAAGTGGGAAAAATAAAGACTTTTTGTTTCTTCTTCTACCTCCACATTCTCGCTCATGCATCCCAAATTTCCATGGTTGCGTTTTGATTCTTTTGAATTGGGAATGCACGAACCTTGAAGGTGGTTTCCCTTGCAGGTTGCGATTGAGATTCTGGCTTAGAGGAGGTGGATAGAGATTCACAGTGGTGCTTTGGATGCATTTTGAGGGTTTCTGTTGTGGCCAAATTTGGGAGTTTTTGGGTTTTTCTGGTTTGGCTTTGCTAGTCCGGTGATGGTGGGAAGCGATAGTTTTAGTACTTGCAGTTGGAGCGTGGAGGAGATTGAATCTTGCGATCTGGCAGAGAGGAAAATGCTACTGGTTATGCGATAGTGGAGAAGACAAAGATGTCATGGCGCACTCGCGGTGATGGAAGGACATGGTCTGAAGGTTCTCGCGACGGTGTCCATGGTAGCACGAGGTAAGATTGGACGAACTTTGTCTGTGTCGCGGTGGTCATAGAGGTTGGCGATTTGGGTGGTGCGACTGGGTTGTCTGCTTTGTGCGGATTGGGGTTCATGCGTTGGTGGCGGCGACTTTCGCTCCGACGAGGATGATGATGGTGGAGGTGCGCAATGAGGATTTTGTGAATTGGTTTTCTCTGTTTAGGTTTCTGCGATTTTGTGCTTTGATTGACAAAGAAGATGATGGGGGTGTGTCGCGATTCTGATGGTGGTGGCTGTGCCTCTCGGCTCTGCAGCGGCACTAACGGTGTACTTGCATGTACTTGTTCAAACTGATGTTCTTCCCCCACCAACACTTGCATCTACTTCAGTAACAACGATTTTGTGGATGAATGATGAGCCTTGTGACTCAAATTTCCCCAATTTCATTTCAACATAGCAATTGCAGAGAGAATGAATAATACCAATTTCCAACTTTGTCCTTTTTTTAATTGAATTTCCATTCTGTTTACTTAATTTTTTTAATTCAAAATTTAAAATAATATAATTGAGTCACATTTTTAATGACACATGTTAAAACAACATTGTCAGCATGCCAGGTGACACAATCTTTAACGTCGTTTAATCAATTTGACGGAAAGTCCCTATTTGATTCAATTTTACAAAAATAAGGACTCAATTGAGACACCAAAAAAGAAAGTGTCCTATTTGAAATTCTGGATATAAATAAGGGACTTATGGAGACATTAAACATTTAAATTACATAATTTCTTTAAACTCTTTTACTCTGGAGTTCTCTCACTTTGTCTAGAGTTTCTAACCACCTTTTCATTTGTTTGAATATCGAAGACTGTTAGGATAATCTTTGAGTGAGCTTTCCATTTCCAGATGAATAATTTCTCTAATAGAGTAAGTTAGTTTTTTGTCATTTTCTTTAATCTCTTGAGTCTTCCTATACATGTCAACCATCTAGGATCCCATGTGGTGTTTAAGTCTTCTTTAAGAGCCTCTGCTGATGAGTAGTTCTAATGGTGTGTTCTGAATGTGTTTGTGTTGTTCATAGGGAAAGATAGAGCTTCTTCTGCATCTAAAGGTGTTTTAAGGCTTGGTGAACCGTTTGGTCATCTTTCAAGTAAGGAAGCTAATTACCTTGTTTTAAAGTTATAAATGTTTTGAGAATGTTAATTTGCATGTTTGGTTTGTTTGAAGTTGGTTGTTTCGTTGATATTGATGTTTGACCGATTGAATAGTTTGATTCTATAGATGTATGTGTGTTGTTTGCATTATTTAAATTGATGTTGAACTGAGAAACTTATGATCTCAACATTTGAGCAAATTGGTACATACTTTAACATTGAAAACTGTTTTTGAACCAAGTACTAAGTAGGGAATACTAATTTGATCATTTGAACATGTCTTTTTTCCCCTTAATCACAACTTTAAGTTTGTTGGTTTCTGATGCAGTATTGAGTGATGGCAAGTTGGCGTTGAGCATTAGTTCATTGTGCAGTTCTAGGAGCATTTTAGTTATAGACCCATGAACGCTAAAAAATGTGAACGCTTTGGTGCTAAACGGTGGCATGGCATCGTTGAGCACTACTTTCACTACATGTCTAGAACAATTTAATTCCAGGTCACTAAGCGACAAAAGGGTATCATTAAGCACAATGTTTTGCCAGAAGAATGTCGCTGAACACCACCTTTTACCCATGACTATTGCTGAGTGCCACCTTTTGCGAAAGGTCTAGCGTTGAACGCCACTTCTGAGCATTAGTGTATATCATGTTTTAATTTGTTTGAGATGGATTACTATGGATATGAGGAATGTTTAATATGCATTATGGATTGATAACATGGTTGTGAGTATGTATGATGAATGTTGTGGAAGGAATTTCAAGGAGAAGTTTCTTGTAGTGATTTTAATAGTGTATGTATTGATGTATGAATTTTGTATTGGAAGTTATCATGTTGCTCTAATAACCATCCAATCTTAAGTAGAGAATGGTGGGGTATGTGATGAAAGAAGCATAAGGTCCTAGTCCAGGGGCTTTATCTTGGTCAAAGACGTTAACGGACTAACCTTGTGTGTTGTAGGGTTAAACCCATTGACAATGACTCTATAGATCAATATAGGTCACCACAAGTGCATAACTTGTCAAGGTATGATATCAACACATGTATCCAGATGGTCGAGTCTTGTATGAATGATCACATGTGTTAGGAAATATTGATATGAATGTTTATATGTATTAATATTGTTATAATTGTACAACGGAATATTCACAATAAGGACAAAAACCAAGAAGGTAGAGAAATTGGTTTACTTACTAAAATTGTGTCTTTTAAATTTTTCTCTTTTTATATATTGATTTTATAACAAAAATCGATTATTTGAAAATGAAAACAAAAAAGATAGAGTGTAGGGAAAAAGAAAGTGGCATGAGTAGTTTTATACTGGTTAAGATAAAAAAAAACCCAACATTTAGTTGTTAATCTCTCTAAAGAGGTATTAATTAATCTCTAAGAAATAACCATAACATACAATCACAAAGAGTAGAGTAAAGGTTAGAAAACACATCTCTTGAAGACACAAGAGGTGAACAACACTTCCTTTTACACCCAAAGGATGAACCACTTTTTCTAGCCACAACAAATGTACACAATCACTTAAGACACACTTAGTGAAAGATCTCACTTCTACCAACATTAGGTTTTACAAGTCTCTTTTAAAAACACATAGGGTTTCTTTATGCAACACAACACTAAACCTTTTTGAAGAGACAAGAGATGAAAAACATTTTCTTTAACACACAAAGGATGAACATCTTTTCCTAGCCGCAACAGGTGTACACAATCACTTAAGATGCACTCAATGGAAGCTCTCAATTCTACCAACACCAAGTTTTACAAGCCTCTTTTCAAAACACATAGAGTTTCTTTTTGCAACACAACATTAAACATTTAAATGAGAAGTTATTTGAAACTAGGTTTTGGTAAAATATATATAGACTCTTGTTTTTACTAATTAGTAGTTCTAATGGTATGCCTAATCATGTTTATTTTGTTCTTAGGAGCATATAGAGTTTTTTGTGCATCAAGAGGTGTTTATAAGGTTTTTGAGCTTTTAGTTTGTCTCCTAGGTAAGAGAAGCTAATTGCATTTGTTCTTACATTACAGGTGTTTTGAAGTTTATGTTTTGCATTGATTTAATTGGTGTTGAATTGATGAATTTAGAATCTAATTAATTGAGCAAGTTGGCTTGTGCCTTGACATTAAAAATTATTTTTTACTAAAGTAGTAAGTAAAGAATACTAGTTTTACCATTTGAACAAATTATTTTTTCCCCAAATCATAAATTTTAGTTTGTTAATATCTGATGCAACGATGAGCAGTTACAAGATGGCATTAATCGCCAATTTATTGTGCAGGACTAAGAGTATTTTAGCTATAGATCGCGGAGTCCCGAAAAATGTGAATGCTTTGGCACTGAGTGGTAGTAGGGTACCATTGAGCGCCACTTTTCACAGTAGGTGGAACAATTTTTGTTCCAAAATGTTAAGCGACAGAAGGGTGTCGTTGAGCATGACGTTTTGCGAAAAGAATGACGTTGAATCCTAGGAATTTCGCTGAGCGCCACCTTTTGCAAAAGGTGTGGAGTTCAGTGTCAAGACTATTGCTAATTGTCATCTTTTGGGAAAGGTTTGACGTTGAGCGTTACTTTTGAGCGCCAATGTTTATGTAGTAAGTTTCTTATGTTGTGACTTGTTTGAGATATATTTATTATGGTTTTTATGTATGTTTAAGATGTAATATGGTGTTTTTATTGAGTAATAACATGGTTGAGAATATGTTTGGAAATGTTGTTGAGAGAATTTTAAGGAGGAATTCTCTATGGTGGTAATATTTAGTGTATGCATTGATATATTGGGGTAAAAAAGGAGTCATCCTGAACTTTATTAATTATTTAGGCTCAAATAGAGTAGAATGAGTTATATGGTGAGAGTCACAAAAGGCCATAACCATTGGACGATTGGTTTTAGGCGTGAAGGGGATTAACCTTGTAGGTGGTAGGGTAATAACCTCTTTGTTTATGACTCTGCATAGAATAGATATCACCACAAGTGCATGTCTATGTTGAAACCCAATGTCAAATGAATGTATCTGAATAATTGAGTTTATTGTCAACTTTTGGTATGAATATATGAATTGTTGTACGTTCTACATGTTTAATTAATAAATTGGTATATTGTGATTATTTTAGATAAACTATTTTGCACATTAGCTTACCAATTTTTTTTATGTTTATTTGTTTATGTGTTCTCTTTGTTTACAATAATCACCTTAATTGTGTGACTACATGAAGAAATAGCAATGGATCTAATGGAAGATGAGAGTGGTGTAATAATATAGTATAGAGATTATGTGGTCATATTTACATTATCTTTCGAAAAACTTTATTATGCTCTTTAATCATTGTAATAATACCTTTTAGCTATACAAGACCTTAGAACCTTTGTATATTTTGATGTTATACGTATATATGAGATAAATGTAATAACATATTATATATATATATATATATATATATATATATATATATATATATATATATATATGTATGTATATATATATATATATATATATGTATGTATATGAGTTATCTATTCTAAAATATAGAACGTGTAATATTTATTTGACTAGTTGTATACTACTAAAATAAGATGTCATATTTTCTATATTTTGTATATGTAACCAATAAAAACATACCGATCTTTATATGTTATTAATGAAACCACCCTTAATATTTGCACGTCTATTCACTTTTTTTTTCTATATTTGCACGTCCATTCACTTTTTTTTATGATGAAAATAAGTAATAAAATTATTATATCTATATCTATACTTAATGTAAATAATTTTTATAGTCTTATCATAGATAATTATTATAGTTTTAAAAAATAGTTAAATTTTAAAAGAAGGTCAAAATAAAAAAAATAATTAAATTTATAAACATTCACTTATAAGAATAAAATTGGTAAAATAATATTATTTTAATAAAAAACAAATATTTAAAAGGTAAAAATAAACAAAAAAATATTGGTTTAATACCCCTTATGTTCCCTATTTTTATCAGGTGTGTTCAATTTGGTCCTAGTTTTTTCATTTTCTGTTCAATGTTGTCCTAAAGAATGTAATTTTTGTCAATCTAGTCCTTTTTGCAAACGGCGTTTAAATCGTTAACGACCATTGCTCCAACTGTGCAAACCCCAAATGAGATGACATTTAACTTCTGCCACATCACCATCTTCTTCAACCTTGAGCCCAAACAAAAACCGAAACACTACTTTCTCTCTAGTCACCTAACCCTAGCGCTGCCACCGAACCCTAACACCACCGCTGCTACAGAGATCGTCCAAAGTCACCATGCCGTTGTGAAGTTGCGCCTGTAGAGAACCATGACAACCATTACGCGCAACCTCCATGGCCACTATCATTAAAGTCGCGATCTCCCCAAAATCACGAAACTCTCTTCAGATCGCTGCGCTACCTAGATCACCTTCGCGCCTCCACCATCACAAGATTTTCTCAAGCCGCCATTTCCAGCATCTCGTACTTGCAAATCAAACACAAGTACCCAAAAACAGAGAAAGTTGAATCGCACCACCCAAACCGCTAAGTCTTCACCGTCAATATTGCCGCAAGCCACCTTAATCTCGAACTCCATTCGAATCTTCATTCTCGCACATCATCCATGAATCATCCAAATCGAGAGCTTCATCGTCAACACGACAATCCTTGTGGCCGTCAAGCAAAGCTCTAAGGCCATCAAACTTCTCCAACCTGTAGAGAACCACAATGAAATCCAGAAAAATCCCAAATCAAAGAAACCAAGAATCGCACCGCTGCTTGCCTCCACTGGCCACCATGAGTGCTTTCTTACATAACTAGGTTCGTCTTCTTCATGCTACCATGAGCCACACATGCGAAATCATCCTCCATTTGAAGCAAAACCACGAGCATCGTTTTCCTTCTTCTCGCGTCGTAGGAAGGTTTCTCCCAAATGCAGAACCTTAATTTTGGGGGTGGTAAAGGGGCTGCCATTAGGGCTGGCAATGGGTCGGGTCGGGCACAGATATTGTGATACCCGAACTCGACCCACATGTAAAAATTCTACCCGTTACCCGCCCCGCTACTCGCCGGGTACCCGCATTAAAAAATCCACGAATTTTTTTCTAATCCGCGGATACCCGTTGGATACCCGGATACCCGTTGGATACCCGTTTATACCTGTTTAATCAAGCCCAATGGCACAAACTCTATTGTCCCTTTTTTTAAAAGAAAAAAACTCAAACCCTAGATCTACTCCAAGGCGTCTCAGATATGTACTTCAAAGAGAAACCAGGACTCCAAAAGTTGTTGACTTCATTTTGTCCAAGCTCAGATCTACATCAAAACATCTCATATATGCACCAAAGCATCTTAGATCTGCCTCTCATCGCCGTCTCCTCACGTCGTCGACCACTTTGTCCGCCACCTTTGTCGCCTCACCGCAGATTTAGTCGTCACCGTTGTGTGTGCCTCGTCGATGCACTCCGGGTTAAAAAGAAGAGGTTGAACGATGGAAATCAAGATCAATCAAAGGAGAAGTGTTTGATCGGTGGGAAAGGTGGAGAATGGATATGTGGTAAGGCACGAGGCAAAAACCTCTAAATTCAGCTTTTGGGTTTGAGCTTGCCTTTACCTGAAAGTTTCATTTTTTTTCCATAGAGAAAGAAGTATTGAATGAACATTGTAATAGGAGATGAAAGAACATGTTGGTGGAGCAGCTTCTACGGGGAATTTCAAATTATGCGGCACATGAGATGATGAAACCCTAAAAAAGGGATTTGGGCTTGGCCTAATTTTAAAGCAAGATTTCACAAATAAAAAGCCTAATTAAAAAGTTAGAAAAAAACCTAATGGATAAAATTGTAATTTTATTTTTCTAACGGTAACGGGTATCCGCGGATAAGGATAGTGTGATACCCGAATCCGACCCGTTAACAAGCGGGTATTAAAATACCCGCTACCTACTATTAAATACCTGTAGCGGATTTTATCTGCGAGTATCCGCGGGTACTGGTTTTTTTGCTATCCCTAGCTGCCACAAAGACTCTACTTTTGATGTGACAGTAGTTAAATGTCATCTCATTAGTCTTGTGCATACATGAATTGTCTGCCGTTAACGATTTAAATGCCGTTTGCAAAAATGACTAAATTGAACAAAAATTACATTTTTTAGAACAACATTGAATATAAAAAAAAAATTGGGACTAAATCAAACACACATGACCGAAATAGGAACCATAAGAGATATTAAGTCAAAAATATTATATATGCAAAAAAGAAGAAAATATGTTTATACTATAATATAAATAATATAGATAACCAAAAAAACAGAGAGCATGTATGCCTTTATCCCTTTTAAATTTTAGCTATTAAATTTCTTAAATAAATAGCTATTAAATTTCTTAAATTTATACTATAATATAAATTTTAGCTATTAAGTTTCTTAATAAATTTAATAGCTAAAATTAATATATAAAATAATGTATAAAAATTACTGTAATTAATATTAATCCAAAATATTTTATTTAAATTGTATATAATTGAGACTTAAATAAGTGAGATGGAAATGAAAAATACCTTATCCTTTTGAGTTCAAAGAACAAATCCTTGTAACTCATGCATTGGGCCCATTTTAAAGTGAAGAGGATTTAAGATTAACCTATCAAGTGTGCACTGGAGGGGTAGATCGGGAATTGAACCCCTTCATAATGTTCTGGAACCTACACCACCCCTTGCCTCTCACCTTCGAACCCTAACCCACCCAAACAAAAAGCAAACTTCTTTCCCCTCTCAACATCCCCTCCTTTGCACCACACAGATCCTTCCTTCGTTCATACCTTTATTAATTTTCATCGAAGCAATTAATATTATCTAACACATACATTTGTTCTTAATTTTTTGATGCCGATAAAATATGCCGCCGAAGCAGCAATCCAAAGCTGATTTAGCGAAGAAGCAGAAGATTGTAGAGGACAAAACCTTCGGTCTCAAGAACAAAAACAAGAGCAAAAATGTTCAGAAGTATGTCCAGAACCTTAAGCAATCAGTACAGCCCAGGGTCGATCCTGCCAAAGTCGATGCCAAGGTACATGATATATATGTATCTCTGTTTTCTTTTTTGTTAATCATGGGTTATAACTGATTTGTAATTTTTACTTAAGAAAAATTTGTTTGTGATGGTGATGACAGAAAAAGAAGGAGGAAGAGAAGGCCAAGGAGAAGGAGCTAAATGATTTGTTCAAAATCGCTGTTACTCAGCCTAAAGTGCCAGTTGGTAATGAAATAATCATTTTATAAGTACTATTTTTTTATCAGTGTTGATGGAAAGTGGAAGCTAATATATCTGAGTTTGCTTTGGTCAGGTGTTGATCCCAAGTCTATAGTGTGTGAGTTTTATAAAGTCGGGCAATGCGCCAAAGGCTTCAAGTGCAAGTTTTCGCATGATTTGAATGTTCAGAGGAAAGGGGAAAAAATTGACATTTATAGTGATAAGCGTGACCAGGGTATTGCATAGAGATAGTTCATTGATGATAATTGTTTTTTGTTTTTTTGGCTTTGAAGACTTTTTTTTTTTGTTTTCTAACTTCGTGGTTTGGTTCATGTTGTCGTCAGAAACAATGGAGGACTGGGATCAAGAGACCTTGGAGAAGGTGGTGGAGTCGAAGAAATCTGATTATAATCAGAATAAAGCGACTGACATTGTATGTTTTGTTAGATTTGTTGGACTTGGAATCTTAACTATTAAATCTATTTCTTTGGTATTCATTTACTCTTTTTGTGGTTAATTGTGAGGCTTCTATTGGATGTTTGGTGCTATTGCATTATTTTCAAGTTGTTTTTGTAGTTTGGCTTGTGCTACTTGAAATGACTGCTGTCTGTTATTTGGCTGATATGTTCAGGTATGCAAATACTTTTTGGATGCTGTAGAAAAGAAGCAATACGGGTGGTTTTGGGAATGCCCCAATGGTGGTAAGAATTGCCATTATAGACATGCTCTTCCACCTGGTTATGTTTTGAAATCCCAAATGAAGGCTTTGTTAGAGGAAGAAGCTGACAAATTATCAATCGAGGAGGAGATTGAAAATCAGGTGAATTTTTTTTCCTTCTTGTTAGAAGCTATGTCATAATATTTTATTAGGTCATCTAACAATATTTTACATGGTATAGCGTGCCAAAGTGAAAACCACGACTCCTATGACTCCTGACTTATTCTATGAATGGAAGAAGAAGAAGATAGAAGAAAGAGATGCCAATTTAGCCGCACAGCAGGCAGAGAGGGCTAAGAATGACCGTATGAGGTACATCCATTATCCATTACCTATATTCACATGTGAATGTATGTATATGGCCCCCACCTTCTTTTACTCAATAAAAAATCGTATGTGCATGTTGTTATGAAGGTGGACACTATTTTACATTGTTTTCTCCTCCAATGCAGTGGTCGGGAGCTGTTTCTGTCAAATGCTAGCTTGTTTGTGGACGATGCAGAAGCATATGAAAAATACCAGAGAGAACCAGAATATGATGAAACTGGACAGAATGTAAGTTTTCTTGTCTGTCTTCTCGACATCTCCAAATTTGGTTTAGTATATTTCAAATTCTGATAACCAACCTGATGATTGCAAATCTGAGATAAATGCTACTAGATGATTACCGTTCACATAAAAAGCTGCAGCGTGACCACAGTTACTGGAATGTTGTGCCTTTTTGTTCAAAATAAATCTGTCAGTTGCAAGCATTTTAAAAAAATATCGCCAATTTGGCTGATACTGAATTTCTGTAACTGTGATGAGTAAATTGCAGTATCTGTAATGGAACTATGAGTGCTACTGTAATCTTTAATCATGATATACCCTCTCATTTTATAAATATAAATAAATTTTAAGTAAAGTGATTAAGTTTTTAGATAAATAACTTGTGTATTGCTAAGCTTTGCTTTGAAATTCACTGGGTCGTTGGATACATATTAGGGTGTTGCTTGAGCTCTTGCTGCCCCTCTATCCTGTTTGATGTCAACTAGTATTTACCCTGATTAAGTTGAAATTTGAATTGTAGAGAAAACTTGGAGGAGAAAAATTGAAACTTGATTCCCAAGTCAACTTGTTTCACTTTCTTTTCAACCAAGCATTCATTTTTTAAAATTTCAATAATTTTTTTTCCTCCATGGAAACATAAACGAAGGTGAGGGTTTAGATAGGTTTTAGAAGAAAATGCACTCATATATATGTTGTATAACCTTTTTGTGTAGTTTTTCTTTGCTTAACTAATATAATACTTTTAGCTTTTTGATTTCAAAAGAGCACTAGAAAAACATTTTTGATGTTTTTTTTTTCTAAAAAAACGTGTGGTTAGGATGTTTTAAAGAATGTTTTTGAATTAAAAACATTCTTTTCCATAAAAGAACATGAATAGCCCTTAACACCTCGAAGTTAAAGTATTGAATGTTAACAATTAGGCTGTCCACTTGGGAAATTTGACTGTCTTTTAATTAGTGTCAAGTCAGTCTTTAGTGCAACTTAGTGAATCAATTTGGACTCCAGACCTTGATTTAAGGTGATTGTCCTCTATAATCTTAACTTTTAGGAATATACTTTCCCCATTATGATATTTTGAGCTAAAAATTTGCAGTTCAGGATAGCAGTACCAAATTGTTTTGAGTTGATTTTGTTTGATTTCTTCACTCCATTTTAGAAAGAAGCTCTTGTGGTTAGTAGAGTAGTGGGAATGTGAATGCCAAATTATCTTGGAGGACTTGGACTTTGTTTTGTATTGAGTGCACAACTTGTGCTTGTTTTTAAAAGCCCATTCTTGTAATGGGATATAATGCACATATAATGAGTTCCAAAAAATACAAAGTTGTAACCAGCAGAAACAGGCACTACTGCATTGTGTGCTCGTATTTTCTATACACTATTTTATTTTAATGAGTTAAAATTTATTTTTTTTGTTGTTTCTAATTTTATAATTCTATACATTTTTAGAATAAAATATACTTATTATTACTAATGGGAAAGAGGCACTCCACTTATAGTTTCTTGTGCTGTTTGAAGTTATTTGTAGGATGTTGTGTTGGTGAGATATGACACTTAATTTTAGCATATGAATAGTTTATATAGATTTTCTATATGAAATGGGAATTCCCATTATATATTGCTATCAATAACAATACATAGAGCAATTCTCATATTTCATTCTTATTTTACCTTTTATTATTTTGAAAATTAGAAAAAGAAAAAAATTAAAATAAACTATTCAATGCCAGAAGTAACTGCACACATTTTAACAGTACAAATTCTACACCTTTTATTATGACTAATTATTTAAATTTAAAAAAGTAGTTATTAAAACAATAAAATTGGAAAAAATTGTTTATTTAAAGTTAAAAAATAGTTATTAAAAGGGTAAAATTTGAAAAAGAGTGAATGATCTGCTATAGATTATTTGAATTTAAAAATTTATTTACTAAAATGGTAAAATTGAAAAATAGTTTTTTATTATTAGTAATTATTTGAATATTGAAAAAGTAGTTATTGAAAGAGTAAAACTGAAAAAAAATACTGTACACCAAAAGAGTGAATCCCCTTTATTGATGGTATTGATTACATAAAATTAAAATTAATATTAAGTATAAAATTTTTACTCATTAAAATAAGATAGTGTATAGGGACACCCAAGTGCAACCATGCCTTTGATTATTCTGATTACTGTAAAGTAGTGTGCAGTTGTGTTTTGATGGATTTGGCCGTTTATCTCCACTATTTTTCCTTTACAACAACATAGTTTCTTCTTTTCTTTCAGTTTATTGAATTATTTGCATTGGTGGTTACCCTTCATGGTGGGTTTTGTGTTAGTGAGGGTATTAAGATTGTTTACCGGGAAAAGTTTTGTTTTCTTTATGATCTAAGTACATTTCTGTGGTGATATTCCGTTATGTACTGTTGGGATAACAGAATGTATAACAGACTATTAGTTATTGGAACCATGGTGTTGTGATTTTAAATTAAGACCCAATTAGAAAAATGATTTGTGTACAAGAAAATAATTGTTATAGGTGATACTCTTATCAAGTATAAAATCTTATTGTTTTCCTTTGGTCATGGTGCTCTGCCTTGAATTATGAATTAGAGTTTTTAAGTTTTTCATCATACCAAGTAATCATTAAACCAAGTCTCAGGAGGAAGTATTGGCCTCTAGCACCAGCTTTCTTACATTTCATTCTCTATTCAATGTGCAGTTCAAATGTGTGTCTTTTAGTATTAAACATGGTCTGCTTTTTTAAATCAGCTGTATCTTTCATTTTTCTAATTGTCGGATCCAACTTCAGGGTAATGGGAACGCTACCCAAGATGGTCCTAGCACCTCAGCCGGTGCTGATGGTGAAGAAGCTCTTGATGACATAGATGATGATGACGATGAGTTGGACTTGGATGAGTTAAATGAATTGGAAGCAAGTTTAGCCAAGACATCAATCCAAATAAAGGAAACGGGAGCTGAAGCTTAATCCTGAGAATCAAACAATCTTCACGTCACATTTTTGTGCCTCTGCTGAAAAGTTGAGCATTTACCTTTAGCCACTCGCTCTGTATGCTTTCACGGAAGGTTTTTGAATGAAGGTTGTGCTGATAATGAAATTACTATCTGCAGTATCGCATTTGATATGAATAATGGCAGTTTCATAAAATCCAGTTTTCTGTTTTATTAGATCTCGTATTGGACCTCCGACATTTTTTGTTGTTTGAGACGAATAGACTTGTGTATGTAGACTGTAACTGATTTGTACATGAGTTTCCTGTGTCGAAAAGGGATCTTCAATTGTTCTCGTGCATATGATTTTCTTGAACCCATCAAAGCATAAAATGCTACTACTTTTATGGATGTTATTGCTAGATACTTTAGGTTAGTTATGCTTGAGTTTTTGAACGGGAGTTTAGTTTTCTTACCATGTTTTTGGATTATTAATATTCTGAAATCGTCTAAATTGGAAGTTTTTGAATATTAATGAAGGTTATGTTTACCATGTTGGATAAAGCACTAGAAGTGTGGTTTAAATATAGTTTTTGTTTCTTTAGTACTTTCCTTGTCCTTTTGTCATAATCGGTATTGTGAACAAAAGATCTAAATAAAAATAGACGAGTTATTTAAATTTATTTAGAAAAATTACGTAAAAACATAAAAGGAATGGATTGTGAAACCAGATTGGGTTTAAGGGATGAATATGTGCAGGGAAAGTATTAACATTTATAATATTCATGTCCGTTGTGTAAAAAATTATTGTAAATTTTAAAATATTTAGTTTTTCCAAAAAAATAAAAAAAATATACGAAACAAAAAGGAAATTAGTTTTGAAATTTTTATTTGAATCCGTTTAACTTTGTTTTTATGAACTTTTATTTAATATAAAAAGTAAAAATAATGTTTATTTTTTGTAAAAAGTTGTTTGTTGGTTAATTTTTTTAATTTTGGGATTTTAATAGTTTTTCCAGACTTTTACTTGAATGAAAATTCTAGTCATAAAAAAAATTCTAGACTTAATATGACAATTAGTAATCTTCAATATTTTTTAGATGAAATTTTATTTATCAGTTGAATCTGATATCAATATGATAGTCTATAATTTTATAAGATTAATATATAATGATCAAGTATGAGTCAACATGTTAATTATTTTTTTTAAAAATTTTAGATAAATGGAAATTTTTGTGCATTTTGGAACTAAAAGAATGTCTTTTGGAATTATCAAACCGAAGTAGTGGTTTTATGCTTTGGAATACCTCATAGCTTGATTTGGATCCTTGTGACAGCGATTAATACATCATGTGTTATCCTATGTTGTAACATCTTTTAGTTCAAAACCATAGAAGAGTTTTTCTTCATGGACACAGCACTCTGGAGTTTCCCATGTACCTTAAATCCTTATTGTTATTGTATTTTTCTTCTGCATTTATTGTTCATTTAAAGCGGATAATTGTGAATTTTTAATTACAAATTTGACTTTGACTTGTAGTTGGGCAGCATTACCAGGTTACAAAATTCAGAAGGGGTGACACATTATGGACCCTTATGTTTTTAAAAGTTGAAATTGCACACTGCTGTTATTTTTCATTTGAAAAGAATGTTTGATTTGGAATATAGAACCAACATGATATGCTAGATGCCTCATTGTGCAGTTGTTGTTCACTCATCTTTGCCCAACTGGATTTTATCTTTGTTGTGAGGTCTTATAAGTGTATAATTATTGGTTGCAGTTTCTCTAAAATATAAATATAAGACCTACAAACTTTTGGGGTGAAAATAACAAGGACGGGTAAAGGCCTTCCTGAATAAAGAGAGACTCATAGACCCTTTAACAAGAACAAGAAACAATTTCTAGGAAAAGAGGAACAGGCCTAGACATAAGTTAGAATACTAATAACTTACAAAGAAAATCATTTCCAATTATTTGGAGAGCTATATCTTATGCCATACTAATATTTTTGAACAAAGAGATACCTTAAACAGTAATCATCATCTCAAAAGTAACTTTACAGTCTCATAACAAGAGTATTTGTAATCTTCTTCTAGAAAAAGAGAATTGTACTCCTCCACACTCAATGAAATAATAAAACTGAAATTTCCTTACGTGAAAAAAGGGATGTTATAATTCATAAATTAGAGATTTTTTTTATAAAATTTGTTAATGTTACTTTTCTACTTTTCCTTGTTTCACATACATGCAGCGTCAATTTTAACATATTATTAATAGTGTGATATCAAATAATAAAATTGGAGTTATCAATTTAGTTCGTCACACAATATTTGGTTATGAACTAAGTGGATTAGGGAAAAATAAGTTACAAAATAAAAAATAAAACTTTTCATTGAGAAAGTTCATAAGACTAAAATACTCACCAAAATCCATTAAGGAGAGAGTCCATTCAAAGATTTTCTTTTTAAACAAAAAAATATTGCTTTTTTGAAATATATAGGATCCACCTTTAACATCGGGCTAATCCATCTTCAAACTCACTTATCTCTAACTTTAATCTAAGTTAGATGAAGTCGACTTTCGATCTGAGACAAGTCACACTAGTCTTGACCTTCAGTCTTGATCGACCTGTCTCGACAATTAAATCAATTTGGGTCATCTCAACCTTCGGCTAAGGGTGAGCCCGAATTAGGGTTAGGAACGACTCAAATGAACTCGGGTAAGGCCAACATGGTTGCAATTCAGTTGGGACTGATTTAGTCAAATTTAGCCAAATTTTAGATAAGGCTGACTTAATCGAATTTTGACCAACTTTGAATCTGTTGAATTTGGCCTTCGTTTTAGGTTAGCCTATCTCAACTGTTGTCCCGAATTGGTTAGTCTCGATCATCAGACAGACAGACTCATCTTGATCATCAGCCCGAACACAACCATCTCAACTTTCGGCTCAAGTAAACCCATTTTGACCTTTGGCGCAGACCATCCCGTATCGACCTTCGGTCCATTCTTGATCTTCGGTCTTTGTTAATCTGTTTCGAGCTTTGGCCTAGGCGATCAATCTCAACTTTCAGCCTTGGTAGTTCGCCTCAATGTTTGGTTCGAGTTGACCTTTATTGACCTTCAATTATGTTCTATCTGTCTTTATTTTTGGCCCTAGACAACTCATTTCGACCCTTAATTTGTGATTCCGTCCAACATTTTTGTCCTAAATAGCTCATCTCGACCTTCAGTCTAAGTTAATTTAGGATAGTCCAACTCAATATATCACCTAGGATGAAAGTATTATTTTTAAGATTTAATTAAAGTCTTCTAGTAAACGTTTTTTTCCTTAGGAGCCCTGTTCAAGGGTGGAATTGCCATGAACATTGACTGCTCTAAGTAAAATATGAGGAACATGTTATCCATTCCAAGAAATAAAACCGTTTTTTTCTTCAACACTTCTAACATGTTACCATTTAGCACAAGAGAGACATAATGAAAGATACATGCCATGTAACGAAGGTACATTAATTTTAGAGGAAGGAAATAAAGTATCATAGAAAAGTATGAGGTACTATTAAAGGATCTATCCAGAAACAATGTTGGAATTTGTGTGAAGATGGTTGTTTGGTCATGTTGCATAATGGTAATGACTTGAGCGATGTAATTCACATCCTCTACGGCTTCTGCTGGAAAGGCGCATTGACCATTGATATGGTCGCCCCCACATAATTCACACAACTGAGATTGTACCTGTGCAATAGTCTTCAACTCTTTAGGCAATTGTGCAAGTGTTTTTGTAAGAGTCTCCAGTTGTTGAGTTAGAATTTTATTTAGTGCTAGCAAGGCATCATTTGTGTGTAATTGTAGAACTCCTTTTTGTTGCATAGGAGCTCCTCTTTCACTGTTTAGCTCGTTATCACTAGTAGCCATATTTTCAATGATTTCTGTAGCTTCCTCTGGAGTTTTCCATTTGATGTTTCCTCCTGCTGAGGCGTCAAGCATCATCTTGGTTTGTGAACCAAGACCTGCAAGGAAAGTTAGGACTACTTCATCTTCTTCAAATCCATGCATGGGAGTTTTTCGTAACAAGCTTTTATATTTGTCCCATGCATGACCCAGTGATTCCTCCATGCCTTGCCTAAATGAAGAAATCTCTTGCTTTCCTTTAGTCACCTTTAATTGTGGGAAGTATTTATTTAGAAACTTTGTTACCATTGCTTCCCACTCTGTGAAGCTTCCCTCTGGAAAAGAATTTAACCAAAGCTTAGCATTGCCTCCTAATGAGAAGGGAAACAAGCTAAGTTTGATCGCTTCATCTGGCACCCCATTTATTTTCACTGTGTTGCAAATCTCATTAAATGTCGTGAGGTGCTCATATGGGCTTTCGTGAGATAACCCATTGAATTGATTACTTTTCACTAGTTGGATCAACGCTGGTTTGACCTCCATGTTGGCTGCTGATAATAGTTGAAAAACTGTTATTTTCATGCTTTAATTTAACACTAAAAGCAACCTTTATACTTAGAAACTAGCTTGAAATCATGCTTTTGTTCATATTTTCATAAATAAGAGAGTTGGACAGGTTTATGCTTGATTTCAGTGTTTTTGTGCAGGTTTTAAGGTGAATTTAGTGAAAGAAGTGAAGGAGAGAGATGAAATCAGAAAAGACACCAAAAAGTGCAAAAAGAGAAGCAGCAACTGCCGCTCAACGGCAGTTTACCGCTGAGCGGCACTCAGCAGTTCACGGGAGGTCCGTTGAGGGGCAAAATGGTCGCTGAGGGGAAGAAACCAACTCACGCACTTACCGCTGAGCGGCACTTTACCGCTGAGCGGCACTTTACCGCTGAGCGGCACACTTATGGGCTTGGGCCTGAATTTTCTGTAATTTTAGAATAGTATATAAGCTTTAGGACGTCCTAGGGTTTGTATCTTTGGCAGAAACGAAGCAAACACTCTCTCTTTCACCCCTTTGAAGGAGGATCTTGGATGCTCAGGCTACCTCTTCACCTTTCTAGAGTTTTATCTTTCATTCTTTCATTATTTTTCATCTAGTTTCACCATGAATATGGTGAACTAAACCTTGTATTGTTGTTGGGGAATCAATGTAGTCTTGTGAAACTCTCATATATGGAATTATTGCTTATATCGTATATTTAAGACCTATGCTTTCTTTCATCATTAGTTAGGATTTTTCCTCTTTGCTCAATGCTTGCTTTGTTTAACACATTCAATGCATGATTATTGGTTTTGTCGATACGGGAATGTACGGGGAAGTCTAGATCCGGGGAATTACTCTCAATAGTATATTGGTTGTCGTTAAACTCCTGCACTAAAAGAACTAATTATTAGGAATGCTAGGAATTGTATGAACTCGTAATTAGGGATAGGCCTTCTTGACAAGGTAATTTAGAGAGTGGCATTAACAATGATGAATTGAATGTTGAATTCCTAAAATATATGAGAGTGGATAAGATGAAATTGATAAACCCCAACAACATACTCATCCATATATTCCATTGAAAGTGTTTGTATTTTGTTTTAGCCATTGATCAAAACTCATTCATACGTGTTTATTTTCTGTTTTGCATATTAAACTTCACTTATTTCGTTCTTAAGTATTAGCTAATCAACGAATCACATAACTAAACTAGGCCGTGAGTCCTTTGGGAGAACGATACTTGGTCTTACCGAGTTTATTACTTGAAACGATTCAGTCATACTTGCCGATTGTTCAACAAGTTTGTGGCGTCGTATTTCGGTGTTCATAAATTTGCCATCAAGTTTTTGGCACCGTTGCCGGGGACTCGTGGTTTAACTGGTTAATTTGTGTGATTATTGATTACTTTGACTTTAATTTTGAATTTCTGTTTTTATTTTTCTGTTTTTATTTTATTCTCTGAATCTTATATCTTCTCCTATATCTTTTTGTGCTAACCAATTTTCTAGGCAATTAGAACAAGGAGCAAGAAAACAACAGAACCTCTTCTTGAAGGTTTAGATGAGAGTAGACGGAGGAGAAGAATCCGAACATCTAGAGAACTTTTCCCTCCTCCGGAAACTCTGTTGCAACCATCACCACAAGGTTCTGTTCATAGCACATAAAATATGGAGAACAACAATATCAGAAGAACTCTTGCTGATTACACCAATATAGTTGGACCTCAGCACTTTAACAGTATAGCTAGACCTAGAGTCAATGCAGCTAATATGGAGGTCAAACCAGCGTTGATCCAACTGGTGAAAAGCAACCAATTCAATGGGTTATCTCATGAAAGCCCATATGAGCACCTCACTACATTCAATGAGATTTGCAATACAGTGAAAATTAATGGGGTGCCAGATGAAGCGATCAAACTTAGCTTGTTTCCTTTCTCATTAGGAGGCAATGCTAAGCTTTTGTTAAATTCTTTCCCAGAAGGAAGTTTCACAGAGTGGGAAGCAGTGGTAACAAAGTTTGTAAACAAGTACTTCCCACAATCAAAGGTGACTAAAGGCAAGCAAGAGATTTCTTCATTCAGGCAGGGCATGGAAGAATCACTGGGGCATGCATGGGATAGATACAAAAGCTTGCTAAGAAAAACACCCACGCATGGCTTTGAAGAACAGGAAGTAGTCTTAACTTTCCTTGGCGGGCTTGGTTCACAAACCAAGATGATGCTTGATGCCTCAGCTGGAGGCAATATCAAATGGAAAACTCCAGAGGAAGCCATAGAAATTATAGAAAACATGGCTACTAGTGATAATGAGCTACACAGTGATAGAGGAGCTCCTATGCAACAAAAAGGAGTTCTCCAATTACAGACACATGATGCCTTGCTAGCTCAAAACAAGATTTTAACTCAACAGCTGGAGACTCTTACTAAAACTCTTGCACAATTACCCAAAGAGTTTAAGACTGCTGCACAGGTACAATCCCAGTTGTGCGAACTATGTGGAGGCGACCATATCAATGATCAATGTGCCTTTCCAGTAGAAGCCGTAGAGGATGTGAAATACATGACCAATCAATACCGTCAAGGGAACTACAATCAAGGGTGGAAACCACACCCAAGCATTGGTCAAGGGCAAACTGGGCAAGCTGGTCAATTTAATAAGCAGCAGCAGCAACCCACCTTATGGCAACAATTTTCTATGCTTAATGAAAGGTCCATGAGGATGGAGGAAACTCTTAATAATTTCATACAGAAAACTGAGTCTACCCAAAAGAGCACTGAAGCTGCTATAAACAATTTGGAGATTCAGATGGGGAAGATCACCAAGCAGGTGGAAGAAAGGCCAAATAGAAATTTTGGGGCTAATACTGAGGTTAACCCCAGAGAAGAATGCAAGGTGGTAGAGAGTGCTGAAGATGAGATAGTTGAGTTAGAAAAAGAAGAGAGAAGAGAAATAGAGAGCAAAAATACTTCTCCTGTTCCAATACATCAAGGGAAACAAATTGATTTCACAGAATTATTCAAGATGGTGGATAATGATGCACCTTGGGAACAGATTCTACAACAGATTACGGTTTACATTAAATCTGATGAAGAAAAGACGTAGAGATGATGAGGCAAAGGAGTGTATAACTGTTAAAAAAGAGTCATTCCCTCCAAAAGCGACAGATCCAGGAGGCTTTTCTATCCCTTGTACCATAGGGAAGAAAAAGATTAAAAAAGCTCTTCTTGATTTAGGTTCAAGTGTTAACTTGATACCTTACTCTTTACTGGAGCAAATCGGCAATGTTAATGTGAAACCTGTAAAGGTTAATTTAGTAATGGCCGATGGATCATCAAAGGAACCATGTGGGATTGCAGAGGACATTATAGTTTGTGTGGGCAAACTCCAGTTCTTGGCAGACTTTGTGGTGATGAAGATGGAGACAGAAAAGATACCTATCATACTTGGAAGACCGTTTATGAAAACGGCCAGAGCTATCATTGATGTGAATGAAGGTATAGTGGTGCTCCAGGACCGAGAGGAGAGAGTTGTTGTAGATGTCTTTAAAGATGAGAGGCAAACAAAGGAGGAAGAAGCTAGTTATAAAGCTGCATTTGAATATGCACACATGACTAGCCATCAAGATGAAAAGCCCAAGGTCACAGGTAACCATTGTTTGTTGTTTCAGGTGCATAAAGGAGAGAAGATTGGAAGAGGAGGAAAAATTCCTGATGACTGAAAGAAAGGAAGACCCCAACTTGGTACACCAGTGAGAATCAAAAACAAGTTGTGGGTTGTGAAAGGCTTTAAAGAGAAGGAGATGATAGAGATAGAGTCTCCACATTTTAGAAGAATCAAAACAGTGCACAGGAAACAGCTGAGGAGTTGGTGGGATAACAACATCAACTATGAAGAAGGAACTTGAGCTTTACTGGGTCAAGCTAATGACGTTAAAAGAGCGCTTGCTGAGAGGCAACCCAGTTGATTTAAGAACTTTTAATTTTATTTTGGTTTGTAATTTTTAAATCTGTTGAACATTATTTTGTAAATATTTTGTTGGGCATAGCATCTACCGAAGGATGTTAAGTGTGTAACACCTACTGATGGGTGTTGGTGAGAAAATTTTGCACCTACTGATAGGTGTTGGTAAGTTTGTAACACCTACTGATGGGTGTTGGTAAGTTTGTAACACCTACTGATGGGTGTTGGTGGATTTTGGGTCAGGCTCGTGACGTTAAACAAGCGCTACCTGGGAGGCAACCCAGTTGATTGATTGTTTTTGTTTGTTTCATTTTAGTTGCATAATAGGGTTTGCATAAGTATTCTAAACATTGAATTGCAGGGAACCAGCGAGGGGCATGTCTAGGAGGCACTTAGGTTAAGCAAGAAAGGAAAAGAGCACTTCACGAAAGTGCCGTTGAGCGGTACTATCGCAGAGTGGGCTTTGGTTGCCCCTTAGCGGAACCTGAGCCCATTAGGGTATTTTGATACCCCAAGCTGCGTTTTAGGTTTTCTTTTCATAATCTTCTTTGCACACACACTCCTACATACCATTTCAAAGGTTCTCCACATCTTTTCCCTCTTCCCTCTTGAGAAAATCTCTCTTCCACTCACTTTCTCACTAGTTTTCCATCTAAGTTTGGGGTTGGGAGAGAGTATCATTGAAGGGGATGATTTTACTAATGCTTAACAATGTATCTTTTGGTTTTGTGAATTATGTTTGATGCAGGGATGGCCTCCTCATCGGGCAAAAAGAATCAAGACTAAGGAGGATACAGAGGACAACTCAGATTGATGAGGAGCTGAGATAGCATTTACTGATGAATGTTATCATGAGTAGAGCAGTACTTATGCTTTTGTTGGTTTAAGTGTTCTGAACTTATTTATTTTTGTTTTAGATTAGGGTTTGATGTACTCTATTGGAAACCTGGTTTGTTATGATGGTTTGCTATAAACTGTGATTGTGTGATAAGTAATGCTGAATGATGCTTATTGATTGATTGATGTTGAGATCATGTGCACATTAAAATGCTTATACAGGTGATTCACAAGCTTTGTGAACAAATGCATGATATTATGATTGTGATTGTGAAATTAGGCAAGATGTGTATGTCAAATGTGAATGAGCTTATATGTGAGGTTTTGAGCTTCAGAGTTTTTATTGATTGAATGCTATTACTTTGGAAACATGAATGATTTTTCCCAGGTTTTCTATGATTGAATCAATTGCTTGTTTTGCATCATATGATCAAGGTCGTTTGTTGGAACCCTTTTTATTGGCCAAATTCATGAAGTTAGCCCACTAAAAGAGAACACTTTGTGTTCTATCCTTTGAACCCTTAGCCTTGAACATTAATTGAAAACCCTTGTTGAAAAACTTTACCTTGAGTTAAGTAGAAGATCTTGTGTGGTATTGTTAAATGTTCAAGTTTGGGGTTGTTGGGAAAACATGAAAAAGTAAAAGCATTAAGCTAAGAATATGCAAAGAAAAAGAAAAAGAAAAGAAAAGAAAAGGCAAAGCTCAATGCAAAGGCAAGTTGGGAAAAATAAGAATAATTGTGTTGTTATGATTCTCTTAACTCAAGGATTTTGTGATCCAGAAAAACCAATTTTCTTGTTAGCCCAGCCACATTATAAGCCATTGAAAAGTCCTTGTGATGATGCATGCTTGTGAATGTTTTTTATTATGGTAAAATGAAAGGCAAAGTTGATTCATGTGACATTGTGATAGTAGAGTGAATGAGTGATTACCTCTTATACACTTGTGTGTGAGTGAAACATTTTACCTAGTGAGGAAATATTCCATGAGCACATGAACATCCATGCTTAATTGATTGATCATTCATGAAAAATAGCATTTTTTGGAATTTAAAAGACTTTGTGAACACTAAAGCATGTGCACATCTTGATTGAACTCTTGGTCATAAGTTTGATTGAAGTCTTTACTTATCTTGAAAAGGAGATTTTTGAATGAGTGAACCATCATATGAATTGGTAGAAGATTGAGTTACATCTTTTTTGCTTGAGGACAAGCAAAGTTCTAAGTTTGGGGTTGTGATACCGGTTGAAAAACTGTTATTTTCATGCTTTAAATTGACACTAAAAGCAACCTTTATACTTAGAAACTAGCTTGAAATCATGCTTTTGTTCATATTTTCATAAATAAGAGAGTTGGACAGCTTTATGCTTGATTTTAGTGTTTTTGTGCAGGTTTTAAGGTGAATTTAGTGAAAGAAGTGAAGAAGGAGAGAGATGAAATCAGAAAAGACACCAAAAAGACCAAAAAGAGAAGTCGCAACTGCCGCTCAGCGGCAGTTTACCGCTGAGCGGCACTCAGGAGTTCACGGGAGGTCCGCTGAGGGGCAAAATGGCCGCTGAGGGGAAGAAACCAACTCACGCACTTACCGCTGAGCGGCACTTTACCGTTCAGCGGCACACTTATGGGCTTGGGCCTGAATTTTCTGTAATTTTAGAATAGTATATAAGCTTTAGGTCGTCCTAGGGTTTGTATCTTTGGCAGAAACGAAGCAAACACTCTCTCTTCCACCCCTTTGAAGGAGGATCTTGGATGCTCAGGCTACCTCTTCACCTTTCTAGGGTTTTATCTTTCATTCTTTCATTATTTTTCATCTAGTTTCACCATGAATATGGTGAACTAAACCTTGTATTGTTGTTGGGGAATCAATGTAGTCTTGTGAAACTCTCATATATGGAATTTGTGCTTATATCTTATATTTAAGACTTATGCTTTCTTTCATCATTAGTTAGGGTTTTTCCTCTTTGCTCAATGCTTGCTTTGTTTAACTCATTCAATGCATGATTATTGGTTTTGTCGATACGGGAACGTACGGGGAAGTCTATATCCGGGGAATTACTCCCTATAGTATATTGGTTGTCGTTAAGCTCCTACACTAAAAGAACTAATTATTAGGAATGATAGGAATTGTATGAACTCGTAATTAGGGATAGGCCTTCTTGACAAGGTAATTTAGAGAGTGGCATTAACAATGATGAATTGAATGTTGAATTCCTAAAATATATGAGAGTGGATAAGATGAAATTGATAAACCCCAACAACATACTCATCCATATATTCCATTGAAAGTGTTTGTATTTTGTTTTAGCCATTGATCAAAACTCATGCATACATGTTTATTTTCTGTTTTGCATATTAAACTTCACTTATTTCGTTCTCAAGTCTTAGCTAATTGATGACAAATTTATGATCACCAAAATATGATGTCACAAACTTGTTGAACAATCGACAAGTATGACCGAATCGTTCCAAGTAATAAACTCGGTAAGACCAAGTATCGTTCTCCCAAAGGACTCACGGCCTAGTTTAGTTGTGCGGTTCGTTGATTAGCTAAGACTTAAGAACGAAATAATTGGATTTTACGAGGCAAAAGACGAAAATAAACATGTATGCATGAGGTTGATCAATGGCAAAACAAAATACAAGCACTTTCAATGAAATATATGGATAAATATGTTGTTGGGGATCAATTTCATCTTATCCACTCTCATATATTTTAGGAGTTATTTTCTCCCCTCAGCGGCCATTTTGCCCCTCAGCGGATCCAACGTGACTTCCTAAGTGCCGCTCAGCGGTAAACTGCCGCTGAGCGGCAGTTGCGGCTTTTCCTTTTGCAATTTTTTGTGTCTTTTCTGATTCCATCTCTCTCCTTCTTCACTTCTTTCACCAAATTCACCTTAAAAACCTGCACAAAAACACTGAAATCAAGCATAAACCTGTCCAGCTCTCTTATTTATGAAAATATGAATAAAAGCATGATTTCAAGCTAGTTTCTAAGTATAAAGGTTGTTTTTAGTGTCAATTTTAAGCATGAAAATAACAGTTTTTCAACTGTTATCACAACCCCAAACTTAGAACTTTGCTTGTCCTCAAGCAAACAAGATGTAACTCAATCTTTACCCAATTCATATGATGGTTCACTCATTCAAAAATCCTCTTTTTCAAGATAAGTAAAAACTTCAATCAAACTTATGACCAAGAGTTCAATCAAGATGTGCACATGCTTTAGTGTTCACAAAGTCATTTAAATTCCAACAAATGCTATTTTTCATGAATGATCAATCAATTAAGCATGGATGTTCATGTGCTCATGGAATATTTCCTCACTAGGTAAAGAGTTTCACTCACACACAAGTGTATAAGAGGTAATCACTCATTCACTCCACAATTACAATGTCACATGAATCAACTTTGCCTTTCATTTTACCACAATCAAAAAAACATTCACAAGTATGCATCATCACAAGGACTTTTCAATGGCTTATAGTGTGGCTGGGATAACAAGAAAATTGGTTTTTCTGGATCACAAAATCCTTGAGTTAAGAGAATTATAACAACACAATTATTCTTATTCTTCCCAACTTGCCTTTTGCATTTGCATTGAGCTTTGCTTCTTTTTCTTTTCTTTCTCTTTTTCTTTTTCTTTGCATATTCTTAACTTTTAGCTCTTAGCTCAATGCTTTTCTTTTTTCATGTTTTCCCAATAACCCCAAACTTGAACATTTAACAATACCACACAAGATCTTCTACTTAACTCAAGGTAAAGATTTTCAATCAAGGGTTTTCAATTTATGTTCAAGGCTAAGGGTTCAAAGGATAGAACACAAAGTGTTCTTTTTTAGTGGGATAACTTTATGAATTTGGCCAATAAAAAGGGTTCCAACAAACGGCCTTGATCATATGATGCAAAACAAGCAATTGATTCAATCACAGAAAACCTGGGCAAAGTCATTCATGCTTTCAAAGTAATAGCATTCAACAACAACTCTGGAGCTCAAAACCTCACATATAAGCTCATTCACATTTGACATTCACATCCTACTTAATCTCACAATCACAATCATAATATCCTGCATTTGTTCACAAAGCTTGTGACTCACCTGTATAAGCATTTTAATGTGCACATCATCTCAACATCAATCAATCAATAATCATCATCAAGCATTACTTATCACAAAATCACAGTTAATAACAAACCATCACACAAACCAGGTTTCCAATAGAGTACATCAAACCCTAATCTAAACAAAAACAAATAAGTTCAGAAAACTTAAACCAACAAAAGCATAAGCATATGATAGCATTCATCAATAAATGTTATCTCAGCTCCTCATCAATCTGAGCTGTCCTCTGTATCTTCCTCCTCTTCCTCATCTTCATCATCTTCAAAAGCATCATCATCATCAACTTCATCTTCTTGCATCTCTCTAACTGAAGCTTCAGCTGCTTCAGCTCCTCCTCCTTGCACTGGCTCCTCTAGCCAAGCTACCACATTATGGAATTCATTCATAGTCTACCTATGGGCTGGAGGTATATCATACATCCCCACAATCATCTCAGCAGTAGCCACCTGCCCTCTGTGAATGGACTGCAACTGAGCACCTATAAGAGACATGTACATGTCCCTCATCTGGAATGGTTTTGCTTCATGTGTCTCAGCAGATGTCTGGCTCTGTGCTGGCCCTCTCTCTGCGAGCACGGCATGGTGGAACTGGTTGAGCTGCCTCCTCACCTCCACAATATTGTCTGTAATAGGCCTCATCAATAGCTTTTCTTGGCCTCTCAAATGGTGGAGCAGAAGTGTCCACCCCAGCTATCTTGCAAAGGTGAGTGATCAAGGAGGGATGTCCTCGTGGTGCTTTGTTGTTTGAGGTATTGGCGCACACACTAATCTCATCAGCTATCACCTGCCCAATGTTAATATTTAAGTTTTTGATAGCACAGTAGATGAAGAGTGCCCTGCTGAGAGTAATATCTGACACATGTGAACATGGCTGAATGTTGGCATGAGAAAATGTCATCCAATACTTAGCAAGAGGAGTCAAATCAGTCCTCCTAATGTTTATCACTGAGCCAGATCTATTCCTTTGGAAGTGTCCTCCAGGTATGCATAGTACTCTCTCTACATCCTCATAATCAGCACCTTCCTCCATACAAAGAGCAAACTGGCACCGCTCACAAGCCCACACAGTGTCCAGGAAGTTATTGATAGAATGGCCTCTGACATATCCCAAATAATTCTCAGCTGGATAATCACCAATCTTCTTTGCATTAGTGTAGAATTCCTTTACCACAGCTATGTTTGCAGGTGCAGGATATGTGGCTAGCTTTCCCCAGTCATTCCCTAACACTTGCTCTCCAAATTGAGGAGCAAAGTTAGGTATCATTCCAACTTTTCTTTCCATCAGAAGTCTCCTGTCCTGAACCACCCTAAAGTGCTTCTCATGTTTCCGAGAGAGGAACCTACTAGAGTGGGGTTGTTCTGGTTCCTTTTCCTTTCTCTTGGTTGCCATGGTTTTCAATCTCTTTCCTAAAGAGGATGTCATTCCTGCATTCAAACACAAATACAAAACCACAGAACATGATGTTAATCATTAGTAAAACACAGAACACAACTCCTTTCGAAGCTAAACCACCGCTGAGGGTCAGAATTTCCCCTCAGCGCCACCAGTGCCATGTTCCAGATCGTAAAAAGCCAGAAAAAACCAAGTCTGGCAGAGTGCCGCTCAGTGGCAGTTTACCCCTGAGCGCTAACTCTGCAGAATTTTGAAAAACTTCTTTTTAAGCTGTCCTAACTCCACCCAAATGCAATTTTCAGTTTTCCAGTTCAGAATCATGCAGTTTAATCGGTTCCAACATCAAATATATCATCAAATCATGCATAGAAACCAAAACCCCTAAATATTCATGCTTTGACAATCACATTCAAAACAAGAACCCTAGAATGAACAAAATGTTTTTTACTTACTTGGGTGGAGATACTAGATGCAATGAGAATGCTTCCAAGCTAAAATGCTCTCTTCCAACCCCAAACTTTGATGGCACACTAGTGAAAAAGTGAGTGGAAGAGAGATTTTCTTAAGAGGGAAGATTGAAAAGATGTGGAAAACCTTAGAGAAGGTATGTGGGAGTGTTTGTGCAGAGAAGAGCCTGAAAGTATGAGCATATGCGCAGCTTAGGGTATAAAAATACCCTAATGGGCTCGAGTCCCGCTAAGGGGAAACTAAAGCCCATCTGCGAGAGTACCGCTCAGCGGTAAATTGCCGCTCAGCGGCACTTTCGTGAAGTGCTCTTATCCTTCTTTTCTTAACCTACGTGTCTCCTAGACATGCCCCTCACTGGTTCCCTGCAATTCAATGCTTAAAATACTTATGCAAACCCTATTATGCAACTAAAATGAAACAAACAAAAACAATCAATCAACTGGGTTGCCTCCCAGGTTGCGCTTGTTTAACGTCACGAGCCTGAGCCAAAATCCACCAACACCCATCAGTAGGTGTTACAAAATCCACCAACACCCTTCAGTAGGTGTTACAAACTTACCAGCACCCACCAGTAGGTGCAAAATTTTCTCACCAACACCCATCAGTAGGTGTTACAACTTAGCATCCTTCAGTAAATGCTATATCCAACTAGCATCCTTCAGTAGATGCTATGTCCAGCAAAATATTTACACAATAATGTTCAACAGATTTAAAAATTACAAACCAAAATAAAATTAAAAGTTCTAAAATCAACTAGGTTGCCTCCCAGCAAGTGCTCTTTTAACATCATTAGCTTGACCCAGTAAAGCTCAAGTTCCTTCTTCATAGTTGATGTTGTTATCCCACCAACTCCTCAGCTGTTTCCTGTGAACAGTTTTGATTCTTCTAAGATGTGGAGATTCTATATCTATCATCTCCTTCTCTTTAAAGCCTTTCACAACCCACAACTTGTTTTTGATTCTCACAGGTGCACCAAGTTGGGGTCTTCTTTTCTCCCAGTCGTCAGGAATTTCTCCTCCTCTTCCAATCTTTTCTTTCTTTTGTACCTGAAACAACAAACAATGGTTACCTGCAACCTTGGGATTTTCATCTTTATGGCTAGTCATGTGTGCATCTTGAAATGCAGCTTTATAACTAGCTTCTTCCTCCTGTGTTTGCGTCTCATCTTTAAAGACGTCTACAACCACTCTCTCCTCTCGGTCCTGAAGCACCACTATACCTTCATTTACATCAATGATAGCTCTGGCCGTTTTCATAAACGGTCTTCTAAGTATGATAGGTATCTTCTCTGTCTCCATCTTCATCACCACAAAGTCTGCCAATAACTGATGTTTGCCAACACAAACTATAATGTCCTCTGCAATCCCACATGGCTCCTTTGAAGATCCATAGGCCATTACTAGATTAACCTTTACAGGTTTCACATTAACATTGCCGACTTGCTCCAGTAAAGAGTAAGGTATCAAGTTAACACTTGAACCTAAATCAAGAAGAGCTTTCTTAACCCTTTTCTTCCCTATGGTACAAGGGAGAGAAAAACTTCCTGGATCTGTTGCTTTAGGAGGGAATGGCTCTTTTTTAATAGTTATACACTCCTTTACCTCATCATCTCTACGTCTTTTCTTTGTAGAGATGTTTTCATCAGATTTCATGTAAACTGTGATTTGTTGTAGAATATGCTCCCAAGGTGCATCATTATCCACCATTTTGAATACTTCAGTGAAATCCAATTTTTTCCCTTGATGTATTGGAAAAAGAGAATTATTTTTGCTTTCTATTTCTTCTGTTTCTCCTGTTTCTAACTCAACTGTCTCATCTTCAGCACTCTCTACCACCTTGCATTCTTCTCTGGGGTTAACCTCAGTATTAGCCCCAAAATTTCTATTTGGCCTTTCTTCCACCTGCTTGGTGATCTGCCCCATCTGAATCTCCAAATTTTTTATAGCAGCTTCAGTGCTCTTTTGGGTAGACTCAGTTTTCTGTATGAAATTATTAAGAGTTTCCTCCATCCTCATGGACCTGTCATTAAGCATAGAAAATTGTTGCCATAAGGTGGGTTGCTGCTGCTGCTTATTAAATTGACCAGCTTGCCCAGTTTGCCCTTGACCAATGCTTGGGTGTGGTTTCCACCCTTGATTGTAGTTCCCTTGACGGTATTGATTGGTCATGTATTTCACATCCTCTACGGCTTCTACTGGAAAGGCACATTGACCATTGATATGGTCGCCTCCACATAGTTCGCACAACTGGGATTGTACCTGTGCACCAGTCTTAAACTCTTTTGGGTAATTGTGCAAGAGTTTTAGTAAGAGTCTCCAGCTGTTGAGTTAAAATCTTGTTTTGAGCTAGCAAGGCATCATGTGTCTGTAATTGGAGAACTCCTTTTTGTTGCATAGGAGCTCCTCTCTCACTGTGCAGCTCATTATCACTAGTAGCCATGTTTTCTATAATTTCTGTGGCTTCCTCTGGAGTTTTCCATTTAATATTGCCTCCTGCTGAGGCATCAAGCATCATCTTGGTTTGTGAACCAAGCCCTCCAAGGAAAGTTAAGACTACTTCCTGTTATTCAAAGCCATGCGTGGGTGTTTTTCTTAGCAAGCTTTTGTATTTGTCCCATGCATTCCCCAGTGATTCTTCCATGCCTTGCCTCAATGAAGAAATCTCTTGCTTGCCTTTTGTCTCCTTTGATTGTGGGAAGTACTTGTTTAAAAACTTTGTTACTACTGCTTCCCACTCTATGAAACTTCCTTCTGGGAAAGAATTCAACCAAAGCTTAGCATTGCCTCCCAATGAGAAAGGAAACAAGCTAAGTTTGATCGCTTCATTTGGCACCCCATTAATTTTCACTGTATTGCAAATCTCATTGAATGTAGTGAGGTGCTCATATGGGCTTTCATGAGATAACCCATTGAATTGGTTGCTTTTCACCAGCTGGATCAACGCTGGTTTGACCTCCATATTAGCTGCATTGACTCTAGGTCTAGCTATACTGTTAAAGTGCTGAGGTCCAGCTATATTGGTGTAATTAGCAAGAGTTCTTCTGATATTGTTGTTCTCTATAATTTTTGTGTTGTGGTCAGAACCTTGTGGTGATGGTTGTAACAGAGTTTCCGGAGGAGGGAAAAGTTCTCTAGATGTTCGAATTCTTCTCCTCCGTCTACTCTCATCTAAACCTTCAAGAAGAGGTTCTGTTGTTTTCTTGCTCCTTGTTCTAATTGCTTCCTGCATACACAAGAAAACAAAACCCTAGAATATTTGGTTAGCACAAAAAGATATAGGAGAAGGTATAAGATTCAGAAAATAAAATAAAATATAATAAAATAAAATAAA
Source organism: Vigna nakashimae (assembly GCA_034642375.1). Lineage (NCBI taxonomy): Eukaryota > Viridiplantae > Streptophyta > Magnoliopsida > Fabales > Fabaceae > Vigna > Vigna nakashimae. Next base: position 29,468,748 of record CM067765.1, read on the forward strand.
ATAAAAACCGAAAAAATAAAAACAGAAATTAAAATCAAAGATAATCAATAATCACACAAATTAACCAGTTAAACCACGAGTCCCCAACAATGGCGCCAAAAACTTGATGACAAATTTATGATCACCAAAATATGATGTCACAAACTTGAACAATCGGCAAGTATGACCGAATCGTTTCAAGTAATAAACTCGGTAAGACCAAATATCGTTCTCCCAAAGGACTCACGGCCTAGATTAGTTGTGTGGTTCGTTGATTAGCTAAGACTTAAGAACGAAATAATTGGATTTTACGATGCAAAAGACGAAAATAAACATGTATGCATGAGGTTGATCAATGGCAAAACAAAATACAAGCACTTTCAATGAAATATATGGATAAATATGTTGTTGGGGATCAATTTCATCTTATCCACTCTCATATATTTTTGGAATTCAACATTCAAGTCATCATTGTTAATGTCACTCTCTAAATTACCTTGTCAAGAAGGCCTATCCCTAATTACGAGTTCATACAATTCCTAGCATTCCTAATAATTAGTTCTTTTAGCACAGGAGCTTAACGGTAATCAATATACTATTGGGAGAAATTCCCTGGATCTAGACTTCCCCGTACGTTTCCGTATCGACAAAACCAATAATCATGCATTGAATGAGTTAAACAAAGCAAGCGTTGAGCAAAGAGGAAAAACCCTAACTAATGATGAAAGAAAGCATAGGTCTTAGATTAAGATGTAAGCACAAATTCCATATATGAGAGCTTCAAAAGATTACATTGATTCCCCAACAAACATACAAGGTTTAGTTCACCATATTCATGATGAACCTAGATGAATAATAATGAAAGAATGAAAGATAAAACCCTAGAAAGGTGAAGAGGTAGCCTGAGCATCCATGATCCTCCTTCAAAGGGGTGGAAAAGAGTGTTTGCTTCGTTTTTGCCAAAGATACAAACCCTAGGACGTCCTAAAGCTTATATACTATTCTAAAATTACAGAAAATTTAGGCCCAAGCCCATAAGTGTGCCGCTCAACGGTAAAGTACCGCTCAGCGGTGAGTGCGTGAGTTATTTTCTCCCCTCAGCGGCCATTTTGCCCCTCAGCGGATCCAACGCTGAGCGGCAGTTGCGGCTTCTCCTTTTGCACTTTTTGGTGTCTTTTTTGATTTCATTTCTCTCCTTCTTCACTTCTTTCACCAAATTCACCTTAAAAACCTACACAAAAACACTGAAATCAAGCATAAACCTGTCCAGCTCTCTTATTTATGAAAATATGAATAAAAGCATGATTTCAAGCTAGTTTCTAAGTATAAAGGTTGCTTTTAGTGTCAATTTTAAGCATGAAAATAACAATTTTTCAACTGTTATCACTAATCAACGAATCACATAACTAAACTAGGCCGTGAGTCCTTTGGGAGAACGATACTTGGTCTTACCGAGTTTATTACTTGAAACGATTCGGTCATACTTGCCGATTGTTCAACAAGTTTGTGGCGTCGTATTTCGGTGTTCATAAATTTGTCATCAGCTGCATTGACTCTTGGTCTAGCTATACTGTTAAAGTGCTGAGGTCCAGCTATATTTGTGTAATCAGCAAGAGTTCTTCTGATATTATTGTTCTCCATGTTCTCAGTGCTATGGTCAGAACCTTGTGGTGATGGTTGCAATAGAGTTTCCGGAGGAGGGAAAAGTTCTCTAGATGGACGGATTCTTCTCCTCCGTCTACTCTCGTCTAAACCTTCAAAAAGAGGTTCTGTAGTTTACTTGCTCCTAGTTCGAATTGCCTCCTGCATACACAAGAAAACAAAACCCTAGAAAATTGGTTAGCACAAAAAGATATAAGAGAAGATATAAGATTCAGAGAATAAAATAAAATAAAATAAAATAAAATAAGAATAAAATAAAATAAAATAAAATAAAAACCGAAAAATAAAAACAGAAAATAAAAACAAAAATTTAAAATTCAAGTCAAAGATAATCAATAATCACACAAATTAACTAGTTAAACCACGAGTCCCCGGCAACGGCGCCAAAAACTTGATGACAAATTTATGAACACCGAAAAACGGCGCCACAAAATTGTTTAACAATCGGCAAGTGTGACTAAATCGTTTCAAGTAATAAAACTCGGTAAGACCAAGTATCGTTCTCCCAAAGGACTCACGACCTAGTTTCGTTATGTGATTCGTTGATTATTTGAGACTTGAGAACAAATTGATTGTAATTTTAGATGCAAAAGACAGAAAATAAACATGTATGCATGAATGTGATCAATGGCGAAAACAAAATACAAACACTTCAATGAAATATATGGATGAGTATATTGTTGGGGTTATCAATTTCATCTTATCCACTCTCATATACTTTAGGAATTCAACATTCTTTTCATCAATTGTTAATGCCACTCTCTAAATCACCTTGTAAGAAGGCATATCCTTAATTACGAGTCCATACAATTCCTAGCATTCCTAGTAATTAGTTCTTAAGTGCAGGAGCTTAACGGCAACCAATATACTATTGGGAGAAATTCCCCGGATCTAGACTTCCCCGTACGTGATAACAGTTGAAAAACTGTTATTTTCATGCTTAAAATTGATACTAAAAGCAACCTTTAACACTTAGAAACTAGCTTGAAATCATGCTTTTGTTCATATTTTCAGGAATAAGAGAGCTGGACAGGTTTATGCAAGATTTCAGTGTTTTTGTGCAGGTTTTATGGTGAATTTGGTGAAAGAAGTGAAGAAGGAGAGACATGGAATCAGAAAAGACATCAAAAAGTGCAAAAGAAGAAGCCGCAACTACCGCTCAACGGCAGTTTACCGCTCAGCGGCACTCAAGATATCACGGTGGATCCGCTGAGGGGCAAAATGGCCGCTGAGGGCACGAAACCAACTCACGCACTTACCGCTGAGCGGCAGTTTACCGCTGAGCGGCACTCTTATGGGCTTGGTGATGAGTCAATATTTTCTTCACTTCACTTAGTTTATTGTACTAGAATTAATCAGGGAATTGTGCTTAATCGTCCGTTATTTTCCTATTTTTCCTAATTGTGCTTAATTCGATCAGAAATTCTTATTTTAACTAATTTGAATTATCTGAGCTTATTATTTTGCATTATTAATTATGGGAAAATTTTGGATATCTTTTTGGGACATTTGAAGGCTAAATGAGAAATGACAATTGAGCCCAATGCATTTCAGCCACTTCAATTTTCGCTGGTTGCTGTGTGAATTTTGTGTCATCTTGTTTGTCCTCGTTCGAATTCAATTCTTATCCGTTTTCCTTGCAATTTTTTTTCATAGTTTCGTCTAGATGTCTATTTTCAAGTATAGTTTTTATTTTGTTCAAATTCATTTTGTGTTGTTCCCAGTATTTTCTTTACTCTCCTATGTCAGTCTAGTGCATACTGTTTGAGTGAATTCTAGTCTGTTTGCATTTGCTTGCTGTTTGGTACTTGTGCTAGCTAAGAATTGACAATTGAAGTGTTGATTTTTGAAGTGTCACGGCTGGAAATAGAATCCACAAGCTTACCATTTAATTTTTGAACAAAGCCTTTTGTTCTGGAAAGGGAAAAAGAATACATTTAGTGGAAATTCACGTTGGGAAGTTCCTTCCCTTGCCATGTCACGCATTCTGCAAAGAATAATGGAAGCATTGTTTTGGTTTTTAACATGTCACGGTAGGAGTAGCTTGGAGGAACCCATATGGCTTTGACACTTTAGCAATTAATTGAAGAAAGAAGGATGCCTTGATCTAAGATTGGAATTCTCGGTTTTATTTGGGAACCATACACCAAAGGAAAAAACAAACACAAGGGACCACCACTAAAGCTCACGGGAATGTGTTTCATGCAACTCCTTTCTTTCTAATGAAGAATTTTGTAAATGAGAAAGCATAAGCAAATTGAACCAATGGAGGGGACCACCTTGTGAGTAAGCTCACGGTTTTGTGCATTTATATATGGCAGCTTGGAATATTCTTTCTTTAAAATGATTAAGGACATGGAGAATGTGCCACCACACTGACGGTCCAGCACATCCCGCAGCCACGGACGTTTTTGGAAGCCAAAGGGGCTGCAGCAAGAAGAAGTGAAGCACGGTGATGCAGGGAAGAAGTCTCCAAGTTGTTGCTGCCATGAGTTGAAGAGGGGAGCTGCACATGGTTTTTAGTTTTAAACGGAAGCCACCTCCTTGATGAAGAAGCTCATGGTCTTCACATCCAGTAGGTTGGAACAGCCACCTTGACCGAAGCAAGTGAAAGAGAAGCAGCCGTGATGAAGGGGTAGAATGGTTTGGAATGTGATTGAAGAAGAAGACAAGGATTGAGGCTCCACTGAATTTTGGTACGTAAGGAGACAAAAACTTTATGGAAGAAAGAATGTTTTATTTATTTGGTGGAGAACGTTGGTATATGGGTACAAGAGAGAAGGGTCCCTTGCTTTGTCGGACACGTTCATAACAGCACTAAAACTTGGAGGATTTTTGCTATAAAAAAATGGCAGAGCAGCAGATTTGAAGCAGATAATTTAGTAGATTTTAGTATTAGATTTTAGGAGTAGGAAGCCACGGCCTGGAGGAGGCTCTTGCCTCTTCCTCTTTCAATAAATCTCTCGGCTTTCCATTTTCCAGTAGCTCTCTGTTTATTTTTCAGCAGTGTAGAATTTTATTTCTGAGCGTGCAGTGTATCACAGTATTTGAAACAATTTGTTCGTTTTATTTTTATCTTTCAGTATTTTGGAATTTTAATTTAAGTGTTGAATGTTTGATGAATTCCATTTCCAGTGTTTTATTCTATCTGTTGTTTTTTACAGTTTAGTATTTTCTGCACCGTTAAATTCTGTCATTGTGTTTTACTGGTCATGTTATTTTCAAGAATCGTTTTTACGGTTTATTTTTACTGGAACTATTGATAAATTTTAATTACACTGTTGTTTTGTCTTCTGCATATTTACTGTCTGTGTTTTAATTTCCAACACTGTAATTTTTCCATTGTCTATTTTTACCATTTTTTTTTACCGTTCAGTTTTTACCACTGTTAAAATTTATTTCAGTGTTTTTAAATTCAGTTATGTTTAAATTTTAATTTAATTTTTACCGCACAAAACATCTACAAAACCCCCCCCACTTTGTGTAAAAAAATCTGAGATTGAACCGCCACAAAATTGGTCCTTGAGAGACGACCTAGGAGTCAAATCCTAGTTATACTGCATTAATTTCTGCACATCAAATTTGTATGACCGCGACAGTCGTATCAAATTTTGGCGCCGTTGCCGGGGACCAATAAAAAGACGGTTTGGTTTTAGATTTTTGTTGTATAAAGTTTTGTTCTGTTAATATGTTTGTTTTGTGTGTTTTGTCTTGTATATTTCTGTAGGCGACAACGACACCTTCAGCAAATTTTGGCGGCGTTGTCACTTCAGATCCAGGTTTTTGTTTTAGATTTTTACTGTGTTAATATATATTGTGTATATATGTGTTTAATTGTGCTATGTTCTGTATTTAGTTGTTATTAAAAAAAAAAAATTTTAAAAAAAAATAATAATTAAAAATTTTTACTATTGATGTTCTGTCTTGTGTGTGCTTGTAGCATGTATAAATGTGTTTTGTTTTATCTGATTCGTAATTTTTAGTTTTTAGTTTTTACTTTTTATTTTTCCATGTCTACCTATTTTAATGTTGTGAATAATGCTTATTCTGCCAATGTCTGTGATTATGAATCTCCTTCTGCATATTACTTTGATTTTAAATCTGCTGATTTTTATGATGAGAACAATATGTTCCATCATCCAATTTCTGAGAGCTCTCTTTGGGAGCCAGTTCCACAATATGAGAGTCAGCAGTATGATTCTCCTATTCAAATAACTCCTCAGCCTTCTACTTCTGAACCTACATTAAAGGAGTTACTAGAGCAGATGACAATGCAGAACATTCAGTTTCAGAAAGGGAACATGCAGTTCAAGCAAGAGAGCATGGAGTTCCAGCAGGAAACTCAAGCTGCCATACAGAATCTGAGTGATCAGATCAGGCAGATGGCCACTCTTGCACCTGAGGAGACTGATGAAAATTTTGGGGATCCGGCAGAAGTAAGCAGTAATCCTGAACCAGGTAGACCACCTTCACCTTCCCACACTCTAGAAATCTTCAAGGAAGAGGAGGTAAGCATACCACAATTTGATTATTATGTTGATTGTGATGATGATCGGTATGCTAATGACTATATTCTTGCTGAGTCTGATTTTAATTTTTCCTCTGTGCATGATGAGAACCGCTTTTTACTATCACATTCGAATGGTTATTCTTCATGCACTGAACATGAATCTGAGTCTATGATTAATATTGCATGCAATTTAGAAATTGATTCATGTTATGAGGATTTATCTAAGGCTCAGTATGATGAATTGGGATGGGGTGTTATACCTCTGCATGAAATTTCTGCAATGCCACATTGCACTAACCATGTTGCAGGAAGTGTACATGTATTGCATCAACAAACACCCACAATGGAAAACAAAGGTGCTGACACTGATAGTTTGAAGATCAACAAGCACCTGCTGAATCCGCTCAGTAACAATATTTGTGGTTTAGATCCGGCAGTGGAGGACATTTCACTGCTTGATCAAATCTGGAGGATGAAGCAGTTCGTCCTCAACAATTTCATACTGGATCCTGAAGCGAAGAACATCTCCCTACAAATCCAAAATTGGCAACTGCCACCCTGACCAGGGAAGTTTTCTTTTTCTTTCTTCCCCGTTTTCCTACTTTTATTGCATTTGTCCTTTATCTGTTTAGTGTTTTAACTGATGATCTTATGCTTAGAACACATTTAGGACATTGTAGTTTAAGTGTGGTCTGGGGGAGATTCTGCATTTTGTTTTTCTTTTAAGTTTGTTTTTCCTTTTCTTCTTAGTTTTCGTAATTGTTATCTTTAAAAAAAAATAATAAATAAATAAATAATAATAAAAAAAAACATAAAAAGTTTGTGATAAAATTTTTTGTTTAAAACGTGCCAAATCTGTATTCTGATATGTATATTTATTTTTCTTTCTTAGTTTTCAAACTGTTATCCTTAAAAAAAAAAAAAAAAAAAAATCAAAAATTCAAAAATTGTTTTGCGTAGTCCTTGATTTTATTTCGACCCTCAGTTTCTTACCAATAATTCATTAAAAAAATTTCACTTCAGATCTCATTTTTTTTCCCTTATTTTTCTTCACTGTAAAATAATTTCTTAGTTGTTTCATACAGATCTTTGATTGAAAATTTTGTTTAGACTAAGAGAGATTTCATTCATCAATGCAAAAATTACAGTAATGGAAAAATGGAGATTGAACAGATCTGAAAATAAAATTTGCAGTAGATTCATATGTGAAAATAAGGTTGTTCAGGGGTCGATCATGTCTGATCGTTAATATTACACACCATAATAAATAAAAACATAAAAACATAAAAAAAAAAAAAAATTAAAAACATAAAAAAATATAATTGTTCAGATTACATGCCTTGTCCATATTCTGGCCACACTCGGCCAATAAAAACATAAAAAAAATAAATAAACAAAACTTTAAAAGTGGAAGAACTCTCGAGCTGGTTGTGGTGGTCTAAGGGAGAGCTCCGTTGAGGGAGCTCTGGTTCGAAAAGTCACGAGCGGAGGCTTTGGTGGAGGAATTTCTCGTTCATTTCTGTCGTCATCGATAATGATCGGAACTGGAAACAAATTCAGCAGCCTCGGTGCCCTCATTATCACCCAGTTGTTTTCTTTCAAACAAAAAAAAAATAAAAAATAAAAAAATAAAAAATAAAAAACTTGTGTTAATAATAGAAGAGGAATGGAAAATTCAATGGAGGTATGATGAGAGTTCTTACCGTACATGTATAGAGGCAGTTGTGAAAAGAGAGTGCCTGTGGGGTCTATCTCCGCTTGCCAGCGCCTGACCCGATTGCCATGGTTGTTAAACCAGCAGTGCACGTTGTATTCAGTGGCTTCGCCGAAGGTCCTTAGTCGAGACGCGATCTCGACGACTTGCGCTCGGCTTGGGTGTGTGACCCCATAGTTGTAGATTTTGGTCATCATCGTGATCTGATCATCTGTAGGACGCCATCGTTGACTGGTATATCTCTCTGATTCCATATCACTCATCCTTCCTCTCGTAATATACAAATACATAAATAAAAAATAAATACATATAAAAAGAACAAAAACAAGAAAAATAAGCATAACATAAAAAAAAAAAAAAAAAAAAAACATAAAACATTAGATTCTTAATTCAGTGTTTTCTTTATTTGTTCTTGTTTTCCGTTAAATTTATTTTGTCCTGTCTGTCTTTGATTGTTTTTGTGTCTGGTCTCAGATCTGTTTCACGGTCCTTGCAAAGGGTCCTAAACGGATCTACGTCCAGTGTCCTTGTCCATATTGTTCTTGTATATTCAGTTTCTGTGTTTTAGTTTTAAGTGGGGTACGTGGCGTTGTTCTACCCGATTGTCTCTGCCATACCTTCAAACGAAGGGAGATTAACGTCTGGTTTCCAGCCGATATACCCCTTAAGTTTTTAGACAGTTGTGTTTTATGTGTTTTTTAAGTGTTTAGCAGGTGAAAAAGAAAGCAGAATAAGAAAAAAAAAATGAAAATGAAAGATCTGGAAAGCAGGAAAAGGAGAAACAGGAAAGCAGGAAATAAAGAGGGAGAGTAGGCAAGAGGAATGCATAAAAAAATGGAAAGCAGGAAAAGCGGTAAAGGACGGAAAGAAAGTAAAGCTAGCAGAAAGAAAGGCAGATCCAGGAGCAGAGGACTTACCCGGAGTAGTAGGGCTTACAGAAGCTTGACGCAGATCTCAGAATCTTCGAAGGCGCTGAGGCAGAGGCTCCTCACAGATCTCAGATTCTTCAGATGGCACGGTGGCAGAGCTTCCTCGCAGATCCAGACGCTCGAGAGAGAGTAGAGAGCAGAGAGAGAGCAGAGAGAGCAGAGAAGAGAGGAGAGCGGGGAGAGATTAGAGAGAAGAGAGGAGTAGAGAGAGAGCAGGGAAGTCAGAAATGTTGCTCGACGCTGAGGAGGTACCCTTTTATAGCCAAAATTCTGCCACTGTAGCAACAGTTCCGGTCTTTGCCACCGAGACTGTTGTCACAGTGCCGGTCATCTCCTTTTTCAGAAAAAAAAAAAAAATAAAAAAATAAAAAAAAAAAATAATAAAAATATAATAAAAATTAATTAGCATCTACTGATGGGTGCTACGTGATTTAGACATCTACTGATGGATGTCACTGAAAACATCTACTGATGGATGTTACTGAAAATTTCTTCCCATTTCCTAACATTTTATTGCACTTGTCTATATTATTTGCTGCTCTGAAATTGATAATCTGATGATTGTAACACACTGAGGACATTGTGTGATTTAAGTGTGGTCTACTGGGAAGAAATTCTGATTTTTCTGTTAGATTGTATTTTGTGTGTTAAATTTTTTGTTTTTGAGTGTTAAATTTTTTCTCTTTTAAGTTAATTTTATCCAGTTTTGTGTGCAATAAATTTTACATTTTTCTCTTGATTTCTGGATGATGTCTAAGTTGTAGATTTTTCCTTTACTTACTTACTACTTATAGATTGTAATCCTTGCTTTTCTTTGCTTGGAAAGATAATTATACGTTTGAGAGGTTGATTTGATTGTGACAAACACCCTGTGTGAGATTTGAGCCACTTAATGTTCTTTCTTATGTGAGATATGTATCTTGATTGCTTGCACATATGCCTTGGCTTGATTCTTTTTGATATACTTGATTGATATGCATGTTTTAGAAGTGATAAAGGCATTTTGTTCTTGAGCCTCTTTAGCCAAATAAGCCTACCTTGTTATTATCCTTTGATACCCCTTTTGAGCCTATACTGTATCCATTTCTTTGTGTTAAAGCTCATACACTGATCCTAAGTGAAAAACAAATGATCACCTAAACCTTAGGGAAGTCTGGAGCTATAGAAGTGTTTTATGAAAAAGTGTGGTCTCCTTGGGAATTCTGATAAATTGGCTAGTTGGTTCCTCATCATGTTTTGAAAATATAAATTATATCCATCTTGTGTGATAAAAAAAAAAAAAAAAAAAAAAGGAGAAGACAGGATGAGAAAAAAAAAATGATGAGAAAAAGAGAAAAATTGAAAAATAATTTTGTAAATAATGGAGTCGAGAAGAGGATTGAATTAGAGGTTTGGGTGAGATTTCACTGTGTTTACATTTTTTCCCTAGTGCACCTCTATTTGTTCTGAGCTATAGCTACTTATCCAAAATTATCCTCCCCTGTCCTTGGCCCCATTACAACCCAGTAAAGACCTTTTGATCTGAACATGCATATGTTTTAAGTATTGATAATTAGAAGCTTGCCAAGTCTGATTGTGTTTGTTTTCTTGAGTGCATTGAGTTGAAATGTTTACCCTAGACACTTGAGAGAAACACTGTAGTGCATCTGTGAGGTTATGTTATTTTTAAATTACCTCTTAAGCTGATTGATTATTTTTCCGTGTATTGAATTGCTTGGAAGATTTCTATAAGTATCTGCTTTATTTGATTTGTGTTGGATAATTTCTACTTCTCTTATCTCTCCAGAATTCTTGAGAACTTTGTAAATTTTGTTTATTTTCTTGCGAGTTTTTATTTTCTGTATGTTGTATCTGTGTCAGTCCTTTGATGTCGTATTCCCTGATTTGCGTCTTGATTTTGCCCAGGAGTGCAAAAGACTAAGTGTGGTCTATTTTGATGAGTCAATATTTTCTTCACTTCACTTAGTTTATTGTACTAGAATTAATCAGGGAATTGTGCTTAATCGTCCGTTATTTTCCTATTTTTCCTAATTGTGCTTAATTCGATCAGAAATTCTTATTTTAACTAATTTGAATTATCTGAGCTTATTATTTTGCATTATTAATTATGGGAAAATTTTGGATATCTTTTTGGGACATTTGAAGGCTAAATGAGAAATGACAATTGAGCCCAATGCATTTCAGCCACTTCAATTTTCGCTGGTTGCTGTGTGAATTTTGTGTCATCTTGTTTGTCCTCGTTCGAATTCAATTCTTATCCGTTTTCCTTGCAATTTTTTTTCATAGTTTCGTCTAGATGTCTATTTTCAAGTATAGTTTTTATTTTGTTCAAATTCATTTTGTGTTGTTCCCAGTATTTTCTTTACTCTCCTATGTCAGTCTAGTGCATACTGTTTGAGTGAATTCTAGTCTGTTTGCATTTGCTTGCTGTTTGGTACTTGTGCTAGCTAAGAATTGACAATTGAAGTGTTGATTTTTGAAGTGTCACGGCTGGAAATAGAATCCACAAGCTTACCATTTAATTTTTGAACAAAGCCTTTTGTTCTGGAAAGGGAAAAAGAATACATTTAGTGGAAATTCACGTTGGGAAGTTCCTTCCCTTGCCATGTCACGCATTCTGCAAAGAATAATGGAAGCATTGTTTTGGTTTTTAACATGTCACGGTAGGAGTAGCTTGGAGGAACCCATATGGCTTTGACACTTTAGCAATTAATTGAAGAAAGAAGGATGCCTTGATCTAAGATTGGAATTCTCGGTTTTATTTGGGAACCATACACCAAAGGAAAAAACAAACACAAGGGACCACCACTAAAGCTCACGGGAATGTGTTTCATGCAACTCCTTTCTTTCTAATGAAGAATTTTGTAAATGAGAAAGCATAAGCAAATTGAACCAATGGAGGGGACCACCTTGTGAGTAAGCTCACGGTTTTGTGCATTTATATATGGCAGCTTGGAATATTCTTTCTTTAAAATGATTAAGGACATGGAGAATGTGCCACCACACTGACGGTCCAGCACATCCCGCAGCCACGGACGTTTTTGGAAGCCAAAGGGGCTGCAGCAAGAAGAAGTGAAGCACGGTGATGCAGGGAAGAAGTCTCCAAGTTGTTGCTGCCATGAGTTGAAGAGGGGAGCTGCACATGGTTTTTAGTTTTAAACGGAAGCCACCTCCTTGATGAAGAAGCTCATGGTCTTCACATCCAGTAGGTTGGAACAGCCACCTTGACCGAAGCAAGTGAAAGAGAAGCAGCCGTGATGAAGGGGTAGAATGGTTTGGAATGTGATTGAAGAAGAAGACAAGGATTGAGGCTCCACTGAATTTTGGTACGTAAGGAGACAAAAACTTTATGGAAGAAAGAATGTTTTATTTATTTGGTGGAGAACGTTGGTATATGGGTACAAGAGAGAAGGGTCCCTTGCTTTGTCGGACACGTTCATAACAGCACTAAAACTTGGAGGATTTTTGCTATAAAAAAATGGCAGAGCAGCAGATTTGAAGCAGATAATTTAGTAGATTTTAGTATTAGATTTTAGGAGTAGGAAGCCACGGCCTGGAGGAGGCTCTTGCCTCTTCCTCTTTCAATAAATCTCTCGGCTTTCCATTTTCCAGTAGCTCTCTGTTTATTTTTCAGCAGTGTAGAATTTTATTTCTGAGCGTGCAGTGTATCACAGTATTTGAAACAATTTGTTCGTTTTATTTTTATCTTTCAGTATTTTGGAATTTTAATTTAAGTGTTGAATGTTTGATGAATTCCATTTCCAGTGTTTTATTCTATCTGTTGTTTTTTACAGTTTAGTATTTTCTGCACCGTTAAATTCTGTCATTGTGTTTTACTGGTCATGTTATTTTCAAGAATCGTTTTTACGGTTTATTTTTACTGGAACTATTGATAAATTTTAATTACACTGTTGTTTTGTCTTCTGCATATTTACTGTCTGTGTTTTAATTTCCAACACTGTAATTTTTCCATTGTCTATTTTTACCATTTTTTTTTACCGTTCAGTTTTTACCACTGTTAAAATTTATTTCAGTGTTTTTAAATTCAGTTATGTTTAAATTTTAATTTAATTTTTACCGCACAAAACATCTACAAAACCCCCCCCACTTTGTGTAAAAAAATCTGAGATTGAACCGCCACAAAATTGGTCCTTGAGAGACGACCTAGGAGTCAAATCCTAGTTATACTGCATTAATTTCTGCACATCAAATTTGTATGACCGCGACAGTCGTATCACTTGGGCCTAAATTTTCTGTATTTTTAGAATACTATATAAGCTTTAGGACGTCCTAGGCTTTGTATCTTTGGCAGAAACGAAGCAAATACTCTCTCTTCCACCCCTTTGAAGGAGGATCTTGGATGCTCAGGCTACCTCTTCACCTTTCTAGGGTTTTATCTTTCATTCTTCCATTATTATTCATCTAGTTTCACCATGAATATGGTGAACTAAACCTTGTATTGTTGTTGGGGAATCAATGTAGTCTTGTGAAACTCTCATATATGGAATTTGTTTTTACATCTTACTTTTAAGACCTATGCTTTCTTTCATCATTAGTTAGGGTTTTTCCTCTTTGCTTAATGCTTGCTTTGTTTAACTCATTCAATGCCATGATTATTGATTTTGTCGATACGGGAACGTACTGGGAAGTCTAGATCCGGGGAATTTCTCCCAATTGTATATTGGTTGCCGTTAAGCTCCTACACTTAAGAACTAATTACTAGGAATGCTAGGAATTGTTTGAACTCGTAATTAAGGATAGGCCTTCTTACAAGGTGATTTAGAGAGTGGCATTAACAATTGAAATGTTTGCTTCGTTTCAATTGATAACCCCAACAACATACTCATCCATATATTTCATTGAAGTGTTTGTATTTTGTTTTCGCCATTGATCACATTCATCATACATGTTTATTTTCTGTCTTTTGCATTTAAATCTACATTCAATTTGTTCTTAATTCTTAAATAATCAACAAATCACATAACTAAACTAGGCCGTGAGTCCTTTGGGAGAACGATACTTGGTCTTACCGAGTTTTATTATTTGAAACGTTTCGGTCACACTTGCCGATTGTTAAACAAGTTTGTGGCGCCGTTTTTGGTGTTCATAAATTTGTCATCAATACGTTCCCGTATCGACAAAATCAATAATCATGCATTGAATGAGTTAAACAAAGCAAGCATTAAGCAAAGAGGAAAAACCCTAACTAATGATGAAAGAAAGCATAAGTCTTAAAAGTAAGATATAAAAGCAAATTCCATATATGAGAGTTTCACAAGACTACATTGATTCCCCAACAACAATACAAGGTTTAGTTCACCATATTCATGGGGAAACTAGATGAATAATAATGGAAGAATGAAAGATAAAACCCTAGAAAAGTGAAGAGGTAGCCTGAGCATCCAAGATCCTCCTTCAAAGGGGTGGAAGAGAGAGCATTTGCTTCGTTTCTGCCAAAGATACAAACCCTAGGACGTCCTAAAGCTTATATACTATTCTAAAAATACAGAAAAATTAGGCCCAAGCCCATAATAGTGCCGCTCAGCGGTAAACTTCCGCTCAGCAGTAAGTGCGTGAGTTGGTTTTTTCCTCTCAGCGGTCATTTTGCCCCTCAGCGGATCCACCGTGAACTCCTGAGTGCCGCTCAACGGTAAACTGCCTCTGAGCGGTAGTTGCGGCTTCTTCTTTTTCACTTTTTGATGTCTTTTCTGATTCCACCTCTCTCATTCTTCACTTCTTTCACCAAATTCACCTTAAAACCTGCACAAAAACACTGAAATCAAGCATAAACCTGTCCAGCTCTCTTATTCCTAAAAATATGAACAAAAGCATGATATCAAGCTAGTTTCTAAGTGTTAAAGGTTGCTTTTAGTATCAATTTTAAGCATGAAAATAACAGTTTTTCAACTGTTATCACATATACACCAAAAATGTGAGCATATCACCTTGTCCAACCCTAGCTACGTAACCTTAGACCTTTGCCCACTCCATTTTCGCACTCATCATCCAACGAAACACTCTCTCCATGCACATCTCCTAGTTTTCGCTCAACCTAGCTAAGGAGGTTGATATCAGAGTGTCTCAAAATGTTCGGGAAAAGGTAAATCTGACAATCCTAGGTTGTGAACCACTTTAAGGATTATAGGTACTTTTCAAGCTAGTGATTTCAAGTAAAACAATATGTTGTTAAGGGGTGGTTACAAGTTAATGGATTGGAGAACATATAGAAGGTGAGTTCAATATAGTAGATACAATTATTTGTTAGTTGTAAAGGATTTTTCATGCTTTAAAATGTAGGTGGAGAGATATGTTTGAGAGTAATGACTAAACTAATCTACACTATTAAACATTATATCTTTTAGCACATAGGTTTTTAGTTAGTTAAGGTGTTGGGGACAATAATTCGGTCAAGTTTAGGTGATTGTTATAAGAGAAAATGAAGATAGCATACTTTTCCTTCTACCTAATGAGTTAATTTTCAAGGACGAAAAATTTTCTTGTTCGAGAGAATGTAAAGACCTAGAAAATGACTTTCTAGAAATGATAGTGGTTTAAAAATAGTGAGACTCGATTATTTTAATATTAAATTTTTTTAATATAAATAGTTATTTATGAACGAGTTTCATAATTTTAAAACACTTAATCTCTCTAGAAACCACTTTTCTAGAGTACTCTGACTTCTATTTAAGAGTTCTTCCTCTCTACTCGTTTGATTGAAGAACTGAAGAAACCACTTTTCTAGAGTACTCTGACTTCTCTTTAAGAGTTCTTCCTCTCTACTCGTTTGATTGAAGAACTGAGAGTGTAGGATTGGTCCTTACAGTGAGCTCTTCAATTTGGACCAATTAGCTTCTCTATTAGCATAAGTTGAGTTTAAGTTATTTTCTTGGTATTTTCTATTATTTGTTGCAAGCCTTCTTCCACTTGCATGCGTCTTTTTAGTCATGTATAGGAGTCTCTATTGATTAGTGATCATAATGGTATCTCTTGATCGTTCTTGTGATGCTTCTATGTGTAGATAGAGCATCTTGTTAGGTTGGAGGAGTTTCATTGGTTAGGGTCTTGTGAGATGTTGGTCAAGTAAGGAGAGCTAATTGCACTATATTCAACCAATAGATACTTTATAATTATTAATTGTATGCTTGTACAATGTTTTATTTATCTGATTGCACTATTTGATGAAATATGATATGTGGAGTTGAAATACAGTTTTAATTTGGCTTTAGTGTTTTGTATTATGGAATTACGTATTTTTTGGTTAGTAATGCAAATGAGATTAATTGAATCATTAAGTAGTGTACAATCTGATAGTTGGCATGTTTTGGCATATGTGATTGTTGTCAGACTGATTTACATGACTAAAATGACACAAATCTGCATAATTATGTTAAATAGAATTATGCAAACTCGTTGGGCGAGAATATACTTGCTAGGCAAAGTCATAGTTAGAGAGTTATTGATTTGGTGGTCGCTAGGTAAGAATATACTTGTTGGACAAAGTCAAAGTAAGAGGGTTAGTAACTTGGTTGTCATTGGGCAAGAATATACCTGTTAGGCGAAACCAAAGTCAAAGAGCTCATTAACTTGATAGTGGCTAGGTGAGACAAGTCTCGCTGGGTGACTTAGGAGAATATAAGTTTGTGAGTTTTAGTGATATTCTCGTTGGGCGAGCTATTTAGACGTCGAGCAAGTGTGCTTTCAAGCACTACTAATTGAGCGCGTAGATATTTCTCACTCAGCAAAATTAATAGAGTCTAATTCTATTTATATATACTTTTTGGGTCTGTTTAATGTAGGACTATGTGATGTTAAAATGATAAATGATTTATGAAGTTAATTTGAGAATGGTTGATAGATTTACGGATAAATATGCATGTAAATAACGATGTATGATATTATAATGATGATGAGTATTGTATATGTGTTTGGTGTAATTTCATTGATCTCGTGGGAAGATTCTATGGTGGTGTTTCATTAGTGTACACATTGATGTGAGAGTCCAGGTTATCCTATCGCTCTAATAATCATTCAAACACAGATAAAGTAGAATGAGGTATGTGGTGGAGGTGTAGGAGGTCCTAGTTTACAGACTTTACCTTGGCTAAAGATAGTAGTGAACTAACCTTGTGTGTCGAAAGGTGAAAACTCATTGACAATGGTTCTACAAAGCAGTAGAGACCACTACAAGTGCAAGATTCCCTGAGATTTCACATGAAGGTTGTATCCGAATAATTGAGTCTAGAACGAGTCTTTATATCTTATATGATTGTTTTCATGAGTGAGAGTTGCATGATAATATTTCTATGTTTGTTTTATGAAAATTCTTTTGCACATTAACTTACCCTATTTTTACGTTTTTTGTGTGTTTGTTTGTTTCTTTTGCGAAGATCACCTTATTGGTGTTAGCGAATGAGGGATATTTGTTGAAGTATATATGGTGAAAGACGATGATGTTGTAGAGTTTTCTTCCTGATCTTCTAATAGTTTTTCTTAGTTGTCTTATATATATTTTATTATTACGGTATATTTTTAGATAAAAAAAATATCTATTTTATTTTTTTTAATTTTATAATGTCTTATTATGTTAATTGTAAGTAATGAAATGTTACAAATAAAATTTAAATTACTTTTATTAAATATTGATATATCTTTTACATTTAGAAGATTCATCATTAAATATTGTTTAATAACTTTCTTAAATAAGTTTTTCCAAATATTATTAGTTAAATTTATTAATTTATAAATTTATTAAATAAGGTTTTTGGGTATTGGGTTCGTAGCAAACTGAATTCTCTCTAATTTTCCAAGAAAATTTACAAACATAAAAGGTTATATTTTTTTATTAATCACAAAACTACAAAAATTTAACTTTTAATTTGAAAAAATATATTTTTTCTTATGTTTCAATTTTTTTTAAAAAATATAGATAAGTTTATTAATAAATAATCTTAACAAAAGTTTTATTTCAATTATTATAAAAAACAATTATGGGTTAAATATGTTTTTAGTCCCTAAACTATTGGCCATTTCTGGTTTTCGTCCCTCTTCCAAAGTAAGGTACACTTTAGTCCTCATACTTTTCGAAACTTTGGTTTTAGTCCTCCAAAATTAACACCGTGAAAAATATGCTGACGTGGCTAACGGTAGACTGACACAGTTCTTTTTTTTTTTCAGAGTTTATCAGCTTTTCTTCCTTTCTCTCTCCCTCGTCTCTTCCTTCAATTTCAAAACACAAAACAATAAAATCTTCCGGTCAAGCTTTTCTCTCGCAGTATTAGTGATACAGCTGTCGCGGCCGATCAAATTTGATGTGCAATTAAGAATGCAGTACAGTGCTAGGATTTGACTCCTAGGTCGTCTCACAAGGACCAATATTTGTGGTTCGGTCTTAGATTTAACACGAAGTGGGGGGGTTGTTTTTGTGATTTTGTTGTTTTGATGCGATAAAATTAAAGTGAACTGGAAATTGAATAAAACTAAATTTAAAAACGTTGAAATATTTTTTTAACGAAAGTAAAAACCCAATGGTATAAGACATCAAAATAAAATAAACGCAGAAACATTAAACATGAACAAAACGTAAAACATTAAACGCTAAAGTAAAAACATCAATAAAAATAAACCGTAAAACAGTAAAAAAAAAGAAAAACAAATTTAAAACTATAAAACTAATTTAAAACAGTAAAAACGAAATTGGTACAGTAAAAACTAAAATACAGTAACACAAAACTGTAAAAATAAATCTGGAACAGTAAAAACGAAAATACAGAAAAACACAAAATACAGAAAATAATAAAAACAGAAAACAGTAAATTTTGGAAAATAAAATTACAGCAGCACATAATTGCAGTAAAATAGTAAATACAGAATTACAGAATCCAAAATAAATAAAAAAAAATACAGAAACAGTAAAAATGGAATACAGAAATACAGTAAATCAGTAAAACAGAAAACAGTAAATACAGAAAACAGTAAAATTCAAAAACAGAATCAAAATCACTGCAGTAAAATAAAGAAAATAAATTTACAATGAATGATTCAAAGTGAAATGATTAACAACATAGTAAAAACAACATAAATTTAATTGCACAAAAATAACAACAGAGAATTAAATAACAGCAGAATTTAATTACAGCAGCAGAAATGTAATTACAGAAATAAAATAAAAACAGTACACACTTGGATGTTCAGAAAAATAAATCAAACTAAAATTGAATTGAAATAGATTACAACAAACAAAAGGAATAAAATGGCAACCTATGATGTACACTGTTCAACTCTTAACCGTAAGACTCCATGATGTAGTTGTGCTCTGCAAACTGGATAAGCTCCCTGCTGGAATTTCCAGCCCCCAATTTCCAGCTGCTAGATTTTCCAGCAGCCCCCTCACCTCTGGACTCCCCCCTTGCTTCTCTGATGCTGCTTTTATTTATAGCCACTTCTCACAAACTCCCGTGACTTCTCCATTTCAGCTAATTTTTCCACCTTGGTTTTGTTTTGTTGCTTACTTTAAATTAATTCCTTAATTTGCTGATTGTATTCCTTGGACGTGGGAAAAATCTTGTCTTCTTCTTCAATTTGTTGATTGTTGGATGAACCCAAGCAAGCCGTGGAATGTGAGCTGCTTGGACATGAGGGGCCCTTCATGTGGTGTCCGTTTGCTAGCTTCCTCTTTTCCCTGGTGGCAATCAAAGAACCGTGAAGGTGGTGGCTCTTCTTCCTTCGTTCAGCAACGCTCCTTCCAGCTCCTACATCAGTGCATTCTTTCCAGCCAAAATGCTTACCTGTTGGACCGTTTAGCTGCTGCATGAAGGTTGCTCCGCTGGATGCTAGACAAAGGTGTTACAAGATATGCGCAAGAGCAGCCTCCTCCTCAACCGTTGCAGCTGCTGGATGCTTCTTAAGAAAACCGTGAAGTGTGAAGCTTCTCTTTGCTCAAGCTGGAAGTGCTTCTCTGCTGCCATGGCCTTGAAGGTGGCTGCTCCATTCTCTTCTTTCTTCCAAGCTAGCGGACTTGGAGATGGCTGGACCGTGAAGCTTCTTCCAGCAAGGCCGTGTTGTGTTCTTGGATGAAGAAACCCGTGAGCTTTTTAGTAAGTCATGCATGTCTCTTTTGGAATGAAAGAAGCACCTTCCAACTCACTCCCATGTGCTTTGCTGCTAGATTCTTTCTTCAAAACAACACCAGTATTCTCCTAAATTAAAAGAACCGTGATACTTCAAGAAGTGTGCCCCTCTTTCGTTCCAATTGTGTTTTACTACTTTGAAAATGAATTTTTCATGGGTCTTGTGTATACAAAACCGTGGTGACATAATGAATGGTCGTGCTCTTCATTTTCCAGTCATGATACTTGAGCAATTGTGTGGGTCCGTGAGCTTCCTTAAAAAAATTAATATGCAAAGCCAAATGCTTGTGTGGAGTGAAACATCACGTAAAAATTCTGCACTCCAAGCCAAAGGATTCCACCACTTTCTATGTGGGCCGTGTTGTGCATGTAGAATGTGCTTTTAAAATGGAATGCACCGTGAGTGTATTATGGGTGAAACAGCACATCTCTTCAAACCATAGTGCACAACTTTTGTGTGGGGCCTTGATACCACTTTAATAAAATTCAGCACATGTTGGAGCTCTTCCCTTGTATGGACGTGAACTTTCATGGGTGGTGGCTCCCACTCTTCATTTGTTTCTCCATTTGGATGCTTTCACAATTGTGCATTTCATCTTTCATAAGGAAATAAAAGAATTGCCTTGCTTGGTGCCAAACGTCCCAAAAGCTATTATATTGCCAAAGTGAATTGTTTATTGCACACCTTGAGAAAACCGTGGCCTCCCAATAATTCCAATTGGCTTGTGCTTTGTCTTTTGCATAATTCTTCATTTGAAAGGAAGGAGTTGCAGCCGTGAATGCTTAAGACTTATTGCAGCCACTTTCTTCAAAAGCCGTGAGTTGCACCATGGTTTCCAAACCAACCAATATTACTTCTTGAAATGAGCCACAAAATGTGCCAATATGAGTGTTGAATCCTTGAGTGTTGGGAGGTCTTAGCACCGTCCAATGATCAATTCCAGCTACCACAAGTATCAAACAACAAGCAAACAATTTAGAAGTCACTCAAACAGTAAACACAAGACTGACATAGGGGAGTAAAAAAAATACTGGGAACAACACATAATGAATTTGAACAAAATAAAAACTATACGTGAAAATAGACATCCAGACGAAACTATGAAAAAAAATTGCATGGAAAACGGATAAGAATTGATCTCGAACGAAGACACACAAGTTGACACAAAATTTACGCAGCAACCAGCGAAAACTGAAATGGCTGAAATACATTGGGCTCTATTTCCATTTCTTATTTAACCTTCAAATGTCCCAAATTGTATTTCCAAATTTTTCTTGTAAAATAATTAGCTCAGATAATTCAAATTAATTAAAAAAAAGAATTTCTGATCGAATTAAGCACAATCAAGCAAAATGGGAAAACACTGGACATTTAAGCACAATTCCCTGATTAATTCTAGTAAAATAAACTAAGTGAAGTGTAGAAAATATCGACTCATCAAAATAGACCACACTTAGTCTTTTGCACTCCTGGGCAAAATCAAGACGCAAATCAGGGAATAATTCAAAGGACTTTTAAGAAGGTTACACAAATTCAGCAGACAGAAAAACAAAGACTCAAGAGAAAATAAACAGAATTTACAAAGTTCTCAAGAATTATGGATCGATGAAAGAAGTAGAAAATATCCAACACAAATCAAGAAAAGCACATACTTATAGAAATCATCCAAGCAATTCACAGTATGGCAAAATAATTAATCAGCTCAAGAGGTGATTTAAAAATAACATAACCTCACAGATGCACTAATAGTGTTTCTCTCAAGTGTTTAAGGTAAATAAATTCAACTCAATGTACTCAAGAAAACAAACACAAGTAGACTTGGCAAGCTTCTAATATCAACACTTAAAACATATGTATGCTCAGATCAAAAGGTCTTTCAGGGTTGTAATGGGGCCAAGGACAGGGGAGGATAAATTTGGATAAGTAGCTATAGCTCAGAAGAAATAGAGGTGCACTAGGGAAAAAAATGTAAACACAGTGAAATCTCACCCAAACCTCTAATTCAATCCTCTTCTCGACTCCATTATTCATAAAATTATTTTTCAATTTTTCTCTTTTTCTCATCATTTTTTTTTTTTTATCCTGTTTTTTTTTTTTTTTTTTTTTTTTTCACACAACAGGATATAAATTATCATTTCAAAACATGATGAGGAACCAACTAGCCAATTCATCAGAATTCCCAAGGAGACCACACTTATGCACAAAACACTTCTATAGCTCCAGACTTTCCTAAGTTTAAGGTAATCATTTGTTTTTCACTTAGGATCAGTGTATGAGCTTCAACACAAAGAAATATATACAGCATAGGCTCAAAGGGGTTATCAAAGGATAATAACAAGGTAGGCTTATTTGGCTAAAGAGGCTCAAGAATAAAATTGCCTTTATCACTTCCAAAAATGCATATAAATCAAGTATATCAAAAAGAATCAAGCCAAGGCATATGTGCAAGCAATCAAGAGACATATCACAAGAAAGAAAATTAAGTGGCTCAAATCTCACACAGGGTATTCGTCACAATCAAATCAACCTCTTAAACATTATAATCATCTTCCAAGCAGAGAAAAGCAAGGATTTCAAACCATAAGTATTAAGTAAGTGAAGGAAAAATCTACAACTTAGACAAACTCCAGAAATCAAGAGAAAAATGTAAAATTTATTGCACACAAAACACACTAAAAACCACTTAAAACAGAAAAAATTTAACACTCAAAAACAAAAATTTAACACACAAAATACAATTTAACAGAAAAATCAGAATTTCTAAATTTCTAAATTTCTCCCCAGTAGACCACACTTAAATCACACAATGTCCTCAGTGTGTTACAATCATCAGATTATCAATTTCGGAGCAGTCAAATAATATAGACAAGTGCAATAAAAAGTTAAGAAAAATGGGAAGAAATTTTTCAGTAACATCCATCAGTAGATGTTATCAGGGACATCCATCAGCAGATGTCTAAAACACCTAGCACCCATCAGTAGATGCTAATAATTTTTTTTTTTTTTTTTTATTATTATTATTTTTTTTTTTTTATTTTATTATTTTTTTTTTCTGAAAAAGGATACCGGTACTGTGACAACAGTCTCGGTGGCAAAGACCGGAACTGTTGCTACAGTGGAAAGCAATTCTGCTATAAAAGGCTGCTCCTCCGTGTCCAGCGCCATTTCTGATCCCTCACTCTCTCTCTACTCCTCTGCTCTCTCAACTCTCTCTTCTATCTGCTCTCTGCTCTCTTCTCTGCTCGAGCGTCTGGATCTGCGAGGAAGCCTCTCCACCCCGCGTCTGCTGAAGATCTGAGATCTGCGCAGAGCCTCTGTCCCTGCTTCCCCAGGTAAGTCCTCAGAACTTAGTAACTTTTCCTTTCCTTCAAGTAATTTCCTTTATTTTTCATCTTCTTTCTGCTTTTTTTCTTTCATTCTGCTGTTATACCTTCCTGCTTTCCTGCTTTCCATTTTTTTCTTCCTGATCTCTTGCCTGCTCTCCCTATTCCTTTGCCCGATCTATCTTCTCCTTTTCAAAATTTTTTTTATTTTTGAAACTGAAAACACTTAAACACATAAAACACAACTGTCTAAAAACTTAAGGGGTATATCGGCTGGAAACCAGACGTTAATCTCCCTTCGATTGAAGGTATAGCAGAGACAATCGGGTAGAACAACGCCACGTACCCCACTTAAAACTAAAACACAGAAACTGAATATACAAGAACAATATGGACAAGGACACTGGACGTAGATCCGTTTAGGACCCTTTGCAAGGACCGTGAAACAGATCTGAGACCAGACACAAAAACAAT
Source organism: Vigna nakashimae (assembly GCA_034642375.1). Lineage (NCBI taxonomy): Eukaryota > Viridiplantae > Streptophyta > Magnoliopsida > Fabales > Fabaceae > Vigna > Vigna nakashimae. The sequence goes on from CM067765.1 coordinate 29,492,466, forward strand.
CAAAGACAGACAGGACAAAATAAATTTAAAAGGAAATAAGAACAAATAAATAAAACAGAGAACTAATCTAATTTTTTATGCTTCTCTTTTTTTTTTTTTTTTTTTATGTTCATTTTTTTCTTTTTTTATGTTTTTGTTCTTTTTATATGTATTTATTTTTTTATTTATGTATTTGTATATTACGAGAGGAAGGATGAGTGAAACGGAATCAGAGAGATATACCAGTCAACGGTGGCGTCCAACCGACGATCAGATCACGATGATGACCAAAATATTCAACTATGGGGTCACACACCCAAGCCGAGCGCAAGTCGTCGAGATCGCGTCTCGACTAAGGGCTTTCGGCGAAGCCACTGAATACAACGTACACTGCTGGTTCAACAACCACGGCAATCGGGTCAAGCACTGGCAAGCGGAGATAGACCCCACTGGCACTCTCTTTTCACAACTGCCGCTGTACATGTACGGTAAGACCTCTGATCACACCTCTATTTTTATTGAAAATTTTCACTTCCTCTTCTATAATTAACACAAGTTATTTATTTTTTTATTATTATTTTTTTTTTTTTTTTTTTTTTTGTTTGAAAGAAAAAAACTGGGTGATAATGAGGGCACCGAGGCTGCTGAATTTGTTTCCAGTTCCGATCATCATCGATGACGACAGAAATGAACGAGAAATTCCTCCACCAAAGCCTCCGCTCGCATTCCGAACCAGAGCTCCCTCAACGGAGCTCTCCCTTAGACCACCACAACCAGCTCGAGAGTTCTTTCAGTTTTAATGTTTTGTTTATTTATTTTTTTTTATGTTTTTATTGGCCGAGTGTGGCCAGAATATGGGCTGTAATATGAACACTTATATTTTTGTTGTTTTTATTTTTATTTTTATTTTTTTTTTTATGTTTTTATGGTGTGTAATATTAACGATCAGAAATGATCGACCCCTGAACAACCTTATTTTCATATATATCTACTGCATCTTTATATTCAGATCTGTTCAAGCTCCTTACCCCCATTACTGTAATTTTTGTTATTATGAATGAAATCTTTTCTTAGTGTAAACAAAATATTCAATGAATTATCTGTGTGAAACAACTAAGAAATTATATTACAGTGAAGGAAAATAAGGAAAATAAATGAGATCTGAAGTGAAAATTTTTAATGAAATATTGGTAAGAAACTGAGGGTCGAAATAAAATCAAGGAATACGCAAAACAATTTTTGAATTTTTGAATTTTTTTTTTTTTTTTTATAAGGATAACAATGTGAAAACTAAGAAAAAAAATAATTATACATATCAGAATACAGATTTGGCACGCTCAAAAACAATTTTATCACAACAGAATAATTTTTTTTTTTTTTTAATTTTTTTTTTTAAAGATAACAATTCGAAAACTAAGAAGAAAAGGGAAAAAACAAACTTAAAAAAAAAACAAAAATCAGAATCTTCCCGAGACCACACTTAAACTACACTGTCCTAAATGTTTTCTAAGCATAAGATCATAAACTAAAATAACAAACAGATAAAGGACAAGTGCACTAAAAATATGAAAACTGGGAAGAAAGAAAAAGAAAACTTCCCTGGTCAGGGTGGCAGTTGCCAATTTTGGATTTGTAGGGAGATGTTCCCTTCTTCAGGATCCAGCATGAAAGTGTTGAGGACGAACTGCTTCATCCTCCAAATCTGATCAAGTAGGGAAATATCTTCCACCACCGGATCTAAGCAGCAATTGTTGATGAGCGGGTACAGCAGATGCCTTCCGAACTTTGATTTGTCAGTGTTTGCACCTATGTTTTCCACTGTGGGTGCATGTTGGTCCAATTCATCTGTACCTCCTGGTTCAGGATTACTGCTTACTTCTGCCGGGTCCCCAAAATTTTCATCAGTCTCCTCAGGTGCAAGAGTGGTCATCTGCCTGATCTGATCACTCAGATTCTGTATGGCAGCTTGAGTTTCCTGCTGGAACTCCATGCTCTCTTGCTTGAACTGCATGTTCCCTTTCTGAAACTGAATGTTCTGCATTGTCATCTGCTCTAGTAACTCCTTTAATGTAGGTTCAGAAATAGAAGGCTGAGGAGTTATTTGAATAGGAGAATCATACTGCTGACTCTCATATTGTGGAACTGGCTCCCAAAGAGAGCTCTCAGAAATTGGATGATGGAACATATTGTTCTCATCATAAAAATCAGCAGATTTAAAATCAAAGTAATATGCAGAATAAGAATCATAATCACAGACATTGGCAGAATAAGCATTATTCACAACATTAAAATAGGTAGACATCGAAAAATAAAAATAAAACAAATAAAAAGTAAATACTAAAAATTACGAAACAGATAATTCACAACACATTTATACATGCTACAGGAACACACAACACATAAATTTTTTTTTTTTTTTAATAATTTTTTTTTTTTAATAATTTTTTTTTTAATTAACAAACAAAATACATATGACACGCATACAGAAAATAGAACATCACATCATAATGCAAGATAAAGCATAACACAATTAATCATGCTACAGGCACAAACAAGACAGAACATTAACAGTAAAATATTTTTTTTTTTTTAAATATAGCAACTAAATACAGAACACAGCACAATAAAATATAAAAGACAAAACATATATTAACACAACATAATCGAAAAACACAGCAAAAATCTAAAACAAAAAACCTGGAACTGAAGTGACAACGCCGCCAAAATTTGTTGAAGGTGTCGTTATCGCCTACAGAAATATACAAGACAAAACACACAAAACAAACATATTAACAGAACAAAACTTTATACAACAAAAATCTAAAACCAAACCTCCATTGGTCCCCGGCAACGGCGCCATTTTGATACAGCTGTCGCGGCCGATCAAATTTGATGTGCAATTAAGAATGCAGTACAGTGCTAGGATTTGACTCCTAGGTCGTCTCACAAGGACCAATATTTGTGGTTCGGTCTTAGATTTAACACGAAGTGGGGGGGTTGTTTTTGTGATTTTGTTGTTTTGATGCGATAAAATTAAAGTGAACTGGAAATTGAATAAAACTAAATTTAAAAACGTTGAAATATTTTTTTAACGAAAGTAAAAACCCAATGGTATAAGACATCAAAATAAAATAAACGCAGAAACATTAAACATGAACAAAACGTAAAACATTAAACGCTAAAGTAAAAACATCAATAAAAATAAACCGTAAAACAGTAAAAAAAAAGAAAAACAAATTTAAAACTATAAAACTAATTTAAAACAGTAAAAACGAAATTGGTACAGTAAAAACTAAAATACAGTAACACAAAACTGTAAAAATAAATCTGGAACAGTAAAAACGAAAATACAGAAAAACACAAAATACAGAAAATAATAAAAACAGAAAACAGTAAATTTTGGAAAATAAAATTACAGCAGCACATAATTGCAGTAAAATAGTAAATACAGAATTACAGAATCCAAAATAAATAAAAAAAAATACAGAAACAGTAAAAATGGAATACAGAAATACAGTAAATCAGTAAAACAGAAAACAGTAAATACAGAAAACAGTAAAATTCAAAAACAGAATCAAAATCACTGCAGTAAAATAAAGAAAATAAATTTACAATGAATGATTCAAAGTGAAATGATTAACAACATAGTAAAAACAACATAAATTTAATTGCACAAAAATAACAACAGAGAATTAAATAACAGCAGAATTTAATTACAGCAGCAGAAATGTAATTACAGAAATAAAATAAAAACAGTACACACTTGGATGTTCAGAAAAATAAATCAAACTAAAATTGAATTGAAATAGATTACAACAAACAAAAGGAATAAAATGGCAACCTATGATGTACACTGTTCAACTCTTAACCGTAAGACTCCATGATGTAGTTGTGCTCTGCAAACTGGATAAGCTCCCTGCTGGAATTTCCAGCCCCCAATTTCCAGCTGCTAGATTTTCCAGCAGCCCCCTCACCTCTGGACTCCCCCCTTGCTTCTCTGATGCTGCTTTTATTTATAGCCACTTCTCACAAACTCCCGTGACTTCTCCATTTCAGCTAATTTTTCCACCTTGGTTTTGTTTTGTTGCTTACTTTAAATTAATTCCTTAATTTGCTGATTGTATTCCTTGGACGTGGGAAAAATCTTGTCTTCTTCTTCAATTTGTTGATTGTTGGATGAACCCAAGCAAGCCGTGGAATGTGAGCTGCTTGGACATGAGGGGCCCTTCATGTGGTGTCCGTTTGCTAGCTTCCTCTTTTCCCTGGTGGCAATCAAAGAACCGTGAAGGTGGTGGCTCTTCTTCCTTCGTTCAGCAACGCTCCTTCCAGCTCCTACATCAGTGCATTCTTTCCAGCCAAAATGCTTACCTGTTGGACCGTTTAGCTGCTGCATGAAGGTTGCTCCGCTGGATGCTAGACAAAGGTGTTACAAGATATGCGCAAGAGCAGCCTCCTCCTCAACCGTTGCAGCTGCTGGATGCTTCTTAAGAAAACCGTGAAGTGTGAAGCTTCTCTTTGCTCAAGCTGGAAGTGCTTCTCTGCTGCCATGGCCTTGAAGGTGGCTGCTCCATTCTCTTCTTTCTTCCAAGCTAGCGGACTTGGAGATGGCTGGACCGTGAAGCTTCTTCCAGCAAGGCCGTGTTGTGTTCTTGGATGAAGAAACCCGTGAGCTTTTTAGTAAGTCATGCATGTCTCTTTTGGAATGAAAGAAGCACCTTCCAACTCACTCCCATGTGCTTTGCTGCTAGATTCTTTCTTCAAAACAACACCAGTATTCTCCTAAATTAAAAGAACCGTGATACTTCAAGAAGTGTGCCCCTCTTTCGTTCCAATTGTGTTTTACTACTTTGAAAATGAATTTTTCATGGGTCTTGTGTATACAAAACCGTGGTGACATAATGAATGGTCGTGCTCTTCATTTTCCAGTCATGATACTTGAGCAATTGTGTGGGTCCGTGAGCTTCCTTAAAAAAATTAATATGCAAAGCCAAATGCTTGTGTGGAGTGAAACATCACGTAAAAATTCTGCACTCCAAGCCAAAGGATTCCACCACTTTCTATGTGGGCCGTGTTGTGCATGTAGAATGTGCTTTTAAAATGGAATGCACCGTGAGTGTATTATGGGTGAAACAACACATCTCTTCAAACCATAGTGCACAACTTTTGTGTGGGGCCTTGATACCACTTTAATAAAATTCAGCACATGTTGGAGCTCTTCCCTTGTATGGACGTGAACTTTCATGGGTGGTGGCTCCCACTCTTCATTTGTTTCTCCATTTGGATGCTTTCACAATTGTGCATTTCATCTTTCATAAGGAAATAAAAGAATTGCCTTGCTTGGTGCCAAACGTCCCAAAAGCTATTATATTGCCAAAGTGAATTGTTTATTGCACACCTTGAGAAAACCGTGGCCTCCCAATAATTCCAATTGGCTTGTGCTTTGTCTTTTGCATAATTCTTCATTTGAAAGGAAGGAGTTGCAGCCGTGAATGCTTAAGACTTATTGCAGCCACTTTCTTCAAAAGCCGTGAGTTGCACCATGGTTTCCAAACCAACCAATATTACTTCTTGAAATGAGCCACAAAATGTGCCAATATGAGTGTTGAATCCTTGAGTGTTGGGAGGTCTTAGCACCGTCCAATGATCAATTCCAGCTACCACAAGTATCAAACAACAAGCAAACAATTTAGAAGTCACTCAAACAGTAAACACAAGACTGACATAGGGGAGTAAAAAAAATACTGGGAACAACACATAATGAATTTGAACAAAATAAAAACTATACGTGAAAATAGACATCCAGACGAAACTATGAAAAAAAATTGCATGGAAAACGGATAAGAATTGATCTCGAACGAAGACACACAAGTTGACACAAAATTTACGCAGCAACCAGCGAAAACTGAAATGGCTGAAATACATTGGGCTCTATTTCCATTTCTTATTTAACCTTCAAATGTCCCAAATTGTATTTCCAAATTTTTCTTGTAAAATAATTAGCTCAGATAATTCAAATTAATTAAAAAAAAGAATTTCTGATCGAATTAAGCACAATCAAGCAAAATGGGAAAACACTGGACATTTAAGCACAATTCCCTGATTAATTCTAGTAAAATAAACTAAGTGAAGTGTAGAAAATATCGACTCATCAATTAGTTTATTAGTTTTCCAGCTATAGTTTTTATCAGAAGCATGAAAATTGAGGTATCGGAGGTATTGAAAAGCAATTATGCAGCAAAAGGCATTCCGAAAGGAGCGTTGGCACTACCAGTGACCCTGCTAGTGGTGGTGCTGTTCATTCCTCTGATCATGAACTTGCATGAATCGTATTCTAATCTTTATCATGATGGCAGTTTGGAAAGCACAGAAAATTTGACCTGCAACTTATTTTCGGGAAACTGGGTGGCTTATTCTGGAGAGCCTTACTATGACAATGAAAGCTGCCCTTTCATAACGTACAAGCAAAACTGCTTCACGAATGGGAGACCCGACAGGGACTTCCTTAAATGGAGGTGGAAACCTGACGAATGTGAGCTTCCACTGTTTGATGCCAAAAAGTTTCTGAAGCTTGTTCGCGGAAAGTCCATGGCTTTTGTTGTGTTTTGAAATTGAAGGAAGAGACGAGGGAGAGACGAGGGAGAAGAAAAGCTGATAAATTCTGGAAAAAAAAGAACTGTGTCAGTCTACCGTTAGCCACGTCAGCATATTTTTCACGGTGTTAGTTTTGGAGGACTAAAACCAAAGTTTCGAAAAGTATGAGGACTAAAGTGTACCTTACTTTGGAAGAGGGACGAAAACCAGAAATGGCCAATAATTTATGGACTAAAAACATATTTAACCCAACAATTATTTTCTGTCAACAAAAATGTCAAACCAAAATTTAATTAAAAAAAAAACAAAATGTAGCTGGTTTCAATTGAATGTGGACAGGTTAAAGAGGCTGCTGTCCACCAAATTATACCTAACACAATATAACGTTTTACCAAAGTAAGTATTTTATAAAGCATGCTATATCAGGAAATCCAACCCCATAAATCAATTTTTTTTTTTTATAATAGCAAGGAAATTAAGTTGAGAAAATGTGGTGCAGCACACAGTCGGCAGCCTACCCTAAAAAGCAGAGGGAAATAGTGTTTCAGAAGTGGATAGGATTGTTCCACGTGTCGCAACACTGTTGGAGACAAAAAGTTTCGTAGGCGATGGGTAACAAAAACAAACGAGAAGTGTTTGGCTGTCGAAGAAGGACCACCACATATTAAAAAAAACGTCAAATTATTGGGAGCCGCAAGATCCTTGTGGGCCCACTCCCTTACTCCCACCATTTCCACGCTGGCACTCTCCTTCACCAAACTCCATGGGATGCGACCCACATCACTTCTTCCCATTTTATTTTACATAAAAATACAATTTTGTTTTTAAATTTTAAATATTTAAAGATTATAAGAAAATCTTCCTCATTAAAACTTGAGAAGTTGGTCAATTAGATCAACATCCTCAATACAATTAAGGAAATTAATAAGATGATTTATCTATTTAATTGAAAAGTTGGTCAACCAAGTAAAATACAGATTTTGCAAGGGTGAGTAATCTCAACATTTTCCTTCAACTGTCATTTTTTAAGTTTATATTAAAATTAGTTAGATTGTTTTAATGTTGTTGAATTTGTATGGATAAGCTTGCCTAACTAGTATGTGATAATATTTTGTTGTATGGTTTTTTAGGAAAGTAAAATATATGTATTTTTGTAGTACGGATTTAAAAGTGGAAGAAAATAAGAAAGATGGACGTATGGTGTAAGAAAAATTGTGTCCCGATGGGACCGGACAAGGGACGATGAAATGAGTTTAGTGGAAGTTGTGTTGTGTTGGGACAATTGGTGGCTCTCAAATTCTGCACCGCACATATACCCACCCTGCTTGCCACGCCACATTCATCTCACCTTCTCTCTCTCCCTCACTCTCTCTTTCTTGCTTTCTATCTCTAAGCACTTGATTGTAGAGAGTGAGTCTATGTTATTTGTGGCGGAGCATGAACTCCAACACTTCGAATTCTCAGTCAATGGCGGTGGCGGCGAGTGATGTGTCGGGGAAGAAGGTGAGGAAGCCTTACACCATAACCAAGTCAAGGGAGAGTTGGACCGAGGAAGAGCACGACAAGTTTCTTGAAGCTCTTCAACTGTGAGTCCGTTACCTTCTTCCCATCATAACTTCACTTCCTATTTTTTTACTTTCATTCAACATGACTATGTTTGAGCTTCTTATCGCTAATTCAGTTGTTATTTTTTTTTTTTCAATTATCCTCATTTCCATGTCTTTCTTTATGTACGACCAAATCATAGCATTTGGCTACAGTTTCTAATTAGTTTTGGTCTCTCGGGAAACCCAATTGGGGCTGCATCAGTAGTATTCCTGTCCATCATTCTTGATTTGGTTATCTTTGTATTTCTGACGTGAGGTCACTAGGGAAATGCTTCTGTAGACAAATCTTAATAGGGTTTTGGCCATGATTCCGTGCTTTTCATCAGTGTGAAGGTTCTTCCAGTGCTACAAGTTTATATATGTCTTTTCTCACCTAGATTTTGGATATTAGTTATTGAGCCTGTGCATTGGATTAATTTGCTAAACTGAATCAAAATTCTTCTAAGAGTGATCCAGAACAATTGTTAACACCTGTAGGTTGAAAAACTCCTCTTAGAGAAAGGAATGAAATGGATAGAGGATGGCGTCACATCAAATAAGGATAAGGTCAAATCATAATATTTAAGTGGAGTGTGAACCTTATTTTAGGTCAAGCTAGACATAAACTTAAGAATATCTAATTTCATATTCGAGATGTTGATTTCTCTGGATAAGGAAGTGTCTTGGAGATTCCATCTATTGAGGATATGACCAAATCCTAATGTATAAATGAGATACAAACCTTACTTGCAAGTCAAAAGAGAGATGGAAATTTGAAAACTTGAAGATTAGTTTGATTCTTGGATTGTATGATATGGAAGAATTAGGAGAGGGTAGAAATGAAATGTACTCATCTTCAGTGTAAGCTGTAATTTTGGCTGAAACTGTATTTCAGTGTGTTTGTGCTCTATTTCCAATCGTCTCAACTTTACAATTACTTTAAAACAAGTGAAGTGGTCTTCAATCCAGCCATTGACTTCATGTGGATTATTCAGATTTGACAGGGATTGGAAAAAAATTGAAGATTTTGTAGGTTCAAAAACAGTTATTCAGGTTTGAAGTCTGTTTTTCAGTTCTCTGTTTATATTTTCTTTGTCGTGTCTATATTCTACTCGGGCATTATTTGTCACTAACTAATAATTTTTGTTAGATTCGAAGCCATGCTCAGAAATACTTCTTGAAAGTTCAAAAGAATGGGACTGTGGCTCATGTGCCTCCTCCCCGTCCTAAGCGAAAAGCTGCTCATCCTTACCCACAAAAAGCATCAAAAAATGGTTTGCTTCCATTTCAGATAGTGATATTCTCTGCTCCTAAAGGCACAACATTTAATGAAACTTTTCGATTTTCTAGTTTTGGTACCACTACCAGCTTCCATTGGTTATACTTCAACAAACATGCTTGCACCTGGCTTTGCCACATGGGATGAAACCTCCTTGCTGATGAATACAGGAGTCAGTAAATCCATGACCTGTCAGGATGAACTCAACAGTATTCGTGGAAATGAAGGCATGCGTACTTCGTTTTGTTGTTAGTTTCAAGCCAATAATCTGCATTTAATACACTAAATGGGACTGTCCACCACTTATTATGTTATATGACGTTACTGATTCAGCTGATATTGGATCAAAGGGGATAGCAAAGATTACCAACAGCATTCTTAGTGGTGTCAGAAATTCTACTAGAACACTACAGACTTCTGAGATACCAAAGCAAGGGAAACAAGCTCCGGTTATTCATGGTAATTTTCTGATGTACTGAATTTTTCTTTTATATTCATTTTCAGATTGAATTTAGTAACGGATCATCATTTGTCCTTTTGACCATGTTTCACAGGTTTGCCAGATTTTGCTGAAGTTTACAGTTTCATTGGAAGTGTATTTGATCCAGATACAAATGACCATGTCCAAAAGCTGAAGGAAATGGATCCTATAAATTTTGAAACTGTGAGTTGAAGAACTTTGTTGCTGTAATTTGTCTGTCTTGAATTTACTCTTGACATACTGAGACATGTTCAAATTTTCCTTTACATCGAAACTTACTGCAACAAAGTATAAAATCATTCATATACCTTCACCTATCAGCTTTAGTTTTAGGATAGTTCGCTCATAACACTGTACAACACTTGCATGTCTATATGGTTTATTATTAGAGCCTATAAATTGGTCACGCTTAAGCCCAAGGAACACTTGCAGGAAGAGGTTTACTACACATATAATATAAAACTTATTCATGTACTTTTGCCAAATAGTTTAAGCTTTTGGGATTATTAATCCATGACATTTATAATGAAAGTTGTGATCATTATAAGTTCTTGGTTACTGACTTCCGTATATTTGCTGTTCCTCTGCAGGTTTTATTGTTAATGAGAAACCTCACTGTCAACTTGTCTAGCCCTGACTTTGAACCCATCGTAAGTTTCTATATCAATCCAACGATGACTACATAGTTTTTCCATAATTGCAAAATAAAGTTAAATTTTGTTTGAATTGACTGGCCTGCAATATTTTGCATGATGATTAATCGTTTTAATTACTATGGTTCATGAAGATAAAATGCCAAATCCAAAGATAATACTTTGACTTTACCATATGTACGGTGTGCATCTCCTTGATGTTTTATGTGTGTGAGAAATTTAAACAAGAGCACGTTGATCCAGTTAGGAGTAAATGTATAATTAAAACCATTTGTGTTTTCACTTAATAGCTTAATCATTCAGGATTATTGGTTTATGACATGATATCTAGAGTTCAATCCTTGCCTTCCCCATTCTTCCGATACAATAGTTCCATTTCAGAAAAGGTGATATTCTTCAAGCTTTAAGCCGAAAACTGAGAGAGGCCATGTTAGAAATATAACATAAAACCACCATTCAAATGTCTTTTCCTAATCTTGTTGATGATAACAGGAAAAATATTCAAAGGGGAGGTCACCCCCCTCACCACACTTTATTCTCACATTTTCTTTTTCTTTTTGACTAAAAGTGATAGAATGGGGAAGCACCCCAATATTACTGGGGAAGGCACCAATGGCATGCTGGCCTACCCAGAGGATTACTGCACAGACATAAACAGCAAAAAAAATTATCTGTCACAACTACTCAACTAGCCCTTAAATGGAAGGGAATCTCGGAGGCCTCGACTTGTTCTCACTTTCTCATCACATGTAATAGGATTTCCATGTTATAGATATAGGCTCTTGTATTAAATTATGATTATCCCTTAATTACTTAACAAATTAAAGTAGTTATATATGAGATTAATAAGTTTGTGTAAACTTCTAGGTGTTTTAGTCTACTGAAAGTTTCCAAACAAAATCAAGTAATACTCAAATCCTCTCTATAAAAATTATAGTAATATCTTTAAGAGTCATTCTTAAAAAATACTGATAATTTTTTTAAAAGATAGTATGAGATTATTTGACAAAATGAAAATCAATTATATGCTCGATTCTTTTTCGATTATATTAATACAATTTATATATTAATAAAACTTTATTAGTTATAAGCTGTAATAAAATAAATATTTATCATGTACATTATATAGACTAAAATAGGAGTTTGATAAAATTAAGATGCACTTATCTTTTAATTATGATTTTTTTTTAACGGGGGTCTAAATACCTTTGTTCATCAAAAGACAAAAAGATGAATATTCATTATGAAATTATTTTCCTTTCAAAACAAAAATGTAAACTTAAAACAAAATTTGCATGTGTGGGAAGTGATTGCCCCTTGTCAATATAACTAGGGGTGTGGACAAAATCTTTCATAGCTCAGTACAGGAAGTTTAGGTATGGCTTATGAAAAAATTGTTCAAGTTTGGTTCATTTATTTGACTTGTTTTTAATTGAAAAATGTATTGTTTTTGTTTTTATGAATATTTTTCTGAAACTACTTTTATTTTGTACTAAATGATAATCTACATATATGTGTGCTTCACATGCAGGTACGTGGAATTCAAACATTCTAGATTATTATATTCCCACAAAAAATTAGAATTTCTTGACTGTAAAAATAAGAGAACTTCAAAAACAAAGTTTTAAGTATTTCCACTAAATATATAAATTAAAACAAAAAAGAGAGAGAAATTTTTTCATCAATTTAAATAAATGAGTTATTTATGAGTAGTCTTGCATTATCTTGGCCCATTTAAATAATTAAACTCAATCTCAAATTTATATATTTAATTAAATGAACTAACTTGATCAAACATTTGTTCAGTTGAGCTGGAATAGTTGAACAAATAACAAAGTTAAATAAATAATATGACAAGACAACATCAAATTTCACCTCTGTTTACTTTTTGTTTCAAAGTGCACCTCGTGATGCTTAATCATTGTCACAACGAATGAAGCTGACTGGGAACTTTGTGAGTCTGTGAGTATGAAAATTTGACTAGTTTTTTGTGTACCCTTTTGTTCAGAAGAAGGCATTGTCAGCATATGATGTGAATGGCATGGCAGTAGGAGTTGGTACAGGAATTGATGTGAAGAAGCAGACAAATGATCTATCATGTCAAACTGCTTAACCACTAGCAATTTGTTGATATGGTATATATGTGTCTTTCTTCTTCTCATATTTTCCGAACTTCTCTTCTTCTGTTGTTGCATGTTTTTTAACTGTAACATGATCTGCAGTTAGGTAGGTCAAATTTGGATGGAAGAACGAGGTTTTGGTCGGGCAGAAGTAGGGCATGGAAATATCTTGCACTCGCTATAAAGCCTGTAAAAATGTAACCATAGTCCTTTGTAACACACCCAAAAGTAGCATGTCATAGAAAGCTGAAGAGCACAACATATTTTTCAGCTGATGCTATGATCTGTAACATTTGTTGTATTGCAGTGATTTTGTTGCCTTCAAGTAGAGGCATAGGTTTATAAGATATTCTTCCTGATACAAATGTATCATCAAAATTTAGAAAAAAAAAGGGGAGGGAGTAAACTGCTGTCTAGTATCATTGTCAAAGTGGCCTTTCGTTCCAAAAATTTTGTCTGTAAAGTCACACTTTCACATACTTTATTTTCTTGTTTCAGTCTTTTTCATCTTGGTTTGCCACTTCAATGGCTTTCTTCGCTAGATTAATGTAAAGTGCCTCTCGATGTCTAAATAAGATATCACTGCATTTTGTTTCTTTTGAATTATCAACAGTTGAAATGCATGTAATATCAAGGAGTTCTTCCAATGATTTAGCAAGGTTTATGTCACAACACTAAGCATACTAGGCGGCATAAAAAATTCATAAGATATTTGTTTTCAAGTAGTGTAATAAACCGATTTACTGACTCATACTTAGGTTTTTTAAACAAATATCTTTATATTCTTGTTAAACCATATGTTGTTAAATTTATTGACAGCATTGAAGAATTATTGTCACAAAAGCAATAACATCGACAATAAATTGTATCTAGATAAACTCATAATATATTATTTTAGTGAATTTATTGAGAGCTTATTGAAAAATTATTGTCACAAAAGCAATAACAATGACAATAAATTGTATCTCAATAGTAGATAAATTAATAATATATTATTTTAGAAGATCATAATATGACTTCTTAACTAAATAAAAATCTTGATATAATTTTTTTATCATATGAGTCACATGTATAATCACCATATATTTTTTTTATTATCTAAGTCACATGTATAATCACTATGAATGTATTCTATAAAACAATTTTATCTCTTTTCTTTATAGCAAACTGCATACTAATACACCATGAATGTATTCTATAAAACAATTTTCTTCCTTTTCTTTATAGCAAATTGCACACACATACACGCACGTACGAGCGCGCGAGTGCACGCACGCACACATTTAAGATATTTATTGCAAACATCGTATATGAACGAACCAAACTAAAGTAATAAGACAACATACAATTTGTTTTAAGTGAGTGTTTCCTTTTTCATCTTTGTAATGCTTGAAAGCAATAACCATTGGAATTTGAATATAATTGTTTTGATTCAGTTCAAAATATTGCAACACCTCTTAAGCATACTTTATTTAATTGATAACGATTTCACATGAGTTGTGCAAGACTTTTGAGACCTAAAAGAATATTCATTATACAAAGAGTAGTCATATCAAACTCATTCATTATGCATCAAGTTCTTAAACTCATTAAACATTAACCAATTGTTGCATGTTGCCCTTAATGCTTCATTTAACCAAAAGAGTATGCTCATAATTACATTTTTAAACCATGCCTTCATGAAATTGGCTTCAATATGGTTTACCAAACACAAAGAGTTTGTTTAAGTCCATAAAAAGCTTTCGTTAACTTATACAATTTCTCTTCCTTACTTTTTTTTAAACATGACCTAAAGGTTGTTACTAAAAACATCTTCAACTAATTCTTCACGTAAATAGGCCTACTTCTCATATAATTCATTAATAGTACACCCTTTTTGTGATACTAAAGCAATCACTAGTCAAACATTATCCATACAAACCATCAGAGCAAACACTTTTGTGTAATATATACCATATGTTAAGCATGTCTTTAAGACTAGCTTAACTTTAAAATTGTCAATTTCTCCCTAGTCATTAAGTTTAGTCGTATAACATACATTTCCAATTGATTTGATTCCTTTGGGTTGATTGAGTAGTTCTTATGTGTCATTTTCTCAATTATCTCAATCTCAACATATCTCAACATACATGGCATTTTTTCGTCTTTCACTCTTTATAGCTTCATAATCAAGTGGATCAATAACCACTATATAGAAGAAAATAAAATTATGTTTCCTCTTCTTATAGCCTACTCCTCAAGCTAGGTTGGGCCAAAGCAAAACGATGAAGCTATGGAAGTGGAAGTGCGTGGAAGTTATGAAGATGATGGTGGTTGCACTTAGTTTGGAGGTTTAAGTGGTGGAGTGGAGATGGTTGGTGGTGCTCTTAGAGAGGTTGGACCAACTCTAGAGGTGGGTGGGTAGAGGCATCTTATGAGATGATCTCCCATGACCTAAAGATAAGTTAAGAATGACTCTATAATTTGGCAGCATTTCATTACAAATCTCAAAGTGGATTTACAAGAGGAGAGACACATTTACTCTTAGGTGAAGGTGTCTCAAGGTAGACCAAAACCCTAAAATGATATGTTGCACCAAACCCTAAAGATCCTATCCTAGTGAAGGAGAGCTTGACATGTGACACTTTAACTTTTAGAAAAATCTTCACTCGTAAAGGGCAATATGGAAAACCACTTTAGAAAAATTTTCTCCACTTGAAAATTGACAAATGATCATTGATTTTGAGGTCACACTCGACTCAAATTGAATGTTGCAATTTAAATGCAGTATACTAGACAGTGACTTCTAGGTCTCTCAAGGAATTTTCGGTTTCGTCAAAGGATCAAACACGTAATGAGAGGGTTTTGAGCAGAATGTGCGAATTAAATTAACTGACCAAATCACGAATTAAAACACTAATTAAGGACATGTTAGTTACTAGTTCAACTGCAATGCTACCAATCCCAAATTAACAATAATTCATTTTCTCCTCTCACCCCTAATCCAACATAAATTAATCGACTAAGCGAAGATTAATACGGTTTTCATAACAGGGAATTAAGAAAACGCAATGCACCTATTTAATCAATTCTACACTACCACATATTAAGCAATTGTGACTCTAATCAACTAAGCGGAGATTAAACACAAATTAGACCACTAATCTTGAACTAAAATGCAAACACATAACAAATTACATATCATGCAAGGCAAGAACAACATAATCACAATAATAGTGCAGTAATCTCAAGGAAGCAATGCAATCTCCCTAGTTATGATGACAAATTTATGAACACCGAAAAACGGCGCCAAAAACTTGTTTAACCCTCGACAAGTGTGACCGAATCGTATCAAGTAATAAACTCGATAAGTGATAACAGTTGAAAAACTGTTATTTTCATGCTTAAAATTGATACTAAAAGCAACCTTTAGACTTAAAAGCTAGCTTGAAATCATGCTTTTATCCATATTTTCAGTAATAAGAGAGCTGGACAGGTTTATGCTTGATTTAAGTGTTTTTGTGCAGGTTTTAAGGTGAATTTGGTGAAAGAAGTGAAGAAGGAGAGAGATGACATTAGAAAAGACAAGAAAGAGTGCAAAAAGAGAAGTCGCAGTCACCGCTGAGCGGTATTTACCGCTGAGCGGCACTTTTTGGGCTTGGGCTTTTGTAATCTTTTGTAACTCTAGAATAGTATATAAGGGCTTGCACGTCCTAAAATTAGTATCTTTGGCAGAAACGAGGCAAACACTCTCTCTTCCACCCCTTTGAAGGAGGATCTTGGATGCTTAGACTACCTCTTCACCTTTATTGGGTTTATTCTTTCATTCTTTCATTGATATTCATCTAGGTTGACCATGAATATGGTGAACTAAACCTTGTATGTTTGTTGGGGAATCAATGTAATCTCTTGAAGCTCTCATATGTGGAATCTGTTGCTTACATCTTTTAATTAAGACTTATGCTTTCTTTCATCATTAGTTAGGGTTTTTCCTCTTTGCTCAATGCTTGCATAGTTTAACTCATTCTATGCATGATTATTGGTTTTGTCGATACGGGCACGTACGGGGAAGTCTAGATCCGGGGAATTTCTCCCAATATTATACTGACAATATTATATTGGTTGTCGTTAAGCTCCTGTACTCATGAACTAATCATTAGGAATGCTAGGAATTGTATGAACTCGTGATTAGGGAGAAGCCATCTAGAATGGTACTTTAGAGAGTGGCATTAACAATGATGATTTGAATGTGGAATTTCTAAAATATATGAGAGTGGATGAGATGAAATTGACCCCCAACAACATTTTCATTCATATATTTCATTGAAAGTGTTTATCTTTTGTCTTTGCCATTGATCAAACTTCATGCATACATGTTTATTTTCTGTCTTGCATATTAAAATCTAAATATTTCGTTTGTAAGTCCTAGCTAATCAACAAATCATATAACTAAACTAGGTCGTGAGTCCTTTGGGAAGAACGATACTTGGTCTTACCAAGTTTATTACTTGAACGATTCGGTCATACTTGCCAATTGTGAAACAAGTTTGTGACATCATATTTTGGTGATCATAAATTTGTCCATCAAGTTTTTGGCGCCGTTGCCGGGGACTCGTGGTTTAACTGGTTAATTTGTGTGATTATTGATTATCTTTGACTTTAATTTTAAATTTCTGTTTTTATTTTCTGTTTTTATCTTTTTAGATTAGATTACTTTAGATTTGATTTTATTTGGTTAGGTTAGATTTTATTAGATTTTATTTTATCTTTATCTTTTAGATTAGGTTAGATTTTATTTTATCTTTTTAGATTAGATTTTATTTTATTTTTTCTTTTATCTTTCTATCTTTTGAATCTTTTATCTTCTTATCTTCTTATCTTCTGAATCTTTTATTTTTTTTATCTTTTGAATATATATCTTCTCTTATATCTTTTTGTGCTAACAAATCTTTTCTAGGGGTTTTGTTTTCTTGTGCATGCAGGAAGCAATTCGAACTAGGAGTAAGAAAACAACAGAACCACTTCTTGAAGGTCTAGAAGAGAGTAGAAGGAGGAGAAGAATCAGAATGTCTAGAGAACTTTTCCCTTCTCCAGAAACTCTCTTGCAATCATCACCACAAGGTTCTGTTCATAGCACAGGAAGTATGGAGGGCAATAATGTTAGAAGAACTCTTGCAGATTACACTAATCTTGCTGGACCTCAGCACTTCAATAGCATAGCTAGACCTAGAGTCAATGCAGCCAACATGGAGGTCAAACCAGCAATTATTCAACTGGTGAAGAGTAATCAATTTAATGGGTTATCTCACGAAAGCCCATATGAGCACCTGACTACCTTTAATGAGATTTACAATACAGTCAAGATTAATGGGGTGCTAGACGAAGCTATCAAACTTAGCTTGTTTCCTTTCTCATTGGGAGGCAATGCTAAGCTTTGGTTGAACTCTTTTCCAGAAGAAAGTTTCACAGAGTGGGAAGCAGTGGTCACAAAATTTTTAAATAAATACTTCCCACAATCTAAGGTGACTAAAGGAAAACAAGAGATTTCTTCATTCAAGCAGGGCATGGAAGAATCACTGGGACATGCATGGGACAGGTATAAAAGCTTGTTACGTAAAACTCCCACGCATGGCTTTGAAGATCAAGAAGTAGTCCTAACTTTCCTTGGAGGGCTTGGTTCACAAACCAAGATGATGCTGGATGCCTCAGCTGGAGGTAATATCAAAGACTCCAGAGGAAGCAACTGAAATTATTGAAAACATGGCTACTAGTGATAATGAGCTGCACAGTGAAAGAGGAGCTCCTATGCAACAGAAAGGGGTTCTTCAATTACAAACCCATGATGCCTTGCTAGCCCAGAATAAAATTCTAACTCAACAGCTGGAGACTCTGACCAAAACTCTTGCTCAATTACCCAAAGAGTTAAAATCTGCTGCACAGGTACAAACCCAGTTGTGCGAATTATGTGGGGGTGATCACATCAATGGCCAATGTGCTTTTCCTGTGGAAGCCGTGGAGGATGTTAATTTCATGGCTAATCAATTTCCATACCGTCAAGGCAATTATAATCAGGGTTGGAAACCACATCCAAGCATTGGTCAAGGACAAACTGGGCAAGCTAATCAATATAATAAGCAGCAGCAGCAACCAACCTTGTGGCAACAGTTATCTATGCTTAATGAAAGATCAACAAGGTTGGAAGAAACTCTTCAGCAATTCATTCAGAAAACTGAATCTTCTCAAAAGAGCACTGAAGCTGCTATAAAGAATTTGGAGATTCAAATGGGTCAGATTACTAAGCAATTGGAAGAAAGACCACACAGAAACTTTGGGACTAATACTGAGGTTAACCCTAGAGAAGAGTGCAAAGTGGTCAAAAGTGTGAATGAAGAGATTATTGAGTTAGACGAAGGAGAAACAGAAGAGAGAAGAGAAGAAGAAAGAAAGGACATTTTACCTTTTCCAATAAATCAGGAGAAACCAATGGATTTCACAGATTTATTCAGAATGGTTGATAATGAAGCACCTTGGGAACAAATTTTACAGAAAATAGCAGTTTACACAAAATCTGATGAAGGAACCTCTACAAAAAGAAGACGTAGAGATGATGAGGAAGAAAAGTGTATAACTGTTAAGAAATAGTCATTCCCACCAAAAGCAGCAGATCCAGGTAGTTTTTCTATCCCTTGTTCTATAGGGAAGAAAAAGGTAAAGAAAGCTCTCCTTGATTTAGGCTCAAGTGTTAACTTGATGCCTTATTCTCTATTGGAGCAAATTGGCCATGTTAAAATAAAACCTGTAAAGGTTAATCTAGTAATGGCTGATGGATTTTCAAAGGAGCCATGTGGGATTGCAGAAGACATTGTAGTTTGTGTTGGCAAACTTCAGTTTTTGGCAGACTTTGTGGTGATGAAGATGGAGACCGAAAAAATACCTTTCATACTGGGAAGACCGTTTATGAAAACGGCCAGGGCTATTATAGATGTTAATGAAGGTACAGTGGTGCTCCAAGACAGAGAGGAGAGAGTGGTGGTGGATGTTTTCAAAGATGAGATACAAGCAAAGGAGGAAGAGTCTAGTTATAAAGTTGCATTTCAAGATGCACCCATGACTAGAGGTAAAGATGAAAATCTTGAAGTTTCAGGTAACCATTGTTTGTTTTTTCAGGTACCCAAGGTAGAAGAGATTGGAAAAGGAGAAGAAGTTCCTAGAGACTGGAAGAAAAGAAGACTCCAACTTGGCACACCTGTAAGACTCAAGAACAAGTTGTGGGTTATAAAAGGCTTTAAAGAGAAGGAGATGATAGAGATAGAGTCTCCATATTCTAGAGAATCCAAAACAGTCCAAAGGAAGCAGTTGAAAGGTTGGTGGAAGGACAGCATCAACTATAAAGAAGATGGAACATGAGCTTTAACAGGGTCAAGCTAGTGACGTTAAAGGAGCGCTTGCTGGGAGGCAACCCAGTAGATTTATAAACTTTTGATTTGTTTTGGTTTTGTAACTTTTAATCTGTGAACATTATTCTGGACATTATTTTGTTGGATCTAGCATCTACTGAAGGATGCTAGGTGGTTAAGTATCTACTGAAGGATACTAGGTTTGTAACACCTACTGATGGGTGTTGGTGAGAAAATTTTGCACCTACTGATGGGTGCTGGTAAGTTTGAAACACCTACTGAGGGGTGTTGGTGGATTTTGGGTCAGGCTCGTGACGTTAAACAAGCGCTACCTGGGAGGCAACCCAGTTGATTGATTGTTTTTGTTTGTTTTATTTTAATTAGGGTTTGCATAAGCATTTTTAACATTGAATTGCAGGGAACCTATGAGGGGTATGCTAGGAAGGCACGTAGGTCAAGAAAAGAAGGAGAGGAGCACTTCACGAAAGTGCCGCTGAGCGGCATTTACCGCTGAGCGGTACTATCGCAGAATGGGCTTTAGTTCCCCTTAGCGGGACCCGAGCCCATTAGGGTATTTTTATACCCCAAGCTGCGTTTTAGGGTTTATTTCCAGGCTTCTCTCTGCACAAACACTTCCACACTCCTTCTCCTAGGTTTTCCACATCTTTTCACTCTTCCCTCTTTAGAAAATCTCTCTTTCACTCACTTTTTCACTAGTGTGCCATCAAAGTTTGGGGTTGGAAGAGAGCATTCTATCTTGGAAGCATTCTCATTGCATTTAGTATCTCCACCCAAGTAAGTAAAATGCATTTTGTTCATTCTAGGGTTCTTGAATTTGAATGTGATTATCAAAGCATGAATATTTAGGGGTTTTGATTTCTAGGCATGATTTGATGATATATTTGATGTTTGAACCGATTAAACTGCTTGATTATGAACTGGAAAACTGAAAATTGCATTTGGGTGGAGTTAGGACAGTTTTAAAACGAGATTTGCAAAAATCTGCAGATCACCGCTGAGCGACAATTACCGCTGAGCGGCACTCTGCCAGATTAGGTTTTTTCTGGTTATTGCGTGTTGGTATGTGGCACTGGTGGCGCTGAGGGGAAATTCTGGCCCTCAGCGGTGGTTTAGCTTCAAAAGGAGTTGTGTTCTGTGTTCACTAATGATTAACATCATGTTCTGTGGTTTTGGATTTGTGTTTGAATGCAGGAATGACATCCTCTTCAGGAAAGAGATTGAAAACCATGGCAACCAAGAGAAAGGAAAAGGAACCAGAGCAGCCCCATAATGGCAGGTTCCTCTCTAGGAAACATGAGAAGCACTTTAGGGTGGTTCAGGACAGAAGACTTCTAATGGAGAGAAAGGTTGGAATGATACCTAACTTTGCTCCTCAATTTGGAGAGCAAGTGTTAGGGAATGATTGGGGAAAGCTAGCCACTTATCCAGCACCTGCCAACATAGCTGTGGTGAAGGAATTCCACACCAATGCAAAGAAGATTGGTGATTATCCAGCTGAGAATTATTTGGGCTATGTCAGAGGCCATGCTATCAGGTATGATCCTGATTCTATCAACAACTTCCTGGATACTGTGTGGGCTGGTGAGCAATGCCAGTTTGCTCTTAGCATGGAGGAAGGTGCTGATTTTGAGGATGTGGAGAGAGTACTGTGTATACCTGGAGGACACTTCCAAAGGAATAGATCTGGCTCAGTGGTTAACATTAGGAGGACAGATTTGACTCCTCTTGCAAAGTATTGGATGGCATTCTCTCATGCCAACATTCAGCCATGTTCACATGTGTCAGATATTACTCTTAGTAGGGCACTATTCATCTACTGTGCTATCAAAAATTTGAATGTTAATATTGGGCAGGTGATAGCTGATGAGATTAGTGTGTGTGCTAACACAACAAACAACAAAGCACCACTGGGACATCCTTCTTTGATCACTCACCTTTGCAAGCAAGCTGGGGTGGACACTTCTGTTCCACCATTTGAGAGGCCAAGAAAAGCTATAGATGAGGCTTATTACAGACAGTACTGTGGAGGTGAGGATGTAGCTCAGCCAGTTCCACCACGCCATGCTCGTAGAGAGAGAGGGCCAGCACAGAGCCGGACATCTGCTGATACACATGAAGCAGAATCATTCCAGATGAGGGACATGTATATGTCTCTTATAGGTGCTCAGTTGCAGTCCATTCACAGAGGGCAGGTGGCCACTGCTGAGATGATAGTAGGGATGTATGATACACCTCCAGCCCACAGGTGGACTATGGATGAATTCCATAATGTAGTAGCTTGGCCAGAAGAACCATTGCATGGAGGAGGAGCTGAAGCAGCTGAAGCTTCAGCTAGAGACATGGAAGAAGATGAAGCTGAGGAGGAGGATGCATTTGATGATGATGATGATGAAGAGGAAGAGGAAGATACAGAGGACAGCTCAGATTGATGAGGAGTTGAGATAGCATTTACTGATGAATGCTATCATATGATTATGCTTTTGTGGTTTAAGTTTTCTGAACTTATTTGTTTTTGTTTTTAGATTAGGGTTGATGTACTCTATTGAACACCTGGTTTATTATGATGGTTTGCTATTAACTGTGATTGTTTGATAAGTAATGTTTGAATGATGCTTATTGACTGATTGATTTTGAGATAGATGTGCACATTAAAATGCTTATACAGGTGATTCACAAGCTTTGTGAACAAATGCATGATATTATGATTGTGATTGTGAAATTAAGCAGGATGTGTATGTCAAATGTGAATGAGCTTATATGTGAGGTTTTGAGCTCCAGAGTTGTTATGGTTGAATGCTATTACTTTGAAAGCATGAATGATTTTGCCCAGGTTTTCTATGATTGAATCAATTGCTTGTTTTGCATCATGTGTTCAAGGTCGTTTGTTGGAACCCTTTTTATTGGCCAATTTCATAAATTTAGCCCACAAAAAAAGAACATTTTGTGTTCTATCCTTTGAACCCTTAGCCTTGAACATACACTGAAAACCCTTGATTGAAAATCTTTACCTTGAGTTAAGTAGAAGATCTTTTGTGGTATTGTTAAATGTTCAAGTTTGGGGTTGTTGGGGAAAAATGAAAAAGGAAAAGCATTGAGCTAAGAGCTAAAAAAGTAAGAATATGCAAAGAAAAAGAAAAAGAAAAGAAAAGAAAAAAAGCAAAGCTCAATGCAAATGCAAAGGCAAAAGAAAGTTGGGAAAGAATAAGAATAATTGTGTTGTTATGATTCTCTTAACTCAAGGATTTTGTGATCCAGAAAAACCAATTTTCTTGTTAGCCCAGCCACATTATAAGCCATTGAAAAGTCCTTGTGATGATGCATGCTTGTGAATGTTTTTGATTATGGTAAAATGAAAGGCAAAGTTGATTCATGTGACATTGTGATAGTGGAGTGAATGAGTGAAACACTTTACCTCTTATACACTTGTGTGTTGAGTGAAACACTTTACCTAGTGAGGAAATATTCCATAAGCACATGAACATCCATGCTTAATTGATTGATCATTCATGAAAAATAGCATTTGTTGGAATTTAAATGACTTTGTGAACAATAAAGCATGTGCACATCTTGGTTGAACTCTTGGTCATAAGTTTGAGTGAAGTTTTACTTATCTAGAAAAAGAGGATTTTTGAATGAGTGAACCATCATATGAATTGGTTGGAGATTGAGTTACATTTTGTTTGCTTGAGGACAAGCAAAGTTCTAAGTTTGGGGTTTTGATAACAGTTGAAAAACTGTTATTTTCATGCTTAAAATTGATACTAAAAGCAACCTTTAGACTTAAAAGCTAGCTTGAAATCATGCTTTTATCCATATTTTCAGTAATAAGAGAGCTGGACAGGTTTATGCTTGATTTAAGTGTTTTTGTGCAGGTTTTAAGGTGAATTTGGTGAAAGAAGTGAAGAAGGAGAGAGATGACATTAGAAAAGACAAGAAAGAGTGCAAAAAGAGAAGTCGAAGGCACCGCTCAGCGGCAATTTACCGCTGAGCGGCACTCAGGAGGTTGCGGGAGTCACGCTAAGGGGCAAACTGGCCGCTGAGGGGAAGAAAAGTGACGCGCAGTCACCGCTGAGCGGTATTTACCGCTGAGCGACACTTTTTGGGCTTGGGCTTTTGTAATCTTTTGTAACTCTAGAATAGTATATAAGGGCTTGCACGTCCTAGAATTAGTATCTTTGGCAGAAACGAGGCAAACACTCTCTCTTCCACCCCTTTGAAGGAGGATCTTGGATGCTTAGACTACCTCTTCACCTTTATTGGGTTTATTCTTTCATTCTTTCATTGATATTCATCTAGGTTCACCATGAATATGGTGAACTAAACCTTGTATGTTTGTTGGGGAATCAATGTAATCTCTTGAAGCTCTCATATATGGAATCTGTTGCTTACATCTTTTAATTAAGACTTATGCTTTCTTTCATCATTAGTTAGGGTTTTTCCTCTTTGCTCAATGCTTGCATAGTTTAACTCATTCTATGCATGATTATTGGTTTTGTCGATACGGGCACGTATGGGGAAGTCTAGATCCGGGGAATTTCTCCCAATATTATACTGACAATATTATATTGGTTGTCGTTAAGCTCCTGCACTCATGAACTAATCATTAGGAATGCTAGGAATTGTATGAACTCGTGATTAGGGAGAAGCCATCTAGAATGGTACTTTAGAGAGTGGCATTAACAATGATGATTTGAATGTGGAATTCCTAAAATATATGAGAGTGGATGAGATGAAATTGACCCCCAACAACATATTCATTCATATATTTCATTGAAAGTGTTTATCTTTTGTCTTTGCCATTGATCAAACTTCATGCATACATGTTTATTTTCTGTCTTGCATATTAAAATCTAAATATTTCGTTTGTAAGTCCTAGCTAATCAACAAATCATATAACTAAACTAGGTCGTGAGTCCTTTGGGAAGAACGATACTTGGTCTTACCAAGTTTATTACTTGAACGATTCGGTCATACTTGCCGATTGTGAAACAAGTTTGTGACATCATATTTTGGTGATCATAAATTTGTCCATCAATAAGACCAAGTATCGTTCTCCCAAAGGACTCATGACCTAGTTTGTAACATCCCTTATAGGATATATTAATAATAACAATAATAATCTCGAAGCTTGAATATTATGAAAGTATTTTTTTTTAATACATCACATAAACAAACCATACACATATCATAAGTTCATACATTACAACAAACCAAATCTTAATTGTTTCCTTGAAATAACAAAATCAAACGAACACAAATAAGAAAACATTATAAAAATCCCAACAAGTTTTATTTCCCGTCTCTCTCGAAGAGCTATTCCCATCCAGCTTTGTCTGCAATAGCATCTACTCCCGTACAAGTACGATCATTGTAGGTGGAAACCACAACCACAACATTTCAGGGTGAGTAACCAGAAATATCATATCATAAACCCATTACATATAAACTATAACAATTTCCATGACTTAATATAAATCGACAAACATGACATTGCAGACTAGTCTTTCATAAACTAATGTTGTTTCCTTGTAATTCGTCGTCATAACCTGTTCTCAATAACAGGCGACTCGAGTCGTCTTCCATCACGACTTCAGACCTATCACCCCGACTCCTCAAGGACTAACGAGTAAAAACATCGATACTACGCGTAACGATGCACTATACTCAACACGAGCCGAAGTCATTGGGCGAGACATTCACCTCCTCGCGCAGAAGAAGGTGACACTCGAATCTCAGTCTCACGCGAGACTCGCATTTATTTTAGTATTAAAATGTTCATAAGACATACGAAGTTACAAGCAAATAACATAGTGTATGTACCAACATCAAACAAAATAAACGTGCTCAATCACGAATTCATACATACTCTCAATAACATGTATAAATAAACCAACAATAGACCAAGAAAATAACCAATAATTCTCAATAATTGTTTTAAAATAATACCAAAGAAATTAACCAACAATTCTCAATAATTATTTTAAAATAATACCAAAGAAATTAA
This sequence comes from Vigna nakashimae, assembly GCA_034642375.1. Classification (NCBI taxonomy): domain Eukaryota; kingdom Viridiplantae; phylum Streptophyta; class Magnoliopsida; order Fabales; family Fabaceae; genus Vigna; species Vigna nakashimae. Next base: position 29,518,556 of record CM067765.1, read on the forward strand.
CCAACAATTCTCAAAAGAGAGTTTCTTTTTTTTTTACTAGCGCACCCCTTGAAATTGCTAAGTTCACACCCCTGTCTTCAAAGCAGAATTTCTGGGCACACCCTGACATGACTGAGTTCACACCTCTGTCTATTAAGACAGATTTTCTAACACATCCCCTATAATTACGAAGTTCACATCTCTATCCACTAAGACAGAATTTCTGAAGTACTCCTTAAAATTACTGGATTCACACCTTCTCTACTAAGATAAAATTTCAGATGCACCCCTTGAACTACTAAGTTCACAGTCCAACCCATATACCAACATTTCTACAACACCCTCTTATTTTTCTATGTTCACCCCCTATAATTTAAAATAAAATAAAACATTATTTCTCCATGGTGGGGCCTACGCAGCTCCATCTAAATTCCTAAACTTCTCTTCTTTTCTCTCTCCTGTTATGTAACATCATATCCACCCCTCTTCAACAATTTATTCAGGTGACCATCTCCAACCATAACAGTACTGAAGCTGTAATTAGAAATATGGAGATCCAGATTGGCCAAATGGCTAAGGATTTAAAGGAGAAGCCTAAGAAGAATTTTGGGGCTAATATTGAGGTTAACCCTAAGGAAGAGTACAAAGTTATTGTAAGTGCAGATGATGAGAGGGTGGATGAAGAAAAAAAGAGAGTTGAGTTAGTAATAAAAGAAGAAAAAGAAGAGAAAAAAGAGAGAGTTGAGAGAAAAGAAGAGATAACAGGTGAGGATGAGAGAAAAGAGAAAGACAAGAAGAGGGGAGAGAAAAAGATAGAGAAAAGTGATAAAATTCTTCCTTACCCCAAGGGGATTGAATATTGCCTAGACATAGGGATAGGAGGATTGGTTGCCTTTAAGCCTCTGTGCGAATGTAATGCATGAATAATTGATAGGGAGATAAGACATTGTAAAATAGTGATTAGGAGTAGGCTTTCTTCCACAAGATATTGGGTTTAACAGTGCTTTCAAAACCAAACTGGCGCTCAGCGGTGGCGCCCAGGCAGGAAACAGTGGTTGTACTTCCAAACTGGGGCTCAGCGGTGGTGCTCAAGAGTAAAACAGTGCTTTCATCTCCATATTGGTACTCAGCGCCCCAAAATGTCGCTCAACGCTATCTACAATTTTTTTATTTGCCACTTTATCAGCCTTTCCTGACTTCGGCTCATTGCTACTTCAACTTCTTCATCCAATTCATCTTAATTGTTGTGAAAACAAGGAAAAACAAGCATAAAATCCATTCAATTCTCTTATTCTCACAACTTAAGCAAAAGCATGATTTCAAGCTAGATTACAAGTCATACAGGGTGTTTTTAATATCAAAATTAAGTATAAAAATAACGGTTTTTCAACCGTTATCACAACCCCAAACTTAAAACTTTGTTTGTCCTCAAGCAAACAAGATATAACTCAGTCTTCCACCAATCAATGCAATGGTTCAACACATTCAAAAACTCTTTCTTCCAAGACAAGTAATTGCTTAAATCAACTCATCAAACAGAATTCACTCAAGATGTGCGTATGCTTTGATTAAAATCACTCAGCATGTTGTTCACGTAATCACATAATATCCAACAGATGTTATCCTCATGAATGATCAATTAACTAAGCACATATGTAATCATGTATTCATGGAACTCTTCCTCACCAAACAAAGTGTTTCACTCAATCACATAGGTGTATATCGAGGTCACTCCTTCACTCTACTATCTTAATGTCACATAGAACAAAATTGCCTTTCATTTACCACAATCAATCATACTAACAGACAAGTATCATCACAAGGACTTTCTATGACTTGTAAGAAGAAAAATTGGTTTTTCAAGATCAAGAGATCCTTGAGTTAAGAGATTCATTCATAAATTTATCATTCAAGTTCAATCTCATTTCCAACTTTCCCCTTTTTTCATTGAGCTTTTCTTTCTTTGCATTTTATTTTCTTTTCTCTTTTCATACTTGATCAACACTTAACTCAATGTTTTTCATTACTTTCCTTTTCAATTCTCCCAATCAACCCCAAACTTGAACCTTTATCAATACCACACAATGATTCTCAACTTAACTCAAGGTAAAGATTTTCACAAAGGATATGTTTAAGGCTAGAGGTTCAAAAAGGTTAAAAAACTTTGTGCTCTTTTTCATTTGGCTAAAATCATGCATTGGCTAAGAAAAAGGGTAACAAAAAATAGCCTTGATCATATGACACAAGCAAGCAAGTAGTTCAATCATAGAAACCTGGGCAAAATCATTCAAACAAATACTCTTGAGTTCAAAGCCTCACACAAGTTAATTCAATGTTCCACATACACCAAATACACATCCTGCTTAGCATCATAACATCATGCATCTGTTCACACAGTTTGTGAACAATCACCTGTATATCAAGCATCATATGCAATATCTCAACATCAATCAATATCAAAGCATCATCAAGCAATACTCATCACACACAAATAAATATCAAACCATCACATCAGATAAAGGTTTCAAATTTGAGTACATCAACACCTATTCTAAACACTAAAGCAAAATAGAGTTCATAAAACAAAGATATGAAACATCCTGTTCTACTGCAAATAACATTCATCAGTAAATGCTATCATCATCAATATGAGTCCTCCTCCTCATCCTCATCTGCCTCTTCTTCATCACCATCTTCATAATCATCATCTTCATCATCATCTTCCATAGCTGAAGCTTCAGCTGCTCTAGCTCCACTAGCTTGTGCCTGATCCTCTGGCCATCCCACTACAAGGTTGAACTCATCCATCGTCCACTACCCGCTAAGGGGTGTATCATACAACCCAATAATCATCTCCACAGTGGCCACCTACCCTCTATGCAATGCCTGCATCCTAGACTCCATCAGGGACATATACATATCCCTCATCTGAAAAGGTTGTGCATCGTGAGGTGGTTCCTATGCTGGTGGAGGTACCCTCCTATGAACTCTAGGAGGATGGGGTGGTGGCACCTGTTGGGCCACCTCATCTGTCATGCAATACTGGCTATAATAGGAATCATCAATCTCCTTCCTTGGTCTCTCCATTGGCGGTGTGGAAGTATTCACCCCATCTAATTCACACAGATGTGTGGTCAGAGATGGATGCCCCAGAGGTGCTTTTTTATTCACAAAACTGGCACAAGTCTGAATCTCATTTTCTATGACCTGCCCAATATTAATATTCAGCTCTTTCAGCATACAATACAAGAAGATAACCCTATGAACAATAATATCAAACACATGAGAACATGGTTGAATATTGGCATGAGTGAATGTCATCCAGTATTTTGACAAAGGAGTCAACTGAGATCTCCTAATATGGATGGGTGCATCATTCTTGTTCCTCTGGAAGCATCCTCTAGGTACACACAATGTCCTTTCCACATCATCAAAATCTACTCCCTCATTCATACTAAGTGCAAACTGACATTCACTGGCCCATTCAGCGCGCAAAAACCTATTAATAGTATCAAGATCATACCGAATAATATTTCCTCTCACATAACTCATGTAATTCTCTATGTGAGTGTTGTCAAATGGCCTTGTATTGGTGTAAAATTCCTTGACCACTGCTATATTTGTTGGCTTAGGGTAAGCAGCTAGTTTCTCCCATTCTCTTCTTTCTACTTCTATTCCAAATTGTGGGGCCAAGGATGGTATCCACCTCACTTTTATCTCCATCAAGAGCCTTTGATCTTGAATTTTCACGAAATTTCGCTCATGCTTATGAGAAAGGAACTTGTTTGAATAAAACCTTTCCGGATCCTTTCTCTTGTTTCCCATGGTTTTCAGTCTCTTCCCTGAAGATGAAGTCATCCCTGCATGAACAAAAATTCACAAAACCACAAGAGGCATTATCAAGCATTAGTATATGAACCATTAAAACAATCCAAAACCACTCTTCGCATCACCGCTGAGGGCAAAACAAGGGCCCTCAGCATCACCTGCATCAAGAAACATCCAACAAGACAACCCCAAAGGTCCAACAACCAGAAAAACAACTTCTGCAAAATCGCGTTGAGCGCCCCTCAGAGGGCCCTCAGCGTCACTCAATGTCGTTTTCAAAAATGGCCTTGTTTGACCTTCAATACTACCCACATGCATTTTTCACAGTTCCAATCATTAATCAAGCCTTTTAATCGGTCCAATCAATGATTCTTTCAACAAATCATGCATAGATATCACATTTCTTCAAAAATCATGCTTGGACCACAACATTCATTCAAAATGATGCTTTCAAATGCCCTAGAATGTAAAATGCATGTACTTACTTGGTTGGAGATGCTCAATGTGTAAACAATGCCAAGTGAAATTGAGGAGAACAAACCTTAACAATAGTGCTCACAACAAAACCCCAAACTTGGATGAAGAAGTGATGCAAAATGGGTGGAGAAAGGGTTTTGTGCAGGAAGATGAAGGAGAAAGTGGAGAGAAACCCTTTGAAAAGTGTTTTGAAGTGGCTAGAAAGAGTGAAGAGTGAAAGGGGCGACTAGGGCGAGACTTAGGGTAAGTAAAGCATCAAATGGGCCAACTTACGTTGAGCCCAATTTAACCCTAAAACCCAACTCTACAAAATTCGCGCTCAGCACCCCAAATTGGCGTTGAGCGGTCAATGCGACACATTCCCTCTTCTTTTCTTGCTTTCCCTAAGCGTGCTTAACCACTATTCACTCTACTTCAATTCTTAATTTTCAATTTCATGTATTTTCCACTCACTTCACATATTCTCATCACTCAATGCATTTAATCTCTCACACCAGTCAAACATTCAACAATTAAGAACATATAATGCAACTAGAACACAAATGAATTCAAACAACTGGGTTGCCTCCCAGGTAGTGCTTGTTTAACGTCACGAGCCTGACCCATGAATCCTCCAACATCCTTTAGTGGATGCATATCTTTCTTACCAACACCCATCAGTAAGTGTGTATAAACATGGTATCCTTCAGTAGATACTCAATCACCTAGCATCCATCAGTGGATGCTATACCCAAATAAAATAATGTTTCAAATTACATCACCAAAATAAACAAACTCAAAGAAATTAATGTTCTCAAATCATTGGGGTGCCTCCCAGTAAGCACTCTTTTAACGTCATTAGCTTGACCCAATAAAGCTCAAGTTCCATCTTTAGTCACATTTTTTTCATCATTGTTCCATTTCAACTTATAAAAAATGACTAATTCAGTTTGTGTAGCTAATTACCATTCTTCACTTTCTTAAAATACTACATATCTTCTCAATATAATCATTTTAGAAATACATAGAGCCTACTATAAAATAGAAGATGAACACACATTATATAATTGAACCTTTTTATTTAGTGTATTTCATTAATGAATATCATAGGTCTCAAATAGCCACATGAGTGGAGATAAATACAACAACCATAATGTTTTAAGAGCATAAAATAATTAATTGTAGAAAAAGTGATGTCAATTATCTCAACCAAGAGGGGGAGTGAATTGGTTAGCCCTTTTAAAAAATTGTTCTTTCAAAAGCTTTTCAAAATCTTTGAGGTTTTCTTGAAATCAATATGACAAGTATATGAACAATACAAAAGAAGGGATAGAAAGATCAACACACAGATTTATATTGGTTCGGCCAACACACATTAGTTTTAGATGTTTTTTTCTAGATGGACTTGGGTTCTATTTATAACTCAAGGATGAAGCTTTTAATGCTTTTCTTAAACTTTGTAAAAGGATATAAACTGAAAAGGATTTAAAAATATGTCTATCCAAAGTGATCATAAAGGAGAATTTGAAAATGAGTTTTTCAAAAACTTTTGCGAAAACTATGGCATCAAACATAATTTCTCAACTTCAAGATTTAAAGCATAGAAATCGAAAGTTTAGAAACTTTAAACCAAATGACGAATCACAATCGATTAATGTTTCCTTTTAATCGATTTCATGCCGCAGAATAATGTGAATTTCTCCTTTTAGCTCAACCAGCAATCAGTAATCCTGCATAATCTTTCAAACTCATTTTGATCAAGCATTTTAGTCTTTATGTAGTAGAAATATAATAATCATTGTCACAGTTTAAGTATGATTATTCAATGAAATGATGTAACGGTGAAACATACAAGTTGCATACATTCAAGTGATTGAATTTGATTATTAATCAGTTTAAGCAATCAATCACAATTTGTAATTCACACACATTTATTTAACCCTGAAATATAATTCCATTTTATATTATAGGATTCAATCAAAACATTACATCCAGAACAAAAGATTTACTCAAACGCAAATATTAACAAAACAAAACCTTTGAAGACAAAGAAGCTCCTATTCTAATTCAGATGACACTAAAATTTTTGTCTCCTTCACTTTCTGATTCATCTTCAGAAGTACCTCCAAATGCATTAAGCCATTTTTCTGTTCATTTCAGATAGAGACATTCTTAACTTGGATAACTTTTTATCTAGTCTTTTGAATTCAATTACCACAAACTCTTCAAATTCAGATTGAGATTTGAAACAGTACTTTGAGATGTCAGTATTGACAGGATCAATTTCCTCATCTTCTGGGTTGTTTTCATCATTGAATACCCATCCAAGTTTATCTCTTCTGAGACACATATGATGCAGAGACATTTTCTCACTTATATTTCTCTTTGAGCACCTTACAGTAATTTCATTTGAAGTATTCACACCATGAAGTCTTAGAATCTTACTAATGAAAACAACATAGGAAAAATGTTGTACTTGTTGTCTAGTAATCCTTGTCATGTGATCACACACAACAGATATCCAGTCAGTTGGTATCTTGGCCCATAAGGCATGTAGCAGATAGACATCTTCAGTTGTCAGTTCATTATAATTTTCATTTCTCGGAAGTAGAATCCAGACAATCACAAAGGCACACAATCATAATCTCTCATTCATCTTGAGGTTACCAACACTGAAAATATTATTATCTACTGATTCTTCAGAGTTTCGCAAACAATCTTTATAGATTGTCATCTTGTTAACTCCTTGTATGTCTTGATGACATTTCATACCTCCTGAACGAAACCCAGCAACTGTTTTCCATACCTCTTCATCGATGCGAATATCAACACCCTTCACACGGGAGTGAATAATATTCCCTTCATCCCAAATGTTTGCATAAAACACTTTCACAAGGTCTAGGTAAAAGTCTCCTTCCAATTCCACAAACTTGGCTAGCCTTGAATAAACCAACCATTCTTGAAATATGAATCCTTCATTGCGAAAGAACTGAATGCTTAAGCATTTATGCCAAATTACTTCTTTGAAACCCTAAAAGCAAATGAAATCTTTGCGCTTCTCTTCATCACTGAACCATCCATCAGTATTTTCGCTTGTCTTTCAATGGAAGCAGAACGTTTTCCATGTTGAAAGGATGGGGAGGCCATTTTATATATGAGTATTAGAGATACACTTAACATAGTTAGGGTTAAGGATCAGAACACAGCTTCACAAATATTTTTCAACTTCAACACTTATAAGGTGCATAACAATGTGTTTTCAGTAGAAGGCACATTTGAATTTTTCAAACATAAAAGCCCATATCACAATATTTAATCGATTTTATTAATTTTACAATCGATTCCATTTCAGCACAGCTTTAATCAAAACAGAGAAACATACTAAAAAGCTAATCGATTTCATTTATAACGTAACCGAGTAAAATTCGTGAAAGTAGTTTTTCAAGAAAAATCATCAAGCAGACAAGCAATCACAACCAAACTTAATTATGCATGAATGCATGAATTTTACAGTTTATATAACCACATTGAGTCACTCAAGAATTTGTGATACATTCCACTGAATCCATCCTTGAGCATTTTTCTACTTCTGTAGCAGCTTACTTTCCTGCAAAACATTTAAACGGTTTTGTTGCAGGTACCTAAATAAACTTGTGGCCTTTTTGGTTAGTCTCAAGAGGTTGTTCTTTAGGAATCCATTTGTACCTTCCTCTTGGAATACCAACCTTTCCATAATAATTGTTTCTTACAATATGCCTAATAGTATTGCAGTAAAAACAAGTATTGGTAACAGGTTTTCTTAGATCAATAAATTTCTTAGAATTAATTTTATTGCTCTTAGCCTTATAACCAATACCTTGCCTGTTAATTTCTTTACCTTGTGAATTTAACACAACTTCCAAATTATCTCTACCAAGAGTAAACTTAGATAGCGTGCTGGTCAAGTATTCTATCTTTTCAATATGAGCAGGGCAATTTACACATTCTTTTTCTACAATCTTGATCTTAGTTTTAGCATTGCTAGCAGATTTTAAAGCAATTTCAAGTTCATTTTTAAGCTTTTCATTTTCATCAACAAGGTTGTTAATTCGATATTCAAAGTCTCTTCTTTCAAAGTTCAATCGATTTACCTTCTATTATAGTTTCATAGCTTCTACTTACAATTCTTGATATGTGTCCAACTGCATGTAATTCTTCATTTCGATAGGCTCGTTTTCAAAATCGTTATCATTATCTTATGAATGTGCTGAACTAGCCATGAAACACAGATTTGACTCCTCTTATACACTTTGATCATCATCACTTGATGTGTCATCATCATTATTCTCCCAGGCAATGTAAGCCTTCCTTTGCTTACTTCTTCTCTTCTCTTGTGGATACTTGGAGTCAGCCTTTTGTCTATTTTTCAACTCTGGAGACTCCAGCTTGATATGACCATCTTTGCTGCATTCATAACATGTAACAGTACTAGTCTTGGAGTTCTTGCTTCCTCCTTTAGAGTTACCTGCATAGTCAGTTGCAACAGTTCTATTTTTCATAAATTTGGTAAACTTTTTTTACCATCATGTTCATGACTTCTTTTTTAGATATTTATGCATCAGACTCTATGATGAATCATTATTTTCTCCACTTCACTTAGTTTATTGTACTAGATTTAATCGGGAAATGTGCTTAATTGTCCAATATTTTCCTATTTGTACTGATTGTGCTTAATTTGATCAGAAATTCTTATTTTAATTAATTTGAATTATCTGAGACTAATTATTTACATTATTGAATGTAGGAAAATTGTTGGATAATAATTTGGGACTGAAAGAGAAATTTCCCATGAATTACATGCTAAACTAAAATGAGATTTTCACTTTCCATACGTAAAGAAGCTTATTCGAAATTGAAAATTTTATGATGGACATATGGAACCAGCAACAAGCACACGGCCTACACCTTGCATTCAGCCCACGGTTTTTATCAAGTGAATTGGAAGACAATAGCATGGCCATGTGTACAATTCACATTGGCAAATGAAATGAAGAAGGGGCCATACGGTTTTCTTTTATATAGCATGGAGATTGGAGAATGTTTCTTTGGTTTTGGAAAAATGAGCGTGAATGCTGAATGGAAATGAAGGGGACCACGTGTTTGCCATCCAACAATTAACAAGAAAAGGAAAGATGCTTCATGGCCCACGTTGGAAGCTAACGTTCACACATGGAAGAGTTGCAAGAATGAAATGCTGAATCTAATTTAATTTAATCAATGTTATTAAGAGAAGTGGTTTCACGGCCCAGTGCAAAAGATGTTCAGATTTTTAACTCTCTTCCACTCCACACAAGCTTGAGGTGCTCACGGTGATTATGCTGGAGAAAAGAAAGCAAGGCATAGAGGTGGATGAAGAAGCACAATCACGGTGTAGCAGCTGGTCCAATTGAGAAAGATGCTCACGGTCTTAGACTTGGAGAAGGAGAACGTCCAGCAGCTACAACTTGTGAAGAGAGAAGAGTTGATTCTTAGAATGGAGAACAAAGGAAGAAGAAGCCGTGATGAAGTCTCCAAGTTGTTGCTACCATAAGTTGAAGAGGAAATGCAAGGTAGAGGAGAAGGATGTGCACACGGCAAATGGAAGGGTGTGCTGCGTGAAGACAAGAAGTGGAGGGCCCCTACCCTATTTGTTTGACATGGCTAGGAGGGAAAGGAAGTCAGCAACCTACGGGGACAGAAGACAAAACCTGCTAGAAACATGAAAAGAAAACCGTATGGCCCCTTCTTCATTTCATTTGCCAATGTGAATTGTACACATGGCCATGCTATTGTCTTCCAATTCACTTGATAAAAACCGTGGGCTGAATGCAAGGTGTAGGCCGTGTGCTTGTTGCTGGTTCCATATGTCCATCATAAAATTTTCAATTTCGAATAAGCTTCTTTACGTATGGAAAGTGAAAATCTCATTTTAGTTTAGCATGTAATTCATGGGAAATTTCTCTTTCAGTCCCAAATTATTATCCAACAATTTTCCTACATTCAATAATGTAAATAATTAGTCTCAGATAATTCAAATTAATTAAAATAAGAATTTCTGATCAAATTAAGCACAATCAGTACAAATAGGAAAATATTGGACAATTAAGCACATTTCCCGATTAAATCTAGTACAATAAACTAAGTGAAGTGGAGAAAATAATGATTCATCAAAATAGAACACACTTAGTCTTTTGCACTCCTGGGCAAAATCAAGACTCAAATCAGGGAATGGTTCAAAGGACTTTTAGGAACGGTGACAGAAAACTCAGCAGAAAGAAAAATAAAAACAGTGCATGAATTTTATTTCTGAAGCGTGTAGTTCATTTCACAGTTTGATCATTTTATTTTCATTTTATTTCAAGTGTTGAAATTTAATTTCAAGTATTAAATCTTTGATAAATTTCATTTTCAGTCAAGTGCTTTTATTTTTACCGGCTCTTTTATTTTACTGTTTAATGTTTTCTGCACCGTTAAAATTCTGTCAATGTGTTTTATTGTTCCGCATTTTTATTTCCTGATGAATTTTACATTTTACCATCTTTTACTGTTAAGTTTTTATTGTCTTTAAAATTTATTTCAGTGTTTTTAATTTTGTTTTATTTAATTTCCACTCAACTTTAATTTTACCACATCAAAACTTTCACAACCCCCCTTTCGTGATAAATCTGAGACTGAACCACAATATTGGTCCTTGAGAGACGACCTAGGAGTCACTTCCTAGTTAGACTATACTGCATTATTTCTTGCAATCAATTTTTGTGAGCGGTGCGACCCGTTCGTCACTCTACCTCAGATTCAACCTTTCTGGAGGTTCTTTTATTAGTAACTTTGAGTGCAATTGATTGCTTCTGTTCAATTTCCTCTTCTTCCCTCAATCTACCAAGCTCCAATTCGTATTCCCTAAGCTTGCCAAACAAAGTAGCCATATTCATGTTACTTAAATCTTTTGACTCGGATATGGTAGTTACCTTTGGTTCCCAACTTCTGTTTAGGCTTTTCATAATTTTGATGTTGATTTCTTCCTTTTCAAAAGCCTTGCCGAGAGCCATCAGATGGTTGACTATATGAGTGAACCTTTTCTACACATCATATATGGTCTCTCCAGCTTTCATCCTAAACATTTTGTACTCCTGCACCAGGGAATTCTTTTTTGCCCTCTTGACTTCATATGTTTCATTATGTGTAACTTCAAGAACTTCCCGCATTTCTTTAGTTGTCTTGCATTGGGAAACCTTGAAAAACTCATCCATTATAAGAGCAGAGGTAATAATATTCCGTGCTTTTACATCATATTGTGCTCTCTTATTTTCCTCTTTAGTCCACTCAGAAAAAATTTTCAAAATAGTTTTTCCATTAATCACATGAGTGGGTTCAAATGGACCATTGAGAGTAGCATCCCACACAGCCTTGTCTATTGACTTAAGAAAGATTTGCATTCTAATTTTCTAAAAAGCATAGTTTTCGCCAGCAAATAGAGGTGGTCTATTTGTGGATGCACCTTCACCAAAAATTTGAGAAACAAAAGTCATTTTAGGATCGAACAATCAATTATACAAAAAGGTTAATCGATTTCTTTTTCACATAAATTTTGAAAACCAACTTTGGTGCCAATTGTTAGAATTTATGAGCTTTGTTTCTCATCACCAAGAGGGGGCGGTGAATTGGTGTTTTATAAAAATAAATGTTTTTCAAATCTTTTTCGCAAATGATATGATTCTTTAAATCTTTCTTGAACAATAACCAATGTGCATGCTATGAAACATTATGCTTAATAAATTTATGACAGTGTATTATCGATTAATGCAGAGAGATAGGGAGTAGAAACTCAAACACTAATTTTTATACTGGTTCGGCCATTGCCTACATTAGTGTCCTTTCAATCAACCTGAGATTGAAAGCCAATTGCACTATAAAGATCTTAGTTTTTACAACAAGGCTTTTACAGTGATCACTCCTGTCAAAATGTAAACAACATCTTTGTGTCACAACGGGACGGCGAAGCGAAAAAAAAAACGGGTTTAAGAAAAACCATTTTGGAGTCACCACCATAATTTATTTTGGAAAAACTATGGAAAACGTAAAATAAAAGTGTGGTCTACGAAAACTAGATTTTAGGTTGGGGAATCGGTTACATGTAAGGAATGTATTAGCGCCTACTACGTCTGTCCAAAAGCAATACCTTTAATTAAATGTATAAAAGTTGACGTGGTTTTCCAAAATATTTAATTTTCCCTAAAATAATAATATAAAGAAATTATTAAGAAACAAAAAATATTTTTTTTTTGTTTTATGAGCTCGACAAGGATTCACCTTCCTCCTACGTATATCCATTTATAATGGAAAATCAGGGATATATAGTTCTTTATCTAGAAAAAAAGTTTGTAAATTTTTTTGAAAATTATGGATTATTTGAGATTTTTGAAAAATGAACTCGACAAGAATTGACATTACTCCTACATATCTCCATTCATGATGTAAAATCAGGGATCACTCTAGTAAAAAAAAAAAGGTTTGTATAACAACGTTGTCATTTTTTGGTTTTAAAATTTTTGTATTTTTTTATTTTAAGAATGGTGTAAAAAAAGAAAAGAAACCGGTCATAGGCCGCGTACATATACCTTTTATTTGATTATTTAAAAAAATGTTATTTGTATGTAGTAAAAACAATATCTTTAGAAAAGAAAAACTCCAAAGTACAATCAAAAGAAAAAAAAAGTAGCTAAGGTGACATACATTTTCTGCTTTTAGTCCCTCTAGCGTGAGAACTTATGTTTCTTTATATTCTCTCACTCTTTCTATATTTGTTATATTGTTCCCTCTTTCTATGACCGAATGCATATTTATATATAAATGAACACAAAATAGGAAAAGAAATAGTCTTTCTTACAAGAAAAACAAATCAAATAATATTTAAAACATTGATTCTCATTTTTGTCAAAAAACTTTATCTATTTTTAAAATCAGATTTTTTTCTCTAAAGAAAAACTTAACTTAACAAATCATACCAATATATTATTTTTGTATTTAAGAAAATTTATTTTATTATTTTCTTTCTTTTTTTTTCTTTACCTACCATTAATTATTATTATCTTATTCTTCTCTAAAGAAAAACTTAATGTAACAAATCATATCAATATATTATTTTTGTATTTAAGAAAATTTATTTTATTATTTTCTTTCTTTTTTTTTTCTTTACCTACCATTAGTTATTATTATCATATCAATATATTATTTTTGTATTTAAGAAAATTTATTTTATTATTTTCTTTCTTTTTTTTATTATTTTCTTTCTTTTTTTTTTCTTTACCTACCATTAGTTATTATTATCTTATTCTTTACTTTTACTTACCTCGGTGTCGAGACAGTGCAAGATATGAATCTTTACGCCATTAGTCTAAAAACATTTTTGTTGAATTAGGAAACATTTTAATCATTTATTTCTCAGTTTGTTTATTATGTCCATTACATGTTAATTCTCCTTAGAATAAAAACACCCCAATGTTGTAAAAATCATGTAATTTCACTAATAAGGCTTTTGCGACATTAATAGGTATTTTATAGTTATGCATATTAGATATAATCAACATTCCCTAGAAATCTTGTTTAGCAAAGCGTCTATAGAAATCTTCTTTACCCACATTAATTACCATGCTTTTATAACTTTTGAACATTATTCCGAGACCTAGTTGTTATCCCGTGTTTCTGGGCTGGAAGAGATCTTATGTTATTTTCTCTCATTGAGAAGACATAACAATAAACAAAAATAACCGGGTACAAATTAAAACACCAAATATTTAATCGAGAAAACAAAAACCTTCCAAATTTAATATTAAGGTGGGTTAAAAAAATATTGTCTTCAAACCTATTGGAACGCCAAAACTAACGTAAGATACGCCTAGCTCAACATTGTGACACCAAAACAACCTTAGTGATACAGGCTTTGATATCTGTATGACTAGTGACAATAAGAAAGTGTCATTGAAGAATCAATTCTATTATTTAGAGATAGAATAGGTACAAACTTTCAAATTTATGATCAATTATTTATAAAATCATAACATGTGAAAATTTGATTCAAAACCTTGGAGCACCAAAGGACAATTCAATAAAGGAGATGTTCAGTAATACAAAGTTCAACTAAAATTTAACGTAAATACGTTAGTTGAGTCATATGAGATAAAATCGTATTTGGTGAACAGTCTCCATGTAAGTCCATAATACCGGTACATGTAGAATTTATTATGTCTTTTCAATGAAGCATAACTTGTAAGAGTTAGTAATGCGGAGGTGAAGCATCACTGGAAAAAGATACATTCCTAACGAAACTTGATACCAATCAAATAAGAAATTGTTACAACTCTCAAAATAGATTGATGGTGTCATAGACTCAACTGAATTCCAAATAATAGCCAGATTAACAAAACGACATACGGATTAGTAAAGAACCAGCATATAATAGACGATTGTAAATAAAAGATAACCAGAATTTGCACTAAAATCCAACAATCAAAAATTTCGACCTGTCTGCATAATTATGATAACCTTAACCCGCAAAATCAAAAAAACAAAAATATTTAGTTCAAAATAGCATACAAAACAAAAAATCTAATGCGAAAATATAAATCACAAAGTTTACTGTGAAACACCCAACCACTTAGAAAAGTTGTCGAATTCTGTATAATCCGAATCTGACACCATAGTGTGATACCATGCCTTTCCTGCAGCTCTGATGGTAGAGGCCTCCTCCTGATATAAAAAACATGTCAGACAAGTATCAAAATATATGGATGACAAATAAGTAACATATACCACAGTAAATTAGAAACTGGGAACAAAACAAAAAACATACAAAGAATATCATAATGGCAGTTGTCATACAACATAAACACTAGAAAAAGTAATACAGAAAACCGTTTGCCTAGATGAAAAGATAGGGGAATTAATCAGATACAAGTGTAGTGATCTTGTAGGACAGGTACTCAATTATGCTATTGACAAAAATGAAACCCCAATAATTCAGAAGTTATAAAAGTCACCATCTAAAGCACAACCAAAATGCGTATGCAAAGAACATAAATATAATAGCAAGTATGACCTAATAACTAAATACAAAATTTAAATACCAATGTTTATACACAGGTAACTCAAAGAAAGCCTTGTTTTATAGCAAGCCTAACTAATTATACAGAGAACATAACATAACAGCGTAGCAGCTAATTCCTAACTAAATTATTCACACAAACACGACCACTTTGGCTTGTTACCACAAAAAGCCTAACAATAAACAACTTAAATTAACGAATCAAAGTAGTTGTAATAATATACAATATATAACCAGCTTTAAGGTAAGCCAAAAAAAAATCAAAATGCAGACAGCAATCACAATCGACGATCATATAAGAACAATAGTAAGAAAATGAATCTAAACAAACAACTTGTCACTAAATACCTAATAAAATTAAATAAATAAAGCTAAAATAATCATTCTGGTTGCAAAATAAAAACTAAACCCAAAAGTATAGAGCGCAAGAAAAAAAAAACTTCGTACCTTGGACACAGTCTTCCTCTTCTTATCGAGCTTCTCCTTCTTGGCCTTAACACGCTGGGCCTCAGCAAGCAAAGCCATCCTCTTAGCGGTCTTGGCATAGGGATTGAGCTTGAGCATGACATTGAGATTCTTGAGAGGGTTCTTCTTGAGCGTTGCCCGAGTCACGTCCTTCTTAATGGGCTTCACAACGGACTGAACCTCGTCAGAATTAATAATCCTGGAGAGGTCGGAGTTCACCATCTTGGACCTTGGCAGCAGGTAACCCTTCTTCTTTTCACTGGGCTTATCAAAGGACCCATAAATGGAGTCAAGTTTCTCAAAAGCAGACTTGGTCCAAATCACAAAACGCCCAAGGTGACCACCGGGAGCGAGCTTAAGAAGGTTGAGTCTCTCAACATTGGCCACCTCAACGCCAGGGACGTTACGGAAAGCCTTCACAGCTTTAGCTCCTTCTGTTCCGTAAACGATCAGTGGACCCTTTCGGGAGATGTAGCGACGGTTGCGCATTTTTCCCTTTCCAGGACGAATGCCGTGGCTGTCTTTCGCCTTTTCAGCGTCAGGGAAGGCACCGATCTGTTTCAAAACTTTGATTGCTTCCTTGGTTTTCTCGACTCCTTCAGCAGAGTCGCTGACAACGAGGGGGAGTTCCGGGACGGTCTCGATGCGGTGGCCGCGGGCAAGGACGAGAGAAGGGATGGCGGAGGCAGAGATGGCAGAGACAACGGCGTAGCGCTTCTGGTTGACGTTGATCTTGCGGTGCCAGCGGCGCCAGATCTTGGTCGGGGCAAACATGCGGCCACCTCGGCACATGTTGCCGAAGGCTCCCTGGCCGGCACGGTGGGTTCCTCCACCGGGAACACGGGGGATACGGGAGACGGCACGACCTGTTCCCCAGGACTCGGCGGATGTTTGGTGGCCGGCGCGGCGGCTGACGGCGTAGGGCTGGCGGCTGTTCTTGGAGATGTTGGAGTGTACGAAGTTGACGATGTCAGGGCGGATGGAGGCCCTCATGACGTCGGGGATGGGAACGGTGGCGGAGGCATCGGTGGCCATGTCGCCCTCGAGGGACTGGACGGTGACAAGGGGACGGGCAGCTGCGGCCATTGCGAGAGAGAGGGAGGGAGTGAGAGCTACCTAGGGTTTTTGGATTTCAGTGGGTGAGTGATTTTCGTTGAGATGAATATATAGTATCCTTGAAATTCTTAGGGTTTTCTCTGGGCCGGGCCTCGTAATATGTTCGGCCTAGCGAAAAAATTCTTTGTTGTATTATCTTTTCCTGTTATTTATATTCACACATCCCACTTTCTCTGTTCAAATCCCTAATCTAACCTCTTTATTTTGTTTCAATGTGTGTTTCTTGGTGTATAAATAAAATAGAAACGCTTTTAGCCTATTTAAACACAAAAAAAAATTAATATTTTCTTGAAAAAAAAATAGGATATTTTGAGTAAAAATAGTTGGAGAAATATAGAATTACATTTTAATTAAAGTTTAAATTACAACTCTAACATTTAGGATTAGTTTCAATTAAAAGGTGACGTATACCTAGGATGGAAATATTGGTAATTAATGATTTGGTGCTAAGTGTCTTTCTCCTTTTTTTTTTATTTCTTTTCTTTTCCATCAAATTAAAAAATATGCACGATCAAGTTTAGAAATTAGAATTTGGATTAATTTTACTTTAAGGGAATCTTTCATGATAAAACATTATTTTAAATACTTTTGTTGAGAGAAGAAGGTTTAAACCCTCCCTTGGTCTATAAGTTTGTATGGAAATCTCAGTTCGGTCCTCGTTTTTTCATCTGTCTTAATTGGGTCATATTTTTTGTAAAAATGAGTACATTGTACCATAACCGTTAAATGGTGTGAGACGGCGTTAAATTGATATGAGCTGGATTTTTCATTTAGCGACGTGGCATTGCTTGAATGTTAAATAACAAAATTAACTATTTTTACGGCTAATACGTTGTTAAGTATACCTTAAAGTCGTTGTTAATGATCATGCCGATGAGGCAAAAGAGAGTGGCAGAGAAGCACATCACGAACTGAATCTCCATGACAAGGGAATAGGTAATGGGTTGTTTGGTTTTTTGTACACCAACTCCACCATGGGTAACACAAAGCCGTACAATGCTGCAGCGATTGCTGTCATCACAAACCCCATCACGTAGGCCTTCACGGACTCGCCGGGGGGGGGGGGGGGGGGGGGAGCGGTCTCCGCTGCTGCGGAGCGCCAGAACGCCGGTGCCGACGATAAGCAAAACTACTGCGTTCACGGAGTACGAGGTGAACTTCTGGCGCACCAGCAGGAACGCGAACAGGGTGGTGAAGCCGAGTTGTGTGGCGATGATGAGTGATGACATGGACACGGGGAGGCGCGCCATGCTGTAGGCGTAGAGATAGTCGTCGAGGCCGGTGAGGACTTCGATGAAGACGGAGGCTGCGAGGAGAGGGGGTTTCACCGAGACCGGACTGGGTTTAGCGGTCCCCGCCGCTGCGCGGCGACGGAAGTAAGAGACGGTGAGGGGGAGTAGCATGAAGGGGAAGCCGGCTGTTTCGAGGAAGCTGGAAAGCCAGACACGGTTGCCGCCACGGAGGAAGTAGAGACGCATAACGAGGGGGCCGATTGGACATTGTGTTTTAGTGCACAATGCCACGTCGCTAAATGAAAAAATCCAGCTCATATCAATTTAACGCCGTCTCACATCACTTAACGGTTATGGTATAATGTGCTCATTTTTACAAAAAATATGACCTAATTGAGACAGATGAAAAAACGAGGACCGAACTGAGATTTCCATACAAACTTGAGGACCAACGGAGAGTTTAAACCATGTTAAAAATATTAAATTTATTAGTATTTATATAAAAGTTAAATGTTTCTTAAAAATTGAAGTATGTGTACCGTCATGATTTGGGATGTTCTATAGGCTTAATTCCATCTATAACCAACTTTATTACTAAAACCTTTAAAAGAGTCTTAATGTCGAAAAAATAATCATGTTATATTAAAATAAAAACCTTAATGTACAAGGTTACGTACCCAAATTGACACAATGCTTTGGACAGTGTTATATCTATACATATAAAATATAGTTTAACGAATTTAGTCAATACAATTAATACAATTGTATCTTAACAAACATAACGGGATGTAACAAATAAAATGACAAAACTCTATCTCAAAATGGAATGAAGATGTTCAGAATTCCTTGTTTGAATGTTAGTTTGTAATCGAGGTAAATGAAAAGTTGTGTAATCACATCAATTAGTTTATTATTAGACAAATATGAATCAATTTCGTGATACCCTATTTCACTTTTCATGTGCAAAGTGATCATTTATTTTCAGTGTAACCATAAAAGTTAGATTTATGGCAAATATATGTGCACTAGTACAATATTTAGTTTTAAACTCGTACAATATACATCGTTTCACAGTAAACCGCTGTCAATCAAAATGCGGTGGCAAAAATGAAATTTAAAAAACCTTATAGACCTCGGGTGTATACAGGACCGAAACAGAAAAATGCTACGACCTCGGTTGCAGGAAGAACCGGTGCCTAAAACCCACCTACCAGTTGATATACCTCGGTTGCGTACAAAACCGAGGCATAAAGCCTCCTTCACACCTGCAACTCACGCATTGAGCACGCTTCTACGACATTGGTCCCTCTTGGACCCGGTGTCAAAAGCAACTTCAGCCTCATTTTAACCGAAGCATATGAGCCTTGGGCTTGGACATCGAAACTTCTCCCTCAAATGCTCTTTCAAGCCATGAAAACAGCATACCTCTCCCATTTTTCTCTACGCCACAATCGTTCCTTGAGCTGCCTGCCCCGCCGCCGCCGGAGCCACCACCATCTCAGATCTACAGATCTGAAGAGTAGGCGATGGGCGGTAGCGGTGAAATATCTCAGATCTACAGATCTGGCCCAGCTTCCGCCCGTAAAGACCCCTCCTCCATCCCCAACGTCTCCGAAGCCATAGCCATCCCCAACGGCGGTGCTCTGTGGTGCGAAGGAGAGAGAGAGAGATTGGTGGAGTCGCAGTGGTTCGGTGCGAAGGAGAGAGAGAGAGAGACTGGGGGAAATATCGCGGCGGCGTCCTGGTTTTGTGGTGGTTCTGTGGTGGTCCGATGCCTTTTTGTTTCCCTGTTTCTGGTGCCTGTTTCTGGTTCCCTCCTTTCTATTTCTTGCAGGTTGCATCTGGAGAATGTCGTTGGAGAAGAAGACTTCAGAGGGTGGTCTGTTTTGGTCTGTTGATGGAAGAACTAAGATGCTGGCTTCTGATGCAGGATTCACACGAAGGATTCACCAATTGGGGATTAAGCGAAACGTTTGATGACTGGAAAATGGAGAAGGTGAAAACTCAAGAATGGGATGAGCAATGCGGGGAAATTAGCTGTGGAAAAAGCACATCAACCGGGGTTCTGACGGTGGTCGTCGGCGGTGGTCGGCGGCGTCCTGACGGGGAAATCAAGAAAACGATACTACCTCGGTTCCCATTGAACCGAGTTCTAATTCTATATTGCCTCGGTTCACAACAACCGAGTCATAAAAATACAAATTTTTTACCTCGTCCATATACGCTTCGGGTCAAAAACCGGTGCCTAAAGACTAAAATAACCGGTGCTATTGCCTCTGAGTGTACTAGTGGTGGTTGATTATTATATAGAACACTCAAATTAACAATAAATTATAAAGTCAAGTTAAGTAATTGAAGGATGTGGTTAGAGTGGATTGATTATTTAATGTTTAGAATTGTTACGGAAGATACAAAAAGTTAAAGATTGATCATATTAATTAATCAATATAATTAATATAGTTGTGTCTGGATAAAATTTAAAAGTTTAAATATATTATCGGTCCTTAAAGTTTGATATAAAATTAAAATTTGTTTTTTTAAAAAAAATTTGATATAATTTGATCTCTAAACTTTAAAATTGAATATCTTTTAATCTAACTGCAATAACTTTTAGATGTTTTAGGTTTACGATTGAATTATTTATAACGTTTGATATGTTGTAATTTAAATGTTACTTAAAACACTATTTATATATAAAAAAAAATAGTATGGTTAGGTTAAGAAGAATATATTCATACAATTTTTAAGTTTAGAGAACATAATATATTCAAATTTAAAGTAAAAACAAATTTCAATTTAGTTATTTAAGAATTACAAAGATAATGAACCTAAACTTAAAAATTTAAAGACTTACAAATTTAATAAAGAATTGGCAGAGAATAAGAGTCCTTTGAGTAATTGAAGTAGGTGAAAAAACAGCATCCTTTGATACATCATTGAACTAGATGAAAAACCAGCATTTAAATGTGTATGAAGAATGATTAATGTATAAACTCACTTTATACATTGTAAACATATGACAAATCTAAAAAAGATCATGTTATAATGATGTTTTTTTTTCTTTTTCTTATACTTTTATTTAACAATTTTAAAAACTATAATTATATTTAAAATATTGTTCATAATTATTTTTATTAGTTAAGTATAATATTTTATTATTAAAAGGAGTGTAAAGTAGAGGGAGAAAAAATAATGAGTGTTAAAACAAATAATTCCATCTAAAAATGGTTAAGTATAATAATATACCAACTAGTATTCAATATAAATTGTGAGTAAAATAAAAGCTCTCTTTCATAATTTGTAAATTTCTAATAGTTATCTATAGGTAATACTGTTAGAAACCAAAATACTTTATGTTTTCATCGAGATAACGAAAAATGTTAATGTTTTATATTGCAATTTTGAGTCCAAATAAATAGCATAGCTTGCTAAAATCTTTAAACTTGAATAATTTATTAAGATAATTTTTTAATTAAATCAATATTAAATAATTAATAATAATATTATCCGGGTATACTAATAAAGTTACATAGTATACTCAACTTTTCTTAAAAAAAATAATCATTTCTTGATGACATACTTTCTACTCATTAACAAACATAAGAACAATTGGAGTTATTTATAAAAGGTTAGACCATTAGTGAGATTTCGGTAGATTAGGCTTTTGGGTCTTGTAGAATGGACCGAATAATTTAGGATTTCTTTTGAACCTTGTATTTGGATTTCAGGTTTTAGTGTAAGGTTTTAGGCCTAAAGGAGATGAGTCCTAAGGAGACACATGGATATAAGGTGAAAACCCTAGCTTGGAGAGCAAGCCTTCGAGAAGCTTGTGAGCTCTTATTTAGAGTGGTCTCCAAGTCACTCTCTTTTGTGAGACATATGCTCTTGTCATGTGACATGCTCTTAATTGAGAGAATTTCTCCTTAGCAGTGGTCATGTGTCATGTTCCTAATGGAGAAGATTTTTCGTTAGTAGTGACCATGTGTCATCCTCCTAATTTTTACTTTAGTCTCTAACTTATAGTATTAGGGATTAACTTCTACAATTTGAAGATACCTTTATAATTACCTAAGCTTATAAATAGAAGTATTTCCTATCCCTATGTAAAAATTAGGCTTAATACATTATTTGGTCTCTAGTTTGTGGCATTGTGTTCAAAGTGGTTCTACCTTTTTCAAAAGTTTACTATTTTCCCATATTTCGTTAAAAAAAGTTCAAGTTGGTCCTTTTGATTTACGGTGTTAAAAACATAATAGTGCAATTGCCTCTGTGGCCAAAAGTGAATGATGTGTACAATTTTTTATTATGTGGCAAGGTAAGGTGAATTGAGTTGGCAAGGTATGTGGAATTGTTAAAAGTTGAAGTTATTAGGTAAAAGAAAAGGGTTAGGGTTTGTGCAAAATGTTGTGTAAAATCAAAAGCACCAATTGTAATTTCCAAAAGGTTTAATACCTCTGGTGGTCCCTATTTTCGTCAAGTGCATTCGATTTGGTCCTTGTTTTTTTTTGTTCAATGTTGCCCTGAAGAATGTAAAATCTGTTCAATTTGGTCCTTTTTGTAAATGTCGTTTAAATCGTTAATGACAAACAGTCCAAGTGTGCACAACAATGTTGAGATGGCATTTAACTGCCCACGTGGATTCCCTACAGGCAAAGTGAGGTGGATTTTATGGTTTTTTGAAAGTGTATTTATGATATTTAATGAAACCCATCACTCTCCTTCTCTCCCCTATACTAACCAAACCCCAATGCTCTGGTCTCTTCCGCTTCAACTTCTCTAACTCGAGCCCACCATCTCAAACACCGCCAAAATGCTCCCTCAGTCGCCACAACCCAAGTCTACCCCAAAAGCATGGTGGCACTCACATCAAAGTTTCTCCTCTAATTGGGCCTCTTAGAGCTATAGTTGTTGCTCCAAATGGAAAAATCATTGAGAGATAGATTGGCCAAACCAGATTCAAGCCTGAACTGGTCATTGAATTTCCAGAAGTCATTGTTGTTGTCCATGGTCAATAACACCCAACAAAAAGAGAAGAAAAGGAAGAATGAACAAGTGTTGTTGTTGAGAGAGAGGAGATGATGGTTGAAGAAGAAGACAAAAGAGAGTTGTTAAATAAAGATTGATGAAAGATGTGAAATTTCCATGAAAGAATAAATTGGGCCATTATTTTTTGCGCGTGTAATTGTCAAAAGGGTGAATTTGGTACAAGAAAACTGGCGGGAACCAAATTTTATATAAAACGTTATAATTTATTTTTTTATTTTCTTCTACAATTTATTTTGTTTATAACTAATGATAAACTATGTTTTATAATTAATTAGAAAAAAATTATAACAAGATAACCTAACTCTGAAAATTTTAGAATTATTTATAGTTAACTACCTAAAAAGAAAATATATATAAAAATAAATTATTACTAAAATTTTAGCTATTAAATAATTTTAATTATTTATTTAAACACGATAAGTAAACTATGTTGAGGTTTCATTGCAAGTGTTTAGCAAATAATGTTCCGAGAACTTTTACACATATTGAATATAAAATATGTGTTGGAAAATAAATAGTATAATTCAAACTATTATTTATTAACATTAATATATCGTATTTTTTTTATGGCTGATATGATCAAAGTATATCAATTAATTTATTAAAATCATGTTAACAACGATTTAGGTAAAGGTAAGAAAGTAATAAAAAAAAAAATTATATATATATATATATATATATATATATATATATATATATATATATTGAAAGACCAATCTTATTATTAATTAATATAAAATAAATAAATAACCAATTATTAATTAATATAAAAAAATTAAATAACCAATTACTTCATTGATTCACTTATTTCCCAAGTTACATGTCTTTGTTTCTTCAATTAAAAAATCATTAGGGTCCTCACAAAACCCAATTCTTGTTTTGGAACTTCTAGGCAAAGTGTTAGGCCAATACCCAGATATCAAAACATTGAAAAAATGTGCATTCGAAGGCTTTTAATCTCAGTTTTTGGAGTTCTGCAACTGAGGTCTTTGGCGGTGGAGGAATTTTTTGATGGGGGTCAATGTTTGGGAAGAGATAGTGAGAGCAGATGTAGCGGGGAGTGTAGGGGAACCAGATGAAGCTACTTCCTGTGTCAAGAATGAAGGGGGGGGGGGTTGGGGTGGGGTTCCAAAGTTGAGATCTATGGAGTAGCCACCATAGCTTTTGGGGTAGACTTTGGTTGAGCGACTAAGGGAGCATTTTGGCGGTGTTGGAGGTGGTGGGCTCGAGTTAGAGAAGCTGAAGCGGAAGAGACCAGAGGATTGGAGTTTGGTTAGTATAGGGGAGAGAAGGAGAGTGATGGGTTTCATTAAATATCATAAATACACTTTCAAAAAAACATAAAATCCACCTCACTTTGCCTGTAGGGAATCCACGTGGGCAATTAAATGTCATCTCAACACTGTTGTGCACACCTGAACTGTCTGTCGTTAATGATTTAAACGACTTTTGCAAAAAGGACCAAATTGAACGGATTTTACATTCTTTAGGACAACATTGAACAAAAAAAAAAAACAGGGACCAAATCAAACGCACTTGACGAAAATAGGGACCATCAGGGGTATTAAGCCTTTCCAAAATCAGAATCTTAATTCACAATTCACAAAATCATGACAAAATCAAAAACTCTAATTGCCAATTTGCAATTCACAAAAAATCAGAAACCACATCTCTCTCCCAACATTTTGGCAACCATCACCCATCGTTGTCTTCTTCTTCACCTTAAACACCCACAACCAGATAAAACTCATTCAAAGAGGAGGAAAAAGGTTGAACAATAATTGAGAAAAAGGGTCGGTGGTAATGTTGGTGGAGGTCCTGGCAAACGATGCACCTTGGAAAAGATGCAGCAACGCCGACGATCACATCTGACTCTGACGCTAACAGTGAAGTGAGGAAAGTGCAGCCGTGGGTGAAGGTGGTGTCGTAGTGGCCTCACACAAAGAAGATGGAGGTGGATGCGGTAGGTTTCCTTCTCTCTTTTGTGTTGGTTGAAAAAAAAACGAATGAAAAAAAGGAGATTATGAATGCTGAATTGTACACATCATTCACTTTTAACCACGGAGGCAATTGCACCGTTATGTTTTTACCGCCGTAAGCCAAAAGGACCAACTTGAACCATTTTTAATGAAATATGGGACAATAGTGAACTTTTGAAATATGTAGGATGACTTTGAATACAACGCCCCAAACTAGGAACTAAATGATGTATTAAGCCTAAACATTATAATGTCCATGTAACAAAATACAAAAATTATTTACATCAAAATTTTTTAAACAACTCACACTTTCAAAGATACACAACTACAACTAGATGAGTTCACTCCTAAAAGGGCCCAAAAGATTTTCAGAAAACCTAACTCTGATACCACAAATTAACACCCCGATTTAGGATTCCATGTGTAAGTAAAAGATTGTTATTTTATTAAGATGAATATTATAGTACACCAACACACACGACTACTTCACCAAAATCGAGTCAACGCACCAACATAGGACTTTCCCGTTCACTAAAATGGGATCCACGAACCAATGCAGGTCTTGCCTATTCACTAGAACAAGCCCCAAGCACCAATGCAGGACTTGCCTGTTCACCAAATCAGGGTCTTCTCACCAAAGCAAGGACTTTCTCGCATCACGACTAAAGAGTACATAAGATGGCATACTATTGACTGTCTCAAACATAGTCAACACAACAACGTGGTTCATTAGACAACAATAAAGAAAGAAAAATCAACAAAAACTACAAACACTTTAACAACTTGGGACACACATACAATGACTTAGTAATCACATCCCACAACTCATAAAGTAAAATTGAATAACTTAGCTTCACTTAGACCAACTTGACAAGGTGCTCAAAGAGCTCGACCAACATCATAGACATCTCAATAGTGTGCTAAAAACCCCCAAACCGACCTAATCCACTCTAAAAAATAATTTCCAAAACCCAAAAACTGAGTTTCCCAAACAACTCAGCCAAAACACAAACAATTCAAAAAACATCTTAAAAAACTCAACCAACATCACCTGAAGGTTGACCAACATGAAAAAACCCCTCAAAATGACCCTACGATGTCCAAATTCACGCTTCAGAACCTCAAAATTGAGGTCTAGAATATCCCAAACCTAGATAGTCTGACCAGCTCAGCCAGACAACCCGGCCAAAGCTCGGCCAGCCTAGAAAAATGTACACTAACCACCCAAAACAACTCAAAATTGCATGGAAACATCACAATACATCATTTACTCGTTAATCCAATCATAAAACATCGTGGAATAGGCATATATAAACATTGCATTACCGACAACCTCATACAAAATGTTATACTAACCTTATAACAATCCAATCATAAGCCCATAGTGATGCATATATGATAGATTTCTAAACGAATTAGAGCTACATGCAACATATGATATGTATGACATGCCAAACATGTAGATAATAACATTTGAAACTTGTTTAGCAACTCAAAATAGCAGTTGTAAGTGTATAAAACCAGATTCAATGACCTAATCGGTTACATTGCTAATGTAACAGATTAAGAAACTGCAGTTCAGGTCCTTTAATAGATTATGAAACTGTTTAATCTGTTAAATTTTGCATATTTGATCATAATCATATTATTTGATCATTTAACCTGTTATGATCACATTATAACATGCAAACACAACTTTCTCAACATTTAATAGTGTTAGTATCATAATAAACATTATATGAGCAACAATTGTGTATCAATGCATGATCAATGAATGAAAAATGAACATTTGAGCACATGATAGAGTGATATTTCATATTTCATCATTTAGAACAGATTCAATACATTCATTCAATGTGTTCAATTATTCACATACTTGATTATATTTAATTCAAACATTCAGATTGTATTTAAAATGTCAAACATAGGATATTGTTCACAAAATAAAATATATCAAATCAAGTAAGCATCCAAATAGCTTGAACAAAAATAAAGACAAATTGTTCAAAAGGAATGCCTTATGGCTGAATTACAATCTTCCTAAAACAATATTAAATCTAGATCATATCCCTAAGCAAAATATTATCATCACTTTCTTCTTTTTCATCATCTCCGCCATTTCCTTCGTCATCATCCTCCATGGCTTCTTCTTCATCCTCATCATTCTCCTCATCTTCATAATCATAATTCAAACTCTGAATCCCCAATTTATCTTGAATAGTAGTAATATATTTATGTATCTTATTAAATCTAGTTTGACAAATAGTTGACAAAAAATGCATTTGCTTAACCATAAACTTCACATATTCTGTTTTTGGTCTAAAGGTAGCAGATCATGATTCAACATTGAGAGTGGAAGGTACATCTTCCTCATTCTGATTTTCATCTTTTAAAACCCAACCATCTTCACTATGCCTTAACCCCATATGGTGCAATGCATTTTTGTCAACCAGGTTCCACTTACCATATGTTCCACATGACTCTTCAGCACAATCAACATTATAGTGTTGAAGGACCTATGAAATGAAAACAACATAGGGTAAGCTAGCAACCTCTAGCCAAGTTACCTTGATCATATTGTCTGAAACTGTAGCAGCCCAATCTATTTGTATGTTTTCCTTCAATGCATGAATAATACATATGCCTTCAGTTGTCAGCTAAGCATGATTGCTCCTCTTGGAAGCAAAATCTAAGCAATAACAAACACACACAGATGATCATCCCTTATCATTCCTCCAATTATGTACAGAGAGTAGTTACGTGGTTGATTAGGGTCCCTTAAACAATCATGACAGACAGAGAATTTGTATAGACCCTCAATGCCAAGATGGGTCTTTTCACCCGTTGGATAAAATCCACCAATGGAGGACCAGACTTCCTCTGTCAATTTTATGTCAACCCCTTTCACCCTAGAAATACCTTCACAAATTTTCAGATTTGAATAGAATACTCTTACAAGGTCAGGTTATCATTCTCTTGTAAGTTCCACAAAAGTCTTTAGGCCTTTATTGTTTAGCCACTCCTGTAAGCTAAAACCTTCTCTTCTAGAGAAGCTTACACTGATGTACTTATGGGGAATAATCTTTCTTTTTCTCCAATGATCTACGAAGTTAGTCTGAGCCTCATAATCACTAATCCACCCTTCCAAGAGTAGGAGCACGGGATCTTCATGCAGGTCTCTTCATGCGTTTTGGTTGTGGTGATGAAGCCATGTGAGTAGATTAGACAAAATGCTTGATGGAGAGATTTGGAAGGAAGTGAAGATTGGAAAACGATTTCAGAAGAGAGGAATGAAAAATTTACAAAACAGTTGAAAGGTTTTGTTGTAGGTACATGAATTTGGGGCCTCTATTGTTAGTTTCGTATTTGGGATCCATTTGAATTTCCCTTTAGGAACACCAACCTTCTTATAGTAGCAAGCTTTGGATAAGTGACCAATGTTATTACAATAGAAATAAGATATAGAAGAAGGTGTGCTAAGATTAGAAAACTTCCTAGCATTGGTTTTATTACTTTTGCCAACATACCTTATTCCTTGCTTATTGATTACTCTTCTTTGGGAACCTAACAAAGCTTCAAGGCTTGAACTACCTAGAGTGAATTTTGATAAATTACTCATCAAGTATTCAATTCTTTCTAGGTGATCAAGACAATTTATGCATTCTTGAATCTTTGTTTTACTTTCATTTTCAGCATACCTAGATGATTTTATCAAAGCTTCCAAATCAGTTTTTTTCAAGCCTTCATTTTCATTAAAAAGATTATCTATTCTCCTCTCTAAGCCTCTCTTTTCACTTTTCAATCTATTAACTTGATACTGCATTTTTAATTCCTCATCGTATAACTCTTGAAAAGCATCAAGTAACTGATAATACCTACCTTTTATAGACTCATTTTCAAAATTGTTTTCACTGCTTTCTGAGCATACAAAGCAAACCATCAAACACAGGTTATTCTCCTCCTCAATGTTATCATTAGAGTCACTTGAAGGAGAGCTTGAATCACTATCTGCCCAGGCTATATAGGTCTTCTTCTGCCTATGCTTTCTGTTATCTTGACTGGTTCTGTCATCCAGCTTTTGCTTCAATTTCAGCACAAGACCCTCAGGTTTGATATGGCCAACTTTGCCACATTCATAGCAAGTTGGGGGTGCAACAACTTTTCCTTTCTTCTTGTTTGCTCTAGACTTCCCTGCAAAATCAAAATTAGATTTATTTCTTGATTTCATAAATTTTGAAAACCTTTTTACCATCAACTTCTATTAGAATTGATGAGCTTTGTTTCTCAACAACAAGAGAGGGGTGAATTGGTGTATGCAATGTAACAATATGTATGAAAAAGGAATGAATCTTTAAATCTTTCTTGAACAGCAAGCAATATGTATGCAATGTAACAATATGCATATTCGAATGATGACAATATGTAATCGATTAATGCAAAGAGATGAGGAGAAGAAAAATCAAACTCTTAGTTTTATACTAGTTCGGCCTCAATCCCTACGTCCAGTGTCCTTTCAATCAACCTGAGATTGAAAGCCAATTTGCACTATAGATATATGAGTTTTTAAACCAAGGGCTTTACAACGACCACATTGTCAAAATGTAAATCACCTATCTAACTCACTAATCTAATATAGCCAAATACAACGACCTTGCAGCAAGAACAATCCTTTCATGTAGTCAACCCTTTGAGAACCCTCTCAAAGTATAAGAACTCCTTGTTCTTCTTCCTGGCGACACACACAGGGCACAACAACACGTAAATTGCGAAACTTCTCCTGATCACACAACGAGCACCTTAATTGTGCAGAAAGATCATACTCTTCAAATCCGTAAAGTTTGTCTCTCAAGAAATCTTCAAGATTAGTCCACCACATCAGTTACTTGTTTCTTGGAGCATTTGATCACCTCTATAAAACCTATCAACTCAATCTGAATCAGATATGAAAATGTTAATCTCGATTGTCTTACAGAAATCAAATCAATGCGTCTATATATAGTTTTAGTCATTTCAGACGCAATATAATCGATTACTCTTTTAAGCTAATCGATTACATTAAACACTTGTAACAAATTTATAACTAACTCAGCTCCTTAATTGAATACGCAATTAATGCAAGCATGAAACAATTTTCAAATCAATAATAGACTTAATTGAATACAAAATCCATGTAATCGATTAAGCTTTAACACTTAGCATATTTTTGAATAATTTTCTTTCTAATTCACATCACAACACACTTGAAAAATATATGTGCAAACACACATGTTTTAATCGATTCCCCAACTAATATAATCAATTTAAAACAAGTTGTTTTGCCTTAGTTTAAAAACACAAGTTGTCTGATGACCTGAATTGATTATCACACCACTGTAATCGATTTAGTCATTCATACATGCTTTTGTGCATGTGATTTCCATAAAATCAAAACATATAGTATGCATACACCAATATAATCACTTTACTAACACAGTATGCATCATTCAACACATTTTATGTTCAACACATGTGACAATCATAATATATGCATATTTCACAGTAAGTGTTAAAATAAAATGACTTAGTTTCTCAATCCAAGAGGGGGTGAATTGGTGAAGTGTAAATAATATAAGCTCTACAGTTCTAATCCTAAGTCCACTTTGAAAATTTTTTCAAAATATTTTTTCCATTGATAATTTAAGTGGGCTCATATGGACCGTTAAGAGTAGCATCTCAAACTCCTTTATGCACGAATTCAAGAAAAATTTGCATCCTGATTTTCCAAAAAGCATAATTCTCACCAGCAAATAGATGTGGTCTGTTTGTTGATGCACATTCATCAAAGGTTTGAGAAGTGAAAGCCATTTCTCATGATTGAATCGATTAATCGGAAAAAGTAATTGATATGTTTTTCAAATATTTTATGAAAACCAGCTCTGGTACCAATTGTTAAAATAGAATGACTTAGCTTCTCACACCAAGAGGGTGGTGAATTGGTGAACTGTAAAAAATATAAGCTTTCAAAAACTACTTCACAAAATAAGATGCTTTTACACTTTTCTTGAATCGCAAGTTAAAAGATATGCAATGCAACAATAAACTTAATCGAATATACTAACAACGTAATCGACTTAATAAAAGAGTGTAGGGATCAAAAAATTCAAACGTTGATTTTTATACCGGTTCGACCAAACCTACATCCAGTGTTCTTCCAAGCACAGAAAGCAAATGCATTATAAAGATCAAGGTTTTTACAACAAGGTTTTTACAGAGACCTCACGTCAAAAATGTAAAACATCTCTCTAACCCTCTAATCTAGATATAGGCAACAACACAAACAAGACCAGCAACAAGAACATCCTCTTCTGCTGTCTATCCCTTTGAGACACTCTCAAAGTCAAGAACATTGTTCTTCTTCCTGCTAACAACATAGGGAATCCAAGCCAATCTTCAAAGATTGCAAATCCTGATCATGCAGAATACACCCAATTGTGCAGATTGATCAAACGTGCAAATCAGCAAGCCTTGCTTCTTAAGAAACCTGAAGTCTTTGATCACCACGGTCAATCTTGGTTCTTGGAGCTTTTGCTTTCTCTGTAAGATTACACAACTTTTTGTAAAAGATATGAAAATGTCATATTCACAAAAGTTCTTACAGAATTCAAAACAACGTCAATTTATAGTAATACACTTATCATACGTGTTTTAATCGATTTCGCTACTAATGTAGTCGAATGCATCTTGTAGTTATAACAGAATAATCACTTAGCACATTTTCGAAAACATTTCTCTTCAAAATAACTCACAGCACACTTGATAAAAGTTTGTGCAAATACACAAGTTTTAATCGATTCATCCCATAATGTAATCGACTTAAAACGGTTGTTTTGCTACACATTAAAGTTCAACCAAAGTGACTGTGGTTTTCCATTTCCAAAACTCATGTCATGCATACACATATAAAATCACATATTAATTACAGTGATATGCAATGAATAATACAATCATGTTCACAAATATGCTTATACAGATTTATCATAATAAACAAAAGCATATAACATGTAAGCATAGAACATGTAACACAAAATACTCATGTGTTATTATTTATGTGTTGTCATCATCAAAAATACAGATATCACTAAGATTTTAGGTTCAACTAAACCAATGCTCCCCTATCAATAATATCAACAGTAAGCATAAGCACATACAACATATGACATATAACACAATACATTTTCACGTATTTTTATTATCAATGTGTTGTTATCATCAGAAACCAAAGTCACAAGGATTGGGTTCAGCGATTGGGTTCAGCTATCACATTGCTCCCCCTATCAACAATCTTCCTCTTTTTTGATGATGCACAACCATCATCAATAAAACCATGTCGTACAGCTCACAATCAAACACAATTCAATTATCTCAGTAACACAATTCAATTTCTTCAATTACTTCTCCCCCTTTGGGCATTAGTAAAAAAGAAAATGTTGTTCACTGTAATTGAATCAGAGATAATGAAGCAAAAAGAGATGCATCAACCAAATTTTCAGAAATATAATGATGCTTCCTATTTCAATTATATTCACATGAATTCATCATTTTCTCCCCCTTTTAACATGTGAAGCAGTATTTAACAACATACAATACTTCCCCTATCATTATGCATATCAAATTTCATTATCACATATCCATAATAGAGATATGATAGAGTATGTATCATCCAGACATGTTCAAGCAATGTACCATAAAAGTATTTCATATACAGTATCATAGCAAAGTAGATACAGCTTGAAACAATTTAAAATAGTTTAATCACTCATAATCTCAATTCAAATTCACAGCGGATTAAACATGAGGAGATATATTATGATTAAACATATCACAGATCATCAGTCAAGGTTTAAAGTGTAAAAATCAAAAGTTTAGAGACTTCAAACCAATTGACGAATCATAATCGATATTGACTTTCTCTTAATCAATTTCCTTTTGCAGAGTAATGTCAATTTCACTTTATAGCTTAGTCAGAAATCAAAATTCTTGCATATCCTTTCAAACTCATTTAGATCAATCATTTTAGTATTTATGCAGTACAATAATCATTATCACAATTTAAGTATGATTATGCAACAATAAAATGTAACCATGAGATATGTAAATTGCATACATACATACAAGTGATTGAATTGATTATTGATCAGCTCAATGTAGTCAATCACAATTTCTTATTCACACAGGTTGATAATCAGAAATATAATTTTCATTTATAGTCCAAGCATGAGCACAACCAGATAAAGCAAAATATAGCATATACTGTCATTTACTACAAAATGAACAAAACAGAGTAAAACATAGAAAACAAGAGCATTACAAATTAGTGCTATGACTCTAAGACCCTATTCTGAGTTAGACATCTGCCTATAATCCTCTTCAGTAGACCCTTCATTAGAATCCTTTGTTGTTGAATCATTTTTTACCTTGTTCTGATAGAGAACGTCTACCTTCTTTTCAAGCCTCCTGAATTGTTCAACAATAAATCTTTCAAAGTTGGTTTCAAGAATGAAGTTGGTGTGATCTTCATTTAATGTAGGTGAGCTTCCAGAACTTGCAACCATATTTTCTTCATCCTTTAAGCACCATCCGTTTATAGTCTTCACGAGGTCAATGGATGTCAGAGTCATTCTATTAATTGCATTTGATATGTCACAACAGAGTTTCTTTTCCCCAATTACATCAACACCTTAAAGAGACAAGATCTTATTGATAAGCACACCATATAGTAAGGTTCTTGCTTGATTGAAACCACCCTCAATCATATGATCTTTTAACACCTGAACCCAGTTGGTAGGAATGTCATTTTTAATTGCATACAACAGAAAAACATCTTCTGTCATCATCCTGTCTTGCAAAATTCTTCCAGGCAGAATCAACCATACAAGAATGTGTGCAGTCATTTTATCTTCCTTGTTCAATCCATCATGAACATACAATCTTTCCATTGTGTACCTTCCTGGAAACCTCAGCCAGTTTCTATAAACTTCCTTTTTCTTCAACCACATGTTAGTTTCAAAATTTCGTTTATGAGATTATAATCCCTCAGCCTTCAGTCCTGCTACTTGCAACCAGACATTGTCATCAATGTAAATATTTACACCTTTTACCCGAGAGTGTATGACCCCATTAATGTTTCTTAAATTAGTGTAGAAGACTTCTACTAAGTCTGACTAGCAGTCCCCTTTCATTTGCACAAAAGTTGTAAGACCTTGAGTTTCAATCCACTCCTGGAAGTGAAAACCCTATCTTATGAACAGATCAAGATCCAAATATCTATGAGGAACAACAGTTTTCATCCTCTTCCACCTTAGAAATACTTCACGAGTTCCTTCATCACTGATCCATCCTAAGGGATCAACATTCCTTATGGCACTAATAGCCTTCCATTTTCCTCTTGAGAAAGATGATGAAGAAGCCATTTTGAGTTTGGATTCTAGATAGTCTTACACAATGCTAGGGTTTGGTTAAGAGCAACTATCAAACAACACAATACACATAGGATTTAAAAAAAATGTTTATAAGGGCGCGCAACATACAATTTCATTATTAGGCCCATTCAAAATTTCAAAA
Organism: Vigna nakashimae; assembly: GCA_034642375.1. Taxonomy (NCBI): domain Eukaryota; kingdom Viridiplantae; phylum Streptophyta; class Magnoliopsida; order Fabales; family Fabaceae; genus Vigna; species Vigna nakashimae. The sequence goes on from CM067765.1 coordinate 29,553,376, forward strand.
CAAGAAAGCCCATATGTACCATTCAAAATTGATTTTATTAAATTTTGAGTCGATTTCAACCAAAACAGGAAAACACCTAGAAACACTAATCGATTTCGATTATAACATAACCGATTAAAAATCGTGAAAAACAGTTTTTCATGCCAAAACGTGAATCAGACAAGCAATCATTAATCATCAATCATGCACACACCATACATTCTTATACAAAAAATTATAATGCATGAGTGCATGAAATTAACAATTTTCGTTACCACATGAGTTACTAAAAGAATCTTTGATATATTCCACTACAATCCATCCTTGAGAACTTCTCTGCTTTTGTAGTAGCTTACTTTCCTACAAAACTCTCAAATGGTTTCGATGCAGGTACCTAAATAAACTTGGGGCCTTTATGGTTAATCATAGGAGGTTGTTCTTTAGGAATCCAATTGTACCTTCCTCTTGGAACACCAACCTTTCTGTAATAACAGTTTCTTACTGTATGACCAATAGTATTGCAGTAAAAGCATGAATTTGTAACAGGTTTGCAATTTCTTAGAATTAATTCCATTATTGGCCTTATAACCAATACCTTGCATGTTAATTGCTCTACCTTATGACTTTAACACAACTTCCAAATTATCTCTACCAAGAGTAAATTTGGATAGCGTAATATTTTCTAAATGAGCAGAACAATTTTCACATTTTTTTCTCTACAATATGAACTTCAGTTTTAACAGTTTTAATAGATTGCAAAGTATATTCCAATTCCTATTTGAGCTTTTCGTTTTCAACAACAAGGTTGTTAATTTGATATTCAAAGTCTCTTCTTTCATAGTTCAATCGATTTACCTTGTATTGCAATTTCATAGCTTCTATATGAAGTTCTTGATATATGTCCAGCAGCATGTGATACTTTAATTCGAATGGCTCATTTTCAAAATCACTATTACTGTCTTCTAATGGTTATCAGCTTAATTTAATCTTCTATTTTCTTTATGATAACCTTTCATGATTTTCTTTTATAATATTAAGATTTATTTTTTCACTATTTACTAAAATTTCTCTCGTTTCATATATCGCACGTTTGAAGGAAAATCATCATATATGATTCGGAACCAGGACATCATAATGATTTTGATGATTTTTTTTGTTTGTATTCATAGGGTAACAATGACTAGATTGTGATGGCAAAAATAAGAACTAATTGCAACTAATTACATGCTTAAAGGACTAGTGCTAGCTGGGTAACACTTTTAATCAAAGTCGAAAATATTTGAGAAATTAATTTTTTTTTTAAAAGAAAAACAAACATATTTTTCTCAATGGCCTCTCAAGGAATATTTATTTGACACAATCATGAACTTATGTCATATTTTAGATTATTGGTTGATACTGAAATGAATTCCTCTCATTTAATTTTGTAATCTAGTTCTTTGAAAAGTAAAAAAGTTAAGAAAAGTTGGATACACGTGCATGCATGTTCTGCTCTACCTTCTGAAATGGTTAAGAAAGTGATTATTGAAAATTATCAAATGTTGCAAAAAAGCAATGCGCAATGCTGGCACTTTGTAAATTCATCTTTAGCATATATCTTTCCAATTCTGTCACGAATCATCACAGATATATGAACTCTGAAAGGTTGCATTCCAGATTGAGAATTTTCACAATCCAATTGTAATAAAATACATATAATAATAAAGTATCAAGTTAGTAAAGTTGTTTCTTTAATTATAATTTTTAATTAAAGCCAACTTTATGGATGTGCTCTTAATTTTAGATTATAAGTTCATTATTCGAACATGAGGTTTGGAATTTATATAATATTCCAAACAAAATTATTTTTAAAAATTTTGGCATCATATTTTTTTTATTTTCGACAAAAGTTATATTAATCGTATTTAATGATTTAACTATAGTTAACTCTTATTTTATGAGAATTATGTAAAGTTTATCTAATGATGCATATTACAAATGTGGCTAACATGAACCTCTAGTGTTTGTCTTTTACCTTACATTTCAGATTGGAGAGTGATGATCACTCATTGACAAGTTTTTGGACTATCTCATACTCCATTTTGTTTGAAATTATATTCTTTTCTTCAAAACTTCAATTATTATTTAGTGAGTAACTCGCAGTTTTGGAAGTATTTGGAAAAGGAAAAAATGATAGATTTCATATGAAATTTGAGATCTTGAAACTCATTTTTTTCTGAGAGACGACACTGGCAATAGTAGGACAAGAGAGAGAATAACAAATGCAATGATCTCTTGATATACGAGTGGAGAGTAGAAAAAAATAAAAAAATAAAAAGAGGAAGTGAGGAATCTCGTAAGAAAGGGAGAAGAGAAGAAAAAAAAATATGGAGTAAAAATTGCAAGAGAAAATCAGCTGATTTTACGAAAATAAATGAAAAAGTAAATGTGAGGGTTCAATTTGTAACTTCTCCCATGTGAAGATACATTATTGCTTTATTAATTATCTCATATTTAATAGATAATTCATATAAATATAATTATATTTACAATTTTTTTTAATAAAAATTAAATAAACTTAAAGATTATGTATCGATCATGATTTCTCACTAGATTATGATATAAGTTTTGGTTCTAGTCAAATTTCAATAATTAAATCATCTTTATGAGATAGTGTAAATTATTCTATCTACAAGACATGGTTATTTTTTATACAATCTCTCTAGATTATAAGAACCTTCATCAATTCTTACTATCTAAATATCTCTCAATGTGAATATAATAATTAATAAAGTTAGGATAATCTCTTTTAGAATCATCATTTAATACATATCATATAATCATAAAAAATTTATTTTTTTTCATTACAAATAACTACATTCACACACATATAATAGATTACGACATAAGTCTTGACTCTACTCAGCCTCACATGCCTCTTAAGAGATTATGACATAAGTACTGACTATACTTGGCCCCACATCTAACCAATTTTCATCTCACAAAAGTGAATACATATCATCATAAAATTTCTCCTTTCTCTCACTCAACTAGCATATATGCTTATTGTGCGAGTGTATTGTTTCGAGGTTAGTTTTCTCATTAAATACTTGGTTCGCTTAACAACCAATTCTTCTTGAGCTATTTAAATTTTCACAAATTTATTTTTGTTTAATGAGGGAACTGACTCGCTCATTGACCAAGCCATGGAAATTGGTTTTACAAAATGAAACTCAATTTACTAATTTTTTATTAGTGACTCGAGCTTTTTAATAATAAACTAATCATAATTCACTTATAAAGTCTATTTCTATTATTAGGTATTTTCTAGGTTCTTATATAATTAAAAAGTGTAAATGTAACTGATATGGTATGAAATTTGAATGTTTTATTAGTTAACTTAAAGTATAATGAATATGAAATTTAACTATTTAAATTTTATTTTATAAATATCAGTATCTTTCTTAAATATATTTTCTCTCTCTTCATTTTCTCTATTTTCTTTTTTGTTGAAAGATTTTATTTATTACTTTTAAATTTTGAATTTGTTTTTAATGACACTAGCAAAGAGAAACATCATCTCTAATCAATTTTGTGTGTGTATATATAGTATTTTTTTTCCCTCTCGGTTGATTTGCATGGCTATGCATGTATATAGTTATATGGATAAAGATGAAAAACTATTGGTTTAAAGTTGTAATGGTATACTTGATTTGATGATTAAGGATTTTCTTGTAATTTTATGCATAATATGTGTATATGGGAGTACGAATTATATTAATTCAGTGGAGACCTTATTATTTTGATTACATTGATGCATATTATGTTTTGTTTTTTTTTTCTTCTAAATTCTAATATTTTCACTTAAGAAAAATATTCTCACAAATTTAGACTAAGCTATCTTTTCAATATGATTTTTTGTCAAGCAAGAAGTTCCCACTCAAGTGAAAATCAAGGCAAAACAAATCTCTTGTTTAAGTGATATCATTTAAGTAAGGTGATATCTCTCGAACAACTTTTTCTCGCTCCCTTAACATGTTTTATAAGTGTTTTCTTGTTTAATAGTCTTAGTCAATATATTATGTAAATTTTGAATGTTTTATTCCAAAAAATTGTTGAAATAATAAGAATAATAATATGGTGATATAAATTATATGACTTTTATTAGATATTGAGTAAATTATGTTAATATATTAGAAATGAGGTTGATGAATTGCATTGGTTATGAAATAATACGTTATTAATTTTAGTAGTATGATGTATTGAATGTGTATACCATTGATGTAATGATGTCGATAAGTAATGATAATGGACACATATACATTAATTTATATATTTGATTGAATTAGTTGTGATATGAGTTTGTTTACAATTGATGCAGAGATTGTGGGAAATAGTGTGAGTCTAAGTTCCACATTGGATAAAAAAAAGAAAGTAGAGTACTATATAAAGCTTTCGTCCATGTTAGAAAACCACTCCTTATTGCCACTCATATGATTGTTGCACCTAGAGTCAAGAAACTAGTTTCCCCTAGAGGGGGAGTGTACCAATGTGGAAGGGACTCACCTTTGAGGGTGAGATAGTTGGAAATCTAAGTGTGAGTCTAAGTCCCACATTGGATAGAAATGAGAAAGTAGAGTACTATATAAAGGTGAAAGACCCATTAACCCATTGCCTTAAGGTTTTGGGTAGAGAGTGGTGTCAATCCCTTATATGGTTGCACTAGTACAAAAATCACGCACAAGGTTTTGGGTAGAGAGTGGTGTTAATCAATTTTTTTGTTTTTTTTACTTAATTGTGATCCTTTCTTACAACTCTACAAGACCTGAAAAACAAAAAAACAACAAATTTTAGTTTTTGGTATTTTATAAAGCATGAACTATGACGTGTAGTGTAGTATCAACAACAAACAATAATAATCAACAACATACAAGTTCAATCAAACAACAACAATAAACAAGTTCAACTAAACAACAACAACAAACAAGTTGAACAAAAAAACAACAAACAAATTCAACAAATAAGTTCTTCAAAACAAAAATGAAAACGAAAACTAACCTTCAAAAGGTGAGTTCGTAGAATAAAGTTTCGTCACAGCAAAAGAGAAAGCAGAATGCTGCTATAAAGGACAAGAGCACGAAAATAATTGGTTAAAACAAACAAAAATCATACATAAAGTAATTAGTTAACATGCATTTGCATCAAATGAGAGAAAGATTACATGTGATGTTCGTCAAACTTCGTTCGAGAAAAGTTTGAGAAGAGAAAGAGTATCGCACGCTAAGATAAAGTGAATGAATTTTCAATCTCCCGCTCAAATTTTTATTGAATTCATTAACCTTTTGACGCCGAATTTAAAAGTCATTCGACGTTTTATATCCTTTTACGTCGAATTACAATTCTAAATAACGTTTAATAATTGCATTTATTTACAAAAATGCCACTGCTAATTTTTAACGTTGGTTATTCAGTGGTTCGACGTTGAACGCGTGACGTTATATGCTGTTTTTGTACTAGTGTTGGGTTCATATCTCATTGGTATTTGTGTCTCCTCGGTGAATCCCCCTCCTTTATCTTCATTAGTAATATGGAGCACATACCTTTAGATAATATATTATTTTGTGTTTAACAATTGGTATCAAAGCTCCTATATAGGGGCCTGATCCTAAATCTCCTTGAGAGTGAGAGAAACAATGGTGAGTGAGTGGAAAGAAACAACAAATTTCTTTCAAAAAGAGTGTGAAAACAGAATGACAAAGAATGATAAGTATGTGCAACTTGCGATCCCAAAATTTGCTGGTCATTATGATCATTGGGCAAAGTTGATGGAAAATGTCCTGCGTTCCAAACAGTATTGGAATTTGGTAAAGCATGGGATCACCAAAGTTGCAGATGGAGCAACACCTTCAGAGGAAGAAGTTAAATTGGTGGAGGAGCAGAAGTTAAAAGATTTGAAGATAAAGACATTTGGGATTCAATGAAGCAAAAATTCCAAGGCTCTACTAGGGTGAAAAGAGCACAGTTGCAAGCATTACATAGAGAGTTTGAAATTTTACAGATGAAGGAATGAGAGACGGTCAATTCGTATTTTGCTCATACCCTAAAGGTTGCTAAAAGCATGAAAGCGTGTGGTCAACATATGGGTGAAAGTGTTATCATTGCGAAAAGATTAAGGTCCAAGGTCTCTAAATTTAACTACGTTGTTTGCTCAATTGAAGAATCAAACAATTTAGAGATTATGACAATTGATGAGTTACAAAGTAGTCTCCTTGTTCATTAGCAAAGAATGAACTGTCATGATGATGAAGAAAATGTGATGCACATTACTAATGAAGATAAAGGAGGGGGGGTTCACTGGGGAGACACAAATACCAATGAGATATGAGCCCAAGCATATAAAAGATTGACACCACTCTCTACCCAAAACCTTAACCATCGACTCTGATATCACTGTTGGGTTTATCGAGGAGGAGGTTCCCTATGGGTTACACAAACACAAATAACATCTGAGCCAACTATATAAGGGATCAACACCACATTGGTACACTCCCCCTCTAGGGGAAACTAGTTTCTTGACTCTAGGTGCAACAATCATATGAGTGGCAATAAGGAGTGGTTTTCTAACATGGACGAAAGCTTTAGGCACACTGTCAAGCTTGGTAATAATACTAGATTGAATGTAATGGGAAAAGGAAATGTTAGACTGAATGTCAATGGATTTACAAACAAAAAAAATGTTGGGGTACAAACAAAGTCCCACATCGGATAAAAGAAGAGTTGGACATGAGTTTATATACACATAGGTACCTTCATTGGTAAGAGGCCTTTTGGAGTGGTACCAAAATCAAATCCGTGAGGGCTTGACCTAAAGCGAAAAATATCTTACCAGTGTGGAGATATGTGTGTATGTCGAACCTCCCCAACAGTGGTATCATAGCCCAAGGTTCGGGTCTGGTGACCGAGCTCAGACGAGTACGTCCCTCCATGATCAGGTGAGTCAGGCAGGTGACCAGTGATTTAATATCTTACTAGTGTGGAGATACGTGTGTATGTCGAACCTCCCCAATAGTGGAGTCATACAGGTGGCCAGTGACAAATCACCAGATGAATCATGAGAGGTGGAGATACGTGTGTATTTCAAACCTCCCAACATATATGTATGTATTTGTGATTATTAAGTAAAGAATATATGGTATAACAAACATGTTTTGCTTCATTATAGTTTAAGTCGTATAGATTAAGACATCAAGTGATGAAAACTCAAGAAGAAGTTCCTTGCACACACATCCCAAATTTATTATATTGTACAAATGTTTGTATTGAACTCAACCTACCTTGAAGCGTACAACCTAATGATGATTTATATCTTAAATTGAGTTATAAATTAATATTTAATAAAATATATTCAATACAAGTTTTTTGGAAAAATAAATATAATATGTTGAAACCTATACGAAGGATTATTGTTCAATTACAAATTTATTTAATTTAATTAAGATGGTTTGGGTTCTGTACTTTAATTTTATTTTATATACATGATGATGCATTATTCCTTTTAAATGACATACCTAAAGTTAAAATTTCTTTATATTTGTTCGATTTTGTAGATGTTTTATGTTTGTATATATTTTGGACATATGTGTTTATAATTTTGTTGAATTAATTTATAAGTTTTTTAATTCAACTATAGCAAGTCATTGCATTAGCAAGTCAAATCACACCGGAAATGCATAAGCAACATCATTACATAATTAACAAAATATCAATACTAATATCTTTCTAAATACACGACACGCTAACATTGACTGTGCTCACGTATATAAGGGTGTTACAATAAACATAAATATATAATGCATTTTGATGTGCGAGAAGTGTGGTATCTAATTTCACCATTTATGAGAAGTGTGGTATTTGACTATCTACAAATAAGTTTTGAAAGTAAATAAAAAATTGGATAAATTGTTTATTTAGTATAATTTCTACGACGTATTTCGTTTTTAGTTCAATACAAAAATTACAACCTTAGTACAAAATTTTAATTTTATTAATTTTGGTTAAATATGGTTAATAACTAAGATAATTGAATATGTTGGACTTCAATTATTGTCAAGTGTGTTTATTAAAGAGAAAAATTAATATTAATATGCAATTATCTTTAACAGAATATCTTAATAAAAAAAAGTGTGACAATAATTAAAAATTAATGTTTTTAGTTACCTTAATTATTAATGAAATTTAAATAAAATTAATAAAATGAAATTTTTATTTTTTTATTGTATTAAAAATAAAATATGATACTTATTGCACTTAACAAATCATTTATCCATAAAAATTGTATCGTTTTACTTTAAGAAAATATTTAATTTGATTCCATAGAATGGCTCAATATGTTGTCATTCAATATAACTAAGATTTATAATAAATAAATATAAGTAATCCTTAACCTATAACTTATATTATAATTAAAATTTATAATTACAAAATTGATTAAACTAAACTTCAATGATGATTAATGATATTTCTTAATCAGATAAACTTGTCTCTATCACTGCGACTTCAATATATATATATATATATATATATATATATATATATAATATTGAAGTGCCTGCCTCTGAAAATTGCTCTTTGATCAATATTTTGACACAGTTGAATTATTACTCAATTATGTTAGTCTTAAAAATATCACTTCTGATGACTCGTAGATCTAACGTCACTTTCTCTCATTTAATTTATGCCTTTGTTTTGGTGGCTAGAGATGAGATATTTTGAAGGATTAAATTTTAAAATTAAATTTTAACCTAGTCTCAATTATAAAATATAACATAATTATATTGACATCACTGAAATAAACACAATTAGTGAACCTTTTAATTTAATAATTTGTTATTAACTTTATTTTAGTAACTGAATAATGATTAATTGGATGACAAAATATTAATGTTAGATCCGAGATTAATCACTCTTGAGTTTTATAATTAAGAAACCAGTTTGGTCACTTTTTATATAGAGTTGCATGGGTTGGTAGATTCAACTTCATTTATTGTTATTAATTACAAAACAGGGGCAAACGAAAATAAAGAAAAACAACAAATGAAAAAAGAAAAAGAAAACTACCATATTTAACCTATCATATATTAATTAAATTAATGGTTCAAAGTGTTATGTAAGATCATGAAATATCATGTAAAATGATTGATATGAATACGTCCATTAAATCAATGTTGTAAAGTCATATCGAAGTATATTTTAGGTTTAATCATTCACGAAGTCCTTTTTTTCGCGTGGAATTTCAATTTAATCCCTTTGTTTTTGGAAATCTCAATTGGGTCCCAAATTTATGAAAATTGTAACAATTGGATCCTTTCCGTTAAATTGTCTCCAACGGCGTTAGTGTGTGTCTGACGTGGCACATAAATTTGGGACCCAATTGAGATTTTCAAAAACAAAGGGACTAAATTGAGATTCCACGCGAAAAAAAGGACTTCGTGAATGATTAAACCTAAATTTTATTAATAGAAATATACTCACATTGTACTTTTTATACAATTTCTTTCTTTTAAAAAATTATTACAAATTTCAATAACCAAACATACATTTTATGGACTAAAATTAAATACTCATCATTTAGAAAAATGTTTATATTACTATATAAGACATTCTATGTTTTTACATCAAAATTGAATAGAAATTAGTTAAAATTAAATATATATATATATATATATAATAATAATAATAATAATAATAATAATAGGATACGATACAAGTTTATTTAATATATATTTTTTAAATTCCACTATTGAAGAAAAAAATACGAAATAAATTGTAGAGAATAATAATAATATATCATCCAAAAACTAAGTAATTTTAACCAATAGTAAGAATAAAGTAATTTTAAACCATTACACTAAGAATAAAGTAATTTTAAACAATTATAGTAGAATTGATCTCTATTGTAACATCCTATTTAATAGTAAAATACTACTAAAATGAATATTACATATAAACTAACTATAATATAAGAAACAAACCTACGAAAGACAATATCTATACATGTAGATTTGTTCGACTTCTTTACTGAATTCCCCAAGACTAAGACCTCCTACTACTCCTCACGATATGGTTCAATCCTCTCTACTAGATAATGAAAGACCATTGGAGTTTCAGAATAACCCCCAAGACTGAGATCCCTACAAATCATTCCAAACTTACACGGGGCATCACCATGAAACCTCTCCGTGAGGATCATGGAATTACGTCCATCAACCATACTTTAAAACCACATACTTTCATGTGTAGTTAACATCCAGGTTTATCCTTTTTTATATAATACAAAACACTCTCAAACATACTTCACAAACCAAACAACACCCAACATAGTACAACACAAGATGATAGAAAAAGATAGTAAACTAACTCAACTTTCGCACAACGCATCCCATTCGCATAGCAAGACCAGGAGTTTCTCGCACATTCAACACAACTCGTTGTGCAAATTAACTCGTAGAGGTACCAGACCTCAAACCCCTCGCATAGCGCACCTAAGTCGCTATGCGAATGCTCAAACAGAAACCAACCTTCCAAACCACTCGTTATGCGCCCCTTTCGCTATTGAAATAAAATTAGAAATAACTCCAGACCCCTACCAGTCGCATAGCGCCCCGAATCGCTATGCAAATCATCAAACATAGAGAAACCCTCTCAAACCATTCGCACAGCGAGCCCATTCGTTGTGCGAATGCCTGGCACAAAGCATCTTGCCAAGGTGACTCGCTATGCGAATCCTTTCGCATAGCGAGTTTGCATAATTTGCAAAACGAAATTCTGCAGAATTATGCAACTCAACCAGCCATTACCAATTCTAACCATTAATCCCAACTGCTAACACCCTTGGATTGTTGTATATACCTAATTAGACCTGACTAAGTGATTCTAAACCTTCACAACATCAATCCGAAGTAATTATGAACTGATTCCTACTATAAAACATCAAAATCATCAACTTAGGGACCCAAACTCTAATCTACCACTTTGAACCTGCTTTTGACCATTTTAATGACTCAAACAAGTCACGTATAACTTACCTAAACTGTCCCAACAGACCAAATAAGCACTTAACCTCTAATTCTTAATTTCACTACCTCACTTCCATTAAAATAACCAAAAACACTAGCCAATTCACTTAACATACTATAAAGACTATAATAACATATTGCACTCATCTATCATACTTAATTACAGTATACTCCACATCCAAAATCAGTTCACAAACATCATTCCACAATTCCATAGTTACATTCCAGTACATATCAGCTCATATACTAAAACCAAAGATAATTGTGACTCAAACAACACAATAACAGATATTTCAACATACATATGCCATACAACTAATTTAAAAAAAGTATCTAGCTTCCCTTACCTTGACTCCACAACTCACGCCTGCAAAACGCCTTGCGGATTACTTGCGGTACAAGGAACTCTCAGAAAACCTACAATTCACCGATTAACACTTGGAACCCAACCTTAGAATCACTAGAAATTTATGAATTCAAGAAGATGAACACTGGGTTCATGCAAGAGCAGAAACATCTACAAAAGTTAAGAACCCTAAAGGCCAAGAAAAAGGGGTTTTCACTTACATGACCAAATCCAAAAATTAATCAGTGGAAGAGATAGCTCTTGATGCTAGGATTGTCTATGCACCTCCTGATTATCAAATTGACACCCCAAATGAGAGAAGATTTAGAGAGAAGACAGAGAACTCTAGGTGAATAAGATTCTAGAGAGATAAAGGTATTTTAAATAATGAACCGAACTTTAGAAAGTTCTATTTATATTATAAGATTATTTTAAAATAAAATGTTCGTCTTACTATTTTAATACACCTATCTACTCTAATACTTTATTTTCTAACTCCTTACATGTAACACCCTAAAAATTAAATAACTAACTATTATAAACTCATTAAAGTTTTTTACAAGCATACACAAAATATATAAAATATAAATATTTGTAAGAGAATTAAAATACACAAGCTTTTATTAGCTTTCAGAATTCTTTTTTCTATTTAATACATATGTAACATATTCTATTTAGAACATATGTAACTATATATGTTTGGTTTATAATTATCAATTCACTAAGTTATTAAAATAATTTAAGAAAATATATATAAGAGGAGACGTTTTGGTTAATAAATTACAATAATTTATTTTCATTTAAAATCCAACATACATCAACCACATAAATGAGACTTAGATTAACATATAAAAATAAATTCAACAAAGTGGAATATACAGTAACTTCTTCCAAAGATAAATATTAAATATACTTATCAAATTTAGATTTATAAACAAATTTAAGAGAAATTGACACTGTAATTTTATTGCAATTCAAGTCACACATCTACAAATGTGATGATATATAATAATTACCTCCTCGGTTTCATTCAACTTGATATCTTATACTATCAATGAAACAAGAAAATTATTATTACATTATAAGTGACAATAGATAATATTCAAATCAAACAATAATTCAGATATCATTTATGACTACAAATTTGTATAAGTTTCATCATTCTCATTAAAAAATTGTAATATAATATAATTCATTTAAATAAAATCATAAATCAATCAAATATCATATTCATTTTTTATTTATAAAAATATACATATTAAATAAATTAAAGAGAAAAAAAATTAGTTCGTGCAAAAATTGGACAAAAATCAGGTTAAGCTGTAGTGGTATTTTCATTTAGGTAAAATACCCTTCACTTAAGCGAAAATAAGACAAAAACACTATTATTTTCAATTTTATTTTTGTTTACACAAAAGTAAGATAAAAAGGTAAGATACGAGTCTTTAACCTAATTTTGTTTGAACGAAAATCCTCCACAAAAATTTCAAAAAAATCATCTTCCATTATGCAATTGAACCAAATTTCAAGGATAATTTAAAAATATTTCAATAATAAAACTTCCAAACAATTCAAATTATTAATGCAAACCTTTGATCAAACATCATCCTTTACTCATTTTAATTTAATCTTGATTATTGAAACTCAATGTATACTTCATTCACATTATACTCATAAACTAGTATGAAACAAAATTATAGAAACCAACCATACTTTTCAAAATCATATTCACAATTCAACTTTTAATTGTTCAATTCAAAATATTTTAAAATTATATTAACTATGTCTCAAAGAATATTTTTCAAACATGATATGAGTTTAAACAAAAAAAAAACATCATTGTATAGAAATAAAAATCTTATGATCATATTATCTTTACTTTCATTACCTATTCTTAAAGTTTAAAAAAAACATAAATAGTTTCATTTATCTCTTGTTCCGGTTATTTCAATTAAAGTTCTAGCTCCCAAATATAATTAATTTTTTAGTATATGTTATATCAAACTGAAAATAATTACTTTTTTTTAATAGATCCTATCAAAATTAATAATATATTTTTTAAAAATAAATAAAAACTTACTGTTTAAAGTTTCATCCCATAGAAATGTTCCTTACTCATATCACCTACTATGAACAACTATCGAATTCTAAAAAAGACTAAAAGCAAGAATTTTGAAAGAAATTATAAAAAAAATGAGAAAGAAAAAGTTAAGAGAGGAGAGGAGAAAAGAAAAATAAGAGTGAGAGGGTGAATAACGTCATACAGTGAACATTCTAGAGTTTTTCTTTTTAAAAAAATTATCTTAGAATATATATATATATATATATATATATATTTCTATACATTTTGAAGATTAAATAGATAAAAACTAAGACATGTTATATGATTTGAAGATATTATGTAATTATGTAATATTTTTTCTAAATGATATTATTATTTAATTTTATTCCACAAAGTGTATATTTGGTTATAAAAATTATAAAGAAAAGAGGTGCAGTAGAAACTTTATGTGGGCCCTCTCAGGACCCTCTGTCGTCTAGTTGCACAGGTCACAGGTCACTCAGGTCCCACTTTCCGTAGCTACTGAAACTTGTGTCATAGTATGCTATCTCCTCGCACATGCAGAATCTGAACTTCTTACTTTACTGCTCTAATATTTTTCCGTATTCATTGTTTCTATTATTCACTATTGAATTTAATGTTAACAGAATATATCTGATATTGGTTTCATATTGTTTATATCTTTTTAAAAGAATAACAAAGTATCGTGGCAGGTATATTTGTTGTTTCAGGATCTTGCTTTGTTTATTTTTCAGTGTAACAAAGAAACTCAAACTTCTGTTTTGGTACCGTTGAGGTCGCTTTCTCAGTTGAATTTCCTTCATACATTTATTGTTTATAGTGTGGTGCTCTCTTTAGAAACCTTCTTGGAGAAGAAATGGAGAATAGGGTACCCTTCTTCATCTTCCTGTCCTCTTTCTCATTCACGCTGCTACTTCTCTTGCACCTTTCTTCTGCTCAGATTCCAGGTGCCCTCTTCTCTGCTTTTGCTTATTTCAAACTTTCTTCTCTACCCTTCTATTGGTTTCCCCAAAGGTTGAGTCTTTTTCTTCTCTAGCACCGGTTTCTGCAATAAAATGAAGAGTGTGTTTTTGTTTTGATGTTCGCCATTGTGCTCTGTAGTCTCTGTTCTCTGGCACTGATTCTGGGTTCTTTTATCACTGTTTCTTCTTTTATCTCAATTCTCGATAGACTATTATTGTCTGATATTTACTTGATTTGATTTCCTCAGTAAAATCTGGATACTAGATTATGCTGTTATTTGGTGACAAAATATGTCATGTTTCGCAGGTTTTGTGAGTCTGGACTGTGGTGGTAAAGAAAATTTCACTGACGAAATTGGTCTTCCATGGACTCCTGATGAGCTTAGGTATGGAGACATAAGCACTATATCAGTTGCAAATGAGACACGGAAGCAATACACAACAGTACGACATTTTCCTGCTGATTCTAGAAAATACTGCTACTCACTTGATGTTGTTAGTAGGACAAGGTACTTACTGAGGGCGTCGTTCTTGTATGGGAACTTTGATGCAAACAATGTTTATCCAAAATTTGACATTTTTGTCGGTGCTACTCATTGGTCGACTATAGTTATATCTGATGCTAACACCATAGAAATGAGAGAGCTCATATTTCTGGCTTTAAGTCCTACAGTTAGTGTATGTTTATCAAATGCAACAACTGGAAAGCCATTCATATCTACTCTTGAACTCCGGCAATTCAATGGTTCAGTTTATTATACATACACCGAGGAACACTTTTACCTCAGTGTATCCGCCAGGATAAATTTTGGTGCAGATAGTGATGCTCCAATCAGGTATTAGGTTTAATCTTTTCTGTTTCATAGGTTGCTCTAGTTAATCTTCTGAAGACTCATTTCATTCATTGTGTGTATTTCTGCCATATCAGGTATCCTGATGACCCATTTGATAGAATTTGGGAGTCAGATTCTATCAAGAGAGCAAACTATCTTGTCGATGTTGCTGCCGGAACTAGGAAAATTTCCACCAACAAATCAATTGAAGTTAGCAGTGATGAAATGCCTCCAATGAAAGTAATGCAGAGTGGTGTAGTGGGCACAAATGGATCTCTAACTTACAGGTTGAACTTGGATGGTTTTCCTGGTTTTGCGTGGGCAGTCACCTATTTCGCAGAGATTGAAGATTTGGCTGAAAATGAATCCAGGAAATTCAGACTAGTACTTCCTGGTCATCCGGATATTAGTAAGCCTGTAGTAAATATTGAAGAAAATGCTCCAGGAAAATATCGCCTCTATGAACCGGGATATACCAATTTATCCTTACCCTTTGTTTTGTCATTTAAATTTGCCAAAACATCTGATTCTGCCAGGGGCCCTCTTCTAAATGCCATGGAGATTAATGAGTATTTGGAGAAAAATGACGGCTCTCCTGATGGTAAGTTAAATCCTCTTTGAAGCATCCTATTATATTTTCTGTGCCTGGATTTCATGGTTTCCACTTTGCAGGAGAAGTTATATCTAGTGTACTTTCACACTACTCCTCAGAAGAATGGGCACAAGAAGGGGGTGATCCTTGTCTACCTGTTCCATGGTCATGGGTCCGCTGTAGCTCAGATCAACAGCCAAAAGTAGTTTCAATGTAATACTCTACATGTTTTAAGGTTTATATAACAAACAAACGAAAAAGAAAAGAGAAAGAGAAGGAAAGAAAAACCAGCTTGCTTTTTGTAATAACAGTTGCTTTGTATTGGTGGTGATGGCAGTTTGTTGTCCAATAAAAACTTGACGGGCAATATTCCTTTGGAGATAACCAAACTCACTGGTCTGGTTGAACTGTAAGTTCTGTTTTGCTTTCGTATTTTTCTTCAAATCTTTCAAACTTGTGGCACAGTGATTTGATTCATGGTGTAGATGGCTCGATGATAACATGTTGACTGGCCCAATACCAGATTTCACAGGATGCATGGACTTAAAGATCATGTAATGGAACATAAGTTCTTCGTATATTATTTTTTTCTTTTCTTTGTAGTTTTAACTGAACCAGAACATCTTCCTCTTGCAGTCATCTTGAGAACAACCAGTTGACAGGTGCGCTCCCAACATCTTTGGTGAATCTTCCAAACTTGAGGGAATTGTAAGCTATCTTGAACTTGGTATCAGTTATTCGATCAAATTTGAACTTAGATATACTAATTTGTAAATCCAAATATGACTTACAAGCTTAGCAACAGTCACTGCAGTAATAAGTACTTTTTTGTTGATGTCCTTTGTCCTATTTTGATAATACTTGGTTTATTTTGACACAATTTTTGTAACACTTGAAATGGTTGTAGGTATGTCCAAAATAATATGTTATCCGGAACTGTACCATCGGATCTTCTGAAGAAAGTTTCTTTTCTAAAGTGAGTACCTTGTTTACTTCAACTTAAATGCTATGCAGCATTACACTTCACCATTTTCACATAAGGACCTATACTTTTACTTTGCTCCCTAACAGCTACTCTGGAAACGATAATCTTCGTAAAGATAGCAGAAAAAAGACACCCTTGTATGTGATTATTGGTGCATCAGTTGGAGCTGCTGTTCTGCTTTTGGCCACTATTATATCATGCTTGTTTAAGCATAAAGGAAAAAACAGATATTACGAACAAAGTAGGATTCTGAATCAAAATTATATACCATTTCTTTCTGAGATTTTTGAGACGGCAGAATGTGATATTTGTTTACACTGTTTACAGACAGCCTTGTTTCCCACCCTTCTCAAAGTATGGAGCCTACTAAAAGCATTGGTCCTGCAGAAGCTGCACATTGCTACAGCTTTTCTGAAATCGAAAAATCTACAAATAATTTTGAGAAAAAAATTGGTTCCGGTGGTTTTGGAGTTGTTTACTATGGAAAACTGAAAGATGGAAAAGAGATAGCAGTTAAAGTTCTAACCAGTAATTCCTACCAGGGCAAACGAGAGTTCTCCAACGAGGTAACCTGCACTTCATAAACCACTTCGGCAATCAAACATTGCAGACATCTCAGTTTAATTGACTTAGTTAAATTTTCATGTCTTGATCTGTAGTATATTTCTTACTAAGCTGTGTTGGCATTGAATAGATATTCATATCATAGTTGTTTTTGTTTGATCCAGGTGATTCTTCTGTCAAGAATACATCATAGAAACTTGGTACAGCTTCTCGGCTATTGTCGAGAAGAAGGAAATAGCATGCTCATTTATGAGTTCATGCATAATGGAACTCTCAAGGAACATCTTTACGGTAAGTAAGCCCGCATGATTTTAATGAAAAATCTGAAATCAATGTACTAAACCATTCATAATTTTCTATAGCCCCATTAACACACGGACGGAGTATCGATTGGAAGAAGCGCCTAGAGATTGCAGAAGACGCTGCAAAAGGTTTATAGTACATCACTTATGTATATAGTTTAAGATGATTGAATTGTACATTGTTATTAAGCGTGTCATCTTATGCATGTTCAGGGATTGAGTATCTCCACACAGGCTGTGTTCCTGCAGTCATCCACAGAGACTTGAAAAGCAGCAACATTCTTCTTGACCGACAAATGAAAGCCAAGGTTTCAGATTTTGGTCTTTCAAAACTTGCTGTGGATGGGGCATCCCATGTTTCCAGCATAGTACGAGGAACAGTAGGATATTTGGATCCTGAGTAAGGCCTTCACTGTTTTCCATGAATTTACTGTTTATTATTTGTTGGGTGCCACGACAAAGTTTATCATTGTAACTTTCAACAGGTACTACATTTCTCAGCAGCTTACTGACAAGAGTGATATTTATAGTTTTGGGGTAATTCTTCTTGAACTCATATCTGGTCAAGAAGCAATATCCAATGACAGCTTTGGTGCTAATTGCAGAAACATAGTCCAATGGGTGAGTTTTAATTTCCAAGAAAAAGCATACTTTGATGTTATAAATAACAATAATTTGATGTTAATAGATTTGAAGAACTTGCATGTCATTGAATTACATTTATTACACCGATACTTTAAACTGGATAACATATACTTTTATATTTGTCTTTGATAGGTATAAATATATATATGATATCAGTATCTAAACTATGTTGTTTGATAGGCAAAACTACACATTGAGAGTGGAGACATACAAGGTATCATTGATCCCGTGCTGCAGAACAAATATGACCTGCAATCAATGTGGAAAATAGCAGAGATAGCATTGATGTGTGTTCAACCACATGGACACATGCGGCCATCAATTTCAGAAGTTCTGAAGGAGATACAAGATGCCATTGCTATTGAAAGAGGCTCCGAAGGAAATTCGGATGAGCCAAGAAATTCGGTTCATTCTTCGGTCAACATGGATTTGGTTGCTCCTCAGACCTTCCTCTCAATTGATGATTCCATTGCACAACCTACTGCACGATAGAGTAAACACACATGCACATTTTTTTACTACCTTTTAAATATGGGCAAAGCCATCAAGATCCAATTTCTCCTAGTTCTAGCTTTCAAATTTTGCCTTTTGCTTAGTTGAATGTGCCAAATGTACACTTTTTGGAACGGAACATAGTGATTGTGTGATTTTTTTTTACGACAAAGTTTAAACTTTAGCCACTATTTATACAAATCTTTACAAATCTCATATCGTCCATTAACATAGTGTAAAATTTTAATATACAAATAGAAGAGACTTTTTTTATATGGTATGATCCATAGATAACGTATCCACGATGATTTAACTTGTAAAAAATAAACAACTGTTTATATGAATTTATCTATAACGTCCAAATGGTCAAAACTCACGAGTTAACTCGATCCATCAAGGGTTTGAGTTGAGTTGGATTAAAAAAATATTAGTATATTTCAGTATGGACCAAAAATGGATTCGGCCTACTAAAATCTGGCTTACCTAAGTTGAATTTGTGGTGAGTTAGGTTGGCTTATCAATTCAAACATAAAAAAACAATAATCAACTCACTTTTGGAGGAGAGAGAGACCCACACCCATAACACTTCGTTTATTTTTTACCTTTGTCTCTCATTAGTCACGAGTTTTAGCCCATTTTAAGTTTTAAGATGAATATGTTTGATTGACTTTTAAAATTATTTAGATTTTATTTAGAATTATGATATAGTTTTTGGGATGAATGATTTATTAATTGTCTAAAATGAGAAAAACAAATTTTTTAAATAGGTTTGGACTTTTTTTGATTTTGGTTACATATTAAAAATAATGTTACATTGAAGAAAAAAAAGTTGGAATTTGTTTTTAATTAAGTGAACTAACTCATTTAAACCACCAACCCGTGATGACTCGGACTGGACTCAAATTTTTTAAACTCACTAATAAGTGAGACATATTGGGTTTGCTCACTAAGTGGTTAACCCATGGTGGACTAGACCGGGTAACCTACAACCTATTTTGATAGCTCCAAATTTATCACATTGTCACCTCTCTTAATGTTAAATTCTAAGCTAACATAATACAATAAAATAATTACAATTATGAGGCCCAAGATAACTAGTGGAATGCATTACAAATAATAAAAAAGATGAAGAGGTAGACAATATAATATCTTTTCTTGTAAATTAAGGAGCACAACCAAAAACACTTAAAGAATTAATATATCTCTCTCTCTTGAATCTCTTTGTGTCCCTCTGAATGTGTTTGACCCAGGCCTTGAAGGGTAGTTGTCCTCATATGGAGCCTAGTCAAGTATAACTACCTTTGTTATTTAAAGTCATGCTCACTTGGTCAACAAGTCAAGACCCATGTTCCTAGTGTTCTTGTTGGACTCCTCGGTTATGGCCTTGATTTTCGTGATGCTAATTTAGCTACACGATATTCAACAATTGTTTATTAGCTTAATGTCGATGCATATGTAAGGGATTAACCCAACCTGTTACAGTTAAACAACTAAATGAATCTTCTTTTGGTCCCCCTTAATTGACAAACTTGGGTATCAGACAATCCACAATCCCCCAAGCTCGAGTGAAGGGTTCAAAGAGCCTAAATATACTTGAATTGTGAATTCAATTGTTGTTTATCTAAACTAACTATCTGTTTTGGGTTAACTCAAGCTTTACGTATAAAACAATTTCAAATTTGAGAAGGAAAATGTTTCTTATAGCTCCAAATCACTAGACATTTGCGCTTTTTCATAAAAAGCAAAAAAGAAAAAAGAAAAATTATGATGTGTAAAATTAAGGAGAACCAAAATGTCACTTCATTTGAATTTTCTCAAAGATTTCTCCTTCCCTCATCTTGTAACCTTTCCTTTACTACAAACATTCAACCATTGCATTACAAACATTCAACCATTGCATTGCTCCAAAACAATCGCAAACTACACTACTACAATTTTAGCCTCCTTCCTTCTTTATTTGAAGTATGCACGTTACTTCCTCCATTTTGTGTTTCTAATTGCTCTTACTTCTAGAGCTTAGGTTAGATATATGTTAATTGGCTCAATTGTGGGGAAGTATTATAATAGGGTGATGACAAATTTATGATCACCAAAAATATGATGTCACAAACTTGTTGAACAATCGGCAAGTATGACCGAATCGTTTCAAGTAATAAACTCGGTAAGACCAAGTATCGTTCTCCCAAAGGACTCACGGCCTAGTTTAGTTATGTGATTTGTTGATTAGCTAAGACTTAAGAACAAAATAATTGGATTTTACTATGCAAAAGACGAAAATAAACATGTATGCATGAGGTTGATCAATGGCTAAAACAAAATACAAACACTTTCAATGGAATATATGGATGAGTATGTTGTTGGGGTTTATCAATTTCATCTTATCCACTCTCATATATTTTAGGAATTCAACATTCAAGTCATCATTGTTAATGCCACTCTCTAAATTACCTTGTCAAGAAGGCCTATCCCTAATTACGAGTTCATACAATTCCTAGCATTCCTAATAATTAGTTCTTTTAGCACAGGAGCTTAACGGCAACCAATATACTATTGAGAGAAATTCCCCGGATCTAGACTTCCCCGTACGTTCCCGTGTCGACAAAACCAACAATCATGCATTGAATGAGTTAAACAAAGCAAGCATTGAGCAAAGAGGAAAAACCCTAACTAATGATGAAAGAAAGCATAGGTCTTAGATTAAGATGTAAGCACAAATTCTATATATGAGAGTTTCAAAAGATTACATTGATTCCCCAACAAACATACAAGGTTTAGTTCACCATATTCATGGTGAACCTAGATGAACAATAATGAAAGAATGAAGGATAAAACCCTAGAAAGGTGAAGAGGTAGCCTGAGCATCCAAGATCCTCCTTCAAAGGGGTGGAGAAGAGAGTGTTTGCTTCGTTTCTGCCAAAGATACAAACCCTAGGACGTCCTAAAGCTTATATACTATTCTAAAATTACAAAAAATTCAGGCCCAAGCCCATAAGTGTGCCGCTCAACGGTAAAGTACCGCTCAGCGGTGAGTGCATGAGTAGTTTCTTCCCCTCAGCGGCCATTTTGCCCCTCAGCGGATCCACCGTGGTCTCTTGAGTGCCGCTCAGCGGTAAACTGCCGCTGAGCGGCAGTTGCGGCTTCTTCTTTTGCACTTTTTTGTGTCTTTTCTGATTTCATCTCTCTCCTTCTTCACTTCTTTCACTAAATTCACCTTAAAACCTGCACAAAAACACTGAAATCAAGCATAAACCTGTCCAGCTCTCTTATTTTTGAAAATATGAATAAAAGCATGATTTCAAGCTAGTTTCTAAGTATAAAGGTTGTTTTTAGTATCAATTTTAAGCATGAAAATAACAGTTTTTCAACTGTTATCATAGGGTTTCATTGTAAAGTTTTCATTTTCCTTTGTTTTGTGGACTTGAATTTTTGGGCTTGTTGGTGAACATGAAAACTAAGTTGAGTGATGGTTTCTAGGGATTTTTTTTATGACTTCTCCTTAAAGCATTCTATGCACATGGCTTGAAGAGAAGTTAGGTTAGTGCAGAAGCAATGAAGATATGGAGGTGGTGATCATTTGACAATGGTAGAATGGTGGTGTAGAAGTGATCTCAAAACATTATCAATATCAAGTAGAGATATTTCAACAAGCTCACTCCAAATTCATGAAACTAGATTACCAAGTAGAGATATTTCAACAAGCTCACATTCAACCATTCCATATACCAATTCATCAATTCTAAATCAAATCAACCATGCAACACAATTAATTTAAACATTATCAATATCAAAGCAATGAACAAGAGCGCAAATCCTTAGAGAGAAGTGATAGAACTCTAAAAAAGTGGTTTCTCCAACAATGGCGCGTTTTAAAATGAAGTACTTGGAAAACACTAGAAGGGCGGTTGAATAATGTTAATTGAAAACTTTTTGCAAACAATGTAAACACTTTAGTCGGGAATTGAAAGATTTTACGCAAATAGTGATAAGTGTGAAAAAGAGTTATTTTTATACTTATAAATGAGCTCAATCGTGTAATTATTCATGTTGTTCCTCATTGAAAAGTTGTAATAGATAGTAGATTGTTATGTAAAATATTGTACAGGAAATGATGTATTATTTAGACTCTGTCAGCCAATTTTCACAAAGCGAAAGCCAAAATTCACACTGCCAGAAGAAGGAAATTCGCATAGCGCACCAGTACCTGTGCACTGAGCGAATAACATCAGTTAAAGTGCAGCAGTTAAGAAAATTCGCATAGCGCACCAGTACATGTGCGCTGAGCGAATTAATGAATTTTAAATGGCTTTAAAAGACGTGATAGAGCGACAGAAACATTGTCTTCTGACAGAAGTGCCAGACAAAAGAAGAAACAAAAACATCTCAGGAACTTCCAAAGACTACTTCAAGGCATCAAGACACCATTTGTTTTGCAAGGGATTGCTTCAAATGTGTACGTTTTAGATGATTAGGAGTAGTTAAATTTCTCTTTCGTTGGGATTGGCTGTAATGAACTCAATGTGATGTAATTTTCTTGTTCAATATATCGTTGTTTGTTCATATGCTCTTTTTTGAATTTACTATCATTGTAAGTAAATATAATGTTATTTAAATGTTTCTGATTACTAGAAAGTAACTTTGAACATGAACATAGATAGAGCACCTAAGTGATTTGAGATCTAGAGATAGACTCAATAACTTGGTCATTCTTAACATCGGACTTAATGCAAATTGTATGTTAAATTGACTAAGGGATTAGCATTTTGATATATTAATTTAGAACTAGTTGCTAAGGGATTAGGACTAGTATGCCTTAATGTGAATGTTTGAATGAAATAATGATATATTGTGCAGAGTTTTATCTTCATATGATTCATGAACCCAATTCCAACAAAGTTTCTTTTAAATATAATTCCTTGCACACCAACTGTTTGATAAAAATACCAAAAAGAGTTTCTTGTGTTTTTTGTACACTTTGATGTCTAATTGAGTTATAAAAGAAAGAATTGTCATGTGTTGCACAAGTCCCTTGGGAGAATGATACTTTGAACTTACTCTATATTACTTGGAACGATTTGGTATACTTGCCAAAATGTTAACAAATAGTTAGTTGCTTGACTTTGGGAAATAATAAAATCTTTTCAAGTGCTTTTCAGTTGTTAAAATATTTATAATTCCTTTTTAATAATCAATTGTTTAATGGAGGAAATGTTTATATCAAAAGTAAGTGCAACTACATGTTTTGTAAGAAAAGTGTTAAAGAGAATAAAGCAATAAGCACACTATTGATTTTATACTTGTTCGCTCCACTGAGATACATCTAGTCTCCTCTAATACTTTAGATGGTTTCACTATAATCTTCAACAAGATTACAATTGATTATTCTCACCACTCATAGTATCCCTAGTCAACGAATAACCCTTGTTACCCTAACTAGTTGAGTTTCACTCACTCTTGGTTGTGTAGTATTCTTCACCACTCCTGATATCCTCATAATTCACCGCCTAGTTGAGTTTCACCCACTTCTAGTTTCCACTAGACAATCCTGGTATCAACTTGATATGCTACCTAATAATCCTTAACTCACTTGAATTCTCTTTAGAATATGCAATTAATCAGATTGCTTAAAGTCCTTAGACAATTATTCTCACAAAGAGGATAAATGTTCAATACAATACAATCTATAAACTCATTGAGTGTTTTTCTCTTTTCTCTCTTCTTACAATGGTAAGCTTATATTACAATGAAGCTTGAGAGTGTTTCTAGACTTGAGCTTTTTCTCTTCTCAGATATTTTCTTTTAAATTCTTGCGCTCTTTTATGTTTTTCTCTTAACGATATTTCCTTTTTCTCTTTGTATGCTTTTCTTTTGGTAAGCTATTCTCTTTATTCTTTCTTCGAATCTTCTTCTATGTAAAGGCTTCTCAAAAGATATTCATTAGACAGAGCTTTGGCATTGATTCTTGTGTCTTCTTAGTCTTGTCGTATGAAACAACTGTTAGTTAAAGTCAACTTGTTAAAACAAACCTTCTTTTTTAGTACGTTGATAAAAGTAGGTTGTATTATCTTTCTAGCACGACTTCTGATGGAGAGAACATTCCGTGAATGTCTTCTTTGTTCCTAACGTCCACTTCTATTTGTAGCGGATGAAGTAGGTGGATATGTGTAATAGGTGATGACAAATTTATGAACACCGAAATACGGCGCCACAAACTTGTTTAACAATCGACAAGTGTGACCGAATCGTTTCAAGTAATAAACTTGGTAAGACCAAGTATCGTTCTCCCAAAGAACTCATGGCCTAGTTTAGTTATGTGATTCGTTGATTATTTAAGACTTAAGAACGAAATAAGTGGAGTTTAATATGCAAAACAGAAAATAAACATGTATGCATGAATTTGATCAATGACTAAAACAAAATACAATCACTTCAATGGAATATATGGATGAGTATGTTATTGGGGTTATCAATTTCATCTTATCCACTCTCATATACTTTAGGAATTCAACATTCTTTTCATCAATTGTTAATTCCACTCTCTAAATCACCTTGACAAGAAGGCCTATCCTTAATTACGAGTTCATAAAATTCCTAACATTCCTAGTAATTAGTTCTTAAGTGCAGGAGCTTAACGGCAACCAATATATTATTGGGAGAAATTCCCCGGATCTAGATTTCCCCGTACGTTCCCGTATCGATGATGGACAAATTTATGATCACCAAAATATGATGTCACAAACTTGTTTCACAATCGGCAAGTATGACCGAATCGTTCAAGTAATAAACTTGGTAAGACCAAGTATCGTTCTTCCCAAAGGACTCACGGCCTAGTTTAGTTATGTGATTTGTTGATTAGCTAGGACTTACAAACGAAATATTTGGATTTTAATATGCAAGACAGAAAATAAACATGTATGCATGAAGTTTGATCAATGGCAAAGACAAAAGATAAACACTTTCAATGAAATATATGAATGAATATGTTGTTGGGGGTCAATTTCATCTCATCCACTCTCATACATTTTAGGAATTCAACATTCAAATCATCATTGTTAATGCCACTCTCTAAAGTACCATTCTAGATGGCTTCTCCCTAATCACGAGTTCATATAATTCCTAGCATTCCTAATGATTAGTTCATAAGTGCAGGAGCTTAACGACAACCAATATAATATTGGGAGAAATTCCCCGGATCTAGACTTCCCCGTACGTGCCCGTATCGACAAAACCAATAATCATGCATCGAATGAGTTAAACTATGCAAGCATTAAGCAAAGAGGAAAAACCCTAACTAATGATGAAAGAAAGCATAAGTCTTAATTAAAAGATGCAAGCATAAATTCCATATATGAGAGCTTCAAGAGATTACATTGATTCCCCAACAAACATACAAGGTTTAGTTCACCATATTCATGGTGAAACTAGATGAACAATGAAAGAATGAAAGAATAAACCCAATAAAGGTGAAGAGGTAGCCTGAGCATCCAAGATCCTCCTTCAAAGGGGTGGAAGAGAGAGTGTTTGCCTCGTTTCTGCCAAAGATACTAATCCTAGGACGTGCAAGTCCTTATATGCTATTCTAGAATTACAAAAGATTACAAAAACCCAAGCCCATAAAAGTGCCGCTCAGCGATAAATACCGCTCAGCGGTGACTGCGCGTCCCTTTTCTTCCCCTCAGCGGCCAGTTTGCCCCTCAGCGGACCTCCCGTGACCTCCTGAGTGCCGCTCAGCGGTAAAGTGCCGCTGAGCGGTGCCTTCGGCTTCTCCTTTTGCACTCTTTGATTCCTTTTCTAATTCCATCTCTCTCCTTCTTCACTTCTTTCACTAAATTCACCTTAAAACCTTCATAAAAACACTGAAATCAAGCATAAACCTGTCCAGCTCTCTTATTTCTGAAAATATGGATAAAAGCATGATTTCAAGCTAGTTTTTAAGTCTAAAGGTTGCTTTTAGTATCAATTTTAAGCATGAAAATAACAGTTTTTCAACTGTTATCACAACCCCAAACTTAGAACTTTGCTTGTCCTCAAGCAAACAAAATGTAACTCAATCTCCAACCAATTCATATGATGGTTCACTCATTCAAAAATCCTCTTTTTCAAGATAAGTAATAACTTCACTCAAACTTATGACCAAGAGTTCAACCAAGATGTGCACATGCTTTAGTGTTCACAAAGTCATTTAAATTCCAACAAATGCTATTTTTCATGAATGATTAATCAATTAAGCATGGATGTTCATGTGCTTATGGAATATTTCCTCACTAGGTAAAGTGTTTCACTCAACACACAAGTGTATAAGAGGTAAAGTGTTTCACTCATTCACTCCACTATCACAATGTCACATGAATCAACTTTGCCTTTCATTTTACCACAATCAAAAACATTCACAAGCATGCATCATCACAAGGACTTTTCAATGGCTTATAATGTGGCTGGGCTAACAAGAAAATTGGTTTTTCTGGATCACAAAATCCTTGAGTTAAGAGAATCATAACAACACAATTATTCTTATTCATCCCAACTTTCTTTTGCCTTTACAGTTGCATTGAGCTTTACTTCTTTTTCTTTTCTTCTTCTTTGCATATTCTTACTTTTTAGCTCTTAGCTCAATGCTTTTCCTTTTTCATGTTTCCCAACAACCCCAAACTTGAACATTTAACAATACCACACAAGATCTTCTACTTAACTCAAGGTAAAGATTTTCAATCAAGGGTTTTCAGTGTATGTTCGAGGCTAAGGGTTCAAAGGATAGAACACAACGTGTTCTCTTTTAGTAGGCTAACTTTATGAATTTGGCCAATAAAAAGGGTTCCAACAAACGGCCTTGATCATATGATGCAAAACAAGTAATTGATTCAATCATAGAAAACCTGGGCAAAGTCAGTCATGCTTTCAAAGTAATAGCATTCAACAATAACAACTCTGGAGCTCAAAACCTCACATATAAGCTCATTCACATTTGACATACACATCCTGCTTAATTTCACAATCACAATCATGATATCATGCATTTGTTCACAAAGCTTGTGAATCACCTGTATAAACATTTTAATGTGCACATCATCTCACATCAATTAATCAATAAGCATCATCAAGTATTACTTATCAAACAATCACAGTTAATAGCAAACCATCACACAAACCAGGTTTCCAATAGAGTACATCAAACCCTAATCTAAAAACAAAAACAAATAAGTTCAGAAAACTTAAACCACAAAAGCATAAGCATATGATAGCATTCATCAGTAAATGCTATCTCAGCTCCTCATCAATCTGAGCTGTCCTCTGTATCTTCCTTCTTCTTGGATCTTATAGTCTTGATTCTTTTTGCCCGATGAGGAGGCCATCCCTGCATCAAACATAATTCACAAAACCAAAAGATACATTGTTAAGCATTAGTAAACCACAATGAAGAAATCAGCCCCTTCAATGATGCTCTCTCCCAACCCCAAACTTAGATGGAAAACTAGTGAGCAAGTGAGTGGAAGGGAGATTTTCTAAAGAGGGATGAGTGAAAAGATGTGGAAAACCTAGGAGAAGGTGTGTGGAAGTGTTTGTGCAGAGAAAAGCCTGGAAAGAAACCCTAAAACGCAGCTTGAGGTATAAAAATACCCTAAAGGGCTTGGGTCCCGCTAAGGGGGACTAAAGCCCATTCTGCGAGAGTACCGCTCAGCGGCACTTTCGTGATGTGCTCCTCTCCTTCTTTTCATGACCTACGTGCCTTCCCTACATGTCCCTCATAGGTTCCCTGCAATTCAATGTTAAAAATGCTTATGCAAACCCTAACTAAAATAAACAAACAAAAACAATCAATCAACTGGGTTGCCTCCCAGGTAGCGCTTGTTTAACGTCACGAGCCTGACCCAAATTCCACCAACACCCATCAGTAGGTGTTTCAAACTTACCAGCACCCATCAGTAAGTGCAAAATTTTCTCACCAACACCCATCAGTAGGTGTTACAAACTTAATATCCTTCAGTAGATACTTAACCACCTAGCATCCTTCAGTAGATGCTTATCCAACAAAATATTTACAAAATAATGTCCACAAATTAAAAGTTACAAAACCAAATCAAAAGTCAAAAGTTTGTAAATCACTGGGTTGCCTCCCAACAAACGCTCTTTTAACGTCATTAGCTTGACCCAGTAAGCTCAAGTTCCTTCTTCTTTTTCTTCTTTCTACTGAACTTCTTCAGAAATTTGATCAACCTGGGAACCTGTTGCAGTGTCTCAATCATAGGAACTTTAATCTCCAATTTCTTGAAGATTTCCATAAAGCGCTCAAATTCCTTCTTCCTATGATACTTCTTTGGATGAGGAAGAGGTTTTTCATATGATTCTTTCTTTTTTTCTCTCGTCCTCTTTTTCTTTTCTCTCACTTTCTTTTTTTCTTTTCTTTTTCTACTCACTTTCTCAATCTTCACACAAATTTTCTCTTCTCTCTCTTTTCTCTCTTCTTTTTCCAACTCAACTTTTTCAACATTTACACTCACTAGCACTTCACACTCTTCCCTGGGGTTAACCTCAGTATTAGCCCCACAATTTCTACTTGACCTTTCTTCCACCTGTTTGGTGATCTGCCCCATCTGAGTCTCCAAATTTTTGATAGCAGCTTCAGTGCTCTTTTGGGTAGACTCAGTTTTCTGTATGAAATTGTTGAGAGTTTCCTCCATCCTCATGGACCTTTCATTAAGCATAGATAACTGTTGCCATAAGGTGGGTTGCTGCTGCTGCTTATTATATTGACCCGCTTGCCCAGTTTGCCCTTGACCAATGCTTGGGTGTGGTTTCCACCCCTGATTGTAGCTCCCTTGACGATATTGATTGGTCATGTAGTTTACATCCTCTATTGCTTCTACTGAAAAGGCACATTGACCATTGATATGGTCGCCTCCACATAATTCGCACAACTGGGATTGTACCTGTGCAGCAGTCTTCAACTCTTTGGGTAGTTGTTCAAGTATCTTTGAGAGATTCTCCAATTGTTGAGTTATTAACTTGTTCTGAGCTATCAAGGCATCATTGGATTGCAACTGTAGAACTCCTTTTTGTTGAATAGGAGCTCCTCTTTCACTGTTCCACTTATTGTTATTAGTAGTCATGTTTTCAATTATTTCTATGGCTTCCTCTGGAGTCTTCCATTTGATATTGCCTCCAGCTGAGGCGTCCAGCATCATCTTGGTTTGTGAACCAAGCCCTTCAAGGAAGATTAGGACTACTTCCACTTCGTCAAATCCATGCGTGGGAATCTTTCTTAATAGGCTTTTATATCTGTCCCATGCATGACCTAGTGATTCCTCCATGCCTTGCCTGAAAGATGAGATCTCTTGCTTTCCTTTGTTGACCTTGGAAGAATTGAGTGCCCATATAGTTAAATTCTTGATCGAATTGCATCCTGCATGCATTAGGCACAAAACTCTAGAAAATATTTGTTAGCACAAAAAGATAGAGAAGAAGATATAGATTCAGAAGATAAAAGATTCAGAGGGTAAGATAAAATAAGATAGAATAAAATAAAATAAAATAAAATCTAACCTAATCTAAAAAATAAAATAAAATAAAATAAAATCTAATCTAATCTAATAAGATAAAATAAAATTTAATCTAATCAAATAAGATAAAATAAAAACAGAAAAATAAAAACAGAAATTCAAAATTAAAGTCAAAGATAATCAATAATCACACAAATTAACCAGTTAAACCACGAATCCCCGGCAACGGCGCCAAAAACTTGATGGACAAATTTATGATCACCAAAATATGATGTCACAAACTTGTTTCACAATCGGCAAGTATGACCGAATCGTTCAAGTAATAAACTTGGTAAGACCAAGTATCGTTCTTCCCAAAGGACTCACGGCCTAGTTTAGTTATGTGATTTGTTGATTAGCTAGGACTTACAAACGAAATATTTGGATTTTAATATGCAAGACAGAAAATAAACATGTATGCATGAAGTTTGATCAATGGCAAAGACAAAAGATAAACACTTTCAATGAAATATATGAATGAATATGTTGTTGGGGGTCAATTTCATCTCATCCACTCTCATACATTTTAGGAATTCAACATTCAAATCATCATTGTTAATGCCACTCTCTAAAGTACCATTCTAGATGGCTTCTCCCTAATCACGAGTTCATATAATTCCTAGCATTCCTAATGATTAGTTCATAAGTGCAGGAGCTTAACGACAACCAATATAATATTGGGAGAAATTCCCCGGATCTAGACTTTCCCGTACGTGCCCGTATCGACAAAACCAATAATCATGCATCGAATGAGTTAAACTATGCAAGCATTAAGCAAAGAGGAAAAACCCTAACTAATGATGAAAGAAAGCATAAGTCTTAATTAAAAGATGCAAGCATAAATTCCATATATGAGAGCTTCAAGAGATTACATTGATTCCCCAACAAACATACAAGGTTTAGTTCACCA
Source organism: Vigna nakashimae (assembly GCA_034642375.1). Lineage (NCBI taxonomy): Eukaryota > Viridiplantae > Streptophyta > Magnoliopsida > Fabales > Fabaceae > Vigna > Vigna nakashimae. Next base: position 29,584,654 of record CM067765.1, read on the forward strand.
TATTCATGGTGAAACTAGATGAACAATGAAAGAATGAAAGAATAAACCCAATAAAGGTGAAGAGGTAGCCTGAGCATCCAAGATCCTCCTTCAAAGGGGTGGAAGAGAGAGTGTTTGCCTCGTTTCTGCCAAAGATACTAATCCTAGGACGTGCAAGTCCTTATATACTATTCTAGAATTACAAAAGATTACAAAAACCCAAGCCCTTAAAAGTGCCGCTCAGTGGTAAATACCGCTCAGCGGTGACTGCGCGTCCCTTTTCTTCCCCTCAGCGGCCAGTTTGCCCCTCAGCGGACCTCCCGTGACCTCCTGAGTGCCGCTCAGCGGTAAAGTGCCGCTGAGCGGTGCCTTCGGCTTCTCCTTTTGCACTCTTTGATTCCTTTTCTAATTCCATCTCTCTCCTTCTTCACTTCTTTCACTAAATTCACCTTAAAACCTTCACAAAAACACTGAAATCAAGCATAAACCTGTCCAGCTCTCTTATTTCTGAAAATATGGATAAAAGCATGATTTCAAGCTAGTTTTTAAGTCTAAAGGTTGCTTTTAGTATCAATTTTAAGCATGAAAATAACAGTTTTTCAACTGTTATCAATCGACAAAATCAATAATCATGGATTGAATGAGTTAAACAAAGCAAGCATTGAGCAAAGAGGAAAAACCCTAACCAATGATGAAAGAAAGCATAGGTCTTAAATATAAGATGTAAAAACAAATTCCATATATGAGAGTTTCACAAGACTACATTGATTCCCCAACAACAATACAAGGTTTAGTTCACCATATTCATGGTGAAACTAGATGAATAATAATGAAAGATAAAACCCTAGAAAGGTGAAGAGGTAGCCTGAGCATCCAAGATCCTCCTTCAAAGGGGTGGAAGAGAGAGTGTTTGCTTCGTTTCTGCCAAAGATACAAACCCTAGGACGTCCTAAAGCTTATATACTGTTAAACATAGAGAAAATTATATATGGAATTAATCTCCCTTGTGTTAAACACACATAGGGTTCTCTATTTATAATAGAAAAAATATGGGTAAGCCCAAAATACAAATAATAAATATTAACAAACTAACTGAAAGATAAACTGAAAGATAAAAGATTTAATATTTCTAACACTCCCCCTCAAGCTGGAGCATACAAATTGTATGAACCAAGCTTGAAATAACTAAACTAGGTTTTCAACTTCAAAAGTGTACGAAGGAGAGCAGTAGAGAAGGAGAGCAGCGGAGAATAAACACTTCAACTTCAGAAGTGGATGAAGGAGAGCAGCGGAGAAGAAGGCAATAAACACTTCAACTTCAGAAGTGGATGAATGAGAGCAGCGGAGAAGGAGACAATAAACGCAGCAGATCTATGCGGCAAATACAATAAGAAAGGAAGAAGAAGGCAAGAACAACAATACAGAGGCGAAACCCTCTACAGCAATACAGAGGCGAAACCCTCTACAGCAATACAGAGGCGAAACCCTCTACAGCAAGACAGAGGCGAAACCCTCTACAGCAATACAGAGGTGAAACCCTCTACAGCAAATTATGCAGAAAGAAGAAGGAGGTCCGAAGATGCAGAAACATGCGACGAGAAGAAGACAGATTTTGATGGCAGCAATCACTGCTCTGGAAGGTCTAAACAGAGAGAGGGAGGTCCGGTCATTCAGAGGAGGCAGTGGTTTCTAGGAGACTTGTCTCTGATTCTGGATATTTTTAGGGGCTGCCGGCGACCATGATGGTCGGCTGCCGGCAGACAACAAAGACCACCGAAAGAGATCAGAAAACCTGCTCTGATACCATGTTAAACATAGAGAAAATTATATATGGAATTAATCTCCCTTGTGTTAAACACACAGGGTTCTCTATTTATAATAGAAAAAATATGGGCTAAGCCCAAAATACAAATAATAAATATTAACAAACTAACTGAAAGATAAACTGAAAGATAAAATATTTAATATTTCTAACATATACTATTCTAAAAATACAGAAAATTTAGGCCCAAGCCCATAAGAGTGTCGTTCAGCGGTAAAGTGCCGCTCAGTGGTAAGTGCGTGAGTTGGTTTCTTCCCCTCAGCGGTCATTTTTCCCCTCAGCGTATCCAACGTGAACTTCTGAGTACCGCTCAGCGGTAAACTACCGCTGAGCGGTAGTTGCGGCTTCTTCTTTTGCACTTTTTGATGTCTTTTCTGATTTCATCTCTCTCCTTCTTCACTTCTTTCACCAAATTCACCTTAAAACCTACACAAAAACACTGAAATCAAGCATAAACATGTCCAGCTCTCTTATTTTTGAAAATATGAACAAAAGCATGATTTCAAGCTAGTTTCTAAGTGTTAAAGGTTGCTTTTAGTATCAATTTTAAGCATGAAAATAACAGTTTTTCAACTGTTATCAATAGGCAAACTACACAAAATAGAGTAGATATGCATGCAACAAATATGTCTTTTCTTTTATCACTTTTGTTGTTTTTAAACGTTGAACATCTAATGACATCTAATGTTTGTTCTGGACAACAAAGTGCTTTCTATATTTTCTACCGTTTAGGTAGGATTTTATCATTTAAGCTTTTTACTAAGATACCAAACATTGATTGAAGACTTCATCGTTGGATGAAGTAGATCGTTTAAGTCATGGTATCATTTATTCTTATAAACACTTTTAGGTTTTTCTCATTTCAGAAAGTGTGTTTAACAAGTTGTCTTCTATCATAAGTTTCTAGAATATTAATTGAGACTTTTAAAGGCTTTTCCAAAAACATTGTCTAGACATTTTTATCTTCTTAACTAAATTGAGAGGTTGACTGATTACCTTCTAGTACAATATAACTTTTGCATGTAGCAAGACTCTCATTGACGTTTAAGCTTGGAAACCGTTTAGTGTTACGTCCAATTTATGCCTAGTTGATTTTCGAAGGCTTTCCTAAGTTACTTAGTTTCAAGAGTACTTTATCTATCACTTATATTTTAGCTATTCTTATATCCTATTGACATCATTTTTATATACTCATTTCGTTTAATGTTGTTTGTTAAACTTCAAAACATATGAGACCATTTAGACATTTTAGTCTTATAGATGATTTTGTCTTAACATAAAATAATGAAACTCATTCATAATAAAACTATTTATATTAAAACCATTTAATATTAAAATAATTGAGTTTCATTATTTTTAAACCACCACCTCTTCTAAAATGTTATATTAAAATAATTGAGTTTTACATAAAGACCAATCAATTTATTATAAATTCAATATTTGTTATTCTTTTGCAAAAGAAATTAATTATTTTTGTATTTATATATTTGCTATTGAAAAAAAATTATACTTTAATTTTATGATATCCAAATTACAAACCACAAAAACTAGAAATACAATATTCAAACCAGAAAAAATTAAACTACATAGCAAAACAAACTAAACCAAACAATATAAATTATCAAATCGAGAATTTGAAAACCTACAATAGTTCATAAATAGAAATAGAAATACATTACATTGACATCTTAGTTCTTAATCTTCAAATAATTTAATAAAAAACAAAAATCTTACAAATCCACACCTTATTCCCACTTTTGATGTTGTGTATTACATCCATCATCAACATTGTTCCCGCTAAGAAAAAGGAGATGAACAAAGAGGCGAGAAATGAGAAAATAAATCAAAACTAAGCTCCCCTCATACTTTCAAAAAAAAGAATTGAAAGGTATGATGAAGAATTGAAAAGTTAAAGTCTGAATAATATAAAAACCTAGGATATGTGTCACAATATGAAATAGGAATAAAATGATATTATCTTACCTCGTTCTTAATCTCCAAATAATTTAATAGAAACAAAAATCTTACAAATCCACACCTTATTCCATCATCAATGTCATTCTTAATCTCCAAAATAAAAATTTTACGAATCCACACCTTTACTTTTGCTATTATGTATTTATTACATCCATTATCAACGTTGTTTTTGTCAAGAGTTAGAAAATTAAAAAAAAAAACAAGAAATGAGAAAATACATCAAAACTAAGCTCCACTCATACCTTTCAAAAAAAAGAATTGAAAAGTATAATGAAGAATTGAAAAGTTAAAATCTAAATAATATAAAAACCTAAAAAATAATAGATTTCACAATATAAAGTAGGAATAAAATGATATTATACCAACTTATACCGACTAATAAATGGTTATGAATAATATCCAAACAAAAAGAGGGTACGATGATAAATTAACTCGCATTAGATCGATTTTACGATAAAAAAAAATCTATTAAAGGAGAAGTAAAATTAGAAATGATAAAAATGTGAGCTTTTCTTTAATTTTCAATTGAATGAAAATTACACACAGGATCTTGAATTTTCATGATACTCACTATTTTCTCATACACAGAAAAGAAGAACTAACCTGGATCCATTGTGCACTTCTTCCTGTCTTTTTCCTGTCAATTGTTCTCTCTCCTCTTACTCCTCTTTAATGCCTTCTGGATGATATAGAAGTTGTAGGATGGTTTTCTCTGTCAGTTTCTATTCTTTCCTGAGAACGTTACGTTCTCTATATCTCTTCAGAAACTTAATGTCAATAGAAGTAAAACTTTTTCCTCTTTTATGATATTTTAATTAACTTTAATAAAATACCAAAATGCCCTTTTGGAGTGAGAAGAGAGGGATTAATTTTAATAACTCTAAAATAATCCCAATAACTTTAATACTTTAATATTCTAATAATCATCACATTAGAATCCTTACATTAAAGTTATACTTTAAATTACATGAACCAATGTAAATTATTAATATAATTTAACATTCTCCCACTTGGTTCATGTGATGACTTGAAGATCTAAAATAAACTTTAAGTGCGCACCATTCATTAGAATTATCAAGTCATCATCCTTATATGAATTGAAATAATCGGATCATGGCGGGCAAAAGTCATGATCGACAAGATTCCTTCCATGTATCACATAATCAAAACAACTCAACATAACTTTAATCAATCTTATAACTTTTATGTCTCTAAAAGAGACCTATCATGTCACCCAAATCAATAATACATGTATATAATTTAATGTGGATAACAATAGAATAAAGAGAAACATAACTTTAATTGAATTCACAAGTGTCATGACAGTACAAGCATATAACTATACATATCTATATAGATAGATAACAATATCATGTTAACATTGACTTATCCATAATGCCCATACTTTCAACATGGCCAATAAAAGTTTTGGGCGGTAGTCCTTTAGTTAACGGATCTGCTATCATCAAATCCGTACCAATATGCTCAATCAACACTCTATGTTTCTGCACTTCTTCTTTGACCGACAAATACTTCAAATCCATGTGTTTAGCACCCTTTGAGTACTTATCATTTTTAGAGAAGAAGACGACTGCGGAATTATCACAATAAATCCTTATCGGCCTAGCTATACTGTCAATAATACCAAGCCTCGATACAAAGTTCCGCAACCACAAAGCATGAACTGTGGCCTTAAAGCATGCCACGAATTCAGCCTCCATGGTGGAAGTAGCAATAACTGATTGTTTTGCACTTTTCCAAGAAATTGCTCCTCCAGCCAAAAGATAGACATACCCAAATGTGGATTTTCTTGAATCCACACACCCAGCATAGTCTGAATCCGAATAGCCAATCACTTCGAGATGATATAACTTTCTATAAGTGAGCATGTATTCTTTGGTACCTTGTAAGTACCTAAGAACTTTCTTTGCAGCTTTCCAGTGATCCATTCCGGGATTACTTTGATATCGGCCTAACATTCCAACAGCAAAACTGATATCTGGCCGAGTACAAGTTTGAGCATACATTAAACTCCAAACCACTGACGCATAAGGAATAGACTCCATGGCCTTTCGTTCCAAATCATTCTTGGGACATTGCATTTGACTAAACTTGTCTCCTTTCTGAATTGGAACTATTCCAGGAGAACATTTTTCCATTCTGAATCTCTCTAACACTTTATTAATATAGCCTTTTTGAGACAAACTTAACAATCCTTGTGATCTATCACGGAATATTTCTATTTCTATCACATAAGATGCCTCATTCATATCTTTCATTTCAAAGTTGTTAGAGAGAAACTTCTTTACATCATGTAACATACCAATATCATTAGCAGCAAGAAGAATATCATCAACATATAGAACCAAAATAACAAACTTACTCCCACTGACCTTTATGTATATACACCGATCAACGGTGTTCTCTACAAAATCATACGAAGTTATGATATCATTAAATTTTAGATACCATTGACGGGAAGCTTGTTTTAGTCCATATATTGATTTCTTTAATTTACACACTAGATTTTCTTTTCCTGTTATGGTGAAACCTTCTGGTTGGTCCATATAAACTTCCTCTTCTAAGTCACCATTCAGAAAGGCGGTCTTTATATCCATTTGGTGAAGCTCTAAATCATAATGAGCCACCAAAGCCAAAACAATTCTCAAAGAGTCCTTCTTAGAAACAGGAGAGAAGGTCTCTTTGTAGTCAATGCCTTCCTTTTGAGTGAAACCTTTGGCGACTAATCTAGCTTTATACCTTTCAATATTGCCTTTTGAGTCACGTTTAGTCTTAAAGACCCATTTACAACCGACTCTTTTTGAACCCTTAGGCAATTCAACTAGATCCCATACTTTATTGTCATCCATTGATTTCAACTCTTCTTTCATAGCATTCAACCAATTCTCTGAATTATTACTTTCCATGGCTTGTCTGAAAGAGACTGGATCCTCATCAATGCTTAAGTCACATTCATGTTCAACAGAGTAAACCACATAATCATTCGAAATAGCAGGTCTTTTCTCCCTTACAGACCTTCTTAATGCTGCTTCTTGTGGTTCCTTTATCAATTGCTCATTTATGACTTGCTCATTGTCAACTGGCTCAACATTTATACGTTCATTTTGTGGGATTGGAACATTAATTTGTTGTCTCTGCTTGTTGTGTGACTGTGATACAACAAGAGGGATAACAACTTCAGAAGAAACACTATCAGTATGCTCTTGAATGTCCACTATTCGTGATTCCTCACTCCCACTAAATTGACCATTTTCAATGAACCGAGCATTTCCAGACTCAACTATTCTTGTACTATGGTTAGGGCAATAAAATCTATATCCCTTTGACTTTTCAGGATAACCGATAAAGTAACCACTAATGGTTCTTGCATCAAGTTTCTTTTCATGTGGATTGTATAACCTTACTTCTGCTGGACAACCCCAAACATGAAGATGTCTTAAACTGGGTTTCCTTCCGGTCCATAGTTCATAAGGAGTTTTAGAAACTGCTTTGCTAGGAACCCTGTTAACCAGATATACAACAGTCTTTAATGAATACACCCACAAAGATAAAGGGATATTACTATGACTTAACATACTCCTAACCATATCCATAAGAGTACGATTTCGTCTTTCTGCTACACCATTTTGTTGTGGTGTACCGGGCATTGTATACTGTGCACACATACCCCGACTTTCAAGGTACTTTGCAAATGGACCTGGACATTGTCCACTCTCATCAGTTTTACCATAATATTCACCACCTCTATCAGATCTCACCACTTTTACTTTTCTATCTAATTGCCTTTCCACCTCATTTATGAACACCTCAAGGGCATTCACTGATTGAGTTTTTTCATGCAATAGATATATATAACAATAACGTGAGAAATCATCAATAAAGGAGATAAAATATTTTTCACCATTCCAAGATTTAGTGTCAAAAGGACCACAAATATCAGTGTGTATTAACTCAAGAAGTTGACTGCTTCTTGTGGCGGGATTCTTTGATATGTGTTTTGTTTGTTTACCCTTAATACAATCAATACATACATCCCAGTCATCAAAATCCAATTGAGGTAAAATTTCATTTTTTACTAACCTCAACATCCTTTCTTTGGATATGTGACCCAATCTTTTATGCCATAAGAAAGCAGAACATTCCTTTCCTGCACTAGAATTTCTATCAACAACATGTTCAACATTAAACAGGGATTCAGAAAAATTAACATCAAGATTTAAACGGTATAAACCATCCAATAATGTACCAGAACCATAATAGTACGAAAGTTTATACAAATGAAAAATACCATTTTCAATCCTAAAGTTAAAACCTAAACAATCCAACTTTGCAACAGAAATCAAATTCCTAGCACAACCAGGAACATAGAGACACTTTTCAAGATTCAAACAATAGCCAGTGTCTAGAATCAATCTATAAGTCCCAATTCCTTCTATTCGTGCCTTCATTATGTTCCCCATATATAAATACTTTTCAGTTCCTTTTATGGGCTGGATTGAAAGGAATCCCTGCATAATATTAGAAACATGAGTAGTAGCTCCAGTATCCAACCACCAGGTATTATTAGGCACTTCAACTATATTTGCTTCAAAACTTACAGAAACATAAAAAGTACCTTTCTTTTCGAACCAAGATTTTCTTTTCGGACAATCTTTCTTGAAGTGACCTACTTTCTTGCAAAAGAAACATTTCTGGTCCTTCTGGATACCGCCCTTATTCACTTTCATTGGGGCTTTGTCCTTCTTGTTCTTCTTTCCTGATTTACCTTTACTGAAGCTAGCACCTTCATGAGTTGTGAGATGGATAGAATGATCTCTCATTTTCTTTAATCTCCCTTCCTCTTGAACCAACATGGCTTTGATTTCTTGGAAGTTCCACTTATCCTTAATAGTGTTATAATTCACTTGGAACTGGCCAAATTCAGGAGGAAGAGAGTTCATGATGAACTGTACTAGAAAAGACTCATTCACCTCCATTCCCATTGACTTCAATCTTGCTGCTATATTAGCCATTCCAGTTACATGTTCATGTATGGGCTCTGACCAGTCAAACTTTTTGGTAGTCAGCTCACTCATAAGAGGTCCCACAATAGACTTGTCAGTTATGTCTGATTGTGAATACTCCTTGATCATTTTCATGAATTCCTTTGCGTTTTCCGTTTTGGGCATGGAAGGCTTTACGTTCTCTGCCATAGACATGCGCATCAAGTTTAATGACAACCTGTTAGACCTATGCCAAGTCTCATAAAGAGACTTTTCATCACTTGTACTGGTCTCTGTAATGGCTGCGGGCATTTCATCCATCACAATAGCCATATCCAAGTCTAGAACACCCAGTTGGAACTGAATTTGTTCTGACCAATCGGCATAATTGAGTCCATTAAACTTGACGACATTGTTGCTCAAACCTGTTAAATTCATGTAAGCTGGAAATAATACAGAAGCTCATACATTAATGCTTTGATAAAATTAATGGATTCAAACAAATTACTACACTAGTCATACATTCAAGTTCACCTTTGGGTGACACTTAAACTGATAGGTAGTCAATAAAGTCATTCATTTAAGTTCACCTTTGGGTGATTCTTAAACTGACAAATTTCATATATATACTTTAATAAACAATCAATCATACTTAAGACTATATGTATGCTATCTTTGGATATACAAACATATACTAAGTACATGAAATGTTTCACTTTAATGTCATCAATTATAAACCATGGCTCACCTTTGGGTAATCCATAACATCCTTATATCAATGACTTTCAAATAATTATATTCATAATTTAACATCATCCTATGAATAATTCATAAAACAAAACATTATATATGTCATGCACATTATGTCATGGACGTCATGCACTTTTCCAATTAAAAGCATAACCTTCAAACTTTTAATTCACATCTGCATTCCAATTACCTTACCTAACATTCACTTTCAATTCACAAAATAATTTCCATTTAATGCATAACAATGTTTAGTATTTAACATAAGCGCAACAGTAAAATATAAACTATGAGAACACTGCCGCAACAATAAAGTTGCTTCCAAATTTGAATTCCACTGCAACAATAAAGTTGCTTTACTGGATCCATGAATAAAAATTGCAATGAATAAAAAATTGCTTTTAAACCAACAATAAAGTTGCTTTACTGGATCCATGAATAAAAATTGCAATGAATAAAAATTTGCTTTTAAACTTTCCACTGGGTAAAATTCACGTTAAAAATTGAATTGAAGTTTCTTTCATGAATAAAAAAAAAATATATATATCATAAAACCTTACGGCTTGGCTTTCATGCCAATAAAATTAATTAAACATATTCAAATTTAAAATCCCCAAATTTTACAATTCAAAAATTAGGGTTTCACAAAATTAGGAGTTTCAAAAATTGAGAAAATTATCATTCATGGAGAATCATAAAATTCAGAACCGTGCTCTGATACCACTTGTAAGCTTTTCTTTAATTTTCAATTGAATGAAAATTACACAGAGGATCTTGAATTTTCATGATACTCACTATTTTCTCATACACAGAAAAGAAGAACTAACCTGGATCCATTGTGCACTTCTTCCTGTCTTTTTCCTGTCAATTGTTCTCTCTCCTCTTACTCCTCTTTAATGCCTTCTGGATGATATAGAAGTTGTAGGATGGTTTTCTCTGTCAGTTTCTATTCTTTCCTGAGAACGTTATGTTCTCTATATCTCTTCAGAAACTTAATGTCAATAGAAGTAAAACTTTTTCCTCTTTTATGATATTTTAATTAACTTTAATAAAATACCAAAATGCCCTTTTGGAGTGAGAAGAGAGGGATTAATTTTAATAACTCTAAAATAATCCCAATAACTTTAATACTTTAATATTCTAATAATCATCACATTAGAATCCTTACATTAAAGTTATACTTTAAATTACATGAACCAATGTAAATTATTAATATAATTTAAAAAAAAAAACCTAATTTGAGGAAATTAGACATGGATGATTGTATAGTATTGTTTTCTTAGTTTTATAATAAATAATAAACAGTAGCTGTGATAAAAATAAAAATATTGGTCTCGAGAAAAGGGAATAATGTAATGATAATATTATAAGAATTATTATAGTGATATTTTTTGGGGAAGTATAAAAGCAATGGGAGAAGCGGAAGGAAGGGGAAAGAAAAACGAACGGTGGCGATAGAAAGGCAGAGTCTGATCTCCATCGTCTCCTCACTCCTCTGTTCTCCAGCGTCCATTTCCCGCGCCAATCACAAATCACATCACATCACTCAGGTACCAACACCTCACCACCACTTCCCCTTCTTTTTCTTTTCCATTACTTTTTTATTTTCCTCCCTCTCTCTCTCTCTCTATCCCACTCTAGGGTTTTCCTTCCCCCAATTTTACCATGTTTTTCCACCGTCTCCCATTAGGGTTCCGGCGACCATGGCCGATGCTCCCTCGAGTCCAGGCGGTGGCGGTAGCCACGAGAGCGGCGAGCACAGTCCCCGCTCCAATTTCCGCGAGCAGGACCGCTTCCTACCCATCGCCAACATCAGCCGCATCATGAAGAAAGCGCTTCCCGCCAACGGCAAAATCGCCAAGGACGCCAAGGAAACCGTGCAGGAATGCGTTTCCGAGTTTATCAGCTTCATCACCAGCGAGTACGCTGCTTCTCGTTTCTCGCGCTTTCATTTTTTATTATTTGGATTCACTTAAGTGCTGAATCAATGACTGAATCGAGCAAATGTTTCTCAGAGCTAGCGATAAGTGCCAGAGAGAGAAGAGAAAGACCATTAACGGCGACGATTTACTTTGGGCTATGGCCACTTTAGGTTTCGAGGAATATGTTGATCCGCTCAAGATTTACCTTGCCTCTTACAGAGAGGTAATTTTAGTTTACATTTATTTACCTGTGTTTACTTTTTTGTTTTCAGTTAGTCAATTAGTCTTCACCGACAAACCTGTAATATGTATACATCATTTGTAGATTGATACTTAATTGATTATTGTACATCATGCTGTTCTAGATTCTTGGGTTTAACACTGCTTTTCACTGATGTTTTTGTCCTTTTTTGTTTCTCGTGGCCGATTGTGAATGCGCAGATTGAGGTAATTTCAATCTTTGATAAATAGTTATTGCGCTTTGTCATTTTCTTTTCCATTTTGTATGTGTGTGTATACATTATGTTCTTTTTATTTATAAGCTTGCTTTTGAACCAGGGTGATTCAAAGGGTTCGGCCAAGGGTGGAGAGTCATCTTCTAAGCGAGATGTTTATCCTAATCCTAATGTCCAGGTGGAGAATGTAAATACATGCACTGCTAATGGTTGTGTTGCTGGAAATATTCTTTGAATACATAATGACATTGGCATCTGATGTTGGATTGTTTTGTTGTGGAATTGACAGCTTGCTCATCAAGGTTCTTTCTCACAAGGTGTTAACTACACGAATTCTCAGGTGATTGATTACTCTCTCTTATGCAATGTATCCCGTTTTTTCCTGAGCTTGGGGCGTAGCATTGATAAATGAAGATGGCGATATTTCTGTTTAATCTGACATGAGTGCAATGTTAGTATGAGATGTTGATCCTTCATTCACAAGAAATACTATTTATATTCCCTTTTCCTCCGTAAAGCTTCTTTATTTGGAGCTCAATTTAATTAGTTTCTCATTATGCTAGCTCTAGTACCATTTCGGATTTGCCTTTTGGAAATTTGAAGGCGTGTAGCAAAAGAGGGGTCCCTCTTAATAGCTGATAACTTGATTATGAATTATTTACACGAGTTCTGTTCAATTATCTGTTTCTCTCCTTTCTTGACTCTCTAATCCTTTTGATTTATAGGTTGTTCAATTCAATTTGTGGCCTATCTTAGAATACTTCTATCTTTTCTTACTATAAACATGAAAATGTAAAATTTTGGGCATTGGAAACTACTAAACTAGTCTTGTTAGAATTTTCCCACCTTTAAGAAATTGTACCCCTGCTAATTATTGAATACATTAAAGCTGTTAAGGCCCCTGTAGTATTTGAAGTTTTTCTTTGCAATTTTTGCATTGGGAATGAATTAGGTCTTTTGGGGTCTTGTATTGGTGATGGGGTGGTAGGTTTCTTTAGTGATTTCCGACCCCAAGGTAGGGTGGTAGTTTCACTATGCTTTCTTTGATAAAGCATGTACATATTTTCAAAGGTAGTGCTGTAACATTATGCAATTTACCTTGGTTATTACTTATAAATGAGATTATATGTGTCCTGCTAGTTCATGGTTAAAGTATGCACTATTTTAAAAAATTTCTGGATGTGAATCGAGGTTGTAGATGGAATATCTTTAACTAAGCTACAAGGTTACCTTATCCCCCAAGAAGTTAGATATATCGGACTTGGCTACCTTGTAGTAACGATTTAAACTGAATTTCAAAGCAAGGATTTTCAGTTCTTGAAATAAAAGATATGAAGGCTATTAATAAAGCGTGAATCGTGACATTATATGGATATTTTTTCTCTAGTTTGTGTAATGTTAACTCGAGCAGCATGTTTATGATATTGAATTTCTGATCTAATTTTCAGCCCCAGGGTCCACCACATATGATTGTTCCCATGCAAGGCCAAGAGTAGACATTGATCTTCCTGAAACATGTGTGATCTGAATGTCGGTGAAGCTTTATATGTACCCCTTGGCATACTGAATGCATTTTGTCTTATCTCGATACTGACATAAGGGGATGCTGGTTCCTGAGACCAGATAATATTTATTAAGGCTTGCGTTTATCTTTGGAAAAGAATCATTATTCATAAGTTATATTGTAAATGCTGGATCAATGCTTGTTTTATTCCATCAACAAGCGCCCTTGCAAAGACTGAAGTTGTAACTGATTGGAAGCATAAATTGGTATTATTCTTTTCCTTTCCATTTTATCCATCGGATGATGTTTCTATGTTTAAAATCCTTTCGTAGTAGATTTAATCGGATCATACACTAGGCGAGCTTTAGCTTCTCCTATCTATTTTACATGAAATGTATATTTCCACTGACCAAGGAATTCTGTGAGTTGACGTAAATGATTGCGTTAAATCCAAACTCTGAATCCTTCTTGAACTTGAATAAAATAGTTTTTATTTTTGGTGGAAATGAAATTGTCAGATTTTATTTATCTTTTCGACGGAAATAATTAATGTTCACTGGGGTTTGCTGACTACTGCAATTATTTTTCTGCTGGACGAAATTGGCTACCATCAAATTAAGTCATGCAATGTAGAATACTCAAGATTAAAATAAAAAACCCACTTTGATAGCTTGCATATAAAAGTTGGAAGAATACGGACATGAATTAACGTAAGTGCAAAAGGAAAATGCTTTGTTTTATACTAAATATACTATTTGACAATCTATTAGAACATAAAATAGTTTTAAAGTGTGTGTAAAAATTTACTGATGTCAAAATAATACTATCTTGTACAAAAGCAATAAATTATATTAAAATATTGGGTGAATTTTTGTGACATTGACTTACTGTTTATTTAGATTGGGTGGATTATTGTGACCATACTTATTTTAAAAGGTTAATAAATTGTTGTAATTATTGAATTTGATTAAGTTTAGGTTATTGAAAAGATATTTAAATCTAAATGGAGTCTTTTTCAGTTAGAAATGTGAGGGAAAAAAATACACCTAAATGTGCGTGTAAAAAAGTACAGTAATTTTTAGGTTCTTGAAGATGATATTTAAATTTAAATGGATTCTTTTTTAGTTAAAAAAAATTGATGTAACGGAAAAAAGAAAACTTAAATGTGTGTAAAAAAAATATTGTAATTATTAAATATGATTAAATTTAGATTCTTGAACATGACATTCAAATTTAAATGGAGTTTTTTTGAGTTAGAAAAAGATTGATGTAACGGGAAAAAGAAACGTAAATGTGTGTGTAAAAAATTATTGTAATTATTGAATTTAATTAAGTTTAGGTTCTTGATATTCAAATTTATTTAAATGGAGTGTTTGGAATCTTCAAAAATAGTTTAAGTGAATGTCTTTTACCCCTACAGGTTGTGTTTGATGGTTCATTTTTTGATCTCCGCTCTCCATCATGATAAATATGAGGACCAATAATGGTCCAATTCAGCAGGAACGAAGTTTGCCAACGAGTTTTTGATCTTGATTGAAACAAGACTTTTTGGGCAACTTTAAACTCCTTCTTAGTTGCCATTCTCTAGTCATGGAAATGTTTGGTCCTTTCTTCGTAGAAGTTAGTTTTCATAGCTGCAGCCTAATCTTTTCATGTTCTTGCAAGTGAAGCTTCCTTTCTTCTCTTACTTTCTCAAAATCCAAGTTGCATGCTTCGACAACCCAATATGACCCATGCTTAATATATATTGGTAGATGACATACCTTTTCAAAGATAACTTTGGAAGAAAACATCCTACAGTGCTTTGTAGGCAATTTTTGTGTTGAAAGAGTATCATTTAAGCGTGTGGCCCATAATCAATTTTTCCAAAATCTTTTTAATCTATTTATTAGAGATTTCAACTTGTCTATTTGTTTGGGAATGATAAGGTGTAACAACCTTATAAATCATTTCATACTCTTTAAGCAAATTTTTGAGTAACTTATTACAAAAATGTGTTATCTAGTTCCTAACTAGAGCTTGTGGTACTCAATCTACAAAATATATTGGTTTTAACAAAACTCATCACCATATAAGAATTATTAATTCATTGGTTATAACTTCATCTATTTGAAGACATAGTTTATATTAAAAAAATAAATAAATGTAACTAAATTACATTGAGAATGGTCTCCTTAAGTCAATATCTCAAACATCACATATCTTACAAAAAAAAGCATGGGTTGGTGGGAACATTTCTCGCCTAATTGTGATGGCCTTTTGTTGCCCTCTAATATTGCTCACAATTGGAATCTCCAAGCCTCTTTAAAAAAATGTAGGTCAATATAGAATGCAATCCAACACTCTTTTCCTTTATGTTCTAAAATGCTTACCAAAAGTCAATGAATGGTAAAAATCTAGCACATACAATGATACACACCTATGAATCACTTGATCACTACTAATACGCCAAAAGAAGGGGTCATCCCATGTTAAGTTGTGCAATATCATCAAGTTCGTGATTATGACATTTCTTCAACAAGACTTTGTATGTTTTTCATGCTTTGCAAAAATGTTTTTCTAATCATTGGAAAAAAGTTGCAATAACAACTTTGCCACTGATGTATTTGGATGGTAGGAAGAATATGGCTAGAAATTTTCTCTCCACATCTTCCTATTTTGTTAAGCTTTGGTTTGGATGAGATTGTAACCATATTTTGGCTATGCCTGTGAGTGAAAAAGGAAATAGTATGAGATAAACAACATCTTCATCATCAAAATTTGTCCCAAGAGTTCCACACAACTCAAAGAACGTGGCCAAATGGTTGAAAGGATCCTCTTGGTCTAATCTAGCAAACTAATTTTCTTGTTATTAGAGAGAGTAACACAAGCTTCATCTCCACGCCTTTGGTAGGTTTCATAATGCTCAAGAAGTGGCATGTCCCTTGCTATTGTGTGTAATCTCATGACAACCTCCTCTGGTTGTTTCCAGCAGCCATCATAATGAAGTAGTGTGCTTCTAAACTAATGTATGAAATTGCTGCTTCAGCGTGCGGTTGTTGCTGATGCTTTAGGAGTTTTTGTTTTTTGTTTTTTTTTGTTGCACTTATAGGTTTTATGTTCAATCTTTGGATCGAATAGTAAAACTTGTTTTTGTCGTTTCTTTTGCATACACAATAGCTCAAACAGTGGTGAACAACACAAATTTCCAGAAAAGTTATGTAGAAAAGTGTGCAAAAGCAATGTTACGGTAAAAAGATAAAATATATCAACTTAAGTTCAAGTAACTACAAAATTATACAATGATCAACCTAGTTTAGAACATATTTTCTTAACATAAATCCCGACAATGGCGCCAAAAACTTTATTGGGTTCTCACGCAACAACCAAATATACCAACCAATATATTAAGTGGTTTATAGTATACCAAGTATCGTATCCATAAGGATTTGACAGAAAACACGATGTTTAAACTAGCTTTATTTGATATAACAGTAACAAGGATTCTGAAGTGAATAAAACATGTTTGTTTTATGAAATAGAGTAAACGACGTTGAAAAACAGTTTGGATTGTAAAACGAGTGACTTTCAAATGATTAAATTGTGTTCAAGTTCGACTCCACCACTTTTCCCTCTCTTGTACCAAATATATATTAAATATGGTGTTCCGAATGAGCAAGTCCTAACAGTTCTCTTAAATATAACTCTAGGTCCATTCCTGATACTTAGAGCCTAGGATCACCAGACTTCAGTGCGATTCCTCGGTGACTTCTTGAATGGATCACCTGTATTAAGATCATAACTCTATATCCAATTGTAACCTTAGATATATTCCTAGCATCTAAAAACATTAGGGAGAATTGATCAGACCACAACATAAAATTAGTTTCCATTCAATCCCAAGCTAGTGAAATAAGATGAGTGATTAATTCTTCCAACAAGAACCATAAATCAATTAACAAACTTAGGATCAAAAGCAAACATCAAGCGAGTTTAAAATGGTTTACATCTCACTCCAACACCTAGGAGATTTATCTCCTCATAATGAGTGGAAAGAAGTTAATACATGGAAGAAACTCCATCTCCTAGTCCTCTCAAGATGTTCTTTAAAATACAGAGAAAGTGTGTGAGAAGACTATCTAAAGACTCTCTTAAGACTATCTTTATATCTCTCTAAAAGAGTCTATAAAAGTTCTCCAAAAGAAATCTCCTAAAAAGTCTCCTAAAATAGAGGTTAAATCTTGGTTTTATAAACTCTTACAGCGTGACTTCATCGATGGCTTCCATGGCTCCAACCGTAAGGTTCCTCCAAGGTGGGTTTCTTCTATGGCTTAAGCTGTGCATTTCTAGGTTGAAGCCTCTTGAGATTACTTCTAGTTGAAGGATTCTTCATGGCTTGAGCTTCAAGTTAGGGCTTGAAGTTTCATTCCAATGTGAGTTTTCTTTGTTTGGATCAAGCCCCAGCTTTTAGGTTTCAGCTATGCTGAAGTCAGTTTGCTACAAAATGCTCATAATTTCTTTGTTTTCTTCATATTTTAACTTTGATTCTTGAATTTCTTCAAAACCTTCAAAACAAGTAAAATTGAAGTGATTAACATAAATATTTAATATAATCAAAGTAAGATAAGTGTTAAATCATTATCAAAACTAGCTCATATTAGACATTTATCATGGTCACATGTGCAAATGCCACCACCATAGCTCTATTGCAAATTCAAGATCCAATGCCATCATAAGTCCACACCTCTCTCCTTTATTCTTTCATCACCTTTGTAGGTTTGATATCACCGTTCCATACATTAACTTTCTCCTTTATGCCTCTATGTGAATGTTGGAGCATTTACGAAATCTATGAATGAGGGTGAAAGAATGGAAAATGTGGAGTGTGAAATTTTCTATGCTAGTTATGGCAATAACCGACATAGAATGTGAATTTTCTATGTATCTATGTCAGTTCCAAAATTGGAATAAAAAACATTTTTTAACCTTTATAGGTTGTATTAATATGCATTATTATTTTGGTGGTTATTTTCAATTTCACTTAGGTCGTCAATGCGTCTTTATACACCAAATCAATGTTAGAAAGGATAAATCCAACTACCATAAATTATATTACCATTTATATCTTCGTTCATCATTAGTTGGGTTTAAAAAGGAACATAAATGAGGTTACAATCATTAATTAGAATATTAAATGATTTACTAATTTTGGTTTAATAAAAAAGAAAAATAATGAGGCTACAATTATTAATTAGATTAATAAATGATTATTTATTTTTGGTTTGTTATTAAATGATATTTATTTATTTATTTATTTTGTAATCTATTGGAGTGGAACCCATGAAGGGTTCATGTTGAGTACAATTGGTATCAGAGCCAACGGTTTAGATCTGGTGATCAAGCTTAGACGAGTACGTCCTTCCATGGTAATGTGAAGCCTTGGCAGGTGACTGTTAATTAAGACTCCGACAAGTGTATCGAATCGTATCAAGTAATATAAAATGCTAAGACCAAGTATCGTATCCCAAACGACTCACGACACTAAACATTTATGTGATTACTCAACTAATTAAAACTTAAGAAGAACAATTTTTGGGGTTTTGAATGCAAATGCAATAAAAATAAACATGAATGCAAATGCAATAAAAATAAACATGAATGCAATTTGATCAATTGAGGCTAAACACAACAATGAATGGATGATGCTGATAATATGAGATGAGTATGTTGTTAGGATTTAGATTTCACCAAGTTTACTCTCATGTATATACGAATTCTACTTCTTCATTAATGTCAATGTCACTCTCTAAAATACTTAAAACCCGATTCCTTAGCAAAGAAAGCCTATCCTTAACTATTAGTTCATACAATTCCTAGCATTCCTAATAATTAATTCTGAAGAACAAAAACTTAAGACAACCAGAACTCATACCCCCATTCCTGAGCAATACTGCTTCTGGGAATAATTCTCTGGAACATGAATTGTAAGATACCTTCCGGTACTCATGCAAATCATACATCATGCTAATGAATGAGTTAAACACAACAAGCAATATGCGAAGAAGAATTACCCTAACAATTAATGAAAGAAGCATAAATAATTAAGAATTAATTCAAAATACATGAGAGTTCAAGAGGTTACATATTTCCCCAACAACAAATAAGGTTTAGTTCCCCATCATCATGGAGAAACTAGATGAACAATGAAAGAATGAAAGAGATAGAAAAACCCTAGAAAGAGAAGAGGAGAGCTGTCACATCCTCATATCTACCCTTAAGGAAAAGGAGAGCTGCCACATCCCCAAAATCTACCTCCAAGGGTTGAAAAGTGTGTTTCTGTGCTCAAGCCATCAAAAGATACAATCCCTAGGATGAAACTCAGATTACTCAGAGTCGAAGTCCTGGAGGCAAAGGACGATGAAGCCGAGGACGAGGTGTACGTGGCCAAGGTAATTTTGAGAATGATAGTAAAGAGCAAACCAGTCAGAAAAATTGGCGTGACCAACAACAAAATAAAGGCCGAGGAGATCAGTCAAGAGTGAAGTGTTTTAAGTGTGGCAAGTATGGACACTATGTAAATAAATGCAGATTGAGGAAGTGTTACAATTGTGGTAAGTCCAGTCATATTGCTAAATTTTGTCGAGCTGAGAAGAAAAGTGGGAGAAACATTCTTACGAAAGAAGAAGATGAAGAAGAGATGAGGATTCTGTTGGCGTCAAAGATCTCAAAGTCGAAGGTGGAGAACTCGGATGTTGGACCATGCTTGAAATCAAAGACTGAGGAGATTTCCACAAACTCGGTATTGTATACAGATACTAGAGTAACCAATCACAAGTGTGGAGGTGAAACTTTCTTTGATAAGCTCACCAAGGTGGAGGTCGAATTTGTGTCTTTTGGAGATAACTCCAAGGTGGTCGTGAAAGGGTGTAGAACGATCCGACATATGCAGAAGGATGGATGAGTTGGGGGGATTAGAGACGTTTACTATATTCCTAAGCTGAAGAACAATATTTTAAGTGTGAGTCAATTGTTGGAAAAATGTAACTCAATTTTAATAAAGGACTAGGTACTATATTTGAAGGATAAAATTGGTCATATAGCTAGGGTAAGAATGAAGAAAAATCAGATGTATAAACTAGAGTTGTAGATCTTGTAGAAGAGGTGTTTGAAGGTGGACATGAAAGATGAAGTTATGATATGTCACTTCCGGTTTGGACACCTTAACTTTGGAAGCTTGGTTGACCTCTCAAGGGGAGAATTAGTACTCGGATTACCCGGTATAGAATTTGAGAAGAAATTTTGTGAAGAATGCATGCTCAGAAAACAGTAAAAAATGAAGTTTCCAAACTCGGCCATGTACAAGAAAAAAGAGCAACTCGAATTGGTACACACCGACTTATGTGAACCTATTACTCCTATCTCATTTAGTGATAAAATGTATTTCATCTCATTTATAGATTATTTCTCTAGGAAAGCCTAGGTGTATTATTTACATGAGAAGTCAAAAACATTAGGGGAATTTAAGATGTTCAAACTGATGGTGGAAAAGGAAACTGATAAGAAAATTAAAGCATTAAGATCCGACAGGGGAGGTGAATTCACATAAGCAAAGTTTAAGGAGTATTGTGAAGAGCAAGGGATAAGACATTTTGTTACAACTCCATATTCACCACAACAGAGTGGTGTGATAGAGAGGAAGAATAAGATTATTCTTGATATGGTTCGAACCATGCTTAAAGGGAAAAGTATGTCAAAGGAATTTTTGGCGGAGGTTGTGCAGTGTGCTATGTATGTACAAAACAAGTGTCCACATTCGAAGCTGGATGAAATGACACCATAGGAAGCATGGAGTGGAAGAAAGCCAAGTGTCAAACATTTTCAAGTTTTTGGAAGCATAGCTTAAGGAAATGTCCCAGGTCAAGTCAGAACAAAACTTGATGACAAAAGCAAGAAGTATGTTTCCATGGGCTATGATCAACAAGCAAAAACTTATAAGTTGTAGAACCCGATTTAAGGCAAAATTCTGGTAAGTCGAGATGCCCAAGTAAATGAAAACAGTGAATGAAATTGGGTTGACTTGAAGAAAAAGCCTTCAAAAAGTATGATTTCTAGGAGAGAGAACTCAAATACTAGGTGATCAGAGATCACATATGAAAGGGTGAATGAACATGATGAAGAAGAATACAATCCTATGAGGCCTAAATTTCAGAGTCTAAATGACATTTATAACTTCAATGATGAGTTACATGTAATATGTCTATTGACAGGTGTAGAAGATAAAGAATTTAAAGCTACCAACATCATTTAAGAATTAAGAAAGTTGATCGAAATAAAAGAAGAAAAAATTTAAATTTATGGAACAGTTTTGTTAAATAAACTTAAATTAAAAAAAGGGTTAAAAAAGTGTAATTTTAGTTTATTAATGTAATGTTTAGTCAGTTTGAACCAAAGAGATATTTTTTAGTTAGGTTTTTAATAGAATTCAACTGGCATTCGATTGCTTTGGTTTTATTTATTTTTAGTAGCATAACAATGACTGATTCGAAAAGCAATATAGGTAGTGAATTAGATATAGAATATTATATTTCAGTTTTCATTTAAATTGGTTATTATATTTTGTAAAAGGCCCGAGCCTTCTGTAGTGTTTTTTTTTTTTTAACAATTCATTCAAACTCCTTACGAACTCTTTCTCAGTTTAGTGCAACAGTATTTCTTTCTAAAGATTTTCAATTTCTGCCAAAGATGAGAAAGACCGTGTCATTGAAACCTCTCCTGTGTTGAGGGCCAACCCCTTAATTTTCATGAGAACTCTTGATTGAGTCAACAGTTACCATACAACAAAACAAGAACAACCTTGGTAGGAGACGGTGACCATCTTTCAGCAATGGGGGTTTGGACATGAAGTAAGGTTGGTAGTCTCTGATTTGGTCAGCATAGGTTAGGGGAACTAATTCTAACATTTATTCTTATATTTTTATTTAAATACTTAGTTAAATTTAAATATACATTTTATTTATCTATTATGTCAACTTTAAGATATATTTTCAAGATTTATAGTTGTCGATTTTACTTTTCCGTTTTTTTAAAGTGTTTTCCATTTTAATATTTGCAATAACAATTTTGATTTGGCAGTTGAGGCAATTCCTTTGTTTGAGACTGCTTTTACAAGATGTGGTTGAGATGGAGTGAACATCTCAAGTTAGAATCATTTTACTTTTAAGGGCCCTTGGTAAGTGGTCATAGTATTTTCCCTCTCAATTTTAATTATTTTCAGCTGTACATGCATGATATTGGTAAGTGAAGCACCCACTCTTTCTAGTGTTGCAAATAATCACAGAGGACTTCCTTAATTAACACCACCTCCTACGTACCCTGCAATACCTCAATAACATCTTAGTCATTTCTATTATTAAACGTTTTAAATTTTCGTTTCTACTTTTCTTCTCGATGCTCTTAATTAGTTATATTAAGTCTCTACATATTGAAGGATTTCATCAAATCAGGCATGGAACCGCTGTGTATTTATATAGGATTTTGGTTTTCGGAATTGCTTATGAGGTAGAAATGAGTGTGTTTGTAAGATCTTTTTATTCTTTAGATTTGATGTTTTTTGTTTCAGCATTTCATCACAAATATACGATTTTCAATTGCCATGTTTCAGCAATTGATCACAAAAAAGTTATCTTTTGTTTCTATTTTTATTATTATATTTTTTTCATGTTAAAAGAAAAGGTTTGAGTTGATTCTGACTTACAGGATTTTTGAGATATTTAGTTCTGTAAATTTTTTTAATAAAATTTTTTAACCTTATGAATTTTTTTATCCCATCGGTGAACTAGGATCAAATCCTATGAAATAGACTATTTGAACAGGTCTACTCATTATATTGTCAACAAATTAAGATGCATCTCATGGATCTATTTAGTGAATTTATAAAAATGTGAGTTATAGTAAGATATTTATTATTTTCCCCTCTTCGTAATGATAAAAAAAAAGACATACAATGAAATATAAGGTAATTAACATGAAATGTTTTTAAATTTATCTGTAATCATAGATAAAACTTTGTTGGAAATCAAGACGTGAGTCAACTCACTAGTGCAGAATTGATCTTTAACGTCACCCCATAGACGTCCGTCCACCAAAACTCCAACGTAAATAATTGATCGGTGGCATAAATGTAAATAATTGAGTGTGGAGACGTCCGTCCTAGAGGGGACCGGACGTCTATAATATAGTAGACGTCCGACCCCTCTAACAGACGTTCAAGAGCCTGACGGGAGAGTTGACGATTCGGCCTCTTGAACGTCCGTCCTAGAGGGGGACGGACGTTTATTATATATAGACGTTCGTCCCCCTCCAGGACGGACGTTCAAGGGCTGACAGGGTAGGTGAACCCATCAGTCTCTTGAACGTCCGTCCTGGAGGGGGACGGACGTTCAAGGGCTGACAGGGTAGTTGAACCCATCAGTCTCTTGAACGTCCGTCCTGGAGGGGGACGAACGTCTATATATAATAAACGTCCGTCCCCCTCCAGGACGGACGTTCAACAGGCTGACGGGTTCACCTACTCTGTCAGCCTCTTGAACGTGAACGTCCGTCCTGGAGGGGGACGGACGTTTATTATATATAGACGTCCGTCCCCCTCCAGGACGGACGTTCAAGGGCTGACAGGGTAGGTGAACCCATCAGTCTCTTGAACGTCCGTCCTGGAGGGGGACGGACGTCTACTATATATAGATGTCCGTCCCCCGCCACAACGGACGTTCAAAAGACATTTAAAATAAGGACATACACACCAAAACGCGAACCCGCGAGGAGTTATATATGCGACCCGTGAGAGTTCCCTCTGCGCCTTGCATTTCCAGGTTGGTTTTTATCTGTTTTGGACCATTTAATCTTACTTTTATTCCGATTAAATTGTTTAGTGATGAAATATCTTTCATTTGGACCGATTAAAAATCGTTTTCGGTGCATTTTGGTGCAGTTTGTTGCGTGTTCTTGAGCGGCGTTTTTTGACCTACGTTTTAGGTCGTTTACTCCTCCATCTTCCTCCATTTTCACATTAATAAAAATGAGAAAGTAAACATTATATAAAAATAAAAATAAAAATTCATTAATTTATTATTGTTTTTGGTAATAATTGTCAATCTATTAAACTCAAATCTCATTGTATCTTCCAACAAAACTTTATAAAATTAAACTAAAGTCATTCCAAACTAAAGGTTCACAATGTGTCTGGTCCTTTTCAGGATCTACCAACATTCATAGAACTTATAGCAACAGTTCATACTGTGCTTGCACGTCCTGCTTACCATTATATTTGTTCCTTACCACCTGTACATAATTGGGTGTCTATTCTATTCCAAAATAGTTTTTAATACCAACTAAATTTAACAACATATAATTCATATTTTTAATACATAATACACAAAGCCAAACATAATCTCTTCCTCCTGCTCCCCAACACAATTTATAATGACAAATTAAATAATTTAAGCTTCATTTTACATCGATCAAATAAGGACATTAAAACAATAAAATACGAACACTGCATACAATAACAAAACATTAAACCTTATACCACATCATAATAAAATGAGGACACATTAATGAAATGACTCTATTGGTAATTACTGATAAATAATTTTGTAATTTTATATATTTTAATATGTAACGTGATTTAAATATGCATACATAAATTATTTTAATTTTACATTAATATTAGTTCTTCAATTACGTTTATATAAACCATTATACAATATCAATCAATAAATAAACTCTTAATATCAGTTATAAAATACACTTTACAAAAATATTGATTTTGTCATGCATAGTAATACATGCATTATTTGCAGTACGTTTTTCTTAGTACATACTTCTCACCTTTTATTGATTTGATTTAGTTTATTAAAGTTGGAGGTAGTAAGTAATCTAGTGAAATATGTTCATCTGGCTGTTGATACATATTCCGGTGTTTCGGACGATAAAAAATTATGCTAGATTTCAGTAAGATATAGATTTAGATTTTGCTATACACACTTTTAAGGAATTCATCAAGCTATCTAGTAATTCTTTCAAAAACATTTATGCACAATTGTGTGGTTAATTTTTCTCTTTTAAAGTTTTTTAATCCAAACTAGGCTAAAAAACCCTATGATTATTGAAGTTATTAGGAAGATGCCTCTTGCCGGATCAAAATTATTACTAATGGGGCTGGCTGAGGTTGTCTGGATCATTTTTCCTGTGGTGACATTTTCGGAGTAGTTCGGAGAGGTATTTAGGATGTTTCTATTCTTATTTCGCAATCCAAAATGTTTTAATCATTAATAATGAGTGTTATTTTAGTTGAGATATCTTGAGCTAGTGGTCATATGCCTTTGTGGTTAAAATGTGATTTTTTTTTGTTTCAAGCCTTTTCTTTCATTTAAATTGTTCTGTGGTCAATTAAAGGAAAATCAGAGAAATTCATGAAGAGTTATATATCATGCTATGAAGTTTATAGTAGCTCACAATTTTTATGAAAGAAATAATTTGCTTATAAGTTTGCAAATTTAGAAATTAATATAAATAAATAAATTTGTTAGTGGAAAAAATAATTTTTAAACTGTTCAACAAAATACTTTTAAATCATATTAATTTGTGTAAATCATATTATTTTGTGGAAGTTTTTTATAACTTCTTTAAAAATAACTTTATATGATATTAATAGAATGTTAGATATATTCAAGATATTAAGTTAATTTTAAATTAATCTACATTTGTTAATAAAATCTTTTAGTACTTATTACACCATTTATATGTGATATGTCATGTGTATGCTTACACATTTATGAAGAGTTGAAGACAACTATGGAAGATGGGCCTAGACTCTTTCTCTTGGGTTATCTTAAGCCATCATGAAGCTTTAGTAGAGTAAGAATAATTTTGGGCCTTGTATTTTAGATTAAGTAGCCTATATTTTATTTGGGCTTTATATTATGGGCCAAGTAGTATAGATTTTATTTGGGCTTTGTTTATGAGCCTAGTAGTGTAGAATTTCAATTGGGCCTTGTATTTTAGGCCAAGTAGAATAAGATTCTGACCAAACAAGTCAACAAAAAGCCAAGGCCCAAAGTTGACTATGCTTGGATGTCCAAAATGGGTGTGTTGACCAAGGGGTCAACATTTTGGCTAAGCTTGGAGAACAAGGGAGAAGAATTTCTTCCTAGACATGTGGAAGCTTCCCATTGGAGAGTTTTCCTCCTAGTTAGTGGCCATGTGTGACTCTAGGAATGGAGAGTTTTTCCATAGGTAGTGGCCACTTGTCTCCCTCCTATTGGAGAGGATTTCTCCCTAATCTCCAAGACAACCAAGGTGACTCTTTATATTAAAGTTTCAACCCATTTTGAGACACCTTAGCCTATAAGCAGAGGTGCTCTCCATCATGTAATCACCTTTGATTTAGAGTAAAGTTATGCTGCCATTTTTGTGCCATACTACTCTTTTATGGTCACCCTAAGATAGGGCAACCCAAGTGGCCTCCTCTAGCCACCTTCCTCCAAGAGTTGGCCTAACCTCTCTTAGAGAACCACCAAACACACCTTCCATCACCATTCAAACATCTAAAACCATGACAACCTCCACCTGATACCACCACCATTCCGCATTACATCTAAAACCTTGAGCATCTTGTTCTTGTTGGCTTGGTTGCTTCTAGATTTGGCTTATCGTAGCTAAAGCCTTGCCATCATTTGGTATCAAGAGCCTTGGTTCTTGAAAGAGCTAAGTTTCTTGGTCTTCACCTTTTGTTATTTCCTTGTTGTTTAATGTTTTCCTTACTTGTCTTGTTGTGTTTTTTTTTCCATCTATCATTGTTTTTTTTGTGGAATTAAATTGCATCTAGCCTAGTTATCCAAAAAATACGTAAAAATACTCAAATGAAAGCCCTTTGAGTCTAATTTCAAACACAAAAAATCATTTCATTTGGAGGGCTTGGAGTTAAAAAGTTTGATGTGCCACTCTATATTCATATAATTCCACTCTCAATTTTGCTAAGTTAATATAATCGATTCTAAGTAATAAAGAATCGATTTAAAGCATTATAAATTAAGAAATGCAAATGAGCTTTTAATGATTATTTATTGTCATATTAATGACAACGTGGCTGGATATTGATCACACGTTCGTTAAAATACTAAAAACAAAGAAATAATGCATGAGAGGGGTCAAATTTATTTTTCTAGTAATGTTGATCATAATATTTTTTGATATCATAATCATTTATACAATAACTAATTATAATTATTAAATTATTCAAAATAATTTATTTGAATGTGGCCAATAAAAGTTGTTCTAAGAGTTCGTTTGATCTTTGATCGTCGTCGACTTTTTAAATTCGAGTTTTTTTATAAACGCTTATGTGGTAGTCGTGATCGGTCCGTTTCAAATATACAGACCAATAAAATAGTGACACATAGTCTATTGTGAAAAAGTTGTTAACATATCGTTGGTTCATAAATTTTTTTTGTTCTAGTCGAATTTTGACAAATATCTTTAATGATCTGACTCGTCCGTCTCGACTTTGTTAAATTTTTCTGGAGGTTCATACGACAAAGATGGAAACGCCACAATATAGGTATAAATGTTTAAGGCACCTAAGAAACCCTAAAAGAAATATTTGCCACAAAGATGTTAATCTTTGATAAGAATTAGTGTAAACCATAGAACCAAAAGAATTGTCCCTCAACATTGCAAATTCATATTTATGACTTCCAAAATGTCTACATATGTATTTGGTGTCCCTATATATAGGTATAAATGTTTAAGGCACCTAAGAAACCCTAAAAGAAATATTTTCCACCAAGATGTTAATCTTTGATAAGAATCAAAGTTGTAAACCAAGAACCAAAAGAATCCTCTCTCAACATTGCAAATGCATATTTATGACTTCCAAAATGTCTACATATGTATTTGGTGTCCCTATATATAGGTATAAATGTTGAAGGCACCTAAGAAACCCTAAAAGAAAGATTCGCCACAAAGATGTTAATCTTTGATAAGAAAAATACAATTTATTTTATTTCCTATACTAATTATTATTCAGGAGATAGTCCTCTATCCTACCTTTGGCTCGGGTCAGCCCATCCCTACCTTTAGCTTAGGCCGACCTGTTTCGACCTTCAACTTATGTTACTTTGTCTTGACCTGTAGTCCTAATCTCCCAAAATTCATTTTGGGTCCACCAGTCTCCACCGTCAAACTTAACCTGCCTTAATCTTCGACCCAACCCATTCTGTCTTAATTTTTGGTGTAAATTTGTCTGACTATTCTTCATACACGATGTCTCTTCTCGATCTTTAACTTAGTGTGATTCATCTCTGTTGTTAACTTGTCTACATATTTTTTCTAACTGACCTATCTCATCTTTTGTCCACAATATGCTATCTTAACCTTCAGTTTATCAGTCAACTTAATTTTTTCTCAAACTTAAAGTATTATAATTTAAAAATCGATCAAAGTCTTTTAGTATAATCATACCTATCTTTAGCCTAAAAACATTCATTTCAAATTACTTTTAATAATATAATAATATTTATTTTGATTTTAATTAATGTGATCTATAACTAAAAACTCAATTCTCATAAAATATTATTATTATCATTTTCCATATGAAATTAAATTAATATTTTAAAGAAACAAAATTTTATTCTCTTTAAATTTCACCGACAAATCGTTCTTATATTTTATAATATATAAATATTATAAGATAAATTTACACAAATTTATAATATAAAAATACCAAAAATATTGTAAATCTTATCTTAAAATATAAAGGTAATTGTGGGTTATGGGAGGTTTATAAAAGAAAAAAAGCACAGAAAAGGGCAGGAAGTTGAAGAAGAAAACCTTAAATATCCGTAACGTTGCATTTCTAATGGGAGGTTATCTTAAAATGTAAAATCTTATATTAAAATATAATGGTAATGGGAGGTTATGAGAGGTTTTATAAAGGAAAAAAGAAAAATAGAAGGGCACGAGGATGGAGAATAAAACGTCAAATATCCATGGAATTCGACGTATCCTTTATCTTTTTTCAAACTCTTTGTCTTCTGGGGACAATTAGTACGTCGATGCCCACTATAATTCGACGTCTCCTTTGTATTTTTTAAGCTGAGAAGTTGAAAAGTTATTAAGAAGTCTAGATTGTGAAAGACGTTCCTAGAATTCTATTCAGAAATGGCTTCTCCATCGTCATCATCAAGAATAAAAGAGAAGGTTGCCCGGGTTAAAAGAAACGCAAACCCATATGGATGGATAAGTGATCCAGAGATCTGAGAAAAGTTTTTATACTAGACACATTTAAAAAATGTAGTTCCTCACAAGTATTATGACCCGCAATTATTCAAGAAAGAAGGGTTCCTTTCTCAAGAATGAATTGCATATCAAGGGCTTATTGATTTTGTGCAAATGAAAGAACATTGCTCTCCATATTTGGTTGAGGTTTTCTACACAAACTTGAGGGTTGTAAATGGGGTCATTCACTCAAGGGTAAAAGGTGTTAACATTACTATTGAGGATAATGTTTGGTTAGATATTGCTGGACTGAAAGCTGAAAGGTTTGGATCTCATATTCGTGATTCTAAGTCAAACAAATATGGCTAACAAAGAGAGCTATATATAAACTGCTTAAGATATCCAAGAAGGTACAAGGTGGATAAGTAGTACCTGCATGGTGACTTAAATAAGGAGGAGAAAATTATTGCTTATGTCCTGACTTGGCTACTACTGCCTGGAAGATTGAACGAGGACAAAATGTCAACAGAAGATGTATTTATGTTGAATGCTGTCAAGACTAGAATCCAAACCAATTGGGTTACGGTACTAAAAGACCACATGATCGCTGTAGGAGATAATTATGCACACAAATTGCCATATGGAGTATTTATCAGCAAGGTGCTCTAACTCCAAGGAGTAGATGTATATGAAGAAGAAAGAATTGTGTGCAGAAGGTCACAAGAAATTGGTATACCATGTTTGTCATCTATTGGGCTGAAAAGGACTGTGAATGGATGGTTCTTCACTGATGAGCAAACTGTTGGAAGTCCACCTACTCGTGATCAAGATCATACTGAAGATTCTGGTGATGAATATTCAATGGAATCTTCTTGATAATAATAGGGACTACTTTTCTATGTTTTTTTTTTTAATTTTGTAATCATGGCTATTAAGCCACCTATTGTTTCTATATTTCGTTTGATTTTATTTTGAAATGAAATAAAGATTTATTTTAGTAAAGGATCTGTGAATTGTGCATGTTGATTGTATTGTGTGTAGACTAACCCTCAATCTTGTTGAGAAGAGAAGATTATGCAGTTCTGATATTGATCAAAAACTGATCACTGGTTAAAAGTGCAAATTTTAGTACATTGCTAACTTGAATCAATTAAGGAAGAAGTAAAAAGAAAAAAAAATTCATGTATGATTTTAAAGAAAAAAGAATCATTAGAGCGCTAGCTTTTGCTATTGGCGGAAGAAAAAAATGTCGAAGCGCTATCAAATATGACGTTATATTAATGTGGAGTTAAGAGCACACCATTAATGCTCCCAACATAATTCAATTTCCTTCATGTCACTTTCCCGCAACCTTCGACGTTCTATGAGAGGGGAAAAACAAAATATATCCAAATGTACGATACTTTTTGATTCATGGAAATGTACTTCATCGAAATGTACTTTTTGATCCAAATTGTTACCAATGAGGAGCATTGGTACTTTGAAGATAAAAGATTTTTGATGATGCTGCAAGTGATAAAACTCGAATAATCAAGTTATAATTGTTTTAAAAGAACTTTTGTAGCTTGCAAATGTATTAGGAAAGATTTCAAACATGGAAAACTTAGAAATTTCGTAGCCTTAAAATAGTTACGCATATAATCGATTATGTGGTGGTAATAATCGATTATCATGAGCTTTCTTGAAAAACCATTTCGCTATGGAATAATCGATTATTACTTCAAACAATCGATTATCACTGGTCCTGATGAGAACTGCACAAGTCCCTGGAATAATCAATTGTTTCTCAGGATAATCGATTATCACTTTTTGAAAAACCATGTAACGGACATAAATAATCGATTATCACTAACAATAATCGATTATCACTGGCAGTTGTAATCTGTCTTTTCAACTTCTGACCAATTGTCTATATATAGTTGTTTTAAAACCCTTAGTGGGTCAACTCCAAGCTTTTTAAGAATACAGTGAAACTGAGGAAGTTCTAAAAAGTTGGTTCATTGCATTGCCTGGTCTCGTGAATAGGAGAAGCTCGCGCTTTGTGTGTCAAAGGTCGGAGCAGTTCTGTTCGAGTTGGCAACGCTGCTATCTTCTGGTTCCTTGGTCGAAGGAAGATTCTGACTACACTGTTCCGGTTCATTGGTCAAAGGAAAGTGTGGTTGCTCGCTTTCGGTTCGTTGGTCGAAGGAAGCACCCTTCCGGTTCGTTTATCGATGGAAGGTTTTATCATTATAATTCTCTTTCACTCTATTGTAATCTGTTGAACTTTTTTTAGTGAAAATCGTTAATTAGTTTTTATAGTGATTAACAACTGGACGTAGAATCTTTTGATTCGAACCAGGATAAAAATTCTGTGTGTGAAGTTTTCTACTCCTTACACTCATTATAATTTCCGAACATCAACTGTTCGATAAATTTTCTAAGAAAATAAATTTTCTAAAATGGACTATCGTAACTTGAGTTGTGACCTAAACACACTTTCCGCTTATTTTATTCCGCTGCGCGACTCTATGATACCGGTTGTACTGATACCGACAATTGGTATCAGAGCTTGCTTTGATATTTTTTCAAACTTTTGCGAAAATGGCCGGTCATCAAACTCAAGTGTATGCTGAAGGTGCTTCCATCAACCGACCACCACTTTTTACTAGTGATAACTATGCATTCTGGAAAGTTATAATGGAGACATCTGGGAAGTTGTACAAAATGGTCCTTATATTCCAAAAACTACGGTTGATGGTGTAAATGTAGAAAAACCATACTTTAACTGGACTGTTGAGGAAAATAGAAGAGTCCAATTTGGTATTAAGGCTCGTAATATTATTTCATCTGCTGTTGTACTTGATGAATTCTATAGAATTTTAGTTTGTAAGATAGAACAGGAAATATAGGAGGTCCTTAAAGTCACACATGAGGGTACAATTGATGTGAAACGCGCAAGGAAGAACACGCTCATCCAGGAGTATGAGATGTTCAGAATGCAGTCCAGAGAAAACAATCTCAGATGTTCAAAAGCGCTTCACTCACATTGTGAACCACTTGACAGGGTTGGGTAAGACTTTTGACACTGATGAATTAAATGTAAAAATATTGAAATCCTTGGACAGGTCTTGGCAACCAAAGGTGCTTGCCATCTCAGAGTCTCAAAACCTCACTCAGATGTATATGGCGATTCTGTTTGGAAAGCTTCGTGAGCACGAGCTTGAGTTGAAAAGATTAAATGTAGAAGAGGATCAAGGAAAAAGAAAGACACTTGCCTTTAAATTTGAAATTTCTAAGGGAAAAAGTTCAAGAAAAATTGAAGATGATGATTCCAATGATGAAGAAAACATGAGCCTCATGATAAAGAAGTTTGCAAAATTCATGAGAGCAAAGGGAAATGATAAGTACCATGAAGAAAGAAAAGAAAATCAAGGTTCTCCATCAAGTGTCAAGTGCTATGGATGCAGAGAAAGAGGACATGTGAAAACTGATTGTCCTAAGAACAAGAAAAGTGAAGAAAAGAAGGAAATAAGATTTCCCAAGAAAAGCCTACATAGCATGGGAAGAAAACACTTCTAGTTCTTCAAGCGCCAGTGAATCAGATGAGGAAGCAAATCTCTATCTAATGATAGACTTAGAAGATGCAGGAAGCCAAGTAAGTGATTTTAGTTTTGAGTTAAGTGATGAATTTGATTTACAAAAGGAATTTCTTGTATTGTTAAATGAATATGAAAAACTAGATGCTCTCATAAAATTCTAAAAAATGATTTTAAAGATTTGCAAACTAAATATGACAAAGCTTTAGATGAAGAAGTGGTATTAAGAAATAAAGTTAGTTATCTAGAAACTAAACTGTTTGAGTCTAGTGCAAATGAACAAACTGTCGAATGTTTATCTTGTAAAAGTCATATGTTTGATATTGACATTCTTGAAAATTTACTTGCAAAGGCTTCCAACTCTAACTTAAATGCTAAAACTACTTTTAAAAGAAGCAATAATGATAGTAAGAACATGCATCATCCCAAAAAGTCTAAAATTAAAAGAACTCGCAGAGTTTAGGTTGAAAAAGGGACTTTTGTGAAAAATAAGGTGCCTGATGTTTGTTGTTTTTATTGCATGAAGCATGGTGATACATCAAACAAATGCAA
Source organism: Vigna nakashimae (assembly GCA_034642375.1). NCBI lineage: Eukaryota > Viridiplantae > Streptophyta > Magnoliopsida > Fabales > Fabaceae > Vigna > Vigna nakashimae. The sequence continues at coordinate 29,618,447 of CM067765.1, forward strand.
CATTAAATATTTTTGAATTCCAAATGAGAAATATGCATGGGTTAAAGTTATGAAATGATGTTTGATTGTATGAACTAACCCCAAGGACCCATAATGAGATTGGGGACCTAAAATTACTCAACTTGTTTTGCAGGAATCTACTAAGTCAAAGAAGTCATTGTGGTATCTTGGCAGTGGTTGTTCAAGACACATGATGGGTGACAAGAAAAGGTTCATCTCGTTTGAGAAAAACAAGCAAGGATTTGTAACATATGGGGATAACAACAAAGGTAGAATTGTTGGAACTGCAGATATTGAAGGAGGAAACACGTTGACAATAAAAGATGTTTTATACGTTGAAGGTGTCAAATACAATCTCCTAAGCATAAGCCAATTATGCCACAAAGGTCTCAAGGTAACTTTTGAAAGCGACAAATGCACTGTATACTTTAAGAATTCTTCTGATGTTGCTTTGCAAGGTGTTAGGCATAATAACATTTATTTGATTGATATTGAAAGTGCATCTAGTCATAGTATAACATGTATAGTTGCTAAAGAGGAAAATCCTTGGCTATGGCATAAAAGAGTTGCACACATACATATGCAACATTTGAACAAATTGATCTCAAAAGATCTTGTTATTGGTTTGCCTAAATTGAAGTTTGAAAAAGATAAATTATGTTCTGCATGTCAAAAGGGAAAACAAATAAATCATCCTTTTCATCCAAAAGCATGATCTCTACATCAAAACCTTTAAAACTTTTGCATATGAACTTGTTTGGTTCATCTAGAATTAAAAGTTTTGGTGGAAACTACTTTGCTCTTGTGATTGTTGATGATCACACTAGGTTTACTTAGACATTCCTTTTAACCTTGAAAAGTGAAGCTTTTAAAGCATTCAAATCTTTTGCAAAACGTGTTCAAAATGAAAAGGATTTGAAAATCAAAACATTGAGAAGTGATCATGGTGGTGAATTTAAAAATGAAACATTTGAAAATGTTTGTGAAGAACATGGAATAGCTCATAATTTTTCTGCACCTAGAACTCCCCAACAAAATGGTGTTGTTGAAAGGAAAAATAGATCATTAGAAGAATTAGGTAGGACTCTTTTGAACGAATCTAATGTGCCAAAATATTTATGGGCTGATGTAGTTAGTATTGCTTGTTATGTGCTAAATAGGATGCTTATAAGGCCTATTCTTAAATTAACTCCCTATGAATTTTTAAATGGTAGAAAACCAAATGTGTCTCACTTAAAAATCTTTAGATGCAAATGCTTTGTTTTGAATAATGCTAAGGACAATCTAGGTAAATTTGATGCTAAATCTGATGAAGCAATCTTCTTAGGTTACTCTTTAACTAGCAAAGCATATAGAGTGTTCAATAGAAGAACTTTAAAAATTGAAGGATCATTATATGTTGTCTTTGATGAAATTGTGGACCTTAAGGTGATCCCTCTTGAGTCAAATAAATTGATTGCAGATGATGAGGATTATTGGAGGGAAGCACTTGAAGAGATGTACCTAAATGAAAACTATTCACCGGAGACTCAAGTTGAACACCAAGAAGTTGATCCCAAGAGTTATCAACAACCAAGAGGACTTTCGTTGGACAATATCATTGGAGATATATCAAGAGGGGTAACTACTAGACACAATTTTAATAATTTTTACTTAACTGTAGCTTTTGTGTCTCAGATAGAACCCAATAATATAAAGGAAGTTCTTCAAGATGACAAGTGGTGCATAGCAATGCAAGAAGAGCTGAATCAATTTGAAAGCAATGATATTTGGGAACTCCTTCCTAAACAAGATGGTTATCAAGTCATAGGAACAACATGGGTTTTCAGAAACAAGCTTGATGAAGATGGAAACATTACAAAGAACAAAGCAAGGTTAGTTGTAAAATGCTACTGTCAAGAGGAAGGTATAGATTATGATGAAACCTATGCCCCGGTAGCCAGGTTAGAAGCAATTAGATTGTTACTTGCTTATGCATCTTTCATGAAATTTAAATTGTATCAAATGGATGTGAAAAGTGCATTTTTGAATGGTTTTATTAAAGAAGAGGTATATGTTAGTCAACCTCCTGGATTTGAGGATTTTAAATATCTTGATCATGTTTATAATTGAAAAAGGCATTGTATGGCCTTAACAGGCACCTAGGTCTTGGTATGAAAGACTTAGTACCTTCTTTATTGAAAATGATTTTTCTAGAGGTAAGGTTGATTCAACCTTATTTATTAAGAAAGTAGGAAAACACATCTTGATTGTTCAAGGGTATGTAGATGATATTATTTTTGGATCTACTGATGATTGATAATGGTTGAAAAATCGTTATTTTTATACTCAATTTTGACATCAAAAAAAACATAAAGACTTAGAAACTAGTTCGGAATCATGTTTTTGCTTTAGTTTTGTGAATAAGAGAGTTGAAGGTGAATTTAATTGTTTTGTGCTAGATTCTTTTGATTTTGTAGGTTATTGGAATGATTTGAAAGAAGAGTTAAAGTACCGAATGGTTGGAATGCAGAAAAGTCAACCAGAAACCATAAAAGTCAACCAGTCAACCAGAAAAGTCAACCAATCAACCAGAAAAGTCAATCAGTCAACCATAATGCAGAAAAGTCAATCAGAGTGCATAAAAAGTTGTGCTGAGCGGTAATTACCGTTGAGTGCCAGTTTTGAAGTGCCGAAATCACCGCTGATGGCTAAAAATGCAGTTGAGCTTCATTTTGAAGAGCCGCACTTAGCACCATTTTTATGGGCTTGGGCTTATTTTTGTGTAATTTTTAGAAATAAAAAAAGGGGTTTAGTTGACTTAGGGTAGACATCTTGTGGCAGACAGAGGCGAAACTTCACCCCTTGGAGGAGGATTTTGGATGCTAAAGCTCCTTTCTCAACTTTCTAGGGTTCTATCTTTCATTCTTTCATTGTTTTTCATCTAGTTTCACCATGATTATGGTGAACTAAACCTTCATTGTTGTTGGGGAACCGTTGTAATCCTTTGAAACTCTCATGTTTTGAATTAATTCTTTATAATATATGCTTTCTTTAATTAATTGTTAGGGTTTTTCTTCTATACTCTATGCATGCTTTGTTTAACTCATTCAATTGCATGATCATTGATTTTATTTGTATGGACAGTTATAGATAAATCTAGATATGATGAAATGATCTCAAGAGCAATATTACCTAGACATAGGGATAGGAGGATTGGTTGCCTTTAAGCTTCTGTACGAATGTAATGCAAGAATAATTGTTAGGGACACAAGACATTGTAAACTAGTGATTAGGATTAGGCTTTCTTCACTGAGACAACGAGTTTAAGGTAAATTAGAAAGTGGCATTAACGTTAATGAAGAAAGGTGAATTCTTGAATACATGAGAGTGGATAAGAGAACTTGGTAACCCCAACAACATAATCATCCATATATTTCAATCACGTTTTGCTTCTTTTGTCCAATTGATCAATACATGCATTCATGTTTACTTTTTAGTATTTGCGTTTAAATCTCAAAGAATTGGTTTTTCAAGTCTTATTTAATCAAGAAACCACACAATTGTTTAGGCCGTGAGTACTTTAGGAAACAATACTTGGTCTTACCATTTTATTATTACTTGATACGATTCGGTTACACTTGCCGAGGGTTAACAAGTTTTTGACTCCGTTTTCGGGGATTAAAAATTTGTTTATCAAGTTTTTGGCGCCGTTGTTAGGGCCTCGTGGTTTAACTATTCTATTTGTGTGATTATTGATTAACTTTGACTTGATTTTTATTTTTTTTATCTTTTTATCTTTTTGTTCTTTTTATCTTTTATTTTTTATTTTCTATCTTGTTATCTTTTTGTTTTTATTTTTATTTTTTATCTTATTAGTTTATCTTCTCTATCTTTTTGTGCTAACAAATGTTTTCTAGGGTTTTGTGCCTAATGCTTGCAGGATACAATTCGGACAAGAATTTAACTATATATGGGTACTCAATTCTTCCAAGGTAATATCAACCACAAGTGGGAACCTCATTGAAGCATGGATCAAAGTCAATATTGGCAAACTGCCGGACAATTTGAGAACCAACCACAACAACAATGGCAGCAACAAAGCTCTCTATCAAAGCTGAATGACGTCTTTCAACAATTTATGCAAGAGTCCAACTCCACTCAGAAAAGCATTGAAGCATCATGTAAAAGGATGGAGATGCACCTTGGTCACATGATTCAGAAATTGCATGATTTTGGGGTTGATACTGAAGCTAACCCTAGGGAGGAATGTCAAGCCATTATCACTGGAAGTGAAAAGATTTTAGATGAGAAAAAGATAAAGAGAAAAGAAAAAGAAGAGTTGAGTGAAAAAGAAAAAGATGCAGAAAAAGAAAGAGAAGTGGTTGAGAGAATGAGAGAAAAGAAAATTTGTGTGAAAATTAAGAAAGTGAGTGGAAAAAGAGAAAAAAAAAAGAAAGTGAAAGAAACGAAAAAGAGGACGAGAGAAAAAAAAGAAAGAATCATATGAAAAACCTCTTCCTCATCCAAAGAAGTATCATAGGAAGAAGAAGGAATTTGAGCACTTTATGGAAATCTTCAAGAAATTGGAGATTAAAGTTCCTATGATTGAGACATTGAAACAGGTTCCTGGTTTTATCAAATTCCTGAAGAAGTTCAGTAAAAGGAGGAAAAAAAGAAGATGAAACTTGAGTTTTATTGGGTCAAGCTAGTGACGTTAAAAGAACGCTTGTTGGGAGGCAACCCAATGATTTAAGAATTTTTGGTATTTTTTTTTGTTTTGGTTATAAACTTGTTACAAGGTTTACATCTACTGAAGGATGTTAGGTGGTAGAGTTTCTACTAAAGGATACTATGTTCATTTACACCTACTGATGGGTGCTGGTAAGAAAAAATTTGCACCTACTGATGGGTGCTGGAGGATTTTGGGTCAGGCTCGTGACATTAAACAAGCGCTACTTGGGAGGCAACCCAGTTGATTGAATTTATCTTTGTTTATTTGTTTGGATTTTGCTCTAGTTATAGGGATTGAATGTTTGAGTGATGTGAGACACTAAATGCATTGGGGTAGTGAGAGGCATTGGTAAAGGACACCTAGGGCAAGCTAGGAAGAAGAAGAGTTGGTGCCGCAAATGCCGCTCAGCGGTAATTACCGTTGAGAGTGACCACTGCAGATTGGGCTGACTGGTTTGTTTTATTTGGGCTGAGCAGGATGTGGCAGGTTTATGCTTGATTTAAGTGTTTTTGTGCAGGTTTTAAGGTGAATTTAGTGAAAGAAGTGAAGAAGGAGAGAGATGGAATCAGAAAAGGAAGCAAAGAGTGCAAAAGAAGAAGCCGAAAGCACCGCTCAGCGGCATTTTACCGCTGAGCGGCACTCAGGAGGTCACGGGAGGTCCGCTGAGGGGCAAACTGGCCGCTGAGGGGAAGAAAAGGGACGCGTAGTCACCGCTGAGCGGTATTTACCGCTGAGCGGTATTTACCGCTGAGCGGCACTTTTATGGGCTTGGGCTTTTGTAATCTTTTGTAACTCTAAAATAGTATATAAGGGCTTGCACGTCCTAGAATTAGTATCTTTGGCAGAAACGAGGCAAACACTCTCTCTTCCACCCCTTTGAAGGAGGATCTTGGATGCTCAGGCTACCTCTTCACCTTTTTAGGGTTTATTCTTTCATTCTTTCATTGTAATTCATCTAGGTTCACCATGAATATGGTGAACTAAACCTTGTATGTTTGTTGGGGAATCAACGTAATCTTTTGAAGCTCTCATATATGGAATTTATGCTTGCATCTTAATCTAAGATTTATGCTTTCTTTCATCATTAGTTAGGGTTTTTCCTCTTTGCTTAATGCTTGCATGGTTTAACTCATTCGATGCATGATTATTGGTTTTGTCGATATGGGCACATACGGGGAAGTCTAGATCCGGGGAATTTCTCCCAATATTATATTGGTTGTCGTTAAGCTCCTGCACTTATGAACTGATCATTAGGAATGTTAGGAATTGTATGAACTCGTGATTAGGGAGAAGCCATCTAGAATGGTACTTTAGAGAGTGGCATTAACAATGATGATTTGAATGTTGAATTCCTAAAATATATGAGAGTGGATGAGATGAAATTGACCCCCAACAACATATTCATTCATATATTTCATTGAAAGTGTTTATCTTTTGCTTTTGCCATTGATCAAAAACTCATGCATACATGTTAATTTTCTGTCTTGCATATTAAACTCCAAATATTTCATTCTTAAGTCTTAGCTAATCAACAAACCACACAACTAAACTAGGCCGTGAGTCTGATAAGCTGTCGCGGCCCCACAAAATTTGTGCATAAAAGAATGCAGTATAGGGTAGGAAGTGACTCCTAGGTCGTCTCTCGAGGACCAATTTATGGTTCAGTTTCAGATCAAACACGTAGTGGGGGGGGTTTTTATTTTTGTGCGGATAAAATTAAACACGACTGAATTTAAAAACACGACTAAAATTAAAAAAAACGTTGAAATAAATTTTAACGACGGTAAAAGATGGTAAAAATAGACAATGAAAAAATTACGCAGTGTTGGAAATTAAAACATGGAACAGTAAATATGCGAGAAAACAAAATAACAATGTAATTAAAATTTACCAAAAGCTTCAGTAAAAATAAACCGTAAAAACGACTCTTGAAAATAACATGACCAGTAAAACACAATGACAGAATTTAACGGTGCAGAAAATATTAAACGGTAAAATACAACAAATAAAATAAAAACACTTAATTGAAAATGGAATTCACCGAAGATTCAACACTTAATAATTGGTACAGATGAAAATGAAATAGCAAACTGTAAAAAACCTCTACTGAACCACACCCTTCAGAAATAAAATTCTACAACATTTGTGCACTGTGAAAATGAAAATCCAGAGCCCCGGGAAGAGAAGGCAACGAGAGCCTTTCCCAGGCCTCCAAGCCGTCTCCACTCTACTGAATCTCCCTCTTTCTCTTATAGCAAAAATTTGGTCCTACTTTTCAATGTACATCCTTCTTTCCAGCCCATTTTCCACCCCTGTTTTGTGTGTTGTAGCCGTGACTTCTCAAGAAGTGTGGTCCCTTGTTATTCCTTGTCATATGATGCCAAAATGAATTTTCTACCATGGGCCATGTGTTTGAAAAACCAAAAGCTTTGCATTTGTAGTTTCTCCATTTTCACGTAAGGTTTCAAAGGAATGGCCCCTCCATTATTTCAAAACATGTGATTTGGTGTATGCTTGACAAATTGAATTTTCTAATGGACCCTACACCGTGTTTTGTTTTTTTCAGCATGTACCTCTTGCAATTTTCTTCAATCTCACTTTTGACAAAAGCAAGAAGAAAGGAGGCCATATATCTGTGTGCTTAATGCTTCACACAAAATTGGCCAAAACCGTGAGCTTCATTTGGAATGTGGTATTGTGCTTCTCACAATTCAATAATTGAATTGCTCTCCCTTTCACGTGCAGCACATGGACCAATTCTTTTTCTATTCAATTGTGGCCGTGGCCAATTTCAATAGAATTCAGCATTTTATTCTTCCCATGGACGTGAGTCTTTGAACAAAGTGATTTAAAATTATTTTCTAAGAGGATGTGCCAATCAACCTTGCTTAAGAGTGTTGGAAGATCTTAACACCTTCCAATGATAAATTCCAGCCACCACAAGTACTAAACAACAAGCAAACCATGCAAACATATTAGAACACTCAAACAGTAATCACTGCACTGACATATGAGAGTAAAAAAAATACTGGGAACAACACAAAACGAATTTGAACAAACGAAAAACTATATGTGAAAATAGACATCTAGACGAAACTATGAAAAAAAATTGCATGGAAAAAGGATAAGAATTGAACTCAAACGAGGACAAACAAGTTGATACAAAATTCACGCAGCAACCAGCGAAAACTGAAATGGCTGAAATACATTGGGCTCAATTGCCAATTCTCATTTAACCTTCAAATGTCCCAAATTGTATCTCCAAATTTTTCTTGTAAAATAATTAGCTCAGATAATTCAAATTAGTTATAATAAGAATTTCCGATCAAATTAAGCACAAATAGTAAAAGATGGGAAAATACTGGACTTTTAAGCACAATTCCCTGATTAATTCTAGTACAATAAACTAAGTGAAGTGAGGAAAATATTGGTTCATCAAAATAGACCACACTTAATCTTTTGCACTCCTGGGCAAAATTAAGACTCAAATCAGGGAATGGTTCTTAGGACTATCAGGAATGGTGACACAAAACTCAGCAGACAGAAAAATAAAAACTCACAAGAAAAATAAAAAGAATTTACAGAGTTCTCAAGAAGTCTGGATAGAGAAAAGGTATAGACAATATCCAACACAAAATCAAATTGAGCAGATACTTACAGAAATCATCCAAGCAATTCAAAACATAACAAAATGATTAATCAGCTCAAGAGGTGATTCAAAAATAACATAACCTCACAGATGCACTCATAGTGTTTCTCTCAAGTGTCTAGGGTAAATCAATGTCACTCAATGCACTCAAGAAAACAAACACAAGTAGACTTGGCAAGCTTCTAATTATCAATACTTAAAACATATGCATGTTCAGATCAAAAGGTCTTTACTGGGTTGTAATGGGGCCAAGGACAGGGGAGGATAAATTTGGATAAGTAGCTATAGCTCAGAAGAAATAGAGGTGCACTAGGAAAAAATGTAAACACAGTGAAATCTCACCCAAACCTCTAATTCAATCCTCTTCTCGACTCCATTATTCACAAAATTATTTTTCAATTTTTCTCTTTTTCTCATCATTTTTTTTTTATATCCTGTCTTTTTTTTTTTTTTTTTTTTTTTTTTTATCACACAACAGGATATAAATTATCATTTCAAAACATGATGAGGAACCAACTAGCCAATTCATCAGAATTCCCAAGGAGACCACACTTATTCACAAAATACTTCTATAGCTCCAGACTTTCCTAAGGATAAGGTAATCATTTGTTTTTCACTTAGGATCAGTGTATGAGCTTCAACACAAAGAAATATATACAATATAGGCTCAAAGGGGTTATCAAAGGATAATAACAAGGTAGGCTTATTTGGCTAAAGAGGCTCAAGAATAAAATTGCCTTTATCACTTCCAAAAATGCATATAAATCAAGTATATCAAAAAGAATCAAGCCAAGGCATATGTGCAAGCAATCAAGATACATATCACACAAGAAAGAAAATTAAGTGGCTCAAATTCTCACACAGGGCATTCGTTACAATCAAATCAACCTCTTAAACATTATAATCATTTTCCAAGCAGAGAAAAGCAAGGATTTCAAACCATAAGTATTAATGAAGTGAAGGAAAAATCTACAACTTAAACATCATCCAGAAATCAAAAGAAATATGTAAAATTTATTGCACACAAAACACACAAAAAACCACTTAAAACAGAAAAAATTTTAACACTCAAAAAAACAAAAAATTTAACACACAAAATACAAACTTAACAGAAACTAACAGAAAATCAAAATTTCTCCCCAGTAGACCACACTTAAATCACACAATGTCCTCAGTGTGTTACAATCATCAGATTATCAATTTCAGAGCAGTCAAATAATATAGACAAGTGCAATAAAATGTTAGGAAATGGGAAGAAATTTTCAGTAACATCCATCAGTAGATGTTATCATTGACATCCATCAGCAGATGTCTAAAACACCTAGCACCCATCAGTAGATGCTAATAATTTTTATTATTTTTTTTTTATTTTTTATTTTTTATTTTTTTTTTTTGGAAAAGGAGAAGACCGGTACTGTGACAACAGTCTCGTGGCAACGACCGGAACTGTTGCTACAGTGGAAACAATTTGCCTATAATTAGGCCAATCTCAGCGCCTGAGTGGCATTTCCTGACTTCCACTCTCTCTCTGCTCCTGTCTTCTCTACTCCTTTCTCCTCCTCTCTCTTCTGAGCATCTGGAGTCTGCGCGGAGCCTCTGCCACCGCGCCTTCTGAAGAGTCTGAGAACCTCGAGGAGCCTCTGCAAGCCCTACTACTCCAGGTAAGTCCTCTACACCTGGATCCCTTTTTCTTTCTGCTTGCTTAACTTTTCCTGCCGTCTCTTTGCTTCATTTTTCTTCTTTCCTTTCATTCTGCTTATTCTGCTGTTATGCCTTCCTGCTTTCCTGCTTTCCATTTTTTTTCTTCCTGATCTCTTGCCTGCTCTCCCTCTTCCTTTGCCCAATCTATCTTCTCCTTTTCAAATTTTTTTTTTATTTTTGAAACTTAAAACACTTAAACACATAAAACACAACTGTCTAAAAACTTAAGGGGTATATCGGCTGGAAACCAGACGTTAATCTCCCTTCGATTGAAGGTATTGCAGAGACAATCGGGTAGAACAACGCCACGTACCCCACTTAAAAATAAAACACAGAAACTGAATATACATGAACAATATGGACAAGGACAACTGGACGTAGATCCGTTTAGGACCCTTTTGCAAGGACCGTGAAACAGATCTGAGACCAAACACAGAAATATCAAAGACTGACAGGACAACATAAATTTAACGGGAAACAAGAACAAATAAAGAAAACACAGAACTAATCTAAATTTTTTATGCTTTTTTTTTTTTATTGTTATTTATGTTATGCTTATTTTTCTTGTTTTTGTTCTTTTTATATGTATTTATTTTTTTTTATTTATGTTTTTGTATATTACGAGAGGAAGGATGAGTGATATGGAATCAGAGAGATATACCAGTCAACGATGGCGTCCTACAGATGATCAGATCACGATGATGACCAAAATCTACAACTATGGGGTCACACACCCAAGCCGAGCGCAAGTCGTCGAGATCGCGTCTCGACTAAGGACCTTCGGCGAAGCCACTGAATACAACGTGCACTGCTGGTTTAACAACCATGGCAATCGGGTCAGGCGCTGGCAAGCGGAGATAGACCCCACAGGCACTCTCTTTTCACAACTGCCGCTATACATGTACGGTAAGAACTCTCATCATACCTCGAAATTTTTTTTTTTTTTTTTTTTTCACTTCCTCTTCTATTATTAACACATGTTTCTTATTTTTTTATTTTTTTATTTTTATTTTTTTGTTTGAAAGAAAACAACTGGGTGATTATGAGGGCACCGAGGCTGCTGAATCTGTTTCCCGTTCCGATCATCATCGATGACGACAGAAATGAACGAGAAATTCCTCCACCAAAGCCTCCGCTCGTGACTTTTCGAACCAGAGCTCCCTCAACGGAGCTCTCCCTTAGACCACCACAACCAGCTCGAGAATTCTTCCAGTTTTAGTGTTTTATGTTTTTTTTTTTTTTTTTTTTTTTTTTATGTTTTTGTTGGCCGAGTGTGGCCAGAATATTAATGAGGACTGTAATATGAACATTTAATTTTTGTTGTTTTTATTTTTTATGTTTTTATTTATTATGGTGTGTAATATTAACGATCAGAAATGATCGAACAACTTTATTTATGTTTTTATGTATTTTATTTTAATAATCAATGTAAGACAGAATGTTTTCTGCGAACTTGGTAAGTTACAATAAATGCACTCAGATAGTTTCACCTCTCTGCCCTTTATTTGCAAATTCTGCTCTTACGATTATTTATGTTTTAACAAAAACTAAATAAATAAATAAAAACAGAACACATATTAACGAAACAAAATACCAAATAACGAACACAAAATATCAAAGCAGATAGAACACAAATGTCAAAAACAGCAGACAAAACATATATTTACAAAACATACATTAACAAAATAACATACTTGAAACACAACACAAATTTTTATTTTTTAATTTTTTTTTTTTTGAATTTTCGAATTTTTTTTCTTTTTAGTACAAACACTAAAAATCACGAAGCAAATAAAACACAGAACACATTTTTTTAAATTGTTTTTTTTTTTTTTTTAAAAAAAAAATAATTCGAAAACTAAAAAGAAAAGGAAAAACAAACTTAAAAGAAAAACAAAAATCAGAAACTTCCCGAGACCACACTTAAATTACACTGTCCTAAATGTTTTCTAAGCATAAGATCATCAATTAAAACACTAAACAGATAAAGGACAAGTGCACTAAAAATATGAAAACGGGGAAGAAATAAAAAGAAAACTCCCCTGGTCAGGGTGGCAGTTGCCAATTTTGGATTTGTAGGGAGATGTTCTTCTCTTTAGGCTCCAGCATGAAATTGTTGAGGACGAACTGCTTCATCCTCCAAATCTGATCAAGTAGGGAAATATCTTCCACCACCGGATCTAAGCAGCAATTATTGTTACTAAGCAGATTCAGTAGGTGCCTTTTGATCTTCAAACTATCAGTGTCAGCACCTTTGTTATCCACTGTGGGTGTATGTTGATCAAATTTATACGTACCTCCTGCAACATGGTTAGTGCAATGTGGCACTGCAGAAATTTCATGCAGAGGTATAACACCCCATCCCAATTCATCATACTGAGCCTTAGATAAATCCTCATAACATGAATCAATTTCTAAATTGCATGCAATATTAATCATAGACTCAGATTCATGTTTAGTGCATGAAGAATAACCATTCGAATGTGATAGTAAAAAGCGGTTCTCATCATGCACAGAGGAAAAATTAAAATCAGACTCAGCAAGAATATAGTCATTAGCATACCGATCATCATCACAATCAACATAATAATCAAATTGTGGTATGCTTACCTCCTCTTCCTTGAAGATTTCTAGAGTGTGGGAAGGTGAAGGTGGTCTACCTGGTTCAGGATTACTGCTTACTTCTGCCGGGTCCCCAAAATTTTCATCAGTCTCCTCAGGTACAAGAGTGGCCATCTGCCTGATCTGATCACTCAGATTCTGCAAGGCAGCTTGAGTTTCCTGCTGGAACTCCATGCTCTCTTGCTTGAACTGCATGTTCCCTTTCTGAAACTGAATGTTCTGCATTGTCATCTGCTCTAGTAACTCCTTTAATGTAGGTTTAGAAGTAGAAGGCTGAGGAGTTATTTGAATAGGAGAATCATACTGCTGACTCTCATATTGTGGAACTGGCTCCCAAAGAGAGCTCTCAGAAATTGGATGATGGAACATATTGTTCTCATCATAAAAATCAGCAGATTTAAAATCAAAGTAATATGCAGAATAAGAATCATAATCACAGACATTGGCAGAATAAGCATTATTCACAACATTAAAATAGGTAGACATGGAAAAATAAAAAGTAAAAACTAAAAACTAAAAATTATAAAACAGATAAAACACAACACATTTATACATGCAATACGTACACAAGACAGAACAATTTTTTATTTATTTTTTTTAATTAACAGACAAAATACATATGACACGCATACAAAACAAATAGAACATCACAACACAACACAAGAATAAGCATAACACAATTAATCATGCTACAGGCACAAACAAGACAAAACATATATATTAACACAACATAATCGAACAAAAACAGTAAAAATCTAAAACAAGAACCTGGACTGAAGTGACAACGCCGCCAAAATTTGCTGAAGGTTTCGTTGTCGCCTACAAAAATACAAAACACAAAACACACAAAAGACACATATTAACAGAACAAAAATTTACACAACAAGAATCTAAAACCAAACCGTTATTGATCCCCGGCAACGACGCCATTTTGATAAGCTGTCGCGGCCCCACAAAATTTGTGCATAAAAGAATGCAGTATAGGGTAGGAAGTGACTCCTAGGTCGTCTCTCGAGGACCAATTTATGGTTCAGTTTCAGATCAAACACGTAGTGGGGGGGGTTTTTATTTTTGTGCGGATAAAATTAAACACGACTGAATTTAAAAACACGACTAAAATTAAAAAAATCGTTGAAATAAATTTTAACGACGGTAAAAGACGGTAAAAATAGACAATGAAAAAATTACGCAGTGTTGGAAATTAAAACATGGAACAGTAAATATGCGAGAAAACAAAATAACAATGTAATTAAAATTTACCAAAAGCTTCAGTAAAAATAAACCGTAAAAACGACTCTTGAAAATAACATGACCAGTAAAACACAATGACAGAATTTAACGGTGCAGAAAATATTAAACGGTAAAATACAACAAATAAAATAAAAACACTTAATTGAAAATGGAATTCACCGAAGATTCAACACTTAATAATTGGTACAGATGAAAATGAAATAGCAAACTGTAAAAAACCTCTACTGAACCACACCCTTCAGAAATAAAATTCTACAACATTTGTGCACTGTGAAAATGAAAATCCAGAGCCCCGGGAAGAGAAGGCAACGAGAGCCTTTCCCAGGCCTCCAAGCCGTCTCCACTCTACTGAATCTCCCTCTTTCTCTTATAGCAAAAATTTGGTCCTACTTTTCAATGTACATCCTTCTTTCCAGCCCATTTTCCACCCCTGTTTTGTGTGTTGTAGCCGTGACTTCTCAAGAAGTGTGGTCCCTTGTTATTCCTTGTCATATGATGCCAAAATGAATTTTCTACCATGGGCCATGTGTTTGAAAAACCAAAAGCTTTGCATTTGTAGTTTCTCCATTTTCACGTAAGGTTTCAAAGGAATGGCCCCTCCATTATTTCAAAACATGTGATTTGGTGTATGCTTGACAAATTGAATTTTCTAATGGACCCTACACCGTGTTTTGTTTTTTTCAGCATGTACCTCTTGCAATTTTCTTCAATCTCACTTTTGACAAAAGCAAGAAGAAAGGAGGCCATATATCTGTGTGCTTAATGCTTCACACAAAATTGGCCAAAACCGTGAGCTTCATTTGGAATGTGGTATTGTGCTTCTCACAATTCAATAATTGAATTGCTCTCCCTTTCACGTGCAGCACATGGACCAATTTTTTTTCTATTCAATTGTGGCCGTGGCCAATTTCAATAGAATTCAGCATTTTATTCTTCCCATGGACGTGAGTCTTTGAACAAAGTGATTTAAAATTATTTTCTAAGAGGATGTGCCAATCAACCTTGCTTAAGAGTGTTGGAAGATCTTAACACCTTCCAATGATAAATTCCAGCCACCACAAGTACTAAACAACAAGCAAACCATGCAAACATATTAGAACACTCAAACAGTAATCACTGCACTGACATATGAGAGTAAAAAAAATACTGGGAACAACACAAAACGAATTTGAACAAACGAAAAACTATATGTGAAAATAGACATCTAGACGAAACTATGAAAAAAAATTGCATGGAAAAAGGATAAGAATTGAACTCAAACGAGGACAAACAAGTTGATACAAAATTCACGCAGCAACCAGCGAAAACTGAAATGGCTGAAATACATTGGGCTCAATTGCCAATTCTCATTTAACCTTCAAATGTCCCAAATTGTATCTCCAAATTTTTCTTGTAAAATAATTAGCTCAGATAATTCAAATTAGTTATAATAAGAATTTCCGATCAAATTAAGCACAAATAGTAAAAGATGGGAAAATACTGGACTTTTAAGCACAATTCCCTGATTAATTCTAGTACAATAAACTAAGTGAAGTGAGGAAAATATTGGTTCATCAAAATAGACCACACTTAATCTTTTGCACTCCTGGGCAAAATTAAGACTCAAATCAGGGAATGGTTCTTAGGACTATCAGGAATGGTGACACAAAACTCAGCAGACAGAAAAATAAAAACTCACAAGAAAAATAAAAAGAATTTACAGAGTTCTCAAGAAGTCTGGATAGAGAAAAGGTATAGACAATATCCAACACAAAATCAAATTGAGCAGATACTTACAGAAATCATCCAAGCAATTCAAAACATAACAAAATGATTAATCAGCTCAAGAGGTGATTCAAAAATAACATAACCTCACAGATGCACTCATAGTGTTTCTCTCAAGTGTCTAGGGTAAATCAATGTCACTCAATGCACTCAAGAAAACAAACACAAGTAGACTTGGCAAGCTTCTAATTATCAATACTTAAAACATATGCATGTTCAGATCAAAAGGTCTTTACTGGGTTGTAATGGGGCCAAGGACAGGGGAGGATAAATTTGGATAAGTAGCTATAGCTCAGAAGAAATAGAGGTGCACTAGGAAAAAATGTAAACACAGTGAAATCTCACCCAAACCTCTAATTCAATCCTCTTCTCGACTCCATTATTCACAAAATTATTTTTCAATTTTTCTCTTTTTCTCATCATTTTTTTTTTATATCCTGTCTTTTTTTTTTTTTTTTTTTTTTTTTATCACACAACAGGATATAAATTATCATTTCAAAACATGATGAGGAACCAACTAGCCAATTCATCAGAATTCCCAAGGAGACCACACTTATTCACAAAATACTTCTATAGCTCCAGACTTTCCTAAGGATAAGGTAATCATTTGTTTTTCACTTAGGATCAGTGTATGAGCTTCAACACAAAGAAATATATACAATATAGGCTCAAAGGGGTTATCAAAGGATAATAACAAGGTAGGCTTATTTGGCTAAAGAGGCTCAAGAATAAAATTGCCTTTATCACTTCCAAAAATGCATATAAATCAAGTATATCAAAAAGAATCAAGCCAAGGCATATGTGCAAGCAATCAAGATACATATCACACAAGAAAGAAAATTAAGTGGCTCAAATTCTCACACAGGGCATTCGTTACAATCAAATCAACCTCTTAAACATTATAATCATCTTCCAAGCAGAGAAAAGCAAGGATTTCAAACCATAAGTATTAATGAAGTGAAGGAAAAATCTACAACTTAAACATCATCCAGAAATCAAAAGAAAAATGTAAAATTTATTGCACACAAAACACACAAAAAACCACTTAAAACAGAAAAAATTTTAACACTCAAAAAAACAAAAAATTTAACACACAAAATACAAACTTAACAGAAACTAACAGAAAATCAAAATTTCTCCCCAATAGACCACACTTAAATCACACAATGTCCTCAGTGTGTTACAATCATCAGATTATCAATTTCAGAGCAGTCAAATAATATAGACAAGTGCAATAAAATGTTAGGAAATGGGAAGAAATTTTCAGTAACATCCATCAGTAGATGTTATCATTGACATCCATCAGCAGATGTCTAAAACACCTAGCACCCATCAGTAGATGCTAATAATTTTTATTATTTTTTTTTTATTTTTTATTTTTTATTTTTTTTTTTTTGGAAAAGGAGAAGACCGGTACTGTGACAACAGTCTCGTGGCAACGACCGGAACTGTTGCTACAGTGGAAACAATTTGCCTATAATTAGGCCAATCTCAGCGCCTGAGTGGCATTTCCTGACTTCCACTCTCTCTCTGCTCCTGTCTTCTCTACTCCTCTAAAATAAGTGAAGTGAGGAAAATATTGGTTCATCAGAGTCCTTTGGGAGAACGATACTTGGTCTTACCAAGTTTATTACTTGAACGATTCGGTCATACTTGCCGACTGTGAAACAAGTTTGTGACATCATATTTTGGTGATCAAAAATTTGTCCATCAAGTTTTTGGCGCCGTTGCCGGGGACTCGTGGTTTAACTTGTTAATTTGTGTGATTATTGATTATCTTTGACTTTAATTTTAAATTTCTGTTTTTATTTTCTGTTTTTATTTTTTCGGTTTTTATTAGATTAGATTAGATTTTATTTGATTAGATTTTATTTGATTAGATTAGATTAGATTTTATTTTATTTTATTTTATCTTTTTATCTTCTGAATCTTTTATCTTTCTATGTTCTGAATCTTTTATCTTTTTATCTTTTGAATATATATCTTCTCTTATATTTTTTTGTGCTAACAAATATTTTCTAGGGATTTGTTTTCTTGTGTATGCAGGAGGCAATTCGAACTAGGAGTAAGAAAACAACAGAACCTCTTCTTGAAGGTCTAGACGAGAGTAGAAGGAGGAGAAGAATCAGAACGTCCAGAGAACTTTTCCCTTCTCCAGAAACTCTCTTACAATCATCACCACAAGGTTCTGTTCATAGGACAGGAAGTATGGAGAACAATAATGGTAGAAGAACTCTTGCAGACTACACTAATATTGCTGGGCCTCAACACTTTAACAGCATAGCTAGACCTAGAGTCAATGCAGCCAATATGGAAGTCAAACCAGCACTGATTCAACTGGTGAAGAGTAATCAATTTAATGGGTTATCTCATGAAAGCCCATATGATCACCTCACTACCTTTAATGAGATTTGTAATACAGTCAAGATTAATGGGGTGCCAGACGAAGCTATCAAACTTAGCTTGTTTCCTTTCTCATTGGGAGGCAATGCTAAGCTTTGGTTGAACTCTTTTCCAGAAGAAAGTTTCACCGAGTGGGAAGCAATGGTCACAAAATTTCTAAACAAGTACTTTCCACAATCTAAGGTGACTAAAGGTAAGCAAGAGATTTCTTCATTCAAGCAGGGCATGGAAGAATCACTGGGGCATGCATGGGACAGGTATAAAAGCTTGTTACGTAAAACTCCCACGCATGGTTTTGAAGATCAAGAAGTAGTCTTAACTTTCCTTGGAGGGCTTGGTTCACAAACCAAGATGATGCTGGACGCCTCAGCAGGAGGCAACATTAAATGGAAAACTCCAGAGGAAGCAACTGAAATTATAGAAAACATGGCTACTAGTGATAATGAGCTGCACAGTGAAAGAGGAGCTCCTATGCAACAAAAAGGGGTTCTTCAATTACAAACACATGATGCCTTGCTAGCTCAGAATAAAATTCTAACTCAACAGCTGGAGACTCTGACCAAAACTCTTGCTCTATTACCTAAAGAGTTGAAATCTGCTGCACAGGTACAAACCCAGTTGTGCGAATTATGTGGGGGTGATCACATCAATGGCCAATGTGCTTTTCCTGTGGAAGCCGTGGAGGATGTTAATTTCATGGCTAATCAATTTCCATATCGTCAAGGGAATTATAATCAGGGTTGGAAACCACATCCAAGCATTGGCCAAGGACAAACTGGGCAAGCTAATCAATATAATAAGCAGCAGCAGCAACCAACCTTGTGGCAACAATTATCTATGCTTAATGAAAGATCAACAAGGTTGGAAGAAACTCTTCAGCAATTCATTCAGAAAACTGAATCTTCTCAAAAGAGCACTGAAGCTGCTATAAAGAATTTGGAGATTCAAATGGGTCAGATTACCAAGCAATTGGAAGAAAGGCCAAACAGAAACTTTGGGGCTAATACTGAGGTTAACCCCAGAGAAGAGTGCAAGGTGGTAGAGAGTGTTGATGATGAGAAAGTTGAGTTAGATACAGAAGAGAGAAGTGAAATAGAGAGCAAAAGCACGTTTCCTTTTCCAATCCATCAAGGGAAACCAATGGACTTCACAGAGTTATTCAAAATGGTGGATAATGATGCACCTTGGGAGCAAATTTTGCAACAGATTACGATTTACACTAAATCTAATGAAGAAAGCTCTACAAAGAAGAGACGTAGAGATGATGAGGAAAAAAAGTGTATAACTGTTAAGGAAGAGTCATTCCCACCTAAAGCATCAGATCCAGGTAGTTTTTCTATCCCTTGTACTATAGGGAAGAAAAAGGTAAAGAAAGCTCTCCTTGATTTAGGTTCAAGTGTTAACTTGATACCTTATTCTTTACTGGAGCAAATTGGCAATGTCAAAATGAAACCTGTAAAGGTTAATTTAGTAATGGCCGATGGATCTTCAAAGGAGCCATGTGGGATTGCAGAAGACATTGTAGTTTGTGTTGGCAAACTTCAGTTTTTGGCAAACTTTGTGGTGATAAAGATGGAAACCGAGAAAATACCTATCATTCTTGGAAGACCGTTTATGAAAACGGCCAGGGCTATCATAGATGTAAATGAAGGTATAGTGGTGTTCCAGGATAGAGAGGAGAGAGTGGTGGTGGATGTATTCAAAGATGAGACACAAGTGATGGACAAATTTATGATCACCAAAATATGATGTCACAAACTTGTTTCACAATCGGCAAGTATGACCGAATCGTTCAAGTAATAAACTTGGTAAGACCAAGTATCGTTCTCATGCATCGAATGAGTTAAACCATGCAAGCATTAAGCAAAGAGGAAGAACCCTAACTAATGATGAAAGAAAGCATAAATCTTAATTAAAAGATGCAAGCATAAATTCTTAATTAAGTCTTAGCTAATCAACAAACCACACAACTAAACTAGGCCGTGAGTCCTTTGGGAGAAAGATACTTGGTCTTACCAAGTTTATTACTTGAACGATTCGGTCGTACTTGCCGATTGTGAAACAAGTTTGTGACATCATATTTTGGTGATCATAAATTTGTCCATTAGCAGGATGTGGCCCATTAGGTCTCTTTTATACCCTAGGGCATGTCTTAGCCGCCACTTTGAGATCTCCCTATTTCCACACACTCTCAAGCACTCTCCAAAGAGTTCTTTACACTTTTTCCTCCTTCCCCCTTCACAAAACTTCTCTTTCAACCATTTTTGCATCAAGTTTCCGTCCAAGTTTGGGGTTTGGTGAGAGCATTGCTTTTAGGGGCTGATTTCTTCATATTCCTAGACCATTCTAAGATAAGGAGTGTTTTAGGGAGTTGTTTGTGGTTTACTAATGCTTAACAATGTGTCTTGTGATTTTGTGAATTGTGTTTGATGCAGGGATGACCTCCTCATCGGGCAAAAGAATTAAGACTATAGGATCCAAGAAGAAGGAGAGGAGGAAGATTTGGATGATAGCAGGGGTTGATGAGGAGCTGAGATAGCATTTACTAATGGATGCTATCACCTCTAGAGCATTTTTTTTTATCTTTTGTTTTGTACTGTTGAACTTATTTGCTTTTGTTATTAGAATAGGTTTTATGTACTTAGTATGAAACTTTATCTGCTATGATGGTTTGCTTTTGATTTATTCATGATAAGTATTGCTTGATGATGCTTGGATATTGATTGATGTTGAGATTGTGCACTATATGTTGATATACAGGTGGTTGTTCATATGTGAACAGATGCATGATATTGTGATTTTGATTATGATGCTATGCAGGATGTGTATTTGATGTATGTGGAACATGAATTAACTTGTGTGAGGTTTTGAACTCAAGAGTATTTGTTTGAATGATTGCTATTCTTTTGAAAGCATGAATGATTTTGCACAGGTTTCTATGATTGAACTACTTGCTTATTTGTGTCACATGATCAAGGCCATTTTTTATTACCCTTTTTCTTAGCCAATGCATGATTTGTACCCAAATTGAAAAGAGCATGAAGTGTTCTACCTTTTTTAAACCTCAAGCCTTAAACAACTCCTTTGTGAAAATCTTTACCTTGAGTTAAGTTGAGAATCATTGTGTGATATTAATAAAGGTCTAAGTTTGGGGTTGTTGGGAGAATTGAAAAGGAAAGTAATGAAAAGCATTGAGCTAAGTGTTGAGAAAGTATGAAAAAGAGAAAAGAAAAGAGAATGAAAAGAAAGAAAAGCCTCAATGCAAAAAGGGGAAAGTTGGGAATGAGTGAGTGAGCTTGGTTTGTCTAAAGAGAGATTGTATTTGAATGATAAATTTATGAATGACTCTCTTAACTCAAGGATTTTGTGATCCAGAAAAACTAGTTTTCTTCTTAACCGAACCATGTTATAAGCCATAGAAAGTCCTTGTGATGATACTTGTCTGTGAGTATGATTGATTGTGGTAAATTAAAGGCAATTTTGTTCTATGTGACATTGGGATAGTAGAGTGAAAGAGTGACCTCTATATACACCTGTGTGATTTAGTGAAACACTTTGTCTGGTGAGGAAGAGTTCCATGAATACATGATTACATCTGTGCTTAGTTAATTGATCATTCAAGAAGATAGCATCTGTAGGATATTATGTGATTATGTGAACAACATGATGAGTGATTATTAATCAAAGCATGTGCACATCTTGATTGAATTCTATTTGATGAGCTAAATCGAGTAATTACTTGTCTTAGAAGAAAGAGTTTTTGAATGTGGTGAACCATTGTATGAATTGGTGGAAGATTGAGTTACATTTTGTTTGCTTGAGGACAAGTGATGACAAATTTATGAACACCGAAAAACGGCGCCACAAACTTGTTTAACAATCGGCAAGTGTGACCGAATCGTTTCAAGTAATAAAACTCGGTAAGACCAAGTATCGTTCTCCCAAAGGACTCACGGCCTAGTTTAGTTATGTGATTTGTTGATTATTTAAGACTTAAGAACAAATTGATTGGAATTTAATATGCAAAAGACAGTAAATAAACATGTATGCATGAATTTGATCAATGGCGAAAACGGAATACAAACACTTCAATGAAATAGATGATGAGTATGTTGTTGGGGTTATCAATTTCATCTTATCCACTCTCATATACTTTAGGAATTCAACATTCTTTTCATCAATTATTAATGTCACTCTCTAAATCACCTTGCAAGAAGGCCTATCCTTAATTACGAGTTCATAAAATTCCTAGTAATTAGTTCTTAAGTGCAGGAGCTTAACGGCAACCAATATACTATTGGGAGAAATTCCCCGGATCTAGATTTCCCCGTACGTTCCCGTATCGAAAAAATCAATAATCATGGCAATGAATGAGTTAAACAAAGCAAGCATTAAGCAAAGAGGAAAAACCCTTACTAATGATGAAAGAAAGCATAGGTCTTAAAAGTACGATGTTAAAACAAATTCCATATATGAGAGTTTCACAAGACTACATTGATTCATCAACAACAATACAAGGTTTAGTTCACCATATTCATGGTGAAACTAGATGAATAATAATGGAAGAATGAAAGATAAAACCCTAGAAAGGTGAAGAGGTAGCCTGAGCATCCAAGATCCTCCTTCAAAGGGGTGGAAGATAGAGTATTTGCTTCATTTCTGCCAAAGATACAAACCCTATGACGTCCTAAAGCTTATATACTATTCTAAAAATACAGAAAAATTAGGCCCAAGCCCATAAAAGTGCCGCTCAGCGGTAAACTTCCGCTCAACGGTAAGTGCGTGAGTTGGTTTCTTCCCCTCAGCGACCATTTTGCCCCTCAGCGGATCCACTGCGACCTCCTGAGTGCCGCTCAGCGGTAAACTGCCGCTGAGCGGTAGTTGCGGCTTCTCCTTTTTCACTTTTTGATGTCTTTTCTGATTCCACCTCTCTCCTTCTTCACTTCTTTCACCAAATTCACCTTAAAACCTGCACAAAAACACTGAAATCAAGCATAAACCTGTCCAGCTCTCTTATTTTTGAAAATATGACCAAAAACATGATTTCAAGCTAGTTTCTAAGTGTTAAAGGTTGCTTTTAGTATCAATTTTAATCATGAAAATAACAGTTTTTCAACTGTTATCACAACCCCAAACTTAGAACTTTGCTTGTCCTCAAGCAAGCAAGATGTAACTCAATCTTCTACCAATTCATATAATGGTTCACTCATTCAAAAATCTTCTTTCAAGATAAGTAAAAACTTCAATCAAACTTATGACCAAGATTTCAATCAAGACGTGCACATGCTTTGGTGTTCACAAAGTTACTTAATATCCAACAAATGCTATTTTTCATGAATGATCAATCAATTAAGCATGGATGTTCATGTGCTCATGGAATATTTCCTCACTAAGTAAAGTGTTTCACTCAAACACAAGTTTATAAGAGGTAATCACTCATTCACTCCACTATCACAATGTCACATGAATCAACTTTGCCTTTCATTTAACCATAATCAAAAACATTCACAAGCATGCATCATCACAAGGACTTTTCAATGGCTTATAACGTGGCTGGGCTAACAAGAAAATTGGTTTTTCTGGATCACAAAATCCTTGAGTTAAGAGAATCATATCAACACAATCATTCTTATTTTTCCCAACTTTCCTTTGCATTGAGCTTTGCTTCTTTCTTTTCTTTTCCTTTCTTTCTTTTCTTTTCACATTCTTATTTCTTAGCTCTTAGCTCAATGCTTTTCCTTTTTCTTTTTCATGCTTTCCCAACAACCCCAAACTCGAACATTTATCAATGCCACACAAGATTTTGTACTTAACTCAAGGTAAAGCTTTTCAACAAGGGTTTTCAATTTATGTTCAAGGCTAAGGGTTCAAAGGATAGAACAGAGAGTGTTCTCTTTTAGTGGGCTAACTTTATGAATTTGGCCAATAAAAAGGGTTCCAACAAATGGCCTTGATCATATGATGCAAAACAAGCAATTGATTCAATCATAGAAAACCTGGGCAAAATCATTCATGCTTTCAAAGTAATAGCATTCAATCAATAAAAACTCTGGAGCTCAAAACCTCACATATAAGCTCATTCACATTTGACATACACATTTGACATACACATCCTGCTTAATTTCACAATCACAATGACAATATCATGCATTTGTTCACAGAGCTTGTGAATCACCTGTTTAAGCATTTAATGTGCACATCTCAACATCAATCAATCTCAAAGCATCATCAAGCATTACTCATCACACAATCACAATAATAAGCAAACCATCATAACAAACCAAGTTTCCAATTGAGTACATCAACCCTAATCTAAAACAAAAGTAAATAAGTTCAGAACACTTAAACCAACAAAAGCATAAGTCCTGCTCTAATTATGATAGCATTCATCAGTAAATGCTATCTCAGCTCCTCATCAATCTGAGCTGTCCTCTGTATCTTCCTCTTCTTCCTCATCTTCAACATCTTTAAATGCATCATCATCATCTTCATCAGCTTCATCTTCATCCATCTCCCTAACTGAAGCTTCAGCTGCTTCAGCTCCGCCTCCTTGCACCGGCACCTCTGGCCAAGCTACCACATTATGGAACTCCTCCATAGTCCACCTGTGAGCTGGAGGTGTATCATACATGCCAACAATCATCTCAGTAGTAGCCACCTACCCTCTATGGATAGACTATAACTGAGCACCTATAAGAGACATGTACATGTCCCTCATTTGGAACGGTTCTGCTTCATGTGTCTCAACAAATGTCTGACTCTGTGCTTGCCCTCTCTCTTTGCGAGCACGGCGTGGTGGAACTGGTTGAGCTGCATCCTCACCTCCACAATATTGTCTATAATAGGCCTCATCAATTGCTTTCCTTGGCCTTTCAAATGGTGGAGCAGAAGTATCCACCCCAGCTATCTTGCAGAGATGTGTGATTAAGGAAGGATGTCCTAAGGGTGCTTTATTATTTGTGGTATTAGCGCACACCCTAATCTCATCAGCTATCACCTGCCCAATATTGACATTTAAGTTCCTGATAGCATAGTAAATGAAGAGTGCCCTGCTAAGAGTAGTGTCTGACACATGAGAACATGGCTGAATGTTGGCATGAGAAAACGCCATCCAATACTTTGCAAGAGGAGTCAAGTCAGTCCTCCTAATGTTCACCACAGAGCCAGTTCTATTCCTTTGAAAATGTCCTCCAGGTACACACAGCACTCTCTCCACATCCTCAAAATCAGCACCTTCCTCTATACAGAGAGCAAACTGGAACTGCTCACCAGCCCACACAGTATCCAAGAAGTTGTTAATGGAATCAGGATCATACCTGATAGCATGGCCTCTGACATAGCCTAGATAGTTCTCTGCTGGATAATCACCAATCTTCTTTGCATTGGTGTAGAATTCTTTTACCACAGCTATATTTGCAGGTGCAGGATATGTGGCTCGCTTTCCCCAATCATTCCCTAACAATTGCTCTCCAAATTGAGGAGCAAAGTTAGGTATCATTCCAACCTTTCTCTCCATAAGGAGTCTTCTATCTTGGACCACCTTGAAGTGCTTCTCATGTTTTCGAGATAGGAACCTACTAGAACGGGGTTGTTCTGGTTCCTTTTCTTTTCTCTTGGATGCCATGGTCTTCAATCTTTTGCCTGAAGAGGATGACATTCCTACAATCAAACACAGATAAAAAACCACAGAACATGTTGTTAATCATTAGTAAAACAAAGAACACACTTCATCTCGAAGCTAAACCACCGCTGAGGGTCAGAATTACCCCTCAGCGCCACCAGTGCAACAATCCAGAACACCATGGATCAAAAAAATTCAAGTCTGGCAGAGTGCCGCTCAGCGGCAATTTACCCCTGAGCGGTGACTCTGCAGATTTTTAAAAAATTCCTTTTTGGACTGTCCTAACTCCACCCACATGCAATTTTCAGTTTTCCATATCAAAATCATGCAGTTCAATCGGTTCAAACATCAATTTAATCATCAAATCATGCATAGAAATCAAAACCCCTAAATATTGATGCTTTGACAATCACATTCAAAGTCAAGAACCCTAGAATGAACAAAATGGTTGACTTACTTGGGTGGAGATGCTAGATGAGAATGAGAATGCTTCCAAGCTAAGATGCTCTCTTCCAACCCCAAACTTAGATGGAACACTAGTGAGAAAGTGAGTGGAAGAGAGATTTTCTCAAGAGGGAAAAGATATGGAAAACCTTGGAAAAGGTATGTAGGAGTGTGTGTGCAGAGAAGAACCTGAAAATAGAAGCTTATGCGCAACTTAGGGTATAAAAATACCCTAATGGGCTCGGTTGTGATTCCATCTCTCTCCTTCTTCATTTCTTTCACCAAATTCACCTTAAAACCTGCACAAAAACACTGAAATCAAGCGTAAACCTGTCCAGCTCTCTTATTTATGAAAATATGACAAAAAACATGATTTCAAGCCAGTTGCTAAGTGTTAAAGGTTGCTTTTAGTATCAATTTTAAGCATTAAATAACAGTTTTTCAACTGTTATCAACAAGCAAAGTTCTAAGTTTGGGGTTGTGATAACGGTTGAGAAACCGTTATTTTTATACTTCATTTTGACATCAAAAACAACATTTATGACTTAAAAACTAGCTTGGAATCATGTTTTTGCTTTAGTTTTGTGAATAAGAGAGTTGAAAGTGAATTTAATGGTTTTGGGCTAGATTCCTTTGATTTTGTAGGTTATTGGAATGATTTGAAAGAAGAGTTAAAGTACCGAATGGTTGGAATGCAGAAAAGTCAACCAGAAACGTCGACCAGTCAAACAGAAAAGTCAGAACATCCACTATGAGTGAAAAGTGGACACTTATTGAACATAACAAATCCTTTTTAGCTTGGTTTAAGAAAAAAGATTTATGTGACTCTGAATGCTTCTGAAATTCTATTGAGACTAGCTCGTGGACCTAGCACTGACGTGATCACTTTCGGCAGCTATTACATAAACAATTACTTGTTTTATTCAAATGAGGAAAACGATAAAAGTAGAGTTCAAAATAGTGGAGTTACCTTACAAGATAAGGCTCTACATTTTTCCAGTTCCAAGGATAAGAATTCAATTACAGCATCAATCAGTTATTTTGGAATAATACAAGAAATTTGGGAAATTTATTCACTTTTAGAGTTCTAGTTTTCAAGTGTAAATGGGTTGACAGTAATTCTGGTGTGGTGACAGAAGACCTTGGATTCCCTTTAGTGGATCTTAACAAAATCAGTTACAGGAATGAACCATTTACTATGGCTAGTCAAGCAAGACAAATATTCTATGTCACTGACCCAATGAATCATAAATGGTCAATGGTATTAGAAGGCAGAGATATGCACACAACTGATGATGAAGACTCTCTAGATATACTTGAGACAAGCTCTTTCTCATCAAGAACCATTGAAAATAAGGTTGATGATGTACCCGATGAAATACATGCAACTCGATGTGATCACAACGAAGGCATATGGAAAAATAGGTGTCTAAACATTGTTTTAATTACTTGTACAATTTATTTATTTTGTTTGTTCTAACTATAATTTACTAACACTTTGTAAATAGGTATGACAAGCTCTGGATCAGGTCCGATGCGAGGAGGTGGTAGATCTGTGACTCAGATGCCTGATGTCACATCCCGTCGGGTTAATGATAAACCAGTGACGGTGGAGTTTGATCCCTGAACATTTGTGCCTATTAGGGCACATGCAACATCGTTTAAGACTTACTTGGGCATGATGGCAAAATATCATGTCCCTATTGTCGCTACTTGTTGGGATGATGTCCTACAGGTTGATAAAAAGCTATTATGGCAGGATATTTTGGTATGTTTAAGATGTTTTACTTCCATCATTGACTTATTTTTGTTGATCATGCTTTAACATTAATTTTGTTTTTAATAGGAAAATTGGGATATCCCTAATGATCATAGGATAAGGAAGAAGATTTTATCCCATATTACAGTCCGGTGGAGGGACTTCAAGACGAGAATGACATGTCAATACGTCTTGGGCTCTAAACAGAATGACACTCCTTGTACAAAATATAAAATAATTGAGGAGGAGTGGGTGAAGTTTAAAGAATCTAGACTTACTCCAGAGTGGCAGGTATGTTTTTTAATATTTTGCTCTAGTCACAAAGATGTTAATTTGTGATTTATGCTTAATGATTTTCATTTTTTCATAGGTGAAAAGGATAGCCGCCCAGTAGAAGCAGAAGCTTAATGATACACCACACGTACTATCACGTGATTTGTGAAACTCTCATATATGGAATTTGTTTTCACATCGTACTTTTAAGACTTATGCTTTCTTTCATCATTAGTTAGGGTTTTTCCTCTTTGCTTAATGCTTGCTTTGTTTAACTCATTCATTGCCATGATTATTGATTTTGTCGATAAGGGAACGTACGGGGAAATCTAGATCCGTGGAATTTCTCCCAATAGTATATTGGTTGCCGTTAAGCTCCTGCACTTAAGAACTAATTACTAGGAATGCTAGGAATTGTATGAACTTGTAATTAAGGATAGGCCTTCTTGCAAGGTGATTTAGAGAGTGGCATTAACAATTGATGAAAAGAATGTTGAATTCCTAAAGTATATGAGAGTGGATAAGATGAAATTGATAACCCCAACAAGACACTCATCCATCTATTTCTTTGAAGTGTTTGTATTCTGTTTTCGCCATTGATCAAATTCATGCATACATGTTTATTTACTGTCTTTTGCATATAAAATTCCAATCAATTTGTTCTTAAGTCTTAAATAATCAACAAATCACATAACTAAACTAGGCCGTGAGTCCTTTGGGAGAACGATACTTGGTCTTACCGAGTTTTATTACTTGAAACGATTCGGTCACACTTGCCGATTGTTAAACAAGTTTGTGGCGCCTATTTTCGGTGTTCATAAATTTTTCATCAATCACCCAACAACAACAACAACAACAACAACAACAACAACAACAACAACAAGAGCAACAACAACAGTCACAGCAGGAGGACGCCCCTAAAGATGATCCTACTACACCTCGTTTAAGCACCAAAGGCTCATGCTCTACTACAGATTGTACTGATTACAATATTCAGTAAAGTTTTTGGTTGATGAGGATCCTCCGCACGTAGTGGTCGTGGGACGACAGATTGCAAGAGGTCAGAACATTCATCGTTCTCCTTTGTTGCCCACTCACGCGCGGGTGGTGATTGATGATCCAAGAGATCCCCAGGCTCGAGTGCTAGTGCCTACATCTCGAATCCAATTCGTGGGAGAGCTATGATGATGTCATATTTTGGCCCACCAGCGGTATTATATTCTTCTTTTTATTATCTTAAATCTTCAAGTTGTAATTAAATGATTCCTAACTTTTGTAAATGTGGGTTGCAGGTCTACCATCCTGAGAAACAACCAATGGCTCAACCTATGAATGAGGCTCATGAGGAAGTAGAAGACCATGATCCTATATCCATATTGATCTCGAGATTAAATAAGTTTCGAAAAGGACCGGTAGAGCTGTTGTGGGAGTTAAGAACATTTGGCCTCGAGTGCCATGTTCCATTGTATATTAATTTCGGTGATGCATATGAGATCATTGGTGGAGAAAAAATGTTGAACATTTCATGCATACAACTATGGTGCATGTAAGTGTTTTATTTGTTATTTTCCAATTTGTATATTAGTATTATTACTTTTTAATAAATATACTTAACTTTATTCTTATAGGTACATGGACACCATCGTAGTGGAATCAGGTCGGGCTTCAGTTTATGGCTTTCTTGAACCTCAGACCATTCAACCATCTGGAAACACATTAGATTCCAGAAAATCATATATTCAAACGTGGATGACTGAGTCTAACAAAGAGATATATATCGCGCCATACATTGCTGCGTATGTGTTTCCCAATATTGTCAACTTTTATTAAATTTTAATCAATAAACTCACTAGTTGTTGGTACATGATAGGGGCCATTGGCAACTCATGGTGATCATTCCAAAAAAAGAACAAGTTGTATGGTTTTGTTCTCTTCATAGGAAGATGAAAGTGGGGTTGAAGTCCTTGATACAAATGTAAGTATTACATTCATTCTTATCAATTCATTATGACATTAATATATTAACTTATGTTTCTAATGTTTCAAATTTGTTTAGAGTTGTGACTAGGACCAAAGGACAACAACTTGAAATTATTATAAATCATGGTGATCATTCCAAAAAAAGCACAAGTTGTATGGTTTTGTTCTCTTCATAGGAAGATGAAAGCGGAGTTGAAGTCCTTGATACAATTGTAAGTATTATATTCATTCTTATCAATTCATTATGATATTAATATATTAACTTATGTTTCTAAAGTTTCAAATGTTTCAAATGTTTCAAATTTGTTTAGAGTTGTGACTATGACCAAAGGACAACAACTTGAAATTATATATCCTAAGATTGAAATTCGTTGATCTTTAACCTTTAATTTCGTATTCAAATTTAAACCATTACATTTGACTAAGTTCTTTCACATGTTTAGTGTAATAAGAAGAATGATTCCTAGGCATGTGGCTACAACATCATGTCATGGATGAAGGCAATCATCCGAGCAGAAATCAGAGGGGAATGGATTGAGGTAGAAATTTACATTTGAAAATCTAACAAATATCAATAAACTTTTGACATTAAAATGAATATAATAGTAAATTTTCCTTGATTTTGCAACGATTCAACATTACCTCTTCATTGTCCACTTTAGTAATAAAGACGATAAGAGAGGATTGTGCAAGATATTTGAATAAACATTTTAAATAACTGTAGCTTTAGGTTTTTCCTTTCATGATAATAGCATTTACTTACTTGTGCATCTTTTAAACTATTAATAGATTATTGTGAATAAATGAATATTGTGAATAGATGAATGGAAAACTGGGTTCTTTTAAGTTTTGATGATAACATTAGCGTCTTTTAGTTTTACTATTTAATTGGAATTGATGAATTGATGATAGCATGATTTCTGTATTTCAGGTTTGGTTAAATGAGCTAAACCAAATCAAATTTAAAAAAAAACACTAATGGTAACGTCGAAGTATACACTGTTCGACGTTCATACACTACGATAGTAATGTCACGTATCGACAAGTTCGACGTTAACCTTACGTCCTTCCCTTATATGTGACGTCAAATATTCCTTTAAATATAAATATTTATTCAAATATTACTCAAAAATTGACGTCCTCTTTGAACTTCGACGTGAACATTACGTCCATTATCTTCCACAGCGATGTAAACTTTACGTCAATTCCCCCGTACATGAGACGACAAATCTTACTATAAATATAAATATTTATTCAAATATTGGACGTCATTCTCTTTACTAGTGAATGTAACCTCACGTCGTTGTACAAAATCGTTGTTAGAATCACGTCGTTGTACAAAATCGTTGTTAGAATTATGTCAATTCTCGATCCATTCGACATCAAATTATTCTAGTAATGTCGCGTAGTGATGTTCGACGTAAAATTTACGTCACCCGATATGCATCGCTCTCGAGTTCATCGTTAAAAGCCAAAAATAACCGACATAATACGCTATTTTTGTACTAATGTTTGGTACATTGCTTGAACATATTTCAACGATACATACTTTGTTATATCTCTATCATGCAACTTTGATACTAAAATGTTATATGCATACTGATAGGGGGAGTGTTGTATTATGTAATATGCTTGTTCACATGTTAAAAAGGGGAGAAAATATTAAAACCATGTGAATATTGCTGATAGGGGGAACATGATTATTTTTCTCTGGTAACATGCTTGGTGCATCCCTATATAATTCATTATCTCTTTTTCAATTACATTTTGCTATATATGCTTTTTTGCTAATGCCCAAAAGGGGAGAAATAATTAAATTTGCATGAGATAGTTGAATATATGTTTCTATTTGGAACTATGAAACAATTTTTTGGGTGTGTATTGTGTACATCCTGGTTGTTTTATTAATCATGGTTGTGCATTATCAAAAAAGGAGGAGATTGTTGATAGGGGAAGCACATGTGATAGTTAAACCCAATATTTGTTATGTTGGTTTTTGATGATGACAACACACTAATAATAACAACACATAAATGTTGATTTGAAGTTGCATAAAATGTGTAATAAATGCATATGTTAAACATACTATTGTTACTACATACTATCGTGTTTATGATGTGATTATATTTGTGTATGCACAATGTATGATTTTGAGTTATGAATACCACATGCACAAAAAACATATCTGAATGACAAAATCGATTACAGTGTTGTAGTAATCCCCTAAGGTCATCAGACAACTTATGTTTTTAAACTGTGGCAAAACAACTAGTTTGAATCGATTATGTTAGTTTCTAAATCGATTAAAACTCGTGTGTTTGCATATACCATTTTCAAATGTGCTGTGATGAATTTTTAGAAAGAAAAGTTTTCAGAATTCTGTTAAGTGCTGAAGCTTAATCGATTATATGCCTTGTGTATTCGATTAAGTCTGTTATGTTTGAAAACTGATTTCTTGCTAATCATAACTACTCTAACATTCATATTTTTAAATGTATTTGACCAACATTTAATGAAAATCGATCACATTAATTGCATATTCAATTAAGAGCTAAAGTTTGTTATAAATCTGTTTAATGTAACTGATGAATTACTATTTTGTACTATTCACTTAGCTTTTCGCACTGAATTGTGTTTAATTCTCCATTATTGTCTCACTTACACCTTTTAGGCTTAATTAGACTATTAATTCTTATTTTGATTAATTTGAATTATTTGGGCCTAATTATTCCAATTATTATTTGCAGGACAATCACTGTTAGAAAGGTAGAGAAATAGGGTTTGCACCTCTTGCACATAACCGAACGGTCTAAGAAAGTCTTGATCGAACAGTTTGACAAAGTCTTCACCGAACGGTCTGAGAAAGTCTTGACCAAATGCCTCTACCGAACGGTCAGCTAATGTCGTCGCCGATCACCAGCGAACTGACCTGTTGAGCATGATTGAACCGAACGACAAAGCACTATTGCATGAGAAAGCTGGACCGAACGGTCTGAGAGCCCTCAATTGACGCTTGATTTGGAGAGTACAATTGAATCGAACGGCAGAACACTAATCACCGAACGGTCAGATACAGTGACTAGATGCACAGTGTTGGAAACATGTTCTGGGACTTCAAGAGTGTGGCCACATCAATAGTATAGTTTAAATTCGGTTTTGAATGTCATTGGGTCAAACTTTAGGACTTTGGGCCTAATTTTAGGTCATTTTGTAAGACAAGCCCATTAGAAGGGCATTTTGATCTTTTGTGTTATATAAAACCGTAAAATTTGATTTCCCTCCAAGTCTCTCTGCCACTTTTACGTTTCATGTCCTAGGGTTTCAAAGCTTGGGTCTTCTTCTTCCCCCCTTGGGGGGTTATGTTTTGTTCTCTTTACCTTTCTTTGTAATGAATCATTTATGTTTTTAAATGTATTTTCAATTTTGTTTCATGGTTTCTTTTTAGATTCTAGTTTCATTTCAACTCCTCAATTTACGTTTTTTGTCTAATGTTCTCAATCCATTTTCGTTTTCTTATTGTTGTTTCTGCTATTGTGCTTGTTTTGTTTCGTTTTAATCTTGCCATTTATGTTTCAGAATTTCATTTTGGTTCTCCTTACTGTGTGATATTTAGTTTGCCATTTTGAGTTCATTAGCGTTTTCTGTTTGCGTCTAGATTTCCATTTTCTGGTATGTATCTCATTTATGCATTTTAATATCATTCGGTCATTTACTCCTATGTAGGACCGTTTGGTCTATTCATGTTCTTCTGATTACTATTCAGCTTTATTTTGTAGTAACTCGTTTAGTTTTCCAGTCTCATTTCCATTCGCTTGCGTCTCTGCATACTGTAAAACCGTTCGGCTTGTGCTTGTTTAGTTTCCCATTCTCTTCTTCATATCTAGGTTGTCTTAATACCATTCGGTCTCCTCGCCAGGACCATTTGGCCTTGTGAACAACATTGTTCGGTCTCTAACACACTTGTTGTTAGAACCGTTCGGCTTTAATGTTTTCCACATCTCTTTCAATGTTTTTAAATCTGTTTAGTTGTGTTAAGTTCGTTTTAATGTTAGCTTAAGTCTGCTTGGTTGGTTATTAGTGATTTTGAATTATTTCCCTGAGATTTCTAAGATGGAAGTGTGTAATTTGCTGCTCTGGAATAGGTGTGTTGTGTTGAGTCACCGGCAAGTGTATCAGATCGTACAAGTAATATAAAATGGTAAGACTAAGTATCGTGTCCCAAGAGACTCTCGACACTAGACAGTCGTGTGATAACTTGATCAATTAAGACTTTAAAGGAACGAAATCATTGGTTTAGAATGCAAATACAGAAAATTAAATATGAATGCAGTTTTGATCAATTGAAGAGTAGCACAGTGATGAACGAATGATGTTTATGTTATGAGATGAATATGTTGTTGGGGTTAGATTTCACCGAGTTTACTCTCATGTATATAAGAATTCTTCTTCTTTCATTAAAGTCAACGTCACTCACTAAATTACTTAAAACCCGACCCCTCGGTGAAGAAAGCCTATCCTTAATTACTACTTCATACGATTCCTAGCATTCCTAATTAATTATGAAGATCAGGAGCTTAAAACGACCAAGACTCATACCCCCATCCCTGAGAAATACTGCTCTTGGGAATAATTCTACAAGAACCTGAATTGTAAGGTACCTTCCGATACTCATGCAATTCATACATCATGCTATGATGAGTTAAACAAAGCAAACATTGATCACAGAAGAATTACCCTAATAATTAATGAAGAAGAAAAAAATATTAAGAATCAATTCAAATACATGAGAGTTCACAAGGTTACATTATCCCCCAACAAAAAATAGAAGTTAGTTCCCCATTGCCATAGTGAAACTAGATGTACAATCGAGAAGAATGAGACAGAAAAACCCTAAAAGTTGAAGATGGAAGCTCTCGCATCCAAATTCGCCTGCAAAGAGTGGAAGAGTGTGTTGTTGCGCCTCCTCTGCCAAAGATACAAAACCTAGGGCATGTGGGTCCTTTAAATAGAGCGGAATCAAAACAAAAATAAATCCTAGGCCCATCTTGCTGGCGGTCAGCGCACTACTTAGAGCGCCCGGGCGTGCTGCGATACCAAAACTGGCGCTCAGCTTCACTCGGAGGGGAAGCAGGCGTGGTTCTTCAGGAAAAGTGGCGCTCAACGCCCAAAAAGGGCGCTCAGGCGTGCTACGATACTAAAACTGGCGCTCAGCTTCACTCGGAGGGAAAACAGGCGTGGTTCTTCAGGAAAAGTGGCGCTCAGCGCCCCAAAAAGGACACCCAGGCGGTGTGCGGTAGGCTTTGGCGCTGAGGGCTCCAAAAAGGGCGCTTAAGCTTCTGGCGTTCCTCCTTTTTGGTGCTTTTTCAGATCTTTCTGAGCTCCATCTCGTTGGCACTTAAGCTCTGCTTCCATATTATCTCATTTCCTGCCAAAACAAGGGAATTTAGTCATAACATCATCAAGTTCAACCTTAACTCTCTTTTTCACACAACTTATTCTCCTAGAAATCCTTATAACCATCGGTTACATACTTTACATAGATTCATCCCTACCATCATATAATTCAAGTTGCATTACTGCACATAAGACAAATAATCATAGCATATACATTCAAATTCATAAGGGAAATGGAAGCAAAATCCACCTAGGAAGGACAACCAGTGACTTAGCGCCTGGCGCCTAATGAGCCTAGCTCGCCGAACGGGGCAATTTCACTTGCCCAATGAAAGTGAAAATAGGGAGCTCCCACAACCTAGCGAGGGAGCTCGCCCAACCCTTGAAACTCATTGTCAAAACACTTATTTACTTGCCTAACGAGCAGTTTGGTCGCCCAACTCCTCTGTATAATTTTGTAGCACCCTAAACTTGCAAAAAGACATCCCTTCAACCTCACATGTCCTCTCCCACACACTTCCACCAACTTCTAACACTTTTAATTAGTATTCTAAGCTACAACAAACCTATCCAAATATATACAATCCAATCCAAACTAATTTTAACTCATTCTACCATGGAATTTCCACTCAGAATCAAGTAAAATGCTACTTTATAGACCATAACTTAATCTTACCCATTCTTACTCATAACTAAGCAACTTAGGGATCTGAACAACTCTAAAATGACCGAAAAAACATACCTTGAGCCCTCCACTTTTCCTTAGACCATTTACTTCTAAAATTCACTTCTCAAAACCCCTAAAATGCAACTAAAACCAATCAAGAGACAACTAATTGACTACCACCCTATCCTAATTTCCATATTTACCAATTCACAACTCAAATAAGTCTCTAATGACTACACAATAGGCCCGAAAACTCAATTTCCCTTCTTTGACCATTCCTACCCAATTTCACCTTTTAAAACCTCCACTTTAGACCAAAATTGTAAGACTTGAAGAAAATGTAGTAATTTGATAATGAAGTGATTTGAGACTAGAGAATTATTGTGTGGTAATTGATGTGTGATGATTATATATTTCTTAGAATTCTAATTTTATATGATGATTACTTTATGTTAATATTGATAAACTGCAACATATGATTGATACGCTATTAATTTGGTAATTTGCGTATGTGTGATGTTACCAATATGATGTGTTGGAATGTTGATAGAAGTGTGGTTTAGGATTGAATGTGTGTGGGTTCAATTCTAGAAAGATAGAGAGTTAAGGGAAACTTTTGTTTTAATTTGTATTGTTTTGTAGGCCATAAATAAAGATTGGAGACCATGCCTAATCACCTTAGGAGGCTTGGCAAGCTAAGGGAAGCAAAGGAATCCAAAAATGAAGAGGAAAACATAACTTTCAGATTGGACCAAGAACCTTCCAGATTAAACTTTCAAAGGAAAATAGCTTTCGGATTCTCGCTAGCGCTTTGCCAAAACCACCAAAGGCGCCCAGCGGTTGCAAACCAGATTTTAAAAGCACCACGTTTTGAACATGTGATTAAGAGAACCGTGCACTCCAAGCTTAGTAGCACCTCTAGTACGCTTCATTTGTCATTTTTAAAGCTTTTTCAACTCAGAATGGATACCTCTCTTCATCTATAAAAGAGAGGATCTTCCCTTTATAAATTCAACTTAGAAGATATAATGAATTGATGTTGAGTTTTCTCCAGACCTATTCTCTGAGTTCAAACCTCTTTGTGCTTATTCAACACCTTCTTCTCTAGCTTCCTTCCCTATTGGGCCTTCTAAGCTTGAGAGACCTCAAACACACATCAAACCTTCGCTAAATCTTTTCATAAACACCTGGTGTCCACCTCCATTTTCACTCATCAAACCAATCATCCATTCTGAGTTGTGGAGTGTTAGAGCATGGAGCTTGAAGTTGCTTCCATCAGGTTTGTGTGTGCATGAGAATAGGTTTTTGATAATATTTTTTATGGGTTTTCCCTATGAATGTATTATATATGCTTTGTTGGGTTATCCCAACAGAGAGTTTGATGTTAAGGGAGAACAAAGTTATGATGTTTGGGGGTTTCCATTCAAATATATGTTATAAGGGTTTGGTGACAATCATGTGCAGTATAATTGAGTTTTATTGGGGTATAACATGAAAATGATTGGATTTGGATGATTCAAGTGATGTAATGTATGTATTAGGATCTGTTCATAAGGGTATGTGAGGCTTGAATGCATGCACGGTGTTTTGGAAGAATTTCCCTTGTGGTTTAGGGTTGTTGCATGTATGATTAAACACTTGAATTTTGTCCAGGATGTGTTTCAATTCAACAATAATTGCTTATCTGCGTGTTGGTTTTGAGTGTGGTTTCGGGAATAATCGATTATCTGGGAGGATAATCAATTATCCTTTCATGCATGATGATTTTTGGTGATTTACTGAGTGGAAACAATGAT
This sequence comes from Vigna nakashimae, assembly GCA_034642375.1. Lineage (NCBI taxonomy): Eukaryota > Viridiplantae > Streptophyta > Magnoliopsida > Fabales > Fabaceae > Vigna > Vigna nakashimae. The sequence continues at coordinate 29,656,485 of CM067765.1, forward strand.
ATAATCGATTATAATCAGTGATAATCAATTATCATAGTGTATTTTGTGTATATGTGTGTGTTTCAGAAATAATCGATTATCACTTATGATAATCGATTATCACAAAGTATTTTTATTGGAAATAATGTGTTTTGATGAAGATTGGACGTGGACCAAGCCTGGGGATCTGTGGAACGTGATGATAATTAGAGAATGAGATTAATGGATATGTTTAGGGTGAGGTTTCATTTGTGGTTGAGATTGGAGCATTAGTGAGTGTTGGGATGTACCTGAGTACGTAATTGATGAGCATGAGAGTGGAGGATAAGTCTACTTGATGTACCTGGTAAATTCTAGTGCTATCTGCGGATAAGTGCTTCCTTTTGCCTTATGTGCAATAGAAGGGTTGTGCGGGTATTGAGCCTTCCTTGTGTGGGGGTGAAGGTGTTTTCCTTATCCTTGTGTGGCAGGATTACATGTTCCTTAGCTGGATTATGGGACTATGCAATCGTATTTGTATGGAGAATCTATAGATTGGGTTGTAGGAGCGGTTATAGGTAGTGAGGTAGGGTATAGGAGTGTGACTGATTCTTTCCACTATGGTGTTATGGTATGGTGATGCTCATGGTATTGTTCATGACTGGTGGATGCAAAATGATGGAAGCAGCTCCGCCGATCACAGCAAAGCTCTCCTCAACGCAGGATGACGCAGCGGATTGGGAGAAGTTGGTGGATGTTCTGGTGCACTGAAGGTGTTCGACGAATTGTTTGGTGAGGTTTGGAAGTGTGTAGGCAGGTTCTCTAACTCAGAAGGCCTTCCAAGAGGGAAGGAAGCTAGAGGATGAGTGGTCTAAACTGGCATAAAGCATTGAACTCGAGAGAAGTGGCTAGAAATTCAATTCGGCAGTAATTCACTATATCACTCAAGTTGATTTTACAAAGGATTAGAGCTCTCTTTTATAGATGATGAGAAGCTCTCAAACGTGCAAGGAAAGCTACATATTTAAAACGTGCATGAGCTAAGGGAAGTGTGCAGGAGACGCTTTAAGGTTGGTCGCCTGTTCCATGTGTGAATCATTTAAAACGTGCTTAAAGAGGAGAAGTTACACGACTGACTGCAAAATGCACTTTTCTTTGCCTCCTTTGTGCTTCCTTGCTTGGCAAGCTTCCCAGGATTTGTAGGCATACTTCCCAGCCTTTATTAGTGTCCTACAAAAACAATGTAAATGGATTTAGTTAAAGAGAATCTATCTAAGACTTAGATAAGGAAAGAACTTTTAGAAATCCTTATTCCACTTCCCTTTCTTTAGTCTTAGTTTAAGTTGTTACTTCTTTGGATGGAAAGTCCTAAAGGAGTTTCCATCAGTCTATGTGTGAGATGTTAGTGATGACATAAAGATTCAAGGGTCAGGATCGAGGATTGAAGATCAAGGATCGAGAATTGAGTAATTCATTATGATTAAGTTGTTATGTTAGAGGATTAGGAATTTGTTGTTATTAATGTTGGGTATAGGGTGATTTATGGTCTATATATTCAATGTTTTTATATCTTATTATTATTATGATTGTTTTATCGATAGCTTACCCCACACGTGTTTGTGTTTATGTTGTGAATGATATTATCGACAATGATCGTCTAATGTGTTATACGTGTGCATATGATGTTGTACATGGTGTTCATGCATGATAGATTTGAGAGACAACGAGGGATAGACTTGGAGTTTTTATTTAAAGTTATTACGTTTGAACTTTAAGATAATGTAATTGAACTTATTTTATTTCCTTCGTTATTTCATTGGACAAGTGTTTTGGAACTATTATGTTTTGAATAAATTAGGTCGTTTAAATGTTAAGGTTTCTAAAAATATGTTTTCACGCTATGATAAAGTTTTGAATTTTATCGGTTTTTGAATAACGTTGACACCCTGAAATTTGGAGCATTAAAAAAATAGTCTATAATTCTTACTTACTAATTTCTCCTCAACATTTCACCATAACTAATACTACTAACACTACAACAACAATAGGGCTGGGCATAATTTACCAAACTGTACTAAACTATAATTATGTATACTATATTATACTTAAAAAAACTAAACTGGTGTATACTAATAACTAATTAAACTATTCTTTGGTTCAGTTTAAAAAAACTGAACTTTAAATAATTTTAGTGCAGTTAACTGTGTTAACTGTTTGTCTTAATTTCTTTGCTCAATTTCTTTGTCCATTAGAATTCATATTCAATTATCACTGTCTCAACTTTTCTAGCGTCATTGATCTCTTCCTTTCCGTCGCCGCTCACTTCCTCTTTGTCGCCGCCCATCCCTCCTCCCTTCTCCCCTTATTAGCCCTCCGCTGCTCGACAAGTTTTCAAGGCTTCCGTACTTGCTTTTCACTGCTCGACCCTAGCCATCTTCCAAGGGTTTTATTGGAGCTTTTCCTGCATCCGTTTAACTACTCCGTTGCCACCACAAGATTCTTCGTGGAGCAAAATTTTGCTTCCATTTTTTCTATCTTTTTCTCTTGGGAGTTGACTCATCATTTGCATTGGGTTGGTTTTTCTCAAATTTATGATCTTTACATGTTTGTTGATATGCCTAAGAGAAAACTAAGCACAGTAGATCATAATTGATCGTAAGCATACAAGTCTGGTCATTTTTCTTGATTTCTCTATTAGATCCTAATTGATTTAATATTACTTGCCTTACCACATAATAAACCATAAGATGTTGTAAAAGTAGATCTAATATAGGATGCATATTTATGCAGAGTTTTTCAAAATTCATATTTGGATTAGTCTTTGGACAATAGGTTATTTGAAAGGTATGCTTTACATTTGGGATTTTGTTAGTTGTTGACAGTTTGTGAATCAGTTGCTAACCTTTTCTAGACTGGTGATACGGTTGGAGCAAGCTGAAGAGGCAGCCCATATTGCGATCCACTCTGATTTGATTTTGTATTGAAAACTTAAACTTTATGAGTTAAATTTAGTGCAGTTAACAGTGCAGTGCAATTTACACTATAGTTTAGTTCAATTCAATGGAGTTTAGTGCAGTGCAGTTTGGTAGGATATAAAGTGTAGTTCAGTTTAGTTCATCTGAACTACTTTTAGTTTAATTTAGTTCAAGTGAACTATTTTTGGGTTCAGTACAATTTTTAACAATATAGTTCAGTGCAATTCAGTTTGCCCACCCCTAAACAACAACATTCACAAGGTCAAAATCCATTCCATTTCAGAATCATATCATTTCAATTTTAAACATTCATACAACTCATTAAATCATCAAAACAAAATGCACACTAGATCATGCAACTCAATCATAATTAAATCATCCTATCATTCAAGTTACCACAAATCATATTATAATATTAGAATCTAGAATGAAGAATATCTTCCATTACCTTATTAGAAAACCACCAAGTTTTACACAATGCTCTAACCTTGCTTCGAATCCAAGAAACCTTAGGAATGCCTACAAACCACCAAATTGTGACCGAAATGAGTCCTTAGAACCTCTTATCAACAAAGAATTAGAAAGGGGGGATCAACGACACATGCAAGAAACTTTTGTCACATGCGTTTAAAGTTAAAATTTTAAGAAAATGAGTAGAAACTTATTTGCTCTAAAGAGGAAATTGATCGGAAGGTAATGGAGAATACACTGTTGTGAACTCCGAGGAGCTTCCTAATCGTGAATCAGATGATCAAGGAGTTAGAAATTTTACAGAGAGGAAAAAGAGAACTTAGAGAAAGAGTTCGAGAGAGGATGTACGTGTTTTAGGTAATGAGATGAGTTTATGACTTTTTATTTATATTATTGAATTATTTTAATATTTAAAATAGTCAGTATCATTATTTTAATATGCCTATCAATTCTAATACTCTATTTTATAGGTTCTTACATGATGAGGTTGGTTTTCAAATTGTGATAGATAAAAAAAATACTTTTATGATGTAAAACTTTGATTTGAGAGTGAATTTTCTTTCAAACATATTTTGTTTCTTAAATTTTAAAAATAAGTAAATATAAATTTTTTATTTAATTTTTTAAATTTCTTTATATAAAATGGTGTTGTAAGATATATTTCAACTTAAATGTTAAAATATCATTTAACATATAAAATTTTAATATTATTAACTAAAATGTTTACATTATTATTCTTTTAATTTAAGATAAAAATATATTAAATTTTGAATCAATTTCATATCCAAATCTAAATAGGTTTAATACGTATTATGGTTCTCTAATTTGTTAGTTTTAGTGAAAATGGTCCTCCTATTTTTGAATTGTTTAAAGTGAACCCATCGTTTATAAAAATGGTTGAATTTGGTCGTTTTTTGTTTTTATTTTATTCTTAGTATATTATCATCTTTTTCTTGCTAAACACATTGCCAGCCACCACTGCTCATGCCCAAACCACCACCAAAAAACCCTAAACCACCACTGAAAACCCCGAACCAAACCACCACCAGAATCCCCAAATCAAACCACCATCAGATAACCACAAACTACAACCATAACCCTCCAAACGAAAAAAATATTCCAGAATCCCAAATCAAAACACTAGTCCCAAATCGCGAGATCAAAACCTATAGAGAAGAATCAAGAAAAGAAACCCCAAATCGCTAGATCAAAACCTGTAGAGAAGAAACCCCAAATAACATAACTCAAATTCAACCCAGCAAATCACAACCCTAACTAGAAAAGGAGAAGACGATCCCTAACCAAGACAAAGGAGAAGAAGAAAATCCTAAGAAATCCACAGGGACACCCCAAGGCTAGGTCTATCCGAAAACCAGAAAATAGAGAGAGAAAAAAGTTTCTAATTAGAGTTTTATGATAATGAATTGGGGTTTAATTAAGGTAAAGTAAATTTAATTGTAACACAGAGAGTTTAATTAAGGCCAAGGAATTTTAACATTGCCACGTCAATTGGACTAATCTTACCATGTATTTCTCTCATTAGTGTTTTAAACACCGTCAGTAAAAAGACTAAATTAAAACATTTTTACAGAAGATAGGATCACTTTGAAAAACTCAAAAATAGAAAAATCACTTTGAACAAAATAGAAGACTAAAATTGGTATTAAACTTATCTAAATATTATAAAGTGCTTATATGTTCACAATAAATTCACTACCTTTTACCATCTTTACTTTTCTTTTTCTTTTTATAAATAGACAAGTCCACCTTTTTTTTAATGGTTATTTTAATCTTACCATTAATGTCAAATTATTTTTTTTTCAAAGAATTTTTTTCAATTATAAATCCTGAAAAGAATATTTATTAAAATGACGGCGTTATCCCCAGTGGTGCTATCTGAATTTGGGCCACGTCAACCTTCTTTTAGGGTGTCAGAGTGCTCCAAAATAGCCTATGCTTGAGCCTTCTCTGATGACTAGGCTAGTGTTATTGGGTGCGTTTTGTTGAGAATCAACCAATAAGTGATTGAAAAGAGAAAAATTGTTATTGTATTTTAAATTTTTCTTAAAAGTTCAAATATGAATATAAGTTTTACATTAAAAAAAATTATCTATAAATTTATTGTTTAAAGTTTAGAGTTGAAAGTTTATTAGATTATGAATTTTATTGTTAAATATAATTATCAAGTATAAACCATCAAGTATTTAGTTCTATAATATTTTTATCTTAAATGCTTTCACTTTACATACCTTAATTTTATATGAAAGTTTTAGGCAGGTTCCTTAGTCATAAAGAGTAGTTGTCTACTCAATTGTTAGTGGAAAGAAGGGTGTTAACATTATAAACTTTCTATGATGGAAAGAAGCTGAGATAATAATAAATAAATAAATAAATAAATAAACTCCTTAATATGGTAAAATATGAAAAAAAAAATCCACTCAATAATACATTAGGCTACACATGTATTCATTTTAGCATTTTCACTCTTACATTTCTATCACTTCTTGTGGCATTATCATTAAAAGTTGACTTCTAATGCTTTTTGGCATACAACTTGCTCCTTTTTCCTTCTAAAGAAGCTTCCTACAACTTTCAATCATAATTGCTAATCAATAATTTAATCATAGATTTCTTCTATTTTCCTTGCAACTATTTTTATAGCTATTACCTTGAAAAAAATACTTATAGCTATTACCTTTAATTTTAAATCTTTTGAAAATTTGCATAGGTTTAGTTAAGTTATTAAAACAATTTGTTATTGTAAGTATGTAAAATAATATATTTTTAAATATTTGTTTTTAGTTTTATCATTAAGTTGAAATAATAGTTTGATTTTATAATCTTAAGTTTGACAAAGAACCAATTTGGACAGAAATAGAAATGAAAATTTTCTAATTAAATTTATGAAAAATAACAATTCGATTTTTTAAGTTAAATACTAAAAACATATTAAATTAATTATGTGGAGATAGGAAATAGTATGATTTGTTAAAGATAATTAAGGTTTCATAAATTCATTTCTTATAGTTAAAGTTTGTGGTATTGTGTTTAGAGTGTAAAATCAAAACTGTTATGTCAATCCACTTAATGCAAGAAATTTAATTGGAACCTTAATTGTATTATTATTTTTTTTTATGTTGAGACAATGTAAAATAGCATTAACATCGTTTAGCTTATGACAAAATAAATATTTAAATATACTTTTAGTTTTTAAATTTTAAAAATAAATGAATGTAGTTTTTTTAAATTAATTGGGTTTAATGTTTTTGCAAGTGCATTTTATGTTAGTATTTAAATTATTTACATTGCTTAACATATTTTCAATTTAATTTTAGCTTAAAAACACATTTGACATGTAAAAAATTTAATATAATTATATTAAAATGATTATAAAAATTTATTTTAAAAATTTAAGAATCAAAATAAATAAATATTTTAAACAAGAATGAACTTCAATTTTATGTTAAGGACTAAAAGGATATTTAACTCAAAATAAAATAGTAGAAAGCTAAAAGAAAAATAAAAAATATATAATTTTTTGGACATAAAATTTTTAATAGTAACCGATATTCAAATTAGTAAAAATTTAAATCTTAATTAAACTTAATTATTATGAGTAAATGATAATAATATCATCTTATATTTTATCAAATTACAATTATACCTATTTTTTTTAACAACATTACACTAATCTCTTTTATTAGGAAAACAAATATAATATTTTTAAATGTAAAGAGGTATGAAAAGAGTGATAATGTAATATTTAAAAATATATATTTATGTAAAATTTGAAAAATTGGGCCCAAAAAAAACTAGAGAATATTATACTATATATAGAATATAACCAGTTGAGAATAAGGGAATAAAGAACAACATAAAAGAGAGTGTATATATAAATAGTAAAAGAACATAAACTGTTGGGCTTCTGTCTCAGAGTTGAGGCCCGATACCACATTACAAGAAGCTCATCATCATGGAACCAGATGCTTATCCTATGGGAAGGAAATACAAATGCCTCAATTTTTAGCTCCTCCAAGTTTAGAATCTCTTGAGAATCATGTAAACCATATAAATAAATTAATATATTGTAAAACCAAAAGTTTAATCAATAAAGAGAATGAATTGGATCAAATTTTTCTCGTAACAGAACTACTATTTAAAAATATAATAATTGCTGAAACACTTAATAACAAATTTTAACTTATAAAGTTTTAATAATGATGAAAAATTTATGAACACCGAAAAATGACACCAAAAATTTGTTTAACCCTCGACAAGTGTGACCGAATCGTATCAAGTAATAAACTCGATAAGACCAAATATCGTTCTCCCAAAGGACTCACTGGCTAGTTAGTTATATGATTTTTTGATTATTTAAGACTTGTGAACAAATTCTTGAAGTTTCAAATACAAAAGACAATAATTAAACATGTATGCATGAGTTTTTATCAATGGAAAATAAGAACACAAACACTTTGAACGAAATAGATGGATGAGTATGTTGTTGGGGTAATCAATTTCATCTTATCCACTCTCATATACTTTAGAAATTCATCATTCTTTTCATCAATGTTAATGTCACTCTCTAAATTACCTTGCAAGAAAGCCTATCCTTAATTACAAGTTCATACAATTCTTAGCATCCCTAATAATTAATTTTGAAGCACAGAAGCTTAATGACAACCAACCCTCATATCCCTATGTCTAGGCAATATGCTATTGGGAGAATTTTCCCGAATCTAGATTTCCCCGTATGTTCCCATATCGACAAAATCAATAATCATGACATCGAATGAGTTAAACAATCCATGCTTTGAGCAAAGAAGAAAAACCTTAACTAATGATGAAGGAAAGCATGTATCATAAATATGATGTTTAAACACAAAATTCCATATATGAGAGCTTCAAAAGATTACATTGATTCCCCAACAACAATACAAAGTTTAGTTCACTATATTCATGGTGAAACTAGATGAACAATAATGAAAGAATGAAAGATAGAACCCTAGAATGTTGAGTAGGTAGCCTTAGCATCCAAGATCTTCCTCCAAGGGGTGGAAAAGTGAGTGTTTGCTTCATACTCTGCCAAAGATACAAACCCTAGGACGTCCTAAAGCTTATATACTATTCGAAATATTACAGAAAAGTGGGTCTAAGCCCAAAATAGTGCCGCTCAGCGGTAAGTGCGTGAGTTGATTCTTCCCCTCAGCGGCATTTTCACCCCTCAACGAAGCCAACGTGTGTTCTTTAGTGCCGCTCAGCGGTAAACTGGCGCTGAGCGGTACTTGCGACTTCTCTTCTTTTGCACTTTTTGAGTTCTTTTATGATTCCATCTCTATCCTTCTTCACTTCTTTCATCAAATTCACCTTAAAACCTGCATAAAACATTGAAATCAAGCATAAACTTGTCCAGCTCTCTTATTTCCAAAAATATAAACAAAAGCATGATTTCAAGCTAGTTTCTAAGTTTGGAGTTGTGATAACATTTGAAAAACTGTTATTTTCATGCTTAAAACTGATACTAAAAGTAACCTTTAACAATACAATGGTTCACTCCATTCAAAATCCTCTTTTCAAGATAAGTATGTACTCAATTAAGCTCATGATAAAAACTTCAATCAAGACATGCACATGCTTTAGTGTTCACAAAATCACCTAGTATCCAACAAATGCTATTTTTCATGAATGATTACTCAAATAAGCATGGATGTTTATGTGCTCATGGAGTCTTTCCTCACAAGGTAAAGTGTTTCACTCAAACACAAGTGTATAATAGGTAAATCACTCATTCGCTCTACTATCACAATGTCACATGAATTGACTTTGCCTTTCATTTAACCACAATCAAATACATTCACAAGCATGCATCATCACAAGGACTTTTCAATGGCTTATAATGTGGCTGGGCTAATAAGAAAATTGCTTTTTCTAGATCACAAAACCCTTGAATTAAGAGAAACATATAACCACAATCATTCTTGCTTATTCCCAACTTTCCTTTGCATTGAGCCTTGCTTTTTCTTCTTTTCTTTTTCTTTTTCTTTTTGTTTTCACATTCTTAATTCTTAGCTCTTAGCTCAATGCTTTCAATTTCCTTTTCATAACTTCCCAACAACCCCAAACTTGAACATTTATCAATACCATAAAATAGTTTCTACTTAACTCAAGGTAAAGCTTTTCACAAAGGGTTTTCAAATTATGTTCAAGGCTAAGGGTTCAAAGGATAGAACACATAGTGCTCTCTTTTGTGGGCTAAACATGCATTTGGCAAATAAAAGGGTTACCAACAAATGGCCTTGATCATATGATGCAAACAAGAAATTGATTCAATCATAGAAAACCTGAGCAAAATCATTCATGCTTTCAAAGTAATAGTATTCCACAATAACAACTTTGGATCTCAAAACCTCACATATAAGCTCATTCACATTCCATATACACATCCTTCTTAGTATCATAATCACAATCACAATCACAACATCTTGCATTTATTCACAATGCTTGTGAATCACCTGTATAAGCATATAGTGTGCACAATCTCAACATCAATCAATATCAAAGAATCATCAAGAACTACTTATCAAACAACAATCATAAGCAAACCATCATAACAGATAAAGTTTCTAATTGAGTAATCAAATCCTATTCTAAAAGCAAAAGTGATTGATAAAACAAATCCTGCTCTAATGCTTTGAAAAACTCAGCCCCATCGATGATGCTTTCTCCTAACCCCAAACTTAGATGGAAAACTAGTGAGAAAGTGAGTGGAAGGGAGATTTTCTAAAGAGGAATGAAAGGAAATATGTAGAGAACCTTTGGAAAAGTCTTTAGGAGTGTGTGTTGATAACAGTTGAAAAACTGTTATTTTCATGCTTGAAATTGATACTAAAAGCAACCTTTAGACTTAAAAACTAGCTTGAAATCATGCTTTTATCTATATTTTCATAAATAAGAGAGCTGGACAGGTTTATGCTCGATTTAAGTGTTTTTGTGCAGGTTTTAAGGTGAATTTAGTGAAAAGAGTGAAGAAGGAGAGAGGTGACATTAGAAAAGACAAGAAAGAGTGCAAAAAGAGAAGACAAAGGCACCGCTCAGCGGCATTTTACCGCTGAGCGGCACTCAGGAGGTTGCGGGAGTCACGCTGAGGGGCAAAATGGCCGCTGAGGGGAAGAATGTGACGCGCAATCACCGCTGAGCGGCACTTTTTGGGCTTGGGCTTTTGTAATCTTTTGTAACTCTAGAATAGTATATAAGGGCTTGCACGTCCTTGGGATTAGTATCTTTGGCAGAAACGAGGCAAACACTCTCTCTTCCACCCCTTTGAAGGAGGATCTTGGATGCTCAGGCTACCTCTTCACCTTTCTAGGGTTTATTCTTTCATTCTTTCATTGTTATTCATCTAGGTTCACCATGAATATGGTGAACTAAACCTTGTATGTTTGTTGGGGAATCAATGTAATCTCTTGAAGCTCTCATATATGGAATCTGTTGATTACATCTTTTAATTAAGACTTATGCTTTCTTTCATCATTAGTTAGGGATTTTCCTCTTTGCTCAATGCTTGCATAGTTTAACTCATTCCATGCATGATTATTGGTTTTGTCGATACGGGCACGTACGGGGAAGTCTAGATCCGGGGAATTTCTCCCAATATTTTACTGACAATATTATATTGGTTGTCGTTAAGCTCCTGCACTCATGAACTAATCATTAGGAATGCTAGGAATTGTATGAACTCGTGATTAGGGAGAAGCCATCTAGAATGGTACATTAGAGAGTGACATTAACAATGATGACTTGAATGTTGAATTCCTAAAATATATGAGAGTGGATGAGATGAAATTGACCCCCAACAACATATTCATTCATATAATTCATTGAAAGTGTTTATCTTTTGTCTTTGCCATTGATCAAACTTCATGCATACATGTTTATTTTCTGTCTTGCATTTTAAACTCTAAATATTTCGTTTGTAAGTCCTAGCTAATCAACAAATCACATAACTAAACTAGGCCGTGAGTCCTTTGGGAAGAACGATACTTGGTCTTACCAAGTTTATTACTTGAACGATTCGGTCATACTTGCCGATTGTGAAACAAGTTTGTGACATCATATTTTGGTGCTTACAAATTTGTCCATCAAGTTTTTGGCGCCGTTGCCGGGGACTCGTGGTTTAACTGGTTAATTTGTGTGATTATTGATTATCTTTGACTTTAATTTTGAATTTCTGTTTTTATTTTTTCTGTTTTTATTTTATCTTTTTATCTTTTTATATTAGGTTAGATTTTATTTTTTTTTCTTTTTAGGTTAGGTTAGATTCTGTTTTATCTTTTTAGATTAGATTAGATTAGATTTGATTTTATTTTGTTAGGTTAGATTTTATTTTATCTTTATCTTTTAGATTAGGTTAGATTTTATTTTATCTTTTTAGAATAGATTTTATTTTATTTTATTTTCTATCTTCTAAATCTTTTATTTTCTTATCTTCTGAATCTTTTATCTTTTTATCTTTGAATATATATCTTCTTTTATATCTTTTTGTGCTAACAAATTTTTTTTTCTAGGGTTTTGTTTTCTTGTGCATGCAGGAAGCAATTCGAACTAGGAGTAAGAAAACAACAGAACCACTTCTTGAAGGTCTAGAAGAGAGTAGAAGGAGGAGAAGAATCAGAACGTCTAGAGAACTTTTCCCTTCTCCAGAAACTCTCCTACAATCATCACCACAAGGTTCTGTTCATAGCACAGGAAGTATGGAGGGCAATAATGTTAGAAGAACTCTTGCAGATTACACTAATCTTGCTGGACCTCAGCACTTCAATAGCATAGCTAGACCTAGAGTCAATGCAGCCAACATGGAGGTCAAACCAGCACTGATTCAACTGGTGAAGAGTAATCAATTTAATGGGTTATCTCACGAAAGCCCATATGAGCACCTGACTACCTTTATTGAGATTTGCAATACAGTCAAGATTAATGGGGTGCCAGACGAAGCAATCAAACTTAGCTTGTTTCCTTTCTCATTGGGAGGCAATGCTAAGCTTTGGTTGAACTCTTTTCCAGAAGAAAGTTTCACAGAGTGGGAAGCAGTGGTTACAAAATTCTTAAACAAATACTTCCCACAATCTAAGGTGACTAAAGGAAAGCAAGAGATTTCTTCATTCAAGCAGGGCATGGAAGAATCACTGGGGCATGCATGGGACAGGTATAAAAGCTTGTTACGTAAAACTCCCACGCATGGCTTTGAAGATCAAGAAGTAGTCCTAACTTTCCTTGGAGGGCTTGGTTCACAAACCAAGATGATGCTGGATGCCTCAGCTGGAGGCAATATAAAATGGAAGACTCCAGAGGAAGCAACTGAAATTATTGAAAATATGGCTACAAGTGATAATGAGCTGCACAGTGAAAGAGGAGCTCCTATGCAACAGAAAGGGGTTCTTCAATTACAAACCCATGATGCCTTGCTAGCACAGAATAAAATTCTAACTCAACAGCTGGAAACTCTGACCAAAACTCTTGCTTCATTACCTAAAGAGTTAAAATCTGCTGCACAGGTACAAACCCAGTTGTGCGAATTATGTGGGGGAGATCACATCAATGGCCAATGTGCTTTTCCTGTGGAAGCCGTGGAGGATGTTAACTTCATGGCTAATCAATTTCCATACCGTCAAGGGAATTATAATCAGGGTTGGAAACCACATCCAAGTATTGGCCAAGGACAAACTGGGCAAGCTAATCAATATAATAAGCAGCAGCAGCAACAAACCTTTTGGCAACAATTATCTATGCTTAATGAAAGATCAACAAGGTTGGAAGAAACTCTTCAGCAATTCATACAGAAAACTGAATCTTCTCAAAAGAGCACTGAAGCTGCTATAAAGAATTTGAAGATTCAGATGGGTCAGATTACCAAGCAATTGGAAGAAAGACCACACAGAAACTTTGGGGCTAATACTGAGGTTAACCCTAGAGAAGAGTGCAAAGTGGTCAAGAGTGTGAATGAAGAGATTATTGAGTTAGAAGAAGATGAAACAGAAGAGAGAAGAGAAGAAGAAAGAAATGACACTTTTCCTTTTCCAACAAATCAGGAGAAACCAATGGATTTCACAGACCTATTCAGAATGGTTGATAATGAAGCTCCTTGGGAACAAATTTTACAGAAAATAGCAGTTTACACAAAATCTGAAGAAGGAACCTCTACAAAAAGAAGACGTAGAGATGATGAGGAAGAAAAGTGTATAACTGTTAAGAAAGAGTCATTCCCACCAAAAGCAGCAGATCCAGGTAGTTTTTCTATCCCTTGCACTATAGGGAAGAAAAAGGTAAAGAAAGCTCTCCTTGATTTAGGCTCAAGTGTTAACTTGATGCCTTATTCTCTATTGGAGCAAATTGGCCATGTTAAAATAAAACCTGTAAAGGTTAATCTTGTAATGGCTGATGGATCTTCAAAGGAGCCATGTGGGATTGCAGAAGACATTGTAGTTTGTGTTGGCAAACTTCAGTTTTTGGCAGACTTTGTGGTGATGAAGATGGAGACCGAAAAAATACCTTTCATACTAGGAAGACCGTTTATGAAAACGGCCAGGGCTATTATAGATGTTAATGAAGGTATAGTGGTGCTCCAGGACAGAGAGGAGAGAGTGGTGGTAGATGTTTTCAAAGATGAGATACAAGCAAAGGAGGAAGAGTCTAGTTATAAAGCTGCATTTCGAGATGCACCCATGACTAGAGGTAAAAATGAAAATCTTGAAGTTTCAGGTAACCATTGTTTGTATTTTCAGGTACCCAAGGTAGACGAGATTGGAAAAGGAGAAGAAGTTCCTAGAGACTGGAAGAAAAGAAGACCCCAACTTGGCACACCTGTAAGACTCAAGAACAAGTTGTGGGTTATAAAAGGCTTTAAAGAGAAGGAGATGATAGAGATAGAGTCTCCATATTCTAGAGAATCCAAAACAGTCCAAAGGAAGCAGTTGAAAGGTTGGTGGAAGGACAACATCAACTATAAAGAAGATGGAACATGAGCTTTAACAGGGTCAAGCTAATGACGTTAAAAGAGCGCTTGCTGGGAGGCAACCCAGTGGATTTAAAAACTTTTGATTTGTTTTGGTTTTGTAACTTTTAATCTGTGAACATTATTCTGGACATTATTTTGTTGGATTTAGCATCTACTGAAGGATGCTAGGTGGTTAAGTATCTACTGAAGGATACTAGGTTTGTAACACTTACTGATGGGTGTTGGTAAGTCTGTAACACCTACTGATGGGTGTTGGTAAGTTTGAAACACCTACTGATGGGTGTTGGTGGATTTTGGGTCAGGCTCGTGACGTTAAACAAGCGCTACCTGGGAGGCAACCCAGTTGATTGATTGTTTTCTGTTTGTTTATTTTAGTTAGGGTTTGCATAAGCATTTTTAACATTGAATTGTAGGGAACCAATGAGGGGTATGTCTAGGAGGCACGTAGGTCAAGAAAAGAAGGAGAGGAGCACTTCACGAAAGTATCGTTGAGCGGCAATTACCGCTGAGCGGTACTCTCGCAGATGGGCTTTAGTTTCCCCTTAGCGGGATCTGAGCCCATTAGGGTATTTTTATACCCTAAGCTGCATTTTGGTTTTTATTTTCAGGCTCTTCTCTGCACACACACTCCTACATACCTTTTCAAAGGTTCTCTACAACTTTTCCCTCATCCCTCTTTAGAAAATCTCCCTTCCACTCACTTGCTCACTAGTTTTCCATCTAAGTTTGGGGTTGGGAGAGAGCATCATTGAAGGGGCTGATTTCTTCATTGTGGTTTACTAATGCTTAACAATGCATCTTTTGGTTTTGTGAATTATGTTTGATGCAGGGATGGCCTCCTCATCGGGCAAAAGGAATCAAGACTATAAGATCCAAGAAGAGGAAGATACAGAGGACAGCTCAGACTGATGAGGAGCTGAGATAGCATTTACTGATGAATGCTATCATATGATTATGCTTTTGTGGTTTAAGTTTTCTGAACTTATTTGTTTTTGTTTTTAGATTAGGGTTTGATGTACTCTATTGAACACCTGGTTTTTTATGATGGTTTGCTATTAACTGTGATAAGTAATGCTTGATGATGCTTATTGATTGATTGATGTTGAGATGATGTGCACATTAAAATGCTTATACAGGTGATTCACAAGCTTTGTGAACAAATGCATGATATCATGATTGTGATTGTGAAATTAAGCAGGATGTGTATGTCAAATGTGAATGAGCTTATATGTGAGGTTTTGAGCTCCAGAGTTGTTATTGTTGAATGCTATTACTTTGAAAGCATGAATGATTTTGCCCAGGTTTTCTATGATTGAATCAATTACTTGTTTTGCATCATGTGATCAAGGCCGTTTGTTGGAGCCCTTTTTATTGGCCAAATTCATAAAGTTAGCCTACTAAAAGAGAACACTTTGTGTTCTATCCTTTGAACCCTTAGCCTTGAATATACACTGAAAACCCTTGATTGAAAATCTTTACCTTGAGTTAAGTAGAAGATCTTGTATGGTATTGATAAATGTTCAAGTTTGGGGTTGTTGGGAAAACATGAAAAAGGAAAAGCATTGAGCTAAGAGCTAAAAAGTAAGAATATGAAAGAAAAAGAAAAGAAAAGAAAAAGAAGTAAAGCTCAATGCAAATGCAAAGGCAAAAGAAAGTTGGGAATGAACAAGATGATTGTGTGATATGATTCTCTTAACTCAAGGATTTTGTGATCCAGAAAAACCAATTTTCTTGTTAGCCCAGCCACATTATAAGCCATTGAAAAGTCCTTGTGATGATGCATGCTTGTGAATGTTTTTGATTGTGGTAAAATGAAAGGCAAAGTTGATTCATGTGACATTGTGATAGTGGAGTGAATGAGTGAAACACTTTACCTCTTATACACTTGTGTGTTGAGTGAAACACTTTACCTAGTGAGGAAATATTCCATAAGCACATGAACATCCATGCTTAATTGATTGATCATTCATGAAAAATAGCATTTGTTGGAACTTAAATGACTTTGTGAACACTAAAGCATGTGCACATCTTGAATGAACTCTTGGTCATAAGGTTGATTAAAGTTTTTACTTATCTTGAAAAGAGAATTTTTGAATGAGTGGACCATCATATGAATTGGTTGGAGATTGAGTTACATCTTGTTTGCTTGAGGACAAGCAAAGTTCTAAGTTTGGGGTTGTGATAACAGTTGAAAAACTGTTATTTTCATGCTTGAAATTGATACTAAAAGCAACCTTTAGACTTAAAAAAACTAGCTTGAAATCATGCTTTTATCTATATTTTCATAAATAAGAGAGCTGGACAGGTTTATGCTCGATTTAAGTGTTTTTGTGCAGGTTTTAAGGTGAATTTAGTGAAAAGAGTGAAGAAGGAGAGAGGTGACATTAGAAAAGACAAGAAAGAGTGCAAAAAGAGAAGACAAAGGCACCGCTCAGCGGCATTTTACCGCTGAGCGGCACTCAGGAGGTTGCGGGAGTCACGCTGAGGGGCAAAATGGCCGCTGAGGGGAAGAATGTGACGCGCAATCACCGCTGAGCGGTATTTACCGCTGAGCGGCACTTTTTGGGCTTGGGCTTTTGTAATCTTTTGTAACTCTAGAATAGTATATAAGGGCTTGCACGTCCTTGGGATTAGTATCTTTGGCAGAAACGAGGCAAACACTCTCTCTTCCACCCCTTTGAAGGAGGATCTTGGATGCTCAGGCTACCTCTTCACCTTTCTAGGGTTTATTCTTTCATTCTTTCATTGTTATTCATCTAGGTTCACCATGAATATGGTGAACTAAACCTTGTATGTTTGTTGGGGAATCAATGTAATCTCTTGAAGCTCTCATATATGGAATCTGTTGATTACATCTTTTAATTAAGACTTATGCTTTCTTTCATCATTAGTTAGGGATTTTCCTCTTTGCTCAATGCTTGCATAGTTTAACTCATTCCATGCATGATTATTGGTTTTGTCGATACGGGCACGTACGGGGAAGTCTAGATCCGGGGAATTTCTCCCAATATTTTACTGACAATATTATATTGGTTGTCGTTAAGCTCCTGCACTCATGAACTAATCATTAGGAATGCTAGGAATTGTATGAACTCGTGATTAGGGAGAAGCCATCTAGAATGGTACATTAGAGAGTGGCATTAACAATGATGACTTGAATGTTGAATTCCTAAAATATATGAGAGTGGATGAGATGAAATTGACCCCAACAACATATTCATTCATATAATTCATTGAAAGTGTTTATCTTTTGTCTTTGCCATTGATCAAACTTCATGCATACATGTTTATTTTCTGTCTTGCATTTTAAACTCTAAATATTTCGTTTGTAAGTCCTAGCTAATCAACAAATCACATAACTAAACTAGGCCGTGAGTCCTTTGGGAAGAACGATACTTGGTCTTACCAAGTTTATTACTTGAACGATTCGGTCATACTTGCCGATTGTGAAACAAGTTTGTGACATCATATTTTGGTGATTACAAATTTGTCCATCATGTGTGCAGAGAAGAATATGAAAATAGAGGCCAAAGCGTGACTTAGGGTATAAAAATACCCTAATGGGCTCGGGTTCCGCTAAGGGGCAACCTAAGCCCATTTTACAATACCACCGCTCAGCCACTTTCGTGTTGTGCTCTTCTTCTTCCTAGCTTAACCTAGGTGCCTCCTACTCATGCCCCTCACTTGCTCCCTGCAATTAAATTCTCAGATCACTCATGCTTTCAAATCCTTATCATGCAACTAAAACAGAACAAACAAAAATATAATCAATCAACTGGGTTGCCTCCCAGGTAGCGCTTGTAGCGCTTGTTTAACGTCACGAGCCTGACCCAAAATCCACCAACACCCATCAGTAGGTGTAACAAACCTAGTATCCTTCAGTAGATACTTAACCACCTAACATCCTTCAGTAGATGCTATACCCAAAAATTTACAAAAGTAATATACAAATTTATAAAGATTTACAAAACCAAAATAAAATCAAAAGAAAAATTGTCCTCAAATAACTGGAATGCCTTCCAGCAAGCGCTCTTTTAACGTCACTAGCTTGACCCAATAAAGCTCATGTTCCATCTTCATGGTTGATGTTCATATCCCACCAACTCATCAACTGCTTTCGGTCCACTTTTCTTACTCTTCTAGAATGTGGAGACTCTATCTCTATCACCTTATTTTCTTTGTAGTCTTTCACAACCCACAACTTGTTTTTGAATTTCACAGGTTTACTAAGTTGGAGTCGTTCTTGCATCCAGTCATTATGGACCTTTCTTACTTTCCCAATTTTTTCTTTTTCATGTACCTGAAACAAAGAACAATGTTTACCTTTAACCTTTGGCTTTTCATCTTCAGGGCTAGTCATGAGTTCATTCTTATAGGCAGCTTTATGACTAGCATCTTCCTCCTGCATCTGCCTCTCTTCTTTGAAGACATCTACAACAACTCTTTCTTCTCGGTCTTGGAGCACCATTACACTGTCAGAAGCGGCTGCAGCGGATGGGTTAGCGTGGGATAACAAACCAAGAGGGTTTTTAATACAAAAGTGTGCCTTTTAATTTCTACTCAATTAAACTTACTTAGCAATTAATAATCACAATTAAATAGAGTAAGGTTGAGAGAAATTTGCACAGATGATTTTATCCTGGTTCGGATCTTACCAATCCTACGTCCAGTCGTTTATCTCAAACAAGATAAACCTTTTTCACTAACACAAAACAATTACAAATTACAATCACAAAGAAACAATTTGTAAGAGTTTAGAAACCACCTCTCTTGATACCACAAGAGATGAACCTACACCTCCTTTGAGTCTTCACAAAGGATGAACACCTCCTCCGAATACTTCACGAAGGATGAACACCTCCTTCGAATACTTCACGAAGGATGAACCTCTTCCGAACACCTCCTCAGACACACCAAGGATGAACCGGCTATTTCCTCTGTCACCGTAGCAGCACTTCACCAGCTCCACAGACAAGAGTTTCACAAGCCGAACAAGAACACACAAGTCTCAAGAGTTTCAGAGTTCTAGAGCACAAGGGAAGAGTTTCTGTGTCTCTGTTTTTTTTTCTTGAGAGAAAATGAGAGTCTATTTATAGACTCATCCAAAGACTCTTCCATTCACTAAAAGACAAACTTAACGGCTAGTTTCTCCAACGGCCATAAACGGCTAGTTTGTCCAACGGCCATAAACGGCTAGTTTGTCCAACGGCCATAAACGGCTAGTTTGTCCAACGGTCATAAACGGCTAGTTTCTTCAACGACTAGTTTCCCCAACGTCCGTGTTAAGTGCGATACTCTTACCGTTAACCGTCACTATTCACGTGAATAGTGTTACTATTCATGTGAATAGTACTATAGTGTTTTGTTGCAATGATTTACTATAGTAATTTTACAAAACACTTTTCTTTTTCTGATCTACGTCCTATACATATTTCTAAGAGTATTACAAAAGCTTTCTATCACAATACAAATCTTCAGATCATTTTGATTCTTGATTGGTCTTGACTTGATTTGGACATCATCAAAATTTCATCTGCATCATTTTGCTAACATACACCTTCATCCACATCAATGATTTTCATAAACGGTCTTCCGAGAATAATGGGTATCTTTTCATTCTCCATCTCCATCACCACAAAGTCCACCAAGAACTGTAGTTTGCCTACACAAACCATAACATCCTCTGCTATACCATAGGGATTCTTTGAGGATCCATCTGCCATTACTAAATTAATCTTTATAGGCTTCACATCAAGATCACCAATCTGCTCAAGTAAAGAATAAAGCATCAAGTTAACAGTTGATCCTAAATCAAGTAAAGCCTTCTTTATCCTTTTCTTCCCTATTTTGCATGGAATGGAGAAACCTCCTGGATCTTTTGCTTTTGGAGGGAATGGCTTCTTTTTAACAGCTTTATACTCCTTTGTCTCATTATCTCTACGTCATTTCTTTGTAGAGACTTCTTCCTCAGGCTTTGTATAAACTGCAATGTGCTGTAATATCTTCTTCCAAGGTACATCATTATCCACCATCTTGAATATTTCTGTAAAATCAAATTGTTTCTCATGGTCTGTTGGAAAAGGAAGAATATCTTCACTCTTTATCTCTCTTGTCTCTTCTTTTTTTTTTTCTCTTTTCTCTCTTCTGTTTCTTTTTCTCTATTTTTTCTCTCTTCTTTTTCGTTCTCTCTTTCTAACTCAATTGTTTCAACATTTACATTCTCCAACACCTTACATTCTTCCCTGGGGTTTAACCTCAGTATTAGCCCCAAAATTTTTGTCAGGCCTTTGTTCCAACTGCTTAGTAATCTGACCCATTTGCATCTCTAAGTTCTTAATAGCAACTTTAGTGCTCTTTTGAGTGGACTTAGTTTTCTGTATAAATTGTTGAAGAGTCTCTTCCAGCCTTATTGATCTTTTATTAAGTATAGACTTTTGTTGCCATAAGATTGGTTGTTGGTTGTTAAATTGCCCTGCTTGTCCAGCTTGCCCACTTTATCCTTGACCAATGCTTGGGTGTGGTTTCCACCCTTGATTGAAATTCCACTGACGGTATGGAAATTGATTGGCCATGAAGTTAACATCATCTAAAGCTTCTGCTGGAAAGGCGCATTGACCATTGATATGATCACCCCCACATAATTCACAACTCTGTGGTTGAACCTGTGAAATAGTCTTTAACTCTTTTGGCAGTTGTGCAAGTGTTTTTGCGAGATTCTCCAATTATTGAGTTAGTATCTTGTTCTGAGCTAGCAAGGAATTATTGGATTGCAACTGTAGAACTCCTTTTTGTTGAATAGGAGCATCTCTTTCACTGTTCAGCTCATTATCATTAGTAGCCATGTTTTCAATTATTTTCGTGGCTTCCTCTGGAGTCTTCCATTTGATATTGCCTCCAGCTGAGGCGTCAAGCATCATCTTGGTTTGTGAACCAAGACCTCCAAGGAAGATTAGAACTACTTCTACTTCGTCAAATCCATGTGTGAGAGTCTTTCTTAATAGGCTTTTGTATCTATCCCATGCATGACTTAACGATTCCTCCATGCCTTGCCTGAAAGATGATATCTCTTGCTTTCCTTTGTTTACCTTAGATTGTGGGAAGTATTTGTTCAAGAACTTCGTCACCACAGCTTCCCACTCTGTAAAGCTCCCTTCTGAAAAAGAGTTCAACCAAAGCTTAGCGTTGCCTCCTAATGAGAATGGAAATAGGCTAAGTTTGATTGCTTCCTCAGGCACCCTATTTATCTTCACGGTATTGCAAATTTCATTAAAAGTTGTGAGGTGCTTATATGGGCTTTCATGAGACAACCCATTGAATTGGTTACTCTTAACCAGTTGGATTAATGTTGGTTTCACCTCTATATTAGTTGCATTGACCCTCGGTCTTGCTATGCTATTGAAATGCTGAGGTGAAACTACATTAGTGTAATCTCCTCAGTGTTGTGGTAAGAACCTTGTGGTGAAGGTTGTAAGAGAGATCTTCTGGAGGACGGAAAAGTTCTCTAGATGTACGGATTCTTCTCCTTTGTTTACTCTCGTCTAAGCCTTCAAGAAGAGGTTCCGAGGTTTTCTTGCTTCTAGTTCGAATTGCTTCCTGCATACACAAGAAAACAAGTCCCTAGAAAAATTTGTTAGCACAAAAAGATATAGAAGAATATATAAAATAAGAGATAAGAAGATAAAATAAAAATAGAAAAAATAAAAACAGAAAAATAAAAATAGAAAACAGAAAAAAATAAAAACAAAACAATAAAATAAAATAAAATAAAAACTGAAAAAAATAAAAACAGAAAATAAAATAAAATAAAATAAAATAAAATAAAATAAAAATCCAAAAAAAAAACCAGAAAATAAAAACAGAAATTCAAATTTCAAAATTCAAAATTCAAGTCAAAGATAATCAATAATCACACAAATAAACTAGTTAAACTACGAGTCCCCAACAACGGCGCCAAAAACTTGATGACAAATTTATGAACACCGAAAAATAGCGGCAAAAACTTGTTTAACCCTCGACAAGTGTGACCGAATCGTATCAAGTAATAAACTCGGTAAGACCAAGTATCGTTCTCCCAAAGGACTCACGACCTAGTTAGTTATATGATTTTTTGATTATTTAAGACTTGTGAACAAATTCTTGAGGTTTCAAATGCAAAAGACAATAATTAGACATGTATGCATCAGTTTTGATCAACGGAAAATAAGAACACAAACACATTGAACGAAATAGATGGATGAGTATGTTGTAGGGGTAATCAATTTCATCCTATCCACTCTCATATACTTTAGGAATTCATCATTCTTTTCATCAATGTTAATGTCACTCTCTAAATTACCTTGCAAGAAAGCCTATCCTTAATTACGAGTTCATACAATTCCTAACATCCCTAATAATTAATTCTGAAGCACAAAAGCTTAACGGCAACCAACCCTCATATCCCTATGTCTAGGCAATATGCTATTGGGAGAATTTCCCCGGATCTAGATTTCCCCGTATGTTCCCATATCGACAAAATCAATAATCATGACATCGAATGAGTTAAACAATGCATGCTTTGAGCAAAGAAGAAAAACCCTAACTAATGATGAAAGAAAGCATGTATCATAAATATGATGTTTAAACACAAAATTCCATATATGAGAGCTTCAAAAGATTACATTGATTCCCTAACAACAATACAAAGTTTAGTTCACCATATTCATGGTGAAACTAGATCAACAATAATGAAAGAATGAAAGATAGAACTCTAGAAGGTTGAGTAGGTAGCCTTAGAATCCAAGATCTTCCTCCAAGGGGTGGAAAAGTGAGTGTTTGCTTCGTACTTTGCCAAAGATACAAACCCTAGGACGTCCTAAAGCTTACATACTATTCGAAATATTACAGAAAAGTGGGCCTAAGCCCAAAATAGTGTTGCTCAGTGGCAAACTACCGGTCAGCAGTACGTGCGTTAGTTGATTCTTCCCCTTAGCGGCATTTTCACCCCTCAGCGGAGCCAACATGTGTTCTTTAGTGCCGCTCAATGGTTGAGAATGGTTGCTCCTCAGCTCTTGGTGTTCGGTCCAGGAGTTCCTGGAGAACTTCCTAGTGACAGGGCTTTACCTCTCGACTTTGTGACTTTGACCTATGAGTTCTTCCTTGGGAACGAGCTTTACCGTTCGGTTTATGGTTCAAGGAGGACTGTCTTCACTGTTCAGTTTATAGTCCATGGGGGATGTCCAACACCGCTCAATTTAGGACGAGAGTGAGAGTTCACGGACAACGTTCCTCATCGCTCGGTTTTTCAGCATAGGAGTTCGTTTTGGAACTTCCTAGTGGACGAGAGTGTAAGTCCTCAAGGACGTCCAACACCGCTCAGTTTAGGACGAGAGTGAGAGTTCATGGAGAACGTTCCTCATTACTCTGTTTTTCAGCATAGGAGTTCGTTTTAGAACTTCCTAGTGGACGAGAGTGTCAGTCCTCGAGGACGTCCAACACCGCTCAATTTAGGACTAGAGTAAGTGTTCATGGAGAACGTTCCTCACCGCTCAGTTTAGGACTAGAGTAAGGGGTCTAGGAGAGCGTTCCCTGGGTTTTGTTGATGCCAATCATGGCTTACTTGTGAGAGGGATTTACCTCTTCGGTCTTCTGGTTGATGAAAGGGATTTACCTCTCGGCCAAGAGGGATTTATCTCTCGATCTTTTCTTTAACGAGAGGGATTTACCTTTCGGCCGAGAAGGATTTACCTCTCGTTCTTTTCTTCAACAAAAGGGATTTACCTCTCAGTCTTCGACCTAGGAATTCCTGGAGAATTTCCTAATGAACGTGAGGGATTTACCTCTCAGTCTTCGACCTAGGATTTCCTGGAGAATTTCCTAATGAACGTGAGGGATTTACCTCTCGGTTCTTGCCCTCCTCTTGGCCGAGTGGTCTACATGGTCCTATCACCTGTGTTGTGAAGCCGAGACTGAATACCAGGGAGTCCGAATGGCCAAACTGTTGAACGGTTGAACACTTGATGCCAAATTTGGCTAAGTGGTGAGTGCATTATTGGACCCTTAATAAATCTTGAACAATATTATAATATTGAATTAAGATATTTAAATTAAATAATAAAGTGAATCTATATCAAAATATAGTATCCACTAGGTACGATACATATATTATTTTAAAAAAGAAATTAATCAATTATATTGATCTTAATAGTATGTGAAAATCCACCAAGAATGAATTAATCAGTTTGTTTTTACGTAATAATAGATTATATATAAAAATATTTAAAAAGCTTTCAAATAATTGGTTCTATTTTGAGCATAAATCACAGGTTTTTTTTTTCATAATAAGTATGAGAGCTCATGTATTTTCTCAAATCCAAACATTTCAACAAAATAAATTATAGATAATGATATTTTAATTCCTATTTTTAACAACTTTTTGACTCCACCACGTGTTAGGTAATGATCGGTCCACATGGCCAGAATTAAAAAAAATATGAGGTGAAACGTGCAAAATTAGGGATTTCAAGGATTCATGGTCGTGCTATCTCTTTCTCTTGTTTGAATTCGAAAATTCATTTTGGAAGTTGCGAGAGAGAACCATCGTTGTTGTAACTGCCATTCACCATCACTACAACTGTCATCGGTTTCGAAGCACCATTAATGGACAAAACCATCATTGACGTGAGTTTTGGAAGTTCCCACACCATTCATTTGAAGCATGAAACCGTCGTTCGTCTTTGCTTTTTTCTTCTTGTTCGGTTAACTTCATAAGTTTTTTTCATTTTTTTCATTTACTTTATCATTTTGGGGTTGTTGTTGAGTGTAAACACTTATTTTTTGTCCAATGTTTCATTTTACAATAATGGATTCCATTCCACAACAAAGTGAAAACAATGTAAGTAAATGTGTCATATTGAAAATTGATTATGTTCTTTGAATAATTTTATTTCATCATTGATTTTGTTAACCATACTTGTCATACTTTGGACCTTTGACAAAAGATTGTGCATTTTCTTAATTATTTATGCATTTGATTGTTTTCAGGAGGAACTCCAACATTTTAAGGAGATGTTTGTTGGTGATTGGATTTTGGATAATGACAATGTCCGTAGAGACGAAGTGATGCAACAATTAGGGTTGTTGTAGATGTTATTGTTTAGTTAGGAGTGTTGTAATGTTGTTTGTGGTTTTAGTCCATTATGTATTATGTATTTAAGAGTAATAAGTTTGATAACCTATTCATTGCCTTTAAAGTACATAATTGTTATTACATATCTTCTAAGAAATGTATTAACTACATTTAATGATAATAAAATTGCAATTTCGTATATTTCAGTGTTACTTTAAATATCATCCTATGTTTGAAGATGAGAATATGAATTTTATGTGTTACATATTTGTGTATAACAGGGTTGTAGTTGTGGGTGATTTCTTATTTTTGATGTAGTCCCCACTAGAATGTTTATTTTGCTAGGAAATTTTGTGGTCATAATTACCACCATTTATTTATTTACCGAGGTTGTAGTTGTTTGTGCATTCAGTTATTAATAAAAATTGATGTAATGAACTTTATTGGCCTCGTTGTGCAAAACTATAGCCTTAGGTTCCCAGTTATTTGACCCTTGGTCCCCATCCAATTATGCAGGAAGAGTTTTACACTTTTTGTTTGCTTGGTGATGATGGAGTTGGTTAAAAATGTGGTCATCATTGGTCGAAGATGAGTTGATTGTTCATTAATTTTTCAAAGAATATTATTTCCATTTAAAAATTCATGTCATGAAATACGTTGACCTCGTTGTGCAAAACTTTAGCCTTAGGTCACCCGTTATTTGATCATTGGTCCCCACCCAACTGTGTAGCAAGAGTTTTACACTTTTTGGTTGCATGGTGATGGAGTTAGTTAAATATGTGGTCATCATTGGCTGAAGATGAGTTGGTTGTGCATTAATTTGTCAAACAATATTTTTTTCACTTAAAAATTCATGTGTTCAAATAACTGGGACCTAGGTTTGTGGTGTTGAACAAAAAGGTAGACAGACTTCGATAGATATATTTTACACTTCAATTTTTAACCCTATGTAAATGCAACCCTAATCTGTCAAAAAAAACTTCCAAAATCAGCGTCGACACCGTCCAATTTGGTAACATTTTTTATAGTCACTTTCATTAATTTTTAAAGTTTAAAAACTAACCAAATAATGAATCAAATCTTCCAACATAATAGCCAAAATTAACATAAGAGACCTCCTTATTTGGGTGGGCACCAAAGTTCAATTAACTAGATACCAACAACTAACGTTCTACACATGAAGGTCTACCATAATCTAGACAACATTCTTTCACACAACCAATTTCAATCAATGGGGACAAACACAATAATAAAACAAATCTCATTCAAGCAATTTTTGACATACAATTTAAATCCAGAATAATGGAAAACAACAAAATTTTGTACATCAACATATTAAGTAACAATTACATTTCTTATTGTAGTTCAACAAAGTGATCTTAAATTCTCATCATTTAAATATCACTACCATTTCTTGTACTACTCATTGTTTTTTGTGCCATGTCTGGTAAATGAAGTTCTTTTCGCCCGACTCTTGAACCGTATTCGTGGTCCATCTTTCATTCTATCATACATAGTGCTTTCCTTCATTTCAATGTCACCTTCAACGTCAACTTCAAATAATCGATTATCACTGGTCCTGATGAGAACTGCACAAGTCCCTGGAATAATTGATTGTTCCTCAGAATAATCAATTATCACTTTTTTAAAACCCTGTAACGGACTTAAATAATCAATTATCACTAACAATAATCGATTCTCTCTGGCAGTTGTAATGTGTCTTTTCAATTTCAGACCACCTGTCTATATATAGTTGTTTTACAACCCTTAGAGGGTTAACCTGAGATTTTTGAGAGTATAGTGTAATTTGAGGAAATTCCAAAAAGCTAGTTCATTTCATTGTCTGATCTTGTGAATAGGATAAGCTCATGCTTTGTGTTTCAAAAGTCGGAGCAGTTCTCTTCAAGTTGGCAAAGGTGCTATCTTCCAGTTCGTTGGTCGAAGGAAAGTATAGGTTGTTCGCTTTCGGTTTGTTGGTCGAAGGAAGCTTGATGAGTGCATATTTATGCCCACATTTATGCTTTAAAATTCAAATTTTTGATAGAATAATTGTGCTTAAATGATTGATTTTAAGTGAATTTGTGATGATTGAAATTAATGGGTTTGGGAATTAAAGAGACGTAAAAAGTGAGTTTTAGCGCATAAAATATTCTTGGATGTTCTTACGTTTATTTGTGCAGCTGAAATTATAAGTTTTATTGGTCCAAATGGCAATTCAAGGCCCAAAATCAGATTTTATTTGGAAAATAATGTACAGATGGGCCAAACAGACAACTTTTACCCTTACACCTCCTAATTTCCCTACATACACCCCTCTTCTCTTAAACAGGCCCAATACTAAGTCAAACAGTAACCTTATTCTAAATACACCTCCTAAATTTCCCTACCCATACCCCTCCTAAGCTAGACTCCACCAAATCATGCCACGTGTCCAGATCCTCCCCACACAGATCTAGCCAACCATGTGTCGCCACCTCAACCCTAACCCATGAGCATGATCTTTCACCTTCTCCACAGAAACCCTAGCCGCCACTACCGTGCCGCCGCCGCAAGCCCAACGCCACTGCCGTGCCGCCGTCACCACCATGTCGCGACCTCCGTTCATCTTCTCCCTTCTCGGAACCAAATCGCACCACCATCTCCAATGCCGCCAATGCCGTAAGTCGTCGTTCCGCTTCCGCCACCAACCTTCATCGCGCCATTAACGGCGAGTTCTTCCTTTCTCGCCGGCGCATCAACGGACCACCACGGTGCCTCAACCAAGCGCCGCCACCATCTCCAACCTTGCCGTCAACCTCCTCCGCGACCACAGCTCCACCATGTCGCGCATATCCTCCATTGACGCAAGCTCTGCACCGCATCATCCGCAACCTCCGTTCATCTTCTCCATTCTCGGAACCCAATCGCGATTCTGCCATGGATGTTGCGTCGTCGGTCACCACTCCGCCACTATCTTCATTTGCGAGAACCACCACCTGCACTCAGAAAAATCACACAGCAAAAACCCAGAAAACCCAATCGCGCCACTGTTTATCTCTCCGGTCGCGCCATCAACAAACTGTCAGATAAAGCTTCTCCATCTTCGTTTCCTTCATCGCGACAGAGAGCATCTCTTCTTCCTCGCCATTGCCCAACCTCCATGGCAGCCATCACATGCCACCGCACCTTCCCACTTTGCAATCGGACCTCCACCTACAAATCCAAAAACACAACAGAATCAAAGACGCAAGAGCAGGGGAGGCGGCGCAGGCAGACGGCGAAAAGGGGGAAGGCCTTTTCCCCAATTCTGAACCCTAATTTTGGGAAGGAAGAGGGCAGCCACGTGGCAAGCTCCTATTGGTGCGTCCTCCTCTGGTCAAAGCTGGTCAATAAGCATTCTCTGGTCAAAGTCTGGTCAATTGAGGGGCTTTCTTGCAATTTCAGAAACTCAGAAGAGGCTAAAGTGCAGATAGGGGAAATTTCAGGGCATTTGTGCAATTTTAGAAATTCAGAAAAGCTAAAAGATAAAATTAAACTGTTAAATTAATTTAATTTGGGAATATCAACTAAAAATATCTTCCAAATAATGTTATAATTATTTAAATCTTTTAGTTATTTGGAAGATATAAGATAAAATATTCTATCAACTGAATACTCAGAGTCCAAGCCCAATCAAGCCTATTTAAAGAGACCCAGGGGACATCACTTCATTCATTCTCTGATACTCCTCTCACTTTTCTTTCATCTTGTATTCAACTCCATTCATGGAGCGCTAAACATCTAGGGCTATTCTATTGTAATTCCAAGACAAATTTTGAGGTTATGTTCAGTTAATGCAATTGTTTACTTAGATTATTGATTTAAGTTGTTCTCTCTATGTCTTTCATCTCTCTATCTTGTTAAAAGCAAAGCTTTTTGCATCATAATATGTTTGAATCTAGATGCATATTGGTTAGATGAGTTCTAGGGTTTCTAGGTTTAATTGAGAATTTACTTTGATTAAATTTAGGAACTTTCATATGATTAAATGGTTTTTATTATCAATTGAGAATGTACTTTGGTTGGTAGTAATAATTTCAACTATAATCAATTGAGAATTTACTTTGATTGATTAACTTTTAACTTGGTTAGGAGATTTAAGAATAGACATGATTAAACACAATAAAATTTGATTGAGATTGTACTTTGGTTGAATTTATTGTGAATAATCTAGAAAGGTTTTGCATTTGATTGAGAATTTACTTTGGTTAAATGCATGATCGCCCTCAAATTAATTGAGAATGTACTTTAATTAATTTGAAACTTAAACAATAATCAATTGAACAATTATCCATGAATAACCGATGACGAATCTATCTTGGAAAAGCAGTGGAATTAGCCTATTTAATTATAACTATTTTTAGGTTTATTATTTGTTCTTTAAACATTCTCCAAACATCATTTTTATTCCTAAGCATTGCATAGCATAAGAGTCAGATATTCAAAAGCAATTATGTGTTCGTTGGGAGACGACTCAGGGTTACTTTAACGTTATCTACTTTATTGAATACTACTTGGATATACTGAAGTTGCCTTGAAAAGTAGTATTAATTTGATTGCTTCAACGACAACTTATCCAATTTGGCGCCGTTGCCGGGGAATACGGTTAGTATTTTGAATATTTAATTCTTATTTTTATTTTTATTTTTATTTATTTTTATTTTATCTTTATTTTTTTTACGCACATACATTTAATTTAATTTGAGTTATTTTGTAGTCTTTAGTCATTCTTGTTTTAGGAAAAATCTTTGTTCTTGTTTTTATTAAGAATTTCTTTTGAGAAATACTTGAGGCTAGTTTGAATACACTCTGGCTAGGAAAGACTTGGTACTTAAGTTGTCCATTGTGACGCACCTCTCTTTCCTGGGAGTGGATCCAACAAGTCTCTCTTATCTCTTATTTGAAATATTTCTCTAAAGCAAGAACAAAAGAAAAAGAGAAGTCAAGAGAAACAACTTCAAGCAGATTACGTAGTGCATGACCAGAGCTAACCTGGGAGAATTTTATCAAATTAACCCGAAAGTCGAAAGAAATTTGAGTAAGCTGCGGAGAAGATTGAAATTTGGGTGTTCTACTGAGGGAACACTTCCTACATCTGAAGTCATATCACCTTCATTATCTCCCATCACAAACATACCATCCAATCCTTTGCCTGATCCTAACCCAAACAATATGGCACAAAGAACCATCAGACAGCTAGCCACTTCCCACAATACAGCCGTCCGAAGTAACATTGAATACCCTAATGAGGAGTAGGAGTTGAGACCTGCTCTGTTAAATGCGTTACCAAAGTTCAATGGGTTATCAAGGGAGAATCCACACAAATACTTAAGACAATTTCACATGTTGTGTGAAAATTTTAGATCTCCCAGGATCACAATAGATTGCCTTAAAATGAGAGCTTTTCCTTTTACTCTTCAAGGCGCAGCTCAAGATTGGTGGTATTATCTCTCTACACAGATTACAAATTGGGAAACTACTCAAAGACTATTTCTTGAGAAGTATTTTCCTGCATCTAGATTATCAACTATCCGTAGAGAAATTCAAGATATAAGACAGAGAGATAGAGAGAATCTTAGGGAATATTGGGAAAGATTCAAGAAACTATGTTCTTCATGCCCTCAACTCCAAATGGAAGATTTTATTCTAAGCTTTTATGAAGGCTTAAGTCCTACTGATAGGTCATGGGCAGATGCTGCAAGCGGAGGATCTTTCTTAGATAGGTCACCAGAAGATGGTATAGATCTAATATAACGGAAGGCAGTAGACAATCAATAGTATGGCAGAAGAGAAAATTCAGTGACTTTGTTGAAGGGAGTGCATCAAATTGATAATGGCGTAGTTGATGGAAAGAGGATAGATGAAAGATTGAATAAGCTAGAAAGCAAACTCGACGAGATTGCAAGTTTGTTTAAAACCTCAACTCCACAAATTGCTAAGAAGTGTGGAATTTCCATTTCAACTAACCATTATACTGATGAATGTCCTAGCTTGGTGGAAACCACTGTGGAAAACCCATCTCAAGCTTTTGCTGCAAACATGATTGGAGGAAATAGACCATACCAGAATTATCATGATTCGTCCTCCAATAGATATCAGCAGAACATGCAACATTATGTTCCACCTCAACAAAGGCAGCAATCTCAGCCTGAAATGTCAATGCAAGATTTCATGAAAACAATACTTGAGCAAAATTCAGAAATCAAGAAATCAATTGTAGAGTTGACTCAGAGGATGGAAAAGTTAGAGGCTAAGGAGTCAAATAAACTACCTGCACAAACAATAATCAACCAGCAAAATGTGAGTGTTATTACTTTGAGAACGAGTAAGCAAGTAGAAGGCCCTGAAGGAGCCCAAGAGGATGAAGATAAGGATAAAGAAGGAGCACAAATTGATGACAATGGAGGACCAAGTGAACCATCACCTGAGACTACCACTGATAAATCCAGGTTAGTATCCTCTAACTCTTCTTCTAAAAATTCTTCTTATTCTCCACCTCCTCCATATCCAAATCGGTTGAAACCGAAAAACAAAAAAATGGAGGAATTAGACCAAGAGATCTTAAATACTTTCAAAAAGGTGGAGATAAACATTCCCTTGCTAGATGTTGTTAAGCAAATTCCTAAATACGCCAACTTTTTGAAAGAAATTTGCACAAATAAAAGGCGTTTTAGGCATAATGAGGTTGTGAATTTGGGAAGAAATGTGTCAAGCTTGATTAAGAAGCATATTGAAATACCACGAAAATGCAAGGATCCAGGTATGTTTTCTGTTCCATGTGTTATTGGAAATTCAAAGTTTGACAATGCCATGCTAGATTTAGGGGCTTCCATAAATGTAATGCCTTTATCAGTGTTTACTTCTCTATCTTTGGGACCTCTTAAGACTATTGGTGTGGTCATTCAATTGGCCAACCGTAGCACAGTTAACCCTGCAGGTGTGCTTGAGGACGTCCTTGTCCGAGTAGACAAGTTAATTTTTCCTGCAGATTTCTATATCTTGGACATGAAGGATGATGAAGGAATCAGTCCAACAACTATTATCTTGGGAAGACCTTTCATGATGACAGCACGAACCAAGATAGATGTGCATGCAGGATCATTGACAATGGAGATAGGAGACGTGAAGGTGCGGTTCAACGTGTTGGAAGCTGGGAAGCACCAGATTAAAGATCATTATTTGTTTTGTATTGATTTATCAAGTGATGTTGTAAACAATTTTTCTTTTTCAAATATGTCGTGCCTAATTTTGGACGAAAAAGGAAACTGTAAAGCAGGTAATATTGAGGACGCGGTATTAATAGATGATACCTCTGTGGCATCCGAGTGTGATGTTGAGGTGGCTGAGATTACCTTAGGTAGTAAAAGTTTGCCATCTGTGGTGCAGCCACCAATTTTGGAGTTGAAACCTTTACCATCCCATTTAAAATATGCTTATCTTGAGAGGGATGGGAAACTCCCTGTTATTATATCTGCATTGCTTACTGATGAGCAGGAAAAACAACTATTACAGGTTATCAGAGACCACAAGAGAGCAATAGGCTGGACTTTAGCAGATATTCCTGGTATTAGCCCTTCTTATTGCATGCATAGAATACATTTGGAGGAGGATGCTAAACTAGTGAGACAACCTCAAGGAAGACTGAATCCTCAACTGATGAGGGTTGTAAAGAAAAAGGACACCAAGTTGCTACAAACAGGTCTTATACATTCAAATTCTGACAACACTTGGGTAGTGATAACAGTTGAAAAACTATTATTTTCATGCTTAAAATTGATACTAAAAGCAACCTTTAGACTTAAAAACTAGCTTGAAATCATGCTTTTATTTATATTTTCAGAAATAAGAGAGCTGGACAGGTTTATGCTTGATTTAAGTGTTTTTGTGTAGGTTTTAAGGTGAATTTAGTGAAAGAAGTGAAGAATGAGAGAGATGAAATCAGAAAAGGAAGCAAAGAGTGCAAAAGGAGAAGCCGAAAGCACCGCTCAGCGGCATTTTACCGCTGAGCGGCACTCAGGAGGTCACGGGAGGTCCGCTGAGGGGCAAACTGGCCGCTGAGGGGAAGAAAAGGGAAGCGTAGGCACCGCTGAGCGGTATTTACCGCTGAGCGCCAGTCTTAATAATGGACTTGGACTCGTTTTCTGGCACTTTTATGGGCTTGGGCTTTGATCTTTTGTAATTCTAAAATAGTATATAAGGACTTGCACGTCCTAGAATTAGTATCTTTGGCAGAAACGAGGCAAACACTCTCTCTTCCACCCCTTTGAAGGAGGATCTTGGATGCTCAGGCTACCTCTTCACCTTTATTGGGTTTATTCTTTCATTCTTTCATTGTTATTCATCTAGGTTCACCATGAATATGGTGAACTAAACCTTGTATGTTTGTTGGGGAATCAATGTAATCTCTTGAAGCTCTCATATATGGATTTGTTGAGTACACCTTTTAATTAAGACATATGCTTTCTTTCATCATTAGTTAGGGTTTTTCCTCTTTGCTCAATGCTTGCATAGTTTAACTCATTCCATGCATGATTATTGATTTTGTCGATACGGACATGTACGGGGAAGTCTAGATCCGGGGAATTTCTCCCAATATTATACTGACAATATTATATTGGTTGCCTTTAAGCTCCTGCACTCATGAACTAATCATTAGGAATGCTAGGAATTGTATGAACTCGTGATTAGGGAGAAGCCATCTAGAATGGTACATTAGAGAGTGGCATTAACAATGATGATTTGAATGTTGAATTCCTAAAATATATGAGAGTGGATGAGATGAAATTGACCCCCAACAACATAATCATTCATATAATTCATTGAAAGTGTTTATCTTTTGTCTTTGCCATTGATCAAACTTCATGCATACATGTTTATTTTCTGTCTTGCATTTTAAACTCTAAATATTTCGTTTGTAAGTCCTAGCTAATCAACAAATCACATAACTAAACTAGGCCGTGAGTCCTTTGGGAAGAACGATACTTGGTCTTACCAAGTTTATTACTTGAACGATTCGGTCATACTTGCCGATTGTGAAACAAGTTTGTGACATCATATTTTAGTGCTTACAAATTTGTCCATCAGGTAGGCCCTATACATGTGGTTCCCGAGAAATATGAAATCACAATGGTCAAGAACGAGAAGGACAAGTTGACTCTTATTCAAGACATAAGTGGGTCACATAATGTAGTAGTTGACCATCTTAGTAGGATTGAAAAGGGAAAAGATAACATTCCTATCCAGGATGACTTTTCCAATGAAGTCCTACTAGCATTCCTTCCACCATGAAGGAGATAAGTTTCGTGATACTTTTTCTTTGCATTTTATATATAAGGCATACATTAAGGACAATGCATAGTTTAAGTGTGGGGGTGTGGGGGAAACAATTAATTTTGTTCCCTATTTTGTTTGTCTATTTTGTTTGTTTTTAATAAATATTTGCATTGGATTTGAGAGTTTGAATAAGTAGCTGGAATGATCATGAATTAAAAAAAAATGAGTCATGTTGATATGAATGGATTGCTTTTGTGAAATAAATTT
Source organism: Vigna nakashimae (assembly GCA_034642375.1). NCBI lineage: Eukaryota > Viridiplantae > Streptophyta > Magnoliopsida > Fabales > Fabaceae > Vigna > Vigna nakashimae. The sequence goes on from CM067765.1 coordinate 29,691,562, forward strand.
CAATCATGTGAGTTTTTAACTTAATGTTAAGGATGGACCACCATGTGCCATACCTATTTTTTTTGTGTGATTTGCCCATGTTTTGTTGATACTTTAATAGTTAGCTTGATTCTATGTTGTGCAACTGAGGTGAATATGCATGATTTGATATGATTGAGGCATTTCTTGTTTTAGCTACTTGGCCAAATAAACTTGTCCTAACATTAATCCATTCGAACCCTCTTTGAGCCTTAAGCCTATTTTTCTTGTTTCCAGTCATTGTCAAATGAGAAAAAAAAATCATATGTTCCTTACCTTAGGAAAGAAAAAGGAGTAATGGATTCTGTTAGAAGTAAAGTGAGGAATAAGTGTGTGGGTGAGTACCTCACCCATAAAATAAAAAAAGCAAAAAGGAAGATGAAAAGTTGGAGTTTTAACAAGAAAAAAAAAAAGAAAAGAAGAAGAAAAAAAAAAGTCTTCCTTGAAAGAAGCAAGAAATAAAGTCGTTTTTGAAATCAAGTATCATTACTCTTTCTATATCAATTTCAAAAACTCAGAAATTCCAAGAAAATTCCCTACCTTTGCCTTGGCCTCAATAAAACCTTAAAAAGCCCTCATGATCAATAATTGCATGTTTTCTGAAGTATGTGAATGTTAGAATCTTTCTAAATATCAAGGGTGTCTACTTTCATGGGTATTTTTAATGTAAACACAAGCCAAAAACACTTGAGAGAATTGGAGAGAAATAGATACATGTTGACTTGAGTGTTATCTTTCATATTTGATTTTCTTGGGAATTCAAAAAGGTCAACTCATGTGTGAAGAATAGAGTAATTTCATTTGCATGTTCATGACAAAGTAATGTCTAGATGATTGATCTATGTCTAGTGCTACTCATTCTTTTGATCTATGTCTAGTGCTACTCATTCTTTTGATCCAAATGCAAATATGAAATAAAATGATTCATAACAAAGTCTTGGAATTAATCAATTTTGCCCAAGAGTGCAAAAGGATAAGTGTGGGGGTGTGATGAGTGCATATTTATGCCCACATTTATGCTTTAAAATTCAAATTTTTGATAGAATAATAGTGCTTAAATGATTGATTTTAAGTGAATTTGTGATGATTGGAATTGTTGGGTTTGAGAATTAAAGAGACGTAAAAAGTGAGTTTTAGCGCATAAAATATTCTTGGATGTTCTTACGTTTATTTGTGCAGCTGAAATTATAAGTTCTATTGGTCCAAATGGCAATTCAAGGGCCAAAATCAGATTTTATTTGGAAAATAGTGTACAGATAGGCCAAACAGACAACTTTTACCCTTACACCTCTTAATTTCCCTACATACATCCCTCTTCTCTTAAACAAGCCTAATACTAAGTCAAACAGTAACCCTATTCTAAATACACCTCCTAAATTTCACTACCCATACCCCTCCTAACCTAGACTCCACCAAATCATGCCACGTGTCCAGATCCTCCCCACACAGATCTAGCCAACCATGTGTCGCCACCTCAGCCCTAACCCATGAGCATCATCTTTCACCTTCTCCACAGAAACCCTAGCCGCCACTACCGTGTCGCCGCCGCCGCAAGCCCAACGCCACTACCGTGCCGCCGTCATCACCACGTCAAAAGACAATAACTAAACATGTATGCATGAGATTTGATCAATGGAAAATAAGAACACAAACACTTGAACGAATTAGATGGATGAGTATGGTTTTGGGGTAATCAATTTCATCTTATCCACTCTCATATACTTTAGGAATTCATCATTCTTTTCATCAATGTTAATGCCACTCTCTAAATCACCTTGCAATAAGGCCTATCCTTAATTACGAGTTCATACCATTCCTAGCATCCCTAATAATTAATTCTGAAGCACAGAAGCTTAAAGGCAACCAACCCTCATATCCCTATGTCTAGGCAATATTGAATTGGGAGAATTTCCCCGGATCTAGATTTCCCCGTACGTTTCCATATCGAAAAAATCAATAATCATGACATTGAATGAGTTAAACAATGCATGCTTTGAGCAAAGAGGAAAAACCCTAACTAATGATGAAAGAAAGAATGTATCTCAAATAAGATGTTTAAACACAAGTTCCATATATGAGAGCTTCGAAAGATTACATTGATTCCCTAACAACAATACAAAGTTTAGTTCACCATATTCATGATGAAGCTAGATGAACAATAATGAAAGATTGAAAGATACAACCCTAGAAAGATGAGTAGGTAGCCTTAGCATCCAAGATCTTCCTCCAAGGGGTTGAAAAGTGAGTGTTTTCTTCTTATTCTACCACAGATACAAACCCTAGGAAGTCCTAAATCTTATATACTATTTGAAGTATTACAGAAAAGTGGGCCTAAGCCCAAAATAGTGCTGCTCAGCGGCAAACTACTGCTCAGCGGTAAGTGCGTGAGTTGATTCTTCCCCTCAGCGACATTTTCACCACTCAGCGGATCCAACGTGTGTTCCTGAGTGCCGCTCAACGGTAAACTGGCGTTGAGCGGTACTTGCGGCTTCTCTTCTTTTGCACTTTTTGAGTTCTTGTCTGATTCCATCTGTATCCATCTTCACTTCATTCACTAAATTCACCTTAAGACCTGCATAAAACACTGAAATCAAGCATAAACCTGTCCAGCTCTCTTATTTCTAAAAATATGAACAAAAGCATGATTTCAAGCTAGTTTCTAAGTGTTAAAGGTTGCTTTTAGTATCAATTTTAAGCATGAAAATAACAGTTTTTCAACTGTTATCACTTGCATGTGTCATATGATCAAGACCATCTATTGTTATCCCTTTTTAGCCAATGCATGATTTTAGCCCAATAAAAGAGAGCACAATGTGTTCTATCCTTTGAACCTTTAGCTTTAAACAGGATTTGAAAACCCTTTTTGAAAATCTCTACCTTGAGTTAAGTTAAGAAATATTTGTGGTATTGATAAAGGTTCAAGTTTGGGATTGTTGGGACATTTGAAAAGGAAAAATAAATAAGCATTGAGCTAAGTGTTAAGCAAATGAAAAGCTAAAGAAAAAGGAAAGAAAAATAAATAAAAGCCCAATGCAAGGGAAAGTTGGGAATAAGAAGAATAGTTGTGTTTAAATGATGAATGACTCTCTTAACTCAAGGATTTTGTGATAAAAAAAAACAATTTTCTTCTTATCCCAGCCACATTACAAGCCATAGAAAAGTCCTTCTGATGATACTTGCTTGGGAGTGTGTTTAATTGTGGTTAAATGGAAGGCAAAATTTAGTCGTGTGACATTGTGATAGTAGAGTGAATGAGTGACTTCTATATACACTTGTATGACTGAGTGAACCACTTTATCTTGTGAGGAATGATTCCATGAGAACATGATTACATCTATGCTTAGTTAATTGATCATTCATGAAAATAACATCTGTTGGATATTATGTGATTATGTGAACACCATGATGAGTTATTTTGAATCAAGACCTCTGTGCATCTTGACTGAATTCTATTTAATGAGCTGATTTGAGTAATTACTTGTCTTGAAAGAAAGAGTTTTTGAATTTGTTGAACCGTTGTATTGATTGGTGGAAGACTGAGTTACATCTTGTTTGCTTGAGGACAAACAAATTTCTAAGTTTGAGGTTGTGATAACGATTGAAAAACTGTTATTATTATACTTAATTTTCACATCAAAAACACCCTTTATGACTTAGAAACTAGCTTGAAATCATGCTTTTGCTTAAGTTGTGGAAATAAGAGAGTTGAATAGGTTTTGTGCTTGTTTTTCCTTGTTTTGTGAAGGAGTAAGGAGTTGGACACAGGAAAGGAAGGAAAATTGCACAACAGAAGAATCGCAGCCAGCTTTTAGCACCATTTCAGTGCTGAGCGGAAAGCTTGTTGTTGAGTTCTTTGTCTGATGCTTAAGTGTCATTGATAAGACTGTCGCGGTCATACAAATTTGATGTGCAGAAATTAATGCAGTATAACTAGGATTTGACTCCTAGGTCGTCTCTCAAGGACCAATATTTGTGGTTCGGTCTTAGATTTAACACGAAGTGGGGGGGGGTTTCTGGATGTTTTGTGCGGTAAAATAAAATTGGAAATTGGAAATAAAACAACAGAAAAATTAAAATAAATTAAAACTGGGATTTAAACACAACTAAATTTAAAACGCTGAAATAAAATTTAACCACGGTAAAAACTAAACGGTAAAAGATGGTAAAAAAAACTGAACGGTAAAATTAAACGCATAAATAAAAACATCAGTGAAAATACGTTGATAGAAAATAAACCGTAAAAATGACGTTGAAAATAAACTGAACGGTAAAAAGCAATGACTGAATTTAACAGTACAGAAAATACTGAACGATAAATTTAACAGATAAAAACATTTAACTGAAAATGGAATTCATCACAAATTGAACACTTAAATTAAAATTCTGGACAGTAAAAAGGAAACGAGCAAAGGTGACACATTCAGAAATGAAAACTATATTTTGGCACTGTTGAAAATAAATTACAGAGTGCAGTGAAAATAAAAATTGAGAATCAAATGAACAAAGTTTTGAAAATGTAAATTGAAAGCTGACAGAATTAAAATTAAAACGCAGAGTGGAAATTACACGATCATTGAGAAAAGCTGAATGGAAATTACAATTAAAAATTTAATCCTTGAAACTGAAAATTTGAAAGAAATCTAAAACCTCCCCATAGGGGAGGAGAAAACCAAGGCAGAACGTAACCTAAACCTACTCCTAAAATCTAATCCTAAAACTCTAATTCCCTTCTTCTCTGCTCTGCTGCCAATTTATAGTGTCATCTTCCTTCAATTAAGCATTTTGGTTTTTTTTTTTTTTTTCCACGGCAGCCCGTGAATTCCTTCACCTTTTGTTTTTGTTCCCCTAGCTTGCTGACTTCCTTCCACTCCTAGATGTGCCAAAGAATTAGGATGGGCCCTCCATTTGCCAACTAATCTTGTCTTCTTCTTCAGCTTCCCGTGGACACACTTCTCCATTCCAATTCAGCCTAGCTTCTCCATTCTCCATTCTAACGTTCACTTCTTCTTGCTTGCATTTCCAACGTTGGATCTACTTGTTGTGCTTGCTGCAGGTCGTGATCTCCACCTCTACTATCCTCTTCTCCCAGCTGAACCGTGAAGGTGGCTGCAGCTGCTGGTGGACGCTCTCTTCCGTGCTCCCTTTCTCTCAAAGTCAGCCTCCTTCTCTACTTCCAGCATCCACCGTGAGACCTCCTGGCCGTGAAGTGTTTTTTTTTTCCATGCTCTCCTTGCTCCAAGCTTGTTGGACGGTGCAGCTGGCCAGAGAAGTGTGCGTGTGATGTGTACAGCTGCTGCCATGGGTGTGTTGTAGCTGGCTGTCCGTTAAACCAAACCTTGCATGCTTTGTGTTGGTTAAAGAAAATTAATTCCCATTCAAATGTGCAGTTGGAAAAACCGTGGGCTGCACTTTGGAAATGGTCCCTCTTTTGTCTCTTATGCAAGCCAAAATACAAGCTAAAATGAATGCATGTGGGCCGTGACACCACTTCATATTTCTCTTGGAAACCAATATGAAAACAAAAGAAATGTATTCTCTCCACCGTGAGGTTCCAAACAAAGGTGGTCCCCTTTTATTCAATGCTTTTGCATTGTGTATTTGCTGAATGCTTCATATGAATTGTCATGCTCTTCCAAAAACGTGAAAACTTTGCTTATATGTGGTCCCTTTCTTTCATTCCTTTGTCATGCTTTTCTAATGAGAAGTGGCGGCTCCCACACTTGCAAGGAGAAGGAAAATTCCTTTGTGTGTGCCGTGAGTTGCAACATGGTGGTCCCCTCCTTCATTCCAAACCAAGAAAAATTGTTGAAGCTTGTAGCAATTCTGGATGTGCAAAAATATGGGAGGTCGTGGCATGTTAAACCATTTAAAAGAAGAAAGATCAAAACCAATCCACTGGATGTAAAAAGCCGTGAGCTTTTGCTTCAATGTGGTGGCTTCCTTTTATTATATGCTTCCTCCAAAATGTATTTCTTAGGAGTGTTGGGAGGTCTTAGCACCGTTCAATTATCAATTCCTAACCACCACAAGTATGAAACAACAAGCAAACAATGCAAACAAATTAGAAGCCACTTAAACAGTATGAACTTGACTGACACAGGGGAGTAAAACAATTACTGGGAACAACACATAACGAATTTGAACAAAGTAAAAACTATACATGAAAATAGACATCCATACGAAACTATGAAAAAAAACCGCATGCAAAACGGATAAGAATTGAACTCATACGAAGACACACAAGTTGACACAAAATTCACACAGCAACCAGCGAAAATTGAAGTGGCTGAGATGCATTGGGCTCAATTGCCATTTCTCATTTAACCTTCAAAATGTTCCAAATAGTATTTCCAAAATTTTTCCGTAATTAATAATGCAAAATAATAAGCTCAGATAATTCAAATTAGTTAAAATAAGAATTTTCGATCAAATTAAGCATATTTAGCAAAAACGGAAAAATACCGGACGTTTAAGCACAATTCCCCGACTAATTTTAGCACAATAAACTAAGTGAAGTGAATAAAATATTGACTCATCAAAATAGACCACACTTAGTCTTTTGCACTCCTGGGCAAAATCAAGACTCAAATCAGGGAATAGTTCAAAGGACATTTGGGGACTGACACGGATGCAGCATACAGGAAATAAAACTCGCAAGAAAAATAATCAGACTTTACACAGTTCTCAAAAATTCTGGACAGAGAAAAGATGTAGAAAATGTCCAACACGTAATCAAGAAAAGCACATACTTACAGAAATCATCCAAGCAATTCACAGTATGGCAAAATAATTAATCAGCTCAAGAGGTGATTTAAAAATAACATAACCTCACAGATGCACTAATAGTGTTTCTCTCAAGTGTTTAAGGTAAATAATTTCAACTCAATGTACTCAAGAAAACAAACACAAGTAGACTTGGCAAGCTTCAAATATCAATGCTTAAAACATATGTATGTTCAGATCAAAAGGTCTTTCAGGATTGTAATGGGGCCAAGGACAGGGGAGGATAAATATGGATAAGTAGTTACAGCTCAGAAGAAAATAGAGGACAAATGGGGAACAAGAGTAAATACAGTCAAATCTCACCCAAACCTCTAATTCAATCCTCTTCTCGACTCCATTGTTTACAAAATTATTTTTCATTTTTCTCATCATTTTTTTTTTCATCCTGTCTCTCTTTTTTTTCTTTATCACACAACAGGATATAAATCACCATTTCAAAACATGATGAGGAACCAACTAGCCAATTTCATCAGAATTCCCAAGGAGACCACACTTTTTCATAAAACACTTATATAGCTCCAGACTTTCCTAAGGTTAAGGTAATCATTATTTTTCACTTAGGGTCAGTGTATGAGATTCAACACAAAGAAATGGGGAAAGTATAGGCTCAAAGGGGTTATCAAAGGATAATAACAGGGTAGGCTTATTTGGCTAAAGAGGCTCAAGAACAAAAATTGCCTTTATCACGTCTGAACATGCATATCAATCAAGTATATCAAAAAAAATCAAGCCAAGGCATATGTGCAAGCATTCAAGATACATATCACACACAAGAAAGAAAATTAAGTGGCTCAAATCTCACACAGGGTATTCGTCACAATCAAATCAACCTCTTAAACACATAATCATCTTTCCAGGCAGAGAAAAACAAGGATTTTAAACCATAAGTATTAATGAAGTGAAGGAAAAATCTACAACTTAGACATCATCCAGAAATCAAGAGAAAAATGTAAAATTTATTGCACACAAAACTCGATAAAAATAACTTAAAAGAGAAAAAATTTAACACTCAAAAACAAAAAATTTAACACACAAAATACAATCTAACAGAAAAATCAGAATTTCTCCCAGTAGACCACACTTAAATCACACAATGTCCTCAGTGTGTTACAATCATCAGATGATCAAATTCAGAGCAGTCAAATAATATAGACAAGTGCATTAAAAAGTTAGGAAAAATGGGAAGAAATTTTTCAGTAACATCCATCAGTAGATGTTATCAGGGACATCCATCAGCAGATGTCTAAAACACCTAGCACCCATCAGTAGATGCTAATTAATTTTTATCACTAATTTTTTTTTTTTTTTTTTATTTTATTTTATTTTATTATTTTTTTTTTTTTTCTGAAAAAGGATACCGGTACTGTGACAACAGTCTCGGTGGCAAAGACCGGAACTGTTGCTACAGTGGAAAGCAATTCTGCTATAAAAGGCTGCTCCTCCGCGTCCAGCGCCATTTCTGAACGCTCAATCTCTCTCTACTCCTCTGCTCTCTCTCTCTGCTCTCTCTCGACTCTCTGCTCTCTCAACTCTCTCTGCTCTCTCAACTCTCTCTGCTCTCTCAACTCTCTTGAGCGTCTGGATCTCTGCAGGGAGCCTCTCCTCTGAGCATCTGGAGCTGTGCGGAACCTCTGCCACCGTGCCATCTGAAGAGTCTGAGATCTGCGAGGAGCTCTGTCTCTGCGTCTTCTGAAGAGTCTGAGTGAGATCCGCGAAGAGCCTCTGCAAGCCTACTACTCCAGGTAAGTCATCTGCACCTTGGATCTCCTTTCTTTCGGCTTTTTCTGCTGTTTTTTACTTTTCCTGCCTTCTAGTCTTTCCCTTTCAGTATTTCCTTTTCCTTTTTTTCCAGATCTTTCATTTTTGCCCTGCTTTCCTTTAAGCCTTCAGTTCCTTCTTTATTTTCAGCTCTTATTCGCTTTCTTCTTCACCTGCTAAACACTTAAAACACATAAAACACAATTGTCTTAAAACTTAAGGGGTATATCGGCTGGAAACCAGACGTTAATCTCCCTTCGTTTGAAGGTATGGCAGAGACAATCGGGTAGAACAACGCCACGTACCCCACTTAAAACTAAAACACAGAAACTGAATATACAAGAACAATATGGACAAGGACACTGGACGTAGATCCGTTTAGGACCCTTTTGCAAGGACCGTGAAACAGATCTGAGACCAAAAACTGAAACATCAAATACAGACTGGACAAAATAAATCTAAAAGGAAACAAGAACAAATAAAGAAAACACAGAACTAAGAATCTAATTTTTTTATGCTCTTTTTTTTTTTTTTTTATGCTTTTGTTCTTTTTATATGTATTTATTTTTTATTTATGTATTTGTATATTACGAGAGGAAGGATGAGTGATATGGAATCAGAGAGATATACCAGTCAACGATGGCGTCCTACAGATGATCAGATCACGATGATGACCAAAATCTACAACTATGGGGTCACACACCCAAGCCGAGCGCAAGTCGTCGAGATCGCGTCTCGACTAAGGACCTTCGGCGAAGCCACTGAATACAACGTGCACTGCTGGTTTAACAACCATGGCAATCGGGTCAAGCGCTGGCAAGCGGAGATAGACCCCACAGGCACTCTCTTTTCACAACTGCCGCTGTACATGTACGGTAAGAACTCTCATCATACCTCCATTGAAATTGTTTCACTTCCTCTTCTATTATTAACACATGTTTTTTTATTTTTTATTTTTTTTATTTTTTATTTTTTTGTTTGAAAGAAAACAACTGGGTGATAATGAGGGCACCGAGGCTGTTGAATTTGTTTCCAGTTCCGATCATTATCGATGACGACAAAAATGAACGAGAAATTCCTCCACCAAAGCCTCCGCTCGTGACTTTTCGAACCAGAGCTCCCTCAACGGAGCTCTCCCTTAGACCACCACAACCAGCTCGAGAATTCTTCCAGTTTTAATGTTTTATGTTATTTTTTATTTTTATGTTTTTGTTGGCCGAGTGTAGCCAGAATATTAATGAGGACTGTAATATGAACAATTAATTTTTTTTTTTTTTTTTTTGTTTTTATTTTTTATGTTTTTATTTATTATGGTGTGTAATATTAACGATCAGAAATGATCGAACAACTTTATTTATGTTTTTATGTATTTTATTTTAATAATCAATGTAAGACAGAATGTTTTCTGCGAACTTGGTAAGTTACAATAAATGCACTCAGATAGCTTCACCTCTCTGCCCTTTATTTGCAAATTCTGCTCTTACGATTATTTATGTTTTAACAAAAACTAAATAAATAAATAAAAACAGAACACATATTAACGAAACAAAATACCAAATAACGAACACAAAATATCAAAGCAGATAGAACACAAATGTCAAAAACAGCAGACAAAACATATATTTACAAAACATACATTAACAAAATATCATACTTAAAACACAACACAAATTTTTATTTTTATTTTTATTTTTATTTTTATTTTTATTTTTTTTTGAATTTTCGAATTTTTTTTTTTTTTTAGTACAAACACTAAAAATCACGAAGCAAATAAAACACAGAACACATTTTTTTAAATTGTTTTTTTTTTTTTTTTTTTTTTTTTAAAAAATAATAATTCGAAAACTAAAAAGAAAAGGAAAAACAAACTTAAAAGAAAAACAAAAATCAGAAACTTCCCGAGACCACACTTAAACTACACTGTCCTAAATGTTTTCTAAGCATAAGATCATCAATTAAAACACTAAACAGATAAAGGACAAGTGCACTAAAAATATGAAAACGGGGAAGAAAGAAAAAAAAACTTCCCTGGTCAGGGTGGCAGTTGCCAATTTTGGACTTGTAGGGAGAGGTTTTCCACTTCATGATCCAGCACGGAAGTTTTGAGGAGGAACTGCTTCATCCTCCAGATTTGATCTCGCAATGAAATGTCGTCCATCGCTGGATCTAAGCAGAAAAAATTGTTGATGATTGGGTTCAACAGGTGCCAATTGATTTTCAAACCGTTTTGTAAGCTTGCACCTTTGTCTTCAATTGTGGGTGTTTGTTGATGCAATACATGTACACCTCCTGCAACATGGTTAGTGCAATGTGGTTCCAAAGAAATGTTATGCAGAGGTATAACACCCAAATTATCATACTGAGCTTTAGATAAATCCTCATAACATGAATCAATTTCTAAATTGCATGCAATATTAATCATAGACTCAGATTCATGTTCAGTGCATGAAGAATAACCATTCGAATGTGATAGTAAAAAGCGGTTCTCATCATGCACAGAGGAAAAATTAAAATCAGACTCAGCAAGAATATAGTCATTAGCATACCGATCATCATCACAATCAACATAATAATCAAATTGTGGTATGCTTACCTCCTCTTCCTTGAAGATTTCTAGAGTGTGGGAAGGTGAAGGTGGTCTACCTGGTTCAGGATTACTGCTTACTTCTGCCGGGTCCCCAAAATTTTCATCAGTCTCCTCAGGTGCAAGAGTGGCCATCTGCCTGATCTGATCAGTCAGCTTCTGAATGGCAGCTTGAGTTTCCATGCTCTCTTGCTTGAACTGCATGTTCCCTTTCTGAAACTGAATATTCTGCATTGTCATCTGCTCTAGTAACTCCTTTAAAGTAGGTTCAGAAGTAGAAGGCTGAGGAGTTATTTGAATAGGAGAATCATACTGCTGACTCTCATATTGTGGAACTGGCTCCCAAAGAGAGCTCTCAGAAATTGGATGATGGAACATATTGTTCTCATCATAAAAATCAGCAGATTTAAAATCAAAGTAATATGCAGAATAAGAATCATAATCACAGACATTGGCAGAATAAGCATTATTCACAACATTAAAATAGGTAGACATCGAAAAATAAAAATAAAACAAATAAAAAGTAAATACTAAAAATTACGAAACAGATAATTCACAACACATTTATACATGCTACAGGAACACACAAAACAACACATACATTTTTTTTTTTAAAATTTTTTTTTTTTAATTTTTTTTTTTTTTAATTAACAAACAAAATACATATGACACGCATACAGAAAATAGAACATCACATCATAACGCAAGATAAAACACAACAATTAAACATATATATACACAATATATATTAACACAGTACAAATCTTAAAACAAAAACCTGGAACTGAAGTGACAACGCCGCCAAAATTTGCTGAAGGTGTCGTTGTCGCCTACAGAAATATACAAGACAAAACACACAAAACAAACATATTAACAGAACAAAACTTTATACAACAAAAATCTAAAACCAAACCTCCATTGGTCCCCGGCAGCGGCGCCAAAATTTGATAAGACTGTCGCGGTCATACAAATTTGATGTGCAGAAATTAATGCAGTATAACTAGGATTTGACTCCTAGGTCGTCTCTCAAGGACCAATATTTGTGGTTCGGTCTTAGATTTAACACGAAGTGGGGGGGGTTTCTGGATGTTTTGTGCGGTAAAATAAAATTGGAAATTGGAAATAAAACAACAGAAAAATTAAAATAAATTAAAACTGGGATTTAAACACAACTAAATTTAAAACGCTGAAATAAAATTTAACCACGGTAAAAACTAAACGGTAAAAGATGGTAAAAAAAACTGAACGGTAAAATTAAACGCATAAATAAAAACATCAGTGAAAATACGTTGATAGAAAATAAACCGTAAAAATGACGTTGAAAATAAACTGAACGGTAAAAAGCAATGACTGAATTTAACAGTACAGAAAATACTGAACGATAAATTTAACAGATAAAAACATTTAACTGAAAATGGAATTCATCACAAATTGAACACTTAAATTAAAATTCTGGACAGTAAAAAGGAAACGAGCAAAGGTGACACATTCAGAAATGAAAACTATATTTTGGCACTGTTGAAAATAAATTACAGAGTGCAGTGAAAATAAAAATTGAGAATCAAATGAACAAAGTTTTGAAAATGTAAATTGAAAGCTGACAGAATTAAAATTAAAACGCAGAGTGGAAATTACACGATCATTGAGAAAAGCTGAATGGAAATTACAATTAAAAATTTAATCCTTGAAACTGAAAATTTGAAAGAAATCTAAAACCTCCCCATAGGGGAGGAGAAAACCAAGGCAGAACGTAACCTAAACCTACTCCTAAAATCTAATCCTAAAACTCTAATTCCCTTCTTCTCTGCTCTGCTGCCAATTTATAGTGTCATCTTCCTTCAATTAAGCATTTTGGTTTTTTTTTTTTTTTTTCCACGGCAGCCCGTGAATTCCGTCACCTTTTGTTTTTGTTCCCCTAGCTTGCTGACTTCCTTCCACTCCTAGATGTGCCAAAGAATTAGGATGGGCCCTCCATTTGCCAACTAATCTTGTCTTCTTCTTCAGCTTCCCGTGGACACACTTCTCCATTCCAATTCAGCCTAGCTTCTCCATTCTCCATTCTAACGTTCACTTCTTCTTGCTTGCATTTCCAACGTTGGATCTACTTGTTGTGCTTGCTGCAGGTCGTGATCTCCACCTCTAATATCCTCTTCTCCCAGCTGAACCGTGAAGGTGGCTGCAGCTGCTGGTGGACGCTCTCTTCCGTGCTCCCTTTCTCTCAAAGTCAGCCTCCTTCTCTACTTCCAGCATCCACCGTGAGACCTCCTGGCCGTGAAGTGTTTTTTTTTTCCATGCTCTCCTTGCTCCAAGCTTGTTGGACGGTGCAGCTGGCCAGAGAAGTGTGCGTGTGATGTGTACAGCTGCTGCCATGGGTGTGTTGTAGCTGGCTGTCCGTTAAACCAAACCTTGCATGCTTTGTGTTGGTTAAAGAAAATTAATTCCCATTCAAATGTGCAGTTGGAAAAACCGTGGGCTGCACTTTGGAAATGGTCCCTCTTTTGTCTCTTATGCAAGCCAAAATACAAGCTAAAATGAATGCATGTGGGCCGTGACACCACTTCATATTTCTCTTGGAAACCAATATGAAAACAAAAGAAATGTATTCTCTCCACCGTGAGGTTCCAAACAAAGGTGGTCCCCTTTTATTCAATGCTTTTGCATTGTGTATTTGCTGAATGCTTCATATGAATTGTCATGCTCTTCCAAAAACGTGAAAACTTTGCTTATATGTGGTCCCTTTCTTTCATTCCTTTGTCATGCTTTTCTAATGAGAAGTGGCGGCTCCCACACTTGCAAGGAGAAGGAAAATTCCTTTGTGTGTGCCGTGAGTTGCAACATGGTGGTCCCCTCCTTCATTCCAAACCAAGAAAAATTGTTGAAGCTTGTAGCAATTCTGGATGTGCAAAAATATGGGAGGTCGTGGCATGTTAAACCATTTAAAAGAAGAAAGATCAAAACCAATCCACTGGATGTAAAAAGCCGTGAGCTTTTGCTTCAATGTGGTGGCTTCCTTTTATTATATGCTTCCTCCAAAATGTATTTCTTAGGAGTGTTGGGAGGTCTTAGCACCGTTCAATTATCAATTCCTAACCACCACAAGTATGAAACAACAAGCAAACAATGCAAACAAATTAGAAGCCACTTAAACAGTATGAACTTGACTGACACAGGGGAGTAAAACAATTACTGGGAACAACACATAACGAATTTGAACAAAGTAAAAACTATACATGAAAATAGACATCCATACGAAACTATGAAAAAAAACCGCATGCAAAACGGATAAGAATTGAACTCATACGAAGACACACAAGTTGACACAAAATTCACACAGCAACCAGCGAAAATTGAAGTGGCTGAGATGCATTGGGCTCAATTGCCATTTCTCATTTAACCTTCAAAATGTTCCAAATTGTATTTCCAAAATTTTTCCGTAATTAATAATGCAAAATAATAAGCTCAGATAATTCAAATTAGTTAAAATAAGAATTTTCGATCAAATTAAACATATTTAGCAAAAACGGAAAAATACCGGACGTTTAAGCACAATTCCCCGACTAATTTTAGCACAATAAACTAAGTGAAGTGAATAAAATATTGACTCATCAGTCATCGCTGAGGGCTAATCCAAGTATCGCAGTCACCGCTGAGTGCCCGAGTCTGCTGTTAGGTGCACTGTTTCACGCTTGGGCGCCATCGCCATCACTGAGCGCAATTCTTAGCGCTGAGCGTTGTTAACTTAGGCCTGGGCCAATTTTCTGTATTTTTAATAAACTATATAAGGGTTTAGTCGACCTAGGGTTCATATCTTTGGATAGAAAAAGGCGAAATTACACTTCTTTCACCCGTCGGAGGCGGATTTTGGATGCAAAAGCTCCAATCTTCAACTTTTAGGGTTCTATCTTTCATTGTTTTCATTATTTTTATCTAGTTTCACCATTTCTATGATGAACTAAACCTCCATGATTGTTGGGGAAAGGATGTAATCCTTTGAAACTCTCATGTATTGAATTGATTCTTGATTATATATGCTTTACTTAATTAATTGTTAAGGTTTGTCCTCTATACTCTATGCATGCTTTGTTTAACTCATTCAATTGCATGATCATTGATGTTATTTGTATGGACAAACGATACTTGGTCTTACCATTTATTATTACTTGATACGATTGGTACACTTGCCGTAGTGTTAATAGTAGTCAAGTCCATGTTGTCTTCATTGTTTAACACTTGCCTGGTTGCCCCTTTTGATCTATTTAAGGATTTGCACGCTTTAGGATTCACATTTTTGGAAGGCTGAAGCACAGAAACACATTTTTCAACCCTTTGGATGTGGATTTGGATGCAGGAGCTCTCCTCTTTGTTTTATAGGGTTTTTATCTCACTTTCATTCCATTATACACCAAGGTTCTCCATGACTATGGAGAACTAAACTCATTTGTTGTTGGGGAAGATGGAACCTCTAAACTTTCATGTATTGGAATATGATTTGAATTACTTTATGCTTCTTTCATTAATTGTTAGTGATTTCCTCCTTTGCTCAATGCTTGTTATGTTTTGATCACTCATAGCATGATGTTTGGATTTCTTTGTTATTGGGAAATACCTAGAAACCTTGATTTGGAGAATTTCACCCAAAAAAAATATTGCCTAGGGATAGGGATAGGATGTTTGGTTGTCTTAAGATTCTGTTCGTAATGTAGAATTGATTATTAAGGATGCAAGGGATTGTGGTCTAATAATTAAGGATAGGCTTTTTACGCCGAGTGATTGGGTTCTAAGTAATTTAGAAAGTGACGTTAACAATTTAATGAAGAAGATGAATTCTTATATACATGAAAGTAAGGAAGGTGAAATCTAAACCCCCAACAAAATAATCATCTCATATTATCAACACCATTCATTCTTGTGTCACGTCTCAATTGATCAATTTGCATTCATATTTACTTTTGTTGCATTTGCATTTAAACACCAACGAAATAGATTTTTAGTCTTAATTAGTTAAGTAATTACAAGATTGTTCAGTGTCATGAGTCTTCTAGGATACGATACTTGGTCTTACCATTTATTATTACTTGATATAATTTGGTACATTTGCCAATGAGTTAACAGTAGTCAAGTGCATGTTGTCTTCATTTGAATTTTTATCCAGCTGTTTACTTGTGGTATTTTGGTCTTTCATCCATATTAGTAAAGTAGCTTCTTGGTTACTTAGAGAAGCAAGAAGTAGATTGTTAAGACGTTTGTTCCAATGGATGTTTAATGAGCTTGGAATTTTTTTTAAAATACTATAAAAGTCTTATATAATAGTGAACTGTTATTATCACTGCTACAAATCTAATTCATTGTTAGAACCTAAATTTTAGAGATTGATCACCACTTTAAAAAAGGAAAAGTTGATGATGGGTAGTTCTTTCTAATCACTTACGGTGCTGCTAGATTTTAAGAAATCTTTCTTCTAATCCAGACAAACAGATTTATTTTTCTTGATACCTTGGTCTCATTTTCATGCAAATTTTATTTTGTATTTTCTCACTTCATAATAATAATAAAAAACTATTGCTGGTATGAGAGGTTCCTCTAAGCAATGGATTTTTCCCTTTGGATAATTTTATTTGGAAATCCATTTTGCTCTCTGATATAAAATTCTTTGCATAAGCATCACTAATATGAATTACTTTCTAATTTGAAGGCCTATAACACCACTTCTTAATTGGAGAAGTAATAGATTTAAATAAACTTGGTGTTCATAGTGTGTAGAAACTACTTACTTGATGGAAAAATAGATGTTAAGATGGTATATGAATTCTTGTTGGAGGAATATGAAAATTTTTCTCTAGAACATTTCTGCAACTTGTATATAATGGTAAAGATATCGAAGATTTTTCTTCCCAATCATAGTGGAATAGTTTTTTCAATTATTTTTGATATTGTTAAGGAGTTGGAGTGTGTGGGTAACTACAACTAGGATAATTTAGGCTGAGTACTTGGCGGGAAGTTTGTGTACTGCTTCAACAACAATGAAGTTTGTTGAATGTGCTTACCTGTTACAGGTATATGTTTTGTATGTGTATTTGTTATTGAAACATAATTATGTGTTTTTCTTTTTTATGAGTTTTGAGGTGGTTTTTCTATATTTTATAGGTATTGTTTTTTTTCTCCATTTTGTGACGTCGAATTTGAGGTACAATAATCGGGTAACAAAATTCCCAGGGTGTTGAACTAGATTGATATAAGCTTTGGTGAGAAGTTCATCAGAAGTGTTTTGGCTAAGGGTGCAGTGAGTAGTTGGTTATTTGAGGAATGTGTTTGTCTTATGTATTGTATACAATTTCCTATTATAAATAATTAAATTTGTTCATTTATTGAGGTTGTTGTTGATCTTGGGTCTCCAAAGTATATCTTTCTTATGTTGTGGTCAAAGAAGCAGTTAAAAAATATGGCATGCCATTTAAGAAGCAAAATACACCACATAAGGAGCAAGTTTTTCATGTTGTTGAAGAACACGCACGGGTTCTTACCGGAATTGAAAGTTCTATTCATAATTTAAGAAACTCGATTGAAGAAAATAATGAAATCTGTCACTATCAAGACAACCGATATCGTCGAGTCGCGTAGCGGAATAAAATAAGCGGAAAGCGAGTTACGGTCACAAATCAAGTTAAGATAGTTCGTTTTTAGAAAATTTATTTTCTTAGAGAAATTTTATAGAACAGTTGATGTGCGGAAAATATAAAGAGTGTACGGAGTAGAAAAATTCACACACAGAATTTTTATCCTGGTTCGAATAAGAAGATTCTATGTCTAGTTGTTGATCATTATAAAAAGTGATTAGAGTTTTCACTAAAATTAGTTTAACAGATTACAATAAAGTGAATGTAAAGATGAAACCTTTCTTCGACGAACGAACCGAAAGGGAGCTCCTTCGACCAACGAAAGGGAAGCGAACAACCTACACTTTCCTTCGACCAACGAACCGGAACAGTACAAAAACAATCTTCCTTCGACCAACGAACTGGAAGATAGCAGCTTTGCCAACTTGAAGAGAACTGCTCCGACCTTTGACCCACAAAGCGTGAGGTTCTCTTATTCACAAGACCAGACAATGCAATGAACTAGCTTTTTGGAATTTCCTTAGATTACACTATATTGTCAAAAAGCTCAAAAAGCTCAGGTTAACCCTCTAAGGGTTTTAAAATAACTATATATAGACAACTGGTCAGAAATTTAAAAGACACATTACAACTGCCAGTGATAATCGATTATTGTTAGTGATAATTGATTATTCAAGTTCGTTACAGGGTTTTTCAAAAAGTGATAATCGATTATTCTGAGGAACAATCGATTATTCCAAGGACTTGTGCAGTTCTTATCAGGACTTGTGATAATTGATTATTTGAAGTAATAATCAATTATTCCATAGCGAAATGGTTTTTCAAGAAGGCTCATGATAATCGATTATTCCATCACATAATCAATGATATGCGTAACTATCTTAAAGATAGGAGATTTCTAAGTTTTACATGTTTGAAATCTTTCCTAATACATTTGCAAACTACAAAAGTGTTTTTAAAACAATTATAACTTGATTCTTCGAGTTTATTTCTTGCAGCATCATCAAAATCATTTATTTTCAAAGTACCAATGCTCCTCATTGGTAACAATCTCCCCCTTTTTTATGATGATAAAAAATTCACTTGTTTAAAAGCAACTTTGGGTTATCTGCATAAAATACAAACTAATAGACAACAAAAATAGGTTAGCAGCAACTGCACTAGGAGTTGATTCTTCTCCCCCGTTTTTGATCATAAGCAAAAAGATTAATAAAAATGATCCCCCTTAATATGATCTCCCCCTTACTAAATGAAAGTAAGCATTAGAACAAGAAGGCATTTTATTCATGGAAAGAGGAATGACAATGTCATCATATAGAAAGACATGAGAAGCAGCTTGTACTGGTTCAGTCATATGAGCGTCCATATCGTCATTGTCATCATCTTGGTGATCATCATCCTTTTGAATGATCACGTGGCCACTAGCAACAAATCCCATTTGGCGAAACGTTGTCTCCCCAATTTCAGTTCCAATGGCTTGGATAACTTGAGTGAGTTCACCTTCCACATTGACTCCTTTGTATTCAAAAATTCGAGAAATGAGAAGTGCATAGGGAAGATGATAGGCTCGATACTTGATAACAGTTGAAAAACTGTTATTTTCATGCTTAAAATTGACACTAAAAGCAACCTTTATACTTAGAAACTAGCTTGAAATCATGCTTTTATTCATATTTTCAAAAATAAGAGAGCTGGACAGGTTTATGCTTGATTTCAGTGTTTTTGTGCAGGTTTTAAGGTGAATTTGATGAAAGAAGTGAAGAACGAGAGAGATGGAATCAGAAAAGACATCAAAAAGTGCAAAAGGAGAAGCCGAAGTTACCGCTCAACGGTAGTTTACCGCTGAGCGGCACTCAGGAGCTCACGGGAGATCCGCTGAGGGGCAAAATGGCCGCTGAGGGGAAGAAACTCATTCACGCACTTACCGCTGAGCGGCATACTTATGGGCTTGGGCCTGAATTTTCTGTAATTTTAGAATAGTATATAAGCTTTAGGATGTCCTAGGGTTTGTATCTTTGGCAAAGACAAAGCAAACACTCTCTCTTCCACCCCTTTGAAGGAGGATCTTGGATGCTCAGGCTACCTCTTCACCTTTCTAGGGTTTTATCCTTCATTCTTTCATTATTATTCATCTAGTTTCACCATGAATATGGTTAACTAAACCTTGTATGTTTGTTGGGGAATCAATGTAATCTTTTGAAGCTCTCATATATGGAATTTGTGCTTTCATCTTAATCTAAGACTTATGCTTTCTTTCATCATTAGTTAGGGTTTTTCCTCTTTGCTCAATGCTTGCTTTGTTTAACTCATTCAATGCATGATTATTGGTTTTGTCGATACGGGAACGTACGGGGAAGTCTAGATCTGGGGAATTACTCCCAATAGTATATTGGTTGTCGTTAAGCTCCTGTACTAAAAGAACCAATTATTAGAAATGCTAGGAATTGTATGAACTCGTAATTGGGGATAGGCTGTCAAAAAATGGCGCCGTTGCCGGGGACCAATCAATAACGGTTCGGTTTTAGATTTTTGTTTTGTAAAGTTTTGTTCTGTTAATATGTTTGTTTTGTGTGTTTTGTCTTGTATATTTTTGCAGGCGATAACGACACCTTCAACAAATTTTGGCGGCGTTGTCACTTCAGTTCCAGGTTTTTCGTTTTAGATTTTTGCTGTGTTTTTCGATTATGTTGTGTTAATGTATATGTTTTGTCTTTTATATTTTTATTGTGCTGTGTTCTGTATTTAGTTGCTATATTTAAAAAAAATTATATATATATATATTTTACTGTTGATGTTCTGTCTTGTTTGTGCCTGTAGCATGATTAATTGTGTTATGCTTTATCTTGTGTTGTGTTGTGATGTTCTATTTGTTTTGTATGCGTGTCATATGTATTTTGTCTGTTAATTAAAAAAAAAAAAATTTTCTGTCTTGTGTACGTATTGCATGTATAAATGTGTTGTGTTTTATCTGTTTTATAACTTTTAGTTTTTACTTTTTACTTTTTATTTTCCATGTCTACCTATTTTGATGATGTGAATAGTGCTTATTCTGCGAGTGTCTATAATCATGATTCTCCTTCTGCTTGGTACTCTGATTGTAATTCTGCTGAATTTTATGATGAGAATTATATGGATCATCCTCAAATTCCTGAGAGCGCTCCTAGGGAGCCGGTTCCACCTACTGAGGATGATTTTTATTACGTTCTAAGCATTGGACTGACATATTTGCTGCCTAAGTTTCATGGTTTTGCAGGGGAATGCCCACATAGACATTTGGAGGAGTTCCACATGGTGTGCTCTTCAATGAAGCCTCCAGATGTTCCTCTTGATCACATTTTCTTGAGCGCATTTCCGCATTCATTACAAGGAGCAGCTAAGGATTGGCAAGACTCTCTTCCTCTAGGATCCGTTACCAATTGGGGATATCTTGAGCTTCAGTTTCTGAACAAATTCTCCCCTGAGCAGTATGGATATATCAATGATCCTGGATGGAATGACCTTAGCTTGGGATGGTTCGATGCTCAACAGAAATATCAGGAAGCACCATCTCAGGATACTTTTATGCCTCCACCAGTCCAGCAATACGAGAATCAGCAGTTTGATGCTCCTGTCCAAATAACTCCTCAGCCTTCTACTTCTGAACCTACATTAAAGGAGTTACTGGAGCAAATGACCAAGCAGAGAATTCAGTTTGAGCAAGAGTGCATGAAGATCCAGCAGGAAACTCAAGCTGCCATGCAGAATCTGAGTGATCAGGTTGGGCAGATGACCACTCTTGCACCTGAGGAGACCAATGAAAATTTTGAGGAACAGGCAGATACGAGCAGTACTTCTGAGACAGGTAGACCACCTTCATCTTCCCACTCTCTAGCAATCTTCAAGGAAGTGGAGGTAAGCATACCTCAGTATGATTATGATATTCATGAATGTGTTATTAAAGATTATGCTGATGATAGGTATGCTGATAATCATATTGTTGCTGAGCATGTTTTTAATTCTCCCTATGCACATGAATCTGAGTTTGATATTAATATTGCATGTAATTTTGAAATTGATTCATGTTGTGAGGATGTATCTGAGGTTCAGCCTGTTCAACTAGGATTGGGTGTTATACCTCTGCATGACATTTCTGTGGAACCATTTTGCACTAACCCTATTGCAGGAGGTACGAATGAATTTGACCAATATGCACCCACAGTGGAAGACAAAGGTGCCACCACTCACCAAAGTTTCAACAACAATAGGCACTTGCTCAACCTGCTCATCAACAATCCCTATATTGATCCAGCTGTGGAAAACATTTCATTGCTCGATCAGATATGGAGGATGAAGCAGTTCGTCCTCAAAACTTCATGGTTGGATCGTGAAGAAGAAAACATCTCCCTACAAGTCCAAAATTGGCAGCTTCCACCATAACCTACGAGAGTTTGCATTTTCTTTCTCTCCCTTTTTCCTACTTTTATTGCACTTGTCCATAATATGTTTCCTATTTTGATTGCTAATGTATGCTTAGAACACATTGAGGATAATGTGTGGTTTAAGTGTGGTCTATTGGGAGAGATTCTGAATTTTCTTTGTTTTGTGTGTGAAATTTTTTGTTTTTAAGTGTTAAATTTTTTTTTTCTGTTTTAAGTTGTTTTTAGTTGTTTTGTGTGCAATAAATTTTACATTTTTCTCTTGATTTCTGGAGTCTGTCTAAGTTGTAGATTTTTCCTTCACTTGATTAATGCTTATAGTTTGAAATCCTTGCTTTTCTCTGCTTGGAAACATGATTATGTGTTTAAGAGGTTGATTTGATTGTGACGAATACCCTGTGTGAGATTTGAGCCACTTTATGTTGTTTCTTGTGTGACATGTATCTTGATTGCTTGCACATATGCCTTGGCTTGATTCTTTTTGATAATTCTTGATGGATATGCATGTTTAGAAAATGATAAAGGCATTTTATTTCTTGAGCCTCTTTAGCCAAATAAGCCTACCTTGTTATTATCCTTTGATAACCCCTTTGAGCCTATACTGTATATATTTCTTTGTGTTGAAGCTCATACACTGATCCTAAGTGAAAAACAAATGATTACCTTAACCTTAGGAAAGTCTGGAGCTATAGAAGTATTTTGAGAATAAGTGTGGTCTCCTTGGGAATTCTGATAAATTGGCTAGTTGGTTCCTCATCTTGTTCTGAAAATATGAATTCTATCCTGTTGTGTGATAAAGAGAGAAAAGAAAAGAGACAGGATGAAAAAAAAAATGATGAGAAAAAGAGAAAAATGATGAAAAACAATTTTGTGAATAATGGAGTCGAGAAGAGGATTGAATTAGTGGTTTGGGCGTAATTTCACTGTATTTACACTTGTTCCTCAATATTCCTCTAATTTCTTCTGGTCTACACCTACTTATCCATATTTTATCCTCCCCTGTCCTTGGCCCCATTACAACCCTGAAAGACCTTTAGATCTGAACATGCATATGTTTTAAGTATTGATATTAGAAGCTTGCCAAGTCTACTTGTGTTTGTTTTCTTGATTACATTGAGTTGAAATTATTTACCTTAAACACTTGAGAGAAACACTATTAGTGCATATGTGAGGTTATGTTACTTTTAAATCACCTCTTAAGCTCATTAATTATTTTTCCATACTTTGAATTGCTTGGATGATTTCTGTAAGTATATGCTTAATTTGGTTTGTGTTGGATAATTTCTACTTCTCTTATCTCTCCAGAATTCTTGAGAACTTTGTAAATTTTGTTTATTTTCTTGCGAGTTTTTATTTTATGTATGTTGCATCTGTGTCAGTCCTAAAAAGTCCTTTGAACCATTCCCTGATTTGCGTCTTAATTTTGCCCAGGAGTGCAAAAGACTAAGTGTGGTCTATTTTGATGAATCATTATTTTCTTCACTTTACTTAGTTTATTGTACCGAATTTAATCAAGGAATTGTGCTTAAATGTCCAGTATTTTCCCATTTTTACTAAATGTGCTTAAATTGACCAGAAATTCTTATTTCAATTAATTTGAATTATCTGAGACTAATTACTTACATTATTGAGTGCAGGGAAAATTCTGTAAATATTTTGGGACAATTGGAAGGACATTCATTTGTATACGGTGTTATTTTACTTGGAAGCATTGATATATTTTTAGTGAAAGACTTGTTGATCCGTTTTGGAGGGAGGATCTTAATTCATTTTGTTGAGCTTCTTTAGTTGCTGCAAGGAGGTTTCATCTACCGAATAGAAAAGAAAGGGCAGCTGCACTCATTCAATTATTAATTCATCACGGGTTCATGGAGAGGGCATGCTGATTTTTTTAATACTTGCTTTACAAGTGAACGGTGCTTTAATGTGTGTGAAAGTGAGATTTTAATTTTTATTGAATGAGGGCTTGATAGGCTCGTGCTGCAGCATTTGGTAAGAAAGAGTGATGTTAAATAAATAAAGAATGTACATGGGAAACACCATGTCCCACACGTCCTCTCAATGGTAAAGAAGGTAATGATAGCACATTGCATAAGGAAATTGGAGAAGTGTTTATGCTAATTCACGTAGCACATGTCACACGGCCAATTCATTTTAGCAAGCATCATTTTAAGTGGAAGGAGGGGACCACAACAAAGAGCTCACGGTTACACAAGACCCCATATGGAATTTCATTTTAGCAAACATTTAGTAACTTCAAATACAGCAACAACAGCGTCCCAGCAGCTACACCGTCCAGCTTAGGAAGAGCTTTCACACGGAGGTCCAGCAGGGAAGTAATCAGAGAAGCAGCTAGCTGTGTGAAGAGAAGCCAAAAGTGTGAAGAGAGAAGAAGTGATTCAAAGGCTGGAATGGTGTGAAACGTAACTGAACAAGATTAGCGTGAATGGGTGTGCACGGTTCCTTCCATCCAAAACAAATCTCAACAGAGCTGGAATCAAAAGAGAAATGTAAAGGAGCAGGCTAGAACGTTTTTCATGTGGAGGAATTGTCACGGCTGGTTGGAGTTCTGAAGAAAGCACCGTGAGAAAGAGAGCAGGTCCAGCGAGGTTGCAGCCATGGGAAGCCAACACAACCACGTCACACCCTAGAGAAGAACACGGCCAGAAACATTTCACGGCCAGCCTTCACACAGCTTCATCCAGCGGGTTGTTGCTTCCAGCAAAGAAGCTTCACGGTATAGCAGCCACCATCTTGAAAAGACAGACACGGTGGTAGCTGCATCGACCAGTATCTTCACGGACATAGCAGAGAGCAACATTTTGGTCCAGAGACATGAAAGAACAGCAGCAGCTCTCGGTGGTAACATGGTTGGCTGAAAGGAAAGTGAGGTGCTGCACGTTCACGCCTTCCTTCTTTGAGCAAATAAGCATGAAAAAAAAATGCTGGAACAAGGGAGGAGTGCTTGGATAGAGAGAAACATGCTCTTCTCGGCCAACATAAATTTTTGGCATTGGCTTTTCATTGAGTCCAGCGTTAGAAAGAAGAAAGTGCTTCACCAAGTGTTGAGTTGTTCACGTGATGGATTGGCTGGAAAGAAGAGTAGTCCACAGACGTGTGAAGGAGAGAAACACACGTTGGAATGAAGAAGGGGGCAGTCAAGCAAGAAGAGAACACGTCCATGGTCCAGGAGAGGAAGCTACAGTAGTTTGGAGGTGCATGGTTATGGCTACAATCATGGCAGCATCGTTCACACGTACAGCAGCCTGGAAGCATAGAGGAAGGCACGGATGCTGCATATCCAGCAGCCACAATCACGGCTTGATGGAAGTAGAAGAATCCAAGGTGTAAAAGATGACAGAATGGAGGGGCCCTCACCCTATTTTCTCACGGGAAGGCAAAGAAGAGTTTCACGTTCAGTTTTGAGCAAAGAGATGCACATGATGATGGGCTGGACGTTCAGTTTTGTTGAACGGTCACCGCTCACAAAAGTTGATTGCACGAAAATAATGCAGTATAATTACTAGGAAGTGACTCCTAGGTCGTCTCTCAAGGACCAATTTATGTGCCGGTTCAGTCTCAGATTTTAACACGAAGTGGGGGGGGGGGGGTTTGTGATTGTTTTTCGTTGAGGAAAAATAAATTAAAACTAGAATTTAAACACAACTGAATTTACGAAAACACTGAAATAAATTTTAAACACGGTAAAAATTGAACGGTAAAAATGGAAAACGTAAAATGGAAAATTCAACAGTGTTTGAAATTAAAATACTGTAACAATAAACATGTAGAAAACATAAAGCAGTGTAAATAAAATTTACCCAAAGCAACAGTGAAAATGACAGTAAAAACGACGTTGAAAATAAACTGAACGGTAAAAAGTAATGACTGAATTTAACGATATGGAAAACAGAACCAGTAAAATAAAAATAGAAAACATTTAACTGGAAATGAAATTCATCAAAGCTTTCAACACTTAAATTAAAATTCTTGAACAATACAATTAAAAATGAACGAGCAAAGGTGACACAGCTTCAGAAATTAAAACTACATTTTGGCACTGTTTGAAATGGAAATTCAGAACCTCTGGAAGAGAGGAACCGAGAGTTGCTTCCTAACTATCCTAAATCCTACTCCTAAAATCTAATTCTCACACTCTCATTGCTGCTTCCAACTTATAGCCACTTCTCTGAATAAACTGTAGGTCATTTCTTCATTCCAGCCAGCTTTCCCGTGATGTGCTTGTCTGATGTGCCAAATAAAATAAGGTGGGAGGCCCTCCATTTGTTTGTGCCGTGTGCTTTTACCAAAGGTTGGGTCCCTAATCCTTGTCTTCTTCTTCTCCCTTGGACGTGAATGCTCCATCTTTGTGCTGAACGTGAATCCCACATTGCTGTTGTGCTTCTGCTGGACCCAGCTTGTGTGGATGCGTGAATTGTTTTCCATTGCACAACGTCTTCACTTCTCTGCTGGACCGTGAATCCTTCATGCTTTCTTTCTTTCTTCCGTTCTATTCCCCTCTCGGTCCAGCTCCTTCTTTGCTTGTGGCTGCTGGAAACTGAAGTGTGGACGTGTGCTGGTCCAGCTTTGCTACCATCCGTGTGCATGTGACATGCTTCCTGCTGCTTCACTGTAATTTATTCCCGTGCACACCAACTAAGTGGAATCCCGTGAGCTTCTGGTTTTCCGCGGTGGTTTTCTCTCCAGCCAGGCCATGACCGAGAGCTCCATGGCTAGATGCGTGAATGTCCAGCCCATCATCATGTGCATCTCTTTGCTCAAAACTGAACGTGAAACTCTTCTTTGCCTTCCCGTGAGAAAATAGGGTGAGGGCCCCTCCATTCTGTCATCTTTTACACCTTGGATTCTTCTACTTCCATCAAGCCGTGATTGTGGCTGCTGGATATGCAGCATCCGTGCCTTCCTCTATGCTTCCAGGCTGCTGTACGTGTGAACGATGCTGCCATGATTGTAGCCATAACCATGCACCTCCAAACTACTGTAGCTTCCTCTCCTGGACCATGGACGTGTTCTCTTCTTGCTTGACTGCCCCCTTCTTCATTCCAACGTGTGTTTCTCTCCTTCACACGTCTGTGGACTACTCTTCTTTCTAGCCAATCCATCACGTGAACAACTCAACACTTGGTGAAGCACTTTCTTCTTTCTAACGCTGGACTCAATGAAAAGCCAATGCCAAAAATTTATGTTGGCCGAGAAGAGCATGTTTCTCTCTATCCAAGCACTCCTCCCTTGTTCCAGCATTTTTTTTTTCATGCTTATTTGCTCAAAGAAGGAAGGCGTGAACGTGCAGCACCTCACTTTCCTTTCAGCCAACCATGTTACCACCGAGAGCTGCTGCTGTTCTTTCATGTCTCTGGACCAAAATGTTGCTCTCTGCTATGTCCGTGAAGATACTGGTCGATGCAGCTGCCATCGTGTCTGTCTTTTCAAGATGGTGGCTGCTATACCGTGAAGCTTCTTTGCTGGAAGCAACAACCCGCTGGATGAAGCTGTGTGAAGGCTGGCCGTGAAATGTTTCTGGCCGTGTTCTTCTCTAGGGTGTGACGTGGTTGTGTTGGCTTCCCATGGCTGCAACCTCGCTGGACCTGCTCTCTTTCTCACGGTGCTTTCTTCAGAACTCCAACCAGCCGTGACAATTCCTCCACATGAAAAACGTTCTAGCCTGCTCCTTTACATTTCTCTTTTGATTCCAGCTCTGTTGAGATTTGTTTTGGATGGAAGGAACCGTGCACACCCATTCACGCTAATCTTGTTCAGTTACGTTTCACACCATTCCAGCCTTTGAATCACTTCTTCTCTCTTCACACTTTTGGCTTCTCTTCACACAGCTAGCTGCTTCTCTGATTACTTCCCTGCTGGACCTCCGTGTGAAAGCTCTTCCTAAGCTGGACGGTGTAGCTGCTGGGACGCTGTTGTTGTTGTATTTGAAGTTACTAAATGTTTGCTAAAATGAAATTCCATATGGGGTCTTGTGTAACCGTGAGCTCTTTGTTGTGGTCCCCTCCTTCCACTTAAAATGATGCTTGCTAAAATGAATTGGCCGTGTGACATGTGCTACGTGAATTAGCATAAACACTTCTCCAATTTCCTTATGCAATGTGCTATCATTACCTTCTTTACCATTGAGAGGACGTGTGGGACATGGTGTTTCCCATGTACATTCTTTATTTATTTAACATCACTCTTTCTTACCAAATGCTGCAGCACGAGCCTATCAAGCCCTCATTCAATAAAAATTAAATCTCACTTTCACACACATTAAAGCACCGTTCACTTGTAAAGCAAGTGTTAAAAAAATCAGCATGCCCTCTCCATGAACCCGTGATGAATTAATAATTGAATGAGTGCAGCTGCCCTTTCTTTTCTATTCGGTAGATGAAACCTCCTTGCAGCAACTAAAGAAGCTCAACAAAATGAATTAAGATCCTCCCTCCAAAACGGATCAACAAGTCTTTCACTAAAAATATATCAATGCTTCCAAGTAAAATAACACCGTATACAAATGAATGTCCTTCCAAATGTCCCAAAATATTTACAGAATTTTCCCTGCACTCAATAATGTAAGTAATTAGTCTCAGATAATTCAAATTAATTGAAATAAGAATTTCTGGTCAATTTAAGCACATTTAGTAAAAATGGGAAAATACTGGACATTTAAGCACAATTCCTTGATTAAATTCGGTACAATAAACTAAGTAAAGTGAAGAAAATAATGATTCATCATAGGCCTTCTTGACAAGGTAATTTAGAGAGTGGCATTAACAATGATGACTTGAATGTTGAATTTCTAAAATATATGAGAGTGGATAAGATGAAATTGACCCCCAACAACATATTCATCAATATATTTCATTGAAAGTGCTTGTCTTTTGTTTTAGCCATTGATCAACCTCATGCACACATGTTTATTTTCGTCTTTTGCATAGTAAAATCCAATTATTTCGTTCTTAAGTCTTAGCTAATTAACAAATCACATAACTAAACTAGGCCGTGAGTCCTTTGGGAGAACGATACTTGGTCTTACCGAGTTTATTACTTGAAACGATTTGATCATACTTGCCGATTGTTCAACAAGTTTGTGACATCATATTTTGGTGATCATAAATTTGTCCATCAAGTTTTTGGCGCCGTTGCCGGGGACTCTGGTTTAACTAGTTAGTTTGTGTGATTATTGATTATCTTTGACTTTAATTTTGAATTTTTGTTTTTATTTTCTGTTTTTATTTTTTCGGTTTTTATTTTATTTTATTTTATTTTATTTTATCCTCTGAATCTTATATCTTCTCCTATATCTTTTTGTGCTAACCAAATATTCTAGGGTTTTGTTCTCTTGTGTATGTAGGAGGCAATTCGAACAAGGAGCAAGATAACGGCAGAACCTCTTCTTGAAGGTTTAGACGAGAGTAGACGGAGGAGAAGAATCCGAACATCTAGAGAACTTTTCCCTCCTCTGGAAACTCTGTTGCAACCATCACCACAAGGTTCTGACCATAGCACATAAAATATGGAGAACAACAATGTCAGAAGAACTCTTGCTGACTACACCAATATAGCTGGACCTCAGCACTTTAACAGTATAGCTAGACCTAGAGTCAATGCAGCTAATATGGAGGTCAAACCAGCACTGATCCAACTGGTGAAAAGCAACCAATTCAATGGGTTATCTCATGAAAGCCCATATGAGCACCTCACTACATTCAATGAGATTTGCAATACAGTGAAGATTAATGGGGTGCCAGATGAAGCGATCAAACTTAGCTTAATTCCTTTCTCATTGGGAGGCAATGCTAAACTTTGGTTGAATTCTTTCCCAGAAGAAAGTTTCATAGAGTGGGAAGCAATGGTAACAAAGTTTTTAAACAAGTACTTTCCACAATCAAAGGTAACAAAAGGTAAGTAAGAGATTTCTTCATTTAGGCAAGGCATGGAAGAATCACTGGGGCATGCATGGGACAGATACAAAAGCTTGCTAAGAAAAACACCCATGCATGGCTTTGAAGAACAGGAAGTAGTCTTAACTTTCCTTGGAGGGCTTGGTTCACAAACCAAGATGATGCTTGATGCCTCAGCAGGAGGCAATATTAAATGGAAAACTCTAGAGGAAGCCACATAAACTATAGAAAACATGGCTACTAGTGATAATGAGCTGCACAGTGAGAGAGGGGCTCCTATGCAACAAAAAGGAGTTCTCCAATTATAGACACATGATGCCTTGCTAGCTCAAAACAAGATTCTAACTCAACAGCTGGAGACTCTTACTAAAACTCTTGCACAATTACCCAAAGAGTTGAAGACTGCTGCACAGGTACAATCCCAGTTTTGCGAATTGTGTGGAGGCGACCATATTAATGGTCAATATGCCTTTCTAGTAGAAGCCGTAGAGGATGTAAACTACATGACCAATCAATACCGTCAAGGGAACTACAATCAGGGGTGGAAACCACACCCAAGTATTGGTCAAGGGCAAACTGGGCAAGCTAGTCAATTTAATAAGCAGCAACAGCAACCCACCTTATGGCAACAATTTTCTATGCTTAATGAAAGGTCCATGAAGATGGAGGAAACTCTTAATAATTTCATACAGAAAACTGAGTCTACCCAAAAGAGCACTGAAGCCGTTATCAAAAGTTTGGAGATTCAGATGGGGCAGGTCACCAAGCAGGTAGAGGAAAGGCCAAATAGAAATTTTGGGGATAATACTGAGGTTAACCCCAGTGAAGAATGCAAGGTGGTAGAGAGTGCTGAAGAAGAAATAGTTGAGTTAGAAGGAGAAGGACCAAAGGAGAAAAGAGGAATAGAGAGCAAAATCATTTTTCCTCTTCCAATACATCAAGGGAAACAACTGGATTTCACTGAATTAATTAAAATGGTGGATAATGATGCACCTTGGGAGCAGATTCTATAACAAATCACAGTTTACACGAAATCTGATAACATCTCTACAAAGAAAAGACGTAGAGATGATGAGTTAAAGGAGTCTATAACTGTTAAAAAAGAGTCATTCCCTCCTAAAGCAACAGATCCAAGAAGTTTTTCTATCCCTTGTACAATAGGGAAGAAAAGGGTTAAGAAAGCTCTTCTTGATTTAGGTTCAATTGTTAACTTGATACCTTACTCTTTACTAGAGCAAATCGGCAATGTTAATGTGAAACCTGTAAAGGTTAATCTAGTAATGGCCAATGAATCTTCAAAGGAGCCATGTGGGATTGCAGAGGACATCATAGTTTGTGTTGGCAAACTTCAGTTCTTGGCAGACTTTGTGGTGATGAAGATGGAAACAGAGAAGATACCTATCATACTTGGAAGACCGTTTATGAAAACGGCCAGAGCTATCATTGATGTAAATGAAGGTATAGTGGTTCTCCAGGACCAAGAGGAGACAGTGGTTCTCCAGGACCAAGAGGAGACAGTGGTTGTAGACGTCTTTAAAGATGAGACGCAAACACAGGAGGAAGAAGCTAGTTATAAAGTTGCATTTCAAGATGCACACATGACTAGCCATAAAGATGAAAATCCCAAGGTTGCAAGTAACCATTGTTTGTTGTTTCAGGTGCAAAAGGAAGAAAAGATTGGAAGAGGAGGAGAAATTCCTGATGTCTGGGAGAAAAGGAGACCCCAACTTGGTGCACTTGTGAGAATCAAAAACAAGTTGTGGGTTGTGAAGGGCTTTAAAGAGAAGGAGATGATAGAGATAGAATCTCCACATCTTAGAAGAATCAAAACAGTTCACAGGAAACAGCTGAGGAGTTGGTGGGACAACAACATCAACTATGAAGAAGGAACTTGAGCTTTACTGGGTCAAGCTAATGACGTTAAAAGAGCGCTTGCTGGGAGGCAACCCAGTTGATTTTAGAACTTTTAATTTTATTTTGGTTTGTAATTTTTAAATCTGTTGAACATTATTGTGTAAAAATTTTGCTGACATAGCATCTACTGAAGGATGCTAGTTGGATATAGCATCTACTGAACGATGCTAAGTGTGTAACACCTACTGATGGGTGTTGGTGAGATTATTTTACACTTACTGATGGGTGTTAGTGGATTTTGAGTCAGGCTCGTGACGTTAAACAAGCGCTACCTGGGAGGCAACCCAGTTGATTGATTGTTTTTGTTTGTTTCATTTTAGTTGCCTAATAGGGTTTGCATAAGTATTCTGAACATTTAATTGCAGGGAACCAGTGAGGGGCATGTCTAGGAGGCATGTAGGTTAAGAAAAGAAGGAGAAGAGCACATCACGAAAGTACCGCTGAGCGACAACTTACCGCTGAGCGGTACTCTCGCAGAATGGGCTTTAGTTCCCCTTAGCGGGACCCGAGCCTATTAGGGTATTTTTATATCCCAAGCTGCGTTTTAGGTTTTCTTTCCAGGCTCTTCTTTGCACACACACTCCTACATACCTTTTCAAAGGTTATCCACATCTTTTCCCTCTCCCCTCTTGAGAAAATCTCTCTTCCACTCACTTTCTCACCAGTTTTCCATATAAGTTTGGGGTTGGGAGAGAGTATCATTGAAGGGGTTGATTTATTCATTGTGATTTACTAATGCTTAACAATGTATCTTTTGGTTTTGAGAATTATGTTTGATGCAGGGATGGCCTCCTCATCGGGCAAAAAGAATCAAGACTATAAGATCCAAGAAGAAGGCGGATACAGAGGACAACTCAGATTGATGAGGAGCTGAGATAGCATTTACTGATGAATGCTATCATGAGTAGAGTAGTACTTATGCTTTTGCTGGTTTAAATGTTCTGAACTTATTTATTTTTGTTTTAGATTAGGGTTTGATGTACTCTATTGGAAACCTGGTTTGTTATGATGGTTTGCTTATGATTGTGATGGTTTGATAAGTAATGCTTGATGATGCTGTGAGATTGATTGATGTTGAGATGTGCACATTAAAATGCTTATACAGGTGATTCACAAGCTTTGTGAACAAATGCATGATGTTATGATTGTGATTGTGAGATTAAGCAGGATGTGTATGTCAAATGTGAATGAGCTTATATGTGAGGATTTGAGCTCCAGAGTTTTATTGATTGAATGCTATTACTTTGGAAACATGAATGATTTTGCCCAAGTTTTCTATGATTGAATCAATTGCTTGTTTTGCATCATATGATCAAGGTCGTTTGTTGGAACCCTTTTTATTGGCCAAATTCATAAAGTTAGCCCACTAAAAGAGAACACTTTGTGTTCTATCCTTTGAACCCTTAGCCTTGAACATAAATTGAAAACCCTTGTTGAAAAACTGTACCTTGAGTTAAGTAGAAGATATTTTGTAGTATTATTTAAATGTTCATGTTTGGGGTTGTTGGGAAAACATGAAAAAGTAAAAGCATTGAGCTAAGAATATGCAAAGAAAAAGAGAAAGAAAAGAAAAGAAAAGAAAAAGAAAAGCTCAATGCAATTGCAGAGGCAAGTTGGGAAGAATAAGAAAAATTGTGTTGTTATGACTCTCTTAACTCAAGGATTTTGTGATCCAGAAAAACCAATTTTCTTGTTAGCCCAGCCACATTATAAGCCATTGAAAAGTCCTTGTGATGATGCATGCTTGTGAATGTTTTTGATTGTGGTTAAATGAAAGACAAAGTTGATTCATGTGACATTGTTATAGTGGAGTGAATGAGTGATTACCTCTTATACACTTGTGTGTTGAGTGAAACACTTTACCTAGTGAGGAAATATTCCATGAGCACATGAACATTCAAGCTTAATTGATTGATCATTCATGAAAAATAGCATTTGTTGGAATTTAAATGACTTTGTGAACACTAAAGCATGTGCACATCTTGATTGAACTCTTGGTCATAAGTTTGATTGAAGTTTTTACTTATCTTGAAAAAGAGGATTTTTGAATGAGTGAACCATCCTATGAATTGGTTGAAGATTGAGTTACATCTTGTTTGCTTGAGGACAAGCAAAGTTCTAAGTTTGAGGTTGTGATAACAGTTGAAAAACTGTTATTTTCATGCTTAAAATTGACACTAAAAGCAACCTTTATACTTAGAAACTAGCTTGAAATCATGCTTTTATTCATATTTTCAAAAATAAGAGAGCTGGACAGGTTTATGCTTGATTTAAGTGTTTTTGTGCAGGTTTTAAGGTGAATTTGATGAAAGAAGTGAAGAAGGAGAGAGATGGAATCAGAAAAGACATCAAAAAGTGTAAAAGCAGAAGCCGAAGTTACCGCTCAGCGGCAGTTTACCGTTGAGCGGCACTCAGGAGCTCACGGGAGATCCGCTGAGGGGCGAAATGGCCGCTGAGGGGAAGAAACTCATTCACGGACTTACCACTGAGCGGCACTTTACCGCTGAGCGGCATACTTATGGGCTTGGTGATGAGTCAATATTTTATTCACTTCACTTAGTTTATTGTGTTAAAATTAGTCGGGGAATTGTGCTTAAACGTCCGGTATTTTTCTGTTTTTGCTAAATGTGCTTAATTTGATCGGAAATTCTTATTTTAATTAATTTGAATTATCTGAGCTTATTATTTTGCATTATTAATTACGGGAAAATTTTGGATAACTTTTTGGGACATTTGAAGGCTAAATGAGAAATGACAATTGAGCCCAATGCATTTCAACCATTTTAGTTTTCGCTGGTTGCTGCGTGAATTTTGTGTCAATTTGTTTGTCCTCGTTTGAGTTCAATTCTTATCCTTTTTCCATGCAATTTTTTTTCATAGTTTCGTCTAGATGTCTATTTTCACATATAGTTTTTCGTTTGTTCAAACTCGTTTTGTGTTGTTCCCAGTATTTGTTTTACTATCCTATGTCAGTCAAGTGATTACTGTTTGAGTGTTATAATATGTTTGCATTGTTTGCTTGCTGTTTAGTACTTATGGTGGTTGGAATTTATCATTGGAAGGTGTTAAGAACTTCCAACACTCTTAAGCAAGGTTGATTGGCACATCCACATAGAAAAGCATTTTAAATCATCTTGGTTGAAAGCTAAATGCAATTTCAAATTGATAAAATACTGCACGGCTACACATATTATTCTAGGCAAAACCAGCACATATAATTAAAGGAGGGGACCACATTGTTTGCCATCCAACAATTAACAAGCTTAATGAAAGTGGCCACATGAAAATAAACTCACGGCCTTAAGCACACCAAAGCAACCAAGGAATCTTCTTTTGAAAAGTAAAAGAAACCAAAGGACAAGGGGACCACTTTATTCCCATTCAAGGATTTATTTTGTAATTTAGTTGATGAGTTGGAAGCATATCACGCAAGAAGCTTACATCCAAAACAAACATCAATTTGTTGAGTGGAGTGCCACGGCTGCAAAATGATTGATTTCAATTGGCCTTTGAAGAAAAAAACACACCACCACTCATGGCAAAGTTCACGTCCATACATGTGCTGCATTTCATTCAATTACTGTAGGTTCACGGTTCTCAAAACAACTCTTTGCTCTCATAAAAAGTTTTCAACAAATGAAGAAAAAAATACAAGGGGACCACATTGAAGCAACCAAAGCTCACGGCCATTCATCTTGGCAATGCATTCAGCCTTAGTTGGAATTAAAGAATGTAGCCACTTCACGGTTTTCTTTATTTTTTTTGGCAGCAATAGAGAGATGGAGAAGGGTGTGCACAACAGGGAAGGAACACATATTAACGTCCAAGGATGGTCCAACAAGCAAAGGTTTCACGTTTTTAAAGCTGAATCACGGAAGCATGCAGCAAGGGATCAAGCAATGTTAAATCCAGCAAAGAGAGGCAGTAGCACACGGCCTTGGAAGAAGGTGAAGCTTCCATAAGAGTTTGTCCATCCATTGGAAGAAATGAAGGGATTGGAAGCCACGGTTTTCCAGCAAACTTGGAGATGCAAGGTGATGAGAATGAAGAGGCAATCACGGCCTAGCTGGATGGAAGAAGCAGCAGCAGTACGTGTAAGTGCTAAGGAGCATCACGGTCCATGGAGTGTTTGATGGAATGAAGAGGACAAGCTTAGGTGAAGAATTGAGGCCCCCACTTTCTTGACTTTTGGCACATACATATTAGAGACAAACGTGAAAGCTAGAAGGTCACGGGTTTGGGAGGCCAGCAATTCACGCTTATAAATCCAGCAGCAGCAGAGAAGCAAAGGGGGAGAATTAATTAGATTTTAGATTAGATTTTAGGAGTAGTTTAGTGTAAGAAGCCACGGACGTTTTCATTCTGAGTGTCATTTTTCCTCCTCCCCTTTGGGGAGGTTTTGGATTTGTTTTAATTTCCAGTTCAAGAATTGAATTTTAATTGAAGTTTCCATTCTGCATTTCTCAATGTTCGTTGAATTTTATTTTCATTTACCGTTTCCTATAATTTACCGTTCTCTGCAATTTACCGTTTTCTGAAATTATCGTTTTATGAATTTACCATTTTCTGAACTCTCTTTATTTTACTGTCGCTGTTACGTTTTTGCATATTTACTGTTCCGTTTTTACCGTCTTTTACCGCTTGTTTTTACCGTTGTTAAAATTTATTTCAGTGTTTTTAATTCTGTTTTATTTAATTTCCAATTTCCAATTTAATTTTACCGCATTCAACATAAACACCAAAAACACCCCCCCCACTTCGTGTTAGATCTGAAACTGAACCCATATTTGGTCCTTGAGAGACGACCTAGGAGTCACTTCCTAGACTATACTGCATTATTTTCGTGCAATCAATACTTTTGTGAGCGGTGCGACCCGTTCACCAAAAATGGCGCCGTTGCCGGGGACCAATCAAATGGAGGTTTGGTTTTAGATTTTTGTTGTATAAAGTTTTGTTCTGTTAATATGTTTGTTTTGTGTGTTTTGTCTTGTATATTTCTGCAGGCGATAACGACACCTTCAACAAATTTTGGCGGCGTTGTCACTTCAGATCCAGGTTTTTGTTTTAGATTTTTACTGTGTTAATATATATTGTGTATATATGTGTTTAATTGTGCTATGTTCTATATTTAGTTGTTATTAAAAAAAAAATTAAAATTAAAAAAAAAAAATTTAATTAAAAATTTTTACTATTGATGTTCTGTCTTGTGTGTGCTTGTAGCATGTATAAATGTGTTTTGTTTTATCTGATTCGTAATTTTTAGTTTTTAGTTTTTACTTTTTATTTTTCCATGTCTACCTATTTTAATTTTGTGAATAGTGCTTATTCTACAAGTGCCTGTAATTATGATTCTCTTTCTGCATATTACTCTGATTCTTGTGCTGATTTTAATACTGAGAAAAATATGGATCATCCTCAAATTCCTGAGAGCTCCCTTTGGGAGCCGGTTCCACCAGTTCAGCAATATCAGAGTCAGCAGTATGATGCTCCTGCCCAAGTAGCTTCTCAGCCTTCAACTTCTGAACCTACATTGAAGGAGTTATTGGAGCAGATGACCATGCAGAACATTCAGTTTCAGAAAGGGAACATGCAGTTCAAGCAAGAGAGCATGGAAACTCAAGCTGCCATTCAGAAGCTGACTGATGAGATCGGGCAGATGGCCACTCAACACTTTCAAGATGATAGTGGCATCAACATAGAAGATGGGGAGCAAAGCTATGAGTTTACTACTACACCCACTTTCCTACCTTTCTATGATCCCACTCTTGCACCTGAGATTGTTGATGATTATTTTAAGGACCAGGCAGGTATGAGTAACACTGTTGAGACAGGTAGACCATTTTTATCTTCCACCGTGGAGGTAAACGTACCTCAACTTGAATGTGCAGTTGATGAATTGGAAATTCATGAGAAAATTTATTCTGAGCAAAAACATGTTTATTCTGAAACTGAGATTACAAGCTCTTTACCAGATCTACCTATACATTCAATTGCTTGTGATTTGTTGCACAATGATTCTACAGGTTTTAGGATTGAAACTGATACAGACTTGATTGACAATTCTGAAGTTTTTGATTCAGTATTAGTCTCTGAAACCATTGGTATAAATGTTGTGTTGAATGAACATGATTACAGTGATGAAATTTCCATTGATAATAGCTTTGCACTGAATGTGGATTTTGTTGATGATGCATATGTCAATATTGATTTTGAGACAGGAATTTTGCAGTCGCATAACATGATAGAGTTAGAACAAAACATTGATCTGACTCAGTTTTCTGAGAATTGTGAATGTGATTGTGAATCTGGTTCTTGCCCGATTTGTATTGAAATTGATTATGTGTTACAAACAGATTCTAAATTCATAACAGATGCTATTGATTATGAGTTTGATGACCAGGTTACAAAAGTAAATGAGAATACAGGTACTGACATAGAGGAAACAATGATAGATGAAGGAAAGTATACTGCTATTTCTCTTATTACTCCGGTGTCACAGACTCAACAACTGCTGGTGGACAGAAGGCTCCTGATTTTGTTGATTCAACAACTTGCTCGAAGAAGAAGGAAGAAAAGTCTTGATTTGAGTGAGAGGGCAGTACTGGGCGAGCTGCTCCTGAAGACATCTTCGCCGGATCCTGAGGTGGAAGATATCTCACTGATAGTCCAGAATTGGCAACTGCCACCATGACCAGGGAGCACTCTTTTTCCTCATTATGTACATATTATTTAGCTTTTCTGATGTGTTTTCATGGTTGTGTTTATTTCATTTTTAAATTGTGAGCATGAATTAAAAAAAAAAAAAAATTTCAAAAATTCATAAAAATAAAATAAAGATGTCCGAGGTTCGATCATTATTGATCGTTAATATTACATTCCAAATAAAAAAAAAAATTAAAAACATAAAAAATTAAGTGTCCTTATTACAGTACTTGTCCTTAATTCTGGCCACTCTCGGC
The DNA here is from genome assembly GCA_034642375.1 of Vigna nakashimae. Lineage (NCBI taxonomy): Eukaryota > Viridiplantae > Streptophyta > Magnoliopsida > Fabales > Fabaceae > Vigna > Vigna nakashimae. Next base: position 29,730,520 of record CM067765.1, read on the forward strand.
CAACAAAAACATAAAAAAAAAAAAAATAAATAAATAAATAAACAAAACATTAAAAATGAAAGAACTCTCGAGCTGGTTGTGGTGGTCTAAGGGAGAGCTCCGTTGAGGGAGCTCTGGTTCGAAAAGTCACGAGCGGAGGCTTTGGTGGAGGAATTTCTCGTTCATTTCTGTCGTCATCGATAATGATCGGAACTGGAAACAAATTCAGCAGCCTCGGTGCCCTCATTATCACCCAGTTGTTTTCTTTCAAAAAAAAAAATAAAAAAAAAATAATAAAAAAAAAATAAATAAATAAATAATAAATAAAAAAAATAAAAAACTTGTGTTAATAATAGAAGAGGAATGGAAAATTCAATGGAGGTGTGATCATAGGTCTTACCGTACATGTATAGCGGCAGTTGTGAAAAGAGAGTGCCAGTGGGGTCTATCTCCGCTTGCCAGCGCTTGACCCGATTGCCGTGGTTGTTGAACCAGCAGTGTACGTTGTATTCAGTGGCTTCGCCGAAGGTCCTTAGTCGAGACGCGATCTCGACGACTTGCGCTCGGCTTGGGTGTGTGACCCCATAGTTGTAGATTTTGGTCATCATCGTGATCTGATCATCTGTAGGACGCCATCGTTGACTGGTATATCTCTCTGATTCCATATCACTCATCCTTCCTCTCGTAATATACAAAAACATAAATAAAAAAAAATAAATACATATAAAAAGAACAAAAACAAGAAAAATAAGCATAACATAAATAACAATAAAAAAAAAAAAGCATAAAAAATTTAGATTAGTTCTGTGTTTTCTTTATTTGTTCTTGTTTCCCGTTAAATTTATGTTGTCCTGTCAGTCTTTGATATTTCTGTGTTTGGTCTCAGATCTGTTTCACGGTCCTTGCAAAAGGGTCCTAAACGGATCTACGTCCAGTTGTCCTTGTCCATATTGTTCATGTATATTCAGTTTCTGTGTTTTATTTTTAAGTGGGGTACGTGGCGTTGTTCTACCCGATTGTCTCTGCAATACCTTCAATCGAAGGGAGATTAACGTCTGGTTTCCAGCCGATATACCCCTTAAGTTTTTAGACAGTTGTGTTTTATGTGTTTAAGTGTTTTAAGTTTCAAAAAAAAAAAAAAATTTGAAAAGGAGAAGATAGATCGGGCAAAGGAAGAGGGAGAGCAGGCAAGAGATCAGGAAGAAAAAAAATGGAAAGCAGGAAAGCAGGAAGGTATAACAGCAGAATGAAAGATCTAAAAGCTTTAAAGAGAAGCAGAACATGGAAAGCATAGAAGGAAGAAATAGAGATCCAAGGTGCAGAGAACTTACCCGGAGTAGTAGGGCTTACAGAAGCTTGACACAGATCTCAGACGCTCCGAAGGCACGCAGGGACAGAGGCTCTGCGCAGATCTCAGATCTTCAGCAGACGCGGGGTGGAGAGGCTCCCTGCAGAGATCCAGACGCTCGAGAGAAGAGAGGGTAGAGAGAGAAGAGAAGAGCAGAGAGAGTGGAAGTCAGGAAATGGCGCTGGACGCGGAGGAGTGCCTCATTTATAGCCGGATTTCTTTCCACTGTAGCAACAGTTCCGGTCTTTGCCACCGAGACTGTTGCCACAGTACCGGTCTTCTCCTTTTCCAAAAAAAAAAAAAAAAAAATTAAATTAATTAATAAAAAAAAATAATAATAAAAAAATTAATTAGCATCTGCTGATGGGTGCTAGGTGATTTGGACATCTGCTGATGGATGTCAATGATAACATCTACTGATGGATGTTACTGAAAATTTCTTCCCATTTTTCTACTTTTACTGCACTTGTCTATATTATTTGACTGCTCTGAAATTGATAATCTGATGATTGTAACACACTGAGGACATTGTGTAATTTAAGTGTGGTCTACTGGGAAGAAATTCTGATTTTTCTGTTATTTCTGTTAGTTTCTGTTAGTATGTATTTTGTGTGTGAAATTTTTTGTTTTTGAGTGTTAAATTTTTTGTTTTAAGTTGTTTTTAGTGTGTTTTGTGCAAAAACTTTTACATTTTTCTCTTGATTTCTGGATGATGTCTAAGTTGTAGATTTTTCCTCCACTTACTTAATGCTTATAGTTTGAAATCCTTGTTTTTCTCTGCTTGGGAAGATGATATAAATGTTTAAGAGGTTGATTTGATTGTGACGAATACCATGTGTGAGATTTGAGCCACTTAATCTTCTTTCTTGTGTGTGATATGTATCTTGATTGCTTGCACATATGCCTTGGCTTGATTCTTTTTGATAATACTTGATTGATATGCATGTTTAGAAATGATAAAGGCATTTTATTTCTTGAGCCTCTTTAGCCAAATAAGCCTACCTTGTTATTATCCTTTGATAACCCCTTTGAGCCTATACTTTCCCCATTTCTTTATTTTAAAGCTCATACACTGACCCTAAGTGAAAAACCATGATTATCTAAACCTTAGGAAATTTTGGAGCTTTAGAAGTGTTTTGGGAACAAGTGTGGTCTTCCTAGGGATTCTAGTAAATTGGCGAGTTGGTTCCTCTTCGTGTTTCATTTTTGTAAATATGTTGTGTAATTTGTCTCTTACAATTGAGTGCAAAAAAAAAAAAAAAAAAAAAAACGAAATTGAAAAATAATCCTGTGAATAATGGAGTCGAGAAGGGGATTGAATTAGAGGTTTGGGTGAGATTTCACTGCGTTTACACTTTTTTCCTAGTGCTCCTCTATTTCTTCTGAGATCTAGCTACTTATCCATATTTATCCTCCCATGTCCTTGGCCCCATTACAACCAGTAAAGACCTTTGGATCCGAACATGCATATGTTTTAAGTGTTGATATTAGAAACTTGTCAAGTCTACTTGTGTTTGCTTTCTTGAGTGCATTGAGTTGAAATTATTTACCCTAGACACTTGAGAGAAACACTGTGAGTGCATCTGTAAGGTTTTGACATTTTTGAATCACCTCTTGAGCTGATTGATTATTTTACCATGCTTTGAATTGCTTGGATGATTTCTGTAAGTATCTGCTTTCTTTGATTTTGTGTTGGATATTGTCTACATCTTTTCATTATTTAGATTTCTTGAGAACTTTGTAAATTTTGTTTATTTTCTTGTAAGTCTTTGTTTTCTGTATGCTGCATTTGTGTCAATGATACGACTGTCGCGGTCATACAAATTTGATGTGCACAGAAATTAATGCAGTATAACTAGGATTTGACTCCTAGGTCGTCTCTCAAGGACCAATATTTGTGGTTCGGTCTTAGATTTAACACGAAGTGGGGGGGGTTTGTGGATATTTTTGAATGCAAATAAATTAAAATGAACTGGAATTTAAATAAGACAACAAAATTTAAAAACACTGAAATAAATTTTAACAGTGGTAAAAACTGAACGGTAAAAAAAAATGGTAAAAATAGACAATGGAAAAAATTACAGTGTTGGAATTTAAAATACAGAACAGTAAATATGCAGAAGACAAAATAACAGTGTAATTAAAATTTACCAATAGCTCCAGTAAAAATAAACCGTAAAAACGATTCTTGAAAATAACATGACCAGTACAACACAATGACAGAATTTAACGATGCAGAAAATACTAAATGGTAAAATAATAGAGACAGTAAAAAATAAAAGTACTTAATTGAAAATGGAATTCATCAAAGCATTCAATACTTAAATTAAAATTCTGAACAAAAGATAAAAATTAAATGAAGATACAGCTCCAAACACTGACGAAATAAAATTCCACACTATTGCACTGTTTGAAATGAAAATAACTGAGACATCTACTGGGAGGGAAGAGGCAGAGCCTCTTCCGGGCCGTGCATTAAAACTACCCCTAATTCTAATCTAAAATCCCTTCCAAAGTGTGCTCTGCTGCTGCCAATTTATAACCACTTCTCTTAACAAAGTCTCCTGATTTCCTTCTTCATTTCACGGACCTTGTCTGCTTATGGGTTTGTCCTAATTGGCAGCTCCTGTTTTGGGGAATTTCTCCCACCAATTTGCTCCTAGTCGTGCCAAAAGAGGTCCTCTATGTGGTGTCCGTTTGCTTAGGTTGTGCTTAGGCTTCCCCCATTCACGCAAATTCCTTTCAACCGTGTGCCCCACTCCAAACTGCTGTAGCTTCCTCTGCTGTGCATGGTGGATGTTGTTGTTGCTGCACGTGAAGCTGTTGGACCGTGGCTACTCCAGCTCTTTACCGAGAACTCCCTTCTTCATTCTAAGAATCCACTTTTCTCCCTGGACATGTGCTGGAACGTAACTCTCCAAGTGCTGCTGGTGTTGTTGCCTTTGCTTCCATTTTCCAGCTCCTTGCTCACGGCTTCTTCTTCTTCAACTAGATTAAGATTGTGGAGCATCTCCTTTACTGGACCAGCAGCTGGACATGTGGATCTTCTCTACTGGTGGCTGCTCCAAGCTAGACGTCTTCTTCAATTAGTTGCCACACACTTCTTTATCTCTTTACGGAAATGGTTTTCTGCCGTGGGCTCCCACTCCATTGCTTCTACTTCCATCACTTCTAAAATGAAGATCACCGTGAGCACCTCCTTCCAGCATTTGCCTCTTCCAACCTTGATGCTTCACTCCCTTAACATGGTGGCTGTTTGGACGTGCTGAAAGAGGAGGACCTTCCCTGTGCCATCTCCTTATTTCTCTTCAACATGCTGCTGGACGGTACTGGACTGGATGCTCTTTGCAGCAATGGCCGTGTCTTCTCTTTTTGCTTTTCACCTTTGGTTTGGTACCGTGGAAGTGCAGCCCCTTGTACACCACTCCAAAATTAAGAGAACCATAAGCTTTCTTTCTTCAAAAACGTGGTCCCCTCCATTATCTCACTCCATTATGTGTGGTCTTCTATGTATCATTCCAACAACGTGAGCATGAGTTTTGTTTTGCCAATCATCCATTAAATAACAAAGTGGTGGCCCATGTGTTGTCTCCAACGTGGCCCCTTCTTCAATTCCAATTGATTTGTTCTTTTGTGCTAGCCAATTTACATTGCCGTGGCATATACTCAGAATATGGCTTCCTCCATGATAAAAAAAAATCACAATTGTTATCTTCCACATTTGAGAACCGTGGGCTGAATGCAAGGTGGTCTCTCTCCATCATTTTGCTTCAAATCTACTTTGTTTTCCAAATTATGAGGCCGTGAGGTTGCTTCTTGTTTCTCTTAGAAACCAAAATGAAAACAAAAGTGCCAATATGAGTGTTGAATCCTTGAGTGTTTGGAGGTCTTAGCATCGTCCAATGATCAATTCCAGCTACCACAAGTATGAAACAACAAGCAAACAATGCAAACAAATTAGAAGCCACTTAAACTGTATGAACTTGACTGACACAGGGGAGTAAAACAATTACTGGGAACAACACATAACGAATTTGAACAAAGTAAAAACTATACATGAAAATAGACATCCGTACGAAACTATGAAAAAAAACTGCATGCAAAACGGATAAGAATTGAATTCGAACGAGGACAAACAAGTTGACACAACATTCACGTAGTACTAGGCTGACATAGGAGAGTAAACAAATTACTGGGAACAGTACAGAACGCATTTGAACAAAGTAAAAGTTATACATGAAACTAGACATCTAGACGAAACTATGAAAAAAAAATTGCATTGAAAACGGATAAGAATTGATCTCGAACGAAGACACACAAGTTGACACAAAATTCACGCAGCACTGGTAATCGTTTACAGCACCCCTGTAAACGATTACACGAGAGGAATTGCAAATTTGTACAGAAAGTCCAACACAGGTACTCAGTCAGGTGAACACAGGTCACCATTGGCAAAAAAACTGACTTTTAGGCACTTCTGCCCCTGTCTGAGGCTTGTTCAGGTGTTCCAGTGGTGGGAGAGGGTGGATGGTGATGTGATGTGAGGCCAAGGAGTGTGGGGTGACCCTCGTTTACAGCACCCCTGTAAACGATTACCCGAGAGAAATTGGGAATTTGTACAGAAAGTCTAAATGTCCAAAAATATTTTCCAAAATTTTTCCTGCACTCAATAATGTAAATAATTCGTTTCAGATAATTCAAATTAATTAAAATAAGAATTTCTGATCGGATTAGGCTCAATTCAGTAAAATGGGAAAATACTGGACAATTAAGCACAATTCCCTGATTAATTCTAGCACAATAAACTAAATGAAGTGAATAAAATAATGATTCATCAAAATAGACCACACTTAGTCTTTTGCACTCCGGGGCAAAATTAAGACGCAAATCAGGGAATGGTTCAAAGGACTTTGGGAATAATGACACAAACTCAGCAGACAGAAAAATAAAAAACTCGCAAGAAAGCAAACAAAATTTTACACAGTTCTCAAGAATTCTAGACAAATAAAAGAAGTAGAATATATCCAACACAAAATCAAGAAAAGCAGATACTTACAGAAATCATCCAAGCAATTCAAAGCATGGTAAAATAATCAATCAGCTCAAGAGGTGATTCAAAAATGTCAAAACCTCACAGATGCACTCACAGTGTTTCTCTCAAGTGTCTAGGGTAAATAATTTCAACTCAATGCACTCAAGAAAGCAAACACAAGTAGACTTGGCAAGTTTCTAATATCAATACTTAAATCATACACATGTTCAGATCAGAAGGTCTTTACTAGGTTGTAATGGGGCCAAGGACAGGGGAGGATAAATTTGGATAAGTAGCTATAGCTCAGAAGAAATAGAGGTGCACTAGGGAAAAAAATGTAACACAGTGAAATCTCACCCAAACCTCTAATTCAATCCTCTTCTCGACTCCATTATTCACAAAATGATTTTTCAATTTTTTCTTTTTCTCATCAAAATTTTTTTTTCTCATCCTGTCTTCTTCTTCTTTTTTTTTTTTTTCACAACAGGATATAAATTATCATTTCAAAACATGATGAGGAACCAACTAGCCAATTCATCAGAATTCCCAAGGAGACCACACTTATTCTCAAAATACTTCTATAGCTTCAGACTTTCCTAAGGTTAAGGTAATCATTTGTTTTTCACTTAGGATCAGTGTATGAGCTTCAACACAAAGAAATATATACAGTATAGGCTCAAAGGGGTTATCAAAGGATAATAACAAGGTAGGCTTATTTGGCTAAAGAGGCTCAAGAACAAAAATGCCTTTATCACGTCTGAACATGCATATCAATCAAGTATATCAAAAAGAATCAAGCCAAGGCATATGTGCAAGCAATCAAGAGACATATCACACACAAGAAAGAAAATTAAGTAGCTCAAATCTCACTCAGGGTGTTTGTCACAATCAAATCAACCTCTCAAACGTATAATCATCTTTCCAGGCAGAGAAAAGCAAGGATTTCAAACCATAAGTATTAAGTAAGTGAAGGAAAAAATCTACAACTTAAACCTCATCCAGAAATCAAGAGAAAAATGTAAAATTTATTGCACACAAAACTCGATAAAAATAACTTAAAACAGAAAAAAAATTTAACACTCAAAAACAAAAATTTTAACACATAAAATACAAACTAACAGAAAAATCAGAATTTCTTCCCAGTAGACCACACTTAAATCACACAATGTCCTCAGTGTGTTACAATCATCAGATGATCAATTTCAGAGCAGTCAAATAATATAGACAAGTGCAATAAAAAGTAGAAAAAATGGGAAGAAATTTTCAATAACATCCATCAGTAGATGTTATCAGTGACATCCATCAGCAGATGTCTAAAACACCTAGCACCCATCAGTAGATGCTAATTTAATTTTTTCATTTTATTTTATTTTTTTTATTTTTTATTTTATTTTATTTTTTTTTCTGAAAAAGGATACCGGTACTGTGACAACAGTCTCGGTGGGAATGACCGGAACTGTTGCTACAGTGGAAAGCTTTGGCTATAAAAGGCTGCTCCTCCGCGTCCAGCGCCATTTCTGAACGCTCAATCTCTCTCTACTCCTCTGCTCTCTCTCTCTGCTCTCTCAACTCTCTGCTCTCTCTCGACTCTCTCAACTCTCTCGAGCGTCTGGATCTCTGCAGGGAGCCTCTCCTCTAAGCATCTGGAGCTGTGCGGAACCTCTGCCACCGTGCCATCTGAAGAGTCTGAGATCTGCGAGGAGCTTCTCTGCCAGCCTACTACTCCAGGTAAGTCCTTTGCTCCTGGATCTGCCTTTCTTTCCGCTTTTTCTGCTCTCTCTCTCTCTGTATTACCTTTATTTTTCATCTCTGCCCTGCTCTCCCTCTTTATTTCCTGCTTTCCTGTTTATTTTCAGCTTTCTGCTCTGATCTCTTGCCTGCTCTCCCTCTTTATTTCCTGCTTTCCTGTTTCTCCTTTTCCTGCTTTCCAGATCTTTCATTTTCATTTTTTTTTTTTTTTTTTCCTGCTTTCAGTTCCATCTTTATTTTCAGCTCTTATTCGCTTTATTTTTCACCTGCTAAACACTTAAAACACATAAAACACAATTGTCTTAAAACTTAAGGGGTATATCGGCTGGAAACCAGACGTTAATCTCCCTTCGATTGAAGGTATTGCAGAGACAATCGGGTAGAACAACGCCACGTACCCCACTTAAAAATAAACACATAAACATAATATACAAGAACAATATGGACAAGAACAACCGGACAACTGGACGTAGATCCGTTTAGGACCCTTTGCGAGGACCGTGAAACAGATCTGAGACCAAAAACTGACACATCAAGCAATCAAAGACAGACAGGACAAAATAAATTTAAAAGAAAACAAGAACAAATAAAGAAAACACAGAACTAATCTAAAAAAATTTTTTTTTTTTTTTTTAGTTCTTTTTATTTTTTATTTTTTTTTATGTTTATTTTTATTTTTCTTGTTTTTGTTCTTTTTATATGTATTTATTTTTTATTTATGTATTTGTATATTACGAGAGGAAGGATGAGTGAAACGGAATCAGAGAGATATACCAGTCAACGGTGGCGTCCAACCGACGATCAGATCACGATGATGACCAAAATATTCAACTATGGGGTCACACACCCAAGCCGAGCGCAAGTCGTCGAGATCGCGTCTCGACTAAGGGCTTTCGGCGAAGCCACTGAATACAACGTACACTGCTGGTTCAACAACCACGGCAATCGGGTCAAGCACTGGCAAGCGGAGATAGACCCCACTGGCACTCTCTTTTCACAACTGCCGCTGTACATGTATGGTAAGACCTCTGATCACACCTCCATTTTTATTGAAATTTTCACTTCCTCTTCTATAATTAACACAAGTTATTTATTTTTTTATTTTTTTATTTTTTTGTTTGAAAGAAAAAAACTGGGTGATAATGAGGGCACCGAGGCTGCTGAATTTGTTTCCAGTTCCGATCATCATCGATGATGACAGAAATGAACGAGAAATTCCTCCACCAAAGCCTCCGCTCGCATTCCGAACCAGAGCTCCCTCAACGGAGCTCTCTCTTAGACCACCACAACCAGCTCGAGAGTTCTTTCAGTTTTAGTGTTTTATTATTTTTTTTTTTTTTTTTTTTATGTTTTAATTGGCCGAGTGTGGCCAGAATATGGGCTGTAATAAGAACACTTATATTTTTGTTGTTTTTATTTTTTTTTTTTTTTATTATGTTTTTATGTTTTTATTTATTATGGTGTGTAATATTAACGATCAGACAAGATCGACCCTCGGACATCTTTATTTTATTTTTATGAATTTTATTTTTATTATTATGTAAGACAGAATGTTTTCTGCGCATATGGTATGTTCAATAAATGCACTCAGATTAGTGTCTCTGCTAAAACTTCACCTCTCTGCCTTACATGTTAAATCTGCTCTTAAAATAATTTTTTTTTTAACAAAAACTAAATAAAAAAATAAAAACAGAACACATAATAACGAAACAAAAGACCTAATACAGAATCAAAATATCAACGCAGATAAAACACATATGTCAAAAACATCAAACAAAGCACATAAACATACATTAAGAGACTTGAAACAAAACACAAAAACTTTTTTTTTTTTTTATTTTTTTTTAGATAACAATTCGAAAACTAAGAAGAAAAGGGAAAAACAAACTTATAAGAAAAACAAAAATCAGAATCTCCCCCAAGACCACACTTAAACTACACTGTCCTAAACGTGTTCTAAGCATAAGATCATCAGTTAAAACACTGAACAGATAAAGGACAAATGCAATAAAAGTAGGAAAACGGGGAAGAAAGAAAAAGAAAACTCCCCTGGTCAGGGTGGCAGTTGCCAATTTTGGACTTGTAGGGAGAGGTTTTCCACTTCATGATCCAGCACGGAAGTTTTGAGGACGAACTGCTTCATCCTCCAGATTTGATCAAGCAGTGAAATGTCTTCCACGGCTGGATCCAAACAATTATTGTTGATGACTAGATTCAATAGGTGCCTGTTGATGTTGAAATCGTTCTGGGTGCTTGCACCTCTGTCTTCAATTGTGGGTGTCTGCTCATCAAATTTATACGTACCTCCTGCAGTATGGTTAGTGCAAAATGGTTCCACAGAAATGTCATGCAGAGGTATAACACCCAATCCCAATTCATCATACTGAGCCTTAGATACAACCTCATAACATGAATCAGTTTGAAATGTAGAAACAATATCTATAACAGGTTTAAATTCATGTTCAGTGCATGGAGAACAAATATTCAGATCTGATAACACAAAATTATTCTCGTCATGCATAGAGGGAAAATTAAAATCATGCTCAGCAACAATATAATTATCAACATACCTCTCAACAGCATAATCATCAAATTGAGGTATGTTGGTGGAAAATGAAAGTGGTCTACCTGGTTCAAAATAGCTGCTTGTACCTGCCTGGTCCTCAAAATATTCATCAGTCTCCTCAGGTGCAAGAGTGGCCATCTGCCTGATCTGATCACTCAGATTCTGTATGGCAGCTTGAGTTTCCTGCTGGAACTCCATGCTCTCTTGCTTGAACTGCATGTTCCCTTTCTGAAACTGAATGTTCTGCATGGTCATCTGCTCCAATAACTCCTTCAATGTAGGTTCAGAAGTTGAAGGCTGAGAAGCTACTTGGGCAGGAACATTATACTGCTGACTCTGATATTGCTGGACTGGTGGAGGCATGAAAGGACTCTCGAATGGTGGTTCTAGATAATGATCTTGTGGGGTATCGTACCATTCGTTGTTAAGATCATTCCACTCAGGATCATTATAATTCTCATTATAGAATTCAGCAGAATTACAATCAGAGTAAGATGCAGAATAAGATTCATAATCACAGACATTGGCAGAATAAGCAGAATTCACATAACCAGAATAGGTAGACATGGAAAAATAAAAATAAAACAAATAAAAACTAAATACTAAAAATTACGAAACAGATAAATCACAACACATTTATACATGCTACAAGCACACACAAGACAGAACATCAATAGTAAAAAATTTTTAATTAATTTTTTTTTTTTTAATTTTCAATTTTTTTTTTTAATAACAACTAAATACAGAACATAGCACAATAAAAATATAAAAGACAAAACATATATTAACACAGTAAAAATCGAAAAACACAGCAAAAATCTAAAATGAAAAACCTGGAACTGAAGTGACAACGCCGCCAAAATTTGCTGAAGGTGTCGTTGTCGCCTACAGAAATATACAAGACAAAACACACAAAACAAACATATTAACAGAACAAAACTTAATATAACAAAATCTGAAACCGAACCGTTATTGATTGGTCCCCGGCAACGGCGCCAAAATTTTGATACGACTGTCGCGGTCATACAAATTTGATGTGCACAGAAATTAATGCAGTATAACTAGGATTTGACTCCTAGGTCGTCTCTCAAGGACCAATATTTGTGGTTCGGTCTTAGATTTAACACGAAGTGGGGGGGGTTTGTGGATATTTTTGAATGCAAATAAATTAAAATGAACTGGAATTTAAATAAGACAACAAAATTTAAAAACACTGAAATAAATTTTAACAGTGGTAAAAACTGAACGGTAAAAAAAAATGGTAAAAATAGACAATGGAAAAAATTACAGTGTTGGAATTTAAAATACAGAACAGTAAATATGCAGAAGACAAAATAACAGTGTAATTAAAATTTACCAATAGCTCCAGTAAAAATAAACCGTAAAAACGATTCTTGAAAATAACATGACCAGTACAACACAATGACAGAATTTAACGATGCAGAAAATACTAAATGGTAAAATAATAGAGACAGTAAAAAATAAAAGTACTTAATTGAAAATGGAATTCATCAAAGCATTCAATACTTAAATTAAAATTCTGAACAAAAGATAAAAATTAAATGAAGATACAGCTCCAAACACTGACGAAATAAAATTCCACACTATTGCACTGTTTGAAATGAAAATAACTGAGACATCTACTGGGAGGGAAGAGGCAGAGCCTCTTCCGGGCCGTGCATTAAAACTACCCCTAATTCTAATCTAAAATCCCTTCCAAAGTGTGCTCTGCTGCTGCCAATTTATAACCACTTCTCTTAACAAAGTCTCCTGATTTCCTTCTTCATTTCACGGACCTTGTCTGCTTATGGGTTTGTCCTAATTGGCAGCTCCTGTTTTGGGGAATTTCTCCCACCAATTTGCTCCTAGTCGTGCCAAAAGAGGTCCTCTATGTGGTGTCCGTTTGCTTAGGTTGTGCTTAGGCTTCCCCCATTCACGCAAATTCCTTTCAACCGTGTGCCCCACTCCAAACTGCTGTAGCTTCCTCTGCTGTGCATGGTGGATGTTGTTGTTGCTGCACGTGAAGCTGTTGGACCGTGGCTACTCCAGCTCTTTACCGAGAACTCCCTTCTTCATTCTAAGAATCCACTTTTCTCCCTGGACATGTGCTGGAACGTAACTCTCCAAGTGCTGCTGGTGTTGTTGCCTTTGCTTCCATTTTCCAGCTCCTTGCTCACGGCTTCTTCTTCTTCAACTAGATTAAGATTGTGGAGCATCTCCTTTACTGGACCAGCAGCTGGACATGTGGATCTTCTCTACTGGTGGCTGCTCCAAGCTAGACGTCTTCTTCAATTAGTTGCCACACACTTCTTTATCTCTTTACGGAAATGGTTTTCTGCCGTGGGCTCCCACTCCATTGCTTCTACTTCCATCACTTCTAAAATGAAGATCACCGTGAGCACCTCCTTCCAGCATTTGCCTCTTCCAACCTTGATGCTTCACTCCCTTAACATGGTGGCTGTTTGGACGTGCTGAAAGAGGAGGACCTTCCCTGTGCCATCTCCTTATTTCTCTTCAACATGCTGCTGGACGGTACTGGACTGGATGCTCTTTGCAGCAATGGCCGTGTCTTCTCTTTTTGCTTTTCACCTTTGGTTTGGTACCGTGGAAGTGCAGCCCCTTGTACACCACTCCAAAATTAAGAGAACCATAAGCTTTCTTTCTTCAAAAACGTGGTCCCCTCCATTATCTCACTCCATTATGTGTGGTCTTCTATGTATCATTCCAACAACGTGAGCATGAGTTTTGTTTTGCCAATCATCCATTAAATAACAAAGTGGTGGCCCATGTGTTGTCTCCAACGTGGCCCCTTCTTCAATTCCAATTGATTTGTTCTTTTGTGCTAGCCAATTTACATTGCCGTGGCATATACTCAGAATATGGCTTCCTCCATGATAAAAAAAAATCACAATTGTTATCTTCCACATTTGAGAACCGTGGGCTGAATGCAAGGTGGTCTCTCTCCATCATTTTGCTTCAAATCTACTTTGTTTTCCAAATTATGAGGCCGTGAGGTTGCTTCTTGTTTCTCTTAGAAACCAAAATGAAAACAAAAGTGCCAATATGAGTGTTGAATCCTTGAGTGTTTGGAGGTCTTAGCATCGTCCAATGATCAATTCCAGCTACCACAAGTATGAAACAACAAGCAAACAATGCAAACAAATTAGAAGCCACTTAAACTGTATGAACTTGACTGACACAGGGGAGTAAAACAATTACTGGGAACAACACATAACGAATTTGAACAAAGTAAAAACTATACATGAAAATAGACATCCGTACGAAACTATGAAAAAAAACTGCATGCAAAACGGATAAGAATTGAATTCGAACGAGGACAAACAAGTTGACACAACATTCACGTAGTACTAGGCTGACATAGGAGAGTAAACAAATTACTGGGAACAGTACAGAACGCATTTGAACAAAGTAAAAGTTATACATGAAACTAGACATCTAGACGAAACTATGAAAAAAAAATTGCATTGAAAACGGATAAGAATTGATCTCGAACGAAGACACACAAGTTGACACAAAATTCACGCAGCACTGGTAATCGTTTACAGCACCCCTGTAAACGATTACACGAGAGGAATTGCAAATTTGTACAGAAAGTCCAACACAGGTACTCAGTCAGGTGAACACAGGTCACCATTGGCAAAAAAACTGACTTTTAGGCACTTCTGCCCCTGTCTGAGGCTTGTTCAGGTGTTCCAGTGGTGGGAGAGGGTGGATGGTGATGTGATGTGAGGCCAAGGAGTGTGGGGTGACCCTCGTTTACAGCACCCCTGTAAACGATTACCCGAGAGAAATTGGGAATTTGTACAGAAAGTCTAAATGTCCAAAAATATTTTCCAAAATTTTTCCTGCACTCAATAATGTAAATAATTCGTTTCAGATAATTCAAATTAATTAAAATAAGAATTTCTGATCGGATTAGGCTCAATTCAGTAAAATGGGAAAATACTGGACAATTAAGCACAATTCCCTGATTAATTCTAGCACAATAAACTAAATGAAGTGAATAAAATAATGATTCATCAGTCAATCCTTTAAAAGTCCTTTGAACCATTCCCTGATTTACGTCTTAATTTTGCCCAGGAGTGCAAAAGACTAAGTGTGGTCTATTTTGATGAGTCAATATTTTATTCACTTCACTTAGTTTATTGTGTTAAAATTAGTCGGGGAATTGTGCTTAAACGTCCGGTATTTTTCTGTTTTTGCTAAATGTGCTTAATTTGATCGGAAATTCTTATTTTAATTAATTTGAATTATCTGAGCTTATTATTTTGCATTATTAATTACGGGAAAATTTTGGATAACTTTTTGGGACATTTGAAGGCTAAATGAGAAATGACAATTGAGCCCAATGCATTTCAACCATTTTAGTTTTCGCTGGTTGCTGCGTGAATTTTGTGTCAATTTGTTTGTCCTCGTTTGAGTTCAATTCTTATCCTTTTTCCATGCAATTTTTTTTCATAGTTTCGTCTAGATGTCTATTTTCACATATAGTTTTTCGTTTGTTCAAACTCGTTTTGTGTTGTTCCCAGTATTTGTTTTACTATCCTATGTCAGTCAAGTGATTACTGTTTGAGTGTTATAATATGTTTGCATTGTTTGCTTGCTGTTTAGTACTTATGGTGGTTGGAATTTATCATTGGAAGGTGTTAAGAACTTCCAACACTCTTAAGCAAGGTTGATTGGCACATCCACATAGAAAAGCATTTTAAATCATCTTGGTTGAAAGCTAAATGCAATTTCAAATTGATAAAATACTGCACGGCTACACATATTATTCTAGGCAAAACCAGCACATATAATTAAAGGAGGGGACCACATTGTTTGCCATCCAACAATTAACAAGCTTAATGAAAGTGGCCACATGAAAATAAACTCACGGCCTTAAGCACACCAAAGCAACCAAGGAATCTTCTTTTGAAAAGTAAAAGAAACCAAAGGACAAGGGGACCACTTTATTCCCATTCAAGGATTTATTTTGTAATTTAGTTGATGAGTTGGAAGCATATCACGCAAGAAGCTTACATCCAAAACAAACATCAATTTGTTGAGTGGAGTGCCACGGCTGCAAAATGATTGATTTCAATTGGCCTTTGAAGAAAAAAACACACCACCACTCATGGCAAAGTTCACGTCCATACATGTGCTGCATTTCATTCAATTACTGTAGGTTCACGGTTCTCAAAACAACTCTTTGCTCTCATAAAAAGTTTTCAACAAATGAAGAAAAAAATACAAGGGGACCACATTGAAGCAACCAAAGCTCACGGCCATTCATCTTGGCAATGCATTCAGCCTTAGTTGGAATTAAAGAATGTAGCCACTTCACGGTTTTCTTTATTTTTTTTGGCAGCAATAGAGAGATGGAGAAGGGTGTGCACAACAGGGAAGGAACACATATTAACGTCCAAGGATGGTCCAACAAGCAAAGGTTTCACGTTTTTAAAGCTGAATCACGGAAGCATGCAGCAAGGGATCAAGCAATGTTAAATCCAGCAAAGAGAGGCAGTAGCACACGGCCTTGGAAGAAGGTGAAGCTTCCATAAGAGTTTGTCCATCCATTGGAAGAAATGAAGGGATTGGAAGCCACGGTTTTCCAGCAAACTTGGAGATGCAAGGTGATGAGAATGAAGAGGCAATCACGGCCTAGCTGGATGGAAGAAGCAGCAGCAGTACGTGTAAGTGCTAAGGAGCATCACGGTCCATGGAGTGTTTGATGGAATGAAGAGGACAAGCTTAGGTGAAGAATTGAGGCCCCCACTTTCTTGACTTTTGGCACATACATATTAGAGACAAACGTGAAAGCTAGAAGGTCACGGGTTTGGGAGGCCAGCAATTCACGCTTATAAATCCAGCAGCAGCAGAGAAGCAAAGGGGGAGAATTAATTAGATTTTAGATTAGATTTTAGGAGTAGTTTAGTGTAAGAAGCCACGGACGTTTTCATTCTGAGTGTCATTTTTCCTCCTCCCCTTTGGGGAGGTTTTGGATTTGTTTTAATTTCCAGTTCAAGAATTGAATTTTAATTGAAGTTTCCATTCTGCATTTCTCAATGTTCGTTGAATTTTATTTTCATTTACCGTTTCCTATAATTTACCGTTCTCTGCAATTTACCGTTTTCTGAAATTATCGTTTTATGAATTTACCATTTTCTGAACTCTCTTTATTTTACTGTCGCTGTTACGTTTTTGCATATTTACTGTTCCGTTTTTACCGTCTTTTACCGCTTGTTTTTACCGTTGTTAAAATTTATTTCAGTGTTTTTAATTCTGTTTTATTTAATTTCCAATTTCCAATTTAATTTTACCGCATTCAACATAAACACCAAAAACACCCCCCCCACTTCGTGTTAGATCTGAAACTGAACCCATATTTGGTCCTTGAGAGACGACCTAGGAGTCACTTCCTAGACTATACTGCATTATTTTCGTGCAATCAATACTTTTGTGAGCGGTGCGACCCGTTCACCACTTGGGCCTGAATTTTCTGTAATTTTAGAATAGTATATAAGCTTTAGGACGTCCTAGGGTTTGTATCTTTGGCAAAGACGAAGGAAACACTCTCTCTTCCACCCCTTTGAAGGAGGATCTTGGATGCTCAGGCTACCTCTTCACCTTTCTAGGGTTTTATCCTTCATTCTTTTATTATTGTTCATCTAGTTTCACCATGAATATGGTTAACTAAACCTTGTATGTTTGTTGGGGACTCAATGTAATCTTTTGAAGCTCTCATATATGGAATTTGTGTGATTATTGATTATCTTTGACTTTAATTTTGAATTTCTGTTTTTATTTTTCTGTTTTTATTTTTTAGGTTTTTATTTTATTTTATCTTCTGAATCTTATATCTTCTCCTATATCTTTTTGTGCTAACCAAATATTCTAGGGTTTTGTTCTCTTGTGTATGCAGGAAGCAATTAGAACAAGGAGCAAGAAAACAACAGAACCTCTTCTTGAAGGTCTAGACGAGAGTAGACGGAGGAGAAGAATCGGAACATCTAGAGAACTTTTCCCTTCTCCAGAAACTCTCTTACAATCATCACCACAAGGTTCTGTTCATAGCATAGAAAATATGGAGAACAACAATGTTAGAAGAACTCTTGCTGGCTACACCAATATAGCTGGACCTCAGCACTTTAACAGTATAGCTAGACCTAGAGTCAATGCAGCTAATATGGAGGTTAAACCAGCACTGATTCAACTAGTGAAAAGCAACCAATTCAATGGGTTATCTCATGAAAGCCCATATGAGCACCTCACCACATTCAATGAGATTTGCAACACAGTCAAAATTAATGTTGTGCCAGACGAAGCTATCATACTTAGCTTGTTTCCTTTCTCATTGGGAGGCAATGCTAAGCTTTGGTTGAATTCTTTCCCAGAAAAAAGTTTCACAGAGTGGGAAGCAGTGGTAACAAAGTTCTTAAACAAGTACTTCCCACAATCCAAGGTGACAAAAGGCAAGCAAGAGATTTCTTCATTTAAGCAGGGCATGGAAGAATCACTGGGGCATGCATGGGACAGGTATAAAAGATTGTTACGTAAAACTCCCACGCATGGTTTTGAAGATCAGGAAGTAGTCTTAACTTTCCTTAGAGGTCTTGGTTCACAAACAAAGATGATGCTGGACGCCTCAGCAGGAGGCAATATTAAATGGAAAACTCTAGAGGAAGCAACAGAGATTATAGAAAACATGGCTACTAGTGATAATGAGCTGCACAGTGAGAGAGGAGCTCCTATGCAACAAAAAGGAGTTCTTCAATTACAGACACATGATGCCCTGCTAGCTCAAAACAAAATTCTAACTCAACAATTGGAGACTCTGACTAAAACTCTTGCACAATTACCCAAAGAGTTGAAAACTGCTGCACAGGTACAATCCCAGTTGTGCGAATTGTGTGGAGGCGACCATATCAATGGTCAATGTGCCTTTCCAGTGGAAGCCGTAGAGGATGTAAACTACATGACCAATCAGTACCGTCAAGGGAGCTACAATCAGGGGTTGAAACCACACCCAAGTATTGGTCAAGGGCAAACTGGGCAAGCTGGTCAAAATAATAAGCAGCAGCAGCAACCCACCTTATGGCAACAGTTATCTATGCTTAATGAAAGGTCCATGAGGATGGAGGAAACTCTCAACACACTAGTAGAAAAATGACATTTTATAACAAAGCTATTATAACGGATAAAAATATCCATCATAATAGAGAGATATTATAACGTAGTTTTTTAAATCAGTTATAATATGAGACGCGGTGCAAACTTGTAAATAAGTTTAATACATATTATAACGTAGTTTTGAAAATTAGTTATAATATGAAACACATTGGCAAACTTGTAAATAAGTTTAAAACATATTATAACGTAGTTTTAAAAATCAGTTATAATATAAAAAACGGTGGCAATCTTGTAAATAAGTTGAAAACCTATTATTGATGTATTATAACAAAGTTTTAGAAATCAGTTACAATATCTCATATTCCCTCTCACTCTCATTCCTCTGTTGACGTTCCCTCTCACTCTCATTCCTCTCTTCACGTTCCCTTTCACTCTCATTCCTCTCTTCCTCTTCGTCTCATCCCTCTCACTTACATTTCTCGGCACTCCTCCTTCACATTTCTCAACACTCCTCCGTGCCTGTGTTCTTCTCGGCTCCAAGAACACTCCTTCCTCCGCAAGACTACTTCTAGCTCCGCTGCCTCTTCCTCGAAATCTCTGAAGTCTGACCAAGTAGGTTTTATGTTTTTCCCTAATTTGTTACGTTTTTCTTCTATTAATTTTACTAATTTCTTAGATTGGTGGGGATTGTGTTTCGATTGATGGAGAAATTAGCGGCGTTAACATGAGAGAGGAGGAGGAGGAGGGAGCCTTAGTGATTGGAGAATTTTGAAGGTAGTTATAGTTCACATTCTTCTCTGTAACACTTTTCCCCTCTTTTTATCCTGTTAATTTAGTTTTCATTGATTCTTGAAGAACAAAAAATCGTGTTTTAAGTCTCGTGCACGAGAATCTGCTTCAAATTTATTTTTGGGGATTTAGGGTTATATTTCTACAAATAAACCAGTGTAATCATAGACATTTTTAATTAAAAAAAAAATTATGTCTGAATTATTGATGCTGGATTGTGCCAATGAAAGTGGCAGAGAAAAAGTAGCAGAGCAGTGATTTCTTCAGGGTTTGTGTATCTTCCAACCTGTAATTCACTCTACTATTTTAGATCTACATTCTTTCCAATTCAAATAACAAAATACAAAATATAAGAACAACTAATAACTCATATAACAGAAGCAGAAAATTTTACAGATGGCTCTCATCTTGAAATAATATGCTAACAGGAATGTTTTGTTTGAGAATTTTGGTGTTCTGAGTGAGTCTTTAACTGTCGATCTTGATGCTAAATTCTTATGCTTCGTTATACGATTCCAAATATAAGATGTGATTTTTTTTTTATGTTTACTTAGAAGCTAATAGTTATAGCTTCCAAATACTGATTTCTGAACCATTACTTATGAAACACTTTGATTTCATTGTCGGGCTGGAAAGCTTCTCTTTAACCACTTATTTAAAAGTGATGCCTTTTAACATCCATTTGATGATATGCTTAGATGATTTAAGAGTGAAATTTCTATTTTTATAAAGATCAAATAGAAGATGTGGTCAATTATGGACAATGAAACACATCTTATAAAAGGTTGTGTGTATTGGGCATAGTAATGTTGAACTGTATTCTTCCATTATCTCTCTACTCTTTCTCTCAACTGCCCATGCTTAAATCAATTTGCTCACTCCCTATTTATTTCCTCTGACATTTCTTAAATAAGCCAATTTTATGTAGTGATGATTCCTTTCAAATAACTATTTCAGACAAAAAGGGTTGTATAGTATGTTGCTTAGATACATATGCACAATATTACTATAGCATCCTCAATCCCATGGGAAGCTGATTTTTCAGTTTGTATTTGTTGTGACTTATAATGTGAGATGATATTTCAATTCTAATTTAAATTTTATGCTTTGTTCTCTACAGGAAGACAATCAAGTTGTTTAGTGATTTCCATACCTCTGCCATTATTATTGCTTCAACACTATGCTTGGTTAATGTAAGATTTTTATTTCAGTTTATTTTAGCCTTTTTTTTTATTCGTATATGACTCTAGAGATTTCTTTTGCTCCCTTTAGATTAACTTTATCAGGAGAACTTCTTTTCGTATGTGTGTGCTTTCACAAAATGTGTAGAAATATCTAACGCAACTTCAAATTTGTTGAGCGGAGAAAGGGAGAAAGAAAGAACTAAAGAGAGAGAAAGAAGGGAATAGCCCACGAGGAGGGGATGTATATGTGCATATGATATTGGTTAAACTTTATAGCGTATATTGACTTTATTCCCTGTGATTAATTTAATAACTGATGTGTTTGATAAGTTAGGTGACATGTGACAGTGGTTTAGTTTAACACCAATGGTGCCTATAATATACACAAAAGTAACGGAACAAACTGCACAGAGCTTCCCTTTGAATTTGTTTATTAGGCTGGAAATTATTGAGAGTGTTTAAGGGAGCCGTGTTCTATTTTAAAACTGCAATCTCCCAACACTGTGTTAACAAAAATTGCTTTGTTGTCTCACCAGCTTTTGTCCATTTTGTTACTTTTTTTCTCTGTTGGAAACAAGGAATTATCCAACTTTCTATTTCTTTTTACTGTTTATGTTGTCACCAATTTATAAATGATTCATTGTATATAATTACCCCATAGCTTTATTAATTTTTCATGACTAATTGTATATAATGTGGCTAAAGGCTTTATCAGTTGTCATTTTCTGGATCAAGATTAAGTTATATCTTCCTCATTAGTTTGCTTAATCTTTATCCCAACATCATTAAAAAATTGCTAATGGCATCTTTCTATGTTAATATTGATAGTACAAAGTTTTCCAGTGAGGAATAAATTCTGGCATCTTTCTATGTTAATGGCAATGGGTTGTTTTTCATTTATTTTGAGATTTCACTTTGCTTAAAAATCATACATTCAAAGTTAATGAGTGATTTTTGTTTACTGAAGTATTTTTTTTATTTTAAATTTCTATACTTTAAATTAAATAAAATACACTTTTGGTGCATGAATTATATCATTTTTATAATATTGGTAACAGTTTGCGTCAATGGAGTATTCAATGTGCCACTTTTTCTGCTTCAATTGACCACTTTAATTGTTGTTTTGGAGTATTCAATTAAATTTCATTTTCAATTTTTTGTTAAAACAGGTTTATGGCTGATCCATCTACACCTACACCACCACAAAGTGAGGACCAAAGTCAATCGTCTACCCAACCCAAGTGTAGACGTGCGCCTAGGCTAAAAGACTTGACTGTTAGTCGTAATGCTGATCAGAAATTGCCTATTCAATTTAATATGAGTACAAGAAAAGTTATTGGAGACAACCGTGCAAGATTCACTAGCTTTGTGGCCTTACTTGGTAGAAGTAAGGTTAGTATTCTTATTGACAAATGGGACCATGTTCCTGAAGAAGTGAAGAACCAAATATGACAAACTATCATGGGATGAAAGTCTTAACTTAACTTCCACAATTATTGAATCATGGAATAAGGTATTAAAATACTAACTAAATACTTATCCAACTATTCATTACCATATTGTTTTAACTCTATTATTTTATTTGTAGATCTTTAATAATTCATCTCCCATGGAAGCTAGGAACTGGGCTTCTTTTATTTGAAGTGTTAGTAGAAACTTGGCTACAGTGTATGTACACTAATGTAATATTTGGATTTAATATATAGTTTCATGTATAAAGGATGTATTAAATATTAGACTATTTAATATTTGAAATGAATTCTATTTTGTTAGTTTCAATAAATTTGTTTATTTAAAACTATATTTATTATAAATGGATTGGATGAGATAATAATACAGGAATATTATTATAATTTCATTGGACGTCAAATTTAATAATCAATTTTTTTTAAAATAACCATTTATTATAACGTACTAATCAATGTATGATATGGTACGTTGATCACATATTATAACGTACCATAATATATACGTAATAATATATAACATATTATAACGTACAAAATCTTCTATGTTATGATATCTTCCACTTATTATAACAGACAAATGAAAAATTTGTTATAATAAGTTGCGCATATTATAACGTACTTCAGAAACTACGTTATAATATGTTCAACATATTATAACGTAAATTTTTGCTACGTTATAAAATGCGCAGACTTACTATATCGCCCAGAATTATGTCCCCAGTAACTACGATATAAAAGATCATTTTTGTACGTTATAAAAAGTCATTTTTCCACTAGGTGACAATTTCATACAGAAAATTGAGTCTACCCAAAACAGCACTGAAGCTGCTATCAAAAATTTGGAGACTCAGATGGGGCAGATCACCAAGCAGGTGGAAGAAAGGCCAAATAGAAATTTTGGGGCTAATACTGAGGTTAACCCCAGAGAAGAATGCAAGGTGGTAGAGAGTGCTGAAGAAGAAACAGTTGATTTAGAAACAGAAGAAATAGAGAGCAAAAATACTTCTCTTTTTCCAATGCATCAAGGGAAACAACTGGACTTCACAGAATTATTCAAGATGGTGGATAATGATGCACCTTGGGAGCAGATTCTACAACAAATCACAGTTTACACGAAATCTGATGAAAACATCTCTACAAAGAAAAGACGTAGAGATGATGAGGCAAAGGAGTGTATAACTGTTAAAAAAGAGCCATTCCCTTTTAAAGCAACAGATCCAGGCAGCTTTTCTATCCCTTGTACCATAGGGAAGAAAAGGGTGAAGAAAGCTCTTCATGATTTAGGTTCAAGTGTTAACTTGATACCTTACTCTTTACTGGAGCAAATCGGCAATGTTAATGTGAAACCTGTAAAGGTTAATCTAGTAATGGCTGATGGATCTTCAAAGAAGCCATGTGGGATTGCAGAGGACATTATAGTTTGTGTTGGCAAACTTCAATTCTTGGCAGACTTTGTGGTGGTGAAGATGGAGACAGAGAAGATACCTATCATACTTGGAAGACCGTTTATGAAAACAGCCAGAGCTATCATTGATGTAAATGAAGGTATAGTGGTGCTCCAGGACAGGGAGGAGAGAGTGGTTATAGACGTCTTTAAAGATGAGACGCAAACACAGGAGGAAGAACCTAGTTATAAAGCTGCATTTCAAGATGCACCCATGACTGGCCATAAAGATGAAAATCTCAAGGTTGCAGGTAACCATTGTTTGTTATTTCAGGTACACAAAGAAGAAAAGATTGGAAGAGGAGGAGAAATTCCTGGTGACTGGGAGGAAAGAAGACCCCAACTTGGTGCACCTGTAAGAATCAAGAATAAGTTGTGGGTTGTGAAGGGCTTTAAGGAGAAGGAGATGATAGAGATAGAATCTCCACGTCTTAGAAGAATCAAAACAGTTCACAGGAAACAGCTGAGGAGTTGGTGGGATGACAACATCAACTATAAAGAAGGAACTTGAGCTTACTGGGTCAAGCTAATGACGTTAAAAGAGCGCTTGCTAGGAGGCAACCCAGTGATTTTAGAACTTTTAAATTTTACTTTGGTTTGTAATCTTTAAATCTGTTGAACATTATATTGCTGAACATAGCATCTACTGAAGATGCTAAGTGAGTAACACCTACTGATGGGTGTTGGTGGATTTTGGGTCAGGCTCGTGACATTAAACAAGCGCTACCTGGGAGGCAACCCAGTTGATTGATTGTTTTTGTTTATTTTATTTTAGTTAGGGTTTGCATAAGTATTTTAAACATTGAATTGCAGGGAACCAGTGAGGGGCATGTCTAGGAGGCACGTAGGTTAAGAAAAGAAGGAGAAGAGCACTTCACGAAAGTGCCGCTGAGCGACAACTTACTGCTGAGCGGTACTCTCGCAGAATGGGTTTTAGTTTCCCTTAGCGGGACCCGAGCCCATTAGGGTATTTTTATACCCTAAGCTGCGCATTTGCTCATACTTTCAGACTCTTCTCTGCACAAACACTCCTCATACCTTCTTCAAGGTTTTCCACATCTTTTCACTCTTCCCTCTTAAGAAAATTTCTCTTCCACTCACTTTTTCACTAGTGTGTCATCAAATTTTGGGGTTGGAAGAGAGTATCTTAGCTTGGAAGCATTCTCATTGCATCTAGTATCTCCACCCAAGTAAGTAAAATGCATTTTGTTCATTCTAGGGTTCTTGATTTTGAATGTGATTGTCAAAGCATGATTATTTAGGGGTTTTGATTTCTATGCATGATTTGATGATATATTTGATGTTTGAACCGATTAAACTGCATGATTTTGAACTGGAAAACTGAAAATTGCATTTGGGTGGAGTTAGGACAGCTTTAAAAGAAGTTTTTCAAAATTCTGCAGAGTTACCGCTCAGGGGTAAACTGCCGCTGAGCGGCACTCTGCCAGACTTGGTTTTTTTGGTTTTTTGTGATCTGGAATGTGGCACTGGTGGCGCTGAGGGGAAATTCTGGCCCTCAGCGGTGGTTTAGCTTCAAAAGGAGTTGTGTTCTGGGTTTTACTAATGATTAACATCATGTTCTGTGGTTTTCTATTTGTGTTTGAATACAGGAATGACATCCTCTTCAGGAAAGAGATTGAAAACCATGGCAACCAAGAGAAAGGAAAAGGAACCAGAGCAACCCCACTCTAGTAGGTTCCTCTCTAGGAAACATGAGAAGCACTTTAGGATGGTTCAGGACAGGAGACTTCTGATGGAAAGAAAAGTTGGAATGATACCTAACTTTTCTCCTCAATTTGGAGAGCAAGTGTTAGGGAATGACTGGGGAAAGCTAGCCACATATCCTGCACCTGCCAACATAGTTGTGGTAAAGGAATTCTACACCAATGCAAAGAAGATTGGTGATTATCCAGCTGAGAATTATTTGGGCTATGTCAGAGGCCATGATATCAGGTATGATCCTGATTCTATCAATAACTTCCTGGACACTGTGTGGGCTGGTGAGCAGTGCCAGTTTGCTCTTTGCATGGAGGAAGGTGCTGATTATGAGGATGTGGAGAGAGTACTATGCATACCTGGAGGACACTTCCAAAGGAATAGATCTGGCTCAGTGGTTAACATTAGGAGGACAGATTTGACTCCTCTTGCAAAGTATTGGATGGCATTTTCTCATGCCAACATTCAGCCATGTTCACATGTGTCAGATATTACTCTCAGCAGGGCACTATTCATCTACTGTGTTATCAGAAACTTAAATGTTAATATTGGGCAGGTGATAGCTGATGAGATTAGTGTGTGCACCAATACCTCAAACAACAAAGCACCACTAGGACATCCCTCCTTGATCACTCACCTTTGCAAGATAGCTGGGGTGGACACTTCTGCTCCACCATTTGAGAGGCCAAGAAAAGCTATTGATGAGGCCTATTACAGACAGTACTATGGAGGTGAGTAGGCAGCTCAGCCAGTTCCACCACGCCGTGCTCGTAGAGAGAGAGGGCCAGCACAAAGCCAGACATCTGCTGAGACACATGAAGCAGAACCATTCCAGATGAGGGACATGTACATGTCTCTTATAGGTGCTCAGTTGCAGTCCATTCACTGAGGGCAGGTGGCTACTGCTGGGATGATTGTGGGGATGTATGATACACCTCCGGCCCACAGGTGGACTATGGATGAATTCCATAATGTGGTAGCTTGGGCAGAGGAGCCAATGCATGGAGGAGGAGCTAGAGCAACTGAAGCTTCAGCTAGAGAGATGGAAGAAGATGAAGCTGATGATGATGATGCATTTGAAGATGATGAAGATGAGGAGGAAGAGGAAGATACAGAGGACAGCTCAGACTGATGAGGAGCTGAGATAGCATTTACTGATGAATGCTATCATATGCTTATGCTTTTGTTGGTTTAAGTTTTCTGAACCTATTTGTTTTTTTTTTTGTTTTTAGATTAAGGTTTGATGTACTCTATTGGAAACCTGGTTTGTGTGATGGTTTGCTATTAACTGTGATTGTTTGATAAGTAATGCTAATGATGCTTATTGATTAATGGATGTTGAGATGATGCGCACATTAAAATGCTTATACAGGTGATTCACAAGCTTTGTGAACAAATGCAGGATATCATGATTGTGATTGTGAAATTAAGCAGGATGTGTATGTCAAATGTGAATGAGCTTATATGTGAGGTTTTGAGCTCCAGAGTTGTTATTGTTAAATGTTATTACTTTGAAAGCATGAATGACTTTGCCCAGGTTTTCTATGATTGAATCAATTGCTTGTTTTGCATCATGTGATCAAGGCCGTTTGTTGGAACCCTTTTTATTGGCCAAATTCATAAAGTTAGCCCACTAAAAGAGAACACTTTGTGTTCTATCCTTTGAACCCTTAGCCTTGAACATACACTGAAAACCCTTGATTGAAAATCTTTACCTTGAGTTAAGTAGAAGATCTTGTGTGGTATTGCTAAATGTTCAAGTTTGGGGTTGTTGGGAAAACATGAAAAAGGAAAAGCATTGAGCTAAGAGCTAAAAAGTAAGAATATACAAAGAAAAAGAGAAAGAAAAGAAAAGAAAAGAAGAAGCAAAGCTCAATGCAAAAGAAAGTTGGGAATGAATAAGAATAATTGTGTTGTTATGATTCTCTTAACTCAAGGATTTTGTGATCCAGAAAAACCAATTTTCTTGTTAGCCCAGCCACATTATAAGCCATTGAAAAGTCCTTGTGATGATGCATGCTTGTGAATGTTTTTGATTGTGGTAAAACGAAAGGCAAAGTTGATTCATGTGACATTGTGATAGTGGAGTGAATGAGTGATTACCTCTTATACACTTGTGTGTGAGTGAAACACTTTACCTAGTGAGGAAATATTCCATGGGCACATGAAAATCCATGCTTAATTGATTGATCATTCATGAAAAATAGCATTTGTTGGAATTTAAATGACTTTGTGAAACACTAAAGCACGTGCACATTTTGATTGAACTCTTGGTCATAAGTTTGATTGAAGTTTTTACTTATCTTGAAAAAGAGGATTTTTGAATTAGTGAACCATCATATGAATTGGTTAAAGATTGAGTTACATCTTGTTTGCTTGAGGACAAGCAAAGTTCTAAGTTTGGGGTTGTGATAACAGTTGAAAAATTGTTATTTTCATGCTTAAAATTGATACTAAAAGCAACCTTTATACTTAGAAATTAGCTTGAAATCATGCTTTTATTCATATTTTCATAAATAAGAGAGCTGGACAGGTTTATGCTTGATTTCAGTGTTTTTGTGCAGGTTTTAAGGTGAATTTAGTGAAAGAAGTGAAGAAGGAGAGAGATGGAATCAGAAAAGACATCAAAAAGTGCAAAAGGAGAAGCCGAAGTTACCGCTCAGCGGCAGTTTACCGTTGAGCGGCACTCAAGAGCTCACGGGAGATCCGCTGAGCGGCACACTTATGGGCTTGGGCCTTATTTTTCTGTAATTTTAGAATAGTATATAAGCTTTAGGACGTCCTAGGGTTTGTATCTTTGGCAAAGACGAAGCAAACACTCTCTCTTCCACCCCTTTGAAGGAGGATCTTGGATGCTCAGGCTACCTCTTCACCTTTCTAGGGTTTTATCTTTCATTCTTTCATTATTGTTCATCTAGATTCACCATGAATATGGTGAACTAAACCTTGTATGTTTGTTGGGGAATCAATGTAATCTTTTGAAGCTCTCATATATGGAATTTGTGCTTGCATCTTAATCTAAGACTTATGCTTTCTTTCATCATTAGTTAGGGTTTTTCCTCTTTGCTCAAAGCTTGCTTTGTTTAACTTATTCAATGCATGATTATTGGTTTTGTCGATACGGGAACGTACGGGGAAGTCTAGATCCGGGGAATTACTCCCAATATTATATTGGTTGTCGTTAAGCTCCTGTGCTAAAAGAACTAATTATTAGGAATGCTAGGAATTGTATGAACTCGTAATTGGGGATAGGCCTTCTTGACAAGGTAATTTAGAGAGTGGCATTAACAATTATGACTTGAATGTTGAATTCCTAAAATATATATGAGAGTGGATAAGATGAAATTGACCCCCAACAACATATTCATCAATATATTTCATTGAAAGTGCTTGTCTTTTGTTTTAGCCATTGATCAACCTCATGCATACATGTTTATTTTTGTCTTTTGCATTATAAAATCCAATTATTTTGTTCTTAAGTCTTAGCTAATCAACGAACCACACAACTAAACTAGGTCGTGAGTCCTTTGGGAGAACGATACTTGGTCTTACCGAGTTTATTACTTGAAACGATTCGGTCATACTTGCCGATTGTTCAACAAGTTTGTGACATCATATTTTGGTGATCATAAATTTGTGCATCAGGTACCAGCGTGTAGTCAATTCACCCCTCAGCTGCACTTTCACCCCTCAGCAGAGCCAACGGGTGTTCATTAGTGCCGCTCAGCGATAAATTGGCGTTGAGCGGTACTTGCGGCTTCTCTTCTTTTGCACTTTTTGATTTCTTTTCTGATTCCATCTCTATCCTTCTTCACTTCTTTCATCAAATTCACCTTAAAACTGCATAAAACTCTGAAATCAAGCATAAACTTGTCCAACTCTCTTATTTCTAAAAATATGAACAAAAGCATGATTCCAAGCTAGTTTCTAAGTGTTAAAGGTTGCTTTTAGTACCAATTTTAAGCATGAAAATAACAGTTTTTCAACTATTATCACATGTCTAACACTCCTAACTCTCATCTGAGTTCATAAAATTTATCCTTAGGCAATGCTTTTGTAAATATGTCTGCTAATTGATGCAAGGTATATAAATGTGTTGTATTTGGCAATCTACAATTTGAATATGATCTCTTAAGAAATGATGTCTAATCTCAATATGGTTAGTTCTTGAGTGCATTATGGAGTTCTTGGTTAGGTTTATAACACTAGTGTTGTCACATTTTAGAGGAATGTGATTAAGGAAGATATCAAAATCCTCCAATTGTTGTTTCATCCAAAGAATTTGGGCACAATAATTTCCATCAGCAATGTATTCAGCTTCAGTGGTAGACAAGGATACACACGCTTGTTTCTTTGAGTGCCATGACACTAAAGAACAACCCAAAAAATGACAAGTTCTGATGGACGAACGCCGAGGAGAGGACGAAGGTGCGTGTCGTGAACTCCTCGAAGCTTCCTCCAGAGAGATGACGCAGAGGAATTTAATAAAAACTCGAAGAAAAACAAAAACAGAGGGTTAAACTCGATAGATACCCTAGAAATGGAAGGAAACGCAATATGAACCGATTAATCGGTTCAAAATGAAGATTAAACGGTGGAAAAGGTTTGGAATGGATCAAAAGTGTTTTTAATCGGCTAAAATCATAGAAAATAATGAAAGATGAAGAAACCCTAGTGGAGAAGATGATATTCGGTGGAAAATGGTGGAGATGAATGGAAACCCTAGAAGAAGATGAGGAAGTGTGGTGAACAAAGAGAAGATACCTTCGTGTACGGAGTATGGATCTGTGGTCGGAGATAATGGACTCTCGAGAGCGAGAGTGAGACGCGAAGAAGTGTTGCGGTTCTGTGCGAGAGTGAAGCAACGAGAAAGAGAATGTGGATGTGCGTGTCTGAGGCGCGAGGGAAAAGAGGACGCGTGTGCTGACGCCGCTGACGCGGATTGGAGCAATGGTGATGTTGCGTGATGAGAGAAGCACGGTGATAATGGAAAATGAAAGGGAGAGAGAGAGTGTGCTTGGAAGGTGGCTAGAGGGTGTCTTTGGACTCTCTAGCCTAACTTTCAAGAGAGAATAATTTCTGATTTCAGAAAATTCAATTCTCATTAATCTCAAAAGTAAGTATACAATAGAGGAGCTGGGTATTTATAGTAACCCATGCTCCTTAAGAACTAAACTATAAAAAGTAAAAATACAAAAGGAGGACTACGTCAAGTATGATTCCATCATACCCTCCCTCTTAAAAAGAAGATTTGTCCTCAAATCTGGCAATCGCCTTATGAAGAAGCTCCACACAATCTTTGGGAGCATGGCCATCTTGGAGTGGCCTTATTCATTTAGATCTAGTTTTCTTCCTCCTGGATCAAACACGAATCTGCAACACACATCAAATATATCTTTGGTTAATATCAATCCAAGAAAGAATTTTTCTTTAAAAACAAGAGAATAAGAACTTTTAACACTTTGATTAGTAATCTTTGAAAATTTTAGAAGTCCAAATTCAATTTTATCTTGAGTTAATTGTTTTCTTAAAGATAAGAATAACTCAAGATTTGAATTGTCATATTTTGAAAATGTTTTCATGACAATTGGTTTGAAAGAGAAGTCAAAAATTGAAAAGTAATCAATTATTGAAAAAGAAGTAAAGATTTGGAAACCTTCCCTTTTAGGTTCCACAGTCTTTGAAAGAATAGGATTTGTCATCAGTAACAATTTCTCCTTTTCTTTCTTCTCTCTTTCTTGCCTTTCTCTCTTTTCTTCTTTTCTCTCTTCTTCTCTTCTTAATTCCTCTCTTCTTCTCTCTTCTCTTTTCTCTATTTGTTCTCTCTCTCTCTTCTCTTCTTCTTTCCTTTCTTCCTTTTCTTTTCTCTCAATCTCTCTTTCTCTTTTCTTATCCTTGATCTCCTTAAGTCTTGCTCCAAATTCTAATTCTCTACGAAGAAACCCATGATCATTTAAACTCTCAAGAAATAATTTTCCATCATTAATGCAATCCCTAATTAGTTCTAGGTTTCTTTTAATGCTTGAAGACACAAACTTTCTTCTCATGCAAGCTTTTAAATCATGCCAATCACGTATGGAAGACTTTCTACCTTTCCTAACATGATATTGTCTTTCATTCCACCACTCTCTTGCATGCACTTCTAACTTAGAGAGATATATACTAAGAACATAATATTCACTCTCTTCATAAAACCAAGGATTTATTTTATCAATTTCTTTCTCCCAAGCTAGGTATGTTAATGCACCTATGTCTTTACCAAATGATGGAAGATTCCTAGCTTGTTTAAACATTTCATCAACTTTATCTAACCTAGAAGACCTATATGAACTATAAGAAGACATCTTTGTTTTTAAAAGTTTTCTTAATCTAAAGGGTTCAAAACTTTCACTTAGACAAGTCCCAGGTAAGAGAGGTGAGCTAAAAAGCTGCTTAAGTACCAAGTCTTGCCTTGCCAGAAGTGTCTTAGGCTACTAACTAATTACCCCTTAAACTAAAATCACCTTTAGAAACAAAGTACACAACTCAAACAATCACAAACAATTAAACACTAAAAGACTAGACTCTTCGGACTCTAGTGTGAAAAGGCTTAGAGTTTAATCTCTTTTAGCCTAAATCACCCCTAAACGTAGAACACCAAGCAAATCAAAATTAAAGTCTACTCCTATGGTGAGGCTTGTTGCTTTGGCTAACAAGACACACTCACCTGTCTAGCTATGCTAAAATTAAAAGCAAATAAAGTTGCCAAGAGTTTGAAAGAGCACCAAGGACTCTTCCAAAGAACTTGGACTTTATAAAAGGCCCTTTTACAAAACAAAAGCTAAAGCTAACAATGGCTAACACCAGCCTATTACAAACAATTTGAACAAATCAAATACAAAGAAAGCAAACTATGCGACGGTCCTGGTCCTCTTCTCCATTTTTGTTGCTCAACTTTGTTATTGCTTCTAGAATCAATTTGTCTTGAATTTTCCAGGCCAGTTCAATCCTACAAAAGTAAATGCACAGAGCTGCAATCAAAATTTCATTAACTAGAACAAATTGCACAATGAAAACACATAACAGTAAGAACTTCGCTTTTATTCTCTGGCCTTCACGTGTGCACTTGTTGATCCTGACAGCTAATAGAATTGTTTTTGCTCTCAAATTGTTCCAAGTATTCTGCACAGTTAATTTTCAACCAAAATCAACAGGATATTCATGCAATATTATCATTTACATCACTTACAAGCTAAAACAGAATAGCAATTCACAACAAAGGGTAAGTTAGACAACTTCCCTATTTGAATGATTGTTTCTAGCCTGTTTCAAGCTCCACACTGAGATGTTTCTGCTACTATTTCTTCAGTAATATTCTGCTCAAGTAATGATTCATTCACATCAGCTCTGCACACATAAATCCAACAAAATCAAACCAGATTTCATTAGACACATGCAAATGGTCATTATACCAGAATCAAAAGGATATAAGTCTACGCTGAAACCAAACTGATTAAACAACCACCCTAGTCTAATCAAAATCAGATTAATCCAATGCAATGCAGAACAATTCCAATTCAGATTCAGATTCAGATTGGCTAATCCTAGTGTACAAAAATTATCATACCAGATCAACTTCCAAATAATGCTAAGCAATACAAGCTATAACAGGAATAGTTCAACCAAAATAGAAGCAATTTAAGGTGAAAGACTCCCTTTAGTTCAACACTCCCACAAGAAGTGTTTCTGCCTCTGGTTGCTTAATTTATACTCTGTTGAGGTGCTACAACTGTATCAGTGAAGGTTCTGGTCTGCACTCCCAAATCCCACTCAATGCTGCAGTTTATCTATACACCAAGATCCCAGAGAAAACAATAAAAATTCAGAATTGATAACAGAACAATTCAGATTGGATTATTATCAACACAAAAAACAAATCCCAGCCCTAATCTAGACTTTCTCCCTGCATTGGTGTCGCTGAACCCTTAAAAGATCATGTCAGCTTTCAATCAACAAGTACAACATCCAATTTATTAGTCTGAATTAACATAAAGAAACAGTTTGCGCATGTTAAGGAAAAAAAAATGAAACCATATGATATCCAAACAGAATATTCAAGCAAATATGGTTTACTATTTTTAGTCATGCACAAATCTAACACGAAACTGCACAATAGAATAAAGAGACTCCCTATTCAGCTTGGTGTAGTTTATGCAGGTAGCCAAGCTCCTTTTGCTCCACTTGAGGTACTCTTGTGTTAGACTTCCCACACTTACAAACTGCTTTTGAACAACTTTACTCCCTGTAAATGTTAATCAGAACAAACAAGAAACAAGAACACACTCTCAACAAGAAATTTGGCTCTTAGATGCAGCCACACAAAGCTCACAAAAATCAGTCTCTCTTAAAGCTTAAAGCACTCAAAATGGAAAGGTTTGGAAGGGAGATTCTCCCTTGGCAGTTCAAAGCTGGAGAGTCTTTCAGACCACCACCACCTAAGATGCTACCAAGCACACAAACCTCTTTCAAACTCCAGAAACCAAGGTGTAAAAGCTTCTCAATAAAGAATGGCTAGGCTAAGGTCAAAAATCAGAAATCAGAGCAGGACAGCCACAAATAAGGACAATACAGCAGATCTATTTCTTAAGACAACTCTAGATCAGATTATGAAAGCAACAAAAGCTTCAAATTAAGAACAGCAGATCAGAGTTCACACGTGAAAGACAAAACCAAGACAGCCAACAATTGACAAACAAGAAACAAGGCTAGTTAATAAAGGTACGCACAGCAAAATAGAGCCTAAGGAATAGAACTAAGAACAAATTAAAAACACAAGAAAATCACAGCAAGTTGAATCATACATGACCAAACAGATTTGCAACTGAAATAGAATAATGCATTGCCAATTGCTCTAAAATGTTCACTCCAATTCAATTATATGATGAACCAGAAAAAGGAGAGAAACATTAAGAGTGAAACAGTGTTGTGAATTGCACTTGCCACTTGACTCTTTATGTGGTTCAATCAATACTTCTTTTCTAATTGCTTTTTCTTTTTCAAATCACAAGAACTCATGCTTTTATACTTTCACTTTCTTTTTCTACAATTCACAACATATAATTTGACTCTATTTCAATTCAACTTCACAAGATATGAGTCATGATAGAAACAAATGATTCAACTCAAAAAAATATTCAAAAGAAAACAAGAGGCTAATCACTCTCAACCACAATTATAGTTTCAAATACTCAACTCAAAAAAATACAAAAGGAGGACTACGTCAAGTACGATTCCATCAAGTTCCACTAGTACTTTTTCTATCAATTTTATAGCCACCATACTCCTCATCAGAATATCCTATTAAACTAGGTGTAGCATCGGAAGGATACCAAAGTCCAAATGAGGTGGTCCCTTTAAGGTATTTCAGAATCCTTGTGACAGAAGTTAAATGAGATTCCTTAGGATTTGCTTGGTACCTATCACACACACATACACTTTGCATAATGTCTGGTCTACTAGCAGTTAGATACAGTAAAGATCCTATCATTACTCTAAACATAGTTTGATTTACTTCTTCACCAGATTCATCCTTATCTAACTAGCAAGAAATGGCCATAGGGGTATTGGCTTCCTTACAAGTATCCATTTCAAACTTCTTAAGTACTTCTCTACACTATTTAGTTTGGGAGACAAAAGTTCCACCATTGATGACAAATTTATGAACACCGAAAAACGGCGCCAAAAGCTTGTTTAACAACCAGCAAGTATGACCGAATCGTATCAAGTAATAAAACTAGGTAAGACCAAGTATCGTTTTCCGAAAGGACTCACGGTCTAATTTAGCTATATGATTTATTGATTATTTGAGTCTTGAGAACAAATTGATTGTAGGTTTAAATGCAAAAGACAGTAATTAAATATGTATGCATGAATTTGATCAATGGAGAAAAACAGAATACAAACACTTCAATGAATTAGATGGATGAGTATGTTGTTGGGGTTATCAATTTCATCTTATCCACTCTCATATACTTTTAGGAATTCATCATTATTTTCATCAATGTTAATGTCACTCTCTAAATCACCTTCCAAGAAGGCTTATCCTTAATTACGAGTTCATTCAATTTCTAGCATTCCTAGTAATTAATTCTTAAGTGCAGAAGCTTAACGGCAACCAATATGCTATTGGGAGAAATTCCCCGGATCTAGATTTCCCCGTACGTTCCCATATTGACAAAATCAATAATAATGGCAATGAATGAGTTAAACAAAGCAAGCTTTAAGCAAAGAGGAAAAACCCTAACTACTAATGAAAGAAAGCATAAGTCTTAAAAATAAGATGTTAAAACAAATTCCATATATGAGAGTTTCACAAGACTACACTGATTCCCCAACAACAATACAAGGTTTAGTTCACCATATTCATGGTGAAACTAGATGAACAATAATGAAAGAATGAAAGATAGAACCCTAGAAAGATGAGAAGGTAGCCTGAGCATCCAAGATCTTCCTTCAAGGGGTGGAAAAGAGAGTGTTTGCTTCGTCTCAGCCAAAGATACAAACCCTAGGACGTCCTAAAGCTTATATATTATTCTAAAATATATAGAAAATTAGGCCCAAGCCGAAAATAGTGCCGCTCAGCGGTAAGTGCGTGAGTTGTTTCTTTCCCTCAACGGCCTTTTCACCCCTCAGTGGATCCACCGTGATTGCCTAAGTGCCGCTCAGCGGTAAACTGCCACTGAGCGGTAATTTCGACTCCTCCTTTTGCACTTTTTGATGTCTTTTCTGAATCCATTTCTATCCTTCTTAACTTCTTTCACTAAATTCACCTTAAAACCTGCATAAAACACTGAAATCAAGCATAAACCTGTCCAGCTCTCTTATTTCTGAAAATATAACCAAAAGCATGATTTCAAGCTAGTTTCTGAGTGTTAAAGGTTGCTTTTAATATCAATTTTAAGCATGAAAATAAAAATTTTTCAACTGTTATCAGTTGTGAAGGACTACAAAGAAAACGAGGTGATAGAGATAAAGTCTCCACATTCCAGAAGAATCAGAAAAGTGGACTGGAAGCAGTTGATGAGTTGGTGTGATATGAACATCAACCATGAAGAAGGAACATGAGCTTTATTGGGTCAAGCTAGTGACGTTAAAAAAGCACTTGTTGGAAGGCATTCCAGTGATTTGAGGATAATTTTTCTTTTGATTTTATTATGGTTTTGTAAATCTTTATAAATTTTGATATTACTTCTGTAAATTTTTGGTTATAGCATCTACTGAAGGATGCTAGGTGGTTAAGTAACTATTGAAAGATATTGGGTTTGTACACCTACTGATGGATGTTGGTAAGAAAGATTTGCACCTACTGATGGGTGTTGGTGGATTTTGGGTCAGGCTCGTGACGTTTAAAAGCTCTACCTAGGAGGCAACCCAGTTGATTGATTATATTTTTGTTTTTTCTGCTTTAGTTGCATGATAGGGATTTGCATGAGTGATCTAAGAATTTGATTGCAGGGAACAAGTGAGGGGCATGAGTAGGAGGCACTTAGGTTAAGCTAGGAAGAAGAAGAGCACTTCCCGAAAGTGTCGGTGAGCGGCAAAATGCTGTTGAGCGGTAGTGTTGCAGAATGGGATTAGGTTGCCCCTTAGCGGAACCCGAGCCCATTGGGGTATTTTTGTACCCTAAGTCTCACTTTGGCTTCTATTTTCATATTCTTCTCTGCACACACACACTCCTACACACTTTTACTAAGGTTCTTTACCATTTTCCCTTCTTTCCTTTTGAGAAAATCTCCCTTCCACTAACTTTCTCACTAGTTTTCCATCTAAGTTTGGGGTTGGGAGTGAGCATCATTGTTCTTCATAGTTTGAAAGCATTCTCCACTCATCTAGCATCTCCACCCAAGTAAGTCAAGCATTTTTCATTCTAGGGTTCTTGAGCATGAATTTGATTGTTGAAGCATGAATCTTTAGGGGTTTTGATTCCTATGCATGATTTAATGAATTAATTGATGTTTGAACCAATTGAACTGAGTGATTTTGATCTGGAAAATTGAAAATTGCAAATGGGTGGAGTTAGGAAAGGTTAAAAGAGCATTTTTCAAAAATCTGCAGAATTACCGCTTAAGGGTAAATTGCCGCTGAGCGCACTCTGACAAACCTTAGATTTTTGCTAAATTGTGTACTGGATTGATGCACTGGTGGTGCTGAGGGGTGATTTTGACCCTCAGCGGTGGTTTAGCTTGGAAATAGGGTGTTGCTTCTGGTTTACTAATACTTAACAACATGTCTTGTGGTTTTATAATCTGTGTTTGATGTAGGAATGACATCCTCTTCAGGCAAAAGAGTGAAGACCATGGCATCCAAAAGGAAAGAAAAGGAACCAAAACAACCTCACTCTAGTAGGTTCCTATCTCGCAAACATAAGAAGCATTTTAAAGTGGTCCAAGATAGGAGGCTCCTTGTGGAGAGGAAAGTTGGAATGATACCTAACTTTGCTCCTCAATTTGGAGAGCAATTGCTGGGAAATGATTGGAGAAAGCTAGCCACATACCCTGCACCAGCCAATATAGCTGTGGTGAAAGAATTTTACACCAATGCAAGGAAGATTGGTGATTATCCGGTTGAGAATTACCTAGGTTATGTCAGAGGCCATGATAACAGTTGAAAAACTGTTATTTTCATGCTTAATATTGATACTAAAAGCAACCTTTAGACTTAAAAACTAGCTTGAAATCATGCAGTTTATCTATATTTTCATAAATAAGAGAGCTGGACAGGTTTATGCTTGATTTAAGTGTTTTTGTGCAGGTTTTAAGGTGAATTTAGTGAAAAGAGTGAAGAAGGAGAGAAGTGACATTAGAAAAGACAAGAAAGAGTGCAAAAAGAGAAGACAACGGCACCGCTCAGCGGCATTTTACCGCTGAGCGGCACTCAGGAGGTTGCGGGAGTCACGCTGAGGGGAAAACTGGCCGCTGAGGGGAAGAAAAGGACGCGCAATCACCGCTGAGCGGCACTTTTTGGGCTTGGGCTTTTGTAATCTTTTGTAACTCTAGATTAGTATATAAGGGCTTGCACGTCCTAGAATTAGGTATCTTTGGCAGAAACGAGGCAAACACTCTCTCTTCCACCCCTTTGAAGGAGGATCTTGGATGCTCAGGCTACCTCTTCACCTTTATTGGGTTTATTCTTTCATTCTTTCATTGTTATTCATCTAGGTTCACCATGAATATGGTGAACTAAACCTTGTATGTTTGTTGGGGAATCAATGTAATCTCTTGAAGCTCTCATATATGGAATCTGTTGATTACATCTTTTAAGACATATGCTTTCTTTCATCATTAGTTAGGGATTTTCCTCTTTGCTCAATGCTTGCATAGTTTAACTCATTCCATGCATGATTATTGGTTTTGTCGATACGGACACGTACGGGGATGTCTAGATCCGGGGAATTTCTCCCAATATTATACTGACAATATTTTATTGGTTGCCTTTAAGCTCCTGCACTCATGAACTAATCATTAGGAATGCTAGGAATTGTATGAACTCGTGATTAGGGAGAAGCCATCTAGAATGGTACATTAGAGAGTGGCATTAACAATGATGATTTGAATGTTGAATTCCTAAAATATATGAGAGTGGATGAGATGAAATTGACTCCCAACAGCATATTCATTCATATAATTCATTGAAAGTGTTTATCTTTTGTCTTTGCCATTGATCAAACTTCATGCATACATGTTTATTTTCTGTCTTGCATATTAAACTTTGAATATTTCGTTTGTAAGTCCTAGCTAATCAACAAATCACATAACTAAACTAGGCCGTGAGTCCTTTGGGAAGAACGATACTTGGTCTTACCAAGTTTATTACTTGAACGATTCGGTCATACTTGCCGATTGTGAAACAAATTTGTAAGAGAAAAGGATGCGCAATCACCGCTGAGCGGTATTTACCGCTGAGCGGCACTTTTTGGGCTTGGGCTTTTGTAATCTTTTGTAACTCTAGATTAGTATATAAGGGTTTGCACGTCCTAGAATTAGGTATCTTTGGCAGAAACGAGGCAAACACTCTCTCTTCCACCCCTTTGAAGGAGGATCTTGGATGCTCAGGCTACCTCTTCACCTTTATTGGGTTTATTCTTTCATTCTTTCATTGTTATTCATCTAGGTTCACCATGAATATGGTGAACTAAACCTTGTATGTTTGTTGGGGAATCAATGTAATCTCTTGAAGCTCTCATATATGGAATCTGTTGATTACATCTTTTAATTAAGACATATGCTTTCTTTCATCATTAGTTAGGGATTTTCCTCTTTGCTCAATGCTTGCATAGTTTAACTCATTCCATGCATGATTATTGGTTTTGTCGATACGGACACGTACGGGGAAGTCTAGATCCGGGGAATTTCTCCCAATATTATACTGACAATATTCTATTGGTTGCCTTTAAGCTCCTGCACTCATGAACTAATCATTAGGAATGCTAGGAATTGTATGAACTCGTGATTAGGGAGAAGCCATCTAGAATGGTACATTAGAGAGTGGCATTAACAATGATGATTTGAATGTTGAATTCCTAAAATATATGAGAGTGGATGAGATGAAATTGACCCCCAACAGCATATTCATTCATATAATTCATTGAAAGTGTTTATCTTTTGTCTTTGCCATTGATCAAACTTCATGCATACATGTTTATTTTCTGTCTTGCATATTAAACTTTGAATATTTCG
Organism: Vigna nakashimae; assembly: GCA_034642375.1. NCBI lineage: Eukaryota > Viridiplantae > Streptophyta > Magnoliopsida > Fabales > Fabaceae > Vigna > Vigna nakashimae. Next base: position 29,770,643 of record CM067765.1, read on the forward strand.
TTTGTAAGTCCTAGCTAATCAACAAATCACATAACTAAACTAGGCCGTGAGTCCTTTGGGAAGAACGATACTTGGTCTTACCAAGTTTATTACTTGAACGATTCGGTCATACTTGCCGATTGTGAAACAAGTTTGTGACATCATAATTTGGTGCTTACAAATTTGTTCATCAAGTTTTTGGCGCCGTTGCCGGGGACTCGTGGTTTAACTGGTTAATTTGTGTGATTATTGATTATCTTTGACTTTAATTTTGAATTTCTGTTTTTATTTTTTCTGTTTTTATTTTATTTTATCTTTTTATTTTTTAGATTAGGTTAGATTTTATTTTTTTTTATCTTTTTAGGTTAGATTAGATTCTATTTTATCTTATTTGGTTAGGTTAGATTTTATTAGATTTTATTTTATCTTTATCTTTTAGATTAGGTTAGATTTTATTTTATCTTTTAGGATTAGATTTTATTTTATTTTATTTTTTTTTTATCTTTTAAATCTTTTATCTTCCTATCTTCTAAATCTTTTATCTTTCTATCTTTTGAATATATATCTTCTCTTATATCTTTTTGTGCTAACAAATCTTCTCTAGGGTTTTGTTTTCTTATGCATGCAGGAAGCAATTCGAACTAGGAGTAAGAAAACAACAGAACCACTTCTTGAAGGTCTAGAAGAGAGTAGAAGGAGGAGAAGAATCAGAACGTCTAGAGAACTTTTCCCTTCTCCAGAAAATCTCTTGCAATCATCACCACAAGGTTCTGTTCATAGCACAGGAAGTATGGAGGGCAATAATGTTAGAAGAACTCTTGCAGATTACACTAATCTTACTGGACCTCAGCACTTCAATAGCATAGCTAGACCTAGAGTCAATGCAGCCAACATGGAGTTCAAACCAGCACTGATTCAACTGGTGAAGAGTAATCAATTTAATGGGTTATCTCACGAAAGCCCATATGAGCACCTGACTACCTTTAATGAGATTTGCAATACAGTCAAAATTAATGGGGTGCCAGACGAAGCAATCAAACTTAGCTTGTTTCCTTTCTCATTGGGAGGCAATGCTAAGCTTTGGTTGAACTCTTTTCCAGAAGAAAGTTTCACAGTGTGGGAAGCAGTGGTCACAAAATTCTTAAACAAATACTTCCCACAATCTAAGGTGACTAAAGGAAAGCAAGAGATATCTTCATTCAAGCAGGGCATGGAAGAATCACTGGGGCATGCATGGGACAGATATAAAAGCTTGTTACGTAAAACTCCCATGCATGGCTTTAAAGAACATGAAGTAGTCTTAACTTTCCTTGGAGGGCTTGGTTCACAAACCAAGATGATGCTGAATGCCTCAGCAGGAGGCAATATCAAATGGAAGACTCCAGAGGAAGCAACTGAAATTATTGAAAATATGGCTACTAGTGACAACGAACTCAATATTGACACAGGAGATCTTAATCAGAAGGAGTTGTCAAAATTAAATGAGGCTCTGTTTGTCCAAAATAGAACTCTCTCTCAGCAGCTTGAGGAAGTAACCATGAAACTTTCTCAAATACCACAGGAAATACAACAGGTGTCAATGGTTCAAGCGCAACAACAATGGCAGATGCAATTCACTCCAGTTGAGAAAGCAACAAAGCTTGAAGAGACTTTCCAGAGATTCTTGAAGACAAATGTGTCCTATTGTCATAATGTGGATGCTGCATTTAAAAAATGGAGGGTCATGTTGAGAGAATAGTTGACGAGATTAAACATGATAATCTTGGAAAGGAATGTAAAACTGTTGTGACTAGAAGTGGTAGAGTGTTAGGGGAGAGACAAAAAGAGAGAAAGGAGAAAGAAAATGAGAGTGAGAGTGAAAAAGAAACATGTGAGTGGAAAGAAAGAGTTGAGAGAGAGAAAAAGATAAAAGAAGAAGAGGAGAGGAGAGAAAAAAATGAGAGAGAAGAGAGACAGAGAGAAAAAGAGTATGAAAAGCCACTTCCTTATCCAAAGGGTTATTCAAGGAAGGAGAAAGAAAAGCAGTTGGAAAGATTCATGGAACTGTTTAAGAAGCTGGAGATTACTATACCATTCTCTGAAGCATTGCAACAGATGCCTGCATATGCAAAATTTTTGAAGGAACTTCTCACAAAGAAACACAAGTACACTGAGAAGGAAACTATCAATATACAGGGAAATTGCAGTGTAATCATACAGAAACTACCTCCTAAACTTAAAGATCCAGGAAGCTTCACTATTCCATGCACCATAGGAGATGTGAAAGTTGGAAGAGCATTGATTGATTTGGGAGCTAGCATTAATCTAATGCCGCTATCCATGTGCAGAACAATTCAGGGGTTGGAAATTAAACCAACCAGAATGGCTCTTCAATTGGCAGACAGGTCTCTTAAATATCCATATGGAGTGGTTGAAGATGTTCTGGTAAAGGTCGACAAATTTGTATTTCCAGTTGATTTTATTGTGATGGAGATGGAAGGAACTAGTGATGTTCCTCTTATTCTTGGGAGACCTTTTATAAAGACTGCTAGAGTTCTGATTGATGTAGAGAATGGTAAGCTTAAACTGAGAGTTGATGATGAAGAGGTCACTTTTGATGTATCCAAGGCCATGACATATCCAAATGATGATAAAGCATGCTTTCAATTTGATGAACTTGATGAAGTTTGTATGGTTCAAGAAAGAATGGTGCGTAATATCTCTCCATTGGAAAAAACTCTCATTGATGCATGTGAAGATTTGGATGAAGAAGAAGAGAAATTGATTGATGAATGTCTGATGGACTTGGAAACATTGAAAAAGAGTCCAGATGAAGATCCAATATTTAAAACAATTGATAAGGAAGAAACAATCAAAGCACAGTTGCCAGAATTAAAAAGATTGCCACCACATCTGAAATATGTGTTTTTAGAAGAGGGTGAAACAAAGCCAGTCATCATCAATAACTCTCTATCTTTACAAGAAGAAGAGCAGTTGATAGAAATTCTGAAAGCTAACAAAGAAGCAATTGGGTGGTCAATATCAGATCTCAAAGGTATAAGCCCAACTTATTGCATGCACAAGATTTTTATGGAAGAGGACTATAAACCAAGTGCTCAACCGCAGAGAAGGTTAAATCCTGTCATGAAGGAGGTGGTCAGAAAAGAAGTGTTGAAACTGCTAGAAGCTGGTATCATCTATCCAATCTCTAACAGTGAATGGGTGAGTCCAGTACAGGTGGTTCCAAAGAAAGGTGGGATGACAGTAATTTATAATGATAAGAATGAGCTTATTCCTACTCGGACAGTTACTGGCTGGCGTATGTGCATTGATTACAGGAAGCTGAATAAAGCTACTAGGAAGGATCATTTTCCTCTTCCTTTCATGGATCAGATGCTAGAAAGGTTATCAGGGCAGGCTTTCTATTGTTTTCTAGATGGATATTCTGGATATAATCAAATTGTGGTAGATCCAAAAGACCAGGAGAAGACGACTTTTACTTGTCCTTTTGGTATCTTTGCATATAGAAAGATGCCTTTTGGATTATGTAATGCCCCAGCTACGTTTCAGAGGTGTATGCAGGCAATCTTTGCTGATCTTTTAGAAAAATGCATTGAAGTATTCATGGATGACTTCTCGGTTTTTGGAAATTCTTTCCAAAGATGTTTAGCTAATTTGAACACTGTCCTCAAAAGATGTGTTCAGACAAATCTGGTTTTGAATTGGGAGAAATGTCATTTCATGGTAACTGAAGGGATTGTATTGGGGCATAAAATTTCTGCTAAAGGCATTGAGGTGGATAAAGCCAAAGTAGAAGTCATTGAGAAACTGCCTCCACCAAAAAATGTAAGGGGGATTAGGAGTTTTCTTGGTCATGTTGGGTTCTATAGAAGATTCATCAAAGATTTCTCAAAAATTGCTAAACCATTGAGTAATCTTTTGATGAAGGATGCTCCTTTTGTGATGAATGAAGACTGTCTAAAAGCTTTTGATATATTGAAGCAGAAGCTAGTGTCAGCTCCAGTAATTGTAGCACCAGATTGGAATCAAAATTTTGAATTGATGTGTGATGCAAGTGATTATGCAATAGGAGTTGTCCTTGGCCAAAGGAAAGAACAAAAGTTTCATCCAATTTATTATGCTAGCAAGGTGTTGAATGATGCTCAATTGAATTATGCTACCACAGAGAAAGAGTTTCTTGCCATTGTATATGCTCTAGAGAAATTTAGACCTTATCTTATTGGGTCTAAGGTGATTGTCTACACAGATCATGCAGCTATCAAATATTTGTTGACAAAACCAGATTCTAAGCCACGTCTGATTAGATGGGTATTACTGTTGCAAGAATTTGATGTAGAAATCCGTGATAAGAAAGGAAGTGAGAACTTAATTGCTGATCATTTGTCACGGTTAGTAAACAATGAGGTCACTAGCAAGGAGGCTGAAATCTGGGAATCTTTTTCAGATGAATCACTCATGTATATTCAGCAGAGGCCCTGGTTTGCTGATATGGCAAATTTCAAAGCTGCAAGAGTCATGCCGGAAGACTTAACTTGGCAACAGAGAAAGAAATTTCTGCATGATGCCAAGCAGTTTGTGTGGGATGATCCATATTTGTTCAAAATTGGAGCAGATAATCTTCTCAGGAGATGTGTTACAAATGAAGAAGCAGAAGGAATTCTCTGGCATTGTCATGATTCACCTTATGGAGGACATTTTAATGGGGAAAGAACAACAGCAAAAGTCCTTCAATCAGGGTTTTATTGGCCAACTTTATTTAAAGATGCCCATAATCATGCTAGGAATTGTGATAAATGTCAAAGAGCAAGGACAATCACTAAACGTCATGAGATGCCTTTACAAGGTATTTTAGAGGTTGAGGTTTTTGATTGTTGGGGTATTGACTTTGTTGGACCCTTCCCTCCATCTTTCAACAATGAATATATTCTGGTAGCAGTGGATTATGTGAGTAAATGGGTGGAAGCTTTAGCTTGTCCTAAAAATGATGCTAGCACGGTAATTAAATTCCTGAAAAGGCAGATATTCTCACGTTTTGGCACTCCAAGAGTGTTGATTAGTGATGGAGGATCTCATTTTTGCAATTATCAGCTAGAGAAAGTACTCAAACACTATGGAGTGAAGCATAAGGTAGCTGAACCTTATCATCCACAAACTAATGGACAAGCTGAGGTATCTAACAGGGAGATAAAAAGAATCCTGGAAAAAATTGTGACTTCATCAAGAAAGGATTGGTCTCTTAAATTGGATGATGCTCTTTGGGCTTATAGAACAACAATGAAGACGTCCATGGGATTATCACCATTTCAATTAGTCTATGGGAAAGCATGCCATTTGCCAGTCGAATTGGAGCATAGAGCATTATGGGCTTTGAAATTCTTGAATTTTGATCCTTATGACACTCAAGGTACACGCAGACGGCAGATTTTGGAGCTTGAAGAAATGCGCTTACATGCATATGATTCATCCAAGGCGTACAAAGACAAAATGAAATTTTATCATGACAGGAAGTTGGTGAATAGAGTTTTCAATCCAGGACAACAGGTATTATTGTTCAATTCAAGATTGAAGATATTTCCTGGGAAGTTGAAGTCAAAATGGACAGGACCATTTGTGATAAAAGAAGTGCATCCGCATGGGGCAATTGAAATATTTAATCCATCTGATAATCCACAAAGAAGTTGGGTGGTAAATGGTCAACGTCTCAAGCCTTATCTAGGGGGAGAGGTGCAACAATGTTCTACAATGATGTTGTTGGTTGATCCTTGAAAAGTTTGGGTCAGGCTCGGGACGTTAAACAAGCGCTTACTGGGAGGCAACCCAGTGTTTTGTAAGTAATTTTTGTTTTTAAATTTTTGTTTTTAGATTAGGGTTTGATGTACTCTATTGAACACCTGGTTTATTATGATGGTTTGTTATTAACTGTGATTGTGTGATAAGTAATGCTTGATGATATTTATTGACTGATTGATGTTGAGATGATGTGCACATTAAAATGCTTATACAGGTGATTCACAAGCTTTGTGAACAAATGCATGATATCATGATTGTGATTGTGAAATTAAGCAGGATGTGTATGTCAAATGTGAATGAGCTTATATGTGAGGTTTTGAGCTCCATAGTTGTTATTGTTGAATGCTATTACTTTGAAAGCATGAATGATTTTGCCCAGGTTTTCTATGATTGAATCAATTGCTTGTTTTGCATCATATGATCAAGGCCGTTTGTTGGAACCCTTTTTATTGGCCAAATTCATAAAGTTAGCCTACTAAAAGAGAACACTTTGTGTTCTATCCTTTGAACCCTTAGCCTTGAACATACACTGAAACCCTTGATTGAAAATCTTTACCTTGAGTTAAGTAGAATATCTTGTGTGGTATTGACATATTTTCAAGTTTGGTGTTGTTGGGAAAACATGAAAAAGGAAAAGCATTGAGCTAAGAGCTAAAAAGTAAGAATATGCAAAGAAAAAGAAAAAGAAAAGCAAAGAAAAAGAAGCAAAGCTCAATGCAAATGCAAAGGCAAGTTGGGAATGAATAAGAATAATTGTGTTGTTATGATTCTCTTAACTCAAGGATTTTGTGATCCAGAAAAACCAATTTTCTTGTTAGCCCAGCCACATTATAAGCCATTGAAAAGTCCTTGTGATGATGCATGCTTGTGAATGTTTTTGATTGTGGTAAAATGAAAGGCAAAGTTGATTCATGTGACATTGTGATAGTGGAGTGAATGAGTGAAACACTTTACCTCTTATACACTTGTGTGTTGAGTGAAACACTTTACCTAGTGAGGAAATATTCCATAAGCACATGAACATCCATGCTTAATTGATTGATCATTCATAAAAAATAGCATTTGTTGGAACTTAAATGACTTTGTGAACACTAAAGCATGTGCACATCTTGGTTGAACTCTTGGTCATAAGTTTGAGTGAAGTTATTACTTATCTTGAAAAAGAGGATTTTTGAATGAGTGAACCATCATATGAATAGGTTGGAGATTGAGTTACATTTTGTTTGCTTGAGGACAAGCAAAGTTCTAAGTTTGGGGTTGTGATAACAGTTGAAAAACTGTTATTTCCATGCTTAATATTGATACTAAAAGCAACCTTTAGACTTAAAAACTAGCTTGAAATCATGCAGTTTATCTATATTTTCATAAATAAGAGAGCTGGACAGGTTTATGCTTGATTTAAGTGTTTTTGTGCAGGTTTTAAGGTGAATTTAGTGAAAAGAGTGAAGAAGGAGAGAAGTGACATTAGAAAAGACAAGAAAGAGTGCAAAAAGAGAAGACAAAGGCACCGCTCAGCGGCATTTTACCGCTGAGCGGCACTCAGGAGGTTGCGGGAGTCACGCTGAGGGGCAAACTGGCCGCTGAGGGGAAGAAAAGGACGCGCAATCACCGCTGAGCGGTATTTACCGCTGAGCGGCACTTTTTGGGCTTGGGCTTTTGTAATCTTTTGTAACTCTAGATTAGTATATAAGGGCTTGCACGTTCTAGAATTAGGTATCTTTGGCAGAAACGAGGCAAACACTCTCTCTTCCACCCCTTTGAAGGAGGATCTTGGATGCTCAGGCTACCTCTTCACCTTTATTGGGTTTATTCTTTCATTCTTTCATTGTTATTCATCTAGGTTCACCATGAATATGGTGAACTAAACCTTGTATGTTTGTTGGGGAATCAATGTAATCTCTTGAAGCTCTCATATATGGAATCTGTTGATTACATCTTTTAATTAAGACATATGCTTTCTTTCATCATTAGTTAGGGATTTTCCTCTTTGCTCAATGCTTGCATAGTTTAACTCATTCCATGCATGATTATTGGTTTTGTCGATACGGACACGTACGGGGAAGTCTAGATCCGGGGAATTTCTCCCAATATTATACTGACAATATTCTATTGGTTGCCTTTAAGCTCCTGCACTCATGAACTAATCATTAGGAATGCTAGGAATTGTATGAACTCGTGATTAGGGAGAAGCCATCTAGAATGGTACATTAGAGAGTGGCATTAACAATGATGATTTGAATGTTGAATTCCTAAAATATATGAGAGTGGATGAGATGAAATTGACCCCCAACAGCATATTCATTCATATAATTCATTGAAAGTGTTTATCTTTTGTCTTTGCCATTGATCAAACTTCATGCATACATGTTTATTTTCTGTCTTGCATATTAAACTTTGAATATTTCGTTTGTAAGTCCTAGCTAATCAACAAATCACATAACTAAACTAGGCCATGAGTCCTTTGGGAAGAACGATACTTGGTCTTACCAAGTTTATTACTTGAACGATTCGGTCATACTTGCCGATTGTGAAACAAGTTTGTGACATCATAATTTGGTGCTTACAAATTTGTTCATCAGGCCACGCTATTAGGTATGATCCTGACTCTATCAACAACTTCTTGGGTACTGTATGGGCTGGTGAGCAGTGCCAATTTGCTCTCTGTATGGAAGAAGGCACTGATTTTGATGATGTGGAGAGAGTTTTATGTATACCTGAAGGACATTTTCAGAGGAATAGAACTGGTTCTGTGGTGAACATTAAGAGGACTGACTTGAATCCTCTTGAAAAGTATTGGATGGCATTTTCTCATGCCAACATTCAGTCATGTTCTCATGTATCAGACATCACTCTTAGCAGGGCACTCCTCCTTTACTTTGCGATCAGGAACTTGAATGTCAATATTGGACAAGTAATAGCTGATGAGATAAGGGTGTGTGCTAACACAACAAACAGTAAAGCACCCTTAGGACATCCTTCTTTGATCACACACCTTTGCAAGCTAGCTGGGGTGGATACTTCTGCTCCACCATTTGAGAGGCCAAGGAAAGCAATTGATGAGGCTTATTACAGACAATATTGTGGAGGTGAGGAGGCAGCTCAGCCAGTTCCAACACGCTGAACTCGCAGAGAAAGAGGACAAGCACAGAGTCAGGCATCTACCGAGACACATGAAGTAGAACCTTTTCAAATGAGGGACATGTATATGTCTCTTATAGGTGCACAATTGCAGTCTATCCATAGAGGGAGGATGTCACTGCTGAGATGATTGTTGGAATGTATGATACACCTCCAGCACACAGGTGGACTATGGAGGAGTTCCATAATGCGGTAGCTTGGCCAGAGGAGCAGGCCCAAGGCAACAGAGTTGGAGCAGCTGAAGCTTCAGCTATGGATATGGATGAAGATGATGTTGATGACGATGAGGATGACACATTTGTGGATGATGAAGATGAGGAAGAAGAGGTGGATACAGATGACAACTCATATTGATGAGGAGTTGCGATAGCATTTACTGATGAATGCTATCAGCACTAGAGCAGGATTTATCTTTTGTTTGGTTTTATATTTCTGGACCTATTTGCTTCTGTTTTTTTAGAATAAGGGTTTGATGTACTCAATTGGAAACTTTGTCTGTTATGATGGTTTTACTTATGATTGTTGTCTAATAAGTAATGCCTGATGATGCTTTGAGATTGATTGATGTTGATGTGCACATTAGATGCTTATAGAGGTGATTCACAAGCATTGTGAACAAATGCATGATGTTGTGATTGTGATTATGATGCTAAGCAGGATGTGTACATGTGGAATGTGAATGAGCTTATATGTGAGGTTTTGAGCTCCAGAGTTTGTATGACTGAATGCTATTACTTTGAAAGCATGAATGATTTTGCCTAGGTTTTCTATGAATGAATCAATTGCTTGTTTTGCATCATATGATCAAGGCCATTTGTTGGTAACCTTTTTATTAGCCAAATTCATGAATTTAGCCCACTAAAAGAGAGCACTATTTGTTCTATCATTTGAACCCTTAGCCTTGAACATAATTTGAAAACCCTTGTGAAAAGCTTTACCTTGACTTAAGTAGAAAATATTTTGTGGTATTGATAAATGTTCAAGTTTTCGGTTGTTGGGAAGTTATGAAAGGGAAATTGAAAGCATTTAGCTAAGAGCTAAGAAATAAGAATGTGAAAAAAAAAAGAAAAAGAGAAAGAAAAGAAAAGAAGAAAAAGCAAAGCTCAATGCAAAAGAAAGTTGAGAATAAATAAGAATGATTGTGTCTATATGATTCTCTTAACTCAAGGGTTTTGTGATCTAGAAAAAAACCAATTTTCTTGTTAGCCCAACCACATTATAAGCCATTGAAAAGTCCTTGTGATGATGCATACTTGTGAATGTATTTGATTGTGGTTAAATGAAAGGCAAAGAAAATTCATGTGACATTGTGACAGTAGAGTGAATGAGTAATTACCTCTTATACACTTGTGTTTGAGTGAAACACTTTACCTAGTGAGGAAAGATTCCATGAGCACATGAACATCCATGCTTAGTTGATTGATCATTCATGAAAAATAACATTTGTTGGATATTAGGTGATTTTGTGAACATTAAAGCATGTGCATGTCTTGATTGAAGTACTTACTTATCTTGAAAAGAGGATTTTTGAATGAAGTGAACCATTGTATTGATTGGTAGAAGATTGAGTTACATATTGTTTGCTTGAGGACAAGTAAAGTTCTAAGTTTGGGTTTGTGATAACAACTGAAAAACTGTTATTTTCATGTTTAAAATTGATACTAAAAGCAACCTTTAACATTTAGGAACTAGCTTGAAATCATGCTTTTGTTCATATTTTTAGAAATAAGAGAGTTAGACAGGTTTATGCTTGATTTCAATGTTTTATGCAGGTTTTAAGGTGAATTTGGTGAAAGAAGTGCAGAAGGATAGAGGGGGAATCGGAAAAGAACTCAAAAAGTGAAAAAGAAGAGAAGCCGCAAGTATCGCTCAGCCCCAGTTTACCGCTGAGCGGCACTCAGGAACACACGTTGGCTTTGCTAAGGGGTGAAAATGCCGCTGAGGGGAAGAATCAACTCACGCGCTTACCGTTGAGTGGTAGTTTGCCGCTGAGCGGCACTATTTTGGGCTTATGCCCACTTTTCTATAATATTTCGAATAGTATATAAGCTTTAGGACTTCCTAGGGTTTGTATCTTTGGCAGAGTACGAAGCAAACACTCACTTTCATTCTTTCATTATTGTTCATCTAGTTTCACCATGAATATGGTGAACTAAACTTTGTATTGTTGTTAGGGAATCAATGTAATCTTTTGAAGCTCTCATATATGGAATTTTGTGTTTAAACATCATATTTATGATACATGCTTTCTTTCATCATTAGTTAGGGTTTTTCTTCTTTACTCAAAGCATGCATTGTTTAACTCATTTGATGTCATGATTATGATTTTGTCGATATGGGAACATACGGGGAAATCTAGATCCGGGGAAATTCTCCCAATAACATATTGCCTAGACATAGGGATATGAGGGTTGGTTGTCGTTAAGCTTCTGTGCTTCAGAATTAATTATTAGGGATGCTAGGAATTGTATGAACTCGTAATTAAGGATAGGCTTTCTTGCAAGGTAATTTAGAGAGTGGCATTAACATTGATGAAAAGAATGATTAATTCCTAAAGTATATGAGAGTGGATAAGATGAAATTGATTACCCCAACAACATATTCATCCATCTAATTTTTTCAAAGTGTTTATGTTCCTATTTTCCGTTGATCAAAACTCATGCATACATGTTTAATTATTGTCTTTTGCATTTGAAACATCAAGAATTTGTTCACAAGTCTTCAATAATCAAGAAATCATATAACTAACCAGGTCATGAGTCCTTTGGGAGAACGATACTTGGTCTTACTGAGTTTATTACTTGATACGATTTGGTCACACTTGCCGAGGGTTAAACAAGTTTTTGGTGTCGTTTTTCGGTGTTCATAAATTTGTCATCAATGTTGTGTTGTAACAAACTCAACCAAAACAAAACAATGTTCCAATGTTTTTTAAATTAAATCACCAAAATAACAAAGTCAAAGAAATTTATGTTCTCAAATCACTACGGTGCCTCCCAGTATGCGTTCTTTTAACATCATTAGCTTGACCCAATAAAGGTCAAGTTTCATCTTTAGTATTGGTGTTCTTCTTGCTTTGATCACACCAACTCATCAATTGTTTTTGGTCCACCTTTTTTACTCTTCTTGAATATGGAGCTTCAATTTTTATCACTCCATTCTCTTTGAAATCTTTCACAGCCCACAACATTTTCTTGAATCTTACCGGTGTGCCAAGTTTGAGTTGTTCATCCATCAAGTCATCATGAACCATCCTTCCTTTGTCATCTTTTTCTTCTTCCCTAACCTGTGACAAGAAACAATTTTTACCTTTAATGACCGACTTTGCAGCTTTAGGGCTAGTTACGGGTGCATCCTTACATGCAGCTTTATGATTGGTCTCCTACTCTTGAATCTGCTGCTCGGCTTTGAAGACATTAAAGATCACCTTTTACTCTCGGTCTTGAAGCACTATCATCCCAACATCCACATTGATGATTACTTTTGCCGTTTTCATAAACGGCCTTCTAAGAATAATTGTGATCTTCTCATCTTTCTCCATCTTTCTCCATCTCTATCACCACAAAGTCCACCAGGAATTTAAGTTTGTCTATACAAACCACAACATCTTCCGCTACACCATAGGGTTTCTTTGAAGACCCATCCGCCATAAGCAAAGTCACCTTTGTTGGCTTGACTTCAAGATCACCAATCCTTTTGAGCATAGATAAGGGCATCAAATTAATGCTTGACCCTAAATCAATTAAGGCCTTCCTTATATTCTCCTTCCCAATGACGCAAGGAATAGTAAAGCTTCCTGGATCTTTCACTTTTAGAGGAAGTGGTTTCTTCACAATAACACTGCAATCTCCCTTTTCACCCATAGTCTCCTCATCTAAATATCTTTGTTTCGTGATGAATTGCTTCATGTGCTTTGCATAAGCAGGAAAGTACTGCAGCGCTTCGGTCAAAGGTATAGTAATATCCAATTGCCTGAAGATATCTTTGAAATGCTCATATTGTCTCTCTTTCTCTATTTTATCACTCTCCTTAGGATAAGGAAGAAGTTCTTCACTTACCTCGCCTTTTCTCTCTTCTTTTTCTTCTCTCCTATCTAATTCAACTCTCTCTTTTTTCTCGTCCACCCTCTCATCATGTATACTCACAATAGCTTTACACTCTTCCATTGGGTTAACCTTAGTATTAGCCCCAAAACTCCTATCAGGCATATCCTCTAACTTCTTAGCCAATTAGCAACCTGTATCTCCAAATTTCTAATTGCAGCTTCAATGCTCTTATGGTTGGAGATAGTCACCTGCATAAATTGTTGAAGAGTGTCTTCTAGCTTTGTTGATCTCTCATTTAATGCAGATACTTGTTGCCATAGTGATGATTGCTGTTGTGGTCTATTAACTTTTCCTGCTTGTCCAACTTGTCCATTTTGACCTTGAGCCATGCTTGGGTGAGGTTTCCACCTTTGGTTGAAGTTCCCTTGGCGATATTGGAACTGATTTTGAAATTGATTGCCCATAAAATTGACATCTTCTAGGGCCTCCACTGGAAAAGCACATTGACCATTGATATGGTAACCACCACACAATTCACAGAGTTGTTGTTGAACCTGTGAATCGTTCTTCAGCTCCTTTGGCAACTAAGCGAGTTTCTTTGTCAAATTCTCCAACTGTTGAGTTATGATTTTATTTTGTGCAAGCAAGGCATCTTGAGATTGAATTGTAAGACTCCCTTCTATTGAGGTGGAGCTCCTCTTTCACTATGCATCTCGTTGTCATGAGTAGCTGATAAGTTGTCGTTGAAGCTATCAAATTAATACTACTTTTCAAGGCAACTTCAGTATTGCCAAGTAGTATCAATAAAGTAGATATGGTTAAAGTAACCCTGAGTCGTCTCCCAACGAACACAGAATTGCTTTCGAATATCTGATTCTTATGAATGCAATGCTTATGAATAAAAGTAATGGTTTAAGAATGTTTAAAGAACAAATAAGAAACTTAAAAACATTTACGATGAAATAGGCTAATTTCACTACTTTTCCAAGATAGATTCATCATCGGTTTATTCACGGATAATTTTTCAATTGATTATTGTTTAAGTTTCAAATTAATTAAAGTACATTCTTAATTAATTTGAGAGCGATCATGCATTTAACCAAAGTAAATTCTCAATCAAATGCAAAACCTTTCTTGATTATTCACAATAAATTCAACCAAAGTACATTCTCAATCAAATTTTATTGTGTTTAATCATGTCTATTCTTAAATCTCATAACCAACTTAAAATCTAATCAATCAAAGTAAATTCTCAATTGATTATAGTTGAAATAATTACTACCAACAAAAGTACATTCTCAATTGATAATAAAATACATTTAATCATATGAAAGTTCCTAAATTAAATCAAAGTAAATTGTCAATAAAACCTAGAAACCCTAGAACTCATATAATCAATATGCATGTAGATTCAAACACATTATTATGCAAAAATCTTTACTTTTAACAAGATAGAGAGATGAAAGACATAGAGAGAACAACTTAAATCAATAATCAAAGTAAACAATTGCATTAACTGAACGTAACCTCAGAATTCGTCATGGAATTACAGCAGAATAGCCCTAGATGCTTAGCTCTCCATGAATGGAGTTGAATACAAGATGAAAGAAAAGTGAGAGGAGTATGAGAGAATGAATGACTTAAGTGAAGTCCTTGGTCTCTTTATATAGGGCTTGATTGGGCTTGGACTCTGACTATTCAGTTGATAAAATCTTTTATCTTATATCTTCCAAATAACTAAAATATTTAGATAATTATAACATTATTTGGAAGATATTTTCGGTTGATATTCCCAAATTAAATTAATTCAACAACTGAATTTTATCTTTTAGCTTTTCTGAATTTTCAAAATTGCACAAATGCCCTGAAATTTCCTCTATCTGCACTTTAGCCCCTTCTGAGTTTCTGAAATTGCAACAAAGCCCCTCAATTGACAGACTTTGACAAGAGAAGGTTTATTGACCAGCTTTGACCAGAGGAGGACGCACCAATGGGAGCTCGCCACGTGGCTTTCCCCCTTTCTCCCAAATTAGGGTTCAGATTTGGGCAAAGGCTTGCCTCTGCGCCGCGTTTCTCTTCACTGTTTCGGCGCTATGCATGGTGAAGACGCGAGTGAAGGAAGAACGTCATTACTTTGTGCGCGATTTACGATTGTTGGGTTCTTTACAAGTATGGTTTTTGTGCAGGTTTGAGAATGAGGCACGAAGTCTACGGAGTTTGGATGAGATGATGAAGATGGTTGCGCAGAACTTGCGTGAATGGAGAAGATGAAGATGCCGCTTGAAGATTCTCGCAGCGGAGGTGTGATGCGGCAGCCATGGAGGTTTCGCTGTTTGGCGAGAAACTCATGCAAGGATGGTGATGAGCGTGGTGCGCGACGGCGACGGTGTGCATTGAAGGAAAGGATGACGACGACGTGGTGGTGATGATTTCAGAGGAGGAGGAGTGCAGTGGTCCGACGATGGTGGATGAAGGACTCGCCGTTAATGGCGCGATGAAGGTTGGTGGCGGAAGCGGAACGACAGCTTACGACATTGGCGGCATTGGAGATGGTGGCGCGATTTGGTTTCAAGAAGGGAGAGGATGAACGGAAGTCGCGGCGTGGTTGTGACGGCGGGATGGCAGTGGCGTTGGGCTTGTGGCGGTAGAGGCACGGTAGTGGTGGCTATAGTTAGGGTTTCAGTGGGTGGAAGATGATGCTCACGTGTTAGGGCTAAGGTGTCATGGGTGGTGATGTGGCAAAACCTGATTGGCTGCAAGGATGACTAATGTGGCATCATCTGTACGGTTTGATATGTTTGTGGAGGATTGCCACGTGGCATGATCTGGTGAAGTTTGGCTTAGAAGGGGTGTGTATAGGAAACTTAGGAGGTGTATTTAAAATAGGGTTACTGTTTGGCTTAGTATTGGGCCTATTTAAGAGAAGAGGGGTGTATGTAAGGAAATTGGGAGGTGCAAGGGTAAAAATTGCCTGTTTGACCCATCTATACATTATTTTCCAAATAAAATCTGATTTTGGGCCTTGAATTGCCATTTGAACCAATAGAACTTATAATTTCAACTGCACAAATAAACGTAAGAATTTCCAAGAATAATTTATGCAATTAAAATCACTTTTTAAGTCCCTTTTAATTCCAAACACAATATATCAAATCATCACAAATCCTCTTTAAATCAATCATTCAAGCACAATTATCCCATCAAAAATTTGAATTTTAAAGCATAAATGTGGGCATAAATATGCACTCATCAGTAGCCATGTGGTCAATCAATTCAAAAGCGTCCTCTGCAGTTTTACATTTGATATTACCTCCAGCTGAGGCATCTAACATCAATTTCGTTTGTGAACGGAGACCTCCAAGGAAAAGAATGACTATTGTTGCTTCATCAAAGCCATGAATAGGTGTCTTTCTCAACAACCTCTTGTATCTATCCCATGCTTGACCTAGCGTTTCCTCCATACCTTGCCTAAAAGAGGAAATTTCTTGATTTCCTTTATTGATTTTGGACTGTGGGAAGTACTTGTTTAGAAACTTTGAAACCACGGCTTCCTATACAGTAAAGCTATCCTCCAGGAAAGAATTCAACCATAACTTAGCATTGCCTTCCAATGAGAAACGAAACAAACTAAGCTTTATAGCATCATCCGACACACCATTGGTCTTCACAGTATTGCAAATCTCGTTGAATGTGGTTAGATGCTCATATGGACTTTCATGTGACAGTCCATTAAATTAGTTGCCCTTCACCAATTGTATCAACGCTGGTTTCACCTCCATTTTCGCAGCACTGACCCTCGGCCTAGCAATGCTGTTAAAGTGATGAGGGCCAACAACAGTGGTGTAATCCGCTAGAGTGCATCTGCCATTATTTTCTCCAGCCATCTCTTGCGTACTCTAGTCAGATCTTTGTGGTGAGGGTTGTAAAAGTGTCTCCGGAGAAGGAAATAATTCTATAGATGTTCGGATTCTCCTTCTCCATCTACTCTCGTCCAATCCTTCAAGAAGAGGTTCCGAAATTTTCTTGCTCCTAGTACGAATTGTATCCTGCATACAAAAGAAAACAAAACCCTAGAAACAATTGTTAGCACAAAAAAGATAAAAAAGATAAAGAGATAAAATAAAAAGATAAAAAGATAAAAATCAATTCAAAGCTAATCAATAATCACACAAATAGATTAGTTAAACCACGAGTCCTCGGCAACGGCGCCAAAATCTTGTTAACACTTCTGCAAGTTTGCCAAATTCTATCAAGTAATAATAAATGGTAAGACCAAGTATCGTTTCCCTAGAGACTCACGGCCTAAACAGTTTGTGATTTCTTGATTAAATAAGACTTGTAAACGAAATCATTGTGTTTATATTGCGGAAAATAAACATGAATGCAAGTATTGATCAATTGGATTGAAAGATGCAAAAGTGAATGATGTAAAATATGGAATGATTATGTTGTTGGGGTTTCCGAGTTATGTTATCCACTCTCATGTATTTATGAATTCATCTTTCTTCATTAATGTTAATGCCACTTTCTAATTTACCTTAAACCCGATGTCTCGGTGAAGAAAGCGTACTCCTAATCACTAGTTTACAATGTCTTGTCTCCCTAACAAGTATTCATGCATTACATTCGCACAGAAGCTTAAAGGAAACAAATCCTCCTATCCCTATGTCTAGGCAATTTTGCTCTTGGGAGAATTTCCCCAGTTCTATATTTACTTATATGTGTCCATACAAATAACATCAATGATCATGCAATTGAATGAGTTAAAAAAAGCATGCATAGAGTATAGAAGAAAAACCCTAACAATTAATGAAAGAAAGCATATAGATCAAAGAATCAATTCAATACATGAGAGTTTCAAAGGATTGCATCTTTTCCCCAACAACAATGAAGGTTTAGTTCACCATAGATATGGTGAAACTATATGAAAATAATGAAAAGAATGAAAGATAGAACCCTAAAAGTTGAAGATCGGAACTTTTATTATGCCTTTTGTTATTTTTCTCTTAATTTTTCTTACTGAGCAGATAATTAAATATAAATGACAGAGTAAGGGAAAGAGAAAAATTGCACAGGTGATTTTATCCTGGTTCAGATCACTCGGATCCTACGTCCAGTCGCTTATCTCAAACAAGATAAACCTTTTTCACTAACACAAAACAGTTACAAATATTAATCACAAAGATAAACAATTTGTAAAAGTTTAGAAATACCACCTCTCTTGAAACCACAAGAGACGAACTTACACTTCCTTTGAATCTTCACAAAGGATGACCACCTTCTTCGAATGCTTCACGAAGGATGATTATCTTCCAGGCACTTCCTCGGATACACCAAGGGTGAACAAGCTATTCCTCTGTCACCGCAACAGCACTTCAGGACTTTGCAGACAAGAGTTTCCTTAGCTTCAACAATCTCACAGAGTTCTCAAAGAGTTCAGAGGTCTTTGGCACAAGGGAAGAGTATTTCTTTTGAGATCAAGAGTGAGCCATCTTATAGACTCAGCCTAATACTCTTCCATTCTTCGAAAACGGGTCATCTAACGCATTTAATCGATTAACACAAGTATTAGTCGATTAAAATGAGTACAACGGCTAGTTTTTCAAATTTGAGATCCCCAACGGCTAGTGTTAATCGATTATTCACAGGAATAATCGATTAACTAATCGATTATTATTAGCTTTAATCGATTATTACAGGGGCACTTGGGTTTTCAGAGCCAGCCTCGTTTTAATCGATTAAAACTGGCTTTAATCGATTAAAACAGCTTGTGGATGATTCTCAACAGTAAATAAATCAAATATAAATTACAAGAATCAACCCTAATACATATTTGAGCACTATTACATCAACTTTGATTATTATAAAAGCTTTATAAAATACAGAGATCTTGAATTTGTCTTTATGGATCTTGACTTGTGCAAATCTGTTCATCATCAAAACTTCATCGTTGATTTTTGCTAACATTCTCCCCCTTTTTTACGATGATCAAAAATTCTCTTGAGTTTAAAGCTTTTTAATAATCTGAAACAACCACAACTCATGAAAGGAGAGATTAATAATAAAGAAATAAGGAGTTTAAACTATCTTCTCCCACTTTTTGATCATAAGAAAAAAATATGTGCTCCCCCTTAATAAAAAGAAATTATGCATAGAGGAAAAAGAAATGAACAACAACTTTTTATTAAAGATGCATACAATCATAAAGATAAACAACAAAACAAACAAAGAGGATCTAGAAATCATCACTTGCGTCATTATTAAAGTGCCGCTCTAATCCTGAAATCCTAGTGTCTAGATTCCTGAGATGAGTACATATTTCTTCGTGGTGGGTGTTTTGAATGTTCATCATCTCATTTTGGAGGCGAGCCATCTCAGTCATTTGTCTAGAGAGACTCTCTAGACTATATTCCTCATGCACTTGAGATGGGCCAGCAACATGTGTGGGGTCAGGCATGGGGATATCCGCAGCTTCGTCTTCATTTTCTTGCACATCAATGGCATCCTCAGGGTGGATGTAGGAGAGTCCTTGTTTGATAAAACCCATTTGCCTCAGGGAGTTATCTCCAATCTTATGACCCGGAAGGACAGTCTCATGATGTTCATTTGTGACATCTACTCCTTTGTACTCACAAATTTGGGAAACAAGAAGAGGATATGGAAGAGGTGCAACATCTAACCTTTTGGCCTTGAACATTATTGTCTGAATTAGGTGAGGCCAATTTAGTGGAATGCTCTTAAGTATTCCATACATAATGATGAGATCAGTCTCAGAGCATTGGGCATGATTTGACCCTCTAGGGCACAAAATCCACACAATAAGGTAGTGCAAGAGGCGTTCTTCCATCTTGAGTCCACCAGCAAGGAAGAGACGAGCATTGTGTAGTCGAGGATTGCGGAGAAATGACTGGTACACCACTATCTTATTGAATTGAGCAAAGTCATTCGGAATAATTTGAGAATTTTCTAAAACAGGGACTTTTGCTACATTTGTCCAAATGGCATTGTCCAAGACAATGTCCACACTTTTCACCCTTGTTTGGAAAACCCCATCCCGAATCTTTAAATTAAAATAGAAGATGCGAACAAGATTCGAATAGTACCTTCCATGGAGTTCCATTATGTGTTGAACTACTTGTTCAATGATGAGATTGGGAAAGGAGAAGTTGTAGGATGTATACCAAGCGAGATCAATGAATTTTTGTTTGATAAGCTTCCTTTCCTTCCAAAATTGTGAGAATGATTGTTGATCTTGTTCATCGGAAAGCCACCCTTCTATGGTGGCATCTCTTCTGCGAACATTATTCTCCAAAACTCCACTTGTTCTTCTTCTCCTTCTTCTTGAAGGTTCAGCCATTGAGATGGATGGAAAACAAAGATTTTGGTGAAAGAAAGGAGAAAGCAAGAGAGATATGCTCAAGATTGGTTCAAGTATTGAAAGTGGGGACCAAGTGGGTTATAAATAGGCTCAAGAATGCATCCCAACGTTCAGATTTTGGGATTTTGCCCGTTAATAGCTGTTGGCAACGGCTAGTTTTAATGAAAACTGCAACATTTTTAAAAAACCGTCTGGAGCGCATTTAATCGATTAAATGCAATTTTAATCGATTAAGTAATCGATTAATACTTGGATTAATCGATTAAACCATTTGTAAATGTGTAGGTAACGCTTTTAATCGATTTACACGCAGATTAAACATGTTAAGCAACGAAAAATGCAATATTAAGTCCAAGAATGCCTATTTTACTATTTCTAATATGCCTAGATCTCTTCTAAGCTCAAAAAATCTATCCTTAGGCAATGCTTTGGTGAAAATGTCCGCTAATTGATGCTTAGAATCTATGAATTCCATTTCACAATCGCCTTTTTGGACATGGTCTCTAATGAAGTGATGCCTAATTTCAATATGCTTGGTTCTAGAATGCATGATAGGATTTTTGGTAAGTTTTATAGCACTTGTGTTATCACACTTAAGCAGAATATGATCTAAATGAATATCATAGTCTTCTAATTGCTGTTTCATCCATAAGATTTGTGCACAACAACTACCCGCAGCAATGTATTCAGCTTCAGTGGTTGATAAGGCTACACAGGCTTGTTTCTTAGAGTGCCAAGAGACTAAGGAACTACCTAAAAAGTGACAAGTTCCACTAGTGCTTTTCCTATCTATTTTACAGCCTCCATAATCAGCATCAGAAAATCCTACAAGACTAGGCTCAGCTCCTGAAGGATACCATAAACCAAAGGATGTTGTCCCCTTAAGGTATTTAAAAATGCGTTTTACTGCAGTAAGATGAGACTCTCTAGGGCTTGACTGATACCTAGCACACACACATACACTTTGCATGATATCAGGTCTACTAGCAGTGAGATATAATAGAGAGCCAATCATACCTCTTTACCTGTCTCATCTTTGTCTAAGTAGCAGGATGTTCCCATGGGAGTTGATGCTTCTTTAGCATTGTCCATCTCAAACTTTTTAAGGATTTCCCTGCAATACTTGGTTTGAGATATAAAGGTTCCTTCCTCCATTTGTTTGATTTGAAGTCCGAGGAAGAAAGTAAGTTCTCCCATCATTGACATCTCAAATTCTCCCTACATGGACTTAGCAAAATTCTCGCAAAGAGTTGCGTTAGATGAACCAAAAATAATATCATCTACGTATACTTGAACAATTAGAAAATGTTTTCCACTTTTTTTAATAAATAATGTTGAATCAATTTTTCCTCTGTTGAAACCATTTTCTACAAGAAAATTGCTGAGACGTTCATACCAAGATCTAGGTGCTTGTTTTAAACCATATAGTGCTTTCTTTAATTTGTAGATGTGATTTGGGTTTTTAAAATCCTCAAAACCAGGTGGTTGTTCAACAAATACATCTTCTTTGATATAACCGTTTAGAAAAGCACTTTTAACATCCATTTGAAATAATTTAAATTCCATTATAGATGCATAAGCAAGAAGTAGGCGTATTGCCTCTAACCTGGCAACTGGAGCGTATGTCTCATCATAATCTATACCTTCTTCTTGACTATATCCTTTTGCCACAAGCCTAGCTTTATTCTTGGTGATGTTTCCTTCTTCATCCAGTTTGTTTCTGAACACCCACTTTGTTCCAATTACTTGATGAGTGTCTTTTTCTGGGAATTAATTTCCACACTTGATTTCTTTCAAACTGGTTGAGTTCTTCTTGCATTGCGATACACCATTTTTCATCTTGAAGGGCTTCTTTAATATTCTTTGGTTCAATCTGTGACACAAAAGCAACATTCATACAATAATTTACAGTATTACTTCTTGAGTTTACCCCTTGTGTGATATCACCAATTATGTTGTCCAAAGATAATCCTCTAGGTTGTTGCCATATTTTATTTAAATCTTCATCTTGAGGATTGTCATGATTCTTCTCTTCATTTGTCTCCTTTGATGAATCTTCACTTGTTCCTGCATCAGATTCTTCTGACTCAAGAGGTTTTGCCTCAAGGTCCACAATTTCATCAAAAGTAACATGTATGGATTCCTCTATTGTGAACGTTTTTCTATTAAAAATTCTATATGCTTTGCTTGTTAAAGAATATCCAAGAAAAATTCCTTCATCAGCTTTTGAATCAAATTTTCCCAAATTTAGTTTTCCATTGTTTAAAACATAGCATTTGCATCCAAAAATTTTTAAATGGGAAACATTTGGTTTTTTATTTTTGAAAAGCTCGAAAGGAGTACGTTTTAAAATAGGTCGAATTATCATTCTATTTAAAACATAGCAAGCAGTACTCACAGCATCAGCCCAGAATTGTTTAGGAACATTATTTTCATTTAACATAATACGAGCAAGTTCCTCTAAGGATCTATTCTTTCTTTCTACAACTCCATTCTGTTGGGGAGTTCTAGGTGAAGAAAAGTTATGAGAAATACCATGTTCTTCACAAAAATTTTCAAATAATTCATTTTAAAATTCACCACCATGGTCACTTCTAATAGCTTTTATTCTTAGATCCTTTTCATTTTGAACTAAAACAGCAAACTTTTTAAATTCTTTAAAAGCTTCACTTTTAAGAGTGAGAAACAAAGTCCAAGTGTATCTTGAAAAATCATCAACAATAACCAAAGCATAATAGTTTCCACCAAAACTTTTTATCCTTGAAGGACCAAATAAATCCATATGTAAAAGTTCTAAAGGTTTTAAAGTATAAACAATATTTTTTGAATGAAAGGAATTTTTAACTTGTTTACCCTTTTGACATGCATCACACAATTTATCTTTTACAAACTTTAATTTAGGTAAGCCAATTACTAGATCTCTAGATATAAGTTTGTTAAATTGTTGCATATGTATATGAGCAACACGCCTGTGCCATAACCATGGGTTTTCCTCTTTAACAACTAAACATGAAATATTTTTATTTGATGCATTTTCTAAATCAATTAAATAAATATTATTATGTCTAACTCCTTTTAATGCAATTTCAGAAGAATCATTCTTAAAAATAGTGCAAGAATTATTCTCAAAGGTTACCTTGAATCCTTTGTCGCACAGTTGACTTATGCTAATTAAGTTATGCCTCAGTCCTTCTACATATAGCACGTCTTTGATCATCAAGGTGTCTTTGCTTCCTATATCCCCTTTTCCAAGAATTCTTCCTTTGTTGTTGTCACCATAGGTAACAAAGCCTTGTTCCTTTTCTTTAAAGGTTGTGAACTTCATCTTGTCTCCTGTCATGTGTTTTGAGCAACCACTATCGAGACACCACATGGATTTTCTTGATTTCTGTAATACCTGCAAAAGAAAGGAACAAACAAGCTATTTTAGGTACCCAACTTCTTTGTATGGGTCCTTTTGGGTTAGATTCAAATTATTTAGCTACCCAAACATATCTTCCACTAGAAACACCAAAACGTTTAATTCTGCATTTGTTTGAGGTATGGCCTTTTCTCATGCAGTAAAAACAGGATACAGCATTTGTGTTTCTGTTAATCGTTCCTTTTTCTACCCATGCTCTGCGGATTCTATATTTATTTTTAGGAACAAATTTCTTAGCAGCTTTATTTTCAGAGATTTTACTACATTCTCCGGTAGTTGTATTTTCAGAAAAATATTTGAATTTTATGCAAGATTCACATTCATTATTAGCAATATATTTTTCTTTTTCATAATATAAAACTTTACTTTTCAAATTTCTGATTTCTTCTACTTGATATAAAAATTTATTTTTCAAACTTCTGTTTTCTTCAGACGAATTTGTAAATTCAGTTTTCAAAGCATCATTTATTTTAGAGAGATTTTCAGAAGTAAACTTCAAATTTTCATTTTCTTCAAGAAGGTTGTCAAATTCATATTTTAAATTTTTAAAATCCTTTTTCAGCTTTTTATGAGAAATATTTAATTTTTCAGATTCAATTAACAATGCAGCATATGTTTCATGCAATTCATCTTAATCAATGTGACTATCATTATCAGAATAGTGTGAATTACTTACTTGGCTGACATTATCATCATCTGCCATCAAACAGATGTTTGCTTCTTCATCTGAGTCGCTTGAATCTGAAATGGTCTCATTGTCATCTTCCCATGCAATGTAGACCTTCTTTTTCTTCAAGAATCTTTTCTCCTTTTTGTCTTCACCCTTCTTTTGATTTGGGTAGTCTGCTTTTAGATGCCCCTTTTCTCCACAGCCGTAGCATCGGTAATTTGAGGAAGATACTTGAATATCTTTCTTTTCGTATCTAAATCTTCCTTTACCTTTAGACTTCATGAACCTGTTTAATCTTTTGATCACAAGACTTAAATTTTCCTCTTCGTCTGAGTCTTCATCTTCCGATTTACCTTCTTCTTTCAACCTCCGACTTTAATGCCAAACTCTTCTTGTTGTTTTTGGCTTTTGCTTCTTCTTCATCAAGTCTTCCAAGATCTAGTTCATGTTCCCTCAATTTTCCAAAGAGTGCCGCCATAGTCATGGTGTTGAGGTTTTGTGACTCCGAGATTGCAGTCACCTTTGGTTGCCACGACCTGTCTAAAGACTTCAAGATTTTAATGTTAAGTTCATCGGTATCAAATGACTTACCCAGTCCAATGAGATGATTGACAATGTTGGTGAAGCGTTTTTGAACGTCTGAAACTGTTTCTCCTTGCTTCATCCGGAACATTTCATATTCTTGGATTAAGGAGTTCTTCCTTGCCCTCTTTACATCATCTGTTCCTTCATGCGTCACTCTGAGTACGTCCCACATTTCTTGAGCAGTTTTGCAGACAGAAACCCTGTAGAACTCATCAACAGTCAACGCTGATGCAATGATATTTCGGGCTTTTACGTCATTCTGAAATCTTTTCTTTTCTTCAGTGGTCCATTGACCACGGGGCTTTGGTTCCTGTGTATTGTTAGTAGGAACAGAAGAGCCAGACGCAATAACATCCCAAATTTCACAATCAATTGATTCAATAAATATTTGCATTCTTACCTTCCAAAATGCATAGTTCTCACCTATGAATAGTGGGGGTCTATTGATTGATGCATCCTCTGCAAAGGTTTGATGTGATCCTGCCATTTGAATGACTATCAAAGCAAGCTCTGATGCCAATTGTTAGAATCGCTGCAACAGAATTATTAGCGTGGACCAAACCAAGAGGGGGGGGGTGAATTGGTTATATACTTTTATTATGCCTTTTGTTATTTTTCTCTTAATTTTTCTTACTGAGCATATAATTAAATATAAATGACAGAGTAAGGGAAAGAGAAAAATTGCACAGGTGATTTTATCCTGGTTCAGATCACTCGGATCCTACGTCCAGTCGCTTATCTCAAACAAGATAAACCTTTTTCACTAACACAAAACAGTTACAAATATTAATCACAAAGATAAACAATTTGTAAAAGTTTAGAAATACCACCTCTCTTGAAACCACAAGAGACGAACTTACACTTCCTTTGAATCTTCACAAAGGATGACCACCTCCTTCAAATGCTTCACGAATGATGATTCTTTTCCAGGCACTTCCTCGGATACACCAAGGGTGAACAAGCTATTCCTCTGTCATCGCAATAGCACTTCAGGACTTTGCAGACAAGAGTTTCCTTAGCTTCAATAATCTCACAGAGTTCTCAAAGAGTTCAGAGGTCTTTGGCACAAGGGAAGAGTATTTCTTTTGAGATCAAGAGTGAGCCATCTTATAGACTCAGCCTAATACTCTTCCATTCTTCGAAAACGGGCCATCTAACGCATTTAATCGATTAACACAAGTATTAATCGATTAAAATGAGTACAACGGCTAGTTTTTCAAATCTGAGATCCCCAACGGCTAGTGTTAATCGATCATTCTCAGGAATAATCGATTAACTAATTGATTATTATTAGCTTTAATAGAATATTACAGGGGCACTTGGACTTTCAGAGCCAGCCTCATTTTAATCGATTAAAACTGGGTTTAATCGATTAAAACAGCTTGTGGATGATTCTCAACAGTAAATAAATCAAATATAAATTACAAGAATCAACCCTAATACATATTTGAGCACTATTACATCAACTTTGATTATTATAAAAGCTTTATAAAATACAGAGATCTTGAATTTGTCTTTATGGATCTTGACTTGTGCAAATTTGTTCATCATCAAAACTTCATCGTTGATTTTTGCTAACAGAAGAGAGAGTATTTGCTTCGTTCCTGCCAAAGATACAAACCCTAGGACGTCCTAAAGCTTATATACTATTCTAAAAATAAAGAAAAATTAGGCCCAAGCCCATAAAAGTGCCGCTCAGCGGTAAACTACCGCTCAGCGGTAAACTACCGCTCAGCGGTAAGTGCGTGAGTTAGTTTCTTCCCCTCAGCGGCCATTTTGCCCCTCAGCGGATCCACCGTGATCTCTTGAGTGCCGCTCAGCGGTAAACTGCCGTTGAGCGGTAGTTGCGGCTTCTTCTTTTGCACTTTTTGATGTCTTTTCTAATTCCATCTCTCTCCTTCTTCACTTTTTTCACCAAATTCACCTTAAAACCTACACAAAGACACTGAAATCAAGCATAAACCTGTCCAGCTCTCTTATTTCTTAAAATATGAACAAAAGTATGATTTCAAGCTAGTTTCTAAGTGTTAAAGGTTGCTTTTAGTATCAATTTTAAGCATGAAAATAACAATTTTCAACTGTTATCACAACCCCAAACCTAGAACTTTGCTTCTCCTCAAGCAAACAAGATGTAACTCAATCTTCTACCAATTCATATAATGGTTCACTCATTCAAAAATCTTCTTTTCATGATAAGTAAAGACTTCAATCAAACTTATGACCAAGATTTCAATCAAGACGTGCACATGCTTTGGTGTTCACAAAGTTACTTAATATTCAACAAATGCTATTTTTCATGAATGATCAATCAATTAAGCATGGATGTTCATGTGCTCATGGAATATTTCCTCACTAGGTAAAGTGTTTCACTCAAACACAAGTGTATAAGAGGTAATCACTCATTCACTCCCCTATTACAATGTCACATGAATCAACTTTGCCTTTCATTTAACCACAATAAAAAACATTCACAAGCGTGCATCATCACAAGGACTTTTCAATGGCTTATAACGTGGCTGGGCTAACAAGAAAATTGGTTTTTTTGGATCACAAAATCCTTGAGTTAAGAGAATCATAACAACACAATTATTCTTATTTTTCCCAACTTTCTTTTGCATTGAGCTTTGCCTTTTTCTTTTCTTTTCTTTTCTTTTTCTTTTCTTTTCACGTTCTTATTTCTTAGCTCAATGCTTTTCCTTTTTCTTTTTCATGCTTTCCCAATAACCCCAAACTTAAACATTTATCAATACCACACAAGATTTTCTACTTAACTCAAGGTAAAGAGTTTCAACAAGGGTTTTCAATTTATGTTCAAGGCTAAGGGTTCAAAGGATAGAACACAAAGTGTTCTCTTTTAGTGGGCTAACTATATGAATTTAGCCAATAAAAAAGGTTCCAACAAATGGCCTTGATCATATGATGCAAAACAAGCAATTGATTCAATCATAGAAAACCTGGGCAAAATCATTCATGCTTTCAAAGTAATAGCATTCAATCAATAAAAACTCTGGAGCTCAAAACCTCACATATAAGCTCATTCACATTTGACATACATATCCTACTTAATCTCACAATCACAATCACAATATCTTGCATTTGTTCACAAAGTTTGTGAATCACCTGTATAAGCATTTAATGTGCACATCTCAACATCAATCAATCTCAAAATATCATCAAGCATTACTTATCAAACAATCACAGTCAGAAGCAAACCATCATAACAAACCAAGTTTTCAATTGAGTACATCAACCCTATTCTAAAACAAAATTACTTACAGTACATTGGGTTGCCTCCCAGTAAGCGCTTGTTTAACGTCACGAACCTGACCCAAAACTTCAAGGATCAACCAACTGCATCATTGTGGACAAGTGTTGCACTTCTCCCCTTAAATAAGGCTTGAGACGTTGACCATTCACCACCCAACTTTTCTGTGGATCATCAGCAGCTGGATTAAATATTTCAATTGCTCCATGTGGGTGCACTTCTTTTACTACAAATGGTCCTGACCATTTTGACTTCAGTTTCCCAGGGAATATCTTCAATCTTGAATTGAATAATAGTACCTGTTGTCCTGGATTGAAAACTTTATTCACTAACTTCCTGTCATGATAAAATTTGATCCTATCTTTGTAAGCCTTGGATGAATCATATGCATGTAATCGCATTTCTTCAAGCTCCAAAATCTGCCTTCTGCGTGTGCATTGAGTTTCATAAGGATCAAAATTCAAGAATTTCAAAGCCCACAACGCTCTATGCTCCAATTCTACTGGCAAATGACATGCTTTCCCATAGACTAATTGAAATGGTGATAATCCCATAGACGTCTTCATTGCCGTCCTATAAGCCCAAAGAGCATCATCCAATTTGAGTGACCAATCCTTTCTTGATGAAGTCACTGTTTTTTCCAGGATCCTTTTTATTTCCCTGTTAGATACCTCAGCTTGTCCATTGGTTTGTGGATGATAAGGTGCAGCTACCTTATGTTTCACTCCATAATGTTTAAGTACTTTTTCTAGCTGCTAATTGCAAAAATGAGATCCTCCATCACTTATCAACACTCTTGGAGTGCCAAAACGTGAAAATATCTGCTTCTTCAAGAATTTAATTACCGTGCTAGCATCATTTTTAGGACAAGCTAATGCTTCCACCCATTTACTCACATAATCCACTGCTACCAAAATATATTCATTGTTGAAAGATGGAGGAAAGGGTCCCACAAAGTCAATACCCCAGCAATCAAAAAACCTCAACCTCTAAAATGCCTTATAATGGCATCTCATGACGTTTAGTGATCGTCACTGCTCTTTGACATTTATCACAATTTCTAGCATGATTATGGGCATCTTTAAATAAAGTTGGCCAATAAAACCCTGATTGAAGGACTTTTGCTGCTGTTCTTTCTCCATTAAAATGTCCTCCATAAGGTGAATCATGACAATGCCAGAGAATTCCTTCTGCTTCTTCATTTGTCACACATCTCCTCAGAAGATTATCTGCTCCAATCTTGAACAAATAAGGATCATCCCAGACAAACTGCTTGGCATCATGCAAAAGTTTTTTTCTTTGTTGCCAAGTTAAGTCTTCTAGCATGACCCTTGCAGCTTTGAAATTAGTCATATCAGCAAACCATGGCCTCTGCTGAATATACATGAGTGTTTCATCTGAAAAAGACTCCCAGATTTCGGATTCCTTGCTAGTGACCTCATTGTTGACTAACCATGACAAATGATCAGCAATCAAGTTCTCACTTCCTTTCTTATCACGGATTTCTACATCAAATTCTTGCAACAGTAGTACCCATCTAATCATACGTGGCTTAGAATCTGGCTTTGTCAATAAATATTTGATAGTTGCATGATCTGTATAGACAATCACCTTAGATCCAATAAGATAAGATCTAAATTTCTCTAAAGCATACACTATAGCCAGAAATTCTTTCTCTGTGGTAGCATAATTCAGTTGAGCATCATTGAAAACTTTGCTAGCATAATAAATTGGATGAAACTTTTGTTCCTTTCGTTGGCCAAGAACAACTCCTATTGCATAATCACTTGCATCACACATTAATTCAAAATTTTGATTCCAATCTGGCGCTACAATTACTGGAGCTGACACTAATTTACTCTTCAATATGTCAAAAGCTTTCAAACAGTCTTTATTCATCACAAAAGGAGCATCCTTCATCAAAAGATTACTCAATGGTTTAGCAATTTTTGAGAAATCTTTAATGAATCTTCTATAAAACCCAGCATGACCAAGAAAGCTCCTAATCCCCCTTACATTTGTTGGTGGAGGCAGTTTCTCAATGACTTCTACTTTAGCTTTATCTACCTCAATTCCTTTAGCAGAAATTTTATGTCCCAGCACAATTCCTTCAGTTACCATGAAATGACATTTCTCCCAATTAAGAACAAGATTTGTCTGAACACATCTTTTAAGACCAGTGTTCAAATTAGCCAAACATCTTTGGAAAGAATTTCCAAAAACGGAAAAATCATCCATGAATACTTCAATGCATTTTTCTAAGAGATCTACAAAAATTGCCTGCATACACCTTTGAAATGTACATGGAGCATTACATAATCCAAATGGCATCTTTCTATAAGAAAAAATACCAAAAGGACAAGTAAAAGTCGTCTTCTCTTGGTCTTTTGGATCTACCACAATTTGATTGTATCCAGAATATCCATCTAGAAAACAATAGAAAGCTTGACCTGATAATCTTTCTAACATCTGGTCCATGAAAGGAAGAGGAAAATGATCCTTTCTAGTAGCTTTATTCAGCTTCCTGTAATCAATGCACATACGCCAGCCAGTAACGGTACGAGAGGAATAAGTTCATTTTTATCATTATGAATTACTGTCATCCCACCTTTCTTTGGAACCACCTGTACTGGACTCACCCATTCACTATCAGAGATTGGATAGATGATACCAGCTTCTAACAGTTTCAACACTTCTTTTCTAACCACCTCCTTCATTACAGGATTTAACCTTCTCTGTGGTTGAGCACTTGGTTTATAATCCTCTTCCATAAAAATCTTATGCATGCAATAAGTTGGGCTAATACCGTTAAGATCTGATATTGACCACCCAATTGCTTCTTTGTTGGCTTTCAGAATTTCTATCAACTGCTCTTCTTCTTGTAGAGATAAAGAGTTATTGATGATGACTGGCTTTGTTCCATCTTCTTCTAGAAAAACATATTTCAGATGTGATGGTAATCTTTTTAATTCTGGCGTCTTTGCTTTGACTTCTTCTTCCTTATCAATTATTTCAAATATTGGATCTTCCACTGGACTCTTTTTCAATGTTTCCAAGTCCATCAAACATTCATCAATTAATTTCTCTTCTTCTTCATCTAAATCTTCACAAGCATCAGTGAGAGTTTTCTCTAATGGAGAAATATTTCGCACCATCCTTTCTTGCACCATACAAACTTCATCAAGTTCATCAAATTGAAAACATGTTTTGTCATCATTTGGATATGTCATGGCCTTGGATACGTCAAAAGTGACTTCTTCATCATCAACTCTCAATTTAAGCTTACCATTCTCTACATCAATTAAAAATCTAGTAGTCTTCATAAAAGGTCTCCCAAGAATGAGAGGTACATCACTATTTCCTTCCATCTCCATCACAATAAAATCCACTGGGAATACAAATTTATCAACCTTCACTAGAACATCTTCAACCACTCCATATGGATATTTAAGAGACTTGTCCGCCAGTTGAAAAGCCATTCTGGTTGGTTTGATTTCCAAACCTTGAATTGTTTTGCACATGGAAAGCTTCTTGGATCTTTAAGTTTAGGAGGTAATTTTTGTATGATTGCACTACAGTTACCCTGTACATTGATAGTTTCCTTTTCAGTGTACTTGTTTTTCTTTGTAAGAAGTTCCTTCAAAAACTTTGCATACGATGGCATCTGTTGCAATGCTTCAGAGAATGGTATAGTGATCTCCAGCTTCTTAAACAACTCCATGAATCTTTCCAACTGTTTTTCTTTCTTCTTCCTTGAATAATTCTTTGGATAAGGAAGTGGCTTTTCACACTCTTTTTCTTTTTGTCTCTCTTCTCTCTCTTTTTTTTCTCTCTTCTCTCTCTTTTTTTTCTCTCTTCTCATCTTCTTCTTTTTTCTTTTTCTCTCTCTCAACTCTTTCTTTCCACTCACATGTTTCTTTTTCACTCTCACTCTCATTTTCTTTCTCCTCTCTTTCTTTTTTTCTCTTCTCTAACACTTTACCACTTCTGGTCACAACAGTTTTACACTCCTTTCTGATATAACCATTTTTCATCTTGTCAACTATTCGCTCAATATAACTCTTCATATTTTTAAATGCAGCATCCACATTCTGACAATAAGATGCATTCGTCTTCAAGAATCTTTGGAAAGTCTCGTCAAGTTTTGTTGTCTTCTCAGATGGAGTAGATTGCATTTTCCATTTTTGTTGTTGCCCTTGAACCATTGAGACCTATTGTATTTCTTGTGGTAATTGAGAAAGCTTCATAATTACTTCTTCCAACTGTTGAGAAATAATTTTATTTTGAATAAGCAACGCATCATTTGTTTGTAATTGTAGAACTCCTTTTTGTTGCATAGGAGCTCCTCTTTCACTGTTTAGCTCGTTATCACTAGTAGCCATATTTTCAATGATTTTTGTTGCTTCCTCTGAAGTTTTCCATTTGATGTTTCCTCCTGCTGAGGCATCAAGCATCATCTTGGTTTGTGAAGCAAGACCTCCAAGGAAGGTTAGGACTACTTCCACTTCATCGAATCCATGCGTGGGTGTTTTTCTTAACAAGCTTTTATATCTATCCCATGCATGACCCAGTGATTCCTCCATGCCTTGCCTGAATGAAGAAATCTCTTGCTTTCCTTTATTCACCTTTGATTGTGGGAAGTATTTATTTAGAAACTTTGTTACCACTGCTTCCCACTCTGTGAAGCTTCCCTCTGGAAAAGAATTTAACCAAAGCTTAGCATTGCCTCCTAATGAGAAGGGAAACTAGCTAAGTTTGATCTCTTCATCTGGAACCCCATTGATTTTCACTGTGTTGTAGATCTCATTAAATGTGGTGAGGTGCTCATATGGGCTTTCGTGAGATAACCCATTGAATTGATTGCTTTTCACCAGTTGGATCAACGCTGGTTTGACCTCCATGTTAGTTGCATTGACTCTTGGTCTAGCTATACTGTTAAAATGCTGAGGTCCAGCTGTATTTGTGTAATCAGAAAGAGTTCTTCTGATATTATTGTTCTCCATGTTCTCTGTGCTATGGTCAGAACCTTGGGCTGATGGTTGCAACAGAGTTTCCGGAGGAGGGAAAAGTTCTCTAGATGTACGAATTCTTCTCCTCCGTCTATTCTCGTCTACACCTTCAAGAATTACCTCCTGCATACACAAGAAAACAAAACCCTAGAAAATTGGTTAGCACAAAAAGATATAAGAGAAGATATAAGATTCAGAGACTAAAATAAAATAAAATAAAATAAAATAAAATAAAATAAAAACCAAAAAATAAAAACAGAAAATAAGAACAGAAATTCAAAATTCAAGTCAAAGATAATCAATAATCACACAAATTAACTAGTTCAACCACGAGTCCCCAACAACGGCACCAAAAACTTGATGACAAATTTATGAACACCGAAAAACGGCGCCACAAACTTGTTTAACAATCGGCAAGTGTGACAGAATCGTTTCAAGTAATAAAACTCGGTAAGACCAATTATCGCTCTCCCAAAGGACTCACGGCCTAGTTTAGTTATGTGATTTGTTGATTATTTAAGACTTAAGAACAAAATAATTGGAGTTTAATATGCAAAAGACAAAAAATAAACATGTATGCATGAATTTGATCAATGGCGAAAACAAAATACAAACACTTCAATGAAATAGATGGATGAGTATGTTGTTGGGGTTATCAATTTCATCTTATCCACTCTCATATATTTTAGGAATTCAACATTCTTTTAATCAATTGTTAATGCCACTCTCTAAATCACCTTGCAAGAAGGCCTATCCTTAATTACGAGTTCATACAATTCCTAGCATTCCTAGTAATTAGTTCTTAAGTGCAGGAGCTTAACGGCAACCAATATACTATTGGGAGAAATTCCCCGGATCTAGATTTCCCTGTATGTTCCCATATCGACAAAATCAATGATCATGGCATTGAATGAGTTAAACAAAGCAAGCATTAAGCAAAGAGGAAAAACCCTAACTAATGATGAAAGAAAGCATAGGTCTTAAAAGTAAGATGTAAAAACAAATTCCATATATGAGAGTTTCACAAGACTACATTGATTCCCCAACAACAATACAAGGTTTAGTTCACCATATTCATGGTGAAACTAGATGAATAATAATGGAAGAATGAAAGATAACACCCTAAAAAGGTGAAGAGGTAGCCTGAGCATCCAAGATCCTTCTTCAAAGGGGTGGAACAGAGAGTATTTGCTTCGTCTCTGCCAAAGATACAAAACCTAGGACGTCCTAAAGCTTATATACTATTCTAAAAATACAGAAAAATTAGGCCCAAGCCCATAAAAGTGCCGCTCAGCGGTAAACTGCCGCTCAGCGGTAAGTGCGTAAGTTGGTTTCTTCCCCTCAACGGCCATTTTGCCCCTCAGCGGATCCACCGTGATCTCTTGAGTGCCGCTCAGCGGTAAACTGCCGCTCAGCGGTAGTTGCGGCTTCTTCTTTTGCACTTTTTGATGTCTTTTCTGATTCCATCTCTCTCCTTCTTCACTTCTTTCACCAAATTCACCTTAAAACCTGCACAAAAGCACTGAGATCAAGCATAAACCTGTCCAGCTCTCTTATTTCTGAAAATATGAACAAAAGCATGATTTCAAGCTAGTTTCTAAGTGTTAAAGGTTGCTTTTAGTATCAATTTTAAGCATTAAAATAACAGTTTTTCAACTGTTATCACTTTTCACTTGAGAAACCATTCCCAACTTAATCCCCACTTTTATTCATTGAGCTTTTCCTTATCCATCTATTCCGTTTTCTCATTTCTTTTCTTTTGCTTTTCTCAATGCTCTTTTTCTTTTTCATTAATTTTTCTGGAATTCTTTCCAATTTCCTAACAACCCCAAACTTTCAACCATTCTCTTATACCATACAATCATACTCAACTCAACTTAAGGCAACAATTTCAAGATATTTTTTTTTTACATATTCATCTCAAGGTTCAAAGGATAGAACAAAAATTATTCTTTATTGGGATAACATATTGGCATTGGCTTACATGGGATAAGAACATATGGCCTTGATCATTTGTAATAAGCAAGCAAGTGGTTCAACATAGAAAATCAGGCAAAATCACTTATGATTCCAAAGCAATAGCATCCACAAAAACTCTGGAGTTCAACCTCTCCCTAGTTAACGCAAGTTCCATTATTATTATAACAATCCTGCCTAACACGTCAATCACAATCATTGAAATCATGCATCGTTAAACAATTAAGAGCAACCACCTCTCTTAAGGGCTAAACCAAGCATTATCTCAACATCAATCACAATCAATCAAGCAACACACAACAATATTACTCATCAAAGAATTTATCACATAATCAAACCATTGCAGCACTATTCATTTAAACCAAGTACATCACCACACTAACACAAAATTAAAACAATCATAAACTAAAGAAAGTAAAACATCATGTTCTAATATCATCCTAGCATCCATCAGTAGATGCTATCATCTGAATCATCAACCTCTGCTGTCATCTGAGTCTTCAACATCCTCATCATCTTCCTCCCCATCTTCATCTTCATCTTCGTCTTCATCTTCCTCCATAATAGAAGCTCCAGATGTTCCAGCTCTTCCTCTAGGTTGGGTGATAACAATTGAAAAACTGTTATTTTCATGCTTAAAATTGATATTAAAAGCAACCTTTAACACTTAGAAACTAGCTTGAAATCATGCTTTTGGTTATATTTTTAGAAATAAGAGAGCAAGACAGGTTTATGCTTGATTTTAGTGTTTTTATGCAGGTTTTAAGGTGAATTTGGTGAAAGAAGTGAAGAAGGATAGAGATGGAATCAGAAAAGACATCAAAAAGTGCAAAAGGAGAAGCCGCAAGTACCGCTCAGCAGCAGTTTACCGCTGAGCGGCACTTAGAAACCCACGTTGGCTCCGCTGAGGGGTGAAGAGGCCGCTGAGGGGAGAAAAACAACTCACGCACTTACCGCTGAGCGGCAGTTTACCGCTGAGCGGCAGTTTACCGCTGAGCGGCAGTTTACCGCTGAGCGGCACTTTTATGGGCTTGGGCCTAATTTTTCTGTATTTTTAGAATAGTATATAAGCTTTAGGACGTCCTAAGGTTTGTATCTTTGGCAGAGACGAAGCAAATACTCTCTTTTCCAACCCTTTGAAGGAAGATCTTGGATGCTCAGGCTACCTCTTCACATTTTTAGGGTTTTATCTTTCATTCTTCCATTAATATTTATCTAGTTTCACCATGAATATGGTGAACTAAACCTTGTATTGTTGTTGGGGAATCAATGTAGTCTTGTGAAACTCTCATATATGGAATTTGTTTTAACATCTTATTTTTAAGACTTATGCTTTCTTTCATCATTAGTTAGGGTTTTTCCTCTTTGCGTAATGCTTGCTTTGTTTAACTCATTCATTGCCATGATATTGATTTTGTCGATATGGGAACGTACGGGGAAATCTAGATCCGTGGAAATTCTCCCAATAGCATATTGGTTGCCTTTAAGCTCCTGCACTTCAGAACTAATTACTAGGAATGCTAGGAATTGTATGAACTCGTAATTAAGGATAGGCCTTCTTGCAAGGTGTTTAGAGAGTGGCATTAACAATTGATGAAAAGAATGTTGAATTCCTAAAGTATATGAGAGTGGATAAGATGAAATTGATAACTCCAACAACATACTCATCCATATAATTCATTAAAGTGTTTGTATTCTGTCTTTTCCATTGATCAAATTCATGCATACATATTTAAATTACTGTCTTTTGCATTAAAACCTACAATCAATTTGTTCTTAAGTCTTAAATAATCAACAAATCACATAACTAAATTAGGCCGTGAGTCCTTTGGGAGAACGATACTTGGTCTTACCGAGTTTTATTACTTGAAACGATTCTGTCACACTTGCCGATTGTTAAACAAGCTTGTGGCGTCGTTTTTCGGTGTTCATAAATTTGTCATCATTGGGCCTGATCACTTGGCCACGCAACATAAGCTAGAAAGTCTTCTTGAGACATAAACTGACGATCCGAAAAAGCAGATGTCATGCTCCTCAATAATGCCTGTTCACCTCTGTATAGTGCCTCCATCTTGGCATCCACTAATGCCATATACATGTCTCTCATCTGGAAAGGATCAGCATCCTGAGGCTGATGTTGGGCCTAATGAGGTCTCCTATGGACCCTAGGAGGCTGAGATGCTGGCACCGACTATCCCTCTTCATCTAGCATGCAGTACTAGGTATAGTAGGAGGCAGACATCTATGTGTGGTGAATAGATATGTTCACACCTGCTAACTCACAAAGATGTGTAATGAGAGATGGGTTCCCCTAAGGAGATTTATTACTTGCAGTATGGGCACATTGTTTGATTTCATTGGCTATAATCTACCCCACATTAATGTTCAACCTTATGAGGACACAATAGACAAAGACAACTCTATGTGTGGTGATATCTGACAGATGAGAGTAGGGTTGAATATTGGCATGTGTGAATGCCATCCAGTATGTAGTCAAGGGGGTAAGTAATGACTTCTTGATATGAATAGGCACATCCTGCCTATTCCTATGAAAATAACCCCCCTGGGACGGACAAGGTCATCTCCACTTCAGCATAGTTGATATCTTCCTCAATTGAAGAAGCAAACTGACATTGTTCTCTTGTTCATTTAGTGCCTAGGAAAGTGTTGATGGTGCCAACATCATAAGGGATCCTTTTGCCCCTAACATAGCTCATATACATCTCTCGGTCAACACCAAAGGACCTTAAATTAGTGTATACCTCTTTCACCACTACAATGTTGGCAAGTGCAGGATATGAAGCCACCTGCTCCCATTATCTTCTTCCTAACTCCCTCTCAAATTGAGGAGCCATGAGAGGTATCAACCCAACCTTCCTCTTCATTAGTAACCTACAGTTTTGAACCGTTTCAAAATGTCTTTCATGCATATGTGAGAGGAACTTGTTGGAATATGCTTGTTCTTTCCTCTGCTTCCCTCTCTCTGTTTATGCAGTAGTAATTTTTATACATTTAGAACCTGATGCTGAGGCCATATCTGCACCACAAATATACACAACACAAAATACTAATGAGTAAGCCACATAACAATCCAATTATACCAATTACTCATCCAAGGTCATAGATATGCTTTCATATGCCAAAACATAATTCCTACTCCCAAATGAATCAACAGAGACCATCAAGCATAGGCCTCTGAATATTAAAGCACAAATCAAACAATCACATAATCATCTTTGCCAATGCTAGGCGTCCCTCACAAAGGGCCCTCAGTGCCACCTGCACTCGAACAGAATCCCAAAATCAGAGCACACACAGAATCGTCGTTGCTGAGCGCTACTCAGGGGGCCCTCACCGTCATGATAGAAAACTTAACATGGTGTTTTAACGATTCTTTCATTCAATGTCATCCTTTACTAAAAAATTATCAGTCAAACTCCATCCCAATCAGTCCAAACAACAGTAACAACATTATCAACAAATCAAAGACTTTAAGAACAAAATGAAAATGCCTACTTGAATGGAGATGAAAAGCTTGAAAGATGCACAAGAGAGTTGGAAAACTTAGGGCTTGGTTAGATAAGAGTAGAAACAACTTAAAAACACCCCAAATCTGAAGTATGTAAGCAAATATGAGTGAAAGGAATGATCTTTGGTTGTGGGAAAGTGAAGAATGGGGTTGACTCATGAGCAAAGGTAAGCTGGAATTTCATTTCTGCCGCAATTAGACTAAGCTCAAAAGTCCCCTCAAAAGGGGGAAGAGGTCTCTTATTTATAGGAAGATAAGAGCCTCAAATATGAAATGAAATTCAATCCAAAAGCAAATGAAATTAAAGAAAAAGGAGCCAATTTGCTTAAGCTTCAAACATGCCTCATTCCAACTCAGTAGCACACGTGAAACAACACCAATTCTGAAACGCTGAGCTAACTAGGTTATTGGCGGAGCTTTTTGATAGCTTTTGGCAGCAAGCTTCTCCCTCCAATTCTCTCTTTTCACGTGCTCAAATGTTATGCTGGCAGCTGCTCCCTCCAATTTTATTAATCCTACAAAGCACATATAAACATATTAAAGAGAATCTTACTAAGACTTAGAGAAAGAAAATTAAGGAAGAGTCTTTAACAATTCTTCTTCACTTCCCTTTCTTAGCCTTAGCTTAAGTTGATACTCCTTTGAATGGAATGCCCTAAATGGGTTTCCATCAGCTTTCTTCGCCGAGACATCGGGATTAAAGTAATTTAGAAAGTGGCATCAGCATCAATGAAAAGAATGATGAATTCCTAAATACAAGAGAATGGATAGGATGAAATTGATAAACCCCAACAACATATTCATCCATATATTTCAATTCACGTGTTTTGTTTCTTCTTGCCCATTGATCATCACATGCATACATATTTACTTTTCAGTCCTTTGCATTTGAAACTTACAATAATTTGTTCACAAGTCTTAATTAATCAATAAATCACATAATTGTCTAGGTCGTGAGTCCTTTGGGAGAATGATACTTGGTCTTACCAGGTTTATTACTTGATACGATTCGGTTACACATGTCGAGGGTTAACAAGTTTTTGACTCCGTTTTCGGGGATTGAAAATTTGTTCATCAGATATCGACATCCATTTTCCCTTAAACAGATGTTGACATCCACCGACAGATGGTCACATCCGTTTAGAGATTATACAATTACTTTTTTAGGGTTTATTACGCACCCTGACGATGAATCCTTCAAGCACCACCACACTGATGACAAATTTATGAACACCAAAAAACGGCGCCACAAACATGTTTGACAATCGGCAAGTGTGACCGAATCGTTTCAAGTAATAAAACTCGGTAAGACCAAGTATCGTTCTCCCAAAGGACTCACGGCCTAGTTTAGTTATGTGATTTGTTGATTATTTAAGACTTAAGAACAAAATTGATTATAGTTTATATGCAAAAGACAGTAAATAAACATGTATGCATGAATTTGATCAATGGCGAAAATAAAATACAAACACTTCAATGAAATAGATGGATGAGTATGTTGTTGGGGTTATCAATTTCATCTTATCCACTCTCATATATCTTATGAATTCAACATTCTTTTCATCAATTGTTAATGCCACTCTCTAAATCACCTTGCAAGAAGGCTTATCCTTAATTACGAGTTCATACAATTCCTAGCATTTGATGAATCAATATTTTCTACATTTCACTTAGTTTATTGTGCTAAAATTAATGAGGGAATTGTGCTTAATTGTCCAGTATTTTCCCGTTTTTACTAATTGTGCTTAAATTAACCAGTAATTCTTATTTTAACTAATTTGAATTATCTGAGCTAATTAATTGTATTAGTAATTGCAGGAAAAATATTGAATAATATTTTGGAACATTTGAAAGAGCATTTTGTACACCGAATTGGCTAAATCAGTAGAAGAGAGCAACTTAATTCTTTGATGGTTTCCTAATGCATCTCACGGCCATGATTGAGTGTGTACGTTGGAAGTGGCAACCAATGTTTCCTTTATTTTAATATTGTGGATAGACATTACGTGTGAAGTGGAGCACAAAAGGAGTAATGTTCGGCACCTAATACATGAAAGCCTTTGGTTTTATTTTATTTTATCATTATGAAGGACAAGAAGGAAGTGTATTACGGCTGCAACATTATAGTGGAGGCTGT
The DNA here is from genome assembly GCA_034642375.1 of Vigna nakashimae. Classification (NCBI taxonomy): domain Eukaryota; kingdom Viridiplantae; phylum Streptophyta; class Magnoliopsida; order Fabales; family Fabaceae; genus Vigna; species Vigna nakashimae. Next base: position 29,811,567 of record CM067765.1, read on the forward strand.
TCTGGAAAAGTGATTCACGGCCTAAGACAAAATGGAGAAATTTCCTAGAAAGTGGGAGCCACCACCTATTGAAAGTCACGGTTTTGAGTGGGAGAAAGCACATCTCATCTTTATGTGTTATATGGTGATTTATTTTGTTTATGGCACATTTTTCTTTACTACTTTCACGTGGAGGTGGCTGGAAGAAACACATCACACGTCAATTACACAAAGAGAATCTCCTTTCCGTAAAGCACACATCACTCACGGTTTTGATTCAGCGTTTAGTTTGCTTGGCAAAACTCATAACGAGCATCTGATTGTGAGTGCACGGTTACATTCAAACAACAAATGATGGAAGGAGCAGTACACGGCCAGGGGCAGTCTTCAACCGTCCATTAGCACCAACCAGCAGCCACCATCTTCACTCCGTCCAGCCATGGCAGCGTTGATGTGTGAGCTAAACGTCCAGCGTCACACTCTCCAGCTTAACCCAGCAACCACCGGAAGCACATAGCCTTCATGTCCAGCAAGCTTTGGAGCTTCATTATGGAAGATAAGAAGTGGTAGCAGAACGTTACTGCCCACACGGTCCAGCTACATCCAGCAGCTTGGAGGTGCACGGTGATGGCTGGAAACTAGGAGGAGAAGTAGCAACACACACAATCCAGTAGCTTGAAGAGAAGATGCACACATGTTGTTGAAGTGGAGTCCAGCAAGTGCAGCGAGGTTGCAGCCATGGGAGGCCAACACAACCACATCCACAACCCAGAGAAGAACACGGCCAGAAACATTTCACGGCCAGCCTTCACACAGCTTCATCCAGCGGGTTGTTGCTTCCAGCAAAGAAGCTTCACGGTATAACAGCCACCACGGAAGCCAGCAACAAGAAGCCAACACAGCAGCTCCACCCGTCATGCAGCACAGCACCATTCCAGCACGTCCAAGGGAGCTTCACGGGAATGAAAAGAATGTCACTGTCTTAGCATATTCACGTGAAAAGGGAGAAGAGTGCTTGGGTGGAATGTCCATAAAAAGTGATTGAAGAAGACAAATTGGCAAAAGAGAGGCTCACGGGTTCAGACAAATTGGCAATATAAAAGGGCAGCGGCAGAGAAGAGGAGATTGGAGATTAGAATTAAAGTAGGAGTAGTTTAGGAACTCACGTCTCGGAGGAGGCTCTTGCCTCTTCCTCTTCCAAACTCTCTGTAATTTAATTTCAACAGTGCCAAAAGCCAAGTTTTCATTTTTGAATGTGTCACTCTTGATCGTTTCCTTTTTAATTGTACTGTCCAGAATTTTAATTTAATGTTTAATCTTTGATGAATTTTATTTTCATGTTAAATGTTTTAAATTTTACTTTCTTTTATATTTTTACCGTTTACTATTTTCTAAAACGTTAAAATTCTGTCAATGTATTTTTATGTTCGTTTTAATTTCAAACGTCATTTTACCATTTATTGTTTTCTGCATCGTTTAATTTTACCGTTTTTGCATATTTACTGTTATGTTTTTACCATCTTTTACCGTTCAGTTTTTATTGTCTTTAAAGTTTATTACAGTATTTTTAAATTCTGTCTCGTTTAAATTCCAGTCCACTTTAATTTTACTGCACAAAACCATATCACAAAACCCCCCCACTACGTGTTTAATCTAAGACCGAACCACAAATATTGGTCCTTGTGAGACGACCTAGGAGTCACTTCCTAGTAAATATACTGCATTATTTTCGTGCAATCAACACTTTTGTGAGCGGTGCGACCCGTTCATCAAAATGGCGCCGTTGCCGGGGACCAATGGAGGTTTGGTTTTAGATTTTTGTTGTATAAAGTTTTGTTCTGTTAATATGTTTGTTTTGTGTGTTTTGTCTTGTATATTTTTGCAGGCGATAACGACACCTTCAACAAATTTTGGCGGCGTTGTCACTTCAGTTCCAGGTTTTTCGTTTTAGATTTTTGCTGTGTTTTTCGATTATGTTGTGTTAATATATGTTTTGTCTTTTATATTTTATTGTGTTGTGTTCTGTATTTAGTTGCTATATTTAAAAAAAAAATATTTTTTACTATTGATGTTCTGTCTTGTGTGTGCTTGTATAGCATGTATAAATGTGTTTTGTTTTATCTGATTCGTAATTTTTAGTTTTTAGTTTTTTACTTTTTATTTTCCATGTCTACCTATTTTGATGTGAATAGTGCTTATTCTGCGAGTGCCTATAATCATGATTCTCCTTCTGCTTGGTACTCTGAATTTAATTCTGCTGAATTTTATGATGAGAATTATATGGATCATCCTCAAATTCCTGAGAGCTCTCTTTGGGAGCCAGTTCCACAATATGAGAGTCAGTAGTATGATTCTCCTATTCAAATAACTCCTCAGCCTTCTACTTCTGAACCTACATTAAAGGAGTTACTAGAGCAGATGACAATGCAGAACATTCAGTTTCAGAAAGGGAACATGCAGTTCAAGCAAGAGAGCATGGAGTTCCAGCAGGAAACTCAAGCTGCCATACAGAATCTGAGTGATCAGATCAGGCAGATGGCCACTCTTGTACCTGAGGAGATTGATGAAAATTTTGGGGACCCGGCAGTAGTAAGCAGTAATCCTGAACCAGGTAGACCACCTTCACCTTCCCACACTCTAGAAATCTTCAAGGAAGAGGAGGTAAGCATACCACAATTTGATTATTATGTTGATTGTGATGATGATCGGTATGCTAATGACTATATTCTTGCTGAGTCTGATTTTAATTTTTCCTCTGTGCATGATGAGAACCGCTTTTTACTATCACATTTGAATGGTTATTCTTCATGCACTGAACATGAATCTGAGTCTATGATTAATATTGCATGCAATTTAGAAATTGATTCATGTTATGAGGATTTATCTAAGGCTCAGTATGATGAATTGGGATGGGGTGTTATACCTCTGCATGAAATTTCTGCAGTGCCACATTGCACTAACCATGTTGCAGGAGGTACATATAAATTTGATTAGCATGCACCCACGCTGGAAGACAAAGGTGCCAGTACATACAACAGTTCGAAGATCAAAAGGCACCTACTGAATCTGCTCAGTAACAATATTTGCTGTTTAGATCCGGCGGTGGAGGACATTTCACTGCTTGATCAAATCTGGAGGATGAAGCAGTTCGTCCTCAACAATTTCATGCTGGATCCTGAAGAAGACATCTCCCTACAAATCCAAAATTGGCAACTGCCACCCTGACCAGGGAAGTTTTCTTTTTCTTTCTTCCCAGTTTTCATATTTTTAGTGCACTTGTCCTTTATCTGTTTGTTGTTTTAGTTTATGATCTTATGCTTAGAAAACATTTAGGACAGTGTAGTTTAAGTATGGTCTCGGGAAGATTCTGATTTTTAAGTTTGTTTTTCCTTTTCTTTTTTAGTTTTCGAATCATTATTATTATTTAAAAAAAAAACAATTTAAAAAAATGTGTTCTGTGTTTTATTTGCTTCGTGATTTTTAGTGTTTGTACTAAAAAGAAAAAAATTCGAAAAAAATAAAAAATAAAAAAAAATATAAAAAATAAAAATAAAAATTTGTGTTGTGTTTCAAGTATGTTATTTTGTTAATGTATGTTTTGTAAATATATGTTTTGTCTGCTGTTTTTGACATTTGTGTTCTTTTTGCTTTGATATTTTGTGTTCGTTATTTGGTATTTTGTTTCGTTAATATGTGTTCTGTTTTTATTTATTTATTTAGTTTTTGTTAAAACATAAAAAATCAACAGAGGGCAAAATTGTAGTAAAAGGCAGATAGGTGTAATTTGAGCTGAAACTATCTGAGTGCTTTTATTGAAATAACCAAGTTCACCGATAACATGCTGTCTTACTCTGTTAATTATAGATAATAATAAAAAAAAAAAAAAAACAAACATAAGCGTAATAATGATGTTCGGGGGTCGATCATGTCTGATCGTTAATATTACACACCATAATAAATAAAAACAAAAACAACATAAAAAAAAAAATTAAAAACAAAAAAAAAAAAAACATAAGTGTTCATATTACAGTCCTCATTAATATTCTGGCCACGCTCGGCCAGCAAAAACATATAAAAAAAAAAAAAAAACATAAAACATCAAAACTGGAAGAATTCTCGAGCTGGTTGTGGTGGTCTAAGGGAGAGCTCCGTTGAGGGAGCTCTGGTTCGAAAAGTCACGAGCGGAGGCTTTGGTGGAGGAATTTCTCGTTCATTTCTGTCGTCATCGATAATGATCGGAACTGGAAACAAATTCAGCAGCCTCGGTGCCCTCATTATCACCCAGTTGTTTTCTTTCAAACAAAAAATAAAAAATAAAATAAAATAAAATAAAACTGTGTTAATTATATAAGAGGAAGTGAAAAAAATTTCAATAAAAATGGAGGTATGATGAGAGTTCTTACCGTACATGTATAGCGGCAGTTGTGAAAAGAGAGTGCCTGTGGGGTCTATCTCCGCTTGCCAGCGCCTGACCCGATTGCCATGGTTGTTAAACCAGCAGTGCACGTTGTATTCAGTGGCTTCGCCGAAGGTCCTTAGTCGAGACGCGATCTCGACGACTTGCGCTCGGCTTGGGTGTGTGACCCCATAGTTGTAGATTTTGGTCATCATCGTGATCTGATCATCTGTAGGACGCCATCGTTGACTGGTATATCTCTCTGATTCCATATCACTCATCCTTCCTCTCGTAATATACAAATACTTAAATAAAAAATAAAAAAAGAACAAAAACATAAAAAAATAAACATAAAAAAAATAAAAAGAACTAATAAAAAAAAAAGAGAAGCATAAAAAATTAGATTAGTTCTCTGTTTTCTTTATTTGTTCTTGTTTCCTTTTAGATTTATTTTGTCCAGTCATGCTTTAATGTTTCAGTTTTTGGTCTCAGATCTGTTTCACGGTCCTCGCAAAGGGTCCTAAACGGATCTACGTCCAGTTGTCCGGTTGTTCTTGTCCATATTGTTCTTGTATATTATGTTTATGTGTTTATTTAGTTTTAAGTGGGGTACGTGGCGTTGTTCTACCCGATTGTCTCTGCAATACCTTCAATCGAAGGGAGATTAACGTCTGGTTTCCAGCCGATATACCCCTTAAGTTTTTAGACAGTTATGATTTATGTGTTTAAGTGTTTTCAGTTTCAAAAATATGAAAAAAAAAAATAAATTGAAAAGGAAGAGGGAGAGCAGGCAAGAGATCATAACAGAAAGAAGATGGAAAGCAGTAAAGAGAGCAGGGCAGAGATGAAAAATAAAGGAAATACTGAAAGGGAAAGATTGGAAAGCAGAGAAAGGAAATGAAAGCTGAAAGAAAGGTAGATCTAGGTGCAGATGACTTACCTGGAGTAGTAGGCTGGCAGAGGAGCTCCTGGCTGATCTCAGACTCTTCAGTTGGCACGGTGGCAGAGGCTCCCTGCAGAGATCCAGACGCTCGAGAGAAGAGAGGATTAGAGAGAGAGACTAGGTCAGGAAATGGCGCTGGACGCGGGGGAGTGCCTCATTTATAGCCAGATTTCTTTTCACTGTAGCAACAGTTCCGGTCTTTGCCACCGAGACTGTTGTCACAGTACCGGTCTCCTTTTTAAGAAAAAAAAATAAAATAAAATAAAATAAAATAAAATAAAATAAAATAAAATAAAATAATAATAATAAAAATTATTAGCATCTACTGATGGGTGCTAGGTGTTTTAGACATCTACTGATGGATGTCACTGAAAACATCTACTGATGGATGTTACTGAAAATTTCTTCCCATTTCCTAACATTTTATTGCACTTGTCTATATTATTTGACTGCTCTGAAGTTGATCATCTGATGATTGTAACACACTGAGGACATTGTGTGATTTAAGTGTGGTCTACTGGGAAGAAATTCTGAAATTCTGATTTTTCTGTTAGATTGTATTTTGTGTGTTAAATTTTTTGTTTTTGAGTGTTAAATTTTTTCTGTTTTAAGTTATTTTTATCCAGTTTTGTGTGCAATAAATTTTACATTTTTCTCTTGATTTCTGGATGATGTCTAAGTTGTAGATTTTTCCTTCACTTACTTACTACTTATAGATTCTAATCCTTGCTTTTCTTTGCTTGGAAAGATAATTATACGTTTGAGAGGTTGATTTGATTGTGACGAATACCCTGTGTGAGATTTGAGCCACTTAATTTTCTTTCTTGTGTGTGATATGTCTCTTGATTGCTTGCACATATGCCTTGGCTTGATTCTTTTTGATATACTTGATTGATATGCATGTTCAGACGTGATAAAGGCATTTTTGTTCTTGAGCCTCTTTAGCCAAATAAGCCTACCTTGTTATTATCCTTTGATAACCCCTTTGAGCCTATACTGTATATATTTCTTTGTGTTGAAGCTCATACACTGATCCTAAGTGAAAAACAAATGATTACCTTAACCTTAGGAAAGTCTGGAGCTATAGAAGTATTTTGTGAATAAGTGTGGTCTCCTTGGGAATTCTGATGAATTGGCTAGTTGGTTTCTCATCATGTTTTGAAATGATAATTTATATCCTGTTGTGTGATAAAAAAAAAAAAAAAAAAAAGACAGGATAAAAAAAAAATGATGAGAAAAAGAAAAAAAATTGAAAAATAATTTTGTGAATAATGGAGTCGAGAAAAGGATTGAATTAGAGGTTTGGGTGAGATTTCACTGTGTTTACATTTTTTCCTAGTGCACCTCTATTTCTTCTGAGCTATAGCTACTTATCCAAATTTATCCTCCCCTGTCCTTGGCCCCATTACAACCCAGTAAAGACCTTTTGATCTGAACATGCATATGTTTTAAGTATTGATAATTAGAAGCTTGCCAAGTCTGATTGTGTTTGTTTTCTTGAGTGCATTGAGTTGAAATGTTTACCCTAGACATTGAGAGAAACACTGTAGTGCATCTGTGAGGTTTTGTTATTTTTAAATCACCTCTTGAGCTGATTAATTATTTTTCCATACTGTGAATTGCTTGGATGATTTCTGTAAGTATATGCTTTATTTGATTCTGTGTTGGATAATTTCTACATCTTTTATCTGTCCAGATTTCTTGAGAACAGTGTAAATTCTCTTTGTTTCCTTGAGAGTGTTTGTCTTCTGTATGCTGCGCCTGTGTCAGTCCTTTGATGTCCTTTGAACCATTCTCAGATTTGCGTCTTAATTTTGCCCAGGAGTGCAAAAGACTAAGTGTGGTCTATTTTGATGAATCAATATTTTCTACATTTCACTTAGTTTATTGTGCTAAAATTAATGAGGGAATTGTGCTTAATTGTCCAGTATTTTCCCGTTTTTACTAATTGTGCTTAAATTAACCAGTAATTCTTATTTTAACTAATTTGAATTATCTGAGCTAATTAATTGTATTAGTAATTGCAGGAAAAATATTGAATAATATTTTGGAACATTTGAAAGAGCATTTTGTACACCGAATTGGCTAAATCAGTAGAAGAGAGCAACTTAATTCTTTGATGGTTTCCTAATGCATCTCACGGCCATGATTGAGTGTGTACGTTGGAAGTGGCAACCAATGTTTCCTTTATTTTAATATTGTGGATAGACATTACGTGTGAAGTGGAGCACAAAAGGAGTAATGTTCGGCACCTAATACATGAAAGCCTTTGGTTTTATTTTATTTTATCATTATGAAGGACAAGAAGGAAGTGTATTACGGCTGCAACATTATAGTGGAGGCTGTTCTGGAAAAGTGATTCACGGCCTAAGACAAAATGGAGAAATTTCCTAGAAAGTGGGAGCCACCACCTATTGAAAGTCACGGTTTTGAGTGGGAGAAAGCACATCTCATCTTTATGTGTTATATGGTGATTTATTTTGTTTATGGCACATTTTTCTTTACTACTTTCACGTGGAGGTGGCTGGAAGAAACACATCACACGTCAATTACACAAAGAGAATCTCCTTTCCGTAAAGCACACATCACTCACGGTTTTGATTCAGCGTTTAGTTTGCTTGGCAAAACTCATAACGAGCATCTGATTGTGAGTGCACGGTTACATTCAAACAACAAATGATGGAAGGAGCAGTACACGGCCAGGGGCAGTCTTCAACCGTCCATTAGCACCAACCAGCAGCCACCATCTTCACTCCGTCCAGCCATGGCAGCGTTGATGTGTGAGCTAAACGTCCAGCGTCACACTCTCCAGCTTAACCCAGCAACCACCGGAAGCACATAGCCTTCATGTCCAGCAAGCTTTGGAGCTTCATTATGGAAGAGAAGAAGTGGTAGCAGAACGTTACTGCCCACACGGTCCAGCTACATCCAGCAGCTTGGAGGTGCACGGTGATGGCTGGAAACTAGGAGGAGAAGTAGCAACACACACAATCCAGTAGCTTGAAGAGAAGATGCACACATGTTGTTGAAGTGGAGTCCAGCAAGTGCAGCGAGGTTGCAGCCATGGGAGGCCAACACAACCACATCCACAACCCAGAGAAGAACACGGCCAGAAACATTTCACGGCCAGCCTTCACACAGCTTCATCCAGCGGGTTGTTGCTTCCAGCAAAGAAGCTTCACGGTATAACAGCCACCACGGAAGCCAGCAACAAGAAGCCAACACAGCAGCTCCACCCGTCATGCAGCACAGCACCATTCCAGCACGTCCAAGGGAGCTTCACGGGAATGAAAAGAATGTCACTGTCTTAGCATATTCACGTGAAAAGGGAGAAGAGTGCTTGGGTGGAATGTCCATAAAAAGTGATTGAAGAAGACAAATTGGCAAAAGAGAGGCTCACGGGTTCAGACAAATTGGCAATATAAAAGGGCAGCGGCAGAGAAGAGGAGATTGGAGATTAGAATTAAAGTAGGAGTAGTTTAGGAACTCACGTCTCGGAGGAGGCTCTTGCCTCTTCCTCTTCCAAACTCTCTGTAATTTAATTTCAACAGTGCCAAAAGCCAAGTTTTCATTTTTGAATGTGTCACTCTTGATCGTTTCCTTTTTAATTGTACTGTCCAGAATTTTAATTTAATGTTTAATCTTTGATGAATTTTATTTTCATGTTAAATGTTTTAAATTTTACTTTCTTTTATATTTTTACCGTTTACTATTTTCTAAAACGTTAAAATTCTGTCAATGTATTTTTATGTTCGTTTTAATTTCAAACGTCATTTTACCATTTATTGTTTTCTGCATCGTTTAATTTTACCGTTTTTGCATATTTACTGTTATGTTTTTACCATCTTTTACCGTTCAGTTTTTATTGTCTTTAAAGTTTATTACAGTATTTTTAAATTCTGTCTCGTTTAAATTCCAGTCCACTTTAATTTTACTGCACAAAACCATATCACAAAACCCCCCCACTACGTGTTTAATCTAAGACCGAACCACAAATATTGGTCCTTGTGAGACGACCTAGGAGTCACTTCCTAGTAAATATACTGCATTATTTTCGTGCAATCAACACTTTTGTGAGCGGTGCGACCCGTTCATCAGCATTCCTAGTAATTAGTTCTTAAGTGCAGGAGCTTAACGGCAACCAATATACTATTGGGAGAAATTCCCCAGATCTAGATTTCCCCGTACGTTCCCGTATCGACAAAATCAATAATCATGGCAATGGATGAGTTAAACAAAGCAAGCAAAGAGGAAAAACCCTAACTAATGATGAAAGAAAGCATAGGTCTTAAAAGTAAGATGTTAAAACAAATTCCATATATGAGAGTTTCATAAGAATACATTGATTCCCCAACAACAATACAAGGTTTAGTTCACCATATTCATGGTGAAACTAGATGAATAATAATGGAAGAATGAAAGATAAAACCCTAAAAAGGTGAAGAGGTAGCCTGAGCATCCAAGATCCTCCTTCAAAGGGGTGGAAGAGAGAGTATTTGCTTCGTTTCTGCCAAAGATACCAACCCTAGGACGTCCTAAAGGTTATATATTGTTCTAAAAATACAGAAAATTTAGGCTCAAGCCCATAAGAGTGTCGCTCAGCGGTAAACTGTCGCTCAGCGGTAAGTGCATGAGTTGGTTTCTTCCCCTCAGCGGCCATTTTGCCCCTCAGCGGATCCACCGTGACCTCTTGAGTGCCGCTCAGCGGTAAACTACCGCTGAGCGGTAACTTCGGCTTCTCCTTTTGCACTTTTTGATGTCTTTTCTGATTCCATCTCTCTCCTTCTTCACTTCTTTCACCAAATTCACCTTAAAACCTGCACAAAAACACTAAAATCAAGCATAAACCTGTCCAGCTCTCTTATTTCTGAAAATATGAACAAAAGCATGATTTCAAGCTAGTTTCTAAGTGTTAAAGGTTGATTTTTGTGTCAATTTTAAGCATGAAAATAACATTTTTTCAACTGTTATCACACACACCGATCTTTCACGGCTGATCAATTGCTTCCCCATCACTTGCAATCTCTGCACACCAACTAATGAAAGTCTGTCACACTCTCAGACCACAATTCTATCACAATTAAAGAATGAGAGGAAGAAGTGTGAAAAAGAAGAAGAAGAGCACAACGAAACAATGAAACAAAGAGGGCATGAACGAAAAAGAGGAAGAAGAGTTGCCACTGGGTAGAGGATTAGAGTGGGTAGAGGTTAAAAAATATTAACCCTAAAATTTTACTAAGGCTAAAATAGGAATGAAAAAGTGAAGAGATGGGTAAAAGAGGAATGAGGTGGTGGAGGGAGCAAGAGGTGGTGGTGGTGGCGGAGGGAGCAACACCCAAACTTTTGTTACCTGGTCGCATTAAAAAAATAATGTTTTAAAAATTTTTATGAGACATTTAATGTATTTTTTTAAGATAAATGTTTATAACATCTATTTTTAAAAAACTGTCTAGCGGAGTCATCACATCTTTAATAAATAGAGAGAAGAATTAACTTTTAAGAAACATATAAAATATTATTATAATTATTCATATATAATCATAACATCAATACCTAGTAATTCTTGAAAGGTGTTTTTCTTGTGTGATTAAGTTGTGTGATTAGGAATTGATGAATGAAAATTTAAATTAGGGTTGTAGTCTGGTTTAATTGAATTGTATGATGAAATTGGGAATGTTTCCTAATTGTTTATGCATATGATGTTGTTTGAATTATTGAATGTGGTGTAATTTGAACTTGGCATCTGTGTTAGTTGTTGGACTAAACTTGTAGTGCCAGAAAGACATAAATTTGAACAATTATGTTCTAAAGAATTATGAAAGACTTGTTGGGCAAAAATATAGTCAATGGTGAAGCCAAATTCAGAGAACTAGTGACTTGGTTGTCCCTAGGCAAGAATATACTCGTTGGACGAAGCCAAAGTTAGTGAACTACTACTGACTTGGGTGTTGTTGGGCAAGAATATACTCTTTAGGAGAAGCCAAAGTCAGAGAGGTACTTACTTTGTTATTGTTGGACGAGAATATACTCGTTGAATGAAGTCAAAGTCAGAGAGCTACTGACTTGGTGGTCCTTGGACAAGAATATACTCACAAGACGATACCAAAGTTAGAGAGTGATGGACAAATTTATGATCACCAAAATATGATGTCACAAACTTGTTTCACAATCGGCAAGTATGACCGAATCGTTCAAGTAATAAACTTGGTAAGACCAAGTATCGTTCTCCCAAAGGACTCACGGCCTAGTTTAGTTGTGTGGTTTGTTGATTAGCTAAGACTTAAGAACGAAATATTTGGAGTTTAATATGCAAGACAGAAAATAAACATGTATGCATGAGTTTTTGATCAATGGCAAAAGCAAAAGATAAACACTTTCAATGAAATATATGAATGAATATGTTGTTGGGGGTCAATTTCATCTCATCCACTCTCATATATTTTAGGAATTTCACATTCAAATCATCATTGTTAATGCCACTCTCTAAAGTACCTTTCTAGAAGGCTTCTCCCTAATCACGAGTTCATACAATTCCTAGCATTCCTAATGATCAGTTCATAAGTTCAGGAGCTTAACGACAACCAACATAATATTGGGAGAAATTCCCCGGATCTAGACTTCCCCGTACGTGCCCGTATCGACAAAACCAATAATCATGCATCGAATGAGTTAAACAATGCAAGCATTAAGCAAAGAGGAAAAACCCTAACTAATGATGAAAGAAAGCATAAATCTTAATTAAAAGATGCAAGCATAAATTCCATATATGAGAGCTTCAAGAGATTACATTGATTCCCCAACAAACATACAAGGTTTAGTTCACCATATTCATGGTGAACCTAGATGAACAATAATGAAAGAATGAAAGAATAAACCCTAAAAAGGTGAAGAGGTAGCTTGAGCATCCAAGATCCTCCTTCAAAGGGGTGGAAGAGAGAGTGTTTGCCTCATTTCTGCCAAAGATACTAATTCTAGGACGTGCAAGTCCTTAAATAGGGCATAAAAATAACATAAAACAAGTCCAAGCCCATAAAAACAAAAGAAAACCGGTCCAAGCCCACTTAGAATGGCGCTCAGCGGTATTTTACTACTGAGCGATACTAGCGGTTGATCCATTTTGCCCCCCAGCTGCTGTTTTGCCCCTCAGCGGTGATTTCGGCACCCGAAAAGTGCCGCTCAGCGGTATTTTCCGCTCAGCGCCACTCGGTCACACGTTTTCTGCGTTCTGGTTGGTTTTTCAACATTCTGGTTGACTGGTTGACTTTTCTGGTTGACTGGTTGACTTTTCTGGTTGACTGGTTGACTTTTCTGGTTGACTGGTTGACTTTTCTGGTTTCTGGTTGACTTTTCAGCACTCCAATCATTCGGTATTTCAATTCTTCTTTCAAATCATTCAATTAGCCTACAAAATCAAGGGAATCTTGCACAAAACCATTAAATTCACTTTCAACTCTCTTATTCTCAAAACTAAAGAAAAAATATGAATTCAAGCTAGTTTCTAAGTCTTAAAGGTTGCTTTTGGTATCAAATTTAAGCATAAAAATAACAGTTTTTCAACTGTTATCACAACCCCAAACTTAGAACTTTGCTTGTCCTCAAGCAAACAAGATGTAACTCAATCTCCAACCAATTCATATGATGGTTCACTCATTCAAAAATCCTCTTTTTCAAGATAAGTAACAACTTCACTCAGACTTATGACCAAGAGTTCAATCAAGATGTGCACATGCATTAATGTTCACAAAGTCATTTAAATTCCAACAAATGCTATTTTTCATGAATGATCAATCAATTAAGCATGGATGTTTGTGTGCTCATGGAATATTTCCTCACTAGATAAAGTGTTTCACTCACACACAAGTGTATAAGAGGTAATCACTCATTCACTCTACTATCACAATGTCACATGAATCAACTTTGCCTTTCATTTTACCACAATCAAAAACATTCACAAGCATGCTGATGAACCAATATTTTCCTCACTTCACTTAGTTTATTGTACTAGAATTAATCAGGGAATTGTGCTTAATTGTCCAGTATTTTTCCGTTTTTGCTAATTGTGCTTAATTTGACCAGAAATTCTAATTTTAATTAATTTGAATTATTTGAGTTAATTATTCGCATTAGTAATTGCAAGGAAAATTTTGGAAATAAATTTGGGACATTTGAATGTTAAATGAGAAATGACAATTGAGCCAAATTCATCTCAGCCATTTGACTTTTCGCTGGTTGCTGTGTGAATTTTGTGTCAACTTGTTTGTCCTCGTTCGAGTTCAATTCTTATCCGTTTTGCATGCAGTTTTTTTTCATAGTTTCGTATGGATGTCTATTTGCAAGTATAGTTTTTACTTTGTTCAAATTCATTTTGTGTTGTTCCCAGTATTTATTTTACTCCCCTATGTTAGTTCAGTGATTACTGTTTGAGTGACTTCTAATCTGTGTGCATTGTTTGCATGTTGTTTGATACTTGTGGTGGCTGGAATTGATCATTGGACGGTGCTAAGAACTCCCAACACTCAAGGATTCAACACTCATGTTGGCACATTTTAAAGCTCATTTCAAGAAGTAATATTGGTTGGTTTGGAAACCACATTGCAAACTCACAGTTTATAGCCCTTGGAAGATGACAATTGCACTGCCACATTTACTAAGTAAATGTCTCGGCCATACCACCTTGGCCCATTGGAAAATTCAGCAAGCATCACATATTGAATGGAAATGAAGGGGACCACGTTGTTTGCCATCCAACAAATTAACAAAGAAAGAAGTGGCCACATATAAATGAACTCACGGCAAGCACACCAAACCAAGGAATCTTCTTTTTGTATAAATGGCTTACATGGCATAAAAGAGAAGGGGACCCACATGGAAGCAAATTCACGGTTTTGAAATGTTGGCAGCAAGCTTTAATATTATTGAAATTGAAGCACATAAAAAATGGCAAAGGAGACAACACACGGCCCACATGCAAACAAAGCTTTTGAATTTTCGGTAAATGAAGTGTTGTAACACTAGCTCACGGTTTTGTTGAAAAAAATGCCCATCACTCATTTCACAATTACCTTTGAAACAACACACACCACAAGGTATTTTCAACCAGCCGCCACTCTCTGATTTCCTTTTACAAACGCTGCTCACACATGAGATATACATTGAAGTTTCAATTAAAATGAGAAGAAAGCTACACGACCACACGAGTTTGGCTTCAAGCAAACAGTTCAGCAAAAAGATCTTTCTTAGTTTGCAATCCAGCACTTTGGAATAGAAGAGGGTGTCTCGGCCTTGCTGGAGGAAGCTTCACGGTCCAGCCATCTCCAAGTCCGCTAGCTTGGAAGAAAGAAGAGAATGGAGCAGCCACCTTCAAGGCCATGGCAGCAGAGAAGCACTTCCAGCTTGAGCAAAGAGAAGCTTCACACTTCACGGTTCTTTGACTGCCACCAGGGAAAAGAGGAAGCTAGCAAACGGACACCACATGAAGGGCCCCTCATGTCCAAGCAGCTCACATTCCACGGCTTGCTTGGTTTCATCCAACAATCAACAATTTGAAGAAGAAGACAAGGTGAGATTGAAAATGGAAGGGCCCTACCTTCTTGACTTTGGCACGTCCAAGCTCAGCATGAAAGAAATTTGTGCCATATTGAGACAAAACAAAAACCGAGAAATTGGTTGAATTGAAGGAGGAGGATACGGGAGTGGTCCATAGAATTGGCTATAAATGACAGCAGCAGAGTAGAGAAGAATGAATGAGATTTTAGAGGAGATTTCAGTAGGAGAATTTAGATTAGTTTTTAGGAGTAATGTACGTTGGTTTCATTTTTCCTCCCCTTGGGAGGTTTTGGATTTGTTCTTATTTTCTAATTTGTTTTCCAGTTTCAATCTGCACGTTTAATTTCCAAGTTGTTTTTCAGTTTGTTTTTCAATCGAATTTGAATTTACAGTTTGCATTTACAATTTCATCTCCACGTTTAAAGCTGCAAGTTTCTGGTTACATCAGATTCATTTAAGTTTCCTTGAACATTTTATTTCTGTTAGAATTTTATTTGTTTTGCAATTTAACTATTTCTGAATTTATCGTTTTCCACACATTTACTATTTCATGCAATTTATTTACCGTCTTACTGTTTTAATCTTGTTTTTACAGTTAATTAATTTTACTGCTTTCAGTATTTAATTTTTCTGCACAACAACCTTTCAAACCCCCCCCACTTCGTGTTAAATCTGAGACTAAACCGACATAAATTGGTCCTTGAGAGACGACCTAGGAGTCACTTCCTAGTTATACTGCATTCATTAATTGCACATAAAATTTGACGGGTCGCGACGCCCGTATCAAATTTTGGCGCTGCTGCCGGGGAATTGTGCTTAAACGTCCAGTATTTTTCCATTTTACTAATTGTGCTTAATTTGATTGGAAATTCTTATTTTAATTAATTTGAGTTATCTGAGCTAATTATTTGCATTAGTAATTGCAGGAAAATTTTGGAAATACAATTTGGGACATTTGAAGGTTATTCGATTACACACTGTGCTATGTAATTGGAAGAAAGATATGGATTATTTCATTCAACTCCAGGAGACCAACACGGCACATGAAAAGTGGTGTGAAATAAAAATAAAGGGGCTGCAAAGCATTATGATTGAATGTGTCCAAATTACAAATTGAAAGACAAATGGGTAAGAAGGGAATGTTATTCTTTAAGATTGACAAGGAGACACATGTCCTAATTTGGAGAGGTATGGAATGAGTGAATCATTGATTCACGGCAGTATACAAGATGCAATATCAGATTTTCAAATGGAAATATGTTGGATGGATTAAAGTGATGAAGAAGTAGTGGGAGACACCATGTCCCACACGGCTGCACATGAGAAGAAGGCACTAAGTTGTGTTATCCGTGAATCAGGGGACCACTACTACTTGTGAAAGAATGTAATGCTCTGGACTATCACTTGCTGAACGGAAAGATGCACACGTGAAGAGGCATGGCTGCCACACTCATGCACAGTCTACCAACTTCGTTCCAGCAGCAGTTCCAGCTACCACCGTCAAGCTTCAACACACCTCCAACCACCATCTTCACTCCATCCAGCACCACCAAAGTCCAGCACACATGAAGAGTAGCATGCTGTTACAGCAAGGGGTGTCTCGGCTGGGAAGAAACTCTCCACGCTGCAAACGTCCAGCAAGGAGATGTCTCGGCTGGAGCAGCTTCTATCCAGTGTCAACACAGCTGCACCGTCCAGCAACCAACATTGCACCGTGCACTACTACATGGAGGTGTTTCATTTTGGCTTTGATGGAGAGCACACGGAGGCAACCCAGCAGCTTCTCCGTCCAGTATAGTAACTCCTCACGGCAACAAGCAAGAGCTGCAACACTACATGGAGGAGAAGACAATAGCCAATTGGTGATGAGAAATGAGGGACCATGAATTATTATTATTTGGGTGCAACTGGCTGGAAGGATGGAAAAGCTCACGGAAACTTGGAGCTGGAGCAACTATGGTCACGGTATGAAGCAGAAGCAACAGCTGAAATGGTGACTCAAATGGAAGTAACATGCGGCACATGGGAGAGAATTAGTGTGCAAATTAATCAAAAATAAAAGCGAGAATGGAAGAGGTGCAGCTTGGGGTGTGCTTAGAGAAGAAGGAAAAGCTTTCGGTTCTTCATCACAGCCAAGCAACGTCCAGCATGGGTAGGCTTAGGTGTGTTCTTACTGCACCTGCAAGGTCCAAAGGCTGGAGAAAGGGGATCGAGAGTCCAAGAAAGTTTGACGGGAATGAGAAGAGCACATTGATGAATTCTTAGGTGGCAACGTGAAATCACGGCTGCTGGAAGGAAATAGAATTTTTTTGATTTATCAAATTGAAAGCTAAATTGATTGGAGTAGGTAGTGTGCACATGGTGATTCACGGACAGTAGGAGCACACTGTTTTCGGCCAACAAAATACCTTTTGGCATTGGTTCTTTATTTTTAATGTCATTTTCTTTTGAGAATGTTGAGAGGTGCTGATTGTTGAAGGGTCACGGGAATTAGTCTTGCTTTTAAAATTTGGAAGCATTGAAGGAGTAGGTGTGTGTCACGGCCGAAGGGAGCTCCCACATAGAGACAAATATGTCTCTCATTTCCAAAATGAAAAGGTGGTGTTGTGTGTATATAAGAAGAAGATAGGGTAGCACGGTCCGAGGGAGAGGGGGGGCTGGATACGTTCCAGCAGAGGAATAATTCCAGCACAAAGCTGGACAGAGAAGGGGAACGTGAAAGGAGGTGCTGGAATAGAAGGATGCACTGGCACAGTGAAAGGTTACGGTTGATGCACCAATTGATGTAATGTTAAATTTCCAATTTAGTTTTCTCATCTTCTTTTGTTGTAATAAACTCATCTACAATTTTAATTCAATGTATTTACTGTTTCTGAAATTTAATTTCTGCTTTACTGTTTTCTATTTACTGCTGTAATTTAATTTCTGCTGTACTTGAATTCTTGTATCCAGTTTTCTACAATTAAATCTTTGTTGTTGTTTTGATTTCTTTTGCATGTTGATTATTTTACTGTAATTTTATTTTCTCTGTATTTTACTGCAGTAATTTTGATTCTGTTTTTACTGTTTTTGAAATTATGTATTTACTGTTTTTACTGCAATTATGTGCTGCTGTAATTTCATTTTCCAAAATTTACTGTTTTCCATTTTTACTGTTTTCTGTATTTTCGTTTTCTATATTTTGCTGTTTTTCTGTATTTTCGTTTTTACTGTTCCAGATTTATTTTTACTGTTTTGTGTTACTGTATTTTAGTTTGTACTGTACCAATTTCGTTTTTACTGTTTTAATTTTGTTTTACTATTTTAATTTAGTTTTTACCGTTTAGTTTTATTTTTACAGATTGTGTTTACTGATGCTTTTATTTTTGCATTTAAATGTTTTACATTTTTTGTATGTTTTAAAGTTCCCGCGTTTATTTGATTTTACTGTCTTTTACCGTTCAGTTTTTACAGTCGTTAAAATTTACTTCAGTGTTTTTAAATTTCATTTTATTTAAATTCCAGTAAAATTTAATATTTCAGCATCCAAGCAAAAATTCACAAAACCCCCCCCAAACTTCGTGTAAAAAAATCTGAGACTGAACCGACAAAATTGGTCCTTGAGAGACGACCTAGGAGTCACTTCCTAGCACTGTACTGCATTCTTATTTGCAATCAACTTTTGTGAGCGGTGCGACCCGTGTATCAAAAATGGCGCCGTTGCCGGGGACCAATGGAGGTTTGGTTTTAGATTTTTGTTGTATAAAGTTTTGTTCTGTTAATATGTTTGTTTTGTGTGTTTTGTCTTGTATATTTTTGCAGGCGATAACGACACCTTCAACAAATTTTGGCGGCGTTGTCACTTCAGTTCCAGGTTTTTTGTTTTAGATTTTTGCTGTGTTTTTCGATTATGCTGTGTTAATATATATTGTGTATATATGTGTTTAATTGTGCTATGTTCTGTATTTAGTTGTTATTAAAAAAAAAATTTGAAAATTAAAAAAAAAAAAAATTAATTAAAAATTTTTTGTTCTGTCTTGTGTGTGCTTGTAGCATGTATAAATGTGTTTTGTTTTATCTGATTCGTAATTTTTAGTTTTTAGTTTTTACTTTTTATTTTTCCATGTCTACCTATTTTAATGTTGTGAATAATGCTTATTCTGCCAATGTCTGTGATTATGATTCTTATTCTGCATATTACTTTGATTTTAAATCTGCTGATTTTTATGATGAGAACAATATGTTCCATCATCCAATTTCTGAGAGCTCTCTTTGGGAGCCAGTTCCACAATATGAGAGTCAGCAGTATGATTCTCCTATTCAAATAACTCCTCAGCCTTCTACTTCTGAACCTACATTAAAGGAGTTACTAGAGCAGATGACAATGCAGAACATTCAGTTTCAGAAAGGGAACATGCAGTTCAAGCAAGAGAGCATGGAGTTCCAGCAGGAAACTCAAGCTGCCATACAGAATCTGAGTGATCAGATCAGGCAGATGGCCACTCTTGCACCTGAGGAGACTGATGAAAATTTTGGGGACCCGGCAGAAGTAAGCAGTAATCCTGAACCAGGTAGACCACCTTCACCTTCCCACACTCTTGAAATCTTCAAGGAAGAGGAGGTAAGCATACCACAATTTGATTATTATGTTGATTGTGATGATGATCGGTATGCTAATGACTATATTCTTGCTGAGTCTGATTTTAATTTTTCCTCTGTGCATGATGAGAACCGCTTTTTACTATCACATTCGAATGGTTATTCTTCATGCACTGAACATGAATCTGAGTCTATGATTAATATTGCATGCAATTTAGAAATTGATTCATGTTATGAGGATTTATCTAAGGCTCAGTATGATGAATTGGGATGGGGTGTTATACCTCTGCATGAAATTTCTGCAGTGCCACATTGCACTAATCATGTTGCAGGAGGTACGTATAAATTTGATCAACATACACCCACAGTGGAAAACAAAGGTGCTGACACTGATAGTTTGAAGATCAACAGGCACCTGCTGAATCCGCTCAGTAACAATAATTGATGCTTAGATCCGGTGGTGGAAGATATTTCCCTACTTGATCAAATCTGGAGGATGAAGCAGTTCGTCCTCAACAATTTCATGCTGGAGCCTAAAGAGAAGAACATCTCCCTACAAATCCAAAATTGGCAACTGCCACCCTGACCAGGGGAGTTTTCTTTTTCTTTCTTCCCCGTTTTCCTACTTTTATTGCATTTGTCCTTTATCTGTTAGTGTTTTAATTGATGATCTTATGCTTAGAAAACATTTAGGACAGTGTAATTTAAGTATGGTCTCGGGAAGATTCTGAATTTTGTTTTCTTTTATGTTTATTTTTCCTTTTATTTTTCTTTATTAGTTTTCGAGTTATTATTTTTTAAAAAAAAAAAAAAAAATTATTTGTGATAATTTTTTTTTTAAGTGTGCAAAAAAAAAAAAAAAAAAAAAATTTTCCTTTCAAATTTAATTGTTATGAGATGTACATATATTTATTTTTCATATATTTAAAAAACGAAAAAAAATGTGTTTTGTGTTTTATTTGCTTCCTCATTCTTAGTGTTTTTACTAAAAAGAAAAAAAAAAAATTTTGTTTAAAAGCGTGCCAAATCTGTATTCTGATATGTATAATTATTTTTTCTTAGTTTTCACATTGTTATCCTTATAAAAAAAAAAATTCAAAAATTCAAAAATTGTTTTGCGTATTCTTTTGATTTTATTTCGACCATCAGTTTCTTACCAATATTTCATTAAAAATTTTCACTTCAGATCTCATTTATTTTCCTTATTTTCCTTCACTGTAAATACAATTTCTTAGTTGTTTTCATACAGATCTTTGATTGCAAATTTTTAGACTAAGAAAATATTTCATTCATAAGAACAAAAATTACAGTAATAGGGGATAAGGAGATTGAACAGATCTGAAAATAAAATTGCAGTTGATATATGAAATTTAAGATGTTCTGGGGTCGATCATTTCTGATCGTTAATATTACAAACCAAACAAAAACAAAAACATCATAAAAACATAAAAAAAAAAATAATAAAAACATAAAAAAATATAATTGTTCAGATTACATGCCTTGTCCATATTCTGGCCACGCTCGGCCAGCAAAAACATAAAAAAAAAAAAAAACATAAAACACTAAAACTGGAAGAATTCTCGAGCTGGTTGTGGTGGTCTAAGGGAGAGCTCCGTTGAGGGAGCTCTGGTTCGGAATGCGAGCGGAGGCTTTGGTGGAGGAATTTCTCGTTCATTTCTGTCGTCATCGATAATGATCGGAACGGGAAACAGATTCAGCAGCCTCGGTGCCCTCATTATCACCCAGTTGTTTTCTTTCAAACAAAAAATAAAATATAAAAAAATAAAAAAATAAAAAAAAAAACTTGTGTTAATAATAGAAGAGGAATGAAATTCAATGGAGGTGTGATCAGAGGTCTTACCGTACATGTATAGCGGCAGTTGTGAAAAGAGAGTGCCTGTGGGGTCTATCTCCGCTTGCCAGCGCCTGACCCGATTGCCATGGTTGTTAAACCAGCAGTGCACGTTGTATTCAGTGGCTTCGCCGAAGGTCCTTAGTCGAGACGCGATCTCGACGACTTGCGCTCGGCTTGGGTGTGTGACCCCATAGTTGTAGATTTTGGTCATCATCGTGATCTGATCATCTGTAGGACGCCATCGTTGACTGGTATATCTCTCTGATTCCATATCACTCATCCTTCCTCTCGTAATATACAAATACATAAATAAAAAATAAATACATATAAAAAGAACAAAAAAAAAAAAAAAAAAAAAAAAAAAACATAAAAACATTAGATTCTTAATTTAGTATTTTCTTTATTTATTTGTTCTTGTTTCCTTTTAGATTTATTTTGTCCAGTCTGTATTTGATGTTTCAGTTTTTGGTCTCAGATCTGTTTCACGGTCCTTGCAAAAGGGTCCTAAACGGGTCTACGTCCAGTGTCCTTGTCCATATTGTTCTTGTATATTCAGTTTCTGTGTTTTAGTTTTAAGTGGGGTACGTGGCGTTGTTCTACCCGATTGTCTCTGCCATACCTTCAAACGAAGGGAGATTAACGTCTGGTTTCCAGCCGATATACCCCTTAAGTTTTTAGACAGTTGTGTTTTATGTGTTTAAGAGTTTTCAGTTTCAAAAATATGAAAAAAATTGAAAAGGAGGAGATAGATCGGGCAGGGGGAGAGGACAAGTATTGCAGCAAAGAAAATAAATAACAGGAAAGCAGGACAAGGGAGAGGGAAAGAGAACAAGCAGAGAAAAATAAAGAGAGCAGGGCAGAAAAAGGAAATACTGAAAGGGAAAGACTGGAAGGCAGGAAAAGTAAAAAACAGCAGAAAAAGCCGAAAGAAAGGAGATCCAAGGTGCAGATGACTTACCCGGAGTAGTAGGGCTTACAGAAGCTTGACGCAAATCTCAGAATCTTCGAAGGTGCTGGCAGAGAAGCTCCTCGCGGATCTCAGACTCTTCAGTTGGCACGGTGGCAGAGGCTCCTTGCAGGGCTCGTACACCTTCAGAGCACGCGGACGCGGGGGGGAGAGGCTCCCTGCAGAGATCCAGACGCTCGAGAGAGTAGAGAGAGGAGAGAGCAGAGAAGAGAGTAGAGAGAGGAGAGAGCAGAGAAGAGAGCAGAGAGAGGAGTAGAGAGAGAGTGAGGGATCAGAATTGGCGCTGGACGCGGAGGAGTGCCTCATTTATAGCCAGATTTCTTTCCACTGTAGCAACAGTTCCGGTCTTTGCCACCGAAACTGTTGCCACAGTACCGGTCTTCTCCTTTTCCAAAAAAAAAAAAAAAAAATTAATTAATAAGAAAAAAATAAAAAAAAATATTAGCATCTACTGATGGGTGCTAGGTGTTTTAGACATCTACTGATGGATGTCAATGATAACATCTACTGATGGATGTTACTCAAAATTTCTTCCCATTTTTCCTAACTTTTTATTGCACTTGTCTATATTATTTGACTGCTCTGAAATTGATAATCTGATGATTGTAACACACTGAGGACATTGTGTGACTTAAGTGTGGTCTACTGGGAAGAAATTCTGATTTTTCTGATTTTTCTGTTAGATTGTATTTTGTGTGTTAAATTTTTTTTTGTTTTTGAGTGTTAATTTTTTCTGTTTTAAGTTATTTTTATCGAGTTTTGTGTGCAATAAATTTTACATTTTTCTTTTGATTTCTGGATGATGTTTAAGTTGTAGATTTTTCCTTCACTTCATTAATACTTATGGTTTGAAATCCTTGCTTTTCTCTGCTTGGAAGATGATTATAATGTTTAAGAGGTTGATTTGATTGTAACGAACACCCTGTGTGAGATTTGAGCCACTTTGTTTTTCTTTCTTGTGTGTGACATGTATCTTGATTGCTTGCACATATGCCTTGGCTTGATTCTTTTAGATATCCTTGATTGATATGCATGTTCAGAAGTGATAAAGGCAATTTTATTCTTGAGCCTCTTTAGCCAAATAAGCCTACCTTGTTATTATCCATTGATAACCCCTTTGAGCCTATACTGTATATATTTCTTTGTGTTGAAGCTCATACACTGATCCTAAGTGAAAAACAAATTATTACCTTATCCTTAGGAAAGTCTGGAGCTATAGAAGTATTTTGTGAATAAGTGTGGTCTCCTTGGGAATTCTGATGAATTGGCTAGTTGGTTCCTCATCATGTTTTGAAATGATAATTTATATCCTGTTGTGTGATAAAAAAAAAAAAAAAAAAAAAAAAAAAAAAAAAAAACAATTGATGAGAAAAAGAGAAAAATTGAAAAATAATTTTGTGAATAATGGAGTCGAGAAGAGGATTGAATTAGAGATTTGGGTGAGATTTCACTGTGTTTACATTTTTTTTTCCTAGTGCACCTCTATTTCTTCTGAGCTATAGCTACTTATCCAAATTTATCCTCCCCTGTCCTTGGCCCCATTACAACCCAGTAAAGACCTTTTGATCTGAACATGCATATGTTTTAAGTGTTGATTTTAGAGGCTTGCCAAGTCTACTTGTGTTGGTTTTCTTGAGTACATCGAGTTGAAAATTCTTTACCCTAAACACTTGAGAGAAACACTATTAGTGCATCTGTGAGGTTATGTTATTTTTAAATCACCTCTTGAGCTGATTAATCATTTTGTCATACTGTGAATTGCTTGGATGATTCTGTAAGTATGTGCTTTTCTTGATTTTGTGTTGGAAAATTTCTACTTCTTTCATCGGTCCATAATTCTTGAGAATTCTGTAAATTCTTTTTATTTTTCTTGAGTCTTTGTTTTCTGCGTGCTGAGTGTGTGTCACCTTCCTAGAAGTCCTTTGAACTATTCCCTGATTTGCGTCTTTATTTTGCCCAGGAGTGCAAAAGACTAAGTGTGGTCTATTTTGATGAACCAATATTTTCTTCACTTCACTTAGTTTATTGTACTAAAATTAATTGGGGAATTGTGCTTAAACGTCCAGTATTTTTCCATTTTACTAATTGTGCTTAATTTGATTGGAAATTCTTATTTTAATTAATTTGAGTTATCTGAGCTAATTATTTGCATTAGTAATTGCAGGAAAATTTTGGAAATACAATTTGGGACATTTGAAGGTTATTCGATTACACACTGTGCTATGTAATTGGAAGAAAGATATGGATTATTTCATTCAACTCCAGGAGACCAACACGGCACATGAAAAGTGGTGTGAAATAAAAATAAAGGGGCTGCAAAGCATTATGATTGAATGTGTCCAAATTACAAATTGAAAGACAAATGGGTAAGAAGGGAATGTTATTCTTTAAGATTGACAAGGAGACACATGTCCTAATTTGGAGAGGTATGGAATGAGTGAATCATTGATTCACGGCAGTATACAAGATGCAATATCAGATTTTCAAATGGAAATATGTTGGATGGATTAAAGTGATGAAGAAGTAGTGGGAGACACCATGTCCCACACGGCTGCACATGAGAAGAAGGCACTAAGTTGTGTTATCCGTGAATCAGGGGACCACTACTACTTGTGAAAGAATGTAATGCTCTGGACTATCACTTGCTGAACGGAAAGATGCACACGTGAAGAGGCATGGCTGCCACACTCATGCACAGTCTACCAACTTCGTTCCAGCAGCAGTTCCAGCTACCACCGTCAAGCTTCAACACACCTCCAACCACCATCTTCACTCCATCCAGCACCACCAAAGTCCAGCACACATGAGGAGTAGCATGCTGTTACAGCAAGGGGTGTCTCGGCTGGGAAGAAACTCTCCACGCTGCAAACGTCCAGCAAGGAGATGTCTCGGCTGGAGCAGCTTCTATCCAGTGTCAACACAGCTGCACCGTCCAGCAACCAACATTGCACCGTGCACTACTACATGGAGGTGTTTCATTTTGGCTTTGATGGAGAGCACACGGAGGCAACCCAGCAGCTTCTCCGTCCAGTATAGTAACTCCTCACGGCAACAAGCAAGAGCTGCAACACTACATGGAGGAGAAGACAATAGCCAATTGGTGATGAGAAATGAGGGACCATGAATTATTATTATTTGGGTGCAACTGGCTGGAAGGATGGAAAAGCTCACGGAAACTTGGAGCTGGAGCAACTATGGTCACGGTATGAAGCAGAAGCAACAGCTGAAATGGTGACTCAAATGGAAGTAACATGCGGCACATGGGAGAGAATTAGTGTGCAAATTAATCAAAAATAAAAGCGAGAATGGAAGAGGTGCAGCTTGGGGTGTGCTTAGAGAAGAAGGAAAAGCTTTCGGTTCTTCATCACAGCCAAGCAACGTCCAGCATGGGTAGGCTTAGGTGTGTTCTTACTGCACCTGCAAGGTCCAAAGGCTGGAGAAAGGGGATCGAGAGTCCAAGAAAGTTTGACGGGAATGAGAAGAGCACATTGATGAATTCTTAGGTGGCAACGTGAAATCACGGCTGCTGGAAGGAAATAGAATTTTTTTGATTTATCAAATTGAAAGCTAAATTGATTGGAGTAGGTAGTGTGCACATGGTGATTCACGGACAGTAGGAGCACACTGTTTTCGGCCAACAAAATACCTTTTGGCATTGGTTCTTTATTTTTAATGTCATTTTCTTTTGAGAATGTTGAGAGGTGCTGATTGTTGAAGGGTCACGGGAATTAGTCTTGCTTTTAAAATTTGGAAGCATTGAAGGAGTAGGTGTGTGTCACGGCCGAAGGGAGCTCCCACATAGAGACAAATATGTCTCTCATTTCCAAAATGAAAAGGTGGTGTTGTGTGTATATAAGAAGAAGATAGGGTAGCACGGTCCGAGGGAGAGGGGGGGCTGGATACGTTCCAGCAGAGGAATAATTCCAGCACAAAGCTGGACAGAGAAGGGGAACGTGAAAGGAGGTGCTGGAATAGAAGGATGCACTGGCACAGTGAAAGGTTACGGTTGATGCACCAATTGATGTAATGTTAAATTTCCAATTTAGTTTTCTCATCTTCTTTTGTTGTAATAAACTCATCTACAATTTTAATTCAATGTATTTACTGTTTCTGAAATTTAATTTCTGCTTTACTGTTTTCTATTTACTGCTGTAATTTAATTTCTGCTGTACTTGAATTCTTGTATCCAGTTTTCTACAATTAAATCTTTGTTGTTGTTTTGATTTCTTTTGCATGTTGATTATTTTACTGTAATTTTATTTTCTCTGTATTTTACTGCAGTAATTTTGATTCTGTTTTTACTGTTTTTGAAATTATGTATTTACTGTTTTTACTGCAATTATGTGCTGCTGTAATTTCATTTTCCAAAATTTACTGTTTTCCATTTTTACTGTTTTCTGTATTTTCGTTTTCTATATTTTGCTGTTTTTCTGTATTTTCGTTTTTACTGTTCCAGATTTATTTTTACTGTTTTGTGTTACTGTATTTTAGTTTGTACTGTACCAATTTCGTTTTTACTGTTTTAATTTTGTTTTACTATTTTAATTTAGTTTTTACCGTTTAGTTTTATTTTTACAGATTGTGTTTACTGATGCTTTTATTTTTGCATTTAAATGTTTTACATTTTTTGTATGTTTTAAAGTTCCCGCGTTTATTTGATTTTACTGTCTTTTACCGTTCAGTTTTTACCGTCGTTAAAATTTACTTCAGTGTTTTTAAATTTCATTTTATTTAAATTCCAGTAAAATTTAATATTTCAGCATCCAAGCAAAAATTCACAAAACCCCCCCCAAACTTCGTGTAAAAAAATCTGAGACTGAACCGACAAAATTGGTCCTTGAGAGACGACCTAGGAGTCACTTCCTAGCACTGTACTGCATTCTTATTTGCAATCAACTTTTGTGAGCGGTGCGACCCGTGTATCACATGCATCATCACAAGAACTTTTCAATGGCTTATAATGTGGCTGGGCTAACAAGAAAATTGGTTTTTCTGGATCACAAAATCCTTGAGTTAAGAGAATCATAACAACACAATTTTTCTTATTCTTCTCAACTTGCCTTTGCATTTGTATTGAGCTTTGCTTCTTTTTCTTTTCTTTTCTTTTTCTTTTTCTTTGCATATTCTTACTTTTTTAGCTCTTAGCTCAATGCTTTTCCTTTTTCATGTTTTCCCAACAACCCCAAACTTGAACATTTAACAATACCATACAAGATCTTCTACTTAACTCAAGGTAAAGATTTTCAATCAAGGGTTTTCAGTGTATGTTCAAGGCTAAGGGTTCAAAGGATAGAACACAACGTGTTCTCTTTTAGTGGGCTAACTTTATGAATTTGGCCAATAAAAAGGGTTCCAACAAACGGCCTTGATCATATGATGCAAAACAAGCAATTGATTCAATCATAGAAAACCTGGGCAAAGTCATTCATGCTTTCAAAGTAATAGCATTCAATCATACCAAAAACTCTGGAGCTCAAAACCTCACATATAAGCTCATTCACATTTGACATACACATCCTGCTTAATTTCACAATCACAATCATGATATCATGCATTTGTTCACAAAGCTTGTGAATCACCTGTATAAGCATTTTAATGTGCACATCATCTCAACATCAATTAATCATAAGCATCATTCAAGCATTACTTATCAAACAATCACAGTTAATAGCAAACCATCATAAGAAACTAGGTGTTCAATAGAGTACATCAAACCCTAATCTAAAAACAAAAACAAATAAGTTCAGAAAACTTAAACCAAACAAAAGCATAAGAATATGATAGCATTCATCCGTAAATGTTATCTCAGCTCCTCATCAATCTGAGTTGTCCTCTGTATCTTCATCTTCTTGGATCTTATAGTCTTGATTCTTTTGCCCGATGAGGAGGTCATCCCTGCATCAAACATAATTCACAAAACCAAAAGATACATTGTTAAGCATTAATAAACCATAATGAAGAAATCAGCCCCTTCAATGATGCTCTCTCCCAACCCCAAACTTAGATGGAAAACTAGTGAGCAAGTGAGTGGAAGGGAGATTTTCTAAAGAGGGATGAGGGAAAAGTTGTAGAGAACCTTTGAAAAGGTATGTAGGAGTGTGTGTGCAGAGAAGAGTCTGAAAATAAAAGCATTTGCACAGCTTAGGGTATAAAAATACCCTAATGGGCTCGGGTTCCACTAAGGGGAACTAAAGCTCATTCTGCGAGAGTACCGCTCAGCGGTAAGTTGCCGCTCTGCGGCACTTTCGTGAAGTGCTCTTCTCCTTCTTTTCTTAACCTACGTACCTCCTAGACATGCCCCTCACTGGTTACCTATAATTCAATGCTTAAAATACTTATGCAAACCCTAACTAAAATAAAACAAACAAAAACAATCAATCAACTAGGTTGCCTCCCAGGTAGCGCTTGTTTAACGTCACGAGCCTGACCCAAAATCTACCAACACCCATCGGTAGGTGTTTCAAACTTACCAACACCCATCAGTAGGTGTTACAGACTTACCAGCACCCATCAGTAGGTGCAAAATTTTCTCACCAACACCCATCAGTAGGTGTTACAAACTTAGTATCCTTCAGTAGATATTTAACCACCTAGCATCCTTCAGTAGATGCTGTATCCAACAAAATATTTACAAAATAATGTCCACAAATTAAAAGTTACAAAGCCAAATCAAAAGTTTTTAAATCCACTGGGTTGCCTCCCAGCAAGCGCTCTTTTAACGTCATTAGCTTGACCCAGTAAAGCTCAAGTTCCTTCTTCTTTCTCTTCTTTCTACTGAACTTCTTCAGAAATTTGATCAACCCAGGAACCTGTTGCAGTGTCTCAATCATAGGAACTTTAATCTCCAATTTCTTGAAGATTTCCATAAAGCACTTAAATTTCTTTTCCTTCCTATGATACTTCTTTGGATGAGGAAGAGGTTTTTCATATGATTCTTTCTTTTTTTCTCTCGTCCTCTTTTTATTTTCTCTCACTTTCTTTTTTTCTTTTCTTTTTCTACTCACTTTCTCAATCTTCACACAAATTTTCTCTTCTCTCTCTTTTCCCTCTTCTTTTTCCAACTCAACTTTTTCAACATTTACACTCACTAGCACTTCACACTCTTCCCTGGGGTTAACCTCAGTATTAGCCCCACAATTTCTACTTGGCCTTTCTTCCACCTGTTTGGTGATCTGCCCCATCTGAGTCTCCAAATTTTTGATAGCAGCTTCAGTGCTCTTTTGGGTAGACTCAGTTTTCTGTATGAAATTGTTGAGAGTTTCCTCCATCCTCATGGACCTTTCATTAAGCATAGATAATTGTTGCCATAAGGTGGGTTGCTGCTGCTGCTTATTATATTGACCCGCTTGCCCAGTTTGCCCTTGACCAATGCTTGAGTGTGGTTTCCACCCCTGATTGTAGCTCCCTTGATGATACTGATTGGTCATGTAGTTTACATCCTCTATGGCTTCAACTGGAAAGGCACATTGACCATTGATATGGTCGCCTCCACACAATTCGCACAACTGGGATTGTACCTGTGCAACAGTCTTTAACTCTTGTGGCAATTGTTCAAGTATCTTTGTGAGATTCTCCAATTGTTGAGTTATTAACTTGTTTTGAGCTATCAAGGCATATTTGGATTGCAACTGTAGAACTCCTTTTTGTTGAATAGGAGCTCCTCTTTCACTGTTCCACTTATTGTCATTAGTAGTCATGCTTTCAATTATTTCTGTGGCTTCCTCTGGAGTCTTCCATTTGATATTGCCTCCAGCTGAGGCGTCAAGCATCATCATGGTTTGTGAACCAAGACCTCCAAGGAAGATTAGGACTACTTCTCCTTCGTTAAATCCATGCGTGGGAGTCTTTCTTAATAGGCTTTTGTACCTGTCCCATGCATGCCCCAGTGATTCTTCCATGCCTTGTCTAAATGAAGAGATCTCTTGCTTCCCTTTGTTGATTTTAAAGCTTTGTTGCTGCCATTGTTGTTGTGGTTGGTTCTCAAATTGTCCGGCAGCTTGCCAAAATTGGCTTTGATCCATGCTTGAGTCATGTTCCCACCACTGGTTGAGATTACTTTGGTAGAATTGAGTGCCTATTAAATTCTTGTTCGAATTGCATCCTGCAAACATTAGGCACAAAACTCTAGAAAATATTTGTTAGCACAAAAAGATATAGGAGAAGATATATATTCAGAAGATAAAAGATTCAGAAGATAAAATAAAATAAGATAGAATAAAATAAATTGAAATCTAATCTAATCTAATAAGATAAAATCAAATCAAATCAAATTTAATCAAATCAAATCAAATCAAATCTAATCTAATCAAATAAGATAAAATAAAATAAAATCTAATCTAATCAAATAAGATAAAATAAAATAAAATAAAAACAGAAAAATAAAAACAGAAATTCAAAATTAAAGTCAAAGATAATCAATAATCACACAAATTAACCAGTTAAAGCACAAGTCCCCGGCAACGGCGCCAAAAACTTGATGGACAAATTTATGATCACCAAAATATGATGTCACAAACTTGTTTCACAATCGGCAAGTATGACCGAATCGTTCAAGTAATAAACTTGGTAAGACCAAGTATCGTTCTCCCAAAGGACTCACGGCCTAGTTTAGTTGTGTGGTTTGTTGATTAGCTAAGACTTAAGAACAAAATATTTGGAGTTTAATATGCAAGACAGAAAATAAACATGTATGCATGAGTTTTTGATCAATGGCAAAAGCAAAAGATAAACACTTTCAATGAAATATATGAATGAATATGTTGTTGGGGGTCAATTTCATCTCATCCACTCTCATATATTTTAGGAATTCCACATTCAAATCATCATTGTTAATGCCACTCTCTAAAGTACCTTTCTAGAAGGCTTCTCCCTAATCACGAGTTCATACAATTCCTAGCATTCCTAATGATCAGTTCATAAGTTCAGGAGCTTAACGACAACCAACATAATATTGGGAGAAATTCCCCGGATCTAGACTTCCCCGTACGTGCCCGTATCGACAAAACCAATAATCATGCATCGAATGAGTTAAACAATGCAAGCATTAAGCAAAGAGGAAAAACCCTAACTAATGATGAAAGAAAGCATAAGTCTTAATTAAAAGATGCAAGCATAGATTCCATATATGAGAGCTTCAAGAGATTACATTGATTCCCCAACAAACATATAAGGTTTAGTTCACCATATTCATGGTGAACCTAGATGAACAATAATGAAAGAATGAAAGAATAAACCCTAAAAAGGTGAAGAGGTAGCCTGAGCATCCAAGATCCTCCTTCAAAGGGGTGGAAGAGAGAGTGTTTGCCTCGTTTCTGCCAAAGATACTAATTCTAGGACGTGCAAGTCCTTAAATAGGGCATAAAAATAACATAAAACAAGTCCAAGCCCATAAAAACAAAAGAAAACCGGTCCAAGCCCACTTAGAATGGCGCTCAGCGGTATTTTACCGCTGAGCGGTACTAGCGGTTGATCCATTTTGCCCCCCAGCTGCTGTTTTGCCCCTCAGCGGTGATTTCGGCACCCGAAAAGTGCCGCTTAGCGGTATTTTCCGCTCAGCACCACTCGGTCACACGTTTTCTGCGTTCTGGTTGGTTTTTCAGCATTCTGGTTGACTTTTCTGGTTGACTGGTTGACTTTTCTGGTTGACTGGTTGACTTTTCTGGTTTCTGGTTGACTTTTCAGCACTCCAATCATTCGGTATTTTAATTCTTCTTTCAAACCATTCAATTAGCCTACAAAATCAAGGGAATCTTGCACAAAACCATTAAATTCACTTTCAACTCTCTTATTCTCAAAACTAAAGAAAAAATATGAATTCAAGCTAGTTTCTAAGTCTTAAAGGTTGCTTTTGGTATCAAATTTAAGCATAAAAATAACAGTTTTTCAACTGTTATCAGAGAGCTATTGAGTTGGTGAGCTCTAGGCGAGTTTCGAGTTTTACTTTTTCTCGTTTTCTTTTGTTTTCTTTTTATTTTCAATTTTATATTTTTGTACTCTTATTTGTTCTTTTGTTTTTCTGATCTTTAATAATAGATAACTAAATATCTAAGGATAAATTCATGGAAACAAGAGATGAATTTAGTTTTTTATTCTTGCTTCAAGTTTATTCTTCTGTTCTATAGTTTCAGTTTTGATATTTGTGATATCAATATGTATTTCTAAAATTATAATTATAATTAAAATTAGGAATCTACTCAATCTTGATAACTAAATACAAATTAAATAATATTTAGATTAAATTCCTAAATTTCACGTGTTTAGTTGATTAATTGAATCTTCAAATTTGGATTGAATTTTTAGAAAAGTATAATTTTCAAATGTTGTTTAAATATGTGATTGATTTGTTTTCTTGTGGTTAATTTTCACATTGTTTCTTATTTGTTTTTAATTGGTACAAATACAAAAGATTAAATACAATTTAACATATGTCTTTTTGAAAATCAACATAGGTTGTGCTCAATATTGCAACACTTAGAGAATCTTAATATTTTTAATTTCATTTCTCAATTAAGATCAAAATATTCTATTATTAGGGACGTGTCCATTGTTTAGTTTTTTTCTTTTTGTTTTTAATTTTTTTTGTTTCTTTTTTATTTTTGTTATTTCTTTCTTTTCTTGATTTTTTTTTCAATTCTTGGTCAGGCCAATCACTAGGGCCTCGTACTCCGCCTGGTTGTTGGAGGTTTGAAATTCAAGACCAACGAATTTTCCAGCGAAAATTCGTTCAGGCCTTCTAGCACTATACTAGCCCCACTCACAGACCGCCCCGACGCACAATCGACGTATAGGTTCCACACATCATTGACCGCTAGGGGCAACTCAGCCGCAAAATTGGCCAAGTGTTGTCCTTTAATTGATCCTCTCGGCTCGTAACGCAGGCTGAACTCAGACAATTTGACCGCCCATCCCACCATTCGTCCTGCCAAGTCGGGTTTTCTCAAGATTTTGGAAATAGGAAAGTTCGTCCGGACGACGAATTGGTGACTCTAGAAATACATTCGGAGTCTCTTGGATGCGTTCAGCAAGGCTAGGACCACCTTCTCTACCTGTTGATATCGTGTCTCGGCCTCCTGGAGAGTCCGGATGATGAAGTACACGAGCCTAGGCTCGGGTTGCTCTTGCATTAGCACTATGCTGATCACCGACTTTGAGACACCCAAAAAGATCTAAAAATCTTCCCCTGGCATTGAGCGGTTCATCACCGGTGGATTCATCAAGATTGTCATGACATCCTAAAATGCTTGTTCGCACTTAGCATCCCACACTACGCCGGGTCCCTTCCTCATCTTTCTCAACACCAGTTTCACCCTCTCGTCCAACTTAGCAATGAATCGTGATAGCGTTGTGAGCCGACCGACCAACCTTTGGACCTCCCTTAAAGGTGACCGGGCTCTGCATCTCTAACACGGCCGCACATTTATAAGGATTGGCCTCAATACCTCTGGCGGTGAGCATAAACCCGAGGAGTTTTCTAGCGGCCACCCCGAACGTGCACTTGGCCAGGTTCAGCCGCATCCTGTACCTTCTAACCTACTGGAACAACTCCTCCAAGTCTTTCACATGATACCGTCCATCCGGTGAACAGACGACCATATTGTCGACATATACGTTCATACACCGACTGATCTGCTCAGCGAAGATCCTATCCATCAAACGCTGATAGGTGGCCCCAACATTTTTCAAGTCGAAAGGCATAACCTCGTAAAAAAAGTTTGCCTTCTCAGTGATAAATGTCGTCTTCTCCCGATCAGGTTCATACATGGGTATCTGGTTGTACCCGGAGTAAGCGTCCAGGAAGCATAACATCCGGTGGCCGGAAGCACCGTCCACCAATGCATCTATGCTCGGCAAGGGATGAGAATCCTTGGGGCAGGCCTTGTTCAGGTCAGTGTAGTCGGTGCACAAACGCCACTTCCTATTGGCTTTCTTCACCATGACCACATTGGCAAGCTAGGTGGTGTACGTCACCTCCCTGAAAAATCCGGCCTTCTTCAACTTCCTCACCTCCTCTTCTACAACTCTCTTATTCTCCTCTTCCATCTGTCACTTCTTCTGCGCTACCGGTCGCGCCTCTTTAAACAATTCCAATTTATGTGACATGATCGAGGGATGGATCACCAGTATATCTGCGGTCGTCCAGGCGAATAGGTCTCGATTCTTCCACAAAACAGACCAAATTTCTTTCTCTAAGTCAGGCTCTAGCCCACGATCCATAGCGGTGGTCTGGGAAGCGCTTTCTCCTATCAAGACCGGCTGCGTCTCCCCTAAGGGCTCCAACCGGTCTTCGGTGTTTGTTCGCAGGTCAAGGTCCGCCATAGCCACATCAGATTCGCTCGGCCTCCTCTTGACCGTGCAGGTATGAAGCTTCAGGCCTACTGCATAACATTCCCTAGCCGTCTTCTGATCTGCTTGGACAGTGCAGATTGTTCGTTTGCCAGATGGATATTTCATTGTGAGGTGGGGGGTTGACATGATTGCCCCAAAAGGATTCAGGCACGGTCAGCTTAGGAGTACGTTGTAGGAAGTGTTGGCTTCAACCAACAAATATCTAACCCTTTTCTCCTTGCTATTTTGACCGGTCCCCAGCCGTGTGCGCAAATCTACATACCCTCTAGTGTCCACCCTTTCACCTGTGAAACCCACAATCTGCTCGTTGTACGGGATAATGAGGTCATCCGATATGTCCATCTGCTGGAAGGTTTTCCAGTAGAGAATGATTACTGAGCTTCCCTAGTCCAGCAGAACTTTGCTCAGAATATAGTGGGCAATCTCCATTGTTATCACCATTGGATCATCTTGATCGGGGTCAGGCGCGTGAAAGTCTTCATCTGAAAACGTAATGGGTGACATCGTCCTCCGGGGTTTGTCAACCATGTGAACGGATTGTAAGGCTCGTACATGACGCTTCCAGGCGGATGAAGAAGATCCTCCTTCAGCGAAACCACCAGATATCTTGTTGATATGTCCTCGCAGGGGACAGTCGTGACTCCTACTGCAGCTCCGGCTTCGCTGCCTCTCAGATCGTGGGCAATCTGTTCGGTCTCGCCACGACCTTTCTTGTCATTCTGATCTTCTGAGACTAGTCTGCCGTGGACTTGGTCGATCCAAGGGTACATGTGGACGGTTGATCCGTACATACTTCTTCAGTTGTTCCACACAGATTAATTCTTCTATTTTATCCTTTAGGGTTACGCACTACTCTATGGTGTGGCCCATGTTTTTATGATACAAAAAGTGTTTATTACCGTCTGTCCTAAGCGGTGTGGGTCGTGTCTTATGCTTTGGAATCATCTCCACACTTAGGGCTTCCTGGAAAATTTTCGCCCAAGGGGCGTTCAAGGGGGTGTATTGTTGGAATCGCGGTCCCCGGAGTGGTTCTCTCTGCTTAAACCCTCCAGACTTCCCAACCTGACCGCCCGATTTCCCTCTGTCAGTTTTCTCTCCTTTGCTCTCCTTATTCTCCTTCTTGTGATAGCTTCATCTCCTTCATCCTTATCTCATCAGTCGCCCTCTCTCGCAGTTCTTCCACGGTCTTGGGCGCTCATCGGCAGACGCTATCCTTGAATCGTCTGGGCTTGAGAGCAGGTAGGATATAGTGCAAGAAAAGCTCTAGGCTCAAACCTTTCACCCGTCGAACAGTCTTCTGGAAGCGATCCATGAACGCTCTCAAAGTTTCTTTCTTCCCTTGTTTTAGGGTGACCAACTCGAAAATGATCAAGTCTTGAGTGCTACTACCGGCGAACTAACGATTGAACATGTGTTGTAGTGTAGCGAAATTCTCGATGGAGTTGGGAGGAAGTGAGTTAAACCACTCAAGCGCCTCCCCCTCCAATGATAAGGAAAACGCTCGGCACCAGATGACATCGTTGCCCGTTCGGAACACCATTGTGTTCGAAAAGGTCTTGATGTGGGCCTCTGGGTCCGTCATCCCGTTGTATATCTAAAATTGGGGGGGGGGGATGAACTGCTCTGATATTTGGATGTCCATGATTGCCTGGACGAAGGGGACTAATGTTGACGAGGTCTAGGTGTTTACCACCAACTACTTGTCCCCCACAACACTCTCCACGTGTACTGATTTGACTTTGCTTCTCTCGACCTTCGGTTCCGTGGGTTTCCACGTTTTGGTCGGCCCACTACTGTGTTTGGCTTGATCTTCTAGTGCGGCCTTGTCGCGTTCCTTAGCTTACTCTCCTCCCCCCTTCTCGTCTGCCTCCTCTCGGGCAATCCGTGCCAAAAATTCGGCCTTGACCGCTATGAGTTCTGCCTCATGGCACTACTGCATCTCCTTCATCTTCTGCTGTAGCATTCGGATCATCTCCACTGGGTTGTCAACGATCATGCTTCTCGTGGTCACCACGGTGGGCGCCAAAATGTTTCGGTTATGGGGTGATTCACCAAACTCCTTCACAATTTGTCTTCTTGTCGTCCGGTCTCGCTCCAAGCTCCGTTGTCTTGCTCTTCCGTCTGGGAGGGAACCTGTCAAAGATCCTCCGATGTCAAAGTCAGTATACGAACCGTTCGACAATTCAATAGAACAGTAATAAATGTGCAGTAAATGCAACCTATTTACCACTTACCTTTGACCTGTATTTATAGTTTTCGCCATGGGCTTGGGATTAGTGAAAAGTTAATTACGGCCCAATTCTAGCCCAATGACTTGAATCGCTATGTACCTTAATCATGGTCTTAATGACCCAAAAAACCTACCGGTCGGTTTAGTGTACCCGTCCGGTTAGGATAATCCAGCGTTGCCTCGTTTGGACCGTATGATACAATATGTATACTACTAAAAATTTTCTAAAATCTTATATACAATATATTATTCCATTACCTTTTATCAAACACAATCACACATTGAGATTGGTTGATAAAATACCAACCCACAATGTTTTCATGTTATATATCTTAAAAAAGATCAACACCGTAATGTCAAATTCTTCCTATCGACTTATGTAATTTCACTCCAACCATGCAATTAGCTTTTCTTCCTAATTTTACATTTCACTCAACTTGAATCCTTGTTACTAATTCTTCATTCTATAATATTTGATAAATAATAAATAAGAAAAACATGAATGATTTCTCTTAAAACATCACAAACAAAAAGAAAGACATTACATAAAAAAAATGTTTATTTCATCCACAAAACTAAACACGTTCTTATATGAATTCATGACACACTAAGTACATAAACAAATAATGATAGATACAAGTTAGCTCTTCGTTCCAAAAGTATAAACTATCCCAAAGCCTCTACTTAAGAAAAAACCCTAATCACCGCTTTAAGTCTTATTTCACATTTATTACTCTTCTTAAAACCGAAAGAAACAAGCCCAACTTTAGAAAAATTTCCAAATAAAATTGTCTAGAACAAAAACATTGTTAGTAGGAATTTAGCCTAATACCTTCGTTATGTTATCCAAGTACTCTAACCAAACAGGGTATAGAACTAGTTTGATCATTTTAATCATCCCAAAAATTATAACTTCAACTTAATTCATCATTTTCACTATTATATCTAATTAAATTTACTACGGTCTTACACCAAACTTTTCAAAAATCTTAATTTTTTTTTATTGTTTTGAGCTATTTTTCTAGATTTTTGGCGTTTACTTGACTTATCTACTATACCTAAAAATTTTAATTTTTTTTCTTGTCCTATTTCCTTGTACTAATTAGAGAATTTTCATACTTTGACATCTTAGATTTTCCATATTTTATCACTAGTGCAAAAACAGTGTATAATATCACGCGGTCAACGTCCAAGCACTAAATATCCAACCATTATAAATGATCGGTGGCATTTTCGTAAATAAATTGATCGCTCCACATCATTTACTAAAATAGTTCGCCGTCTAAAATGTATTAACGTCAAACAAGGAGCATATTGACGTAATCTAAAATGTATTAACGTCAAATAAGGCCTAGATGACGTAAAATAATGACCTTAGAATCACATAAAGTCAACTTAAGAAACATTTGACGTTCAATTTAAAATAAAAAAATAACGAAATAGTGGTTTGCTTCCACCAGTATTACTCCTACCCACATTTGATGTCAACCATTGTTACCAATGAGGATCATTAGTACTTTGAAGATAAAAGATTTTGATGATGCTGCAAGTGATAAAACTCGAAGAATCAAGTTATAATTATTTTAAAAGCACTTTCGTAGTTTGCAAATGTATTAGGAAAGATTTCAACTTGTAAACACTTAGAAATCTCGTATCTTTAAGTTAGTTATGTATATAATGGATTATATGGTAGAATAATCGATTATCATGAGCTTTCGTTAAAAACCATTTTGCTTTGGAATAATCGATTATTACTCCAAATAATCGATTATCACTAGTCCTGATGAGAACTACACAAGTCCTTGGAATAATCGATTGTTCCTCAGAATAATCGATTATCACTTTTTGAAAAACTTGTAACGGACTTAAATAATTTATTATCACTAACAATAATCTCTTATCACTAGCAATTGTAATGCGTCTTTTCAATTTCAGACTAGCTGTCTATATATAGTTGTTTAAAAACCCTTAGAGGGTTAACCCGAACTTTGCATTGTGAGAGTATTAGAGCTTTGTGCCTAAGGGAAGCTCTCTCAGAATGAAAAGGGATCTATCCCATTTGAGAATACAATTTGCCTGAGGAAGTTCTCAAGTGATAGAGTTGCTTAAGTCAAGTCTTGTGATTAGGAGAAGCGCATGCTTAATGTGTCTAAGGTTGGAGCGGTTCTCTTCAAGTTGATTGAGTAGGTTCTTCCGGTTCGTTTGTCGAAGGAAGATTCTTCCGTTTGTTTGTCGAACGAAAGGTGTTCTCGTTTCTTAATCTTTATTTCATATCTTGTAATCTGTACAAACATTATTTTAGTGAAAAAGGTTAATCACTATGAATAGTGATTAGCGACTGGACGTAGAATCTTTTGCTTCGAACCACGCTAAAATTTCTGTGTTGATTTTCTTGAACTCTACACTTTTTAAACTCTTAGCACATCAACTGTTTGATAAAAGTTCTCTAAGAAAATTGATTTTCTAAAACAGACCATCCTAATACGAGTTTGACAGAACACACTTTCCGCTATCTATATTTCATTTCGTAGCGCGACTCTATAACGGTACCGATTGTTCCGACAATTGGTATCAGAGCTTCCTTTGATAATTTTTCAAATTTTTCGAAAATGGGCGGTCATAACCAAGTTTATATTGAGGGGTGCTTCTATTGATAGACCTCCTTTGTTTACGGGGGAAAATTATGCGTGTTGGAAAATAAGAATGCAAATATTTTTAGAGTCAATTGACAGGGGTATTTGGGAAGTTGTTTTGAATGGTCCTTTTATTCCTACTGTAAATTTGAATGGTGTAGAGGAAGAAAAAGCATATTTTCAATGGACTGCTGAAAAAAATAGACGAGCCCAATTTGATATAAAAGCTCGCAATATAATATCCTCTAATTTGGTATTAAATGAATTTTATAGGATTTCAGTGTGCAAAACGGCTCACAAAATGTGGGAAGTTCTTCGAGTAACCCATGAAGGAACTGAGGATGTGAAGCGTGCTAGGAAAAACACCCTGATACAGGAGTATGAGATGTTCAGGATGCAATAGGGCGAAACCATCGTTGATGTGCAAAAACGCTTCACACATATCGTCAACCATCTTTTTGGGTTTAGGTAAGAAATTTGACACTAACGAATTAAATGTTAAAATTCTGAAATCTTTGAATAGGATGTGGCAGCCAAAGGTTACTGTGATAACTGAGTCTCAGGACTTGACATCCATGTCTATGGTTGTGCTTTTTAGAAAGTTGAGAGAGCACGAGCTCGAGTTGAATAGATTGAGTGTTGAGGAATTCCAAGGAAAGAAGAAAACGTTGGCCTTCAAAATTGCAAATTCAAAAGGCAAGAGTTCTGAAAAAGATGAGGAATCAGAAGATGAAGACTCAGATGATGAAGATATGATTCACATGTTTAGAAAATTCAACAAGTTCATGAAATCTAAAGGCAAGGAACAAATTAGAAAGGACCGGAAGAAGAAACAAAGATCTTCTTCAAATTATAAGTGTTATGGTTGCAGAGAAAAAGGGCACGTTAATGCGGATTGTCGAAACCTCAAAAAGGGTGAAGAAAATAAGTCTTTCAAGAAGAAGAATGCTTATGTTGCTTGGGAGGATAATGCATCAAGAACTTCTAGTTTAAGTGTCTCCACTAAAGAAGCCAACTTGTGTTTGACGATTAATATTGATGACACTTCAAGCCAAGTAAGTTGCTCTAGCCTTGACACTAGTGAATTTATGTACAAAAGGCTTTTCTTGAATTGCTTGATGAATATGAGAAATTGAATGTTGCTCATAAAAATTTGAAAAAGGAATTTAAAGAATTGCAAATTAAATATGAGAAGGCATTAGATGAGGAAGTAAGTTTGAGAAATAAAATTTGCAACTTGGAAATGAAAGAGTCTTCAAATGTTGAACATCCTATTGATATTCTTGAAAATCTTCTTGAAGTTGCAACTGGAAATAATAATGTTCAAATGCCTATAACTGTTAAAAAGTTTATAAAAACAAAAGTGTTTTTAAAAGTAAGAACCAAATTAAAAGAACTCGTAGGGTATGGGTTGAAAAATGAACTGTCTGTTATAGAAATTCAAATGTTGTCACATGTTTCTACTGCATGAAAAAGGGGCACACTTCAAATAAATGTAGAATAAAACATTTTGATGTTCCTAATGGAAAATATGTTTGGATTCCTGTTATAAAGTAATATGCCTCTAACCTCAAAGGACCCAAATGAGATTATGGGGACCAAAACTCTATTGTTTTGTTTTGCAGATTGAATTCTCAAAAAGAAACGACAGTTGTATGGTATCCTAATAATTTTTAAGAGCTTTGAAAATAATTTATGAATGCTAGATGTGTCTTAGGTTGAAAATTTGGCCTAAATTTGCATTCTTTAGAAATTAAAGTAAATAATCGATTACCAAGGGATGATAATCTATTCTCAAGGTCATGTTCACTCAAACGTACAAATTTGGCTCGCAAATAATCGATTATTTAAAGTGATAATTGATTATCTTAAGTTAAAATGTAAAAAAAAATTAAATTATTTTTGGGAATCTGTGTTTTAGTTTAAAGGGAAATATTACTTTTAGGGGGAGTAATTTTTAATGAATTAAAAGGACCCAAATTCTTTTAAGTAATTTAGGGGGAGCATAAAGATTAGATTTTTTTCTGATTATGATAAAAAAATAGGGAAATCTATTTTTGATTAACATCTTATGTCATAATTCTTGTGATAATTGGTACCTATTTAAGGGGGAGATATATGAGTTTGTTTGATATCTTGTTATTTATCTCTGCTCTACATCAATTACTCTTTTCTCCTTATAATATTTGAATGACATCTGGTACTCAACAATTTTATAATATTTGAATTGCATCTATTCTTTTGTTGAGGGGGAACTTATATTAAGCGGGAGCATTTTTTTTTATAAATCTTTTTGCTTATGATCAAAAAGGGGGAGAAGAATCAACTTCTAGTAAGTGTTCTTAATGCTAACCTGTTTTTCGTTGTCTGTTAGTTTGTATTTTATGCAGATAAACCAAAGTTGCTTTCAAACAAGTAATTTTTTATCATAAAAAAGGGGGAGATTGTTACCAATGAGGAGCATTGGTACTTAGAAGATAAAATATTTTGATGATGTTGTAAGTGATAAAACTCGAAGAATGAAGTTATAATTCTTTTAAAAGCACTTTCGTAGTTTGCAAATGTATTAGGAAAGATTTCAACTTGTAAACACTTAGAAATCTCGTATCTTTAAGTTAGTTACGTATTTAATCGATTATATGGTAGAATAATCG
The DNA here is from genome assembly GCA_034642375.1 of Vigna nakashimae. Classification (NCBI taxonomy): domain Eukaryota; kingdom Viridiplantae; phylum Streptophyta; class Magnoliopsida; order Fabales; family Fabaceae; genus Vigna; species Vigna nakashimae. The sequence continues at coordinate 29,853,693 of CM067765.1, forward strand.
ATTATCATGAGCTTTCTTGAAAAATCATTTTGCTCTGGAATAATCGATTATTATTCCAAATAGTCGATTACCACTGGTCCTGATGAGAACTGCACAAGTCCTTAGAATAATCGATTGTTCCTCATAATAATTGATTTTCGCTTTTTGAAAAACCTGTAACGGACTTAAATAATCGATTATCACTAACAATAATTGATTATCACTGGTAGTTGTAATTGTTGGCAAAAATCACCTATGAAGTTTTGATGATGAACAGAGTTGCACAAGTCAAGACCAATTAAGGATTTATGTATTTTTATAAAGCTTTTGTAATAATCTAAGTTGATGAAGTAGTGCTCAAAAATGTATTAGGGATAATTATTGTAATTTACATTTAAATGCTGTTGAGATTCGTCAACATTCTGTTTTAATCGATTAAAACTAGTTTTAATCGATTAAAACCGAGGCTGATCCTGAAAACCCAAGTGCCACTGGAATAATCGATTAAAGTGTATAATAATCGATTAGCTAATCGATTAATCCTGAGAATAATCGATTAACACTGACCGTTGGGGTTTTCAGATTTGAAAAACTAGCCGTTGTACTCGTTTTAATCGATTAATACTTATGTTAATCGATTAAATGCGTTAAATGGCCAGTTTTCGGAGAATGGAAGAGTATTAGGTTGAGTCTATAAATTGGCTCACTCTTTATCTCAAAAGAAAGAACTCTTCCCTTGTGCTCTAGTACTCTGAACTCTTTTGAGAACTCTGTGAATTTGCTGAAGCTAAGGAAACTCTTGTCTGCAAAGTCCTGAAGTGGTACTGCGGTGACGGAGGAATAGCTTGATCATCCTTGGTGTGTCTGAGGAAGTGTTTGGAAGAGAATCATCCTTCGTGAAGCATTCGAAGGAGGTGATCATCCTTTGTGAAGATTCAAAGGAGGTGTAAGTTCATCTCTTGTGGTTTCAAGAGAGGTGGTAATTTCTAAACTGTTACAAATTATTTTTCTGTGTGACTAATATTTGTAATTGTTTTGTGATAGTGAAAAAGGTTTATCTGGTTTGAGATAAACGACTGGACGTAGGATCCTAGTGATCTGAACCAGGATAAAATACCTGTGCAATTTTTCTCTTTCCCTTACTCTCTTATTTACGTTTAATTATCTGCTTAGTAAGAAATTAAGAGAAAAATATTAAAAAGGCACAATTAAAGGATATAACCAATTCACCCCCCCTCTTGGTTTGTTACCACGCTAATAATTCCGCTGCAGCGATTCTAACAATTGGCATCAGAGCTTGCTTTGATAGTCATTCAAATGGCAGGATCAAATCAAACCTTTGCAGAGGGTGCTTCAATCAATAGACCCCCACTATTCACAGGTGAGAACTATGCATTCTGGAAGGTAAGGATGCAAATATTTATTGAATCTATTGATTGTGAAATTTGGGATGTTATTGCGTCTGGTTCTTCTGTTCCTACTAACAATATACAGGAACCAAAGCCCCGTGGTCAATGGACCATTGAAGAAAAGAAAAGATTTCAGAATGACGTGAAAGCTAGGAATATTATTGCATCAGCATTGACTGTTGATGAGTTCTACCGGGTTTCTGTCTGCAAAACTGCTCAAGAAATGTGGGACGTGCTAAGAGTGACACATGAAGGAACAGATGACGTAAAGAGGGCAAGAAAGAATTCCCTGATTCAAGAGTATGAAATGTTCAGGATGAAGCAAGGAGAAACAATTTCTGACGTTCAAAAACGCTTCACCAACATCGTCAATCATCTCATTGGACTGGGTAAGTCATTCGATACTGATGAATTAAACATTAAAATTTTGAAGTCTTTAGACAGGTCGTGGCAACCTAAGGTGACTGCAATCTCGGAGTCACAAAACCTCAACACCATGACTATGGCGGCACTTTTTGGAAAGTTGAGGGAACATGAATTAGATCTTGGAAGACTTGATGAAGAAGAAGCTAAAGCCAAAACCAACAAGAAGAGTTTGGCGTTAAAATCAGAGGTTGATAGAAGCAAAGGTAAATCGGAAGATGAAGACTCAGACGAAGAGGAAAACTTAAGCCTTGTGATCAAAAGATTAAACAAATTCATGAAGTCTAAAGGTAAAGGAAGGTTTAGGTACGAAAAGAAAGATAATCAGGCATCTTCCTCAAATTACCGATGCTATAACTGTGGAGAAAAGGGGCATCTAAAGGCAGACTGTCCAAATCAGAAGAGAGGTGAAGACAAAAAGGAGAAAAGATTCTTTAAGAAAAAGAAAGCATACATTGCATGGGAAGACGATAATGAGTCCTTTTCAGATTCAAGCGATTCAGATGAAGAAGCAAACATCTGTTTAATGGCAGATGATGATAATGTCAGCCAAGTAAGTAGCTCACATTATTCTGATAATAATAGTCAAGTTGATGAAGATGAATTGCATGAAACATATGCTGCATTGTTAATTGAATCTGAAAAATTAAATATTTCTCATAAAAAGCTGAAAAAGGATTTTAAAAGTTTAAAATCTGAATTTGACAACCTTCTTGAAGAAAATAAAAATTTGAAGTTTACTTCTGAAAATCTCACTAAATTGAATGATGCTTTGAAAACTGAATTTTCAAATTTATCTGAAGAAAACAGAAGTTTGAAAAATAAATTTTTATATCAAGCAGAAGAAATCAGGAATTTGAAAAGTAAAGTGCTATATTATGAAAAAGAAAAATATGTTGCTAATCATGAATGCGAATCTTGCATAAAATTCAAATATTTTTCTGAACAAACAACCTTAGGAGAATGTAGCAAAAATAATGAAAATAAGGTTGTTAAAAATGAGTACGTTCCTAAAATTAAAAACAAACAGAATAAAAGAACCCGTAGGATATGGGAAGAAAAAGGAACATCTCATGGGAACACAAACGTTGCATCATGCTTTTATTGTATGAAAAAGGGTCATACTTCAAATAAATGTAAAATTAAGCATTATGGTGTTCCAAGTGGTAGATATGTTTGGGTTGCTAAATAATTTAAATCTAACCCAAAAGGACCCATACAAAGAAGTTGGGTACCTAAAATAGCTTGTTTGTTCCTTTCTTTTGCAGGAATTACAAAAATCAAGAAAAGTCATGTGGTGTCTCGATAGCGGTTGCTCAAAACACATGACAGGAGACATAACAAAATTTACATACTTTAAAGAAAAGGAACAAGGCTTTGTTACCTATGGTGACAACAACAAAGGAAGAATTCTTGGAAAAGGGGATATAGGAAGCAAAGACACCTTGATGATCAAAGACGTGCTATATGTAGAAGGACTGAGGCATAACTTAATTAGCATCAGTCAACTGTGCGACAAAGGATTCAAGGTAACTTTTGAGAAGAATTCTTGTACTATTTTTAAGATTAATTCTTCTGAAATTGCTTTAAAAGGAGTTAGATATAACAATATTTATCTAATTGATTTAGAAAATGTATTAAATAAAAATATTACATGTTTAGTTGTTAAAGAGGAAAACCCATGGTTGTGGCACAGGCGTGCTGCTCATATACATATGCAACAACTTAACAAACTAGTATCTAGTGAACTAGTAATTGGTTTACCAAAATTAAAGTTTGTAAAAGATAAATTATGTGATGCATGTCAAAAGGGGAAACAAGTTAAAAATTCCTTTCATTCAAAAAATATTGTTTCTACTTTAAAACCTTTAGAACTCTTACATTTGGATTTATTTGGTCCTTCAAGGTTAAAAAGTTTTGGTGGAAACTATTATGCTTTAGTTATTGTTGATGATTTTTCAAGATATACTTGGACTTTGTTTCTCACTCTTAAGAGTGAAGCTTTTAAAGAATTTAAGAAGTTTGCTATTTTAATACAAAATGAAAAGGATTTAAGAATAAAAGCTATTAGAAGTGACCATGGTGGTGAATTTGAAAATGAACTATTTGAAAATTTTTGTGAAGAACATGGTATTTCTCATAACTTTTCTTCGCCTAGAACTCCCCAACAGAATGGAGTAGTAGAAAGAAAGAATAGATCATTAGAGGAACTTGCTCGTACTATGTTAAATGAAAATAATGTTCCTAAACAATTTTGGGCTGATGCTGTAAGTACTGCTTGCTATGTTTTAAACAGAATGTTAATCCGACCTATTTTAAAGCGTACTCCTTATGAACTTTTTAAAAATAGAAAACCAAATGTTTCCCATTTGAAAATATTTGGTTGCAAATGCTATGTTTTAAACAATGGAAAACAGAATTTGGGAAAATTTGATTCAAAAGCTGATGAAGGAATTTTTCTTGGATATTCTTTAACTAGCAAAGCATATAGAGTCTTTAATAGAAATCTGCTTACAATAGAAGAATCCATACATGTTACTTTTGATGAAATTGTGGACCTTGAGGCAAAACCTCTTGAGTCAGAAGAATTTGATGCAGAAACAAGTAAAAATTCATCAAAGGAGACAAATGAAGAAAAGAATAATGACGATCCTCAAGATGAAGATTTAAATAAAATATGGCAACAACCTAGAGGATTATCTTTGGACAACATAATTGGCGATATCACACAAGGGGTAAGCACAAGAAGTAATACTGCAAATTATTGTATGAATGTTGCTTTTGTGTCACAGATTGAACCAAAGAACATTAAAGAAGCCCTTCAAGATGAAAAATGGTATATCGCAATGCAAGAAGAACTCAACCAGTTTGAAAGAAATCAAGTATGGGAATTAATTCCCAGAAACGACACTCATCAAGTAATTGGAACTAAATGGGTGTTCAGAAACAAACTGGATGAAGAAGGAAACATAACCAAGAATAAAGCTAGGCTTGTCGCAAAAGGATATAGTCAAGAAGAAGGTATAGATTATGATGAGACATACGCTCCAGTTGCCAGGTTAGAGGCAATACGCCTACTTCTTGCTTATGCATCTATGATGAAATTTAAATTATTTCAAATGGATGTTAAAAGTGCTTTTCTAAACGGTTATATCAAAGAAGATGTATTTGTTGAACAACCACCTGGTTTTGAAGATTTTAAAAACCCAAATCACATCTACAAATTAAAGAAAGCACTATATGGCTTAAAACAGGCACCTAGATCTTGGTATGAACGTCTGAGCAATTTTCTAGTAGAAAATAATTTTAACAGAGGAAAAATTGATTCAACTTTATTTATTAAAAAGAATGGAAAACATTTTCTACTTGTTCAAGTATACGTAGATGACATGATTTTTGGTTCATCTAACGCATCTCTCTGCGAGAATTTTGCTAAGTCCATGCAGGGAGAATTTGAGATGTCAATGATGGGTGAACTTACCTTCTTCCTCGGACTTCAAATCAAACAAATGGAGGAAGGAACCTTTATATCTCAAACCAAGTATTGCAGGGAAATTCTTAAAAAGTTTGAGATGGACAATGCCAAAGAAGCATCAACCCCCATGGGGACATCCTGCTACTTAGACAAAGATGAGACAGGTAAAGAGGTAATCCAGACCAAATACAGAGGTATGATTGGCTCTTTATTATATCTCACTGCTAGTAGACCTGACATCATGCAAAGTGTATGTGTGTGTGCTAGATTTCAATCAAGCCCTAGGGAGTCTCATCTCACTGCTGTAAAACGTATTTTTAAATATCTTAAGGGGACAACATCCTTTGGGTTATGGTATCCTTCAGGCGCTGAACCTAGTCTTGTAGGATTTTCTGATGCTGATTATGGAGGCTGTAAAATAGATAGGAAAAGCACAAGTGGAACCTGTCACTTTTTCGGTAGCTCTTTAGTCTCTTGGCACTCTAAGAAACAAGCCTGTGTAGCCCTGTCAACCACTGAAGCTGAATATATTGCTGCGGGTAGTTGTTGTGCACAGATTTTATGGATGAAACAGCAATTAGTAGATTACGGTATTCATTTGGATCATATTCCGCTTAAGTGTGATAACACCAGTGCCATAAAACTTACCAAAAATCCCATCATGCATTCTAGAACCAAGCATATAGAAATTAGGCATCATTTTATTAGAGACCATGTCCAAAAAGGTGATTGTGAAATGGAGTTTATAGATTCTAAGCATCAATTAGCGGACATCTTCACCAAAGCTTTGCCAAAGGATAGATTTTTTGAGCTTAGGAGAGATCTTGGAATATTAGAAATAGTAAAATAGGCATATTTGGAATTAATCTGGCATTTTTCGCTGTTTAACGCATTTAATCTGCTTGCTAATCGATTAAAAACGCTGTCTATAGATTTACGACTGGATTAATCGATTAATCCAAGTATTAATCGATTACATAATCGATTAAACCTTCCTTTAATCGATTAAATACGTTCCAGGAAATTTTTTTAACGTTGCTTTCGAAATTTATCCGTTGCCAACGGCCATAAACGGCCATATTCTCCAAATCCAACCGTTGGGGCACGTTTTTAAGCCTATATATACACCATTTTGGTCCCCATTTTCATTACTTGCACTAATCTTAAGCCTAATTCTCCTAATTTCTCTCTTCTTTCACCCAAATCTTTGCTTTCCTTTACTCCAATGGCTGAATCTTCAAGAAGGAGGAGAAGAAGAACCAGTGCTGTGTCGGAGAACCCAGTTCCAGCAAGAGATGCCAACATAGAAGGGTGGCTCTCTGATGAAGAGGATCAACTGTCTTTCTCGCAATTCTGGAAGGAGAGGAAGCTGATCAAGCAGAAATTCATTGATCTATCATGGTATATATCTTACAGCTTTTCCTTCCCAAATCTTATCATTGAACAAGGAGTTCAACACCTTATGGAACTCCGCGGAAGGTATTATCCGGATCTCGTTCGCACTTTCTACTACAATTTAAAGATTCGGGATGGGGTGTTCCAAACTAGAGTAAAAGGAGTAGACATTGTCTTGGACAATGATATTTGGACTAATGTTGCCAAGGTCCCTGTCTTAGAGCATTCTCAGACTATCCCAGATGACTTTGCACAATTCAACAAGATAGCGGTCTACCAGTCCTTTCTCCGCAATCCTCGTCAGCACAATGCGCGTCTTTTCCTTGCAGGTGGACTTAAGATGGAAGAACGTCTCCTGCACTACCTCATTGTCTGGATTTTGTGCCCTAGAGGATTGATTAAACGAGTCGCACCACTCACAAAAGTTGATTGCACGAAATTAATGCAGTATATTTACTAGGAAGTGACTCCTAGGTCGTCTCTCAAGGACCAATATTTGTGGTTCGGTCTCAGATTAAACACGAAGTTGGGGGGTTGTTTTTGGATGTTTGTTTTTGTGCGGTAAAATAAAATTGGAACTGGAAATTAAATAAAACAAAATTTAAAACACTGAAATAAAATTTAACCACTGTAAAAACTGAACGATAGAAAACAGTAAAAATAGAACCACTTGATCGCAAATAAAATTTATCACAGATTAAAAACGACGTTTGAAATTAAAATGTAATAACGAAATTTAACAATGCAGAAACTGCTAAACGATAAAATACAACAGATAAACTAAAAACACAGAACTGAAAATGAAATTCATTAAAAGATTTAACACTTGAAAATAATATTCCAAAATAAAACTAACAAACTGTTTCAGAATACACTACACCATGAAATTGCATTATGCACTGTTTGAAAATCTGGAAAAGGGAAGGAAGGAAGAGACAGTAGCCTCTTCCAGGACCGTAACTTCTCCTACACTACTTCTAATCTAACACTAAAATCTAATGTAATTTTTTTTTTTTCTCTACTCTGCTGCTGTCATTTATAGCCAATTCTATGGACCACTCCCGTATCCTCCTCCTTCAATTCAACCAATTTCTCGGTTTTTGTTTTGTCTCAATATGGCACAAATTTCTTTCATGCTGAGCTTGGACGTGCCAAAGTCAAGAAGGTAGGGCCCTTCCATTTTCAATCTCACCTTGTCTTCTTCTTCAAATTGTTGATTGTTGGATGAACCCAAGCAAGCCGTGGAATGTGAGCTGCTTGGACATGAGGGGCCCTTCATGTGGTGTCCGTTTGCTAGCTTCCTCTTTTCCCTGGTGGCAGTCAAAGAACCGTGAAGGTGGTGGCTCTTCTTCCTTCGTTCAGCAACGCTCCTTCCAGCTCCTACATCAGTGCATTCTTTCCAGCCAAAATGCTTACCTGTTGGACCGTTTAGCTGCTGCATGAAGGTTGCTCCGCTGGATGCTAGACAAAGGTGTTACAAGATATGCGCAAGAGCAGCCTCCTCCTCAACCGTTGCAGCTGCTGGATGCTTCTTAAGAAAACCGTGAAGTGTGAAGCTTCTCTTTGCTCAAGCTGGAAGTGCTTCTCTGCTGCCATGGCCTTGAAGGTGGCTGCTCCATTCTCTTCTTTCTTCCAAGCTAGCGGACTTGGAGATGGCTGGACCGTGAAGCTTCTTCCAGCAAGGCCGTGTTGTGTTCTTGGATGAAGAAACCCGTGAGCTTTTTAGTAAGTCATGCATGTCTCTTTTGGAATGAAAGAAGCACCGTCCAACTCACTCCCATGTGCTTTGCTGCTAGATTCTTTCTTCAAAACAACACCAGTATTCTCCTAAATTAAAAGAACCGTGATACTTCAAGAAGTGTGCCCCTCTTTCGTTCCAATTGTGTTTTACTACTTTGAAAATGAATTTTTCATGGGTCTTGTGTATACAAAACCGTGGTGACATAATGAATGGTCGTGCTCTTCATTTTCCAGTCATGATACTTGAGCAATTGTGTGGGTCCGTGAGCTTCCTTAAAAAAAATTAATATGCAAAGCCAAATGCTTGTGTGGAGTGAAACATCACGTAAAAATTCTGCACTCCAAGCCAAAGGATTCCACCACTTTCTATGTGGGCCGTGTTGTGCATGTAGAATGTGCTTTTAAAATGGAATGCACCGTGAGTGTATTATGGGTGAAACAGCACATCTCTTCAAACCATAGTGCACAACTTTTGTGTGGGGCCTTGATACCACTTTAATAAAATTCAGCACATGTTGGAGCTCTTCCCTTGTATGGACGTGAACTTTCATGGGTGGTGGCTCCCACTCTTCATTTGTTTCTCCATTTGGATGCTTTCACAATTGTGCATTTCATCTTTCATAAGGAAATAAAAGAATTGCCTTGCTTGGTGCCAAACGTCCCAAAAGCTATTATATTTGTGAATTGTTTATTGCACACCTTGAGAAAACCGTGGCCTCCCAATAATTCCAATTGGCTTGTACTTTGTCTTTTGCATAATTCTTCATTTGAAAGGAAGGAGTTGCAGCCGTGAATGCTTAAGACTTATTGCAGCCACTTTCTTCAAAAGCCGTGAGTTGCACCATGGTTTCCAAACCAACCAATATTACTTCTTGAAATGAGCCACAAAATGTGCCAATATGAGTGTTGAATCCTTGAGTGTTGGGAGGTCTTAGCACCGTCCAATGATCAATTCCAGCTACCACAAGTATCAAACAACAAGCAAACAATGCAAACAATTTATAAGTCACTCAAACAGTAAACACAAGACTGACATAGAGGAGTAAAAAAAATACTGGGAACAACACAAAACGAATTTGAACAAAATAAAAACTATACGTGAAAATAGACATCCAGACGAAACTATGAAAAAAAATTGCATGGAAAACGGATAAGAATTGATCTCGAACGAAGACACACAAGTTGACACAACATTCACGCAGCACTGTGCGAAAATTGAAATGGCTGAGATGCATTGGGCTCAATTGCCATTTCTCAATTAACCTTAAAATGTCCCAAAATATTATCCAACAATTTTCCTAAAATTAATAATGCAAATAATTAATCTCAGATAATTCAAATTAATTAAAATAAGAATTTCTGATCAAATTAAGCACAATCAGTAAAAACGGGAAAATACTGGACAATTAAGCACAATTCTCCAATTAAATCTAGCACAATAAACTAAGTGAAGTGAAGAAAATAATGATTCATCAAAATAGACCACACTTAGTCTTTTGCACTCCTGGGCAAAATTAAGACGCAAATCAAGGAAGGGTTCAAAGGACTTCTAGGAAGGTGACACACACTCAACACGCAGAAAACAAAGACTCAAGAAAAATAAAAAGAATTTACAGAATTCTCAAGAATTATGGACCGATGAAAGAAGTAGAAATTTTCCAACACAAAATCAAGAAAAGCACATACTTACAGAAATCATCCAAGCAATTCACAATATGGCAAAATAATTAATCAGCTCAAGAGGTGATTTAAAAATAACATAACCTCACAGATGCACTAATAGTGTTTCTCTCAAGTGTTTAAGGTAAATAATTTCAACTCAATGTACTCAAGAAAACAAACACAAGTAGACTTGGCAAGCTTCTAATATCAACACTTAAAACATATGTATGTTCAGATCAAAAGGTCTTTCAGGGTTGTAATGGGGCCAAGGACAGGGGAGGATAAATTTGAATAAGTAGCTATAGCTCAGAAGAAATAGAGGTGCACTAGGGAAAAAAATGTAAACACAGTGAAATCTCACCCAAACCTCTAATTCAATCCTCTTCTCGACTCCATTATTCACAAAATTATTTTTCAATTTTTCTCTTTTTCTCATCATTTTTTTTTACCCTGTCTTCTTTCTTTTTTTTTTTTTTTTTTTATCACACAACAGGATATAAATTATAATTTCAAAACATGATGAGGAACCAACTAGCCAATTCATCAGAATTCCCAAGGAGACCACACTTATTCTCAAAATACTTCTATAGCTCCAGACTTTCCTAAGGTTAAGGTAATCATTTGTTTTTCACTTAGGATCAGTGTATGAGCTTCAACACAAAGAAATATATACAGTATAGGCTCAAAGGGTTTATCAAAGGATAATAACAAGGTAGGATTATTTGGCTAAAGAGGCTCAAGAATAAAATTGCCTTTATCACTTCTAAACATGCATATCAATCAAGTATATCTAAAAGAATCAAGCCAAGGCATATGTGCAAGCAATCAAGATACATGTCACACACAAGAAAGAAAATTAAGTGGCTCAAGTTCTCACACAGGGTTTTTGTCACAATCAAATCAACCTCTTAAACGTATAATTATCTTTCCAAGCAAAGAAAAGCAAGGATTACAATCTATAAGTAGTAAGTAAGTGAAGGAAAAATCTACAACTTAGACATCATCCAGAAATCAAGAGAAAAATGTAAAATTTATTGCACACAAAACTGGATAAAAATAACTTAAAAGAGAAAAAATTTAACACTCAAAAACAAAAAATTTAACACACAAAATACAATCTAACAGAAAGATCAGAAAAATCAGAATTTCTTCCAAGTAGACCACACTTAAATCACACAATGTCCTCAGTGTGTTACAATCATCAGATGATCAATTTCAGAGCAGTCAAAAAAATATAGACAAGTGCAATAAAAAGTTAGGAAAAATGGGAAGAAATTTTTCAGTAACATCCATCAGCAGATGTTATCAGGGACATCCATCAGCAGATGTCTTAAACACCTAGCACCCATCAGTAGATGCTAATAATTTTTATTATTATTTTTTTTCATTTTTTTTTATTTAATTTTATTTTATTATTTTTTTCTTTTTTTTTTCTGAAAAAGGATACCGGTACTGTGACAACAGTCTCGGTGGCAAAGACCGGAACTGTTGCTACAGTGGAAAGCAATTCTGCTATAAAAGGCTGCTCCTCCGCGTCCAGCGCCATTTCTGAACGCTCAATCTCTCTCTACTCCTCTGCTCTCTCTCTCTGCTCTCTCAACTCTCTGCTCTCTCTCGACTCTCTGCTCTCTCAACTCTCTCGAGCGTCTGGATCTCTGCAGGGAGCCTCTCCTCTGAGCATCTGGAGCTGTGCGGAACCTCTGCCACCGTGCCATCTGAAGAGTCTGAGTGAGATCCGCGAAGAGCCTCTGCAAGCCTACTACTCCAGGTAAGTCCTCTACACCTGGATCCCTTTTTCTTTCTGCTTGCTTAACTTTTCCTGCCGTCTTTTTGCTTCATTTTTCTTCCTGCTTAATTTTGTATCAAATTTAATAATCTGCTTATTCTGCTGTTATGCCTTCCTGCTTTCCTTCTTCTCCTTTTCCTGCTTTCCAGATCTTTCATTTAAGCCTTCAGTTCCTTCTTTATTTTCAGCTCTTATTCGCTTTCTTCTTCACCTGCTAAACACTTAAAACACATAAAACACAATTGTCTTAAAACTTAAGGGGTATATCGGCTGGAAACCAGACGTTAATCTCCCTTCGATTGAAGGTATGGCAGAGACAATCGGGTAGAACAACGCCACGTACCCCACTTAAAATTAAATAAAACACAGAAACATAATATACAAGAACAATATGGACAAGGACAACTGGACATAGATCCGTTTAGGACCCTTTGCAAGGACCGTGAAACAGATCTGAGACCAGACACAAAAACAATCAAAGACAGACAGGACAAAATAAATCTAAAATGAAACAAGAACAAACAATTAAAGAAAATACTGAACTAAGAATCTAATATATTTTTATGCTTTTTTTTTTTTTTTTTTTATGTTTTAGTTCTTTTTATTTTTATATTTTTTTTTTTTATTAAGTTTTAGAATATTTCAAGAGGAATGATGACGAGTGAGATGGAATCAGAGAGATACACTAGTCAGCGATGGCGTCCTACAGATGATCAGATCACGATGATGACCAAAATCTACAACTATGGGGTCACACACCCAAGCCGAGCGCAAGTCGTCGAGATCGCGTCTCGACTAAGGACCTTCGGCGAAGCCACTGAATACAACGTGCACTGCTGGTTTAACAACCATGGCAATCGGGTCAGGCGCTGGCAAGCGGAGATAGACCCCACAGGCACTCTCTTTTCACAACTGCCGCTATATATGTACGGTAAGACCTCTGATCACACCTCCATAAAATTTTCCATTCCTCTTCTATTATTAACACAAGTTTTATTTTTTTATTTTTTTATTATTTTTTATTTTTTATTTTTTTGTTTGAAAGAAAATAACTGGGTGATAATGAGGGCACCGAGGCTGCTGAATTTGTTTCCAGTTCCGATCATTATCGATGACGACAGAAATGAACGAGAAATTCCTCCACCAAAGCCTCCGCTCGTGACTTTTCGAACCAGAGCTCCCTCAACGGAGCTCTCCCTTAGACCACCACAACCAGCTCGAGAGTTCTTTCATTTTTAAAGTTTTATGTTTTTTTTTTTTTTGTTTTTTTTTTTTTTATTTTTATGTTTTTGTTGGCCGAGTGTGGCCAGAATTTGAACAAGTACTGTAATAAGGACACTTAATTTTTTATGTTTTTAATTTTTTTTTTTTATTTGGACTGTAATATTAACGATCAATAATGATCGAACCTCGGACATCTTTATTTTATTTTTATGAATTTTTATGAATTTGAAATTTTTTTTTTTTTTTTTTTTAATTCATGCTCACAATTTAAAAATGAAATAAACACAACCATGAAAACACATCAGAAAAGCTAAATAATATGTACATAATGAGGAAAAAAAAGTGCTCCCTGGTCATGGTGGCAGTTGCCAATTCTGGACTATCAGTGAGATATCTTCCACCTCAGGATCCGGCGAAGATGTCTTCAGGAGCAGCTCGCCCAGTACTGCCCTCTCACTCAAATCAAGACTTTTCTTCCTTCTTCTCCGAGCAAGTTGTTGAATCAACAAAATCAGGAGCCTTCTGTCCACCAGCAGTTGTTGAGTCTGTGACACCGGAGTAATAAGAGAAATAGCAGTATACTTTCCTTCATCTATCATTGTTTCCTCTATGTCAGTACCTGTATTCTCATTTACTTTTGTAACCTGGTCATCAAACTCATAATCAATAGCATCTGTTATGAATTTAGAATCTGTTTGTAACACATAATCAATTTCAATACAAATCGGGCAAGAACCAGATTCACAATCACATTCACAATTCTCAGAAAACTGAGTCAGATCAATGTTTTGTTCTAACTCTATCATGTTATGCGACTGCAAAATTCCTGTCTCAAAATCAATATTGACATATGCATCATCAACAAAATCCACATTCAGTGCAAAGCTATTATCAATGGAAATTTCATCACTGTAATCATGTTCATTCAACACAACATTTATACCAATGGTTTCAGAGACTAATACTGAATCAAAAACTTCAGAATTGTCAATCAAGTCTGTATCAGTTTCAATCCTAAAACCTGTAGAATCATTGTGCAACAAATCACAAGCAATTGAATGTATAGGCAGATCTGGTAAAGAGCTTGTAATCTCAGTTTCAGAATAAACATGTTTTTGCTCAGAATAAATTTTCTCATGAATTTCCAATTCATCAACTGCACATTCAAGTTGAGGTACGTTTACCTCCACGGTGGAAGATAAAAATGGTCTACCTGTCTCAACAGTGTTACTCGTACCTGCCTGGTCCTTAAAATAATCATCAACAGTCTCAGGTGCAAGAGTGGGATCATAGAAAGGTAGGAAAGAGGGTGTAGTAGTAAACTCATAGCTTTGCTCCCCATCTTCTATGTTGATGCCACTATCATCTTGAAAGTGTTGAGTGGCCATCTGCCCGATCTGATCAGTCAGCTTCTGAATGGCAGCTTGAGTTTCCATGCTCTCTTGCTTGAACTGCATGTTCCCTTTCTGAAACTGAATGTTCTGCATGGTCATCTGCTCCAATAACTCCTTCAATGTAGGTTCAGAAGTTGAAGGCTGAGAAGCTACTTGGGTAGGAGCATCATACTGCTGACTCTGATATTGCTGAACTGGTGGAACCGGCTCCCAAAGGGAGCTCTCAGGAATTTGAGGATGATCCATATTTTTCTCAGTATTAAAATCAGCACAAGAATCAGAGTAATATGCAGAAAGAGAATCATAATTACAAGCACTTGTACAATAAGCACTATTCACAAAATTAAAATAGGTAGACATGGAAAATAAAAATAAAAACTAAAAACTAAAAATTACGAAACAGATAAACTAAACACATTTATACATGCTACAAGCACACACAAGACAGAACATCAATAGTAAAAAAAAAAAATTAAATTTTTTTTTTTTTTAAATATAGCAATTAAATACAGAACACAGCACAATAAAATATAAAAGACAAAACATATATTAACACAACATAATCGAAAAACACAGCAAAAATCTAAAACGAAAAACCTGGAACTGAAGTGACAACGCCGCCAAAATTTGCTGAAGGTGTCGTTGTCGCCTACAAAAATATACAAGACAAAACACACAAAACAAACATATTAACAGAACAAAACTTTATACAACAAAAATCTAAAACTGAACCTTCATTGGTCCCTGGCAACGGCGCCATTTTGATTGAATGGGTCGCACCGCTCACAAAAGTTGATTGCACGAAATTAATGCAGTATATTTACTAGGAAGTGACTCCTAGGTCGTCTCTCAAGGACCAATATTTGTGGTTCGGTCTCAGATTAAACACGAAGTTGGGGGGTTGTTTTTGGATGTTTGTTTTTGTGCGGTAAAATAAAATTGGAACTGGAAATTAAATAAAACAAAATTTAAAACACTGAAATAAAATTTAACCACTGTAAAAACTGAACGATAGAAAACAGTAAAAATAGAACCACTTGATCGCAAATAAAATTTATCACAGATTAAAAACGACGTTTGAAATTAAAATGTAATAACGAAATTTAACAATGCAGAAACTGCTAAACGATAAAATACAACAGATAAACTAAAAACACAGAACTGAAAATGAAATTCATTAAAAGATTTAACACTTGAAAATAATATTCCAAAATAAAACTAACAAACTGTTTCAGAATACACTACACCATGAAATTGCATTATGCACTGTTTGAAAATCTGGAAAAGGGAAGGAAGGAAGAGACAGTAGCCTCTTCCAGGACCGTAACTTCTCCTACACTACTTCTAATCTAACACTAAAATCTAATGTAATTTTTTTTTTTTTTTCTCTACTCTGCTGCTGTCATTTATAGCCAATTCTATGGACCACTCCCGTATCCTCCTCCTTCAATTCAACCAATTTCTCGGTTTTTGTTTTGTCTCAATATGGCACAAATTTCTTTCATGCTGAGCTTGGACGTGCCAAAGTCAAGAAGGTAGGGCCCTTCCATTTTCAATCTCACCTTGTCTTCTTCTTCAAATTGTTGATTGTTGGATGAACCCAAGCAAGCCGTGGAATGTGAGCTGCTTGGACATGAGGGGCCCTTCATGTGGTGTCCGTTTGCTAGCTTCCTCTTTTCCCTGGTGGCAGTCAAAGAACCGTGAAGGTGGTGGCTCTTCTTCCTTCGTTCAGCAACGCTCCTTCCAGCTCCTACATCAGTGCATTCTTTCCAGCCAAAATGCTTACCTGTTGGACCGTTTAGCTGCTGCATGAAGGTTGCTCCGCTGGATGCTAGACAAAGGTGTTACAAGATATGCGCAAGAGCAGCCTCCTCCTCAACCGTTGCAGCTGCTGGATGCTTCTTAAGAAAACCGTGAAGTGTGAAGCTTCTCTTTGCTCAAGCTGGAAGTGCTTCTCTGCTGCCATGGCCTTGAAGGTGGCTGCTCCATTCTCTTCTTTCTTCCAAGCTAGCGGACTTGGAGATGGCTGGACCGTGAAGCTTCTTCCAGCAAGGCCGTGTTGTGTTCTTGGATGAAGAAACCCGTGAGCTTTTTAGTAAGTCATGCATGTCTCTTTTGGAATGAAAGAAGCACCGTCCAACTCACTCCCATGTGCTTTGCTGCTAGATTCTTTCTTCAAAACAACACCAGTATTCTCCTAAATTAAAAGAACCGTGATACTTCAAGAAGTGTGCCCCTCTTTCGTTCCAATTGTGTTTTACTACTTTGAAAATGAATTTTTCATGGGTCTTGTGTATACAAAACCGTGGTGACATAATGAATGGTCGTGCTCTTCATTTTCCAGTCATGATACTTGAGCAATTGTGTGGGTCCGTGAGCTTCCTTAAAAAAAATTAATATGCAAAGCCAAATGCTTGTGTGGAGTGAAACATCACGTAAAAATTCTGCACTCCAAGCCAAAGGATTCCACCACTTTCTATGTGGGCCGTGTTGTGCATGTAGAATGTGCTTTTAAAATGGAATGCACCGTGAGTGTATTATGGGTGAAACAGCACATCTCTTCAAACCATAGTGCACAACTTTTGTGTGGGGCCTTGATACCACTTTAATAAAATTCAGCACATGTTGGAGCTCTTCCCTTGTATGGACGTGAACTTTCATGGGTGGTGGCTCCCACTCTTCATTTGTTTCTCCATTTGGATGCTTTCACAATTGTGCATTTCATCTTTCATAAGGAAATAAAAGAATTGCCTTGCTTGGTGCCAAACGTCCCAAAAGCTATTATATTTGTGAATTGTTTATTGCACACCTTGAGAAAACCGTGGCCTCCCAATAATTCCAATTGGCTTGTACTTTGTCTTTTGCATAATTCTTCATTTGAAAGGAAGGAGTTGCAGCCGTGAATGCTTAAGACTTATTGCAGCCACTTTCTTCAAAAGCCGTGAGTTGCACCATGGTTTCCAAACCAACCAATATTACTTCTTGAAATGAGCCACAAAATGTGCCAATATGAGTGTTGAATCCTTGAGTGTTGGGAGGTCTTAGCACCGTCCAATGATCAATTCCAGCTACCACAAGTATCAAACAACAAGCAAACAATGCAAACAATTTATAAGTCACTCAAACAGTAAACACAAGACTGACATAGAGGAGTAAAAAAAATACTGGGAACAACACAAAACGAATTTGAACAAAATAAAAACTATACGTGAAAATAGACATCCAGACGAAACTATGAAAAAAAATTGCATGGAAAACGGATAAGAATTGATCTCGAACGAAGACACACAAGTTGACACAACATTCACGCAGCACTGTGCGAAAATTGAAATGGCTGAGATGCATTGGGCTCAATTGCCATTTCTCAATTAACCTTAAAATGTCCCAAAATATTATCCAACAATTTTCCTAAAATTAATAATGCAAATAATTAATCTCAGATAATTCAAATTAATTAAAATAAGAATTTCTGATCAAATTAAGCACAATCAGTAAAAACGGGAAAATACTGGACAATTAAGCACAATTCTCCAATTAAATCTAGCACAATAAACTAAGTGAAGTGAAGAAAATAATGATTCATCAAAATAGACCACACTTAGTCTTTTGCACTCCTGGGCAAAATTAAGACGCAAATCAAGGAAGGGTTCAAAGGACTTCTAGGAAGGTGACACACACTCAACACGCAGAAAACAAAGACTCAAGAAAAATAAAAAGAATTTACAGAATTCTCAAGAATTATGGACCGATGAAAGAAGTAGAAATTTTCCAACACAAAATCAAGAAAAGCACATACTTACAGAAATCATCCAAGCAATTCACAATATGGCAAAATAATTAATCAGCTCAAGAGGTGATTTAAAAATAACATAACCTCACAGATGCACTAATAGTGTTTCTCTCAAGTGTTTAAGGTAAATAATTTCAACTCAATGTACTCAAGAAAACAAACACAAGTAGACTTGGCAAGCTTCTAATATCAACACTTAAAACATATGTATGTTCAGATCAAAAGGTCTTTCAGGGTTGTAATGGGGCCAAGGACAGGGGAGGATAAATTTGAATAAGTAGCTATAGCTCAGAAGAAATAGAGGTGCACTAGGGAAAAAAATGTAAACACAGTGAAATCTCACCCAAACCTCTAATTCAATCCTCTTCTCGACTCCATTATTCACAAAATTATTTTTCAATTTTTCTCTTTTTCTCATCATTTTTTTTTACCCTGTCTTCTTTCTTTTTTTTTTTTTTTATCACACAACAGGATATAAATTATAATTTCAAAACATGATGA
This sequence comes from Vigna nakashimae, assembly GCA_034642375.1. Lineage (NCBI taxonomy): Eukaryota > Viridiplantae > Streptophyta > Magnoliopsida > Fabales > Fabaceae > Vigna > Vigna nakashimae. The sequence continues at coordinate 29,872,471 of CM067765.1, forward strand.
GGAACCAACTAGCCAATTCATCAGAATTCCCAAGGAGACCACAGTTATTCTCAAAATACTTCTATAGCTCCAGACTTTCCTAAGGTTAAGGTAATCATTTGTTTTTCACTTAGGATCAGTGTATGAGCTTCAACACAAAGAAATATATACAGTATAGGCTCAAAGGGTTTATCAAAGGATAATAACAAGGTAGGATTATTTGGCTAAAGAGGCTCAAGAATAAAATTGCCTTTATCACTTCTAAACATGCATATCAATCAAGTATATCTAAAAGAATCAAGCCAAGGCATATGTGCAAGCAATCAAGATACATGTCACACACAAGAAAGAAAATTAAGTGGCTCAAGTTCTCACACAGGGTTTTTGTCACAATCAAATCAACCTCTTAAACGTATAATTATCTTTCCAAGCAAAGAAAAGCAAGGATTACAATCTATAAGTAGTAAGTAAGTGAAGGAAAAATCTACAACTTAGACATCATCCAGAAATCAAGAGAAAAATGTAAAATTTATTGCACACAAAACTGGATAAAAATAACTTAAAAGAGAAAAAATTTAACACTCAAAAACAAAAAATTTAACACACAAAATACAATCTAACAGAAAGATCAGAAAAATCAGAATTTCTTCCAAGTAGACCACACTTAAATCACACAATGTCCTCAGTGTGTTACAATCATCAGATGATCAATTTCAGAGCAGTCAAAAAAATATAGACAAGTGCAATAAAAAGTTAGGAAAAATGGGAAGAAATTTTTCAGTAACATCCATCAGCAGATGTTATCAGGGACATCCATCAGCAGATGTCTTAAACACCTAGCACCCATCAGTAGATGCTAATAATTTTTATTATTATTTTTTTTCATTTTTTTTTATTTAATTTTATTTTATTATTTTTTTCTTTTTTTTTTCTGAAAAAGGATACCGGTACTGTGACAACAGTCTCGGTGGCAAAGACCGGAACTGTTGCTACAGTGGAAAGCAATTCTGCTATAAAAGGCTGCTCCTCCGCGTCCAGCGCCATTTCTGAACGCTCAATCTCTCTCTACTCCTCTGCTCTCTCTCTCTGCTCTCTCAACTCTCTGCTCTCTCTCGACTCTCTGCTCTCTCAACTCTCTCGAGCGTCTGGATCTCTGCAGGGAGCCTCTCCTCTGAGCATCTGGAGCTGTGCGGAACCTCTGCCACCGTGCCATCTGAAGAGTCTGAGTGAGATCCGCGAAGAGCCTCTGCAAGCCTACTACTCCAGGTAAGTCCTCTACACCTGGATCCCTTTTTCTTTCTGCTTGCTTAACTTTTCCTGCCGTCTTTTTGCTTCATTTTTCTTCCTGCTTAATTTTGTATCAAATTTAATAATCTGCTTATTCTGCTGTTATGCCTTCCTGCTTTCCTTCTTCTCCTTTTCCTGCTTTCCAGATCTTTCATTTAAGCCTTCAGTTCCTTCTTTATTTTCAGCTCTTATTCGCTTTCTTCTTCACCTGCTAAACACTTAAAACACATAAAACACAATTGTCTTAAAACTTAAGGGGTATATCGGCTGGAAACCAGACGTTAATCTCCCTTCGATTGAAGGTATGGCAGAGACAATCGGGTAGAACAACGCCACGTACCCCACTTAAAATTAAATAAAACACAGAAACATAATATACAAGAACAATATGGACAAGGACAACTGGACATAGATCCGTTTAGGACCCTTTGCAAGGACCGTGAAACAGATCTGAGACCAGACACAAAAACAATCAAAGACAGACAGGACAAAATAAATCTAAAATGAAACAAGAACAAACAATTAAAGAAAATACTGAACTAAGAATCTAATATATTTTTATGCTTTTTTTTTTTTTTTTTTTATGTTTTAGTTCTTTTTATTTTTATATTTTTTTTTTTATTAAGTTTTAGAATATTTCAAGAGGAATGATGACGAGTGAGATGGAATCAGAGAGATACACTAGTCAGCGATGGCGTCCTACAGATGATCAGATCACGATGATGACCAAAATCTACAACTATGGGGTCACACACCCAAGCCGAGCGCAAGTCGTCGAGATCGCGTCTCGACTAAGGACCTTCGGCGAAGCCACTGAATACAACGTGCACTGCTGGTTTAACAACCATGGCAATCGGGTCAGGCGCTGGCAAGCGGAGATAGACCCCACAGGCACTCTCTTTTCACAACTGCCGCTATATATGTACGGTAAGACCTCTGATCACACCTCCATAAAATTTTCCATTCCTCTTCTATTATTAACACAAGTTTTATTTTTTTATTTTTTTATTATTTTTTATTTTTTATTTTTTTGTTTGAAAGAAAATAACTGGGTGATAATGAGGGCACCGAGGCTGCTGAATTTGTTTCCAGTTCCGATCATTATCGATGACGACAGAAATGAACGAGAAATTCCTCCACCAAAGCCTCCGCTCGTGACTTTTCGAACCAGAGCTCCCTCAACGGAGCTCTCCCTTAGACCACCACAACCAGCTCGAGAGTTCTTTCATTTTTAAAGTTTTATGTTTTTTTTTTTTTTTGTTTTTTTTTTTTTTATTTTTATGTTTTTGTTGGCCGAGTGTGGCCAGAATTTGAACAAGTACTGTAATAAGGACACTTAATTTTTTATGTTTTTAATTTTTTTTTTTTTATTTGGACTGTAATATTAACGATCAATAATGATCGAACCTCGGACATCTTTATTTTATTTTTATGAATTTTTATGAATTTGAAATTTTTTTTTTTTTTTTTTTTTTAATTCATGCTCACAATTTAAAAATGAAATAAACACAACCATGAAAACACATCAGAAAAGCTAAATAATATGTACATAATGAGGAAAAAAAAGTGCTCCCTGGTCATGGTGGCAGTTGCCAATTCTGGACTATCAGTGAGATATCTTCCACCTCAGGATCCGGCGAAGATGTCTTCAGGAGCAGCTCGCCCAGTACTGCCCTCTCACTCAAATCAAGACTTTTCTTCCTTCTTCTCCGAGCAAGTTGTTGAATCAACAAAATCAGGAGCCTTCTGTCCACCAGCAGTTGTTGAGTCTGTGACACCGGAGTAATAAGAGAAATAGCAGTATACTTTCCTTCATCTATCATTGTTTCCTCTATGTCAGTACCTGTATTCTCATTTACTTTTGTAACCTGGTCATCAAACTCATAATCAATAGCATCTGTTATGAATTTAGAATCTGTTTGTAACACATAATCAATTTCAATACAAATCGGGCAAGAACCAGATTCACAATCACATTCACAATTCTCAGAAAACTGAGTCAGATCAATGTTTTGTTCTAACTCTATCATGTTATGCGACTGCAAAATTCCTGTCTCAAAATCAATATTGACATATGCATCATCAACAAAATCCACATTCAGTGCAAAGCTATTATCAATGGAAATTTCATCACTGTAATCATGTTCATTCAACACAACATTTATACCAATGGTTTCAGAGACTAATACTGAATCAAAAACTTCAGAATTGTCAATCAAGTCTGTATCAGTTTCAATCCTAAAACCTGTAGAATCATTGTGCAACAAATCACAAGCAATTGAATGTATAGGCAGATCTGGTAAAGAGCTTGTAATCTCAGTTTCAGAATAAACATGTTTTTGCTCAGAATAAATTTTCTCATGAATTTCCAATTCATCAACTGCACATTCAAGTTGAGGTACGTTTACCTCCACGGTGGAAGATAAAAATGGTCTACCTGTCTCAACAGTGTTACTCGTACCTGCCTGGTCCTTAAAATAATCATCAACAGTCTCAGGTGCAAGAGTGGGATCATAGAAAGGTAGGAAAGAGGGTGTAGTAGTAAACTCATAGCTTTGCTCCCCATCTTCTATGTTGATGCCACTATCATCTTGAAAGTGTTGAGTGGCCATCTGCCCGATCTGATCAGTCAGCTTCTGAATGGCAGCTTGAGTTTCCATGCTCTCTTGCTTGAACTGCATGTTCCCTTTCTGAAACTGAATGTTCTGCATGGTCATCTGCTCCAATAACTCCTTCAATGTAGGTTCAGAAGTTGAAGGCTGAGAAGCTACTTGGGTAGGAGCATCATACTGCTGACTCTGATATTGCTGAACTGGTGGAACCGGCTCCCAAAGGGAGCTCTCAGGAATTTGAGGATGATCCATATTTTTCTCAGTATTAAAATCAGCACAAGAATCAGAGTAATATGCAGAAAGAGAATCATAATTACAAGCACTTGTACAATAAGCACTATTCACAAAATTAAAATAGGTAGACATGGAAAATAAAAATAAAAACTAAAAACTAAAAATTACGAAACAGATAAACTAAACACATTTATACATGCTACAAGCACACACAAGACAGAACATCAATAGTAAAAAAAAAAATTAAATTTTTTTTTTTTTAAATATAGCAATTAAATACAGAACACAGCACAATAAAATATAAAAGACAAAACATATATTAACACAACATAATCGAAAAACACAGCAAAAATCTAAAACGAAAAACCTGGAACTGAAGTGACAACGCCGCCAAAATTTGCTGAAGGTGTCGTTGTCGCCTACAAAAATATACAAGACAAAACACACAAAACAAACATATTAACAGAACAAAACTTTATACAACAAAAATCTAAAACTGAACCTTCATTGGTCCCTGGCAACGGCGCCATTTTGATTGAATGGGTCGCACCGCTCACAAAAGTTGATTGCACGAAATTAATGCAGTATATTTACTAGGAAGTGACTCCTAGGTCGTCTCTCAAGGACCAATATTTGTGGTTCGGTCTCAGATTAAACACGAAGTTGGGGGGTTGTTTTTGGATGTTTGTTTTTGTGCGGTAAAATAAAATTGGAACTGGAAATTAAATAAAACAAAATTTAAAACACTGAAATAAAATTTAACCACTGTAAAAACTGAACGATAGAAAACAGTAAAAATAGAACCACTTGATCGCAAATAAAATTTATCACAGATTAAAAACGACGTTTGAAATTAAAATGTAATAACGAAATTTAACAATGCAGAAACTGCTAAACGATAAAATACAACAGATAAACTAAAAACACAGAACTGAAAATGAAATTCATTAAAAGATTTAACACTTGAAAATAATATTCCAAAATAAAACTAACAAACTGTTTCAGAATACACTACACCATGAAATTGCATTATGCACTGTTTGAAAATCTGGAAAAGGGAAGGAAGGAAGAGACAGTAGCCTCTTCCAGGACCGTAACTTCTCCTACACTACTTCTAATCTAACACTAAAATCTAATGTAATTTTTTTTTTTTTCTCTACTCTGCTGCTGTCATTTATAGCCAATTCTATGGACCACTCCCGTATCCTCCTCCTTCAATTCAACCAATTTCTCGGTTTTTGTTTTGTCTCAATATGGCACAAATTTCTTTCATGCTGAGCTTGGACGTGCCAAAGTCAAGAAGGTAGGGCCCTTCCATTTTCAATCTCACCTTGTCTTCTTCTTCAAATTGTTGATTGTTGGATGAACCCAAGCAAGCCGTGGAATGTGAGCTGCTTGGACATGAGGGGCCCTTCATGTGGTGTCCGTTTGCTAGCTTCCTCTTTTCCCTGGTGGCAGTCAAAGAACCGTGAAGGTGGTGGCTCTTCTTCCTTCGTTCAGCAACGCTCCTTCCAGCTCCTACATCAGTGCATTCTTTCCAGCCAAAATGCTTACCTGTTGGACCGTTTAGCTGCTGCATGAAGGTTGCTCCGCTGGATGCTAGACAAAGGTGTTACAAGATATGCGCAAGAGCAGCCTCCTCCTCAACCGTTGCAGCTGCTGGATGCTTCTTAAGAAAACCGTGAAGTGTGAAGCTTCTCTTTGCTCAAGCTGGAAGTGCTTCTCTGCTGCCATGGCCTTGAAGGTGGCTGCTCCATTCTCTTCTTTCTTCCAAGCTAGCGGACTTGGAGATGGCTGGACCGTGAAGCTTCTTCCAGCAAGGCCGTGTTGTGTTCTTGGATGAAGAAACCCGTGAGCTTTTTAGTAAGTCATGCATGTCTCTTTTGGAATGAAAGAAGCACCGTCCAACTCACTCCCATGTGCTTTGCTGCTAGATTCTTTCTTCAAAACAACACCAGTATTCTCCTAAATTAAAAGAACCGTGATACTTCAAGAAGTGTGCCCCTCTTTCGTTCCAATTGTGTTTTACTACTTTGAAAATGAATTTTTCATGGGTCTTGTGTATACAAAACCGTGGTGACATAATGAATGGTCGTGCTCTTCATTTTCCAGTCATGATACTTGAGCAATTGTGTGGGTCCGTGAGCTTCCTTAAAAAAAATTAATATGCAAAGCCAAATGCTTGTGTGGAGTGAAACATCACGTAAAAATTCTGCACTCCAAGCCAAAGGATTCCACCACTTTCTATGTGGGCCGTGTTGTGCATGTAGAATGTGCTTTTAAAATGGAATGCACCGTGAGTGTATTATGGGTGAAACAGCACATCTCTTCAAACCATAGTGCACAACTTTTGTGTGGGGCCTTGATACCACTTTAATAAAATTCAGCACATGTTGGAGCTCTTCCCTTGTATGGACGTGAACTTTCATGGGTGGTGGCTCCCACTCTTCATTTGTTTCTCCATTTGGATGCTTTCACAATTGTGCATTTCATCTTTCATAAGGAAATAAAAGAATTGCCTTGCTTGGTGCCAAACGTCCCAAAAGCTATTATATTTGTGAATTGTTTATTGCACACCTTGAGAAAACCGTGGCCTCCCAATAATTCCAATTGGCTTGTACTTTGTCTTTTGCATAATTCTTCATTTGAAAGGAAGGAGTTGCAGCCGTGAATGCTTAAGACTTATTGCAGCCACTTTCTTCAAAAGCCGTGAGTTGCACCATGGTTTCCAAACCAACCAATATTACTTCTTGAAATGAGCCACAAAATGTGCCAATATGAGTGTTGAATCCTTGAGTGTTGGGAGGTCTTAGCACCGTCCAATGATCAATTCCAGCTACCACAAGTATCAAACAACAAGCAAACAATGCAAACAATTTATAAGTCACTCAAACAGTAAACACAAGACTGACATAGAGGAGTAAAAAAAATACTGGGAACAACACAAAACGAATTTGAACAAAATAAAAACTATACGTGAAAATAGACATCCAGACGAAACTATGAAAAAAAATTGCATGGAAAACGGATAAGAATTGATCTCGAACGAAGACACACAAGTTGACACAACATTCACGCAGCACTGTGCGAAAATTGAAATGGCTGAGATGCATTGGGCTCAATTGCCATTTCTCAATTAACCTTAAAATGTCCCAAAATATTATCCAACAATTTTCCTAAAATTAATAATGCAAATAATTAATCTCAGATAATTCAAATTAATTAAAATAAGAATTTCTGATCAAATTAAGCACAATCAGTAAAAACGGGAAAATACTGGACAATTAAGCACAATTCTCCAATTAAATCTAGCACAATAAACTAAGTGAAGTGAAGAAAATAATGATTCATCAAAATAGACCACACTTAGTCTTTTGCACTCCTGGGCAAAATTAAGACGCAAATCAAGGAAGGGTTCAAAGGACTTCTAGGAAGGTGACACACACTCAACACGCAGAAAACAAAGACTCAAGAAAAATAAAAAGAATTTACAGAATTCTCAAGAATTATGGACCGATGAAAGAAGTAGAAATTTTCCAACACAAAATCAAGAAAAGCACATACTTACAGAAATCATCCAAGCAATTCACAATATGGCAAAATAATTAATCAGCTCAAGAGGTGATTTAAAAATAACATAACCTCACAGATGCACTAATAGTGTTTCTCTCAAGTGTTTAAGGTAAATAATTTCAACTCAATGTACTCAAGAAAACAAACACAAGTAGACTTGGCAAGCTTCTAATATCAACACTTAAAACATATGTATGTTCAGATCAAAAGGTCTTTCAGGGTTGTAATGGGGCCAAGGACAGGGGAGGATAAATTTGAATAAGTAGCTATAGCTCAGAAGAAATAGAGGTGCACTAGGGAAAAAAATGTAAACACAGTGAAATCTCACCCAAACCTCTAATTCAATCCTCTTCTCGACTCCATTATTCACAAAATTATTTTTCAATTTTTCTCTTTTTCTCATCATTTTTTTTTACCCTGTCTTCTTTCTTTTTTTTTTTTTTTATCACACAACAGGATATAAATTATAATTTCAAAACATGATGAGGAACCAACTAGCCAATTCATCAGAATTCCCAAGGAGACCACAGTTATTCTCAAAATACTTCTATAGCTCCAGACTTTCCTAAGGTTAAGGTAATCATTTGTTTTTCACTTAGGATCAGTGTATGAGCTTCAACACAAAGAAATATATACAGTATAGGCTCAAAGGGTTTATCAAAGGATAATAACAAGGTAGGATTATTTGGCTAAAGAGGCTCAAGAATAAAATTGCCTTTATCACTTCTAAACATGCATATCAATCAAGTATATCTAAAAGAATCAAGCCAAGGCATATGTGCAAGCAATCAAGATACATGTCACACACAAGAAAGAAAATTAAGTGGCTCAAGTTCTCACACAGGGTTTTTGTCACAATCAAATCAACCTCTTAAACGTATAATTATCTTTCCAAGCAAAGAAAAGCAAGGATTACAATCTATAAGTAGTAAGTAAGTGAAGGAAAAATCTACAACTTAGACATCATCCAGAAATCAAGAGAAAAATGTAAAATTTATTGCACACAAAACTGGATAAAAATAACTTAAAAGAGAAAAAATTTAACACTCAAAAACAAAAAATTTAACACACAAAATACAATCTAACAGAAAGATCAGAAAAATCAGAATTTCTTCCAAGTAGACCACACTTAAATCACACAATGTCCTCAGTGTGTTACAATCATCAGATGATCAATTTCAGAGCAGTCAAAAAAATATAGACAAGTGCAATAAAAAGTTAGGAAAAATGGGAAGAAATTTTTCAGTAACATCCATCAGCAGATGTTATCAGGGACATCCATCAGCAGATGTCTTAAACACCTAGCACCCATCAGTAGATGCTAATAATTTTTATTATTATTTTTTTTCATTTTTTTTTATTTAATTTTATTTTATTATTTTTTTCTTTTTTTTTTCTGAAAAAGGATACCGGTACTGTGACAACAGTCTCGGTGGCAAAGACCGGAACTGTTGCTACAGTGGAAAGCAATTCTGCTATAAAAGGCTGCTCCTCCGCGTCCAGCGCCATTTCTGAACGCTCAATCTCTCTCTACTCCTCTGCTCTCTCTCTCTGCTCTCTCAACTCTCTGCTCTCTCTCGACTCTCTGCTCTCTCAACTCTCTCGAGCGTCTGGATCTCTGCAGGGAGCCTCTCCTCTGAGCATCTGGAGCTGTGCGGAACCTCTGCCACCGTGCCATCTGAAGAGTCTGAGTGAGATCCGCGAAGAGCCTCTGCAAGCCTACTACTCCAGGTAAGTCCTCTACACCTGGATCCCTTTTTCTTTCTGCTTGCTTAACTTTTCCTGCCGTCTTTTTGCTTCATTTTTCTTCCTGCTTAATTTTGTATCAAATTTAATAATCTGCTTATTCTGCTGTTATGCCTTCCTGCTTTCCTTCTTCTCCTTTTCCTGCTTTCCAGATCTTTCATTTAAGCCTTCAGTTCCTTCTTTATTTTCAGCTCTTATTCGCTTTCTTCTTCACCTGCTAAACACTTAAAACACATAAAACACAATTGTCTTAAAACTTAAGGGGTATATGGGCTGGAAACCAGACGTTAATCTCCCTTCGATTGAAGGTATGGCAGAGACAATCGGGTAGAACAACGCCACGTACCCCACTTAAAATTAAATAAAACACAGAAACATAATATACAAGAACAATATGGACAAGGACAACTGGACATAGATCCGTTTAGGACCCTTTGCAAGGACCGTGAAACAGATCTGAGACCAGACACAAAAACAATCAAAGACAGACAGGACAAAATAAATCTAAAATGAAACAAGAACAAACAATTAAAGAAAATACTGAACTAAGAATCTAATATATTTTTATGCTTTTTTTTTTTTTTTTTTTATGTTTTAGTTCTTTTTATTTTTATATTTTTTTTTTTATTAAGTTTTAGAATATTTCAAGAGGAATGATGACGAGTGAGATGGAATCAGAGAGATACACTAGTCAGCGATGGCGTCCTACAGATGATCAGATCACGATGATGACCAAAATCTACAACTATGGGGTCACACACCCAAGCCGAGCGCAAGTCGTCGAGATCGCGTCTCGACTAAGGACCTTCGGCGAAGCCACTGAATACAACGTGCACTGCTGGTTTAACAACCATGGCAATCGGGTCAGGCGCTGGCAAGCGGAGATAGACCCCACAGGCACTCTCTTTTCACAACTGCCGCTATATATGTACGGTAAGACCTCTGATCACACCTCCATAAAATTTTCCATTCCTCTTCTATTATTAACACAAGTTTTATTTTTTTATTTTTTTATTATTTTTTATTTTTTATTTTTTTGTTTGAAAGAAAATAACTGGGTGATAATGAGGGCACCGAGGCTGCTGAATTTGTTTCCAGTTCCGATCATTATCGATGACGACAGAAATGAACGAGAAATTCCTCCACCAAAGCCTCCGCTCGTGACTTTTCGAACCAGAGCTCCCTCAACGGAGCTCTCCCTTAGACCACCACAACCAGCTCGAGCGTTCTTTCATTTTTAAAGTTTTATGTTTTTTTTTTTTTTTTGTTTTTTTTTTTTTATTTTTATGTTTTTGTTGGCCGAGTGTGGCCAGAATTTGAACAAGTACTGTAATAAGGACACTTAATTTTTTATGTTTTTAATTTTTTTTTTTTATTATTTGGACTGTAATATTAACGATCAATAATGATCGAACCTCGGACATCTTTATTTTATTTTTATGAATTTTTATGAATTTGAAATGTTTTTTTTTTTTTTTTTTAATTCATGCTCACAATTTAAAAATGAAATAAACACAACCATGAAAACACATCAGAAAAGCTAAATAATATGTACATAATGAGGAAAAAAAAGTGCTCCCTGGTCATGGTGGCAGTTGCCAATTCTGGACTATCAGTGAGATATCTTCCACCTCAGGATCCGGCGAAGATGTCTTCAGGAGCAGCTCGCCCAGTACTGCCCTCTCACTCAAATCAAGACTTTTCTTCCTTCTTCTCCGAGCAAGTTGTTGAATCAACAAAATCAGGAGCCTTCTGTCCACCAGCAGTTGTTGAGTCTGTGACACCGGAGTAATAAGAGAAATAGCAGTATACTTTCCTTCATCTATCATTGTTTCCTCTATGTCAGTACCTGTATTCTCATTTACTTTTGTAACCTGGTCATCAAACTCATAATCAATAGCATCTGTTATGAATTTAGAATCTGTTTGTAACACATAATCAATTTCAATACAAATCGGGCAAGAACCAGATTCACAATCACATTCACAATTCTCAGAAAACTGAGTCAGATCAATGTTTTGTTCTAACTCTATCATGTTATGCGACTGCAAAATTCCTGTCTCAAAATCAATATTGACATATGCATCATCAACAAAATCCACATTCAGTGCAAAGCTATTATCAATGGAAATTTCATCACTGTAATCATGTTCATTCAACACAACATTTATACCAATGGTTTCAGAGACTAATACTGAATCAAAAACTTCAGAATTGTCAATCAAGTCTGTATCAGTTTCAATCCTAAAACCTGTAGAATCATTGTGCAACAAATCACAAGCAATTGAATGTATAGGCAGATCTGGTAAAGAGCTTGTAATCTCAGTTTCAGAATAAACATGTTTTTGCTCAGAATAAATTTTCTCATGAATTTCCAATTCATCAACTGCACATTCAAGTTGAGGTACGTTTACCTCCACGGTGGAAGATAAAAATGGTCTACCTGTCTCAACAGTGTTACTCGTACCTGCCTGGTCCTTAAAATAATCATCAACAGTCTCAGGTGCAAGAGTGGGATCATAGAAAGGTAGGAAAGAGGGTGTAGTAGTAAACTCATAGCTTTGCTCCCCATCTTCTATGTTGATGCCACTATCATCTTGAAAGTGTTGAGTGGCCATCTGCCCGATCTGATCAGTCAGCTTCTGAATGGCAGCTTGAGTTTCCATGCTCTCTTGCTTGAACTGCATGTTCCCTTTCTGAAACTGAATGTTCTGCATGGTCATCTGCTCCAATAACTCCTTCAATGTAGGTTCAGAAGTTGAAGGCTGAGAAGCTACTTGGGCAGGAGCATCATACTGCTGACTCTGATATTGCTGAACTGGTAGAACCGGCTCCCAAAGGGAGCTCTCAGGAATTTGAGGATGATCCATATTTTTCTCAGTATTAAAATCAGCACAAGAATCAGAGTAATATGCAGAAAGAGAATCATAATTACAGGCACTTGTAGAATAAGCACTATTCACAAAATTAAAATAGGTAGACATGGAAAATAAAAATAAAAACTAAAAACTAAAAATTACGAAACAGATAAACTAAACACATTTATACATGCTACAAGCACACACAAGACAGAACATCAATAGTAAAAAAAAAAATTAAATTTTTTTTTTTTTAAATATAGCAATTAAATACAGAACACAGCACAATAAAATATAAAAGACAAAACATATATTAACACAACATAATCGAAAAACACAGCAAAAATCTAAAACGAAAAACCTGGAACTGAAGTGACAACGCCGCCAAAATTTGCTGAAGGTGTCGTTGTCGCCTACAAAAATATACAAGACAAAACACACAAAACAAACATATTAACAGAACAAAACTTTATACAACAAAAATCTAAAACTGAACCTTCATTGGTCCCCGGCAACGGCGCCATTTTGATTGAACGGGTCGCACCGCTCACAAAAGTTGATTGCACGAAATTAATGCAGTATATTTACTAGGAAGTGACTCCTAGGTCGTCTCTCAAGGACCAATATTTGTGGTTCGGTCTCAGATTAAACACGAAGTTGGGGGGTTGTTTTTGGATGTTTGTTTTTGTGCGGTAAAATAAAATTGGAACTGGAAATTAAATAAAACAAAATTTAAAACACTGAAATAAAATTTAACCACTGTAAAAACTGAACGATAGAAAACAGTAAAAATAGAACCACTTGATTGCAAATAAAATTTATCACAGATTAAAAACGACGTTTGAAATTAAAATGTAATAACGAAATTTAACAATGCAGAAACTGCTAAACGATAAAATACAACAGATAAACTAAAAACACAGAACTGAAAATGAAATTCATTAAAAGATTTAACACTTGAAAATAATATTCCAAAATAAAACTAACAAACTGTTTCAGAATACACTACACCATGAAATTGCATTATGCACTGTTTGAAAATCTGGAAAAGGGAAGGAAGGAAGAGACAGTAGCCTCTTCCAGGACCGTAACTTCTCCTACACTACTTCTAATCTAACACTAAAATCTAATGTAATTTTTTTTTTTTTCTCTACTCTGCTGCTGTCATTTATAGCCAATTCTATGGACCACTCCCGTATCCTCCTCCTTCAATTCAACCAATTTCTCGGTTTTTGTTTTGTCTCAATATGGCACAAATTTCTTTCATGCTGAGCTTGGACGTGCCAAAGTCAAGAAGGTAGGGCCCTTCCATTTTCAATCTCACCTTGTCTTCTTCTTCAAATTGTTGATTGTTGGATGAACCCAAGCAAGCCGTGGAATGTGAGCTGCTTGGACATGAGGGGCCCTTCATGTGGTGTCCGTTTGCTAGCTTCCTCTTTTCCCTGGTGGCAGTCAAAGAACCGTGAAGGTGGTGGCTCTTCTTCCTTCGTTCAGCAACGCTCCTTCCAGCTCCTACATCAGTGCATTCTTTCCAGCCAAAATGCTTACCTGTTGGACCGTTTAGCTGCTGCATGAAGGTTGCTCCGCTGGATGCTAGACAAAGGTGTTACAAGATATGCGCAAGAGCAGCCTCCTCCTCAACCGTTGCAGCTGCTGGATGCTTCTTAAGAAAACCGTGAAGTGTGAAGCTTCTCTTTGCTCAAGCTGGAAGTGCTTCTCTGCTGCCATGGCCTTGAAGGTGGCTGCTCCATTCTCTTCTTTCTTCCAAGCTAGCGGACTTGGAGATGGCTGGACCGTGAAGCTTCTTCCAGCAAGGCCGTGTTGTGTTCTTGGATGAAGAAACCCGTGAGCTTTTTAGTAAGTCATGCATGTCTCTTTTGGAATGAAAGAAGCACCGTCCAACTCACTCCCATGTGCTTTGCTGCTAGATTCTTTCTTCAAAACAACACCAGTATTCTCCTAAATTAAAAGAACCGTGATACTTCAAGAAGTGTGCCCCTCTTTCGTTCCAATTGTGTTTTACTACTTTGAAAATGAATTTTTCATGGGTCTTGTGTATACAAAACCGTGGTGACATAATGAATGGTCGTGCTCTTCATTTTCCAGTCATGATACTTGAGCAATTGTGTGGGTCCGTGAGCTTCCTTAAAAAAAATTAATATGCAAAGCCAAATGCTTGTGTGGAGTGAAACATCACGTAAAAATTCTGCACTCCAAGCCAAAGGATTCCACCACTTTCTATGTGGGCCGTGTTGTGCATGTAGAATGTGCTTTTAAAATGGAATGCACCGTGAGTGTATTATGGGTGAAACAGCACATCTCTTCAAACCATAGTGCACAACTTTTGTGTGGGGCCTTGATACCACTTTAATAAAATTCAGCACATGTTGGAGCTCTTCCCTTGTATGGACGTGAACTTTCATGGGTGGTGGCTCCCACTCTTCATTTGTTTCTCCATTTGGATGCTTTCACAATTGTGCATTTCATCTTTCATAAGGAAATAAAAGAATTGCCTTGCTTGGTGCCAAACGTCCCAAAAGCTATTATATTTGTGAATTGTTTATTGCACACCTTGAGAAAACCGTGGCCTCCCAATAATTCCAATTGGCTTGTACTTTGTCTTTTGCATAATTCTTCATTTGAAAGGAAGGAGTTGCAGCCGTGAATGCTTAAGACTTATTGCAGCCACTTTCTTCAAAAGCCGTGAGTTGCACCATGGTTTCCAAACCAACCAATATTACTTCTTGAAATGAGCCACAAAATGTGCCAATATGAGTGTTGAATCCTTGAGTGTTGGGAGGTCTTAGCACCGTCCAATGATCAATTCCAGCTACCACAAGTATCAAACAACAAGCAAACAATGCAAACAATTTATAAGTCACTCAAACAGTAAACACAAGACTGACATAGAGGAGTAAAAAAAATACTGGGAACAACACAAAACGAATTTGAACAAAATAAAAACTATACGTGAAAATAGACATCCAGACGAAACTATGAAAAAAAATTGCATGGAAAACGGATAAGAATTGATCTCGAACGAAGACACACAAGTTGACACAACATTCACGCAGCACTGTGCGAAAATTGAAATGGCTGAGATGCATTGGGCTCAATTGCCATTTCTCAATTAACCTTAAAATGTCCCAAAATATTATCCAACAATTTTCCTAAAATTAATAATGCAAATAATTAATCTCAGATAATTCAAATTAATTAAAATAAGAATTTCTGATCAAATTAAGCACAATCAGTAAAAACGGGAAAATACTGGACAATTAAGCACAATTCTCCAATTAAATCTAGCACAATAAACTAAGTGAAGTGAAGAAAATAATGATTCATCAAGGATCCAACCATGCCCAATGCTCTGAAACTGATCTCATCATCATGTACGGCATACTTCAGAGTATTCCTCTAAATTGGCCTCATTTGATTAAGACCATTATGTACAAGGCCAAAAGGTTAGGTGTAGCCCCTCTTCCATATCCTCTCCTAGTTTCCCAAATCTGTGTGTACAAAGGAGTGGATATCACCAATGAAAACCATGAGACTGTCCTCCCTGGTCATAAAGTTGGAGATAATTCCCTAAGACAAATGGGTTTTATCAAACAGGGACAATCTTACATACATCCTGAGGATGCTATTGAGGGCAATGAAGATGAAGCTGAAGACATTTCAATGTCTGATCCCACAAATGTTGCCGGGCCATCTCAAGTCCATGAGGAATACAGTCTAGAAAGTCTCTCTAGGCAAATGACTGAGATGACTCGCCTTCAAACTGAGATGATGAACATCCAAAACATTCGTCATGAAGAAATTTGTACTCATCTCAGAAATTTAGACACTAGGGTTTCAGGTTTAGAGGAACATCTTTTTAGTGAAAGTGATGAATTCTAGTGCTTAGTTGCTTGTTTGTTTATGATTATGTGCATCCTTAATAAAAAGTGTTGTTTGTGTTAATTTTCCATATGCCTTATCTCTTTTTATTTAGGGGGAGCACGCATTTTTTTCTTCTGATCAAAAAAGGGGGAGAAAACAAGCTTAAATTTATTATTTTCTATTAATCTCTCTTTTTATGAGTTGTGACTATTTCAGATTATTAAAAAGCTTTGAACTCAGAGAAATTTTTTTTTGATCATCATCAAAAAGGGGGAGAATGTTGGCAAAAATCACCTATGAAGTTTTGATGATGAACAGAGTTGCACAAGTCAAGACCAATTAAGGATTTATGTATTTTTATAAAGCTTTTGTAATAATCTAAGTTGATGAAGTAGTGCTCAAAAATGTATTAGGGATAATTATTGTAATTTACATTTAAATGCTGTTGAGATTCGTCAACATTCTGTTTTAATCGATTAAAACTAGTTTTAATCGATTAAAACCGAGGCTGATCCTGAAAACCCAAGTGCCACTGGAATAATCGATTAAAGTGTATAATAATCGATTAGCTAATCGATTAATCCTGAGAATAATCGATTAACACTGACCGTTGGGGTTTTCAGATTTGAAAAACTAGCCGTTGTACTCGTTTTAATCGATTAATACTTATGTTAATCGATTAAATGCGTTAAATGGCCAGTTTTCGGAGAATGGAAGAGTATTAGGTTGAGTCTATAAATTGGCTCACTCTTTATCTCAAAAGAAAGAACTCTTCCCTTGTGCTCTAGTACTCTGAACTCTTTTGAGAACTCTGTGAATTTGCTGAAGCTAAGGAAACTCTTGTCTGCAAAGTCCTGAAGTGGTACTGCGGTGACGGAGGAATAGCTTGATCATCCTTGGTGTGTCTGAGGAAGTGTTTGGAAGAGAATCATCCTTCGTGAAGCATTCGAAGGAGGTGATCATCCTTTGTGAAGATTCAAAGGAGGTGTAAGTTCATCTCTTGTGGTTTCAAGAGAGGTGGTAATTTCTAAACTGTTACAAATTATTTTTCTGTGTGACTAATATTTGTAATTGTTTTGTGATAGTGAAAAAGGTTTATCTGGTTTGAGATAAACGACTGGACGTAGGATCCTAGTGATCTGAACCAGGATAAAATACCTGTGCAATTTTTCTCTTTCCCTTACTCTCTTATTTACGTTTAATTATCTGCTTAGTAAGAAATTAAGAGAAAAATATTAAAAAGGCACAATTAAAGGATATAACCAATTCACCCCCCCTCTTGGTTTGTTACCACGCTAATAATTCCGCTGCAGCGATTCTAACAGTAATGTGTCTTTTTAATTTTAGACCAGCTGTCTATATATAGTTGTTTTAAAACCCTTAGAGGGTTAACCCGAACTTTTCATTTTGAGAGTATTAGAGCTTTGTGCCTAAGGGAAGCTCTTTGAGAGTGAAAAGGGATCTATGCCATTTGAGAATACAGTTTATCTGAGGAAGTTCTCAAGTGATAGAGTTGCTTAAGTCCAGTCTTGTGAATAGGAGAAGCTCGCGCTTAATGTGTCTAAGGTCGGAGCGGTTCTCTTCAAGTTGGCTGAGCAATTCTTCCGGTTCATTTGCTGAAGGAAGGTTCTTTCGTTCTTTTGTCGAACGAAAGGTGTTCTCGTTTCTTAATCTTTACTTCATATCTTGTAATCTGTACAAACATTATTTTAGTGAAAAAGGTTAATCACTATTCTTGAACTCTACACTCTTTAAACTCTTAGCACATCAACTGGTTGATAAAATTTCTCTAAGAAAATTTATTTTCTAAAACGGACCATCTTAATACGAGTTTGACCAAACACGCTTTCCACTATCTATATTTCATTCCGCTGCGCGACTCTGTAACGGAACC
Source organism: Vigna nakashimae (assembly GCA_034642375.1). Lineage (NCBI taxonomy): Eukaryota > Viridiplantae > Streptophyta > Magnoliopsida > Fabales > Fabaceae > Vigna > Vigna nakashimae. The sequence continues at coordinate 29,890,536 of CM067765.1, forward strand.
GATTATTCTGACAACCATGATAAATATTTGACGTTTTATATGCCAGCATGAAACCAAAGAGTGAATCCCTTTTTTATTCTTTATTTCTTTACTCTTATAAACCAAACAGAACGTCGCACACTTTATGGGGTCGACGTTTAAAACAGTATAGAACGTCAAACAAGTTGGACGTGATGGTCGTAATCACATAACGTCCCTAAGGAAACAACCGACGTCCAATACAAAATAAATAAATACTAAATATTGATTTAATTATGATGACGTCAACCGTAATAAAAGAATGACGTTGTATATTATAGCTAGCAGTTATTTGTTTATTTTTCATTTAATTCAACCCATAAAATGTCAGTTTTATACTGGCTTAGATGTTTTGTTATTTAGTTCCTTTTTTATTACTTTTTCTTTTAAACCAACCACAGAACGTCAAGGTCTAGTCAGCAGTGCAACAACGTCCCTAGGTGCTTGGAGTCCCACATTGCTTAGTTCTCTCATTCCAAAAGGGTTTATAAGCTTCCTAGCTCTCCTAGAGTTCAAAAACTAAAACTAGTCATGACTACTTACACTACAAGCAATGACGCCTCTTTACTCTTCTTTTCTTTCAAGACCAAGCCATGGGAAGTCTCACATTGCTTGTGCTAAAAGGAAAAGAAGAGTTTATAAGCGTTTATTCAACTAGAACTAACGAAAAGAAAATAAGATATCAATCTTTGTGGCAAATCTTCAATGACTTATCAATCTACTAGATTGTGATGTCTTCATCTCTATCTCATTTTGTATTCTTTTTTTATTTATTTTTATTTATGCCTCTTGAGAATTCAAATTCAGAATGATCTTACTCTTTCCTGGATAGGATTGTATCATATGGCACCAAAGTTTATCATGTTGTATCTGGATTGTATCATTTGGTATTTAGAGCATGTTTCTAGTTTGATTTCCTCTTTTATCTTTTTTTCTATCAAATGAGGAAACCCTTGATGAGTTGATATTTTATTCACTTCACTTAGTTTACTGTACTAGAATTAATCAGGGAAATATGCTTAAATGTCCGATATTATTCCGTTTTCGTTAATTGTGCATAATTTGATCGGAAATTCTTATTATAATTAATTTGAATTATCTGAGCTGATTATTTTCATTAATGATTGGAGGAAAATTATTGGATACTATGTTGGGACATTTGGAGGGTTGTCACGGCCTTAATAAGTTCCTCACACACAAATTTTCATGCTTTTATTCTTACCCTTGGTCACACATGGATGGGTGGAATGGATCTGTAATTTTTATTTTATGAGAAAGAAAACTCTCACATTTTTTTTGTATCACTACTCACGGCTGAATATAAGGTGTGTACGTGTAAGCATCTTCAAACATGTGGAATATTACTGCTACCATCATTATTTGCTTACTACAAACATATCATATGGCCCACAAGAAAACAGCAGCCACCGAGAGTGAGAAACATCACAGCAGCCACCACTTTTCACTTGGCAATTTTCCTTAAGTGTTTTATAGAGCTCGGAATGATCTTCACGGTGATTGCTGGAGCACACACGGAAGCAAGTCTTCACGTACAGCACCTTGGAGAGGAGCTTGAGCAAGGAGCTGGCACAGCCACCACCAAAGTGGTAATCCTCAGTCATTCTACGCCCAACTGCACCGTACAACACCAACTTCAAGCAGCAGCACCATCGGGGAAGTCAGCAGTTCACGTCCAGCTTGGAGCTAAGCTTGTTGAGATTTCTTTTGTTTGGTAAATGAAGAAGTAGATTAAGTTGGAGTTGGTGAAGTCACGTACTGCAGCTACGGATTGGGAAGGCTTCACTTAGATGAGTTATTTTCACTTAGGACCAAATGGAGAGCACATGTTTTTGTCTTCTTCTGAAAGTGGTGCAATTCACACGTAAATGAAGAGCATGTGGTTGAAGAAAATAATAAAAAAAAAACAAATGAGGAAAAGGACAAAAGGTGGGCACCATGTTTTATTTCTTTTAGTTGGGTGTAAGATGACATGGAGAGGCTGCTGCAAATACACGGTCCAGAGGGGAGGAGAAAAACGTTGGACACAAATAATGGAGGACCCCATTAGCACTTTCATTTTTAAATGGTGTGCACATACATGGACAAAGGTTTTGACTGCCAAAATAAAAGAGCAAGTTTGGTGTGGAAAGAAGTATGCCGTGGTGTAGAGTAGAAGTCAGAGAGAAGTTCAGCAGCTGACAGTAGGAGGCTGTAACAGAAACGTGAAGAGGAGCATAGCAATTGCAGGATGGAAGGCTACGGTTGAAAGTGGTGTACACACTACATCATAGGTTCCAATTTTATTTGGTTTGATGTAATTAATTTCAGTCTTATTTAATTTTCTAAACTTTAAGTCTATTATTGTTTTATTGTGATTCTGTAATTTAATTTCTACTGTTGTATTTTAATGGTGCTGTAATTTAATTTCTGTTGTAATTAAATGTGTGAATTATGTTTTCTACAAGTTAATTTCTTTTGCCTCTGATGTTATTTATTTCACTTTGAATTAATTACTGTAATTTGGTTTTCTATATTTTGGTGCAGTAATTCTGTTTCTGTTTTCATATTTTAGAATTTACTGTTTTTACTGTTTTGACCGTTTTCTGTATTTACTATTTTCTGTATTTTCATTTTTTTTTGTACTACAATTTTTCCATTCCAGATTTACTGTTTTTGGTGTAGTTATTTACTGCTGTAATTTATTTTCTATTTCTACTGTATTCTGTATTTACTATATACTGTATTTTCGTTTTTCTGTATTTTCGTTTTATGTATTCTAGTTTTCTGTTCTAGATTTATTTTTTACTATTTTACCTTACTGTATTTTCGTTTTTACTGTATCAAAATCATTTTTACTGTTTTAAATTTGTTTTACTGTTTTAATTTTGTTTTTACCATTTTAGTTTTAAATTTTACGTATTGTTTTTAATTATGCTTTTATTTTTGTGTTGAATGTTTAAACGTTTTCTATACGTTTAATGTTTCCGCGTTTATTTTATTTTGATGTCTTTTACCATTGGGTTTTTACTGTACTGCATTTTACTTCACCGTATTTAATTTGGTGTTATTTAAATTCTAGTTCATTTTAATTTTTTTTCGCATAAAAACAAAAACCATCAAAACCCCCCCTTTTCGTGTGTGATCTGAGACTGAACCGCAATATTGGTCCTTGTGAGACGACCTAGGAGTCACTTCCTAGTAACTATACTGCATTTCTTATATGCTCAACTTTTGTAGAGCCGCGACAGCTCTATCAATTTTGGCGCCGTTGCCGGGGACCAAAGACGGTTTGGTTTTAGATTCTTGTTGTGTAAATTTTTGTTCTGTTAATATGTGTGTTTTGTGTGTTCTGTCTGTTGTATTTTTGTAGGAGACAACGACACCTTCAACAAATTTTGGCGGTGTTGTCACTTCAGATCCAGGTTTTTGTTTTAGATTTTTACTGTGTTAATATATATTGTGTATATATGTGTTTAATTGTGCTATGTTCTGTATTTAGTTGTTATTAAAAAAAAATTAATTAAAAATTTTTACTATTGATGTTCTGTCTTGTGTGTGCTTGTAGCATGTATAAATGTGTTTTGTTTTATCTGATTCGTAATTTTTAGTTTTTAGTTTTTACTTTTTATTTTTCCATGTCTACCTATTTTAATGTTGTGAATAATGCTTATTCTGCCAATGTCTGTGATTATGATTCTTATTCTGCATATTACTTTGATTTTAAATCTGCTGATTTTTATGATGAGAACAATATGTTCCATCATCCAATTTCTGAGAGCTCTCTTTGGGAGCCAGTTCCACAATATGAGAGTCAGCAGTATGATTCTCCTATTCAAATAACTCCTCAGCCTTCTACTTCTGAACCTACATTAAAGGAGTTACTAGAGCAGATGACAATGCAGAACATTCAGTTTCAGAAAGGGAACATGCAGTTCAAGCAAGAGAGCATGGAGTTCCAGCAGGAAACTCAAGCTGCCATACAGAATCTGAGTGATCAGATCAGGCAAATGGCCACTCTTGCACCTGAGGAGACTGATGAAAATTTTGGGGACCCGGCAGAAGTAAGCAGTAATCCTGAACCAGGTAGACCACCTTCACCTTCCCACACTCTAGAAATCTTCAAGGAAGAGGAGGTAAGCATACCTCAATTTGATTATATTGATGACTATGTTGTTGAGAGGTATGCTGATGACTATATTGTTGCTGAGCATGATTTTAATTTTTCCTCTGTGCATGATGAGGACCGCTTCTTACTATCACATTCAAATATTTGTTCTCCATGCACTGAACATGAATCTGAACCTGTTATAGATATTGTTTCTACATTTGAAACGGATTCATGTTATGAGGTTGTATCTAAGGCTTGGTATGATGAATTGGGATTGGGTGTTATACCTCTGCATGATATTTCTTTGGAACCATTTTGCACTAACCATATTGCAGGAGGTACATATAAATTTGATCAGCATGCACCCACGCTGGAAGACAAAGGTGCCAGTACATACAGCAGTTCGAAGATCAAAAGGCACCTACTGAATCTGCTCAGTGACAATATTTGCTGCTTAGATCCGGCGGTGGAAGATATTTCTCTGCTTGATCAGATTTGGAGGATGAAGCAATTTTTCCTCAAAATTTCCGTCTTGGATCCTGAAGAAGACATCTCCCTGATTGTCCAATTTTGGCAACTGCCACCATAATCCAGGGGAGTTTTCTTTTTCTTTCTTCCCCGTTTTCCTACTTTTATTGCATTTGTCCTTTATCTGTTTAGTGTTTTAACTGATGATCTTATGCCTTTAACTGATTTGGGACATTGTAGTCTAAGTGTGGTCTGGGGGAGATTCTGCATTTTGTTTTTCTTTTAAGTTTGTTTTTCCTTTTCTTCTTAGTTTTCGAATTGTTATCTTTAAAAATAAAAAAACAAAAAAAAAAAATATTTTGTGATAAAATTGTTTTTGTTTAAAAGCGTGCCAAATCTGTATTCTGATATGTATAATTATTTTTTCTTAGTTTTCACATTGTTATCCTTATAAAAAAAAAAAATTCAAAAATTCAAAAATTGTTTTGCGTATTCTTTGATTTTATTTCGACCCTCAGTATCTTATTAATTCATTAAAAAAATTTCACTTCAGATCTCATTTTTTTCCTTATTTTTCTTCACTGTAAAATAATTTCTTAGTTGTTTCATACAGATCTTTGATTGAAAATTTTGTTTAGACTAAGAAAGATTTCATTCATCAATGCAAAAAATTACAGTAATGGAAAAATGGAGATTGAACAGATCTGAAAATAAAATTTGCAGTAGATATATATAAATAAAAGATGTTCGGGGTTCGATCATTTCTGATCGTTAAATATTACAAACCATTAAAAATCATAATAAATAAAAACATAAAAAAAAAAAAAAAAAAAAAAAACATAAGTGTTCATATTACAGTCCTTAATTCTGGCCACTCTCGGCCAACAAAAACAACAAAAACATAAAAAAAAAATAAATAAATAAACAAAACATTAAAAATGAAAGAACTCTCGAGCTGGTTGTGGTGGTCTAAGGGAGAGCTCCGTTGAGGGAGCTCTGGTTCGAAAAGTCACGAGCGGAGGCTTTGGTGGAGGAATTTCTCGTTCATTTCTGTCGTCATCGATAATGATCGGAACTGGAAACAAATTCAGCAGCCTCGGTGCCCTCATTATCACCCAGTTGTTTTCTTTCAAACAAAAAATAAAAAAAAATAAAAAATAAAAAAAAATAAATAATAAATAAAAAATAAAAAACTTGTGTTAATAATAGAAGAGGAATGGAAAATTCAATGGAGGTGTGATCAGAGGTCTTACCGTACATGTATAGCGGCAGTTGTGAAAAGAGAGTGCCTGTGGGGTCTATCTCCGCTTGCCAGCGCCTGACCCGATTGCCATGGTTGTTAAACCAGCAGTGCACGTTGTATTCAGTGGCTTCGCCGAAGGTCCTTAGTCGAGACGCGATCTCGACGACTTGCGCTCGGCTTGGGTGTGTGACCCCATAGTTGTAGATTTTGGTCATCATCGTGATCTGATCATCTGTAGGACGCCATCGTTGACTGGTATATCTCTCTGATTCCATATCACTCATCCTTCCTCTCGTAATATACAAATACATAAATAAAAAATAAATACATATAAAAAGAACAAAAACAAGAAAAAAAAAAGCATAACATAAAAAAAAAAAAACATAAAAACATTAGATTCTTAATTCAGTGTTTTCTTTATTTGTTCTTGTTTCCTTTCAGATTTATTTTGTCCAGTCATGCTTTAATGTTTCAGTTTTTGGTCTCAGATCTGTTTCACGGTCCTCGCAAAGGGTCCTAAACGGATCTATGTCCAGTTGTCCGGTTGTTCTTGTCCATATTGTTCTTGTATATTCAGTTTCTGTGTTTTAGTTTTAAGTGGGGTACGTGGCGTTGTTCTACCCGATTGTCTCTGCAATACCTTCAATCGAAGGGAGATTAACGTCTGGTTTCCAGCCTATATACCCCTTAAGTTTTAAGACAATTGTGTTTTATGTGTTTTAAGTGTTTAGCAGGTGAAAAATAAAGCGAATAAGAGCTGAAAAGCAAGGAAAAGAAAGCAGAAAAAGAAAAAAAAAATGATGAATGAAAGATCTGGAAAGCAGGAAAAGGGAAAGGGAGAGCAAAACAGAGTAAGCTTAAATGAAGGAACGAAAATCATAAATAAAAGCAGAAAAAGCAAGAAGAAAGAAGGAAAGAAGGAAGGTGCAGAGAACTTACCTGGGGAAGTAGGCTTGCAGAGGCTCCTCGCGGATCTCACTCAGACTCTTCAGTTGGCACGGTGGCAGAGGCTCCTTGCAGGGCTCGTACACCTTCAGAGCACACGGACGCGGGGGGAGAGGCTCCCTACAGAGATCCAGACGCTCGAGAGAGTAGAGAGAGAAGAGAGCAGAGAGAGGAGTAGAGAGAGAGTGAGGGATCAGAAATGGCGCTGGACGCGGAGGAGTGCCTCATTTATAGCCAGATTTCTTTCCACTGTAGCAACAGTTCCGGTCTTTGCCACCGAGACTGTTGTCACAGTACCGGTCTCCTTTTTCAGAAAAAAAAAAATAATAAAATAAAATAAAATAAAATGAAAAAAATTATTAGCATCTACTGATGGGTGCTAGGTGTTTTAGACATCTGCTGATGGATGTCCTTGATAACATCTACTGATGGATGTTACTGAAAAATTTCTTCCCATTTTTCTACTTTTGTTGCACTTGTCTATATTATTTGACTGCTCTGAAATTGATCATCTGATGATTGTAACACACTGAGGACATTGTGTGATTTAAGTGTGGTCTACTGGGGAGAAATCCTGATTTTTCTGTTAGATTTGTGTGTTAAATTTTTTGTTTTTGAGTGTTAAATTTTTTCTCTTTTAAGTTATTTTTATCGAGTTTTGTGTGCAATAAATTTTACATTTTTTCTTTTGATTTCTGGATTTTGTCTAAGTTGTAGATTTTTCCTTCACTTACTTAATACTTATAGATTGCAATCCTTGCTTTTCTCTGCTTGGAAAGATGATTATGTGTTCAAGAGGTTGAATTGATTATAACACGGATACCCTGTGTGAGATTTGAGCCACTTAATGTTCTTTCTTGTGTGATATGACTCTTGATTTCTTGCACATATGCCTTGGCTTGATTCTTATTGATATACTTGATTTATATGCATGTTTAGAAGTGATAAAGACAATTTTATTCTTGAGCCTCTTTAGCCAAATAAGCCTACCTTGTTATTATCCTTGGATAACCCCTTTGAGCCTATATTGTATATATTTCTTTGTGTTGAAGCTCATACATTGATCCTAAGTGAAAAATAAATGATTACCTTAACCTTAGGAAAGTCTGGAGCTATAGAAGTGTTTTGTGAAAAAGTGTGGTCTTCTTGGGGATTCTGATAAATTGGCTAGTTGGTTCCTCATCATGTTTTGAAATGATGATTTATATCCTGTTATGTGATAAAGAGAGAAAAGAAAAGAGACAGGATAAAAAAAAAAAAAAAATTTTGAGAAAAAGAGAGAAAAATGAAAAAATAATTTTGTGAATAATGGAGTCGAGAAGATGATTGAATTAGAGGTTTGGGTGAGATTTCACTGTGTTTACTCTTGTTCCCCATTTGTCCTCTATTTCTTTTGAGCTATAGCTACTTATCCAAATTTATCCTCCCTTGTCCTTGGCCCCATTACAACCCAGAAAAGACCTTTTGATCTGAGCATGCATATGTTTTAAGTGTTGATATTAGAAGCTTGCCAAGTCTGTTTGTTGCTTGTTTTCTTGAGTGCATCGAGTTGACATTGTTTACCTTAGACACTTGAGAGAAACACTGTAGTGCATCTGTGAGGTTATGTTATTTTTAAATCACCTCTTGAATTGATTAATTATTTTTGCCATACTTTGAATTGCTTGGAAGATTTCTGTAAGTATATGCTTTATTTGTGTTGGATAATTTCTACTTTTTCTTTTCTCTGTCCAGAATTCTTGAGAACTGTGTAAATTATTTTATTTTCTCATGAGTTTTTATTTTCTGTATGCTGCATCTGTGTTACGCCTTTAAAGTCCTTTGAACCATTCCCTGATTTGCGTCTTGATTTTGCCCAGGAGTGCAAAAGACTAAGTGTGGTCTATTTTGATGAGTTGATATTTTATTCACTTCACTTAGTTTACTGTACTAGAATTAATCAGGGAAATATGCTTAAATGTCCGATATTATTCCGTTTTCGTTAATTGTGCATAATTTGATCGGAAATTCTTATTATAATTAATTTGAATTATCTGAGCTGATTATTTTCATTAATGATTGGAGGAAAATTATTGGATACTATGTTGGGACATTTGGAGGGTTGTCACGGCCTTAATAAGTTCCTCACACACAAATTTTCATGCTTTTATTCTTACCCTTGGTCACACATGGATGGGTGGAATGGATCTGTAATTTTTATTTTATGAGAAAGAAAACTCTCACATTTTTTTTGTATCACTACTCACGGCTGAATATAAGGTGTGTACGTGTAAGCATCTTCAAACATGTGGAATATTACTGCTACCATCATTATTTGCTTACTACAAACATATCATATGGCCCACAAGAAAACAGCAGCCACCGAGAGTGAGAAACATCACAGCAGCCACCACTTTTCACTTGGCAATTTTCCTTAAGTGTTTTATAGAGCTCGGAATGATCTTCACGGTGATTGCTGGAGCACACACGGAAGCAAGTCTTCACGTACAGCACCTTGGAGAGGAGCTTGAGCAAGGAGCTGGCACAGCCACCACCAAAGTGGTAATCCTCAGTCATTCTACGCCCAACTGCACCGTACAACACCAACTTCAAGCAGCAGCACCATCGGGGAAGTCAGCAGTTCACGTCCAGCTTGGAGCTAAGCTTGTTGAGATTTCTTTTGTTTGGTAAATGAAGAAGTAGATTAAGTTGGAGTTGGTGAAGTCACGTACTGCAGCTACGGATTGGGAAGGCTTCACTTAGATGAGTTATTTTCACTTAGGACCAAATGGAGAGCACATGTTTTTGTCTTCTTCTGAAAGTGGTGCAATTCACACGTAAATGAAGAGCATGTGGTTGAAGAAAATAATAAAAAAAAAACAAATGAGGAAAAGGACAAAAGGTGGGCACCATGTTTTATTTCTTTTAGTTGGGTGTAAGATGACATGGAGAGGCTGCTGCAAATACACGGTCCAGAGGGGAGGAGAAAAACGTTGGACACAAATAATGGAGGACCCCATTAGCACTTTCATTTTTAAATGGTGTGCACATACATGGACAAAGGTTTTGACTGCCAAAATAAAAGAGCAAGTTTGGTGTGGAAAGAAGTATGCCGTGGTGTAGAGTAGAAGTCAGAGAGAAGTTCAGCAGCTGACAGTAGGAGGCTGTAACAGAAACGTGAAGAGGAGCATAGCAATTGCAGGATGGAAGGCTACGGTTGAAAGTGGTGTACACACTACATCATAGGTTCCAATTTTATTTGGTTTGATGTAATTAATTTCAGTCTTATTTAATTTTCTAAACTTTAAGTCTATTATTGTTTTATTGTGATTCTGTAATTTAATTTCTACTGTTGTATTTTAATGGTGCTGTAATTTAATTTCTGTTGTAATTAAATGTGTGAATTATGTTTTCTACAAGTTAATTTCTTTTGCCTCTGATGTTATTTATTTCACTTTGAATTAATTACTGTAATTTGGTTTTCTATATTTTGGTGCAGTAATTCTGTTTCTGTTTTCATATTTTAGAATTTACTGTTTTTACTGTTTTGACCGTTTTCTGTATTTACTATTTTCTGTATTTTCATTTTTTTTTGTACTACAATTTTTCCATTCCAGATTTACTGTTTTTGGTGTAGTTATTTACTGCTGTAATTTATTTTCTATTTCTACTGTATTCTGTATTTACTATATACTGTATTTTCGTTTTTCTGTATTTTCGTTTTATGTATTCTAGTTTTCTGTTCTAGATTTATTTTTTACTATTTTACCTTACTGTATTTTCGTTTTTACTGTATCAAAATCATTTTTACTGTTTTAAATTTGTTTTACTGTTTTAATTTCATTTTTACCATTTTAGTTTTAAATTTTACATATTGTTTTTAATTATGCTTTTATTTTTGTGTTGAATGTTTAAACGTTTTCTATACGTTTAATGTTTCCGCGTTTATTTTATTTTGATGTCTTTTACCATTGGGTTTTTACTGTACTGCATTTTACTTCACCGTATTTAATTTGGTGTTATTTAAATTCTAGTTCATTTTAATTTTTTTTCGCATAAAAACAAAAACCATCAAAACCCCCCCTTTTCGTGTGTGATCTGAGACTGAACCGCAATATTGGTCCTTGTGAGACGACCTAGGAGTCACTTCCTAGTAACTATACTGCATTTCTTATATGCTCAACTTTTGTAGAGCCGCGACAGCTCTATCAATTTGTATGACCACGACAGTCGTATCAAAATGGCGCCGTTGCCGGGGACCACAGGAGATTTGAGATTAGATTTTAGGAGTAGTTTAGGACACCCACAGCCATGGAAGAGGCTCTCGCCTCTTCTTCTTTCTCTTCCGTTTTCTGAGTTTCCATGTCAAACAGTGCAAAAATGTAGTTTTATTTCTCAAGCAGTATAAGTTTGTCATGCTCATTTAATTTTTACGTGTTCAAGAATTTTATTTTCAAGTATTGAAAGTTTGGGTAAATTTCATTTCCAGTTCAGTACTTTTAATTTTATTGTCTCTTCTATTTTTACCGTTTAATATTTTCTAAAACGTTAAAATTCTGTCAATGTATTTTTCTGGACATCTTCTTTTCAGACGTTGTTTTTACCGTTTATTTTTATGGATACTTTTGGTAAATTTTAATTACAATGTTTTTACCGTTTCTGCATAATTACTGTTCTATTTTTACTGTCTTTCATTGTTCAGTTTTTATTGTCTTTTAAATTTATTTCAGTATTTTCAATTTTTGTTGTCTTATTTAATTTCCAGTTTTAATTTTATTTTCCGCACAATCACAAAAACATCCACAAACCCCCCCCACTTCGTGTGTTAGATCTGAGACTGAACCATCAAAAATTGGTCCTTGAGAGACGACCTAGGAGTCACTTCCTAGTTATACTGCATTAATTTCGTGCAATCAACTTTTGTGAGCGGTGCGACCCGTTCATTAACCCTATTTTTTTTAATGTTAGTGTTATGTGCATTATTTTGAAATTGTATTTGATTCATTGTTCTTAGAATTTTGTAAGGAGTAAAACCCCTAAGGTTTTTTCTCTTCTTCGTTTATAATTGTGCATTTCTACATTTGACTCATGGAAATTATTTATTTTTTCTATTTATCTCTTAATTGTAGTTTCAATTAACTGTTTACTTTGATTTTGCTTGAGTTTTTGGTATTTGATGACAATTTATCTAGTTTTCTATGTTTATGTGTTGAACTTTAAAATTAAAAAAGAATAATGAATATGAGTCAAAAGGAAACAAATGTATTTTGAAAGAAAGGAAAAAGTAAGGATCCAAGAGAGAAAAAAATGAAAAGTTAAAACAAATTTTTGTTTATGGTTATTGATATATTGAATTCCAATTAGTCTTTTTCTTACAGTCTTTGCGTTGTCTCACTGAAATCTTTTTGGTAATGTTATTATTTTCTAAATTTATTGTTTTTGTGTCTTCTAAAAATTCCTTAAAGTTTTGTTTAGAGTTTTGAATTTTCTTTGACCTCTCAAATCAAGTTTTAGATCTCTTAACTTTTTCACATTGTTGTTCAATCTTTTGTTTAAGCTATTGGAGTTCTTTGCCAATCAGAAAATGGAATTTAAGTGATAAAAGTTAAGAGAGTACAATCAATAAAAAAACTTAATAGTTTCGTACATGAGTGGCTTATCAATCTATTAGATTGTGGCATCTCCAAGTTCTTCTCAAAGATGACAATCTTTGTGGAAAGTCTTCATTGACTTATCAATATGCTAAATTGTGGCATTTTTGTCTTATTATGTGTTCTTCTCTAATTTATTTTTGTTTATAGATCTTGAGAATGCAAATTAAGAACAATCTTATTCTTTCTTGGATAAGATCATATCATGAAGGATTTTACAATGATTGGTCACACACCTATTATTTTTCTCAAACAAGACTATATCTTAATTTAACTCTATATGCTAAGTATCTCAAGTAATTTTTTTCTTAAATCTCTATTTCACTTGCTCTTGTTTTTGTTTTCATCGAACTTTCTCAATTTATAGTTGTTTAAGAAATATGACGGTTGAGTCTTTCATGATTATTGATAATTGAACAAGATCCTTTTGATTACAGAAACCCTTCATAGTCTTCAATATTGTCTCCAATCTTTGCTTGTTTAATGCTTTTTAATTATGTTGTGTCTTCATTTAAACTTTGCTTCAACACTTTCTTCTTTGAGATTAATAAACGCTTAATGTGGAATGTTTATCTTATAAATTCTCCAATGTTTAGTTTTCTCACTACAAGAGGAAACTTTGCAAAATTTATTGAGTTATAAATAAATTTAATCTATGATTATATATAGGTCTTGAATTAAAGTGTTACATCCCATTTAATAGTGAAAAACTACAAAATCAGACATTATATAGATGATAATTCATAATAGTTAAGGCAAGACATAAAGCTACACTATTACTATTATCCAAAATAACCATACTAGCATATAAGATGTTTTACATCTACAACTCAAGGAACTAAAAGCTAAAAATAGGTGCTAAAAAGAACATGCAAATAGCAAGCAAATATATTTCATAACAAAGACATATAACATTGATAGTCAAAGTAAAATAAAACGTACAAAGAGGTGGTAGAGGGGGAAGAAGAACAGAGGAAGAGAGAACGATAAGAAGGAGAGGAAAGATGAAAGAAAAAAAGAGAGGAAAGAGAAGAAAAAATATCAAATAACATAATTTACATATGGATTTTATCAATAATCAAAATTTGTTGATAATTACGGACAAATATTTACCTATAAAATATACTAACAAATTTGATTATCATTATACTAACAAATTTTTAGTTGTTTGTAATTAGTCAATCAATTCAAATTTCTAACAAATTTTTATGATTGCTAACTAATTATTGATAATATATGATTTCTCTCGTAATGTATATTACTAGTTGTCTGTACATAAACTAACTTTTTTGTATTTCAATAATATAATAATAGTGTTATCATAATTTTTTTCAAAAATATAATTTATATAATATGACTTAAAATATATTAAACATGATGAATTAAGTATGAGACTTATTCCTATATACCAAATATAAACTAATAAAAAGAGTAAAATATAAAAAAATATATGTATAAATCTATTATCTTAAAAGCAGTTATAAATTTGTTAATCACAATAACAAATATACATTGCATCTCTCATAAAAAATATAAACAACAAATAGTATAGAAACTTTTTTTTATATTATTAAAGTAACGAAATATATTCTTTTAATTTCATAGAAAATTATTTAAAAGAACTATTTTAATTTTTATGTTATCATAGGATGACAGAAAAAAGGTTGGACTGAGAAAAATAAAAGAGAAAGGATTGAGACGAATGAGAGAAGTGAGCAAGGATTTGGAGTTTTTTTTTTTAGTTTTGAGAATGAAAATTATTAAAATATTCTTAACCTTAAAACTTAGAATCCATAATATATGATGATATTTTTGTCTACTGAAACTCGGTACACATTGCTAAAATGTACCAACCGAAAAATCCGATATATATATATATATATATATATATATGTATATATAATTTATTAATATTTGTTGTATGTATAAAGAAAGGAAATATAAGAAATATACTTTTGTAGAGTTCTTCCTATTTTTTTGCCTACTAACTTTACCAACATCTCATTAAAGAACAAAATTGGGAAGCTCTCTTTTAACGTCTTCATATCTTTATTTATTAATTAATATTTTAATAATTCACCTCAGGATAAAATTTTATATACAATATTTATTGTTTACCATGAACATATGTTTTTAATATATAATTATTATAATTAAATATCATAAAAAATACTTTTATCAAATAAATTATATTTTAGATTTATAATTAAAAAATACAATTTCATAAAAAGTTATTTAAATTACTAATATTAAAAATTATATTTTATTTAAAAATAAATATACTTATAGGCTATAAAACTTCCTGAAAGTTCTCTCATTTAAAAATTCCATAAAAAATAATTGATTAATAATTAATAAAACTCCCAAAAATCTATTGGTCTTTTGATAACTACTTTGGTTTTCATAATATATAAAAGAAATAATAACAAAAAAGAATGTGTATTAATATATAATTATTTTACTATTTGACTGTTATTTTATTGTGTAACAAAGATAGAGACCATATCATTTAAGTTAAATAGAGAATTTTTTTTTCTTCCAAAAAAAATCATAATTAATAGATCGATCAAAATTAATTGAAAGTAAATATTTGATAATTTTTAACCTGACCTATTCATTTTTGTTCATGATAAAAAAAAATGTGTTGAGATCTATAATTTATAATATATCTAATATTTGTTTGGTGGGTAGAATATCCGAAATCAAATACCAATAAAAATGATATATTATCATTTTCTGTTTGCTTAATTTTCGAATGTTCAGTTTAATTTGATAATTTAAAATATTATCATTTGATCATGATTTTTCTTGTATATTCTCCATATACAGTTACCATGTGTAAATGTAAAAGAATAAAATCCAGATTATAAAAACAATGCTTAATTTCTAAATCTAACCCAAAGCCCCAACAACCACTGATATAGTTGGCAACGGTTGTTGATTGGAAAGTGCATAAAAGTTCATAGACCTCATCAGCAGAGTATCTATTCCAATTAGCCTAATGGTGATTAAAACCAATAATCATCTACATAAATATTTACACTATCACCCCTTTGTTGTTATGTTTTCCAAGTTGCACAAGCGTTGGTGTGCAATCACCCTTCCTTTCTCTGGTTTTTTCATCAATTTTTATTTTTCTCTCTCCTTTTTTCATCAATTCCTTAATCCATTCTATCAATTCATTCTCTTATTCTCTATTAGATTAAACATTCTCTGAAGAAGTAAACCAGAGAGAAAGAGGAAGAAGAAGAAAATTAGCTTTGCTTTAAAATTCACCTAGCATCGTTCATCTTGGTGATAAGAAAACTGGGTCTTCGATAAAGTCGGAGACCGATTGAGAACTACGAACTAGGTAGATAACCATTGAAACTATTGTCGTTTTGAGTCTTCAACTTTTCATGATCTTCTTGTTACTGATCGTTTCTATGTCATTGTATGTTTGGGTTTGTGTTTGTTTATTCATTATTATATATTTTTCTCTTTTTTTAATGCAATATTATCTGTTATGAAATTTGTGGTGTTTGATTTGTTCAGTCTGAGGTTAAGGTTGTTGGGTTTTAAATTGATTTGATTTTTTTATTTTGTTTTAAATTGATTTATACTGTCACTTTTTTATTCTTTTTTGGGAATAAGGTTCTGATGAGCAATTTGCTTGGATGATAATGAAAAATAAGAATAATGACTATGTGTGCTTGTTGTTTTTGAGGAAAGCTTTGAATAAATGGAAGAGTTTGTTTTACTTTTTTTTTTTATCCAAAAGAGAAAACAAGAATGTCAGTCTTTCTTGCTCAGCGTCCAGAATTGTTGGGCTAATATGCGGTTAAGGATTTATGACGATGAATGAAAACTGACAGTTTAGAACTGACAGGGGTCTGTTTCTATTTGGTGTAGAATCAATTAATGGGAAGTAGGGGCCAAAAGCGTCCGGACATGGTGGATGAACTGCCTGCTGATAAGCGTGCGTGCAGTTCATTGGATTTCAGACCAAGTTCTTCAAACTCATCAGTTCAAACACACATGAATTCAATAGTGGAGGTACATGATCACGACATGGATACTTCATCGTCTGCTTCAGCTTCAAGCCAATCAGAAGGAGATCCTGAGAAGGATTCAACTTATGGGTCGTGTGATTCAGATGACATGGATCAGCAGCATAATAGCACCCTTTATGAGTATCATAGAAGGAGACTATCCAGTGATCATGGAAAATTTAAGAATATCATAAGTAGCTTGAGTGAACTGACTGAACCCTCTTGTCAATTAGCTGTACTCACTGAACTCTGTGAAGTTTTGTCCTTTTGTACAGAGGGTTCACTATCCAGCATGACTTCTGACTTGTTATCACCATTACTGGTAAAGCTTGCAAAGGATGAGAAGAACCCAGATATCATGTTGTTTTCTATAAGGGCCATAACCTATATATGTGATTTGTATCCTAGATCAGCTGGTTTTCTTGTTCAACATGATGCTGTTCCAGCCTTATGTCAAAGATTATTTGCTATTGAGTATCAAGATGTAGCTGAACAGGTAATTCATGTTTGTTTGTTTGTCCATATTATATTCTTTGTACAATAAAAGGGATATAACTTAATGATATTGAAATCGTGAAGTGTCTCCAAGCATTGGAAAAGATATCGAGAGAACAACCCCTTGCTTGCTTAGAGGCTGGGGCAATTATGGCCGTTCTCAGTTATATTGACTTCTTCTCAACAAGCATCCAGGTAAGGTTCTAACACAGTAGGGTCTCATCTTCATGAGTAATTGCCATTTTCTTTTTTGTTATCCTTAAAAATCGCATTTTATTATTTAAAGTTCTAGAGGAGTGATTCTTTTATTGGTTTATGATCTCCCCTTTTACCAGAGAGTAGCTCTTTCTACTGTGGTGAACATATGCAAGAAGCTTCCTTCTGAAAACCCTTCACTTTTTATGGAGGCTGTTCCTATATTATGCAATCTTCTTCAGTACGAGGATAGGCAGGTACCAATGAATGGATTTAAAATGATTGGACACAAATCACATTTGTATCTTTCATTCTGTTGTAGTTTCCTCTATCCTTCTCCTGACCTGCAACTGATCTTCTGCAGCTTGTCGAAAATGTTGCTACATGCTTAATAAAAATTGTTGAACGAGTTGGGCAGTCCTCAGAAATGTTGGATGAGCTTTGTAAGCATGGGCTGATTCAACAGGTCACGCATCTTTTAAGTTCAAATGGTCAGACTGCCCTATCTCAATTAATTTACAATGTAAGCTATCTTTTATGTCATATTCATATGATACTTTTCCCTTTTTCCTATGACCTGTGAAGTTTATGTAAATCTATTATTTTGTTTGTCAGGGATTGATAGGATTACTTGTCAAACTTTCATCTGGATCACTTGTAGCCTTCAGGACTTTATATGAACTCAATATAGGCAGCATATTGAGAGAAATATTATCTACATTTGACCTCTCATATGGAGTATCAACGTCACAGCTCGTTGGTGGACACTGTAATCGGGTATTTAGCTTAGGACCCTGTTTTCTTTAACTGGTTTCCTTTTTTCAAACTGGAAATGTAGGTATCTTTCTTTGTTTGTGAGGAATTTGTCTATTGGTATTTTTTATATTAATATATATTTTTATAATAATAATAACTGTCTATTTTTATGTGAATGTGATACAACTTCTTTTGAAGCTATTTTTTGACAGCTTTAAAGTAAAACACGAACAGTTTGCTTTCCTCAAAAGTATATATAATTATTGTATTATTATAAATATTTAAATCCTATCTTTGATAGTAGACCCCGATCTTTAAAAAAAAGAGAGATTTTCCAAAAAATTGAAGAAATCATATCCTTTCTCTACACCCATTTGTCCATGGTACGAGCAATACTATAATACATATGCATAAAAAACATTCATTGTTAAATTTACTGCTCCTTAGTATGTTGGTTGAAATAAGTTCTCCATATTCATTTGGTAATTTCATTCAGAAATGCTTGCCTCATCTAATGAAAACAAGGGTGCTTGATTTGAGAAAATTCTTATAAATAGTTGTATGAAAGGTATGTCATTTTATTTGCTGATTTTTCTAGGTATATGAAGCACTCAAACTGCTAAATGAACTTCTCCCTGATCCGGCTAAAGATCAGAATGATCAACTGGTGCTAGAAAAAGAATCCTTTCTAGATAATCACTCAGATCTCCTGCAAAGGCTTGGAATCGATTTGTTCCCCATGTTAATCCAGGTTGGCTGATTTTCTCGTATTTAACTAAATGCTCTTCCTTTTCTGTTACATTGCAATACCTACCTCATGCTTGTACAGGTGTTCAATTCTGGTGCAAGTTTATTTGTTTGCCACGCATGTCTGTCTGTTATGTACAAGATAGTCAGTTCAAGTAAATCTGAGGTGCTTGTTGAATTGCTAAAAAATGCCAATATTTCAAGGTGATGCAGATCTTCTTATCCTCAGTATTTCATTATTATGTGGATTTTCTTTCATATATTAATGTTCATTTTATCTGGTTAACATGGCAGTTTTTTGGCTGGAGTTTTCACTAGAAAGGATCACCACATGCTAATGTTAGCATTACAAATTGCTGAGATTATCCTTCACAATTTTTCAGATAATTTCTTAAAGTTGTTTGTAAAGGAAGGAGTCTTTTTTGCCATTGATACACTACTAACACCGGAAAGATCTTCAAAATTGATGTACCCGGTGTTTAGTGGCATTCAACTGACATCAAACTCTAGTCAAAAGTCTTCCTCAAGAGAGACCATCAAGTGCTTATGTCATGCATTTTCAACTGGCCAATCTCCTACATCATCAGAAGCCAAAAATTGCAAACTTGATAAAGATTCTGTTTATAATCTAGCAGAGCATATAAAGACAAAATATTTAGCTCCAGAATTATTTGATTCTGAGAAAGGATTGACTGATATTTTACAAAATCTTAGAGAACTGTCTAATGATTTGTTGAGCATGTCTACTGACAATGGTGCTCTTGGTGTGGTTGAGGAGAAGATCAATAATATCTTGTATCAAATTATGGACAAGCTTACTGGCAAGGAACAAGTTTCTACTTTTGAATTTATTGAAAGTGGAGTTGTGAAATCACTTGTTAGTTATTTATCTCTGGGTCAGTATACGAGGGAAAACAAAGAGGTACAGGGTGTCTGTAATTATAATGCTGTCATAGAAAAACGATTTGAGGCTTTAGCTTGTGTGTGTGCTTCTCAGCATCTCTCTGGTGAAATACCCATTTCTATATTAATCAGGAACTTGCAAACTGCACTAACTTCATTGGAAGCTTTCCCTATTATTCTGAGCAGTGGATCGAAACTCAGAAATTCATTTGCTACTGTTCCTAATAGGTGTTCAATTCCTTACCCTTGTCTAAAAGTACGTTTTGCAAGGGGCGAGGGAGAGATTTTCCTGAGCGACTACACTGAGGATTTTCATACTGTTGATCCTTTTTCTTGTATGCATTCTATTGAAGCATATCTAAGGCCAAAGGTCAGTCCAAAAAGCACAGAGCATTCTAAATCATCATCCATCCAAGCAGTGTTGCAACCCGAAAGTCCTCCAATTCAATCACCATCACATGCAATTTCAGTCTCAGTTGAAATTCCTGTTACTTTGGGGCCTGTTGACATGATGACAGATTTCCCTGATACACAGGTGGTATTTGTAACTTTGGTTATTGTTTTACAGAAGTATCTGCCTTTTCTGCGTGTTTTTTCCTTTTTAATTTATCTTACATTTTTCCAACTGTCATCTTGTAGAAGGATCAACCGAAGTTGACGCAACTCATAACTGATCAAGTAGTCATCATGAATGCTGGGGAATCCTCCTCCTCTAGAACTCAGGTTGTAAAGATCATGAGGATCAGTCTTACTTGTTATTTGTGTCAAACTAAATTGATTTTAGTTTTTTTTTTCTAAATTTTGTCATTTTACAGTTTTAAACATTTTTGCTATCAAGCCTATATATTTTCTGATTACACAATATATAATTCTCTATTTGTTTATTGTGATTTAATGCTTCTGTTTTTGATAGTTATGTATCTCATTTGCAAAAGAAATTTCACTAATTTGATTAAATTCTATGTTTCCTTGGTAACAAATAGTATGTTTAAACTTTTGACTGTATTTGACTTTTTTGTAATTGTTGTCAGGGCTATGCCGTACAAGAACTGCAAATGAATGCAGAACCAAGCCCAAAACTAGAAAAACAGGATCCTTCATTTTGTAGCAACGAAGCTGCTCAAAAGCTTGTCTTTTACATTGAAGGACAACGTCTGGATCAAAAATTGACTTTATATCAGGCAATTCTTGGCCATATAGTAAAACAAAATGATTCCTTTTCCAGTGCAAAACTGTGGAGTCAGGTGCATACAATAACCTACAGAAGGGCTGTTGAATCTGAGGACATAATACCTCCACAATATCACTTTTCACCTCAGGATATCTCTGATGATAAAGTTTTAGCTCATTATCAGCATACTCCATTTTTCTCAGATATATTCTCTTGTGAACTTGTTTCTGATCTGGAGAAGTCAAGTCCAACTTATGATATTTTGTTTCTTCTTAAATGCTTGGAAAGAATGAACAGACTTATATTTCACCTTATGTCTCGTGAAAGGATTTGGGCTTTTGCCAAAGGGAAAGTGGACGACTTGGATAGCCTAAAAATAACCGTTCCTTCTGTCCCACAAAATGAGTTTGTAAGCAGTAAATTGACAGAGAAGCTAGAGCAACAGATGAGGGACACTTTGGCTGTCTCCGTTGGTGGTATGCCATTGTGGTGTAGTCAATTAATGACATCATGTCCTTTCTTATTTAGTTTCGAGGCAAGATGCAAGTACTTCAAATTGAAAGCATTTGGTCAGCCACAAGTTCAACCTCACTTGTCTCACAATGGCTCAGGAGCAGTGATTGATAGACGATTGGGCCCTGGTGGATTGCCAAAAAAGAAATTTTTAGTTCATCGCAACCGGATTTTGGAATCTGCTGGAAAAATGATGGAGCTGCATGCCTGTCACAAAGTTGTTCTTGAAGTGGAATATGATGAAGAAGTGGGCACTGGTCTTGGACCAACCTTGGAATTTTATACCTTAGTCTGCCATGAGTTCCAGAAATCTGGCTTGGGCATGTGGAGAGAAGATGTTTCTTCGTTCATCCTCAAGTCAAATTTGCAGGCTGAGGAAATGGGAATTCATTCTTTTTATGGACTCTTTCCCCGTCCGTGGTCAACAATGCAAGATACATCTGGTGACATACAGTTCACTGACGTAGCAAAGAAATTTTTCCTTCTAGGCCAAGTTGTTGCTAAGGCACTTCAAGATGGGAGGATCTTAGATCTCCACTTCTCCAAAGCTTTCTATAAACTTATTCTTGGAAAGGTAATAAATTATCTGACAATCAATGAATGTGTAACATGAGCTTGCAACCAAGTATGGAAGATTTACAATGACGGTCTTTATAACTGGCTGAATTACTCTTTTTGTTTGTACCATGTCTCTTTAGGAACTCTCTCTTTACGACATACTATCCTTTGATCCTGGGCTTGGTAGGGTGCTGCAAGAGTTTCAAGCAATAGTTATCAGGAAAAGTATTATGGAATCTGTCAATGGAGGGAATTCTGAGTTGCAATATGGAAAAAGCTTTCGAGATACTAGTATTGAAGATCTCTGTCTTGATTTTACCCTTCCTGGGTATCCTGATATTGTTCTTGCTTCAGGGACTGATCATTCCATGGTGGGTCATTGCTGAATATTTTTGTCATTCTATCTTCACTTTAGTGCCTTCAATGGTTGAATCAACTTTACATATTTATACTTTCTTTAGGTAAATATGAGAAATCTAGAGGATTATGTTTCACGTATTGTCGATGCAACAGTGAGGTCTGGAATTTCAAGACAGGTGGAAGCTTTTAAATCTGGCTTTAACCAGGTATCTTATCTGTTATCTTAATGATAGTCAAATTAGTTGGTTATAGTTTATCACATACACTTTCTCTTCTCTTTATGTGTTAAGTTCACTAAATCAATTTAATTGATCGGGTGTCTAAATATTTTATATGAATCTGTCAGGTTTTAACAATTGTTGCTAGTAGTCCTCGAGGACATGGCCTGGAACTTCCCATTTCGTCCTCTTGTTTGACTTTGACATCGAGATTTTTCCTTTTGCCCCTTATTTTCATTATGCTAATAAATGCCAAGATGTCTACAAAATTTTGAACTGGATTCACCTAGTTATATCCAACATCTCAATTTCGTTTCATCCTAAAACTTTGGGGGGAAATGGGGGGAGGAAGGGGGCTTGGGTGGTGAATGAAAGAATTCTGATACTCAATATTCCTGAACGAAATATTGAGACTTTTACACTTCTTACATGTGTTTCCTCAGTATAATAACAATTTATCATCAGAACTAGTGGTCTTGTTATTCTGCGTCAATTTTTATGTGTTTTTATGGTAGAACCTCAAGATTAGTAACTGTATAGTGAATATAAAGTTTTCTTTTAGAATTATTGACATTTGCAATACTGCTTATGAATTTCTGCTATATCTTATAGTGGTTCTGATAAATATTTTTCTTTGCAAAATTGTTTTCTACTTTAGGTTTTCTCCATTGAACATCTTCAGATTTTCAATGAAGAAGAAGTTGAGCGAATGCTTTGTGGAGAGTATGACTCTTGGGCAGTGAGTACAATATCATTAATATAACCGTTTTGTATATGTTTAATTTTTTGTTTTCGAGAATAGAGGAAAAAAAAGTAAGCATAATTGTGCCTTGTTAAAACAGATCAACGAGCTTGGAGATAACATTAAGTTTGACCATGGGTACACTGCTAGCAGTCCTCCCATTGTTAATGTAAGCATTCATGTATACTTGATACTTTTAATCACACTCAGTAAAGGTTTTTTTTTTTTAAACCTGAATCTCGTGATTTTATGAATCATCTACTTCTTTGGATTCAGTTGTTGGAGATTGTCCGGGAGTTTGATCATGAACAGCGGCGAGCATTTCTGCAGTTTGTGACTGGTGCACCTCGACTTCCTCCAGGAGGGTTGGCATCTCTGAATCCAAAGTTAACTATTGTCCGAAAGGTTTACACTACATTCTCTGTGCAGTTTTTAATGCTTAACACTTACATATTTTGTGTTAGTCTACTTACATCCATGATTCAACAGCATTGTAACAACCGGGCAGACACAGATCTACCAAGCGTGATGACTTGTGCTAATTATCTCAAGCTACCTCCGTACTCATCAAAAGTAACTTACCATTTTATTTTATTTCAAACTTTATTTGTGAAACACATAAGGAGTTTTAGAAACTGTTTTTCTTACCTTTTAACCTAAATATTGGTTGGCACTGTATTTCAGGAGAGAATGAAAGAAAAGTTGTTGTATGCCATAACAGAGGGTCAAGGATCTTTCCACCTTTCGTAATTTCACTATCTTGAATGGTCCGTATTTGAGCTATGGAAATGTAATTATTAGGGTAGTAGTGTAGATAAGGGTGCTGGCAGTGGTAGATGAAGGTGCTGTTTTCACTGACTACAATTGTTGGGGGTGTGTACATAGCATGCTGATAGTTTAGTTCATTGACTGGTATCAGCTGTACAGAAACTGAGGAGGACACTTTCAAGGGTCACGCATGATATTTGATGTACAGTATTTGTACAGGAACCTTAATCATTAATATTTTAGTCTATTACATGCAGAATGATGTTAGTTCTTATCTTTGCTTCTGTTGCTTCTACTATATTTTAGTTTTAATTTTTTTTTCCTTGTAGTTGCGCGTAACTTTTTTATTTTTCAACTTTGAAAAAAAAAATACCAACTGATATGAATTGATCTTCTAGTCTTTCGTCTGAAGGCCAGTGGTCGTAAACTACATGTGGGCTTCGTTTTAGGTTAGGCTGTTACTTTTGTAAGATAAGCCGTGGATTGGTAATAAGAAAATAATCAAGAATATCAAAAAAATAAATAAATAAATAAACATAAGAAACTAAAATTTTGACACAACAATATGGGTTTTCGGCAATTATGAAAATTTGATATTTCACTTAGGTGATAAAAAAAATAACTAATTTTTGCAATATAGAACAAAATCTATTTTTAAATTAAATTGTATTTATTTTTAATTTCATGCTTTTATCTACATATTAAAATTGGGGGTTAAGGATTTAATAAAATGCAAAACATAAATTGAAAAAAAAAAAATAAGAGATTGAAATAAAAATTAAAATATAAAGCAGATCATTCGAAAATCCAAAAATTATTGTTTTCTAAATATTTAATCCTAATTTGAACAATTAATTAATTTAATCAATTGACTAAATCAATTGCACAAATTCAATATAATTCATATTTAGTTATTATATCAAATTCAATCTATTTCTAATTTGAATTTTAAAATCAGAAAATCAAATTAATATTACAAAGAGAAAAACTAGAATTAGAAAAGAAAAGAACAAACTCAAAGCAAACAACGATCCATGTGAAAACTCAATATTGAAAAAAAAAAAAAAAACTAAAATCCTAATATTTGTTCAATTGATTTCTTTTTCTCCTTGTCTTCATTAGAACAAGCCCTAGAAACAGGGGCTAAACTTAAACCCTAATGGTATAAATTTTGAAGAATAATAGACTTAATAAGGTCTAGAATGTAAATTCTACAATATCCATTTACCACAAATTTGACTCAATTTTAAAAAATTGTAAAAAAATAGTTGGGTGTTGCTCCCTCTATCACCCAAGTGTTCCTGCACCTCCCTACTATTTTCTTTTAAGTTTAATCATTTTCGATATCCCTATTTTTGTAGGATCGTCTCAAACAGGTCCTCATATTTTAAAGTCTCTCGGTTATGTCCTTAATTGTTAAAATTTGAATCAAATTAAACATTGTCGTTAATTTGGGTGGACGGCGTTAAAATTGAGTGTGCATGACAGGATGACATTACTGATGTGGCAGTGTACGGTTTACTGAGTTGGATTTGTTTGATTTACAAATTAAATTTTATTGAAATAAAATGATTCAAAACACAACGTTTAAATAAAAAACAATTAACAAATGATTATTAAACATTTCCTAAATCATAATCCATTTAGAACCCTCATTTAAAATTTGCAGAGAACCCTAAATTAATTACCTTTGTATAGCATATGGTTTATGCCAGGATTCTTGGTTTTTATCATAATTAGAATCCTTTTGAAACCCTAAATTTGAGAAATGACACCTTTTTTTTGAACAGTAAGAAAATTCTCAATTTTCTAGGTTTCCTTCTTCTATGTGTGGGAGAACCACATCGAGAAGCTTCTTCTTTTCCCAGGTTCAGCTCGTGTAGATGCAGGCAATGGCAAAATCCTTTCACTCGCAGATTTGGTATCGCGTTCACGCTGCAAAAACCATTTGTACATGCATCTTTCCCCTCACCAGCTTGCCAAATTAATTATGGTGGACAACTATACGTTTTCAAATTCAACTATACATTTCAAATTCAAATTGTTATTTTCTATCAAACAATTCAAATTAAATATTCTGTTTCCTTTTTTTCTGACTAATATCTCTTCAAAATCAAGCACGTCAGTCAAATTCAAACCATCATGCTCTTCAGCGTTCATAAGTGGTGCTCCATGAAATTCCTTTTTCTGGTTGCTTTCTTTCTTCTCCGGTGCTTCCATGGAGGACCGACTTCCTTTGGTTCTCGCTGATGGAGATGTGAAAGCTTCTTTCGTTCTTGCTCTCCTCATACAGACGTTTCATTTCTGGGATTTCAATCTTCCAATTTAGGGTTTTATTCAAATCCCTTTTAATTTTCCAAATTCCCCCAAATAATTAAAACATTCTTCACTCAATTAAAAAATACATTTTTTTTTGTAGACAAAACGTTGCGTTTTGATTAAAGTTAATTTTTTTAAATGAATAAATAAAAAAAAAAGCCAACTCAGATAACGAATATGTGCCACATCAACAATACTCAGTCAAGTCACTAAGCCACGAATCAATTTTTTTGACGCCGTCTACCAAATTTAACGGCAAGGTTTAATTTGATTCAAATTTTAACAATTAAGGACCTAACCGAGAGACTTTAAAATATGAGGACCTGTTTGAGACGATCCTACAAAAATAGGGATATCGAAAAGGATTAAACCTTTCTTTTATTCTAAAAATACTCTACATCTTCCCACTATTTTCTTTTATTCCAAAAATACCCTACACCTCCGCAGTATATTCAACCATCTTTCTCTTTATCTCTTCACATTAATGGAGCATTCACATGACTCAGATTTAAACTTCTGATATATCTCAAAATTTTATTTACACTTTTCCTTAAATAAGTTTGATTCAATCTTATTTTCATTGTTCAATATTTTTTTTCTCTTCAAATTACTTAATAAATGGTAAAATTTTGTTCTAAATTTCTAGAAAAATGTTTATATATATGTGTGTTTTTCTTTTTACATTTAATATCTATAATTTTTAACATTATATTATGTTTTAACTTACGGGCATGTTTGACTCAAATAACTTGAATAAAGTATTTAATTTATTAGATAAATAATATAAAAATATTATTAAATACTTAAAATATAAAAGAAAAGTTATTTGTTAAAGATTTGTAATTTATTTAGTTCTTTCATAATTATAAAGTTATATTATTATGTTTATTATTTTGTATTTGTATTTAACTTTTAAGTTTATAAAATGGAAGTAGTTTCCGCTGAATTTTATATTTTGCAATATATCACAAGTTTAAATCTAAGCCATATGAATACTCCATTAATGTAGAGAGAGAAAAAGAAAGAGAAAGATTGTTGAGGATAGTGAGGAGGTGTAGGATATTTTTGGAATAAAAAAGATAGTGGAAAGATATAAAGTATTTTTGGAATAAAAGAAAATAGTGGGAAGGTGCAGAAACACTTGGGGTGGTAGAGGGAGCAACACCCAAAATAGTATAGACATTTAAATCCAATTATCCATATGTTCAGTTTGAAGCCTTGGTAGAATCCAATGCAACTAAAATTAGAAAAAAAAATTACGTATGTAAAAAAGTTATGGCCAAAATAGTGAATAAATGTTTGATAAGCTAAAAATGCTAGATTAAAGCAATTATTAGTAATGAAAAAAACAATAACTAAAAACCAAAAATGAACTAAAAACCTAAATTAAGACAAATAAAAAGTGAAACTAATATATAATAAAGGTTTAATAGCCAATTTAGTCCCCACTTTGGTTGAAAAATCTCAATTTAGTCCCTCGTTATAAAAGTGTTTTACATTAGTCCTAACTTTTAAAATAGTGGGTCAGATTGGTCCCTTTCGTTAAATATAAGTTAACGAAATTAATGGATGATGATGTGACACAGCTTAAAGCTGATGTGTTAGATTGGTCCCTCGTTAGCTTTAAGTTGTGTCACATCATCATCCATTAATTTTGTTAACTTATATTTAACAGAAAGGACCAATCTGACCCACTATTTTAAATGTTAGGACTAATTCAAAACACTTTTATAACGAGGGACTAAATTGAGATTTTTCAACCAAAGTGAGGACTAAATTGGCTGTTAAACCTATAATAAATAAATGTGTGTACACAAATTGCTATCAAATTCTTTCACAGTTAAGTTTGTGCACTTCTAAGAAGAAGACAATAAAAAAATAAGTTAAGAAAGAAAATAAAAATACTAAAAAAAGACAAGAGATAAAAACGAGAAAAAAAAACTTCTCAATCATCCTAAAAGGAAAAAGACCTACTAATCATTTTTTATTTCTCTTTAATCCATTTTTCTTTACTTTTTCATCTTAAAAAAGCATACATATTTTCTTTTTTTTTTTCATTTTCTATTATGTTTTTTCCTTTTTCTTTATCTTTTCAAACTATTTCCAATCATCATATAATGCATCAAAACTTCAATATACATCAAATCAGAGCCTTAAGATAACACTCCCACACTTATTCTTAAGAAAATCTCAGACATGACAATGTAGGTCGATATGCCCATTCAGGCCGACTTTGCATTTGGTTCGCGAAGTATATTGCTTTGTCTTATATAACATTTGACTTGTAGACCTACAAGGCAACCCACATAAAGAATTATTGTTTTGTAATTTTTTTCCCTTAATTAAATCATGGCTTAATGATGGCAACCTCTTTAGGGATTTCCCATCCAAAGAAGTATCAACTTTACTCTAAGACCAAGAAAGGGAAGTTGAATAAAGGACTTAATCTTTTCTTTCTAAGTCTTAGCTTGTTCTTCTTTAACTAAATATCTTTACCTTGTTTTCTAGGCCAAATAATAAAGACTTGGAAACCTATGCTGCCAAGAAGCTTTGCTGCTGCTCATCATCAATTAGCCAAGTTAGAAACACATTTTACATGTGCATCATGTGGAACACAAGCCAACCGTGTGGCTTCCCTAATTCAGCACATGTTCAATAAAGTGCACATGAAACACATGGCCTGGAAGGAGCTCCTGCACGTTTGGATTCTGCACGTTTTAAATGTAGCTGATGTAGCTTTCATAGCACACTTCCAAGCTCATCTTTGCCTATAAAAAGAGAGCTCATCATTTGTAAACTCAACTTGAATTGATATAGTGAAATGCTGTTGGACTGTTTCCAGCCACTTCTTCTTCAAGTTCACTGACTTGTGCCTTCTTAGCACACTTATCTCTAGCTTCCTTCCCTCTTGGAAGGCGTCTGAGCTAGAACCTCTGCCCACACACTCCAAAACCGCACCAGACAATTCATCAAACACCTTCCGTGCGCCTCCAACTACATCTGTGTTTTCCAATTCCGCTGCCACATCTGGTCTGAGAAGCTGCTCATTCTTGAAGAGTGAAGCTGCTTCCATCATTTGGTATCAAGAGCCAGCACGTCCACGCTGTGCTTCAACGAGCTAAGTTGCTCTTTTCTTCATTTTTTGTTTCTGTCATGTGCTGTCAACTCTGTCATTGTTTTATCAATTTTTTTTTAAATTCTGTTTGGCTTAATTCGTACTTGAGCTTGCTGTTTGTGTTCATACACTATTCCTTAGTGTTTGTTTTCCATTTTAATTGGTGCAATTTCTTTAATTTTCGTTTGAATCCAGCTTAATCATCATTCCAAGTTTTGTCCAGTTTTGTGCAAGTGTTTGCTGTTTTTCACTGTCTAATTGGTTTACTTCTGTTCCAGCATTATCTCTTGTTGTTTAAGTGTGTTCAATGCATTTGCTAGATATATGTTGATCATATAAGCAATGGCTTAATGTCTAGCTTTGATCATTGGAGCTACTAGCAGTGCAAACTTTGATTCCAATTTCAAAAATCTGCATCAAAATTCTTCAATGTTTGAGTTAGTGATCACTGTTTCTGGTCAGATTCTGTGGTTTTGAACATTGGTGCAAGTGTGTTTACTGTTGATAAACATGTTTCTAGTAGTAGCAACTCTTATTAATCAATAAAATGCACAATGCATACCTTAGTTGCCTACTTTCAGTAGCTTGTGCTGTCACTGTTTCACAATTCTGCATCAAAACTTCATTTCTGGTTTGATGTGGTCAATGTTGTTTCTGTCCAGAATTGTTGTCACTATAGCTTTGCACAAGTTTGTTTAATGGTTCTAAACATGTCTCAAATGATAGCACCTCATGTTAATCACAAAATTGCAAAATGAGTGTTTAGGTTGATCACAATCTGGTTTTCAATGCAGTCACTTTTTATCCAAGCTTTTGCACCGTGCTTGTTGTCATTACTTGTTCATAGGCATTCAAATTCTGCTAGCTGATTATCTGCAGTTAGATCTAGTCATTTAGGACTTTCTTATGCTTTGGATTGAACCAGCCAGCTTTGCTTCTGTTGTCTATTAAATCTAGTCCAGTTTTTGCTTCAAAATGCTGCATAATTTGCAACTCAATCTGTGATTTGAAGCATTTGGTTGTCTCTGAACAGTTTAACCATTTGTGCAAGTTTATTTGACCATTTGAAACTTGTGTAAACTGTTTCCTTGGTCCATTTTCATTAAATCTGCAAAAGCATAGTTTGACTTCCCATTTTTTGCTTCCAAATTGAAACTCAACCAGTCATACTCTGTTTCAGTGGATATTGGCACAGTTTGGTTGTTTCTATACATGTATTTGGTGCATCAAAGTTCATCTTTACTGTTCATTTGGTCACTTTTAAACCTTTGTGCCAAAACACTTTCTAAAACATCAAATTTGCCTAAATTGGGAAGTGCACTACTGATTTGCTGCTACAGTGTGTTTCATTG
This sequence comes from Vigna nakashimae, assembly GCA_034642375.1. Taxonomy (NCBI): domain Eukaryota; kingdom Viridiplantae; phylum Streptophyta; class Magnoliopsida; order Fabales; family Fabaceae; genus Vigna; species Vigna nakashimae. The sequence continues at coordinate 29,921,191 of CM067765.1, forward strand.
CTGTCTAAGTGTTTGTACACATCAAAATTGATGAGATAAACTTGCTTGAACCATCAATTAACCTTTCCAAACACTGCCATACAATTTTCCCTTTGAAAGCACCATTTTTACATCATTTTTCTGGTGCAGTATACAAATAAGTGTTGTTTGATTTTGTCCACCCTTTAAATTTTCATTTCTGGATTGGCAAAAGCTGGTTTCAAGTTTCCAAATGCAATGATATACTTAAAAGAGTGCACTACATCCATAAAAAGCAAGAGAAAACCAAGCAATCCAGTTTTGACGCCAAAACCCGAAAATCACAAAATCTGAATTTCATTGGGGACTTTCATCAAACAACTTGCAAAATTATCAAATAGTTTCACTGCACTTGATTTTGATCTTTGTTTTTGCTTTTTCTTGCTTGTGTAATCTGTTCTAGTGCTTCTCCTAGGTTCCTTTTGTGTCCCTTCTGTTATTCCAAGCTTAAATTCACTTGAATTCAACTTGTTTGCCTTCAAATTTGTGCCCAAAAAATGTACTGCGACAATTAAATCCTGGTGCAGCAGCTGATTTGTTTGTTGACTGGTTTGGTGTTTGCTTCCATCACTTAATACCCTATTTTGTCCCCAGTTTTGTTCGAAAATGTCGAATTAGTCTATCCTTTAAAAAATGCGTCAATTACGTCCTCACTTAATAAAATTTGCATCAATGAAATTCCTTCCGTTAAATCCGTACAAACGGCGTTAATTATTCAAGTAGAAGAGAGAGAAAAATAATTAACGCCGTTTGTACGGATTTAACTGAAGGGATTTCATTGATGCAAATTTTATTAAGTGAGAACGTAATTGACACATTTTTTAAAGGATGAACTAATTTGACATTTTCGAGCGAAACTGGAGACAGAATAGGATATTAAGCCTTAAATCATCTAAAACACTAATAACATTATTTCAAACTACTTCCTATCTATGTAAGAAATGTTGCCTAATTTCTCTATCTCGCCTTATATAACATTTGACTTGTGGACCTACAAGGCAACCCATATAAGGAATTATTGTTTTGTAATTTTTTCCCCCTCAATTAAATCATCTAAAACACCACGGTGCAAGATTTGAATAACATTATTTTTATTTTAATTAAATTAGTAAAATTAACAAATTATATAAGCCTACTTTTTTTAAAATAAGTAATATTCATAACTTTATAATTTATAATTTTTAAGTACAAGTTTCTTAGGAATTTCATAGCAGATGTATATAACTAAAACAACAACAAAAATTAATTTTCAAATAACTAAAATTTTCAAATAGAATTGAGAACGAAAGAAAGACCCTTCCAAAATCAAACTTAATTATGGACACATCATAAGTTATGGATACATTTTCAAATAAATACATACAATGTTGGTTATGCATGTTGGTCCAACCCCGCTCCGCCATTGGCCCACACGAGTTGTAGATTATGTGGGATCGACCTAAATAGGTTAAAATACTCAATCCATCTCACACTTTCTTCTTGTAGGCTTACAGGTTGACCCATATGGCCCACCCTACATTGTCATCCCTACCAATTCTCAATACAATTCCAAAGCTCCTATAATCCCAAAGGTCGGGCATGTGATAACTTGCTTCTCAAGCTAGGTAGCTCCAAACATGAAGAGAAGCTATGGTGATCAAAGATGGGGCGGAAGCAATGGAGAAATGGGTGAGGAAAAGTCTTGATTTTGTGTTTGAAGTAAAGGTCCAATGGTATTTGATGGTTAGAGGAGACCACATGAGATGTTCTAGCCATGACTTTGGAGACAAGAAAAATAGCACATTTTGGTGAAGTCATCAATAAAGGTAATAAAATAGAGACTACCATTTAAGAAAGGTGTTTTGTCAGGACTTGAAATATCTGTGTGGATGAGCTACAATTTGTTGGTGACTTTCCATGTTGACTTTAAGAATGAATTTCTTTTTTGCTTTCTAAATTGACACGCTTTACAACTTGAGATTGTATCACTAAGCTTGGGAACATCAAGTGCCAACCCTTGTTGTTTTAGTTGCAACAGCCCTTGATGATGATAGTGTCCTACTCTTTTATGCCAAAGCTAAGTACCATATTCTTTGAGAGAAAAAATAGATTGCTTCTCCTCTAAAGGATTGAGTGAGAAACTCTTTCCTTTCATTTTTACATTAAAGATATCTTGATTAGTTACATCTTTAATCAAACAATATTCATCTTTAAAAATAACTTTAAGGGCTTTTTCAATAAGTTAGCCTATACTCAACAGATTTTGGTCAATGTCAAGAGCAAAGAGAACATCCTATATAAGTTTTGTACTTGTACATCTTGTGATCGCAATAATTCATTTTCCTTTGACAGAGATATATTCCTCATTGCCAATTCTGACTTTGGTGATGTTAGTTGACTTTATATATCTAAAAAAATCCTTGTCATGAGTCATATGATTTGTTCATCCACTGTTAATCAACCAGGTTTCATTTGATTCACTGCTTACGAAGCATGTGGCCACAAATAGTTTATCCTCCTTTTCTTGATCATCAATCTTAGCCTCTTGACCTTGTTGTTGATTCTTGCTCTTACAAATTACAACTTCATGCCCCATTTGGTTACATTTGATAGACTTAGAATTAGGTCCTCTCCAGCATTTGAAAGGAGGATGACCCTTCTTATTGCAATGTTGACATGGAGGGTAGGTTCCCTTGTTGACTCCTGTTTTGTTGTTGCCTGAAGATTTTATAGTAAGATTTTGATTCTTCTTTAAAAACTTCTTCTTCTTGTTACGTGCATTTTCATGGTGTTTGGCTTGTAAGGTTCCTTTAGTGGCACCTTCTTGCCTTATGACTCTTCTTTGCTCTATGCTTGTAAGCATTAAGAAGCTCTACAAGAATGATTTGAGTAAGAACCAAGTAATCTAATTTGGTTTGCAATGTCTAATAACCTATCAACACTAGTAAAAAACTTGATTTTTAACTCGCGCAAAGGCTTCGATTTAGGTGAATCTAAAGCCTATCCAAACGCGGTGACATTTTTGTAGTTCAAGCGAACTTATACGCCTCGGTTCAAGGGGAATCGAAGCATATAAGGCATATTACCTCGGTTAATACTACAACTAATGCCTAAAAGCCCACCTGTCCACCTGACAGGTCTGAAATTTGAAGTTTGCTCAAAGCCTATGGCTTCGGTTCATTCAAAACCGGCGCCAAACAATGTTTATACCTCGGTTGGTACTACAACCGATGCCTAAAAGCCCACATGTCAACCTGACAGGTCTGAAATTTGAAGTCTGCGCAGTTCCTATGGCTTTGGTTCATTCAGAACTGGTGCGAAACCATGTTTATGCCTCGGTTTAGGCGGGAATCGAGGCGTATAACCATTTCATTTTTTTTTATTTTTTTCTGAGGACTATATGCCTCGGCGGAGAGTAGAACCAAGGCATATATGTGTATTGCTTTGGTTGAGCGTAGAACCAAGATAGTATTGCTTACCTCTTAACCCCGCTGCGTCAAAAAAACCTTAACCTACAGTGCTTCATTTCCTTCTTCCTCGAGAAACAAATGTTCTTCCTCTCTTGCGCAAAAGACTTTTTCACCATTGTTATCGCTCTCGCTCCCTCACTTCTTGTTTAGTTGGTGCCTCCATTGCTTGTGATTTGTTTGCGATCGTCATTCTTCCATTGCTCACGTTTAGTTGGTGCCTCCCTCGCATCAGTGTCGTCATTCTCGCACTTGGTGGGAAGCCTCGACCTCCATTTCGTCGCTGCACCATCCCATGATGCCCGCTGCGCCACCTTTGGTGAATCGCCCCCTAGCTGCACTGCCCTTGCTGCTCCGCCTCCGCTGCACGGTGCCCCGCTGAACTGTCCCGCTGCTCTGCCCCCTTCCTCCATGGCATTCATTTTTGTCGTGGCGTCTTCTTCTTCCTGGTAAGTTTTTTTAATTATAATTTGTTATATAATTTGTATTAATTGGTTTATATAATTTTTAGGTTTATATAATTTTGAATTAGGTTTAAATAATTTTGAATTGTTAGGATTGAATTAGATGATGATGAAAATTGATATATAATGTTGAATTAGGGTATAGGAATTAAGGAATATAATTTTGAATTGTTTGGATTAAATTGGTTGATTTGGTGATGAAATAAATTTTAAGGTTAGAAATCATGAAACTAACTAATGTGTTGTTTGTTTTTGTCTAGATATTGTATTATTGTGCTGAGGTTTTATACACGGACATTCTCGATAGTTGACCGACTTTCACGCTCCCAAGTTCCTATTCTTAAAATTTTCCTTTAAATATGAACTTGTTTGCTTCAATCTATTGTTTGTTTGAATATATTGCATGTTGCATATGTAATTATTTGTTTGCTTGAATATATATATTATTGTTGTGAATTAGCCTTAATTTCCCGTTTGAAATTCAATACAAAAATTATTTACTATCTCCAGATTTTTTTGAACAAATGTACTTTGTACAAGTGAAAAGAGAGGAGATGATAATAATAATAATTTACAAGTATTGAATTTCGAATTGTTCGATTAGACAGTTTAAGAAGAGTAATAAATTTTTCATAGTTTATTAATACATATAAATTTTAATATACATGTCCTAAATTTCATGAAATTTTGTAGTTGTGTTTTGTATTGATCTTCGGGTGCATATTTGACTGTGATTTATAATCACTTTCATTTCGTGTAACCTGAAGACCAATGCGAAATGCTAACAAAATTTCGTGAAATTTTAGATATGTTTTTTAAAATTGATATGTTTAATAAACTAAAAAAGTGAATCTTCTTGAATGGGATAGGGTCACACCTTGAATACAAACACTATTAAAGTGATCATTCAAAATTATTGAAATTGTGTAAACAATTTCAGTAAACATGCATACGGATCGAGGGTGGATTAATTTACCACACATCAGCACTGAGTACGAGAGAAGGGCAGAAGAATTTATAGAGTTTGCGCAACGTAATGCAAGTAGAAGTGGTGATGATGAAGTAAAGTTTAGATGTCCCTGTGTGAATTGTTTGAATAGAGGAAGTTGAACGCAAATGATATTAGGGAACATCTTATTTGTGATGGTTTATATGAAGTTATACAACATGGATATGACACAGCGAGGCAACAAACTTTCCAATTGTTTGTCTAACTGAAAATGTATATAATTCCACCATGGATATGGAAGATCGACCGGAAGAAGACAACTTAGAGGACATGATTCGCGATGTTGGCGTAGAAGCTCTTGCCCAAGCACATGTGTATGAAACGATGTCCACGGATACGGAGACTCCTTTGTATGTCGATTCAACTAAGTTCAGACGGTTGTCAGCGGTGTTAAGACTCATGAATTTAAAGGCGAGTAATGGATATACTGTTACGACTGTCGCGGTCATACAAATTTGATGTGCAGAAATTAATGCAGTATAGTGCTAGGATTTGACTCCTAGGTCGTCTCTCAAGGACCAATTTTGTGGCGGTTCAATCTCAGATTTTTTTTACACAAAGTGGGGGGGATTTTGTAGATGTTTTGATGCGGAAAATAAAATTGGAACTGACTGAAATTTAAATAAGACAATTGAATTTAAAAAAAAAACTAAAATAAATTTTAATGGCGGTAAAAACAAGCGGTAAAAAACAATAAAAATGGAAAATGGAAAATTACGCAACGGTAAAAACAACGTCTGAAAATAAAATGAACAGAAAAATAAATTGACAGAATTTAACGGTGCAGAAAATCATGAACGATAATTTTAACAGATAAAAACATTTAACTGAAGTTCAACAAGGAATTAAAAAAATCAAATTCATCAAGGATTCAACATTTAAATTGAAGTTCAAACACTTAAAATAAAATGAAAATGAAAATGAGAAAACTGTGAAACAATTAAACTACACGCTTCAGAAATAAAATTTTACATTTGTGCACTGTTTGGAAATGAAAACTGAGAGAGTTTGCTACTGGAAAATGCAAATTGAATTAAATCACAAAACCTCCCCAGAGGGGAGGAGAAAACGAGAACGTCTGCTAATTTCTATTCCTAAATTCTGATTCTAAATCCTAATGATCCCTCTTCTCTGATCCTCTTCTTCTTTTATAGCAAAAATTATGCATACTGCTTCTCCTTCTCTGCAGCCACGATTATTGTCTCTAATTGGCAGCTCTTGTTTCGAGGAATTTCTTTTGTCAAATGTGTTTCTGGATGCTGCCAAATAAATGGTTTGGGGGGGCCCTCCATTTCTTATCTCTTCTTCATCTTGTTCCCGAGAACACATCAGCAGTGGGCTCTCTTCTTCTTTCCTTCTCCCTTCACACGTTGCAAGTTGCTGGGTTCTTCTCTCCAACAGAAATCTGGACGCCACATCCCCTCAACGTGTAGACATTTCCTTCAAAGCCAAATTGAATGCACCTTGTAGCTAAAGAAAGAAAGAAAATATCGTGCCATCTCTTCCAGTGCATACACCTTACACTTCCAGCCAACTACTGAATCAGTTACAGCAGTATCTTGGAGCTCTCTCTTTCACGTGTGCATGCAGCGTTTTCTTCCCTTCTCTGTCCGTGTGTTCCTTCACTCGTCTCAACCACTGCTTCTCCTTCTATGCTGGGTGTGAGCTGCTGGATTTGCTTTCTCTGGACAGTTTCTTCTCCAACGTGTGTGGTTCTTCAAAGTTGGCTGCTGCTGTGGCCGTGCATGAGGTGGGCAGCAATGGCTCTTCACTTCTCAGTCAGAAGCTGCTGGAATTTACTTTTGTATAAACACCTTTTTCTAAAACAACACATATTATTCTCCAAAGAGATGTAAAAACCGTGAGCATTGGATCTGTAGGCTTCTTCTCCTTCAACATGTCATTTCCTCCAATTGAAGTGAATTGTGTAGTGTGCTTCAGAAAACCGTGGCCATCATTTGAAATGTGGATGTTGATTGTAAAAGAAAGTAAATTCATTTCTTCTCTTACTTTTCTGAACCAGCTGTACCTCCATCACCATGCAGCACCTTGCTTCTTTCTTTCAGCCAGCCGTGACAGTGGCTGCAGCTCTTCATGTGGCAGCCGTGTGCTTCACTGGATGCTCCAACACTTTGCATGCGTGTTGCTACTGCTGGTTGTCACCCTTGTGCTGGCCTTCCAATAATGAATGAATGAGGGGTTCTTCCACTTTTCTCACATAAGGAAGAATTGACCCCATCTCCTCACTTAAGTCAAAAGAAAACAAAATTCTCCAGGTGGTACCCACTTTAAATTCCAACTTTGCTGAGCTTTTCCGAATAGGCTTCTTCATGGGCCCTAGTTAGACATTACAAATTAGAATATCACCATGAATAGTGCTAATGGTGGCTACGTGCTTTATCTACATTCAGCCCGTGACCCTTCATTCAATTCAATGTGTCATGGTTTTCGATTTTTTTAAGAATAATATTTCCTGCCAGCCCATACTTTTATCATGCTTTTCAATTTGAATTTTGGACACATTCATTCAAATATTTTTGATAAGATAAATGTTCTTTGTGTATTCACTGCCGTGTGATGTTTGCTGCCACACTCCATTTACCAATTAAAAATCCAAATCTAAAAACTTCTATTTGTGGATTGGAAAACCACGGAAGTGTGCACATCCTTTTCTCTTCATGTGCCAATGTGTCATTTGCTTTCAATTGTTGCTCCAAACTGTGATATGAAATGTTGAATCCTTGTTTAAGAGTGTTGAGAGGTCTTAGCACCGTCCAATGATCAATTCCAGCCACCACAAGTATCAAACAACAAGCAAACAATGCAAACAATTTAGAAGTCACTCAAACAGTAAACACAAGACTGACATAGGGGAGTAAACAAATTACTGGGAACAGTACAGAACGAATTTGAACAAAATAAAAACTATACGTGAAAATAGACATCCATACGAAACTATGAAAAAAAACCGCATGCAAAACGGATAAGAATTAAACTCAAACGAAGACACACAAGTTGACACAACATTCACGTAGTACTAGGCTGACATAGGAGAGTAAACAAATTACTGGGAACAGTACAGAACGCATTTGAACAAAGTAAAAGTTATACATGAAACTAGACATCTAGACGAAACTATGAAAAAAAATTGAATGGAAAACGGATACGAATTGAATTCGAACGAGGACAAACAAGTTGACACAAAATTCACATAGCAACCAGCGAAAATTGAAGTGGCTGAAATACATTGGGCTCATTTGTCATTTCTCATTTAGCCTTCAAATGTCCCAAAAAGATATCCAAAATTTTCCCATAATTAATAATGCAAAATAATAAGCTCAGATAATTCAAATTAATTAAAAAAAAGAATTTCTGATCGAATTAAGCACAATCAAGCAAAATGGGAAAACACTGGACATTTAAGCACAATTCCCTGATTAATTCTAGTAAAATAAACTAAGTGAAGTGTAGAAAATATCGACTCATCATATACTGATAAGAGTTTTACAGAATTGTTGTCATTGTTGAATGAAATGCTGCCAGATGGAAATACGTTACCCACTCGTAATTATGATGCAAAAAAAATTCTTTGTCCGATAGGTATGGAGTATAAATGGATACATGCATGTCCAAATGATTGCATATTGTATAGGAATGAGTATGATGTTTTGACAAAGTGTCCAAAATATGGATTATCACGATACAAGGAAAAAAACAACAGTGAAGATAGTGGTCACACAGAAAAGAATGGTTCTACTTTGAAAGTAGTTTAGTACCTTTCACTCGTGGCCAGACTTAAGCGTTTGTTCGCGAATCCCAAAGACGCTAAAAACCTAAGATGGCATACGGATGACAAAACAACTGATGGTTGCTTCGTCATCTAGCTGATTCAAAGCAATGGAAGAATATTGATCAAGAATTCCCCAATTTGGTCAAGAATGTAGAAATGTTAGGTTTGGCTTAGCTACTGATGGAATGAACCCTTTTGGTAATTTAAGTACCAATCACAGTTGTTGGCCCGTTATACTGATAATTTACAACTTATCCCCTGGATTGTGTGATAACAGTTGAAAAACTGTTATTTTCATGCTTAAAATTGATACTAAAAGCAACCTTTATACTTAGAAACTAGCTTGAAATCATACTTTTATTCATATTTTCAGAAATAAGAGAGCTGGACAGGTTTATGCTTGATTTCAGTGTTTTTGTGCAGGTTTTAAGGTGAATTTGGTGAAAGAAGTGGAGAAGGAGAGAGATGAAATCAGAAAAGACATTAAAAAGTGCAAAAGGAGAAGCCGAAGTCACCGCTCAGCGGCAGTTTACCGCTGAGCGGCACTCAGGAGCTTATGGGAGATCCGCTGAGGGGCAAAATGACCACTGAGGGGAAGAAACGACTCACGCACTTACCGTTGAGCGGCACACTTATGGGCATGGACCTAGATTTTTTGTAATTTTAGAATAGTATATAAGCTTTAGGACGTCCTAGGGTTTGTATCTTTGGCAGAAACGAGGCAAACACTCTCTCTTCCACCCCTTTGAAGGATGATCTTGGATGCTTAGGCTACCTCTTCACCTTTCTAGGGTTTTATCCTTCATTCTTTCATTATTGTTCATCTAGGTTCACCATGAATATGGTGAACTAAACTCTGTATGTTTGTTGGGGAATCAATGTAATCTTTTGAAACTCTTATATATGGAATCTGTTTTTACATCTTTTAATTAAGACTTATGCTTTCTTTCATCATTAGTTAGGGTTTTTCCTCTTTGCTTAATACTTGCATTGTTTAACTCATTCGATGCATGATTATTGGTTTTGTCGATACGGGAACGTACGGGGAAGTCTAGATCCGGGGAATTTCTCCCAATATTATGTTGGTTGTCGTTATGCTCCTGCACTTATGAACTGATCATTAGGAATGCTAGGAATTGTATGAACTCGTGATTAGGGAGAAGCCTTCTAGAAAGGTACTTTAGAGAGTGGCATTAACAATGATGATTTGAATGTTGAATTCCTAAAATATATGAGAGTGGATAAGATGAAATTGAACCCCCAACAACATATTCATACATAAATTTCATTGAAAGTGTTTATCTTTTGCTTTTTGCCATTGATCAAAACTTCATGCATACATGTTTATTTTCTGTCTTGCATATAAAATCTCAATTATTGCGTTTGTAAGTCTTAGCTAATCAACAAATCACATAACTAAACTAGGCCGTGAGTCCTTTGGGAAGAACGATACTTGGTCCTACCAAGTTTATTACTTGAACGATTCGGTCATACTTGCCGATTGAAAAACAAGTTTGTGACATCATATTTTGGTGCTCATAAATTTGTCCATCAAGTTTTTGGCGCCGTTGCCGGAGACTCTGGTTTAACTGGTTAATTTGTGTGATTATTGATTATCTTTGACTTATTTTTTTTATTTTTAATTTAAATTTCGAATTTTTTTTATTTTTTTCTGTTTATATTTTACAGTTTGTATTTTATTTGATTTTATTTTATTTTTCTGTTTTCTGTTTTTCTGTTTTCTGTTTTTATTTTCTGAATCTTATATCTTCTCTTATATCTTTTTGTGCTAACCAAATCTTTTCTAGGGTTTTGTGTTCTTGTGTATGCAGGAGGCAATTCGAACTAGGAGCAAGAAAACAACAGAACCTCTGCTTGAAGGATTAGAAGACAGTAGACGGAGGAGAAGAAGCAGAACATCTAGAGAACTTTTTCCTCCTCCGGAAACTCTGTTGCAACCATCACCACAAGGTTCTAACAATAGCACATAAAATATGGAGAATAATAATATCAGAAGAACTCTTGCTGATTACACCAATATTGCTGGACCTCAGCATTTTAACAGCATAGCTAGACCTAGAGTCAATGCAGCCAATATGGAGGTCAAACCAGCACTGATCCAACTGGTGAAAAGTAATCAATTTAATGGGTTATCTCATGAAAGCCCATATGAGCACCTTACTACATTCAATGAAATTTGCAACACAGTCAAAATCAATGGGGTGCCAGATGAAGCGATCAAACTTAGTTTGTTTCCTTTCTCATTGGGAGGCAATGCTAAGCTTTGGTTGAATTCTTTCCCAGAAGGAAGTTTCACAGAGTGGGAGGCAGTGGTAACAAAGTTTCTAAACAAGTACTTTCCACAATCAAAGGTGACAAAAGGCAAGCAAGAGATATCTTCATTTAAGCAGGGCATGGAAGAATCACTGGGGCATGCATGGGATAGATACAAAAGTCTGTTAAGAAAAACACCCACGCATGGCTTTGAAGAACAGGAAGTAGTCTTAACTTTCCTTGGAGGGCTTGGTTCACAAACCAAGATGATGCTGGACGCCTCATCAGGAGGCAATATTAAATGGAAAACTCCAGAGGAAGCCACAGAAATTATAGAAAACATGGCTACTAGTGATAATGAGCTGCATAGTGAGAGAGGACCTCCTATGCAACAAAAAGGGGTTCTTCAATTACAAACACATGATGCCTTGCTAGCTCAAAATAAAATTCTAACTCAACAGCTGGAGACTCTGACTAAAACTCTTGCTCAATTACCTAAAGAGTTGAAATCTGCTGCACAGGTACAAACCCAGTTGTGCGAATTATGTGGAGGTGATCATATCAATGGTCAATGTGCTTTTCCAGTGGAAGCCGTGGAGGATGTTAATTTCATGGCTAATCAATTTCCATACCGTCAAGGGAATTACAATCAAGGGTGGAAACCACATCCAAGCATTGGTCAAGGACAAACTGGGCAAGCTAATCAATATAATAAGCAGCAGCAGCAACCAACCTTTTGGCAACAGTTATCTATGCTTAATGAAAGATCAACAAGGTTGGAAGAAACTCTTCAGCAATTCATACAGAAAACTGAATCTTCTCAAAAGAGCACTGAAGCTGCTATAAAGAATTTGGAGATTCAAATGGGTCAGATTACCAAGCAATTGGAAGAAATGCCAAATAGAAATTTGGGGCTAATACTGAGGTTAACCCCAGAGAAGAGTGCAAAGTGGTAAAGAGTGTGAATGAAGAGATAATTGAGTTAGAAGAAGGAGAAACAGAAGAAAGAAGAGAAATAGAAAGAAAAAACACTTTTCCTTTTCCAATAAATCAAGAGAAACAAATGGACTTCACAGAATTATTCAGAATGGTGGATAATGAAGCACCTTGGGAACAGATTCTACAGAAAATTGCAGTTTACACAAAATCTGATGAAGAAATCTCTACATAGAAGAGACGTAGAGATGATGAGGAAAAAAAGTGTATAACTGTTAAGAAAGAGTCATTCCCTCCTAAAGCATCAGATCCAGGTAGTTTTTCTATCCCTTGTACTATAGGGAAGAAAAAGGTAAAGAAAGCTCTCCTTGATTTAGGTTCAAGTGTTAACTTGATACCTTATTCTTTATTGGAGCAAATTGGCAATGTTAAAATGAAACCTTTAAAGGTTAATCTAGTAATGGCCGATGGATCTTCAAAGGAGCCATGTGGGATTGCAGAGGACATTATAGTTTGTGTTGGCAAACTTCAGTTTTTGGCAGACTTTGTGGTGATGAAGATGGAGACCGAGAAGATACCTATCATACTTGGAAGACCGTTTATGAAAACGGCCAAGGCTATCGTAGATGTAAATGAAGGTATAGTGGTGCTTCAGGACAGAGAGGAGAGAGTGGTGGTGGATGTCTTCAAAGATGAGACGCAAGCAAAGGAGGAAGAAGCTAGTTATAAAGCTGCATTTCGAGATGCACCCATGACTAGACGTAAAGATGAAAATCTTGAGGTTTCAGGTAACCATTGTTTGTTGTTTCAGGTACCCAAGGAAGAAGAGATTGGAAGAGGAGAAGAAATTCCTATAGACTGGAAGAAAAGAAGACTCCAACTTGGCACACCTGTAAGAATCAAGAACAAGTTGTGGGTTGTGAAGGGCTTTAAAGAGAAGGAGATGATAGAGATAGAGTCTCCATATTCTAGAAGAACCAAAACAGTTCAAAGGAAACAGTTGAGAAGTTGGTGGAATGACAACATCAACTATAAAGAAGATGGAACTTGAACTTTATTGGGTCAAGCTAATGACGTTAAAAGAGCGCTTGCTGGGAGGCAACCCAGTGATTTACAAACTTTTGATTTTGATTTTGGTTTTGTAACTTTTAATCTGTGGACATTATTTTTGTAAATATTTTGTTAGATATAACATCTACTGAAGGATGCTAGGTGGTTAAGTATCTACTGAAGGATACTCAGTTTGTAACACCTACTGATGGGTGTTGGTAAGAAAATTTTACACCTACTGATGGGTGTTGGTGGATTTTGGGTCAGGCTCGTGACGTTAAACAAGCGCTACCTGGGAGGTGATGGACAAATTTATAAGCACCAAAATATGATGTCACAAACTTGTTTCACAATCGGCAAGTATGACCGAATCATTCAAGTAATAAACTTGGTAAGACCAAGTATCTTTCTTCCCAAAGGACTCACGGCCTAGTTTAGTTATGTGATTTGTTGATTAGCTAGGACTTACAAACAAAATATTCAAAGTTTAATATGCAAGACAGAAAATAAACATGTATGCATGAAGTTTGATCAATGGCAAAGACTAAAGATAAACACTTTCAATGGAATATATGAATGAATATGTTGTTGGGGGTCAATTTCATCTCATCCACTCTCATATATTTTAGGAATTCAACATTCAAATCATCATTGTTAATGCCACTCTCTAATGTACCATTCTAGATGGCTTCTCCCTAATCAAATAGTTCATACAATTCCTAGCATTCCTAATGATTAGTTCATGAGTGCAGGAGCTTAAAGGCAACCAATATAATATTGTCAGTATAATATTGGGAGAAATTCCCCGGATCTAGACTTCCCCGTACGTGTCCGTATCGACAAAACCAATAATCATGCATTAGAATGAGTTAAACAATGCAAGCATTGAGCAAAGAGGAAAAACCCTAACTAATGATGAAAGAAAGCATATGTCTTAATTAAAAGATGTACTCAACAAATCCATATATGAGAGCTTCAAGAGATTACATTGATTCCCCAACAAACATACAAGGTTTAGTTCACCATATTCATGGTGAACCTAGATGAATAATGAAAGAATGAAAGAATAAACCCAATAAAGGTGAAGAGGTAGCCTGAGCATCCAAGATCCTCCTTCAAAGGGGTGGAAGAGAGAGTGTTTGCCTCATTTCTGCCAAAGATACTAATCCTAGGGACGTACAATCCCTTATATACTAATCTAGAGTTACAAAAGATTACAAAAGCCCAAGCCCAAAAAGTGCCGCTCAGCGGTATTTACTGCTCAGCGGTGATTGCGCGTCCTTTTTCTTCCCCTCAGCGGCCAGTTTGCCCCTCAGCGTGACTCCCGCAACCTCCTGAGTGCCGCTCAGCGGTAAAATGCCGCTGAGCGGTGCCTTTGTCTTCTCTTTTTGCACTCTTTCTTGTCTTTTCTAATGTCACTTCTCTCCTTCTTCACTCTTTTCACTAAATTCACCTTAAAACCTGCACAAAAACACTTAAATCAAGCATAAACCTGTCCAGCTCTCTTATTTATGAAAATATGGATAAAAGGCATGATTTCAAGCTAGTTTCTAAGTCTAAAGGTTGCTTTTAGTATCAATTTTAAGCATGAAAATAACAGTTTTTCAACTGTTATCACAACCCCAAACTTAGAACTTTGCTTGTCCTCAAGCAAACAAAATGTAACTCAATCTCCAACCAATTCATATGATGGTTCACTCATTCAAAAATTCTCTTTTTCAAGATAAGTAATAACTTCACTCAAACTTATGACCAAGAGTTCAATCAAGATGTGCACATGCTTGAGTGTTCACAAATTCATTTAAATTCCAACAAATGCTATTTTTCATGAATGATCAATCAATTAAGCATGGATGTTCATGTGCTTATGGAATATTTCCTCACTAGGTAAAGTGTTTCACTCAACACACAAGTGTATAAGAGGTAAAGTGTTTCACTCATTCACTCTACTATCACAATGTCACATGAATCAACTTTTCCTTTCATTTTACCACAATCAAAAACATTCACAAGTATGCATCATCATAAGGACTTTTCAATGGCTTATAATGTGGCTGGGCTAACAAGAAAATTGGTTTTTCTGGATCACAAAATCCTTGAGTTAAGAGAATCATAACAACACAATTATTCTTATTCATTCCCAACTTTCTTTTGCCTTTGCATTTGCATTGAGCTTTACTTCTTTTTCTTTGCTTTTCTTTTTCTTTGCATATTCTTACTTTTTAGCTCTTAGCTCAATGCTTTTCCTTTTTCATGTTTTCCCAATAACCCCAAACTTGAACATTTGTCAATACCACACAAGATATTCTACTTAACTCAAGGTAAAGATTTTCAATCAAGGGTTTTCAGTGTATGTTCAAGACTATGGGTTCAAAGGATAGAACACAAAGTGTTCTCTTTTAATAGGCTAACTTTATGAATTTGGCCAATAAAAAGGGTTCCAACAAACACGGCCTTGATCACATGATGCAAAACAAGCAATTGATTCAATCATAGAAAACCTGGGCAAAGTCATTCATGCTTTCAAAGTAATAGCATTCAACAATAACAACTCTGGAGCTCAAAACCTCACATATAAGCTCATTCACATTTGACATACACATCCTGCTTAATTTCACAATCACAATCATGATATCATGTATTTGTTCACAAAGCTTGTGAATCACCTGTATAAGCATTTTATGTGCACATCATCTCAACATCAATCAATCAATAAGCATCATAAAGCATTACTTATCACACAATCACAGTTAATAACAAACCATCATAAGAAACCAGGTGTTCAATAGAGTACATCAAACCCTAATCTAAAAACAAAAATAAATAAGTTCAGAAAACTTAAACCACACAAGCATAATCATATGATAGCATTCATCAGTAAATGCTATCTCAGCTCCTCATCAGTCTGAGCTGTCCTCTGTATCTTCCTCTTCCTCCTCATCATCATCTTCATCAAATGCATCCTCCTCCTCAGCTTCATCTTCTTCCATATCTCTAGCTGAAGCTTCAGCTGCTTCAGCTCCTCCATGCAATGGTTCTTCTGGCCAAGCTACCACGTTATGGAATTCATCCATAGTCCATCTGTGTGCTGGAGGGGTATCATACATCCCCACTATCATCTCAGCCGTGGCCACCTGCCCTCTGTGAATGGACTGCAACTGAGCACATATAAGAGACATATACATGTCCCTCATCTGGAATGGTTCTGCTTCATGAGTATCAGCAGATGTCCTGCTCTGTGCTGGCCCTCTCTCTCTACGAGCCTGGCGTGGTGGAACTGGCTGAGCTGCCTCCTCACCTCCACAGTACTGTCTGTAATAGGCCTCATCTATAGCTTTTCTTGGCCTCTCAAATGGTGGAACAGAAGTGTCCACCCCAGCTTGCTTGCAGAGGTGAGTGATCAAAGAAGGATGTCCTAGTGGTGCTTTGTTGTTTGAGGTGTTAGCACACACACTAATCTCATCAGCTATCACCTGCCCAATATTAACATTCAAATTTCTGATAGCACAGTAGATGAATAGTGCCCTGCTGAGAGTGATATCTGACACATGTGAGCATGGCTGAATGTTGGCATGAGAAAATGCCATCCAATACTTTGCAAGAGGAGTCAAATCTGTCCTCCTAATGTTAACCACTGCTCCAGATCTATTCCTTTGAAAGTGTCCTCCAGGTATGCACAACACTCTCTCAACATCCTCAAAATCAGCACCTTCCTCCATGCTAAGAGCAAACTGGCATTGCTCACCAGCCCACACAGTATCCAGGAAGTTGTTGATAGAATCAGGATCATACCTGATAGCATGGCCTCTGACATAGCCCAAATAATTCTCAGCTGGATAATCACCAATCTTCTTTGCATTGGTGTAGAATTCTTTCACCACAGCTATGTTGGCAGATGCTGGATAAGTGGCTAGCTTTCCCCAATCATTCCCTAACACTTGCTCTCCAAATTGAGGAGCAAAGTTAGGTATCATTCCAACCTTTCTCTCCATTAGAAGTCTCCTGTCCTGAACCACCCTGAAGTGCTTCTCATGTTTCCTAGAGAGGAACCTGCCATTATGGGGCTGCTCTGGTTCCTTTTCCTTCCTCTTGGTTGCCATGGTTTTCAATCTCTTTCCTGAAGAGGATGCCATTCCTGCATTCAGACACAAATCCAAAACCACAGAACATGATGTTAATCATTAGTAAACACAGAACACAACTCCTTTCGAAGCTAAACCACCGCTGAGGGCCAGAATTTCCCCTCAGCGCCACCAGTACCACAATCCAACACGCAAAAAGCCAGAAAAACCAAGTCTGGCAGAGTGCCGCTCAGCGGTAAATGCCGCTCAGCGGTGACCTGCAGATTTTCGCAAATCTCGTTTTTAAACTTTCCTAACTCCACCCAAATGCAATTTTCAATTTTCCAGTACATAATCAAGCAGTTTAATCGGTTCAAACATCAAATATATCATCAAATCATGCATAGAAATCAAAACCCCTAAATATTCATGCTTTGACAATCACATTCAAATTCAAGAACCCTAGAATGACAAAATGCATTTTACTTACTTGGGTGGAGATGCTAGATGATATGAAAATGCTTCCAAACTAGAATGCTCTCTTCCAACCCCAAACTTTGATGGCACACTAGTGAAAAAGTGAGTGGAAGAGAGATTTTCTTAAGAGGGAAGAGTAAAAAGATGTGGAAAACCTAAGAGAGGGTATGAGGGAGTGTTTGTGCAGAGAAGGGCTTTGAAAGAATGTAAAATCGTGCAGCTTAGGGTTTAAAAATACCCCAATGGGCTCGGGTTCCGCTAAGGGGAACTTAAGCCCATCTGCGATAGTACCGCTCAGCGGTAAATGCCGCTCAGCGGCACTTTCGTGATGTGCCCTTCTCCTTTTTTTTCTTGACCTACGTGCCTTCCCAGCATACCCCTCATAGGTTCCCTGCAATTCAATGTTAAAAATGCTTATGCAAACCCTAACAAAATTAAAACAAACAGAAACAATCAATCAACTGGGTTGCCTCCCAGGTAGCGCTTGTTTAACGTCACGAGCCTGACCCAAAATCCACCAACACCCATCAGTAGGTGTTTCAAACTTACCAGCACCCATCAGTAGGTGCAAAATCTTCTCACCAACACCTATCAGTAGGTGTTAAAAACCTAGTATCCTTCAGTAGATACTTAACCACCTAGCATCCTTCAGTAGATGCTAGATCCAACAAGATAATGTTCAGAATAATGTTCACAGATTAAAAATTACAAAACCAAAACAAATCAAAAGTTTATCAATCAACTGGGTTGCCTCCCAGCAAGCGCTTCTTTAACGTCACTAGCTTGACCCTGTTAAAGCTCATGTTCCATCTTCTTTATGGTTGATGTTGTCTTTCCACCAACCTTTCAACTGCTTCCTTTGGACTGTCTTAGATTCTCTAGAATATGGAGACTCTATCTCTATCATCTCCTTTTCTTTAAAGCCTTTTATAACCCACAACTTGTTCTTGAGTCTTACAGGTGTGCCAAGTTGGGGTCTTCTTTTCTTCCAGTCTCTAGGAACTTCTTCTCCTTTTCCAATCTCTTCTACCTTGGGTACCTGAAAATACAAACAATGATTATCAGAAACCTTAAAATTTTCATTTTTACCTCTAGTTATGGGTGCATCTCGAAATGCAGCTTTATAACTGGCCTCTCCCTCCTTTGCTTGTATCTCATCTTTGAACACATCCACCACCACTCTCTCCTCTCTGTCCTGGAGCACCACTATACCTTCATTAACATCTATGATAGCCCTGGCCGTTTTCATAAACGGTCTTCCCAGTATGAAAGGTATCTTTTCGTTCTCCATCTTCATCACCACAAAGTCTGCCAAAAACTGAAGTTTGCCAACACAAACTACAATGTCTTCTGCAATCCCACATGGCTCCTTTGAAGATCCATCAGCCATTACCAGATTAACCTTTACAGGTTTTATTTTAACATGGCCAATTTGCTCCAATAGAGAATAAGGCATCAAGTTAACACTTGAGCCTAAGTCAAGGAGAGCTTTCTTTACCTTTTTCTTCCCTATAGTGCAAGGGATAGAAAAACTACCTGGATCTGCTGCTTTTGGTGGGAATGATTCTTTCTTAACAGTTACACACTTTTCTTCCTCATCATCTCTACGTCTTCTTTTTGTAGAGGTTCCTTCTTCAGATTTTTTGTAAACTGCTATTTTCTGTAGAATTTGTTCCCAAGGAGCTTCATTATCAACCATTCTGAATAAATCTGTGAAATCCATTGGTTTCTCCTGATTTGTTAGAAAAGGAAAAGTGTCCTTTCTTTCTTCTTCTCTTCTCTCTTCTGTTTCATCTTCTTCTAACTCAATAATCTCTTTATTCACACTCTTGACCACTTTGCACTCTTCTCTAGGGTTAACCTCAGTATTAGCCCCAAAGTTTCTGTGTGGTCTTTCTTCCAATTGCTTAGTAATCTGACCCATCTGAATCTCCAAATTCTTTATAGCAGCTTCAGTGCTCTTTTGAGAAGATTCAGTTTTCTGTATGAATTGCTGAAGAGTTTCTTCCAACCTTGTTGATCTTTCATTAAGCATAGATAATTGTTGCCACATGGTTGGTTGCTGCTGCTGCTGCTTATTATATTGATTAACCTGCCCAGTTTGTCCTTGGCCAATACTTGGATGTGGTTTCCAACCCTGATTATAATTCCCTTGACGGTATGGAAACTGATTAGCCATGAAATTAACATCCTCCACGGCTTCCACAGGAAAAGCACATTGGCCATTGATGTGGTCTCCCCCACATAATTCGCACAACTGAGTTTGTACCTGTGCAGCAGATTTTAACTCTTTAGGTAATGAAGCAAGAGTTTTGGTCAGAGTTTCCAGCTGTTGAGTTAGAATTTTATTCTGGGCTAGCAAGGCATCATGGGTTTGTAATTGAAGAACCCCTTTTTGTTGCATAGGGGCGCCTCTTTCATTGTGCAGCTCATTATCACTTGTAGCCATATTTTCAATAATTTCAGTTGCTTCCTCTGGAGTCTTCCATTTGATATTGCCTCCAGCTGAGGCATCCAGCATCATCTTGGTTTGTGAACCAAGCCCTCCAAGGAAAGTTAGGACTACTTCTTGATCTTCAAAGCCATGCGTGGGAGTTTTACGTAATAAGCTTTTATACCTGTCCCATGCATGTCCCAGTGATTCCTCCATGCCCTGCTTGAATGAAGATATCTCTTGCTTTCCCTTAGTCACCTTAGATTGTGGGAAGTATTTGTTTAGAAACTTTGTGACCACTGCCTCCCACTCTGTGAAACTTTCTTCTGGAAAAGAGTTCAACCAAAGCTTAGCATTGCCTCCCAATGAGAAAGGAAACAAGCTAAGTTTGATTGCTTCGTCTGGCACCCCATTAATTTTGACTGTATTGCAAATCTCATTAAAGGTAGTCAGGTGCTCATATGGGCTTTCGTGAGATAACCCATTAAATTGATTACTCTTCACCAGTTGAATCAATGCTGGTTTGACCTCCATGTTGGCTGCATTAACTCTAGGTCGAGTGATGAAGCTGGTCGCACCGCTCACAAAAGTTTGTGCATAAAAGAAATGCAGTATAGTTTACTAGGAGTTGACTCCTAGGTCGTCTCTCAAGGACCAATTTTGTCAGTTCAGTCTCAGATTTTTTTACACGTAGTTTGGGGGGGGGGTTTTGTGAATTTTTGCTTGGATGCTGAAATATTAAATTTTACTGGAATTTAAATAAAATGAAATTTAAAAACATTGAAGCAAATTTTAACGACGGTAAAAACTGAATAGTAAAAGACAGTAAAATCACAAACGGAAAATTACACAGTGTTTAAAATTAAAATGCATGAACAATAACATACTGAAAAACGTAAAAAACATTGTAATTAAAATTTACCAAATTCATCAGTGAAAATAAACAGTAAAAACAACATCTGAAAATAAAATGAACAGAAAAAGAAAATTACATTGACAGGTGCAGAAAATCATGAATAATAAATTTAACAGATAAAAACTTTTAACTGCAATCAAAGTTTCAACCATTAATAAAATGTCTGGTACAGATGAAAATGAAAATGAACAAAGTGTAAAAACTTCTACTGAACTACACACTTTCAGAAATATACACAGCAATTGTGCACTGTTTCGAAATTGGAAAACCGAGATAGCTATTGAAATTAAGACCCATAGCTACTGGAAGAGAGAACCTCTCCCAGCCGTCTGCCCCTACTCTCACTACACTCCTTACTGGAGCTCCCCTCTTCTTTGCTGGTGCTGGAAATTTATAGCCACAATTCTCAATCCGTGACTTCTCTTCCTTGCCTTCCCGTGAGAAAATAGGGTGAGGGCCCCTCCATTCTGTCATCTTTTACACCTTGGATTCTTCTACTTCCATCAAGCCGTGATTGTGGCTGCTGGATATGCAGCATCCGTGCCTTCCTCTATGCTTCCAAGCTGCTGGATGTGTGGACAGCTGCATCTTTGCTCCCAAACAGCCGTGAACAACACATCACTTTCTCCTTTTCTTTCATTTAAAATCCAACACCATGGGTGCCACTTCTTTTGCTTCTTTCTTCAAGGTGGCTGGACTGCATGCTGCTATGAAATGTGAATGAAGCTTGCAGCTGTGAAGTGTTGTTGCTTCCAGCCGTGAGATGCTTTCATCCAAGCTACTGGACTAAGGTTGTTGGACGTGAGATGTTGACATGGGCACTAGACGGGAGTTGCTGGACCAGCTGGGAGCGTGAAGATGTTAGACTGCGGCTTCAATCTACTGCCATGGTGGATGTCTTTCCTCCCAGCCAGCAACGTGCTGCTGCTGCTTGGTAGAGACTGCTCCAGCTCTATCCAGGCCGAGACACTTCCCTTCACATGTGCATTCACTTCTTCCAACTTTGCTTTGGACGTAAGCTGCTGGATGTTATTGTTGCTGTATTTGAAGTTACTAAATGCTTGCTAAAATGAAATTCCATATGGGGTCTTGTGTAACCGTGAGCTCTTTGTTGTGGTCCCCTCCTTCCACTTAAAATGATGCTTGCTAAAATGAATTGGCCGTGTGACATGTGCTACGTGAATTAGCATAAACACTTCTCCAATTTCCTTATGCAATGTGCTATCATTACCTTCTTTACCATTGAGAGGACGTGTGGGACATGGTGTTTCCCATGTACATTCTTTATTTATTTAACATCACTCTTTCTTACCAAATGCTGCAGCACGAGCCTATCAAGCCCTCATTCAATAAAAATTAAAATCTCACTTTCACACACATTAAAGCACCGTTCACTTGTAAAGCAAGTGTTAAAAAAAATCAGCATGCCCTCTCCATGAACCCGTGATGAATTAATAATTGAATGAGTGCAGCTGCCCTTTCTTTTCTATTCGGTAGATGAAACCTCCTTGCAGCAACTAAAGAAGCTCAACAAAATGAATTAAGATCCTCCCTCCAAAACGGATCAACAAGTCTTTCACTAAAAATATATCAATGCTTCCAAGTAAAATAACACCGTATACAAATGAATGTCCTTCCAAATGTCCCAAAATATTTACAGAATTTTCCCTGCACTCAATAATGTAAGTAATTAGTCTCAGATAATTCAAATTAATTGAAATAAGAATTTCTGGTCAATTTAAGCACATTTAGTAAAAATGGGAAAATATTGGACATTTAAGCACAATTCCTTGATTAAATTCGGTACAATAAGCTAAGTGAAATCAATAAAATATTGACTCATCAAAATAGACCACACTTAGTCTTTTGCACTCCTGGGCAAAATCAAGACTCAAATCAAGGAATGGTTCAAAGGACTTTTTAGGACTGACACAGATGCAACATACATAAAATAAAAACTCGCAAGAAAATAAACAAAATTTACAAAGTTCTCAAGAATTCTGGAGAGATAAGAGAAGTAGAAATTATCCAACACAAATCAAATTAAGCATATACTTACAGAAATCATCCAAGCAATTCACAGTATGGAAAAATAATTAATCAGCTCGAAAGGTGATTTAAAAATAACATAACCTCACAGATGCACTAATAGTGTTTCTCTCAAGTGTTTAAGGTAAAGAATTTTCAACTCGATGCACTCAAGAAAGCAAACACAAGTAGACTTGGCAAACTTCTAATATCAACACTTAAAACATATGCATGTTCAGATCAAAAGGTCTTTTCTGGGTTGTAATGGGGCCAAGGACAGGGGAGGATAATTTTGGATAAGTAGCTATAGCCCAAAAGAAATAGAGGAGCATTGGGAAAAAGTGTAAACACAGTGAAATTTCACCCAAACCTCTAATTCAATCCTCTTCTCGACTCCATTATTCACAAAATTATTTTTCATTTTTCTCTTTTTTTCTCATCTTCATTTTTTTTCATCCTGTCTCTTTTTCTTTTTTTTTTTTTTTTATCACGCAACAGGATATAATTCATATTTTCAAAACAAGATGAGGAACCAACTAGCCAATTCATCAGAATCCCCAAGGAGACCACACTTATTCACATAACACTTTTATAGCTCCAGACTTTCCTAAGGTTAAGGTAATCATTTGTTTTTCACATAGGATCAGTGTATGAGCTTCAACACAAATAAATATATACAGTATAGGCTCAAAGGGGTTATCAAAGGATAATAACAAGGTAGGATTATTTGGCTAAAGAGGCTCAAGAATAAAATTGCCTTTATCACTTCTGAACATGCATATCAATCAAGGATATCTAAAAGAATCAAGCCAAGGCATATGTGCAAGCAATCAAGATACATGTCACACACAAGAAAGAAAATTAAGTGGCTCAAATCTCACACAGGGTATTTGTCACAATCAAATCAACCTCTCAAACGTATAATCATCTTTCCAGGCAGAGAAAAGCAAGGATTACAAACTATAAGTATTAAGTAAGTGAAGGAAAAATCTACAACTTAAACATCATCCAGAAATCAAGAGAAAAATGTAAAATTTATTGCACACAAAACTCGATAAAAATAACAGAAAAAATTAATACTCAAAAACAAAAAATTTAACACACAAAATACAATCTAACAGAAAAATCAAAATTTCTTCCCAGTAGACCACACTTAAATCACACAATGTCCTCAGTGTGTTACAATCATCAGATGATCAATTTCAGAGCAGCAAATAATATAGACAAGTGCAATACAAAGTTAGGAAAAATGGGAAGAAATTTTTCAGTAACATCCATCAGTAGATGTTATCAGGGACATCCATCAGCAGATGTCTAAAACACCTAGCACCCATCAGTAGATGCTAATAAATTTTTTTTTTATTATTTATTTTTTATTTTTTATTTTTTTTTTATTTTTATTTTTATTTTTATTTTTTTATTTTTTTTTTATTTTATTTTTTTTTTTTTGAAAAAGGAGATGACCGGCACTGTGACAACAGTTTCAGTGGCAAAGACCGGAACTGTTGCTACAGTGGCAGAGCTTTGGCTACAAATAGGCCGCTCCTCCGCGTCCAGCGCCATTTCTGAACGCTCATTCTCTCTCTACTCCTCTGCTCTCTCAACTCTCTCTTCTCTCTGCTCTCTGCTCTCTGCTCTCTTCTCTCTGCTCTCTTCCTACTCCTCTTCTCTCTCCCACTCTCTCCTCTGAGCATCTGGAGCCTGCACGGAGCCTCTGCCACCGCGCCTTCTGAAGAGTCTGAGATCAGCCAGGAGCTCCTCTGCCAGCCTACTACTCCAGGTAAGTCATCTGCACCTAGATCTACCTTTCTTTCAGCTTTCATTTCCTTTCTCTGCTTTCCAATCTTTCCCTTTCAGTATTTCCTTTATTTTTCATCTCTGCCCTGCTCTCTTTACTGCTTTCCATCTTTTTTCTGTTATGATCTCTTGCCTGCTCTCCCTCTTCCTTTTCAATTTTTTTTTTTTTCATATTTTTGAAACTGAAAACACTTAAACACATAAATCATAACTGTCTAAAAACTTAAGGGGTATATCGGCTGGAAACCAGACGTTAATCTCCCTTCGATTGAAGGTATTGCAGAGACAATCGGGTAGAACAACGCCACGTACCCCACTTAAAACTAAATAAACACATAAACATAATATACAAGAACAATATGGACAAGAACAACCGGACAACTGGACGTAGATCCGTTTAGGACCCTTTGCGAGGACCGTGAAACAGATCTGAGACCAAAAACTGAAACATCAAATACAGACTGGACAAAATAAATCTAAAAGGAAACAAGAACAAATAAAGAAAACAGAGAACTAATCTAATTTTTTTTTATGCTTCTCTTTTTTTTTTAGTTCTTTTTATTTTTTTTTTTATTTTTTTTTTTTTTTTATGTTTATATTTTTTTTTTTATGTTTTTGTTCTTTTTTTTATTTTTTTATTTATGTATTTGTATATTACGAGAGGAAGGATGAGTGATATGGAATCAGAGAGATATACCAGTCAACGATGGCGTCCTACAGATGATCAGATCACGATGATGACCAAAATCTACAACTATGGGGTCACACACCCAAGCCGAGCGCAAGTCGTCGAGATCGCGTCTCGACTAAGGACCTTCGGCGAAGCCACTGAATACAACGTGCACTGCTGGTTTAACAACCATGGCAATCGGGTCAGGCGCTGGCAAGCGGAGATAGACCCCACAGGCACTCTCTTTTCACAACTGCCGCTATACATGTACGGTAAGACCTCTGATCACACCTCCATTGAATTTCATTCCTCTTCTATTATTAACACAAGTTTTTTTTTTTATTTTTTTATTTTTTTATATTTTATTTTTTGTTTGAAAGAAAACAACTGGGTGATAATGAGGGCACCGAGGCTGTTGAATTTGTTTCCAGTTCCGATCATTATCGATGACGACAGAAATGAACGAGAAATTCCTCCACCAAAGCCTCCGCTCGCATTCCGAACCAGAGCTCCCTCAACGGAGCTCTCCCTTAGACCACCACAACCAGCTCGAGAATTCTTCCAGTTTTAAAGTTTTGTTTTTTTTTTTTTTTTTTTTATGTTTTTATTGGCCGAGTGTGGCCAGAATATGGGCTGTAATATGAACACTTATATTTTTGTTGTTTTTATTTTTATGATGTTTTTGTTTTTTTATTTGGTTTGTAATATTAACGATCACTAAAGATCGACCCCCTGAACAACCTTATTTTCACATATATCTATTGCAATTTCATTTTCAGATTTGTTCAATTTCCAATTTTCCATTACTGTAATTTTTTTGCATTGATGAATGAAATCTTTCTTAGTCTAAACAAAATTTTCAATCAAAGATCTGTATGAAACAACTAAGAAATTATTTTACAGTGAAGAAAAATAAGGGAAAAAAAATGAGATCTGAAGTGAAATTTTTATTGGATTATTGGTAAGAAACTGAGGGCCGAAAAAAAAAAACAAAATTATGGACTTCGCAAAATAATTTTTGAATTTTTGATTTTTTTTTTTTTTAGTAAAAACACTAAAAATCACGAAGCAAATAAAGCACAGAACACATTTTTTTTTTAAATATATGAAAAATAAATATATGTACATCTCATAACAATTAAATTTGAAAAGAAAAATTTTTGCACACTTAAAAAAAAAAAAAAAAATTATCACAAATAAATTTTTTTTTTAAATAATAATAACTGGAAAACTAATAAAGAAAAATAAAAGGAAAAATAAACATAAAAGAAAACGAAATTCAGAATCTTCCCGAGACCATACTTAAATTACACTGTCCTAAATGTTTTCTAAGCAAAAGATCATCAATTAAAACACTAACAGATAAAGGACAAATGCAATAAAAGTAGTAAAACGGGGAAGAAAGAAAAAGAAAACTCCCCTGGTCAGGGTGGCAGTTGCCAATTTTGGATTTGTAGGGAGATGTCTTCTTCAGGATCCAAGACGGAAATTTTGAGGAAGAATTGCTTCATCCTCCAAATCTGATCAAGCAGGGAAATATCCTCCACCGCCGGATCTAAGCAGCAAATATTGTCACTGAGCAGATTCAGTAGGTGCCTTTTGATCTTCGAACTGCTGTATGTACTGGCACCTTTGTCTTCCAGCGTGGGTGCATGCTGATCAAATTTATATGTACCTCCTGCAATATGGTTAGTGCAAAATGGTTCCACAGAAATATCATGCAGAGGTATAACACCCAATCCCAATTCATCATACCGAGCCTTAGATACAACCTCATAACATGAATCCGTTTCAAATGTAGAAACAATATCTATAACAGGTTCAGATTCATGTTCAGTGCATGGAGAACAAATATTTGAATGTGATAGTAAAAAGCGGTCCTCATCATGAACAGAGGAAAAATTAAAATCATGCTCAGCAACAATATAGTCATCAGCATACCTCTTAACAACATAATCATCAATAACACATTCATGAATATCATAATCATACTGAGGTATGCTTACCTCCACTTCCTTGAAGATTTCTAGAGTGTGGGAAGATGAAGGTGGTCTACCTGGTTCAGGATTACTGCTTACTTCTGCCGGATCCCCAAAATTTTCATCAGTCTCCTCAGGTACAAGAGTGGCCATCTGCCTGATCTGATCACTCAGATTCTGCATGGCAGCTTGAGTTTCCTGCTGGAACTCCATGCTCTCTTGCTTGAACTGCATGTTCCCTTTCTAAAACTGAATGTTCTGCATTGTCATCTGCTCTAGTAACTCCTTTAATGTAGGTTCAGAAGTAGAAGGCTGAGGAGTTATTTGGGCAGGAGCATCATACTGCTGACTCTGATATTGCTGAACTGGTGGAACCGGCTCCCAAAGGGAGCTCTCAGAAATTGGATGATGGAACATATTGTTCTCATCATAAAAATCAGCAGATTTAAAATCAAAGTAATATGCAGAATAAGAATCATAATCACAGACATTGGCAGAATAAGCATTATTCACAACATTAAAATAGGTAGACATGGAAAAATAAAAAGTAAAAACTAAAAACTAAAAATTACGAATCAGATAAAACAAAACACATTTATACATGCTACAAGCACACACAAGACAGAACATCAATAGTAAAAATTTTTAATTATTTTTTTTTTTTTTAATTTTAATTTTTTTTTAATAACAACTAAATACAGAACATAGCACAATTAAACACATATATACACAATATATATTAACACAGTAAAAATCTAAAACAAAAACCTGGATCTGAAGTGACAACGCCGCCAAAATTTGCTGAAGGTGTCGTTGTCGCCTACAAAAATACAAAACACAAAACACACAAAAGACACATATTAACAGAACAAAAATTTACACAACACAAATCTAAAACTGAACTTTCATTGGTCCCCGGCAACGGCGCCATTTTTTGATGAAGCTGGTCGCACCGCTCACAAAAGTTTGTGCATAAAAGAAATGCAGTATAGTTTACTAGGAGTTGACTCCTAGGTCGTCTCTCAAGGACCAATTTTGTCAGTTCAGTCTCAGATTTTTTTACACGCAGTTTGGGGGGGGGGGTTTTGTGAATTTTTGCTTGGATGCTGAAATATTAAATTTTACTGGAATTTAAATAAAATGAAATTTAAAAACATTGAAGCAAATTTTAACGACGGTAAAAACTGAATAGTAAAAGACAGTAAAATCACAAACGGAAAATTACACAGTGTTTAAAATTAAAATGCATGAACAATAACATACTGAAAAACGTAAAAAACATTGTAATTAAAATTTACCAAATTCATCAGTGAAAATAAACAGTAAAAACAACATCTGAAAATAAAATGAACAGAAAAAGAAAATTACATTGACAGGTGCAGAAAATCATGAATAATAAATTTAACAGATAAAAACTTTTAACTGCAATCAAAGTTTCAACCATTAATAAAATGTCTGGTACAGATGAAAATGAAAATGAACAAAGTGTAAAAACTTCTACTGAACTACACACTTTCAGAAATATACACAACAATTGTGCACTGTTTCGAAATTGGAAAACCGAGATAGCTATTGAAATTAAGACCCATAGCTACTGGAAGAGAGAACCTCTCCCAGCCGTCTGCCCCTACTCTCACTACACTCCTTACTGGAGCTCCCCTCTTCTTTGCTGGTGCTGGAAATTTATAGCCACAATTCTCAATCCGTGACTTCTCTTCCTTGCCTTCCCGTGAGAAAATAGGGTGAGGGCCCCTCCATTCTGTCATCTTTTACACCTTGGATTCTTCTACTTCCATCAAGCCGTGATTGTGGCTGCTGGATATGCAGCATCCGTGCCTTCCTCTATGCTTCCAAGCTGCTGGATGTGTGGACAGCTGCATCTTTGCTCCCAAACAGCCGTGAACAACACATCACTTTCTCCTTTTCTTTCATTTAAAATCCAACACCATGGGTGCCACTTCTTTTGCTTCTTTCTTCAAGGTGGCTGGACTGCATGCTGCTATGAAATGTGAATGAAGCTTGCAGCTGTGAAGTGTTGTTGCTTCCAGCCGTGAGATGCTTTCATCCAAGCTACTGGACTAAGGTTGTTGGACGTGAGATGTTGACATGGGCACTGGACGGGAGTTGCTGGACCAGCTGGGAGCGTGAAGATGTTAGACTGCGGCTTCAATCTACTGCCATGGTGGATGTCTTTCCTCCCAGCCAGCAACGTGCTGCTGCTGCTTGGTAGAGACTGCTCCAGCTCTATCCAGGCCGAGACACTTCCCTTCACATGTGCATTCACTTCTTCCAACTTTGCTTTGGACGTAAGCTGCTGGATGTTATTGTTGCTGTATTTGAAGTTACTAAATGCTTGCTAAAATGAAATTCCATATGGGGTCTTGTGTAACCGTGAGCTCTTTGTTGTGGTCCCCTCCTTCCACTTAAAATGATGCTTGCTAAAATGAATTGGCCGTGTGACATGTGCTATGTGAATTAGCATAAACACTTCTCCAATTTCCTTATGCAATGTGCTATCATTACCTTCTTTACCATTGAGAGGACGTGTGGGACATGGTGTTTCCCATGTACATTCTTTATTTATTTAACATCACTTTTTCTTACCAAATGCTGCAGCACGAGCCTATCAAGCCCTCATTCAATAAAAATTAAAATCTCACTTTCACACACATTAAAGCACCGTTCACTTGTAAAGCAAGTGTTAAAAAAAATCAGCATGCCCTCTCCATGAACCCGTGATGAATTAATAATTGAATGAGTGCAGCTGCCCTTTCTTTTCTATTCGGTAGATGAAACCTCCTTGCAGCAACTAAAGAAGCTCAACAAAATGAATTAAGATCCTCCCTCCAAAACGGATCAACAAGTCTTTCACTAAAAATATATCAATGCTTCCAAGTAAAATAACACCGTATACAAATGAATGTCCTTCCAAATGTCCCAAAATATTTACAGAATTTTCCCTGCACTCAATAATGTAAGTAATTAGTCTCAGATAATTCAAATTAATTGAAATAAGAATTTCTGGTCAATTTAAGCACATTTAGTAAAAATGGGAAAATATTGGACATTTAAGCACAATTCCTTGATTAAATTCGGTACAATAAGCTAAGTGAAATCAATAAAATATTGACTCATCATCGAGCTATGCTATTGAAGTGCTGAGGTCAAGCAAGATTAGTGTAGTCTGCAAGAGTTCTTCTAACATTATTGCCCTCCATACTTCCTGTGCTATGAACAGAACCTTGTGGTGATGATTGCAAGAGAGTTTCTGGAGAAGGGAAAAGTTCTCTAGACGTTCTGATTCTTCTCCTCCTTCTACTCTCTTCTAGACCTTCAAGAAGTGGTTCTGTTGTTTTCTTACTTCTAGTTCGAATTGCTTCCTGCATGCACAAGAAAACAAAACCCTAGAAAATATTTGTTAGCACAAAAAGATATTAAAGAAGATATATATTCAAAGATAAAAAGATAAAAGATTCAGAAGATAAGAAGATAAAAGATTTAGAAGATAGAAAATAAAATAAAATAAAATCTATTCTAAAAAGATAAAATAAAATCTAACCTAATCTAAAAGATAAAGATAAAATAAAATCTAATAAAATCTAACCTAACAAAATAAAATAAAATAAAATCTAATCTAATCTAATCTAAAAAATAAAATCTAACCTAATCTAAAATGATAAAAAGATAAAATAAAATAAAAACAGAAAAAATAAAAACAGAAATTCAAAATTAAAGTCAAAGATAATCAATAATCACACAAATTAACCAGTTAAACCACGAGTCCCCAGCAACGGCGCCAAAAACTTGATGGACAAATTTGTAAGCACCAAAATATGATGTCACAAACTTGTTTCACAATCGGCAAGTATGACCGAATCGTTCAAGTAATAAACTTGGTAAGACCAAGTATCGTTCTTCCCAAAGGACTCACGGCCTAGTTTAGTTATGTGATTTGTTGATTAGCTAGGACTTACAAACAAAATATTCAAAGTTTAATATGCAAGACAGAAAATAAACATGTATGCATGAAGTTTGATCAATGGCAAAGACTAAAGATAAACACTTTCAATGGAATATATGAATGAATATGTTGTTGGGGGTCAATTTCATCTCATCCACTCTCATATATTTTAGGAATTCAACATTCAAATCATCATTGTTAATGCCACTCTCTAAATGGCTTCTCCCTAATCAAATAGTTCATACAATTCCTAGCATTCCTAATGATTAGTTCATGAGTGCAGGAGCTTAAAGGCAACCAATATAATATTGTCAGTATAATATTGGGAGAAATTCCCCGGATCTAGACTTCCCCGTACGTGTCCGTATCGACAAAACCAATAATCATGCATTAGAATGAATTAAACAATGCAAGCATTGAGCAAAGAGGAAAAACCCTAACTAATGATGAAAGAAAGCATATGTCTTAATTAAAAGATGTACTCAACAAATCCATATATGAGAGCTTCAAGAGATTACATTGATTCCCCAACAAACATACAAGGTTTAGTTCACCATATTCATGGTGAACCTAGATGAATAATGAAAGAATGAAAGAATAAACCCAATAAAGGTGAAGAGGTAGCCTGAGCATCCAAGATCCTCCTTCAAAGGGGTGGAAGAGAGAGTGTTTGCCTCGTTTCTGCCAAAGATACTAATCCTAGGGACGTACAATCCCTTATATACTAATCTAGAGTTACAAAAGATTACAAAAGCCCAAGCCCAAAAAGTGCCGCTCAGCGGTGATTGCGCGTCCTTTTTCTTCCCCTCAGCGGCCAGTTTGCCCCTCAGCGTGACTCCCGCAACCTCCTGAGTGCCGCTGATGAACGGGTCGCACCGCTCACAAAAGTTGTGCATGAAAGAATGCAGTACAGTACTAGGAAGTGACTCCTAGGTCGTCTCTCAAGGACCAATATTTGTGGTTCGGTCTTAGATTTAACACGAAGTGGGGGGGGTTTTGTGATTGTTTTTCGTTGAGGAAAAATAAATTAAAACTAGAATTTAAACACAACTGAATTTACGAAAACACTGAAATAAATTTTAAACACGGTAAAAATTGAACGGTAAAAATGGAAAACGTAAAATGGAAAATTCAACAGTGTTTGAAATTAAAATACTGTAACAATAAACATGTAGAAAACATAAAGCAGTGTAAATAAAATTTACCCAAAGCAACAGTGAAAATGACAGTAAAAACGACGTTGAAAATAAACTGAACGGTAAAAAGTAATGACTGAATTTAACGATATGGAAAACAGAACCAGTAAAATAAAAATAGAAAACATTAACTGGAAATGAAATTCATCAAAAACGAAAACTACATTTGGGCAATACAATTAAAAATGAACGAGCAAAGGTGACACACTTCTACTACTGCTTCAGAAACGAAAACTACATTTGGGCACTGTTTGGAACTAAAACCCGAGAGAGAGAGAGAGAGAGCTCCTGGAAGAGAAGGAACCGTGACCTCTTCCAGGCCTCAAGGCCGTCTTTCTTCTGCTGCTGCTTCTTTCTCTTATAGCCAAAAACTCATAACATATTGTGCATCCCTTCTTCATTCCAGCCAGTTTTTACGTTTTGTTTTGTCTCCTAGCAACCAATTGTTTCCTGAATTTCCTCCACCATTTGCTCCTGTAAGTTTCCAAACATGAATAAGGTTGGGCCCTCTTAATCTTGTCTTGTTCATCCTTCACACTTCCAGCCATCACGTTGATGTTGTTTCTCAACAGTCCATCACCCTCCAAAACATGTGTCAAGCGGCGGCTGCTCCCATGTTCTCATTCCAGCAACGCTTCCTCCTTTGCTTCCAGCAGTAGTCTCCATGCTTATCTTCTCCAAGGTGTGAACGTGCAGCTCCTTCCAAGCTGGATGCTGCTTCCATTCACGCTGCAGGTGGCTGCTTCAACATGTCCCCATTCCAGCCCTCTTGCTCACACCTGCTGGACCATCTCACCTCACGGCCTCCTTCTCTTCTCCTTGCAGCTTCCAAGCTTCTTATTGGCGCGCTACTTCTTCCTCTCAACGTGCATGCTGCTTCTGTTTCCAGCCACTTCTTAATGAAGCTCCAAAGCTTGCTGGACCATCTCTCATGGGCTGCACCCTAAAGGAAGAAAATTAATTCCTGCAAGAAAAACCGTGAGCCAAAGCCGTGTTTCCTTCCAAGTGATAGTGCTCATTTTTCTATTTTGGTGTCTCCCACTAATATTCCTCCATTTTGTGTGCTGGTTGCAGTGAGAAAACCAAGAGTTTTTCTTCCTTCAATGTGGCCCCCATGTCTCATGCTAGAACAATATTCCCTTCTCTTAGTGGCGGCCCCCACTTTTGTTCCATGTGTTTCTTTACATCTTTGAAGGTGCCGTGTGTTTTCTTCAAAAAGAAATGACAATTTGCTTTATTTTTTTAAGAAACTTTCTATCCATGACAAAGTGGTGGCCCCATGTGTTGTCCCAGCTTTCACAATTTAGAACTCCTTGTACGTGATATGCTCCCTATCCATCAACTAAATTCCAAAATAACTTTGAATAGGGAATAAGATGTGAGTGGTGGCCCCTTGTGCTTTTTTTCTTCAATTAATGGCAAAGCCACTTAGAAATCACGTTCAGTCAAGAAAGAGTGTGACTTCCAGTTTTATTCCAATCAAAACAATGTGTTGAAGCTTGTAGCATCCTTTGTCGTGCAAAAATATGAGAGGTCGTGTGCTGTGTGCTTGTTGCTGGTTTCATATGTCCATCATAAAATTTTCACTTTTTGAATTCAAGCTTCTTAAATGAATTTTTACTTTTAATCTCATTTTAGTTTAGCATGTAATTGATGAGAAATTTCTCTTTCAGTCCGAAAATATTATCAACAATTTTCCTGCATTCAATAATGTAAATAATTAGTCTCAGATAATTCAAATTAATTAAAATAAGAATTTCTGATCAAATTGAGCACAATTAGGAAAAATGGGAAAATAATGGACATTTAAGTACGATTCCCTGATTAATTCTAGCACAATAAACTAAGTGAAGTGAAGAAAATAATGATTCATCAGCCGCTCAGCGGTAAAATGCCGCTGAGCGGTGCCTTTGTCTTCTCTTTTTGCACTCTTTCTTGTCTTTTCTAATGTCACTTCTCTCCTTCTTCACTCTTTTCACTAAATTCACCTTAAAACCTGCACAAAAACACTTAAATCAAGCATAAACCTGTCCAGCTCTCTTATTTATGAAAATATGGATAAAAGGCATGATTTCAAGCTAGTTTCTAAGTCTAAAGGTTGCTTTTAGTATCAATTTTAAGCATGAAAATAACAGTTTTTCAACTGTTATCAGGAGGCAACCCAGTTGATTGAATATTTCTGTTTGTTTATTTTAGTTAGGGTTTGCATAAGCATTTTTAAACATTGAATTGCAGGGAACCAATGAGGGGCATGTATGGGAGGCACGTAGGTTAAGAAAAGAAGGAGAGGAGCACATCACGAAAGTGCCGCTGAGCGGTATTTTACCGCTGAGCGGTACTCTCGCAGAATGGGCTTTAGTTCCCCTTAGCGGGACCCGAGCCCATTAGGGTATTTTTATATCTCAAGCTGCGTTTTAGGGTTTCTTTCCAGGCTTTTCTTTGCACAAACACTTCCACACACCTTCTCCTAGGTTTTCCATAACTTTTCACTCTTCCCTCTTAAGAAAATATCTCTTCCACTCACTTTTTCACTAGTGTGCCATCAAAGTTTGGGGTTGGAAGAGAGCATTCTAGCTTGGAAGCATTCTCATTGCATATAGTATCTCCACCCAAGTAAGTAAAAAGCATTTTGTTCATTCTAGGGTTCTTGAATTTGAATGTGATTGTCAAAGTATGAATATTTAGGGGTTTTGATTTCTATGCATGATTTGATGATATATTTGATGTTTGAACCGATTAAACTGCATGATTATGAACTGGAAAACTGAAAATTGCATTTGGGTGGAGTTAGGAAAGCTTTAAAACAGGTTTTTCAAAAAATCTGCAGAGTTACCGCTGAGGGGTAAACTGCCGCTGAGCGGCACTCTGCCAGATTTGATTTTTCTGTTTTTTTTTGTGATCTGGAATGTGGTACTGGTGGCGCTGAGGGGAAATTCTGGCCCTCAGCGATGGTTTAGCTTCGAAAGGAGTTGTGTTCTGTGTTTTACTAATGATTAACATCATGTTCTGTGGTTTTGTTTGTGTTTTGAATGTAGGAATGGCATCCTCATCAGGAAAAAGATTGAAAACCATGGCAACCAAGAGAAAGGAAAAGGAACCAGAGCAACCCCAATTTAGCAGGTTCCTCTCTAGGAAACATGAGAAGCACTTTAGGGTGGTTCAGGACAGGAGACTTCTGATGGAGAGAAAGGTTGGAATGATACCTAACTTTGCTCCTCAATTTGGAGAGCAAGTGTTAGGGAATGATTGGGGAAAGCTAGCCACTTATCCTGCACCTGCCAACATAGCTGTGGTAAAGGAATTTTACACTAATGCAAAGAAGATTGGTGATTATCCAGCTGAGAATTATTTGGGCTATGTCAGAGGCCATGCTATCAGGTATGATCCTGATTCTATCAACAACTTCCTGGATACTGTGTGGGCTGGTGAGCAATGCCAGTTTGCTCTTTGCATGGAGGAAGGTGCTGATTATGAGGATGTGGAGAGAGTGCTGTGTATACCTAGAGGACACTTCCAAAGAAATAGATCTGGCTCAGTGGTTAACATTAGGAGGACGGATTTGACTCCTCTTGCAAAGTATTGGATGGGATTTTCTCATGCCAACATTCAGCCATGTTCACATGTGTCAGATATTACTCTCAGCAGGGCACTATTCATCTACTGTGCTATCAGAAACTTAAATGTTAATATTGGGCAGGTGATAGCTGATGAGATTAGTGTGTGCGCTAATACTTCAAACAACAAAGCGCCACTAGGACATCCTTCTTTGATCACTCACCTTTGCAAGCTAGCTGGGGTGGACACTTCTGTTCCACCATTTGAGAGGCCAAGAAAAGCTATTGATGAGGCTTATTACAGACAGTACTATGGAGGTGAGGATGCAGCTCAGCCAGTTCCACCACGCCGGGCTCGTAGAGAGAGAGGGCCAGCACAGAGCCAGACATCTGCTGATACACATGAAGCAGAACCATTCCATATGAGGGACATGTATATGTCTCTTATAGGTGCTCAGTTGCAGTCCATTCACAGAGGGCAGGTGGCCACTGCTGAGATGATAGTGGGGATGTATGATACACCTCCAGCCCACAGGTGGACTATGGATGAATTCCATAATGTAGTAGCTTGGCCAGAAGAACCAGTGCATGGAGGAGGAGCTGGAGCAGCTGAAGCTTCAGCTAGAGATATGGAAGAAGATGAAGCTGATGAGAAGGATGCATTTGAAGATGAAGAGGAACAGGAAGATACAGAGGACAGCTCAAACTGATGAGGAGCTGAGATAGCATTTACTGATGAATGCTATCATATGATTATGCTTTTGTGGTTTAAGTTTTCTGAACTTATTTATTTTTGTTTTTAGATTAGGGTTTGATGTACTCTATTTGAAACCTGGTTTCTGATGATGGTTTGCTATTAACTGTGATTGTTTGATAAGTAATGCTTTAATGATGCTTATGATTAATTGATGTTGAGATGATGTGCACATTAAAATGCTTATACAGGTGATTCACAAGCTTTGTGAACAAATGCATGATATCATGATTGTGATTGTGAAATTAAGCAGGATGTGTATGTCAAATGTGAATGAGCTGATATGTGAGATTTTGAGCTCCAGAGTTGTTATTGTTGAATGCTATTACTTTGAAAGCATGAATGACTTTGCCCAGGTTTTCTATGATTGAATCAATTGCTTGTTTTGCATCATGTGATCAAGGCCGTTTGTTGGAACCCTTTTTATTGGCCAAATTCATAAAGTTAGCCCACTAAAAGAGAACACGTTGTGTTCTATCCTTTGAACCCATAGCCTTGAACATACACTGAAACCTTTGATTGAAAAATCTTTACCTTGAGTTAAGTAGAAGATCTTGTGTGGTATTGGTAAATGTTCAAGTTTGGGGTTGTTGGGAAAACATGAAAAGCATTGAGCTAAGAGCTAAAAAGTAAGAATATGCAAAGAAAAAGAAAAGAAAAGAAAAAGAAGTAAAGCTCAATGCAAATGCAAAGGCAAAAGAAAGTTGGGAATGAATAAGATGATTGTGTTATTATGATTCTCTTAACTCAAGGATTTTGTGATCCAGAAAAACCAATTTTCTTGTTAGCCCAGCCACATTATAAGCCATTGAAAAGTCCTTGTGATGATGCATGCTTGTGAATGTTTTTGATTGTGGTAAAATGAAAGGCAAAGTTGATTCATGTGACATTGTGATAGTAGAGTGAATGAGTGATTACCTCTTATACACTTGTGTGTGAGTGAAACACTTTATCTAGTGAGGAAATATTCCATGAGCACATGAACATCCATGCTTAATTGATTGTTCATTCATGAAAAATAGCCTTTGTTGGAATTTAAATGACTTTGTGAACATTAAAGCATGTGCACATCTTGATTGAACTCTTGGTCATAAGTCTGAGTGAAGTTGTTACTTATATTGAAAAAGAGGATTTTTGAACCATCATATGAATTGGTTGGAGATTGAGTTACATCTTGTTTGCTTGAGGACAAGCAAAGTTCTAAGTTTGGGGTTGTGATAACAGTTGAAAAACTGTTTTTTTCATGCTTAAAATTGATACTAAAAGCAACCTTTATACTTAGAAACTAGCTTGAAATCATACTTTTATTCATATTTTCAGAAATAAGAGAGCTGGACAGGTTTATGCTTGATTTCAGTGTTTTTGTGCAGGTTTTAAGGTGAATTTGGTGAAAGAAGTGAAGAAGGAGAGAGATGAAATCAAAAAAGACATTAAAAAGTGCAAAAGGAGAAGCCGAAGTCACCACTCAGCGGCAGTTTACCGCTGAGCGGCACTCAGGAGCTTACGGGAGATCCGCTGAGGGGCAAAATGGCCGCTGAGGGGAAGAAACGACTCACGCACTTACCGCTGAGCGGTACTTTACCGCTGAGCGGCACACTTATGGGCTTGGACCTAGATTTTTTGTAATTTTAGAATAGTATATAAGCTTTAGGACGTCCTAGGGTTTGTATCTTTGGCAGAAACGAGGCAAACACTCTCTCTTCCACCCCTTTGAAGGATGATCTTGGATGCTTAGGCTACCTCTTCACCTTTCTAGGGTTTTATCCTTCATTCTTTCATTATTGTTCATCTAGGTTCACCATGAATATGGTGAACTAAACTCTGTGTGTTTGTTGGGGAATCAATGTAATCTTTTGAAGCTCTTATATATGGAATCTGTTTTTACATCTTTTAATTAAGACTTATGCTTTCTTTCATCATTAGTTAGGGTTTTTCCTCTTTGCTTAATGCTTGCATTGTTTAACTCATTCGATGCATGATTATTGGTTTTGTCGATACGGGAACGTACGGGGAAGTCTAGATCCGGGGAATTTCTCCCAATATTATGTTGGTTGTCGTTAAGCTCCTGAACTTATGAACTGATCATTAGGAATGCTAGGAATTGTATGAACTCGTGATTAGGGAGAAGCCTTCTAGAAAGGTACTTTAGAGAGTGGCATTAACAATGATGATTTGAATGTTGAATTCCTAAAATATATGAGAGTGGATAAGATGAAATTGAACCCCCAACAACATATTGATACATAAATTTCATTGAAAGTGTTTATCTTTTGCTTTTTGCCATTGATCAAAACTTCATGCATACATGTTTATTTTCTGTCTTGCATATAAAATCTCAATTATTGCGTTTGTAAGTCTTAGCTAATCAACAAATCACATAACTAAACTAGGCCGTGAGTCCTTTGGGAAGAATGATACTTGGTCCTACCAAGTTTATTACTTGAACGATTCGGTCATACTTGCCGATTGAAAAACAAGTTTGTGACATCATATTTTGGTGCTCATAAATTTGTCCATCATTGTGCATGAAAAGAAAGTACATGATGTTGTCAATGTTTAATATCTGGTCCAAAGCAGCCTGGAAATGACATAAATGTTTATCTCAAGTCACTAGTTAAAGACTTGAAGTTGTTGTGGGTTGATGGGGTTGACATATTTGATGCCTTTGCTTCAGAAACTTTCATGATTCATGCCATGTTATTTTGCACCATTAATGACTTCCTAGCTTACGGTAATTTGTCGGGGTACAGTGTGAAGGGTCATAAAGCATGTCCTATATGTGAAGAAAACACTACAGCTCATCAATTAAAACACGGAAGGAAGATAATGTATATGCGTCATCGACAATTTTTACAATCTAATCGTCCATATTGAAGGTTAAAGAAATCATTCAATGGAGAACAAGAGAAAGACAATGCACCCACTCCACTTACTGGACTTGAAGTTCTTGAAAAAGTTAATATAATACATCATGTATTTAGGAAAACGTCCAAGAAGTCTTTTGTAACGACCCCTTGGAAGAAGAAATCAATATTCTTTGATCTTCCGTATTGGTCAAAGTTAGATGTTCGACATTGCATAGATGTCATGCATGTAGAGAAGAATGTTTATGATAGCTTGATTAGTACATTGCTAAACATCCAAGGAAAAACAAAAGATGGAGTGAATGCACGTTTTGATTTGGTTTACATGAAGATCCGAGAAGAGTTGACACAAAGAGATTAATAAATGTACTTATTTTTCCCCTGCATGTTACACAATGTTCAGACAAGAGAAGATAAGTTTTTGTCTTTGTTTAAAGAGTATCAAGGTACCAGAAGGATACTCTTCAAATATCAAGAGCTTAGTGTCAATGCAGGACTTAAAGCTTGTTGGACTCAAGTCTCACGATTGCCACCTCTTAGTGCAACAATTGTTACTGGTGGCAATTCGTGAAATTTTGCCCAAAAACGTTAGGCAGACCATAACTCGATTATGCTCATTTTTCTCGTCAATTTGTAGTAAAGTCATTGATCCTATAAAGTTAGATGAACTCCAAAGCGACATTATCATCATCTTGTGTCAGCTAGAAATGTTTTTCCCTCCATCCTTTTTTGACATCATGGTGCATTTACTTGTTCATTTGGTCAGAGAAATAAAGTTGTGTGGACTAATATACTTAAGATGGATGTATCCTATTGAGTGTTATATGAAGATTTTGAAAGGGTAT
The DNA here is from genome assembly GCA_034642375.1 of Vigna nakashimae. NCBI lineage: Eukaryota > Viridiplantae > Streptophyta > Magnoliopsida > Fabales > Fabaceae > Vigna > Vigna nakashimae. The sequence continues at coordinate 29,961,714 of CM067765.1, forward strand.
GTCAAAAATCAATATTGTCCAGAAGGTTCAATGATTGAAAGATATATTACTGAAGAAAGTATCGAGTTTTGCTCTGATTATATGTCTAAAGCAAATCCAATAGGAGTCCCTCGGACATCATGGTTGAATAGATGTTCTACAAGTAAAAGCATCCAAGGTTTGAATGTGGTGACAAAAAGTCGTGTAGAATTAATGTAAACACACATCTGTACATATTAAGCAACACAATGAAGTGATCCCATTTTTGGAAGCACACAAAGTCGTTGTAGAGGATAAGTATCCAAGACAATCAGAGAAATGACAGTTGATGGAGCATAACAGAACATTTTTGTCCTGGTTCAAATATGAAATTTTGAAAGAATCACGATCTTCTGAGACTTTATTGTGGCTAGCAAATGGTTTGAAGTTGATATTGTATGTTATACAGGCTATGAAATTAATAATTGCACATTCTATACAAAGACTTTATATGATAAAAACATAGTAAAAAATAGTGGTGTCAGTCTAGAAGCTGAGTCGCTACAATATTCCACATCCAAAGATCAAAATCTTGTAATTGGATCAATGAGATATTATGGTAGAATAGAAGAGATATGGGAGGTTGATTACACTAAGTTTTTTGTTGCACTCTTCAAATGTAAGTAGGTCGACAATAAGATTGGTGTTAAAATAGATGAATCTAATATGACACTAGTTGATTTTCGAAAGGTTAGTTATGGAAACAAATCGTTTATCATGGCATATCAAGCAAATCAGGTTTTTTATGTCAAAGATCCTGCGTGTGACCATTGGTATGTCGCTCTTCAAGGAAAAAAGACAAATTGAAGATAAAGAAGAGAATCTAAGTAATCTTCATATTATTGACAACCATCCATTTAAAACGATAATAAATTTGGATGACGACTCTCTAATTGATGATATACAAGCAATTCGAGAAGATCACAATGAGGGAATATACATATGACCAATCCATATGATTATGTATGAACTTCATGTTTGGGTAAATATTTATGGCTTTTGTTAAATAATATATGTTATTTTATAAGTGTTTTATTAATCTTTCATCTTATTTATTGTGACAGATATATGGCTGAGTCACCTCATCCACCACTTCTAGATGGACGAGAGGAGCGACAAGGTTACGACAACTTATACTTAGAAGAAATACAGGTGAGAGGACACCTATCATTATTGACGTGGTCACTAGAGTTGCATCTGGCCCAAATGTAGATATATTTAGGTCTTACCTTGGAGTACTAGCACCTGATCGTATCTCTATACTTACTTCAACCTTTGACCATGTATCTAAGGCTGATCGAAATCTTATCTAGCAAGATTTATTGGTAAGTTAAACAATATTGCTCCAAATTCTAGATTCATTATATTGATATAAGATTATTACTTTCTTTGTTGCAGATGACATTTGATATGCCAAATGTGGAGAGCTTAAGGAGTAGGTGTTTATCTGCAACTACAGAAAGATTTCGAGGGTTTAAGACAAAATTGACGTCCAGATATATATTTGGAGCAAAAGGTAATGAAACTCCATATTATAAATATTCTGCAATTGACGAAGAAACATGGCATCACTTTGTACAACTTAGGACATTCGAGACGTGACATTAAGTGTAAGTAAAATCATTCAATTCATCATTCATAATTTTATATCATAACAATTGTTTCTTTTTGTCACAGGAAACAAGGTCAAAAGCATAGGGTATAAGTGCTCAAAATAAAAATTCACACCTACTGTCTCATGGTGGATACAGGAAGCTAGGAGAAAATAATGAAGCAGAAGTCAGATAGTAGACTTTCACTTTTTGAGGGTGGTGACCCTCCTCCTCCTCCTTCACCACCATCTCGACACGAGAAGTGGAAGTTAGCCCATTTAAGATCATCGATCTCCTACACTTCCGACACTGCGAGAGAAATATCTGAAAGAATTGTAAGATGTCATTTCTTATATTTAAACAAATTTTTTGTTATATATATTACATAGATCTTTCAAATAATTATGAAGTTCTGTTATGTTACAGGACTCCTTTGTTGAACAGAGCTCCCAAGGTCAATTCACACAACAAGGTCGTGAGGATATTCTTGCCACAACTATTGGACAACCTGAGCACCCAGGACGGGTGCGTGCTGCTAGGACTGGCATAGGCATACGATAGTTCTTTGGGTCTTCCTCGCATCCATCTTCATCCGGATTAAGTAAAGAGTATTAACAAAAACTGAAGGAGGAAATAAGAAAAGAGATGATGCAGGAGATCACAAAGAAGGTTCGGGAAGAGTTCTATGATGAAGTTGCTTAAATGGTTGCGCACCAGTTCCAACAGCGTTATGAGGATTATGGCAATCGTCCTCCACCATCTCCTCTAGCGGAACATGTTGTGCCCCCTATAGGTAAACATAATAATAATTTTTGTGTATTAATTTACTTTTTATAAAACCTAACATTTAATTTGACAAGTAGAAGCGACAAAGGAAGTTGTTCAGCTGCTGGTGCCCTAGGGGACGACATGGAAGACACTCATCCATGTCAGTTATATATTCTCTCTGATACTAGGACCATGCTAGTGGCTTGTGGCACATTTTATGAGACAACCACTGTAGTGCATGGTGTACAACTAGCAAAAGATGAGGTCAAAGTCACGGTGGATGAAGTTGTCATACCAGATGTCGTTCTTCCTATGCCTACAGATGAGTTTTTCACTATGCAAGAGGCATTTAAGTCCTTCGTCACCTGGCCTAGACATTTGGTTGGTGATGTATCTGATCCCCCAGTAGACACTCCTACTATATACTTCTCAATTTTAATATTTACTTCTTATTGATGTCATAACATTGTATTTATGTTTGAATATAATTTTTATTCAAAACATATGCTTCTACATTGTTCTAGACTGTTATGACGGTAAAATTATATGCAGGTCTAATTCTGCATTGGGACTTTTGCAGAAACATTCCTGTTCTTAAAAAAAAAAAGCAGAGGAATATGCCTCGGTTGTGACCATAACCGAGGTAGTAAACCCACCTATTGCATCGGTTCAGGCTCCAACCGAGGCATAAAGGCTTGCGAAAGAAGAAAAAAAAATAAAAGAAGACCCTATTGTCTCGGTTCAGGTCCGAACCGAAGCAGTAGAGTTGGACATACTGCATGGGTTCAAAGGGAACCGAGGCATAAAGTCCTGCGAAAAAAGAATTTAAGAAAAGCCTACTGCTTCAATTAACTTTGAACCGAGGCAAAAGCTTTCACTTTTATGCCTCAGTTCCGAACCGAGGCAAAAAAGCTATCCCCTTTTGCCTCAGTTCGGGAACCGCTGCCTATGGACGAATAGAACTGTTGTCGTTTCCTCTAACTGCACTAGTGCAGAATACTCTTTAATTGATTATGTTTCTTTCATCTTCTATGACTCAAATTCTCGAATCAAGTTTAGCACATACATTCCTTTCATTCTTGCATTTTTCTCATACTTTGACTTGAAATAATTCCATATCTCATACGTGAAAATCATGATCCGAGTGAAGATAATATATAAGACTGTAATAAACAAAGATGCCTTTGTCTTTGATTTCTTGGTCTTTTTCTCTTTGTGTGATTTGATTTTCACCATGATAGGATTTCTTGGGAGAGTAGGAATTTCATAATTATTTTCAATTGTTTCCCAAATATCCATAGCTTCCATATACACCTCCATACTAACTATCCAAACTTGGTGGTTTTCACCATTAAACACTGGTAGAGAAATTGAAGAGAGAGTGAGACTTGCTTCAATGTCCATGACACATACTCACATACCCCTTAAGAATAGTACGATTGAAGAAAAAATGGTGTTATTCATTTAATGAGAACCATTACAATATTTAAAGATTGAAACGTAACAACCCATTATCAGATTGACCCACAATTGCAAAGCATAAAAAACGAAATAAAAAATCCCTAAAAAACTGGAATAGACTTTGACTATATCCAAATAACATAAAGAGACTCCTATAACATTTTCTTAACATTAGCCATTAGACAGAGCTTTTTGTACACATCCTTGGAGTGAACTTTCTTACCATTAAATGCTTCTCCAAACAGTTTTCTTTAACCTTTCCATTATACTGATAGTTCAACCCAACTTAGGGTGAAAACTATTAAAGTGTAATGCAAATTCTAGAAGAATGTAGAAACTCCTAAGATAGAAGAAAAGAAATGTAACACAAGTTCTAGAATATTGTAGAAAAGAAATGTAACACAAGTTCTAGAATATTGTAGAAAAGTCTAATATAGGAAGAAAAAATCAAGAATATTCTACATAGGTCAAAATCTAGAACATTCCACATAAGTTGTGGCTAGCATGTTCTAGAATAATCTATGGGTCTATAAATACCCATGAACTCTACCATTTGATGTAAGATGAAGCCAACATCTACCATTTGTATGAACCAACATCTACTACAACTAAAGACAACTACAACACTTCTTCCAACTACTACTTCTACATTCAACTATCTCTACATTTTCTCTATCCCATCAACTACTCCTTTCACAACCTTAAAATACTAACAGTGGTATCAGAGCTACGTTCGATCATCTACTGGGTGCAGATAAAATTTTCAACTACCTCAAACAAAACTCTAACTCATTCTACTACTTCCAAATATATTCTCAACACATGGCTACTACTAATCAAACATCATCAATTCTAGTACCTATTTTCAAAGGAGAAAATTATGATTTTTGGAGTGTCAAAATGAAGACATTCTTCCGCTCTCAAGATTTATGAGATATCATAGAAGAGAGATTCACTATTCCAGAAGACACCTCTACTCTTACTGCAGCTCAAAAGAAGGAGTTGAAAGAAAACAAGTAGAAGGATTCAAGGACTTTATTTGTTCTTCAACAAGAAGTTGATGACACAATTTTTCCAAGGATAATTGGTGCCACAAGTGTAAAACAAGCTTGGAACACAATACAAGAGGAGTTTCAAGGAAGTGACGAGGTACGCAATACTAACTTCATTCTCTAAGACGAGAGTTTGAATTATTAAGAATGAAAGAATCTAAGACCATTAAAGACTACTATTCTAGAATAAAAGAAATAGTTAGTCAGATGAAAGCCTATGGGAAAAATATTCTTGACAAAAAGATCGTTGAGAAAATTTTAATTTCTATTCCCCAAAAGTATGATGCAATCGCAACCGCGATTGAACAAACAAAAGATTTGGCTACATTGTCAGTCACACAACTAATGGGCTCTCTTGAAGCTTATGAACAAAGATTGAAAAGGCATGAAGAAGACTCGGTTGAAAATATCTTTCAATCAAAACTAAAATTATGGTCTCAGAATAGAGAATATGAAGGAAATAAAAGTAGAGAAGAAATTTCTAGAAATAAAGAAAATCTAGAAGCTTCTCTATGACTCGTCAAGAAAAATATCCTCCATGTGGCATATGTAAAAAGACAAGTCACTTGGAAAAAGATTGTTGGCATCATGGAAAACCTCAATGCCACTATTGCAAGAAATTTGGTCACATCGAAAAGTATTGTCGTAATAAAAATAAGCATCAAGCAAACTTTGCGGAAGAACATAATCAAGAGAAATTCTTATTCTACGCCAATCAAGAATCTTCTGGTAGAGAAGGAAGTTGGTACTTGGATAGTGGATGCAGTAATCACATGGCAAAAGATCAAAGTATCTTCAAAGACATTGATAAATTTGTCAATGTCAAAGTTCAGCTAGGAAATGGCACCATAGTGGAGTCTCGAGGCAAAGGAACTGTCATGGCGGAGACAAAGAAAGGTACGAAATTCATCAAGGATGTTTTACTAGTTCCAAATCTTAAAGAAAATCTTTTAAGTATTGGCCAAATGATGAAGAATGAATATTCTCTTCATTTTGAGAAAGATACATGCAAAATTTATGACAGTAAAATGATAGAAATTGGCCAAGTAAAAATGGAGAAGAGAAATAGAAGCTTTCCTATAAGCTTCAAACCTGGAACTAATATTGCCATGAAGGTAGAAGTTGATGACTCATGGCTTTGGCATAGGAGATTTGGCCACTTCAACACACATGCCTTAAAACTTCTATATACGAAAAACATGATGAGAGATCTTCCATGCTTGAAGGAGAATAATGAATCATGTGAAGGATGTCTCCTCGGAAAACAACATCGATTACCATTCTCGACAGACAAAGCATGGAGAGCAAAAGACTAATTGGAGTTGATTCATACCGATGTTTGCGGACCGATGAGAACACCTTCACATCATAACAACAGGTATTTCATCCTCTTCATTGATGACTTCTCTAGAATGACATGGGTCTATTTCTTAAAGGCAAAGTCAGAAGTTTTTGGAGTATTCAAGAAATTCAAGGCCCTTGTTGAGAAGCAAAGTGGAAAACAGCTAAAAATACTTAGAAGTGATCGTGGCAAGGAGTACACATCTCGCGAGTTTGACAAATTTTGTGAAGATGAAGGCATAGAGCGACAACTTACAGTCGCATATACTCCACAACAAAATGGTGTGTTAGAGAGAAAGAATCGCACAGTTATGGAGATGGCAAGATCAATACTGAAAGAGAAAGGTATGCTTAACACTTTTTGGGCTGAAGCAGTCTACACTGCAGTTTATATTCTAAACCGATGTCCAACTAAAGTAGTCCAAGACAAGACTCCTATTGAAGCTTGGAGTGGAAGAAAGCCATCAGCTAAACACCTACAAGTATTTGGATCTATCTTCTACATACATGTTCCTAATCAAAGGAGGCACAAGCTTGAAGACAAAACTATACGAGGAATATTCTTGGGATAGCACACAATCAAAAGGCTATCGAGTCTACAACCTACAAACGAAAAAGCTCATCATCAGTCGATATGTTGAAGTTGATGAAAATGCTTCTTGGAATTGGGAAGAAGAAAAAGTTGTTAAAAGCAACATTTTACTTCCAGTGCAACAATCTCAAGAAGAAACTCAAGAAGAGGTAGAAAATTCAGGTATGCTTTCTCCACCTCCACAACTACAAGATTCTTCACCTGAATCTCTAGTCCAAGAAGAGTAAGATCTTTGGTAGACATATATGAAACTTGCAATATGGCCATGATTGAACCTAATTGTTATGAAGAAGCATCAAAGCAAGAACTATGGTCAAGGCAATGGAGGAAGAAGATCAAATTGAAGATATGTTACCAAGACCAAGATTTGAACTACTGTGCACAATGTTTGGAGTTACCGAATTTGCATTAAGGAGGAGTATTAAAGTGTAATGCAAATTCTAGAAGAATGTAGAAACTCCTAAGATAGAAAAAATCAAGAATATTCTACATAGGTCAAAATCTAGAACATTCAACATAAGTTGTTGCTAGCATGTTCTAGAATAATCTATGGGTCTATAAATACCCATGAACTCTACCATTTGATGTAAGATGAAGCCAACATCTACCATTTGTATGAAGCCAACATCTACCATTTGTATGAACCAACATCTACTACAACTAAAGACAACTATAACACTTCTTCCAACTATTACTTCTACATTCAATTATCTCTACATTTTCTCTATCCCATCAACTACTCCTTTCACAACCTTAAAATCCTAACAAAAACAATTGTCAAACCTTTCGCATTCAATGGCTTCAGCAATGACTTGTTGATATAGGTATCATTTTGCATCCCAAGATTTCTCGGATGATGTTTTGTTCTATAAATTTTGAGTTTTTCCAGGATTCCTAGATTACTTCAAGATAAATCTTGTGGTTCAGAAAAGAATTTTTTTATTGAAACCTTTTCAAATGTTTTAGAGAATGCGAGACCATAAACATCAAAGTCTTCAGGATCCAGATAATGCCCTATATGGACGACGCATCCATCCCATTGGTTTCCAAATTTTGTGGCTGTAATTCCATCAAGGGATTCAGTGTTGATGTACACCATTTTTGTAATGAGAAGCAAGAATGAATTTTGCAGAAGATAGGAATTTTTAGGGCTTGAATTCGAGAAGAGCTTGGATGTTTGGAGAAAGTGTAGAGAGATAAATAAAGCTACTGAGCTGTTTTAAGAGGGTTTTGGCTCTAAAAGTGTAGTACTTTCCAGGTCAAGTCATGAGAGTTGAGTACATGTCAAAGAGAAAAGTAATGACATGTTTGAAGAGTTTGTTATGTCATTGTCTGCATAGATAGTCTAATCACTTAGGGCATTTAATGCATGGATTCTATTCTGTAAAGTGCCTAAGGCCAACAACGTCTAGGACATGTATTTTAATACCCTCTTCATCTAATGGATTTTGTGATTTTCTAACATCTAATGTGATAAAGATAAACATTATATTGTGCGTGTGCGAAATATTATCTGTTATTAATTGAATCATTTTAGTTTTGATTTTGTCCAAATTTTTAATGTTGATAGTTATTGAATTTATGATAAAGAGATAGGTTGATGAATTATTATAAATACTGCATGATTAGCTTGTAGGAGAAAGAAAATAGGGATTTGGGACAAGACACAGAAGCCAGCTTGTCTGCTATTGGTATTTCTAGTTTACCTCGGGGATTGGTTTTCATTGCCCACCATTCAGCTGGTATGAGGTTAAGATTGTTCTGTTAGTGTTGCTTTGGTCAACAATTTCGAATTTGCTTTTCTTTCATCTTTCTAAAAGCAGGTTGTTTAGGGTAGTAGTTGTTCTTTTAGTATGATGTTAGATATGTTAATTTTTGGGTTTGAGAAAGTGGTGTTGTACTTTTATGTCATTATGTTTTTGGAATAAAATATAAAATAATAATATATTTTAAGATTTGTGTAACAAATAAACATATCATGTCATTATTCAATATGTATATTTATTAACTTAATCTTATAATCTTATATTTTTATAATTTTATATAAGTATATATTTTCATAATTTTATATAAGTTTTTTTAAAATTAAAATAGTTATTTTATTTATTTTATCTTATTAAGTGTATTTTAAATTTTATTATGTTTTTTATTTGTCTTCCTTTTAAAATTTAATCATATTTTATACTAAAATAACTATTTTTAATAAAATTATGTAAATAATAATATTCTTATTTTTTGTTATCATAAAAAATAATTAATACAGTTTCATTTGTGGTATAGATAATGATATATAAGGTAACAAAATGATTATTGTAGATTTTTGAACCTGTGATCAATTAGTATTTGAAGTAATAGCATTAGTTTTAAAATGATCTAAGAATAAATTGTTACGAATATAAAATGATTCTTTTTTGTTTATTGATTAGTTTACTAAAAAATAAATACTTATAATAAACATTTTTTATTATAATTAAGTATAATAATATCACTTTATCAATTAAAATCATGAACAAAATTTAGGTTGAAATAAACAAACAAATAAATATAGTAATGTCAAATTTTTTTAGTGGTATTGTCGCATACCTACAAAATTTCCTTTTATAGTATATAACAGGTAGATGACAAATTATAAAATCATCATAATAAGAAATTAATTACTATAGTTATAAAAATAGTAATTTAAGATTAAATAGTTGATTGGTTAAGTTTATATTACCTTAATAAATCAACCATTAAAGATATGATTACTATTATATATTGTGATAAATATTTGAATGAGATTGTAATAGGATTGGGTCAATAAGCAACAACTTATTCTCTGATAGTATAAATTTGTTATCTTCTTGTTAAACAAACTACCATACAAATTTCTCAAAACTAAACCGTGAAGTGGAATTAGGATTTTTTTTTCTTTGCACAGAGACTCTCATGGAATCAGGTTAAGATTTAATCTTTTTTTAATACGAAGAAGCGATCACGGACTATAATGTGGTTCATATGTAATGTTACATTTTCCATCAGGTGATGAAGAGTGGGAATTGGATGAAATGGAGCGTCACGAAAACTATTTCGATGAGAAATTTGAAAAGGCTGCGCAGAACTTAAGTAAAGAGACTGAACCCTCTTCTCAATTAGCTTTGCTAATTGAAATTTGTGGAGTTCTGCCAGTTTGCTCAAAGGATATAGTCTCTCACAGCTTAGACTTGTTATCTCCACTCCTCGTAGATCATGCAAAGAAAAAGAGTAACCCAGATATAATGTTGTTTTCCTTAAGGGCCATTACCTTTGTATGTGATTTGCATCCTCCAGCACCTGAATTTTTTGTTGAACATGATTTTGTTCCTACATTGTGTGAAAGCTTATTTGCTATTCAGTATGTAGATGTTGCTGAACAGGTAATCGTTACTTACTTTTTTCTATTGAGTCAACATTATGTATGATTTATCCCTTGCAGAAAAAAAGGATATAACTTATTGATGTTGATATTATGAAGTGTGTCATAGTATTGGAAAAAATATCTCTAAGGCGACCACTTGTTTGCTTAAAGGCTGGAGTAGTTATGGCTGTTCTCAACCACATTGACTTCTTCTCAACAGACGTGAAGGTAAGACTTTAACTTAACAGGGCGTTATCTACGTGAGCAATCACTGTTTCAAAGTTTTATGATTGAATTTGTTTTTTGTTGTTTTATGTATTCTGTTCCCTTCATCAGAGACTGGCTCTTTCTACTATGGTGAACTTATGCAAGAAGCTTCCTTCTGAAAGTCCTTTACCTTTCCTAGAGGCTGCCCCTATATTGTGCAATCTTTTAGGGTATGAGGATCATAAGGTACCAGTGAATGGATTTAAGATGATTATAATGTAGATTTGGTTTCATCTTTCCTTTTGTAATGTATACCAACCTTTTACATGTGCTTCTGCAGCTTGTCGAGAATGTTGCTACCTGCTTGATCAAAATTGTGGATAGTGTTTATCAGTCCTCAGAATTGTTGGATGAGCTTTGTAAGCACGGATTGATTCAGCAGGTTACACTTCTTTTAAGTTCAAGTGCTCAGAGAACCCTATCTGAATTTACTTACTATGTAAGCAATTTTTTGTTTTTTATCTATTATTCATATTTTAAATCTTTCCCTGTCTTATGAAATTTTTATTTGATGTATATATATATTATTCTGTTTGCCAGGGATTGGTAGGACTACTTGTCAAACTTTCATCTCGATCATTTGTAGCCTTCAGGAAATTATATGAACACAATATAAGCAGCACATTGACAGATATATTATCTACGTTTGAGCTCACAAATGAAGTGTCAACGTCGCAACAGATTGGTGGAAACTGTAATTGGGTATGCAGCTTAGGTTTGATATTGCTGTCTCCTAGTGTGCAGCAGCATTGTTTGACTAACATTCTATTTCAAGTTGAAATTTTTTGTATCTTCAATCGTGATTAATGTGTTGATTGGTAATTTTTTTGATATTAATAACAGGTCCATTTGTTTAACTTCAATAATTATGTGATAACTTTGGTAAGAAGCCATTTTTGTTAGCTTTAAAGAAAATAAGAAACCATTGTTTCTTCAATAACTTAACAATTATAATAACTTTTCAAAACCTATTCTTAATGGGAGACCCTAATCATTCAATTAAAACGAATTTTGCTAAAACACTTGAAACAGTCTTATCTTTTTTCTTCATTCAATTGCCTGTGATGAGTTAAACTTAAGCGCTAGTTGCACTTGTTGAAATCTGTTCTCTATATTTATTTAGTAGTGTCATTCAGAAAAGGTAATGGAATCAAGGATATGTGATTTGTTAGGTATATTAGTAAGAAACCTAACTTTTCTCACAGCACCACTCACGCCAGAGCAAATTTATAAGAGAAAACAAAAGAAATATGTATAATCTCTGTATATGTGAAACGAAAATAATAACAACTCGGGAGCCTAATCCCCCACAACAAGGTCTAAGACCTGTTTGCAAAACATAAGAAATGACTAGCTACTCAACAGAATCGCAGAAAGTTTATTTATACTCTCTCTCCCCCTAGCACCCTAACAAACTTTCCCGCCCTTTTTATTCATCCTATACCGTTCGGTATTATCACCCTTATACCGTTCGGTGCTTCACTCCTTCCTCCCTTGTAGCCACCATTCGGTATTAGTCTACATACCGTTCGGCTCCTACACTCCTATTCCCTTACCGTTCGGACACCCCCTTTCCTTATTACCATTCGGTATTACTGTATATACCGTTTGGTTCCTTCACTCCCACCGTTCGGTATTAATGTAGATACCGTTTGGTTTATACTTCCCTATTTCCTTCTAGCTACCGCTTCGCATCTACTTCCCTCCTCCTTCCAGCTACCGTTTGGTACTTCCCTCCTTCCTTCTGACTACCACTTGGCCTCTGCTTCCAACCTTCCTTCCAGCTACCGTACGGTAGTTCCCTTCTTCCTTCCGACTACCGTTAGGTATTCCTCCTTTATTTCTCCGATCATATATTTTTAACTTCCTAACATGATTTGAGAAATTATTGTAATTAAGTAGTGTGAAAGGTGACATATTGTTTGCTGATTACTAGGTAAATGAAGTACTCAAACTTCTAAATGAGCTTGTCCCTGACCGGACTAAAGATCAAAATGATCAACTGGTGGTAGATAAAGAATCCTTCCTAGATAATCACTCGGATCTCCTGCAAAGGCTTGGAATGGATGTGTTTCCCATGTTAATCAAGGTTGGCATTTTTTCTTGTAATTTACTAAATGCTCTTTCATTTCTATGTAAAATTTCAATACTTATTCACCCTTTTACAGATGTTAAATTCTGGTGCGAGTTTATATGTTTGGCACGGATGTTTATCTGTTATGTACAAGATAGTACGTTTGAGCAAATCCGGGGTGCATGATGAATTGCTCAAAAATGTCAATATTTCAAGGTGAAACAGACATTTTCATATTTAGTTATGCATTATCATGTGAATTTTTTGCAAACATATTAGTGCTCACTTTATCTGGTTAACATGACAGTTTTTTGGCTGAAGTATTCACTCACAAGGATCAGCACATGTTAATGTTAGCATTACAAATTGCTGAGATAATCCTTCAAAAATTTCCAGATGATTTCTTGATATTGTTTTTAAAGGATGGTGTCTATTTTGTCATTGATTCACTAGTAAGACAAGAAAAAAGAACTACAAAATTGTACCCGGTGAATTGTGGCATTCAGTCGGACTTTAGTCAAAAATCTGCCACAAGACAGGCCCTCAAGTGCCTATGTTATGCATTTTCAAGTGGCCATTCTTCTACGTCATCAGAAGTCAGAAAATGCAAGCTTACCAAAAACTCTGTTTTTGATCTTGCAGAGCACATAAAGACAACTTACTTCGTTCGGGAATTATATCATTCTCAGACTGATGCTTTACAGAATCTCAGAACACTATCTAATGACTTGTTAAGCATGTCTACGGAAAATGGTGCTCTTTCTGTGCATGAGGAGATGACCAAGAGTATATTGTATCAAATCATGGACAAGCTTACTGGAAAGGAACAAGTTTCTATTTCTGAATTTATTGAAAGCGGAGTCCTGAAATCACTTGCTGATTATTTATCTCAGGGTCGGTACATGAGGAACAACATGGGAATACATGATGTTTTTAAAGATGATGCCGTCATAAAGAAACGGTTTGAGACTTTGGCTACTGTCTGCTTGTTTGCTTATCAGCCTCTCTCCTGCGAAAAAACTCTTTCTGTCTTCATAAGGAACTTGCAGACTGCACTGACTTCATTGGAAACTTTCCCTGTTATTCTGAGCAGTGGACTACAACTGAGAGGTTCATATGTCAGTGTTCCTAAGAGGCGTCACCTTCCTTACCCTAGTCTGAACGTGTGTTTTATCAAGGTTGAGGGAGAGGATTCCCTGAATGAGTATTCGAATGGTTCTGCTAGGTTTATTTGTACTGTTGACCCTTTTTCTTCTCAGCATTCCATTGAAGGATTTTTACGGCCAAAGCTCGGTTCAAAAAGCACAGAGCATGCTGGATCATCATCCATCCGTGCACTGTGGCAACCCGAAACTTCTCCTCAATCACCGTTAAGTTCAAGTACAGTCCCGGTTGAAATTCCCGTAATTTTGGGGCACACTGACATGATGACGGATCTCCCTGAAACACAGGTGATATTTGTAACTGTGATTATTATATATAGAAGTATTTGCTGCCTATTTCTTGTTATTTGTATGAAACCAAGTTTTTCACTCTGCATAATTGTTCCTTTTTGTTCCTGGGTTTTACGGTTGACCTATTTTCTAAATTATCATTTTACATATTGCACTTTGGAATGTATGTATTTTAACATTTTTTGTGACCTTTCTGTCAGGGTTATGATGAAGAACTGCAGATGAATGTAGGACCAAACCCAGAACAAAAAAAATGTGAACCTGCACGTTGCAGCAGTGAAGCTACTCAAAAGGTTGTCTTGTACTATGAAGGACAACGTATGGATCATAAATCCACTCTATATCAGGAAATTCTTCGGCATGCATTAAGACAAAATGATCCTTTTTCTAGCTTAAAACTGTGGACTAAAATGCATAAAATAACATTTAGAACGGCTGTTGAAAATGAGGACATAATACCTCCGCAATGTCATTCTTCGCATCAGGATTCCTCTGATGATAATGTATTAGCATATTATGAACATACTCCTTTTTTCTCAGATTTGCTCTCTGGTGAACTTGTTACTGATTTGGAGAAGCCAAGCCCAACTTATGATATTTTATTTCTTCTTAAAAGCCTGGAAAAAATAAACAGAATTATATTTCACCTTATGTCTCGTGAAAGAATTTATGCTTTTGCCAAAGGGAATATTGGAGACCTGGATAGCCTAAAAATAACAGTTCCTTGTATTCCACAAAATGAGTTTGTAAACACTAAGTTGACTGAGAAGCTAGAGCAGCAGATGAGAGACCCTTTGGCGGTCTCCATTGGTGCTATACCATCGTGGTGCAATCAATTAATGGCTTCATGTCCTTTCTTATTTGGTTTTGAGGCAAGATGCAAGTACTTCAAATTGGAAGTACTTAGTCAATCACAAGCTCAACCTGGCTGGTATTACAACGGATCAGGATCAATGAGTGATTTGCGAGTGAGCCCAGGTGAATTGCCCAGTAAGCAATTTTTTATTCATCGGAACCATATTTTGGAATCTACTGCAAAAATGATGAAGGTGCATGGTAATAATAAATCGGTTCTTCTGGTGAAATATAATGGAGAAGTGGGCAGTGGTCTTGGACCAACTTTGGAATTTTATACCTTGGTGTGTCATGAGTTCCAGAAACCTGGCTTGGGCATGTGGAGAGAAGAGGTAAACTTGCAGGTTGAGGAAACGAGAATCCGTTCTTTTCATGGTCTCTTTCCACGGCCATGGTTGCGAGATACATCTGGAGGCATACACTTCTCTGAAGTAGAAAAGAAATTTTTCCTTCTAGGCCAAGTTGTTGGTAAAGCACTTCAAGATGGAAGGATCTTAGATTTCCACTTCTCTAAAGCTTTTTATAAACTTATTCTTGGAAAGGTAATCAATTCTTGGTGCAGTTAATCAAATTGATATGTCCACAACCCTTTAACATTGTTCAAAATTTATAATGGTGACTGAATTTCTCTGTTTGCTACCATGTCTGTTTAGGAACTATCTCTATACGACATACAATCATTTGATCCTGAGCTCTATGTGGTGCTGCAAGAGTTTCAGGCGCTAGTTATGAGGAAAAAATATATGGAATCTATCAATGAAAGGAATTCTGACATAGTAAGCTTTCGAGATCAGAGAATTGAAGATCTTTGTCTAGATTTCACTCTTCCTGGATATCCTGATATTGTTCTCGCTTCAGGGACTGATCATTCAATGGTAAGTCAGAGCTCGTTATTTTTATCATTCAATTTTCACTTTAATCACCTTTCAATGGCTGAATATAAACTTTATATGTTCATTTTTGTAGGTAAATATGAGAAACCTAGAGGATTATGTTTCACTAATTGTCAATGCAACTGTGAGGTCTGGAATTTCAAGACAAGTGAAAGCTTTTCAATCTGGATTTAACAAGGTCTCTTAGATCAATAGCAGTATAATGAATTTAATATTTACAATGCTAATGAATTTCTTCTGTATTTTCATTGTGATTCTGATTTTTTTATTTTTTACTTGTTTTCTACTTTAGATTTTACCCATTGAACGTATTCAGATCTTCAATGAAGAAGAACTTGAGCGCGTGTTTTGTGGGGAGTCTGACTCTTGGGCTGTAAGTACAGTTTCATTCATTCAACTGTTCTGTAATTATGTCCTTCTCTTCTCAACTAACAACTAATAATATTATTGCCTTGTTAAAACAGATCAACGACCTTGAACATCAGATTATATTTCATCAGGGGTACACTGCTAGAAGTCCTCCCATTGTTAATGTAAGCATTCACATACATTTACATATTTTTTTTATCACACTTAAACTAAATATGTTTAGTTTCTTTAACCTGAATTCATAAATTTATTATCCATGGACTCAGTTTTTGGAGATTCTCCGAGAGTTTGATCATGAACAGAAACGAGCATTTCTGCAGTTTGTGACTGGAACACCTCGACTTCCACTAGGAGGGTTGGCATCTCTTTCTCCGATGTTAACTATTGTCAGAAAGGTTTATAGATTGCACACTTTATATTTTCAGAGTAGCTTTTGATACTTGGTAATAACATTTTTTTTTATATTATCTATCTAATAATGTTCTTGTTTTTAACAGCATTCTAACCACCATCCAGACACCGACCTACCAAGTGTCATGACTTGTGTTAATTATCTCAAGCTACCTCCTTATTCATCAAAAGTAACTCACTGGTTTATACTATTTCAATATTGCATTAGTGAAAGCAATTGTAATGTTTTAGAAACTGGTTTCTTTTTAGCCTAATTAATTCTTCTTCGGCACTCTGATGAATTTCAGGAAATAATGAAAGAGAAGTTGTTATATGTCATAACAGAGGGTCAAGGATCTTTTCATCTTTCGTGATTCCACTCCCTGTACTGGTCGGTTTTTGAGCTATAAAGATGCAGTTTTAGGGTAATGGTGCTACTGAGTTTCTGGCAGAAGTCTGAAATGAATCTGTTTTCACTTACTACACAGTATGGTTTTACTTGATGGATTAGTATCAATTGTACAGAAACAGAAGGTTATTGACTAAGGGTTATTTGCTTAATTTCCATGTACAGTTCTTGTATATATACACGAACCATAAATATTTATATGTATGAACCTTGATCATTTATTGAAAGTCATTTTGAATATTAAGTGGTATCCATCATTAGGGTAACGATTATCTCCACTCAAAATGTCCTTCTCAGTCATCATTCAAACACAATCCAAAGCAAAAAATGAAAAAAATAAACAAACAAACAAAAAGACTATTGAAAGTTAAGTCTTTTCCTAACATTAACCATTTTAATCAAATCTAAAATAACTATTTCCTTCAAACTCTTACATAGTGAATTGAACTATCACACTTCTCACCTGTCACTTTGAAAAATATAATTTTTTTTTGAAAAAAAAACAAAATATGAACTGAACTAAAAAAATTGTATGTTTCATTTAAATCCGCTCTTGTTAATTTTTATTTTTTATTAAAGATTTACTTTTTTATATAATAATAAAAATATTAGTAAAATTATAATAAATATATTGAATATAAAATTAATAAAATTATAAGATTAAATATTTAATATCATCAAAAGTTAAAATCATATATTTTTGTACTCTGAAACAAACAAATGAAAACGTTTAAGATCAACTTAAAGAATATAAAAAGTAGGATGAAGAGAAGATAAAAACAAATTATATCCGTTGCCAAATCAATTTTTAAATGTCCATATAGTTGCAACATGTGAGGTTTCAGAAAAAAAAAAAATGATGACGTGGCGAGCCTCGAGCGCGCCACCTCAGCGACGCACGCTGGTAGTGGGAACGCACGCTGGCAATGGGAACGCGCGCTGGCAGTGTGAACGCACGCTAGCAATGGGAACGCACGCTGGCAATGGGAACGCGCGCTGGCAGTGTGAACGCACGCTGGCAATGGGAACGTGCACTGGCAATGGGAACGCGCGCTGGCAGTGTGAACGCACGCTGGCGAGGAGGAAAGACTCTGATAAATCCTCCACCCTCCACACGCTGCACCATTTTCGTTTCTGAATTCCCTCTTGCTTCTCCCTACGTTCGCTGCACCTTCTCTCTAAGGAACCACCGTTTCATCTCCTCCAATTCTGGGATCCGGCAGCGGAAGGACGAACGTCATCCAAGGCTTCCCGAAAAGCCGTTCGTTTCAGACTGAGCTGAGTGGAGTGGTTTTGATTTTTGGTATTGGGGTTCGTCTGAATAGTGGATTAACGAGCATTGGTGATAAGGATTTGAGTGGAGAGCGTCTGTGTGCGTCTGTGAACGTTCGTTCATTTCCAGGTAAGGGAAGCTTATTTAATTTAACTGATT
The DNA here is from genome assembly GCA_034642375.1 of Vigna nakashimae. NCBI lineage: Eukaryota > Viridiplantae > Streptophyta > Magnoliopsida > Fabales > Fabaceae > Vigna > Vigna nakashimae. The sequence continues at coordinate 29,980,057 of CM067765.1, forward strand.
TGATGTATGCCTGTGTGAACGTTCGTTATTTGATTGTGTGAATATAATGCATGATATTGGATTTTCTTAAATGCATGAACGTTCGTTATTTTGGTGAAATGAGATATATGAATTTACATGATATGGATTGAATAAAATGTGGAAGTTGAATGATTGATATGGACGTATGAAATTATGAGAATTACATGTTGAGATTAAACTGGAATATGAATGAATATTGAATAAGAACCCTCCATATGATCATGTGCGTTCGTTGCTGAACGGTCCTTGACCGTTCGGTTTTCCTGATAAATTAACAGAAGTGGGATTCGTTCATTTGGAAGGATCCTTTGTTGAGGACGAGCGTCCGCGTGTCTAAAGGTCTGCTTGAGCGTTCGGCCAAGCACTGTTGTATATGGTATTCTTGATATATTCCCTGCTGTTGTATGCTCATATGTAATAGTGTATTTTACCGTTCGTAAACACTTCTTCGAAATCAAAGTCTATTATTTAAAGGCTACTAGCGTTCGGTTTCACACTGAGCGTTCGTCCTGGTGCTCGGTTTCACACTGAGCGTTCGTCCTGGTGCTCGGTTTCCCAATGAGCGTTCGTCCTAATTTTATACTGAACGTTCGTTCAGTTTGGTGTTCGGTTTCATAATGAGCGTTCGTTCAAAATGGTGTTCGGTCTTATACCGAACGCTCGCTTTAAATGGTGCTCACCTTGAGCGTTCGTCCAAATGGTGTTCGGTCTTAAACCGAACGCTCGTTCAAAAGGGCGCTCGGTTCTGAACTGAGCGTTCGTCCAAAAGTGCTCAAAATTGAGCGTTCGTCCTATTTGTGCTCGGTTTTGATCTGAGCGTCCGTTCTAGTTGGTGCTCGGTCTCAAACTAAGCGTTCGTCCTAATTGTGCTCGGTTTTGAACGGAGCGTTCGTCCTTTTGTATGCTCGGTTTTAATGTGAGCGTTCGTTCAAATTGGGGTTCGGTATTATACCGAACGTTCGTTCAAAAGGGTGTTCGGTCCTATACCGAACGTTCGTCCTAAACAGGGGCTCGGTCTTAGATTGAGTGCTCGCTCAAAAATCGGTAGCGTTCGTTTTCTGATTCTTAACGAGCGTCCGTTCATTCAATTGAATTTTTCAGGTAAATAACGTTCGTCCAATGAACAGTGTACGTCGTGGAAATTCTGCCGTTCGTGCTCTTATTCGAACGAGCGTCTTTTGGTCTTGCTCACAGCGTTCGTCCTTAGTCCTATTCGGGACAGAACGTTCGTTTTTTTTATGGTTTCCTTATAAATGATGAAAATGGATATGAATTGATGAGTAATGAATGATGAACACTATACGAGATGAAAATGAAAGTATGATGATTGAACGAGCGTTCCAGTTAGGGACGCCTCATTGATGAATAGTAAATTTTGGAAAGTATTCGAAATGGAATGAAATTATGATTATTGAACGAGCGTTCCAGGTAGGAACGACTCAGATGAATGTTGAAATTCGTAAATGTATGACTGTGGGAAGTTAATGCTGGCTGTTCGATCCTGATATTCCGTGACTACTCGTCCTCACATAGAGGGGGTATGCCATGCGTGGGAATGGCAGGAGGTCCCCGTCACATAACAGTAATTTGGACGGAACCGTTACATAACAGTAATTTGGACGGAATGGACTAACCTCGGGTGGCAGCTGATGAGAATGCCAGTTACCACACCACCCGGGTGCGTGAACGCCTGTAACTACGCAGATTTCATACAGTCCGGACGGTCAGTCGTGTCGAGTCTTATTTTGTGCATGCGTTATAATGCCTTGATATGTGATGAATTATGTAATGAATTGTATGACTGATGCATGAGTTAAATTAAGTAAGCTTACCCTTTCGTTTCCTTGTGTTGTCTATTGTCCTTGTACGTCCGTCTTGTCATTGCAATGATCATCCGTGTGGATGTGAGCAGAGGGAGACGAGCGTTTGGAAGAGGCGCTGAATGAAGAGAACCTGGTTGATGTCGAAGTGAAGACCGAGCAGTGAGGCGCTCGGCCAGTTATGTAGCCAGTATTAGAGTGGTCGTTCGACCATCTTGTCTTGTTATTTTATTCTGATAGACTGTTCGGTATTTGTGCCGTGTAAACCGTTCAGTCAAGTTTCGTGTTCGTTCGGCTTTTTCATTTGTAACTCTGAAGACGTGTGGCTTTGCGCGTCTGTTTTGTTATTATTGTAAGACTGTACTCAAGGACGTTCGTCCTTGAGCGTTGTTTTGTTTTTAGTTGGAAAACTGTATTGAAATATTATTAAATGTGAGTTTCCGATTTTATGGTTTATGCTGTATTTTTGGGATGTCACATTAGTGGTATCAGAGCAGTTTTGTTCTTTTAAGGACAATGTAGGTTATGAGTACACTGTGTTTTTGCTGTGTGCTTAAATTGCGTTTAATGAGTTATTTTCGACTCTTTGAACATGACTAACGTTCGTTCTTTTCTTCGTTCCAAAGAGTCAATGGCACCTAGACTTCCTCCTCCTCCACCACAGACCAGTGAACATGATATGCCCAACAACACCAGATTGTTGGAATCGGTGATCGAAAGGCTACAAGAGCAGAATGCTGTTCTGATGCAGCAAAACGCGACTAATTCACAAAATCTCGAAGCTGCTCGCGCTAATTCTGAAATGACTCAGAGGCAGCTGATGGAGATTCTTGCAGCTACTAGGGGTACGCCAGGAGCATCTGCTTCAAACACTACTCATCAGGCTGAGTGGAGTTTGGAAAATTTCTTGCAGCATCGTCCTGCAAAGTTTGATGGGAAATGCCTTCCTGACGAAGCTGATCAGTGGATAAGGGACATGGAGCAGATCTACAATGCCAAGCGATGTCCAGAAGACAACAGGTTAGCGTATACTGAGTATCTGCTGACTGGGGAGGCAAGCCACTGGTGGACAAGCGTTAAGATGATACTAACAGAAGCTGAAAGCCTTATTTCCTGGGAAGTGTTCAAGGAAAAATTTTACGAGGAGTATTTCCCGGACAGTGTCCGTTTCGGCAAAGAAGTGGAGTTTCTCCAGTTGGTGCAGGGCAATATGTCTGTTTCTGAGTACACTAACAGGTTCAAGCACTTGGTCTGTTTCAATACCATGGCTACCAGTGAAGTGTGGCAGTGCCGGAAGTTCGAAAATGGGCTGAGAAGTGATCTGAAGGTACTAATCTCCAGCCTTTGCATTAAGTCTTTTCCTGCCATGGTTGAGAGAGCAAAAGTGTTAGAGAAAAATGTGGCTGAAGTAGAACGACTGAAGAAACAGCAACAACCAACTAGAGGGCCAATCATGTCCAGGCCTAATTTGAATCGGAACAGGTTGCCATACGCTCGTCCAGCACAGCCACCGAATTCAAGTGGGTCTCAAGCTTTGGTTGTTGCCGGGCAGTCTGGACAACAAGGAGCGGTCAGATGTTTTCAATGTGGAGGACCCCATTTCAAGTCAGTCTGTCCTCAGTTGACTGGAGGGAAGTATTGCGACCGTTGCAGAAGGAGTGGTCACTGGGAGAGTGAGTGTTATATGGGTGGACGAGCGGCAATGAGGCCGCCAAATGCTGGTAGAATGCAACAAGGAAGGGGTGGACGAGCACAAGCTGTTGGTCGAGTCAATGCGATAACAGGCGCTGAAGCTGCAGTTCAGGTACACTCATCACCCGCATTTACTTGTTGTATGAAACTACCTTGCTGTGCGTCGTTTAATTATTGTGTTAAGGAAGCTAGTTGGTATGATGGTGTAAATATCAGCGATTGGGTTAGTTTAGATATCCAACCAGTGAGATAGATGTTTACTACCATGCTAGTGAGAGTGTTATTTTCTAGACTTGACTAACCTAGGAGATGCGTAACGTGAATGGGATGTTGGCGTTTGGTATCCATTAAGTTAGACCGTTCGACAACAAGAGAATAACCGAACGGTAATAGGAAAACGTTCAAATTTCTGAGTACTCTTGAAGGGACGTCGGGACTGTTTACTCAGAGTAAAGTTTAGTCTCTTCTGCACTAAATTCAGGTGTTAGATTAATGTCATAAATTTTTACAAAGTAGCATTACCAGAATAGATGGAACCCAAGAATCAGTTAAGGGAGTTGAATGTTTAGTACGCTTGTTTAGCTAGCATACAAGAAGGATGAATCCGAGTGAAACCTTTCAGAGCATTGCTAGGAGTATTAAGAATAAGAAGAGTGATGTGTAGAACTATTCGAGGTGTAAATTACTGGATGAGCAAAATGCAAGTACTAGAGGGTGTGTAATTAGTGATAAACTGAGAATTTGGTTTAGTTGAGAGTTTTAGGAACTTAGTATCATAAGTAAGGATACGAACGTTATTAAGGGCCTCGGTGGAGGTAGAGAGTGAACCGTTCGGTAGAATCGATCGGGAGTGAACAATGAAAAGATTTTGAGTTAGGGATGGAAGATACCTTGAAGATTCAGCTAAACGATTATGTCTTTTATAGTGATTTGGGAATTTGATTTTGAAAGGTCATCAATCGATTTAATAAGCAAAGTAGATCGGTTTATGTGTTTTAGTATAGCATGTCAAAAAGTAAAGGTAGAACTTTTGAAATCACACGACAACAAGATAGGGTTACCTAGAACTTAAGCCAGTTACCTTTATCGACCGGTCATAAGACTAAGACACTGTTAGAATCACTGAGAGTAGATTAACCAAGAATTTTCACTTTATAGCCATCGGTTTGAGAAGTTAATGATAAGAATGGATTCGACTCTCCAGCAGGAGAATGGTTTGATCGCTCAGTATACAATCTGATGATGGTTCAGGTAGAAATCTATCCCTCGGATCTGCGCAATCATCTAACAGTAAGCTGGGCAACCAGTTGAGAATTTGTTCAACTTATTACTCCTGAACGAACGGCTAGACAAATAGCACAACTTGAAAACGCGAAGACTTGGATGAACGCGCACTATGAGTCGGTTCGGGATCAGAGGTGAAGTCTCGTTTTCTCCAATGACTAAGATATTCGGTACTCCCTTTTCAATCACTCGGGAACTACCTATATCATTCACTTCGTTCCCTACGATTAATCGTTCGTTTTCGTCTGATCATCTATGGCCTAACTTTTTCTTTTCTTAAGCATTCAGCCATGAACGAACGATCGGATTTTTGGCCGTTCGGCCTCGGTCGTTCTAAAACGCTCGTTATTTAGGTTTTCTTATTTTAATTATATATATATATATATATATTAGTTGCCTTGAATTTCAGAAATAATTCTATTCTGTGATATACATATTATTCGTTTTGCGTTTTCTCTTCTCTATTTCTCTGGTTTCTTCTGTTTCTTTGTTTCACCCTCAAATCCAATAGTAAGAAACTTACATATTAATTCTTTTCCTCTTGGAAGATTTGTGACTCTTCCTAAAAGAAATTTCTCCAGTTCGGTATTTATGAAACCGATCGGTTAACCTTTCAAAGCTATTCTCTCTTTACTTAAAGTTATCGATTATTTCCTTACTTCAGAGTTCTCCTGTAAATTACTCTCTTCCCATGAACATTTAGTACTTACCTAAGCATAACCGTCTGTTATAAGTTGAAGCCGGTCAACATCAAAGAGTTGCTAGGAACGTGCGCGAAGGCAGGGTCGTTCGCCCTAGGGAGCTGTCCCTTAAATTCATTAGACTATACCAGATTCCGAGACGCATTTGGACCGGAAGCGTACGAGATATCATTGCCTCCCCCGCTACCTAATAACCATCTAGTTTCACGCATCACCACTCTAGAAGTGAATTGGGGACTCGTCCAAAGTGCTGGAGATCACGTCTTCCTTAGACTACATCCAACCACTAGAGTGGGGTGAGCCATTCGACCCAAGAAGTTATCTCCCAAATTCATCGGACCTTATCAGATCTTGAGGAAGATCGGGCCAGTTGCGTACGAGTTATCTTTGCCGCCTCAGTTATCAAACTTGCATCCAGTCTTCCACGTTTCTCAACTTCGGAAGTACGTATCCGACCCTTCTCACATATTAGAGTTAGAAGATATTCGTCTTCGTCAAGATCGTACGTTGGAGATGCAGCCGGTACGCATTGAAGATAGCAACACCAAATACTACAACAGGAAACCAGTCAGATTGGTGAAGGTCGTCTGGAATGAAAAGACGGGCGACTCTACATGGGAAGTGGAAGATGCCATGAAGGATTTGTATCCCCATCTGTTTGAGAGTACGTCTTAATTTTCGAGGACGAAAATTTTTGTAGTTGGGGGGAATGTGAGGTTTCAGAAAAAAAAAAAAAAAAAATGATGACGTGGCGAGCCTCGAGCGCGCCACCTCAGCGACGCACGCTGGCAGTGGGAACGCACGCTGGCAATGGGAACGCGCGCTGGCAGTGTGAACGCACGCTGGCAATGGGAACGCACGCTGGCAATGGGAACGCGCGCTGGCAGTGTGAACGCACGCTGGCAATGGGAACGTGCACTGGCAATGGGAACGCGCGCTGGCAGTGTGAACGCACGCTGGCGAGGAGGAAAGACTCTGATAAATCCTCCACCCTCCACACGCTGCACCATTTTCGTTTCTGAATTCCCTCTTGCTTCTCCCTACGTTCGCTGCACCTTCTCTCTAAGGAACCACCGTTTCATCTCCTCCAATTCTGGGATCCGGCAGCGGAAGGACGAACGTCATCCAAGGCTTCCCGAAAAGCCGTTCGTTTCAGACTGAGCTGAGTGGAGTGGTTTTGATTTTTGGTATTGGGGTTCGTCTGAATAGTGGATTAACGAGCATTGGTGATAAGGATTTGAGTGGAGAGCGTCTGTGTGCGTCTGTGAACGTTCGTTCATTTCCAGGTAAGGGAAGCTTATTTAATTTAACTGATTTGATGTATGCCTGTGTGAACGTTCGTTATTTGATTGTGTGAATATAATGCATGATATTGGATTTTCTTAAATGCATGAACGTTCGTTATTTTGGTGAAATGAGATATATGAATTTACATGATATGGATTGAATAAAATGTGGAAGTTGAATGATTGATATGGACGTATGAAATTATGAGAATTACATGTTGAGATTAAACTGGAATATGAATGAATATTGAATAAGAACCCTCCATATGATCATGTGCGTTCGTTGCTGAACGGTCCTTGACCGTTCGGTTTTCCTGATAAATTAACAGAAGTGGGATTCGTTCATTTGGAAGGATCCTTTGTTGAGGACGAGCGTCCGCGTGTCTAAAGGTCTGCTTGAGCGTTCGGCCAAGCACTGTTGTATATGGTATTCTTGATATATTCCCTGCTGTTGTATGCTCATATGTAATAGTGTATTTTACCGTTCGTAAACACTTCTTCGAAATCAAAGTCTATTATTTAAAGGCTACTAGCGTTCGGTTTCACACTGAGCGTTCATCCTGGTGCTCGGTTTCACACTGAGCGTTCGTCCTGGTGCTCGGTTTCCCAATGAGCGTTCGTCCTAATTTTATACTGAACGTTCGTTCAGTTTGGTGTTCGGTTTCATAATGAGCGTTCGTTCAAAATGGTGTTCGGTCTTATACCGAACGCTCGCTTTAAATGGTGCTCACCTTGAGCGTTCGTCCAAATGGTGTTCGGTCTTAAACCGAACGCTCGTTCAAAAGGGCGCTCGGTTCTGAACTGAGCGTTCGTCCAAAAGTGCTCAAAATTGAGCGTTCGTCCTATTTGTGCTCGGTTTTGATCTGAGCGTTCGTTCTAGTTGGTGCTCGGTCTCAAACTAAGCGTTCGTCCTAATTGTGCTCGGTTTTGAACGGAGCGTTCGTCCTTTTGTATGCTCGGTTTTAATGTGAGCGTTCGTTCAAATTGGGGTTCGGTATTATACCGAACGTTCGTTCAAAAGGGTGTTCGGTCCTATACCGAACGTTCGTCCTAAACAGGGGCTCGGTCTTAGATTGAGCGCTCGCTCAAAAATCGGTAGCGTTCGTTTTCTGATTCTTAACGAGCGTCCGTTCATTCAATTGAATTTTTCAGGTAAATAACGTTCGTCCAATGAACAGTGTACGTCGTGGAAATTCTGCCGTTCGTGCTCTTATTCGAACGAGCGTCTTTTGGTCTTGCTCACAGCGTTCGTCCTTAGTCCTATTCGGGACAGAACGTTCGTTTTTTTTATGGTTTCCTTATAAATGATGAAAATGGATATGAATTGATGAGTAATGAATGATGAACACTATACGAGATGAAAATGAAAGTATGATGATTGAACGAGCGTTCCAGTTAGGGACGACTCATTGATGAATAGTAAATTTTGGAAAGTATTCGAAATGGAATGAAATTATGATTATTGAACGAGCGTTCCAGGTAGGAACGACTCAGATGAATGTTGAAATTCGTAAATGTATGACTGTGGGAAGTTAATGCTGGCTGTTCGATCCTGATATTCCGTGACTACTCGTCCTCACATAGAGGGGGTATGCCATGCGTGGGAATGGCAGGAGGTCCCCGTCACATAACAGTAATTTGGACGGAACTGTTACATAACAGTAATTTGGACGGAATGGACTAACCTCGGGTGGCAGCTGATGAGAATGCCAGTTACCACACCACCCGGGTGCGTGAACGCCTGTAACTACGCAGATTTCATACAGTCCGGACGGTCAGTCGTGTCGAGTCTTATTTTGTGCATGCGTTATAATGCCTTGATATGTGATGAATTATGTAATGAATTGTATGACTGATGCATGAGTTAAATTAAGTAAGCTTACCCTTTCGTTTCCTTGTGTTGTCTATTGTCCTTGTACGTCTGTCTTGTCATTGCAATGATCATCCGTGTGGATGTGAGCAGAGGGAGACGAGCGTTTGGAAGAGGCGCTGAATGAAGAGAACCTGGTTGATGTCGAAGTGAAGACCGAGCAGTGAGGCGCTCGGCCAGTTATGTAGCCAGTATTAGAGTGGTCGTTCGACCATCTTGTCTTGTTATTTTATTCTGATAGACTGTTCGGTATTTGTGCCGTGTAAACCGTTCAGTCAAGTTTCGTGTTCGTTCGGCTTTTTCATTTGTAACTCTGAAGACGTGTGGCTTTGCGTGTCTGTTTTGTTATTATTGTAAGACTGTACTCAAGGACGTTCGTCCTTGAGCGTTGTTTTGTTTTTAGTTGGAAAACTGTATTGAAATATTATTAAATGTGAGTTTCCGATTTTATGGTTTATGCTGTATTTTTGGGATGTCACACAACATGTAGAGAATAAAATTTCGATCACACTTTAATTGCAATATTTTATTTCATTCTTTTCGTAAAAGAAACATATTCTGTTAAACATTTGAGAGTTAGCCATGTGGACAATGAAGAAGAATCAAGACAATCACAAATTAAACATGTGAATTGAACCATCTTTGCAAAGAGATCTAGATTAAAATGTATAACTTATTAATATTAATAATAAGAAGAAGAATAAAAAGAATAATATATTCATATTCATATATATATATATATATATATATATATATATATATATATTGAAGTATATTGTGATTCAATTTGTTTTGGATCGGTTCTGAAAATTCATCCCCAAATCGGATTGATAACCACTTGGTTCTTAGAAGAAAAACAATCCAAAAAATATAGATCAGTTATTTAGATCAATTTTAGTTCTTTATTGGTTCGGTTATGAACGCTATAAGGAATAAAAACCTTGACTATAACACAACAAACTTGCTTAATATTAGCATAAATTGCACAATTGAATCAGTTTTGGTTCGGGACAAACTTATCTGTTATGATTAGTGAGGTTGAAAATATAAGTTTTCTAATTTTTATTTTTATTTTTATTTTAATATATACTCTAAAAGCATACTTAATTGTATAAATATTTTTAAATTTTTAATTAATTAGTTAATGTTTCTAAATGAATTAAAAAACTATTATACTTGTACTATAGGATACCCAATCCTCCAACGGTCAACCAAGGACCCAAACAACTGGGCGACAATTAAGCCAATGTAAGACCTCCTCACGCTCGACCACATAGTGTTGTCGATCGCTTGATGCTCGACAACTAAACAAGTGATGACGCGACATAAGTAGTCATTCGTACGACAAGTCGTCCACTCATGTCGACACGCAAGATGATCGACATATAGAACGCCACATCGTAATCCCGCGGTTACGTATAAGTAGTCATTCGTACGACAAGTCGTCCACTCATGTCGACACGCAAGATGATCGACATATAGAACGCGACATCGTGATCTAGCGGTTACAGATAAGCAGTTACGCATATTGGCTAACCAGCGCCGTGAATCACGGAAGTAATTGACTCAGTATCAGCACGATCTGGCAGTTAGAACTTCTAAACAGTCAACTTCAGTAACTGACCGGATTTTCAGGTAAACGGTTTATTATACTGTTTTAAATACACAAAGCACAGGAGAAAAAAGGTACGTTTTTCCCCTATGCAAAATTGAGAAAGATTATTATTGATCTGAAAAACCCCTATTGACTTGAGCGTCGGAGTGCCTTTGCAGGTACCCAGCCAGCCTTTGTTCAGAGAAGCAGAGAGGAAAGAGAGAAACAGCACAGTGAGAGTGGTACAAAGAAGAAGCGGTCCAGAGTTGTAGGTTCGAATCTTGGTCTCCACACCCCTACTGAAACATTTTGGCGCCCACCGTGGGGCTCGAGATTTACTATCCCAACAACGACCACCGGAGCTATGGAAGATTCTAACACACACGATTTGATCAGGCAACTGCAGGCGCAGATTGAGGTACAGGCACAAACCATGCAGGAAATTCAGCGTAAACATGCGGAGGAGATGGCGGCGCTGAGGGCACAGATTCCCCCACCGGAGTTATCTGCCTCAAACAGACAGGAGGATAATGAAGCGAGTCATCATGGAGGGGCCTCTGATCCTGCTGGCGGAGGGAGGAGGGGGCCTACTCCCTTGCGCCGCAATAACCTGCTTCCGTTCACAGAGGCCATCATGCAAGCGAACATGCCAGACAAGCCTCCCCCAACCCTCGAACGTTACAATGGTTCTGAGGACCCCGATGACCATCTGCGTAATTTTATAGATGCCATGACATTCTATACTGACAGCAACCCAGTGATATGCAGAGCTTTTTCTTTATCTCTTAAGGGTGAAGCTCTGGAATGGTTCCACAAACTTCCACGGAACTCAGTGGATTGTTTCGTAACAATTGAATCCTTATTCCGAAAACAATATGCGGCCAATAAAAAACCAGCAATGACTGCTACTGAGCTTGTCCATAATAGGCAGGAGAAAGATGAGACCCTGAAAGCTTTTATGCAGCGGTACATCGAGACGGCCCGACGTGTGCAAGATATTACTCCTGCTTTCATCATCAGCAATCTATCGTCCTGCTTAAGGCCGGGGCAGTTCGCAGAACAATTGTATGCTGACCCTCCAGCATCCATGGAGGAATTGCAATCCACCATTGCAAAATTCATCCGCATAGAGGACCACCGTAACTCCAGAAAGAAACACCAACAGGATGTCTCCAGCCAGGAGATAAGGAAACCAACGAAACGACACACCAACGACTACAGGCCGGACCGAACACCTCGGAAGGAGTCGGGGTGGACATCTAAATACGATCGCTACACGACCCTCAATGCACCAAGGGCGAGGGTGCTTGAAGAGGCCCTACATGCCGAACTTTTGACCGTGCGGCAAAAGGCCACCCCAAAAAATGCGGACAATAGCAAAACTTGCCGGTTCCACATGAACCATGGGCACGACACAGAGGAGTGCAACATGGTGAAAGACGAACTAGAGCGGCTCATTCGTGCATGCTATCTCCAGAATTACATCAAGGATAGAGTCTCCACTAGAGCCCCAACTCCTCGCCGAAGAGATCCTCCAAGGCGAAGCCCCCCACGATCACCCCCCAGAGATGATCGACACCGCAGGCGATCACGCAGTCCACCTCGACGTATAGAGAGAGAACGCTCAGTTCGAGGCCGCATCGACACCATATCTGGTGGTTTCGCCGGTGGGGGCGTGTCAGCTTCAGCAAGGAAGTGACATTTGAGACAGTTGAAGTCAATTCATATGGTCGAGCGACAATCTCGCTCGATCCCCGACATTACCTTCACGAACGCAGACTTCCATGCACCCGACCCTGATCATGATGATCCTATGGTAATCACAGCTAATATAGCTCGGTACGATGTTAGCAAGGTCCTCGTTGATCAGGGAAGCTCAGTCAACATTTTGTATTGGTCCACCTTTCAGAAAATGGACCTCTTTGAGGATCTCATCGCCCCGTTTAACGAGCAGATTGTAGGATTCTCAGGAGAAAGAGTAGACACCAGGGGATACCTTGACCTGCGAACTCGGCTCGGAAGAAGTCGAGAAGCAAATACGTCATACAATGCCCTGCTAGGACGACCTTGTCTGAATGCGTTCGGGGCAATCGTGTCTACTCCCCACCTCGCCATGAAGTTCCCGACAGATCATGGTACCATTTGTACCGTGAGGGCCGATCAACGAACAGCCCGACAGTGTTATGTCGCCGGGCTAAAAGTCACCCCCTTCATCCCAACTAGAAAGGCGAAAGGAGCCGAGGCAGCGGCAGTCGACTTGGACCCCCGAACCAATGTAGACGAGCGTCTACATCCGCAGGGCGAAGTCAAACTCCTGTCCTTGACAACTGACGCATCTCAAACCACCAGCATTGGCGGAAACCTCACCCCTAGCGAAGAACACGATCTGGGACACATACTGCGGAACAACGCAGATTTATTCGCATGGACAGCTGCTGACATGCCAGGAATCCATCCCGGGGTCATGGCCCACAAGTTGTCCATCTTCCGAGAGGCACGACCTGTCGCCCAAAAGAAGCGACGATTCGGGGACGAGAAGCGCCAGGCCATTCAAGTTGAGGTTGAAAAGCTGATGAAAGCCCAGTTCATCAGGGAGTTAACTTACACTACGTGGCTGTCGAACGTAGTTATGGTCAAGAAGTCGAACGGTCAGTGGAGAATGTGTGTCGACTTCACTGATCTCAACAAGGCATGTCCCAAAGACTCGTATCCCTTACCCAGCATCGATCGTTGATGAATCATTATTTTCTTCACTTCACTCAGCTTATTGTACCGATTTTAATAAGGGAATTGTGCTTAATTTTCCAGTATTTTCCTATTTTTCTTAATTGTGCTTAAATCGATCAGAAATTCTTATTTTAATTAATTTGAATTATCTGAGCTAATTATTTGCATTAGTAATTGCAAGGAAAATTTTGGAAATATAAATTGGGACATTTGGAAAAACATTCACACACTGTGTTTGGAAGAAGTTGCACTGCAGTGATTTAATCCGTGTGTTGATGTGTGATGAAATATTTTTTCTTGAATTTGCAGAAGCAAAAATTGGTTTGGCTACAAAAACCACACGGCCTAGGGCCCATTGGAAATTCCATTTTGCAAAGCTTTACCTTAGTTTATATTTTGTAATGAAGTGTTGATTTTTGTAGTGCCATTACTGCAACCAAAAATCACACGGCCAATTCATGCTAAAAGCCTATTCATTCTTTACCAAATGATGAAACATAATGGAGGGTCCCACGTTTATTCCACTACCGGTTAATGCTTTCCAAACAATTGTCCATATGTGTTTTAAGTGGAGAAAACAAAACCAAACGCTGCACTTCTTTTCACATGTAACAATGTTTTTTTAAAAAAAAACTAAAATGAAGACAAGAAAATTGTGTTTCCAAAATTCTCTGCAGCATCCGTGACAAGGGAATATCTTCCCATGTGTCTATGTCTTCATAATTTTATTCATATTTCAGCAAATGAATTTGGTCCGTGAGATTCTTTTGCAATTAAGGTCCAAGACCAAATGCTTATGTGGAGTGGAAGAATATGGTCAAAACAAATCTGCACATCCAAAGTTAATGCATTTCTTCTCTATGGAGTCGTGTGATGTGTCTTGCTTCTAAGCCAATTCTGCTTAATTTTCCACACAAATTAAATCAACGCAGTGTAGTTTCTTTGAAACACAGTGTGTGAATATTTTTCCAAATGTCTCAATTTGTATTTCCAAAATTTTCCTGAAATTACCAATGCAAATAATCAACTTAAATAATTCAAATTGAATGAAATTAGAATTTCTGGTCAAATTAAGTACAAATAGTAAAAACGGGAAAATACTGGACAATTAAGCACAATTCCCCGATTAAATCTAGTACAATAAGCTAAGTGAAGTGAAGAAAATATTGACTCATCAATCGTCTGGTAGATGGAGCTTCGGGTCATGTCATACTAAGTTTCCTCGACGCCTACTCAGGATACAACCAGATCCCAATGTACGAGCCCGATCAAAGCAAGACAGCCTTCATTACCGAACGCGCTAATTACTGTTATGAAGTAATGCCGTTTGGATTGAAGAATGCTGGGGCTACTTATCAGCGCCTTATGGATAAAGTCTTCCATCACCAGATAGGATGATGCATGGACGTGTATGTCGACGACATGGTTATTCGCAGTAATTCTGTCGAACAACACCTGCAGGATTTGAAGGAGGTTTTTGCCCAGCTCCGACGGTACAGCATGCGCCTTAATCCTTCCAAGTGTACTTTCGGCATCCCCGCATGCAAATTCTTAGGCTTCATGCTCACGCGTCGAGGTATTGAAGCCAACCCCGACAAGTGCAAGGCGGTGCTCGACATGACTGCTCCAAAAACCCTAAGAGAGGTACAGCGTCTAGTGGGTCGCCTCACCGCCCTATCCAGGTTTATTCCAAAGCTAGCTGAGCACATCAAGCCCATCCTGAAGAATTTGAAAAAGGGCACCACTCAACACTGGGACGATGATTGTGAGACAGCATTCAACACTGTCCTAACCAGTCCTCCAATTATGGCTCGACCAGACGGTGGGTCCGACTTGCAGCTGTATATTGCAGCTTCCCAACATGCCGTTAGCGCCGCCTTGATACAGGAAGCACCCTCCCTTAAGCTGATTTACTTCATCAGTCGTACATTGCAAGGGGTTGAGGAACGATATTCTCGAATTGAGAAATTTGCCTTGGCACTACTCACAGCCTCTCGTCGACTTCGACCATATTTCCAGAGCAATCAGGTGGTAGTCCGCACGGATCTCCCCATCGCCAAGATCCTCCGCAAACCAGACTTGGCAGGGCGAATGGTTGCTTGGTCCGTAGAACTATCAGAGTTCGGCCTCCGTTATGAGCCGCGCGGGTCTATTAAGGGTCAACATTTGGCAGATTTTGCAGCTGAGTTAATTCCTGCCCTAGAGGACTCAACGACAAAGTGGCTACTCAGCGTAGATGGTTCCTCTGACAAAAAGGGAGGAGGAGTCGGTGTCGTCTTAGAAGGGCCTGATGGTTTAGTCATAGAGCAAGCCATCGTATTCAAATTTCCAGCTAGCAACAACCAGGCCGAGTGATGAACTGGTCGCACCGCTCACAAAAGTTGATTGCGAAATTAATGCAGTACAGTACTAGGAAGTGACTCCTAGGTCGTCTCTCAAGGACCAATTTGTGTCGGTTTAGTCTTAGATTTTATACACGAAGTGGGGGGGGTTTATGGTTTTGGTTTAATGCGAAAAAAATTAAAACGGACTAGAAATTAAATAAAGCAAAATTAAAAACGTTGAAATAAATTTTAACGACGGTAAAAACTGAACGGTAAAAGACGGTAAAAATAGACAATGGAAAAATTACGCAGTGTTGGAAATTAAAACACGGAACACTAAATATGCGGAAGACAAAACAACAGTGTAATTAAAATTTACTAAAAGCTTCAGCAAAAATAAACCATAAAAACGACTCTTGAAAATACCATGACCAGTACAACACAATAACAGAATTTAACGGTGTAGAAAATACTAAACAGTAAAATACAACAGATAAAATAAAAACACTTAATTGAAAATGGAATTCACCGAAGATTCAACACTTGAAATAAAATGTTTGGTACAGATGAAAATGAAATAGCAAACTGTAAAAACCTCTATTGAACCACACCCTTCAGAAATAAAATTCTATAACATTTGTGCACTGTGAAAATGAAAATCGAGAAGGCTACTGGAAGAGAAAGAGCCGTGAGCTTCTTCCAGGCCTCCAAGGCCGTCTCATTTCTTCTGCTGCAACTGGCTTATATCCTTCTATGGAGAGATAGCCCTCCCCCTTTCTCGGTGTGCCTTCCTAATTTTCTTCCATAATTTGCATTTTTGTCTCCGTAGCATCTTTGACTTTCTTCTACTAAATTGCTCCTAGTCGTGACAAAAGAGGTCTTCTATGTGGTGTGCGTTTGCTTAGGCTTTGCTTAGGCTTCCCCCCATTCACGCAAATTCCTTTCAACCGTGTGCCCCACTCCAAACTGTTGTAGCTTCTTCTGCTGTGCATGCTGGATGAGGTTGTGCTGCTGCCCACCAAGTGTTGGTGCTGGACCAAGCTGCTGGCTTTCATTTCCGTGCACACCATTCCAGCCTCACGTGAAATCAGCTCTTGATGGAATGAATGAAGAATCAAATCCCAGAACATTGCTGGACCGTGAAGGTCTTCTTCAAAGTGCTGCACTTCTTTTTGCTTGCAGCAGGCTGTGATCTCTCCCAGCTGGACCGTGACTTTTCTTGCTCTTTGCTTGTGTATTTCCAGCAGTATAAATCACTACTTATTCCTCCATCACGGAACCTTTTTGGAAGCTACTCTCTCCTGTCACGGTTCCAGCCCTTACCACTTTATTCCAGCCGTCGTGACCTTCTATTTTGCTAAATCACGTTGCAAGCCAAGCAAGATGTGGCGGCCCATTGTCCAAGTACTATTATTGAATATTATAACAAGCTTTCTCCATTTCTTCACTCTGGACGTGCAAAAGTGAACATGGGCCCTCCAAGTTGCTCCATGACTACAAATTTTATAAAGCCAAAAAGTAATGGTAGTATGACCGTGAAACCCTTCTCCACTTTCATTCTAATTTCCACGTTGATGCATGTGCTGGCCGTGAGAAACAAGCCAATTAATGCTTCTTAATTCCCCTTTCACGTGAAGGTCATTTTGGAGCATTATCATTCTTTCTTTAATCTCAATCTCAATTGTGGGCCATGCTATTTTCTTCCTTTAATAAAATTCAGCACATTGTATTTTGGATTCCTCCTAACATGAGCTTTCAACCAAAATGATTTAAAATGCTTTTCTATGTGGATGTGCCAATCAACCTTGCTTAAGAGTGTTGGAAGATCTTAACACCTTCCAATGATAAATTCCAACCACCATAAGTACTAAACAGCAAGCAAACAATGCAAACATATTATAACACTCAAACAGTAATCACTTGACTGACATAGGATAGTAAACAAAATACTGGGAACAACACAAAACGAGTTTGAACAAACGAAAAACTATATGTGAAAATAGACATCGAGACGAAACTATGAAAAAAAATTGCATGGAAAAAGGATAAGAATTGAACTCAAACGAGGACAAACAAATTGACACAAAATTCACGCAGCAACCAGCGAAAACTAAAATGGTTGAAATGCATTGGGCTCAATTGTCATTTCTCATTTAGCCTTCAAATGTCCCAAAAAGTTATCCAAAATTTTCCCGTAATTAATAATGCAAAATAATAAGCTCAGATAATTCAAATTAATTAAAATAAGAATTTCCGATCAAATTAAGCACATTTAGCAAAAACAGAAAAATACCGGACGTTTAAGCACAATTCCCCGACTAATTTTAACACAATAAACTAAGTGAAGTGAATAAAATATTGACTCATCACCGAGTACGAAGCCTTGATTGCTGGCCTATCCCTGGCTAGAGAGTTCTCAGTTGATCGTTTAGAGTGTCGGATGGACTCGAAATTGGTCGTTAGCCACGTGAATGGAATCTATCAAGTCAAGGATAATCAACTATTACGTTACTTCCACAAGGTTCAGACCTTACTCCAAAAGTTCGTCGAGGTTAATGTCATCCATGTACCCAGGGAGCAAAATGCAAGAGCAGATCTCTTGTCCAAGTTAACTCATTCTAAGGAGCGAGCACAGTTATCCTCAATCATTAGGATGACGCTCGACCGTCCTGTGGTGGAAGCTTTCGTCACCAATGTGTCGACATCTGTAATAGACTGGCGGTAGAAGGTCAAAGATCTTATGGAGAAGCAGGACAAAGGAGATCGCATTACTACAGCGGATTCCAAACGTATTGCACGTTTTGTATGTATAGGTGACGACCTATACCGTCGCGGCCATAGCACTCCTCTGTTGAAATGTATATCAGAGGAAGAGGCAGACTATGTACTGCGCGAATTGCACACCGGGATATGCGGATTTCACTCCGGCAAGCGGACCCTGAGAGCACGTGTTCTCCGCGCAGGGTATTACTGGCCTACACTCGACCACGATTGTGAGACATTCGTCAAGAAGTGTATCTCCTGTCAGGCCCATGGTCACGACATCCGTGCACCTCCCGAAGATTTGCACAATATTGTCTCTCCCTGGCCGTTTGCTCAGTGGGGTCTCGACATAGTAGGACCACTGCCGATCGCCAAAGCGCAAAACAAGTTCCTCCTCGTAGCGGTCGACTACTTCACGAAATGGATAGAGGCCGAGCCGTTGTCCATCATCAGTGCCCAACGAGTGCAAAAATTCATTTGGCGCCTGATCTGTCGGTTCGGTCTTCCTCAGAAGATCATCACCGACAACGGTCGCCAATTCATCAAACGCAAGTTAGAAGATTTCCTTAGCAATTTGGGCATCAAGCATGTCACCTCGTCAGTCGAACACCCTCAAACAAACGACCAAGCCGAGGCCGCAAACAAAGCCATTCTGACAGAGTTGAAGAAACGCCTCAGTGAAGCCAAAGGTTTATGGGTGGAAGAGCTACCAGAGGTTCTGTGGGCCTACAGATGCACTCCCCATGGGTCTACAGGGGACACGCCATTTAACTTAACCTACGGCACTGATGCCATGCTCCCAGTCGAGGTAGGTGAGCCCTCATTGAGGCGTCACATCACTGATATGTCACTTAATGACGAACAGTTGCGGACGAATCTCGACATCCTTCCTGAACGTCGAGAGGTTGCCACCATCCGCGCAGAGGCCCAGAAGCTAATGCTATCTCGAAGATACAACACCAAGGTCAAGCCCAGAGCCTTCAAAAGCGGAGATCTGGTGTGGCGAAAGCGGGGAGAGGCTAGAAAGAATCGAGCGCACGGCAAGCTTGCAGCTAACTGGGAAGGACCCTTTCGAGTTATAGAGGACATGTCGAACGGTGCATATCGCCTCCAGCTCCTTGATGGCCAGCCAGTGCCCAGCACCTGGAATGCCACTCACCTTAAATACTACTTTAGTTAGCTTTCATTTCTTGTTGGTTATTTTTACAACATTTCCTAATTCCGTTTCCAAACAAAGAGTACATTTCCTCATGATTAATACTTAGTGTCATTTATCATTTCTTCAATGTCGAGCCCCAGGGTCGTCATCTCGAACACTTCCACACACAAACGAATTCGGACCACGTCACCTCGCAGATGTTCTTTCTTGAACACCCAGCTCATTTGGGATACACTCCCATTGGTAGATGTTCACCCTTGAACACCCAATTCGCTTGGGATACACTCCCTCTGGTAGATGTTCTCCCTAGAACACCCAGTATTTTCTCCACTCGGCCATTACTCTCGACGGTCACACGGCGCATTATCAATACACTCGACATGGACACTTAGTGGCCATTACAGCGAACATATTGCAAAATCAGCTAAGTTAAACAAATTGCAAAATCTCCCAACATGCAAACAGTTCAACAAACTCTACTTCAACATCACGCATTCGCAAATTATCCAAGTTTAATATTCACAATCATTCACAGGTCCGTAGCAAATCCTAATCTATTACAATGTTAGGTGTGTCGCCATCAACAGCTCCGACAGTCTCCGCGGCAGAATCACCCACCTCGACTGCTCCATCAGGCTCGTTGTTGGCCACCACCTCTTCATCCTCTTCACCCTCCAAGACAGCATCTTCAGGAATTTCATTCAAAGGCTTCAGCTGACCCTCATGCACATCCTTCTGGATGTCAAATTCAACTCCCTTGGTCGATACCTGAAGCAAGTGCCCGACTTGCCTCAAAGCCTTCCTGAAACCTCTGGTATGTTCAATCATAATCGCATCCTTCAGCTCCTCTACCAGCTCATTTCTCGCTGAGGCCTCTGCCTTCAACTCGTTCCTCTCTCGGGCCACTACCACCATTGCCCTCTTAGCTTGCTCCAGCTCGCTCGCCATCTGGTCGCGTTCCTTTTGGAGGGTCAAGCCAGCTTCTCGGGTTTTCTCCAACAATATCTCACCCTCTTTCAGAAGTTGTTCCGCGCGCTTCTGCCGGGTATCACAAGTAGCATGGGTCTCGGCAAGTTCTTTCAGCTGGGCACACACCTTCTCTAACTCAACCTGCATCGCACCTCTATCCGAGGCGTAGGCCAGATGCCAGGCCAGCGCCTGTGCTCGTGTCGTCATCTCTAACATGCTGTCAGCAATTTCTTGCTCACTCATGTTTTCAATAACCTTCTTCTCCGCGGGGTCCATATTCAGATCCACCTTATGACCCAACGTGAAGGCAGGATCCCATACGCCGAGCGGGATGGAACGCTCGGTTTCTTCGACTACCTCCTTCCTCTTCTTTGATGCTTCGCGGCTGGTGTCGACCGCCTTTGATTTCCTTTTACGCACTAGCGACACCTCCGCAGCTGTCGTCTCCTCAGTCGCCGCCGACACTACGACTGGCAATGGACCAGCTGGTGGTTCTCGGGGGCGTTGTTGCCCAACCGCATGTCCAATAGACGACCCTGGGCGACTCACTTCAGCCCTCTCGTTTCCAATTGACTGAAACCAGTTGCGGCCACTTCCTTTTCTCCCCATTATCTCTGCAAAAATCGAAATTCATCCAGAATAATCAGCAACAACAAAGCAATCTACAAAAATGATAAGCAAAGACACATACCAAATACCCTCGCCCCCGCGTCATCGAACTCGAGGCAATCTATAAGCTGACGAGAAGAGAAGGGGCGTGGTACCGAGGTCAACACACTCAAAGCCTCCAACTCTTCAATCGTCATCTTATCTTCAGACCACGAGGTGAACCTCAGAGGATCCTGCGTCCAATACAGGGGAAATTTGGAATTCCCCTCACCATCGAAAAAGAACCTTCGACCAATATCGGTGATCGACACCTTAAAAAACTTCTCCTTAAACCCCCTATATGACTGCACATAAAGTTCTAATAGCGCGTTCCCCGGCTCCGAAATCAGTGACACCCACCCCATAGTCACTAGCGGACAACATCTAAAGAAATGCAAAAACAAACCTACAGTGGGCCTAATTCCTAGCGCCCAACACAACACCCCGAAAGCCTGTACATACCCCCAACTATTGGGATGCAACTGGCTCGGTGCAACGTTCAAAGTGCGCAGAACATCCATTTGGAAAGTGGTAAACGGCAATCTCAAATACAAATCGTAGAACAACGCAGCATAATAATAAAAGAATTCATCAGAAGCATTCTCCCTCCCATAGCATACCCTCTCATCATCCCGGCACGCTATCAACTTTACACAGGTTTGGTACCCTAGGGTCCTCAACACACAACTATTCTCAATCCAATTTGTTATTACAGCCCTACTCCTAAATTGACTCCTCAGTTCTTTTACCTCACGCGCCGCCCAGGCGTACTCATCTCCGCTAATCGAAGATATTATACGTCCCCCTGGACCCTCACCGCATACATTTCCACATACAAAAGCCACCTCCCCATAAGGTATAATGGTAACTTCAGGGCATTCCGCCGTAGATGACGGCCCCGGTATATCGCCACCGGTGTCCTGCCCCCTTCCTTCCATGATCAACAGTAAAGACACTAAGATGAAGGAGATTTTAGGGTTACCTGGTTGATTCTTGTAGCAGCGTAAGCACTGAGGATGAAGAGGAAACAATCTCGCTCACAGTGCACACTCTCAATCTCTGTTCTTCCGCAAAAGTGACTAACCCCCTTTCTGAATCGTGTTGAAGAAGCCAAACCGTTTAATCGTCAGGCACCGTAGGATTCTTTTTGATCTAACGGCTACCAATTCGCGTCCCCTCGCTTCCCTAAAGGAGCGGGAAAACCCTAAATTTTCTAACGCCTCGTACAGTTGTCCCCCACGTCTCCTCGTTTCCTCCACGTCTCCTCGTTTCCTCCACGTCTCCTCGTTTTCCTCCACGTCTCCCCAATTTCTCAAGCAACGCTCAAAAGTCCTTCGTAATTCTGTCCGCAAAAGCTAGGCCCATTTACTCGGACTTGGGGGGCATGTACTATAGGATACCCAATCCTCCAA
The DNA here is from genome assembly GCA_034642375.1 of Vigna nakashimae. NCBI lineage: Eukaryota > Viridiplantae > Streptophyta > Magnoliopsida > Fabales > Fabaceae > Vigna > Vigna nakashimae. The sequence continues at coordinate 30,002,327 of CM067765.1, forward strand.
CGGTCAACCAAGGACCCAAGCAACTGGGCGACAATTAAGCCAATGTAAGACCTCCTCACGCTCGACCACAAAGTGTTGTCGATCGCTTGATGCTCGACAGCTAAACAAGTGATGACGCGACATAAGTAGTCATTCGTACGACAAGTCGTCCACTCATGTCGACACGCAAGATGATCGACATATAGAACGCGACATCGTAATCCCGCGGTTACGTATAAGTAGTCATTCGTACGACAAGTCGTCCACTCATGTCGACACGCAAGATGATCGACATATAGAACGCGACATCGTGATCTAGCGGTTACAGATAAGCAGTTACGCATATTGGCTAACCAGCGCCGTGAATCACGGAAGTAATTGACTCAGTATCAGCACGATCTGGCAGTTACAACTTCTAAACAGTCAACTTCAGTAACTGACCGGATTTTCAGGTAAACGGTTTATTATACTGTTTTAAATACACAAAGCACAGGAGAAAAAAGGTACGTTTTTCCCTTATGCAAAATTGAGAAAGATTATTATTGATCTGAAAAACCCCTATTGACTTGAGCGTCGGAGTGCCTTTGCACGTACCCAGCCAGCCTTTGTTCAGAGAAGCAGAGAGGAAAGAGAGAAACAGCACAGTGAGAGTGGTACAAAGAAGAAGCGGTCCAGAGTTGTAGGTTCGAATCTTGGTCTCCACACCCCTACTGAAACAATACTTAATGTTAATTTTTTATTATAATTAATAATTAAATTTTATTTATAAATATTAATGATTTAAATTACAATATTATAATTATATATATATATATATATATACACACAGACGTATGTATGTATTAAATAATATAATAAAAAATATTAATCTTTCAAATTATTTTCATTTTAAGTTTTAATTAAAGTAGGCTTTAATTTTTTGAAGTTGCGAATTAAATTTAAATAGAATTTAATATTTTGAACATAAAATTAAAACTTTAAAGTATGATTTAATATTTTTAAACAGTAATTAAAAGTATAAAATACGATTTAATATTCTAATGTAAAGAATAAAATGACAAAAAAGAGGTTCTATTATTTTGAAATAGTATTTAAAATCTAAAAAGGTACAATATTTACAACTTCGGATTAAAATTTTAAAATAGCATTCCAAAATTCAAAATGTTGAAGAAAATGTTAAATTAGGGTTTAATATTTTATAAATGATATTTAAATTTTATATTAGGATTTAATATTTTAGACTAATTGATAGTGTGTTTAAAATATGAAGGTTGGATTATTTTAATAATAAAATATTGAAGTATAAATAAAATAAAATATTTCATTATTTTAAAATATATAATTTTTTTTGAAATCATTTTTCAATAGTATTTTTACTTCTTTCTAGGTTATATTATAGTGTGCTCATTTGCTTGAAAATAAGAGACCAATGAGATGATCCTTTTGGCAAGTTTCTTCTTTGTGTTCGACAAGTTTCTTCATCTTCATTTTTGTAACTTGAAATTCTACCCATTTTTCTTTTGCTGAAATCTATCATGGTTTGCATGTGACTCTTTTTTAGTCACATGTGGGGTTTTAAACTTCTATATAAGTCTTACTTGTCAACTATCATAAGGGTATATTCTGATCATTTAGGTGATGTTTCTATGTGTAGATAGAGTATCTTATGGAATAGAAGAGTTTTGGGTATTCTTAGAGCTTTTAGATGGTCTTGTTAAGGTGAGGGAAGCTAATTCTATGTTTGTATATTTTTTATATTTGGTTCGGTTTGTGAATTTCAATTTTGTGATTTAATTTGAGATTTGAATACTTTGCATGATTTGATATGTTTTATGTATGAATGGTTATTTCTATTAAATGAAATTAGTCATGCTTTGATGTGTATAACTATTTATGAAAAGTAATTTTGACTATGTTTGAAATGTCGCTATGAAGTCTTTGAACTAAGTAATATGGCATTGCTTGAAGTTAGGAATTTGGAAAATTTGAAAGTATTATGATGCAGTAAGTGAAAAGTTACTCAAAAGTGCTAAATTACACAGTCCAAAGTTTAAGAGGTAAGTTTCTACGAACTAAGATATCGTTGAGCACCACTAATAGCGTTAGGCACCACTAATAACATTGGGCACTAGTGAGACAATGCTTCACTAAGTTGGCTATCGTTAGTTGAGGGTTATTCTCGTTGGGCGACACCAAAGTCAGAGATCTATTTGAGTGGTGTTGGGCAACAATAAGTGGCAATAGGCAATGGTTGGGTGACTTTAAATATGTTTTCTAAACTTTACAATGGTTTGTTTGAGATATATCTTTGTAAATGGACTTTCAAGGGAAAAATCATGTGAAGCATGTTCTTTAAGGTGTGAATTAAAATAAGGACTCAAGTAGAAAGTTATCTTGATACTTTACTAGTCATTCAGACTCACATAAAGGAGAACGAACTAGGGGTTGAGAATGGTAGGAGGTCCTGATTAAGGAAAATTTTTAAAGTCCTAGTGACATGTATAAGATTAACCTTGTGGGTAGAAGGTATCTCCATCACAAGTGCTAAAACTTCCTCGTAATCCAACATTAATGCATTTTATTCAGAAGGATGAGTCTAGAAGAGTCTATTTCTATGTGACTTGTGTTTTAATAGTGTGTGATTTGCCTAGCTTGTCAATATGGCTTCGTTTAATGGTTATGCGATAACTCTTATGTATATTATTATCTTACTCTTTTCTTCTTGTTGGTCTACCTTGTGTTTTGTGTTCTTTTTTATTTTTGTCATATGAAAATTTAAATAAGATTAGTTCTCTTTTTCAATTTATTATTTTTCTTATGTATTCATTAGAAAAAAAATTCACTTTCTTGTTTCGTATATATTTGTAAGAAAAAAAACAAGACTTCATTAACAAATCATTTTCAAAAGGTTAGACGAACTTCACAAAATTATTAAGTTACAATTTATTTTTTAATCTTCATTCTTCGATTTCGATAATCAACTTCAATTGTCGATTTTAAGATGATTGTCAACTTCGGGTAGTAGAGTACCTATAAAAAGTTCTTAATAAGAAAAATATAACTAAGAGAAACCTTTCTTTTTTACCTTTAGTGTTTATCTATTTATAGCATTATTTATTAGGCTTTTGTCCTTAAAGTGATTAAAAAAGACTGAATCATATCTGTTAACACTCCAACAAGTGTATTGAATCGTATCAAGTAATAATAAATGGTAAGACCAACTATCGTTTTCCAAGAGACTCACGACATTAAACAGTTATGTGATTACCCAACTAATTAAGACTCTAAAGAATAAATTTTGGGGTTTTTGAATGCAAATGCAATAAAAATAAACATGAATGCAATTTGATCAATTGAGACTAAACACAAGAATGAATGAATCAAGTTGATGGTATTGTTGTTGGGGTTTAGATTTCACCTAGTTTACTCTCATGCATATATGAATTCGTCTTCTTCATTAATGTTAATGTCACTTTCTAATTTACCTTAAACTCGACGTCTCGGGTGAAGAAAGCTTAATCCTAATTACTAGTTCACAATGTCTTGTCTCCCTAGCAATTAATTATGCATTACATTCGCACATAAGCTTTCGGGAGAGATTCCCCAAATATAGATTTCCCCGTATGTGTCCATATCGACAAAATCAATGATAATGCAATTGAATTAGTTAAACAAAGCATGCATAGAGTGTAGAGGAAAAACCCTAACAATTAATGAAGTAAAGCATATATAATCAAGAATCAATTCAATACATGAGAGTTTACAAAGGTTACATCAATCCCCAACAACAATAGAGGTTTAGTTCACCATAGACATGGTGAAACTAGATGAACAATGGAATGAAAGGATGGAAGAGATAGAAAAATCCTAGAAAGAGAAGAGGAGAGCTATCACCATCCCCAAATCTACCCCCAATAGGTGACAAGTGTGATTCTGTGCTTAAGCCATCAAAAGATACAAAACCTAGGTTTAAATAGAACATAAAAATAACAGAAAACAGGTCAAAGCCCACTAAATAACAGCAAACGGATCCAAGCCCACGAAACTGGCGCTCAGCGCTCCAAATGGCGCCCAACGGTGGCTTTGCGGCACTTAACTAGAGCTCAGCGCTACTTTTCTGGTTGACTTTTCTACATTCTAGTTGACTTTTATCCACTAGTTGATTTTTCTACATTCTAGTTGACTTTTCTACATACCAACTTCTTGATACTTTTTCTCTTCTTCCAAATCATACCAATAACGTACAAAATCAAAGGAATTTAGTGATAAAATCATCAAGTATACCCTCTACTCACTTATTCACAAGACTAAAGCAAAAACATGAGTTCAAGCAAGCTTCTAAGTCAAAAAAGGTTTTCCAACCGTTATCACAACCACAAACTTGAAACTTTGCTTGTCCTTAAACAAAATGTAACTTGGCTTAAACAAAATAATCATACTACAATGGTTTAACACACCAAAAAGCATTTTCCTCTAGGACAAGTAAATCACTCATGTTTGCTCATCATAGAAAAATTAGTCAAGATAGAATGATGCTTTAGCCAATCAAGCCTCAACTATGGTGCTCACATAATCAAGACATACACAACAGATGCAAACCTCATGAATAATCAACAACTAAGCAAGAATGTTATCATAAAGTGCATGGAACTATTCCTCACCAAAGATAGTGTTTCACTCAAGCACTCAAAAGTGTTTCACTAAACTCAAAGGTGTATAGTGAGGTGACACTCTTACACTCGACCATCACAATGTCACATGAATCAACTTTGCCTTTCATTTAACCACATATCAAACACACTTACAAGCAAGTTATCATCACAAGGGCTTTTCAAGGATTGTATTGAGGCCGGGCTAAGAAGAAAATTGGTTTTTCTAGACAAAAAAATTTCTTGAGTTCAGAGAGTGCATAATTAATTTATTCTCATTAAATCTCAACTCTCTTTCTTCTTTTATGTGAAAAACCAATATTCAACTTATTCCCAAACTTTCTTGCATTGAGCTTAACCTTTTCTTTTCTTTCTTTTCTTCTCTTTTGCTTTTTGAAATTTTGCTTTTTTCTTTTGCCCAATGCTCTTTAATGAATTTCACAAAGTTCTTTACGGTTTCTCACCACCCCAAACTTGAATAATTCTCCATTACCACAAAAAACATACTCTACTTAACTCAAGGTAAGGATTTCAAAAAGGGTTTTTCCACTTTTCAAATTTAGGCTCAAGGTTCAAAGGATAAAGAGAAACATCGTTCTTTGTTGGGTTCACCTATTGGCATTGGCTCTAAGGGAGAAGAAAACATGGCCTTGATCATATGTAACAAGCAAGCAAGTGGTTCAATCATAGAAAATTAGGCAAAAGCAATCATGCTTCCAAAGTAATAGCATTCAATCAATCAAAAACTCTAGAGTCCAACATCTCATGGGTTAACTCAATTTCCACAATTTGATAAACATCCTGCCCAGCATATTAATCACAATTGAAATCATGCATCTGTTTCAAATAATTATGAGCAACCACCATCTGTGCTTACGAACTAAACAATCATTATCTCAACATGCATCATAGAACAATAGAGCAAACACAAGAATATTACTCATCACAAAACAATTTATCACCAAACCATTGCAGCAACTATTCATTCAACCCAGTACATGACTCAATTATAGCATCCATCAGTAGATGCTATCACTAATCGTCATCCTATACTATAACAGCATCCATCAGTAGACACTGTCATCTGAATCTTCATCATCATACCATCTATCAGTAGATGCTTTCAGTAACATCCATGAGTAGATGTCTAATCATAGGGCATCTATCAGTAGATGCAAATCTTTCTCATCAACATGCATCAGTAGATGTTGATCTTTCTCATCTTCATCAGGATCCATCAGTAGATGTCATCAGTAGCATCAATCAGTAGATGCTTAATCACATAGCATCCATTAGTAGATGCTATCAATCATCATTTTAATCATAACAACATCCATTAGTAGATGTTGTAATCTGAGTCCTCCTAGCATCCCTCAATAGATGTTGTCCAGCATCCATCAGTAGATGTTGTCATTCCTGCAAAGAAAAATCAAATTTAAAAGAAAAAGTCAGAAATTGGGTTGCCTCCCAATAAGCGTTTGTTTAATGTCACGAGTCTGACACCATTAAGCATAATTCGCATCTATGATGTTGGTGTTCCTTTTGCTTTCATCACACCAACTTATGTGCAACATCTTCCTGTTTACCATCTTTACCCTCCTTGAATAAAGAGCCTCAATATCAATAACTCCATTCTCTTTGATATCTTTAACCACTTCATGCACAGAGCCTTAATAAACATTGAACTTGAAGGTTGCGCTCAGCGCCCTTAAAGGGGCGCCCAAGCGCGTCCTACGACCTTCTTCAACCTTCTTTTCTTGATGATCTTCTGCTCCTAGTACAATTTTTTTAATTTTATCCTGTAAATACTAAAGAACTAGAGCACCCAATTAGCACAAACAAATAGAAAAGATAAAAAGATAAAAAAAATAAACAGATAAAAAGATAAAAATAAATAAAAATAAAAATAAAAGATAAAAAGTGGAAAGATAAAAAGATAAAAAGATGAAAAGATGAAAAGATAAAAAGATGAAAAGATAAAAAGATGAAAAGATAAAAAGATCAAAAGATAAAAAAATGAAAAGATAAAAAGATAAAAACAAATAAAAAGATAAAAAGATAAAAAAAATAAAAAAATAAAAAGATAAAAAAAATAAAAAGATAAAAAGAAAAGATAAAGTCTAATCGTTTAAGAATCACACAAATAGAATAGTTAGACCACGAGTCCCCGACAACGACGACAAAAACTTGTTAACACTCAAGCAAGTGTACTAAATCGTATCAAGTAATAATAAATGATAAGACCAAGTATCGTTTCCCAAGAGACTCACGACACTAAACAATTATGTGATTACCCAACTAATTAAGACTCTAAAGAATAAATTTTGGGGTTTTTGAATGTAAATGCAATAAAAATAAACATGAATGCAATTTGATCAATTGAGGCTAAACACAAGAATAAATGAATGAAGTTGATGGTATTGTTGTTGGGGTTTAGATTTCACCTAGTTTACTCTCATGCATATATGAATTTGTCTTCTTCATTAATGTTAATGCCACTTTCTAATTTACCTTAAACCCGATGTCTCGGTGAAGAAAGCCTAATCCTAATTACTAGTTCACAATGTCTTGTCTCCCTCGCAATTAATCATGCATTACATTTGCACAACAGCTTTAAGGCAACCAATCCTCATATCCCTATGTCTAGGCAAACTGCTTTTGGGAGAGATTCCCAAGATCTAGATTTCCCCGTATGTGTCCATATCGACAAAATCAATGATCATGCAATTGAATTAGTTAAACAAAGCATGCATAGAGTGTAGAGGAAAAACCCTAACAATTAATGAAGTAAAGCATATATTATCAAGAATCATTTCAATACATGAGAGTTTACAAAGGTTACATCAACCCCTAACAGCAATGGAGGTTTAGTTCACCATAAGCATGGTGAAACTAGATGAACAATGGAATAAAAGATGGAAGAGATAGAAAATCCCTAGAAAGAGAAGAAGAGAGCTATCACCATCCCCAAATCTACCCCCAAGGGGTGAAAAATGTGTTTCTGTGCTCAAGCCATCAAAAGATACAAAACCTAAGATGTGCAAGTCTTTAAATAGAACATAAAAATAGCATAAAACATGTCCAAGTCCATTAAATAATAGAAAACAAGTTCAAGCCCACAAAATTGGCGCTCAACGCCCCAAATGGCGCCTAACAGTGGCTTTGCGGCACTTAACTAACGCTCAGCCCAAAACTGGTGCTCAGCACTACTTTTCTTCACTCTGGTTGATTTTTCCCATTCTCGTTAACTTTTCTGCACTTGTTGACTTTTTAAATTCTGGTTGACTTTTTTTCATTTCACCTTCTTGATACTTTTTCTCTTCTTCCAAATCATACCAATAACCTACAAAATTAAAGGAATTTAGTGATAAAATCATCAAGTATAGTGATGGACAAATTTATGATCACCAAAATATGATGTCACAAAGTATTGGATGGCATTTTCTCATGCCAACATTCAGCCATGTTCACATGTGTCAGATATTACTCTCAGCAGGGCACTATTCATCTACTGTGCTATCAGAAACTTAAATGTTAACATTGGGCAGGTGATAGCTGATGAGATTAGTGTGTGCGCCAACACCTCAAACAACAAAGCACCACTAGGACATCCTTCCTTGATCACTCACCTTTGCAAGATAGCTGGGGTGGACACTTCTGCTCCACCATTTGAGAGGCTGATGGACAAATTTATGATCACCAAAATATGATGTCAAAAAATTGTTTTACAATCGGCAAGTATGACCGAATCGTTCAAGTAATAAACTTGGTAAGACCAAGTATCGTTCTCCCAAAGGACTCACGGCCTAGTTTAGTTGTGTGGTTTGTTGATTAGCTAAGACTTAAGAATGAAATAGTTGGATTTTACTATGCAAAAGACGAAAATAAATATGTATGCATGAGGTTTTGATCAATGGCAAAAGCAAAAGACAAGCACTTTCAATGAAATATATGGATGAATATGTTGTTGGAGATCAATTTCATCTTATCCACTTTCATATATTTTAGGAATTCAACAATCAAATCATCATTGTTAATGCCACTCTCTAAATTACCTTGTCAAGAAGGCCTATCCCTAATTACGAGTTCATACGATTCCTAGCATTCCTAATAATTAGTTCTTCTAGCACAGGAGCTTAACGACAACCAATATACTATTGGGAGTAATTCCCCGGATCTAGACTTCCCCGTACGTTCCCGTATAGACAAAACCAATAATCATGCATTGAATGAGTTAAACAAAGCAAACATTAAGCAAAGAGGAAAAACCCTAACTAATGATGAAAGAAAGCATAAGTCTTAGATTAAGATGCAAGCACAAATTCCATATATGAGAGCTTCAAAAGATTACATTGATTCCCCAACAAACATACAAGGTTTAGTTCACCATATTCATGGTGAACCTAGATGAACAATAATGAAAGAATGAAAGATAGAACCCTCGAAAGGTGAAGAGGTAGCCTGAGCATCCAAGATCCTCCTTCAAAGGGGTGGAAGAGAGAGTGTTTGCTTCGTTTCTGCCAAAGATACAAACCCTAGGACATCCTAAAGCTTATATATTATTCTAAAATTACAGAAAATATAGGCCCAAGCCCATAAGTGTGCTGCTCAGCGGTAAAGTACCGCTCAGTGGTGAGTGCGTGAGTAGTTTCTTCCCCTCAGCGGCCATTTTGCCCCTCAGCGGACCTCCCGTGACTTCCTGAGTGCCGCTCAGCAGTAAACTGCCGCTGAGCGGTAACTTCGGCTTCTCCTTTTGCACTTTTTAATGTCTTTTCTGATTCCATCTCTCTCATTCTTCACTTGTTTCACTAAATTCACCTTAAAACCTGCACAAAAACACTGAAATCAAGCATAAACCTATCCAGCTCTCTTATTTCTGAAAATATAAATAAAAGCATGATTTCAAGCTAGTTTCTAAGTATAAAGGTTGCTTTTAGTGTCAATTTTAAGCATGAAAATAACAGTTTTTCAACTGTTATCATATAGCCTCTACTCACTTATTCACAAGACTAAAGCAAAAACATGAGTTCAAGCAAGCTTCAAAGTAAAAAAGGGTATTTTTAATATCAAAATTAAGTATAAAAATAATGATTTTTCAACCGTTATCAATATCTTAAACATGATTTAGACTTTGTTTTATGTTTAATTAAGTTAAGTGTTGGTTAGTTATAACTCTATTTTTGCACTTTTATTTGTCTTTAGAAGTCTAAGTTAGCTTGTTTTTCTTTTTAATTGCTTAGAATTAGGATAGTTTTAGGTTTTTCCTTTAATTCTTTAGTTTTATAAAATTTTAGTTAAAAATAGATTTTTAGTGTATTTTAAGTACATTTGTAAATAGGTATAGGAAATTAGTATTTTTAGAAATTCTTTCCATAAAATTGTTTTGTTCTAATTAGATGTTAATTTCATGATTTTTTTTTCTTATTTGCATTTTAACCTTCCAATTCAATTTTTTTAGATTTGGTGTTGTTGAGTACAGTTGGGTTGAAGGGCTAAATCATTTTAGAAGAATTATGTCATTGGAATGCATTGATAAATTGGGCCAAAGTTACTGCTGATTGAAAGTAAAATTGGGCCACTATTTTGGGCAGATTTCTATTGAGCCGCTGCCAGGGTAGCTAATATGCACCGCTGCACCGTTTCTGCCACGCTTGAAGTTGGGGCTGATGCCACTGAATTCGGTCGCTAGGAAGCTTTCTGTACCGTTGGAATGCATTGATATATTGAGCAAAATGAGCTGCAAATGGAGCTTGGCAGATGCACAACCTGAGCAGCAGCATTGGGCAATTGGATTTGGGCCTGAGTTTATTGGAACGACATCGTTTTGGTAAGTTGTTGCTGCCTTGGGAATTTTGCTCGAGCTTCAGACTTCATTTGACTGGTGAAGATGAAGAGATTGAAGATGATCGGATGGTCGGAAGTGGAGCTCGCAAGGGAAAAATGCGGACCGATTGAGATTTGGGAGGTGTCAAGGAGAAGCTTACAGCAAGCAAGGTTCCTATTTTTGTGGTTGTGGTAACGGTTAAAAAGCCGTTATTTTTATAATTAATTTTTGTATTAAAAACAACGTTTATGACTTAGAAACAGGCTTGAAATTTTGCTTAAGTTTTGGAAATAAAAGAGTTGGATAGGTTTTATGCTTGGTTTTCCTTATTTTGACAGGAGTTAGGATGAATTAGATGAAAGAAGTTGAAGTAGTAAGGAGCTGGACTTAGGAAAGGAAGTAAAAGTGCACAAAAGAAGAGTCGCATTCACCACTCAGCGCAACTTTTACCGCTAAGCGGCGTTCTGAAGCACCGTAGTCACCGTTGAGGGCTAAAACTACAACTGAGCGTCTTCTTGAAGAGCCGCACTTACCGTTGAGCGGCAAAACTGCCGCTGAGCGCCATTTAATTAGGCTTGGGCCTATTTTCTATAATTCTTAATAAACTATATAAGGGTTTAGTAGACCTAGGGTTAGTATCTTTGGACAGAAAGAGGCGAAATCACACTTTCATCACCCCTTGGAGGAGGATTTTGGATGCAGAAGCTCCTTTTTTTCAAATTCTAGGGTTCTATCTTTCATTCTTTCATTGTTTTTCATCTAGTTTCACCATGTCTATGGTGAACTAAACCTCCATTGTTGTTGGGGAACCGATGTAATCCTTTGAAACTCCCATGTATTGAATTGGTTATATAATTTATATGCTTTCTTCATTAATTGTTAGGATTTTTCTTCTACACTCTATGTGTGCCTTGTTTAACTCATTCAATTGCATGATCATTAATGTTGTCTATATGGACATATATAGGTGCATCTAGAACTGAGGAAATTATCCCAAGAGCAATATTACCTAGACATAGGAATAAGAGAATTGGTTGCCTTTAAGTTTCTGTGCGAATGTAATGCATGAATAATTGCTAGGGAGACAAGACATTGTAAACTAGTGATTAAGAGTAGGCTTTCTTCACCGAGACATCAGGTTTAAGGTAAATTAGAAAGTGACATTAACATTAATGAAGGAAGATGAATTCTTGAATACATGAGAGTGGATAGGATGAGTCGGAAACCCAACAACATAATCATTCATATTTTACATCAATCACTTTTGCATCTTTCAATTCAATTGATCAACACATTCATTCATATTTACTTTTCAGTATTTGCATCTAAACCTAAGATTTTGTTTACAAGTCTAATTTAATCAAGAAATCACATAATTGTTTAGGCCGTGAGTCCTTTAGGAAACGATAGTTGGTCTTACATTTTTATTATTACTTGATATTGTCGCAATCGGAATCGCAACGGGACGACGATCCAAAAAAGAACGGGTTTTGAAAAGAGATTTGGAGTCGCCACCATAGTTTATTCTGGAAAACTACGGAAAAACCATAAAATAATAAGACACGGTCCACGAAAACCATATTCTGGGTTCGGGAGTCGGTTACGCGTAGGGAATGTGTTAGCACCCTACAATGCCTGCCCTAAGGCAGTACCTTTAATTAAATACGCGAATGTGATGTGGTTCTCAAAATGTTTAACTATCCCCTAAAATAAAACTCTAAAGAAACAAAATATATTTTTTTTGTTTTTTGGGCCCGACAAGGATTGACCTTGCTCCTACGTATTCTCATTCAAAATGAGAAATCAGGGTTACGTAGTTCTTTTTGAAACTATTTGAGAAGTTTGTTTGGAAATTGTTTAAAAATTTGTTTTGAAATGATTTTGGATTTTAGGAAGTGAACCTGACAAGGACTAGCCTTGCTCCAACGTATCTCCACTTTTGATGGAGAATCAAGGATCACGTAGTTTTGGCTAAAAGGTTGATTGTTGTTTGAAGATGCGAATGTTTTATATTTTGGTATTTTCATGTGAGAAGGATAAAAGTTTTTAGCACAAGGACGATGCGAACGATCACACATGTGCCTAAACCTTTAAAATATATTTTTGTGTTTTTATAAAAGAAAGAGAAAAGGTTTCTAGCACAAGGACGATGCACACATGTGTTTGACCTTTAAAATGTATTTTTTGTATTTTTCTAAAAGAAAGAGAAAAGGTTTATAGCACAAGGACGACGCGAGCGATATGTTGGACCTTTAAAATGTATTTTTGTATTTTTCTAAAAGAAAGAGAAAAGGTTTATAGCACAGGGACGATGCGCGCGATCACACATGTGCCTAAACCTTTAAAATATTTTTGTAAATTTTGTATATATATATATATATATATATTTTATTTTTTATGTATTATTAAATATGTATTTTAAAATAAGTAGATATTTAGAATAAATAAATAAAATAAAATGAAAACAATAAAAACCAAAACAACAATAAAAATATTAAAATAAAAAAAAACAAATAGAATAAGATAAATAAGGGAACAAAATAAAATAGATAAAGAAAAGCAAATAAATAAATAAGTAATAAAAATAAAACAAATAGTGGGCGTGCCTAAATGAGAAACTGGGGTGTCTAAACTATTTTTTTTCTTTTCTAAATGCACTAGGCCAAAAAATCCAAGCTGAAAGGGGGTGTGGAAGTGAAAAACAGGGGTTGCGGGAGAAAAGGTTTTCAATTATTCTTGGGCTTGGCCCAACATTGGCCCGAGGTGGTTTTCCAGACCTAGAATCCCCTAGGGGTTCAACATTCCCCTTCCATTCCTTACCCACTCAGATTCAACATTCCCAAGGTCTCTTACTCTGACCCATAAGCTCACCGCCGCTTCTGCCAGAACCGGCCACTGTCGCCTCAACCAGAATCGGCCACCGTCGCCTCAGCTAGAACAAGCCTTGGCCTCGCCGACGACAACTTGCGCCACCAGAACCACTGCCAGCCACGACGCCACCGTCTCCACTCTTCTCCCTTCGAAAACGGCGATCCCAAGGGAGGGTCTCGCCTCCGTCACACACACCGACGCTACTGATAACAGTTGAAAAACTGTTATTTTCATGCTTAAAATTGACACTAAAAGCAACCTTTAGACTTAGAAACTAGCTTGAAATCATGCTTTTATTCATATTTTCAGAAATAAGAGAGTTGGACAGGTTTATGCTTGATTTAAGTGTTTTTGTGCAGGTTTTAAGGTGAATTTAGTGAAAGAAGTGAAGAAGGAGAGAGATGGAATCAGAAAAGAAATCAAAGAGTGCAAAAGGAGAAGCCGAAAGCACCGCTCAGCGGCATTTTATAGCTGAGCGGCACTCAGGAGGTCACGGGAGGTCCGCTGAGGGGCAAAATGGCCGCTGAGGGGAAGAAAAGAGACGCGCAGTCACCGCTGAGCGGTATTTACCGCTGAGCGCCATTCTTAATGGGCTTGGACTTGTTTTCTGGCACTTTTATGGGCTTGGGCTTAGATCTTTTGTAATTTTAGAATAGTATATAAGCTTTAGGACGTCCTAGAGTTTGGATCTTTGGCAGAAACGAGGCAAACACTCTCTCTTCCACCCCTTTGAAGGAGGATCTTGGATGCTCAGGCTACCTCTTCACCTTTTTAGGGTTTATTCTTTCATTCTTTCATTGTTATTCATCTAGGTTCACCATGAATATGGTGAACTAAACCTTGTATGTTTGTTGGGGAATCAATGTAATCTCTTGAAGCTCTTATATATGGAATTTATGCTTGCATCTTAATCTAAGATTTATGCTTTCTTTCATCATTAGTTAGGGTTTTTCCTCTTTGCTTAATGCTTGCATAGTTTAACTCATTCGATGCATGATTATTGGTTTTGTCGATACGGGCACGTACGGGGAAGTCTAGATCCGGGGAATTTCTCCCAATATTATGTTGGTTGTCGTTAAGCTCCTGCACTTATGAACTGATCATTAGGAATGCTAGGAATTGTATGAACTCGTGATTAGGGAGAAGCCATCTAGAATGATACTTTAGAGAGTGGCATTAACAATGATGATTTGAATGTTGAATTCCTAAAATATATGAGAGTGGATAAGATGAAATTGACCCCCAACAACATATTCATTCATATATTTCATTGAAAGTGTTTATCTTTTGCTTTTGCCATTGATCAAAAACTCATGCATACATGTTTATTTTCTGTCTTGAATAGTAAACTCCGAATATTTCGTTCTTAAGTCTTAGCTAATCAACAAATCACATAACTAAACTAGGCCGTGAGTCCTTTGGGAGAACGATACTTGGTCTTACCAAGTTTATTACTTGAACGATTCGGTCATACTTGCCGATTGTGAAACAAGTTTGTGACATCATATTTTGGTGCTCATAAATTTGTCCATCAAGTTTTTGGCGCCGTTGCCGGGGACTCTGGTTTAACTGGTTAATTTGTGTGATTATTGATTATCTTTGACTTTAATTTTGAATTTCTGTTTTTATTTTTTCGGTTTTTATTAGATTAGATTAGATTTTATTTTATTTTATTTTGATTAGATTAGATTTTATTTTATTTTATTTTATCTTCTATCTTCTGAATCTTTTATCTTTTTATCTTCTGAATCTTTTATCTTCTGAATATATATCTTCTCCTATATCTTTTTGTGCTAACAAATATTTTCTAGGGTTTTGTTTTCTTGTGTATGCAGGAAGCAATTAGAACAAGGAGTAAGAAAACAACAGAACCTCTTCTTGAAGGATTAGAAGACAGTAGACGGAGGAGAAGAATCAGAACGTCTAGAGAACTTTTCCCTTCTCTAGAAACTCTCTTACAATCATCACCACAAGGTTCTGTTCATACCACAGGAAGTATGGAGAACAATAATGCTAGAAGAACTCTTGCAGACTACACCAATATTGCTGGGCCTCAACACTTTAACAGCATAGCTAGACCTAGAGTCAATGCAGCCAATATGGAGGTCAAACCAGCACTGATTCAACTGGTAAAGAGTAATCAATTTAATGGGTTATCTCATGAAAGCCCATATGAGCACCTCACTACCTTTAATGAGATTTGCAACACAGTCAAGATTAATGGGGTGCCAGACGAAGTTATCAAACTTAGCTTGTTTCCTTTCTCATTGGGAGGCAATGCTAAGCTTTGGTTGAATTCTTTTCCAGAAGAAAGTTTCACAGAGTGGGAAGCAGTGGTCACAAAATTTTTAAATAAGTACTTCCCACAATCTAAGGTGACTAAAGGAAAGCAAGAGATTTCTTCATTTAAGCAGGGCATGGAAGAATCACTGGGGCATGCATGGGACAGGTATAAAAGCTTGTTACGTAAAACTCCCACACATGGTTTTGAAGATCAAGAAGTAGTCTTAACTTTCCTTGGAGGGCTTGGTTCACAAACCAAGATGATGCTGGACGCCTCAGCAGGAGGCAATATTAAATGGAAAACTCCAGAGGAAGCAACTGAAATTATAGAAAACATGGCTACTAGTGATAATGAGCTGCACAGTGAAAGAGGAGCTCCTATGCAACAAAAAGGGGTTCTTCAATTACAAACACATGATGCCTTGCTAGCTCAAAATAAAATTCTAACTCAACAGCTGGAGACTCTGACTAAAACTCTTGCTCTATTACCTAAAGAGTTGAAATCTGTTGCACAGGTACAAACCCAGTTGTGCGAATTATGTGGGGGTGATCATATCAATGGCCAATGTGCTTTTTCTGTGGAAGCCGTGGAGGATGTTAATTTCATGGCTAATCAATTTCAGTACCGTCAAGGGAGCTACAATCAAGGGTGGAAACCACACCCAAGTATTGGTCAGGAACAAAGTGGGCAAGCTGGACAAACTGGGCAATTTAACAAGCAACAACAACAACCAACCTTATGGCAACAAATTTCTATACTTAATGAAAGATCAATAAGGTTGGAAGAAACTCTTCAGCAATTTATACAGAAAACTGAATCTTCTCAAAAGAGCACTGAAGCTGCTATTAAGAACTTGAAGATTCAAATGGGGCAGATTACCAAGCAGTTGGAAGAAAGGCCTGACACGGATTTTGGGGCTAATACTGAGGTTAACCCCAGGGGAGAGTGTCAAGAGCTAGTGAGTGTAAATGTTGAAAAAGTTGAGTTGGAAAAAGAAGAGAGAGAAGAGAAAGAAGAAGAGAAAATTTGTGTGAAGATTGAGAAGGTGAGTAGAAAAAGAAAAGAAAAAAAGAAAGTGAGAGAAAAGAGAAAGAGGACGAGAGAAAAAAATAAAGAATCATATGAAAAATCTCGTCCCCATCCAAAGAAGTATCATAGGAAGAAGGAATTTGAGTGTGATGACCCAAACTTATTAGCCGTTGCTAGGACTCGGGTTCAATCCCCAAATCCCCGGCAACGGCGCCAAAAGCTTGATGGACAAATTTGTAAGCACCAAAATATGATGTCACAAACTTGTTTCACAATCGGCAAGTATGACCGAATCGTTCAAGTAATAAAACTTGGTAAGACCAAGTATCGTTCTTCCCAAAGGACTCACGGCCTAGTTTAGTTATGTGATTTGTTGATTAGCTAGGACTTAGAAACGAAATATTCAAAGTTTAATATGCAAGACAGAAAATAAACATGTATGCATGAATTGATCAATGGCAAAGACAAAAGATAAACACTTCCAATGAATTATATAAATGAATATGTTGTTGGGGTTCAATTTCATCTCATCCACTCTCATATATTTTAGGAATTCAACATTCAAATCATCATTGTTAATGCCACTCTCTAATGTACCATTCTAGATGGCTTCTCCCTAATCAAATAGTTCATACAATTCCTAGCATTCCTAATGATTAGTTCATTACAGCAGGAGCTTAAAGGCAACCAATATAATGTTGTCAGTAAAATATTGGGAGAAATTCCCCGGATCTAGACTTCCCCGTACGTGTCCGTATCGACAAAACCAATAATCATGCATTAGAATGAGTTAAACAATGCAAGCATTGAGCAAAGAGGAAAAACCCTAACTAATGATGAAAGAAAGCATATGTCTTAATTCAAAGATGTACTCAACAAATCCATATATGAGAGCTTCAAGAGATTACATTGATTCCCCAACAAACATACAAGGTTTAGTTCACCATCGTCATGGTGAACCTAGATGAATAACAATGAAAGAATGAAAGAATAAACCCAATAAAGGTGAAGAGGTAGCCTGAGCATCCAAGATCCTCCTTCAAAGGGGTGGAAGAGAGAGTGTTTGCCTCGTTTCTGCCAAAGATACTAAACTAAAGGACGTGCAAGCCCTTATATACTAATTTAGAGTTACAAAAGATTACAAAAGCCCAAGCCCAAAGAGTACCGCTCAGCGGTATTTACCGCTCAGCGGTAGTTGCGCGTCACAATTCTTCCCCTCAGCGGCCATTTGCCCCTCAGCGTGACTCCCGCAACCTCCTGAGTGCCGCTCAGCGGTAGTTTGCCGCTGAGCGGTGCCTTCGTCTTCTCTTTTTGCACTCTTTCTTGTCTTTTCTAATGTCACTTCTCTCCTTCTTCACTCTTTGCACCAAATTCACCCTAAAACCTGCACAAAAACACTCAAATCAAGTGTAAACCTGTCCAGCTCTCTTATTTCTGAAAATAAAGATAAAAGGTGTGATTTCAAGCTAGTTTCTAAGTCTAAAGGTTGCTTTTAGTATCAATTTTAAGCATGAAAATAACAGTTTTTCAACTGTTATCACAACCCCAAACTTAGAACTTTGCTTGTCCTCAAGCAAACAAGATGTAACTCTATCTCCAACCAATTTATATGATGGTTCACTCATTCAAAATCCTCTTTTCAAGATAAGTAACAACTTCACTCAAACTTATGACCAAGAGTTCAACCAAGATGTGCACATGCTTTAGTGTTCACAAAGTCATTTAAGTTCCAACAAATGCTATTTTTCATGAATGATCAATCAATTAAACATGGATGTTCATGTGCTTATGGAATATTTCCTCACTAGGTAAAGTGTTTCACTCAACACACAAGTGTATAAGAGGTAAAGTGTTTCACTCATTCACTCCACTATCACAATGTCACATGAATCAACTTTGCCTTTCATTTTACCACAATCAAAAACATTCACAAGCATGCATCATCACAAGGACTTTTCAATGGCTTATAATGTGGCTGGGCTAACAAGAAAATTGGTTTTTCTGGATCACAAAATCCTTGAGTTAAGAGAATCATAACAACACAATTATTCTTATTCATTCCCAACTTTTGTTTGCCTTTTCATTTGCATTGAGCTTTACTTCTTTTCTTTTCTTTTCTTTTGCATATTCTTTCTTTTTAGCTCTTAGCTCAATGCTTTTCCTTTTTCATGATTTCCCAATAACCCCAAACTTGAACATTTATCAATACCACACAAGATATTCTACTTAACTCAAGGTAAAGATTTTCAATCAAGGGTTCAGTGTATATTCAAGGCTATGGGTTCAAAGGATAGAACATAAAGTGTTCTCTTTTAGTAGGCTAACTTTATGAATTTGGCCAGTAAAAAGGGTTTCAACAAACACGGCCTTTGATCATATGATGCAAAACAAGTAATTGATTCAATCATAGAAAACCTGGGCAAAGTCATTCATGCTTCCAAAGTAATAGCATTCAAACAATAACAACTCTGGAGCTCAAAACCTCACATATAAGCTCATTCACATTTGACATACACATCCTGCTTAATTTCACAATCACAATCATGATATCTTGCATTTGTTCACAAAGCTTGTGAATCACCTGTATAAGCATTTTAATGTGCACATCATCTCAACATCAATCAGTCAATAAGCATCATCAAGCATTACTTATCACATAAACACAGTTAATAGCAAACCATCACACAAACCAGGTATTCAATAGAGTACATCAAACCCTAATCTAGAAACAAAAATCAATAAGTTCAGAAAGTTTAAACCGCAAAAGCATAAAACATATGATAGCATTCATCAGTAAATGCTATCTCAGCTCCTCATCAGTCTGAGCTGTCCTCTGTATCTTCCTCCTCCTCTTCATCATCATCTTCATCAAAAGCATCCTCCTCCTCAGCTTCTTCTTCTTCCATGTCTCGAGCTGAAGATTCAGCTCCTCCAGCTCCTCCATGGAATGGTTCTTCTGGCCAAGCTACGACGTTATGGAATTCATCCATCGTCCACCTGTGTGCTGGAGGGGTATCATACATCCCCACTATCATCTCAGCCGTGGCCACCTGCCCTCTGTGGATGGACTGCAACTGAGCACCTATAAGAGACATATACATGTCCCTCATCTGGAATGGTTCTGCCTCATGTGTATCAGCATATGTCCGGCTCTGTGCTGGTCCTCTCTCTCTACGAGCCTGGCGTGGTGGAACGGGCTGAGCTGCCTCCTCACCTCCACAATACTGTCTGTAATAGGCCTCATCTATAGCTTTTCTTGGCCTCTCAAATGGTGGAACAGAAGTGTCCACCCCAGCTAGCTTGCAGAGGTGAGTGATCAAAGAAGGATGTCCCAGTGGTGCTTTGTTGTTTGAGGTGTTAGCACACACACTAATCTCATCAGCTATCACCTGCCCAATATTAACATTCAAACTTCTGATAGCACAGTAGATGAATAGTGCCCTGCTGAGAGTGATATCTGACACATGTGAGCATGGCTGAATGTTGGCATGAGAAAATGCCATCCAATACTTTGCAAGAGGAGTCAAATCTGTCCTCCTAATGTTAACCACTGCTCCAGATCTATTCCTTTGAAAGTGTCCTCCAGGTATGCACAACACTCTCTCAACATCCTCAAAGTCAGCACCTTCCTCCATGCTAAGAGCAAACTGACATTGCTCACCAGCCCACACAGTATCCAGGAAGTTATTAATGGACTCAGGATCATACCTGATGGCATGGCCTCTAACATATCCCAAATAGTTCTCAGCTGGATAGTCACCAATCTTCTTGGCATTAGTGTAGAATTCCTTAACCACAGCTATGTTGGCAGGTGCTGGATAAGTGGCTAGCTTCCCCCAGTCATTCCCTAACACTTGCTCTCCAAATTGAGGAGCAAAGTTAGGTATCATTCCGACCTTTCTCTCCATCAGAAGTCTCCTGTCCTGAACCACCCTAAAGTGCTTCTCATGTTTCCTGGAGAGGAACCTGCCATTATGTGGCTGCTCTGGTTCCTTTTCCTTCCTCTTGGTTGCCATGGTTTTCAATCTCTTTCCAGAAGAGGATGCCATTCCTGCATTCAAACACAAATCCAAAACCACAGAACATGATGTTAATCATTAGTAACATACAGGACACAACTCCTTTCGAAGCTAAACCACCGCTGAGGGCCAGAATTTCCCCTCAGCGCCACCACACCAACACGCAAAAAACCAGAAAAAGCAAATCTGGCAGAGTGCCGCTCCGCGGTAAATACCGCTCAGCGGTGACCTGCAGATTTTTGCCAAACTCGTTTTTAAACTGCCCTAACTCCACCCAAATGCAATTTTCAGTTTTCCAGTACATAATCAAGCAGTTTAATCGGTTCAAACATCAAATATATCATCAAATCATGCATAGAAATCAAAAGCCCTAAATACTCATGCTTTGACAATCACATTCAAATTCAAGAACCCTAGAATGACAAAATGCATTTTACTTACTTGGGTGGAGATGCTAGATGATATGAGAATGCTTCCAAACTATAATGCTCTCTTCCAACCCCAAACTTTGATAGCACACTAGTGAAAAAGTGAGTGGAAGAGAAATTTTTCTAAGAGGGAAGAGTAGAAAGATGTAGGAAAACCTAAAAGAGGGTATGTGGAAGTGTTTGTGCAGAGAAGGGCTTGAAAGAGTGTGAAAACGCGCAGCTTAGGGTTTAAAAATATCCCAATGGGCTCGGGTTCCGCTAAGGGGAACTTAAGCCCATCAGCGTTAGTACCGCTCAGCGGTAATTGCCGCTCAGCGGCACTTTCGTGATGTGCCCTTCTCCTTCTTTTCTTGCCCTACGTGCCTTCCTAGCATACTCCTCATGGGTTCCCTGCAATTTCATTGTTAAACATGCTTATGCAATCCCAAACAAAGATAATCAATCAACTGGGTTGCCTCCCAGGTAGCGCTTGTTTAACGTCACGAGCCTGACCCAAAATCCACCAACACCCATCAGTAGGTGTTTCACTTACCAGCACCCATCAGTAGGTGCAAAATCTTCTCAGCAACACCCATCAGTAGGTGTTACAAACCTAGTATCCTTCAGTAGATACTTAACCACCTAGCATCCTTCAGTAGATGCTATAACAACAAAATAATGTCCAGAATAATGTTCACAGTTTAAAAATTACAAAATATTAAAACAAAAGTTTGTAAATCCACTGGGTTGCCTCCCAGCAAGCGCTTTTTTAACGTCACTAGCTTGACCCAATAAAGCTCACGTTCCATCTTCTTTAAAGTTGATGTTATCCTTCCACCAACTTATCAACTGCTTCCTTAGGACTGTTTTGGATTCTCTGGAATATGGAGACTCTATCTCTATCATCTCCTTCTCTTTAAAACCTTTTACAACCCACAACTTGTTCTTGAATCTTACAGGTGTGCCAAGTTGGAGTCCTCTTTCCTTCCAGTCTCTAAGAACTTCCTTTCCTTTTCCACTTTCATCTACCTTGGGTACCTGAAAATACAAACAATGGTTATCAGAAACTTTAAAATTTTCATGTTTACCTCTAGTTATGGGTGCATCTTGAAATGCAGCTTTATAACTGGCCTCTTCCTCCTTTGCTTGTATCTCATCTTTAAACACATTCACCACCACTCTCTCCTCTCTGTCCTGGAGCACCACTATACCTTCATTAACATCTATAATAACCCTGGCCGTTTTCATAAACGGTCTTCCCAGTATGAAAGGTATCTTTTCGGTCTCCATCTTCATCACCACAAAGTCTGCCAAGAACTGAAGTTTGCCAACACAAACTACAATGTCTTCTGCAATCCCACATGGCTCCTTTGAAGATCCATCAGCCATTACCAGATTAACCTTTACAGGTTTTATTTTCACATGGCCAATTTGCTCCAATAGAGAGTAAGGCATCAAGTTAACACTTGAGCCTAAGTCAAGGAGAGCTTTCTTCACCTTTTTCTTCCCTATAGTGCAAGGGATAGAAAAACTACCTGGATCAGCAGCTTTTGGTGGGAATGATTCTTTCTTAACAGTTACACACTTTTCATCATCATCATCTCTACGTTTTCTTTTTGTAGAGGTTCCCTCATCAGATTTTGTGTACACTGCTATTTTCTGTAAGATTTGTTCCCAAGGAGCTTCATTATCAACCATTCTGAATAAGTCTGTGAAATCCATTGGTTTCTCCTGATTTGTTAGAAAAGGAAAAGTATCCTTTCTTTCTTCTTCTCTTCTCTCTTCTGTTTCATCTTCTTCTGACTCAATACTCTCTTCATTTACACTCTTGACCACTTTGCATTCTTCTCTAGGGTTAACCTCAGTATTAGCCCCAAAGTTTCTGTGTGGTCTTTCTTCCAACTGCTTAGTGATCTGACCCATCTGAATCTCCAAGTTCTTTATAGCAGCTTCAGTGCTCTTTTGGGAGGATTCAGTTTTCTGAATAAATTGTTGAAGAGTTTCTTCCAACCTTGTAGATCTTTCATTGAGCATAGAAATTTGTTGCCACATGGTTGGTTGCTGCTGCTGTTGCTTATTAAATTGATTAGCCTGCCCAGTTTGTCCTTGGCCAATACTTGGATGTGGTTTCCAACCCTGATTATAATTACCTTGACGGTATGGAAACTGATTAGCCATGAAGTTAACATCCTCCACGGCTTCCACAGGAAAAGCACATTGGCCATTGATGTGATCTCCTCCACATAGTTCGCACAACTGGGTTTGTACCTGTGCAGCAGATTTTAACTCTTTTGGTAATGAAGCAAGAGTTTTGGTCAGAGTCTCCAGCTGTTGAGTCAGAATTTTATTTTGGGCTAGCAGAGCATCATGGGTTTGTAATTGAAGAACCCCTTTCTGTTGCATAGGAGCGCCTCTTTCATTGTGAAGCTCATTATCACTTGTAGCCATATTTTCAATAATCTCAGTGGCTTCCTCTGGAGTCTTCCATTTGATATTGCCCCCAGCTGAGGCATCTAGCATCATCTTGGTTTGTGAACCAAGCCCTCCAAGGAAAGTTAGGACTACTTCTTGATCCTCAAAGCCATGCGTGGGAGTTTTACGTAATAAGCTTTTGTACCTGTCCCATGCATGTCCCAGTGATTCCTCCATGCCCTGCTTGAATGAAGATATCTCTTGCTTGCCTTTAGTTACTTTAGATTGTGGGAAGTATTTGTTTAGAAACTTTGTAACCACTGCTTCCCACTCTGTGAAACTTTCTTCTGGAAAAGAGTTTAACCAAAGCTTAGCATTGCCTCCCAAGGAGAAAGGAAACAAACTAAGTTTGATTGCTTCGTCTGGCACCCCATTAATTTTGACCGTGTTGCAGATCTCATTAAAGGTAGTAAGGTGCTCATATGGGCTTTCATGTGATAACCCATTAAATTGATTACTCTTCACCAGTTGAATCAGTGCTGGTTTGACCTCCATGTTGGCTGCATTGACTCTAGGTCTAGCTATGCTGTTGAAGTGCTGAGGTCCAGCAAGATTAGTGTAATCTGCAAGAGTTCTTCTAACATTATTGCCCTCCATACTTCCTGTGCTATGAACAGAACCTTGTGGTGATGTTTGCAAGAGAGTTTCAGGAGAAGGGAAAAGTTCTCTAGACGTTCTGATTCTTCTCCTCCTTCTACTCTCTTCTAGACCTTCAAGAAGTGGTTCTGTTGTTTTCTTACTTCTAGTGCGAATTGCTTCCTGCATGCACAAGAAAACAAAACCCTAGAAAATATTTGTTAGCACAAAAAGATATAAGAGAAGATATATATTCAAAAGATAGAAAGATAAAAGATTCAGAAGATAGAAAGATAAAATAAAATCTAACCTAATAAAATCTAATCCTAAAAGATAAAATAAAATAAAATTAAAAAAAATAAAATAAAATCTAAACTAACTAAATAAAATAAAATCTAATCTAAAAAGATAAAAAGATAAGAAAAATAAAATCTAATAAAATCTAACCTAAAAAATAAAATCTAAAAAGATAAAACAGAATCTAATCTAACCTAAAAATATAAAATAAAATCTAATCTAATCTAAAAAAAATATAAAATAAAATCTAATCTAATCTAAAAAGATAAAAAGATAAAATAAAATGAAAACAGAAAAAAATAAAAACAGAAATTCAAAATTAAAGTCAAAGATAATCAATAATCACACAAATTAACCAGTTAAACCACGAGTCCCCGGCAACGGCGCCAAAAACTTGATGACCCAAACTTATTAGCCGTTGCTAGGACTCGGGTTCAATCCCCAAATCCCCGGCAACGGCGCCAAAAGCTTGATGGACAAATTTGTAAGCACCAAAATATGATGTCACAAACTTGTTTCACAATCGGCAAGTATGACCGAATCGTTCAAGTAATAAAACTTGGTAAGACCAAGTATCGTTCTTCCCAAAGGACTCACGGCCTAGTTTAGTTATGTGATTTGTTGATTAGCTAGGACTTAGAAACGAAATATTCAAAGTTTAATATGCAAGACAGAAAATAAACATGTATGCATGAATTGATCAATGGCAAAGACAAAAGATAAACACTTCCAATGAATTATATAAATGAATATGTTGTTGGGGTTCAATTTCATCTCATCCACTCTCATATATTTTAGGAATTCAACATTCAAATCATCATTGTTAATGCCACTCTCTAATGTACCATTCTAGATGGCTTCTCCCTAATCAAATAGTTCATACAATTCCTAGCATTCCTAATGATTAGTTCATTACAGCAGGAGCTTAAAGGCAACCAATATAATGTTGTCAGTAAAATATTGGGAGAAATTCCCCGGATCTAGACTTCCCCGTACGTGTCCGTATCGACAAAACCAATAATCATGCATTAGAATGAGTTAAACAATGCAAGCATTGAGCAAAGAGGAAAAACCCTAACTAATGATGAAAGAAAGCATATGTCTTAATTCAAAGATGTACTCAACAAATCCATATATGAGAGCTTCAAGAGATTACATTGATTCCCCAACAAACATACAAGGTTTAGTTCACCATCGTCATGGTGAACCTAGATGAATAACAATGAAAGAATGAAAGAATAAACCCAATAAAGGTGAAGAGGTAGCCTGAGCATCCAAGATCCTCCTTCAAAGGGGTGGAAGAGAGAGTGTTTGCCTCGTTTCTGCCAAAGATACTAAACTAAAGGACGTGCAAGCCCTTATATACTAATTTAGAGTTACAAAAGATTACAAAAGCCCAAGCCCAAAGAGTACCGCTCAGCGGTATTTACCGCTCAGCGGTAGTTGCGCGTCACAATTCTTCCCCTCAGCGGCCATTTGCCCCTCAGCGTGACTCCCGCAACCTCCTGAGTGCCGCTCAGCGGTAGTTTGCCGCTGAGCGGTGCCTTCGTCTTCTCTTTTTGCACTCTTTCTTGTCTTTTCTAATGTCACTTCTCTCCTTCTTCACTCTTTGCACCAAATTCACCCTAAAACCTGCACAAAAACACTCAAATCAAGTGTAAACCTGTCCAGCTCTCTTATTTCTGAAAATAAAGATAAAAGGTGTGATTTCAAGCTAGTTTCTAAGTCTAAAGGTTGCTTTTAGTATCAATTTTAAGCATGAAAATAACAGTTTTTCAACTGTTATCAGAGTGCTTTATGGAAATCTTCAAGAAATTGGAGATTAAAGTTCCTATGATTGAGACACTGCAACAAGTTCCTGGTTTGATCAAATTTCTGAAGAAGTTCAGTAGGAAGAAGAAAAAGAAGATGGAACATGAGCTTTATTGGGTCAAGCTAATGACGTTAAAAGAGCGCTTGCTGGGAGGCAACCCAGTTGATTTACAAACTTTTGATTTTGATTTTGGTTTTGTAACTTTTAATTTGTGGACATTATTTTGTAAATATTTTGTTGGATACAGCATCTACTGAAGGATGCTAGGTGGTTAAGTATCTACTGAAGGATACTAAGTTTGTAACACCTACTGATGGGTGTTGGTAAGAAGATTTTGCACCTATTGATGGGTGCTGGTAAGTTTGAAACACCTACTGATGGGTGTTGGTGGATTTTGGGTCAGGCTCGTGACGTTAAACAAGCGCTACCTGGGAGGCAACCCAGTTGATTGATTGTTTTCTGTTTGTTTATTGTAGTTAGGGTTTGCATAAGCATTTTTAACATTGAATTGCAGGGAACCAGTGAGGGGTATGTCTAGGAGGCACGTAGGTCGAGAAAAGAAGGAGAGGAGCACTTCACGAAAGTGCCGCTGAGCGGCAACTTACCGCTGAGCGGTACTCTCGCAGATGGGCTTAAGTTCCCCTTAGCGGGACCCGAGCCCATTAGGGTATTTTTATACCCTAAGCTGCGCAATTTCTCATTCTTTCAAGCTCTTATCTGCACAAACACTTCCACATACCTTCTCCTAGGTTTTCCAAATCTTTTCACTCTTCTCTCTTAAGAAAATATCTCTTCCACTCACTTTTTCACTAGTGTGCCATCAAAGTTTGGGGTTGGAAGAGAGTATTCTAGCTTGGAAGCATTCTCATTGCATCTAGTATCTCCACCCAAGTAAGTAAAATGCATTTTGTTCATTCTAGGGTTCTTGAATTTGAATGTGATTGTCAAAGCATGAATATTTAGGGGTTTTGATTTCTATGCATGATTTGATGATATATTTGATGTTTGAACCGATTAAACTGCATGATTATGAACTGGAAAACTGAAAATTGCATTTGGGTGGAGTTAGGAAAACTTTAAAACAGGTTTTTCAAAAATCTGCAGAGTTACCGCTGAGGGGTAAACTGTCGCTGAGCGGCACTCTGCCAGATTTGATTTTTTTGGTTTGTTGCGTGTTGGAATGTGGCACTAGTGGCGCTGAGGGGAAATTCTGGCCCTCAGCGGTGGTTTAGCTTCGAAAGGAGTTGTGTTCTGTGTTTACTAATGATTAACATCATGTTCTGTGGTTTTGTAATTGTGTTTGAATGAAGGAATGGCATCCTCTTCAGGAAAGAGATTGAAAACCATGGCAACCAAGAGAAAGGAAAAGGAACCAGAGCAACCCCATAATAGCAGGTTCCTCTCTAGGAAACATGAGAAACACTTTAGGGTGGTTCAGGACAGGAGACTTCTGATGGAGAGAAAGGTTGGAATGATACCTAACTTTGCTCCTCAATTTGGAGAGCAAGTGTTAGGGAATGATTGGGGAAAGCTAGCCACTTATCCTGCACCTGCCAACATAGCTGTGGTAAAGGAATTTTACACCAATGCAAAGAAGATTGGTGATTATCCAGCTGAGAATTATTTGGGCTATGTCAGAGGCCATGCTATCAGGTATGATCCTGATTCTATCAACAACTTCCTGGATACTGTGTGGGCTGGTGAGCAATGCCAGTTTGCTCTTTGCATGGAGGAAGGTGCTGATTTTGAGGATGTGGAGAGAGTGCTGTGTATACCTGGAGGACACTTCCAAAGGAATAGATCTGGCTCAGTGGTTAACATTAGGATGACAGATTTGACTCCTCTTGCAAAGTATTGGATGGCATTTTCTCATGCCAACATTCAGCCATGTTCACATGTGTCAGATATCACTCTCAGCAGGGCACTATTCATCTACTGTGCTATCAGAAACTTGAATGTTAATATTGGGCAGGTGATAGCTGATGAAATTAGTGTATGTGCTAACACCTCAAACAACAAAGCACCGCTAGGACATCCTTCTTTGATCACTCACCTTTGCAAGCTAGCTGGGGTGGACACTTCTGTTCCACCATTTGAGAGGCCAAGAAAAGCTATTGATGAGGCTTATTACAGACAGTACTGTGGAGGTGAGGATGCAGCTCAGCCAGTTCCACCACGCCAGGCTCGTAGAGAGAGAGGGCCAGCACAGAGCAGGACATCTGCTGATACACATGAAGCAGAACCATTCCAGATGAGGGACATGTATATGTATCTTATAGGTGCTCAGTTGCAGTCCATTCACAGAGGGCAGGTGGCCACTGCTGAGATGATAGTGGGGATGTATGACACACCTCCAGCCCACAGGTGGACAATGGATGAATTCCATAATGTAGTAGCTTGGCCAGAAGAACCATTGCATGGAGGAGGAGCTGAAGCAGCTGAAGCTTCAGCTAGAGACATGGAAGAAGATGAAGCTGATGAGGAGGATGCATTTGAAGATGATGATGATGAAGAGGAAGAGGAAGATACAGAGGACAGCTCAGATTGATGAGGAGCGGAGATAGCATTTACTGATGAATGCTATCATATGATGATGCTTTTGTGGTTTAAGTTTTCTGAACTTATTTGTTTTTGTTTTTAGATTAGGGTTGATGTACTCTATTGAACACCTGGTTTCTTATGATGGTTTGCTATTAACTGTGATTGTTTGATAAGTAATGCTTGAATGATGCTTATGATTAATTGATGTTGAGATGATGTGCACATTAAAATGCTTATACAGGTGATTCACAAGTTTTGTGAACAAATGCATGATATCATGATTGTGATTGTGAAATTAAGCAGGATGTGTATGTCAAATGTGAATGAGCTTATATGTGAGGTTTTGAGCTCCAGAGTTGTTATTGTTGAATGTTATTACTTTTGAAGCATGAATGACTTTGCCCAGGTTTTCTATGATTGAATCAATTGCTTGTTTTGCATCATGTGATCAAGGCCGTTTGTTGGAACCCTTTTTATTGGCCAAATTCATAAAGTTAGCCCACTAAAAGAGAACATTGTGTGTTCTATCCTTTGAACCCGTAGCCTTGAACATACACTGAAAACCCTTGATTGAAAATCTTTACCTTGAGTTAAGTAGAAGATCTTGTGTGGTATTGTTAAATGTTCAAGTTTGGGGTTGTTGGGAAAACATGAAAAAGGAAAAGCATTGAGCTAAGAGCTAAAAAGTAAGAATATGCAAAGAAACAGAAAAGAAAAGAAAAAGAAGTAAAGCTCAATGTAAATGCAAATGCAAAAGAAAGTTGGGAATGAATAAGAAAAATTGTGTTGTTATGATTCTCTTAACTCAAGGATTTTGTGATCCAGAAAAACCAATTTTCTTGTTAGCCCAGCCACATTATAAGCCATTGAAAAGTCCTTGTGATGATGCATGTTTGTGAATGTTTTTGATTGTGGTAAAATGAAAGGCAAAGTTGATTCATGTGACATTGTGATAGTGGAGTGAATGAGTGAAACACTTTACCTCTTATACACTTGTGTGTTGAGTGAAACACTTTACCTAGTGAGGAAATATTCCTTAAGCACATGAACATCCATGCTTAATTGATTGATCATTCATGAAAAATAGCATTTGTTGGAATTTAAATGACTTTGTGAACACTAAAGCATGTGCACATCTTGGTTGAACTCTTGGTCATAAGTTTGAGTGAAGTTATTACTTATCTTGAAAACGAGAATTTTTGAATGAGTAAACCATCATATGAATTGGTTGGAGATTGAGTTACATTTTGTTTGCTTGAGGACAAGCAAAGTTCTAAGTTTGGGGTTGTGATAACAGTTGAAAAACTGTTATTTTCATGCTTAAAATTGACACTAAAAGCAACCTTTAGACTTAGAAACTAGCTTGAAATCATGCTTTTATTCATATTTTCAGAAATAAGAGAGTTGGACAGGTTTATGCTTGATTTAAGTGTTTTTGTGCAGGTTTTAAGGTGAATTTAGTGAAAGAAGTGAAGAAGGAGAGAGATGGAATCAGAAAAGAAATCAAAGAGTGCAAAAGGAGAAGCTGAAAGCACCGCTCAGCGGCATTTTACCGCTGAGCGGCACTCAAGAGGTCACGGGAGGTCCGCTGAGGGGCAAAATGGCCGCTGAGGGGAAGAAAAGAGACGCGCAGTCACCGCTGAGCGGTATTTACCGCTGAGCGCCATTCTTAATGGGCTTGGACTTGTTTTCTGGCACTTTTATGGGCTTGGGCTTAGATCTTTTGTAATTTTAGAATAGTATATAAGCTTTAGGACGTCCTAGAGTTTGGATCTTTGGCAGAAACGAGGCAAACACTCTCTCTTCCACCCCTTTGAAGGAGGATCTTGGATGCTCAGGCTACCTCTTCACCTTTTTAGGGTTTATTCTTTCATTCTTTCATTGTTATTCATCTAGGTTCACCATGAATATGGTGAACTAAACCTTGTATGTTTGTTGGGGAATCAATGTAATCTCTTGAAGCTCTTATATATGGAATTTATGCTTGCATCTTAATCTAAGATTTATGCTTTCTTTCATCATTAGTTAGGGTTTTTCCTCTTTGCTTAATGCTTGCATAGTTTAACTCATTCGATGCATGATTATTGGTTTTGTCGATACGGGCACGTACGGGGAAGTCTAGATCCGGGGAATTTCTCCCAATATTATGTTGGTTGTCGTTAAGCTCCTGCACTTATGAACTGATCATTAGGAATGCTAGGAATTGTATGAACTCGTGATTAGGGAGAAGCCATCTAGAATGGTACTTTAGAGAGTGGCATTAACAATGATGATTTGAATGTTGAATTCCTAAAATATATGAGAGTGGATAAGATGAAATTGACCCCCAACAACATATTCATTCATATATTTCATTGAAAGTGTTTATCTTTTTCTTTTGCCATTGATCAAAAACTCATGCATACATGTTTATTTTCTGTCTTGCATAGTAAACTCCGAATATTTCGTTCTTAAAACTTAGCTAATCAACAAATCACATAACTAAACTAGGCCGTGAGTCCTTTGGGAGAACGATACTTGGTCTTACCAAGTTTATTACTTGAACGATTCGGTCATACTTGCCGATTGTGAAACAAGTTTGTGACATCATATTTTGGTGCTCATAAATTTGTCCATCAGCTACCCCCCGTTCGCGGCCATCGCTGCCTCCGATGCGACATTGTCGCGTCCTACAACTGGACCAGAGACATCATCGGCGGCAAATGCTAATGTCGGAAACGCCTTCGCTGCTCACAGGTCTCCTCACGGGTCTCCCTTTCACGCTTGGGATAGAAACGCCGCCACCGGCACCCCCCCTTGTTCGACCCTAACTCACGCTGGCGCAACTCCCAACCACCGTCGCCGGTGTGGGCAGATGATTGTTCTACATATTTCCTTTATCTCTGTGTTTAGGTTTTCCTCTTTAGGAGATTTGAATCTGTTTTGGTGTTGTTTGTTGCCATAGCAATGAAGACAGATTTTGATTTTTTTTTGCAGTTAATGGTGTAGTCAATGATGGATGACGGGTGAAGATAGGTGGTGGCCGTGAGGTGTTGGTAGTGACCGGTGAATATGGATGATGGTTGATGATTGGATGGGGGAATGAGGTTTGGTTGAGTAAATGGAGGAATAGGAAGTTCGCGTGTGTGCCCGTGATGATGGGTGGGAGTTGCAGCAGGGAATGAAGGTGATCACGGGTATTGGAAATCAAGTGTTGGAGGTGAAGATTGATGATGTTTGGTAATAATGAGCATATACAAATATCAAACAGAGATATGTTCATGGGCAAATAACCAACTCAGTAGAACATGTTGTTTAAGGTATTACTTACCTCTCGAAGATCTGTTTGCTATTGCCAACCTTGCGTCTCCCTCTCCTTTGGCTGGCGTCTGTCTTTTTCTACAGGTGAAAATGGTGAATGCTCTCAGGGAGACTCGATGATGATCGAAGATGAAGGTCCGAGAGACAGTGTCCAATCCTCCTTTGCTTTTCTCTCCCAAAACCAGAATCATAATCCCTTCCCTCTACCCTCTCTGTGCTTGCTTTTGTGCAATTCCCTGCGCCAAAGTGTATTGTACTGATTTTGTAAGCACCCAAATCGCGTCTGCCACCCTGCTCTCCTCCAAAACGTCTCTGCCACCACCTTGGCTCTCTGCAGAAACGGTTTCTGCCCCCCTCTTCCAAGCACACACACGTACAGTGTTCCGTCCAAACCAAACATTCTTTTCTCCTTTTTTTTAAAGTTATATCATATTAAAACAAAATAAAATAAAAAGGGTAAAACTAAAAAATAAAAAGTAATAAAAGTGGAGAATGAAATAAAAATAAAAATAAAAATAAAAATAAAAAAATAAAAATAACATATATATAAATAAAGATGGAATAAACCAAATAATAAATAAAAAAAATAAATGGCAATAAAAAAATAAAATAAAATAAAAAGGATAAAAAATGAAAATAAAAACAAAAACAACAATATAAATAAAAATAAATAAATAATGAAACCTAGGAGAATAGACTACAGTAAAAATCCAAAAACGGGCCGGACGAAATTTGGTATTGACATATACGATTCGGTACACTTGCTGAGTGTTAACAATTTCGTGCTTTCCTTTTATTTTTGTTTTTTGTGTTGAGATTGTTATGTGATTTTGATGTCTGTAGTGGTTTTGTTTAGAAAATGATTTGGATTTTGTATCTCTACAATTTTATAGTTCATTTTGGAATTAAATGACTCTGTATTGAGCATTATTTTTCGAGATGTCTTCTCGAGTCAGAGTTGAGTCCAATGTATAAAGATTCATCCAAATTTGTGTTTCTATTCTATTCTTTTTTATTGTATATCACATTTAGATTTGCATTGATTAAGAATGAGTGGAAATTATCATTGTAAGTTCTGAAACATGAACTATAAGACCCTGTGATGGGCTTACTTTAGTTAGAATGTCTTTCTGAGTGTAATTGAAACTTTATCCTCAATCATTTGCACATTTAAATTTTGTTCTATGCTTTCTTGACTTTGTTTGTGAATTTTAGATTGATAAATATGCTAATGAACATTGATTGGACATATGAGTGGAAAGAGGCAATTCAAACTTCTGAAATATGAACTAGAATACCCTGGATTGGGATTCACATTATTAGGATGTCTTCCTGAGAACTCTAAGCACTCTTTTATTCAATCCAATGTGCATTTCACCTATGAATTCAATTCTGCTTTGAGATTTTTAATTGTTTTGATAGTAATAGACTTTGATTTTGTTTTGCTTTCTTAGGCTTGTAATTAGTTGATTTGTGCATGTTATATTTTCTGATTTGGTGTTGTTTTAAATCTGTATATTTCATTTAGTTATTGATTTCAGTTTTAGTTGATAATACTTTTTACTCTGATTCTTTGATTTTTTTTCTTCCTGTGAATAAAGATTAGGTTCAATAGCTCTACCATTTACTAGTACTTGTTCACTCCTAACATCACCCTAAGCTAACATTATTAAGGTGATCATTGAAAAAGAGAAGACAAAACACGAAAAAGACAACACAAAAGTAAGGGTAAGCTAATATACCAAAAAATATAGTTATAATTAAACTGTAAATACCACACACCACAAATGAATCAAGCAATCCTAAGCATACAATTCTAGACTCACTATCCGGATAAGGTATGAATGTCGAGCTATGGCAGGTCATGCACTTGTGGTGGCCTCTACTGTTTTGCAGAGTCATTGTCAATGGGTTTCACCCTACCACACTCACAAGGTTAGTCTATTAAACAACGTCTTAGGCCAAGGTAAAGCTTCTAGACTAGGACATCCTGCTACTCTCACCACATGCCTCATCCATCTCTACTTGAAAATGGATGACCACTAGAGTGTTAGGATAACCCCAAGACTAAGCTTCCTACATTCATACCAACAACACTTTGATACAACCATTAAGAATCTTCCTTATAACTCTTACAAACCTCTCTTACAAACCTCAAATGCATACCATCATATATTTCAAATCACTTCACTGAACATAAAAGTAATAGTCATACCAATTACTTCCAAACGTATAAGAGAAATACAAATAAAACCAAATCACACTCATTCTCAACACAAACTCATATTTAATAAACAACATACATGTTCCCCATCATGTTATTAACCAATCATTATTTCATCACTCACAAAATCACACACATTAAACACATCATAAAAGACATGGGTAAACTTTTTACTTAACCACCAGATTTGCTCGCTCAGCTAAAAGTGTTTGATAACTCACTCACTCAGCCACTAGATCTGCTTGCTCAGCGAAAGCCCATTCGCTCAACCACCAGATTTACTCGCTCAACTAAAAGAGTTAGGCAACACACTCGCAATCTGTTCGTTCAACAAAAAAAACCATTGGAACTTACAAATTTAAAATCTCCTAAAAGTCGCCTAACGAACCAAAAAACAAAGGGCTTTGCTCGCCCAACGACCATACTCACCCAGCGAGTTTGGAGAACAAACGTTATGTAGAATCTGGACCTAACAACCTCAAATTTTCTTGCTTCAACCAAACCTTCAATGCATATATGACCCAAATTGTTATTCTAGGCCCTAGATGTAACTCACCAACATATTTATGATTCAACTTAGGCAACACTATGATTATTTCACCATAATTTAGACTTACCAACCAAAAATCAATATTTAAAAGCTCACACTCAATTCTACCCATTTATAATCACATTTTGGTAAACTAAGTGTTCAAATAAGTTCTAAATGAACTAAAAACAAACCTTAAACCTAAAGATTTCACCTATCAAACACCCTCTACACCAAAACTAGTCTATAACTCTACCTAGTAATTATGTTTGGTTGAGTTTGAGATGTATACTTAGTTGGATTTGTTATAAATTGAGATGAATGTACCACTCTCATAAAACAAATATTAGCTTACCTTCCCTTTTTAGAAGACTAAATCATTCTAGAGAACCTTGTACCACTCTTATAGCTCAAAGAGCTCTATCTGCACCTATAGACAACAAAAATACGATCAGGATACACCGTTAGAACCATTGATCAGTAAAGAACTTAAAAGAAAACTCAAACAATACATGTGGAACAACAAAACCCCATATGCATTGGAAAACATGAAACTAGAGAAAAGAGTAAAAAACTAACTTACTCTATTTGAGAAACTGATAGAGTAGAGTTAAGATCTCACCGCGAGGATTACACACACGGTCTTCAATTTTCAAACAGATGAACAAGGTGTCAGAACCCTTAGAAAGAGGGTATATGAACAAGTGTGATGGAATCTTTCCTAACGTACCTTCTTTAGTGTTCTCTTTTTGTACTTTTACATTTTATTGTATACGTGTATCAGCTTGTAAGGAGCATGGATTACTATAAATACCCAGCTCCTCTCTTTGTAATGGACACTTTTGAGATGAATGAGAATTATATTTCTGAAACCAGAATAATTGTCCTTGAAAGTCAGGCTAGAGAGTCCAAAGACTCCCTCTAGTCACCTTTCGTGCACACACCTCCATTTCTCATTTTCCATTAGCTTTTCACTGTGCTTCCATTAATTGCTTTCCTCCACGACGCTCTCCTTCATTAATTTCCCTTCATCAGCCACATCTTTCTCTCAAATCCGCATCATCAACATCCACGTCTTCATTCTCTCGAGGCTTCATTTCGCTCAAGCCTCTTCTCGCTTCTCCATACTCCAAATCAGGTTATCTTCTTCACAGAGCTACATTTTCTCCTTCCAGTCCTTCCTCGTTTTAGCTATTTCGGCCATAGTACATCATCTTCACCGTTCCTTCGAATTCCACCGATTAAAACCTTGTTTCATCGATTAATTCCATTTTCCACTGATTCAACTTTGATTTTCATCGATCAATCGGTCCATAAGAGGATTCCTTCTTTTCATAGGGTTTCTATTGGTTTTCGTCAAGCTAGCTCTTGTTCTAGCTTTCTTCTTAATTTCCGCTGTGTCTTTTCTTACTAGAGGAAGCTTCGAGAACCTTAAGCACGTTCGCGTCGCGCCTACGATCATCTTCTCGGAGCCGCTCGTCCATCAAAGTGATCCATAGAAAAATGACGTGTTTTAAAATAATGAAACTAGTTTATGATCAAACCATTTATATTAAAACTTTTTAAAATATCATTTTCTAAGTCTTTAACAAAAACCTAAATTTTAAAATATGAAAATTTCAAAATTTTCTTTTAAATGAATTTCAAAAATTTTAATTATAAATAATTCTATTTAATTTTAAAATTTCCATCTTTTTGAAAATTCTTTACTCAAACAATCCATTTTCATAAAATATTTTTATTTATTTTTATTTTTTTCTTAAATTATTATCTTTATATCTTAACTTTTTTTTTAAATTACCCTTACTATTAAGAACTGGATTTTTTTTTTAATTTGAGTTTTAAATAAAAGTGGAACTTTATTTTTTAACTAAAATTATAATATCTTCCCTTTCTAGAAGACTAAATCATTCTAGAGAACCCTATATTACTCTTATAGCTCAAAGAGCTCTATCTGCAACTATAAACAACAAAAATATGATCAGGATATACCATTAGAACCATTGATCAGTAAAGAACTTAAAAGAAAACTCAAACAATACATATGACACAGCAAAACCCCATATGCATTGGAAAACATGAAACTAGAGAAAAGAGTAAAAAACTAAATTACTTTATTTGAGAAACTGATCGAATAAAGTTGAAGATATCACCGCGAGGATTACACAAACGGTCTTCCATTTTCAAATCGATGAACAAGGTGTCAGAACCCTTAGAAAGAGAGTAGATGAACAAGTGATTTAAAAAAAAATAACATGTTTTAAAATAATGAAACTAGTTTATGATCAGACCATTTATATTAAAAGTTTCTAATATTAGAACAATCAAATCTTACTAATTTTAAACTACTATATATTATTTTTAAAATATCATTTTCTAGGTCTTTAAAAAAACATAAATTTTAAAATATGAAAATTTCAAACGTTTCTTTTAAATGAATTTCAAACTTTTTGATTATAAATAATTCGATTCAATTTTAAAATTTCAATCTTTTTGAAAATTCTTTATTCAAACAATCCATTTTCATAAAATATTTTAATTTATTCTTAATTTTTCTTAAATTATTATCTTTATATCTTAAGTTTTTTTTAAATTACCCTTACTATTAAGAACTGGATTTTTTTTTATTTGAGTTTTACGTGGGACTTTAATTTTTAACTAAAATTATAATAACCAAGGATTGAATGGCGGGAAGAGAAAAAACCAGTAATATCCCTTCCATCCACGTATGTGAAGGGAACACCCAAAACGTAGTTTGCTGCAAACCCATTTATCATGTTTTTATTGTTATTATTACTCTCTTTTCTTATCCTCTCAATTCCAAATGGATGAGCTGCAGTCATGAACGCTGTTCTTTTACAATCCCCACTTTCACCTTTCCAACGCGCCGCCACCACCAACGCTGAACCCCGCGACCAGAAGCTTCTCTCGCTCTTACGCGACCGAAAAACGGAAGAAGCCTGGCACGCCTATGCCCACTCCACGCACCTCCCCAACCCCACCTGTCTCAGTCGCTTGGTCTGTCAGCTATCTTACCAGAACACTCTCTCCTCTCTCACGCGCGCCCAGTCTATCGTCACGCGCCTTCGCAATGAGCGCCAGCTCCACCGCCTCGATGCCAACTGCCTTGGCCTCCTCGCCGTCGCCGCCACCAAGGCCGGGCACACGCTCTACGCCGCCTCCGTGCTCCGCTCCATGATCCGTTCCGGCTACCTCCCTCACGTCAAGGCCTGGACCGCCGTCGTTGCCCGCCTCTCCTCCGCCCCTGATGACGGCCCCGTCGAGGCCCTCAAGCTCTTCCGCTCCGTCACGCGCCGCCTCCGGAAGCTCCCAGACAAAGACATGGCTGCCGCGTCGCGCCCTGACACGACGGCTATCAACGCCGTGCTCAACGCATGCGCGAACCTCGGCGATGCGAAGGCGTTCTTGCAGGTGTTCGATGAAATGCCACAGTTCGATGTTGCGCCTGATGCGCTGAGTTATAATACTATGATGAAGCTGTGTTGCAAGATTGGTAGAAAGGACTTGCTTTTGTTTGTTTTGGAGAGGGTTCTTCAGCTGGGGATTCCTTTTTGTGTGACCTCTTTGCAGTCCCTCGTTTCTGCTTATGTTGAGTTTGGTGATTTGGAAACTGCGGAGAAGTTGGTTCAGGCAATGAGGGAACAGAGGAGAGATATTTGTCGGGTGCTTAGGGAGTGTAGTAATTTAGAGTATTTGAGTGGAAATGAAAGTGATTACGATAATAGTAATAATGATGAGGATGAGGATTGTGTTTTTGAGAAATTGCTTCCAAATTTGGTGGATCAGAGTGGCCATGAAGCTGAGCCACCCTTGTTGCCTAAAGGGTATGCTCCAAACACTAGGACTTACACCACTCTAATGAAGGGTTATATGAATGCAGGGCGTGTGAGTGACACGGTGAGGATGCTTGAGGCTATGCGGCGACAGGATGATAAGGGTAGTCACCCTGACCACGTTTCCTACACCACTGTGGTTTCAGCTTTTGTGAAGGTAGGTTCCATGGACCGTGCTCGTGAGGTTCTTGCTGAGATGACAAGGATTGGTGTGCCGGCGAACTTGATAACTTACAATATTCTCCTCAAGGGTTACTGCAAACAGCTGCAGATTAATAAGGCAAAGGAATTGCTTAAGGAGATGGTTGATGATGCAGGGATTCAGCCTGATGTGGTGTCCTATAATATTCTCATCGATGGGTGTATACTGGTGGATGACAGTGCTGGGGCTCTTTCCTTCTTCAATGAGATGAGGGCAAGGGGAATAGCTCCCACCAAGATTAGTTACACTACTTTGATGAAGGCGTTTGCGTACTCGGGTCAGCCGAAGCTCGCTCACAAGGTGTTTAATGAGATGGACAATGACCCTCGGGTGAAGGTGGATTTGATCGCGTGGAACATGCTGGTGGAAGGTTATTGCAGGTTGGGGTTGGTGGAAGAGGCGAAGAAAGTGGTTCAGAAGATGAAGGAGAGTGGAGTTCACCCCGATTCCAGCACTTATGGCAGTTTAGCCAATGGAATTGCACTGGCAAGGAAACCCGGAGAGGCTCTTCTGCTTTGGAATGAAGTGAAGGAGAGGTGTGAGATGAGAAAGGAAGGGGAGAAGTCTGATTCTTCTGTTCCTCCATTGAAGCCAGATGGAGGGCTTTTGGATACTCTGGCTGATATCTGTGTGAGGGCTGCTTTCTTTAGGAAGGCTTTGGAAATCGTGGCTTGTATGGAGGAGAATGGGATAGCTCCCAACAAGACCAAGTTTACTAGAATCTATGTGGAAATGCATTCAAGAATGTTTACTAGTAAGCATGCTTCAAGGGCTAGACAAGACAGAAGAATTGAGAGGAAAAGAGCTGCTGAGGCGTTTAAGTTTTGGCTGGGTTTGCCTAATTCCTATTATGATGGAAGTGAGTGGCGGTTAGAACCTATGGAAGGGTATGGCACCACCTCCGATTCGGTTTAGTTGCTTCCCTTACATACACGTCAAAACGTGGAGAAATCTACAGTGTAGAAATCAATGTAACTTAAAAAAGGTGGTTATTTTGTAATCTACTGTGTAAATTTTGTCACTAAAACAGATTTTCCAGTGAAGAACGGAGATGATTATTTTTAACACTTGACTCTTCATTCATTCTTTAATTTAAATTTTTATTTTAAAATTTTAAAAAGTTATTAACTTAGATAAATATATATTATATTTAAAGATAAATATGTGTTAATGTTTATCAATATTCTTTGTTATTATTTATCAAAAAAGTTTGCTAATATTTGTCAAGTTTGTTTGCTAATTTATTCAAAATTGTACAGAATATCATCGAATGCAAAGTTATATTTTCAGTTTGTCTTACAGTTCTAGTCAGTCATTTAGTCAAGCCACAGAAAAAAGGTCATGATGCTTGGCCCATAAATTCTGTATTGCAGGAACTATCTAGGTTGAGTGTAGCCGCAAATCCTTTTTGTCATTTAAGGTTCTCTCCCAACTCATTCACATAGTATCATGGTTTTTAATATGTAGGTTTTCTCACCACTCATTCTCAGCATAAGTTCCAAAATTTTAAAGTCGGTTGACTCCACTGCCATCTCCCTGAAGAACAGGTGATGTTTGTAACATTCATTATTGATTTACAAATATACCTGTCTATTTCTCTGTTTATCTTGTTCTTGGCGAATGAGTGATTTACAAAAATGTTTCTACCTATTTCTGTGTGTTTTTTTCTAGTTCTTGATGTGTGAGTAATTTACAAATGTTTTAGCCTATTTCTTTGTTATCTTGTTCTTTGTGAATAAGTTATTTGTTGGAGCAGTAAGTGGAATCATCATCCTCTGCAAACTTTGAGTTGTAGACAACATGCATGACTGACTTTCTTGCATGGGGTTCATCTAAGTTTTTAATTCTACATAACTGTTAGTGCCCGTTCTTGAATCTTGACTATGACAAAATGAATATCAAGTCTCGAGGTCCACACATCAAGCAAAATTGACTGCAGTTATTGGCTCAACTGAATTTAGAAAAGAAAGTTCAAGGACCTTCCTGATTAACGAACTTCAATTGATATTAGTCTATACTATTCCTACAAAAATTGATGACATAAGTTCTTGCAGAGTCGAATGAATATCATGACACTAAAAACATTCAAAATGTTTTAAATCTTCAACTTTCAAGGTTCTCATCCTTCGTCGTCTCTAAGTCGAATAGGAGTTATGTATAAAAAAATACTTTTATGTTTAAGTTAACCAATTATGTCAGTAACTAATAAATATGATAATTAATGAACGTAATTAACGTATCTCGTAAAATATGTTATCTATGGTATTGTTAGTGAATCTTTTCTTAGAGGGACTTGAATCATGTGACCTAATTATCTATTAATCTTGGGTTAATTTTTTCTTCTTAATTATAGATTATCTTAACTAACAATTAAGCTAACTAAGCCGACATGTATTTTGCCAGAAGCAGGTTCAATACTATGATGTCCTAAGCAGGTCCTTTGACATGTACAATACACTAAAATCGCAAGCTTAACATGTCATATGTTAAAGACTTGCAGAAAGTTTTATAATGTTAAGTATCAATAATCGTCTTAGTTGTGAGAATGTCGATGTTCAACCCTCATCTTGTTACTCTTGATGTTGGTACCCAACCTTCATTTTGTTTTGCAAAGAAAATTTGTATTTCTTTGGTTACGTAACCTTATAAGTATAATAACCCTAGCCTTGAGAAGCATAGTAGATGAAAAGGGTTGATTAATGGGTGTCAAACCTAGAGAGTCCAATAATCATGACTCCTTGACCATTAGATTTGAAAGGATGTAATAGTTGAGGTTGAAGAGGTAAGAGATGAAGAGTAAAAAAAAACTATAAATAGTGGGAACATTTAGTCCATTTGAGTATCTATAACATTTCATTCTCTGGTATCGATATCTATTTCAAGAGTGACTAGTGGTCTAATTTATGAATAACATCAAGTATATCATCATCAAATAGTTTCGATATGTATGTTAGGGATAACCCAAAGCCAAGTACTAGTAAGTCCTCATGCGGTCCTTCACGAGTGTTATCCCTTGGGAGCAAATAAGTGTTTATTAAGATGAGGAGGAATTTATTGATGAGGTAACTGAGTTTAAGTGGTTACCTAGGGGCGAATATAAGTGGGTAGATCCAAAGGTTAAGATGTATATGTTAAAGTTTAGTTGGTCGTCTATGTTGAATTCCTATTTGGATAACATATATGGTGTCGAGTTCGAGGACATAGTGACATTCGAGAAGACAAGTGCAATAGATTATGTCTACCATAGGAGAGCGGGTCATCCTAAAGAGTTTTTTTTTATGTGTACATAGCCTTCTTCATTCTTCTTCATTCAATTACATGTTTGTTTACCCTTTGTCAAGTTCATAATAGGGGTGTTACATATTTTGAATACAGCGCCTACCCAATTACACCCAAACAACTAGGGTTGCCTGCATGCATTTTAACTTGTTGTTAAGACTTCGACAAGTGTACCGAATCATATCAAGTAATAAATATGGTAAGACCAAGTATCGGTTCCCTAGAGACTCACGACCTAAACAGTTATGTGATTTCTTGATTAAATAAGATTTGAAAACAAACTCTTTTGGGTTTAGATCAATTGGACAAAAGTGCAAAGATGAACGAATTTGATATTATGGAATGAATATATTGTTGGGGTTAGATTTCACCTAGTTTACTCTCATGTATATATGAATTCTACTTCTTCATTAATGTCAATGTCATTGTCTTATATATACGAATTCTACTACTTAAAGCCCGATTCCTCGGTGAAGAAAGCCTATTCTTAATTATTAGTTCATACGATTCCTAGCATTCCTAATAATTAGTTTTGAAGAACATAAGCTTAAGACAACCAGAACTCATACCCCATTCCTGAGCAATACTGCTTTTGGGAATAATTCTCTAGATCATGAATTGTGAGATACCTTCCGGTACTCATGCAAATCATACATCATGCTAAAGAATGAGTTAAACAAAGCAAGCATTATGCGAAGATGTGAGTTTACATGAGAGTTTACAAATGTTACATCATTCCCCAACAACAAATAGAGTTTAGTTCACCATTAACATGGTGAAACTAGATGAATAATGGAAAAAGAATGAAAGATAAAACCCTAGAAATTGAAGATAAGAGCTTTCACATCCAAATCCGCCTCTGAGGGATCAAAGAGTCTGTTTCTAGGCCTATTCCGTCCAAAGATGTGAACCCTAGGACGTCCAAGTCCTTAAATAGAACATAAAAATAACAGAAAATGGGTTGAAGCCCACAATACTAGCGCTCAACGCCCCACTTAGGGCGCCCAAGCGGTGTGCGAGTCAGAACTAGCGCTTAGGGTCATCTCAAAAGGCAAGCAGGTGTAGTGCGACTCGATGAAGTTGCGCTCAGTACCCCTGAAAAGGACGCCCAGGCGCGGGCCAAGGGCATCCTACAGTGAGGGCTTCAGAAAAGGGTAGCCAAGCGTGAGACAGTGTACTCTGGCGTTGAGGGTCCCTAAAGTGGCGCTCAGCGCTACTGCGATCCTCCTTTCTGCTGCTTTTCCATCTCTTCCTGAGTTCCAACTCCTTACTACTTCAAATCTTCTTCCAAATCATCTCAATTCCTATTGAAAACAAGGAAATCTAGAACAAAACCATTAAATTAATCTTCAACTCTCTTATTCATCAAAACTATGATTCCAAGCTAGTTTCTAAGTCAAAAAGGGTGTTTTATAGTATGAAAATTAAGTATCAAATAAAGGTAAATTCAACCGTCTTCACAACCCCAAACTTAGAACTTTGCTTGACCTCAAGCAAACAAAATGTAACTTAGCTTTCAACCAATCCTTTAAATGGTTTCAACACATTTCAAAACCTTTTCTTTCAAGACAAGTAATTGCTCATATCAACTTATTATAGAGAATATAAGTCAAGATGAATAAATGCCTTGATTCAATTAAAGCTCATTGTGGTGCTCACCTAATCACAGAATATTCAACAGATGCTATCCTCATGAATGATCAACCAAGAAAAGATGCATACATGGAACTAATCCTCACCAAGAAAAAGTGTTTCTCTCAAACAAACAGGTGTATATAGAGGTAACTCATTCACTTTACTATCACATTGTCACATAAATCTACTATGCCTTCCATTTAACCACAATCAATCAAAATCACAAGCAAGTATCATCACAAGGGCTTTTCTATGGCTTGTAATGTGGCTGGGCTAAGAACAAAATTGGTTTTTCAAGATTACAAAATCCTTGAGTTAAGA
Organism: Vigna nakashimae; assembly: GCA_034642375.1. Taxonomy (NCBI): domain Eukaryota; kingdom Viridiplantae; phylum Streptophyta; class Magnoliopsida; order Fabales; family Fabaceae; genus Vigna; species Vigna nakashimae. Next base: position 30,046,432 of record CM067765.1, read on the forward strand.
GAGTCATTCATAATTTCATCCTTTAAACACAATCTCTCTCTTTAAGAAACCATTCTCACTTCTTCCCAACTTTCCCTTGCATTGAGCTTTTCTTTCTTTTCTTTTCTTTTCTTTTTCTTTTGCTTTTTCATTTGCTCAACACTTAGCTCAATGCTCATTCTCTTTATTTTCCCTTTTCAGATTTCTCAACAACCCCAAACATGAACCTTTATCAATACCACACAAATATTCTCAACATAACTCAAGGTAAAGATTTTCAAAAAGGATTTTCATATCATGTTTAAGATAAAGGTTCAAAGGATAGAACACATTATGCTCTCTTTTATTGGGCTAAAATCATGCATTGGCTAAAAATGGATAACAACAGATGGCCTTGATATGACACATGCAAACAAGTGATTCAATCATAGAAACCTGGGCAAAATTATTCATGCTTTCAAAGTAATAACAATCATTCAAAAAAACTCTGGAATTCAATCCTCACACAGGCTAATTCAAGTTCTAACATTTAGATAAACATCCTGCTTAGTAATCACAAATCATCATACATCTGTTTCACAATATTGTGAGCAACCACCTGTATATCAACATCATGCATCATCTTAACATTAATGAATATAATCAACATCATGAATCAACACTCATCGCAAACATCATCATCATCATCAAACCATTGCATCACAAATAAAGTTCTAAGCCAAGTATATCACATAAATAAGCAAAACATAGTTCAACAATCAATAAAAACAGTAAAAGACATCATGTTCTAGAGACAAAGAAGCACCTATCAGTAGATGCTATCTACAATCCTCAATCATAATCATCAGAATCCTCTTCATCTTCAGCTTCCTCTTCCATAGCTGAAGCTTCAGTTGCTTCAGCTCCATCATCTGTTTGTGATGGGGCCACAGGCCATGCCACCCGAGCTGCAAAGTCCTCCTGAGATATAAACTATCGCTTAGGAAAGGCGAACATCAATGTCCTCAGCAGCTCCTGCTCGCCCCTATATAAAGCATTCATCCTCTCCTCCATTAAGGACATGTTCATGTCCCGCATCTAAAATGGGGTCGCCTCATGAGCTGGCTCCTACGCTGGTTGTGGTGCTTGCCTATGAGCTCTAGGAGGCTGTGGCGGTGGCGCTGGATATCTTGCCTCATCCAATGCACAATACTAAGTGTAGTATGAGACATTAATTTCCTTCCCAGGCCGCTCCAATGGTGGTGTGGACACATTAACTCCTGCAATCTCGCACAGATAATGATCACAGATAATTTGTAGAGCAAGCACAATTATGGATTTCATCAGCTATTACTTGATGATAAACAAATTTTTAATCCTTGGAAACAGAGTCAAAAACTTGTTAAGACATCGGCAAGTGTACCAAATCGTATCAAGTAATAATAAATGGTAAGACCAAGTATCGTTTCCCAAGAGACTCACGACACTAAACAATTATGTGATTACTCAGCTAATTAAGACTCTAAAGAACAAATTTTAGGGGTTTTGAATGAAAATGCAATATAATAAACATGAATGCAATTTGATCAATTGAGGTTAAACACAAGAATGAATGGATGAAGTTGATGACATTGTTGTTGGGTTTACATTTCACCTAATCTACTCTCATGCATATATGAATTCATCTTCTTCATTAATGTTAATGCCACTTTCTAATTTACCTTAAACCCGATGTCTCAGTGAAGAAAGCCTAATCCTAATTACTAGTTCACAATGTCATATCTCCCTAGCAATTAATCATGCATTACATTTGCACAGAAGCTTAAAGCAACCGATCCTCCTATTCCTATGTCTATGTAATATTGCTTTCGGGAGAATTTTCCCAGATCTAGATTTCCCCGTATGTGTCCATATCGAAAAAATCATTGATCATGCAAATGAATGAGTTAAACAAAGCATGCATAAAGTGTAGAGGAAAAACCCTAACAATTAATGAAGTAAAGCATATTTAATCAAGAATCAATTCAATACATGAGAGTTTAAGAGGTTACATCTTTCCCAACAACAAATAAGGTTTAATTCTCCATCGTCATGGGAAAAACTAGATGAACAATGGAATCAAAGAATGGAAGAGATAGAAAAGCCCTAGAAAGAGAAGAGGAGAGCCATCACCATCTCCAAATCTACCCCAAGGGGTGAAAATTGTTTTTCTGTGCTCAAGCCATCAAAAGATACCATCCCTAGGACGTGCAAGTCCTTAAATAGAACATAAAAATAACAAAAAACAGGTCCAAGCCCATAAAAATAATAGAAAACAGGTCCAAGCCCACGTCGTCGGCCCTCAGCGGCACTTTTGGTGCTCAGTGGTAGCTGCGACACTCAAATGACGCATGACCACTCGATTTCACTTTTTTACCGATCGGTCTTACACTGTTGACCATTTGACATGACTTCTACCACTTCAGTTAGCTTCTCCTCTTACAAACCGTTCGATTTGTCTATGTTTTTCTGCAACCGTTCGGTCCTCAGTTACACCGTTCGACAGTTGTCTTTCTTGCTCACACCGTTCGGCCTACTTCCACCACCTTAACACCGTTCGGTCTCTATTATGAACAGTTCGGTCTCTGTCTTCTCCTCTATCTGACCATTTGGTCAGTCTCAGTAATCGTTCGGTCTGGGTTCTTAACCGTTCGGTTTGGATTTTCTCGCATCCTACCATTCGGTCTGGTACATTTTTTGTCTTTTCTGGGTTCTAACTCCTTGCTACTTCAACTTCTTTCATCCAATTCATCATAATTCCTGTAAAAACAAGGAAAATCAAGCATAAAACCCATCCAACTCTCTTATTTCCAAAACTTAAACAAAAACATGATTTCAAGCTAGTTTCTAAGTCATAAAGGGTGTTTTTAATATTAAAATTAAGTATAAAAATAACGGTTTTTCAACCGTTATCACTTGTCTCATGTTGATGTTTAATCCCCTTAGAACACAGAAGAGGAAAATGGCCTTGTGGGTAGTAATGTCAAAAATGTGGGAGCAGGGTTGGATGTTAGCATGTGTAAAAGCCATACAATATTTGGCCAGGGCTGTCAGATAGCAACGTTTGAGGTGAATAGGTGCCCCCTGCCTGTTCCTCTGGAAGTGTCCACCAGGGACACATAAAATCCGCTCCACTTCGTCAAAATAAACTCCTTCCTCCACAGAAAGTGCAAATTGGCACTTCTCTCCATCCTAGTCTATGCCTAGAAAGTTGTTCATTGTGTCAGCATCAAAGAATATTTGCTTACCCCTTACGTAGCTCATGTACGTCTCTTTCTCTCCACCCATTGCCCTTGCATTTGTATAAAATTCTTTAACCACAACAATGTTGGCAGGAGTAGGGTAAGCTGCCACATTCTTCCAGTTCCTTCTATCCAGCTCTCTTCTAAATTGTGGAGCCAAAAATGGTATGATTGCTACCTTACGCTCCATCAGCAGTGTTCTCCCATCCACTATTGGGAAATATTTTTCATGTGCAGCAGTGAGAAATTTATTAGAGTAAATGAGTTCTTTCTCCTTCCTCCTGTGTCCCATGGTTTTCACCCTTTTCTTTGATGAAGAAGCCATTCCTACACCAAACAATTCACAAAACAACAAATGTCATCAAGCATCAGTACTTGAAATTAAAACAACTCAGAACACAACTTCTTAATAGTGCCGAGGGAAAATTAGAGGACCCTCAGTGTCACCTGCTGATGAAAAAAATTTTAATCCCTGAAAACGGAGTCAAAAACTTGTCAAGCCCCCGGCAAGTGTACCGAATCGTATCAAGTAATAATATATGGTAAAAGACCAAGTATCGTTTCTCAAAAGACTCACGACACTAAACAGTTATATGATTACTCAAATAATCAAGACTCTAAAGAACAAATTGTGGGGTTTTTAAATACAAATACAATAAAATAAACATCAATGCAATTTGATCAATTGAGGCTAAACACAAGAATGAATGGATGAAGTTGATGATATTATTGCTGGGGTTTATATTTCAACTAGTTTACTCTCATGCATATATGAATTCATCTTCTTCAGTAATGTTAATGCCACTTTCTAATTTACCTTAAACCCGATGTCTCGATGAAAAAAGCCTATTCCTAATTACTAGTTCACAATGTCTTATCTCCCTAGCAATTATTCATGGATTACATTCGCACAGAAGCTTAAAGGCAACCAACCCTCATATCCCTATGTCTAGGAAATACTGCTTTTGGGAGAATTTCCCCAGATCTAGATTTTCCTGTATGTGTCCATATTGAAAAAATCAATGATCATGCATTTGAATGAATTAAACAAAGCATGCATAGAGTGTAGATGAAAAACCCTAACATTTAATGAAGTAAAACATATATAATCAAGAAGCAATTCAATACATGAGAGTATAAGAGGTTACATCTTTCCCAACAACAAATAAGGTTTAATTCTCCATCATCATGGAAAAACTAGATGAACAATGGAATCAAAGAATTGAAGAGATACAAAAACCCTAAAAAGAGAAGAAGAGATACAAAAACATCTTGAAATCATATTTTTGCTTTAGTTTTGTGAATAAGAGAGTTGAAAGTGAATTTAATGGTTTTGTGCAAGATTCCCTTTATTTTGTAGGCTAATTGAATGATTCGAAAGAAGAATTGAAGTACCGAATGATTGGAGTGCTGAAAAGTAGACCAGAAACCAGAAAAGTCAATCAGTCAACCAAAAAAGTCAATCAGTCAACCAGAAAAGTCAACCAGTCAACTAGAATGTTGAAAAGTCAACCAGAATGCAGAAAAAAATGTGACCGAGTGGCGTTGAGCGGCAGTTTTCAGGTGCCAAAATCACCGCTGAGGGGCAAAACAGCAGCTGGGGGGCAAAATGGATCAACCGCTAGAACCGCTCAGCGGTAAAATACCGCTGAGCGCCATTCTAAATGGGCTTGGACTTGTTTTCTGGCACTTTTATGGGCTTGGGCCTAATTTTTCTGTATTTTTAGAATAGTATATAAGCTTTAGGACGTCCTAGGGTTTGTATCTTTGGCAGAAATGAAGCAAACACTCTCTCTTCCACCCCTTTGAAGGAGGATCTTGGATGCTAAGGTTACCTCTTCACCTTTCTAGGGTTTTATCCTCTATTCTTTCATTATTGTTCATCTAGGTTCACCATGAATATGGTGAACTAAACCTTGTATGTTTGTTGGGGAATCAATGTAATCTTTTGAAGCTCTCATATATGGAATATGTGCTTGCATCTTAATCTAAGAATTATGCTTTCTTTCATCATTAGTTAGGGTTTTTCCTCTTACTCAATGTTTGCTTTGTTTAACTCATTCAATGCATGATTATTGATTTTGTTGATACGGGAACGTACGGGGAAGTCTAGATCCGGGGAATTACTCCCAATAGTATATTGGTTGTCGTTAAGCTCCTGTGCTAAAAGAACTAATTATTAGGAATGCTAGGAATTGTATGAACTCGTAATTGGGGATAGGCCTTCTTTACAAGGTAATTTAGAGAGTGGCATTAACAATGATGAATTGAATGTTGAATTCCTAAAATATATGAGAGTGGATAAGATGAAATTGATCCCCAACAACATATTCATCCATATATTTCATTGAAAGTGCTTGTATTTTGTTTTGCCATTGATCAAAACCTCATGCATACATGTTTATTTTCGTCTTTTGCATAGTAAATCCAATTATTTTGTTCTTAAGTCTTAGCTAATCAACGAATCACATAACTAAATTAGGCCGTGAGTCCTTTGGGAGAACGATACTTGGTCTTACCGAGTTTATTACTTGAAACGATTCGGTCATACTTGCCGATTGTTCAATAAGTTTGTGACAACATATTTTGGTGATCATAAATTTGTCATCAAGTTTTTGGCGCCGTTGCCGGGGACTCATGGTTTAACTGATTAATTTGTGTGATTATTGATTATCTTTGACTTTAATTTTGAATTTCTATTTTTATTTTCTGTTTTTATTTTTTGGTTTTTATTTTCTTTTATTTTATTTTATTTTATTTTATTTTATTTTCTGTTTTTATTTTATTTTTTGTTTTTTTTTATTTTTTTGTTTTTATTTCCTATCTTCTTATCTTTTCAATTATATCCTTTGATTTTTTTATCTTCTCCATCTTTTTGTGCTAACAAATATTTTCTAGAGTTTTGTGCCTAATGTTTGCAGGATGCAATTCAAACAAAAATTTAATAGGCACTCAATTCTACTAAGGTAATTTCAACCACTGGTGGGATCTCACTCAAGCATGGATAATGATCAATTTTGGCAAGTTGTCAAACAATTTAAGAATCGACCACCACAACAATGGCAGCAAAAACCCTCTCTATCGGGAAAGAGGAGAACGTTGGAGGAGGCAGTTCAACAGTACATACAGATACCTAATTGTCATCACAAAAGCACTCAAGCTACAGAAGAATTTGATAGGCCGCCACCACAACAATGGCAGCAACAACCCTCTCTATCAGTAAATTTGGATGACACCCTTCAACGATTTTTGAAAAATTCCGACTCTACTCAGAAAAGCATTGAAGAATCATGTAAAAGGATGGAGATGCACCTTCGTTTCATTAGTCAGAAATTCAATGTTAAGGTTAATACTGAAGTTAACCTTAAGGAGGAAGGTCAAGCCATTGTCACTGAAAGTGACAAGACTTTTATTGAAGAAAAAATAGAGAGAGATGAGGAAAAGATAGAGAGAAAAGAAAAAGAAGAGTTGAGTGAGAAAGATAAAGATGAAGAAAAATAAAAAGAAGTGGTTGAGAGAGAAGAGAGAAAGAAAATGTGTGTGAAAATAAAGAAGTTGAGGAGAAAAAGAGAAGGGAAGAAAAAAATAAAAGAAAAGAAAAAGAGAAAATTTGGGGAGAGGAAGCGTAAGAAAAAGAATATGAGAGGAAAGAAGAAGGAATCATATGAAAAATCCCATCCCCATCTAAAGAAGAATCATAGGAAGGAAAAAAAATTTAAGTGCTTTATGGAAATCTTCAAGAAATTGGAGATTAAAGTTCCTATGATTGAGACACTGCAACAGGTTCTTGGTTTGATCAAATTTCTGAAGAAGTTCAGTAGAAAGAAGAAAAAGAAGATGGAACATGAGCTTTATTGGGTCAAGCTAGTGACGTTAAAAGAGCGCTTGTTGGGAGGCAACCCAGTGATTTAAAACCTTTTGATTTATTTTGGTTTTGTAACTTTTAATTTGTGGACATTATTTTTTAAATATTTTGTTGGATATAGCATCTACTGAAGGATGCTAGGTGGTTAAGTATCTACTGAAGGATACTAAGTTTGTAACACCTACTGATGGGTGTTGGTGAGAAAATTTTGCACCTACTGATGGGTGTTGGTAAGTTTGTAACACCTAATGATGGGTGTTGGTGGATTTTTGGTCAGGCTCGTGACGTTAAATAAGCGCTACCTGGGAGGCAACCCAGTTGATTGATTGTTTTTGTTTGTTTTATTTTAGTTGCATAATAGGGTTGTGCATAAGTAATCTGAGCATTGAATTGCAGGGAACCAGTGAGGGGCATGTTTAGGTGGCATGTAGGATAAGCAAAGAAGGAGAAGAGCACATCACGAAAGTGCCGCTGAGCGGCAACTTACCGTTGAGCGGTACTCTCGCAGAATGGGCTTTAGTTTCCCCTTAGCGGGACCCGAGCCCATTAGGGTATTTTTATACCCTAAGCTGCGCATAAGCTTTTATTTTTAGGCTCTTCTCTGCACACACACTCATACATACCTTTTCCAAGGTTCTCCACATCTTTTCCCTCTTCCCTCTTGAGAAAATCTCACTTCCACTCACTTTCTCACTAGTTTTCCATCTAAGTTTGGGGTTGGGAGAGAGTATCATTGAAGGGACTGATTTCTTCATTGTGATTTACTAATGCTTAACAATGTATCTTTTGGTTTTGTGAATTATGTTTGATGCAGGGATGGCCTCCTCATCGGGCAAAAAGAATCAAGACTATAAGATCCAAGAAGAAGGAGGATACAGAGGACAGCTCAGATTGATGGGGAGCTGATATAGCATTTACTGATGAATGCTATCATGAACTTATGCTTTTGTTGGTTTAAGTTTTCTGAACTTATTTATTTTTGTTTTAGATTAGGGTTGATGTACTCTATTGGAAATCTGGTTTGTTATGATGTTTTGCTATTAACTATGATTGTGTGATAAGTATTGTTGAATGATGCTTATTGATTGATTGATGTTGAGATGATATGCACATAAAATGCTTATAAAGGTGATTCACAAGCTTTGTGAACAAATGCAGGATATTATGATTGTGATTGTGAAATTCAGCAGGATGTGTATGTCAAATGTGAATGAGCTTATATGTGAGGTTTTGAGCTCCAGAGTTTTTGGTATGATTGAATGTTGTTACTTTGAAAGCATGAATGATTTTGCTCAGGTTTTCTATGATTGAATCAATTGCTTGTTTTGCATCATATGATCAAGGTCGTTTGTTGGAACCCTTTTTATTGGCCAAATTCATAAAGTTAACCCACTAAAAGAGAACACTTTGTGTTCTATCCTTTGAACCCTTAGCCTTGAACATAAATTGAAAATCCTTGTTGAAAAACTTTACCTTGAGTTAAGTAGAAAATCTTGTGTGGGATTGTTAAATGTTCAAGTTTGGGGTTATTGGGAAAATATGAAAAAGAAAAAGGGAAAAGCATTGAGCTAAGAGCTAAGAACTAAGAATATGATAAGAAAAGAAAAAGAGAAAGAAAAGAAAAGAAAAGAAAAAGCAAAGCTCAATGCAAAGGCAAGTTGGGAAAAATAAGAATGATTGTATTGATGTGATTCTCTTAACTCAAGGATTTTGTGATTCAGAAAAACCAATTTTCTTGTTAGCCTAGCCACGTTATAAGCCATTGAAAAGTCCTTGTGATGATGCATGCTTGTGAATGTTTTTGATTGTGGTTAAATGAAAGGCAAAGTTAATTCATGTGACATTGTGATAGTGGAGTGAATTAGTGATTACCTCTTATACACTTGTGTTGAGTGAAACACTTTACCTAGTGAGGAAATATTCCATGAGCACATGAACATCCATGCTTAATTGATTGATCATTCATGAAAAATAGCATTTGTGGGATATTAAGTGACTTTGTGAACACTAAAGCATGTGCACATCTTGATTGAAATCTTGGTCATAAGTTTGATTGAAGTTTTTACTTATCTTGAAAAGAGGATTTTTAAATGAGTGAAACGTTATACAGATTGGCAGAAGATTGAGTTACATCTTATTTGCTTGAGGACAAGCAAAGTTTTAAGTTTGAGGTTGTGATAACGGTTGAAAAACCGTTATTTTTATGCTTAAAATTGATACCAAAAGCAACCTTTAAGACTTAGAAACTAGCTTGAACTCATATTTTTGCTTTAGTTTTGTGAATAAGAGAGTTGAAAGTGAATTTAATGGTTTTGTGCAAGATTCCCTTTATTTTGTAGGCTAATTGAATGATGCGAAAGAAGAATTGAAGTACCGAATGATTGGAGTGCTGAAAAGTAGACCAAAAACCAGAAAAGTCAACCAGTCAACCAAAAAAATCAACCAGTCAACCAGAATGCTGAAAAGTCAACCAGAATGCAGAAAAAAATGTGACCGAGTGGCGCTGAGCGGCAGTTTTCAGGTGCCAAAATCACCGCTGAGGGGCAAAACAGCAGCTGGGGGGCAAAATGGATCAACCGCTAGTACCGCTCAGCGGTAAAATACCACTGAGCGCCATTCTAAATGGGCTTGGACTTGTTTTCTGGCACTTTTATAGGCTTGGGCCTAATCTTTCTGTATTTTTAGAATAATATATAAGCTTTAGGACGTCCTAGGGTTTGTATATTTGGCAGAAACGAAGCAAACACTCTCTCTTCCACCCCTTTGAAGGAGGATCTTGGATGTTCAGGCTACCTCTTCACCTTTCTAGGGTTTTATCCTTCATTCTTTCATTATTGTTCATCTAGGTTCACCATGAATATGGTGAACTAAACCTTGTATGTTTGTTGGGGAATCAATGTAATCTTTTGAAGCTCTCATATATGGAATTTGTGCTTGCATCTTAATCTAAGAACTATGCTTTCTTTCATCATTAGTTAGGGTTTTTTCTCTTTGCTCAATGCTTGCTTTGTTTAACTCATTCAAGGCATGATTATTGATTTTGTCGATACGGGAACGTATGGGGAAGTCTAGATCCGGGGAATTACTCTCAATAGTATATTGGTTGTCGTTAAGCTCTTGTGCTAAAAGAACTAATTAATAGGAATGCTAGGAATTGTATGAACTCGTAATTGGGGATAGGCCTTCTTGACAAGGTAATTTAGAGAGTGGCATTAACAATGATGAATTGAATGTTGAATTTCTAAAATATATGAGAGTGGATAAGATGAAATTGATCCCCAACAACATATTCATCCACATATTTCATTGAAAGTGCTTGTATTTTGTTTTTCCATTGATCAAAACCTCATGCATACATGTTTATTTTCGTCTTTTGCATAGTAAATCCAATTATTTTGTTCTTAAGTCTTAGCTAATCAACGAATCACATAACTAAACTAGGCCGTGAGTCCTTTGGGAGAACGATACTTGGTCTTACCGAGTTTATTACTTGAAACGATTCGGTCATACTTGCCGATTGTTCAACAAGTTTGTGACATCATATTTTGGTGATCATAAATTTGTGCATCACCTAATTCTACCACCTTCACACCGTTTGATCTCTGTTATGAATCGTTCGGTCTCTGCTATGAACTGTTCTTACTCTGTCTTCTCCTCTATCTGACCGTTTGGTCAGTCTCAGTAACCGTTCGTCTGGGTTCTTAACTGTTCGGTTTGGATTCTCTCGCATCCTACCGTTCGGCCTGGTACTGTTTCTGTCTTTTCTGGGTTCCAACTCCTTGCTACTTCAACTTCTTTCATCTAATTCATCTTAATTCTTGTCAAAACAAGGAAAACCAAGCATAATTTCAAGCTAGTTTCTAAGTCATAAAGAGTGTTTTTAATATCAAAATTAAGTATAAAAATAATTGTTTTTCAACCGTTATCTCGCACTGAGTCAAACAACCAAGATCATGCAAACAGCAAGGAACAACAAAAATCATTTATGCAGAATCACGCTGAGCGCCCCTTAGAAAGGCCCTTAGCGCCAATCAGTACAACCCAAAAATAGCCCTTGTTGGCCTTAAGCACTATCCAATCACTTCCTACTCAATCCCAACCATCAATACCAAAAATTAATCGGTTTAAATAGCAGTAAATCCAACAAATCATGCATAAGCATCAATATTCATCAAGAATCAAACTTTCAAATGCTTTAAATCATAAAATGCATGAACTTACTTGGTTGGGGGATGCAAAGATTAGTGAAGAACGCTCAAAGAGATTGAAGAAATCAAAATTATAGCAGCACAACAAGCAAAAACCACAAACTTTAATGGAAGAATGATGCAAACTGAGTGGGAAATAAGGTTTTTGGTGGAAAAATGAAAGGGAAAGTGAAGAAAGTTCTTAGGGAGAGTGTTTGGAGAGTTTAGAAAGAGTGAAATATGAGAAAGGGGGCTTGGGCGAACTCTAGGGAGTAAAAAGAATGAAGTGGGCCGCACCCTACACAGAGCTCAATCTTTAAAAACCCTAACAGCAAAAAGTCGCGCTCAGCGCCCCTAGCAGGGCGCTGAGTGTCATGTGTGACTTAGGTCCCCTCTCTTCTTGTCTTGTCTTGGGTGTTCCTAGTTAAGGTCCCTCAACTTCAACTCCAAATTTTCAATATTCCATGTATTTTTCACCCAACTCACATATCAACACTCACTCAAAACATTGAATCTCTCTATAGCCCTCAAACATTCACCAATAAACACATAATGCACACTAGAGCACAAAACAAAAATCTGAGTTTAGAAAACTGGATTGCCTCCCAATAAGCGCTTGTTTAACGTCACGAGCTTGACCCAATAACTCTTCCAACACCCATCAGTAAGTGTCTGGTAGCATAGTATCCTTCAGTAGATACTCAATCACCTGAAATAGCGCTTGTTTAACAGGCTCATGAACAAAACAAAATAAAATAACAAAAGTTTAAAATTACATCACCAAATAACAAAAATTAAAGTTTTCAAATCACTAGGCTGCCTCCCTCAAGCGCTTCTTTAACGTCACTTGCTTGACCCAATAAAGCTCAAGCCATTGCTTTCATGTTGATGTTCTTCTTTTTCCTCCCACTCCAACTCATCAACATCTTTTTGGTCACCTTTTTGACTCTCCTTCAGTATGGAGCTTCAATCTCTATGACTCCATTATCTTTAAACTCTTTAACAACCCACATTGTGCCCTTGAATCTCACTGGTGCACCAAGTTTGAGTTGTTCATCCACCGAGCCATAATGAACCACCTTTCCTTCACCATCTTTTTCTTTTCCTTCCTTAACCTGTGATAAGAAACAATTTTTACCTTTGATAACCGGCTTGACAACTTTAAGGCTAGTCACTGATGCATCTTCTTATTTAACTTTATCACTAGTCTTCCTCACTTGATTATGCTCAGTATTGAAGACATTAAAGATCACCTCCTCTTCTTGGTTTCTAAGTGTTATCGTCCCATCATCCACATTGATTATTAGCTTGGCCGTTTTCATGAATGAGTCTTCACATCTTCCTCCATCTCCATCACTACAAAATCAACCAAAAATCCAAGTTTGTCGACGCGAACCACAACATATTCCGCCACACCATAGGGCTTTTTGGTAAATCCATCCGCTAGTTGCAGAGTAACCTTTGTAGGCTTCACTTTAAAACCTCCAATCCTTTCAAACACAGATAAGGGTATCAAATTAATGTTTGATCCTAAATCAATTAGGGCTTTCCCTTCCCAATGATGCAAGGAATAGTAAAGCTTCCTGGATCTTTAACTTTTGGAGGAAGTGCCTTTTGAAAATAACACTACAATTGCCCTATACATCAATGGTTTTCTCATCTATATATCTCTTCTTTTTGAGGAATCTCTTCAAAAATTTGTGCATACACAGGAACCTATTGCAATGCTTCAGCCAAAGGAATTTTAATCTCCAATTTCTTGAAGATTTCTTTAAAACACCCTAATTGCTTCTCCTTTTCTTTTCTACTACACTCCTTAGGGTAAGGAAGAATGTTTTCAATTTTTTTCTCTCCCCTCTTCGTTTCTTTTTCTTTTCTCTCAACCTCACCCATTCTCTATTCTTTTCTTCTTCTAGCTCAACTCTTTCTTTTCTCTCCCATACTCTCTCATCACTTATACTCACAATAGCTTTACATTCTTCCTTAGGGTTAACCTCAGTATTAGCTCTAAATTTCCTCTCAACTTTATCCTCCAACTTCTTGGCCAGTTGGCCCACCTGCATCTCCAAATTTCTTATAAGAGCTTTAGTGCTCTTGTGATTGGAGGTAGTGTTAACCCTCGGCAAGTGTAACCGAATCGTATCAAGTAATAATAAAATGGTAAGACAAGGTATCATTTTCCAAAGGACTCATGGCCTAAACAATCATGTGATTTGTTGATTAAATTAGACTTGTGAACGTATTCTTGTAGGTTTAAATGTACATACTGAAAATTAAATATGAATGCCTGTATTGATCAATTGGATCAAAAGAAGAAAAAATGATTGATGTAAATTATGGAATTATGATGTTGTTGGGGTTTTCAATTCATCCTATCCACTCTCATGTATTCAAGAATTCATCTTCTTCATTAATGTTAATGCCATTTTCTAATTTACCTTAAACTCGATGTCTCGGTGAAGAAAGCCTACTCCTAATCACTATTTTACAATGTCTTGTCTCCTTAGCAATTATTCAAGCATTACATTCGCACAGAAGCTTAAAGGCAACCAATCCTCATATCCCTATATCTAGGCAATATTATTCTTGGGAGAATTTCTTCAGTTCTAGATTTACTCATATGTGTCCATACAAATAACATCAATGATCATGCAATTGAATAAGTTAAACAAAGCATGCATAAAGTATAGAAGAAAAACCCTAACAATTAATGAAACAAAACATATAGATTAAAGAACCAATTCAATACATGAGAGTTTCAAAGGATTACATTGATTCCCAACAAGAATGAAGGTTTAGTTCACCATAACCATGGTGAAACTAGATGAAAAATAATGAAAGAATGAAAGATAGAACCGTAGAATTTGAAGAGTGGAGCTCGAACATCCAAAATCCTCCTTTGAGGGGTGAAGAAAGTGTGATTTTGCTTCGTTCTGGCCAAAGATGTCTACCCTAAGTCAACTAAACCCCGTTAATAATTTCTAAAAATTACACAAAATAAGCCGAAGCCCATAAACATGGCGCTCAATGACACTTTTGCCGCTCAGCAGTAAGTGCGACTCTTCAGTATGAAGCTCAGCTGCATTTTTAACCCTCAGTGGTGATTTTGGCACTTCAAAATTGGCGCTCAGCACAACTTTTTTTGCACACTGGTTGACTTTTTGACATTTCTGGTTGACTGGTTGACTTTTCTGGTTGATTGGTTCCAGGGTTCCATTTCCTTAATACTTTACTCCTCTTCCAAAACATACCAATAACCTACAAAATTGAGGGAATTAGTGATAAAACTCATTAAATATAATCTCGACTAACTTATTCAATAAATTCAACTAAAAGTAAGAGTTTAAGTAAGCTTCACAGTCAAAGAGAGTTGATTTAGTATCAAAATTGCATCACAGATAATGGTAAACTCAACCGTTATCAGTGGTGTCATACACAAGTCAACTACAAAAGCTCCCAACCTTAGTGTTGTGATCATGTAGTGCAAAACTACCTCATAATTAAAATTCCTAATCTTCAAAGCAACCATCCCAAACATGTAAATGAAGGTTCATATTGTTTTAGTTCACTTCTTTTTCTAAGTTAATATCTTTGTAAAACGCTTTTCTTCTTGATCGTTTAAACCTATTGTTTTACAAGGTGTCAATTATTGATTAAAACAACCAGTATCGTTGAGTCGGCAACGGAATAAAATAGCAGAAAGCGTGTTCGGTTAATTTAAAAAATGGTTCCTTTAATTTTCTTATAAACGTTTTATCAAACAATTGATGTGCAGAAAATGTAAAAAGTATAGGGAGTAGAAAAATCACACAAATGATTTTTATCCTGGTTCGAATCAAAAGATTCTACATCCAGTCGTTAATCACTATGACCTTTTTCACTAAAAACAGTTTCACAGTGTTAAAAAAGAAGTGCTTAGTTTCTCAAACCAAGAGGGGGTGAATTGGTGAAGTGTAAAAATATAAGCTTTCAAAATCTTTTTCGCAAAATATTATGTCTTTATGGTTTTCTTGAATTGCAAGTTAAATGGTATGTAATGCAACAGTTCACTTAATTGAATACAATAACAGGTTAATCGACTGTAATGAAAAAGTGTAGGGATCAGAGAATTCAAACGCTGGTTTTTATACTAGTTTGGCCAAGCCTACATTTAGTGTCCTTCCAACCACAGGAACCAAATGCACTATTCGACTAGATTAATAGCTAAACCGATTAAAATGCGTCTGATGTATGTAATACAAAATTGACGTTGTTTTGAATTCTGTAAGAACTTTTGGAGAATTAACAGTTTCATATCTTTCAAAGAACGTTGTCTCTTATAGAGGAAAAGAAAAGCTCCAAGAACATGAGATTGACCGTGGTGATCAAGGCTTAGAGGTTTCTTGAGAAGCAAGATTTACTGGGTATTGAACGTTTGATCAATCTGCACGAAGAGGTGTGCTCTACACGATCAGGAATTTGAAATCTGTGAAGATTGGCTTGGATTCCCTGTGGTTTTTTCAGGAAGAAGAACTATGTTCTTGACTTTGAGGGTGCCTTAAAGGGTTTGACAGTAGAAGAGGGTGTTCTTGCTGTGCTTCTGTATTGTTTACTGCTTATATTAGATTAAAGGGTTAGAGAATTGTTTTAAATTTTTGACGTGAGGTCGCTGTAAAAACCTTGGTGTAAAAACCTTGATCTTTAAGTGTGTCAAAGGTCGGAGCTGTTCCCTTCAAGTTGCCTGAGTGTTTTTGCTTCCGGTTCGTTTGTCAAAGGAAGCTGCTTTCGGTTCGTTTGTCGAAGGAAGATTGTTCAGTTCGTTTGTTGAATGAAAGGTGTTCTTGTTTCTTAATCTCCATTCACTATCTTGTAATATGTACAAACTGTGTGTTGAGATTATTGATAGGGGGAGCATAAGTTTAGCTAAACCCACACAATCTTAGTGATGATTGTGTTTTTGATGATGACAACACATAATTAATAATAACACGTGTATACTGTGTTACACATGTTATATGCTTTTGCTTACTTTTTTATATATGTACAAGCATATGTGTGAACATTATTTTGTTGTTTAAAGCATACCCATGTGTTTAATATGTGATTTTATATGTGTATACATAACATAAGTGTTCGGAAATGAAAAACCACAAGCACTTTGGTTGAACTTTAATGTGTGGCAAAACAACAGTTTTAAGTCGATTACATTATAGGATGAATCGATTAAAACTCGTGGGTTTGCACAAACTCTTTTCAAGTGTGGTGTGAGATATTTTGAAGAGAAAAGTTTTCAAAAATTGTTCTAAGTGTTTTTACTTAATCGACTGTATGCTTCTTGTATTCGATTAAGTTTGTTAAGTTTTTGAAAACTGTTATGCTTGTCACAACTGACACAACAGTCATATTTTTAAATATGTTGACCAAACATTTATTATGAGTCAATTGTATTAAATGTGCATTCAATTAAATGTTGTGATTGCTATTAGTCTGTTATAACTACAAAATGTATTCGACTAGATTAATAGCTAAACCGATTAAAATGCGTCTGATGTATGTAATACAAAATTGACGTTGTTTTGAATTCTGTAAGAACTTTTGGAGAATTAACAGTTTCATATCTTTCAAAGAACGTTGTCTCTTATAGAGGAAAAGAAAAGCTCCAAGAACATGAGATTGACCGTGGTGATCAAGGCTTAAAGGTTTCTTGAGAAGCAAGATTTAAACATGGGTGATTTACTTGTCCTAGAGGAAAATGCTTTTTGGTGTGCTAAACCGTTGTAGTATGATTATTTTGTTGAAGCCAAGTTACATTTTGTTTGCGGACAAGCAAAGTTTCAAGTTTGGGGTTGTGATAATGGTTGAAAAACCGTTATTTTTATACTTAATTTTAATATTAAAAACAGTCTTTCTGATTGATAAACTAGCTTGAAATCATGGTTTTGTTTAAGTTTTGGAAATAAGAGAGTTGGATGGGTATTATGCTTGGTTTTCCTTGTTTTGACAAGAATTAAGATGAATTGGATGAAAGAAGTTGAAGTAGCAAGGAGTTGGAACCCAGAAAAGACAGAAACAGTACCAGACCGAAACGGTAGGATGCGGGAGAATCCAAACCAAACGGTTAAGAACCCAGACCAAATGGTTACTGAGACTGACCGAACGGTCATATGAAGGAGAAGACAAAGACCAAACAGTTCATAACAGAGACCGAACGGTGTGAAGGTGGTGGAATTAGGCCGAACGATGTGAGCAAGAAAGACAACTGTCGAATGGTGTAACTGAGGACCGACGGTTGCAGAAAAACTGATGGAAGAGGCTCCAAGGAGAGGTCGATTGAAGCTACGCGAACACGAACTGGACCTCCTTGAAGCTTCTCCGACGAAGAAATACGCAGCGGAATGTAGACGAAGTTGTAGATTGAGAGCTGACTCGAAGGTTACCAAAAAAATCGAAAGAGGAAGGACTAATACCCTAGGTTTAAGGTTTAATTGGTGGAGATGAAGGAAAATAGAAAAGGTCGAGGAAACCCTAGCAAAGGCCATAGATCGAAGAACTATTCAGTGAAGATGAGGTTCTATGGCCGAAAAGGATGAAGTGAGGGAGAAAACGAGGTAGAATGTGGCTTATAATCGGTGAAAATGGGGGAAAACGGCAGATCTGAGGTTGGAGGATGGTTGGAGACGAGGAAGAGCTCTTGCGGAAGAAGAAGCTCTTTCTGATTCGCGAGAGAATAATGAATGAGATGCGAGCCGTGCACAATGCAATGAAGACGTGGTTGATGTGTTGGAGCAGTGATGTAACAAGGAGCTAACGCGTGGACGAATGAGAAGCACCGTGAAATTTGGAAAATGGAAGTGAGAGAGGTGTTTGGAAGGTGGCTAAAGGGAGTCTTTGGACTCTCTAGCTTGACTTTCAAGAGAGAATTAGTTTCTATTTCATAAAGCCTAATTCTCATTAATCTCAAAAGTGCCAATACAAGAGAGGAGCTGGGTATTTATAGTAACCCATGCTCCTTACAAGCTAAAATACTTGCACAATAAAATGTGAAAACTACAAAAAGAGAACATTGAGAAAACACATCAGGTAGGATTTCATCATACCCTCCCTCTTAAAAAATGATTTGTCCTCAAATATGGCAATCGCCTTATGAAGAAGCTCCACACAATCTTTGGGAGCATGGTCATCTTGAAGTGACCTTATTCTTTTATATCCACTTTTTCTTCCTCCTGGATCAAACACAAATCTACAATAAATATCAAATATGTTTTCAATTAATATCAATCCAAGAAAGAATTTTTCTATAAAAACAAGGAAATAAGGACTTCTAATATTTTGTTTTATCATATTTGGAAATTCTAGAAGTCCAAATTCACTTTTGTCTTGAGTTATTTCTTTCCTAAAAGATAAGAATAATTCAAGATTTGAATTGTCATATTTTGAAAAAGTTTGCATAGAATATGAGATGACAATTTGTTTGTAAGAGAAGTTAAAAATTGAAAAATAATCAATTATTGGAAAAGAAGTAAAGATTTGGAAACCTTCCCTTTTAGGTTTCATGGTCTTTGAAAGAATAGGATTTGTCATCAGTAACAATTTCTCCTTTTCTTTCTTCTTTCTTTCTTGCCTTTCTCTCTTTTCTTCTTCTTTTCTCTCTTTTTCTTTTCTCTCTTCTTCTTTTCTTTTATCTTCTTCTCTTTCTTCCTTTTCTTCTTCTCTTCTTCTTCTCTCTTCTTCTCTTCTTAATTCCTCTGTTCTTTTCTCTTCTCTTTTCTTGTTTTCCTCTCTCTCTCATCTCTTCGTCTTTCCTTTCTTCTTGTTCTTTTCTCTCAATCTCTCTTTCTCTTTTCTTATCCCTGAGTTCTTTAAGTCTTGCCTCAAATTCTATTTCTCTACGAAGAAACCCATGATCATTTAAATTCTCAAGAAATAACTTTCCATCATCAATGCAATCTCTAATTAGTTCTAGGTTTCTTTTAATGCTTGAAGGTACAAACTTTCTTCTCATGCAAGCTTTAAAATCATGTCAATTATGAATGGGAGACTTTCTACCTTTCCTAACATGATATTGTCTTTCATCCCACCACTCACTTGCATGCTCTTCTAACTTAGAGAGATATACGCTAGGACAATTTTCTGCTTTTTAGGTGTGGTTTTAATGCAAAAATAAACTGATTTTTAAAAAAGAAACGTCCAGTAGACGTCGGTTAGTGCATTGACGAACGTCTATAGACCTCTAGCAGTGCACAAACGGATGGCCAAACCCCCTAATCCATAAACAACCCGTTCAGGCATATAGACGTCCGGGGTGCCTTCAACGGACGTCTATATAAACGTCCGTTGTGTGAGGCCGGACGTCTGACTAACGTCACCCACAAAGACGTCAGGTACAGGTCGGACGTCAAAAAGCCAAAAGAACAAACGTCTAAAGCCCTTTCTACAATAGTGAATTTTGATATTAAAAACAACCTTTATGACTTAGAAACTAGCTTGGAATCATGTTTTTGCTTAAGTTTTGAAAATAAGAGAGTTGGATGGGTTTTATGCTTGGTTTTCCTTGTTTTGGCAGGAATTAAGATGAATTAGATGAAAGAACTTGAAGTAGTAAGGAGCTGGACTCAGGAAAGGAAGTAAAAGTGCACAAAAGAAGAGTCGCAGTCACCGCTGAGCGTAACTCACCATTGCATTTTGAAGCACTGTAGTCACCACTGAGGGCCAAAACTACAGCTGAGCGCCATTTAAAAGAACCGCACTTACTGCTGCGTGCCAAAAGTGCCGTTGAGCGCCATTTAATTAGGCTTGAGCCTATTTTCTGTAATTTTTAATAAACTATATAAGGGTTTAATCGACCTATGATTGATATCTTTGGAGAGAAAGAGGCGAAATCACACTTTCTTCACCCCTTGGAGGAGGATTTTGGATGCGGAAGCTCTTTTCTTCAAATTCTAGGGTTCTATCTTCATTCTTTCATTCTTTTTCATCTAGTTTCACCATGTCTATGGTGAACTAAACCTCCATTGTTGTTGGGGAACCGATGTAATCCTTTGAAACTCTCATGTATTGAATTGATTCTTGATTTTATATGCTTTACTTCATTAATTGTTAGGGTTTTTCCTCTTTACTCTATGCATGCTTTGTTTAACTCATTCAATTGCATGATTATTGATGTTATCTATATGGACACATATAGGTAAATCTAGAATTGGGGAAATTCTCCCGGAAGCAATATTACCTAGACATAGGAATAGGAGGATCGGTTGCCTTTAAGCTTCTGTGGAGTGTAATGCATGAATAAATTCTAGGAAGACAAGACATTGTAAACTAGTGATTAGGATTAGTCTTTCTTCACCGAGACATCGAGTTTAAGGTAAATTAGAAAGTGACATTAACATTAATGAAGAAAGATGAATTCTTGAATACATGAGAGTGGATAGGATGAGTCGGAAACCCGAACAACATAATCATTCATATTTTATATCAATCTCTTTTGCTTCTTTTGATCTAATTGATCAAAACTTGCATTCATGTTTATTTTTCGCAATTCAAACACAATGATTTTGTTTACAAGTCTAATTTAATCAAGAAATCACATAATTGTCTAGGTCGTGAGTCCTTTGGGAAACGATACTTGGTCTTACCATTTTATTATTACTTGATACGATTTGATACACTTGCCGAGTGTTAACATAAAACAACTGAAAAATGTGAATATGGTTGAACCAAAGGACAACTCATGTAGCAACAAGTGAATTTTACAGAATAACACATTAACCTATGAGACCAAATGTGCATGGTACATCAGGTCCAATTTCAGGTGGAGTTACAAAATGCAAAAGTATCAAAAAGAGAATTGGAATTTCATCTCCAAAATATGTATCCTAAAGATTTCTATATAATATCATATCAGCTCACTTTTTTAAAGTGAAATTCCAATTCTAAAACACAAAAAACTGTTCAAGTAACGAATGAAGCAGCAACACAGTAATAGATTAACTAAGCAAAGAATCACTCACCATTTCCATCCACATTCCAAAGTCTTGTCGAAACCCATTTAAGGACTTATTTGATGGCAACACCTAAGGCTTTGACATCTGCATTACAAAAGAAAGAAACACACAAAAATTCCAAAGCAAGCATAAAAGTAACAAACACATTACAGATAGTTGAGGTGTTAGCTGTGCACTGGAATCCTAATAGTTTTATGTTACCTTCCTCATCCAGAGGTCCCAGACCAACTGCTATCACCTATTATAACATCAAAGACAGAGTACAAAAAAAAAAAGAGTAAATATATACTGTCAAAAATAAGATTTGTTTTGTATTGTCGCCATATATGGAAAATTTGTTGACTTTCCTAATAACTCATACTAAAAAAACAACTATTTAGGACAATGAAATACAACACTGTTAAGAATCAATTAAATTGTTCTCAATGTATTCCGCTGACAACTCCAACATTTTTTTCAAAATTAATTTTTTCTATAACTATACTAGCTTTTCAATGCGAGGTCAAGAACAACATGAAAAAGCTCACTGTTCCAATAGATGGTTTCTCCTTGGTTGCTTCCGTACGCAACAAACCTCCAACAGCTTTTTCCTCAGCATCAACAACCTGTAGTATATATTTAACCAAATCAGCACAAATAACCTCATTAATTCACACCTGACGGAGTGAATGAAGACGAAGCTCTTCGGTTGTTTCCGCAGCATTCATTGCATTAGGAAGATCTTGCTTGTTGGCAAAAACAAGCAAAACAACATCTCTAAGTTCATCTTGAAACAAATCAACATTAACATTCAAAAACTACCCTAATAAATTTCCAGTTTATTGTCACGTCTTTTAATCCCAAAATCCATTACTTACATTATATTCATCTATTTGTACTAAATCCCTCCTCGTCCAATAGTGAAACAAACTCTGCAATCAGAAAAGCCCCAAATCAGATGACGAACGAGATTCGTGCAACCATCAACATCTCACCATCTGTATCTTCTTCACGAGCCAACTACCTGCATTCACGAACCAGAGAAACCCCAAATCAAATTGAAATCGCACCAACAACAAACCAGCACCGTGAAACATCATGTTCCTCGCACATAGACCTGCAAAATCAGAATCTAATTTGTGAACAAACAAAAGCAAAACCTCCATCACGAGGCTTCATTATGCTGGAATCGCACCACAGCCATGGTCTTACGCATTATTGCCAGAGAAGCAAAACGCGATGTGGAGAGGCGAAAAAGGAAAAGAGAGGAAGGAAAGAGAAATGGAGAGGCGCGGCGTGGAGAAGGAAGAAGGAAAAGCACGGCGTGGAGATGGAAGAAGGAGAAGAGAAGACGCGAAGATTGAAAATGATATGTGAGGCACAGAGAAGATGAAAAGTGAAAGTGAAGGGCGAAGAGGTAAAAAATAAAAAAGAAGTCCGAAAACCTTAAAATTAGAGTTTGATTATCGGCGATTTTATTAAATATCTGTCAAAAAATTTATTTTAAAAGAGTTTAAAGAAAATCTAACTGTTGTTTTGTTTAATAATTTGTGAAAAAGTTATTTAAAAAATTAAATTAAAATTTAATTGTTTTTTTAGTTAAAACCCCATAAATTAGTAGAGGTTTTTAAAACCTCTAAAGATAATAATATTATTTTTGTAGTGAATTAAAGAATAACATTAATTACATCTATATGCACTATATGAGTTTTTATTTAACAGTAATCTAATAAATGAAACACAAGATAAAACTATGCTGGGACCAGCTCCTCTTAAGGTCTCGCACATATTTTCATGTCTAATACAATTAAGTGTTCATGTATAAGAAAATTAAGTGTTGAAAAAGAAACTTGCTAGACCATTTTATCAGAGTTGCTGGTTCATCTACTCACACATATGACATGCCAAGATACAATTATTTGTTCTTAAAACATTATAGGATAACATGTGAAATATCTAATATTTCTTTTAATTCACTCTATTTTAATATTATCACTTGAAAATTAAGGATTTAATTTGTTTAGTGTTGTTGTTTAAATTAATCCTCCTACTCGATCATTAAAAGGTTTTGATCATACAAAAATAATCAATGTTGTTTCTTAATTCTTCAGAATGTGTATAAATGTTTAAGAACCAAAAATGTTCATTAAAGAAATTAAATTTTTATTATATAAATATAAAAATATTGTTAATTGATTAGTTAAAATGTTTTGGATGATTTTCTTCACACTTAGTAAACATTTGTTCTCATCTTTTACTATAAGAATAGGGAAACTATATAATACAGAATGGATTGAAAAGAATGTTAAGCAAAAAGACATCTTAAAAGAATATTAAAAATATTTACTTTTAATTCTTTAATTAATGTTATAAGTTTATGAGAGCATGTCAGTGTTAACATTTAATAAAGTACAAAGTTATACAAGTGATTAAGTTTTTTTAATGAAAAATAAAGTATTTAGCAATGAAATATAATTTATGGGAAAAACCAATAAATATAATATAAGTTTGTTATTTTAATACAAACTAATATCTTTTAAATGTTCAAAAACTTCAATATTAATTTGGGTTGTTAATATTTTCTTCCCTAGTGTTATGACCAATATTATTGTACTTTATTCTTACAATATCCTTCTAATTCTAAACTCGTTGATTTTTTTTATTAGATAAACAAGACCACTTGTACTTTTAAGATGCAATATTTTGAGAATACACATATTATGTATATTGATGGAAAAAATATATATGATAAAAGAAAACACTTTTATGAAAAATAACTAGTGTTGATTTAATCAGTTACGATGTTAAATATACCTGCTATTATTCTCATTATTTAAAGGAAATAATCACATATTTATGATAAAATAATATTTTTAATGATTAATTTATCATTAATGCGTGATTTCTTTAATAGAAGAAAGAGAGAAAAAAAATGAATGTGCTTGATTGTTCAATTTAATTGTAAACTTCAGACCAGCACAAATATAGAGATGAAAGAACCTTACTCTTCCTTTGTATATATGTAAAAATCTTTAAATGATTTAGGTGCAGATGATACTGAGTGTGGAGTTTTGTTTTTTTAAAATAAATTTTTAAGTAATTTTTAAAAAAATATCTTTTCAATTACATTTTAAATTCATTTTGATTAAATTTGATTCCTTTTTTTTAATATTATATGGTTTTTAAAAATGAAAACAGTTGGTAGTTTTTTATCCTTTAAAATAATTATTAATAAAAAAACATAAAACAGATTTTTATTTTCTTTATTATTATATACAATACGAAAAATATAAAAACAATAAAAAAATTATTCATTATATTTCATAGAAACTTTTTAATATAATATCATAATAATGTTTTCTTACAATAAAAGTGTTAAAATTATTTTTGTTTTTAAAAGGAAGTAAACTAGAATTACAATAAAATCTTCAAATTTCATAACAAAGTAACAAGAACATGAAGATGTCAAGTCAGAACTGACACACAAAAAGTTTTCTCAATGCTCTAACCTTTTTTCTCTCTCTTCAAATCTCTCAAACCATTCACATTTTTCACTCTCAATTTAAGGACACTCCTTTGCATTCTGCAGTCTCTCCACTCTCACAACAAATAGCAACTCTGCTGAAGAAATAAGAATCAAGAACAATAAAAGGTTTGAACTCTGTTGTTTATTGTTTAATGTTCACATTGTTAAGAATTTACAGGTGAAAGTGTCAATGGATGTGTTGTTTTATGTTTTAGGTTATAATAATGTCTGGAAATACCGGCCAAATTGATTTAAACTCTGATGCTGGTTTGTTTGATCGGGAAAATGATGTTGTGAAATCGTCAGAGTCCAACCATGTTAGTACGGACATCTTTTGTTCTAGAACCCTAAGTGATGATCCTGTTAGCGGAAGTGATGTCGTGGATCGTGATCAGAAGGTTTTTCACCATGGAGATGATAGAGGAGGAGTCAATGGTTCTGTAGCGCTGCTTTGTGGTATGAACCATGAGTGTGATGTGATGATTAATGGCAGTGGAAAAGTGGATTTTGGTGAAGAACTTGAATCGGTGGGTGTAGGAGTTCGGTTGGAGGAAGGAGCGGAGGTTGTTGATGGAGGGTGTAAAGAAAAGGGGGTTTATTGTGGGATGGAGAAGAATGAAGATGAGAAGATTCCAACTAAATGGTCAGATGGAGTTTTGTTTGCTAATGGGGATTCAGAAAGCGGTGGTGGTTCGCTGAGCACTGAGGTTTCAGGAAATATCATGGCTCAAGAAACTGATAATGATGCGGCTGAGGAGTGTGAGGATGTTATGGATATTACTCAAAATAGTTTGCTTGTGGCTCAAGGAGGTGATAATGATGCAGCTGAGGAGTGTGAGGATGCTATGGAGATTACTGAAAATGGCTTGCATGTGGCTCAAGGAGGCGACAATGGTATGGATGAGGAGTGTGAGGATGCTATGGATGTTACTGAAAATGGTTTGTGTGTGGTTCAAGGAGGTGGTACTGATGTGACTGAGGAGTGTGAGGATACTATGGATATTACTGAAAAATGTTTGCTTAGCACCAATGCAACAGGGAGTAATATGGCTGGAGGATGTGTTAATGATGCAGGGCAGGAGTATGAGAATGCAATGGGTAATGTGGTTGAAGGATGTGATAACAGTGTGGCCAAGGAGGTAAAGAATGCTGCATTGGTGAATTTAAGCGCAGTTGTGGAGGATGACAGTGTGAGGATTGCAGATGATAGTTTGGTTGCTAAAGACGGCCTCAAAGATTTGCCAACTGCAGAAGCTGCAATACAGGACAGCATTCCATGTACAGAAGTTGTGAATGTCAATGCCAAAGAATCTTTGCATGTGAAAGGTTTGTTAAGGAATATCCTTGAGCTAGAACCTGCTTATGAGTTGAAACAACCAGCCTTTCATGTAGATGCACAAGTAGATGTGATGCAGAATCAAACCACAGTTGCAGATTTTGTTGAAGGACAGGTGTTTGAGAATAATCAGGAGTGTCTTGGTGTTAATCTTGTTGTAGATCTTAATACTTACAGAAACATGCAGGATGTTGACATATATCAGGGATCGAGATTTTCAGATTTGAATTTGTGTCTATCGGATTTAGTGTGGGGAAAGGTCACTGGCCATCCTTGGTGGCCAGGTCAGATCTTTGATGCCTCAGCTGCATCAGAGAAGGCAAAGAGGCACCTCAAGAAAGACTGTTACCTTGTAGCGTATTTTGGGGATCAAACATTTGCTTGGAATGATGTGTCTATGATTAAACCGTTTCAGGCACATTTTTCACAAATGGAGAAGCAGACCAATTTGGAAAATTTCCACCATGCTGTTAATTGTGCTTTAGATGAGGTCTCAAGACGGGTTGAGTTTGGCTTGTCCTGCCCTTGCATACCTGATGGTGTGTTTTTCAAGCTTAAAGCCCAAGTAGTTAGTAATTCTGGAATCAATAATCAATTCAGCAGAAGAAAAGGAGGGGACAGAATTATAAATTCAATGTCTTTAGAACCCACAAAACTTGTCAATTATGTCAAATTATTAGCCCAGTCGCCACTTGTTGGATCTGATAGACTGGATTTTGTAGTTGCACATGCCCAATTGTTGGCCTTTTATCGCTCGAAGGGTTATTCTCAACTGTCTGAGTTCACAGTAATTGGAGGGTTATTCGATAATGATATGGAAACCCTACCAATGAGGGGGAAAGAGCAATGCGATTATCAAACCCATGCTGGCCTTTCACTAGAGGAGTGCAAGTACATCCCTGGGGATAGCAAGCGCCGTGGTAAGAAACATAAACTTATGTCAGATTTGATGTCTGAAGGGAGCTTATGTATTTCAAATGTTGAACACACATCAGAACAGAAAACTAAGTCAGTTCTGCGGCGTCGGGGTAGGAAAAGGAAAGCAGCTTACAATGCTTCGGAAGATTATTTCCATAATTCTCAAAATAGAAAGTTCAACCAATTACAGAATGCATCTGTAAGTGGGATGTCGTCCCAACTCTTCTTGGCCGCCAAGAATCCAACTGGACAAAGTTTCTCCAGTCGCCTAGTGCATTTTTTTGCAGAATTTAGAAATTCCATTAGCCTTGAATATTCTGCTTCCCTGGAACAAAAACTGTTGTGTGAACAAATGCTCGGTGATGAGACTGGAGCAACCTCCGTGGGAGCATTTGCTACTGTGACATCTGAGCCTTGCATTGATTCTTATTGGACTGATAGAATAATTGAAAGTATTCCTGAAAAGCAATCGTTGACAAAATATCAGAATGAGAGAGCCATTTTTCTGCCGGAGACTCTAAGTGAGGTTAACCCTATCTGCTTGAAGTTGCCACCATCTGCTGAAAATACCACAGATTTGAGTATTAACCAGCAAGATACTGATAGACTTTTTGGATCAGAATCTTCTAAGCCTGCAGAACATTGGGACGAGAGTTCTACCCCGGGCTTTTCCCCCACCGCTCTAACTCTGAAATTTTCAAACTTGGATTCTGTTCCTTCAACAACAGATCTCAACGAGATTTTTAGCCGCTTTGGACCACTGATTCAATCAAAGACTGAACTGCTAGAGAGAACTAACAGTGTCAGAGTGGTTTTCCTAAAACGTTCTGATGCGGAAGCTGCTTTTAGTAGTGCTGGAAAATATAGCATATTTGGACCTTCACTTGTTAGTTACCGCCTCAAGATTTTGCGTCGGAAGCCACAAAAAGGTATAATAGGAAAGCGGGGCAGAAAAAAGAGAGTAACAAGTTCTGTGGATGGGGCAGCAGTCTGATGCCTTCGTGTTGACCATTCCATCCTTACTTATGACATCAATCATGGTTGTGTTTTCATGTGAATGTCAACATTCACCTAGTATATTTTGATGTGCTTAACCAAACTAATACTTAGAATTCAGTGGCTGACTGATTGATATTTAGAAATATTTGAGAATAGGATAATTTACAATTTAATTATTATGTTGCATATACGTTGAACTGATATAAGTTCTTGGGGGGTGATTTATGACTTTTGGGAAAGAAATTAGTGCTGAACAAGAAATGAACTTGTCTGGTATACGAGAAGATTCATTCTCAACTCTCATTTGAATCAGAGGGCTTTAGTTCTGAAAACCAGTGCCCACGATTGCAACATATTTCCCAGGTCCATCAAAAGAATTTTTCAGTTTATTTTAAAGGAATGATTGTTTATTTCTATTAATATTTTAGATTTTTAAAATTAACTAATTATTTCTTTAAGAATAATTTCAATCAAACTTGCACTCAAAGATGTTAATATTACAAGGAAAGAGATTTAAGAACGTGTACTTGGTAGAATCCTTACTCAATGTCTACCATTTTAATCTAACCTCGATTCCTCCATACAAAGCAAAACTTTTGGTGAAATAACAGTTTTAAAGGCTTAACATAAGAATACTACTTTCTTGTTTTCCCACTTATTATAGATATATATGCATTAACAACTTTTTAGAAAATGCTAACTTTATTCTTACATATAAAGATACGTAATTATATTAAGTAAAAATTAAAAAAAAAATATAGTAATCTTAATTAATAATATAAAAAATTTCCAATTTTATTTAAAAATATCCATAGGATAAGTGGATTAAGTTGAAATCTAAAAAAAAAATTCATTCGACTGAGTGTGTCTTATATTTGTGATGAACTTTTCATTTTGGATTAAGGATATTAGTGTTTGTTTGAACAGAAAAAAAAAAAATCCTAGTAGTTAAGTCGAATGAAAGGTGTTAAAATGGAGGACATTGAAGCTATGGAAATGCGGAAACAGAAAGAGTCATGCCACTTGGAGGAAGTTCTAATATAAGTGAGGAAAATTTGCTACTTTGAATAGTAAAATTCAAATATAAGAATCGAACTTCTGAAAAACAACTAAATGATTAGAGAAAATCTCAGTTTTTTCATTAATTCAAATTTGTCTTTAGAAACAAGACAACCACTATTTACAGTTTGAGTAAGCTATCCTAAAATTAGGTCAAACTAAACATGAATTAACTTTTCATTACAATCCTTAATAAAAGAAAACACAAAAATAACATATGTGGGACTTTTTAGGCGTGTCACACTTATTGGGTGCAATTCTTGGCCATAGCAAATGAATGGCCTCTAACTTAAGGTTGATCTTTGACCTTCTTTGGCAGCTTTAGGCCAACCTAAAAGATCGTCTGAAAAGAAGTCCAATAGCCCAGAAACATAGAAGCTCAACAGCATGAAGCTTGGTAGCTTGGAGCTCGACAACACAGATTGGCAACTCAAAGGCTCGGTAAGATGGCAAATACGCAGCAATGGAAATTGACAACATTGAAGCTCGGCAACATGGCAGCCTGATATTCTAGAAGCCCTTAAGCATACAGATATAAAAGGTCATGTTTGCCACTCATTTCAAGCTACATAAAACCCACACCTATTCCCACTACTTCACATGACAGCTTAGTGACAACTTCAAATGAGCACCACTGGCTTTCTAAAATATTTTCTCTTAATCTATCTCCACCAACACACAATATGAAGAGTTGTGGTTCCTACTTTAGCTATAACTAATGTATCTTCCTTCTCCTATCTTATTCCAACAGTCAAATGTGTAAACTTCACGCTTACATATTTAATGGAAAACACAAAGTAACTTAAATCAATGATAACAGTTGAAAAACTGTTATTTTCATGCTTAAAATTGATACTAAAAGCAACCTTTAGACTTAGAAACTAGCTTGAAATCATGCTTTTATTCATATTTTCAGAAATAAGAGAGCTGGACAGGTTTATGCTTGATTTAAGTGTTTTTGTGCAGGTTTTAAGGTGAATTTAGTGAAAGAAGTGAAGAAGGAGAGAGATGAAATCAGAAAAGAAATCAAAGAGTGCAAAAGGAGAAGCCGAAAGCACCGCTCAGCGGCATTTTACCGCTGAGCGGCACTCAGGAGGTCACGGGAGGTCCGCTGAGGGGCAAAATGGCCGCTGAGGGGAAGAAAAGAGACGTGCAGTCACCGCTGAGCGGTATTTACCGCTGAGCGCCATTCTTAATGGACTTGGACTTGTTTTCTGGCACTTTTATGGGCTTGGGCTTAGATCTTTTGTAATTTTAGAATAGTATATAAGCTTTAGGACGTCCTAGAGTTTGTATCTTTGGCAGAAACGAGGCAAACACTCTCTCTTCCACCCCTTTGAAGGAGGATCTTGGATGCTCAGGCTACCTCTTCACCTTTTTAGGGTTTATTCTTTCATTCTTTCATTGTTCATCTAGGTTCACCATGAATATGGTGAACTAAACCTTGTATGTTTGTTGGGGAATCAATGTAATCTCTTGAAGCTCTCATATATGGAATTTATGCTTGCATCTTAATCTAAGATTTATGCTTTCTTTCATCATTAGTTAGGGTTTTTCCTCTTTGCTTAATGCTTGCATTGTTTAACTCATTCGATGCATGATTATTAGTTTTGTCGATACGGTAACGTACGGGGAAGTCTAGATCCGGGGAATTTCTTCCAATATTATGTTGGTTGTCGTTAAGCTCCTGCACTTATGAACTGATCATTAGGAATGCTAGGAATTGTATGAACTCGTGATTAGGGAGAAGCCATCTAGAATGGTACTTTAGAGAGTGGCATTAACAATGATGATTTGAATGTTGAATTCCTAAAATATATGAGAATGGATGAGATGAAATTGACCCCCAACAACATATTCATTCATATATTTTATTGAAAGTGTTTATCTTTTGCTTTTGCCATTGATCAAAAACTCATGCATACATGTTTATTTTCTGTCTTGCATATTAAACTCCAAATATTTCGTTCTTAAGTCTTAGCTAATCAACAAACCACACAACTAAACTAGGCCGTGAGTCCTTTGGAAGAACGATACTTGGTCTTACCAAGTTTATTACTTGAACGATTCGGTCATACTTGTCGATTGTGAAACAAGTTTGTGACATCATATTTTGGTGATCATAAATTTGTCCATCAATCAACACGTCATTATTTGCATTGTGCGTCGAGGTTGAGATTGCCAAAGATTGCCAAAGTCTAACAACATAGAAGCACAACAACATATTCGACAACACAAAAACCAACCGCACGAAAGTTCAATAGAACAGAAGTTCAACGTATCAACAACATAAAAACTCAACAGCTTGGACTTAACAACAAGGCAGTCCAACAATCTAAAAGATGCAATAGAATGTGTCATAGTCCATTTTTTCTATATATTATTTGCAATAATAATACATAATTTTATCATTCTATTACCCATGTTATAAAACAATAAAGTTTAATAATAGCTTTTATTTTTCTCTCTCATACTTCATCATAATAACACTATATTTGTTTATCACAGCACTTAAAATTTTACAAATTCTAAAATAATACTAATTACTAAAATCCATCACAATTTATAAGCTCTTTTATTTATACACTTAAACCTTTTAAAACCTAAAAAATAATTCCTTTCACATTTTTCGTCTAACATAATTAAAATTTAATACAATTAAAAATTTACTTTATTGTGTGTATTAACATCATCCAATCCAATTAAATATTAATTATTTCTTTTGAGATGTACAACAATCAATTTCTGTCTTCATGAATGAGGTTCTAATTAAAAT
Organism: Vigna nakashimae; assembly: GCA_034642375.1. Lineage (NCBI taxonomy): Eukaryota > Viridiplantae > Streptophyta > Magnoliopsida > Fabales > Fabaceae > Vigna > Vigna nakashimae. The sequence goes on from CM067765.1 coordinate 30,078,296, forward strand.
AAAATTCAAAATTAATTAAAATTTGAAAGTGTTTACTTTCTCGTAAATGGGATTTTAATTAAAAAAATCAAATCTAATTAAAAATAAGAGGTTTTTCAGTTAAAATAAATATGATGCAAAAGTCACTTAAGGAGTTTGCACTTGATAATAATCCTTTTAATAATGAGTGAATTATGAAAAATGTTGAAGGAAAAACCAGAATATAAATTTAAACTATGGTTCCATAATATCCATAATGGCCATATATCTCTATTATTGATTATAATTTTCAAATAAATCACAAAGCCCCAAAAAATGTATTAAAAAATTTTAACAATAGCCAATTCTTAAATGAGATACAGCTCTTGAACTGCCCTATGATTTCAATTAGAAAGATCTAGAGTGCGAGTGGGTATGAAGTCTATGCGAACACAGAATACGAATCAAAGATATTTCAACTAAAAATGTCAAATAATAAAGTTCAGTAAATGAACAAGAAAAGATACAAAATTGTTCACAAAACCATTCACCTCAAAACAAAATTCATAATACTTAAGCGAATCTATTGAAAACAAACTACCGTCCAACAAATTTAAGACCTTGGTTTCTCCTTCTTCTCCTTGAAAAGAGCCAAAAGGGAGACACCAGAAACCTTCACAACCTTAAACCTGACACCAGGAATATCTCCCACAGCATGACCCTTCCGTCCAAATCCAGCAATCAAAACTTCGTCCTACAACCACGGGCCACAATCCGAGTTAATAACAAAATAATCAAACGGAATCAATCAATACGTGATAAACAGTAAGTAACGATGGCAAGCACTCACATTCTCTTCTATGTAGTTCAAGCAACCATCATTTGGGACAAAAGCAGCAATCTTCTTCCCATTTTTTATGAGTTGAACCCTGGCACACTTTCGAATTGCAGAGTTGGGCTGCTTGGCCTCAATACCTCTGCATTAAACAAATACATTTTCATCACTCAACATAATACCCTCTTATCTAAATCTCAAGATATGCAAATCATGCTACTTAATCTTACATCTTTTCAAGAACAATTCCCTTTGCGTGGGAAGAACCAGCAAAAGGCTTCTTCCACTCGTTCCCAAGATGAGATTTCTTGTATGACTTATCAGCCCACCTTTGCCTCCTGCGATGGGACTTGAGCTTGCGAGCAGCTCCCATTCCACGTGTCTTCCTGTAAACCAGAAAGAAAACCTAATATAATTCAATACATTCTATGCTCTTTGTTGAAGAACCAATTTGTGAACAAAATCTACCAAAACACATTAAACTGTCCTTGTTGTCCGGTTTCTGAACAAAATCAACCATTTCTAAAAACCACATGTAGCTAAAAAAACATTTGTTTATTATTGGTCGCATTTTCCTAAATTGTTAGGAAAATATTTAAAACCCATCCTCCAAAACAAAAATCGGAACTTAGTTCACTTGTCACACCCCTAAGAATGTAAATTTTGCATACACAAAATTCTCCGGCTTATCTGACGCGGTATCCGTGTGCCCGCCACGGGAGTCCGACGCGGAGGCGCGCCATCGTTATGGCGTGTGGGAGCTTGATAGATTAAAATAAGAATTGCAAACAATAAATAAAGGGTCGACGAAACAACACTAAACAAAAGCCCTGAAGAACCTAATCGTCTTGCTTAAAGCGGAAAAATCAATTTAAATCCTAGAATGATAAAAATACAAAATAAAATTATAAATGTAAACTTTTGGCAGGGGAAGTAGCCTCAGAAGGATTAGGTTTGAAACGGATCCAGTGAAAGCATATAAGAATTCACAACTCAAGTTATTTGTGTATGTTCAATTTGAGGTTCTAAGCAAACAAAAACATAAAAAGAAAACAAATAAATAAAAACATAAAGCATATAGAAAAGGTGAAGGAGGAAATTAGGTTACCCCATGGCTTCGTTCTTCTGGGCACAGCTTGGGATGGACGATGAGTAGCAACCACAGCTAAGAAACCCTAATGGAAAGCTGAAGTTGGGGGATAATATAGTAGACAAAATGAAAATTCATTATTGGGTCTGTTCCGATCCACTGGGCCTCTTTAACAAAGCCCATTTTATTTAAAGGCTTGTAAGAAAACAAGTATGTCTCACTGACACATATATCACCAGTGGGCATTTACTAAACTATAATTCTTATTTATTTTCTTTTTTTTTTTTGGTGAAAGCTAGTTCTTAATACATAATTAATATATACATTAAATATGAACATAAATTTAATCTAGCTGTAATTGTCATGAAAAATTCACTCACCTTTCTTATATAATTAGAGCAGCATAATACAGAAACTTTAAAATTATATTGTTCATCTTAACTTTATCAATGGAATAGAAAAGCATTATTATACTATTTAATCTATATTAAAGACAAGTAATATATATATATATATATATATATATATATATATATATATATATATATATATATATATATATATATATATATATATTATAATATTTTTGACGTTATTTTTCCTTAAAATTATATTTTACTCTTTACTTATATTTATATGTAAAGGAATTCAATTTTTATAACTTTTTTTTATCTTTTTAAATGAGATAATTTTATCTTTTCTCAAATTACAATAACTTTATAAAATATTAGTAAAATCACTATGCGTATATCTATTTTTTTTTATTGTAACAAAAAATTATTAAATCTCAAAATAATTTTTAGGTTTAATGTCTCAATAGGTCCCTATTTTCGTCCCAAATTTGAAATAGGTTCCTGTTATATTTGAAGTCTTAATTAGATCCTTATTTTTGTTATTGCTGAACATACTTCTTCACCACCAAGATCATTAATCAAAAGATTCAAAAACCATAACCATGAATCTTTGTTTTCCTCTTCTACCACCGCATATACAATGGGCAACAAAAAAAAGGATCTAATTAAGACTTCAAATATAATAGGGATCTATTTCAAATTTTCGACGAAAATAGGGACCTATTGAGACATTAAACATTAAAAAATTGCATTCACACACGCCACGTCACACACTCCTTAACGCCGTTTTCTGAAATTGACGGAAATGATTTATTTGCATCAAATTAACAAAAATAAGTATCTAATTAAGACTTCAAATATAACAGGGACCTATTTCAAATTTGGGACGAAAATAGGGACCTATTGAGACATTAAACCTAATTTTTATCAAAAATAAATAATTTGTATAATTTTTTGTTATATAAATAGTCTTTTATTATAACTAAGTATATGAATTAAAAAAATAAAATTATAAAATAAATTTTTATTATGAGTAATTATTTAAATTTAAATTATGGTTATTATAGGATAAAAATACGAAAGAAAACCTCACTCTAAATCTTCTATCCTTGGCAACTCACTCAAATCTCACAACTATAGTCTACCTTTGCTATCACTTTGGAGAGCTCCACAAAATTTGTCGATCAAAGTCAAGAATAAAGTAAGTTTCCTTCTCTTCAATTTGTAGAAGCTCAATCTATATTTTCCCCTTTTCATGGCCCTTTTTCTGAGTTGTATGTGGGTGATTTTCTACTCTCATTAACCTTCTTTATGTTAGTGAATCTAACCATGTCCTTCAATCATTAATTTGATCTTTTGTGTAAAAATAGGTGCTTTGTAGTGAGTGAAAGTTGAGTTAAAGTCAGGTCCCTCTTTTTATAAGTAAGGGAAACTAGTCTTGTTTGGACCATTGGGTCTTAATTCATGTTTGTGTGCTATAAGATGTATATTCCCTCCCTATACATATTTGTGGAATGTAGCTCATTGTTGTTTCGTGGTCTCCATCATCAGCTAGGGTTCATATGTGTCGTTGTAGTAGTCACTAGTGCAAAAAGGGCTTTAGACGTTTGTTATTTTGAGCTTTAACATTAGATCTCGATCCAACGTCTTTACAGGTGACGTTAATGGGACGTCGGATTACACCATAACTGACGTCTATAAAAGACGTCGGACATGGTATTAACCGACGTCTACTGTAGCTCGTGTCTTTGGGTAGCGTAGTAACACCTTCTTCCTTTTCTAGTTTCCTCATAAGAAAAGCTTGCTTTAAGAGATCCAAAAGACGCAAGCTTTTCTTATGAGGAAATTAGCAAAGGGAGAATGTGCTACTACGCTACCCAAAGACACCAGAAAAACTGCACCAAAACACAACGAAAACTCAATTTAATCGGTTCAAATGAAAGGTAATCCATCAAAGACTAATTTAATTGGAGTAAAAATAAGTTTAAACGGTTCAAAAGAGATAAAACACACCTAGAAATGCAATGTCGCGGAGAGAAAATGTGAGGAGGAAGACGATGAAGTGTGCGTAACTGCGGGTTCGCGATTTCTGATTTAACAGGAATCAAGACGTCGGTGCCCCCAGTGTCCGACGTCTATTCTCGACTAGACGTCGGGGCCTTCATTAATATGACGTCTTTCTGATTTAAAAATTAATATTCGCGAGGGAATATAGACATCGGACATGGTGGGATCAAACGTCTATATGGCGGAAAAAATGACTTTTCACCTACCAGTCAGCCATATAGACGTCAGTTACATGGGGGCCGACGTCTATAATATTATAGACGTCGGACATGGCGGGATAAAACGTCTATATTGCAGAAAAAATGACTTTTCACCTACCAATCAGCCATATAGACGTCAGTTATATATAGACGTCGGATATGGCGGGATCAGACGTCTATATGGCGAAAAAAAAATTACTTTTCACCTACCAGTCAACCATATAGACGTCTGTTACAGGGGGCCGACGTCTATAATATTATAGACGTCGGACATGGAGGAATCAGACGTCTATATGGCGAAAAAAAATGACTTTTCACCTACTCTATCAGCCATATAGATGTTTATTACAGGGGACCGACGTGTATAATATTATAGACGTTGAACATGGAGGGATCAGACATCTATATGGCGGAAAAAAATGACTTTTCACCTACTTTGTCAACCATATAGACGTCTGTTACAGGGGCTGGCGTCTATAATATTATAAACGTCGGCCTTCCTCCTAACTGACATCTATATGCCCACTTATTTACGAAAATGTCACTAGTCAATAATTTACATTGGTTATTTTGTGGTCTGACATCTACGAGGTGACGTTAAAGGTCAATTATGCACTAGTGAGTTGTTGTCGTTGTGGTGGCCATTGAGCCCTTTGTTGCGGTGATCGTTGAGTCCTTTGTTGTAGTAGTCATTACGTCCTCAGTTACGGTTGTCGTTGACTTCTTGGTTTCCGTCGTCATCGTTGCTTGTCATCACAGGTGTGAATTTTTCTCCTTTTAATATTTTCTTTCATATATTATTTATGTTTTTGAGTTGGAAAATAATATTTTCCTTTTGTGTAAAGTTAGCAACGAAGATATAAATATAGAAAAGAAATAGTTTAATAGGGACATGAGTGACTAAAGCATTTTGATTTAATTTTTTTGTAGAGGTAGTAGGAATGTAAGTTGTAGTGAAGCATGAATGAGGTTTAGATAGGCAAGGGGAAATAATATTAGAAGGAGTAGAATCTGAGTGACATGTGTTCCGTGGTTGAAGGTGTTGCATTTAAGAAGGTTGAATAAGAGTGGTGCTGAAATGAATGAAAAAGTAAGGGGTGTTTGTAGGTTTTTGAATAAGGTTTAATGTGTTGGGAAAAAGGGGACTTGGTTCATTTTGTAAGAATATGGTAATTGAAAGTGTTGGGATTGTGATGTTTGAATTATATTAGCAGGATTTGATGTCTTTGGTTTCTGCATGTTTCAGTTTTTCTAGTGAAGATATTGAGGGTTCAACCCAATGTTAAGAAGATTTTTCTTCTTTTTGAGAGCCTCAGATCCCAATCTACCACTTATCAATTGCATAATGAGGTTGTAAGAAAAGAAGTGCCTTGTTTCCCTTACCAAGAGGGGGGGGGGGGTTGAATTGGTGATCAATAAAAACAATTACTTTTTCAATCTTTATGCAAACTTAGAATGATCCTTTTTAAAAAAAGCAGTGCTTCATTTCTCACACCAAGACGGGGGAGGGGAGAAGGGTGAATTGGTGATGTGTAAAAATGATTGCTTATAAAATCTTTTTCGCAAGTATGTGCTTCTCATGGAAAACGTGGAAAGTGTGCTCCAAAGAGAAGAGACTTCACGACTTTCTTGTTTCCTCTTTGCTTGACAACTTCCTATGATCCTTCCAACCTTTATTGTCCTACAAAACAATGGAATTAGTTAAAAAGAATATGCTAAGAGTTAGAAATAAAAGATTAAGTCCTTATTCAACTTCCCTTTCTTGGTCTTAGTGAAGTTGATACTTCTTTGGATGGAAAGTCCCTAAAGGGGTTGTCATCACACTATGTTAAATATGTGATTTTATGTGTGGCATATGTTTTTGGAAAAGGAAAATCACAAGCACTATGGTTGAACTTTAAATCTGTGGTAAAACAACAGTTTTAAGTCGATTACATTGAGGTAAATCGATTAAAACTCGTGTGTTTGCACATTCTTTTTTGATGTGTGCTGTGAGATTTTTCAAAGTGAAAAGTTTTCTAAACCGTGCAAAAAGATTTCACTTAATGGAATGCATGTTCTTTGAATTTGAATAAGTTAGTTGATGTTTTGAAAATTTGTTAAATGCTTGTAACAAGTAACATAACGATAATATTTTAAATATGTTGACCAAACAATAAATGATAGTCGATTGCATTAATTGTACACTCAATTATTTGTTTGACTACTGCTAAATTTGTTATAACTGATTGTTATATTCGATTATGTTAGTAGCTTAATTGATTAAAATGTGTTTGATAGGTGTTATACTATAAATTGATGCAGATTTGAATTTTGTAAGAACTTTTGTGATTCTAACAATTTCATATCCTTTACAGAAAATTGATGAAAACCGTAGAGTGTAGTATGATGTAAAGGCAAGAAATGTTATTGCGCCTGCACTAACCATGAATGAATTTTTCAGGATTTCCCAATGTAGAACGACCAAAGAAATGTGAGAAGTTCTTGAAGTGACGCATGAAGGAACAATAGAGGTGAAAAGGGCCAAAAAGAACTTTCTTGTACAAGAGTATGAACTATTGAGGATGAAAGTTGGTGAGACGATTTATGAAGTGCAAAAAAGATTTACACATATAGTTGACAACAGTTGAAAAACTGTTATTTTCATGCTTAAAATTGATACCAAAAGCAACCTTTAGACTTAGAAACTGGCTTGAAATCATACTTTTATCTATATTTTCAGAAATAAGAGAGCTGGACAGGTTTATGTTTGATTTAAGTGTTTTTGTGCAGGTTTTAAGGTGAATTTAGTGAAAGAAGTGAAGAAGGAGAGAGATGGAATCAGAAAAGGAATCAAAGAGTGCAAAAGGAGAAGCCGAAAGCACCGCTCAGCGGCATTTTACCGCTGAGCGGCACTCAGGAGGTCACGGGAGGTCCGCTGAGGGGCAAACTGGCCGCTGAGGGGAAGAAAAGGGACGCGCAGTCACCGCTGAGCGGTATTTACCGCTGAGCGGCACTTTTATGGGCTTGGGCTTTTGTAATCTTTTGTAATTCTAGAATAGTATATAAGGACTTGCACGTCCTAGAGTTAGTATCTTTGGCAGAAACGAGGCAAACACTCTCTCTTCCACCCCTTTGAAGGAGGATCTTGGATGCTCAGGCTACCTCTTCACCTTTATAGGGTTTATTCTTTCATTCTTTCATTGTTATTCATCTAGGTTCACCATGAATATGGTGAACTAAACCTTGTATGTTTGTTGGGGAATCAATGTAATCTCTTAAAGCTCTCATATATGGAATTTATGCTTGCATCTTTTAATTAAGACTTATGCTTTCTTTCATCATTAGTTAGGGTTTTTCCTCTTTGCTTAATGCTTGCATTGTTTAACTCATTCGATGCATGATTATTGGTTTTGTCGATACGGGCACGTACGGGGAAGTCTAGATCCGGGGAATTTCTCCCAATATTATGTTGGTTGTCGTTAAGCTCCTGCACTTATGAACTGATCATTAGGAATGCTAGGAATTGTATGAACTCGTGATTAGGGAGAAGCCTTCTAGAAAGGTACTTTAGAGAGTGGCATTAACAATGATGATTTGAATGTTGAATTCCTAAAATATATGAGAGTGGATGAGATGAAATTGACCCCCAACAACATATTCATTCATATATTTCATTGAAAGTGCTTATCTTTTGCTTTTGCCATTGATCAAAAACTCATGCATACATGTTTATTTTCTGTCTTGCATATTAAACTCCAAATATTTCGTTCTTAAGTCTTAGCTAATCAACAAACCACACAACTAAACTAGGCCGTGAGTCCTTTGGGAGAACGATACTTGGTCTTACCAAGTTTATTACTTGAACGATTCGGTCATACTTGCCGATTGTGAAACAAGTTTGTGACATCATATTTTGGTGATCATAAATTTGTCCATCAAGTTTTTGGCGCCGTTGCCGGGGACTCGTGGTTTAACTGGTTAATTTGTGTGATTATTGATTATCTTTGACTTTAATTTTAAATTTCTGTTTTTATTTTCTGTTTTTATTTTTTCGGTTTTTATTTGACTAGATTAGATTTTATTTTATTTTATTAGATTAGATTTTATTTTATTTTATTTGATTTGATTAGATTAGATTAGATTTTATTTTATCTTATTAGATTAGATTAGATTAGATTTTATTTTATTTTATTTTATTCTATCTTCTGAATCTTTTATCTTTTTATCTTCTGAATCTTTTATCTTCTGAATATATATCTTCTCTTATATCTTTTTGTGCTAACAAATATTTTCTAGAGTTTTGTGCCTAATGTTTGCAGGATGCAATTCGAACAAGAATTTAATAGGCACTCAATTCTACCAAAGTAATCTCAACCACTGGTGGGAACATGACTCAAGCATGGATGAAAGCCAATATTGGCAAGCTGCCGGACAATTTGAGAACCAACCACAACAACAATGGCAGCAACAAAGCTTTAAAATCAACAAAGGGAAGCAAGAGATCTCTTCATTTAGACAAGGCATGGAAGAATCACTGGGGCATGCATGGGACAGGTACAAAAGCCTATTAAGAAAGACTCCCACGCATGGATTTAACGAAGGAGAAGTAGTCCTAATCTTCCTTGGAGGTCTTGGTTCACAAACCATGATGATGCTTGACGCCTCAGCTGGAGGCAATATCAAATGGAAGACTCCAGAGGAAGCCACAGAAATAATTGAAAACATGACTACTAATAACAATAAGTGGAACAGTGAAAGAGGAGCTCCTATTCAACAAAAAGGAGTTCTACAGTTGCAATCCAATGATGCCTTGATAGCTCAGAACAAGTTAATAACTCAACAATTGGAGAATCTCTCAAAGATACTTGAACAATTGCCACAAGAGTTAAAGACTGTTGCACAGGTACAATCCCAGTTGTGCGAATTGTGTGGAGGTGACCATATCAATGGTCAATGTGCCTTTCCAGTTGAAGCCGTAGAGGATGTAAACTACATGACCAATCAGTACCGTCAAGGGAGCTACAATCAAGGGTGGAAACCACACCCAAGTATTGGTCAGGAACAAAGTGGGCAAGCTGGACAAACTGGGCAATTTAACAAGCAACAACAACAAACCTTTCTATCAGGAAGTTTGGATGACACCCTTCAACAATTTTTGAAAAATTCTAACGCTACTCAGAAAAGCATTGAAGAATCATGTAAAAGGATGGAGATGCAGCTTCATTCCATTAGTCAGAGATTGAATGATGAGGTTAATACTGAAGTTAACCCTAAGGAGGAAGGGCAAGCCATTATCACTGAAAGTGACAAGATTCTTAATGAGAAAAAAATAGGGGGCGATGAGGAAAAGATAGAGAGAAAAGAAAAAGAAGAATTGAGTGAGAGAAATAAAGATGAAGAAAAAGAGAAAGAAGTGGTTGAGAGAGAAGAGAGAAAGAAAATTTGTGTGAAAATAAAGAAGTTGAAAAGAAAAAGAAAAGGGAAGAAAAAAATAAAAGAAAAGAAAGAGAGAAAATTTGGGGAGAGGAAGCATAAGAAAAAGAAGATGAGAGGAAAGAAGAAGGAATCATATGAAAAATCCCATCCTCATCTAAAGAAGAATCATAGGAAGGAAAAGAAATTTAAGTGCTTTATGGAAATCTTCAAGAAATTGGAGATTAAAGTTCCTATGATTGAGACACTGCAACAGGTTCCTGGTTTGATCAAATTTCTGAAGAAGTTCAATAGAAAGAAGAAAAAGAAGAAGGAACTTGAGCTTTACTGGGTCAAGCTAATGACGTTAAAAGAGCGCTTGCTGGGAGGCAACCTAGTGGATTTAAAAACTTTTGATTTGGTTTTGTAACTTTTAATTTGTGGACATTATTTTGTAAATATTTTGTTGGATATAGCATCTACTGAAGGATGCTAGGTGGTTAAGTATCTACTGAAGGATACTAAGTTTGTAACACCTACTGATGGGTGTTGGTGAGAAAATTTTGCACCTACTGATGGGTGCTGGTAAGTCTGTAACACCTACTGATGAGTGTTGGTAAGTTTGAAACACCTACTGATGGGTGTTGGTGGATTTTGGGTCAGGCTCGTGACGTTAAACAAGCGCTACCTGGGAGGCAACCCAGTTGATTGATTGTTTTTGTTTGTTTTATTTTAGTTAGGGTTTGCATAAGTATTTTTAAACATTGAATTGCAGGGAACCAGTGAGGGGCATGTCTAGGAGGCACGTAGGTTAAGAAAAGAAGGAGAAGAGCACATCACGAAAGTGCCGCTGAGCGGCAACTTACCGCTGAGCGGTACTCTCGCAGATGGGCTTTAGTTCCCCTTAGCGGAACCTGAGCCCATTAGGGTATTTTTATACCCTAAGCTGCACATAAGCTTCTATTTTCAAGCTCTTCTCTGCACAAACACTCCCACATACCTTCTCCTAGGTTTTCCACATTTTTTCACTCTTTCCTCTTAAGAAAATATCTCTTCCACTCACTTTTACACTAGTGTGCCATCAAAGTTTGGGGTGGAAAGAGAGTATTCTAGCTTGGAAGCATTCTTATTGCATCTAGTATCTCCACCCAAGTAAGTAAAGTGCATTTTGTTCATTCTAGGGTTCTTGAATTTGAATGTGATTGTCAAAGCATGAATATTTAGGGGTTTTGAATTCTATGCATGATTTGATGATATATTTGATGTTTGAACCGATTAAACTGCATGATTATGAATTGGAAAACTGAAAATTGCATTTGGGTGGAGTTAGGAAAGCTTTAAAACAGGTTTTTCAAATATCTGCAGAGTTACCGCTGAGGGGTAAACTGCCGCTGAGCGGCACTCTGCCAGATTTGATTTTTCTGGTGTGTTGCGTGCTGGAATGTGGCACTGGTGGCGCTGAGGGGAAATTTTGTCCCTCAGCGGTGGTTTAGCTTCGAAAGGAGTTGTGTTCTGTGTTTACTAATGATTAACATCATGTTTTGTGGTTTTGTAATTGTGTTTGAATGCAGGAATGGCATCCTCTTCAGGAAAGAGATTGAAAACCATGGCAACCAAGAGAAAGGAAAAGGAACCAGAGCAACCCCATAATAGCAGGTTCCTCTCTAGGAAACATGAGAAGCACTTTAGGGTGGTTCAGGACAGGAGACTTCTGAAGGAGAGAAAGGTTGGAATGATACCTAACTTTGCTCCTCAATTTGGAGAGCAAGTGTTAGGGAATGATTGGGGAAAGCTAGCCACTTATCCTGCACCTGCCAACATAGCTGTGGTAAAGGAATTTTACACCAATGCAAAGAAGATTGGTGATTATCCAGCTGAGAATTATTTGGGCTATGTCAGAGGCCATGCTATCAGGTATGATCCTGATTCTATCAACAACTTCCTGGATACTGTGTGGGCTGGTGAGCAATGCCAGTTTGCTCTTTGCATGGAGGAAGGTGCTGATTATGAGGATGTGGAGAGAGTGCTGTGTATACCTGGAGGACACTTCCAAAGGAATAGATCTGGCTCAGTGGTTAACATTAGGAGGACAAATTTGACTCCTCTTGCAAAGTATTTGATGGTATTTTCTCATGCCAACATTCAGCCATGTTCACATGTGTCAGATATCACTCTCAGCAGGGCACTATTCATCTACTGTGCTATCAGAAATTTGAATGTTAATATTGGGCAGGTGATAGCTGACGAGATTAGTGTGTGTGCTAACACCTCAAACAACAAAGCACCACTAGGACATCCTTCTTTGATCACTCACCTTTGCAAGCAAGCTGGGGTGGACACTTCTGTTCCACCATTTGAGAGGCCAAGAAAAGCTATTGATGAGGCTTATTACAGACAGTACTGTGGAGGTGAGGATGCAGCTCAGCCAGTTCCACCACACCGGGCTCGTAGAGAGAGAGGGCCAGCACAGAGCCGGACATCTGCTGATACACATGAAGCAGAACCATTCCAGATGAGGGACATGTATATGTCTCTTATAGGTGCTCAGTTGCAGTCCATTCACAGAGGGCAGGTGGCCACTGCTGAGATGATAGTAGGGATGTATGATACACCTCCAGCCCACAGGTGGACTATGGATGAATTCCATAATGTGGTAGCTTGGCCAGAAGAACCATTGCATGGAGGAGGAGCTGAAGCAGCTGAAGCTTCAGCTCGGGACATGGAAGAAGATGAAGCTGATGAGGAGGATGCATTTGAAGATGATGATGATGAGGAGGAAGAGGAAGATACAGAGGACAGCTCAGACTGATGAGGAGCCGAGATAGCATTTACTGATGAATGCTATCATATGATTATGCTTTTGTGGTTTAAGTTTTCTGAACTTATTTGTTTTTGTTTATTAGATTAGGGTTGATGTACTCTATTGAACACCTGGTTTATTATGATGGTTTGCTATTAACTGTGATTGTGTGATAAGTAATGCTTGATGATGCTTATTGATTGATTGATGTTGAGATGATGTGCACATTAAAATGCTTATACAGGTGATTCACAAGCTTTGTGAACAAATGCATGATATCATGATTGTGTTTGTCAAAATTAAGCAGGATGTGTATGTCAAATGTGAATGAGCTTATATGTGAGGTTTTGAGCTCCAGAGTTGTTATTGATTGAATGCTATTGCTTTGGAAGCTTGAATGACTTTGCCCAGGTTTTCTATGATTGAATCAATTGCTTGTTTTGCATCATATGATCAAGGCCGTTTGTTGGAACCCTTTTTATTGGCCAAATTCATAAAGTTAGCCCACTAAAAGAGAACACGTTGTGTTCTATCCTTTGAACCCTTAGCCTTGAACATACACTGAAAACCCTTGATTGAAAATCTTTACCTTGAGTTAAGTAGAAGATCTTGTATGGTATTGTTAAATGTTCAAGTTTGGGGTTGTTGGGGAAACATGAAAAAGGAAAAGCATTGAGCTAAGAGCTAAAAAGTAAGAATATGCAAAGAAAAAGAAAAAGAAAAGAAAAGAAAAAGAAGCAAAGCTCAATGCAAATGCAAAGGCAAAAGAAAGTTGGGAAGAATAAGAATAATTGTGTTGTTATGACTCTCTTAACTCAAGGATTTTGTGATCCAGAAAAACCAATTTTCTTGTTAGCCCAGCCACGTTATAAGCCATTGAAAAGTCCTTGTGATGATGCATACTTGTGAATATTTTTGATTGTGGTAAAATGAAAGGCAAAGTTGATTCATGTGACATTGTGATAGTGGAGTGAATGAGTGAAACACTTTACCTCTTATACACTTGTGTGTTGAGTGAAACACTTTACCTAGTGAGGAAATATTCCATAAGCACATGAACATCCATGCTTAATTGATTGATCATTCATGAAAAATAGCATTTGTTGGAACTTAAATGACTTTGTGAACACTAAAGCATGTGCACATCTTGAATGAACTCTTGGTCATAAGTTTGAGTGAAGTTGTTACTTATTTTGAAAAAGAGGATTTTTGAATGAGTGAACCATCATATGAATTGGTTGGAGATTGAGTTATATTTTGTTTGCTTGAGGACAAGCAAAGTTCTAATTTTGGGGTTGTGATAATAGTTGAAAAACTGTTATTTTCATGCTTAAAATTGATACTAAAAGCAACCTTTAGACTTAGAAACTGGCTTGAAATCATACTTTTATCTATATTTTCAGAAATAAGAGAGCTGGACAGGTTTATGCTTGATTTAAGTGTTTTTGTGCAGGTTTTAAGGTGAATTTAGTGAAAGAAGTGAAGAAGGAGAGAGATGGAATCAGAAAAGGAATCAAAGAGTGCAAAAGGAGAAGCCGAAAGCACCGCTCAGCGGCATTTTACCGCTGAGCGGCACTCAGGAGGTCACGGGAGGTCCGCTGAGGGGCAAACTGGCCGCTGAGGGGAAGAAAAGGGACGCGCAGTCACCGCTGAGCGGTATTTACCATTGAGCGGCACTTTTATGGGCTTGGGCTTTTGTAATCTTTTGTAATTCTAGAATAGTATATAAGGACTTGCACGTCCTAGAGTTAGTATCTTTGGCAGAAACGAGGCAAACACTCTCTCTTCCACCCCTTTGAAGGAGGATCTTGGATGCTCAGGCTACCTCTTCACCTTTTTAGGGTTTATTCTTTCATTCTTTCATTGTTATTCATCTAGGTTCACCATGAATATGGTGAACTAAACCTTGTATGTTTGTTGGGGAATCAATGTAATCTCTTGAAGCTCTCATATATGGAATTTATGCTTGCATCTTTTAATTAAGACTTATGCTTTCTTTCATCATTAGTTAGGGTTTTTCCTCTTTGCTTAATGCTTGCATTGTTTAACTCATTCGATGCATGATTATTGGTTTTGTCGATACGGGCACGTACGGGGAAGTCTAGATCCGGGGAATTTCTCCCAATATTATGTTGGTTGTCGTTAAGCTCCTGCACTTATGAACTGATCATTAGGAATGCTAGGAATTGTATGAACTCGTGATTAGGGAGAAGCCTTCGAGAAAGGTACTTTAGAGAGTGGCATTAACAATGATGATTTGAATGTTGAATTCCTAAAATATATGAGAGTGGATGAGATGAAATTGACCCCCAACAACATATTCATTCATATATTTCATTGAAAGTGCTTATCTTTTGCTTTTGCCATTGATCAAAAACTCATGCATACATGTTTATTTTCTGTCTTGCATATTAAACTCCAAATATTTCGTTCTTAAGTCTTAGCTAATCAACAAACCATACAACTAAACTAGGCCGTGAGTCCTTTGGGAGAACGATACTTGGTCTTACCAAGTTTATTACTTGAACGATTCGGTCATACTTGCCGATTGTGAAACAAGTTTGTGACATCATATTTTGGTGATCATAAATTTGTCCATATCTCATGGCTCTCGGAAAGGTGTTTGATAGAGAGGAGATCAACATCAAGATCCTTAAAAGTCTCAACAGGAGTTGGCAGCCAAAAGTAACAACCATATTAGAATCAAGAGACTTAACCAACATGAATACGACAACTCTGTTTGGAAAGCTCAAGGAGCATGAACTTGGAAGGCTAAAAGAGGAAGAAGAAATTGAGGAAAAGAAGTCAATTTCCCTCAAGGCCACGAGCAAGAAAGCCTCAAAGAAACTTGAGCCATAAACTGATTCAATAGCAGAACTACAGGACAAAGAAATCATGAACATGGTGGTAAGAAAATTTAATCTATTTATGAAAAATAGAAGTTATACCACTGATAATGCAGGTCCTTCAAGAGGAAGAAAGAATTCAAAAACCAATGTTGTACAATGCTATGAGTATGGAAAAGAAGGTCATATCAAGCCTAACTATCCAGACTTGAAGAACAAGCAGAAATCAATCACAAAGTATCCTCAGGACAAGAGCACAAAACAAAGGAAAACATACATAGCTTTGGAGAACAGTGATACTAAATCTTCAAGTGATGATGACTGCAACATTGAAAAGGAGTCAAACTTGTGTTTTATGACAGACTATGCACATTCAGACTATGATAGTGATGAAGAGTTTGAAAATGAGCCAATAGAAGTCTAGTACCACATGTTGTACGATGCATTTCAGGTGATTCATGCAGAAGCCATGCGACTCCAGTATAAGGTAAATCAATTATCTTTGAGAGAAGAGACTATGAATTTAGAATTGATAATCTAGCAAAGGATAATGAAAAACTAGAAAAAGAACTTGAAATTGCTTTAAAATATGTAAAGATAGTTAAAACTGACATACAATTTGTTGATAAAAACTATGATAATTGTCCAGTACATATTGAGAAAATTGATTATTTAACTAGTACACTAGCAAAATTTACACAAGGTTTATGCTTGATTTTAGTGTTTTATGCAAGTTTTAAGGTGAATTTGATTAAAGAAGTGAAGAAGGATAGAGATGGAATCAGAAAAGAACTCAAAAAGTGCAAAAGAAGAGAAGTCGCAAGTACCGCTCAGTGCCAGTTTATCGCTGAGCGACACTAATGAACACTCGTTGGCTCCGTTGAGGGGTGAAAGTGCAGCTGAGGGGAAGAATTCAACACACGCACTTACCGCTAAGCTTTAGGACTTCCTAGGGTTTGTATCTTTGGCTGGAGAAGACGCAAAACACACTTTTCACCCCATGGGGGTAGAATTGGAGATGGTGACAACTCTCTGATGGACAAATTTATGATCACCAAAATATGATGTCACAAACTTGTTTCACAATCGGCAAGTATGACCGAATCGTTCAAGTAATAAAATTGGTAAGACCAAGTATCGTTCTTCCCAAAGGACTCACGGCCTAGTTTAGTTATGTGATTTGTTGATTAGCTAGGACTTACAAACGAAATATTTAGATTTTAATATGCAGGACGGAAAATAAACATGTATGCATGAAGTTTGATCAATGGCAAAGACAAAAGATAAACACTTTCAATGAAATATATGAATGAATATGTTGTTGGGGGTCAATTTCATCTCATCCACTCTCATATATTTTAGGAATTCAACATTCAAATCATCATTGTTAATGCCACTCTCTAAAGTACCATTCTAGATGGCTTCTCCCTAATCACGAGTTCATACAATTCCTAGCATTCCTAATGATTAGTTCATGAGTGCAGGAGCTTAACGACAACCAATATAATATTGTCAGTATAATATTGGGAGAAATTCCCCGGATCTAGACTTCCCCGTACGTGCCCGTATCGACAAAACCAATAATCATGCATGGAATGAGTTAAACTATGCAAGCATTGAGCAAAGAGGAAAAACTCTAACTAATGATGAAAGAAAGCATAAGTCTTAATTAAAAGATGCAAGCAAAGATTCCATATATGAGAGCTTCAAGAGATTACATTGATTCCCCAACAAACATACAAGGTTTAGTTCACCATATTCATGGTGAACCTAGATGAACAATGAAAGAATGAAAGAATAAACCCTAAAAAGGTGAAGAGGTAGCCTGAGCATCCAAGATCCTCCTTCAAAGGGGTGGAAGAGAGAGTGTTTGCCTCGTTTCTGCCAAAGATACTAATTCTAGGACGTGCAAGCCCTTATATACTAATCTAGGATTACAAAAGATTACAAAAGCCCAAGCCCAAAAAGTGCCGCTCAGCGGTAAATACCGCTCAGCGGTAACTGCGCTTCACTTTTCTTCCCCTCAGCGGCCAGTTTGCCCCTCAGCGGACCTCCCGTGACCTCCTGAGTGCCGCTCAGCGGTAAAATGCCGCTGAGCGGTGTCTTCGGCTTCTCCTTTTTGCACTTTTTCTTGTCTTTTCTAATGTCATCTCTCTCCTTCTTCACTTCTTTCACCAAATTCACCTTAAAACCTGCACAAAAACACTTAAATCAAGCATAAACCTGTCCAGCTCTCTTATTTCTGAAAATATAGATAAAAGCATGATTTCAAGCTAGTTTTTAAGTCTAAAGGTTGCTTTTAGTGTCAATTTTAAGCATGCAAATAACAGTTTTTCAACTGTTATCACAACCCCAAACTTAGAACTTTGCTTGTCCTCAAGCAAACAAAATGTCACTCAATCTCCAACCAATTCATATGATGGTTCACTCATTCAAAAATCATCTTTTTCAAGATAAGTAACAACTTCACTCAAACTTATGACCATGAGTTCAATCAAGATGTGCACATGCTTTAGTGTTCACAAAGTCATTTAAGTTCCAACAAATGGTATTTTTCATGAATGATCAATCAATTAAGCATGGATGTTCATGTGCTTATGGAATATTTCCTCACTAGGTAAAGTGTTTCACTCAACACACAAGTGTATAAGAGGTAAAGTGTTTCACTCATTCACTCCACTATCACAATGTCACATGAATCAACTTTGCCTTTCATTTTACCACAATCAAAAACATTCACAAGCATGCATCATCACAAGGACTTTTCAATGGCTTATAATGTGGCTGGGCTAACAAGAAAATTGGTTTTTCTGGATCACAAAATCCTTGAGTTAAGAGAATCATATCAACACAATCATTCTTATTCATTCCCAACTTTTGTTTGCCTTTTCATTTGCATTGAGCTTTACTTCTTTTTCTTTTCTTTTCTCTTTCTTTTTCTTTGCATATTCTTACTTTTTAGCTCTTAGCTCAATGCTTTTCCTTTTTCATGTTTTCCCAATAACCCCAAACTTGAACATTTAACAATACCACACAAGATCTTCTACTTAACTCAAGGTAAAGATTTTCAATCAAGGGTTTTCAGTGTATATTCAAGGCTAAGGGTTCAAAGGATAGAACACAAAGTGTTCTCTTTTAGTAGGCTAACTTTATGAATTTGGCCAATAAAAAGGATTCCAATAAACGGCCTTGATCATATGATGCAAAACAAGCAATTGATTCAATCATAGAAAACCTGGGCAAAGTCATTCATGCTTTCAAAGTAATAGCATTCAACAATAACCACTCTGGAGCTCAAAACCTCACATATAAGCTCATTCACATTTGACATACACATCCTGCTTAATTTCACAATCACAATCATAATATCCTGCATTTGTTCACAAAGCTTGTGAATCACCTGTATAAGCATTTTAATGTGCACATCATCTCAACATCAATCAATCAATAAGCATCATCAAGCATTACTTATCAAACAATCACAGTTAATAGCAAACCATCATAAGGAACCAGGTGTTCAATAGAGTACATCATACCCTAATCTAAAAACATAAAATACTCACAAAACACTGGGTTGCCTCCCAGTAAGCCCTTGTTTAACGTCCCGAGCCTGACCCAAACTTTCAAGGATCAACCAGCAACATCATTGTAGAACATTGTTGCACCTCTCCCCCTAGATAAGGCTTGAGACGTTGACCATTTACCACCCAACTTCTCTGTGGATCATCAGCAGATGGATTACATATTTCAATTGCTCCATGCGGATGCACTTCTTTTATCACAAATGGTCCTGTCCATTTTGACTTCAGCTTCCCAGGAAATATCTTCAATCTTGAATTGAACAATAGTACCTGTTGTCCTGGATTGAAAACTCTATTCACCAACTTCCTGTCATGATAAAAATTAATTTTGTCTTTGTAAGCCCTGGATGAATCATATGCATGTAACCGCATTTCTTCAAGCTCCAAAATCTGCCTTCTGCGTGTGCATTGAGTGTCATAAGGATCAAAATTCAAGAATTTCAAAGCCCATAATGCTCTATGCTCCAATTCAACTGGCAAATGACATGCTTTCCCATAGACTAACTGAAATGGTGATAATCCCATGGACGTCTTCATTGCTGTCCTATAAGCCCAAAGAGCATCATCCAATTTGAGAGACCAATCCTTTATTGATGAAGTCACAGTTTTTTCCAGGATTCTTTTTATCTCCCTGTTAGACACCTCAACTTGTCCATTGGTTTGTGGATGATACGGTGCAGCTACCTTATGCTTTACTCCATAGTGTTTGAGTACTTTCTCTAGCTGATAATTGCAAAAATGAGATCCTCCATCACTAATCAACACTCTTGGAGTGCCAAAACGTGAGAATATCTGCCTCTTCAGGAATTTAATTACCGTGCTAGCATCATTTTTAGGACAAGCTAATGCTTCCACCCATTTACTCACATAATCCACTGCTACCAGAATATATTCATTGTTGAAAGATGGAGGGAAGGGTCCAACAAAGTCAATACCCCAACAATCAAAAACCTCAACCTCTAAAATACCTTGTAAAGGCATCTCATGACGTTTAGTGATTGTCCCTGCTCTTTGACATTTATCACAATTCCTAGCATGATTATGGGCATCTTTAAATAAAGTTGGCCAATAAAACCCTGATTGAAGGACTTTTGCTGCTGTTCTTTCTCCATTAAAATGTCCTCCATAAGGTGAATCATGACAATGCCAGAGAATTCCTTTTGCTTCTTCATTTGTAACACATCTCCTTAGAAGATTATCTGCTCCAATTTTTGAACAAATACGGATCATCCCAAACAAACTGCTTGGCATCATGTAAAAATTTCTTTCTCTGTTTCCAAGTTAAGTCTTCCGGCATGACTCGTGCAGCTTTGAAATTTGCCATATCAGCAAACCAGGGCCTCTGCTGAATATACATGAGTGATTCATCTGAAAAAGATTCCCAGATTTCAGACTCCTTGTTAGTGACCTCATTGTTGACTAACCGTGACAAATGATCAGCAATTAAGTTCTCACTTCCTTTCTTATCACGGATTTCTACATCAAATTCTTGCAACAGTAGTACCCATCTAATCAGACGTGGCTTAGAATCTGGTTTTGTCAACAAATATTTGATAGCTGCATGATCTGTATAGACAATCACCTTAGACCCAATAAGATAAGGTCTAAATTTCTCTAGAGCATATACAATGGCAAGAAACTCTTTCTCTGTGGTAGCATAATTCAATTGAGCATCATTCAGCACCTTGCTAGCATAATAAATTGGATGAAACTTTTGTTCTTTCCTTTGGCCAAGGACAACTCCTATTGCATAATCACTTGCATCACACATCAATTCAAAATTTTGATTCCAATCTGGTGCTACAATTACTGGAGCTGACACTAGCTTCTGCTTCAATATATCAAAAGCTTTCAGACAGTCTTCATTCATCACAAAAGGAGCATCCTTCATCAAAAGATTACTCAATGGTTTAGCAATTTTTGAGAAATCTTTGATGAATCTTCTATAGAACCCAGCATGACCAAGAAAACTCCTAATCCCCCTTACATTTGTTGGTGGAGGCAGTTTCTCAATGACTTCTACTTTGGCTTTATCCACCTCAATTCCTTTAGCAGAAATTTTATGCCCCAGTACAATCCCTTCAGTTACCATGAAATGACATTTCTCCCAATTCAAAACCAGATTTGTCTGAACACACCTTTTGAGGACAGTGTTCAAATTAGCTAAACATCTTTGGAAAGAATTTCCAAAAACTGAGAAGTCATCCATGAATACTTCAATGCATTTTTCTAAAAGATCAGAAAAGATTGCCTGCATACACCTCTGAAACGTAGCTGGAGCATTACATAATCCAAAAGGCATCTTTCTATATGCAAAGATACCAAAAGGACAAGTAAAAGCCGTCTTCTCCTGGTCTTTTGGATCTACCACAATTTGATTATATCCAGAATATCCATCTAGAAAACAATAGAAAGCCTGCCCTGATAACCTTTCTAGCATCTGATCCATGAAGGGAAGAGGAAAATGATCTTTCCTAGTAGCTTTATTCAGTTTCCTATAATCAATGCACATACGCCAGCCAATAACCGTCCGAGTAGGAATAAGTTCATTCTTATCATTATAAATTACTGTCATCCCACCTTTCTTTGGAACCACCTGTACTGGACTCACCCATTCACTGTCAGAGATTGGATAGATGATACCAGCTTCTAGCAGTTTCAACACTTCTTTTCTGACCACCTCCTTCATGACAGGATTTAACCTTCTCTGTGGTTGAGCACTTGGTTTATAGTCTTCTTCCATAAAAATCTTGTGCATGCAATAAGTTGGGCTTATACCTTTGAGATCTGATATTGACCACCCAATTGCTTCTTTGTTGGCTTTCAGAATTTCTATCAACTGCTCTTCTTCTTGTAAAGATAAAGAGTTATTGATGATGACTGGCTTTGTTTCACCCTCTTCTAAAAACACATATTTCAGATGTGATGGCAATCTTTTTAATTCTGGCGACTGTGCTTTGATTGTTTCTTCCTTGTCAATTATTTCAAATATTGGATTTTCCTCTGGATTCTTTTTCAATGTTTCCAAATCCATCAGACATTCATCAATCAATTTCTCTTCTTCTTCATCTAAATCTTCACATGCATCAATGAGAGTTTTCTCCAATGGAGAAATATTTCGCACCATTCTCTCCTGAACCATACAAACTTCATCAAGTTCATCAAATTGAAAACATGCTTTGTCATCATTTGGATATGTCATGGCCTTGGATACATCAAAAGTGACCTCTTCATCATCAACTCTCAGTTTAAGCTTACCATTCTCTACATCAATCAGAACTCTAGCAGTCTTCATAAAAGGTCTCCCCAGAATAAGAGGAACATCACTAGTTCCTTCCATCTCCATCACAATAAAATCCACTGGAAATACAAATTTGTCTACCTTCACTAGAACATCTTCAACCACTCCATATGGATATTTAAGAGACCTGTCTGCCAATTGAAGAGCCATTCTGGTTGGTTTAATTTCCAGCCCCTGAATTGTTCTGCACATGGATAGTGGCATTAGATTAATGCTAGCTCCCAAATCAATCAATGCTCTTCCAACTTTCACATCTCCTATGGTGCATGGAATAGTGAAGCTTCCTGGATCTTTAAGTTTAGGAGGTAGTTTCTGTATGATTGCACTGCAATTCCCCTGTATATTGATAGTTTCCTTCTCAATGTACTTGTGTTTCTTTGTGAGAAGTTCCTTCAAAAATTTGGCATATGCTGGCATCTGTTGCAATGCTTCAGAGAATGGTATAGTAATCTCCAACTTCTTAAACAGTTCCATGAATCTTTCCAACTGCTTTTCTTTCTCCTTCCTTGAATAACCCTTTGGATAAGGAAGTGGCTTTTCATACTCTTTTTCTTTCTGTCTCTCTTCTCTCTCTTTTTTTTCTCTCCTCTCTTCTTCTTCTTTTTTCTCTTTTTCTCTCTCAACTCTTTCTTTCCACTCACATGATTCTTTTTCACTCTCACTCTCATTTTTTTTCTCTCCTCTCTCTTTTTGTCTCTCCTCTAACACTCTACCACTTCTAGTCACAACAGTTTTACATTCCTTTCCAAGATTATCATGTTTAATCTCGTCAACTATTCTCTCAACATGACCCTCCAATTTTTTAAATGCAGCATCCACATTATGACAATAGGACACATTTGTCTTCAAGAATCTCTGGAAAGTCTCTTCAAGCTTTGTTGTTTTCTCAACTGAAGTAAATTGCATCTGCCATTTTTGTTGCTCTTGAATCATTGAAACCTGTTGTATTTCCTGTGGTATTTGAGAAAGTTTCATGGTTACTTCCTCAAGCTGTTGAGAGAGAGTTCTATTTTGGACAAGCAGAGCCTCATTTAATTTTGACAACTCCTTCTGATTAAGATCTCCTGTGTCAATATTGAGTTCGTTGTCACTAGTAGCCATATTTTCAATAATTTCAGTTGCTTCCTCTGGAGTTTTCAATTTAATATTGCCTCCTGCTGAGGCATGCAGCATCATCTTGGTTTGTGAACCAAGCCCTCCAAGGAAAGTTAAGACTACTTCATGTTCTTCAAAGCCATGCATAGGAGTTTTACGTAACAAGCTTTTATACCTCTCCCATGCATGCCCCAGTGATTCTTCCATGCCCTGCTTGAATGAAGAAATCTCTTGCTTGCCTTTAGTCACCTTAGATTGTGGGAAGTATTTGTTTAAGAATTTTGTGACCACTGCTTCCCACTCTGTGAAACTTTCTTCTGGAAAAGAGTTCAACCAAAGCTTAGCATTGCCTCCCAATGAGAAAGGAAACAAGCTAAGTTTGATTGCTTCGTTTGGCACCCCATTAATCTTGACTGTATTGCAAATCTCATTAAAGGTAGTCAGGTGCTCATATGGGCTTTCATGAGATAACCCATTAAATTGATTACTCTTCACCAGTTGAATCAGTGCTGGTTTGACCTCCATATTGGCTGCATTGACTCTAGGTCTAGCTATGCTGTTGAAGTGCTGAGGTCCAGCAAGATTAGTGTAATCTGGAAGAGTTCTTCTAACATTATTGCCCTTTATACTTCCTGTGCTATGAACAGAACCTTGTGGTGATGATTGCAAGAGAGTTTCTGGAGAAGGGAAAAGTTCTCTAGACGTTCTGATTCTTCTCCTCCTTCTACTCTCTTCTAGACCTTCAAGAAGTGGTTCTGTTGTTTTCTTACTCCTAGTTCGAATTGCCTCCTGCATACACAAGAAAACAAAAACCTAGAAAATATTTGTTAGCACAAAAAGATATAAGAGAAGATATATATTCAAAAGATAAAAAGATAAAAGATTCAGAAGATAAGAAGATAAAAGATTTAGAAGATAGAAGATAAAATAAAATAAAATCTAATCTAAAAAGATAAAATAAAAATCTAATCTAATAAAAACCGAAAATACTAAAAACAAATAATAAAAACAGAAATTTAAAATTAAAGTCAAAGATAATCAATAATCACACAAATTAACCAGTTAAACCACGAGTCCCCGGCAACGGCGCCAAAAACTTGATGGACAAATTTATGATCACCAAAATATGATGTCACAAACTTGTTTCACAATCGGCAAGTATGACCGAATCGTTCAAGTAATAAAATTGGTAAGACCAAGTATCGTTCTTCCCAAAGGACTCACGGCCTAGTTTAGTTATGTGATTTGTTGATTAGCTAGGACTTACAAACGAAATATTTAGATTTTAATATGCAAGACGGAAAATAAACATGTATGCATGAAGTTTGATCAATGGCAAAGACAAAAGATAAACACTTTCAATGAAATATATGAATGAATATGTTGTTGGGGGTCAATTTCATCTCATCCACTCTCATATATTTTAGGAATTCAACATTCAAATCATCATTGTTAATGCCACTCTCTAAAGTACCATTCTAGATGGCTTCTCCCTAATCACGAGTTCATACAATTCCTAGCATTCCTAATGATTAGTTCATGAGTGCAGGAGCTTAACGACAACCAATATAATATTGTCAGTATAATATTGGGAGAAATTCCCCGGATCTAGACTTCCCCGTACGTGCCCGTATCGACAAAACCAATAATCATGCATGGAATGAGTTAAACTATGCAAGCATTGAGCAAAGAGGAAAAACTCTAACTAATGATGAAAGAAAGCATAAGTCTTAATTAAAAGATGCAAGCAAAGATTCCATATATGAGAGCTTCAAGAGATTACATTGATTCCCCAACAAACATACAAGGTTTAGTTCACCATATTCATGGTGAACCTAGATGAACAATGAAAGAATGAAAGAATAAACCCTAAAAAGGTGAAGAGGTAGCCTGAGCATCCAAGATCCTCCTTCAAAGGGGTGGAAGAGAGAGTGTTTGCCTCGTTTCTGCCAAAGATACTAATTCTAGGACGTGCAAGCCCTTATATACTAATCTAGGATTACAAAAGATTACAAAAGCCCAAGCCCAAAAAGTGCCGCTCAGCGGTAAATACCGCTCAGCGGTAACTGCGCTTCACTTTTCTTCCCTTCAGCGGCCAGTTTGCCCCTCAGCGGACCTCCCGTGACCTCCTGAGTGCCGCTCAGCGGTAAAATGCCGCTGAGCGGTGTCTTCGACTTCTCCTTTTTGCACTTTTTCTTGTCTTTTCTAATGTCATCTCTCTCCTTCTTCACTTCTTTCACCAAATTCACCTTAAAACCTGCACAAAAACACTTAAATCAAGCATAAACCTGTCCAGCTCTCTTATTTCTGAAAATATAGATAAAAGCATGATTTCAAGCTAGTTTTTAAGTCTAAAGGTTGCTTTTAGTGTCAATTTTAAGCATGCAAATAACAGTTTTTCAACTGTTATCACTCTCCTCTTCTCTTTCTAGGGTGCTATCTTTCACTCTTTCATTGTATTTCATCTAGTTTCACCATGAATATGGTGAACTAAACTCTTCTTATTGTTGGGGAATTAATGTAATCTTTTGAAGCTCTCATATATGGAATTTTTTGTTTAAACATCATATTTATGATACATGCTTTCTTTCATCATTAGTTAGGGTTTTTCTTCTTTGCTCAAAGCATGCATTATTTAAATCATTCGATGTCATGAATATTGGTTTTGTCAATATGGACACATACGGGGAAATCTAGATCGAGGAAAATTCTCCCAATAGCATATTGGTTGCCGTTAAGCTCCTGCACTTAAGAACTAATTACTAGGAATGCTAGGAATTGTATGAACTCGTAATTAAGGATAGGCCTTCTTGCAAGGTGATTTAGAGAGTGGCATTAACATTGATGAAAAGAATGATGAATTCCTAAAGTATATGAGAGTGGATAAGATGAAATTAATAAGCCCAACAACATACTCATCCATCTAATTCATTGAAGTGTTTGTATTCTGTTTTTCTCCATTGATCAAATTCATGCATACATATTTAATTACTATCTTTTGCATTTAAACCTAAAGTCAATTTGTTCTTAAGTCTTAAATAATCAACAAATTATATAGCTAAACTAGGCCGTGAGTCCTTTGGGAAAATGATACTTGGTCTTACCTTGTTTTATTACTTGATACGATTCGGTCACACTTGCCGATTGTTAAACAAGTTTGTGGCACCGTTTTTCGGTGTTCATAAATTTGTCATCACCCCTCATGCCCTTTAAACTGTTCCTTGATTTGCATCTTGATTTTGCCTAGGAGTGTGATGGTCGTTATTTCTTGAATTATATTTAGTTTATTGCACTTAAATAAACCAGGGAATTGTGTTTAATTGTTTGTTATTTCCCCATTTTCCGAATTCTGCTTAATTTGGTCGGAAATTTGTAATTATGCTAATTTGGGTTTTTTGAGCTGATTAAGTGCATTTTTGAAGTGCAGGAAAATTTCGGAAATACATTTTGGGACATCAGGAAGAATGTCAAATAAATTCAAGACTCTCCACACAGACATTTTAGAATTAATTAAATTGTAATTGAGTAGTTTAGAATTTTTGAATCAACTCTTATATTTTGGGTCAATTTTTGGTAAAGTAGACTAGACCCAAAAGTGGAGGGGAGTGACTTGGCACCTAGGGTTTTTTCTTTGTGTGGACCCCACCCTCATTATAAGAAACTCACGGCCAAGGGCTCCAGCCGCCACATTCATACGGGTTTTTGGTGGCTTGGAACGTTGGTTTTTCTTTTTGGATGAGGAAATTAAAAAGATATACTGTTACGCTGGTGATTGAAGCGCTCCACGCTAATCTCGCTTTATTTTTATACTCATTGCCCCCTCTTCATTTGGGTTCATGCACTTTTTGATTGAATGTTTCAATCCATCAATGTCATGAGTAGCAAGGAGAAGCAACCACTTGTTTTAGGCTTGGCTTTTGAACAATTTTTTTAGGAGGGAGCTCGGAACGTGTTTCAGGTAAAATGAAAGAAGCATACATGTATTAATTGGAGAATAGTGTCACGGCTAGCGGTGCACAGTGTGCTTGTCATGGGTTGATGATGATGGGATGGGAGAAGTATATTTCATTTTGGTGTTGCACGGAGAACGAAGGGGGAGCACACGTTACGGGAGGAGGAAGTGAAATGATTATTTTATTTTAGAGAAAGGTGTGCACGGGAATGTGATGCTGGAAAGCATGTCCAGCTTGAAGCAGTGTGTGTGGACGGTGATTTTCTCAACCAGGCTTATTTCATCTTTTAGGAAAAGTGGGCACGAGAAATGGAATTGGTGTCACTTCCTTGATGTACGGGAACATGGAGCAAGGAAGAGGTGTTGATTCATTCACAGTGATTTTTGTCTTTGAAGTGAAGCGCTGATTAGTTGAATGAAGGTGCACGGTTGTGTCGAGGGAGAAAAAAAAAGCTCCAATAGGTTTTTTTTTTATATATTTTCCTTATGCTTGAACCGGTGGTGATTTTATTTTACAATTTCCAAGTTAAAACGCAATTTCACTTTTAGCTCAAGCGTTGCATTTTAGTAGCCTTAATTGCTTTGGATATTTATCTATTTCATTGTTTACTTTAATCTTTTCATGCACTTTAATGCTTTCAATTATGTTTGATTGTGTTTAATTTCCAGTTTTAATTTAGTTCATCTGCATTCACAAAACTCTTCACCCCCCCACTACGTGTGTGATCTGAGACTCGAACCACAAATTGGTCCTTGAGAGACGACCTAGGAGTCACTGCCTAGTCTATACTGCATTCTTTTATGCACAACTTTTGTGGGAGGTGCGACGCTTTCATCATAGTGCAACAGTCTAAGTGTGGTCTATTTTGATGACTCAATATTTTCTTGACTTCACTTAGCTTATTGTGCCATATTTAATTAGGGAATTGTGCTTGTCCTTTATTTCCCTGTTTTTACTAATTGTGCTTAATTTGACCATAAATTCTTATTTTAATTAATTTGGATTGTTTAATGTTAATTATTTGCATTATTAATTGCAGGGAAATAGTTGGATAATATTTTGGGGAGCTTAGGAAGACTGCCAAATAATTCAAGACTCTCCACATAGACATTTTAGAAGTAGTTATATTGTAATTTAGTGATTTAGGATTTTTGGACTAACTTTTGTAGATTGGGTAGCATGCTGTTACGGGATTTTGGATGAAATTGAGAAGTACACTTTCTTTGATAACTCATGGTCATTTTATTTTGCTTGTGCACATGGTGATATTATTTTGAAAATGTTGATTTCATTGAAAGAAGTACAACTTTCATTTTCTTAAGAGAAAAAAGATTTTTCATAGAATTAGAGAAAGGACCACACGGGTCATAGGGAAATTTTAGAAGCACTTTTACTTGTTCCATAGGCTACATGCACACAATTATTTACTTCTTGGAAATTCACGTTTTCTTTCTATTGGAAAAGAGGCACCGCTATCACGTCCTGGAAGCAACTACACATATTCATGTTATTTTTTTTCTTTAAGATCCACAAGCAATGCATTTACTTTATTTTAGATAAAGCAAGGTGATGACACATTTCAGAGGAGGCATTAATTTGGCTAGAGTATGTGCACGTGATTTCATTGGGGAAAAGGAACGCATTTTCTTTATTTTAAAAGCTACGGTCAAGCTGCTATAGGGAGAATGGAATTTTAGCATTATTTTGTTTGCTTTTACAAAAGGAGTTTGCGCAATTTTCAGTGAAGAAAAGGGGGGGCAGGCTGTTACATTTAGGAAGAGGAGAAATCATTTTGCTGGAGAAATGCTCTCATGGAGAAAAGGTGTGCACGCTGATTGATGGAGAGCATGAGGCACATTTGATTCATTTTGAATTTCTTTTGGAAAAAGCAGATTTTGCTTTTAGAATAGGAGGCCCTGACTCGGTTTGCAAGAGGAAGCGGTGGTGCTGGCTGGAAGAATGTGCACACGGTGACAAAGTTTCTTTTTTTTCTTTCTTTCTTAACGTATGGACCAATAGCATTACTCACTTTCACACATTTCTTCTTCTTTTAGTACTTTTGCCATGATGAATATGCATTGATAGATTACTACAATCAGCATTGTACTTTTTTAGTTCACTCATTGCAATTCTAATAGCAGTTGAATTATCTGTGCTTTTCAATTGGTCAAGCAATTTGGCATTTTATTTGTTCCTGCTGCAATGTGGATTTAACTTTTTAGCTTAAGCGTTGCATTTCAATAGCGTTATATGAGTTTCTTTATTATCTGCTGCATTTTAATTAGTTTACACACCTTGCTTTAAGACTGTTCAGTTTATTGTTTCCGTTCACTATGTTGTCTATTTTGTTCGGCTTCTTTATCTTCCTACATTTCCAATTTCCTCACTTACTTTAGAGACCGTTCGATCTCAATGTAGAACCGTTCGGTCATCTGTAGGACCATTCGGTCTTCATGCCTTGTCCATTTATTTCAATGATTTCAATTATGTTTGGTTGTATTCAATTTCCAATTTTAATTTAGTTCATTTCAAATCACAAAAACACTTTCAAACCCCCCCCACTACGTGTTTGACCTAAGCCTCGAACCACATTTGGTTCTTGAGAAACGACCTAGGAGTCACTTCCTAGTCTATACTGCATTCTTAATGCACATCAAATTTGTATCAGGAGCGACCTCATCACCTTCCTTTCCACCAAGAGCCTTCTATCTTGGACATTGATGTAATTTTTCTCATGTCTAC
Organism: Vigna nakashimae; assembly: GCA_034642375.1. NCBI lineage: Eukaryota > Viridiplantae > Streptophyta > Magnoliopsida > Fabales > Fabaceae > Vigna > Vigna nakashimae. The sequence continues at coordinate 30,108,511 of CM067765.1, forward strand.
GGGAGAGGAACTTGTTGGAATAGGGGCGCTCTGGTTCCTTCCTCTTATTTCCCATAGTCTTGATTCTTTTGCTCAATGAAGAGGCCATCCCTGCATTAAACATAATTCACAAAACCATAAGAAACATTGTTAAGCATTAGTAAACCACAAACAACTCCCTAAAACTCTTCTTATCACCGCTAAGGGCAAAATAGAACCCCTCAGCGCCACCTGTGCAGAGAAACAGCTAACCAAAACACAAAAAACACCATTCTTCATAAATCGCTTAGGGCATTTCTGCAGATTTGCCAAAATTGCCCAAAAAATGCTTCTCATCTCCACCCACATGCATTCTTCCTAGTTCTAGTCCCAAATCAAACAATTTAATCGGTCCAAGCAGTGATTAATTCATCTAATCATGCATAAAACTCAAAATCATTCAAGAATCATGCTTAGACAACCATGTTCATACCAATTCATGCTTTCAAAAACCTTAGATTGTAAAACACGTACTTACTTGGGTGGAGATGCTCAGTATGTGTAGAATGCTCTAGGAATGTGAAGAAATCAACCCCTAACATCAATGCTCTCACACAACCCCAAACTTGGATGGAAACTTGATGCAAAAATGGTTGAAAGAGAGGTTTTGTGAAAGGGGAAGAAGAGAAAAGTGGAGAGAACTCTTTGTAGAGTGCTTGAGAGTGTTTGGGAAGAGTGGGATCTGAGAGTGGTGGCCAAGATGCACCTTAGGGTATGAAAAAGACCTAATGGGCCAAATCCCGCTGAGCCCAAATTTTAAAAACCCAAATAGAAAAATCTGCAACGTTCGCACTCAACGGTAGCTACCGCTGAGCGACATACACGACACCCATTCTCTTTCTTCCTAGCTTGCCCTAAGCGTACTTTACCAATGCCTCTCAACTTCAACTCTCAATTTTTCAACTCTCATAAATTTTCCACTCACTCCATAAACTCTCACTTAATCAATGCACTTAGTCTCTCACACAACTCAAACCTACAACAATCAAACCCTATAATGCAACTAGAACAAAACCAAAACAAATAAACAAAAACAAATTCAATCAATCGGGTTTTCTCCCAGGTAGCGTTTGTTTAACGTCACGAGCCTAACCCAAAATCTTCCAACACCCATTAGTAGGTGCAGATCTTACCGTCACCCTTAAGTAGGTGTACCTTCTGAGTATCCTTCAGTAAATAATCACCAACCTAGCATCCTCAGTAGATGTTAAACCCAAATATAACAATGTTCCAAAGTTTCAAATTACATCACCAAAATAAATAAATTCAAAGAAATTAATGTTCTCAAATCACTAGGGTGCCTCCCAGCAAGCGCTCCTTTAACGTCATTAGCTTGACCCAATAAAGCTCAAGTTCCATCTTTAGTGTTGGTGTTCTTCTTGCTTTCATCACAGCAACTCATCAATTGCTTCTTGTCCACCTTCTTGACTTTTCTTGAATACGGAGCTTCAATTTCTATCACTCCATTCTCTTTGAAGTCTTTCACAACCCATAACTTGTTCTTGAATCTTACCGGTGTGCCAAGTTTGAATTTTGCATCCATCAAGTCACCATGAACCATCCTTCCTTTGCCATCCTTTTCTTCTTCCCTAACCTGTTACAAGAAACAATTTTTACCTTTGGTGACCGACTTTGCAGCTTTAGGGCTAGTCATGGGTGCATCCTTACATGCAGCTTTATGATTAGTCTCCTTCTCTTGAATTTGCTGCTCAACTTTGAAGACATTAAAGATCACCTTTTCTTCTCGGTCTTGAAGCACTATCAACCCATCATCCACATTGATGATTACTTTTGTTGTTTTCATAAACAACCTTCCAAGAATAATTGGAATCTTCTCATCTTCCTCCATCTCCATCACCACAAAGTGCACCAAGAATTTAAGTTTCTCTATACAAACCACAACATCTTCCACTACACCATAGGGTTTCCTGGAAGATTCATCCGTGATGCAAAATTTATGATCACCAAAATATGATGTCACAAACTTGTTGAACAATCGGCAAGTATGACCGAATCGTTTCAAGTAATAAACTCGGTAAGACCAAGTATCGTTCTCCCAAAGGACTCACGGCCTAGTTTAGTTATGTGATTCGTTGATTAGCTAAGACTTAAGAACAAAATAATTGGATTTTACTATGCAAAAGACGAAAATAAACATGTATGCATGAGGTTGATCAATGGCTAAAACAAAAGACAAGCACTTTCAATGAAATATATTGATGAATATGTTGCTGGGGGTCAATTTCATCTTATCCACTCTCATATATTTTAGGAATTCACATTCAAGTCATCATTGTTAATGCCACTCTCTAAATTACCTTGTCAAGAAGGCCTATCCCTAATTACGAGTTTATACAATTCCTAGCATTCCTAATAATTAGTTCTTTTAGCACATGAGCTTAACGGCAACCAATATACTATTGGGAGAAATTCCCCGGATCTAGACTTCCCCGTACGTTCCCGTATCGACAAAACCAATAATCATGCATTGAATGAGTTAAACAAAGCAAGCATTGAGCAAAGAGGAAAAACCCTAACTAATGATGAAAGAAAGCATAGGTCTTAGATTAAGATGCAAGCACAAATTCCATATATGAGAGTGATGAACGGGTCGCACCGCTCACAAAATTTGAGTGCACGAAAATAATGCAGTATAATTACTAGGATTTGACTCCTAGGTCGTCTCTCAAGGACCAATTTTGGTGCCGGTTCAGTATCAGATTTTAACACGAAGTGGGGGGGGGGTTTTGTGATTGTTTTTGACACAGAAAAATAAAATAGATTGAAAAACAACTGAATTTAAATAAAACAGAATTTAACAACACTGAAGTAAATTTTAAAGATAGTAAAATCAAGAAAGTAAAAGACGGTAAAAACGGAAAACGGTAAACATGGAACAGTAAATATTCAGAAACGGTAAATTGAAAACGATAAAATTAAACGATGCAGAAAATACTAAATAGTAAAATAAAAGAGACGGTAAAATTAAAAACACTTCACTGAAAATGAAATTTGTCAAAGATTCGCATTTGCAATAACAGTAATTGTGCAGAAAATGGTAAATGAGAAGAAAATTCAACGAACATTGATTTGAAAATGCAAACTGGAAATTACAAGATTCATGGAAACGGTAACTAAAAGAAATTCAAAACCTCCCCAATAGGGGAGGAGAAAACCAAGCCAGAAACCTAACTTCTACTCTAGAAATCTACTCTAAAATCTGATGATTTGCTTCTCTGCTGCTGCTCCAATTTATAGCCAAAGCTCAGAATTTTGCTGTTACTGCTGCTGTCTCCCGTGACCTCTTAATTTCATGATTTTGTTTGGCAGCCACTGAATTCTTAATCAAACATTCACCAATCCCTTTGTATGAAAATGGGTGGGGCCCTCTCCAAATTGCTTGTCCGTTTCTTCACTTGTGCCGAGACATGCTCACCCTTCTCCAAGACCATTCCAACGTTTCACTTCTTCTCCCTTCACACATTGCAGCTGCTGGATTCTTCTGTATTACTGTGCTTCATTTCCTCTCCAACTCATGCACGCTTCTTGCATCCAGTGTGCTATGTGGACGCTGCATACTGCGTGAAGCCAAACCAGGCGGTGACCTCCCTCCATGCCTCTCAAATTGCTGGCTGCTCTACGTGTTGCTCTAGGCTGTGGAGTGTGTGTGTGCTTCTTTCTTGACACCACTTGCTTGCTTAATCACCATGCTTCCCACTGCACCTCTTCAGCCGTGTCCTGTGGTGCTCCCTTCTTTTTCTCAACATCATCCTCCTTGCTGGACTGCTCCAAGTTTCTTTACGGTGCAGCTCTCATTCTAGTGCACCACCTTCTCCAACCAAGCTGGATGCTTGAAGGCTTTGGTCGTGGCAGCTGCTTCTCTTCATGGAAGTCCATCTTCACCTTGCTGCCAACGTCAAAGTGTTGCTTCCATGCTGGAACGAGGAGCTTTCTGGACATTTGAATGGAGCCTTGCTGCTGTCCGCATGAAGATGGCAGCACCTCTTCTGCCCACAGTGCAGCTTAAATTCATTTAATATTGATTTCCCATGGCTGTTGTAAAAGAAGACGTGAGTGGTGACTCTTATTCCAGCTTTGTCAATTGTCAGATAGCAGTAGGTGTGAAAGGAACGTGTCCCTCATCATTTCACTTTAAAATGTTTGTCTGGTTATTTGTCAAAATAATGGGACGTAATTTCTTTATGGACCTCCCACTTCTCTAGTAAATTGAAGAAAGTATATTATCTTTGTGTGGTTTGCCGTGAAAGAGGTATATGTCCTTTGCTTTTTGTATGTGCAGCTCTTCCACGTTAAATGGTTGCTTTCTCACGTGTTGCAAGAAGGAGTGTGGCGGCCCCACTTCCAAAGAGAAAGAAGTTTTGTTTGATGTTTGCTCCATGGCCGTGGGTTCATTTCAATTGTTATGAATTTTGCAAGCCAAAACCGTGAATAGTATATGGACCCCATTACCTTCTTTTACATATGGCCATTTCTTGCTCCTTTACGTGAGTTACTTGCAAGTGGTCCATTCTTTATTGACTTCCCAAATGAATGGCCATTAATTTCCTACTTTTCAGCACCTCTTTTCAAAATTCTTTGATCAATTTAGGCCAATAGTGGTAGAAGAGGGACATGTGGGCCGTGGCTTTTGAACAAAAATGAAGTGTTGCTCACTTTCAATCAAGCTTCACGTGAATCTCCCATTTTTGCTTTCTTGCTCCATATTTATTTGTCCATGGGCAGTGGTGTGTAATGTTTCTAAACCATCTAATATTACTTCTTGAAATGAGCTTTAAAATGTGCCAACATGAGTATTGAATCCTTGAGTGTTGGGAGATCTTAGAACCGTCCAATGATCAATTTCAGCCACCACAAGTATCAAACAACAAGCAAACAATGCAAACAAATTAGAAGTCACTCAAACAGTATGAACTTGACTGACACAGGGGAGTAAAAAACATACTGGGAACAACACAGAACGAATTTGAACAAAATAAAAACTATAAGTGAAAATAGACATCCAGACGAAACTATGAAAAAAAATTGCATTGAAAACGGATAAGAATTGATCTCGAACGAAGACACACAAGTTGACACAAAATTCACACTGCAACCAGCGAAAATTGAAGTGGCTGAAATGCATTGGGCTCAATTGTCATTTCTCATTTAGCCTTCAAATGTCCCAATAAGATATCCAAAATTTTCCCATAATTAATAATGCAAAATAATAAGCTCAGATAATTCAAATTAGTTAAAATAAGAATTTCTGATCGAATTAAGCACAATTAGGAAAAATAGGAAAATAACGGACGATTAAGCACAATTCCCTGATTAATTCTAGTACAATAAACTAAGTGAAGTGAAGAAAATATTGACTCATCAGAGAGCTTCAAAAAATTACATTGATTCCCCAACAAACATACAAGGTTTAGTTCACCATATTCATGGTGAACCTAGATGAACAATAATGAAAGAATGAAGGATAAAACCCTAGAAAGGTGAAGAGGTAGCCTGAGCATCTAAGATCCTCCTTCAAAGGGGTGGAGCAGAGAGTGTTTGCTTCGTTTTTGCCAAAGATACAAACCCTAGGACGTCCTAAAGCTTATATACTATACTAAAATTACAGAAAATTTAGGCCCAAGCCCATAAGTGTGCCGCTCAACGGTAAAGTACCGCTCAGTGGTAAGTGCGTGAGTAGTTTCTTCCCCTCAGCGACCATTTTGCCCCTCAACGGTTCCAACGTGAACTCCTAAGTGCCGCTCAGCGGTAAACTGCCGCTGAGCGGCAGTTGCAGCTTCTCCTTTTGCACTTTTTGATGTCTTTTCTGATTCCATCTCTCTCCTTCTTCACTTCTTTCACTAAATTCACCTTAAAACCTGCACAAAAACACTGAAATCAAGCATAAACCTGTCCAGCTCTCTTATTTATGAAAATATGAATAAAAGCATGATTTCAAGCTAGTTTCTAAGTGTTAAAGGTTGCTTTTAGTATCAATTTAAGCATGAAAATAACAGTTTTTCAACTCTTATCAATCCGCCATAAGCAAAGTCACCTTGGTTGGCTTGACTTCAAAATGACCAATCCTTTCGAGCATAGAAAAGTGCATCAAATTAATGCTTGACCCTAAATCAATTAAGGCCTTCCTTATATTCTCCTTCCCAATGACGCAAGGAATAGTAAAACATCTTGGATCTTTGATAAACAAATTTTTAATCCCCGAAAACGGAGTCAAATACTTGTTAAGACCTCGGCAAGTGTACCAAATCATATCAAGTATTAATAAATGGTAAGATCAAGTATCGTTTCCCAAGAGACTCACGGCACTAAACAGTTCTGTGATTACTCAACTAATTAAGACTCTAAAGAACAAATTTTGGGCTTTTTGAATGCAAATGCAATAAAATAAACATGAATACAATTTGATCAATTGAGGCTAAACACAATAATGAATGGATGAAGTTGATGATATTGTTGTTGGGTTTAGATTTCACCTAATTTACTCCATATGCATATATGAATTCATCTTTTTCATTAATGTTAATGCCACTTTCTAATTTACCTTAAATTCAATGTATCGGTGAAGAAAGCCTACTCCTAATTACTAGTTCACAATGTCTTGTCTCCCTAGCAATTAATCATGCATTACATTCGCACAAAAGCTTAAAGGCAACCGATCCTCCTATTCCTATGTCTAGGTAATATTGCTTCCCGGAGAATTTCCCCAGTTCTAGATTTCCCCGTATGTGTCCATATCGACAAAATCAAAGATCATGCAATTGAATGAGTTAAACAAAGCATGCAAAGAGTAAAGAGAAAAAACCCAAACAATTAATGAAGTAAAGCATATATAATCAAGAATCAATTCAATACATGAGAGTTTAAAAGGTTACATCTTTCCCAACAACAAATAAGATTTAGTTCGCCATCGTCATGGAAGAACTAGATGAACAATGGAATGAAAGAATGGAAGAGATAGAAAAACCCTAGAAAGAGAAGAGGAGAGCCATCACCATCTCCAAATCTACCCCCAAAGGGTGAAAAGTGTGTTTCTATGCTCAAGCCATCAAAAGATACAAACCTTAAGACGTCCATGTCTTTAAATAGGGCAGAAAAATAACAGAAACCGGGTCCAGGCCCAAAACAAATCATAAAAATAACACAAAACTGGCCCAAAACACGCGACGCCAGCGCTCAGCGGTAGGTGATAACAGTTGAAAAACTGTTATTTTCATGCTTAAAAGTGATACTAAAAGCAACCTTTAGACTTAAAAACTAGCTTGAAATCATGCCTTTTATCTATATTTTCATAAATAAGAGAGCTGGACAGGTTTACGCTTGATTTAAGTGTTTTTGTGCAGGTTTTAAGGTGAATTTAGTGAAAAGAGTGAAGAAGGAGAGAAGTGACATTAGAAAAGACAAGAAAGAGTGCAAAAAGAGAAGACGAAGGCACCGGTCAGCGGCAAACTACCGCTGAGCGGCACTCAAGAGGTGGCGTTGGAACCGCTGAGGGGCAAAATGGCCGCTGAGGGGAAGAAAGAAGACGCGCAATCACCGCTGAGCGGTAAATACCGCTGAGCGGTAAATACCGCTGAGCGGCACTTTATGGGCTTGGGCTTTTGTAATCTTTTGTAACTCTAGATTAGTATATAAGGGCTTGCACGTCCTTGGGATTAGTATCTTTGGCAGAAACGAAGTAAACACTCTCTCTTCCACCCCTTTGAAGGAGGATCTTGGATGCTCAGGCTACCTCTTCACCTTTATTGGGTTTATTCTTTCATTCTTTCATTGATATTCATCTAGGTTCACCATGAATATGGTGAACTAAACCTTGTATGTTTGTTGGGGAATCAATGTAATCTCTTGAAGCTCTCATATATGGAATTTGTTGAGTACATCTTTTAAGTAAGACATATGCTTTCTTTCATCATTAGTTAGGGTTTTTCCTCTTTGCTCAATGCTTGCATTGTTTAACTCATTCTAATGCATGATTATTGGTTTTGTCGATACGGACACGTACGGGGAAGTCTAGATCCGGGGAATTTCTCCCAATATTATACTGACAATATTCTATTGGTTGCCTTTAAGCTCCTGCGCTCATGAACTAATCATTAGGAATGCTAGGAATTGTATGAACTATTTGATTAGGGAGAAGCCATCTAGAATGGTACATTAGAGAGTGGCATTAACAATGATGATTTGAATGTTGAATTCCTAAAATATATGAGAGTGGATGAGATGAAATTGACCCCCAACAACATATTCATTCATTTAATTCATTGAAAGTGTTTATCTTTTGTCTTTGCCATTGATCAATTTCATGCATACATGTTTATTTTCGTCCTTGCATATTAAACTTTGAATATTTCGTTTATAAGTCCTAGCTAATCAACAAATCACATAACTAAACTAGGCCGTGAGTCCTTTGGGAAGAACGATACTTGGTCTTACCAAGTTTATTACTTGAACGATTCGGTCATACTTGCCGATTGTGAAACAAGTTTGTGACATCATATTTTGGTGCTTACAAATTTGTCCATCAGTAGGTGCGACACTCAAATGACGCTAAGTAGTGGTGCTCAGGTGTGAAACAGAAGAAAACTGGCATTGAAAATGGCGCTCAACGCCCCTTTTCCGCTTAGCGCAACTTTTTTGCATTCTGGTTGACTTTTCTGCATTATGGTTAACTTTTCTGCATTCTAACCATTCGGTACTTAAACTCTTCTTTCAAATCATTCAATTAGCCTACAAAATCAAGGGAATCTAGCACAAAAACCATTAAATTCACCTTCAACTCTCTTATTAAAAAAACTAAAGCAAAAACATGAGTTCAAGCATGCATCTAAGTCAAAAAGGGTGTTTTTAATATCAAAATTAAGTATAAAAATAACTGTTTTTCAACCGTTATCAATCTTTCACTTTTGGAGGAAGTGGTTCCTCCTCTAGATATCTCTTCTTTGCGAGGATTTACTTCATGTGCTTTGCATAAGCAGGAATTTTTTGGAGTGCCTGATAACAGTTGAAAAACTGTTATTTTCATGCTTAAAATTGATACTAAAAGCAACCTTTAGACTTAGAAACTAGCTTGAAATCATGCTTTTATTCATATTTTCAGAAATAAGAGAGCTGGACAGGTTTATGCTTGATTTAAGTGTTTTTGTGCAGGTTTTAAGGTGAATTTAGTGAAAGAAGTGAAGAAGGGGAGAGATGGAATCAGAAAAGGAATCAAAGAGTGCAAAAGGAGAAGCCGAAGGCACCGCTCAGCGGCATTTTACCGCTGAGCGGCACTCAGGAGGTCACGGGAGGTCCGCTGAGGGGCAAAATGGCCGCTGAGGGGGAGAAAAGAGACGCGCAGTCACCGCTGAGCGGTATTTACCGCTGAGCGCCATTCTAAATGGGCTTGGACCGGTTTTCTGGCACTTTTATGGGCTTGGGCTTAGATCTTTTGTAATTTTAGAATAATATATAAGCTTTAGGACGTCCTAGAGTTGGTATCTTTGGCAGAAACGAGGCAAACACTCTCTTTTCCACCCCTTTGAAGGAGGATCTTGGATGCTCAGGCTACCCCTTCACCCTTTTAGGGTTTATTCTTTCATTCTTTCATTGTTATTCATCTAGGTTCACCATGAATATGGTGAACTAAACCTTGTATGTTTGTTGTGGAATCAATGTAATCTCTTGAAGCTCTCATATATGGAATTTATGCTTGCATATTTTAATTAAGACTTATGCTTTCTTTCATCATTAGTTAGGGTTTTTCCTCTTTGCTTAATGCTTGCATGGTTTAACTCATTCGATGCATGATTATTGGTTTTGTCGATACGGGCACGTACGGGGAAGTCTAGATCCGGGGAATTTCTCCCAATATTATGTTGGTTGTCGTTAAGCTCCTGCACTTATGAACTGATCATTAGGAATGCTAGGAATTGTATGAACTCGTGATTAGGGAGAAGCCTTCTAGAAAGGTACTTTAGAGAGTGGCATTAACAATGATGATTTGAATGTTGAATTCCTAAAATATATGAGAGTGGATAAGATGAAATTGACCCCCAACAACATATTCATTCATATATTTCATTGAAAGTGTTTATCTTTTGCTTTTGCCATTGATCAAAAACTCATGCATACATGTTTATTTTCTGTCTTGCATATTAAACTCCAAATATTTCGTTCTTAAGTCTTAGCTAATCAACAAACCACACAACTAAACTAGGCCGTGAGTCCTTTGGGAGAACGATACTTGGTCTTACCAAGTTTATTACTTGAACGATTCGGTCATACTTGCCGATTGTGAAACAAGTTTGTGACATCATATTTTGGTGATCATAAATTTGTCCATCAGTGCCTCGGTCAAAGGTATTTTAATCTCCAATTGCTTGAAGATCTCTTTAAAACGCTTATGTTGTCTCTTTTTATCAAAATTTTCACTCCCCTTAGGATAAGGAAGAACTCTTTCACTTTTCTCACAAATTTTCTCTCTCCTCTTCTTTTCTTTCTCTTTCCTCTCATCCTCACCTTTTCTCTCTTCTTTTTCGTCTCTTTTTTCTAACTCAACTCTCTCTTTCTTTTCGTCCACCCTCTCATCACATGTACTCACAATAGCTTTACACTCTTCCTTAGGGTTAACCTCAGTATTAGCCTCAAAACTCCTGTCAGGCACATCTTCCAACTTTCTAGCCATTGGGCCAACCTGTATCTCTAGATTTCTAATTGTAGCTTCAGTGCTCTTGTGGTTGGAGATGGTCACCTGAATAAATTGTTGAAGAGTTTCTTCAAGCTTTGTTGATCTCTCATTTAATGTAGATACTTGTTGCCATAATCATGGTTGCTGTTGTGGTCTTTTAACTTGTCCTACTTGTCCAGCTTGTCCATTCTGACCTTGACCCATGCTTGGGTGAGGTTTCCACCCTTGGTTGAAGTTCCCTTGGCGGTATTGAAATTGATTTTGAAATTGATTGACCATAAAATGGACATCTTCTAGGGCCTCCACTGGAAAAGCACATTGACCATTGATATGGTCAACACCACACAATTTACAGAATTGTTGTTGAACCTGTGAAACGTTCTTCACCTCCTTGGGCAACTTAGCGAGTGTCTTTGTTAAATTCTCCAACTGTTGAGTTATGATTTTATTTTGTGCAAGGGCATCTTCAGATTGCAAATTTAGGACTCCCTTTTGTTGAATTGGAGCTCCTCTTTCACTATGCATCTCGTTGTCATTAGTAGCCATGTTGTCTATCAATTCAAAAGCTTCCTCTGGAGTCTTGCATTTGATATTACCTCCAACTGAGGCATCTAGCATCAATTTGGTTTGTGAACCTGTGATGAGTCAATATTTTCTTGACTTCACCTAGTTTATTGTGTTAGAATTAATCATGGAATTGTGCTTAAACGTCCGGTATTTTTCCGTTTTTGCTAATTGTGCCTAATTTGACCAGAAATTCTTATTTTAATTAATTTGAATTATCTGAGTTAATTATTTTCATCATTGATTGCAGGAAAAATTTTGGAGATACATTTTGGGACATCAGGAAGAATGAAATTAAATTCAAGACTCTCTACACAGACATTTTAGAATTAATTAAATTGTAATTCAGTAGTTTAGGATTTTTGAATCAACTCTTACATTTTGGGTCAATTTTTGGTAAACTAGATTAGACCCAAAATTAGAAGTTAGTGACTTGGACCCTAGGGTTTTATTGTGTGGACCCCACCCCTATTAAAGAGAGGACACACGACCAAGGGTTATAGTCGCCACTTGCCACTTACTCTCGGTCTCGGTCTTTTGGTTTTTGGAGACTATTGTAGTTTCGGAAATTTTTCTTTGGAGCTGAACGTTGTTTTTGAATTGAAGGAATGGAATGATTTTTTTTTATCATCTTTGCTGAATTCTCATTGCCGCTTCCATCTAGTTACAACACTTTTATTGAATGTTCTTTTTGTTTTTTAATTCCAATATGCTGACGGGTTGGTGATGATGGGATGGAGGGCCTGCTTTCACACGGAGATTGGTTGGGTTTTGGGGGAGACACGCTCAGCTTGCTGCACCCAGTTGGAGCTGCCACGTCCTTGAGGGAGTGACGCGTCAAGGGCTCTCGATTGAAGAAAAAAATTGGTTGTTGAATAGGGAGAGCTCCAGCCGCCACACGTTATGAGAAGCACCTCTTGAAACATTGAGAAGCAACAACAACATGTAGGGATTGTGACTTGGAGCAAGGAAGAAGGGAAGTGGTGACTCGTTCTGTGCACGGATAGCAACAAGAGGAATGGTAGTGATAACAGTTGAAAAACTGTTATTTTCATGCTTAAAATTGACACAAAAAGCAACCTTTACACTTAGAAACTAGCTTGAAATCATGCTTTTATCCATATTTTCAGAAATAAGAGAGCTGGACAGGTTTATGCTTGATTTCAATGTTTTTGTGCAGGTTTTAAGGTGAATTTAGTGAAAGAAGTGAAGAAGGAGAGAGATGGAATCAGAAAAGACATCAAAAAGTGCAAAAGGAGAAGCCGAAGTTACCGCTCAGCGGCAGTTTACCGCTGAGCGGCACTCAGGAAGTCACGGGAGGTCCGCTGAGGGGAAGAAACTACTCACGCACTCACCGCTGAGCGGTACTTTACCGCTGAGTGGTACTTTAGGTACTTTACCGCTGAGCGGTACTTTACCGCTGAGCGGCACACTTATGGGCTTGGGCCTAGATTTTCTGTAATTTTAGAATAGTATATAAGCTTTAGGACGTCCTAGGGTTTGTATCTTTGGCAGAAACAAAGCAAACACTCTCTCTTCCACCCCTTTGAAGGAGGATCTTGGATGCTCAGGCTACCTCTTCACCTTTCTAGGGTTTTATCCTTCATTCTTTCATTATTGTTCATCTAGGTTCACCATGAATATGGTGAACTAAACCTTGTATGTTTGTTGGGGAATCAATGTAATCTTTTGAAGCTCTCATATATGGAATTTGAGCTTGCATCTTAATCTAAGACTTATGCTTTCTTTCATCATTAGTTAGGGTTTTTCCTATTTGCTTAATGCTTGCTTTGTTTAACTCATTCAATGCATGATTATTGATTTTGTCGATACGGGAACGTACGGGGAAGTCTAGATCCAGGGAATTAATCCCAATAGTATATTGGTTGTCGTTAAGCTCCTGTGCTAGAAGAACTAATTATTAGGAATGTTAGGAATCGTATGAACTCGTAATTAGGGATAGGCCTTCTTGACAAGGTAATTTTGAGAGTGGCATTAACAATGATGACTTGAATGTCGAATTCCTAAAATATATGAGAGTGGATAAGATGAAATTGACCCCCAACAACATATTCATATATATATTTCATTGAAAGTGCTTGTCTTTTGCTTTTGCCATTGATCAAAACCTCATGCATACATGTTTATTTTCGTCTTTTGCATAATACAATCCAATTATTTCATCCTTAAGTATTAGCTAATCAACAAACCACACAACTAAACTAGGCCGTGAGTTCTTTGGGAGAACGATACTTGGTCTTACCAAGTTTATTACTTGAACGATTCGGTCATACTTGCCGATTGTAAAACAAGTTTGTGACATCGTATTTTGGTGATCATAAATTTGTCCATCAAGTTTTTGGCGCCGTTGCCGGGGACTCGTGGTTTAACTGGTTAATTTGTGTGATTATTTATTATCTTTGACTTTAATTTTGAATTTCTGTTTTTATTTTCTGTTTTTATTTTTTTGGTGTTTATTTTATTTTATTTTATTTTATTCTCTGAATCTTATATCTTCTCTTATATCTTTTTGTGCTAACAAATATTTTTTTAGGGTTTTGTGCCTAATGTTTGCAGGATGCAATTCGAACAAGAATTTAATAGGCACTCAATTCTACTAAGGTAATTTCAACCATTGGTGGGATCTCACTCAAGCATGGATAATGATCAATTTTGGCAAACTGTCAAACAATTTAAGAATCTACCACCACAACAAAGGCAGAAAAAAACCTCTCTACCGGGAAGAAGGATAACGTTGGAGGAGGCAGTTCAACATTACATACAGATACCTGATTGTCATCACAAAACCACTCAAGCCGCCGAAGAATTTGATAGGCCGCCACCACAACAATGGCAGCAACAACCCTCTCCATCAGTAAATTTGGATGACACCCTTCAACGATTTTTGAAAAATTCCGACTCTACTCAGAAAAGCATTGAAGAATCATGTAAAAGGATGGAGATGCACCTTCGTTTCATTAGTCAGAAATTGAATGCTAAGGTTAATACTGAAGTTAACCTTAAGGAGGAAGGTCAAGCCATTGTCACTGAAAGTGACAAGACTTTTGCTGAAGAAAAAATAGAGAGAGATAAGGAAAAGGTAGAGAGAAAAGAAAAAGAAGAGTTGAGTGAGAAAGATAAAGATGAAGAATAAGAAAAAGAAGTGGTTGAGAGAGAAGAGAGAAAGAAAATGCGTGTGAAAATAAAGAAGTTGAGGAGAAAAAGAGAAGAGAAGAAAAAAATAAAAGAAAAGAAAAAGAGAAAAATTGGGGAGAGGAAGCGTAAGAAAAAGAAGATGAGAGGAAAGAAGAAGAAATCATATGAAAAATCCCATCCTCATCTAAAGAAGAATCAAAGGAAGGAAAAGAAATTTAAGTGCTTTATGGAAATCTTCAAGAAATTGGAGATTAAAGTTCCTATGATTGAGACATTGCAACAGGTTCCTGGGGTGATCAAATTTTTGAAGAAGTTCAGTAGGAAGAAGAAAAAGAAGAAGGAACTTGAACTTTACTGGGTATGGCTAATGACGTTAAAAGAGCGCTTGCTGGGAGGCAACCCAGTGAATTAAAAACTTTTGATTTTGTTTGGTAACTTTTAATTTGTGGACATTATTTTTGTAAATACTTTGTTGGATATAGCATCTACTGAAGGATGCTAGGTGGTTAAGTATCTACTGAAGGATACTAAGTTTGTAACACCTACTGATGGGTGTTGGTGAAAAACTTTTGCACCTACTGATGGGTGTTGGTAAGTTTGTAACACCTACTGATGGGTGTTGGTAAGATTTTGGGTCAGGCTCGTGACGTTAAACAAGCGCTACCTGGGAGGCAACCCAGATGATTTATTGTTTTTGTTTGTTTTATTTTAGTTAGGGTTTGCATAAGTATTTTAAACATTGAATTGCAGGGAACTAGTGAGGGGCATGTCTAGGAGGCACGTAGGTTAAAAAAAAAAGGAGAAGAGCACATCACGAAAGTGCCGCTGAGCGGCAACTTACCGCTGAGCGGTACTCTCGCAGATGGGCTTTAGTTCCCCTTAGCGGGACCCGAGCCCATTAGGGTATTTTTATACCCTAAGTTGCGCATTTGCTCATACTTTCAGACTCTTCTCTGCACAAGCACTCCCACATACCTTTTCCAAGGTTTTCCACATCTTTTCACTCTTCCCTCTTAAGAAAATTTCTCTTCCACTCACTTTTTCACTAGTGTGCCATCAAAGTTTGGGGTTGGAAGAGAGTATCTTAGCTTGGAAGCATTCTCATTGCATCTAGTATCTCTACCCAAGTAAGTAAAATGCATTTTGTTCATTCTAGGGTTCTTGAATTTGAATGTGATTGTCAAAGCATGAATATTTAGGGGTTTTGATTTCTATACATGATTTGATGATATATTTGATGTTTGAACCGATTAAACTGCATGATTATGAACTGGAAAACTGAAAATTGCATTTGGGTGGAGTTAGGAAAGCTTTAAAACAGGTTTTTCAAAAATCTGCAGAGTTACCGCTTAGGGGTAAACTGCCGCTGAGCGGCACTCTGCCAGATTTGATTTTTCTGGTTTGTTGCGTGGTGGAATGTGGCACTGGTGGCGCTGAGGGGAAATTCTGACCCTCAGCGGTGGTTTAGCTTCGAAAGGAGTTGTGTTCTGTGTTTACTAATGATTAACATCATGTTCTATGGTTTTGTATTTGTGTTTGAATGCAGGAATGGTATCTTCTTCAGGAAAGAGATTGAAAACCATGGCAACCAAGAGAAAGGAAAAGGAACCAAAGCAACCCCATAATAGCAGGTTCCTCTCTAGGAAACATGAGAAGCACTTTAGGGTGGTTCAGGACAGGAGACTTCTGATGGAGAGAAAGGTTGGAATGATACCTAACTTTGCTCCTCAATTTGGAGAGCAAGTGTTAGGGAATGATTGGGGAAAGCTAGCCACTTATCCTGCACCTGCCAACATAGCTGTGGTAAAGGAATTTTACACCAATGCAAAGAAGATTGGTGATTATCCAGCTGAGAATTATTTGGGCTATGTCAGAGGCCATGCTATCAGGTATGATCCTGATTCTATCAACAACTTCCTGGATACTGTGTGGGCCGGTGAGCAATGCCAGTTTGCTCTTTGCATGGAGGAAGGTGCTGATTATGAGGATGTGGAGAGAGTGCTGTGTATACCTGGAGGACACTTCCAAAGGAATAGATCTGGCTCAGTGGTTAACATTAGGAGGACAGATTTGACTCCTCTTGCAAAGTATTGGATGGCATTTTCTCATGCCAACATTCAGCCATGTTCACATGTGTCAGATATTACTCTCAGCAGGGCACTCTTCATCTACCGTGCTATCAGAAATTTAAATGGTAACATTGGGCAGGTGATAGCTGATGAGATTAGTGTGTGTGCCAACACCTCAAACAACAAAGCACCACTAGGACATCCCTCCTTGATCACTCACCTTTGCAAGATAGCTGGGGTGGACACTTCTGCTCCACCATTTGAGAGGCCAAGAAAAGCTATTGATGAGGCCTATTACAGACAGTACTGTGGAGGTGAGGAGGCAGCTCAGCCAGTCCACCACGCCGTGCTCGTAGAGAGAGAGGGCCAGCACAGAGCCAGACATCTGTTGAGACACATGAAGCAGAACCATTCCAGATGAGGGACATGTATATGTCTCTTAGAGGTGCTCAGTTGCAGTCCATTCACAGAGGGCAGGTAGCTACTGCTGAGATGATTGTGGGGATGTATGATACACCTCCAGCCCACAGGTGGACTATGGATGAATTCCATAATGTGGTAGCTTGGCCAGAGGAGCCAGTGCATGGAGGAGGAGCTGGAGCAGCTGAAGCTTCAGCTAGAGAGATGGAAGAAGATGAAGCTGATGATGATGATGCATTTGAAGATGATGAGGATGAGGAGGAAGAGGAAGATACAGAGGACAACTCAGACTGATGAGGAGCTGAGATAGCATTTACTCATGAATGCTATCATATGCTTATGCTTTTGTTGGTTTAAGTTTTCTGAACTTATTTGTTTTTGTTTTTAGATTAGGGTTTGATGTACTCTATTGGAAACCTGGTTTGTGTGATGGTTTGCTATTAATTGTGATTGTTTGATAAGTAATGCTTGATGATGCTTATTGATTGATTGATGTTGTGATGATGTGTACATTATATGTTTGTACAGGTGGTTCACAAGCTTTGTGAACAAATGCAGGATATCATGATTGTGATTGTGAAATTAAGCAGGATGTGTATGTCAAATGTGAATGAGCTTATATGTGAGGTTTTGAGCTCCAGAGTTGTTATTGATTGAATGCTATTACTTTGAAAGCATGAATGACTTTGCCCAGGTTTTCTATGATTGAATCAATTGCTTGTTTTGCATCATGTGATCAAGGCCGTTTGTTGGAACCCTTTTTATTGGCCAAATTCATAAAGGTAGCCCAATAAAAGAGAACACTTTGTGTTCTATCCTTTGAGCCCTTAGCCTTGAACATACACTGAAAACCCTTGATTGAAAATCTTTACCTTGAGTTAAGTAGAAGATATTGTGTGGTATTGATATATGTTGAAGTTTGGGGTTGTTGGGAAAACATGAAAAAGGAAAAGCATTGAGCTAAGAGCTAAAAAGTAAGAATATGCAAAGAAAAAGAAAAAGAGAAAGAAAAGAAAAAGAAGCAAAGCTCAATGCAAAAGAAAGATGGGAATGAATAAGAATAATTGTGTTGTTATGATTCTCTTAACTCAAGGATTTTGTGATCCAGAAAAACCAATTTTCTTGTTAGCCCAGCCACATTATAAGCCATTGAAAAGTCCTTGTGATGATGCATGCTTCTGACTGTTTTTGATTGTGGTAAAACGAAAGGCAAAGTTGATTCATGTGATATTGTGATAGTAGAGTGAATGAGTGATTACCTCTTAAACACTTGTGTGTGAGTGAAACACTTTACCCAGTGAGGAAATCTTCCATAAACACATGAACATCCATGCTTAATTGATTGATCATTCATGAAAAAGATAGCATTTGTTGGAATTCAAATGACTTTGTGAACACTAAAGCATGTGCACATCTTGATTGAACTCTTGGTCATAAGTTTGATTGAAGTTTTTACTTATCTTGAAAAAGACGATTTTTGAATGAGTGAACCATCATATGAATTGGTTGAAGATTCAGTTACATTTTGTTTGCTCTTGGACAAGCAAAGTTCTAAGTTTGGGGTTGTGATAACAGTTGAAAAACTGTTATTTTCATGCTTAAAATTGACACAAAAAGCAACCTTTACACTTAGAAACTAGCTTGAAATCATGCTTTTATCCATATTTTCAAAAATAAGAGAGCTGGACAGGTTTATGCTTGATTTCAGTGTTTTTGTGCAGGTTTTAAGGTGAATTTAGTGAAAGAAGTGAAGAAGGAGAGAGATGGAATCAGAAAAGACATCAAAAAGTGCAAAAGGAGAAGCCGAAGTTACCGCTCAGCGGCAGTTTACCGCTGAGCGGCACTCAGGAAGTCACGGGAGGTCCGCTGAGGGGCAAAATGGCCGCTGAGGGGAAGAAACTACTCACGCACTCACCGCTGAGCGGTACTTTACCGCTGAGCGGCACACTTATGGGCTTGGGCCTAGATTTTCTGTAATTTTAGAATAGTATATAAGCTTTAGGACGTCCTAGGGTTTGTATCTTTGGCAGAAACGAAGCAAACACTCTCTCTTCCACCCCTTTGAAGGAGGATCTTGGATGCTCAGGCTACCTCTTCACCTTTCTAGGGTTTTATCCTTCATTCTTTCATTATTGTTCATCTATGTTCACCATGAATATGGTGAACTAAACCTTCTATGTTTGTTGGGGAATCAATGTAATCTTTTGAAGCTCTCATATATGGAATTTGTGCTTGTATCTTAATCTAAGACTTATGCTTTCTTTCATCATTAGTTAGTGTTTTTCCTCTTTGCTTAATGCTTGCTTTGTTTAACTCATTCAATGCATGATTATTGATTTTGTCGATACGGGAACGTACGGGGCAGTCTAGATCCGGGGAATTACTCCCAATAGTATATTGGTTGTCGTTAAGCTGCTGTGCTAGAAGAACTAATTATTAGGAATGCTAGGAATCGTATGAACTCGTAATTAGGGATAGGCCTTCTTGACAAGGTAATTTAGAGAGTGGCATTAACAATGATGACTTGAATGTCGAATTCCTAAAATATATGAGAGTGGATAAGATGAAATTGACCCCCAACAACATATTCATATATATATATATATATATATATATATTTCATTGAAAGTGCTTGTCTTTTGCTTTTGCCATTGATCAAAACCTCATGCATACATGTTTATTTTCGTCTTTTGCATAATACAATCCAATTATTTCGTCCTTGAGTCTTAGCTAATCAACAAACCACACAACTAAACTAGGCCGTGAGTCCTTTGGGAGAACGATACTTGGTCTTACCAAGTTTATTACTTGAACGATTCGGTCATACTTGCCGATTGTAAAACAAGTTTGTGACATCATATTTTGGTGATCATAAATTTGGCCATCAGGTAGCAGTAGGTGTCACAGCATGGGTGGAGAGAAAGCACACGGTGCTGTAGGCGTAGATTCGCTTTTCGTTTTAGTGGCACACACAGTGCATTCATTTTCTTAGAAGGAGAGCACGGAGCTTGTAAAAAAAAATTCTCGGTTTTGGCTTTTATCAAGAGGAGGATGGTGATTTAATCTTGAGAGTATGCACGGTCATGTCAAGTCTTGAAGGAAGAGCCCCCTTGGTGCAACACGTTATTGGATTGGAATGATGATGATTTTGGGAAGTAATTTTGGAGAAAGGAGATATCTTGGGAGAATAAGGTTTAGGTGATGGGACGTTGATGGCTAATGTGGACTCAGTGTATGACTAGGGGAAATCCTGGGCCTATACCACCCTTTGATCCTGAGATTGATAGAACTTTTCATAGGTTAGCTAGGCATTCTAGAAATTTATCTTTAGAGTCTGTTTTTGAGTCTGTTCCATTGGATATTGTGCATCCCACTGCTGAGTACTTTGTGCATACTGCATCTAATGCATCTGTTGCATCTGCACTTGATTCTGATTCTAATTCTGTTGTTTTTCACACTGAGAACAATATGGCACATCCTCCACCTCGTGAGAGGACTTTTAGGGAGATGGTTGCACCTGATTTCGATATTGAAAGCTTGTGCATCCAATATCCTGATGAGGACGTTCCATTTGTTCTCAAGACTGGACTGATCCATTTGTTGCCCAAGTTTCATGGTCTTGCAGGTGAGAGTCCACATAAGCATTTGAAGGAATTCCATATTGTCTGTTCCACTATGAAACCGCATGATGTTCCTGAAGAGCATATCTTCTTGAAGGCATTCCCTCATTCATTGGAAAGTGTTGCTAAGGATTGGTTGTATGGTTTGACGCCTAGATCCGTCACTAGCTGGGATGATCTAAAGAGGCTGTTCTTGGAGAAAGTTTTCCCAGCATCTTGGACCACAACTATCAGAAAAGACATAACTGGGATTAGGCAGCTTGGTGGAGAGAGCTTGTATGAGTATTGGGAGAGATTCAAGACACTTTGTGCTAGCTGTCCCCACCATCAGATACATGAACAACTCCTTATCCAGTATTTCTATGAGGGTTTGAACAACATGGATTGGGGGATGATTGATGCTGCCAGTGATAGAGCTCTTGGAGACACCACACCTGCTGAAGCCAAGCAATTGATTGAGAAGATGGCCTCCAACTCCCAGCAGTTTAGCACCAGGAATGATGCCATTGTGGTGAGGGGCGTACATGATGTTGTTGCCCAGTCTTTATCAGCTGTTGAAAGCAAGTTGGAAGGAAAGATTGACTCTCTTGTGAAGTTGGTGACACAGTTGACTACTAACCAGAGATCTGCATCTCCATCTGCATCTGTTGCATGACTATGTGCTATTTGTCCTTCCAGTGACCACTATACAGATGCTTGTCCTTCTTTGCAGCACCCTGCTGCCTCTGATGCGCCTTAGGCTTATGCTACGAACATCTACAACAACAGGCAGCCACAAAAGCAAAATCATGACTTGTCCAGCAACAGGTACAACCCAAGGTGGAGGAATCACCCCAATCTAAGATGGAACAATGCGCCACAACATTAACAGCATGCACCACCTTTCCAGAATGCTGGAGCACCTAACAGATTGATGCCAAATTTAAGAACACCGAAAAATGGCGCCACAAACTTGTTTAACAATCGGCAAGTGTGATCGAATCGTATCAAGTAATAAAATATGGTAAGACCAAGTATCATTTTCCCAAAGGACTCACGGCCTAGTTTAGTTATATGATTTCTTGATTATTTAAGACTTGAGAACAAATTGATTGTAGGTTTAGATGCAAAAGACAGTAAATAAATATGTATGCATGAATTTGATCAATGGAGAAAAACAGAATACAAACACTTCAATGAAATAGATGGATGAGTATGTGATGACCCAAACTTAATAGCCGTTGCTAGGACTCGGGTTCAATCCCCAAATCCCCGTCAACGGCGCCAAAAACTTGATGGACAAATTTATGATCACCAAAATATGATGTCACAAACTTGTTTCACAATCGGCAAGTATGACCGAATCGTTCAAGTAATAAAACTTGGTAAGACCAAGTATCGTTCTTCCCAAAGGACTCACGGCCTAGTTTAGTTATGTGATTTATTGATTAGCTAGGACTTACAAACGAAATATTCAAAGTTTAATATGCAAAGACAAAAATAAACATGTATGCATGAATTGATCAATGGCAAAGACAAAAGATAAACACTTTCAATGAATTATATAAATGAATATGTTGTTGGGGGTCAATTTCATCTCATCCACTCTCATATATTTTAGGAATTCAACATTCAAATCATCATTGTTAATGCCACTCTCTAATGTACCATTCTAGATGGCTTCTCCCTAATCAAATAGTTCATACAATTCCTAGCATTCCTAATGATTAGTTCATTACTGCAGGAGCTTAAAGGCAACCAATATAATGTTGTCAGTAAAATATTGGGAGAATTTCCCCGGATCTAGACTTCCCCGTACGTGTCCGTATCGACAAAACCAATAATCATGCATTAGAATGAGTTAAACAATGCAAGCATTGAGCAAAGAGGAAAAACCCTAACTAATGATGAAAGAAAGCATATGTCTTACTTCAAAGATGTACTCAACAAATCCATATATGAGAGCTTCAAGAGATTACATTGATTCCCCAACAAACATACAAGGTTTAGTTCACCATCGTCATGGTGAACCTAGATGAATAACAATGAAAGAATGAAAGAATAAACCCAATAAAGGTGAAGAGGTAGCCTGAGCATCCAAGATCCTCCTTCAAAGGGGTGGAAGAGAGAGTGTTTGCCTCGTTTCTGCCAAAGATACTAAACTAAAGGACGTGCAA
Source organism: Vigna nakashimae (assembly GCA_034642375.1). NCBI lineage: Eukaryota > Viridiplantae > Streptophyta > Magnoliopsida > Fabales > Fabaceae > Vigna > Vigna nakashimae. The sequence continues at coordinate 30,131,195 of CM067765.1, forward strand.
GCCCTTATATACTAATTTAGAGTTACAAAAGATTACAAAAGCCCAAGCCCAAAGAGTACCGCTCAGCGGTATTTACCGCTCAGCGGTAGTTGCGCGTCACAATTCTTCCCCTCAGCGGCCATTTGCCCCTCAGCGTGACTCCCGCAACCTCCTGAGTGCCGCTCAGCGGTAGTTTGCCGCTGAGCGGTGCCTTCGTCTTCTCTTTTTGCACTCTTTCTTGTCTTTTCTAATGTCACTTCTCTCCTTCTTCACTCTTTGCACCAAATTCACCCTAAAACCTGCACAAAAACACTCAAATCAAGTGTAAACCTGTCCAGCTCTCTTATTTCTGAAAATAAAGATAAAAGGTGTGATTTCAAGCTAGTTTCTAAGTCTAAAGGTTGCTTTTAGTATCAATTTTAAGCATGAAAATAACAGTTTTTCAACTGTTATCAGTATGTTGTTGGGGTTATCAATTTCATCTTATCCACTCTCATATACTTTAGGAGTTCATCATTCTTTTCATCAATGTTAATGCCACTCTCCAAATCACCTTGCAAGAAGGCCTATCCTTAATTACGAGTTCATACAATTCCTAGCATTCCTAGTAATTAGTTCTTAAGTGCAGGAGCTTAACGACAACCAATATGCTATTGGGAGAAATTCCCCGGATCTAGATTTCCCCGTACGTTCCCATATCGACAAAATCAATAATCATGGCAATGAATGAGTTAAACAAAGCAAGCATTATGCAAAGAGGAAAAACCCTAACTAATGATGAAAGAAAGCATATAAGTCTTAAAGATAAGATGTTAAAACAAATTCCATATATGAGAGTTTCACAAGACTACATTGATTCCCCAACAACAATACAAGGTTTAGTTCACCATATTCATGGTGAAACTAGATGAACAATAATGAAAGAATGAAAGATGGAACCCTAAAAAGATGAGGAGGTAGCTTGAGCATCCAAGATCTTCCTTAGAGGGTGGAAAAGAGAGTGTTTGCTTCGTCTCTGCCAAAGATACAAACCCTAGGACGTCCTAAAGTTTATATACTATTCTAAAATATACATAAAATTAGGCCCAAGCCCATAAAAGTGTCGCTCAGCAGTAAATTGGTGCTCAGCGGTAAGTGCGTGAGTTGTTTTCTTCCCCTCAGTGACCTTTTCACCCCTCAGCGGATCCGACGTGAGCTTCTGAGTGCCGCTCAGCGGTAAACTGCCATTCTTACTTATTCCCAACTTTCCTTTGCATTGAGCTTTGCTTTTTCTTTTCTTTTCTTTCTCTTTTTCTTTTTCTTTTCACATACTTATTTCTTAACTCTTAGCTCAATGCTTTCAATTTCCCTTTCTGTTTTCTAACAACCCCAAACTTGAACATTTGTCAATACCACAAAATATTTTCTACTTAACTCAAAGTAAAGCTTTTCAACAAGGGTTTTCAAATCATGTTCAAGGCTAAGGGTTCAAAGGATAGAACACAAAGTCTTCTCTTTTGGTGGGCTAACTTCATGAATTTTGCTAATAAAAGGGTTACCAACAAATGGCCTTGATCATATGATGCAAACAAGCAATTGATTCAATCATAGAAAACCTGGGCAAAATCATTCATGCTTTCAAAGTAATAGCATTCAATGATAAAAATTCTGGAGCTCAAAACCTCACATATAAGCTCATTCACTTTTGACATACACATCCTGCTTAATCTCACAATCACAATAACAATATCATGCATTTATTCACAAAGCTTGTGAATCACCTGTATAAGCATTTAATGTGCACATTGGTAAGACCAAGTATCGTTCTCCCAAAGAACTCACGGCCTAGTTTAGTTGTGTGGTTTGTTGATTAGCTAAGACTTAAGGACGAAATAATTGGATTGTATTATGCAAAAGATGAAAATAAACATGTATGCATGAGGTTTTGATCAATGGCAAAAGCAAAAGACAAGCACTTTCAATGAAATATATATATGGATATGTTGTTGGGGGTCAATTTCATCTTATCCACTCTCATATATTTTAGGAATTCAACAATCAAATCATCATTGTTAATGCCACTCTCTAAATTACCTTGTCAAGAAGGCCTATCCCTAATTACGAGTTCATCCGATTCCTAGCATTCCTATTAATTAGTTCTTCTAGCACAGGAGCTTAACGACAACCAATATACTATTGGGAGTAATTCCCCGGATCTAGACCTCCCCGTACGTTCCCGTATCGACAAAATCAATAATCATGCATTGAATGAGTTAAACAAAGCAAGCATTAAGCAAAGAGGAAAAACCCTAACTAATGATGAAAGAAAGCATAAGTCTTAGATTAAGATGCAAGCATAAATTCCATATATGAGAGCTTCAAAAGATTACATTGATTCCCCAACAAACATACAAGGTTTAGTTCACCATATTCATGGTGAACCTAGATGAACAATAATGAAAGAATGAAGGATAAAACCCTAGAAAGGTGAAGAGGTAGCCTGAGCATCCAAGATCCTTCTTCAAAGGGGTGGAAGAGAGAGTGTTTGCTTCGTCTTTGCCAAAGATACAAACCCTAGGACGTCCTAAAGCTTATATACTATTCTAAAATTACAGAAAATTTAGGCCCAAGCCCATAAGTGTGCCGCTCAGTGGTAAAGTACCGCTTAGCGGTGAGTGCGTGAGTAGTTTCTTCCCCTCAGCGGCCATTTTGCCCCTCAGCGGACCTCCCGTGACTTTCTGAGTGCCGCTCAGCGGGCTCAGCAGTAAACTGCCGCTGAGCGGTAACTTCGGCTTCTCCTTTTGCACTTTTTGATGTCTTTTCTGATTCCATGTCTCTCCTTCTTCACTTCTTTCACTAAATTCACCTTAAAACCTGCACAAAAACACTGAAATCAAGCATAAACCTGTCCAGCTCTCTTATTTCTGAAAATATAAATAAAAGCATGATTTCAAGCTAATTTCTAAGTTTAAAGGTTACTTTTTGTGTCAATTTTAAGCATGAAAATAACAGTTTTTCAACTGTTATCACACATCTCAACATCAATCCATATCAAAGCATCATCAAGAATTACTTATCAAACCATCACAATCATAAGCAAACCATCATAACAGACAAAGTTTCTAATTGAGTACATCAACCCTAATCTAAAACAAAAGTAAATAAGTTCAGAACACTAAACCAAACAAAAGCATAAGTCCTGCTCTAGTTATGATAGCATCCGTCAGTGAATGTTATCTCAATCTCCTCATTAATCTGAACTATCATCTGTATCCTCCTCTTCTTCCTCGTCTTCAGCATCCTCAAATGCATCATCATTATCATCAACATGATCTTCATCCATCTCCCTAGCTAAAGCTTCAGCTCCTTGAACTCTGCCTCCTTGTACCGACTCTTCTGACCAAGCTACCACATTATGAAACTCCTCCATAATCCACCTATGTGCTGGAGGTGTATCATACATTCCAACAATCATCTCAGCAGTGGCCACCTGCCCTCTATGGATAGACTGTAACTGTGCACCTATAAGAGACATGTACATGTCCCTCATTTGGAAAGGTTCTGCTTCATGTGTCTCAGCAGATGCCTGACTCTGTGCTTACCCTCTTTCTCTGCGAGTTCGGCGTGGTGGAACTGGCTGAGCTGCTTCCTCACCTCCACAGTATTGTCTATAATAGGCCTCATCAATTGCTTTCCTTGGCCTTTCAAATGGTGGAGCAGAGGTATCCACCCCCGCTATCTTATAGAGGTGTGTGATTAAAGAAGGATGTCCTAAGGGTGCTCTATTGTTTGTTGTGTTAGTGCACACCCTGATCTCATAAGCTATTACCTGCCCAATATTAACATTCAAGTTCCTGATTGCGTAGTAAAGGAGGAGTGCCCTACTAAGAGTGATGTCTGAAACATGAGAACATGGCGGAATGTGTTGGCATGAGAAAACGTCATCCAATACTTTGCAAGAGGAGTCAAGTCAGTCCTCCTAATGTTCACCACAGAGCCAGTTCTATTCCTTTTAAAATGTCCTCCAGGTACACATAGAACTCTGTCCACATCATCAAAATCAGCGTCTTTTTCCATACAGAGAGCAAACTGGCACTGCTCACCAGCCCACGCAGTATCCAAGAAGTTGTTGATGGAATCAGGACCATACCTAAGAGCATGGCCTCTGACATAGCCTAGGTAGTTCTCAGCTGAATAATCACCAATCTTTCGTGCATTAGTGTAGAATTCGTTCACCACAGCTATATTGGCAGGTGTAGGGTATGTGGCTAGCTTCCCCCAATCATTCCCTAACAATTGCTCTCCAAATTGAGGAGCAAAGTTAGGTATCATTCCAACCTTTCTCTCCATAAGAAGTCTCCTATCTTGGACCACCTTGAAGTTCTTTTCATGTTTGCGAGATAGGAACCTACTAGAGTGGGGTTGTTCTGGTTCCTTTTCTTTTCTTTTAGATGCCATGGTCTTCAATCTTTTGCCTGAAGAGGATGTCATTCCTACAATCAAACACAGATACAAAACCACAAAACATGTTGTTAATCATTAGTAGCACACAAAACACACCTTCTTTCGAGGCTAAACCACCGCTGAGGGTCAAAATCACCCCTCAGCGCCACCAGTGCAACAATCCATAACACAATGCAACAAAAACAACATGTCTGTCAAAGTGTCGCTCAGCGGCAATTTACCCCCGAGCGGTGACTCTGCAAATTTTTGAAAAATTCCTTTTTAACCTGTCCTAACTCCACCCACATGCAATTTTCAGTTTTCCAGATCAAAATCATTCAGTTCAATCGGTTCAAACATCAATTAAATCATCAAATCATGCATAGAAATAAAAAGCCCTAAAGATTCATGCTTTAACAATCACATTCAAACTCAAGAACCCTAGAATGAAAAATGCTTGACTTACTTGGGTGGAGATGCTATATGAATGGAGAATGCTTTCAAGCTATGATGCTCTCTTCCAACCCTAAACTTAGATGGAACACTAGTGAAAAAGTGAGTGAAATGGAGATTTTCTCTAGAGGGTAGAGGGAAAAGATGTGGAGAACCTTTGAAAAGGTATGTAGGAATGTGTGTGGAGAGAAGAGTCTGAAAAGAGAAGCTAATGCGCAACTTAGGGTATAAAAATACCCTAATGGGCTCGGGTTCCGCTAAGGGGCAACCTAAGCTCGGTCTGCGATACTACCGCTCAGCGGTAGTTTGCCGCTCAGTGGCACTTTCGGGAAGTTTTCTTCTTCTTCCTAGCTTAACCTAGGTGCCTCCTACTCATGCCCCTCACTGGTTCCCTGCAATTAAATTTTCAGATTACTCATGCAAAACCCTATTATGCAACTACAATAAAACAAACAGAAACAATATAATCAATCAACTGGGTTGCCTCCCAGGCAGAACTTGTTTAACATCACGAGCCTGACCCAAAATCCACCAACACCCATCAGTAGGTGTAACAAACCTAGTATCCTTCAGTAGATACTGAACCACCTAACATCCTTCAGTAGATGCTATATCTAACAGAATATTTACAAAAATAATGTCCAGCTGATTAAAAATTACAAAACCAAAATAAAATTAAATGTTCTTAAATCATTGGGTTGCCTCCCAGCAAGCGCTCTTTTAACGTCATTAGCTTGACCCAATAAAGTTCAAGTTCCTTTTTCATGGTTTATGTCCTTGTCCCACCAACTCCTCAACTATTTCCGGTGTATTGTTTTGACTCTTCTAGCATATGGAGACTCTATCTCTATCATCTCCTTTTCTTTGTAGCCTTTCACAACCCACAACTTGTTTTTGAATCTCACCGGTGTACCAAGTTGGAGTTGTTCTTTCATCCAGTCATCAGAAACTTTTCTTCCTCTTCCAATCTTTTCTTTTTTCTGTACCTAAAACAACAAATAATGTTTACCTTTAACCTTGGGCTTTTAATCTTTAGGGCTAATCATGAGTACATCTTGAAATGCATCTTTATGACTAGCTTCTTCCTCCTGCATCTGCCTCTCTTCTTTGAAGACATCTACAACAACTCTCTCCTCTCGGTCTTGGAGCACCATTATACCTTCGCTCACATCAATGATGGCTTTCACCGTTTTCATAAACGGTCTTCCAAGAATAATAGGTATCTTTTTAGTCTCCATCTCCATCACCACAAAGTCTACCAAGAACTGGAGTTTGCCTACACAAAATATAATATCCTCTGCTATTCCATAGGTTTCCTTTGAAGATCCATCTGCCATTACTAAGTTAACCTTTGTAGGCTTCACATCCACATCACCAATCTGCTCCAGTAAAGAATAAGGTATCAAGTTAACACTTGATCCTAAATCAAGTAAAGCATTTTTAATCCTTTTCTTCCCTATTGTGCATGGAATGGAAAAGCCTCCTGGATCTTTTGCTTTTGGAGGGAATGGCTCCTTTTTAACAACTTTATACTTCTTTGTATCATCATCTCTACGTCTTTTCTTTGTAGAGACTTCTTCCTCATATTTAGTATAAACTGCAATTTGTTGTAATATCTCCTCCCAAGGTGCATCATTGTCAACCATCTTGAATAATTCTGTAAAATCAAATGTTTTTTCTTGATTTATTGGAAAAGGAAAAATATCTTTACTCTCTATCTCTCTTTTCTCTCCTTTTTCTAACTCAACTGTTTCATCTTTTGTACTCTACAACACTTTACATTCTTCTCTGGGGTTAACCTCAGTATTAGCCCCAAAATTTTTATCTGGCCTCTCTTCCAACTGCTTAGTGGTCTGACCCATCTGAATCTCCAAATTCTTGATAGCAGCTTCAGTGCTCTTTTGAGTAGACTCAATTTTCTGTATGAACTGATGAAGAGTTTCTTCCATCCTTATTGACCTTTCATTAAGTATAGAAATTTGTTGCCATAAGGTTGGTTGTTGTTGTTGCTTGTTAAATTGCCCAGCTTTCCCAGTTTGTCCTTGACTAATGCTTGGGTGTGGTTTCCACCCTTGATTGAAATTCCCCTGACGGTATTGATTGGCCATGAAGTTAACATCCTCTACGGCTTCTGCGGGAAAAGCGCATTGACCGTTGATATGGTCACCCCCACATAATTCACACAACTGTGATTGAACCTGTGCAACAGTCTTTAACTCTTTTGGCAATTGTGCAAGTGTTTTTGTAAGAGTCTCCAGTTGTTGAGTTAATATCTTATTATGTGCTAGCAAGGCATCATTTGTTTGCAATTGTAAAACTCCTTTTTGTTGGATAGGAGCTCCTCTTTCACTATTTGGCTCGTTGTCACTAGTAGCCATATTTTTAATGATTTCTGTAGCTTCCTCTAAAGTTTTCCATTTGATGTTTCCTCCTACGGAGGCGTCAAGCATCATCTTGGTTTGTGAACCAAGACCTCCAAGGAAGGTTATGACTACTTCCACTTCTTCAAATCCATGCATGAGAGTCTTTCGTAATAAGCTTTTATATCTGTCCCATGCATGACCCAGTGTATCCTCCATGCCTTGCTTGAATGATGAAATTTCTTGCTTTCCTTTATTCACCTTTGATTGTGGAAAGTATTTGTTTAGGAACTTTGTCACCACTGTTTCCCACTCTGTAAAGCTTCCCTCTAGAAAAGAATTCAACCAAAGCTTAGCATTGCCTCCTAATGAGAATGGAAACAAGCTAAGTTTGATTGCTTCGTCCGACACCCCATTTATTTTCATCGTGTTGCAGATCTCGTTAAAAGTTGTGAGGTGCTCATATGGGCTTTCGTGAGACAACCCATTGAATTGATTACTTTTTACCAGTTGGATTAATGCTGGTTTCACCTCCATGTTGGCTGCATTGACTCTTAGTCTTGCTATGCTGTTAAAATGCTAAGGTCCATCTATATTTGTGTAATCTGCAAGAGTTCTTCTAATATTATTATTCTCCATATTCTCAGTGCTATGGTCAGAACCTTGTGGTGATGGTTGTAACAGAGTTTCCGGAGGAGGGAAAAGTTCTCTAGATGTATGGATTCTTCTCCTCTGTTTACTCTCTTCTAAACCTTCAAGAAGAGGTTCTGCAATTTTCTTGCTCCTGGTTCGGATTGCCTCCTGCATACACAAGAAAACAAAACCCTAGAAGAATTGGTTAGCACAAAAAGATATAAAAGAAGATATAAGATTCAGAGATAAGAAGAAAAAATAAAAACAGAAAAAATAAAAACAGAAAAAATAAAAACAGAAAACAAAAAATAAAAATAAAAACAGAAAATAAAATAAAAACCAAAAAATAAAAACAGAAAATAAAAACAGAAATTCAAATTTCAAAATTCAAGTCAAAGATAATCAATAATCACACAAATGAACTAGTTAAACCACGAGTCCCCGGCAACAGCGCCAAAAACTTGATGACAAATTTATGAACACTGAAAAATGGCGCCACAAACTTGTTTAACAATCGGTAAATGTGACCGAATCGTATCAAGTAATAAAACAAGGTAAGACCAAGTATCGTTTTCCCAAAGGACTCACGACCTAGTTTAGCTATATGATTTGTTGATTATTTAAGACTTAAGAACAATTTGACTTTAGGTTTAAATGCAAAGACAGTAATTAAATATGTATGCATGAATTTCATCAACGGAGAAAAACAGAATACAAACACTTCAATGAATTAGATGGATGAGTATGTTGTTGGGGTTATCAATTTCATCTTATCCACTCTCATATACTTTAGGAATTCATCATTCTTTTCATGAATGCTAATACTGTCCCAAAATCACCTTGCAAGAAGGCCTATCCTTAATTACGAGTTCATACAATTCCTAGCATTCCTAGTAATTAATTCTTAAGTGCAGGAGCTTAACGGCAATGAATATGCTATTGGGAGAAATTCCCCGGATCTAGATTTCCCCGTACGTTCCCATTTCGACAAAATCAATAATCATAGCAATGAATGAGTTAAACAAAGCAAGCTTTAAGCAAAGAGGAAAAACCCTAACTAATGATGAAAGAAAGCATAAGTCTTAAAAATAAGATGTTAAAACAAATTCCATATATGAGAGTTTCACAAGACTACATTGATTCCCCAACAACAATACAAGGTTTAGTTCACCATATTCATGGTGAAACTAGATGAACAATAATGAAAGAATGAAAGATAGAACCCTAGAAAGACGAGGAGGTAGCCTGAGCATCCAAGATCTTCCTTCAAGGGGTGGAAAAGAGAGTGTTTGCTTCGTCTTTGCCAAAGATACAAACCCTAGGATGTCCTAAAGCTTATATACTTTTCTAAAATATACAGAAAATTAGGCCCAAGCGCATAAAAGTGCCGCTCAGCGGTAAACTGCCGCTCAGCGGTAAGTGCGTGACTTGTTTTCTTTCCCTCAACGGCCTTTTTACCCCTCAGCGAATCCAACATGAGCTCCTGAGTGCCGCTCAACGGTAAATTGCCGCTGAGTGGTAACTTTGACTTCTCCTTTTGCACTTTTTTATGTCTTTTCTGATTCCATTTCTATCCTTCTTCACTTCTTTCACCAAATTCACCTTAAAACCTGCATAAAACACTGAAATCAAGCGTAAACCTGTCCAGCTCTCTTATTTATGAAAATATGACCTAAAGTATGATTTCAAGCTAGTTTCTAAGTGTTAAAGGTTGCTTTTAGTATCAATTTTAAGCTTGAAAATAACAGTTTTTCAACTGTTATCAGCTACCCCCTTTCCTTTATCAGGACGTTCTGAACCTTGTCCTATCATTACTGCATTGAAATGGTTACAAATAAGGTGAAATAATATAAGGAAGGATCAGTACAAATTAAAGTGAATGTAAAATAATTGCATACAACTTTGCTGATGGGTTTTTACATAACTCTATTGAAATGATCATTCAATTTGCTACAATAGATGTCCAACATTCAATTATCGTCATGATGATCTTCATCTACATAGCATGATGTATGATTTGCATGAGTCCTTTGGGATACGATACTTGGTATTACCATTTTATATTACTTGTCGGAGTCTTAACAATCAGTTTTAGCAATTTCTTAACCTGGAGAGATTTTGGGCCCAATTTTTTTCTTTTTGGAGTGATTTCATGCATGTTTGATTTTTAATTCTAATTTTGCATTGATTCTTTGTGATAAGCTTGCTCTTGGTAGAATTTGGACATGATTAAGGCATTCTTTCTTTTCATCCATAGCCATTTAGCTTAACCATTACAATTTTTTTACCATTGTACCTTTTTTTTGAGCTGTAGCCATATTCTTTGTTTCCATTCATTACAAGCCCTTTCCCATCAATTACCAAACCTGTAGAGACTTGTGAGAATAGGGGAAGCTGGAACTTGGTGAGTGCTATAGAAAAGTAAGGCCACAAGTGAGAAAGAAAAGAAAAATAAGATGAGAAATCTGGTTGTGTGAAAAAGAAAAGAGCAGGTATGGAAAAGAGTAAAAAAAAATAGCAAAAGAATTGAAAGATTAGACCCGGTAGAATTGCAACCAGAGAAAAAAAAAGAAATTTGATTGGCCAAAGTTAGACAAAGAGTGCACTTAGTTATAGGTTCTTCCCTATTTTTCATAGTTTCTACTTCTATTAGCCTTGTATTTTGTGACCATTCATACCATTTAGATTACAAGCCACTAAAGATCTTTTGATCTCGATGAAACCATGAGCTAAGCACTTTTACTTAGAATCTTTTCAAAATTAAGAGTTGAGGTTAGCATGTCATGCTTGAGTGAAATAGGACAGCCCCAAACAGTGGAGTGATTTTGAGTGTAAACACTTGTTCCTATGAGGTTGAAATTGACTACTACTTGTCCATATGTTTGCTTTGCTGATTTTGATTGGATTGAGTTGTTTAATACTTGATTGAATTACTAAAGCTTGAGTTTGAAGTTACGAATTCTTTTGTGCAGTTATGGTCTAAGTAAATAGTTAGGAATTAGTGTGTTTTAGTAGGTTTGAGTTAGCTGAAATAGAATTTAGAAGTTTCCTAGTTTGTGTTTATTCTTTTGCCTTTGTAGATTGAGTCTTTATTTTTCTTTTCTCGTTTTAGTTTGTCCTTGCCCACAATGTCTTGTATCCCTAACAATTAATCATGCATTACATTCGCATAGAAGCTTAAAGGCAACTAACCCTCCTATCCCTGTGTCTAAGTCATATTGCTTTTGGGAGAATTTCCCCAGTTCTAGATTTTCTCATATGTGTCCATAGTGACAAAATCAATGATCATGCAATTGAATGAGTTAAACAAAGCATGCATAGAGTATAGAGGAAAAACCCTAACAATTAATGAAGTAAAGCATTTTATAAATAGAAGCAATTCAATACATGAGAGTTTCAAAGGATTACATCGTTTCCCCAACAACAATGGAGGTTTAGTTCACCAGAGACATGTCGAAACTAGATGAAAATAATGAAAAGAATGAAAGATAAAACCCTAAAAGTTGAAGATCGGAGCTTCCGCATCAAAAATCTGCCTCCGAGGGGTGAAAAGAGTGTATTTTCACCTCTTTCTGTCCAAAGATCTGAACCCCAGAACGTCCAAAACCTTAAATAGTTCATTAAAAATACAGAAAAGTAGCCTAAGCCCACGTCGTTAGCGCTCAGCGCCCCAAAAGGGCGCTCAACGGTAGCTGCGACACTCTTTTGACCCTCAGCGGTGGCGCCCAAGCGTGAAACAATGCTTTCAAAACCAAACTGGCGCTCAGCGGTGGCGCCCAAGCGTGAAACAGTGGTTCTTCTATGTGCCACTTTTCCAGCCGTTCATGATTCCAGCTCCTTGCTACTTCAACTTCTTCATCCAATTCATCTTAATTTCAATCAAAACAAGGAAAAACAAGCGTAAAACCCGGGTGTTTTTATTCTCATAACATAATCAAAAGCATGATTACAAGCTAGTTTCTAAGTCATAAAGGGTGTTTTAATATCAAAATTAAGTATAAAAATAACGGTTTTTTCAACCGTTATCAGAATGCTAGGAATCGTATAAACTAGTAGTTAAGGATAGGCTTTCTTCACCGAGGGATCGGGTTTTAAGTAATTTAGAAGATTTCTTATATACATGAGAGTAAACTTGGTGAAATCTAACCCTAACAACATATTCATCTCATAAGACAAACCTTGTCCGTTCATCGTTGTGCTACTCTTCAATTGTTCAAAACTGCATATTCATATTTGATTTTCTGTATTTGCATTCTAAACCATGATTTCGTTCCTTTTAAGTCTTAATTAATCGAGTTATCACACGACTGTCTAGTGTCGAGAGTCTCTTGGGACATGATACTTGGTCTTACCATTTTATATTACTTGTACGATTCGATACACTTGCCAAAGTCTCAACAGTGATGAAAGCACAAGGAACACCAACTTAAAAATTTTAAAATGAACATTATGGTGTCAGGCTCATGACGTTAAACAAGCAGTTACTGGGAGGTGTTTGTGGATTTATGGTTTGATGTGCATCATGAGTTTAATTATTTTTGGTGTGAGAAGTTATTCTTGAGTGGGAAAGCATTGAAAGAGCCAAAAATTTGAAAAATCAAGGGTTGAAATTGAGAGATCATACCTAAAAACACTTAGGAAAAAAAAGAAAAGAGGGCAGAAAAAGTAATGCGTCGCGTTGAGCGCCAGCGATGCTGTTGGTTTTTTGTGCTTTTAAAGCTTAGCGTCATTAGGCCTACCCTTTTAACCCTAAAGTGTGCGTTTTCTCCCTCACTTATGATTCATTCAATATCTAGCCACTAAAAAGCCTTGATTAGGGTTCCCTACTACTTCCCCCTTTTATCTTTTCTCCAAAAATCACCATATCCAATACTCTTTGCTTCATTCCATTCACTGAGTTTGGGGATTGTGTGGTTATTGTGGCTCTTGTGCACAAGAATATTACCCATCCCAAACAACAGTTTATCACATCGTACCAAACCATTGCAGCACAATTCATTAAACCAAGTACATAACAATAAAATAAACACAATTCAAAAAATCATGATCCAACAGTATCCATCACTAGATGCTTTCATCTGAATCTTCCAGCATCCATTAGTAGATGCAAATCCTTCTCATCAGCATCCATCAGTAGATGCTGATCTTTCTCATCTTCATCGGCAACCCTCAGTAAATTCCTAATCACATAGCATCCATCAGTAGATGTTATCATTCATCGCCATCATCATAGTTGCATCCATCAGTATATGCTCTCATCTAAATCATCCTAGCATCCATCAATAGATATTATCATCTGAGTCCTCCTAGCATCTATCAGTATATGTTGTCCAACATCCATCAGTAGATGCTGTGATTACTGCAAAATCAAATCAAATCCAAAAGAAAAAGTTAGAAATTGGGTTGCCTCCCAATAAGCACTTGTTTAACGTCACGACCCTGACACCATTAAGTTCAATCTGGATCTCTGATGTTGGTTTTCTTCTTTATTTCATGACACCAACAAAATGTCAGCAGATTACTAGTCACCAACTTTACTCTCCTAGAATAAGGAGCCTCAATCTCAAAAACTCCCTTTGCTTTAATATCCTTGATAACCCATAAGTTGTTCTTGAATTTCACTGATTGGCCAGGCTTGGGTTCATTACTTTCCAGCACAAACTCTTGGTGAACTAATTCTTCTTTATCTCTATCCTTTTCCTTCAGTTTTGGAGAGGAACAATTATGATTCCTCTTGACCAACTTTGCACCTTGATCAGGTAGACTAGTTATTGAGCAAATTTCATCTAGTGCTTTAGGTCTAGCCTGTTTTACTTAAATTAGCTGCACCCCATTGAAGACATTAAAAGTCACCTCTTCATCTTGATCTTTCAATGTTAAAACTCTGTCATCTACATGAATTACGACCTTGGTTGTCGTCATGAATGGTCTTCCAAAGATGAGCGGTATCTCTGCATTTTCCCCCATCTCCATCACTATAAAATAAACTAGGAATTGGAGTTTTTCAATCTTTACAACCACGTCTTCTACCACACCATAAGGGTATTTAACAGACCTATCCGCCAACTAAAGCATCATTCTTGTTGGCTTGACTTCAAGATCACCAATCTTTTTAAGCATAGATAGGGGCATTGATAACAGTTGAAAAACTGTTATTTTCGTGCTTAAAATTGACACTAAAAGCAACCTTTATACTTAGAAACTAGCTTGAAATCATGCTTTTATTCAAATTTTCAGAAATAAGAGAGCTGGACAGGTTTATGCTTGATTTCAGTGTTTTTGTGCGGGTTTTAAGGTGAATTTGGTGAAAGAAGTGAAGAAGGAGAGAGATGGAATCAGAAAAGACATCAAAAAGTGCAAAAGGAGAAGCCGCAAGTTTACCGCTGAGCGGCACTCAGGAGTGATAACTGATAACAGTTGAAAAACTGTTATTTTCATGCTTAATATTGATACTAAAAGCAACCTTTAGACTTAAAAACTAGCTTGAAATCACGCAATTTATCTATATTTTCATAAATAAGAGAGCTGGACAGGTTTACACTTGATTTGAGTGTTTTTGTGCAGGTTTTAAGGTGAATTTAGTGAAAAGAGTGAAGAAGGAGAGAAGTGACATTAGAAAAGACAAGAAAGAGTGCAAAAATAGAAGACGAAGGCACCGCTCAGCGGCAAACTACCGCTGAGCGGCACTCAGGAGGTTGCGGGAGTCACGCTGAGGGGCAAAATGGCCGCTGAGGGGAAGAAAAGGACGCGCAACTACCGCTGAGCGGTACTTTTGGGCTTGGGCTTTTTGTAATCTTTTGTAACTCTAAATTAGTATATAAGGGCTTGCACGTCCTATAGTTAGGGATCTTTGGCAGAAACGAGGCAGACACTCTCTCTTTCACCCCTTTGAAGGAGGATCTTGGATGCTCAGGCTATCTCTTCACCTTTATTGGGTTTATTCTTTCATTCTTTCATTGTTATTCATCTAGGTTCACCATGACGATGGTGAACTAAACCTTGTATGTTTGTTGGGGAATCAATGTAATCTCTTGAAGCTCTCATATATGGATTTGTTGAGTACATCTTTGAATTAAGACATATGCTTTCTTCCATCATTAGTTAGGGTTTTTCCTCTTTGCTCAATGCTTGCATTGTTTAACTCATTCTAATGCATTATTATTGGTTTTGTCGATACGGACACGTACGGGGAAGTCTAGATCCGGGGAATTTCTCCCAATATTTTACTGACAACATTATATTGGTTGCCTTTAAGCTCCTGCAGTCATGAACTAATCATTAGGAATGCTAGGAATTGTATGAACTATTTGATTAGGGAGAAGCCATCTAGAATGGTACATTAGGGAGTGGCATTAACAATGATGATTTGAATGTTGAATTCCTAAAATATATGAGAGTGGATGAGATGAAATTGACCCCCAACAACATATTCATTCATATAATTCATTGAAAGTGTTTATCTTTTGTCTTTGCCATTGATCAATTCATGCATACATGTTTATTTTCTGTCCTGCATTTTAAACTCTAAATATTTCGTTTGTAAGTCCTAGCTAATCAACAAATCACATATCTAAACTAGGCCGTGAGTCCTTTGGGAAGAACGATACTTGGTCTTACCAAGTTTTATTACTTGAACGATTCGGTCATACTTGCCGATTGTGAAACAAGTTTGTGACATCATATTTTGGTGCTTACAAATTTGTCCATCAAGTTTTTGGCGCCGTTGCCGGGGATTCGTGGTTTAACTGGTTAATTTGTGTGATTATTGATTATCTTTGACTTTAATTTTGAATTTCTGTTTTTATTTTTCTGTTTTTATCTTTTTATCTTTTTAGGATTAGGTTAGATTTTATATTTTTATTTTTTTATCTTTTTAGATTTGATTAGATTAGATTTTATTTTGTTAGGTTAGATTTTATTAGATTTTATTTTATCTTTATCTTTTAGCTTTTATTTTTAGGTTAGATTTTATTTTATCTTTTTAGAATAGATTTTATTTTATCTTTTATCTTTCTATCTTCTAAATCTTTTATCTTCTTATCTTCTGAATCTTTTATCTTTTCATCTTTTGAATATATATCCTCTTTTATATCTTTTTGTGCTAACAAATTTTTTTTTCTAGGGTTTTGTTTTCTTGTGCATGCAGGAAGCAATTCGAACTAGAAGTAAGAAAACAACAGAACCACTACTTGAAGGCCTAGACGAGAGTAGAAGGAGGAGAAGAATCAGAACGTCCAGAGAACTTTTCCCTTCTCCTGAAACTCTCTTACATTCATCACCACAAGGTTCTGTTCATAGCACAGGAAATATGGAGGGCAATAATGTTAGAAGAACTCTTGCAGATTACACTAATCTTGCTGGACCTCAGCACTTCAATAGCATAGCTAGACCTAGAGTCAATGCTGCCAACATGGAGGTCAAACCAGCATTGATTCAACTGGTGAAGAGTAATCGATTTAATGGGTTATCACACGAAAGCCCATATGAGCACCTGACTACTTTTAATGAGATCTGCAACACGGTCAAGATAAATGGGGTGCCAGACGATGCAATCAAACTTAGCTTGTTTCCTTTCTCATTGGGAGGCAATGCTAAGCTTTGGTTGAACTCTTTTCCAGAAGAAAGTTTCACGGAGTAGGAAGCAGTGGTTACAAAGTTTCTAAATAAATACTTCCCACAATCTAAGGTGACTAAAGGAAAGCAAGAGATATCTTCATTCAAGCAGGGCATGGAGGAATCACTGGGACATGCATGGGATAGGTATAAAAGCTTATTACGTAAAACTCCCACGCATGGCTTTGAGGATCAAGAAGTAGTCCTAACTTTCCTTGGAGGGCTTGGTTCACAAACCAAGATGATGCTGGATGCCTCAGCTGGAGGCAATATCAAATGGAAGACTCCAGAGGAAGCAACTGAAATTATTGAAAATATGGCTACAAGTGATAATGAGCTTCACAATGAAAGAGGCGCCTCTATGCAACAGAAAGGGGTTCTTCAATTACAAACCCATGATGCTCTGCTAGCCCAGAATAAAATTCTGACTCAACAGCTGGAAACTCTGACCAAAACTCTTGCTTCACTACCTAAAGAGTTAAAATCTGCTGCACAGGTACAAACCCAGTTATGCGAATTATGTGGGGGAGATCACATCAATGGCCAATGTGCTTTTCCTGTGGAAGCCGTGGAGGATGTTAATTTCATGGCTAATCAGTTTCCATACCGTCAAAGCAATTATAATCAGGGTTGGAAACCACATCCAAGCATTGGCCAAGGACAAACTGGGCAGGCTAACCAATATAATAAGCAGCAGCAGCAACCAACCATGTGGCAACAATTATCCATGCTTAATGAAAGAACTACAAGGTTGGAAGAAACTCTTCAACAATTTATTCAGAAAACTGAATCCTCCCAAAAGAGCACTGAAGCTGCTATAAAGAACTTGGAGATTCAGATGGGTCAGATCACCAAGCAATTGGAAGAAAGACCACACAGAAACTTTGGGGCTAATACTGAGGTTAACCCTAGAGAAGAATGCAAAGTGGTCAAGAGTGTGAATGAAGAGATTATTGAGTTAGAAGAAGATGAAACAGAAGAGAGAAAAGAAGAAGAAAGAAAGGACACTTTTCCTTTTCTAACAAATCAGGAGAAACCAATGGATTTCACAGACTTATTCAGAATGGTTGATAATGAAGCTCCTTGGGAACAAATTCTACAGAAAATAGCAGTTTACACTAAATCTGAAGAAGGAACCTCTACAAAAAGAAGACGTAGAGATGATGAGGAAGAAAAGTGTGTAACTGTTAAGAAAGAATCATTCCCACCAAAAGCAGCAGATCCAGGTAGTTTTTCTATCCCTTGCACTATAGGGAAGAAAAAGGTAAAGAAAGCTCTCCTTGACTTAGGCTCAAGTGTTAACTTGATGCCTTATTCTCTATTGGAGCAAATTGGCCATGTGAAAATAAAACCTGTAAAGGTTAATCTTGTAATGGCTGATGGATCTTCAAAGGAGCCATGTGGGATTGCAGAAGACATTGTAGTTTGTGTTGGCAAACTTCAGTTCTTGGCAGACTTTGTGGTGATGAAGATGGAGAACGAAAAGATACCTTTCATACTGGGAAGACCGTTTATGAAAACGGCCAGGGTTATTATAGATGTTAATGAAGGTATAGTGGTGCTCCAGGACAGAGATGAGAGAGTGGTGGTGAATGTGTTTAAAGATGAGATACAAGCAAAGGAGGAAGAGGCCAGTTATAAAGCTGCATTTCGAGATGCACCCATAACTAGAGGTAAACATGAAAATCTTAAGGTTTCTGATAACCATTGTTTGTATTTTCAGGTACCCAAGGTAGAGGAAAGTGGAAAAGGAGAGAAAGTTCCTAGAGACTGGAAGAAAAGAGGACTCCAACTTGGCACACCTGTAAGACTCAAGAACAAGTTGTGGGTTATAAAAGGTTTTAAAGGGAAGGAGATGATAGAGATAGAGTCTCCATATTCTAGAGAAGCCAAAACAGTCCTAAGGAAGCAGTTGATAAGTTGGTGGAAAGATAACATCAAAGAAGATGGAACGTGAGCTTTACAGGGTCAAGCTAGTGACGTTAAAGAAGCGCTTGCTGGGAGGCAACCCAGTGGATTTACAAATTTTTAATTTTGATATTGATTTTGTAATTTTTAAACTGTGAACATTATTCTGGACATTATTTTGTTGGTTTAGCATCTACTGAAGGATGCTAGGTGGTTAAGTATCTACTGAAGGATACTAGGTTTTTAACACCTACTGATGGGTGTTGGTGAGAAGAATTTGCACCTACTGATGGGTGCTGGTAAGTTTGAAACACCTACTGATGGGTGTTGGTGGATTTTGGGTCAGGCTCGTGACGTTAAACAAGCGCTACCTGGGAGGCAACCCAGTTGATTGATTGTTTTTGTTTGTTTTATTTTAGTTAGGTTTTGCATAAGCATTTTTAACATTGAATTGCAGGGAACCTATGAGGAGTATGCTAGGAAGGCACGTAGGTCAAGAAAAGAAGGAGAAGGGCACATCACGAAAGTGCCGCTGAGCGGCAATTACCGCTGAGCGGTACTATCGCAGATGGGCTTAAGTTCCCCTTAGCGGAACCCGAGCCCATTGGGGTATTTTTAAACCCTAAGCTGCGCGTTTTTACATTCTTTCAAGCCCTTCTCTGCACAAACACTTCCACATATCTTCTCTTAGGTTTCCCACATCTTTTACTCTTCCTTCTTAGAAAAATTTCTCTTCCACTCACTTTTTCATTAGTGTGCCATCAAAGTTTGGGGTTGGAAGAGAGCAATCTAGTTTGGAAGCATTCTCATATCATCTAGCATCTCCACCCAAGTAAGTAAAATGCATTTTATCATTCTAGGGTTCTTGAATTTGAATGTGGTTGTCAAAGCATGAATATTTAGGGGTTTTGATTTCTATGCATGATTTGATGATATATTTGATATTTGAACCGATTAAACTGCTTGATTATGTACTGGAAAACTGAAAATTGCATCTGGGTGGAGTTAGGATAGTTTAAAAACGAGATTTGCAAAAATCTGCAGGTCACCGCTGAGCGGCATTTACCGCTGAGCGGCACTCTGCCAGATTTGCTTTTTCTGGCTTTTTGCGTGTTGGTATGCTGCACTGGTGGCGCTGAGGGGAAATTCTGGCCCTCAGCGGTGGTTTAGCTTCGAAAGGAGTTATGTTCTGTGTTTACTAATGATTAACATCATGTTCTGTGGTTTTGTATTTATGTTTGAATGCAGGAATGGCATCCTCTTCAGGAAAGAGATTAAAAACCATGGCAACCAAGAGGAAGGAAAAGGAACCAGAGCAACCCCATTCTGGCAGGTTCCTCTCTAGGAAACATGAGAAGCACTTCAGGGTGGTTCAGGACAGGAGACTTCTAATGGAGAGAAAGGTTGGACTGATACCTAACTTTGCTCCTCAATTTGGAGAGCAAGTGTTAGGGAATGATTGGGGGAAGCTAGCCACTTATCCAGCACCTGCCAACATAGCTGTAGTTAAGGAATTCTACACCAATGCAAAGAAGATTGGTGATTATCCAGCTGAGAATTATTTGGGCTATGTCAGGGGCCATGCCATCAGGTATGATCCTGACTCCATCAACAACTTCCTGGATACTGTGTGGGCTGGTGAGCAATGCCAGTTTGCTCTTAGCATGGAGGAAGGTGCTGATTTTGAGGATGTTGAGAGAGTATTGTGCATACCTGGAGGACACTTCCAAAGGAATAGATCTGGCTCAGTGGTTAACATTAGGAGGACAGATTTGACTCCTCTTGCAAAGTATTGGATGGCATTTTCTCATGCCAACATTCAGCCATGTTAACATGTGTCAGATATTACTCTTAGCAGGGCACTATTAATCTACTGTGCTATCAGAAATTTGAATGTTAATATTGGGCAGGTGATAGCTGATGAGATTAGTGTGTGTGCAAACACCTCAAACAACAAAGCACCACTGGGACATCCTTCTTTGATCACTCATCTCTGTAAGCTAGCTGGGGTGGACACTTCTGTTCCACCATTTGAGAGGCCAAGAAAATCTATTGATGAGGCCTATTACAGACAGTACTGTGGAGGTGAGGATGCAGCTCAGCCAGTTCCACCACGCCAAGCTCGTAGAGAGAGAGGGCCAGCACAGAGCAGGACATCTGCTGATACTCATGATGCAGAACCATTCCAGATGAGGGACATGTATATGTCTCTTATAGGTGCTCAGTTGCAGTCCATCCACAGAGGGCAGGTGACCACGGCTGAGATGATAGTGGGGATGTATGATACCCCTCCAGCACACAGGTGGACTATGGATGAATTCCATAATGTCGTAGCTTGGCCAGAAGAACCATTGCATGGAGGAGTTGAAGCAGCTGAAGCTTCAGCTAGAGACATGGAAGAAGATGAAGCTGAGGAGGAAGATGCTTTTGATGATGATGATGATGAAGAGGAGGAGGAAGATACAGAGGACAGCTCAGACTGATGAGGAGCTGAGATAGCATTTACTGATGAATGCTATCATATGTTTTATGCTTTTGCGGTTTAAGCTTTCTGAACTTATTTGTTTTTGTTTTTATTAGGGTTTGATGTACTCTATTGAACACCTGGTTTATTATGATGGTTTGTTATTAACTGTGATTGTTTGATAAGTAATGCTTGATGATGCTTATTGATTGATTGATGTTGAGATGATGTGCACATAAAATGCTTATACAGGTGATTCACAAGCTTTGTGAACAAATGCATGATATCATGATTGTGATTGTGAAATTAAGCAGGATGTGTATGTCAAATGTGAATGAGCTTATATGTGAGGTTTTGAGCTCCAGAGTTGTTATTGTTGAATGCTATTACTTTGGAAGCATGAATGACTTTGCCCAGGTTTTCTATGATTGAATCAATTGCTTGTTTTGTATCATGTGATCAAGGCCGTGTTTTTGAAACCCTTTTTATTGGCCAAATTGATAAAGTTAGCGTACTAAAAGAGAACACTTTGTGTTCTATCCTTTGAACCCATAACCTTAAACATACACTGAACCCTTGATTGAAAATCTTTACCTTGAGTTAAGTAGAAGATCTTGTGTGGTATTGTTAAATGTTCAAGTTTGGGGTTGTTGGGAAAATATGAAAAAGGAAAAGCATTGAGCTAAGAGCTAAAAAGTAAGAATATGCAAAGAAAAAGAAAAGAAAAGAAAAAGAAGTAAAGCTCAATGCAAATGCAAATGCAAAGGCAAAAGAAAGTTGGGAATGAATAAGAATAATTGTGTTGTTATGATTCTCTTAACTCAAGGATTTTGTGATCCAGAAAAACCAATTTTCTTGTTAGCCCAGCCACATTATAAGCCATTGAAAAGTCCTTGTGATGATGCATGCTTGTGAATGTTTTTAATTATGGTAAAATGAAAGGCAAAGTTGATTCATGTGACATTGTGATAGTGGAGTGAATGAGTGAAACACTTTACCTCTTATACACTTGTGTGTTGAGTGAAACACTTTATCTAGTGAGGAAATATTCCATAAGCACATGAACATCCTTGTTTAATTGATTGATCATTCATGAAAAATAGCATTTGTTGGAACTTAAATGACTTTGTGAATACTAAAGCATGTGCACATCTTGAATGAACTCTTGGTCATAAGGTTGATTAAAGTTTTTACTTATCTTGAAAAGAGAATTTTTGAATGAGTGAACCATCATATGAATTGGTTGGAGATTGAGTTACATCTTGTTTGCTTGAGGACAAGCAAAGTTCTAAGTTTGGGGTTGTGATAACAGTTGAAAAACTGTTATTTTCATGCTTAATATTGATACTAAAAGCAACCTTTAGACTTAAAAACTAGCTTGAAATCACGCAATTTATCTATATTTTCATAAATAAGAGAGCTGGACAGGTTTACACTTGATTTGAGTGTTTTTGTGCAGGTTTTAAGGTGAATTTAGTGAAAAGAGTGAAGAAGGAGAGAAGTGACATTAGAAAAGACAAGAAAGAGTGCAAAAATAGAAGACGAAGGCACCGCTCAGCGGCAAACTACCGCTGAGCGGCACTCAGGAGGTTGCGGGAGTCACGCTGAGGGGCAAAATGGCCGCTGAGGGGAAGAAAAGGACGCGCAACTACCGCTGAGCGGTACTTTTGGGCTTGGGCTTTTTGTAATCTTTTGTAACTCTAAATTAGTATATAAGGGCTTGCACGTCCTATAGTTAGGGATCTTTGGCAGAAACGAGGCAAACACTCTCTCTTTCACCCCTTTGAAGGAGGATCTTGGATGCTCAGGCTACCTCTTCACCTTTATTGGGTTTATTCTTTCATTCTTTCATTGTTATTCATCTAGGTTCACCATGACGATGGTGAACTAAACCTTGTATGTTTGTTGGGGAATCAATGTAATCTCTTGAAGCTCTCATATATGGATTTGTTGAGTACATCTTTGAATTAAGACATATGCTTTCTTTCATCATTAGTTAGGGTTTTTCCTCTTTGCTCAATGCTTGCATTGTTTAACTCATTCTAATGCATGATTATTGGTTTTGTCGATACGGACACGTACGGGGAAGTCTAGATCCGGGGAATTTCTCCCAATATTTTACTGACAACATTATATTGGTTGCCTTTAAGCTCCTGCAGTCATGAACTAATCATTAGGAATGCTAGGAATTGTATGAACTATTTGATTAGGGAGAAGCCATCTAGAATGGTACATTAGAGAGTGGCATTAACAATGATGATTTGAATGTTGAATTCCTAAAATATATGAGAGTGGATGAGATGAAATTGACCCCCAACAACATATTCATTCATATAATTCATTGAAAGTGTTTATCTTTTGTCTTTGCCATTGATCAATTCATGCATACATGTTTATTTTCTGTCCTGCATTTTAAACTCTAAATATTTCGTTTGTAAGTCCTAGCTAATCAACAAATCACATAACTAAACTAGGCCGTGAGTCCTTTGGGAAGAACGATACTTGGTCTTACCAAGTTTTATTACTTGAACGATTCGGTCATACTTGCCGATTGTGAAACAAGTTTGTGACATCATATTTTGGTGCTTACAAATTTGTCCATCAATAATAGTTGAAAAATTGTTATTTTCATGCTTAAAATTGATGTTAAAAGCAACCTTTAGACTTAAAAACTAGCTTGAAATCATGCTTTTATCTATATTTTCAGAAATAAGAGAGCTGGACAGGTTTATGCTTGATTTAAGTGTTTTTGTGCAGGTTTTAAGGTGAATTTAGTGAAAGAAGTGAAGAAGGAGAGAGATGGAATCAGAAAAGGAAGCAAAGAGTGCAAAAGAAGAAGCCGAAAGCACCGCTCAGCGGCATTTTACCGCTGAGCGGCACTCAGGAGGTCACAGGAGGTCCGCTGAGGGGCAAAATGGCCGCTGAGGGGAAAAAAAGGGACGCGCAGTCACCGCTGAGCGGTATTTACCGCTGAGCGGCACTTTTATGGGCTTGGGCTTTTGTAATCTTTTGTAACTCTAGAATAGTATATAAGGGCTTGCACGTCCTAGAATTAGTATCTTTGGCAGAATCGAGGCAAACACTCTCTCTTCCATCCCTTTGAAGGAGGATCTTGGATGCTCAGGCTACCTCTTCACCTTTTTAGGGTTTATTCTTTCATTCTTTCTTTATTGTTCATCTAGGTTCACCATGAATATGGTGAACTAAACCTTGTATGTTTGTTGGGGAATCAATGTAATCTCTTGAAGCTCTCATATATGGAATCTATGCTTGCATCTTTTAATTAAGATTTATGCTTTCTTTCATCATTAGTTAGGGTTTTTCCTCTTTGCTTAATGCTTGCATGGTTTAACTCATTCGATGCATGATTATTGGTTTTGTCGATACGGGCACGTACGGGGAAGTCTAGATCCGGGGAATTTCTCCCAATATTATATTGGTTGTCGTTAAGCTCCTGCACTTATGAACTGATCATTAGGAATGCTAGGAATTGTATGAACTCGTGATTAGGGAGAAGCCATCTAGAATGGTACTTTAGAGAGTGGCATTAACAATGATGATTTGAATGTTGAATTCCTAAAATATATGAGAGTGGATGAGATGAAATTGACCCCCAACAACATATTCATTCATATATTTCATTGAAAGTGTTTATCTTTTGCTTTTGCCATTGATCAAAAACTCATGCATACATGTTTATTTTCTGTCTTGCATATTAAACTCCAAATATTTTGTTCTTAAGTCTGAGCTAATCAACAAACCACACAACTAAACTAGGCCGTGAGTCCTTTGGGAGAACGATACTTGGTCTTACCAAGTTTATTACTTGAACGATTCGGTCATACTTGCCGATTGTGAAACAAGTTTGTGACATCATATTTTGGTGCTCATAAATTTGTCCATCAAGGAGTTCACGTTGGAACCGCTGAGGGGCAAAATGGCCGCTGAGGGGAGAAAATAACTCACGCACTCACCGCTGAGCGGCATACTTATGGGCTTGGGCCTGAATTTTCTGTAATTTTAGAATAGTATATAAGCTTTAGGATGTCCTAGGGTTTGTATCTTTTGCAAAGACGAAGCAAACACTCTCTCTTCCACCCCTTTGAAGGAGGATCTTGGATGCTCAGGCTACCTCTTCACCTTTCTAGGGTTTTATCCTTCATTCTTTCATTATTTTTCATCTAGGTTCACCATGAATATGGTGAACTAAACCTTCTATGTTTGTTGGGGAACCAATGTAATCTTTTGAAGCTGTCATATATGGAATTTGTGCTTGCATCTTAATCTAAGACTTATGCTTTCTTTCGTCATTAGTTAGGGTTTTTCCTCTTTGCTCAAAGCTTGCTTATTTTAACTCATTCAATGAATGATTATTGGTTTTGTCGATACGGGAACAACGTACGGGGAAGTCTAGATCTGGGGAATTACTCCCAATAGTATATTGGTTGCCGTTAAGCTCCTGTGCTAAAAGAACTAATTATTAGGAATGCTAGGAATTGTATGAACTCGTAATTGGGGATAGGCCTTCTTGAAAAGGTAATTTAGAGAGTGGCATTAACAATGATGACTTGAATGTTGAATTCCTAAAATATATGAGAGTGGATAAGATGAAATTGACCCCTAACAACATATTCATCAATATATTTCATTGAAAGTGCTTGTCTTTTGTTTTAGCCATTGATCAACCTCATGCATACATGTTTATTTTCGTCTTTTGCATAGTAAAATCCAATTATTTTGATCTTAAGTCTTAGCTAATAAACGAATCACATAACTAAACTAGGCTGTCAGTCCTTTGGGAGAACGATACTTGGTCTTACCAAGTTTATTACTTGAAACAATTCGGTCATACTTGCCGATTGTAAAACAAGTTTGTGACATCATATTTTGGTGATCATAAATTTGTGCATCAGGCATCAGGTTGATGCTAGCCCCTAAATCAATAAGAGCCTTCCCTATATCATGGTTTCGAATGTTACAAGGAATGGTGAAACTCCGTGGATCTTTACATTTTGGAGGGAGAGTCTTTTTGCATCATAATACTACAATTGCTATGTACTTCAATGATGTCCTCCCCAATGTATTTGTTCTTTTTCGTAAGGAGTTCCTTAAAAAATTTAGCATATGAAGGCATTTGTTGAAGTGGCTCAAAGAAGGGTATATATTAATCTCCAATTTCTTGAAAATTTCCATAAACTGCTCAAATTGCTTTTCTTTTTCCTTCCTTGAAAAATTCTTTGGATAAGGAAGTGATGCGGGTATCGCGGCCCATCAAATTTTGTGTGCATTAAAAATGCAGTATAGTGCTAGGAAGTGACTCCTAGGTCGTCTCTCAAGGACCAAATGTGGTTTGAGGCTTAGGTCAGACACGCAATGGGGGGTTTGCAAGTGTTTTTGTGATTAGAAATGAACTAAATTAAAATTGGAAATTAAATACAACCAAACATAATTGAAAACATTGAAATAAATGAACAAAGCATGAAGATCAAACGGTCCTACAGATGACCGAACGATTCTACATTGAGATCGAACGGTCTCTAAAGCAAGTGAGGAAATTGGAAATGTAGGAAGGTAAAGAAGCTGAACAAAATAGACAACAACACAGTGAACAAAAACAATAATCGAACATATTAGACATGATAGTGAATGAAAACAGTAAACTGAACGGTCATATTTTATCAAATCCATAAGTTGCTGCTTGAGTCAGCCTTGGAAGCACAAGCAACGAAACTAAAATTTAACGAAAATGCATATATTACTTCTGAATGTAACGCGTCACCAATTAAAAGCACAATGCCACAAAATAAAATCACCACTCGATTCAAAATGAAAGAAAAGCACTCCAAAATGAAAATAAGTGTTTCCCTGAGTAAAATGAATGACCCTTTTCTTCTCCAAAATAAATCACTGCTTGTGCTTGGATAGAACAATACTCGACGTAGCAGTCATGCCCCTTCCAAAATGAATCACCATGCTCTCAAAGAAATATCAATTCTTGCCCTTTTATTTTTTTAAAAGAAGGCAAAGCTATGAGTGCACACACGCTGCTCTAAGTTGAGCGCGTGCTCTCCAGTCTGTGACACCAATCCTTTCCTTCCAATTAAAGAAAAAAACGAGAGCTGCTGGACACCGTGCTCACTAAAACTCAATCATCATGCGAAATGAAAATGATTACCGAGTGCACCTCGCATGCTCCTGGAATTAGCGCTTCAAACCGTCCCATGTGCAAAAGAATATGGTGTTTTGGGTCAGGCTCATGACGTTAAACAAGCGCTACCTGGGAGGCAACCCAGTTGATTGATTATATTTTTGTTTGTTCTGCTTTAGTTGCATGATAGGGATTTTCATGAGTGATCTGAGAATTTAATGGTAGGGAACAAGTGAGGGGCATGAGTAGGAGGCACCTAGGTTAAGCTAAGAAGAAGAAGAGCACTTCCCGAAAGTGCCGCTGAGCAGTAGTGTCGCAGAATGGGCTTAGGTTGCCCCTTAGCGAAACCCAAGCCCATTAGGGTATTTTTATACCCTAAGTCACATCTTGGCCTCTATTTTCAGATCTCACTCCTCCCACACACTCTCAAGCAATCTCCCAAGAGTTCCCCCTTTCATTTTCTTGGCCTTCATTTTTATTTTTCTTTCCCATTCATAAAACCTCTCTTCCATTCATTTTTGCATCAAATTTCCATTCAAGTTTGTCGTTTCGTGAGAGCATTGTTGTTACGGGTTGATTTTGTCATTGTGGTTTAATTAATTACTTTTGATGCAGGGATGGCCTCCTTATCGGGCAAAAAGAATCAAGACTATAGGATCCAAGAAGAAGGAGAGGAAGAAGACTCTGACGATAACATGAGTTGATGAGGAACTGAGATAGCATTCACTGATGGATGCTATCAGCACTAGAGCAGGATTTGTTTTATCTTCTATTTTGTTCTAAACTTATTTGCTTCTGTTAGTAGAATAGGGTTTGATGTACTCAATTGGAAACTTTATCTGTTATGATGGTTTGCTTATGATTGTTGTCCGATAAGTAATGCTTGATGGTGCTTTGATGTTGATTGATGTTGAGATGTGCACATTATATGCTTATACAGGTGATTCACAAGATTTGTGAACAAATGCATGATGTTGTGATTGTGATTATGATGCTAAGCAGGATGTGTACATGTGGAATGTGAATGAGTTTATATGCGAGGTTTTGAGCTCCAAAAGTTTTTATGATTGAATGCTATTACTTTGAAAGCATCAATGATTTTGCCCAAGTTTTCTATGATTGAATCAATTGCTTGTTTTGCATCATATGATCAAGACCATTTGTTGATAACCCTTTTTATTAGCCAAATTCATGAAGTTAGCCCACTAAAAGAGAGCACTTTGTGTTCGATCATTTGAACCCTTAGCCTTGAACATAATTTTAAAACCCTTATGAAAAGCTTTACCTTGAGTTAAGTAGAAAATATTTTGTGGTATTGATATATGTTCAAGTTTGGGGTTGTTGGGAAGTTATGAAAAGGAAATTGAAAGCATTGAGCTAAGAGCTAAGAAATAAGAATGTGAAAAGAAAAAGAAAAAGAGAAAGAAAATAAAAGAAAAGAAAAGGCAAAGCTCAATGCAAAAGAAAGTTGGGAATAAATAAGAATGATTGTGTCTATATGATTCTCGTAACTCAAGGGTTTTGTGATCTAGAAAAACCAATTTTCTTGTTAGCCCAGCCACATTATAAGCCATTGAAAAGTTCTTGTGATGATGCATGCTTGTGAATGTATTTGATTATGGTTAAATGAAAGGCAAAGTCAATTCATGTGCCATTGTGATAGTAGAGTGAATGAGTGATTACCTCTTATACACTTGTGATTGAGTGAAACACTTTACCTAGTGAGGAAAGATTCCATCAACACATGAACATCCATGCTTAGTTGATTGATCATTCATGAAAAATAGCATTTGTTGGATATTAGGTGATTTTGTGAACATTAAAGCATGTGCATGTCTTGATTAAAGTCTTTGTCATGAGCTTAATTGAAGTACTTACTTATCTTGAAAAGAAGATTTTTGAATGGAGTGAACCATTGTATTGATTGGTAGAAGATTAAGTTACATCTTGTTTGCTTGAGGACAAGCAAAGTTCTAAGTTTGGGGTTGTGATAACAGTTGAAAAATTGTTATTTTCATGTTTAAAATTGATACTAAAAGCAACCTTTAACACTTACAAACTAGCTTGAAATCATGCTTTTGTTCATATTTTTAGAAATAAGAGAGTTGGACAGTGTTTTATAGTGAAAGAAGTGAAGAAGGATAGAGATGGAATCAGAAAATAACTCAAAAAGTGTAAAAGGAGAAGTCGCAACTACCGCTCAGCGGCAGTTTACTGCTGAGCGGCACTCAGGAAACCCCGTTGGCTCCGTTGAGGGGTGAAAATGCCGCTGAAGGGAAGAAATAACTCACGCACTTACCGTTGAGCGGTAGTTTACCGCTGAACGACACTATTTTGGGCTTGGGCCTAATTTTCTGTACTATTACGAACAATATATAAGCTTTAGGTCTTCCTAGGGTTTGTATCTTTGGCTGGGAGGAAGCAGAAACACACTTTTCACCCCTTGGGGGTAGATTGGGAGGTAGTGACGGCTCTCCTCTTCTCTTTCTAGGGTTTTTCTATCTCTTCCATTCTTTCATTATTGTTCATCTAGCTTCACCATGAATATGGTTAACTAAACTTTGTATTATTGTTGGGGAATCAATGTAGTCTTGTGAAACTCTCATATATGGAATTTATATTTTAACATCTTATTTTAAGATACATGCTTTCTTTCATCATTAGTTAGGGTTTTTCCTCTTTGCTTAAAGCTTGCATTGTTTAACTCATTCATTGCCATGATTATTGATTTTGTCGATATGGGAACGTACGAGGAAATCTAGATCCGGGGAATTTCTCCCAATAGCATATTGCCTAGACATAGGAATATGAGGGTTGGTTGCCGTTAAGCTTCTGCACTTCAGAATTAATTATTAGGAAGGCCTAAATTTTCTGTAATTTTAGAATAGCATATAAGCTTTAGGACGTCCTAGGGTTTGTATCTTTGGCAGAAACGAAGCAAATACTCTCTCTTCCACCCCTTTGAAGGAGGATCTTGGATGCTCAGGCTACCTCTTCACCTTTCTAGGGTTTTATCTTTCATTCTTCCATTATTATTCATCTAGTTTCACCATGAATATGGTGAACTAAACCTTGTATTGTTGTTGGGGAATCAATGTAGTCTTGTGAAACTCTCATATATGGAATTTGTGTTTACATCGACCTATGCTTTCTTTCATCATTAGTTAAGGTTTTTCCGCTTTGCTCAATGCTTGCTTTGTTTAACTCATATTATTGATTTTGTTGATACGGGAACGTACGGGGAAGTCTAGATTCGGGGAATTTCTCCCAATAGTATATTGGTTGTCGTTAAGCTCCTGCACTCAAAGAACTAATTATTAGGAATGCTAGGAATTGTATGAACTCGTAATTAGGGATATGCCTTCTTGTAAGGTAATTTATAGAGTGGCATTAACAATGATGAAAAGAATGTTGAATTCCTAAAATATATGAGAGTGGATAAGATGAAATTGATAAACCCCAACAACATACTCATCCATATATTCCATTGAAGTGTTTGTGTTTTGTTTTAGCCATTGATCAAAACTCATGCATACATGTTTATTTTCTGTTTTGCATATTAAACTCCACTTATTTCGTTCTTAAGTCTTAGCTAATCAAAGAATCACATAACTAAACTAGGCCGTGAGTCCTTTGGGAGAACGATACTTGGTCTTACCGAGTTTATTACTTGAAACGATTCGGTCACACTTGCCGATTGTTAAACAAGTTTGTGGCGTCGTATTTCGGTGTTCATAAATTTGTCATCACATACTCATCCATCTAATTCATTAAAGTGTTTGTATTCCTCTTTTCCATTGATCAAATTCATGCATACATGTTTAATTATTGTCTCTTGCATTTAAAACCTACAAACAATTTGTTCTCAAGTCTTAAATAATCAACAAATCATATAACTAACTAAGCCGTGAGTCCTTTGGGAGAACGATACTTGGTCTTACCGAGTTTTATTACTTGATACGATTCGGTCACACTTGCCGAGGGTTAAACAAGTTTTTGGCGCCGTTTTTCGGTGTTCATAAATTTGCCATCAATGAACCGCCAGCTTAGCATGACCACATTCATAGTTTACCATTTTCAATAATCATTCATGAGTCGTTCCTTCCCGGAATGCTCGTCCATAATCCAAAACATTTCAATCCACATCTCATTATTTTCATCTTTCATTAATAATCATCTCACTTAAACACTTCTCACAAAGATCCATAAGGATACAAAATACCGAACGTTCAACTCTAACTCAGAACGAGACCAAACACTTGGAGCTAGATCGAGAGATCTCCAGTTCAAGAATAGATTAAGACCAAGAGGGTTACTATCGAGTTGAGAAAGAAACCGAGTACAATCATATGTAACAAGAACGACTAGAACGAACATTACTTGCAAAGTGAGCTGATGGACAAATTTATGAGCACCAAAATATGATGTCACAAACTTGTTTTTCAATCGGCAAGTATGACCGAATCGTTCAAGTAATAAACTTGGTAGGACCAAGTATCGTTCTTCCCAAAGGACTCACGACCTAGTTTAGTTATGTGATTTGTTGATTAGCTAAGACTTACAAACGCAATAATTGAGATTTTATATGCAAGACAGAAAATAAACATGTATGCATGAAGTTTTGATCAATGGCAAAAAGCAAAAGATAAACACTTTCAATGAAATTTATGTATGAATATGTTGTTGGGGGTTCAATTTCATCTTATCCACTCTCATATATTTTAGGAATTCAACATTCAAATCATCATTGTTAATGCCACTCTCTAAAGTACCTTTCTAGAAGGCTTCTCCCTAATCACGAGTTCATACAATTCCTAGCATTCCTAATGATCAGTTCATAAGTGCAGGAGCTTAACGACAACCAACATAATATTGGGAGAAATTCCCCGGATCTAGACTTCCCTGTACGTTCCCGTATCGACAAAACCAATAATCATGCATCGAATGAGTTAAACAATGCAAGCATTAAGCAAAGAGGAAAAACCCTAACTAATGATGAAAGAAAGCATAAGTCTTAATTAAAAGATGTAAAAACAGATTCCATATATGAGAGCTTCAAAAGATTACATTGATTCCCCAACAAACATACAGAGTTTAGTTCACCATATTCATGGTGAACCTAGATGAACAATAATGAAAGAATGAAGGATAAAACCCTAGAAAGGTGAAGAGGTAGCCTAAGCATCCAAGATCATCCTTCAAAGGGGTGGAAGAGAGAGTGTTTGCCTCGTTTCTGCCAAAGATACAAACCCCAGGACGTCCTAAAGCTTATATATTATTCTAAAATTACAAAAATCTAGGTTCAAGCCCATAAGTGTGCCGCTCAGCGGTAAAGTACCGCTCAGCGATAAGTGCGTGAGTCGTTTCTTCCCCTCAGCGGCCATTTTGCCCCTCAGCGGATCTCCCGTAAGCTCCTGAGTGCCGCTCAGCGGTAAACTGCCGCTGAGCGGTGACTTCGGCTTCTCCTTTTGCACTTTTTAATGTCTTTTCTGATTTCATCTCTCTCCTTCTTCACTTCTTTCACCAAATTCACCTTAAAACCTGCACAAAAACACTGAAATCAAGCATAAACCTGTCCAGCTCTCTTATTTCTGAAAATATGAATAAAAGTATGATTTCAAGCTAGTTTCTAAGTATAAAGGTTGCTTTTAGTATCAATTTTAAGCATGAAAATAACAGTTTTTCAACTGTTATCATGAGCCAATTAGATGAACTGACTCTTGAGGGCTCCAACCGAACACCGAAAAGACCATGCTAAGTACTAAGGCTCTAGGCCGGAACCAATGGATCTAGACAATTCAAGACATTCAAAGAATAATACTTAGAAGAATTCACTTGAAGAAACCAAACACTTATGAACTTAGCTTGTTTGAGTTTAGTATCAAGAAAACTGAATGTCAGTGAATGACCGAGCACAGTAGAGGGAAAACTCTATTGAAGTTGGACGAACGTTATTTTCATCAAGATAGATTATAAAAGAAACGAGCACTACTCAGTACGAGCACTTGGTGTAAGACCGAGCACTACTAAACTTATATTAGAAGATTTAATAAATATAATAAGATACCATTTGGAGCAATGTTTAAGAACAAACTAATATATATACAAATACATATATATACTTATGTTTATACACGAATACCAATAAACAACTATGCTTGGCCAAACGCTCATGCACAACATTACGTAACGAAGACGCTCGTCCTCAACTAGGATTATCCCCAAATGAAAGAATCCCATTTCAACTAAGTTCACTAGAAAAACTGAACGGTCAAGGACCGTTCAGTGATGAACGTACACTTTCATAGGGAAATTTCATACCAGGATCATTTATATTCAAACTCATTTCTCAACATATAACTTCATAATTTCCTACATTCACATCATATTCAATTTTCATACTTCATACAATCTATATCATAGAAATTTCATATATGTCATACCTTAAAACATAGCACAATCATATTTCCTTTCCAATCATCAAATCAACAAACGTTCATCCAGCACAGAAACATACAAATTAAATTAGATAAGCTTCCCTTACCTCTAAGCGTGAACGATCATTTCTAGAGACAGAATACGATTTGCCTGACTAAAATTCCTTCTACCCTCAACGTTCAACAACTCTTCAAACCAAAATCAAACAACAGACCAAAATGGTTCAGAATGAGACTATGAACTCATGCAACCAGAACTTGGTTTGCATGTACTAGAGAACGAACGACTAAGGACAAGAAGAACTTACCAGTTCAGAACTCGAAACTGATCGTTTCAAACTGAAGCTCTGGACGCCGGATGTGCTTCTACGGTGCCTGAACGGTGATCGGAGAAGAGAAAGTGAATGTTTCTTTAGAGAGAAGATGAAGGACATGTAGTGAGAAGGAGGAGAAAATGGAGTTTCGAAAGTTAGAGAGGAAAATGGTTGCATGCAGAGAATAGTGTAAACTTTTGAAACTCATATTTTTGCTTCTATCAACCAAAATCAAACGTCCAATTCCTTGCGGCCACCTGTTTTCCTTTCTCTAAAATTCTAACTCTCGTCTTGACACTTGGCTTCCACTAGAAAGGGTGTTGGAGTGCGTTTTAATGAGGTCTGATAGATGTCACCAAGTTTCCTATCATGCATGTATGAATTCATCTTCTTTGTTAATGTTAATATTACTTTCTAAATTACTTAAAACCCGATGTCTCGATGAAGAAAGTCTATCCTTAATTACTAGTTTATAATGTATAGTCTCCCTAGCAATTAATTATGCATTACATATGCACAGAAGCTTAAGATAACTAAAACTCATATCCCTATGTCTAGGCAATACTGCTTTTGGAGCAATTCTCCAGATCTAGGTTTCCCTATATGTGTCCATATCACGAAAACCAATAATCATACTGATAACGATTGAAAATACCGTTATCTGTGATGTAATTTTGAAACTAAATGCACCCTTTCCTGCTTAGAAACTTGCTTGAATTTGTGTTCTATTTTTTCTCTATTTAAAGGACCCATACGCCTTAGGTTTTGGATCATCTTTGGCAGAGGGAGCGCAACAACACCCTCTTTCAGTCTCTGGAGGCAGATTTGGATGGGGGAGCTTCCATCTTCTACTTTTAGGGTTTTTTCTCATTCTTCTCCATTATTCATCTAGTTTCACTATGTCT
This sequence comes from Vigna nakashimae, assembly GCA_034642375.1. Classification (NCBI taxonomy): domain Eukaryota; kingdom Viridiplantae; phylum Streptophyta; class Magnoliopsida; order Fabales; family Fabaceae; genus Vigna; species Vigna nakashimae. The sequence continues at coordinate 30,165,831 of CM067765.1, forward strand.
ATGGTGAACTAAACACTATTTGTTGTTGGGAGATGATGTAACCTTGTGAACTCTCATGTATTTGAATTAATTCTTAATAATATATGCTTTTTCATTAATTGTTAGAGTAATTCATCTGTTACAACGCTTGCTTGAGAGTAATTCAATACATGATTTATGAATTGCATGAGTTCCGGGAGGTTCCTTACAATTTAGGTTCTTGTTGAATTACTGTCAAGAGTAATATTTCTTAGAGATGAGGGTATGAGTCTTGGTCGTCTTAAAGCTCATGATCTTCACATTTAATTACTAGAAATGCTAGGAATTGCATGAACTAGTGATTAAGGACAAGCTTATTTCGCCTAGGGATCGGGTTTAAGTGATTTAGTGAGTGACGTTAACATTAATGCATAAAGAAGAATTCTTACATACATGAGAGTAAACTTGGTGAAATCTAACCCCAACAACGTACTCATCTGATATTAAAAACAATATTTGTTCATCATTGTGCTATTCTGCTATTGATCAAACTGCATTCATATTTAATTTTCTGTCTTTGCATCTGAAACTAATGATCTTATTTTCTTTAAGTCTCAATAAATCGAGTTATCACACGACTGTCTAGTGCTAAGAGTCTCTTGAGATACGATACTTGGTCTTACCATTTTATATTACTTGTGAAATTCGGTACACTTGCCAATCCATTAACACATACCATGAATGAGTTAAACATAACAATGCATAGAGCAAAGAAGAATAACCCTAAAAATTAATGAAAAAACCATAACAAAATCAGAATCAATTCAAAATACATGAGAGTTTAGAGGTTACATCTTCCCTAACAACAAATTGCATTTATTTCCCCCTTGTCATGGGGAAACTAGATGAACAATGGAATTAAGAATGGAAGAGATAGTAAAACCCTAGAAAGAGAAAAGGAGAGTTGTCACATCCCCAAATCTGCCCCCAAGAAAGAGAAGAGGAAAGTTGTCACATCCCTAAATCTACCCCCAAAGGGGTAAAAAGTGTGTTTCTGTGCTCAAGCCATCAAAAGATACAATCCCTAGGACGTCCAAGCCCTTAAATATAACATAAAAATAATACAAAACAGGTCCAAGCCCACTTCGATGGCGCTCAGCGCCCTTGGAAGGGTGTTAACACTCCGACAAGTGTACCGAATCGTATCAAGTAATAATAAATGGTAAGACCAAGTATCATTTCCCAAGAGACTCACGGCCTAGACATTCATGTGGGTTCTTGATTAATTCAGACTTGTAAACAAGATCATGGTGTTTATAATGTAGAAAATAAATATGAATGCAAGTGCTGATCGATTGACTTGAAGAATGCACAGGTGATTGGTGTATAAAATATGGAATGATTATGCTGTTGGGGTTACCGACTTATCATATCCACTCTCATGTAAGATAAAACCCAAAAAGTTGAAGATCGGAGCTTCCACATCCAAAATCCGCCTTCGAGAAATGAAAGGAGTGTTTCTGCGCCTCTTTCTTCCAAAAGATATATGAACCCTAGGTCGTCCAAAACCTTAAATAGTTCATAAAAATAACATAAAATAGGTCCAAGCCCTCGTCGTCAACGCTCAATGCCCCAAAAGGGCGCACAGGCGTGAGACAATGGTTGTGGCACTAAATTGACGCTCAGCGGTGGCGCTAAGGCGTGAGACAATAGAACTTGGCGCTCAGTGCCTCAAAATGATGCTCAACGCTATCTACGATTCTTCTATGTGCTACTTTTCTAGCCTTTCCTCTCCAACTCTTTGCTACTTCAACTTCTTCATCCAATTTATCTTAATTCTTGTCAAAACAAGGAAAACTAAGCATAAAACCAATAATACCACCTTCAACTCTCTTATTCGCACAACTTAAGCAAAAGCATTATTTCAAGCTAGTTTCTAAGTCCTAAAGGGTGCTTTTAATATCCAAATTATGTATAAAAATAATGGTATTTAAACCGTTATCACAACCTCAAACTTAGAACTTTGCTTGTCCTCAAGCAAATAAGATATAACTCAGTCTTCCACCAATCAATACAATGGTTCAACATATTCAAAAACTCTTTCTTCCCAAACAAGTAATTACTCAAATTAGCTCATCAAATAGAATTCTGTCAAGATGTATACATGCCTTGATTAAAATCACTCATCAATGTGTTCACATAATCACATAATATCCAACATATGCTATTCTCATGAATGATCACTCCTTCACTCTACTTATCCTAATGTCACATAGAACAAAATTGTCTTTCATTTACCACAATCAAACATACTCACAGACAAGTATCATCACAAGGACTTTCCATGATTTGTAATGTGGTTGGGCTAAGAAGAAAAATGGGTTTTTCAAGATCACAAAATCCTTGAGCTAAGAGAATTATTCAGAAATTTATCATTCAAATACAATCTCTCTTTAGACAAACCAATCTTACTCATTCCCAACTTTCCCCTTTTTGTATTGAGCTCTTTTATCTTTGCATTCTATTTTCTTTTCTCTTTTTCATACTTGCTCAATACTTAGCTCAATGCTTTTCAGTACTTTATTTTTCAATTCTCCCAATCAACCCCAAACTTAAACTTTTATCAATACCACAACATGATTATCAACTTAACTCAAGGTAAAGATTTTCACAAAGGATTTTTATAATTTGTTTAAGGCTTAAAGTTCAAAAAGGGAAGAACACTCCATGCTCTCTTTCATTTGGGATAAAATCATAGATTAGCTAAGAAAAGTGGTAATTAAAAATGGCCTTGATCATATGACACAAGCAAGCAAGTAGTTATATCATAGAAACCTACGCAAAATCATTCATCCTTTCAAAAGAATAGCAATCATTCACAACAAATACTTTTGGAGTTCAAAACCTCACATATAAGCTAATTCAATGTTCCCCATACACCAAATACACATCCTACTTAGCATCATAATCACAATCATAACATCATGCATTTCTTCACACAATTTGTGAACAACCACCTGTATATCAGCATCTTGTGCAACATCTCAACATCAATCAATATCAAAGCATCATCAAGCAATACTCATCACACGCAAATCAATATCAAACCATCGCATCAGATATAAGTCTCAAACTAAAGACATCAACACCTATTCTAAAACTAGAAGCCAAATAAAGTTCACAAGGCAAAGATAAGAAACCTCCTGTTGATGGACAAATTTGTAAGCACCAAATTATGATGTCACAAACTTGTTTCACAATCGGCAAGTATGACCGAATCGTTCAAGTAATAAAACTTGGTAAGACCAAGTATCGTTCTTCCCAAAGGACTCACGGCCTAGTTTAGTTGTGTGGTTTGTTGATTAGCTAAGACTTAAGGACGAAATAATTGGATTATATTATGCAAGACGAAAATTAAACATGTATGCATGAATTGATCAATGGCAAAGACTAAAGATAAACACTTTCAATGGAATTATATGAATGAATATGTTGTTGGGGGTCAATTTCATCTCATCCACTCTCATATATTTTAGGAATTCAACATTCAAATCATCATTGTTAATGCCACTCTCTAATGTACCATTCTAGATGGCTTCTCCCTAATCAAATAGTTCATACAATTCCTAGCATTCCTAATGATTAGTTCATGACTGCAGGAGCTTAAAGGCAACCAATATAATGTTGTCAGTAAAATATTGGGAGAAATTCCCCGGATCTAGACTTCCCCGTACGTGTCCGTATCGACAAAACCAATAATCATGCATTAGAATGAGTTAAACAATGCAAGCATTGAGCAAAGAGGAAAAACCCTAACTAATGATGAAAGAAAGCATATGTCTTACTTCAAAGATGTACTCAACAAATCCATATATGAGAGCTTCAAGAGATTACATTGATTCCCCAACAAACATACAAGGTTTAGTTCACCATATTCATGGTGAACCTAGATGAATAACAATGAAAGAATGAAAGAATAAACCCAATAAAGGTGAAGATGTAGCAAGAGCATCCAAGATCCTCCTTCAAAGGGGTGGAAGAGAGAGAGTTTACTTCGTTTCTGCCAAAGATACTAATCCTAGGGACGTACAAGCCCTTATATACTAATCTAGAGTTACAAAAGATTACAAAAGCCCAAGCCCAAAAAGTGCCGCTCAGCGGTAAATACCGCTCAGCGGTGATTGCGCGTCACAATTCTTCCCCTCAGCGGCCAGTTTGCCCCTCAGCGTGACTCCCGCAACCTCCTGAGTGCCGCTCAGCGGTAAAATGCCGCTGAGCGGTGCCTTTGTCTTCTCTTTTTGCACTCTTTCTTGTCTTTTCTAATGTCACTTCTCTCCTTCTTCACTCTTTTCACCAAATTCACCTTAAAACCTGCACCAAAACACTGAAATCAAGCATAAACCTGTCCAGCTCTCTTATTCATGAAAATATAGATAAAATGCATGATTTCAAGCTAGTTTCTAAGTCAACAGGTTGCTTTTAGTATCAAATTTAAGCATGAAAATAACAGTTTTTCAACTGTTATCACCTGTTCTACTGCAAATAGCATTCATCAGTAAATGCTATCATCATCCTCTACTATCATTTGAGTCCTCCTCCTCATTGTCATCTTCCTCTTCTTCATCACCATCTTCATAATCATCATATTCATCATTATCCTCCATGGTCGAAGCTTCAGCTGCTCCAGCTCCACTAGCCTATGCCTAATCCTCTGGCCATTCCACCATAGTGTTAAACTCGTACATCGTCCACTACCGTCTAGGGGGGGTATCATACATCCCTATAATCATCTCTGTAGTGGCCACCTGCCCTCTATGTAATGCCTGTATCCTAGATTCCATTAGGGACATATAGATGTCCCTCGTCTGAAAAGGCTCTTCATCTTGAGGTTTGCCCAATATTAATATTCAATCCTTTAAGCACACAATAAAGGAAGATGGCCCTACTGACAGTGATATCAGACACATGAGAACACGGCTGAATGTTGGCATGAGTGAATGCCATCAAGTACTTCGCCAGAGGAGTCAAATAGGATCTCCTAATATGAATGAGCGCCTGATTCTTGTTCCTATGGAAGCGTCCTCCAGGTACACACGATGTCCTCTCTATATCATCAAAATTTGCTCCCTCCTCCATATTTAATGCAAACTGACACTGTTCACTAGCCCACTCAGTATGTAGAAACCTGTTAATAGTATCAGAATCATATCGAATAATCTTTCCTCTCACATAGGTCATGTAATCCTCTTTATGAGTGTTGCCAAATGGCCTTGCATTGGTGTAAAATTTCTTGACTAATGCTATGTTTGCCGGTGTAGGGTAAGTAGCTACATTCTCCCATCCTCTTCTTTCTAATTCCACTCCAAATTGCGGGGCCAAGGATGGTATCCACCCCACTTTTTGCTCCATCCAAAGCCTTCGATCTTGAACTATTTGGAAGTGTTTCTCATGCTTATGAGAAAGGAATTTGTTTGAATAGAAACGTTTCAGATCCTTTCTCTTGTTTCCCAAGGTTTTAACTCTCTTCCCTGATGAGGAGGCCATCCCTACATCAAAGACATCACAAAACCACAAGAAGCATTATCAAGCATGAGTATATGAACAATCAAACACAATCTAAACCCACTCTTTCTATCACCGTTGATGGCAAAACAGGGGTCCTCAGTGTGACCTGCAACAAAAACATCCAGCCAGACAACAACAAATGGCCAGCAACCATAAAAAACACATTATGTAGCAATCGCACTGAGCGCCCCTCAAAGGCTCTCAGCGCCAATCAGTTCAAATTCAAAATAGCCCTAGCTGGCCTTTAACGGTACTGACATGCATTTTTCACAGTTCCAGTCCTTAATCAAGCAATAATATAATCGGTCCAAATAGTGATTAATTCAACAAATCATACATAGACATCAAAGTTCCTCAAGAATCATGCTTAGACATACATATTCATTCAAAATCATGCTTTCAAATGCCCTAGAATGTAAATGCATGTACTTACTTGGTTGGAAATGTTCAATATGTGAAGAATGCCAAATGAAATTTGGGATATCAAACCCTAACAGCAGTGCTCTCAATAAACCCTGAACTTGGATGGAAAAATGGAGAAAAATGGGTGGAGAAAGGGTTTTATGGAGGAGGATGAAGGAGAAGGTGGAGAGAAAACCTTTGGAGAGTGCTTTGAAGTGGCTAGAAAGAGTGAAGAGTGAATGGGGCAGCTAGAGAGAGACCTAGGGTAAGGAAAGTATCTCATGGGCCAACTTATGTTGTGCCCAATTTTAACCTATAAACCCAAGTTTGCAGAAATCGCACTCAGCTCCCCAAACTTGCACTGAGCGGTGGGCGTGATTTACTCTCTCCTCTTTTCTTGCTTGCCCTAAGCGTTCTTAACCAATATTCACTCAACTTCAACTCTCAATTTTTTGAATTTCATGCACTTTCCACTCACTTCACATACTCTCACTCAATCAATGCATTTAATCTCTCACACCACTCAAACATTCAATAATTAAGAACCTATAATGCAACTAGAACAGAAATAAATCAAAACAAACAAAGATAAATTTAAACAATTGGGTTTCCTCCCAGGTAGCTCTTGTTTGACGTCACGAGCCTGACCCATGAATCCTCTAGCATCTTTTAGTAGACGCATATCTTTCTCACCAATACCCATCAGTAGGTGTATGTATAAGCATAGTATCCTTTAGTAGATACTCTGTCACCTAGCATCCATCAATAGATGTTATGCCATTGCAGTCTCATAACAAAATAAAACAATGTTCCAAAGTTTTAAATTACATCACCAAAATAAACAATAACTCAAAGAAATTAATGTTTTTAAATTACTAGGGTGCCTCTCAGTAAGCGCTCTTTTAACATCATTAGGTTGACCCAATAAAGCTCAAGTTCCATCTTTAATGTTAGTGTTCTTCTTGCTTTCATCACACCAACTCATCAATTGCTTTTGGTCCACCTTCTTGACTCGTCTTGAATATGGAGCTTCAATCTCTATCACTCCATTCTCTTTAAAATCTTTCACAACCCACAACTTGTTCTTGAATCTTATAGGTGTGCCAAGTTTGAATTGTGCATCCACCAAGTCATCGTGAACCTTCCTTCCTTTGTCATCTTTTTCTTCTTCCCTAACTGTGACAAGAAACAATTTTTACCTTTGATGACCGGCTTGGCAGCTTTAGGGCTAGTCACTAATGCATCCTTACATGCAGCTTTATGATTAGTCTTCTTCCCTTGAATCTGCTTCTCAGCTTTGAAGACATTAAAGACCATGATGGCATACTGCCTCATGAAATTACCTCATTGTTCTCTTGTATTTTGTAACATTTTATTGTATATGTGATGAGTCAATATTTTCTTGACTTCACCTAGTCTATTGTGCTAGAATTAATCAGGGAATTGTGCTTAAATGTCCGGTATTTTTCCGTTTTTGTTAATTGTGCTTAAATTGATCAGAAATTCTTATTTTAATTAATTTGAATTATTTAAGCTTATTATTTGCATTATTAATTGAAGAAAAATTGTTGGATAATATTTTGCACTTAAAAATAGATTTCTCATCAATTATATTTAAACAAAAATGAGAAACAAGTGAAATTCATTTTTTTACTAGGGACTTCATTTATTGGCAGAGCATGTCACCGCCCATGGAAGACAACACTCTTCAAGCAATTCATTTTCATTTAGATGGAGGTGCACATGGCTCATGGGGACCGTCCAAAGAAATGCATGTGTGATTTTTAGTGGGCTGCCATATTTGTTTTGAAGCACATACGGTATTGCACATCCAGCAAGAGGGGCCCATGGAGGAGTCCAACATCACAAAAAGGAGAGTTATTTTTGGTGCTGTCCAGACACACGGTATGGAAGAAAAACAATATTTTTCGGTTTAAGGAATGTAAGTGAAGAAGAGAGGAGAGCACGTTAACAGCTCTCGGTTTGGGCCCATAGAAGAACACGTCGTCCAACTTGGAGAGAATGGAGGGTAGCGGTCCAAAGAGCATCCAACAGCTGGTCCAGCAAGGCATGGAGGTGCTTGGAGTAAAGAGCTCTCAGCTATCTTCATTTTCCAGCAGTAGCAACACGGCCCAAGGCTGCCATGTTTTGAAGTGCAACACACGTCCTACAGGTTTAAGTGGGAGCCACCACACCCTTTCTTGGCTGGAACGTGGTTTCCAATTTGGAGAAAAGCAATTCAGTTTTGTCTTTTATGGAGCACGTGAAACAGAGAGGGACCAACTTTAGTGTGCACACAGTAGGCAAATCCGCGGTCACGGCCCAAAACACAGGAAGAACACACGCTGCTAGCTGGAAGAAAAAGCACACGGCCGAGAGGCAGCCAAGGGTACTAGGTGATTTAGTTTTATTTTCTTTCTTGAAGAAGATGGCACATTGATTCTAGGTCTAGAGCTGGAGAAAGAAAGCAAGCATGGAGGGCTACGGTTGAAGAAAAGAATGGTGCTGGAAGGAGGGGTTCAGCCTGGAGCTGGTGTAGCCGACACACGCTGATTTACATTTCATTTTAGAAGAGCACTTGATTTATTGGAAGCATAGCAGCTGCACCCGTAAGGTGCCACGGCTGAAAGTAGATCTTTTCTCCTTTCTTCTAGCATCTCTCGGACAGCAGAGAAGAAAAAGAAGTGTGGTGTCACAGCTGCACTAAATAACTTTGCTGGAAATGAAAGAGTACACGCCGCCACCCACCTTTTAGATTCACTTTATTGTGCTGTTAGAGGTTGAAGCAAATGACTCATTTCATTTTCTTATTCTACTGTCCAAGCATTTATTGTTTTCTTTGTAAGTGTTGTTCGGTGATGAATCATGAGGAATGTTTGTTTAATTTTTCATTGAATGAAAAGTGCATTTTAATTTAGTTGGAAGTCGTGCGGCTACTGGAAGGAAGTAGCCTTGCTTTTATTTGATTCTCCCTTTCTTTCTTTAGAAAATAATAGTAGAGTGATTAGATAGAGTAGCTGTCACGGTTTGGCTTGGAGAAATGGTGTTGTTGCTGTCACGTGATTTAATTTGGATGGTGATTCAACATTTTGGAGTTTTCTTTCTTTCTTTTAAGTTGTGCTGGACGGGAATGGATGAGAGAGGAGAGACATTGATTTATTTATGTGGAGAATGCAGCTGCCATGTTGAGAAGAATCCACTTTAGAAAGCAAAAGTGGATGGGTTGTTGGTGATTCACGTGAAAGAAGAGGAAGTGGCCCACTTGTTGCATTTCTTTTAATTCTTTGAGAAAGAAGACTAAATGGGAGTAGTAGTTGTAATTTAAGAGAAGGTGTCAAGGCCAAAGAGGAATAAAGGGAAGCATTTCAATTATTTCAATTTTCTTTGAATGGAATGGAAGAGTCACGACCAAGGAGTATTTTTTTAGAAGCAATGGAAAATTTCAATTTCTTTTGATAGATGAATGGGTCACGCTGGAGAAGTTTTATTTTCTTTTATTTCTTTTGCCTTAAAATATTTTATATTACATGTTGAATTGATTTTCTTCTTTTTGGTGGTGAATGTGTAGGATAGATGACAATATTGTGCATTTAATGTTTTAGTGTAACCGTTGCATTTTTACAGCTTGAATTGTGTTTGGATATTTATCTGTTGTAGTTTCGATTTTAATGCTTTTATTTATATTTGGTTGTGTTTAACTTTCATTTTTTTTAGTTCAATTGCATTCACAAAACATTTTCAAAACCCCCCCTACGTGTTTGACCTAAGACTCGAACCACATTTGGTCCTTGAGAGACGACCTAGGAGTCACTTCCTAGCACTATACTGCATTCTTTTATGCAATCAAATTTGATGGGCCGCGACAGCCCGCATCAAAATGGCGCCGTTGCCAGGGACCAACGGTTCGGTCTTAGGTTTTTGTTGTGTTAGTGTGTGTTGTGTTTTGTCTTGTGTTGTGATGTGATGTTCTGTTTTGTGTGTGCGTGTTGCATGTATAAATGTGTTGTGTTTTATTTGTTTCGTAATTTTTAGTATTTTTCTTTTTCCATGTCTACCTATTCTGGTTATGTGAATAGTGCTTATTCTGTGAGTGCCTCTAATCATGATTCTCCTTCTGCATGGTACTATGACTGTAATTCTGCTGATTTTTATGCTGAGAACAATGTGGCTCATCCTCAAATTTCTGAGAGCTCTCCTCGTGAGCCGGTTTCACACTACAAGAAATAATGGAATTAGATACGGAATATTATATACGGATCTAGAGTTGTATGTAAAGTGGGAATTATATACGGAAATTATGTACGGATGTTAAAGAAAGGCGTTATATACGGATATTATATACGGAATTTTATATACGGATTATCCGTATATAATATCCGTATATAATGTTGGCGCGGGGTGGCGGGAAAATTACCCAAGGATAGGATCTGTATATAACCTGTATTATCCGTATGTAGTTGGAACCAAATTTTATCTGCAGATGTTACATACGGATTTGGGAAATAATATTAGAAAAATGTATTTCTAATTACGCTGAAGCTGGAACCCTACACTCTCAGCTCGAGCTTTCCTCTCATTCGAACCTGGTGCTTTGTTTTCACTTGAACCGTGGTGCATTCTCATCTCTCTCGAACCCTGTCGTATCCATTCTTTCGAGCCCTTTCGGTCTGGTTGTTGTTGTCTCCATCCCTCTTCGGTGTGGCTTTGGTTCTCTCTGTTTCAAACTGTGAGTTTCATCAATCCTTCATCAAACACTGTCGTTGGGCCTCATTGTTCGGTGCGGTGCCGTAGTTGGGCGCTGAAAGAGTAGCTTCATCTGGTAAGTAAATTGTAATGCTTAGTAATTGTTTAATGGTGAAAATCGTGAACCCTAATCTCATTTTTTTGTGTTTTATTTGTCACATCTATGGTTCGGGTCGCAAGCCGTGGTTGGAGTGTTTGGAAGCATCGATTGAGGCTACTGTGTGGCGGGTTAAGTAGATTCCTACTGGTTTTATGGACTGAGACATATAGCATCTGGAGTTGCGAATGTGAGTGAGTTCGTTTGCATTTAAAGTTTGTTAGATGTAGAAAAATGATTTGTATTGTGTTATTTTGCTTCGTTTGGTAAACAATATGTTGTTTTGTATTTGAATTGTATAGACTGGTACGATTCTTTCTTCTTTAGTGTCACAGTGACTAAGTCTCTTTCCTTGTCAAGTGGCTGGGCCTGTAAATATTTAATGCAGTGCTAGAATGTTCTGTATCAAAATTTAGTATTGCAACGTACTGAAGTAAGCTTAAGTCCCTTTTGAGGTTGTCATAATTGGCGTGGGTTGGTAGTAAAGGAAGAAGTTGGTTTCATGCATAAGTTCTTTGTATCAAGTACTGGTTAGGTTATATATATATCACATAGTTGGAAGAAAAAGGGAAGAAGGGTAGAGTGAGGTGTGAACATTGAAGGGAATGAGAGTCGATTGGTAGAATAATTATGGAGAAAGGAGGTGGTGGGTGTAGGTGTTGTGGAAAATGAGTATGAGTGGAAGAGAGGGAGAGGTTGGTAGGTTGCAGGTGAAGGACTTAATAGTGAGAGTGTCTCGGGTTGGGTAGCATGAATGAAATAATGTGTGAAGGGCTTAGTTTGTCATCGTGGTTATGTTGGGAAAGAAAGATAATAAGAAAGGGTTCGGCATGTGCAGGGAACATGCAAGGAATATTGTAACTAGGAAATATAGTTGGTTTTAGGGTGGAGATGATTCCAGGGGTCATAGTGAGTTTAAGGGTAAATTATTTGGGAAGAATAATGGTGGTATAGGGGTATAAGGGATTATAGAAGGGTTGAGCAGGGAATGGGTATACACATTCATTATATTGTACTAACTAACCCTAAACATATATATAACTAAGCTTAATTAGGTGTATAACCAGCCATAACAAACCTCTGAAACGCCATTGTGAAGGGTTTCAACTCTTGAAACGATGCATGTATTGTTCATGTGTTTTTTCAAATCATAATTGTAAACAAAAGCATTACAATTACTAGAACTCTCCACTGTTTTCAATTGCAGCAGCTGGAAGAGATAGTCTTAGCTCCAAATCTGGTTCTGTGGTGTTGAAGGATGTTCCACCAAGGTCTACTACTGTTAAATTTTTAGAAGTAATTTAGAAGTGCCACTCTATTTTAGATAAAATTTAGAAAAACTTGGCATCACCACAACTTTGTGACGTTAGTCTTGATGATATTGATGATCAACACTTCCTGTGCTAATTAGTTGTTTTTAGACCATTATTAGTGTTGTGTCTTAAATTGATAGATTTCACTCACTTAGTTTAGTAGTAGTTTAAATTGTTTGGCTTTTCATTCTAAAATTGATTTGAATTTCACCAAAAGAAGTACTTCTTAGTTGTGTTAGATGAACATTAAAAACTGTTTTAGACAACTTAGTGGATTTTTAGATTACCCTTAGATAGATTTTGTTGTAGTTAGTGTGCATGTTAGTTGAACTGACTTTGTGGATGCCCACACTGGCCACCTGCTAGCAGGGTTTAGCTCTGCAACTCTTTTCTCTGCCTCATCAAAAAACATCCTTGTCCTCTTTATTTGTCCCTTCATGAATTTACTAGGTTTATCTATAACTTTACCCAGGAAAATGTCATCATCTAAAAGCCTAGCTTTTGCCAATTCATCTTGTCCCTCCTCCTAGTTTACTTCCCCTTTGTTGATAATGGCATAGTACCTTATATGCTACTCTTCTTTCTCTTAATTAGGAATAATCTTCTGCAGATCAAGCTTTGTTTGTCAAATCTGCTTCTCCTTCTTTTACTGCATTATTTGTTTAGGTGGATGATATTGTTTTAATTAGCAATGATATGGCAGAAATTAATCATCTTAAGCACATCTTAGATACCAAATTTAAAATCAAAGACCTAGGATCTTTAAGATACTTTCTCGGTCTTGAAATTACAAGGTCCAAATCTGGAATTCACATGAATAAGAGAAAATATATTCTTGAACTTCTCGATGACAGTGGTTTGATTGGTTCTAAACCTACTAACACTCCTTCTGATCCTTCTATTAAACTTATGGCAAATCATGGACAACTTTTATGTAATGCTGCTGGTTACTGGCAGTTAGTTGGCAAACTTTTGCACCTCACCATCATCAAGCAACATATTGATTATGTGTACAACAACTCATCCAATTTCTATGCAAACCTCAATGGATCCCCTGCTCATGGCTTGTTCTTCTTTGCTTCATCAGACCTTAGAATCTCGGCCTTTTCCAATTCAGATGAGCTTGCTGTTTGGATACCAGAAGGTAGATCATGGATCCCCTGCTCATGACCAACCATCACTTCAAACACACCATTCTGTCAGTTTTTCTCATGCCATCACCATCTTCATCTTCCTCTGCATAATCCCTTTACAATTCTTACATGGTTTCGAACTTCATGGTCTCTATCATAGTCCCTTTATTCCTCTTCTCCTTGTTTGTTGTTCATGTTTCCTCTTGTAGTCAGATTGATAAACTCTCCCTCTTGGCTTTCTCTGGGAACATATCAACCTCTCCTCCTTTTCCTTATCTCAATTGGTCTGATTCTCTTGACTGCTGTGCTTGGGAAGGCATTACTTGTGATGGGGATCTTAGAGTCACACATCTTTTGCTACCTTCTAGAGGCCTCACTGGCTTCATCTCCCCCTCTCTCACAAACCTCTCTTCTCTCTCTCACCTTAATCTCTCCCATAACAGATTATCTGGTGGTCTCCAACACCATCTTTTTTCATTGCTCAATCACTTGGTGGTTCTTGATTTGAGCTACAATCATCTGTCTGGTGAATTGCCACCTTTTGGGATTGATAACAGTGGCAAAAATAGCAATGGTGCTGGTATCCAGGAGCTGGATTTGTCCAGCAATTTTTTCAACGGGACACTTCCAAATTCTTTGCTCCAGAACTTGGCAGTTGCTGTAGCTGGAGGAAGTTTGGTGTCTTTGAATGTTAGTAATAACAGCTTCATAGGTCATATTCCCACTTCCCTGTTTTGCATTAATGACCGTAACTCCTCCTCTCTAAGATTCTTGGATTATTCCTCCAATGATTTTGATGGTGCCATTCAGCCTGGACTTGGAGCATGTTCCAAGCTGCAGAGATTTAGAGCAGGCTTCAATTTTCTGTCATGGCCTATTCCAAGTGATCTTTTTGATGTTGTTTCTGTCACAGAAATTTTACCAACATTGGATACCTAACTTATTGAATGTGACAACGAAATAGTACAACCAATATAGTAAGCACAGCTCCAGCCATCAAACCAATTTCTGCAATTTGACTTCATCTTTATAGCGAACAAGTCAACAGAATAAATTTTCTAAAGACGTTTCATCCAATTCATTTAAAACATTAAAGAATATTTCAAAGATTATAAAACATATAAAATATAATCAAATATGGACATCATATCTAGTACTAGAATTTTTAACGAAAAAAAGCGTACAACATTGTACTCCTAACTCTGTTTCTACAGCATCCATACAATTTTTACTGGTAGCTTTCATTTGAAAAGAATGTGGGGAGTTCTGAGTAAATCTCCCTTTAAGAGAGATTCCAGATTTTGGATTTAAGTTTTATGATACAAAAAAGCGATAGAAAGAAGATAAACTAAAACTGACATGAAAAGTACATTTTAGCTGGCCAACTCAACGTAGGGTACATGACACCACAATTTTGTTTTTATGAACCAAGTCAATTTATTGATGTCATGATAATGAAAATATAATACTGATTCTCTGACAGGTCACAGACTCAAAATTTCTGAATCTTTGAATCCTTCTTACGTGACATAAGAAGCCACAAAAAAACACTAAAAAAAGTATTTTAACTTGTAGTCAAAGTTCACAAGTAATCGAGACTTCTTCAATCCATCTTATAAATTTTCCTTCTATCATTTGCATACATGACAACATTCCCGGTATATATATGGACAATACCAATCAAATCGGTTCAACTTCAATGCAACCATCAAACTGGTCATGTCATTCTACTTGATCTTCGTTGTCTGGATACACATTATTTAACAGGTGCAATCAATCTCACTTCATTGATTCCCTTGCAATACATTCAACATCTAGACCTCAGCATTAATAATTTTTTGTGGACTCATCCCACAAGCCATTGGAAATCTTTCACTACTAAGGTATCTAGACCTTGGAAGAAATAATCTTCTTGGACCAGTTCCTTTTCAGATTGGGAATCTTAGACAGTTACAATATCTTCATCTTGGAGGAAATTCTCTATCAGGAGAAATCCCATTTCAACTTGGGAATCTCAACCGGCTGCAATATCTTGATCTCGGAGAGAATTCTCTATCAGGAGAAATCCCATTTGAACTTAAGAATCTCAAGCGGCTACAATATCTTAATCTTGCAAGTAACACTCTTTCTAGAGCTATCCCTTTTCGGAATGGGAATCTTCCTCTCTTACAAACTCTTGGGCTAGGTGGTGATTTTTATATAGAAGCCGAGGATTCACAGTGGTTATCTAATCTCCATTCTTTAACAAGTCTTCACTTGAGCTCATTGCATAATCTCAACTCCTCGCGCCAGTGGCTACAAGCTATCAGTGATCTCATTCCAAACTTAGTAGAGTTGAGGCTTGTTGATTGTTCTCTTTCAGATACTAATATCAAATCTTTGTTTCGTTCTCATTCCAACTTTTCAACTTCTCTTGCTGTCCTTGATTTGTCTTGTAATGTGCTAACTTCCACAACATTTCAACTAGTTCGTATTTTTATAAGGAAGTTAGCTAAGATACTTTTTTCAGTAATTCGTATTACTTTTTTCAAATTATTTATATTTTCTTTTCAAAGTTAATTAATCTTATTTCTTTATATTTAAAGTCAAAACAGGAGTGAGTGAGACTTTGGTATTCGTTCTGATCATATTGAAAGAGAAATACTTTATTTCACTAATTTGTAATATTTATTATTTTTTCTAATCATGTCAATTAATTTAGAATATTTTAAGAAAAAGATACTTGATACATCCTACAATATAATGAGATCTCTGATGAAAAGGTGCAAATATTGGATGGAAAATTTTCTCTTCCTTTTACAGCACATAAAAAAAGTGTAGATGGAACCCGACACAGTCCACCCCTTACAAACTGTGTTAGACTGATTGATTGTGATGGCCAATATTATATTACTGGTGTATATGTCTTGAAGTTTATTTTCAATTATGAAATGTGTAGAGAACACAGCTCTGGTATTTGGAGATAATTTTAATGTTGGCTCCAAACTACGGGAGCTTCGTTTGTATAATTGTAGTTTTACAGATAAAATTTTTCCTATTTCCTCTGATTCCACAATTAATTCTTCATCTTCTCTTGTCATACTTGATCTCTCCTCAAATCTATTGAAATCATCTACTGTGTTTTACTGGATTCAGAATTGCACAACGAATCTTCACATCCTTTCCCTTGATGACAACCTGTTAGAAGGTCCCATTCCAGATGGATTGGGAAAAGTAATGAACTCTCTTGAACAATTCTATGCCTCCAGGAACAGACTACAAGGAAAGATTCCATCTTTCTTTGGAAACATGTGCAGACTGCAGACCTTATACCTTTCAAATAACAAGTTGAATGGGGAAATTTCTCATTTCTTTCAAAGTTCTTCATGGTGCAATAGACACGTATTTCAAAATTTGGATTTATCATATAACCAAATTACTGCCAAGATACCAAAAAGCATCATATTGTTATCTGAGTTGAAGGATTTAAACTTGGAGGGGAATTGTTTAGAGGGTGATGTCACTGAATCTCATCTTTCTAATTTTTCCAAATTAGAAACCTTATTCTTATCATTCACCACATTGTGTCTAAGATTTTCCTCTAGTTGGGTTCCTCCTTTTCAAGCAACAAGTTTGAGATTAGCATCTTGCAAGCTAGGTCCGAGTTTTCCTGGTTGGCTCCAGACACAAAATTCCTTAAGGTGGTTAGATATATCTGATAATGAGCTAAATGATTCTGTACCAGCATGGTTTTGGAAGAACTTGCAAAATTTATATGGGTTAAACATGTCTCACAATAATCTCAGTGGTGCAATTCCTGATATACCATTAAAGCTTCCTTATAGACCATCTATAGTTCTGAATTCAAATCAATTTGAGGGAGCACTTCCACCATTTTTGCTACAAGCTTCAGGGCTGTTACTCTCTCAAAATAAAATTTCTGATTTGTATTCTTTTTTGTGTGATCAAATCATTGCTCCGAATTTGGCAACTTTAGATTTATCAAACAATCACATAACGGCACAAATTCCTGATTGTTGCCAATCTTTACACCAATTACAACTCTCAGAATTTACATGCATTTTACATGTTTTGACTCATTAAGCACATTTTAGCCTACCCAGACTTAAGAATTTTGTAGTTGACTGCCCCTCTATTACTTTATTATAAATTGATATGTGATGTTCTTTCTTTTGTAGTTGCACTCGGTACCTGCAATCCAGTATAGAACAACTCATTTTGACAATTAACCAAGGCTCCTAGTAAGACCTAAACCTTCAAATAATTGTCCTTTTGCAAATGTATGCTCATGCAACTGTATGTAACATATTAGGAGGGTTATTTAATTCTTTAAATGTTTATTTTTTAATTTAAATTATTTAGCTAAACAATTAAACACATCAAGCACTATTTACCGTAATTTGATATTTCTTTAAGTATGCTTGGTTGTAGTGAAAGTTTTAGCTCAACGTTGTAGGTTGGCCAATATCCTTATATCAAGAAAGCTTAAAACAATATTGTACATAGTGATTAATATAAAACAATAATATTGTACATAGTGATTTATATGTACAAAACAAGTATTAAGATAGAGACATGTTGAAGAGGACCTAAATTAATTTAGGTTATTGTTTAGGAAGCCATTTGATAGGGCACGTGTCCTAATATGGAGACGTGTATTAACCATTGGCTAATTGTTTTGTAATCGATTTATGTACAGAACATGGATGATGCTCAACCAAATCGTTCATGGATGTACGATAGGTGTCATAGAGGAAGAGGTGCTTTGAAAGAGTCTTTTGTATTGGGTGTTGAAGAGTTTATAAGTAAAGCTTGTGAACAAGAACGTTATCGTAGAGACGGGGGTCTTCGATGTCCATGTTTAAAGTGCGATTGTACAAAGATTCTGCACGAAAGAGTTGTGAAGGTTCACCTTTACAAGAACGGTTTCAAGCCTAATTATTTCATTTGGGAGCATCATGGGGAAATAATGCCAGAAGATCATGTACAGAATCATGACAGTTCGATGGCTGTAGAGACGGAAGATGGTCAAATTAACCAATTTCAGACAATGGAAGACATGGTGCATGATGCTCTTAGGCAAAATGAGTCGTGGCAAGCATCTACTTCTAATAACATTGAAGAGGCTCCGAATGAAGAAACACAAAGGTTTTTTAATTTTTTGTTGGATGCAAACCAGCCGTTGTATGCAGGAGCATCAGACTCGAAATTATCAATGTGTGTCAGACTATTAGCTTGCAAGTCAAATTGGAATATTCCTAACCAATGCATAGATTTTATTGCAAAAATGGTTATGGATGCAACACCCATCAAATCAGGTTTGCCTAAAACATACTACGATGCAAAAAAGTGTGTATCAAAGTTGGGATTACAATCGCAGAGGATTGATTGTTGCGTGGATGGTTGCATGCTCTTCTATGATAATGAATATGGTAAGAATGATGGCGCATTGCTTGAATGCAAGTTTTGTGGAAAGCCAAGATATCAACCACGTAACACGGGAGCAAATAGTAGCAAACCAGTTCCTATGAAATCAATGTTCTATTTGCCATTAATTCCCAGACTACAAAGAATGTATGCCTCAACACAAACTGCAGGACAAATGACATGGCACTATCAGAACATGTCGACGAATGGTGTTTTGCGTCATCCATGCGATGGAGAGGCTTGGAAGCACTTTGATAGAGTATATCCTGACTTTGGTATCGAGCCACGCAATGTTCGACTCGGTTTATGCTCTGACGGTTTTAACCCATATGTGCAGGCATCAAATATACCATATTCATGTTGGCTAGTTATTGTCACTCCTTATAATCTTCCTCCAGAAATGTGCATGTCTAAACCTTACATGTTCTTAACATGTCTCATTCCCGGGCCATTCAATCCAAAGGTTGGCATAGATGTGTACTTAGAGCCCTTGATAGACGAATTGAAGAAGCTGTGGACGGGTGTGATAACATATGATATTTCAAGGAAACAAAACTTTATTTTGAGGGCCATGCTAATGTGGACAATTAATGATTTTCCTGCTTATGGTATGTTGTCTGGCTGGAGCACTCATGGTAAACTGGCATGCCCACATTGCATGGAGCATACAAAGGCTTTTAGATTATATCATGGGGCAAAAAATTCATGGTTTGACTCTCATCGGAGGTTTTTACCGAAAGACCATGCTTTTAGGAGGAATAGGAATGCTTTCAAGAAGGGGGAAGTGGAGATGGATGACGCACCACCATATCTTACAGGACCAGAAGTTTGGAATAGAATCAATGGTTATCCTAAAGTAACTGAAAATGGTGCACCAAGAATTGATGGATACGGTGAGTGGCATAATTGGACGAAAAAAAGCATCTTTTGGGATCTACCCTATTGGAAGGATAATTTGTTAAGGCATAATCTTGACTTCATGCACATTGAAAAAAATTTCTTTGACAACATCTTTAATACTGTGATGAATGTTGCGGGGAAGACAAAAGACAATGAGAAGGCCCGAATGGATATAGCTTTGTACTGTAGACGAAAAGATTTGGAGCTAAAAAGTCATACCAATGGAAACATGTATAAGCCAAAAGCAAATTATACACTTTCAGCCGATCAAACAAAAGAAGTCTGTCATTGGGTAAAAGCTCTTAGGATGCCTGATGGATATTCTTCTAACTTGTCAAGGTGTGTTGATGTCAATAGGGGAAAGCTCATTGGGATGAAAAGCCATGACTGCCATGTGTTTATGGAATGCTTACTTCCTATAGCGTTTAGTTCTTTACCGTCTCATGTTCTCAATCCCATTACAGAGATAAGTCATTTCTTTAGAGATTTATGTTCTACTACATTGAACAAGGATGACCTAGTGAAGATGGAAGAAAACATTCCTCTCATTCTGTGCAAGATGGAGAGAATATTTCCTCCTTCATTCTTTGATTCTATGGAACATCTCCCTATCCATCTTCCATATGAGGCACGACTTGGTGGACCAGTCCACTATAGGTGGATGTACCCATTTGAAAGGTGACAATATGACATCTTATCGTTCAATTTACTAGGCATAATTCAAAAATCCTAACATATCAGTTTCAAATTTGTAGGTTCATGGGATATGCTAAACGTTCAGTAAAGAATAAAGCTAGGGTTGAAGGATCTATTTGCGCATCATACTTGCACAGAGAAACAACTCATTTTTGTTCCCACTATTTCAAACACTTCATGTTAACACCACAAAGCAGTAGAAATAAAGTAGACATTCAAATAGAAAGCCTAACGACAACATTATCAGTGTTTGACCAACCTAGCCGTCATTCTGGGAGGGAATCAACACATTGGCTAAGTGATGAAGAATTGAGATAAGCTCATGTTCATGTATTGATCAATTGCAATGAAGTTGAACCTTACCTTCAGTAAGCCTCCAAAATCAATTATATTACCCATCAGAGGTTTTTTCATTTGATTACATGCATTGTCTTTGATCTAATCTCGTCATACATGTCAACAGGTCATTCTTACATACCTATCAACTATCTGAGTCAAATAGTTCGACATACATACATGCTAATTTCCCATTGTGGTTCAGGCAAAAAGTACGACTTCCTATCATTCTAACACATTGATTTCTTCCTTAATTCTTTAATCATTACATTGTTGAATAGGTTGATATCCTGAATGGTTGTAGGTTCATAACGATCCTTTAAGTGTGAGGAACCAACATCTTAGAGATTTATCACTTGGTCCTTTAAGGTGTGTAAAGGAATGGCACACATTCTTTGCTAATGGATACAAATTTCATACCCATGCATGGAGTCAGGGCAAGAAGACAATAAATAGTGGGGTTCATGTTAAAGGGCTAACAGAAGGAGGTCAAGATGATTTCTATGGTGTCATTAAACACATTTATGAGTTGGAATATAATTCAACAACCACAGAAAAGAAAATTGTATTATTTTATTGTGATTGGTTTGATCCATCGAGAGTAGGTACAAGGGTGGATTCAAAGTATGGCATTGTGGATATTCGAGTGGATAAAAGATATGTGTTGTTTGATCCTTTTATAATTGCACATAATGTACAACAAGTGTATTATGTACCATATCCTACATCACGCACGGACAAACGAGGTTGGTGTGTTGCGATAAAAACGAAGCCTAGAGGTCGCATTGATTCGAATGATGTAGAAGCCGATGTGCCGTACCAAGTGGAGGAAATGTTACATGTTCATGACGTCATTGACGTTGAAGAAGTAGTCCGATTACAAGATGTAGACGCTGGTCTTGAAGAAGTGAACCCTAACAATATTTCATCATTTCAAGGGCAGATAGATGAAGATACAACGGAATCAGAAGAATACAATGCAGAGGAACAGAGGGAAGATGACAATGAAGATGAATTTCATAGTTCTAGCACTGAATAGAGTTAGGGTGTGTTCCTCCTTATTTTTGTTGCATTTATAATGTTGTCCACAATCTTAAGTTCTTATGAATGTAAGTCTTAACATTAAACATTTACTGATAGAGTTTTATTGCAAATACCTCAGTTATAAGGGCCAACTGCTGAACATAATCTTCACCATGAAATAAAGGCTCCCTTCTAATTATCTCCATTAAAATACAGAAAACGAAAATATAGTAAAAGAAAATACAGAAAACGAAAATATAGTAAAACCAAAAACAGTAAGTTATAATTTAAGTGAGTGTACGATAACATACACTCGGTAAATTTTGTATTGTAAATTTTGAATGTGTTATGCAGACATTGGTTAGGACCATAGACATGTGATGGTTTATGATTAGTTAATTTCTTTAGCGGCAGACATGCTTCTCAACTCGTAGTAAATTAAGGTACTTGAATTGCAGAGGGAACAAATTCATGTTTCAGTCTTTACATGTGAAAAATATGTGAGACATTTGCTTGTACAATTGACGATAACCAAAGTTTTGCTTAATTAAATTCCTTGTAAAGATAACTAAGTATCTAGAAAGACTCTTATTCATGCTATGATAAATCCAAACTTAGATAAGGCTTGATACAGTAGGTTACGACAAAACCTCAGTTGAATTTAGCACACTTCTACTTCTAAAAAATAAAACGTGCAAAGGCATTACAACAGAGGAAGAAATCGCAATTATGTTGCTACCTCTAGTTGTTTAATTTCTAGTTCAACTTCTTTCATTCAAGTTTAGTTTCTCATGCAAGTTTTCTTCAAGTCAAAGCTGATCAAACCAGTTTAAATATTCACTTAGAGAATGAATCAAAAACTTTGTCTGATATTGATGATTGTGATGTTGATGTGTATATCTGAAACACACTCACTTAAATTATAACTTATTGAAGATACACATCAATATCACGATGAGGAGGAGAAGAATATCAAGAAGATGATGTGGGAAAGAGTTAACCGAGTGTATGTTATGGTACAAAAAACAGTAAACAGTAAAAACCGAAAACAGTAAATTTCAAATATGAAAACAGAATCAACATTACAGCAGCAACATATAGAGAACAAAATTACAGCTAATGATTTAAAGTGCAATAATCAACAACACAGTACAAACAACAGTAGAAATTAAACGGCAGGTAAACAACGACAGAGACTAAATTGCAGCAGAAATTAAAAACAGTAACAAAATTGCAGCAGAAATTAAAGACAGACAACCTACCAAGACGGGTAGAATGATCATCATCTTGAAAAACTGGTTTGAATATTGTATGACCAAGGAAGAGACTTCTCAAGAAAAGCTGCTCAGAAGAAAGTTTCTGTGATGACAATAACTAAAACTTCTCCAGGCTAGTCAAGCAGTAGCATAATTGAGGAACTCAGAAATGGAAATTGAAATTAATGGTTGTCAAGACTAAACAGAAACAGAAAATACCATGACTATTAATCATGATTGGAAGAGAAATTACCAATGTGATATGATATGATTAATGGTGAGAGGAGAATATCGCAGCAGTGATTCATCTGTGGTTAAAGATTGCATCTTTATTTCATATACCAGGCGACTATTGGAAACCAATAGGCCAAAATGAAAAATGAAAGAAAGCAAAGATGAAGACTTCAATCAAGTAAATTGGAAAGGGCACCCAGGAGAAGATCACTGTAAAAAGAATAGTGAAACAATTTCATGTAGATGGAAGAAGATAAGAGTTTTGGCTGGTGTAATTGACAAAAAAAATCATGGAGATCAAACATTGTAAAAGTGTAATTTTATATTTTAGTGACAAAATCAAGTCATAGAAGATGGTACTGCCATAATGCTATGTTGAAATTATAGGGCTTAGGTATGGGTGGAGAAACAAGATAAAGAATATTTGAAAATAATAAAATATTATTGATATGGTGTGAAATGATATTATGACAACACTGACTTAGTCATTCGTTTTACATTGAGATACTTAAATCAAGAAAGTAGCACAAGCCCAAGCACACAAATGCAAAAAGACTACTAACTAATTATAATGAAATGTGGAAAATACTCATAACAGGTTATCTGAGATGCTCTAAAGTGTTCTTAAATGATATTGTGAGCTGTTTTCAACTCTAACAAATACAAACATGATATCACAAAATCAGACACATCATAAGAACAAAAGTATCTGTTAACCAAACTTCACCACACTAAAAAACCTTAAGCCTTGGAAGAAAAATTATTGCACAGTGCATTTTTCATGACAAAATGACAAAAGTAGTTGTACTACATCACCAGAAACATTCGATAAAAACAAGGTCCTACCAAGTGAGACTGAATCATATTAAAAATCTTTTGGCAACACCAGAATATCACAAATATGTTCATCAAGCAACTAACATTGCAAGTGTTCATCTAAATACTCATTTTCTCCCTTCCCCCCCCCCAAGTCTTAACTAACTCCTTTGATTTTAAGTACTCAATGAATGATCCACCTCATACAAGCAAACCCCACATGTGAAATCACACTGTAATCTTAAGAGCTATAAGCATAACACTAGTTAGATAATGACAGGTCTAAAATGAAGATAAGAGGAAGGTTTCAAAAGAACACGTGGCTAATGGATATTGGCATCTGCAAACAGCACCATTCAAACAAATCATCTCCATGCATATCATACCTCATTGGACTGTACTTTCAACCATGCACGTAGTGCAGGGTTCTCTAGCTTCTGGATAAGTACTCCAAGGCAAGGGAAACCTGGGAGTAAAAGTACATTTTCAGACTATCAGTATAGTTGCCATATTTTTCTTATAGTATTATGGTCTGAACTTTATTTTTCTTATAGTTTTATCTTTTAAACTTATCATGATGAATTAAAAAAAGAAAAGTATTCGTAAACTATTCCTTTCCTTCAATTTCTAAATTATATTAAATTTTTGGATATACCAAACACCTTTCATGTGTATAAATGAATCATATAGTCAGATTTTTCAACTACATCTTTGAATCAAAAGAGAGGAAGCTTATAAATAGTTTATTGAACCAACAAAACTACATTTTTCTGTCGATGGTTTCTACAGAATTAATTAACAGTACTTCTTTTGGATGTTGATGAGCTTGATTTAGGTATTGGAAAGTGGACCACTGGACGTTCAAAGACAAGCTAAAGTATCTTGTTTTGGTGTTATATATATGATCTGTTTGTGGGAAAAAGAATAGTGGAAATATGTTGTGTTAGATGTTTGATGGCATTGAGAGGCATAATTATAAGTTATTATTTGATGGCATTGACACTGGATGTAACATGTTATTTGGCAAGAACTTTTCATGGTTCATATCTGTTATTTCCCACATTATCTAGTTATTATTAATGGGTTGTCTACATTGTGCTTATTTACTAATTGATGTGTGAGATATTTTCTTTAAAAGATATACATTCATATGAAATGCAAGTACATCGTATTGTTGTTCATGAAATTATTGAAAATTTGATGCACCCTGTCTTTTGTTGAGGTATGCTAGTAGTGTACTCTGTACCATATTATGCTTTGAAATTTATTATATATGTAAAACCATGATTTGGTTAAATCTGCATTTATCTTTGATTGTACTATTTCTAAATTTTCTTTTCTTCTATTGTATAAAAATATATATTATGTTCAAGAATATGGCATCAGGTCCTTCTGGCCCTCCTATTCCACCTTCAGGAAATTCTAATAAGGGCAAGGGGAAGAAATCTTACGTAGTGAAGTTGATGACACGTTTCAATAATGAAATTGGTTCAACCAGTCAACCAACTACACCTACCTCTACCTCTACTGGTAGATCTGTTCCACCTCCATTAGTTGTTCCTGCCTTCACTCCCACTCCACATCAAGTTCCTACATCTTCACCTACCTCTATTGGTACATCTCTTCCACCTCCAATACAAGTGCCTGGCTTGACACCCACTCCATACCAAGTGCCTCCTTATCTTCAGGCTTCACTCTCTCCCAATGTTGGTTCTAACCCATCAACTCCCACAAATATTGCAGCATCACCTGGTTTAGAGGATGCAGATCCACATTCTAGTTCAGCCGCCAATAACATGGAAGAATGTTCCAATAGTCGTCCAATGATTACACCCATTGGAGGAGGGTAAGAAAAAAAATAACTCAATTAATATATACACAATTCATTGTTGTATTATTGTAATGTTTGAGTTTAATTTTGTTTTAGGTTTTATCCTACAAAAACTGCATCCAAGGCAATCACAGCAACCATCAAGGAACAGCTTGATGAGCCATGGCTAACATGGGGTGCAATCCCTAAGTCAACCAGAGATGTCTTCTTCGAACGTTTTAAGGTAAACACTTTTCATTCCTAATCTTGTTGTTACAAGTCAATAGTTGGTGTCCTGCATTTAATTTATACTTTGAACTTCTTTACTTATTCAAACCTATTATTTCTAATATAACAACAGAGAAAGGTTTCATGGAAGCCTGAGGATGAGGAAAAGGTCAAAAAAAATTATCACACCAAGGCATCTCATAGACTCTCAGAGATTTATAAAAAAGCTAGAACTCTAGGAAAAAGACCTGATTGGCTGGGGGACGATACTTGGAATGCTCTTTTGGAAAAGTGGAACATGCCACTTTATAGACAAAAGTGTGAAACGGCAAAGAAGAATCGGACATCTGAAAAGGGTGGATGTTTGCACACTGGAGGATCTATAAGCGTGCATGAGCATGCTATTCGTTTGGTATATAACTTGTACATTTTTTTCCTTATATTTGTAATCATAAACTTTACAAATATTTATTAACAACTCCTTTTGTTTGCAGTCACAAGAGCTTGGTCGGTCTGTGCATGTTGATGAAATATTTCAGCAGACACATATTCGTCAATCAACGGGAGAATTTGTGGACGAAAGGTCTAGGCGGACCCATGTAAGTTTGTACTAACTCTATCACATTATAAATTTTCGTTTTTTAAACCTCATGTGTAATGATAATATTTATTCATTTAACAGGAACAATTTGTTGCAAAATTTTCTCAAATTAGATCTGAGACTGCATCTGTTGGTGTCTCAACATGATGGACGAACGCGGAGGAGAGATCGATTGAAGTTGCGCGAACACGAACCGGACCTCCTCGAAGCTCTCTCCGACGAGTGAAGACGCAGCGGAATGGAAACGAAGCTCTAAATCGAGAGCTGACTCGAAGGAAAACTGCTAAACTATGAACAGACTCAAGAAAACCCTAAGATCTAAGGTTTAATCGGGAGATAACCTTAGAGACACGAAGGAAACCCTAGAACGGTGAGGAATCACTAAACTGACAGGATTAATCGGTGGAAATGGTGTTTTAAACGGTAAAAAGGAAAGAACGAAGGTTGGAGAGGTGTTTAATCGGACAAAACGCAAAGAAAATGAAGAAATGGTGAAAAGGATGTGGAATCTGTGAAGAGAGAAATGGAATAGAGGCTTACTGTGATGATGATGCGTTTAAGAGGGAGGAACCCTAGCAGATGAGGTTTCTTCGAAGTGGAAAGGTGAGTGATGAGGATGCGCGAGTGGAAAAATGAGAAATGAAGTGGCGTTTCTGTGCGTGAGAGGAAAACATGTGAGAAGTTGACGTGTGCAAGGGAGGTGGCAGTGAAGGAGAGGTCGCGTTGGAGGAGAGAAGCACCGTGAAATTTGGAAAATGGAAGTGAGAGAGGTGCTTGGAAGGTGGCTAGAGGTAGTCTTTGAACTCTCTAGCCTGACTTTCAAGAGAGAATTGTTTCTATTTCAGAAAACTTAATTCTCATTAATCTCAAAAGTGCTAATACAAGAGAGGAGTTGGGTATTTATAGTAACCCATACTCCTTAAGAGCTAAGCTAGAAAAGGTAAAAATACAAAAGGAAAACTATGTCAAGTAGGATTCCATCATGCCCTCCCTCTTAAGAAAAGATTTGTCCTCAAATCTGACAATCGCCTTATGAATAAGCTCCACACAATCTTTGGGAGGATGGCCATCTTGGAGTGGCCTTATTCTTTTAGATCTAGTTTTCTTCCTCCTGGATCAAACACGAATCTGCAATACACATCAAATATATCTTCGGTTAATATCAATCCAAGAAAGAATTTTTCTTTAAAAACAAGAGAATAAGAACTTCTAATACTTTGATTAGTAATCTTTGAAAATTTTAGAAGTCCAAATTCAATTTTATCTTGAGTTAATTGTTTTCTTAAGAATAACTCAAGATTTGAATTTTCATATTTTGAAAATGTTTTCATGACAATTGGTTTGAAAGAGAAGTCAAAAATTGAAAAATAATCAATTATTGGAAAAGAAGTAAAGATTTGGAAACCTTCCCTTTTAGGTTCCACAGTCTTTGAAAGAATAGGATTTGTCATCAGTAACAATTTCTCCTTTTCTTTCTTCTCTTTTTCTTGCCTTTCTTTCTTTTCTTCTTCTTTTCTCTCTTCTCTTCTTAATTCCTCTTTACTTCTCTCTTCTCTTTTCTCTATTTCTTCTCTCTCTCTCTTCTCTTCTTCTTTCCTTTCTTCCTTTTCTTTTCTCTCAATCTCTCTTTCTCTTTTCTTATCCTTGATCTCCTTTAGTCTTGCCCCAAATTCTAATTCTCTACGAAGAAACCCATGATCCTTTAAACTCTCAAGAAATAGTTTTCCATCATCAATGCAATCCCTAATTAATTCTAGGTTTCTTTTAATGCTTGAAGGCACAAACTTTCTTCTCATGCAAGCTTTTAAATCATGCCAATCACGTATGGAAGACTTCCTACCTTTCCTAACATGATATTGTCTTTCATCCCACCACTCACTTGCATTTTCTTCTAACTTAGAGAGATATATGCTAAGGACATAATATTCACTCTCTTCATAAAACCAAGGATTTATTTTATCAATTTCTTTCTCCCAAGCTAGGTATGTTAATGCTCCTATGTCTTTACCAAATGATGGAAGATTCCTAGCTTGTTTAAACATTTCATCAACTTTATCTAACCTAGAAGACCTATATGAACCATAAGAAGACATCTTTGTTTTTAAAAGTTTTCTTAATCTAAAGGGTTCAAAACTTTCACTTAGACAAGTCCCAGGTAAGAGAGGTGAGCTAAAGAGCTGCTTAAGTACCAAGTCTTGCCTTGCCAGAAATGTCTTAGGCTACTAACTAATTACCCCTTAAACTAAAATCAGCTTTAGAAACAAAGTACACAACTCAAACAATTAAGCACAAATAAAAGACTAGACTCTCGGACTCTAATGTGAAAAGGCTTAGAGTTTAATCCCTTTTAGCCTAATCAACCCTAAACGTGAACACAAAACAAATCAATATTAAAGTCTACTCCTATGGTGAAGCTTGTAGCTTTGGCTAACAAGACACATTCACCTGTCTAGCTATGCTAAAAATAAAAGCAAATAAAGTTGCCAAGAGTTTGAAAGAGCACCAAAGACTCTTCCAAAGAACTTGGACTTTATAAAAGGCCCTTTTACACAACAAAAATGAAACTAACAGTAGGCTAACACAAGCCTATTACAAACAAATTAAAGGAAAGCTGACACAAAAAACCTATTACACATAAAAATGAAGAAAACAATTTACAAAAAGATTCAAACAGCTGCCACGGTCTGGTCTGGGTCAGCTACAATCCACTTTTAATGTCAAATCTTTGTGCCAAAAAAATGTACACTCCTCCTGTTGCTGGTTCGGCCAACTTTGGCCCCTTTTCTAGTTTCTGGTTTATCCTATAATCACAAATGCACAAACTGCTGTGAGTATTCACTTAGTTAAAACAGATTGCAAAAGAATATACAGGGCAGTAAGAACTTCCCTTTCTCATGGCTGCACAATCTTTCTAAACTTTCAATTAAAATTCTGCGGCTGCTCAATTAAAATTGTACATAAATTGAATTCCAATGAAAGCAAATCTGCACAGATAATTCACACTAAATCAGCAGATCATGCAATCCAACAATGAACAATTTAAGTCCAAAACAGTTTAAACAGTCAGAAGCAATTAAACTAAATAATTCCCTTTAGTTCAAAGCTTCGACATTAAGTGCTTAGGTTGCTATTTTCTCAGTAAATTTCTGCTCAAGCTAAACTCTCAAGTATCAGCTCTGCACACATTAAAATCAAACCAGATTCCAATTCAGCAAATCACAACATCCAACAAATTGCAAGCTATAACACAAACAGTTTAAACAAATAGAAGCAATATAGCTAAGCAACTTCCCTGATTAATGCTATTTCTAGTTGTTGTTTTTATTGGACTTTGTTGTATTTTCTTCCTTGTGCTCAACTAATCAGCAGATTCATTCTTCACTTTCTCCCTGCACTGATTCGGTTTAGATCTGCTCACAGAAATTACACCAACTCCAGCAAAATACACAAGGACATGGATATTAAACCAGATGCAATGGGTGTAATTCAAAGCTGAACTAAACTGATTTAAACAACCAGTCAATTCTAATTTAAATTTTGATCAATCCAATGGGTAAAAAGAATTATATGCTTAGTTCAACCACAACGTCAGAATTGGAAATTAAGTGCTTTAGTCACTTCTTCAAATGGAATGATGCTTTGGCAGTTAAAACAAGTTCATGCACAAGCCTAATTACTCCAAGCAAATTAATTCATGCATAAATCAGTTCATGAACAACTAACTAGGTGGCATGCAAGGTATTCAATCAATCAATCTGAACAAAACTGAAATCTGCATGTGATTAATACCAGGAAAATATTTTCTATATGCATTTGGAAAAAATTGATCTCAACAACGAAAGAATGATGGTGCTAATAAGTATTCAACAGATTTCAACAATTGTAAGCAAACCATGAAATCAGTAATCACATTCAGACATATAATATGTCAATGATTTCAGCAAGCAGTTTATAATCCAAAATGAATGCAATGTCAGTTTAAGCAAACCACAACTGATCCAATCTAATTGATCCAATTTCTTTTCCTGCACAATGAACAATCACAAAACAGTTAGATTAACAATGAATTCTCTATTTCAAAGTGCCAAGGAATTAGGCCAAATCAGCCTTACAAAACTCACAACACTCAGGCTTCTTTTTAAAAGCTTAAAGCACTCAAAATGGAAAGGTTTGGAAGGGAGATTCTCCCTTGGCAGTACACAGCTGGAGAGTATTCCAGACCACCACCACCTAAAATGCTACCAAGCACACAAACCTCCTTTCAAATTCCAGAGATCCAGAGTGTACAAACTTTTCAATTTTAGACAAGGCTATGCTAAGGCAAAGTAATGGACAAAACAGGACAGCCACCAACAATGTAAGCACCAGATAATGAAACTAACAGCACAACAGAGAACTGACTCAAGATCAACTCTAGATCAGATTATGAAAGCAACAAAAGCTCAATTATGAACAGCAGATCAGAGTTCACACGACACTGAGACAAAACCAAGACAGCCAACAATTGACAAACAAGAAACAAGGCTAGTTAATAAAGGTACGCACAGCAAAATAGAGCCTAAGGAATAGAACTAGAAACAGATTAAAAACACAAGAAAATCACAGCAAGTTGAATCATACATGACCAAACAGATTTGCAACTGAAATAGAATAATGCATTGCCAATTACTCTAAAATGTTCACTCCAATCCAATTATATGATGAACTAGAAAAAGGAGAGAAACATTAAGAGTGAAACTGTGTTGTGAATTGCACTTGCCACTTGACTCTTTATGTGGTTCAATCAATACTTCTTTTCTAATTGCTTTTTCTTTTTTCAAATCACAAGAAACTCATGCTTTTATACTTTCACTTTCTTTTGCTACAATTCACAACATATAATTTGACTCTATTTCAATTCAACTTCACAAGATATGAGTCATGATAGAAACAAATGATTCAACTCAAAAAAAATTATCCAAAGGAAAACAAGAGGCTAATCACTCTCAGCCACAGTTATATTTTCAAATACCACTGGTTTAGGCTTCCTTGAGTGACCAAAAATTTATTCTCAATTGCAGAATTGATAACAAAGTGAAAACAGTAAATGCACATTATGGATCACAAACTCAGAAGTTCAAACTAAGTTCAATCACTGTTGTAAACAGTTTTAATGCAATTCTGCAGATTCATATACCTCAATAGATGCCAATGAAACGAAGACAATACTGGAAAAATATTTGAATCAGAACTTGGCAAAGAATTTAAAACCAAGTATGAATGACTCACAGACTCTGCAAAGAAAAACCAGTTCGGTGTAGCTGGCCAAATAACAAATCTGCTAATTAATCAATGTGCAACTGAGCTAGGCTGAACCTTTCATTGCTCACTTGGTATGCACTTGTTACTGATTAGGCAGAAACCAAGCAAAGCTATCATTAAACAGATTCAAGAACATGAGATCCATTATCTCCTTCACTGAAATCTGTCACCAAGCTCATTTATCCAAATATCATAGCTTATTTAAGGTGAACAGAACTTACTCAGTGCAAGCAACACAAATAAATCACAAAACACAAGCATCAACTAGTTAAACTCGAATTAAATTGACAATTAAAACAAAGCAACATGACATAGACAAAACAGAAATGGATTTAGAAATTAAAATACGCAAACAAAGAAGATTCACCGAATTAAAATGAACTAAGACTCAAAGCACAGACAAGCACAAAATCAGAAAATGAGTTCAACATCAAACCAGAAAACACCTGGAATTGATTCAATGAAGACACAACCAGATCACAAGACAGTAATAGAAAATGATGAACAAATCAGAAATTGAACGAAACAAAACGCAAAAAAAACAAAAAGAGATGAAACTATCAGACGATGACATGAAACAGAACGCGAATCAAATGAACAAAATATGAATCGGCCAAGACCGAATCGAAACAACTCAACTCGGACTCAAGCGAAAACAACGGAAAAACAGAGAACGCGAGACAACTTACCTCTGAAGCGTGCTCGAACCTGAGCTCTGATACCACTTGATGGACGAACGCGGAGGAGAGATCGATTGAAGTTGCGCGAACACGAACCGGACCTCCTCGAAGCTCTCTCCGACGAGTGAAGACGCAGCGGAATGGAAACGAAGCTCTAAATCGAGAGCTGACTCGAAGGAAAACTGCTAAACTATGAACAGACTCAAGAAAACCCTAAGATCTAAGGTTTAATCGGGAGATAACCTTAGAGACACGAAGGAAACCCTAGAACGGTGAGGAATCACTAAACTGACAGGATTAATCGGTGGAAATGGTGTTTTAAACGGTAAAAAGGAAAGAACGAAGGTTGGAGAGGTGTTTAATCGGACAAAACGCAAAGAAAATGAAGAAATGGTGAAAAGGATGTGGAATCTGTGAAGAGAGAAATGGAATAGAGGCTTACTGTGATGATGATGCGTTTAAGAGGGAGGAACCCTAGCAGATGAGGTTTCTTCGAAGTGGAAAGGTGAGTGATGAGGATGCGCGAGTGGAAAAAATGAGAAATGAAGTGGCGTTTCTGTGCGTGAGAGGAAAACATGTGAGAAGTTGACGTGTGCAAGGGAGGTGGCAGTGAAGGAGAGGTCGCGTTGGAGGAGAGAAGCACCGTGAAATTTGGAAAATGGAAGTGAGAGAGGTGCTTGGAAGGTGGCTAGAGGTAGTCTTTGAACTCTCTAGCCTGACTTTCAAGAGAGAATTGTTTCTATTTCAGAAAACTTAATTCTCATTAATCTCAAAAGTGCTAATACAAGAGAGGAGTTGGGTATTTATAGTAACCCATACTCCTTAAGAGCTAAGCTAGAAAAGGTAAAAATACAAAAGGAAAACTATGTCAAGTAGGATTCCATCACAACATCTTCTCCTCTAGACCCTGCGGAGGAGGAAAGATTGAGAAACAGGTGTTGGTTAGAGGCTGCTGGTGGAAAATACAAGGGACGCGTATACGGCATTGGAAATGTCACTTCCCAAGATGACTGTGTTGATAGTTACATCCAACAGACACAGGCATCTTCTACTGCTCAACCTCAAAATTCAGAAGAAATTCTTAACCTGAAATCGCAGTTACAACAATATGGTCAGCAGCTTCAAAAGTTTGAAGGCTTTATTGGCGTCCTCCTGCCATTCCTTCTGCCTTCAGCAGCCGCGGCTGCACAACAATTTTTAAACCTTCAAAATCCTCAAGTTCAAAATGACGTACCCAATACAGTCCAACCAGAACAGCAACCTCCAGAACAGCAACCACCACACCAGCAACCACCACATGAACAACCAGAAGATGGAAATGATGATTATATGCATTATTAGGAATTTTATAGAACTTATTTCCATTACTGTTGAACTTATTTAGAACCACAACTACAATCTGTTTATGAACTCCAAATGTTGTAGTTATATTTACATTATACAATATTTATGTATTCATATACAATGTTTTCTTTGTGGATAAGTGTATTTGAAAATCTTATTAAATTTATATGTCAATGTGCAATGTATAATGTCCAGGTTTGCTTGTAACAATGCTGAATGTTCACTACAATGTCCAGGTCTGCTTGTATACTGTGCATGGAGAACTGTTATATACAGAGAATTTATTTAGCTCTCGTTAAACCATTATATACGGATATATCCGTATATAATTTCCGTATATAAGTTATATACGGATAGTTCCGTATATAAGTTATATACGGAAATATTCGTATATAACTTATATACGGAAATTATAAACGGATTTTTCCGTATATAAGTTATATACGGATATTTCTGTATATACGTTATATACGGAACAATCCGTATATAACTTATATACAGAAATTATATACAGATTTTTCCGTATATAAGTTATATACGGATTTTTCCATATATAACGTATATACGGAAATATTCGTATATAACTTATATACGGAAAAATCCGTATATAATTTCCGTATATAAGTTAAATACGGATTTTTCCGTATGTAAACTTAGCTACGATGGTATTATATACGGATTTTTGTCCGTATGTAATCCGTATATAAACACAGAATATATACGGATTTTGGGTCTTATATACGGATTTTTGCTGTATGTAATACAGTTTTTTCTTGTAGTGTCACCTACAAAGGATGATATTCATTGTGTTCTAAGCACTGGACTGATACATTTGCTCCCTAAGTTTCATGGTTTTGCAGGAGAATGCCCACATAGACATTTAGAGGAGTTCCACATCATTTGTTCTTCAATGAAGCCTCCACATGTCCTAGCACTATACTGCATTCTTTTATGCAATCAAATTTGATGGGCCGCGACAGCCCGCATCAATATGCATTACACTTCTCTTGGAGTACGGGTTACTATAAATACCCGTCTCCATCATTGTATCATTCACTTTTGAGCATAATGAATTGTGATTTCTGTAGAGAAAATTCAAACACAATTCTCTCTTGAAAGTCAAGCTAGAGAGTCCAAAGTGAACCGCCTCTAGCCACCTTCCAAGCACATTCATCATCCTATCATTTCTCTAATATTCCATTGTGCTTTCTCTCTCATCCTCCACGCTGACTCTCCACTGCCACATCTTGCACGCGTCAGCTCCTCATTACGTCTCCATTCCAACGCATCAACCACGTCTTTAGATCGCATCTCGTGCATTCTTCCCTCGTGCATCCATCCACGTCTCAGAACATCTCATTCTCGCTCTCGAGAACTCCTCGTCTCCAACCCTCATCCAACCATAGATATGCCTTTTTTCCTCCATTTTCATCGTTTGTAAGTCACTTCCCACCTATTAAACCTCTTCCCCTTTGTTCATTCCCTCGTTCCACCGATTAATCGGTCAAAATAGTGTTCTTCGTTCTCCTAGGGTTTCTCACCGAACAAACCATCTTCATCCTCCATACCTTCCACTTTCACCGATTAAACCCTAGATCCTAGGTTTTCCATGTGTTCGCTCTCAGTTTCTCCTTCTATCTCGCATTTCCTTTCCATTCCGCTGCGTCTTCACTCGTCGGAGAAGCTTTGAGGATCCAGATCGCCCTCCTGCTGCCTCCGTCAGTCTCAACTCCTCAAGCTGCTTCCATCATTTGGTATTCAGAGCTCAGGTTCGAGCATGCTTTAGAGGTAAGTTGTCTCGCGTTATCTTTCTTCAATTGTGTTTTTCAATTTTTTCGCGTTGTTCATCGCTTTTCCTTCACTTTCTTGCTTTGATTCAGTCTCTTCTTGATCTGTTTGTTGTTGTGTGTTTAGGTTTCAATATTATGTTGAGTCGTTCTGAGCCTTAAGTCAGTGTTTTGATCATTTTGATTCAGTGCAAGTCTTTGTTTGAGTTTTAATTTCTAAATCCATTTCTGTTTTTTCTATGTCATGTTGCTTTGTTTTAATTGTCAATTAAATCTGAGTTTAACTGTGATTCAATTGGGTTTTTTGCTTTGAGTAAGATCATTTCATCATCAAAAGTGGTGACATTCAATTGAATGAGCTTGATGACAGACTTCGACAGCAGTTTTAATGTCATTTTATTTTTCTGAAATTCTGTGAGTTGAAAGTTGAATCTGCTTATGGATAGCAAATGCACACCAATTAAGATTATGGGTGCAAGATGCTTACAGCAGTATCAGTCTCTCTTTTGGCCAACTACACCGAACTGGTTTTCTTTGCAGAGTTTGTGAGTCATTCATACTTGGTTTTAAATTCTTTTCCAAGTTCTGATTCAAATTTTTCCTGTATTGTCTTTGTTTCGTTGGCATCTATTGAGGTCTATGAATCTGCAGAATTGCATTAAAACTGTTTACAACAGTGATTGAACTTAGTTTGAACTTCTGATTTTGTGATCCATAGTGTGCATTCATTGTTTTCACTTTGCTATTAATTCTGCAATTGAGAATAAATTTTTGGTCACTTAAGGAAGCCTAAACCAGTGGTATTTGAAACTATAATTGTGCCTGAGAGTGATTAACCTCTTGTTTTCCTTTGGATTTTTTTTTTCTTTGAGTTGAACCATGTTCACTTTCCTTTGGCAACAATCTGATTAATTTGGAAAAACTGAGTAGGTGATCTGTTGTGAACTATAACTAAAAATAGCAAGTTCTAAAGTGTTATCCAACTCAAATTTGGCTATCAAATTGTGATAAAAAAAAAAGAGCAAAGAGAACTGGTGCAATTCACAATATTGTTCATTGTTTCAATAAACTATCTCTGCCAAAATCAAATCAGATATAACTTTCTTCAATCATAACTAGTTCAACTTAAGTCCTTTTTTTTATTGCTTTAATAATTTGTTCTAGTTCTATTCATTACGATCCTATTTGAGTGTCTTCTGTTTTAAATAGCCTTATTTCTTGTTTGTCATTATTGGTTGTTTTGGTTTTGTCTCAGTGCACGTGTAAAATCTGATCTGCTATTCATAATTGAGCTTTTGTTGCTTTTATTAATCTGGTCTAGAGTTGATCTTGGGTCAGTTTCATTATTTGGTGCTTACATTGTTGGTGGTTGTCCTGTATTGTCCATTACTTTGCTTAGCCTAGACTTTGCTGAAATGAGAAGCTTTTATACTTTTGTTTCTGGAATTTGAAAGAAGGTTTGTGTGCTTGGTAGCATCTTAGGTGGTGGTGGTCTGAAAGACTCTCCAACTTTGTACTTCCAAGGGAGAATCTCCCTTCCAAACCTTTCCATTTTTTTAGTGCTTTAAGCTTCCAGAAAGGTCTTGAGTGTTGTGAGTTTTGTGAGGCTAACTTAGCCCAATTCCTTGGAATATTTGTATGAGAGAATCAGTTTTTACATAACTGTGTTTTAACTATTTACTTCTGCAGAATCAATAATTTGTTTGGGATTCTTTTAAATAGTTGCAACAGGTTGGAAGTTGGGTCTTGAATCTGATGAAGATTGAGTACATTGGCCTATGAGTGCATATCAGAATTTCAATGTGATGATTTAAGAGCTTAAACAACTGAGATTTATTTGTGCAGATTTCCATTCTGTTTAAATTCATTGTTTAATCTTAGTTGAATTTTTTGCATTACATCATATCACCTTTTGTCCATTTGCTTGATCAGGTTTTGATTAGTCTGGATGGTTGTTTAATTAGTTTGTTTCAGCTTTGACTTACACTTATTTGCATCTGGTTTAATATCCATTTCCATTTGTACCTTGCTAAAAATTGGTGTGAAATTTTAGTGTGCAGAGCTGATCTATTTGGGAGTTTAGTTGGAATTACACAGCTAAAAGCAGTCTTGTAAATATGGAAGTTGCTTAGCTTACCTAATTCTAGTTTGCTTAGCTATTTCGGAATTTCATTTTACATTGCTTTGCATTGTGTACTCTACTGAACTAGTTGTGAATTTTCTGTGTAGTTTGTGGAAAAACCATACTGATTGTACGGTAGCAGATTGTAAATTGTGAGCTGAATTTGTTAGACAAGTAGCATTTACATCTTGTTGTGCATTTTTGAACTAAAGGGCCATTCTTCTACCTTAAACTATTTCTGTTTTGATTGAACTACTCTTGTTATAATTTAATTATTTGCAATAAGTGAATTGTTGATTTAGTTGGAATTGTTTGTACAGTATTGGTTGAGACTATTAAATGAGCAGTAGTAGAATCTCAGTGGAAAGCTTGGAAAGCTTGTGCAGCCATGAGAATGGGAAGTTCTTACTGCCCTATATCCTCTTTTGCAATATGTTTTAACTAAGTGAATACTGATAGCAGTTTTGTGCATGTGTGATTATAGGATTGGCCAGAAGCTAGAATGACCCAAGTTATCTAGCAACAACAAATTCAAGCAACAAAATTGAGCACATGAATTTTCCTACAAAAGTGGACCAGGACTATAACAGCCCAAATTTTCATTTGATTTTCTTTTGTCAATTTGATTTGTAATGGTTTTGTGCTAGCCCACTGTTAGCTTTAGATTTGTTTTGTAAAAGGCCTTTAAAAAGTCCAAGTATTTGGAAGAGAGTCCTTGGTGCTCTTTCAAACTCTTGGCAACTTTACTTGCTTTAATTTTAGCATAGCTAGACAGGTGAGTGTGTCTTGTTAACCAAAACTACAAGCCTCACCATAGGAGTAGAATTTTCTATTGATTGATGCTATTTGTGTTCACATTTTAGGGGTGACTTAGTGATGAGAGGGTCGCACCTCACACAAAAGTTGATTGCATAAAAGAATGCAGTATAGTGCTAGGAAGTGACTCCTAGGTCGTCTCTCAAGGACCAAATGTGGTTCAAGTAATAGGTCAAACACATAGTGGGGGGTTTTGAAAGTGTTTTTGTGATTGCGGATGAACTTGAATAAAACACGAATGCAAACATAAATGTAAAAAAAATGATTTCAAATACAAAATTAAATCATTAGTCACTTAAGCTAACATTACAACTAAATTAGAGAAAACTTGTATGACTCTCTTGAATTAAAATTGCTAAATTGGAAATGCATCTTCCATTAATCAACGGCAATGCGTAGAAGCATAATGCAGCGAGAAGAATTAAATTACGAATTCCTTGAACAACTTGAACACAATAAATAAAGAGAAAATGCATCTTGGGGCTGGAATAAAAGAGACTACAGTTTCATCTTGCATGGACCAAAATAAATACACCTAAATCTAATGGATCTACCATTCCATCACCGAAACATAACTAAGCAAAATACTTGAACAATAAACAAAATCATAAGATGGAAAACCAAAGTCATTTCAGCTGAAAAAGAAAGAGAAAATATAAGCATGCAATGATATTAAATGAATCATTTTAAGCTAAAATAGAAATGCACAAAAACACCTTGCGGCTGGTGTATAAAAGTGTGAAACAATTGAAGGTATTGTGAAAAATTCATGAGCAGCAGGAATCAATTTTAATGCACGGTGGACAAAACTCATAGCAAATAGAAAATGAAAGGTTTAGCTAAAGAAAATAAAAATCATCACGGCACAAGTACTAAGAAAAGTGTGAGTTCACAATTGGAATATAAAATTGGTATCTAACAATTGCATGATTCACATCACCCGCCCAGTAGTGACAGCACACCACCTTCTTCGTGCCATCTTGAATCATCGTGTTTTCCTTTCTAGCTAAGTGACGTGACAACTTGCTCCTTGCTTATTCCATCCAGCCAGCCGTGAATCACCCTATGTTCCCACTACCTACTCAATCACCGTGCTTTAACTAAAATAAAGAAAATGCATTGCTTGTGGATCTTAAAGAAAGAAAATGTGAATCTCCATGCTTCTAGGACGTGACAGAGGTGCCTCTTCTAAAAGAGATTGGAAGTGCTTCCAACTTAGAACGTGGCAGTTGTATGCTTCTCACTTGAAAATGAAATCAGCCCTTCCATGTGCCATCAATCAACGCTTCCATTCTATGCTGGACGTGTTGCTCTCCCCCAAATTTCATCACCGTTCATTCTTTTAAAAGAAAGAAAATCCCAATAATGTTGAACCGCTTCTACCAAGCTAGACGTGTTCAACAGCTTGCTTCTCTCCAGCAAAGAAAATAAAATTCCAATCACCAGCCAAGATAAAAATGATTCACCGAGTGGACCTCACAGCTCCTGGAATCAGTGCATCTTCTTCCAAAATAAAAGTCACCGTGCAGTCCAATTTACTCGACCGAAGCTTCAATTGCAGCTTCCTCTTTTCTCCTCTCAGTGTTTCTCCCTTCCTCAGCTGAGACCGTGTCATTGATGGATTAAAACATTCAATCAACAGTGCAGAAAATCAAATGAAAAGGCAATGAGAATTCAACCAAAAAGGAATAAACATCAGCTCTTTCTTCATCTCATTGAAAATAGTGTTAAAAGCCAAAAACTAAGAAAAAGAAAAACGAGTGTGGCGGCTACTGGAACCTCTCAAAGCTACATTTTTTTTTCTCCAATATCCCTCCTCTCTACTTCTCGGCTTCACTCCTCTCTACTTCTCGGCTTCAGCCTCTCTAGTTCTTACCTTTCCCCTCCTGTTCAAAACCCGAGAGACAAAACAAAGAAGTGTGGCCAAAGCAAAGTGGCGGCTGGTTCCAGCTCTCAAGGCCGTGGGTCCTCTTTTTTTAAGGGTAGGGTCCACCCAACAAAAATTAAAAAATCTAACCTAAAAGGCAATGTCCTACAAATGGGTCTTTTTACAAAATTGCCCCTAAAAGGGTCCAAAACACCTAATTCTAATTAAAGGCTTCTAGAAAACAAAATTACAACTTTAATTAGAATCTAAATGACTAAATGTTGAGCCCTTGAGTGTGTCACGCCATATCCCAATGCACCAGATGATGTTTCCACAACTTCCCTGCAACCAGAAATGCACTTAATCAGCTCAGAAAATCCAAATTAGCACAATTACGAATTTCCGACCAAATTAAGCAAAATTCGGAAAACGGGGAAATAACAGACAATTAAACACAATTCCCTTGTTTATTTAAGTGCAATAAACTAAATACAATTCAAGAAATAACAACTCATCACTTAGGCTCAAAGGGATTAAACTCTAAGCCTTGTCACATTAGAGGCTGAGAAGTCTAGTCTTTTAGTGTTTAAATGTTTGTGAGTTGTGTCCTTTGATTTTAAAGGTGATTTTAGTTTAAAGGGTAACTCGTAGTAACTTAAGACATTTTTGGCAAGGTAAGACTTGGTACTTAAGCAGTCTTCATGATTCACCTCTCTTACCTGGGATTTGTCTAAGTGTGAATCTTGTATACCTTTACACTAGATAAAGCTTTTAAAAACAAAGATGTCTTGTTATTCTTATAGGTCATCTAGGATTTCTAATCAGCCCATTAGTTTTAAAGAATTTAAAAGAAAACTTGGTGATGCGAGAAGAAGAACATGTTCATTTTATGAATTTGATAGGATTGAGGATGATTTGTATAAACAAGCTAAGGCAAATATTTCATTCTTTGGTGAGGATATTGGTGCATTAACATACCTAGCTTGGGAAAGGGAAATTAATGACATGCAACTATTCATTGTTAGAAGAAGTAAATCTGAAACCTATTTCTATTCTAGAGACAGTGAATCATATGTTCTTAGTATCTACACTTCTAGTTTTCAAAAACATGTAAGAGAGTGGTGGGATGATGACAAATTTATGAACACCGAAACACGGCGCCAAAAACTTGTTTAACCCTCGGCAAGTGTGACCGAATCGTATCAAGTAATAAACTCGGTAAGACCAAGTATCGTTCTCCCAAAGGACTCACGGTCTAGTTAGTTATATGATTTGTTGATTATTTAAGACTTGTGAACAAATTCTTGAGGTTTCAAATGCAAAAGACAATAAGTAAACATGTATGCATGAGTTTTGATCAATGGAAAATAAGAACACAAACACTTTGAACGAATTAGATGGATGAGTATGTTGTTGGGGTAATCAATTTCATCTTATCTACTCTCACATACTTTAGGAATTCATCATTCTTTTCATCAATGTTAATGCCACTCTCTAAATCACCTTGCAAGAAGGCCTATCCTTAATTATGAGTTCATACAATTCCTAGCATCCCTAATAATTAATTCTGAAGCAAAAAAGCTTAAAGGCAACCAACCCTCATATTCCTATGTTTAGGCAATATGCTATTGGGAGAATTTCCCCGGATCTAGATTTCCCCGTATGTTCCCATATCGACAAAATCAATAATCATGACATCGAATGAGTTAAACAATGCATGCTTTGAGCAAAGAGGAAAAACCCTAACTAATGATGAAAGAATGCATGTATCAAAAATATGATGTTTAAACACAAAATTCCATATATGAGAGCTTCAAAAGATTACATTGATTCCCCAACAACAATACAAAGTTTAGTTCACCATATTCATGGTGAAGCTAGATGAATAATAATGAAAGAATGAAAGATAGAACCCTAGAAAGAGAAGTAGGTAGCCTTAGCATCCAAGATCTTCCTCCAAGGGGGGGAAAAGTCAGTGTTTGCTTCGTACTCTACCAAAGATACAAACCCTAGGACGTCCTAAAGCTTATATACTATTCTAAAAATTACAGAAAATTAGGCCCAAGTCCAAAATAGTGTCGCTCAACGGTAAGTGCGTGAATTGATTCTTAACCTCAACGGCCTTTTCACCCCTCAACGGATCCAACGTGTGTTCCTGAGTGCCACTCAGCGGTAAATTGGCGTTGAGCGGTACTTGCGACTTCTCTTCTTTTGCACTTTTTGAGTTCTTTTCTGATTCCATCTTTATCCTTCTTCACTTCTTTCACCAAATTCATCTTAAAACCTACATAAAACACTGAACTCAAGCATAAACTTGTCCAGCTCTCTTATTTCTAAAAATATGAACAAAAGCATGATTTCAAGCTAGTTTCTAAGTGTTAAAGGTTGCTTTTAGTATCAATTTTAAGGATGAAAATAATAGTTTTTCAACTGTTATCATGGGATGAAAGACAATATCATGTTAGGATAGGAAGAAAGTCCCTCATTTGTGATTGGAATGAATTAAAGTCTTGCATGAGAAGAAAGTTTGTGCCTCTTTCAATCCAAAGAAACCTAGAACTAATGAGAGATAGTAATTAAAATGGGAAAATATTTCTTGAGAGATTAAATGATTATGGTTTCTTTCATAGAGAAATAGAATTTGGGGCAAAACTTCAAGAGTTAAGGGATAAGAAAGGGGAAAGAGATACTAAACGAAGAGAGCAAGAAAGAAAAGAGGAAGAAGAGAGAAAGAGAAGAAGAGCGAAGAAAAGAAGAAGAGAGACGAGAAGGAAGAGAAGTGGAAAAGAGAAGAGAAGAAGAAATGAAGCATTAAGAAAATAGAGAAAAAGAGGAATTGCTACTGATAGCAAATTCCCCTCCAAAAATCATAGGACATATAAGGGAAGGTTTCCAATTCTTTACATCTTTTTCTATAATTGTTGGGTCTTCAAATTTTAATTTCTCTTTCAAAGCAATTGCCATTTCATATTATATGCAAAACTTTTCAACAAATGGAAATCTTGAGTTATTGTTACCTTTATGGAGACAAATAACTCAAGACAAAAACAAAATAACTTTTCCCCTTGGACTTCTACACATGCTTCAAACGTCAAAACAAACTCTAGGAAGTCCTTATTATACAGTTCTTATTTTAGAAAAATTTTATATTGGATTGATATTAATTGCAAATATATTTCATGTGTATTTCAGATTTATATTTGATCTAGGAGGAGGAAATGTAGATCTCAAGGAATAAGGCCATTGCAAGATGGCTCTACTCCAGCTATAGAGCGTATTCATAAGGCAACTACCAAGATTTGAGGACAAATCTTTTCTTAAGAGGGAGGGAATAATGGCATACTGCCTCATGAAATTACCTCATTGTTCTCTTGTATTTTGTTAAATTTTATTGTATATGCATTACACTTCTCTTGGAGTACAGGTTACTATAAATACTCGTCTCCATCATTGTATCATTCACTTTTGAGCATAATGAATTGTGATTTCTGTACAGAAAATCCAGACACAATTCTCTCTTGAAAGTCAAGCTAGAGAGTGAAAGTGAACCGCCTCTAGCCACCTTTCAAGCACATTCATCATTCTATCATTTCTCCAACATTCCATTGTGCTTTCTCTCTCATCCTCCACGCTGACTCTCCACTGCCACATCTTGCACGCGTCAGCTCCTCATTACGTCTCCATTCCAACGCATCAGCCACGTCTTCAGATTGCATCTCGTTCATTCTTCCCTCGCGCATCCATCCACATCTCAGAACATCTCATTCTCGCTCTCGAGAGCTCCTAGTCTCCAACCGTCCTTCAACCATAGATCTGCCTTTTTTTCTCCATGTTCACCATTTGTAAGTCACTTCCCACCGATTAAACCTCTTCCCCTCCATTCATTCCCTCGTTCCACCGATTAATCGGTCAAAATAGTGTTCTTCGTTCTCCTAGGGTTTCTCACCGAACAAACCATCTTCATCCTCCATACCTTCCACTTTCACCGATTAAACCTTAGATCCTTGGTTTTCCATGTGTTCGCTCTCAGTTTCTCCATCTGTCTCGCATTTCGTTTCCATTCTGTTGTGTC
The DNA here is from genome assembly GCA_034642375.1 of Vigna nakashimae. Lineage (NCBI taxonomy): Eukaryota > Viridiplantae > Streptophyta > Magnoliopsida > Fabales > Fabaceae > Vigna > Vigna nakashimae. Next base: position 30,210,358 of record CM067765.1, read on the forward strand.
TTCACTTGTCGGAGAAGCTCTGAGGATTCAGATCGCGCTCCTGCTGCCTCCGTCGGTCTCAACTCCTCAGGGTGCTTCCATCATTTGCAAAATATGGGATTTCAAACCTTGAGTTAATGTTACCTTTGTGTAAACAAGTAACTCAAGATAAAAATCCAATAACTTGGGACTATGGAATTTTCCATTTTTCCAAGCCTAAATTTATGAAAATCTTTTTCAAAAATACAAGACTTTTCTTTTGTCTTCTTATCTTTGTTTACATCTTCTTCATCATACTCATTTTTGCAATCTTTTGTAGATATATTTTTGATCCCGGAGGAACCTAAAAACCAAAGTTGTGCTTCTTTCTTTCTTCCTGATTTGAGGACAAATCGTTTTTAAAGAAGGAGGGAATGATGGCAACCCCTTTAGGGACTTCCCATCCAAAGAAGTATCAACTTTACTTTAAGACCAAGAAAGGGAAGTTGAATAAAGGACTTAATCTTTTCTTTCTAAGTCTTAGAATGTTCTCTTTAACTAAATACATTTACCTTGTTTTGTAGGTCACTAATAAGAGTGGAAAACCATAGTCAATCAACCAAAGAAGCTTGGTGAACTAAGGGAAGCAAAGGAGGTAAAGAAAGGAAGAAAGGAAGTGCTTTTTGGATTGGAAAAGCAAAACTGATATACAACATATGGCCAACCAAGCAAACCAGCGTTTCCACTTTCTTTTAAAGCATGTTTTCAATGTTTACCGTATGGAACATGTGGCCAACTGTATAGCTTTGCCTGCATACTTCTTATAGAGCTTCATGTACATTGTTAATATGTCCAGTAGCTTGCTAGGCACGTTTCTCTTCATCTATAAAAGAGAAGCCAAATCCTTTGTAATGGTAACTTGAATTGTATAAAGAAATGTTGCTAAATTGTCCAGCCAATTCTCACTTTCAAGTTCGCTGACTTGTGCCTTCTTAGCACACTTATCCTCTAGCTTCCTTCCCCCTTGGAAGGTCGTCTGAGATAGAACCTTTGCCTACACACTCCAAAATCGCACCAGACAATTCATCAAACACCTTCCGTGCGCCTCCAACTACATCTGCGTTTTCCAATTCCGCTGCTACCTGATGGACAAATTTATGAGCACCAAAATATGATGTCACAAACTTGTTTCACAATCGGCAAGTATGACCGAATCGTTCAAGTAATAAACTTGGTAAGACCAAGTATCGTTCTTCCCAAAGGACTCACGGCCTAGTTTAGTTATGTGATTTGTTGATTAGCTAGGACTTACAAACGAAATATTTAGATTTTAATATGCAAAGACGAAAATAAACATGTATGCATGAATTTTGATCAATGGCAAAGACAAAAGATAAACACTTTCAATGAATTATATGAATGAATATGTTATTGGGGGTCAATTTCATCTCATCCACTCTCATATATTTTAGGAATTCAACATTCAAATCATCATTGTTAATGCCACTCTCTAATGTACCATTCTAGATGGCTTCTCCCTAATCACGAGTTCATACAATTCCTAGCATTCCTAATGATTAGTTCATGAGTGCAGGAGCTTAACGACAACCAATATAATATTGTCAGTATAATATTGGGAGAAATTCCCCGGATCTAGACTTCCCCGTACGTGTCCGTATCGACAAAACCAATAATCATGCATGGAATGAGTTAAACTATGCAAGCATTGAGCAAAGAGCAAAAACCCTAACTAATGATGAAAGAAAGCATAAGTCTTAATTAAAAGATGTAAGCAACATATTCCATATATGAGAGCTTCAAGAGATTACATTGATTCCCCAACAAACATACAAGGTTTAGTTCACCATATTCATGGTGAACCTAGATGAATATCAATGAAAGAATGAAAGAATAAACCCAATAAAGGTGAAGAGGTAGCCTGAGCATCCAAGATCCTCGTTTCTGCCAAAGATACCTAATTCTAGGACGTGTAAGCCCTTATATACTAATCTAGAGTTACAAAAGATTACAAAAGCCCAAGCCCAAAAAGTGCCGCTCAGCGGTATTTACCGCTCAACGGTGATTGCGCGTCACTTTTCTTCCCCTCAGCGGCCAGTTTGCCCCACGTATTCTCCATGTGTGATTGCTTCTGGACTGTGGAGCTCGTGAGGAATGGATGTCCGTGAGCTCTTTTCTGGTCCAAGTCCGTGAGCATTTTACATGTGTTGCTGCTTCACGGCCTTTGCTGACTTTACTCAAAGATGTGACAAACAATTTCACCTTCTATGTGGGCCAAGGCCGTGGGTCTTCATGTGCTGTTGCTTCACGGCTTTTCCTTCTTCTCTGGTCTTGTGATGTTTGCTGGAATGCTTGCCTCTCAAGTGTAGCAGCTCTCCTTTGGTTGCTGATAATGTGAATGATGGATGCCCATGAGTTCTTGGATGTTTATTCAAAATGAAGAATCTGTGTGTTCACAAGTGGTGGACAATGTGGGGGCGGCTGCCCATCACGTTCTCTCCATACTCTAGTGCTGCCCACACCCCTTTGTCATTTTTCTTGGTGCTTTTACTGCTGTTTCACGTGGTGCTGTTCTTCAAAAGTGGCTCCTCCATTTTATCCATTTAAAAGTAAATTCCCATGTGGTGGCTGCTGATTGCTTTTGTCCAAGTGCAGCATCTTATGCCACGTGAATGCTATGTGTGGTTTTCCAAATTAAAATGTATTCCTCCCTGACCGTGGCATATTCTTCTTCACAGCACTACTTCCTTTTTCCATGCAATGTGTCTGCACTTCCACTTTGAATTGAAAACACTAGCCACTTCTTATTTCCGTGAAGCACCATGTGTTGGTGGGCCACTTTAGTGCAGCAATTATTCCTCCAAACCGTGCAACTCTTTGCTTAAAGTAATTTGATTTCTTCTCCACAAATGCACGTTCACCATGCACCAGTGGTGGCTCCCCTTCTTCTTTCTCATTTCTTCATTCTTTATTCATCACACCATTCTCCTCCACAACGTTCTACTGCTTTATGGCTTCTCCAATCACTATGCTTCACGGCCTCTCAATACAAACTTCATTCCAGCACCTTCTCCTAACGAGCTGCTCCATTTTTCCTCTCCAAGGTGCAAATGATAACTCTTTTCTTCCAATAATGAAACACAGCTCTCTACCTCATCCATACCCCTCCATGTGGTGTCCGTGTGTATCTTTCTTTCTCCCCATGCAACACCTCACGCTTCTCTTTCAACCACCGTGAGCCACTCTTCTTTCCAGCCAATGAACCAAGTGGAAGAGCAAAAGAAATCTGCACATCCAAAGTCCATCATCTCTGCTGCCTACTGCTGCACCCACGTGAGTTGTGTGCTTTCTCTGTGAAGCTTCTGGAATGCAAACCAAGAGAGACCCACTTGGGTGGCTGCTTCAACACGTTCCAGCTTTCTCCCCTTCTTGCCGCTCGCGTGTGCACTTCTTTCTCCATGCTGGATGGCTTCAACAAGGTGCTGAACCGTGGTGGCTGGATGTGTCTCCACTTCAGGCGCCCCCTTCTTCCCAAACCAGCTGGATGCGTCTAGGAAGAGTGAAGGTGCTGGACTGCTTGCTTCTTCAAGCTCTGAAGATGTCGCTGCCAAGCCAAGAAGACCGTGAACTTTCAAGTTGTGTGGAGTGGAATAGCACCGTAAACAATTCTGCACATTGAAACCAAAGTGAATGCAATTTCTTTTGTGTGGGGCCGTGACACCATTTCCTTTCAAAACAAAACCATTAATAAAATTCAGCATGTTGGAGCTACTCCCATGTGTGGACGTGAACTTCCACTTAAATTGGTGGCTCCCACTTTTGATTCCAAAATATGTATTTAATGAATGCTTTTCCAAAATGGCTTTTCCATGTGCCCCTACGTGAACTCCACTTCATTTCAACGTGGCCCCTCTTTTCTTATTCCAATTAATTTACTTCCAAATTAAGTGCTTCCAAAATTACCATAACAGATTGTCAAAGAAAGGAAGAAAATAGCTCATGAGATCCTCTTATCCAGAACCGTATAGTATGCAAAGAATAAATGAATCACTTTCAAATATATGAATCAGCAGCACCCATTTTCTAAAACAAAATAAATTGATCCAAAAATTTTGTTCTCCTAAAGCTAGATACGGCAGCCATGTGCTTTCCATGTCAAAAATATTATCCAATAATTTTCCTAGAATTAATAAGTAAATAATTAATCATAGATAATTCAAATTTAATCAAAATAAGAATTATCTATCAAATTAAGCACAATTATGAAAAATGGGAAAATACTGGACAATTAAGCACAATTTCCTGACTAATACTAGCACAATAAGTTAAGTGTAGTGAATTAATATAGACTCATCATTCCCCAACAAACATACAAGGTTTAGTTCACCATATTCATGGTGAACCTAGATGAATATCAATGAAAGAATGAAAGAATAAACCCTAAAAAGGTGAAGAGGTAGCCTGAGCATCCAAGATCCTCCTTCAAAGGGGTGGAAGAGAGAGTGTTTGCCTCGTTTCTGCCAAAGATACTAATTCTGGGACGTGCAAGTCCTTATATACAATTTTAGAATTACAAAAGATCTAAGCCCAAGCCCATAAAAGTACCAGAAAACGAGTCCAAGCCCATTATTAAGACTGGCGCTCAGCGGTAAATACCACTCAGCGGTGCCTACGCTTCCCTTTTCTTCCCCTCAGCGGCCAGTTTGCCCCTCAGCGGACCTCCCGTGACCTCCTGAGTGCCGCTCAGCGGTAAAATGCCGCTGAGCGGTGCCTTCGGCTTCTCCTTTTGCACTCTTTGCTTCCTTTTCTGATTCCATCTCTCTCATTCTTCACTCTTTTCACTAAATTCACCTTAAAACCTGCACAAAAACACTTAAATCAAGCATAAACCTGTCCAACTCTCATATTTATGAAAATATAGATAAAAGCATGATTTCAAGCTAGTTTTTAAGTCTAAAGGTTGCTTTTAATATCACTTTTAAGCATGAAAATAACAGTTTTTCAACTGTTATCAGCGAGACGATACCAGATCTGACGAGACGAGGCGGTGACGGTGACGACACGAGACGGTGCGACGAGGACAGATCTCGCGACGGTGCGGCCAGGCGACACGGCTCGCGACGGTGCGGCGGGGCGAGAGCTCCGACTGCGCGACGAGGCGAGAGAGATCTCGACGGCGCGGCAAGGCGAGAGAGATCTCGAAGGCGCGGCACGGCGAGGGAGCTCGCGACGGTGCGGCGAGAGCCCGCGACGGCGCGGCGAGAGCCTGCGAAGGTGCGGCTGGAGCCCGCGATGGCGGTTGCAATGGAGGAACTACGTTTTTTGCTTTTTGATTTTTGGTTTTTGTTTTTGTTTCTTTGCAGGTGGATAATGGATCTCTGATTTTTTGTTTGGTTTGGAACTCTGATTTTGGTTTGGATATCTGATTTTGGTGTTTGGATCTCCGTCTGCTCTCTGTGCTTCCTGTTCTTCATGTTTGAATGAAAAAAATTGCTCTCTCTGCTTCCTGTTCTTCATGTTTGGATGAAAAAAATTGCAGAAAATAGGAGAAAAGAGGAAGAAGTTTAACCATACAAAGAACAAACAAACGTAACAACACTGATCTCGGTTCAGAATAAAAAAATTAAACAACTTTACTGCCTCGGTTGTCTGTGAACCGAGTCAGAATCTGAAACCTTTTGATTCGGTTCAGAACCGGGTCAAAAAATCCATTCTTTTTACCTCGTTGGAATATGCACCGGTCCTAGAACCGGTGTCTATAATTGAAAATGACCGAGGCGATATGTGCTTATTGCACTAGTGTAGGAAATTCTTGTAAACCTTGCAAACTTACATTTTTAACTACAATAATCGATTATGATGAAGCAATAATCGATTATCACAAGTCATACTTGAATAATCGATTATCACTTCATATAATCGATTATCACATTTTTGAAAGCCTATAACGGACTTGAATAATCGATTATCACTTACAATAATCGATTATTCATGGCAGTTGGGAGCTGACCTTTGGCATTCAGTGTACTTGGCTATATATTTTGTTTTGGAGAAATTAGAAAGCAACGTTGTTGAACAGAAGCTCTTGCAGAATACTGTTTGTCAGAGGAAGTTCTCAGAAGCTATAGTTCAAGTTCCCTTGCTTGGTCTCGTGAACAGGAGAGGCTCGTGTGTCGTGTGTCGATAGTCGGAGCAAGCTCTCTTCGAGTTAGCAAGGTGCTCTGCCTGGTCTCGTGAATAGGAGAAGCTCGCGTTTCGTTTGTCGATAGTCAGAGCGGTTCTCTTCGAGTTGGCAGAGTGTTCTTCTTCCGGTTCGTTCGTCGAAGGAAGGTTTATTTATCTGCTTTATTCACTATTTTTGTAATCTGTGAAACCATTTTTAGTGAAAAAGGTTAATCACTATTTATAGTGATTAACGACTGGACGTAGAATCTTTTGATTCGAACCAGGATAAAAATTCTGTGTTGATTTTCTTATTCCCTACACTCATTTTATTGTACGTACATCAACTGTTTGATTTATTTTCTGAAAGAAAATTATTTTTACTAAAAGGACCAAATTAAGTTTAATTGTGATCGAATACGCTTTCCGCTCTCTGAGTTTTAATTCCGCTGCGCTATACTCTTCGAAAAATACCCACTCCGATACCATCAAATAGGAGCTGTTTTAATACAAGGAGGACATCCCGTAGCTTACTTTAGTGAAAAACTTAGGGGCCCTACCTTAAACTATCCTACCTATGACAAAGAGTTGTATGCCCTCATTAGAGCTTTAAAAACTTGGGAGCATTACTTGGTAACTAGAGAATTCATCATACACACTGACCATGAATCTCTCAAGTACATTAAAGGGCAAGCAAAGCTAAACAAAAGACATGCAAAGTGGGTGGAATATCTTGAGCAATTTCCCTATGTCATCAAATACAAAAAGGGGAGTACTAATGTTGTTGCGGATGCTTTATCTAGAAGACATGCATTATTAGTAACCCTAGGATCCCAAATATTAGGATTTGATGACATAAAAGAGTTATATGAAAATGATGAAACATTTGCATCCACTTATTCATCATGTCTTAAGAAGCCTTTTGATGGATTCTATCTTTCTGAGGGGTATCTTTTTAATAAAGGAAAACTTTGTATACCCCAAGGATCCATTAGAAAACTTCTTATCAAAGAGAGTCATGGAGGAGGACTCATGGGCCATCACGGAGTTGATAAAACTCCAAAAAGTAAATTTTATTGGCCACACATGAGAATAGATGTTCAAAGGCATTGTTCTAAATGTATAACTTGTTTACAAGCTAAGTCCAAAATTATGCCTCATGGACTCTATACACCTCTTCCTATAGCTAATACCCCTTGGGAGGACATAAGCATGGACTTTGTCTTAGGATTGCCAAGAACTCAAAGAGGGTATGATTCTATATTTGTGGTAGTAGATCGTTTTAGTAAAATGGCTCATTTTATACCCTGCCACAAAGTAGATGATGCTAGCTATATCTCTAGACTCTTCTTTAAAGAAATAGTGAGATTGCATGGCTTACCCAAAACTATAGTGTCTGATAGAGATGTGAAGTTTCTAAGCCATTTTTGGAAAACTTTATGGGAAAAGCTTGGAACTAAACTTCTATTTTCTACTACATGTCACCCACAAACTGATGGGCAAACTGAAGTAGTAAATAGATCTTTATCTACATTATTAAGGGTAATATTAAGAGGAAATAAAAAATCTTGGGATGAACATCTACCTCATATTGAATTTGCTTATAATAGAGTAGTCCACAAGACTATAAATCTTTCTCCTTTTGAGGTTGTTTATGGTTTTAACCCTATCACACCTCTTGATTTACTACCTCTTCCAGAATCATCTTATTTTCTTCATAAAGAAGGTGCTTCTAAAGCGGAGTTTATCAAGAAGTTACATGAGAAAGTTAAAATCCAAATTGAAAAACAAACTCAAAAATATGCAGAATACAACAACAAAGGGAGAAAGAAAATAGTTTTTGAAAAAGGAGACCTAGTTTGGCTTCATTTGAGAAAGGAAAGATTTCCCTCTCAAAGGAAATCCAAACTTAGTCCAAGAGGAGATGGTCCATTCAACGTGGTCAAAAAGATAAATGATAATGCATACATATTAGACCTTCCTGAAAGTTATGGTGTCAGTCCTGCTTTTAACATCTGCGATTTAATTCCTTTCACAGGAAACGATCAACAGGATGAAGCAGATCTGAGGACAGATCTTTTTCAAGAGGGAGGGTCTGATGGAAAACCATCAAGAAATCACATTGGACCTCTTACTAGAGCAATGGCAAGGAAGATTCAAGAAGAAGAAGGATCACCTAACATTTTACTTCTATGGAAGGTTACTTATAAAAATCCTTCTTCTCTTAACTAAAGCACTTATACTTTGTTTTGTAGGAATTAATAAATCTTGGAGAATATGATTGAGCCATCCAAGAAGTTAAATCAATAGAACCAAGCAAAGGAGCCAAAAAGGAGGTGCTTACGGCATGCACCAGCATTTTCCACGTGAATTGGCTGATTTGGAAGGAAGCATACACCTTGCTGGATGAGCTGGAATGTGGCATGGACTTTGCTTGATCAAAATAAATCTGAATAATTTGAATTTAGGAGGGAATTAAAATCAGAAATTAGGCTCCTCTTCACCTATAAATAAGAGGGCCTTTTCTTTGTATTGACTTACTTTTGAGCTTAATGATATGCTGCAGAATTGGTTTTCCAACTTTTGTGCTCTTAAGTCACCTTTGAATTACTACTTCTTCTCCTTTCCTCAAGCTTCCTTCCTCTGTAGGAAGGCCCTCTGAGCTGTGAGGCTTCACCCATACACCTCTCCTCCATTAAAACACCTCAAACACTGCATCATTTCATCCATCCGCTGCACCATTATTCCTACACATTTTAAACGGTGAATCATTCTTGTTTATGTCTCTTCCAGTTTTATTTTTCAATTCCAGTTATGTTTTAGTCTTGTGCATTCCATATTTGAAGTTTTAATTCTGTTTCACTTTGGTTTTCTGTTCTGCTGGGTTTCATTTTGGTTTATTTGAGTTTAGAGTGCTGGAAAAGCTTTAAATCAACCAAATAAGGCAATGAGAATATGTTCTAACCTTGGTGATAGAAGCAAAAGCACTAGAAACTAATTCTGGTTTCAAATCTGCTCAAGAAATTCAAATCTGGTTTTAAAATTTGAAATCTGTTTCAACTGATTTTATTTGATTCTGCTGCTTGGCAAAAATTTGTTTGCTGTTATTGGAAGTGGCTAAAGGTGTGGCAGACCATTAAAAGCAAGGAAATGCATCTAGCATAGCTTGGTTGCCTTAAAAAAAACCAGTAGCCTTTGTTGTCCAATTTTTTTCTGTTCTAGCTTTTCACCGTGCTATCATTCTTTGCTTAGTCCAGTCTGAGTTTATTCATACTAAGCACTTTAATTCTAGCTTAGTTCAGTGTAATAACATTCTCTGGAGTCATTGTGTGTGCTGTCCAGCCTTATCTCCACAAGTTTCTTAAATCTGGTGCAGTTTTGGTGGGAATTTGCTGCATAAATAGGCTATAGCAAGGGTGAATTGTTGAATCTTGCTATTTCTGTGCATTTACAACATTTGAGCAAGTTTAAATTGTCATTCCAAAGTTGTTTGCACTGTTCATTTGGTCATTTTCTAGCCTATATGCAGATTTGCCTTTTTAAACCTTAAAATTGCCTTTAAAATGGAAGTGCACCAGTGAATTCACATTGCAATCTGTTTTCTAGTTGTTTCAATGTTTAAACATCTTTAAAATGATGATACAAAGTTGTTTGATGCATCAATTGAACTGCTGAATCACTTCCAATCAATTTTGGGTTTAAAACCACCATTTCAATCCACTTTTCTGGTGCAGAAATCATTTTCCAGCAACTGTTTTTGTCATTCTTGTTCAAATTCATTTCTGGATTGTAGTAAGAGCTGGTTCATTATTTTAAATTGAAAATTAATGATCAAAATAAGTCAGAACAAGTGTTAAAAAGCCTGTTGAATCGTGCAATCCAGTTTTTGGCAGTTAAAAACCCCAAAACACAAAATCTGGTTTTCATTGGGGCATTTTAACAAACACTTTGGTAAAATATCAAACAGTTTGGTCTGGATGAGTTTGTGATCTGCTATTTCTGTTTTTGTTGCTTTCTTAATCTGTTCTAGTACCATTATTAGGTTCCTTTTGAGTGCTTTCTGTTATTTCATCCTTGTCCCCATTTGATTTCCCTATTCTTGGCTTCCAAATTGTCAAAAATTCAAAAATCTGGTTTGAAATTCTGGTGCAGTTTGCTAATTCTGTTTGGTGTGTTTTGAGTGGAATCTTGAGGTGCTGTGGTAACTATTGTGAGGCATCCAGAAGCAGAAACCTTCCCCTACTGAGGTACCATATTAGGAAGTTAAAAGGGGGCTGAAGTGGGAACAAAAAGGGAGCTTTTGAGCAGCTGTAACTATGTTGTTCCAGCAGCTAAAAATACACCAGAAAAGCTTGAAGTGCAATCTGTTTTGGAGTAGCAATCTGCAGCAGCAAGAGAGTGAAGCTTACATTAGTTTTAGGCCTTCTTTTAAGTTTGTTTACACCACATATCACGGAACCTTTGCTGTTTAAAGTTGATTTTCATTTCTTGGCTAAGTGACATGGGAAAATGCTCTTGAAGCAATTCCAAGATCACATTTAAACATTGTAATAGTGCAATTTCATTTTCTTAGTGTGGAAGTGTGTCAAGGGGCTCCAAGTGTCACTTGCACTTTCACTTAGGGCCGTCTAGCATTTACATTCTTGCATCTTTATTACTTTCTTTAATTTCTTGCTTAATCTTTTTGTTTTTTTTAAGTCTCCGTGGTATATATAGGATTGCATAGCATTTAGTCAACCTTTCTTTGGTTATAGGTCCATTTCATAACATTTGAAAAGAATTTGAAGAATTTCTAATTAGAAACTTAGGTAAAAGATAACTCTAAGGAAACTCTGGCTAAGGAAGAACTTGGTTTTTAAGCTTGTCCATTAGTGACTCACCTCTTCTTCCTGGGGGCTACTTAGATACATCTTTCACCTTTAGAATCTCTTTAAGAAATTTTTCACCAAAAACAAAGAAAAATTGTGAAAATCTTTTCATTCATTCTTTGTCAAATATTTTGAAAACCTTGTAAAAACCTTTTTCATTTGACAAGAATGAGTCAATCAAGTGTGCAAGGTAGCATCAAACCCAATAGTGAGAGTTCTTTAAGGGAAGAATTTCAACAAATTTTGAACAAAGGGATAGAGAGATTAGTGAGCTCAAAGACATGATTAGTCAACTTTTGAATAATCAAGACAAAAGAAAAGAGAGAACTTCCCATAGAAGAAGAGAAGAATCATCATCTTCTCCTAGTGAGCTTGAGCAATATAGTAGTCATCACACTGATGACCACTACCAAATGCCTCCTAGAAGACATCATAGAGTGAGAGAACACCATCCAAGAGAGCCCAAAATTGATCTACCTTCTTTTCATGGAAAGGATGATGTGGAAGAATATCTAGAGTGGGAAATGAAAGTTGAGCAATTGTTTGAGTGCCACCAAATAGATGATGAAAGGAGAGTCACCATGGCTTCTCTAGGCTTTCAAGGCTATGCCTTAATTTGGTGGACAGCCTTGGTCAAAGATTATAGGCTAAGACACTTACCTCCCATTAGATATTGGAATGAGTTGAGAACTGCCTTGAGGAGGAGGCATGTACCAGCCTACTATGATAGGGAGATAATGGATAAACTCCATAAACTCCAACAAAGGAACATGAGTGTTGAGGAATATAGACAAAAAATGGAATTACTCATGTTGAGGGCTGGGATAAGAGAGGAACCAAGAATCACAATTGCTAGGTTCCAAAGTGGACTCAACTATGACATAAGAGATAGGGTTGAACTTATACCCTACAATGATCTCAATGAGTTAGTCCAACTTTGTGTGAGGGTAGAGCAACAACTAAAGAGGAAAAGCTCCACCAAGAAAGATTACCCTCGTAGTTCTAATAAAAAAAAAGATTACCCTCATAGTTCTTACCATAAGAAAGAGTATAAGAGGGAGGGTAGTCAAACCAAGCCAAGATATGAAGACAGAGAGAGAGAGAGGAAAAGAAAAAGTCAAAGAACCTTGAAGAGATCATAAGAGTAAGGAGATTAAGTGCTTTAGAGTTGGGGAAAAAGGGCACTATCCATCTGAGTGCCGCAATAGAAGGTCAACTTACATCCTTGAGCATGAGAGTGAAAGTGAGGGTTCTTCATATAGTGAGTCTGAAACATCCATTTCTGAAGAAGAAGAAGCTTTACCTTGTGATGGTGACTTACTTATGGTAAGGAGACTCCTGGAAAGTAAACATGTAGAATTAGAACAGTCACAAAGAGAGAACCTATTCCACACAAGATGCAAAGTTTTAGAAAAGACATGTTCAATGATAGTGGATAGTGGCTCTTGTTGCAACTGTTGTAGTTCTAGAATGGTAGAAAAACTTGGCTTAACCACTACTCCTCATCCTAAACCTTACAAACTTCAATGGATCAAAGAGGATGATGGAATAGTAGTTAAAGAACAAGTAAGTGTACCTATTTCCATTGGCAAATATGAAGATCAAATTGTTTGTGATATAGTACCAATGGAAGCTGGGCACATATTACTTGGAAGACCTTGGCAATATGATAAACAAGCTTTACATGATGGAGTCACCAATAAAATCACCATTCAACACAAGGGAAAGAAAATTATTTTGTGTCCTCTTACACCTTCACAAGTAAGAGAGGACCAAATAATTCTTAAGAAGAAGTTGGATGGAGAAAAGAAAAAAGAAAATAAGAAAGAAAGAATTTGGTAACCCATGCCTCAGCCCATGAAGTTGTCCAACCTCAAACCTTGAATATTTCCAAAAATCTTTTTCTTGGACAACCTCATTTCCTTCTTTATTGCAAAGAGGCATTTGTTTCAATCACTCATGAACTTGGTTCTCTACCAAAGGGGTTGCAAAAACTTTTAAAGGAATTTGATGATATATTTCCCAAAGAGGTACCAAGTGGATTACCACCTTTGAGGGGAATAGAACATCAAATAGATTTGGTGCCTGGGGCAAGCCTACCCAATAGGCCAGCCTATAGAACCAACCCTATGGAAACAAAAGAAATAGAGAAACAAGTTAATGACTTGTTGAACAAGGGGTGGATCCAAAAGAGTTTAAGTCCCTGTGTTGTGCCTGTGTTGTTGGTCCCTAAAAAGGATGGGTCTTGGAGAATGTGTACAGATTGTAGGGCCATCAACAACATAACTGTCAAGTATAGGCATCCCATTCCTAGGCTAGATGACATGTTGGATGAATTACATGGAGCAAATCTCTTCACCAAAATTGATCTTAAAAGTGGATACCATCAAATAAGAATTCATGAAGGAGATGAATGGAAAACTGCTTTCAAGACCAAGTTTGGTTTGTATGAATGGTTAGTCATGCCCTTTGGCTTGACCAATGCTCCAAGTACATTCATGAGATTAATGAATCATGTGCTTAGGGAATGCATAGGCAGATTTGTAGTGGTCTACTTTGATGATATCCTAATCTATAGTCAAGGCCTTCAAGAACATCTTAACCATGTCAGAAAAGTCTTGCTTCTTCTTAGAGAACATCATCTCTTTGCCAACTTTGACAAATGTACTTTTTGTCAAGAAAGTGTGATTTTCCTTGGATTCAAAGTGGGAAAAGAAGGTGTACATGTTGATCCAGAGAAAATCAAGGCTATACAAGAATGGCCAACCCCTAAAAATGTAGGAGAGGTGAGAAGTTTTCATGGGTTAGCAAGTTTTTATAGAAGATTTGTGAAAGACTTCTCCACCATAGCTGCTCCTTTAAATGAGCTAGTCAAGAAAGATATGCCTTTTATTTGGGGTGATAAGCAAGAGTTGTCTTTTGAGACTTTAAAACACAAGTTAACACATGCACCTATTCTAGTTTTGCCTGATTTTTCCAAAGCCTTTGAACTAGAATGTGATGCATCTGGGGTAGGATTAAGAGTTGTTTTAATACAAGGAGGACATCCCGTAGCTTACTTTAGTGAAAAACTTAGGGGCCCTACCTTAAACTATCCTACCTATGACAAAGAGTTGTATGCCTTCATTAGAACTTTAAAAACTTGGGAGCATTACTTGGTAACTAGAGAATTCATCATACACACTGACCATGAATCTCTCAAGTACATTAAAGGGCAAGCAAAGCTAAACAAAAGACATGCAAAGTGGGTGGAATATCTTGACCAATTTCCCTATGTCATCAAACACAAAAAGGGGAGTACTAATGTTGTTGCGGATGCTTTATCTAGAAGACATGCATTATTAGTAACCCTAGGATCCCAAATATTAGGATTTGATGACATAAAAGAGTTATATGAAAATGATGAAACATTTGCATCCACTTATTCATCATGTCTTAAGAAGCCTTTTGATGGATTCTATCTTTCTGAGGGGTATCTTTTTAGTAAAGGAAAACTTTGTATACCCCAAGGATCCATTAGAAAAGCTTGGAACTAAACTTCTATTTTCTACTACATGTCACCCACAAACTGATGGGCAAACTGATGTAGTAAATAGATCTTTATCTACATTATTAAGGGTAATATTAAGAGGAAATAAAAAATCTTGGGATGAACATCTACCTCATATTGAATTTGCTTATAATAGAGTAGTCCACAAGACTACTAATCTTTCTCCTTTTGAGGTTGTTTATGGTTTTAACCCTATCACACCTCTTGATTTACTACCTCTTCCAGAATCATCTTCTTTTCTTCATAAAGAAGGTGCTTCTAAAGCAGAGTTTATCAAGAAGTTACATGAGAAAGTTAAAATCCAAATTGAAAAACAAACTCAAAAATATGCAGAATACAACAACAAAGGGAGAAAGAAAATAGTTTTTGAAAAAGGAGACCTAGTTTGGCTTCATTTGAGAAAGGAAAGATTTCCCTCTCAAAGGAAATCCAAACTTAGTCCAAGAGGAGATGGTCCATTCAACGTGGTCAAAAAGATAAATGATAATGCATACATATTAGACCTTCCTGAAAGTTATGGTGTCAGTCCTGCTTTTAACATCTGCGATTTAATTCCTTTCACAGGAAATGATCAACAGGATGAAGCAGATCTGAGGACAGATCTTTTTCAAGAGGGAGGGTCTGATGGAAAACCATCAAGAAATCACATTGGACCTCTTACTAGAGCAATGGCAAGGAAGATTCAAGAAGAAGAAGGATCACCTAACATTTTACTTCTATGGAAGGTTACTTATAAAAATCCTTCTTCTCTTAACTAAAGCACTTATACTTTGTTTTGTAGGAATTAATAAATCTTGGAGAATATGATTGAGCCATCCAAGATGTTAAATCAGTAGAACCAAGCAAAGGAGCCAAAAAGGAGGTGCTTACGGCATGCACCAGCATTTTCCACGTGAATTGGCTGATTTGGAAGGAAGCATACACCTTGCTGGATGAGCTGGAATGTGGCATGGACTTTGCTTGATCAAAATAAATCCGAATAATTTGAATTTAGGAGGGAATTAAAATCAGAAATTAGGCTCCTCTTCACCTATAAATAAGAGGGCCTTTTCTTTGTATTGACTTACTTTTGAGCTTAATGATATGCTGCAGAATTGGTTTTCCAACTTTTATGCTCTTAAGTCACGTTTGAATTACTACTTCTTCTCCTTTCCTCAAGCTTCCTTCCTCTGTAGGAAGGTCCTCTGAGCTGTGAGGCTTCACCCATACACCTCTCCTCCATTAAAACACCTCAAACACTACATCATTTCATCCATCCGCTGCACCATTATTCATTACTGGTTTCCTCTGGTCTGGAGCCTTTTTCCTACACGTTTCCAGCTGGGAATTGGTTTCGATCAGTTTAGTGTCGTGAGTCCTTTGGGAAATGATACTTGGTCTTACCATTTTATTACTACTTGATACGATTCGATACACTTGTCGACATCTTAACAAGTTTTTGGCGCCGTTGTCGAGGACTTGTGGTTGAAACTATACTTTTGTGTGATTCTTAACCGATTAGACTTTATCTTTTACTTTTATCTTTTTATCTTTTACTGCTAATTGGGTGTTGTTAACACTTCGGCAAGTGTACCGAATCGTATCAAGTAATAATAAATGGTAAGACCAAGTAATCTTTTCCCAAGAGACTCAAGGCCTAAACAATTATGTGATTTCTTGATTAAATAAGACTTGTAAACAAAATCATTGTGTTTATATTAGGGAAAAGTAAACATGAATGCAAGTGTTCATCAATTGGATTGAAAGATGCAAAAGTGATTGATGTAAAATATGGAATAATTATGTTGTTGGGGTTTCAAACTTATCCTATCCACTCTCATGTATTTATGAATTCATCTTTCTTTATTAATGTTAATGTCACTTTTTAATTTACCTTAAACCCAATGTCTCGGTGAAGAAATCCTAATTCTAATTACTAGTTCACAATTTCTTGTCTCCCTAGAAAGTAATCATGCATTACATTCGCACAAAAGCTTAAAGGCAACCGATCCTCCTATTCCTATGTCTAGGTAATATTGCTTCCGGGAGAATTTCCCCAGTTCTAAATTTAGCTATATGTGTCTATATTGATAACATCAATGATCATGCAATTGAATGAGTTAAACAAACCATGCATAGAGTATAGAGGAAAAACCCTAACAATTAATAAAGTAAAACATATATAATCAATAATCAATTGAATACATGAGAGTTTCAAAGGATTACATCGTTTCCCCAACAATAATGGAGGTTTAGTTCATCATATACATGGTGAAACTAGATCAAAACAATGAAAAGAATGAAAGATAGAACCCTAAAAGATGAAAATTGGAGCTTTCGCATCCAAAATCCGCCTCTTTCTGTCCAAAGATATCGACCCTAGGTCAACTAAACCCTTATATAGTTTATTACAAATATAGAAAATTGGGTCAGGCCCAAATTAACAGTGCTCAGCGGTAGGAATTGCGCTCAGTGGTAAGTGCGACACTAAGAGTGACGCTCAGCAATGACTCCCAGGCATGAAACAGTCCATTTAACAGCAGACTCTGGCACTCAGCTATAGAAATGCCGCTCAGCAGTGACTGCAATACTTGAATTAGCCCTCAGCGATGGCGCTTAAGTGTCAGACAAAGAACTCAACAGCAAGCTTGGCGCTCAGCAGTGAAATGGCGTTGAGCGATAGCTGCGATTCTTCTTTTGTGCAATTTTCCTTCCTTTCCTGAGTCCAACTCCTTGCTACTTCAACTTCTTTCATCTAATTCCTCTAAATTCCTGCCAAAACAAGGAAAACCAAGCATAAAACCCATCTCTCTTATTTCCACAACTTAAGCAAAAGCACGATTTCAAGCTTGTTTCTAAGTCATAAAGGGTGTTTTTGATGTCAAAATTAAGTACAAAAATAATAGTTGAAAAACCGTTATCACAACCCCAAACTTAGAACTTTGTTTGTCCTCAAGCAAACAAGATGTAACTCAGTCTTCCACCAATCAATACAATGGTTCAACACATTCAAAAACTCTTTCTTTCAAGACAAGTAATTACTCAAATTAGCTCATCAAATAGAATTCAGTCAAGATGCACACATGCCTTGATTCAAAAGAACTCATCATGGTGTTCACATAATCACATAATATCCAACAGATGTTATTCTCATGAATGATCAATTAATTAAGCATAGATGTAATCATGTGCTCATGGAATCATTCCTCACCAGATAAAGTGTTTCACTCAATCACACAAGTGTATATAGAGGTCACTCATTCACTCTGTTATTACAATGTCACATAAATCAACTTTGTCTTTCATTTAACCACAATCAAACACACTCACTTGCAAGTATCATCACAAGGACTTTTCTATGGCTTATAATGTGGCTGGGTTAAGAAGAAAATTGGTTTTTCTAGATCACAAAATCCTTGAGTTAAGAGATTCATTCATACTTTCCTCACAACCATTCTTACTTATTCCCAACTTTCCCTTGCATTGAGCTTTTATTTTTCTTTCTTTTCTTTTGCTTTTCATTTGCTCAACACTTAGTTCATTGCTCATTTATTTTCTCTTTTCAAATGTCCCAACAACCCCAAACTTGAACCTTTATCAATACCATAAATATTCTCAACTTAACTCAAGGTAAAGATTTTCAAAAAGGGTTTTCAAATCCTGTTTGAAGCTAAAGGTTCAAAGGATAGAACACATGGTGCTCTCTTTTATTAGGCTAAAATCAAGCATTGGCTAAAAAAGGATAACAACTGATGGCCTTGATCATATGACACATGCAAGCAATTGATTCAATCATAGAAACCTGGGCAAAGTAATGGCCATCATTCACAAAAACTCTCGAGTTCAAAACCTTACATATAGGCTCATTTAACATTCCATATATTCCAGATACAAATCCTGCTTAGCATCATAATCACAATCACGACATCATGCATCTGTTCACATAGCTTGTGAACAACCACCTGTATATCAGCATATGATGCATAATCTCAACATCAATCAATAGCCAAGCATCATCAAGCAATACTTATCATGCACAAATCACTATCAAACCATCACATCAAATAAAGGTTTCAAACCGAGTACATCATATGCATGCAACTGCATCTCTTCAAGCTCCAATATCTGCCTTCTGCATTTATTTTGAGTATTTGAGGGATCCAAATTAAAAAATTTTAGAGCCCATAAAGCTTTATGCTCCATCTCCACTGGCAAGTAACATGCTTTCCCATAGACTAGCTGGTAAGCTGATAAACCCATAGATGTCTTCATTGTCGTCCTATATGCTCAGAGAGCATCATCCAGTTTCTGTGACCAATCCTTTCTTGACGAAGCAATTGTTTTCTCCAAAATCCTCTTTATCTCCCTGTTAGACACCTTAGCTTGCCCATTTGTCTGTGATAAGGTGCAGCCACCTTATGTCTCACACCATAATGTTTGAGTACTTTTGAAAGCTGAAAGTTACAAAAATGAGATCCTCCATCACCAATAAGTACTCTTGGAGTTCCAGAGCATGAAAATACTTGCCTCTTCAGAAATTTAATCACAGTGCTAGCATCATTCTTGGGACAAGCCAGAGCTTCCACACATTTACTCACATAATCCACTGCCACCAATATGTATTCATTGTTGAAAGATGGTGGAAAGGGTCCCACAAAATCAATACCCCAGCAATCAAAGACTTCAACCTCTAAAATGCCTTGTGATGGAATCTCATGACATCTTGAAATAGCCCCAGTCCTTTGACATTTATCACAATTTCTAGCATGATAAAGATCATCTTTAAACAGGGTAGGCAAATAAAATCCTGACTGGAGAACTTTTGCTACTGTTCTTTCTCCATTAAAATGTCCCCCAAAAGGTGAATTGTTAACAGTTGAAAATACCATTATTTGTGATGTCATTTTGATACTAAATACACCCTTTTTCACTTAGAAACTTGCTTGGACTCATGCTTTTTAATTAAGTTGTGTGAATAAGAGAGTTGAGGTTGAATTTGATGATTTTATGACAAATTTGCCTTCTTTTGACAAGTAATGAGAGAACACGGAAAGTAGAGATGAAGTGCTAAGGAGTTAGAGATTACAAAGGCTTGGAAAAGTACCAAAAGGAGGAACAACACAAAGCCTGGGTGCCCTATCTGGAGGCTTGAGCCTTAGAAAATCGATGTCCACCGTTCGGGTACCCTAAATGCCCGAGCGTCGTGCGTCGCAGATCTGGCCCAGTTTTTTCTCTGTTTCGACGCTTTTGGACCAGGCCCTGTTTCTACTATTTTCCGACTTTATTTAAAGGACCCAATCACTCTAAGTTTTGTATCTCTGGCTAGAGCAACACAACAACATACTTTTCTACTCTCTAAAGGCGGATCTGAAGGCGGGAGCTTCCTTCTCTACTCTTAGGGTTTCACTATCTCATGATTTTCCATTATTCATCTAGTTTCTCCATGTCTATGGCAAACTAAACTCTATTTGTTGTTGGGATGATGTATCCTTGTGAACTCTCATGTATTTGAATTGATTCTTAATTTATATGTTTTTCCATTAATTGTTATGAATTCATCTGTTTCAATGCTTTCTCTATTTAACTCATTTAGTAGAATGATTTATGAATTGCATGAGTGTCGGG
This sequence comes from Vigna nakashimae, assembly GCA_034642375.1. NCBI lineage: Eukaryota > Viridiplantae > Streptophyta > Magnoliopsida > Fabales > Fabaceae > Vigna > Vigna nakashimae. The sequence goes on from CM067765.1 coordinate 30,230,518, forward strand.
AGGTTCCTTACAATTCAGGTTCTTGTTGAATTCTTCCAAGGGTAATATTTCTCAGAGATGAGGGCATGAGTACTTGCTCGTCTTCAGACTTAATTTTCTAGGAACGCTAGGAATTGCACGAACTAGGAATTAAGGCAGGCTTATTGCACCGAGGGATCGGGTTCTAAGTAATTTAGTGAGTGACGTTAACATTAATGTAAAAAGAAGAATTCTTATATACATGAGAGTAAACTTGGTGAAATCAAACCCTAACAACATAATCATCTCATTTTATAAACAACCTCCTTTCATCGTTGTGTTCTTTGCTATTGATCAATTGCATTCATATTTAATTTTTTGTCTTTGCATTTGAAACCAATTATCTCTTTTCATTTAAGTCTTAAATAATCGAGTTATCACACAACTGTTTAGTGCCAAGAGTCTTCTAGGATACGATACTTGGCCTTACCATTTTATATTACTTGTGTAATTTGGTACACTTGCCAATCCATCAACAAATTTTTGGCACCATTGTCGGGGACTCACAGTTTAAACTATTCTATTTGTGTGATTTTTAATTAGTTTTGGCTTTATTCTATTTTACTTTTTTTATTTTATTTGATTTTATTTTATTTTATTTTAATTTATTTTATTTTTGTATGTTTTATTTCTTTTATTTACTTTTGTGCTAACAATATTTTCTAGGGTTTTGTTTTTAGTTTATGCAGGATACAATTAGAACAAGGAGAACCAAAAGTTCTGAACCTCTACTTGAAGGACTTGAGACTAATAGAAGGCCATTGAGAAAGAGACTATCTAGAGTACCTTCTCTAGAAAGAATTTCACAAGTCTTACAATCAGATGAAGAAAACATGGACAACAGTGGTGGCAGACGCACTTTGGCAGATTATGCAATCGTGGTTGGCCCTCATCATTTTAACAGCATTGCAAAGCCGGTGGTCAATGTCGCGAATATGGAGGTGAAGCCTGCGTTGATCCATCTTGTGAAGAACAACCAATTCAATAGGTTGTCTAATGAAAGTCCATATGAGCATCTGACCACCTTTAATGAGATTTGCAACACTGTGAAGCTGAATGAAGTACTGGATGATGCTATTAGATTGAGCTTGTTTCCTTTCCCATTGGGAGACAATGCTAAATTGTGGTTAAATTCTTTCCCTGAAAACAATTTCATTGAATGGGAAGATGTGGTTGCTAAGTTCTTGAATAAATACTTCCCATAATCAAAGATCAACAAAGGAAAGTTGGACATCTCTTCTTTCAGACAAGGCATGCAGGAGACATTAGGACAAGCATGGGATAGATACAAAGGCTTATTGAGAAAGACACCCACTCATGGTTTTGATGAAGCAACGATAATTATTCTTTTCCTTGGAGGTCTTGGCCCACAGACCAAATTGTTGTTGGATGCCTCAACTGGACGCAATATTAGGCGCAAGGCTTCAAAGGAAGCCTATGAATTAATTGAAAACATGGCTACCAATGACAATGAGATACACAATGAAAGAGGAACTTCATCACAACCTAAGGGAATGTTACAGTTACAATCTTATGATGTCTTGCTTGCTCAAAATAAGATTATCACTCAACAGTTAGAGGTGTTGACGAAGAAACTCTCTCAGCAACCAAAGGAGTGCCGGAATGTTTCACAAGTTCAACAACAACTTTGTGAACAATGTGGTGGTGATCATATCAATGGTCAATTTGTGCCTGAGAATATCAATGAAGAAGTTAGTTACATGGGCAACTAGTTTCGTCCCAACAATTATAATCAAGGGTGGAAATCTCATCCTAGCAATTGACAAAGTCAGTTTGGGCAAACTAGTGGGCAATTCAATAGACCACCACAACAGCAGCAGTAACAATGGCAACAATAACCCTCTCTATCTGACAAAACTACAAAGCTTGAGGAGACTCTCCAACAATTCATATAGGCTAGGAATACCAGTGAGATTCAACAAAAAGATTTGAGTTGTGAAAGAACTCAGAGCTGATGGGCTAATAGAGATTGAATCTCCAATTTCAAGGAGAACTAAAAAGGTGAACAGGAAGCTGCTGAAGATGAATTGATGTGGAGAAGGAAAAGATGACACCAAGATCAAATATGTGACATGAGCTTATTGGGTCAAGCTAGTGACGTTAAAGAAGCGTTTGCTGGGAGGCAACCCAGTGTTCTAAAATCTTCTATTTGTTTATTATTTCTTTAAGTTTGCATTTTTTTTCTTTTTATTTGGTGTGTGCCTTATTGGGTCAAGCTAGTGACGTTAAAGAAGCACTTACTGGGAGGCAACCCAGCTTTATAAACCTTTCTTTTTAATCTTTTGTTTTGTTATTTGTTTTCTTTTTAATCAATTGTTTTGTTATTGTACTTTGCTTGAATGAACTACACTGCTTTGATTCAACTATGATGTGTTTTTGTGATTTGGTACACTTGTCAATCCATCAACATGAATCATGACAATGCCAAAGAATTCCTTTTGCTTCTTCATTTGTAACACACAGCCTTAGAAGGTTATCAGCTCCAATCTTGAACAAGTAAGGATCTTCCCAAATAAACTGCTTGGCATCATGTAAAATTGTTTTTCTTTGTTGCCAATTAAGATCTTCTGGAATTACTCCTGCAGCTTTGAAATTAGCCATATCAGCAAACCACGGCCTTTGTTGGATATACCTGAGTGTTTCGTCTAAGAAAGATTCCCAGATTTCAGCTTCCTTGGTTGTAACTTCACTGTTAACCAACCTAGATAAGTGATCAGCTATTACATTTTCACTTCCCTTCTTGTCATGGATTTCCACATCAAACTCTTGTAGTAAAAGCACCCATCTAATCAACGCGGCTTAGAATTCGGCTTGGTTAGAAAATACTTTATAGTTGCATGATCTGTGTAGATGATCACTTTAGATAGAATGAGATAAGTTCTAAACTTCTCCAAAGCATACACAATAGCATGAAATTATTTTTTTGTGGTGCCATAATTCAATTGAGCTTCATTCAAAACCTTGCTAGCATAATAGATAGTATGAAATACTTTCTCTTTTCTCTGACCCAGCACAACACCTATGGCATAATCACTGGCATCACACATCAATTCAAAATTTCGATTCCAATCTGGGGCTACAATCATTGGCGCTGAGATCAATCTGCTTTCCAAGATGTCAAAAGCTTTTAAACATTCTTCATTCATCACAAAAGGTACATCTTTAACCAGTAAATTACTCAATGGTTTGGCAATCTTTGAGAAGTCTTTAATAAATCTTCTATAAAACCCAGCATGGCCTAAAACACTTCTAATTACCTTCACATTTGTTGGTGGTGGAAGTTTCTCAATGACCTTTACTTTGGTTTTATCCACTTCAATCCCCCTAGCAGAAATCTTGTGACCTAACACAATTCCTTCTGTTACCATGAAATGACATTTCTCCCAGTTAAGCACAAGATTCATTTGAACACATCTCTTAAGGACAATATCTAGATTCGCCAAACACCTTTGGAAAGAATCTCCAACCACCAAAAAATCATCCATGAAGACTTCAATACACTTCTCTATGAGATCCGCAAAAATTGCATGCATACACCTTTGAAACGTAGTTGGGGCATTACATAACCCAAATGGCATATTTCTGTAAGCAAATACACCAAATGGACACGTAAATGATGTCTTCTCCTGGTCTTTTGGATCTACCACATTTTGATTATATCTAGAATATCCATCTAGGAAGCAATAAAAAGCCTAACCTGCTGATTAACGGTTGAAAAACCGTTATTTTTATACTTAATTTTAATATTAAAAACACCCTTTATGACTTAGAAACTAGCTTGAAATCATGCTTTTGTTTAAGTTTTGGAAATAAGAGAGTTGGATGGATTTTATGCTCGGTTTTCCTTGTTTTGACAAGAATTAAGATGAATTGGATGAAAGAAGTTGAAGTAGAAAGGAGTTGGAACCCAAAAAAGACAAAAACAATACTAGGCCGAACGGTGTGTGATAGGAGAAGTTGAATGAAGTGGTAGAAGTCATGTCGAACGGTCAACAGTGTAAGACTGATCGGTCAAAAGTGAAACCGAATGGTCATGCATCATTTGAGTGTCGCAGCTAATGCTAAGCGTCGCTTTAGGCGTTGAGCGTCGACGACGTGGGCTTGGACCTGTTTTCTTTTATTTTTATGTGATATCTAAGGACTTGCATGTCCTAGGGATTGTATCTTTTGATGGCTTGAGCACAGAATCACACTTTTCACCCCTTGGGGGCAGATTTGGGGATGCGGGAGTTTCTTCTTCTCTTTCTAGGGTTTTTCTGTCTCTTTCATTCTTTCATTGTTCATTTAGTTTCTCCATGATAATGGGGAACTAAACCTTATTTTTTTTTGGGAAAGAAGTAACATATTAAACTCTCATGTATTGAATTGATTCTTGATTATATATGCTTTACTTCATTAATTGTTAGGGTTTTTCCTCCTTACTCTTTGCATGCTTTGTTTAACTCATTCAATTGCATGATCTTTGATTTTGTCGATATGGACACATACGGGGAAATCTAGAACTGGGGAAATTCTCCCGAAAGCAATATTACCTAGACATAAGAATAGGAGGATCGGTTGCCTTTAAGCTTCTGTGCGAATGTAATGCATGATTAATTGCTAGGGAGACAAGACATTGTGAACTAGTGATTAGGATTAGGCTTTCTCCACCGAGACATCGGGTTTAAGGTAAATTAGAAAGTGGCATTAACATTAATGAAAAAAGATGAATTCATATATGCATGAGAGTAAATTAGGTGGAATCTAAACCCAACAACAATATCATCAACTTCATCCATTCATTCTAGTATTTAGCCTCAATTGATCAAATTGCATTCATGTTTATTTTATTACATTTGCATCCAAAAACCCCAAAATTTTTTCTTTAGAGTCTTAATTAGTTGGGTAATCACATAACTATTTAGTGTCGTGAGTCTCTGTGGAAACGATACTTGGTCTTACCATTTATTATTACTTGATACGATTCGGTACACTTACTGAGGTCTTAACAAGTTTTTGACTCCGTTTTCGGGGATTAAAAATTTGTTTATCACCTATTAATCTTTCCAGCATCTGATCCATAAAAGGAAGGGGAAAATGATCCCTCCTAGTGGCCTTATTTAACTTCCTGTAATCAATGCACATTCGCCATTCAGTAACTGTCCGAGTAGGAATAAGCTCATTCTTCTCATTATAGATTATTGTTAACCCACCTTTCTTTGGCTCTACCTGTACTGGACTCTGATGGACAAATTTATGAGCACCAAAATATGATGTCACAAACTTGTTTCACAATCGGCAAGTATGACCGAATCGTTCAAGTAATAAACTTGGTAAGACCAAGTATCGTTCTCCCAAAGGACTCACGGCCTAGTTTAGTTGTGTGGTTTGTTGATTAGCTAAAACTTAAGAACGAAATATTTGGAGTTTAATATGCAAGACAGAAAATAAACATGTATGCATGAGTTTTTGATCAATGGCAAAAGCAAAAGATAAACACTTTCAATGAAATATATGAATGAATATGTTGTTGGGGGTCAATTTCATCTTATCCACTCTCATATATTTTAGGAATTCAACATTCAAATCATCATTGTTAATGCCACTCTCTAAAGTACCATTCTAGATGGCTTCTCCCTAATCACGAGTTCATACAATTCCTAGCATTCCTAATGATCAGTTCATAAGTACAGGAGCTTAACGACAACCAACATAATATTGGGAGAAATTCCCCGGATCTAGACTTCCCCGTACGTGCCCGTATCGACAAAACCAATAATCATGCATCGAATGAGTTAAACCATGCAAGCATTAAGCAAAGAGGAAAAACCCTAACTAATGATGAAAGAAAGCATAAGTCTTAATTAAAAGATGCAAGCATAAATTCCATATATGAGAGCTTCAAAAGATTACGTTGATTCCCCAACAAACATACAGAGTTGAGTTCACCATATTCATGGTGAACCTAGATGAATTACAATGAAAGAATGAAAGAATAAACCCTAAAAAGGTGAAGAGGTAGCCTGAGCATCCAAGATCCTCCTTCAAAGGGGTGGAAGAGAGAGTGTTTGCCTCGTTTCTGCCAAAGATACAAACCCTAGGACGTCCTAAAGCTTATATACTATTCTAAAATCACGAAAAATCTAAGCCCAAGCCCATAAGTGTGCCGCTCAGCGGTAAAGTATCGCTCAGCGGTGAGCGCGCGTCTCGTTTCTTCCCCTCAGCGGCCATTTTGCCCCTCAGCGGACCTCCCGTGACTTCCTGAGTGCCGCTCAGCGGTAAAGTGCCGCTGAGCGGTGACTTCGGCTTCTCCTTTTGCACTCTTTGATTTCTTTTCTGGTTCCATCTCTCTCCTTCTTCACTTCTTTCACTAAATTCACCTTAAAACCTGCACAAAAACACTGAAATCAAGCATAAACCTGTCCAGCTCTCTTATTTCTGAAAATATGGATAAAAGCATGATATCAAGCTAGTTTCTAAGCATAAAGGTTGCTTTTAGTATCAATTTTAAGCATGAAAATAACAGTTTTTCAACTGTTATCACAACCCCTAACTTAGAACTTTGCTTGTCCTCAAGCAAACAAGATGTAACTCAATCTTCAACCAATTCATATGATTGTTCACTCATTCAAAAATCCTCTTTTTCAAGATAAGTAACAACTTCACTCAAACTTATGACCAAGAGTTCAATCAAGATGTGCACATGCTTTAGTGTTCACAAAGTCATTTAAATTCCAACAAATGCTATTTTTCATGAATGATCACTCAATTAAGCATGGATGTTCATGTGCTTATGGAATATTTCCTCACTAGATAAAGTGTTTCACTCAACACACAAGTGTATAAGAGGTAAAGTGTTTCACTCATTCACTCCACTATCACAATGTCACATGAATCAACTTTGCCTTTCATTTTACCACAATCAAAAACATTCACAAGCATGCATCATCACAAGGACTTTTCAATGGCTTATAATGTGGCTGGGCTAACAAGAAAATTGGTTTTTCTGGATCACAAAATCCTTGAGTTAAGAGAATCATAACAACACAATTTTTCTTATTCATTCCCAACTTTCTTTCGCCTTTGCATTTGCATTGAGCTTTGCTTCTTTTTCTTTTCTTTTCTTTTTCTTTGCATATTCTTACTTTTTAGCTCTTAGCTCAATGCTTTTCCTTTTTCATGTTTTCCCAACAACCCCAAACTTGAACATTTAACAATACCACACAAGATCTTCTACTTAACTCAAGGTAAAGATTTTCAATCAAGGGTTTTCAGTGTATGTTCAAGGCTAAGGGTTCAAAGGATAGAACACAAAGTGTTCTCTTTTAGTGGGCTAATTTTATGAATTTGGCCAATAAAAAAAAGGGTTCCAACAAACGGCCTTGATCACATGATGCAAACATGATGCAAAACAAGCAATTGATTCAATCATAGAAAACATGGGCAAAGTCATTCATGCTTTCAAAGTAATAGCATTCAACAATAACAACTCTGGAGCTCAAAACCTCACATATAAGCTCATTCACATTTGACATACACATCCTGCTTAATTTCACAATCACAATCCTGATATCATGCATTTGTTCACAAAGCTTGTGAATCACCTGTATAAGCATTTTAATGTGCACATCATCTCAACATCAATTAATCATAAGCATCATTAAAGCATTACTTATCAAACAATCACAGTTAATAGCAAACCATCACACAAACCAGGTTTCCAACAGAGTACATCAAACCCTAATCTAAAAACAAAAACAATTAAGTTCAGAAAACTTAAACCAATAAAGCAAAATCATATGATAGCATTCATCAGTAAATGCTATCTCAGCTCCTCATCAGTCTGAGTTGTCCTCTGTATCTTCCTCTTCCTCCTTGATGGACAAATTTATGAGCACCAAAATATGATGTCACAAACTTGTTTCACAATCGGCAAGTATGACCAAATCGTTCAAGTAATAAACTTGGTAAGACCAAGTATCGTTCTTCCCAAAGGACTCACGGCCTAGTTTAGTTATGTGATTTGTTGATTAGCTAGGACTTACAAAGGAAATATTCAAATTTTAATATGCAAGACAGAAAATAAACATGTATGCATGAAGTTTGATCAATGGCAAAGACAAAAGATAAACACTTTCAATGAAATATATGAATGAATATGTTGTTGGGGGTCAATTTCATCTCATCCACTCTCATACATTTTAGGAATTCAACATTCAAATCATCATTGTTAATGCCACTCTCTAAAGTACCATTCTAGATGGCTTCTCCCTAATCACGAGTTCATACAATTCCTAGCATTCCTAATGATTAGTTCATAAGTGCAGGAGCTTAACGACAACCAATATAATATTGTCAGTATAATATTGGGAGAAATTCCCCGGATCTAGACTTCCCCGTACGTGCCCGTATCGACAAAACCAATAATCATGCATGGAATGAGTTAAACTATGCAAGCATTGAGCAAAGAGGAAAAACCCTAACTAATGATGAAAGAAAGCATAAGTCTTAATTAAAAGATGCAAGCATAGATTCCATATATGAGAGCTTCAAGAGATTACATTGATTCCCCAACAAACATACAAGGTTTAGTTCACCATATTCATGGTGAACCTAGATGAACAATGAAAGAATGAAAGAATAAACCCAATAAAGGTGAAGAGGTAGCCTGAGCATCCAAGATCCTCCTTCAAAGGGGTGGAAGAGAGAGTGTTTGCCTTGTTTCTGCCAAAGATACTAATTCTAGGACGTGCAAGTCCTTATATACTATTCTAGAGTTACAAAAGATTACAAAAGCCCAAGCCCAAAAAGTGCCGCTCAGCGGTAAATACCGCTCAGCGGTGCTTGCGCGTCCTTTTCTTCCCCTCAGCGGCCAGTTTACCCCTCAGCGGACCTCCCGTGACCTTCTGAGTGCCGCTCAGCGGTAAAATGCCGCTGAGCGGTGCCTTCGGCTTCTCCTTTTGCACTCTTTGATCCCTTTTCTGATTCCATCTCTCTCCTTCTTCACTCTTTTCACTAAATTCACCTTAAAACTTGCACAAAAACACTTAAATCAAGCATAAACCTGTCCAGCTCTCTTATTTCTGAAAATATAGATAAAAGCATGATTTCAAGCTAGTTTTTAAGTCTAAAGGTTGCTTTTAGTATCACTTTTAAGCATGAAAATAACAGTTTTTCAACTGTTATCACAACCCCAAACTTAGAACTTTGCTTGTCCTCAAGCAAACAAAATGTAACTCAATCTCCAACCAATTCATATGATGGTTCACTCATTCAAAAATTCTCTTTTTCAAGATAAGTAACAACTTCACTCAAACTTATGACCAAGAGTTCAATCAAGATGTGCACATGCTTTAGTGTTCACCAAATCATTTAAGTTCCAACAATTGCTATTTTTCATGAATGATCAATCAATTAAGCATGGATGTTCATGTGCTTATGGAATATTTCCTCACTAGGTAAAGTGTTTCACTCAACACACAAGTGTATAAGAGGTAAAGTGTTTCACTCATTCACTCCACTATCACAATGTCACCTGAATCAACTTTGCCTTTCATTTTACCACAATCAAAAACATTGACAAGCATGCATCATCACAAGGACTTTTCAATGGCTTATAATGTGGCTGGGCTAACAAGAACATTGGTTTTTCTGGATCACAAAATCCTTGAGTTAAGAGAATCATAACAACACAATTATTCTTATTCATTCCCAACTTTCTTTTGCCTTTGCATTTGCATTGAGCTTTGCTTCTTTTTCTTTTCTTTTCTTTTTCTTTGCATATTCTTACTTTTTAGCTCTTAGCTCAATGCTTTTCCTTTTTCATGTTTTCCCAACAACCCCAAACTTGAACATTTAACAATACCACACAAGATCTTCTACTTAACTCAAGGTAAAGATTTTCAATCAAGGGTTTTCAGTGTATGTTCAAGGCTAAGGGTTCAAAGGATAGAACACAAAGTGTTCTCTTTTAGTAGGCTTACTCTATGAATTTGGCCAATAAAAAGGGTTCCAACAAACGGCCTTGATCACATGACGCAAAACAAGCAATTGATTCAATCATAGAAAACCTGGGCAAAGTCATTCATGCTTTCAAAGTAATAGCATTCAATAATAACAACTCTGGAGCTCAAAACCTCACATATAAGCTCATTCACAATTGACATACACATCCTGCTTAATTTCACAATCATAATCATGATATCATGCATTTGTTCACAAAGCTTGTGAATCACCTGTATAAGCATTTTAATGTGCACATCATCTCAACATCAATCAATCAATAAGCATCATCAAGCATTACTTATCACACAATCACAGTTAATAGCAAACCATCATAATAAACCAGGTGTTCAATAAAGTACATCAAACCCTAATCTAAAAACAAAAACAAATAAGTTCAGAAAACTTAAACCACAGAAGCATAATCATATGATAGCATTCATCAGTAAATGCTATCTCAGCTCCTCATCAGTCTGAGCTGTCCTCTGTATCTTCCTCTTCTTGGATCTTATAGTCTTGATTCTTTTTGCCCGATGAGGAGGCCATCCCTGCATCAAACATAATTCACAAAACCAAAAGATACATTGTTAAGCATTAGTAAACCACAATGAAGAAATCAGCCCCTTCAATGATGCTCTCTCCCAACCCCAAACTTAGATGGAAAACTAGTGAGAAAGTGAGTGGAAGGGAGATTTTCTAAAGAGGGATAAGGGAAAAGTTGTAGAGAACCTTTGAAAAGGTATGTAGGAGTGTGTGTGCAGAGAAGAGCCTGAAAATAGAAGCTTATGTGCAGCTTAGGGTATAAAAATACCCTAATGAGCTCGGGTTCCGCTAAGCAGAACTAAAGCCCATCTGCGAGAGTACCGCTCAGCGGTAAATTGCCGCTCAGCGGCACTTTCGTGAAGTGCTCTTCTCCTTCTTTTCTTAACCTACGTGCCTCCTAGACATGCCCCTCATTGGTTCCCTGCAATTCAATGTTTAAAAATGCTTATGCAAACCCTAACTAAAATAAAACAAACAGAAAACAATCAATCAACTAGGTTGCCTCCCAGGTAGCGCTTGTTTAACGTCACGAGCCTGACCCAAAATCCACCAACACCCATCAGTAGGTGTTTCAGACTTACCAGCACCCATCAGTAGGTGCAAAATTTTCTCACCAACACCCATCAGTAGGTGTTACAAACTTAGTATCCTTCAGTAGATACTTAACCACCTAGCATCCTTCAGTAGATGCTGTATCCAACAAAATATTTACAAAATAATGTCCACAAATTAAAAGTTACAAAACCAAATCAAAAGTCAAAAGTTTGTAAATCACTGGGTTGCCTCCCAGCAAGCGGTCTTTTAACGTCATTAGCTTGACCCAGTAAAGCCCCAGTTCCTTCTTCTTTTTCTTCTTTCTACTAAACTTTTTCAGAAATTTGATCAAACCAGGAACTTGTTGCAGTGTCTCAATCATAGGAACTTTAATCTCCAATTTCTTGAAGATTTCCATAAAGCACTCAAATTCCTTCTTCCTATGATACTTCTGTGGATGGGGACGAGATTTTTCATATGATTCTTTATTTTTTTCTCTCGTCCTCTTTCTCTTTTCTCTCACTTTCTTTTTTTCTTTTCTTTTTCTACTCACCTTCTCAATCTTCACACAAATTTTCTCTTCTCTCTCTTTTCTCTCTTCTTTTTCCAACTCAACTTTTTCAACATTTACACTCACTAGCTCTTGACACTCTCCCCTGGGGTTAACCTCAGTATTAGCCCCAAAATCCATGTCAGGCCTTTCTTCCAACTGCTTGGTAATCTGCCCCATTTGAATCTTCAAGTTCTTAATAGCAGCTTCAGTGCTCTTTTGAGAAGATTCAGTTTTCTGTATAAATTGCTGAAGAGTTTCTTCCAACCTTATTGATCTTTCATTAAGTATAGAAATTTGTTGCCATAAGGTTGGTTGCTGCTGCTGCTTATTAAATTGACCAGCTTGCCCAGTTTGCCCTTGACCAATGCTTGGGTGTGGTTTCCACCCTTGATTGTAGTTCCCTTGACGGTGTTGATTGGTCATGTATTTTACATCCTCCATTGCTTCTACTAAAAAGGCACATTGACCATTGATATGGTCGCCTCCACATAATTCGCACAACTAGGATTGTACCTGTGCAGCAGTCTTCAACTCTTTGGGTAGTTGTGCAAGTATCTTTGTGAGATTCTCCAATTGTTGAGTTAGTATCTTGTTCTGAGCTAGCAAGGCATCATTGGATTGCATCTGCAGAACTCCTTTTTGTTGCATAGGAGCTCCTCTCTCACTGTGTAGCTCATTATCATTAGTAGCCATGTTTTCAATTATTTCTACGGCTTCCTCTGAAGTTTTCCATTTGATATTTCCTCCTGCTGAGGCGTCAAGCATCATGTTGGTTTGTGAACCAAGACCTTCAAGGAAGATTAGGACTACTTCCACTTCGTCAAATCCATGCGTGGGAATCTTTCTTAATAGGCTTTTATATATGTCCCATGCATGACCTAATGATTCCTCCATGCCTTGCCTGAAAGATGAGATCTCTTGCTTTCCTTTGTTGACCTTGGAAGAATTGAGTGCCCATATAGTTAAATTCTTGACCGAATTGCATCCTGCAAACATTAGGCACAAAACTTTAGAAAATATTTGTTAGCACAAAAAGATATAGGAGAAGATATATATTCAGAAGATAAAAGATTCAGAAGATAAAATAAAATAAGATAGAATAAAATAAAATAAAATAAAATAAAATCTAATCTAATCTAATAAGATAAAATAAAATAAAATAAAATCTAATCTAATCAAATCAAATAAAATAAAATCAAATCTAATCTAGTCAAATCAAATAAAATCTAATCTAATCAAATAAAATAAAATAAAATTAAATCAAATAAGATACAAACTGTAAAATATAAACAGAAAAAAATAAATAAAAAAAAAATTCGAAATTTACCTTAAAAATAAAAAAATAAGTCAAAGATAATGAATAATCACACAAATTAACCAGTTAAACCAGAGTCCCCGGCAATGGCGCCAAAAACTTGATGGACAAATTTGTGAGCACCAAAATATGATGTCACAAACTTGTTTCACAATCGGCAAGTATGACCAAATCGTTCAAGTAATAAACTTGGTAAGACCAAGTATCGTTCTTCCCAAAGGACTCACGGCCTAGTTTAGTTATGTGATTTGTTGATTAGCTAGGACTTACAAACGAAATATTCAAATTTTAATATGCAAGACAGAAAATAAACATGTATGCATGAAGTTTGATCAATGGCAAAGACAAAAGATAAACACTTTCAATGAAATATATGAATGAATATGTTGTTGGGGGTCAATTTCATCTCATCCACTCTCATACATTTTAGGAATTCAACATTCAAATCATCATTGTTAATGCCACTCTCTAAAGTACCATTCTAGATGGCTTCTCCCTAATCACGAGTTCATACAATTCCTAGCATTCCTAATGATTAGTTCATAAGTGCAGGAGCTTAACGACAACCAATATAATATTGTCAGTATAATATTGGGAGAAATTCCCCGGATCTAGACTTCCCCGTACGTGCCCGTATCGACAAAACCAATAATCATGCATGGAATGAGTTAAACTATGCAAGCATTGAGCAAAGAGGAAAAACCCTAACTAATGATGAAAGAAAGCATAAGTCTTAATTAAAAGATGCAAGCATAGATTCCATATATGAGAGCTTCAAGAGATTACATTGATTCCCCAACAAACATACAAGGTGTAGTTCACCATATTCATGGTGAACCTAGATGAACAATGAAAGAATGAAAGAATAAACCCAATAAAGGTGAAGAGGTAGCCTGAGCATCCAAGATCCTCCTTCAAAGGGGTGGAAGAGAGAGTGTTTGCCTTGTTTCTGCCAAAGATACTAATTCTAGGACGTGCAAGTCCTTATATACTATTCTAGAGTTACAAAAGATTACAAAAGCCCAAGCCCAAAAAGTGCCGCTCAGCGGTGCTTGCGCGTCCTTTTCTTCCCCTCAGCGGCCAGTTTGCCCCTCAGCGGACCTCCCGTGACCTTCTGAGTGCCGCTCAGCGGTAAAATGCCGCTGAGCGGTGCCTTCGGCTTCTCCTTTTGCACTCTTTGATCCCTTTTCTGATTCCATCTCTCTCCTTCTTCACTCTTTTCACTAAATTCACCTTAAAACCTGCACAAAAACACTTAAATCAAGCATAAACCTGTCCAGCTCTCTTATTTCTGAAAATATAGATAAAAGCATGATTTCAAGGTAGTTTTTAAGTCTAAAGGTTGCTTTTAGTATCACTTTTAAGCATGAAAATAACAGTTTTTCAACTGTTATCACTCCTCATCTTCATCATCTTCAAATGCATCCTCCTCGTCATCTTCATCTTCTTCCATGTCTCTAGCTGAAGCTTCAGCTGCTCCAGCTCCTCCTCCATGTACTAGTTCTTCTGGCCAAGCTACTACATTATGGAATTCATCCATAGTCCACCTGTGGGCTGGAGGTGTATCATACATCCCCACTATCATCTCAGCAGTGGCCACCTGCCCTCTGTGAATGGACTGCAACTGAGCACCTATAAGAGACATATACATGTCCCTCATCTGGAATGGTTCTGCTTCATGTGTATCAGCAGATGTCCGGCTCTGTGCTGGCCCTCTCTCTCTACGAGCCCGGCGTGGTGGAACTGGCTGAGCTGCATCCTCACCTCCACAGTATTGTCTGTAATAAGCCTCATCAATAGCTTTTCTCGGCCTCTCAAATGGTGGAACAGAAGTGTCCACCCCAGCTAGCTTGCGAAGGTGAGTGATCAAAGAAGGATGTCCTAATGGTGCTTTGTTGTTTGAGGTGTTAGCACATACACTAATTTCATCAGCTATCACCTGCCCAATATTAACATTCAAATTTCTGATAGCACAGTAGATGAATAGTGCCCTGCTGAGAGTAATATCTGACACATGTGAACATGGCTGAATGTTGGCATGAGAAAACGCCATCCAATACTTTGCAAGAGGAGTCAAATCTGTCCTCCTAATGTTAACCACTGAGCCAGATCTATTCCTTTGGAAGTGTCCTCCAGGTATACACAGCACTCTCTCCACATCCTCATAATCAGCACCTTCCTCCATGCAAAGAGCAAACTGGCATTGCTCACCAGCCCACACAGTATCCAGGAAGTTATTGATAGAATCAGGATCATACCTGATAGCATGGCCTCTGACATAGCCCAAATAATTCTCAGCTGGATAATCACCAATCTTCTTTGCATTGGTGTAGAATTCCTTTACCACAGCTATGTTGGCAGGTGCAGGATAAGTGGCTAGCTTTCCCCAATCATTCCCTAACACTTGCTCTCCAAATTGAGGAGCAAAGTTAGGTATCATTCCAACCTTTCTCTCCATCAGAAGTCTCCTGTCCTGAACCACCCTAAAGTGCTTCTCATGTTTCCTAGAGAGGAACTTGCTAGAGTGGGGTTGCTCTGGTTCCTTTTCCTTTCTCTTGGTTGCCATGGTTTTCAATCTTTTTCCTGATGAGGATGCCATTCCTACATTCAAGACACAAACAAAACCACAGAACATGATGTTAATCATTAGTAAAACACAGAACACAACTCCTTTCGAAGCTAAAACCACCGCTGAGGGCCAGAATTTCCCCTCAGCGCCACCAGTACCACAGTCCAGAACGCAAAAATTCAAAAGAACCAAATCTGACAGAGTGCCGCTCAGCGGTAACTCTGCAGATTTTTGAAAAATTTGTTTTAAAGCTTTCCTAACTCCACCCAAATGCAATTTTCAGTTTTCCAGTTCATAATCATGCAGTTTAATCGGTTCAAACATCAAATATATCATCAAATCATGCATAGAAATCAAAACCCCTAAATTTTCATGCTTTGACAATCACATTCAAATTCAAGAACCCTAGAATGAACAAAATGCATTTTACTTACTTGGGTGGAGATACTAGATGCAATAAGAATGCTTCCAAGCTAGAATGCTATCTTCCAACCCCAAACTTTGATGGCACACTAGTGAAAAAGTGAGTGGAAGAGATATTTTCTTAAGAGGGAAGAGTGAAAAGATGTGGAAAACCTTGGAAAAGATATGTGGGAGTGTTTGTGCAGAGAAGAGCCTGAAAGTATGAGAAATTGCGCAGCTTAGGGTTTAAAAATACCCTAATGGGCTCGGGTTCCGCTAAGGGGAACTAAAGCCCAATCTGCGAGAGTACCGCTCAGCGGCACTTTCGTGATGTGCTCTTCTCCTTCTTTTCTTGACCTACGTGCCTCCTAGACATACCCCTCACTGGTTCCCTGCAATTCAATGTTAAAAATGCTTATGCAAACCCTAACTAAAATAAAACAAACAAAAAACAATCAATCAACTGGGTTGCCTCCCAGGTAGCGCTTGTTTAACGTCACGAGCCTGACCCAAAATCCACCAACACCCATCAGTAGGTGCAAAATCTTCTCACCAACACCCATTAGTAGGTGTTACACACTTAGTATCCTTCAGTAGATACTTAACCACCTAGCATCCTTCAGTAGATGTTGAATCCAACAAAATATTTACAAAATAATGTCCACAGATTAAAAATTACAAAACCAAAATAAAAATCAAAAGTTTGTAAATCCACTGGGTTGCCTCCCAGCAAGCGCTCTTTTAACGTCATTAGCTTGACCAAATAAAGTTCAAGTTCCATCTTCTTTATAGTTGATGTTGTCATTCCACCAACTTCTCAACTGTTTCCTTTGAACTGTTTTGGTTCTTCTAGAATATGGAGACTCTATCTCTATCATCTCCTTTTCTTTAAAGCCCTTCACAACCCACAACTTGTTCTTGATTCTTACAGGTGTGCCAAGTTGGAGTGTTCTTTTCTTTCAGTCTCTAGGAATTTCTTCTCCTTTTCCAATCTCTTCTTCCTTGGGTACCTGAAACAACAAACAATGGTTACCTGAAACCTCAAGATTTTCATCTTTATGTCTAGTTATGGGTGCATCTCGAAATGCAGCTTTATAACTAGCTTCTTCCTCCTTTGCTTGCGTTTCATCTTTGAAGACATCCACCACCACTCTCTCCTCTCTATCCTGGAGCACCACTATACCCTCATTTACATCTATGATAGCCCTGGCCGTTTTCATAAACGGTCTTCCAAGTATGATAGGTATCTTCTCGGTCTCCATCTTCATCACCACAAAGTCTGCCAAAAACTGCAGTTTGCCAACACAAACTACAATGTCTTCTGCAATCCCACATGGTTCCTTTGAAGATCTATCGGCCATTACTAAATTAACCTTTACAGGTTTCATTTTAACATTTCCAATTTGCTCCAATAAAGAATAAGGCATCAAGTTAACACTTGAACCTAAATCAAGGAGAGCTTTCTTTACCTTTTTCTTCCCTATAGTACAAGGGATAGAAAAACTACCTGGATCTGATACTTTAGGTGGGAATGACTCTTTCTTAACAGTTGTACAATTTTTTTCCTCATCATCTCTACGTCTCTTCTTTGTAGAGCTTTCTTCATCAGATTTTGTGTAAACTGCAATTTTCTGTAAAATATGTTCCCAAGGTGCTTCATTATCCACCATTCTGAATAATTCTGTGAAGTCCATTTGTTTCTCTTGATTTGTTGGAAAAGGAAAAGTGTTCTTTCTTTCTACTTCTCTTCTTTCTTCTGTTTCTCCTTCTTCTAACTCAATTATCTCTTCATTCACACTCTTTACCACTTTGCACTCTTCTCTGGGGTTAACCTCAGTATTAGCCCCAAAATTTCTATTTGGCCTTTCTTCCAATTGCTTGGTAATCTGACCCATTTGAATCTCAAAATTCTTTATAGCAGCTTCAGTGCTCTTTTGAGAAGATTCAGTTTTCTGTATGAATTGCTGAAGAGTTTCTTCCAACCTTGTTGATCTTTCATTAAGCATAGATAACTGTTGCCACAAGGTTGGTTGCTGCTGCTGCTTATTATATTGATTAGCTTGCCCAGTTTGTCCTTGACCAATGCTTGGATGTGGTTTCCACCCTTGATTATAATTCCCTTGACGGTATGGAAATTGATTAGCCATGAAATTAACATCCTCCACGGCTTCCACTGGAAAAGCACATTGACCATTGATATGATCACCACCACATAATTCGCACAATTGGGTTTGTATCTGTGCAGCAGATTTCAACTCTTTAGGTAGTTGAGCAAGAGTTTTAGTCAAAGTCTCCAGCTGTTGAGTTAGAATTTTATTCTGAGCTAGCAAGGCATCATGTGTTTGTAATTGAAGAACCCCTTTTTGTTGCATAGGAGCTCCTCTCTCACTGTGCAGTTCATTATCACTAGTAGCCATGTTTTCTATAATTTCAGTTGCTTCCTCTGGAGTTTTCCATTTAATATTGCCTCCTGCTGAGGCATCCAGCATCATCTTGGTTTGTGAACCAAGCCCTCCAAGGAAAGTTAAGACTACTTCTTGATCTTCAAAACCATGCGTGGGAGTTTTACGTAACAAGCTTTTATACCTGTCCCATGCATGCCCCAGTGATTCTTCCATGCCCTGCTTAAATGAAGAAATCTCTTGCTTGCCTTTAGTCACCTTAGATTGTGGGAAGTACTTATTTAAAAATTTTGTGACCACTGCTTCCCACTCTGTGAAACTTTCTTCTGGAAAAGAATTCAACCAAAGCTTAGCATTGCCTCCCAATGAGAAAGGAAACAAGCTAAGTTTGATAGCTTCGTCTGGCACCCCATTAATCTTGACTGTGTTGCAAATCTCATTAAAGGTAGTGAGGTGCTCATATGGGCTTTCATGAGATAACCCATTAAATTGATTACTTTTCACCAGTTGAATCAGTGCTGGTTTGACCTCCATATTGGCTGCATTGACTCTAGGTCTAGCTATGCTGTTAAAGTGCTGAGGTCCAGCAATATTGGTGTAATCTGCAAGAGTTCTTCTAACATTATTGTTCTCCATACTTCCTGTGCTATGAACAGAACCTTGTGGTGATGACTGTAAGAGAGTTTCTGGAGAAGGGAAAAGTTCTCTAGACGTTCTGATTCTTCTCCTCCGTCTACTGTCTTCTAATCCTTCAAGAAGAGGTTCTGTTGTTTTCTTACTCCTTGTTCTAATTGCTTCCTGCATGCACAAGAAAACAAAACCCTAGAAAAGATTTGTTAGCACAAAAAGATATAGGAAAAGATATATATTCAGAAGATAAAAGATTAAGAAGATAAAATAAAATAAAATAAAATAAAATCTAATCTAATAAAATAAAATCAAATCAAATCTAATCTAATCAAATAAGATAAAATAAAATAAAAACAGAAAAATAAAAACAGAAAATAAAAACATAAATTCAAAATTAAAGTCAAAGATAATCAATAATCACACAAATTAACCAGTTAAACCAGAGTCCCCGGCAACGGCGCCAAAAACTTTATGGTCAAATTTATGAGCACCAAAATATGATGTCACAAACTTGTTTCACAATCGGCAAGTATGACCGAATCGTTCAAGTAATAAACTTGGTAAGACCAAGTATCATTCTCCCAAAGGACTCACGGCCTAGTTTAGTTGTGTGGTTTGTTGATTAGCTAAAACTTAAGAACGAAATATTTGGAGTTTAATATGCAAGACAGAAAATAAACATGTATGCATGAGTTTTTGATCAATGGCAAAAGCAAAAGATAAACACTTTCAATGAAATATATGAATGAATATGTTGTTGGGGGTCAATTTCATCTTATCCACTCTCATATATTTTAGGAATTCAACATTCAAATCATCATTGTTAATGCCACTCTCTAAAATACCATTCTAGATGGCTTCTCCCTAATCACGAGTTCATACAATTCCTAGCATTCCTAATGATCAGTTCATAAGTACAGAAGCTTAACGACAACCAACATAATATTGGGAGAAATTACCCGGATCTAGACTTCCCCGTACGTGCCCGTATCGACAAAACCAATAATCATGCATCGAATGAGTTAAACCATGCAAGCATTAAGCAAAGAGGAAAAACCCTAACTAATGATGAAAGAAAGCATAAGTCTTAATTAAAAGATGCAAGCATAAATTCCATATATGAGAGCTTCAAAAGATTACGTTGATTCCCCAACAAACATACAGAGTTTAGTTCACCATATTCATGGTGAACCTAGATGAATTACAATGAAAGAATGAAAGAATAAACCCTAAAAAGGTGAAGAGGTAGCCTGAGCATCCAAGATCCTCCTTCAAAGGGGTGGAAGAGAGAGTGTTTGCCTCGTTTCTGCCAAAGATACAAACCCTAGGACGTCCTAAAGCTTATATACTATTCTAAAATCACGAAAAATCTAAGCCCAAGCCCATAAGTGTGCCGCTCAGCGGTAAAGTACCGCTCAGCGGTGAGTGCGCGTCTCGTTTCTTCCCCTCAGCGGCCATTTGGCCCCTCAGCGGACCTCCCGTGACTTCCTGAGTGCCGACTTCGGCTTCTCCTTTTGCACTCTTTGATTTCTTTTCTGATTCCATCTCTCTCCTTCTTCACTTCTTTCACTAAATTCACCTTAAAACCTGCACAAAAACACTGAAATCAAGCATAAACCTGTCCAGCTCTCTTATTTATGAAAATATGGATAAAAGCATGATTTCAAGCTAGTTTCTAAGCATAAAGGTTGCTTTTAGTATCAATTTTAAGCATGAAAATAACAGTTTTTCAACTGTTATCACTCACCCATGCACTGTTAGAGATCGGATATATAATGCCAGCTTCCAAAACCTTCAATACTTCTTTTCTAACCACCTCCTTCATCACTGGATTTAACCTTCTCTATGGTTGAGCACTTGGTCTATGGTCATCCTCCATAAATATTTTATGCATGCAGTAAGTTTGACTTTTACCCTTGAGATCTTAGTTTGACCACCCAACAACTCCTTTGTTGGCTTTCAATATTTCCACCAACTTTTCTTCTTCTTCGGAAGCAAAAAATTACTAATGTTGACTGGCTTAGTTCCATCTTCTCCTAAGATAACATACTTCAAATGTGGCGGTAACATCTTTAACTCCAACTTCTTTTCTTTTACTTCTTTTTTTATATCAATCATCTCAAAATTAGTCTCCTCCACTGGGATCTCCTTCAATGTCTCCAAATTCGTTATACACTCATCAATTAATTTTTCTTCCTCTTCATTCAAGTCTTCACAGGCATCAATAAGAGTTTTCTCTAACGGAGAAGAACAACGTACCATCCTTTCTTTCACCATACAAACTTCATCAAGTATATCAAATTGGAAACATGCTTTATCATCTTTAGGATGTGTGATGGCTTTGAATACATCAAAATTCACTTCTTCATCTTGAACTCTTACTTTAAGCTTGCCATTCTCCACATCAATTAAAACTCTAGTGATAACAGTTGAAAAACTGTTATTTTCATGCTTAAAATTGATACTAAAAGCAACCTTTAACACTTAGAAACTAGCTTGAAATCATGCTTTTGTTCATATTTTCATAAATAAGAGAGCTGGACAGGTTTATGCTTGATTTCAGTGTTTTTGTGTAGGTTTTAAGGTGAATTTGATGAAAGAAGTGAAGAAGGAGAGAGATGGAATCAGAAAAGACATCAAAAAGTGCAAAAGGAGAAGCCGCAACTGCCGCTCAGTGGCAGTTTACCGCTCAGCGGCACTCAGAAGCTCGCGTTGGATCCGCTGAGGAGAAAAATGGCCGCTGAGGGGAAGAAACCAACTCACGCACTTACCGCTGAGCGACACACTTATGGGCTTGGGCCTAACTTTTCTATAATTTTAGAATAGTATATAAGCTTTAGGATGTCCTAGGGTTTGTATCTTTGGCAGAAACGAAGTAAACACTCTCTCTTCCACCCCTTTGAAGGAGGATCTTGGATGCTCAGGCTACCTCTTCACCTTTCTAGGGTTTTATCTTTCATTCTTTCATTATTATTCATCTAGTTTCACCGTGAATATGGTGAACTAAACCTTGTATTGTTGTTGGGGAATCAATGTAGTCTTGTGAAACTCTCATATATGGAATTTGTGTTTATATCTTATATTTAAGACCTATGCTTTCTTTCACCATTAGTTAGGGTTTTTCCTCTTTGCTCAATGCTTGCTTTGTTTAACTCATTCAATGCATGATTATTGGTTTTGTCGATACGGGAACGTACGAGGAAGTCTAGATCCGGGGAATTTCTCCCAATAGTATATTGGTTGTCGTTAAGCTCCTCCACTAAAAGAACTAATTATTAGGAATGCTAGGAATTGTATGAACTCGTAATTAGGGATAGGCCTTCTTGCAAGGTAATTTAGAGAGTGGTTTTAACAATGATGAAAAGAATGTTGAATTCCTAAAGTATATGAGAGTGGATAAGATGAAATTGATAACCTCAACAACATACTCATCCATATATTCCATTGAAGTGTTTGTATTTTGTTTTAGCCATTGATCAAAACTCATGCATACATGTTTATTTTCTGTTTTGCATATTAAACTCCACTTATTTCGTTCTTAAGTCTTAAATAATCAACGAATCACATAACTAAACTAGGCTGTGAGTCCTTTGGGAGAACGATACTTGGTCTTACCGAGTTTATTACTTGAAACGATTCTGTCACACTTGCCGATTGTTCAACAAGTTTGTGGCGCCGTATTTCGGTGTTCATAATTTTTTCATCATCTAGCAGTCTTCATAAATGGTTGCAAAAAGGATGAGAGGCACATCTCCATTCTCTTCCATCTCCATTATGACAAAATCCACTAGAAATACAAATTTTTCTACCTTCACTAGTACATCGTCAACCACCCCGTATGGGTATTTAAGAGACATGTCCGCCAATTGAAGTGTCATTCTAGTAGGTTTGAGTTCCAAACCTTCAATTCTTTTGAACATAGCAAGCGACATTAAATTAATGCTAGCTCCCAAATCAATCAATGATCTTCCAACTTCCAATTCTCTGATGGTACACGGAATAGTGAAGCTTTGTAAGGAGCTCCTTTAATAATTTTGCACTTCAATGGTCTCCTTCTCAATACATTTTCTTTTCTTTGTAAAGAGCTCCTTTAAAAATTTTGCATATGACGGCATCTGTTGCAATGCTTCAGAGAAAGATATAGTAATATCCAGTTTTTTAAATATCTCCATGAACCGATCAAGCTGGTTTTCTTTCTCCTTCCTTGAATAGATCTTTGGACAAGGAAGTGGTTTTTCAACATCTTTTTCCTTTTTTCTCTCATCTACTTCTTCTTTCTTTTTTTCTCTCATCTACCTCTTCTTTCTTTTTTCCTCTCTCAATCCTCTCTTTCCACTCAATTGTTTTTTTCTCACTCTCATTTTCTTTCTCTTTTCTCTCTATTTTTCTCTCATCTAACACTCTGCCACTTCTAGTAACAAAGGTCTTACACTCTTCCCTAAGATTACTTTTTGCATTCCTCTCAAAAATCTCCATCTTATTGACCAATATGCATTTTCATACTTTTAAATGCAACCTCCACATTCTTACAATAAGATACGCTCATCTTCATGAATTGCTGGAAAGTTTCCTCAATCTTTGTGGTTTTCTTAGATGGAGTAGGTTGTTGTTGCCATCTTTGTTGCTGCCACTGAACCAATGAAGCTTTCTGTATCTCTTGTGGCAATAGAGAAAGTTTTTTCATCACTTCTTCCAACTATTGAGTGTTAATTTTATTTTGTGCAAGCAAGGCATCTTGAGATTGCAATTGTAGGTCTCCCTTCTGTTGAGGTGAAGCTCCTCTTTCACTATGCATCTCATTGTCATTAGTAGCCATGTTGTCTATCAATTCAAAAGCTTCCTCTTGAGTTTTACACTTGATATTACCTCCAACTGAGGCATCTAGTATCAATTTGGTTTGTGAACCAAGACCTCCAAGGAAAAGAATGACTATTGTTGCTTCATCAAAGCCATGAGTGGGCGTCTTTCTCACCAAGCTCTTGTATCTATCCCATGCTTGACCTAGCATTTCCTCCATACCTTGCCTGAAAGAGGAAATTTCTTGCTTACCCTTGTTGATTTTAGACTGTAGAAAGTACTTGTTTAGAAACTTTGAAACCACGAATTCCCATTCAGTAAAGTTATCCTCTGAGAAATAATTCAACCATAGCTTAGCATTGCCTCCCAATGAGAAAGGAAACAAACTAAGCATTATAGTGTCATCCAGCACACCATTGATCTTCACAGTGTTGCAAATCTCGTTGAATGTGGTTGTTCATATGGACTTTCATGTGACAGTCCATTAAATTGGTTGCTCTTCACCAATTGTATCAACGCCAGTTTCACCTACATATTTGCAGCATTAACCCTCGGCCTAGCAATGTTGTTAAAGTGATGAGGGCCAACAACTGTGGTGTAATCCGCTAGAGTACGATTACCATTGTTCTCTCCGGCCATCTCTTCAATGCTTTAGTCAGATCTTTGTGGTGAGGGTTGTAAAAGTATCTCTAGAGAAGGAAATAATGCTCTAGATGTTCGAATTCTCCTCCTCCTTCTACTATCGTCCAATCCTTCAAGAACAGGTTCCAAAATTTTCTTGCTCCTAGTACGAATTGTATCTTGCATACACAAGAAAACAAAACCCTAGAAACAATTGTTAGCACAAAAAGATAAAAAGATAAAAAGATAAAAAAGATAAAAATCAAGTCAAAGCTAATCAATAATCAAACAAATAGAATAGTTAAACCACGAGTCCCCGACAATGGCGCCAAAAACTTGTTAACACTTCGGTAAGTGTACCGAATCGTATCAAGTAATAATGAATGGTAAGACCAAGTATCGTTTCCCAAGAGACTCAAGGCCTAAACAATTATGTGTTTTCTTGATTAAATAAGACTTGTAAACGAAATCATTGTGCTTATATTACGGAAAAGTAAACATGAATGCAAGTGTTGATCAATTGGATTGAAAGATGCAAAAGTGAGTGATGTAAAATATGGAATGATTATGTTGTTGGGGTTTCCGACTTATCCTATGTCTCGGTGAAGAAAGCCTAATCCTAATTACTAGTTCACAATGTCTTGTCTCCCTAGCAATTAATCATTCATTACATTCGCACAGAAGCTTAAAGGCAACCGATCCTCCTAATCCTATGTCTAGGTAATATTGCTTTCGGGAGAATTTCCCCAGTTCTAGATTTACCTATATGTGTCCATATTGATAACATCAATGATCATGCAATTGAATAAGTTAAACAAAGCATGCATAGAGTAAAGACATATGTAACATAGTGATATGCAATGAACAACACAATCATGCTCTCATATATGCTTAAACAGATTTAACACATTGATCAAAAGCATATAACATGTAAATATAGAACATGTAACACAGAATACACATGTATTATTAATTATGTGTTGTCATCATCAAAAACACAAATATCATTGAGATTGTGGGTTAAGTTGAACCTTTGCTCCCCCTATCAACAATCTCAACATCAACAAAACATGACGCCGATCAGTTTACTTCGACGTTCAACTTACGTCAATCCCCTTCCTTTTGACGCCAAATTTTGCTTTAAATATAAATATTTATTCAAATATTAGACGTCAAGCACTTTAATATTCGACTTCTCTATAAACAACTAGTAACATCGCCCTACATAAATCGACGTCAACGTTACGTCATAAATCTTTGTCCTTGACGTCAACTTTACGTCCCCTGCCCTTACATTTAACGCCAAATCTTCCCTTAAATATAACTAGTTATTCAAATATTAGACGTCCAACTCATAACAGTAGATGTGGATATAAAAGCATAACGTCACACGGTGGGTGTTCGACGTCAAAATTACGTCTCACGATATGATGTCGAACACGAAAACATCGTTAAAAGCCAAAAATATTCAACGTTATATGTTGTTTTTGCACCAGAGGAATGACGTTGTCGCCCTACACTAATTGATTCGCTCCAAGCCTTTTCATCTGGTATGTACAATAATGCATTGGATTTATTAAATATATCATATAGTGAATTTAAGAATTTAACCATAACACCCCAATTTAGTATGATTCACCTTACTAATTTAAAGTATTACATAGTTGATAAAAGCATAAATCAACATATAAGTATATAAAATGTATTTAGCTTGAGCAAGAATGTTTTTTGAAAAAAAATGTGGCAGAGATTTGGTTAAGTTGCACTGTTATTTTCACTTGAGCGGAAAATCTTTGCTTGAGCGAAAATGACAAAGAGTGGTGTCTAGGTCTCTGTTGTATTTTTTGCTTGAGCGAAAATTATGCGCTTCAGCAAAAAATGGTCCGCTTCAACAAAAATCATCTGAGACCTACCATTTACATTAGCATCATCCAATCCGAAATTGCAATAAAAATTTAAAATTCCATATTAATCAACACGTAAATTTAAAATCAAAGACTTTAATCCAAAAATTCAAAAAGGTAAACAAGTCTGTAAGAAATGTTAGGGCTACTTCTCTTACCAAGAAGGGGGGTGAATTGGTTTGAAATGAAAATACTTTCTTTTACTATCGTTTTGGAAATTTTATAATGATCTTTAACACACAAGACAATAAAAAAATTAATGCAGTAAAAGAGTTTATGGGATAGAAAAACCAACACAAATTTTTATAAAGGTTCGGCCAAGCCTACATATAGTCTTCTTCAACAACCTTAGTTGAAGGATACCACTATATGGATTGAGTTTACAAGCAAGAATATAGATACTACCTCTAAATGCACTCTCCTTCCCCACTCAAAATCAATTACAGCAAACAAGAGGTGAACACCCTCACACTCTCACAACCTAGAAAGCAATCCCAACTTCTTGTAACCTTAAAGAAATCCAACTCTAAAGAAAACCTTGAGAGTAATCCCAACTCTCAATGAGAACACACATAGTTCTCTCGTTTGGCACAAATGCATAGAAAACTCAATCAATAGATTGAAAAAGATAAATCAGATCTTCACATTAGACACTCTAGTAATGTAGATATGTGATGAACAAATCTTCGATCCCCGAAAACGAAGTCAAAAACTTGTTAACCCTTGGCAAGTGTAACGAAATCGTATCAAGTAATAAACCTGGTAAGACCAATTATCATTCTCCCAAAGGACTCACGGCCTAGACAGTTATGTGATTTATTGATTAATTGATTAATTAAGACTTGTGAACAAATTGTTGTAAGTTTCAAATCTAAAAAACTGAAAAGTAAATATGTATGCATGTGATGATCAATGGGCAAGAAGAAACAAAATACGTGAATTGAAATATATGAATGAATATGTTGTTGGGGTTTATCAATTTCATCCTATCCACTCTCTTATATTTAGGAATTCATCATTCTTTTCATTAATGTTAATGTCACTTTCTAAATTACTTTAAACTCGATGTCTCAGCTAAGAAAGCCTAATCATAATCACTAGTTTACAATGTCTTGTCTCCCTAGCAATTAATCATGCATTATAGTGAACAGAATCTTAAAGGCAACCAACTATCATACTCCTATGTCTAGGTTTGTAATATACTGATGGGAGAGATTCCCCAAATCTAGATTTCCTCGTATGTGTCAATATCGACAAAACCAATAATCATGACATGGAATGAGTTAAACAATGCATGCTTTGAGCAAAGAGGAAAAACCCTAACTATTAATGAAAGAAAGCATGTATCATAAAAATAATCTTGAAGAACAAATTCCATACAAGAGAGCTTCTAAGGATTTACATTGATTCCCCAACAACAAAATAAGTTTAGTTCACCATATTCATGGTGAAACTAGATGAAATACAAAGGAAAAGTGAAGGATAGAACCCTAGAGAGTTGAGAAAGGATAGAACCCTAGAGAGTGTGTTTTAGCTTCGTCCCAGCCAAAGATACAAACCCTAGAACGTCCTAACACTTATATAAGATTGTAAAAATTGAAGAAAAGTAGACACAAGCCCAGAAAAGTTCCGCTCCGCGGTAATAACATGTGACCACTTCTTCCCCTCAGCGACTTTTCTCCCTTCAGCGGTGACAACAGTTCTTTGCGAGTGCCGCTCAGCGGTAATTTGCGCTGAGTGGTATTTGCAGTTTCTCTTCTTTTACACTTTTTGTGTCCTTTTATGATTCCATCTCTATCCCTTTTCACTTCTTTCATCAATTTCATCTAAAAACCTACAAAAACAAGAAAATCAAGCATAAAACCTGTCCAACTCTGTTATTTCCAATAATTCAACAAAATCATGAGTTCAAGCTAATTTCTAAGTCATAAAGGTTGTAATTGAAGTCAATTTAAAGAATAAAAGAACAATTTTTCAATTGTTATCAATATGATCAGAAACCTTTGAGCACAAATCCTGACAGAATCTTGATGTCTCAACCCATATTTCATCCTTGATTCTTCAAGATGATTCTTGGATGCTTTCTGCAATTCCAAACTCAATCAAATGTTAGTTATAAAACTGCATATTCAGTGTGTTATTTTGAAACAGCGCGCAAGACATTTATTTATAAGATTTTCACAATAATGGCGCATTTTAATCGATTACTAAATTAATGTAATCGGTTACGCTTTTAATAGTGCTATGCCAGATTTACATTAAAACAGATTTAATTGATTAAGCAAATAATGTAATTGATTGAACATATATTGTAAGGCAAAACATTTGAAAATATGACCGTTATGACAGTTAAGACTTAAAATCAAAACAGTTTTCAATGTATACTTGATTTAACCGATTAAGGAAACTACGTAATTGGTTAATTATTACACTTAAGCAACTTTGAAAACTTTTTCTCCTCAAAACACATCACAGCACTCAGCAAACAAATGTTGGCAAAGGCACAAGTTTTAATCGATTATGCATATAATGTAATCGGTTAAAACTTGCAGTTTGCTACAGTTAAGCCTTTTGCTGATATCTGATGAGACTAATTGATTACATTAACACACTAATCGATTAATTCATACATATATGCTTTGTACAAGTGGTTTTGTCATTGAAAAACAAGAGTATGCATACCACAAATGTAAACATATGTATGACCATAGTAAATAAGCAAACCAATCAGTTCAAGCACACACAAATAGAAAAATGCAGATATTTATATCAAAAACATTTCAGTGTTGTGCAAGAAACATATAGAAACATTTATGTTATTGTCATCATCAAAAACAAAACACACAAGGGATTGGGTTTACATTGCTCTTCCTATCAACAAAGTCAAATCAAACATTACAATTATTCTATTCTCATCCAAACAATAAGCATAAATTTAAACCATAATAAGCAACACAAAAAAACTTTAAAATAATCAATCTCAATTAATAATTTTAAACCATCTCATTATACCAATTCAATCCTTAATTTTACTATCAATCTAATCATCCTTCATAACAATAATTTAGACTCAATTGACTCTACTATAATTACATAGTTCACTTACCTGAATAGACACTCTTAAACTCCAAAACATGTTCTACACAAGCTTAACTATCACAAGCTCCAAAGACTCTGTTGAATATAGTGAAAACTATTTATGGGATTAATCTCTCTTATCTTGAATAAACACATAAAGTCATCTATTTATAATAGAAGAAATATGGGCTAAGCCCAAAATACAAATAAGAAATAATAACAAACTAACTAAAGATAAATGATAAAGAAAATATAAAGATAATATATCTAACACTCCTCCTCAAGTTGGTGCATACAAATCGTATGTACCAAGCTTGTTACAAATATAATAAATTTTAGGCTCCCGTAAAGACTTAGTGAAAATATCTGCTAATTAATCACTTGAATTAACGAACTCAGTCTTGATATCTCCAAATATAATCTTTTCTCGAATGAAATGACTCTCAATCTCAAAGTGTGTGGTCCTCTCATGAAAGATAGGATTAGAAATAAGATGAAGAGTGGCCTGATTATCACATATAAGCGTCATTTGAGTGACATCTCCAAATTGTAACTCTCTAAGAAATTGCTTAAGCCAAATAAGCTCACAAGTGGCTGAGGTCATAGCTCTATATTATGTTTTTGTACTACCACAACATTTTGTTTCTTGCTTTTCTAAGAGATTAAGTTACTAGCAATGGAGACACAATATCTGAATGTAGACCTTCTATCAGAAGGAGATCCTGCCCAATTAGCATCAGAATAACAAACCACTCTTGTATGGTTATTAGAACCATATAACAACCCTTTACCATAATAAACAAATAATTGTAAGATAATTCCAATGATTTTAGTTCACACGGGGAATTAAGGAATTGGCTTACCACATTAACTGCAAAGGAAATGTGAGCACAAGTAACATTAAGATAATTTAATTTTCCAACTACTCTTCTTTATTTCTCAGGGTTTGACTCCCCCTAATGTGGTAGTAGTTTAGTATTAGGATCCATGGGTGTGTCCACAGATTTTGAATTCATCAACCCAGTTTCCTCTAAAATATGTAATGCATACATCTTTTGAGATATAACAATACCAACATTGGATTATTTCACCTTAATACCCAAGAAATATCTAATTTTTCCAAGATTTTTTGTCTGAAAGTGATTACAAAGATGTTGTTTCATTTGAGAGATGTCATTACTATAACTACTTGTAAGAACTATGTCATAACATATACTATTCAGTAGATACATCCAACACTCGAGCGACGGTAAAAGATTGAATGATCTGCCTCACACCAAGTCACACCAAATTGTTGAACAGCGTTACTAAATTTTCCAAACCAAGTTGTAAGAGATTGTTTTAGGCCATATAAGGATTTGCGAAGATGATATACCAACCCAAAAGACTCCCCCAAAGCAAAAAATCCTGGAGGTTACTCCATATAAATCTCTTTTTGCAAGTCTTTGTTAAGGAATGCATTTTTGACATCTAGTTGATAAAGAGGTCATTGTTGAATAGTTGCCATAGTTATAAATAAACGAACTGATGCCATCTTTGCCATTTAAGAAAAAGTATCACCATAATCTAACCCAAAAATTTGTGTAACCTTTGGCCATAAGACGAGCTTTGAGGCGATCAGTAGTTCCATCAAGACCAACTTTGATAGCAAAAACCCACATGCAAATCAACTAGTTTTCCAGACGATAATGGGACAAGCTCCCAAGTTCCCCTATTTTGAAGAACATTTAGTTCATCTAACAAGGCCTGACATCAACCAGGATTGGCTAAGGCATCAATAACAGATTTTGGGATGGTCATAGAAGAAATAAACCAAAGGTAGGTATAAATAGATGAAGACAGTCTATGATAACTTAAAGTGATATAATATGGAGAAGGATTACAAGTAGAATGTATACTTTTTCGGAAGGCAATTAGAAGAGTAGATTCAATTGTTGGAGCTAGAGGACATAAGGTAGTTGGCACTTCAATTAAGTCACTTTGTGGTTGTTGAAACAATCTTGGTGGACTAGGCAGATTTGAAGGAGCACAAATAACAAGAATATTGATAGTATTCGAAGGAGACATATCAAAAGAAGAATGACCGTTAAAAAAAGACTCTTTGAATGTGACATCTGCAGATATAAAATAGTGATTAAGAGAAGGAGAAAAACACTTGTATCCTTTCTTTGATCTAGTAAAGCCTAAAAGAACACATTTGTTTGATCAATGAGCTAACTTATCAAGATTAGGACTAAAATTATGAACAAAACATGTAGACCCAACAACTTTTAGAGGTAAGGGGTGAAGGGTTTCATAAGAAAATAAAATAGAATGAGGTATTTTATTATCTAAAACAAAAGAGGGCATGCAATTAATGACATAACATGCAGTAATAATAACATCGATCCAAAAATATTGAGGAATGTTACCATGAATTAAAAGAGTACGAGTTGTTTCAATAAGATGTCTATTTTTGCGCTCAGCCACCCCATTTTGTTGAGGTGTATAAGTACATGAAGTTTGATTGAGAATACCAAGAGAAGCCATAAATTGTTTAAAAGAATGGGAAACATATTCATGACCATTATCCCTACTCAAATTATGAATATAAACACCAAACTGAATTTTAATTTCATTATGAAAGGTTTGAAAAATATGCAATAAGTCAGAACAATTTTTCATTAAAATAGTTAGGTGCATTTAGAATAATAATCACTAAAAGTAACGAAATATTGAAAACCTAAATTAGACTTAACACGACTAGGTTCCCAAATGTTAGAATGGACTAAGGAAAAAAAAGATGAAGCATGTTGTGAGACACTACAAGGAAAGGAACTATGAATATGTTTTCCTAATTGACATGACTCATAACCAAATTGGACAATTTGGATAAGCTAGGAACAAGTTGTTGCAATTTGGCAAGACTTGGATGACCTAACTAAGCATGAAGAAAGAGATGGACACTTTATAACTACACTAACATGTATAAAGGGGCGAAGATCATAAAGACCATGAGACTCACATGTTGTGCCAATCACCTATCTCGAACTCTGGTTCTGTAAACAAACAAAGTCTTTGTTAAAAGAAATATCACAATCAAGGGAACATGTTAGACGACTAATGAATAATAAGTTAAAAGGAGGCCTAGGGACATAAAGAACATTATCAATGGATAAAAAAGAAAAAATGTTAACAGTCCCAACACCATAAGCTAAAACTCTAAATCCATCAGCCATTGAAACAAAAGGTAAAGGATTTAGAGAGGACAAAGAGAAAAACAAAGATTTGTTACCATGTGACTCTTGAGTCAAGAACCCAAGAGCCAAGGGAAGAAGATGGAGCCAAACCAACAAAAGATATACCTATATGTGCTACAAATGTAGTTGAACTAGAAGGTTGTTAATCATTTTACCATTTGAGAAATTTACAGAAAATAATAGTCATTGGTAATATCGGATGAAGAAGGATCCTTAGTAGGTGATTGTTATGGAGGAGCAATTTGAACAATAGCAGCTGATCTAGGAGGGCGACCATGTAATGCATAACACTTGTCAATTGTGTGGCCTAACTTGCCATAATGGTCACACTTATGACGTTGGTAGAGGAAACAAATGTATCATTGATGGGTTTACTAGGTACACGCAAAAGAGTGAAACAAGTAGAAGCCAAAGTGGGAACAACAACCCAAACTCTAGTCACGAATACGGGAATATTCATCAACAAGGTCGTGTAATTCTAGTAGCATGAACAACTTTGACCGTTGCTTTATTTCTTGGGCAAGACTAAAGGCAGGAGTCAATAATTCATTAAATTGATGAAAAAGAGCATGAATTTTACCCATATAATCAACCATAGATCATGATGCCGAGGAGCAACAACATTGAGAAGATCGTGACAAACATCACAAAGTCATTGTGTATCATTGATGTATAATAATTTGTCGTGTTCCCAAAGTTCAAAACATGTTTCTTAGGAACCATCTTTTTTAAAGAGGAGTGAAGTGTACCCTAGAGAAGAATTCATAATTGAGCATCAATTTTCAACCAACAAGTAACTGCAACGGAATCAATAGTTGTCACGTTCTGAGTAATATGATCAAGATACACCTGACTCTTAATGATGGGGAAGTGCATACCTAGAGAGAATATACTAAATGACATTTCAGAGAATGGGAAAGAAATTAAAAATGGAAGAGATTAAAGAAAAGGAAACTTAGGAATTGAAGATGCGCCACTTGAACAAGCTTCCAAGATAAGCATCAAGAGGAGGACCGCCACTTGCTTGAACAAGATAAGGTCTGCCCAAATTTGGGACTTTAGAGACAGAATTCTATCTCAAAGAGGATTGCAAAAGTGCAAATCAACTCAAATTCATCGAATCAAGGTAAGGTGTACAAAAAGGAGACCCCTAAGCCTTCTTATATAACCTTTGGAGTGAGCTAGGGTACAAGATATAGGAGATGTGGGACTTATGAGTGTGGAGGCCGTCCAGCAGCTGCTGCAGTTCCTCTAGGGACTTTTGAGTCCCACATTGCTCAATTCTCTCCACTCTAAAGGGTTTATAAGGCAACTAGTTCTCCTATAGTTCAAAACATGAAAACTAGTTATGCTCTCTAATGTTGCACGCCTAGGACGCTCATTTCCTCTCCTTTTCTTTTTTAAGACCAAGCCATGGAAAGTCCCACATTGCTTGTTCTTAAAGAGAAAGAAGAGTTTATAAGCGTCTCTACAACTAGAAATAACGAAAGAACAAAAGAGGCAAATATAAGCCAATGAAACCTATTCTACTCTTTTTTATGCTTGTTGTCACTTTCAAAACTCTTCATTGTTGCCCCATCTATGATCATATCATCCCCCCCAGGTTGGAGAGGATTCGACCTCGAATCTTGAAAAACCTGCAACAAAGAGAAATTAGTGACTTATTTCGTGTATAAACCAAAGGAACTCCTCCTGGATCAAATGTTAACCTACAAAAAACATCAAAAATTTTGTGAATAAATTGATGTTTACCAAACAATGTATATGGAAAAGGAATATTGAAAGAATGGGTCTTTGAAATTTGATTTATTATTTTTTTAAGGAAAACTAAAAATCCTTCTTTAGAAAAACTTTTATTTTTGTCTTGAGTTAAGTGTAAAAAATAATACATTAACTCAAGATGTAGGTTGGAAATGGTGTGTGAAGAAGTGGTAATAAGAGATGAGAAACATGGGATATTTTCACAAAAGTTTTTAGGAAAAGAAGAAAGCTTAATATTTGGAGAAAAGTGGAAGGATGGAAAAACTCCCCTGTCATAACTGGGATCCAGTTGAATGATGGGAGGGGAAGGTGCCTGCAATAACACTTCCTTTGTGATTAGGACATTTGCCTTCTCCTTTTCTCTCACAACTTCTTCTTTTTCTTTGTTTGCTTTCTCCTCTTTTTCTTTCCTCTCATGTTCTTCTTTTACTCTCTCCTCTTGGTTATCTTGAATGTCCTTATTTAAACAATGAAGCATAACCTTCTATTTTTCTTCACTTGGTGACGAAGAAGAGCTATAAGTATGTGTAGGTGAGGAAGAGGTAGACTCATTACTGACAACTTCTTCTTCCTTAATGCACACTACCCTTTTATTATGACAAGAAGATGCTATATGACCATAACCTAAACATTTAAAACACTTAATATGGCTAGGTCTAGAAGGAGATGTAGATGGGGAGGAGGAATGGTTAGAAGAAGAATGGTTAAAAGAAGAATGAGGACAAGATTTGTTGGTGGATTCCTTAGAAACATTCTTGGCTTTATCCTTTGATGATGAAGATTTGTAGAAAACATCTTTTGAAATTTTGTTGTGAAAATCCTCTTTTTGCAAGAGTTTCTTCTCAACTTTCATGGCCCTATAAACCACTACATCTAAAGTCTCATCATCATGGAGTTTCAAAACATCTTGGATGTTTCTATTGAGTCCACTAAAAAATCTAACTATTTTTGCATGATCATTTTCTTTAGTGTTAGTATGATATAGGAGCACTTTGAGCTCGCGAGCATACTCCTCCACACTTCGTCTACCTTGAGTAAGCCGTTGGAGCTTAATCAAGACGTCCCTATGGTAGTATGGAGGTACGAAACATTGGTACAAAATGTCCTTGCAATGTTCCCATGTACTCGCGGGTGAGGCCATGGTTAAGTATCTCCTATTTAGCCATTGTTTGGCGTTGATGGACAAATTTATGATCACCAAAATATGATGTCACAAACTTTTTGAACAATCGGCAAGTATGACCGAATCGTTTCAAGTAATAAACTCGGTAAGACCAAGTATCGTTCTCCCAAAGGACTCACGGCCTAGTTTAGTTGTGTGGTTTGTTGATTAGCTAAGACTTAAGGACGAAATAATTGGATTTTAATATGCAAAACAGAAAATAAACATGTATGCATGAGTTTTGATCAATGGCAAAAGCAAAAGACAAGCACTTTCAATGAAATATATATATATGAATATGTTGTTGGGGGTCAATTTCATCTTATCCACTCTCATATATTTTAGGAATTCAACATTCAAATCATCATTGTTAATGTCACTCTCTAAATTACCTTGTCAAGAAGGCCTATCCCTAATTACGAGTTCATACGATTCCTAGCATTCCTAATAATTAGTTCTCTTAGCACAGGAGCTTAACGACAACCAATATAATATTGGGAGTAATTCCCCGGATCTAGACTTCCCCGTACGTTCCCGTATCGACAAAACCAATAATCATGCATGGAATGAGTTAAACAAAGCAAGCATTAAGCAAAGAGGAAAAACCCTAACTAATGATGAAAGAAAGCATAAATCTTAGATTAAGATGCAAGCATAAATTCCATATATGAGAGCTTCAAAAGATTACATTGATTCCCCAACAAACATACAAGGTTTAGTTCACCATATTCATGGTGAACCTAGATGAACAATAATGAAAGAATGAAAGATAGAACCCTAGAAAGGTGAAGAGGTAGCCTGAGCATCCAAGATCCTCCTTCAAAGGGGTGGAAGAGAGAGTGTTTGCTTCGTTTCTGCCAAAGATATCAACCCTAAGACATCTAGGTCTTTAAATAGGACATAAAAATAATAGAAAATGGGTCCAGGCCCAAACAGATCATAAAATCGCATAAAACTGGCCTAAAACTCGTCTGGTTGACTTTTTTCGTATTCTGGTTTACTGGTTGACTTTTTTGGTTGACTAGTTGACTTTTCTGGTTGACTGGTTGACTTTTCTGGTTTCTGGTTTAGGGTTTCAATTCGGTACTTCAATTCTTCTTTCAAATCATTCAATTAGCCTACAAAATAAAGGGAATCTTGCACAAAACCATTAAATTCACTTTCAACTCTCTTATTCACAAAACTAAAGCAAAATTATGAGTTCAAGCTAGTTTCTAAGTCTTAAAGGTTGCTTTTGGTATCAATTTTAAGCATAAAAATAACAGTTTTTCAACTGTTATCACAACCCCAAACTTAGAACTTTGCTTGTCCTCAAGCAAACAAGATGTAACTCAATCTTCTACCAATTCATATAATGGTTCACTCATTCAAAAATCTTCTTTTCAAGATAAGTAAATACTTCAATCAAGCTTATGACCAAGATTTCAATCAAGACGTGCACATGCTTTGGTGTTCACAAAGTCACTTAATATCCAACAAATGCTGTTTTTCATGAATGATCAATCAATTAAACATGGATGTTCATGTGCTCATGGAATATTTCCTCACTAGGTAAAATGTTTCACTCAAACACAAGTGTATAAGAGGTAATCACTCATTCACTCCACTATCACACAAGTGTATAAGAGGTAATCACTCATTCACTCCACTATCACAATGTCACATGAATCAACTTTGCCTTTCATTTAACCACAATCAAAAACATTCACAAGCATGCATCATCACAAGGACTTTTCAATGGCTTATAACGTGGCTGGGTGATACAGCTGTCGCGGCCGATCAAATTTGATGTGCAATTAAGAATGCAGTACAGTGCTAGGATTTGACTCCTAGGTCGTCTCACAAGGACCAATATTTGTGGTTCGGTCTTAGATTTAACACGAAGTGGGGGGGTTGTTTTTGTGATTTTGTTGTTTTGATGCGATAAAATTAAAGTGAACTGGAAATTGAATAAAACTAAATTTAAAAACGTTGAAATATTTTTTTAACGAAAGTAAAAACCCAATGGTATAAGACATCAAAATAAAATAAACGCAGAAACATTAAACATGAACAAAACGTAAAACATTAAACGCTAAAGTAAAAACATCAATAAAAATAAACCGTAAAACAGTAAAAAAAAAAAACAAATTTAAAACTATAAAACTAATTTAAAACAGTAAAAACGAAATTGGTACAGTAAAAACTAAAATACAGTAACACAAAACTGTAAAAATAAATCTGGAACAGTAAAAACGAAAATACAGAAAAACACAAAATACAGAAAATAATAAAAACAGAAAACAGTAAATTTTGGAAAATAAAATTACAGCAGCACATAATTGCAGTAAAATAGTAAATACAGAATTACAGAATCCAAAATAAATAAAAAAAAATACAGAAACAGTAAAAATGGAATACAGAAATACAGTAAATCAGTAAAACAGAAAACAGTAAATACAGAAAACAGTAAAATTCAAAAACAGAATCAAAATCACTGCAGTAAAATAAAGAAAATAAATTTACAATGAATGATTCAAAGTGAAATGATTAACAACATAGTAAAAACAACATAAATTTAATTGCACAAAAATAACAACAGAGAATTAAATAACAGCAGAATTTAATTACAGCAGCAGAAATGTAATTACAGAAATAAAATAAAAACAGTACACACTTGGATGTTCAGAAAAATAAATCAAACTAAAATTGAATTGAAATAGATTACAACAAACAAAAGGAATAAAATGGCAACCTATGATGTACACTGTTCAACTCTTAACCGTAAGACTCCATGATGTAGTTGTGCTCTGCAAACTGGATAAGCTCCCTGCTGGAATTTCCAGCCCCCAATTTCCAGCTGCTAGATTTTCCAGCAGCCCCCTCACCTCTGGACTCCCCCCTTGCTTCTCTGATGCTGCTTTTATTTATAGCCACTTCTCACAAACTCCCGTGACTTCTCCATTTCAGCTAATTTTTCCACCTTGGTTTTGTTTTGTTGCTTACTTTAAATTAATTCCTTAATTTGCTGATTGTATTCCTTGGACGTGGGAAAAATCTTGTCTTCTTCTTCAATTTGTTGATTGTTGGATGAACCCAAGCAAGCCGTGGAATGTGAGCTGCTTGGACATGAGGGGCCCTTCATGTGGTGTCCGTTTGCTAGCTTCCTCTTTTCCCTGGTGGCAATCAAAGAACCGTGAAGGTGGTGGCTCTTCTTCCTTCGTTCAGCAACGCTCCTTCCAGCTCCTACATCAGTGCATTCTTTCCAGCCAAAATGCTTACCTGTTGGACCGTTTAGCTGCTGCATGAAGGTTGCTCCGCTGGATGCTAGACAAAGGTGTTACAAGATATGCGCAAGAGCAGCCTCCTCCTCAACCGTTGCAGCTGCTGGATGCTTCTTAAGAAAACCGTGAAGTGTGAAGCTTCTCTTTGCTCAAGCTGGAAGTGCTTCTCTGCTGCCATGGCTTTGAAGGTGGCTGCTCCATTCTCTTCTTTCTTCCAAGCTAGCGGACTTGGAGATGGCTGGACCGTGAAGCTTCTTCCAGCAAGGCCGTGTTGTGTTCTTGGATGAAGAAACCCGTGAGCTTTTTAGTAAGTCATGCATGTCTCTTTTGGAATGAAAGAAGCACCTTCCAACTCACTCCCATGTGCTTTGCTGCTAGATTCTTTCTTCAAAACAACACCAGTATTCTCCTAAATTAAAAGAACCGTGATACTTCAAGAAGTGTGCCCCTCTTTCGTTCCAATTGTGTTTTACTACTTTGAAAATGAATTTTTCATGGGTCTTGTGTATACAAAACCGTGGTGACATAATGAATGGTCGTGCTCTTCATTTTCCAGTCATGATACTTGAGCAATTGTGTGGGTCCGTGAGCTTCCTTAAAAAAATTAATATGCAAAGCCAAATGCTTGTGTGGAGTGAAACATCACGTAAAAATTCTGCACTCCAAGCCAAAGGATTCCACCACTTTCTATGTGGGCCGTGTTGTGCATGTAGAATGTGCTTTTAAAATGGAATGCACCGTGAGTGTATTATGGGTGAAACAGCACATCTCTTCAAACCATAGTGCACAACTTTTGTGTGGGGCCTTGATACCACTTTAATAAAATTCAGCACATGTTGGAGCTCTTCCCTTGTATGGACGTGAACTTTCATGGGTGGTGGCTCCCACTCTTCATTTGTTTCTCCATTTGGATGCTTTCACAATTGTGCATTTCATCTTTCATAAGGAAATAAAAGAATTGCCTTGCTTGGTGCCAAACGTCCCAAAAGCTATTATATTGCCAAAGTGAATTGTTTATTGCACACCTTGAGAAAACCGTGGCCTCCCAATAATTCCAATTGGCTTGTGCTTTGTCTTTTGCATAATTCTTCATTTGAAAGGAAGGAGTTGCAGCCGTGAATGCTTAAGACTTATTGCAGCCACTTTCTTCAAAAGCCGTGAGTTGCACCATGGTTTCCAAACCAACCAATATTACTTCTTGAAATGAGCCACAAAATGTGCCAATATGAGTGTTGAATCCTTGAGTGTTGGGAGGTCTTAGCACCGTCCAATGATCAATTCCAGCTACCACAAGTATCAAACAACAAGCAAACAATTTAGAAGTCACTCAAACAGTAAACACAAGACTGACATAGGGGAGTAAAAAAAATACTGGGAACAACACATAATGAATTTGAACAAAATAAAAACTATACGTGAAAATAGACATCCAGACGAAACTATGAAAAAAAATTGCATGGAAAACGGATAAGAATTGATCTCGAACGAAGACACACAAGTTGACACAAAATTTACGCAGCAACCAGCGAAAACTGAAATGGCTGAAATACATTGGGCTCTATTTCCATTTCTTATTTAACCTTCAAATGTCCCAAATTGTATTTCCAAATTTTTCTTGTAAAATAATTAGCTCAGATAATTCAAATTAATTAAAAAAAAGAATTTCTGATCGAATTAAGCACAATCAAGCAAAATGGGAAAACACTGGACATTTAAGCACAATTCCCTGATTAATTCTAGTAAAATAAACTAAGTGAAGTGTAGAAAATATCGACTCATCAAAATAGACCACACTTAGTCTTTTGCACTCCTGGGCAAAATCAAGACGCAAATCAGGGAATAATTCAAAGGACTTTTAAGAAGGTTACACAAATTCAGCAGACAGAAAAACAAAGACTCAAGAGAAAATAAACAGAATTTACAAAGTTCTCAAGAATTATGGATCGATGAAAGAAGTAGAAAATATCCAACACAAATCAAGAAAAGCACATACTTATAGAAATCATCCAAGCAATTCACAGTATGGCAAAATAATTAATCAGCTCAAGAGGTGATTTAAAAATAACATAACCTCACAGATGCACTAATAGTGTTTCTCTCAAGTGTTTAAGGTAAATAAATTCAACTCAATGTACTCAAGAAAACAAACACAAGTAGACTTGGCAAGCTTCTAATATCAACACTTAAAACATATGTATGCTCAGATCAAAAGGTCTTTCAGGGTTGTAATGGGGCCAAGGACAGGGGAGGATAAATTTGGATAAGTAGCTATAGCTCAGAAGAAATAGAGGTGCACTAGGGAAAAAAATGTAAACACAGTGAAATCTCACCCAAACCTCTAATTCAATCCTCTTCTCGACTCCATTATTCATAAAATTATTTTTCAATTTTTCTCTTTTTCTCATCATTTTTTTTTTTATCCTGTTTTTTTTTTTTTTTTTTTTTTTTTTTTTTTCACACAACAGGATATAAATTATCATTTCAAAACATGATGAGGAACCAACTAGCCAATTCATCAGAATTCCCAAGGAGACCACACTTATGCACAAAACACTTCTATAGCTCCAGACTTTCCTAAGTTTAAGGTAATCATTTGTTTTTCACTTAGGATCAGTGTATGAGCTTCAACACAAAGAAATATATACAGCATAGGCTCAAAGGGGTTATCAAAGGATAATAACAAGGTAGGCTTATTTGGCTAAAGAGGCTCAAGAATAAAATTGCCTTTATCACTTCCAAAAATGCATATAAATCAAGTATATCAAAAAGAATCAAGCCAAGGCATATGTGCAAGCAATCAAGAGACATATCACAAGAAAGAAAATTAAGTGGCTCAAATCTCACACAGGGTATTCGTCACAATCAAATCAACCTCTTAAACATTATAATCATCTTCCAAGCAGAGAAAAGCAAGGATTTCAAACCATAAGTATTAAGTAAGTGAAGGAAAAATCTACAACTTAGACAAACTCCAGAAATCAAGAGAAAAATGTAAAATTTATTGCACACAAAACACACTAAAAACCACTTAAAACAGAAAAAATTTAACACTCAAAAACAAAAATTTAACACACAAAATACAATTTAACAGAAAAATCAGAATTTCTAAATTTCTCCCCAGTAGACCACACTTAAATCACACAATGTCCTCAGTGTGTTACAATCATCAGATTATCAATTTCGGAGCAGTCAAATAATATAGACAAGTGCAATAAAAAGTTAAGAAAAATGGGAAGAAATTTTTCAGTAACATCCATCAGTAGATGTTATCAGGGACATCCATCAGCAGATGTCTAAAACACCTAGCACCCATCAGTAGATGCTAATAATTTTTTTTTTTTTTTTATTATTATTTTTTTTTTTTTATTTTATTATTTTTTTTTTTCTGAAAAAGGATACCGGTACTGTGACAACAGTCTCGGTGGCAAAGACCGGAACTGTTGCTACAGTGGAAAGCAATTCTGCTATAAAAGGCTGCTCCTCCGTGTCCAGCGCCATTTCTGATCCCTCACTCTCTCTCTACTCCTCTGCTCTCTCAACTCTCTCTTCTATCTGCTCTCTGCTCTCTTCTCTGCTCGAGCGTCTGGATCTGCGAGGAAGCCTCTCCACCCCGCGTCTGCTGAAGATCTGAGATCTGCGCAGAGCCTCTGTCCCTGCTTCCCCAGGTAAGTCCTCAGAACTTAGTAACTTTTCCTTTCCTTCAAGTAATTTCCTTTATTTTTCATCTTCTTTCTGCTTTTTTTCTTTCATTCTGCTGTTATACCTTCCTGCTTTCCTGCTTTCCATTTTTTTCTTCCTGATCTCTTGCCTGCTCTCCCTATTCCTTTGCCCGATCTATCTTCTCCTTTTCAAAATTTTTTTATTTTTGAAACTGAAAACACTTAAACACATAAAACACAACTGTCTAAAAACTTAAGGGGTATATCGGCTGGAAACCAGACGTTAATCTCCCTTCGATTGAAGGTATTGCAGAGACAATCGGGTAGAACAACGCCACGTACCCCACTTAAAACTAAAACACAGAAACTGAATATACAAGAACAATATGGACAAGGACACTGGACGTAGATCCGTTTAGGACCCTTTTGCAAGGACCGTGAAACAGATCTGAGACCAAACACAGAAATATCAAAGACTGACAGGACAAAATAAATTTAACGGAAAACAAGAACAAATAAAGAAAACACAGAACTAATCTAAAAATTTTTTATGCTTCTTTTTTTTTTTTTTTTTTTTTATGTTATGCTTTTTTTTTTCTTCTTGTTTTTGTTCTTTTTATTTTT
Source organism: Vigna nakashimae (assembly GCA_034642375.1). Taxonomy (NCBI): domain Eukaryota; kingdom Viridiplantae; phylum Streptophyta; class Magnoliopsida; order Fabales; family Fabaceae; genus Vigna; species Vigna nakashimae. The sequence goes on from CM067765.1 coordinate 30,273,594, forward strand.
ATATTTATTTTTTTTTTTATTTATGTATTTGTATATTACGAGAGGAAGGATGAGTGAAACGGAATCAGAGAGATATACCAGTCAACGGTGGCGTCCAACCGACGATCAGATCACGATGATGACCAAAATATTCAACTATGGGGTCACACACCCAAGCCGAGCGCAAGTCGTCGAGATCGCGTCTCGACTAAGGGCTTTCGGCGAAGCCACTGAATACAACGTACACTGCTGGTTCAACAACCACGGCAATCGGGTCAAGCACTGGCAAGCGGAGATAGACCCCACTGGCACTCTCTTTTCACAACTGCCGCTGTACATGTACGGTAAGACCTCTGATCACACCTCCATTTTTATTGAAAATTTTCACTTCCTCTTCTATAATTAACACAAGTTATTTATTTTTTTATTTTTTTATTTTTTATTTTTTGTTTGAAAGAAAACAACTGGGTGATAATGAGGGCACCGAGGCTGCTGAATCTGTTTCCAGTTCCGATCATTATCGATGACGACAGAAATGAACGAGAAATTCCTCCACCAAAGCCTCCGCTCGTGACTTTTCGAACCAGAGCTCCCTCAACGGAGCTCTCCCTTAGACCACCACAACCAGCTCGAGAGTTCTTTCAGTTTTAATGTTTTGTTTATTTATTTTTTTTTATGTTTTTATTGGCCGAGTGTGGCCAGAATATGGGCTGTAATATGAACACTTATATTTTTGTTGTTTTTATTTTTATTTATTTTTTTTTTTTTTATGTTTTTATGGTGTGTAATATTAACGATCAGAAATGATCGACCCCTGAACAACCTTATTTTTCATATATCAACTGCAATTTTATTTTCAGATCTGTTCAATCCTTTTTCTCCATTACTGTAATTTTTGCATTGATGAATGAAATATTTTCTTAGTCTAAAAAAAATTGCAAACAAAGATCTGTATGAAAACAACTAAGAAATTGTATTTACAGTGAAGGAAAATAAGGAAAAAAAATGAGATCTGAAGTGAAAATTTTTATTGGTAAGAAACTGAGGGTCGAAATAAAATCAAGGACTACGCAAAACAATTTTTGAATTTTTGATTTTTTTTTTTTTTTAAGGGATAACAACTGGAAAACTAAGAAATAAATATACATATCGGAATAAAAATTTGGCACGCTTAAAACAAAATATTTTATCACAACAGAAAATTTTTTTATGTTTTTTTTTTTTTAATTCATGCTCACAATTTTAAAAATGAAATAAACACAACCATGAAAACACACCAGAAAAGCTAAATAATATGTACATAATGAGGAAAAAGAGTGCTCCCTGGTCATGGTGGCAGTTGCCAATTCTGGACAATCAGTGAGATATCTTCCACCTCAGGATCCGGCGAAGATGTCTTCAGGAGCAGCTCGCCCAGTACTGCCCTCTCACTTGAATCAGGACAAATCCCAGTAGCCACGCCACTTCTCCGAGCAAGTTGTTGAATCAATAAAATCAGGAGCCTTCTGTCCACCAGCAGTTGTTGAGTCTGTGACACCGGAGTAATAAGAGAAAAAGCAGTATACTTTCCTTCATCTATCATTATTTCCTCTATGTCAGTACCTGTATTCTCATTTACTTTTGTAACCTGGTCATCAAACTCATAATCAATAGCATTTGTTATGAATTTAGAATCTGTTTGTAACACATAATCAATTTCAATACAAATCGGGCAAGAATCAGATTCACAATCACATTCACAATTCTCAGAAAACTGAGTCAGATCAACGTTTTGTTCTAACTCTATCAAGTTATGCGATTGCAAAATTCCTGTCTCAAAATCAATATTGACATATGCATCATCAACAAAATCCAAATTCAGTGCAAAGCTATTATCAATGGAAATTTCATCACTGTAATCATGTTCATTCAACACAACATTTATACCAATGGTTTCAGAGACTAATACTGAATCAAAAACTTCAGAATTGTCAATCAAGTCTGTATCAGTTTCAATCCTAAAACCTGTAGAATCATTGTGCAACAAATCACAAGCAATTGAATGTATAGGTAGATCTGGTAAAGAGCTTGTAATCTCAGTTTCAGAATAAACATGTTTTTGCTCAGAATAAATTTTCTCATGAATTTCCAATTCATCAACTGCACATTCAAGTTGAGGTACATTTACCTCCACGGTGGAAGATAAAAATGGTCTACCTGGCTCAACAGTGTTACTCATACCTGCCTGGTCCTTAAAATAATCATCAACAGTCTCAGGTGCAAGAGTGGGATCATAGAAAGGTAGGAAAGTGGGTGTAGTAGTAAACTCATAGCTTTGCTCCCCATCTTCTATGTTGATGCCACTATCATCTTGAAAGTGTTGAGTGGCCATCTGCCCGATCTGATCAGTCAGCTTCTGAATGGCAGCTTGAGTTTCCATGCTCTCTTGCTTGAACTGCATGTTCCCTTTCTGAAACTGAATGTTCTGCATGGTCATCTGCTCCAATAACTCCTTCAATGTAGGTTCAGAAGTTGAAGGCTGAGAAGCTACTTGGGCAGGAGCATCATACTGCTGACTCTGATATTGCTGAACTGGTGGAACCGGCTCCCAAAGGGAGCTCTCAGGAATTTGAGGATGATCCATATTTTTCTCAGTATTAAAATCAGCACAAGAATCAGAGTAATATGCAGAAAGAGAATCATAATTACAGGCACTTGTAGAATAAGCACTATTCACAAAATTAAAATAGGTAGACATGGAAAATAAAAATAAAAACTAAAAACTAAAAATTATGAAACAGATAATTCACAACACATTTATACATGCTACAGGAACACACAAAACAACACATAAATTTTTTTTTTTTTTTTTAATTTTAAATCTTTTTTTTTTTTTAATAACAACTAAATACAGAACATAGCACAATTAAATATAAAAGACAAAACATATATTAACACAACATAATCGAAAAACACAGCAAAAATCTAAAACAAGAACCTGGAACTGAAGTGACAACGCCGCCAAAATTTGCTGAAGGTGTCGTTGTCGCCTACAAAAATACAAAACACAAAACACACAAAAGACACATATTAACAGAACAAAACTTTATACAACAAAAATCTAAAACCAAACCTCCATTGTTCGGTCCCCGGCAACGGCGCCATTTTGATACAGCTGTCGCGGCCGATCAAATTTGATGTGCAATTAAGAATGCAGTACAGTGCTAGGATTTGACTCCTAGGTCGTCTCACAAGGACCAATATTTGTGGTTCGGTCTTAGATTTAACACGAAGTGGGGGGGTTGTTTTTGTGATTTTGTTGTTTTGATGCGATAAAATTAAAGTGAACTGGAAATTGAATAAAACTAAATTTAAAAACGTTGAAATATTTTTTTAACGAAAGTAAAAACCCAATGGTATAAGACATCAAAATAAAATAAACGCAGAAACATTAAACATGAACAAAACGTAAAACATTAAACGCTAAAGTAAAAACATCAATAAAAATAAACCGTAAAACAGTAAAAAAAAAAAACAAATTTAAAACTATAAAACTAATTTAAAACAGTAAAAACGAAATTGGTACAGTAAAAACTAAAATACAGTAACACAAAACTGTAAAAATAAATCTGGAACAGTAAAAACGAAAATACAGAAAAACACAAAATACAAAAAATAATAAAAACAGAAAACAGTAAATTTTGGAAAATAAAATTACAGCAGCACATAATTGCAGTAAAATAGTAAATACAGAATTACAGAATCCAAAATAAATAAAAAAAAATACAGAAACAGTAAAAATGGAATACAGAAATACAGTAAATCAGTAAAACAGAAAACAGTAAATACAGAAAACAGTAAAATTCAAAAACAGAATCAAAATCACTGCAGTAAAATAAAGAAAATAAATTTACAATGAATGATTCAAAGTGAAATGATTAACAACATAGTAAAAACAACATAAATTTAATTGCACAAAAATAACAACAGAGAATTAAATAACAGCAGAATTTAATTACAGCAGCAGAAATGTAATTACAGAAATAAAATAAAAACAGTACACACTTGGATGTTCAGAAAAATAAATCAAACTAAAATTGAATTGAAATAGATTACAACAAACAAAAGGAATAAAATGGCAACCTATGATGTACACTGTTCAACTCTTAGCCGTAAGACTCCATGATGTAGTTGTGCTCTGCAAACTGGATAAGCTCCCTGCTGGAATTTCCAGCCCCCAATTTCCAGCTGCTAGATTTTCCAGCAGCCCCCTCACCTCTGGACTCCCCCCTTGCTTCTCTGATGTTGCTTTTATTTATAGCCACTTCTCACAAACTCCCGTGACTTCTCCATTTCAGCTAATTTTTCCACCTTGGTTTTGTTTTGTTGCTTACTTTAAATTAATTCCTTAATTTGCTGATTGTATTCCTTGGACGTGGGAAAAATCTTGTCTTCTTCTTCAATTTGTTGATTGTTGGATGAACCCAAGCAAGCCGTGGAATGTGAGCTGCTTGGACATGAGGGGCCCTTCATGTGGTGTCCGTTTGCTAGCTTCCTCTTTTCCCTGGTGGCAATCAAAGAACCGTGAAGGTGGTGGCTCTTCTTCCTTCGTTCAGCAACGCTCCTTCCAGCTCCTACATCAGTGCATTCTTTCCAGCCAAAATGCTTACCTGTTGGACCGTTTAGCTGCTGCATGAAGGTTGCTCCGCTGGATGCTAGACAAAGGTGTTACAAGATATGCGCAAGAGCAGCCTCCTCCTCAACCGTTGCAGCTGCTGGATGCTTCTTAAGAAAACCGTGAAGTGTGAAGCTTCTCTTTGCTCAAGCTGGAAGTGCTTCTCTGCTGCCATGGCTTTGAAGGTGGCTGCTCCATTCTCTTCTTTCTTCCAAGCTAGCGGACTTGGAGATGGCTGGACCGTGAAGCTTCTTCCAGCAAGGCCGTGTTGTGTTCTTGGATGAAGAAACCCGTGAGCTTTTTAGTAAGTCATGCATGTCTCTTTTGGAATGAAAGAAGCACCTTCCAACTCACTCCCATGTGCTTTGCTGCTAGATTCTTTCTTCAAAACAACACCAGTATTCTCCTAAATTAAAAGAACCGTGATACTTCAAGAAGTGTGCCCCTCTTTCGTTCCAATTGTGTTTTACTACTTTGAAAATGAATTTTTCATGGGTCTTGTGTATACAAAACCGTGGTGACATAATGAATGGTCGTGCTCTTCATTTTCCAGTCATGATACTTGAGCAATTGTGTGGGTCCGTGAGCTTCCTTAAAAAAATTAATATGCAAAGCCAAATGCTTGTGTGGAGTGAAACATCACGTAAAAATTCTGCACTCCAAGCCAAAGGATTCCACCACTTTCTATGTGGGCCGTGTTGTGCATGTAGAATGTGCTTTTAAAATGGAATGCACCGTGAGTGTATTATGGGTGAAACAGCACATCTCTTCAAACCATAGTGCACAACTTTTGTGTGGGGCCTTGATACCACTTTAATAAAATTCAGCACATGTTGGAGCTCTTCCCTTGTATGGACGTGAACTTTCATGGGTGGTGGCTCCCACTCTTCATTTGTTTCTCCATTTGGATGCTTTCACAATTGTGCATTTCATCTTTCATAAGGAAATAAAAGAATTGCCTTGCTTGGTGCCAAACGTCCCAAAAGCTATTATATTGCCAAAGTGAATTGTTTATTGCACACCTTGAGAAAACCGTGGCCTCCCAATAATTCCAATTGGCTTGTGCTTTGTCTTTTGCATAATTCTTCATTTGAAAGGAAGGAGTTGCAGCCGTGAATGCTTAAGACTTATTGCAGCCACTTTCTTCAAAAGCCGTGAGTTGCACCATGGTTTCCAAACCAACCAATATTACTTCTTGAAATGAGCCACAAAATGTGCCAATATGAGTGTTGAATCCTTGAGTGTTGGGAGGTCTTAGCACCGTCCAATGATCAATTCCAGCTACCACAAGTATCAAACAACAAGCAAACAATTTAGAAGTCACTCAAACAGTAAACACAAGACTGACATAGGGGAGTAAAAAAAATACTGGGAACAACACATAATGAATTTGAACAAAATAAAAACTATACGTGAAAATAGACATCCAGACGAAACTATGAAAAAAAATTGCATGGAAAACGGATAAGAATTGATCTCGAACGAAGACACACAAGTTGACACAAAATTTACGCAGCAACCAGCGAAAACTGAAATGGCTGAAATACATTGGGCTCTATTTCCATTTCTTATTTAACCTTCAAATGTCCCAAATTGTATTTCCAAATTTTTCTTGTAAAATAATTAGCTCAGATAATTCAAATTAATTAAAAAAAAGAATTTCTGATCGAATTAAGCACAATCAAGCAAAATGGGAAAACACTGGACATTTAAGCACAATTCCCTGATTAATTCTAGTAAAATAAACTAAGTGAAGTGTAGAAAATATCGACTCATCACTGGGCTAACAAGAAAATTGGTTTTTCCGGATCACAAAATCCTTGAGTTAAGAGAATCATAACAACACAATTATTCTTATTCATTCCCAACTTGCCTTTGCATTTGCATTGAGCTTTGCTTCTTCTTTTCTTTTCTTTTCTTTCTCTTTTTCTTTTTCTTTTTCTTTTTCTTTGCATATTCTTACTTTTTAGCTCTTAGCTCAATGCTTTTCCTTTTTCATGTTTTCCTAACAACCCCAAACTTGAACATTTAACAATACCACACAAGATCTTCTACTTAACTCAAGGTAAAGATTTTCAATCAAGGGTTTTCAGTGTATGTTCAAGGCTAAGGGTTCAAAGGATAGAACACAAAGTATTCTCTTTTAGTGGGCTAATTTTGTGAATTTGGCCAATAAAAAGGGTTCCAACAAACGGCCTTGATCACATGATGCAAAACAAGTAATTGATTCAATCATAGAAAACCTGGACAAAATCATTCATGTTTCCAAAGTAATAGCATTCAACAATAACAACTCTGGAGCTCAAAACCTCACATATAAGCTCATTCACATTTGACATACACATCCTGTTTAATTTCACAATCACAATCATGATATCATGCATTTATTCACAAAGCTTGTGAATCACCTGTATAAGCATTTTATGTGCATATCTATCTCAACATCAATCACTCAATAAGCATCATCAAGCATTACTTATCACACAATCACAGTTAATAGCAAACCATCACACAAACCAGGTGTCCAATAGAGTACATCAAACCCTAATGTAAAAACAAAAACAAATAAGTTCAGAAAACTTTAAACCAACAAAAGCATAAGCATATGGTAGCATTCATCAGTAAATGCTATCTCAGCTCCTCATCAGTCTGAGTTGTCCTTTGTATCTTCCTTCTTCTTGGATCTTATAGTCTTGATTCCTTTTGCCCGATGAGGAGGCCATCCCTGCATCAAACATAATTCACAAAACCAAAAGATACATTTTTAAGTTTAAACCACAATGAAGAAATCAGCCCCTTCAATGATGCTCTCTCCCAACCCCAAACTTAAATGGAAAACTAGTGAGCAAGTGAGTGGAAGGGAGATTTTCTAAAGAGGGATGAGGGAAAAGATGTGGAAAACCTTGGAGAAGGTATGTGGGAGTGTTTGTGCAGAGAAGAGCCTGAAAGTACGAGCATATGCGCAGCTTAAGGTATAAAAATACCCTAACGGGCTCGGGTCCCGCTAAGGGGAACTAAAGCCCATTCTGCGAGAGTACCGCTCAGCGGTAAATTGCCGCTCAGCGGCACTTTCGTGAAGTGCTCTTCTCCTTCTTTTCTTAACCTACGTGCCTCCTAGACATGCCCTTCACTGGTTCCCTGCAATTCAATGTTTAAAATACTTATGCAAACCCTAACTAAAATAAAACAAACAAAAACAATCAATCAACTGGGTTGCCTCCCAGGTAGCGCTTGTTTAACGTCACGAGCCTGACCCAAAATCCACCAACACCCATCAGTAGGTGTTTAAAATCTCACCAACACCCATCAGTAGGTGCTTCAAACTTACCAACACCCATCAGTAGGTGTTACACACTTAGCATCCTTTAGTAGATGTTATGTTCAGTAATATAATGTTCAACAGATTTAAAAATTACAAACCAAAGAAAAATTAAAAAGTTCTTAAATCCACTGGGTTGCCTCCCAGCAAGCGCTCTTTTAACGTCATTAGCTTGACCCAGTAAAGCTCAAGTTACTTCTTTATAGTTGATGTTGTCATCCCACCAACTCCTCAGCTGTTTCCTGTGAACTATTTTGGTCCTTCTAGAATGTGGAGACTTTATCTCTATCATCTCCTTCTCTTTAAAGCCCTTCACAAACCACAACTTGTTTTTGATTCTCACAGGTGTGCCAAGTTGGGGTCTTCTTTTCTCCCAGTCACTAGGAATTTCTCCTCCTCTTCCAATCTTTTCTTCCTTATGTACCTTAAACAACAAACAATAGTTACCTGCAACCTTGGGCTTTTCATCTTTATGGCTAGTCATGTGTGCATCTTGAAATGCAACTTTATAACTAGCTTCTTCCTCCTCTGCTTGCGTCTCATCCTTGAAGACGTCTACAACCACTCTCTCCTCTCAATCGTGGAGCACCACTATACCATCATTTACATCAATGATAGCTCTGGCCGTTTTCATAAACGGTCTTCCAAGTATGATAGGTATCTTCTCTGTCTCCATCTTCATCACCACAAAGTCTGCCAAGAACTGAAGTTTGCCAACACAAACTATAATGTCCTCTGCAATCCCACATGGCTCCTTTGAAGATCCATCGGCCATTACTAGATTAACCTTTACAGGTTTCACATTAACATTGCCGATTTGCTCTAGTAAAGAGTAAGGTATCAAGTTAACACTTGAACCTAAATCAAGAAGAGCTTTCTTCACCCTTTTCTTCCCTATCGTACAAGGGATAGAAAAACTGCCTGGGTCTGTTGCTTTAGGAGGGAATGGCTCTTTTTTAACAGTTATACACTCCTCTGCCTCATCATCTCTACGTCTCTTCTTTATAGAGATTTCTTCATTAGATTTAGTGTAAACCGTAATCTGTTGCAGAATCTGTTCCCAAGGTGCATCATTATCCACCATGTTGAATAATTCTGTGAAGTCCAGTTGTTTCCCTTGATGGATTGGAAAAGGAAAAGTGCTATTGACCTCTATTTCTCTTCTCTCTTCTGTATCTAACTCAACTTTCTCATCATCAACACTCTCTACCACCTTGCACTCTTCTCTGGGGTTAACCTCAGTATTAGCCCCAAAATTTCTATTTGGCCTTTCTTCCACCTGTTTGGTGATCTGCCCTATCTGAGTCTCCAGATTTTTTATAGCAGCTTCAGTGCTCTTCTGTGTAGACTCAGTCTTCTGTATGAAATTGTTGAGAGTTTCCTCCATCCTCATGGACCTTTCATTAAGCATAGATAACTGTTGCCATAAGGTGGGTTGTTGCTGCTGCTTATTATATTGACCAGCTTGCCCAGTTTGCCCTTGACCAATACTTGGGTGTGGTTTCCACCCCTGATTGTAGCTTCCTTGACGGTACTGATTGGTCATGTAGTTTACATCCTCTACGGCTTCAACTGGAAAGGCATATTGACCATTGATATGGTCGCCTCCACACAATTCGCACAACTGGGTTTGTACCTGTGCAGCAGTTTTCAACTCTTTGGGTAATTGTGCAAGAGTTTTAGTCAGAGTCTCCAGCTGTTGAGTTAGAATTTTGTTTTGAGCTAGCAGGGCGTCATGTGTCTGTAATTGGAGAACTCCTTTTTGCATAGGAGCTCCTCTCTCACTGTGTAGCTCATTATCATTAGTAGCCATGTTTTCTATAATCTCTGTTGCTTCCTCTGGAGTTTTCCATTTAATATTGCCTTCTGCTGAGGCATCCAGCATCATCTTGGTTTGTGAACCAAGCCCTCCAAGGAAAGTTAAGACTACTTCCTGATCTTCAAAGCCATGCGTGGGTGTTTTTCTTAGCAAGCTTTTATACCTGTCCCATGCATGCCCTAGTGATTCTTCCATGCCCTGTTTAAATGAAGAAATATCTTGCTTGCCTTTTGTCACCTTAGATTGTGGGAAGTACTTGTTTAAAAATTTTGTGACCACTGTTTCCCACTCTGTGAAACTTTCTTCTGGGAAAGAATTCAACCAAAGCTTAGCATTGCCTCCCAATGAGAAAGGAAACAAGCTAAGTTTGATAGCTTCGTCTGGCACCCCATTAATCTTGACTGTGTTGCAAATCTCATTGAAGGTAGTGAGGTGCTCATATGGGCTTTCATGAGATAACCCATTGAATTGGTTGCTTTTCACCAGTTGAATCAGTGCTGGTTTGACCTCCATATTAGCTGCATTGACTCTAGGTCTAGCTATACTGTTAAAGTGTTGAGGTCCAGCTATATTGATGTAGTCAGCAAGAGTTCTTCTAACATTGTTGTTCTCCATATTTTCTGTGCTATGAACAGAACCTTGTGGTGATGATTGTAAGAGAGTTTCTGGAGAAGGGAAAATTTCTCTAGATGTTCGGATTCTTCTCCTCCGTCTACTCTCGTCTAGACCTTCAAACAGAGGTTTTGTTGTTTTCTTGCTCCTTGTTCTAATTGCTTCCTGCATACACAAGAAAAAAAAACCCTAGAAAATATTTGTTAGCACAAAAAGATATAGGAGAAGATAAAAGATTCAGAAGATAAAATAAAATAAGATAGAATAAAATAAAATAAAATAAAATCTAATCTAATCAAATCAAATCAAATCAAATCAAATAAAATAAAATAAAATAAAATAAAATAAAATCTAATCTAATCAAATCAAATAAAATCAAATCAAATAAGATAAAATAAAAACCGAAAAAATAAAAACAGAAAATAAAAACAAAAATTCAAAATTAAAGTCAAAGATAATCAATAATCACACAAATTAACCAGTTAAACCACGAGTCCCCGGCAACGGCGCCAAAAACTTGATGGACAAATTTATGATCACCAAAATATGATGTCACAAACTTGTTGAACAATCGGCAAGTATGACCGAATCGTTTCAAGTAATAAACTCGGTAAGACCAAGTATCGTTCTCCCAAAGGACTCACGGCCTAGTTTAGTTGTGTGGTTTGTTGATTAGCTAAGACTTAAGGACGAAATAATTGGATTTTAATATGCAAAACAGAAAATAAACATGTATGCATGAGTTTTGATCAATGGCAAAAGCAAAAGACAAGCACTTTCAATGAAATATATATATATGAATATGTTGTTGGGGGTCAATTTCATCTTATCCACTCTCATATATTTTAGGAATTCAACATTCAAATCATCATTGTTAATGTCACTCTCTAAATTACCTTGTCAAGAAGGCCTATCCCTAATTACGAGTTCATACGATTCCTAGCATTCCTAATAATTAGTTCTTTTAGCACAGGAGCTTAACGACAACCAATATAATATTGGGAGTAATTCCCCGGATCTAGACTTCCCCGTACGTTCCCGTATCGACAAAACCAATAATCATGCATTGAATGAGTTAAACAAAGCAAGCATTAAGCAAAGAGGAAAAACCTTAACTAATGATGAAAGAAAGCATAAATCTTAGATTAAGATGCAAGCATAAATTCCATATATGAGAGCTTCAAAAGATTACATTGATTCCCCAACAAACATACAAGGTTTAGTTCACCATATTCATGGTGAACCTAGATGAACAATAATGAAAGAATGAAAGATAGAACCCTAGAAAGGTGAAGAGGTAATGCTCCTTCAAAGGGGTGGAAGAGAGAGTGTTTGCTTCGTTTCTGCCAAAGATACCAACCCTAAGACATCTAGGTCTTTAAATAGGACATAAAAATAATAGCCCAAAACTCGTCTGGTTGACTTTTTTCGTATTCTGGTTTACTGGTTGACTTTTTTGGTTGACTGGTTGACTTTTCTGGTTGACTGGTTGACTTTTCTGGTTTCTGGTTGACTTTTCAGCACTCCAATCATTTGGTACTTCAATTCTTCTTTCAAATCATTCAATTAGCCTACAAAATAAAGGGAATCTTGCACAAAACCATTAAATTCACTTTCAACTCTCTTATTCACAAAACTAAAGCAAAAATATGAGTTCAAGCTAGTTTCTAAGTCTTAAAGGTTGCTTTTGGTATCAATTTTAAGCATAAAAATAACAATTTTTCAACTGTTATCAGGCGTATCCCTCTAAAGCTAAACAAGCTAACTTTACACACAAAGGTCCATTTACACTATACAAATAAAAAATTTCGTTTACTTTAGCTATCCAATCTAGAAAAATAGACGGCTCGGCTTCCCCTTTGAAAGTAGGCAAGTTCAACTTTGGTAGTGTAAGGCCTTGGTCGATAGCTTTATCTTCTTGATGCTTCTTTGGCGAGGGAAGGTATACATTTACGGTTCTAGCTTCTTGCTTCTTCTTGTAGGAACCATGATCATGACCATGAGGTTGCTTTCCTTTGGTCTTTATGTCCGCGTCTAACCGCTTGCTCATAGCATCAAGTTGATGTTGCATTTGTTGGTAAGCCTTCATCACATCAAACTTGCTAGAAGGACATCCATGGGGGCTATCGCCATGGAATGAAGCACGGCTGGAACCTGCAGACATGGTAAGGCAACAACCACAAAAAACTAACACCAAAAAACAGGTTAGAACCAATGAAAAATCATGGCAATACAGCAGCCACAATTCTGGTCACGGTTTCACTCAAATAAAGCAATGAAATGGTTCAAAACTCACGGCAAACGTCTCAAAGAAAAAAAAGAAAGGGCAACACCCTTCTTTTAAGATAGTAAAATGTCTCGCAAGTCCACTTTGAGAGCACCAACTCAAGTCTAAAGCAAATGGAAAGATGTACAATCCACCCTCAATGCAAAGAAGCCAAATCAAGACATCATATGGTAGAAGCCAAAAAAAAATGAATGAAAACTACAAGACAAATGATGAAAATAGAACCTAAAAATCAAGAAACTTGGCACAAAAACAACGAGGCAGTATCTAATGAATGTGAAGAGACAAAACAACAAGAAATTGGAGTCAAAACAGTGGCACAAAATGAACAAGACAGCAAAGAAAAATTAACACAACTAAGGAGCAAAATCACATGAACATGCTACGCATACATGAAGAGCAAGACCGAATTAATGCTGGAAATAATTTTGGCAAACCTCAAACCAAAATATTCTGTATTGGAAATAAAAAAAAGAGGCTCTAAAATGAAGCAATCAAACACACCAATCAATGAGAAAACTCTCGACCAAGCACACCAAACAGTAACCAATTTTTTTTTGTTGATTTTATTTTGATACAGCAAACAGCACTTGGTAAAATGTCTCGGCCAAGCCACTTTAATGAAATGTGTTTGATTGGAAGCACAATTGTAATGGTTTATAGCCTCTATTTATACAGAACAAATAAGCAAGGTTCACACGCTTAAATCCAATGATGATCAAGCTCAATTCATCATACAAGCAAGGAGATGTAAAAATGCTCTTAGCTATGCAATGTTAGAAAAATACTCTAGAACACTCCTAAAGAGGAACAAACATATGACTCAATTCAAAGCTAATAAGCAAGAAAAGACACATACACTCCAGCCAAGACAAGAAATTAAAGCTGGAACAAACAAACAAAAGGAAATAGGACACCTACTTGTTGAAGACCTCCAATAGCATTGTTGCTATTTGATGAAATGTCTACTTGCACAAGGCTCTGGACAGCCACGGTTTAGTCCCTCAAAGCATTGATTTGAAGTTTTGATTCCTTGCTTAAGAGTATTGAGAGGGTGTAGCTGATGACCCAAACTTATTAGCCGTTGCTAGGACTCGGGTTCAATCCCCAAATCCCCGGCAACGGCGCCAAAAGCTTGATGGACAAATTTGTAAGCACCAAAATATGATGTCACAAACTTGTTTCACAATCGGCAAGTATGACCGAATCGTTCAAGTAATAAAACTTGGTAAGACCAAGTATCGTTCTTCCCAAAGGACTCACGGCCTAGTTTAGTTATGTGATTTGTTGATTAGCTAGGACTTAGAAACGAAATATTCAAAGTTTAATATGCAAGACAGAAAATAAACATGTATGCATGAATTGATCAATGGCAAAGACAAAAGATAAACACTTCCAATGAATTATATAAATGAATATGTTGTTGAGGTTCAATTTCATCTCATCCACTCTCATATATTTTAGGAATTCAACATTCAAATCATCATTGTTAATGCCACTCTCTAATGTACCATTCTAGATGGCTTCTCCCTAATCAAATAGTTCATACAATTCCTAGCATTCCTAATGATTAGTTCATTACAGCAGGAGCTTAAAGGCAACCAATATAATGTTGTCAGTAAAATATTGGGAGAAATTCCCCGGATCTAGACTTCCCCGTACGTGTCCGTATCGACAAAACCAATAATCATGCATTAGAATGAGTTAAACAATGCAAGCATTGAGCAAAGAGGAAAAACCCTAACTAATGATGAAAGAAAGCATATGTCTTAATTCAAAGATGTACTCAACAAATCCATATATGAGAGCTTCAAGAGATTACATTGATTCCCCAACAAACATACAAGGTTTAGTTCACCATCGTCATGGTGAACCTAGATGAATAACAATGAAAGAATGAAAGAATAAACCCAATAAAGGTGAAGAGGTAGCCTGAGCATCCAAGATCCTCCTTCAAAGGGGTGGAAGAGAGAGTGTTTGCCTCGTTTCTGCCAAAGATACTAAACTAAAGGACGTGCAAGCCCTTATATACTAATTTAGAGTTACAAAAGATTACAAAAGCCCAAGCCCAAAGAGTACCGCTCAGCGGTATTTACCGCTCAGCGGTAGTTGCGCGTCACAATTCTTCCCCTCAGCGGCCATTTGCCCCTCAGCGTGACTCCCGCAACCTCCTGAGTGCCGCTCAGCGGTAGTTTGCCGCTGAGCGGTGCCTTCGTCTTCTCTTTTTGCACTCTTTCTTGTCTTTTCTAATGTCACTTCTCTCCTTCTTCACTCTTTGCACCAAATTCACCCTAAAACCTGCACAAAAACACTCAAATCAAGTGTAAACCTGTCCAGCTCTCTTATTTCTGAAAATAAAGATAAAAGGTGTGATTTCAAGCTAGTTTCTAAGTCTAAAGGTTGCTTTTAGTATCAATTTTAAGCATGAAAATAACAGTTTTTCAACTGTTATCACAACCCCAAACTTAGAACTTTGCTTGTCCTCAAGCAAACAAGATGTAACTCTATCTCCAACCAATTTATATGATGGTTCACTCATTCAAAATCCTCTTTTCAAGATAAGTAACAACTTCACTCAAACTTATGACCAAGAGTTCAATCAAGATGTGCACATGCTTTAGTGTTCACAAAGTCATTTAAGTTCCAACAAATGCTATTTTTCATGAATGATCAATCAATTAAACATGGATGTTCATGTGCTTATGGAATATTTCCTCACTAGGTAAAGTGTTTCACTCAACACACAAGTGTATAAGAGGTAAAGTGTTTCACTCATTCACTCCACTATCACAATGTCACATGAATCAACTTTGCCTTTCATTTTACCACAATCAAAAACATTCACAAGCATGCATCATCACAAGGACTTTTCAATGGCTTATAATGTGGCTGGGCTAACAAGAAAATTGGTTTTTCTGGATCACAAAATCCTTGAGTTAAGAGAATCATAACAACACAATTATTCTTATTCATTCCCAACTTTTGTTTGCCTTTTCATTTGCATTGAGCTTTACTTCTTTTCTTTTCTTTTCTTTTGCATATTCTTTCTTTTTAGCTCTTAGCTCAATGCTTTTCCTTTTTCATGATTTCCCAATAACCCCAAACTTGAACATTTATCAATACCACACAAGATATTCTACTTAACTCAAGGTAAAGATTTTCAATCAAGGGTTCAGTGTATATTCAAGGCTATGGGTTCAAAGGATAGAACATAAAGTGTTCTCTTTTAGTAGGCTAACTTTATGAATTTGGCCAGTAAAAAGGGTTTCAACAAACACGGCCTTTGATCATATGATGCAAAACAAGTAATTGATTCAATCATAGAAAACCTGGGCAAAGTCATTCATGCTTCCAAAGTAATAGCATTCAAACAATAACAACTCTGGAGCTCAAAACCTCACATATAAGCTCATTCACATTTGACATACACATCCTGCTTAATTTCACAATCACAATCATGATATCTTGCATTTGTTCACAAAGCTTGTGAATCACCTGTATAAGCATTTTAATGTGCACATCATCTCAACATCAATCAGTCAATAAGCATCATCAAGCATTACTTATCACATAAACACAGTTAATAGCAAACCATCACACAAACCAGGTATTCAATAGAGTACATCAAACCCTAATCTAGAAACAAAAATCAATAAGTTCAGAAAGTTTAAACCGCAAAAGCATAAAACATATGATAGCATTCATCAGTAAATGCTATCTCAGCTCCTCATCAGTCTGAGCTGTCCTCTGTATCTTCCTCCTCCTCTTCATCATCATCTTCATCAAAAGCATCCTCCTCCTCAGCTTCTTCTTCTTCCATGTCTCGAGCTGAAGATTCAGCTCCTCCAGCTCCTCCATGGAATGGTTCTTCTGGCCAAGCTACGACGTTATGGAATTCATCCATCGTCCACCTGTGTGCTGGAGGGGTATCATACATCCCCACTATCATCTCAGCCGTGGCCACCTGCCCTCTGTGGATGGACTGCAACTGAGCACCTATAAGAGACATATACATGTCCCTCATCTGGAATGGTTCTGCCTCATGTGTATCAGCAGATGTCCGGCTCTGTGCTGGTCCTCTCTCTACGAGCCTGGCGTGGTGGAACGGGCTGAGCTGCCTCCTCACCTCCACAATACTGTCTGTAATAGGCCTCATCTATAGCTTTTCTTGGCCTCTCAAATGGTGGAACAGAAGTGTCCACCCCAGCTAGCTTGCAGAGGTGAGTGATCAAAGAAGGATGTCCCAGTGGTGCTTTGTTGTTTGAGGTGTTAGCACACACACTAATCTCATCAGCTATCACCTGCCCAATATTAACATTCAAACTTCTGATAGCACAGTAGATGAATAGTGCCCTGCTGAGAGTGATATCTGACACATGTGAGCATGGCTGAATGTTGGCATGAGAAAATGCCATCCAATACTTTGCAAGAGGAGTCAAATCTGTCCTCCTAATGTTAACCACTGCTCCAGATCTATTCCTTTGAAAGTGTCCTCCAGGTATGCACAACACTCTCTCAACATCCTCAAAGTCAGCACCTTCCTCCATGCTAAGAGCAAACTGACATTGCTCACCAGCCCACACAGTATCCAGGAAGTTATTAATGGACTCAGGATCATACCTGATGGCATGGCCTCTAACATATCCCAAATAGTTCTCAGCTGGATAGTCACCAATCTTCTTGGCATTAGTGTAGAATTCCTTAACCACAGCTATGTTGGCAGGTGCTGGATAAGTGGCTAGCTTCCCCCAGTCATTCCCTAACACTTGCTCTCCAAATTGAGGAGCAAAGTTAGGTATCATTCCGACCTTTCTCTCCATCAGAAGTCTCCTGTCCTGAACCACCCTAAAGTGCTTCTCATGTTTCCTGGAGAGGAACCTGCCATTATGTGGCTGCTCTGGTTCCTTTTCCTTCCTCTTGGTTGCCATGGTTTTCAATCTCTTTCCAGAAGAGGATGCCATTCCTGCATTCAAACACAAATCCAAAACCACAGAACATGATGTTAATCATTAGTAACATACAGGACACAACTCCTTTCGAAGCTAAACCACCGCTGAGGGCCAGAATTTCCCCTCAGCGCCACCACACCAACACGCAAAAAACCAGAAAAAGCAAATCTGGCAGAGTGCCGCTCAGCGGTAAATACCGCTCAGCGGTGACCTGCAGATTTTTGCCAAACTCGTTTTTAAACTGCCCTAACTCCACCCAAATGCAATTTTCAGTTTTCCAGTACATAATCAAGCAGTTTAATCGGTTCAAACATCAAATATATCATCAAATCATGCATAGAAATCAAAAGCCCTAAATACTCATGCTTTGACAATCACATTCAAATTCAAGAACCCTAGAATGACAAAATGCATTTTACTTACTTGGGTGGAGATGCTAGATGATATGAGAATGCTTCCAAACTATAATGCTCTCTTCCAACCCCAAACTTTGATAGCACACTAGTGAAAAAGTGAGTGGAAGAGAAATTTTTCTAAGAGGGAAGAGTAGAAAGATGTAGGAAAACCTAAAAGAGGGTATGTGGAAGTGTTTGTGCAGAGAAGGGCTTGAAAGAGTGTGAAAACGCGCAGCTTAGGGTTTAAAAATATCCCAATGGGCTCGGGTTCCGCTAAGGGGAACTTAAGCCCATCAGCGTTAGTACCGCTCAGCGGTAATTGCCGCTCAGCGGCACTTTCGTGATGTGCCCTTCTCCTTCTTTTCTTGCCCTACGTGCCTTCCTAGCATACTCCTCATGGGTTCCCTGCAATTTCATTGTTAAACATGCTTATGCAATCCCAAACAAAGATAATCAATCAACTGGGTTGCCTCCCAGGTAGCGCTTGTTTAACGTCACGAGCCTGACCCAAAATCCACCAACACCCATCAGTAGGTGTTTCACTTACCAGCACCCATCAGTAGGTGCAAAATCTTCTCAGCAACACCCATCAGTAGGTGTTACAAACCTAGTATCCTTCAGTAGATACTTAACCACCTAGCATCCTTCAGTAGATGCTATAACAACAAAATAATGTCCAGAATAATGTTCACAGTTTAAAAATTACAAAATATTAAAACAAAAGTTTGTAAATCCACTGGGTTGCCTCCCAGCAAGCGCTTTTTTAACGTCACTAGCTTGACCCAATAAAGCTCACGTTCCATCTTCTTTAAAGTTGATGTTATCCTTCCACCAACTTATCAACTGCTTCCTTAGGACTGTTTTGGATTCTCTGGAATATGGAGACTCTATCTCTATCATCTCCTTCTCTTTAAAACCTTTTACAACCCACAACTTGTTCTTGAATCTTACAGGTGTGCCAAGTTGGAGTCCTCTTTCCTTCCAGTCTCTAAGAACTTCCTTTCCTTTTCCACTTTCATCTACCTTGGGTACCTGAAAATACAAACAATGGTTATCAGAAACTTTAAAATTTTCATGTTTACCTCTAGTTATGGGTGCATCTTGAAATGCAGCTTTATAACTGGCCTCTTCCTCCTTTGCTTGTATCTCATCTTTAAACACATTCACCACCACTCTCTCCTCTCTGTCCTGGAGCACCACTATACCTTCATTAACATCTATAATAACCCTGGCCGTTTTCATAAACGGTCTTCCCAGTATGAAAGGTATCTTTTCGGTCTCCATCTTCATCACCACAAAGTCTGCCAAGAACTGAAGTTTGCCAACACAAACTACAATGTCTTCTGCAATCCCACATGGCTCCTTTGAAGATCCATCAGCCATTACCAGATTAACCTTTACAGGTTTTATTTTCACATGGCCAATTTGCTCCAATAGAGAGTAAGGCATCAAGTTAACACTTGAGCCTAAGTCAAGGAGAGCTTTCTTCACCTTTTTCTTCCCTATAGTGCAAGGGATAGAAAAACTACCTGGATCAGCAGCTTTTGGTGGGAATGATTCTTTCTTAACAGTTACACACTTTTCATCATCATCATCTCTACGTTTTCTTTTTGTAGAGGTTCCCTCATCAGATTTTGTGTACACTGCTATTTTCTGTAAGATTTGTTCCCAAGGAGCTTCATTATCAACCATTCTGAATAAGTCTGTGAAATCCATTGGTTTCTCCTGATTTGTTAGAAAAGGAAAAGTATCCTTTCTTTCTTCTTCTCTTCTCTCTTCTGTTTCATCTTCTTCTGACTCAATACTCTCTTCATTTACACTCTTGACCACTTTGCATTCTTCTCTAGGGTTAACCTCAGTATTAGCCCCAAAGTTTCTGTGTGGTCTTTCTTCCAACTGCTTAGTGATCTGACCCATCTGAATCTCCAAGTTCTTTATAGCAGCTTCAGTGCTCTTTTGGGAGGATTCAGTTTTCTGAATAAATTGTTGAAGAGTTTCTTCCAACCTTGTAGATCTTTCATTGAGCATAGAAATTTGTTGCCACATGGTTGGTTGCTGCTGCTGTTGCTTATTAAATTGATTAGCCTGCCCAGTTTGTCCTTGGCCAATACTTGGATGTGGTTTCCAACCCTGATTATAATTACCTTGACGGTATGGAAACTGATTAGCCATGAAGTTAACATCCTCCACGGCTTCCACAGGAAAAGCACATTGGCCATTGATGTGATCTCCTCCACATAGTTCGCACAACTGGGTTTGTACCTGTGCAGCAGATTTTAACTCTTTTGGTAATGAAGCAAGAGTTTTGGTCAGAGTCTCCAGCTGTTGAGTCAGAATTTTATTTTGGGCTAGCAGAGCATCATGGGTTTGTAATTGAAGAACCCCTTTCTGTTGCATAGGAGCGCCTCTTTCATTGTGAAGCTCATTATCACTTGTAGCCATATTTTCAATAATCTCAGTGGCTTCCTCTGGAGTCTTCCATTTGATATTGCCCCCAGCTGAGGCATCTAGCATCATCTTGGTTTGTGAACCAAGCCCTCCAAGGAAAGTTAGGACTACTTCTTGATCCTCAAAGCCATGCGTGGGAGTTTTACGTAATAAGCTTTTGTACCTGTCCCATGCATGTCCCAGTGATTCCTCCATGCCCTGCTTGAATGAAGATATCTCTTGCTTGCCTTTAGTTACTTTAGATTGTGGGAAGTATTTGTTTAGAAACTTTGTAACCACTGCTTCCCACTCTGTGAAACTTTCTTCTGGAAAAGAGTTTAACCAAAGCTTAGCATTGCCTCCCAAGGAGAAAGGAAACAAACTAAGTTTGATTGCTTCGTCTGGCACCCCATTAATTTTGACCGTGTTGCAGATCTCATTAAAGGTAGTAAGGTGCTCATATGGGCTTTCATGTGATAACCCATTAAATTGATTACTCTTCACCAGTTGAATCAGTGCTGGTTTGACCTCCATGTTGGCTGCATTGACTCTAGGTCTAGCTATGCTGTTGAAGTGCTGAGGTCCAGCAAGATTAGTGTAATCTGCAAGAGTTCTTCTAACATTATTGCCCTCCATACTTCCTGTGCTATGAACAGAACCTTGTGGTGATGTTTGCAAGAGAGTTTCAGGAGAAGGGAAAAGTTCTCTAGACGTTCTGATTCTTCTCCTCCTTCTACTCTCTTCTAGACCTTTAAGAAGTGGTTCTGTTGTTTTCTTACTTCTAGTGCGAATTGCTTCCTGCATGCACAAGAAAACAAAACCCTAGAAAATATTTGTTAGCACAAAAAGATATAAGAGAAGATATATATTCAAAAGATAGAAAGATAAAAGATTCAGAAGATAGAAAGATAAAATAAAATCTAACCTAATAAAATCTAATCCTAAAAGATAAAATAAAATAAAATTAAAAAAAATAAAATAAAATCTAAACTAACTAAATAAAATAAAATCTAATCTAAAAAGATAAAAAGATAAGAAAAATAAAATCTAATAAAATCTAACCTAAAAAATAAAATCTAAAAAGATAAAACAGAATCTAATCTAACCTAAAAATATAAAATAAAATCTAATCTAATCTAAAAAAAATATAAAATAAAATCTAATCTAATCTAAAAAGATAAAAAGATAAAATAAAATGAAAACAGAAAAAAATAAAAACAGAAATTCAAAATTAAAGTCAAAGATAATCAATAATCACACAAATTAACCAGTTAAACCACGAGTCCCCGGCAACGGCGCCAAAAACTTGATGACCCAAACTTATTAGCCGTTGCTAGGACTCGGGTTCAATCCCCAAATCCCCGGCAACGGCGCCAAAAGCTTGATGGACAAATTTGTAAGCACCAAAATATGATGTCACAAACTTGTTTCACAATCGGCAAGTATGACCGAATCGTTCAAGTAATAAAACTTGGTAAGACCAAGTATCGTTCTTCCCAAAGGACTCACGGCGTAGTTTAGTTATGTGATTTGTTGATTAGCTAGGACTTAGAAACGAAATATTCAAAGTTTAATATGCAAGACAGAAAATAAACATGTATGCATGAATTGATCAATGGCAAAGACAAAAGATAAACACTTCCAATGAATTATATAAATGAATATGTTGTTGAGGTTCAATTTCATCTCATCCACTCTCATATATTTTAGGAATTCAACATTCAAATCATCATTGTTAATGCCACTCTCTAATGTACCATTCTAGATGGCTTCTCCCTAATCAAATAGTTCATACAATTCCTAGCATTCCTAATGATTAGTTCATTACAGCAGGAGCTTAAAGGCAACCAATATAATGTTGTCAGTAAAATATTGGGAGAAATTCCCCGGATCTAGACTTCCCCGTACGTGTCCGTATCGACAAAACCAATAATCATGCATTAGAATGAGTTAAACAATGCAAGCATTGAGCAAAGAGGAAAAACCCTAACTAATGATGAAAGAAAGCATATGTCTTAATTCAAAGATGTACTCAACAAATCCATATATGAGAGCTTCAAGAGATTACATTGATTCCCCAACAAACATACAAGGTTTAGTTCACCATCGTCATGGTGAACCTAGATGAATAACAATGAAAGAATGAAAGAATAAACCCAATAAAGGTGAAGAGGTAGCCTGAGCATCCAAGATCCTCCTTCAAAGGGGTGGAAGAGAGAGTGTTTGCCTCGTTTCTGCCAAAGATACTAAACTAAAGGACGTGCAAGCCCTTATATACTAATTTAGAGTTACAAAAGATTACAAAAGCCCAAGCCCAAAGAGTACCGCTCAGCGGTATTTACCGCTCAGCGGTATTTACCGCTCAGCGGTAGTTGCGCGTCACAATTCTTCCCCTCAGCGGCCATTTGCCCCTCAGCGTGACTCCCGCAACCTCCTGAGTGCCGCTCAGCGGTAGTTTGCCGCTGAGCGGTGCCTTCGTCTTCTCTTTTTGCACTCTTTCTTGTCTTTTCTAATGTCACTTCTCTCCTTCTTCACTCTTTGCACCAAATTCACCCTAAAACCTGCACAAAAACACTCAAATCAAGTGTAAACCTGTCCAGCTCTCTTATTTCTGAAAATAAAGATAAAAGGTGTGATTTCAAGCTAGTTTCTAAGTCTAAAGGTTGCTTTTAGTATCAATTTTAAGCATGAAAATAACAGTTTTTCAACTGTTATCAGTAGCAACGTCCAGGGAGCAATTCCAGCCACCAAATTGTCCAAACAGCCAACAACAAAGCAAAACAATGGAGTATTAATTCAACAGCAGAAAACTAGATGAACACAGTAGAGAAAAAAATTTACTGGGAACAGTACAGAACGAATTTGAGAAAAGTAAAATATGTTCACGAAACTAGACATTCAGACGAAACTAGGAAAAAAAATTCATGGAAAACGGACAAGAAATGAAGCTAAACTAAATCATACAAGTTCACTGTATTTTCACGCAGATGCTGGGCGAGACAGAAAATGGCTCAGCGAAAATGAACATATATAAACTATTCTACTCTAGCATGCAATTCCTAAGAGATCAAAAACCTAAGGCTCATGATACCACATGATGGGGAAGTGCATACCTAGAGAGAATATACTAAATGACATTTAAGAGAATGGGAAAGAAATTAAAAATGGAAGAGATTAAAGAAAATGAAACTTAGGAATTGAAGATGCGCCACTTGAGCAAGCTTCCAAGATAAGCATCAAGAGGAGGACCGCCACTTGCTTGAACAAGATAAGGTCTGCCCAAATTTGGGACTTTAGAGACAGAATTCTATCTCAAAGAGGATTGCAAAAGTGCAAATCAACTCAAATTCATTGAATCAAGGTAAGGTGTACAAAAAGGAGACCCTAAGCCTTCTTATATAACCTTTGGAGTGAGCTAGGGTGCAAGATATAGGAGATGTGGGACATATGAGTGTGGAGGCCGTCCAGCAGCTGCTGCAGTTCCTCTAGGGACTTTTGAGTCCTACATTGCTCAATTCTCTCCACTCCAAAGGGTTTATACGACAACTAGTTCTCCTATAGTTCAAAACATGAACACTAGTTATGCTATCTAATGCTACACGCCTAGGACGCCCATTTCCTCTCCTTTTCTTTTTTAAGACCAAGCCATGGAAAGTCCCACATTGCTTGTTCTTAAAGAGAAAGAAGAGTTTATAAGCGTCTCTACAACTAGAAATAACGAAAGAACAAAAGAGGCAAATACAAGCCAATGAAACCTATTCTACTCTTTTTTATGCTTGTTGTCACTTTGAAAACTCTTCATTGTTGCCCCATCTATGATCATATCACTTAACCCAAAGTTTAAAGTCTGATGCCCAAGTCGCATCATCTAACTTATCAATAGATAAATGCACATTGACATAGTTAGTATATATGGACGGTGTGATAACAGTTGAAAAACTGTTATTTTCATGCTTAACATTGATACTAAAAGCAACCTTTAACACTTAGAAACTAGCTTGAAATCATGCTTTTGATCATATTTTTAGAAATAAGAGAGATGGATAGGTTTATGCTTGATTTTAGTGTTTCATGCAGGTTTTAAGGTGAATTTAGTGAAATAAGTGAAGAAGGATAAAGATGGAATCAGAAAAGACATAGAAAAGTGCAAAACGAGAAGTCGCCACTACCGCTCAACGGCAGTTTACCGCTGAGCGACACTCAGGAAACCACGTTGGCTCCGCTGAGGGTTGAAAATGCCGCTGAGGGGAAGAAACAACTCACGCACTTACCGTTGAGCGGTAGTTTACCGTTGAGCGGCACTATTTTGGGCTTGAGCCTAATTTTTTGTATATTTTAGAATAGTATATAAGCTTTAGGACGTCCTAGGGTTTGTATCTTTGGCTGAAAGGAAGCATAAACACACTTTTCACCCCTTGGGGGTAGATTGGGAAATGGTGACGGCTCTCCTCTTCTCTTTCTAGGGTTCTATCTTTCATTCTTTCATTATTGTTCATCTAGCTTCACCATGAATATGGTGAACTAAACTTTGTATTGTTGTTGGGGAATCAATGTAGTCTTGGAAAACTCTCATATATGGAATTTGTGTTTTAACATCTTATTTTAAGATACATGCTTTCTTTCATCATTAGTTAGGGTTTTTCCTCTTTGCTTAAAGCTTGCATTGTTTAACTCATTCATTACCATGATTATTGATTTTGTCGATATGGGAACGTACGGGGAAATCTAGATCTGGGGAATTTCTCCCAATAGCATATTGCCTAGACATAGGAATATGAGGGTTGGTTGTCGTTAAGCTTCTGCGCTTCAGAATTAATTATTAGGAATGCTTGGAATTGTATGAACTCGTAATTAAGGATAGGCCTTCTTGCAAGGTGATTTAGAGAGTGACATTAACATTGATGAAAAGAATGATGAATTCCTAAAAGTATATGAGAGTGGATAAGATGAAATTGATAACCCCAACAACATATTCATCCATCTAATTCATTAAAGTTTTTGTATTCCTCTTTTCCATTGATCAAATTCATGCATACATGTTTAATTATTGTCTCTTGCGTTTAAAACCTATAATCAATTGTTAAGAAGTCTTAAATAATCAACAAATCATATAGCTAACTAGGTCGTGGGTTGGTGAGCTGTCGCGGCCCCACAAAATTTGTGCATAAAAGAATGCAGTATAGGGTAGGAAGTGACTCCTAGGTCGTCTCTGATAACAGTTGAAAAACTGTTATTTTCATGCTTAAAACTGATACTAAAAGCAACCTTTAGACTTAGAAACTAGCTTGAAATCACACCTTTTATCTTTATTTTCAGAAATAAGAGAGCTGGACAGGTTTACACTTGATTTGAGTGTTTTTGTGCAGGTTTTAGGGTGAATTTGGTGCAAAGAGTGAAGAAGGAGAGAAGTGACATTAGAAAAGACAAGAAAGAGTGCAAAAAGAGAAGACGAAGGCACCGCTCAGCGGCAAACTACCGCTGAGCGGCACTCAGGAGGTTGCGGGAGTCACGCTGAGGGGCAAATGGCCGCTGAGGGGAAGAATTGTGACGCGCAACTACCGCTGAGCGGTAAATACCGCTGAGCGGTACTCTTTGGGCTTGGGCTTTTGTAATCTTTTGTAACTCTAAATTAGTATATAAGGGCTTGCACGTCCTTTAGTTTAGTATCTTTGGCAGAAACGAGGCAAACACTCTCTCTTTCACCCCTTTGAAGGAGGATCTTGGATGCTCAGGCTACCTCTTCACCTTTATTGGGTTTATTCTTTCATTCTTTCATTGTTATTCATCTAGGTTCACCATGACGATGGTGAACTAAACCTTGTATGTTTGTTGGGGAATCAATGTAATCTCTTGAAGCTCTCATATATGGATTTGTTGAGTACATCTTTGAATTAAGACATATGCTTTCTTTCATCATTAGTTAGGGTTTTTCCTCTTTGCTCAATGCTTGCATTGTTTAACTCATTCTAATGCATGATTATTGGTTTTGTCGATACGGACACGTACGGGGAAGTCTAGATCCGGGGAATTTCTCCCAATATTTTACTGACAACATTATATTGGTTGCCTTTAAGCTCCTGCTGTAATGAACTAATCATTAGGAATGCTAGGAATTGTATGAACTATTTGATCAGGGAGAAGCCATCTAGAATGGTACATTAGAGAGTGGCATTAACAATGATGATTTGAATGTTGAATTCCTAAAATATATGAGAGTGGATGAGATGAAATTGAACCCCAACAACATATTCATTTATATAATTCATTTGAAGTGTTTATCTTTTGTCTTTGCCATTGATCAATTCATGCATACATGTTTATTTTCTGTCTTGCATATTAAACTTTGAATATTTCGTTTCTAAGTCCTAGCTAATCAACAAATCACATAACTAAACTAGGCCGTGAGTCCTTTGGGAAGAACGATACTTGGTCTTACCAAGTTTTATTACTTGAACGATTCGGTCATACTTGCCGATTGTGAAACAAGTTTGTGACATCATATTTTGGTGCTTACAAATTTGTCCATCAAGCTTTTGGCGCCGTTGCCGGGGATTTGGGGATTGAACCCGAGTCCTAGCAACGGCTAATAAGATTGGGTCATCAAGTTTTTGGCGCCGTTGCCGGGGACTCGTGGTTTAACTGGTTAATTTGTGTGATTATTGATTATCTTTGACTTTAATTTTGAATTTCTGTTTTTATTTTTTTCTGTTTTCATTTTATTTTATCTTTTTATCTTTTTAGATTAGATTAGATTTTATTTTATATTTTTTTTAGATTAGATTAGATTTTATTTTATATTTTTAGGTTAGATTAGATTCTGTTTTATCTTTTTAGATTTTATTTTTTAGGTTAGATTTTATTAGATTTTATTTTTCTTATCTTTTTATCTTTTTAGATTAGATTTTATTTTATTTAGTTAGTTTAGATTTTATTTTATTTTTTTTAATTTTATTTTATTTTATCTTTTAGGATTAGATTTTATTAGGTTAGATTTTATTTTATCTTTCTATCTTCTGAATCTTTTATCTTTCTATCTTTTGAATATATATCTTCTCTTATATCTTTTTGTGCTAACAAATATTTTCTAGGGTTTTGTTTTCTTGTGCATGCAGGAAGCAATTCGCACTAGAAGTAAGAAAACAACAGAACCACTTCTTGAAGGTCTAGAAGAGAGTAGAAGGAGGAGAAGAATCAGAACGTCTAGAGAACTTTTCCCTTCTCCTGAAACTCTCTTGCAAACATCACCACAAGGTTCTGTTCATAGCACAGGAAGTATGGAGGGCAATAATGTTAGAAGAACTCTTGCAGATTACACTAATCTTGCTGGACCTCAGCACTTCAACAGCATAGCTAGACCTAGAGTCAATGCAGCCAACATGGAGGTCAAACCAGCACTGATTCAACTGGTGAAGAGTAATCAATTTAATGGGTTATCACATGAAAGCCCATATGAGCACCTTACTACCTTTAATGAGATCTGCAACACGGTCAAAATTAATGGGGTGCCAGACGAAGCAATCAAACTTAGTTTGTTTCCTTTCTCCTTGGGAGGCAATGCTAAGCTTTGGTTAAACTCTTTTCCAGAAGAAAGTTTCACAGAGTGGGAAGCAGTGGTTACAAAGTTTCTAAACAAATACTTCCCACAATCTAAAGTAACTAAAGGCAAGCAAGAGATATCTTCATTCAAGCAGGGCATGGAGGAATCACTGGGACATGCATGGGACAGGTACAAAAGCTTATTACGTAAAACTCCCACGCATGGCTTTGAGGATCAAGAAGTAGTCCTAACTTTCCTTGGAGGGCTTGGTTCACAAACCAAGATGATGCTAGATGCCTCAGCTGGGGGCAATATCAAATGGAAGACTCCAGAGGAAGCCACTGAGATTATTGAAAATATGGCTACAAGTGATAATGAGCTTCACAATGAAAGAGGCGCTCCTATGCAACAGAAAGGGGTTCTTCAATTACAAACCCATGATGCTCTGCTAGCCCAAAATAAAATTCTGACTCAACAGCTGGAGACTCTGACCAAAACTCTTGCTTCATTACCAAAAGAGTTAAAATCTGCTGCACAGGTACAAACCCAGTTGTGCGAACTATGTGGAGGAGATCACATCAATGGCCAATGTGCTTTTCCTGTGGAAGCCGTGGAGGATGTTAACTTCATGGCTAATCAGTTTCCATACCGTCAAGGTAATTATAATCAGGGTTGGAAACCACATCCAAGTATTGGCCAAGGACAAACTGGGCAGGCTAATCAATTTAATAAGCAACAGCAGCAGCAACCAACCATGTGGCAACAAATTTCTATGCTCAATGAAAGATCTACAAGGTTGGAAGAAACTCTTCAACAATTTATTCAGAAAACTGAATCCTCCCAAAAGAGCACTGAAGCTGCTATAAAGAACTTGGAGATTCAGATGGGTCAGATCACTAAGCAGTTGGAAGAAAGACCACACAGAAACTTTGGGGCTAATACTGAGGTTAACCCTAGAGAAGAATGCAAAGTGGTCAAGAGTGTAAATGAAGAGAGTATTGAGTCAGAAGAAGATGAAACAGAAGAGAGAAGAGAAGAAGAAAGAAAGGATACTTTTCCTTTTCTAACAAATCAGGAGAAACCAATGGATTTCACAGACTTATTCAGAATGGTTGATAATGAAGCTCCTTGGGAACAAATCTTACAGAAAATAGCAGTGTACACAAAATCTGATGAGGGAACCTCTACAAAAAGAAAACGTAGAGATGATGATGATGAAAAGTGTGTAACTGTTAAGAAAGAATCATTCCCACCAAAAGCTGCTGATCCAGGTAGTTTTTCTATCCCTTGCACTATAGGGAAGAAAAAGGTGAAGAAAGCTCTCCTTGACTTAGGCTCAAGTGTTAACTTGATGCCTTACTCTCTATTGGAGCAAATTGGCCATGTGAAAATAAAACCTGTAAAGGTTAATCTGGTAATGGCTGATGGATCTTCAAAGGAGCCATGTGGGATTGCAGAAGACATTGTAGTTTGTGTTGGCAAACTTCAGTTCTTGGCAGACTTTGTGGTGATGAAGATGGAGACCGAAAAGATACCTTTCATACTGGGAAGACCGTTTATGAAAACGGCCAGGGTTATTATAGATGTTAATGAAGGTATAGTGGTGCTCCAGGACAGAGAGGAGAGAGTGGTGGTGAATGTGTTTAAAGATGAGATACAAGCAAAGGAGGAAGAGGCCAGTTATAAAGCTGCATTTCAAGATGCACCCATAACTAGAGGTAAACATGAAAATTTTAAAGTTTCTGATAACCATTGTTTGTATTTTCAGGTACCCAAGGTAGATGAAAGTGGAAAAGGAAAGGAAGTTCTTAGAGACTGGAAGGAAAGAGGACTCCAACTTGGCACACCTGTAAGATTCAAGAACAAGTTGTGGGTTGTAAAAGGTTTTAAAGAGAAGGAGATGATAGAGATAGAGTCTCCATATTCCAGAGAATCCAAAACAGTCCTAAGGAAGCAGTTGATAAGTTGGTGGAAGGATAACATCAACTTTAAAGAAGATGGAACGTGAGCTTTATTGGGTCAAGCTAGTGACGTTAAAAAAGCGCTTGCTGGGAGGCAACCCAGTGGATTTACAAACTTTTGTTTTAATATTTTGTAATTTTTAAACTGTGAACATTATTCTGGACATTATTTTGTTGTTATAGCATCTACTGAAGGATGCTAGGTGGTTAAGTATCTACTGAAGGATACTAGGTTTGTAACACCTACTGATGGGTGTTGCTGAGAAGATTTTGCACCTACTGATGGGTGCTGGTAAGTGAAACACCTACTGATGGGTGTTGGTGGATTTTGGGTCAGGCTCGTGACGTTAAACAAGCGCTACCTGGGAGGCAACCCAGTTGATTGATTATCTTTGTTTGGGATTGCATAAGCATGTTTAACAATGAAATTGCAGGGAACCCATGAGGAGTATGCTAGGAAGGCACGTAGGGCAAGAAAAGAAGGAGAAGGGCACATCACGAAAGTGCCGCTGAGCGACAATTACCGCTGAGCGGTACTAACGCTGATGGGCTTAAGTTCCCCTTAGCGGAACCCGAGCCCATTGGGATATTTTTAAACCCTAAGCTGCGCGTTTTCACACTCTTTCAAGCCCTTCTCTGCACAAACACTTCCACATACCCTCTTTTAGGTTTTCCTACATCTTTCTACTCTTCCCTCTTAGAAAAATTTCTCTTCCACTCACTTTTTCACTAGTGTGCTATCAAAGTTTGGGGTTGGAAGAGAGCATTATAGTTTGGAAGCATTCTCATATCATCTAGCATCTCCACCCAAGTAAGTAAAATGCATTTTGTCATTCTAGGGTTCTTGAATTTGAATGTGATTGTCAAAGCATGAGTATTTAGGGCTTTTGATTTCTATGCATGATTTGATGATATATTTGATGTTTGAACCGATTAAACTGCTTGATTATGTACTGGAAAACTGAAAATTGCATTTGGGTGGAGTTAGGGCAGTTTAAAAACGAGTTTGGCAAAAATCTGCAGGTCACCGCTGAGCGGTATTTACCGCTGAGCGGCACTCTGCCAGATTTGCTTTTTCTGGTTTTTTGCGTGTTGGTGTGGTGGCGCTGAGGGGAAATTCTGGCCCTCAGCGGTGGTTTAGCTTCGAAAGGAGTTGTGTCCTGTATGTTACTAATGATTAACATCATGTTCTGTGGTTTTGGATTTGTGTTTGAATGCAGGAATGGCATCCTCTTCTGGAAAGAGATTGAAAACCATGGCAACCAAGAGGAAGGAAAAGGAACCAGAGCAGCCACATAATGGCAGGTTCCTCTCCAGGAAACATGAGAAGCACTTTAGGGTGGTTCAGGACAGGAGACTTCTGATGGAGAGAAAGGTCGGAATGATACCTAACTTTGCTCCTCAATTTGGAGAGCAAGTGTTAGGGAATGACTGGGGGAAGCTAGCCACTTATCCAGCACCTGCCAACATAGCTGTGGTTAAGGAATTCTACACTAATGCCAAGAAGATTGGTGACTATCCAGCTGAGAACTATTTGGGATATGTTAGAGGCCATGCCATCAGGTATGATCCTGAGTCCATTAATAACTTCCTGGATACTGTGTGGGCTGGTGAGCAATGTCAGTTTGCTCTTAGCATGGAGGAAGGTGCTGACTTTGAGGATGTTGAGAGAGTGTTGTGCATACCTGGAGGACACTTTCAAAGGAATAGATCTGGAGCAGTGGTTAACATTAGGAGGACAGATTTGACTCCTCTTGCAAAGTATTGGATGGCATTTTCTCATGCCAACATTCAGCCATGCTCACATGTGTCAGATATCATTCTCAGCAGGGCACTATTCATCTACTGTGCTATCAGAAGTTTGAATGTTAATATTGGGCAGGTGATAGCTGATGAGATTAGTGTGTGTGCTAACACCTCAAACAACAAAGCACCACTGGGACATCCTTCTTTGATCACTCACCTCTGCAAGCTAGCTGGGGTGGACACTTCTGTTCCACCATTTGAGAGGCCAAGAAAAGCTATAGATGAGGCCTATTACAGACAGTATTGTGGAGGTGAGGAGGCAGCTCAGCCCGTTCCACCACGCCAGGCTCGTAGAGAGAGAGGACCAGCACAGAGCCGGACATCTGCTGATACACATGAGGCAGAACCATTCCAGATGAGGGACATGTATATGTCTCTTATAGGTGCTCAGTTGCAGTCCATCCACAGAGGGCAGGTGGCCACGGCTGAGATGATAGTGGGGATGTATGATACCCCTCCAGCACACAGGTGGACGATGGATGAATTCCATAACGTCGTAGCTTGGCCAGAAGAACCATTCCATGGAGGAGCTGGAGGAGCTGAATCTTCAGCTCGAGACATGGAAGAAGAAGAAGCTGAGGAGGAGGATGCTTTTGATGAAGATGATGATGAAGAGGAGGAGGAAGATACAGAGGACAGCTCAGACTGATGAGGAGCTGAGATAGCATTTACTGATGAATGCTATCATATGTTTTATGCTTTTGCGGTTTAAACTTTCTGAACTTATTGATTTTTGTTTCTAGATTAGGGTTTGATGTACTCTATTGAATACCTGGTTTGTGTGATGGTTTGCTATTAACTGTGTTTATGTGATAAGTAATGCTTGATGATGCTTATTGACTGATTGATGTTGAGATGATGTGCACATTAAAATGCTTATACAGGTGATTCACAAGCTTTGTGAACAAATGCAAGATATCATGATTGTGATTGTGAAATTAAGCAGGATGTGTATGTCAAATGTGAATGAGCTTATATGTGAGGTTTTGAGCTCCAGAGTTGTTATTGTTTGAATGCTATTACTTTGGAAGCATGAATGACTTTGCCCAGGTTTTCTATGATTGAATCAATTACTTGTTTTGCATCATATGATCAAAGGCCGTGTTTGTTGAAACCCTTTTTACTGGCCAAATTCATAAAGTTAGCCTACTAAAAGAGAACACTTTATGTTCTATCCTTTGAACCCATAGCCTTGAATATACACTGAACCCTTGATTGAAAATCTTTACCTTGAGTTAAGTAGAATATCTTGTGTGGTATTGATAAATGTTCAAGTTTGGGGTTATTGGGAAATCATGAAAAAGGAAAAGCATTGAGCTAAGAGCTAAAAAGAAAGAATATGCAAAAGAAAAGAAAAGAAAAGAAGTAAAGCTCAATGCAAATGAAAAGGCAAACAAAAGTTGGGAATGAATAAGAATAATTGTGTTGTTATGATTCTCTTAACTCAAGGATTTTGTGATCCAGAAAAACCAATTTTCTTGTTAGCCCAGCCACATTATAAGCCATTGAAAAGTCCTTGTGATGATGCATGCTTGTGAATGTTTTTGATTGTGGTAAAATGAAAGGCAAAGTTGATTCATGTGACATTGTGATAGTGGAGTGAATGAGTGAAACACTTTACCTCTTATACACTTGTGTGTTGAGTGAAACACTTTACCTAGTGAGGAAATATTCCATAAGCACATGAACATCCATGTTTAATTGATTGATCATTCATGAAAAATAGCATTTGTTGGAACTTAAATGACTTTGTGAACACTAAAGCATGTGCACATCTTGATTGAACTCTTGGTCATAAGTTTGAGTGAAGTTGTTACTTATCTTGAAAAGAGGATTTTGAATGAGTGAACCATCATATAAATTGGTTGGAGATAGAGTTACATCTTGTTTGCTTGAGGACAAGCAAAGTTCTAAGTTTGGGGTTGTGATAACAGTTGAAAAACTGTTATTTTCATGCTTAAAATTGATACTAAAAGCAACCTTTAGACTTAGAAACTAGCTTGAAATCACACCTTTTATCTTTATTTTCAGAAATAAGAGAGCTGGACAGGTTTACACTTGATTTGAGTGTTTTTGTGCAGGTTTTAGGGTGAATTTGGTGCAAAGAGTGAAGAAGGAGAGAAGTGACATTAGAAAAGACAAGAAAGAGTGCAAAAAGAGAAGACGAAGGCACCGCTCAGCGGCAAACTACCGCTGAGCGGCACTCAGGAGGTTGCGGGAGTCACGCTGAGGGGCAAATGGCCGCTGAGGGGAAGAATTGTGACGCGCAACTACCGCTGAGCGGTAAATACCGCTGAGCGGTACTCTTTGGGCTTGGGCTTTTGTAATCTTTTGTAACTCTAAATTAGTATATAAGGGCTTGCACGTCCTTTAGTTTAGTATCTTTGGCAGAAACGAGGCAAACACTCTCTCTTTCACCCCTTTGAAGGAGGATCTTGGATGCTCAGGCTACCTCTTCACCTTTATTGGGTTTATTCTTTCATTCTTTCATTGTTATTCATCTAGGTTCACCATGACGATGGTGAACTAAACCTTGTATGTTTGTTGGGGAATCAATGTAATCTCTTGAAGCTCTCATATATGGATTTGTTGAGTACATCTTTGAATTAAGACATATGCTTTCTTTCATCATTAGTTAGGGTTTTTCCTCTTTGCTCAATGCTTGCATTGTTTAACTCATTCTAATGCATGATTATTGGTTTTGTCGATACGGACACGTACGGGGAAGTCTAGATCCGGGGAATTTCTCCCAATATTTTACTGACAACATTATATTGGTTGCCTTTAAGCTCCTGCTGTAATGAACTAATCATTAGGAATGCTAGGAATTGTATGAACTATTTGATCAGGGAGAAGCCATCTAGAATGGTACATTAGAGAGTGGCATTAACAATGATGATTTGAATGTTGAATTCCTAAAATATATGAGAGTGGATGAGATGAAATTGAACCCCAACAACATATTCATTTATATAATTCATTTGAAGTGTTTATCTTTTGTCTTTGCCATTGATCAATTCATGCATACATGTTTATTTTTTGTCTTGCATATTAAACTTTGAATATTTCGTTTCTAAGTCCTAGCTAATCAACAAATCACATAACTAAACTAGGCCGTGAGTCCTTTGGGAAGAACGATACTTGGTCTTACCAAGTTTTATTACTTGAACGATTCGGTCATACTTGCCGATTGTGAAACAAGTTTGTGACATCATATTTTGGTGCTTACAAATTTGTCCATCAAGCTTTTGGCGCCGTTGCCGGGGATTTGGGGATTGAACCCGAGTCCTAGCAACGGCTAATAAGTTTGGGTCATCAGTCTCTCAAGGACCAATTTCGGTTCAGTCTCAGATCCAACACGAAGTGGGGGGGTTATGGTTTTGGTTTTGTGCGGATAAAATTAAACACGACTGAATTTAAAAACACGACTAAAATTAAAAAAAACGTTGAAATAAATTTTAACGACGGTAAAAGACGGTAAAAATAGACAATGAAAAAAATTACGCAGTGTTGGAAATTAAAACATGGAACAGTAAATATGCGAGAAAACAAAATAACAATGTAATTAAAATTTACCAAAAGCTTCAGTAAAAATAAACCGTAAAAACGACTCTTGAAAATAACATGACCAGTAAAACACAATGACAGAATTTAACGGTGCAGAAAATATTAAACGGTAAAATACAACAAATAAAATAAAAACACTTAATTGAAAATGGAATTCACCGAAGATTCAACACTTAATAATTGGTACAGATGAAAATGAAATAGCAAACTGTAAAAAACCTCTACTGAACCACACCCTTCAGAAATAAAATTCTACAACATTTGTGCACTGTGAAAATGAAAATCCAGAGCCCCGGGAAGAGAAGGCAACGAGAGCCTTTCCCAGGCCTCCAAGCCGTCTCCCCTCTACTGAATCTCCCTCTTTCTCTTATAGCAAAAATTTGGTCCTACTTTTCAATGTACATCCTTCTTTCCAGCCCATTTTCCACCCCTGTTTTGTGTGTTGTAGCCGTGACTTCTCAAGAAGTGTGGTCCCTTGTTATTCCTTGTCATATGATGCCAAAATGAATTTTCTACCATGGGCCATGTGTTTGAAAAACCAAAAGCTTTGCATTTGTAGTTTCTCCATTTTCACGTAAGGTTTCAAAGGAATGGCCCCTCCATTATTTCAAAACATGTGATTTGGTGTATGCTTGACAAATTGAATTTTCTAATGGACCCTACACCGTGTTTTGCTTTTTTTCAGCATGTACCTCTTGCAATTTTCTTCAATCTCACTTTTGACAAAAGCAAGAAGAAAGGAGGCCATATATCTGTGTGCTTAATGCTTCACACAAAATTGGCCAAAACCGTGAGCTTCATTTGGAATGTGGTATTGTGCTTCTCATAATTCAATAATTGAATTGCTCTCCCTTTCACGTGCAGCACATGGACCAATTCTTTTTCTATTCAATTGTAGCCGTGGCCAATTTCAATAGAATTCAGCATTTTATTCTTCCCATGGACGTGAGTCTTTGAACAAAGGTGATTTAAAATTATTTTCTAAGAGGATGTGCCAATCAACCTTGCTTAAGAGTGTTGGAAGATCTTAACACCTTCCAATGATAAATTCCAGCCACCACAAGTACTAAACAACAAGCAAACCATGCAAACATATTAGAACACTCAAACAGTAATCACTGCACTGACATATGAGAGTAAAAAAAATACTGGGAACAACACAAAACGAATTTGAACAAACGAAAAACTATATGTGAAAATAGACATCTAGACGAAACTATGAAAAAAAATTGCATGGAAAAAGGATAAGAATTGAACTCAAACGAGGACAAACAAGTTGATACAAAATTCACGCAGCAACCAGCGAAAACTGAAATGGCTGAAATACATTGGGCTCAATTGCCAATTCTCATTTAACCTTCAAATGTCCCAAATTGTATCTCCAAATTTTTCTTGTAAAATAATTAGCTCAGATAATTCAAATTAGTTATAATAAGAATTTCCGATCAAATTAAGCACAAATAGTAAAAGATGGGAAAATACTGGACTTTTAAGCACAATTCCCTGATTAATTCTAGTACAATAAACTAAGTGAAGTGAGGAAAATATTGGTTCATCAAAATAGACCACACTTAATCTTTTGCACTCTTGGGCAAAATTAAGACTCAAATCAGGGAATGGTTCTTAGGACTATCAGGAATGGTGACACAAAACTCAGCAGACAGAAAAATAAAAACTCACAAGAAAAATAAAAAGAATTTACAGAGTTCTCAAGAAGTCTGGATAGAGAAAAGGTATAGACAATATCCAACACAAAATCAAATTGAGCAGATACTTACAGAAATCATCCAAGCAATTCAAAACATAACAAAATGATTAATCAGCTCAAGAGGTGATTCAAAAATAACATAACCTCACAGATGCACTCATAGTGTTTCTCTCAAGTGTCTAGGGTAAATCAATGTCACTCAATGCACTCAAGAAAGCAAACACAAGAAGACTTGGCAAGTTTCTAATTATCAATACTTAAAACATATGCATGTTCAGATCTAAAGGTCTTTCAGGGTTGTAATGGGGCCAAGGACAGGGGAGGATAAATATGGATAAGTAGGTATAGCCCAAAAGAAATAGAGGAGCAATGGGGAATAAGTGGAAATTCAATAAAATTTCACCCAACCTCTAATTCGATCCTCTTCTCGACTCCATTATTCACAAAATTATATTATATTTTTTTTTTATCATTTTTTTTTCTTTCTCATCATTTTTTTTTCATCCTGTCTCTTTTCTTTTTTTTTTCTTTATAACACAACATGATTATATTTCATAATTTCAAAACATGATGAGGAACCAACTAGCCAATTCATCAGAATTCCCAAGGAGACCACACTTATTCACAAAATACTTCTATAGCTCCAGACTTTCCTAAGGATAAGGTAATCATTTGTTTTTCACTTAGGATCAGTGTATGAGCTTCAACACAAAGAAATATATACAATATAGGCTCAAAGGGGTTATCAAAGGATAATAACAAGGTAGGCTTATTTGGCTAAAGAGGCTCAAGAATAAAATTGCCTTTATCACTTCCAAAAATGCATATAAATCAAGTATATCAAAAAGAATCAAGCCAAGGCATATGTGCAAGCAATCAAGATACATATCACACAAGAAAGAAAATTAAGTGGCTCAAATTCTCACACAGGGCATTCGTTACAATCAAATCAACCTCTTAAACATTATAATCATCTTCCAAGCAGAGAAAAGCAAGGATTTCAAACCATAAGTATTAATGAAGTGAAGGAAAAATCTACAACTTAAACATCATCCAGAAATCAAAAGAAAAATGTAAAATTTATTGCACACAAAACACACAAAAAACCACTTAAAACAGAAAAAATTTTAACACTCAAAAAAACAAAAAATTTAACACACAAAATACAAACTTAACAGAAACTAACAGAAAATCAAAATTTCTCCCCAGTAGACCACACTTAAATCACACAATGTCCTCAGTGTGTTACAATCATCAGATTATCAATTTCAGAGCAGTCAAATAATATAGACAAGTGCAATAAAATGTTAGGAAATGGGAAGAAATTTTCAGTAACATCCATCAGTAGATGTTATCATTGACATCCATCAGCAGATGTCTAAAACACCTAGCACCCATCAGTAGATGCTAATAATTTTTATTATTTTTTTTTTTATTAATTAATTTTTTTTTTTTTTTTTTTTTTTTTGGAAAAGGAGAAGACCGGTACTGTGGCAACAGTCTCGGTGGCAAAGACCGGAGCTGTTGCTACAGTGGAAAGCTTTGGCTACAAAAGAGCCACTCCTCCTCTCTGAGCGCCATTTCCTGACTTCCACTCTCTCTGCTCTTCTCTTCTCTCTCTACCCTCTCTTCTCTCGAGCGTCTGGATCTCTGCAGGGAGCCTCTCCACCCCGCGTCTGCTGAAGATCTGAGATCTGCGCAGAGCCTCTGTCCCTGCGTGCCTTCAGAGCGTCTGAGATCTGTGTCAAGCTTCTGTAAGCCCTACTACTCCGGGTAAGTTCTCTGCACCTTGGATCTCTATTTCTTCCTTCTATGCTTTCCATGTTCTGCTTCTCTTTAAAGCTTTTAGATCTTTCATTCTGCTGTTATACCTTCCTGCTTTCCTGCTTTCCATTTTTTTTCTTCCTGATCTCTTGCCTGCTCTCCCTCTTCCTTTGCCCGATCTATCTTCTCCTTTTCAAAATTTTTTTTTTTTTTTTATTTTTGAAACTTAAAACACTTAAACACATAAAACACAACTGTCTAAAAACTTAAGGGGTATATCGGCTGGAAACCAGACGTTAATCTCCCTTCGATTGAAGGTATTGCAGAGACAATCGGGTAGAACAACGCCACGTACCCCACTTAAAAATAAAACACAGAAACTGAATATACATGAACAATATGGACAAGGACAACTGGACGTAGATCCGTTTAGGACCCTTTTGCAAGGACCGTGAAACAGATCTGAGACCAAACACAGAAATATCAAAGACTGACAGGACAACATAAATTTAACGGGAAACAAGAACAAATAAAGAAAACACAGAACTAATCTAAATTTTTTATGCTTTTTTTTTTATTGTTATTTATGTTATGCTTATTTTTCTTGTTTTTGTTCTTTTTATATGTATTTATTTTTTTATTTATGTTTTTGTATATTACGAGAGGAAGGATGAGTGATATGGAATCAGAGAGATATACCAGTCAACGATGGCGTCCTACAGATGATCAGATCACGATGATGACCAAAATCTACAACTATGGGGTCACACACCCAAGCCGAGCGCAAGTCGTCGAGATCGCGTCTCGACTAAGGACCTTCGGCGAAGCCACTGAATACAACGTGCACTGCTGGTTTAACAACCATGGCAATCGGGTCAGGCGCTGGCAAGCGGAGATAGACCCCACAGGCACTCTCTTTTCACAACTGCCGCTATACATGTACGGTAAGAACTCTCATCATACCTCAATCGAAATTTTTTTTTTTTTTTTTTTTTTTTCACTTCCTCTTCTATTATTAACACATGTTTTTTATTTTTTTATTTTTTTATTTTTTATTTTTTTGTTTGAAAGAAAACAACTGGGTGATAATGAGGGCACCGAGGCTGCTGAATTTGTTTCCAGTTCCGATCATTATCGATGACGACAAAAATGAACGAGAAATTCCTCCACCAAAGCCTCCGCTCGTGACTTTTCGAACCAGAGCTCCCTCAACGGAGCTCTCCCTTAGACCACCACAACCAGCTCGTGAATTCTTCCACTTTTAAAGTTTTGTTTATTTATTTTTTTTTATGTTTTTATTGGCCGAGTGTGGCCAGAATAAGGACTGTAATATGAACACTTAAGTTTTTTTATGTTTTTAATTTTTTTTTTTTTTTTTTTTTTTTTTTTTTTTTTTTTTTTTTTTTTTTTTTATGGTTTGTAATATTAACGATCACTAAAGATCGACCCCCGAACATCTTTTAATTTCATATATATCTACTGCAATTTTATTTTCAGATCTGTTAAATTTCCTTTTCTCAATTACTGTAATTTTTTTTTTTGCAATGATGAATGAAATCTTTCTTAGTCTAAACAAATTTTTCAATCAATAATCTGTATGAAGACAACTAAGAAATTATATTTACAGTGAAGGAAAATAAGGAAAAATAAGATCTGAAGTGAAAATTTTTATTGGTATGAAATAATAAGATACTGAGGGTCGAAATAAAATCAAGGAATACGCAAAACAATTTTTGAATTTTTGATTTTTTTTTTTTTTTTTTAAGGGATAACAACTAGAAAACTAAGAAATAAATATACATATCGGAATAAAGATTTGGCACGCTTAAAACAAAATATTTTATCACAACAGAATAATTTTTTTTTTTTTTTTTAATTTTTTTTTTAAAGATAACAATTCGAAAACTAAGAAGAAAAGGAAAAAAACAAACTTAAAAGAAAAACAAAAATCAGAATCTCCCCCAAGACCACACTTACACTACACTGTCCTAAACGTGTTCTAAGCATAAGATCATCAGTTAAAACACTGAACAGATAAAGGACAAATGCAATAAAAGTAGGAAAACGGGGAAGAAAGAAAAAGAAAACTCCCCTGGTCAGGGTGGCAGTTGCCAATTTTGGATTTGTAGGGAGATGTTCTTTGCTTCAGGATCCAGTATGAAATTGTTGAGGACGAACTGCTTCATCCTCCAAATTTGATCAAGCAGTGAAATGTCCTCCACCGCCGGATCTAAGCAGCAAATATTGTTACTGAGCGGATTCAGTAGGTGCTTGTTGATCTTTGAACTGTCAGTGTCAGCACCTTTGTTTTCCACTGTGGGTGTATGTTGATCAAATTTATACGTACCTCCTGCAACATGGTTAGTGCAATGTGGTTCCGCATAAATTTCATGCAGGGGTATGACACCCAATTCTAGTGTAATAGGCTGAACCTCAGATAAATCCTCATAACATGAATCGGTTTCAAATGTAGAAATAATATCTTTAACAGGCTCAGATTCATGTTCAGAGGGAGAATTAAAAACATGCTCAGCAACAATATGATTACAAGCATACCTATCATCAGCATAATCTTTAATAACACAGTCAACAGAATAATCAATTTGCGGTATGCTTACCTCCACTTCCTTGAAGATTGGTAAAGTAGTGGAGGATGAAGGTGGTCTACCTGGTTCAGGATTACTGCTTACTTCTGTCGGGTCCCCAAAATTTTCATCAGTCTCCTCAGGTACAAGAGTGGCCATCTGCCTGATCTGATCACTCAGATTCTGTATGGCAGCTTGAGTTTCCTGCTGGAACTCCATGCTCTCTTGCTTGAACTGCATGTTTCCTTTCTGAAACTGAATGTTCTGCATTGTCATCTGCTCTAGTAACTCCTTTAATGTAGGTTCAGAAGTAGAAGGCTGAGGAGTTATTTGAATAGGAGAATCATACTGCTGACTCTCATATTGTGGAACTGGCTCCCAAAGAGAGCTCTCAGAAATTGGATGATGGAACATATTGTTCTCATCATAAAAATCAGCAGATTTAAAATCAAAGTAATATGCAGAATAAGAATCATAATCACAGACATTGGCAGAATAAGCATTATTCACAACATTAAAATAGGTAGACATGGAAAAATAAAAAGTAAAAACTAAAAACTAAAAATTACGAATCAGATAAAACAAAACACATTTATACATGCTACAAGCACACACAAGACAGAACATCAATAGTAAAAAAATTTTTAATTAATTTTTTTTTTTTTTAAATTTTTTTTTTTAATAACAACTAAATACAGAACATAGCACAATTAAACACATATATACACAATATATATTAACACAGTAAAAATCTAAAACAAAAACCTGGATCTGAAGTGACAACGCCGCCAAAATTTGCTGAAGGTGTCGTTGTCGCCTACAAAAATACAAAACACAAAACACACAAAAGACACATATTAACAGAACAAAAATTTACACAACACAAATCTAAAACTAAACTTTCATTGGTCCCCGGCAACGGCGCCATTTTGGTGAGCTGTCGCGGCCCCACAAAAGTTGTGCATAAAAGAATGCAGTATAGGGTAGGAAGTGACTCCTAGGTCGTCTCTCAAGGACCAATTTCGGTTCAGTCTCAGATCCAACACGAAGTGGGGGGGTTATGGTTTTGGTTTTGTGCGGATAAAATTAAACACGACTTAATTTAAAAACACGAATAAAATTAAAAAAAACTTTGAAATAAATTTTAACGACGGTAAAAGACGGTAAAAATAGACAATGAAAAAAATTACGCAGTGTTGGAAATTAAAACATGGAACAGTAAATATGCGAGAAAACAAAATAACAATGTAATTAAAATTTACCAAAAGCTTCAGTAAAAATAAACCGTAAAAACGACTCTTGAAAATAACATGACCAGTAAAACACAATGACAGAATTTAACGGTGCAGAAAATATTAAACGGTAAAATACAACAAATAAAATAAAAACACTTAATTGAAAATGGAATTCACCGAAGATTCAACACTTAATAATTGGTACAGATGAAAATGAAATAGCAAACTGTAAAAAACCTCTACTGAACCACACCCTTCAGAAATAAAATTCTACAACATTTGTGCACTGTGAAAATGAAAATCCAGAGCCCCGGGAAGAGAAGGCAACGAGAGCCTTTCCCAGGCCTCCAAGCCGTCTCCCCTCTACTGAATCTCCCTCTTTCTCTTATAGCAAAAATTTGGTCCTACTTTTCAATGTACATCCTTCTTTCCAGCCCATTTTCCACCCCTGTTTTGTGTGTTGTAGCCGTGACTTCTCAAGAAGTGTGGTCCCTTGTTATTCCTTGTCATATGATGCCAAAATGAATTTTCTACCATGGGCCATGTGTTTGAAAAACCAAAAGCTTTGCATTTGTAGTTTCTCCATTTTCACGTAAGGTTTCAAAGGAATGGCCCCTCCATTATTTCAAAACATGTGATTTGGTGTATGCTTGACAAATTGAATTTTCTAATGGACCCTACACCGTGTTTTGCTTTTTTTCAGCATGTACCTCTTGCAATTTTCTTCAATCTCACTTTTGACAAAAGCAAGAAGAAAGGAGGCCATATATCTGTGTGCTTAATGCTTCACACAAAATTGGCCAAAACCGTGAGCTTCATTTGGAATGTGGTATTGTGCTTCTCATAATTCAATAATTGAATTGCTCTCCCTTTCACGTGCAGCACATGGACCAATTCTTTTTCTATTCAATTGTAGCCGTGGCCAATTTCAATAGAATTCAGCATTTTATTCTTCCCATGGACGTGAGTCTTTGAACAAAGGTGATTTAAAATTATTTTCTAAGAGGAT
This sequence comes from Vigna nakashimae, assembly GCA_034642375.1. Lineage (NCBI taxonomy): Eukaryota > Viridiplantae > Streptophyta > Magnoliopsida > Fabales > Fabaceae > Vigna > Vigna nakashimae. The sequence goes on from CM067765.1 coordinate 30,317,207, forward strand.
GTGCCAATCAACCTTGCTTAAGAGTGTTGGAAGATCTTAACACCTTCCAATGATAAATTCCAGCCACCACAAGTACTAAACAACAAGCAAACCATGCAAACATATTAGAACACTCAAACAGTAATCACTGCACTGACATATGAGAGTAAAAACAATACTGGGAACAACACAAAACGAATTTGAACAAACGAAAAACTATATGTGAAAATAGACATCTAGACGAAACTATGAAAAAAAATTGCATGGAAAAAGGATAAGAATTGAACTCAAACGAGGACAAACAAGTTGATACAAAATTCACGCAGCAACCAGCGAAAACTGAAATGGCTGAAATACATTGGGCTCAATTGCCAATTCTCATTTAACCTTCAAATGTCCCAAATTGTATCTCCAAATTTTTCTTGTAAAATAATTAGCTCAGATAATTCAAATTAGTTATAATAAGAATTTCCGATCAAATTAAGCACAAATAGTAAAAGATGGGAAAATACTGGACTTTTAAGCACAATTCCCTGATTAATTCTAGTACAATAAACTAAGTGAAGTGAGGAAAATATTGGTTCATCATGGGTCCTTTGGGAGAATGATACTTGGTCTTACCGAGTTTTATTACTTGATACGATTCGGTCACACTTGCCGATTGTTAAACAAGTTTTTGGCGCCGTTTTTTGGTGTTCATAAATTTGTCATCAGTCATATATATTGGCGATAAAAAAGAGGTCATAAGCCATGAACAAGCAAGAGAGAGTAAAAACCTAAAACCCAAAAAAGGCCTAATCAACACAACCGGCTAGATCTAGAGAAAGGAGGTCGTGATGAGTCCAGCGAACGTGGTCGGCGCCGGAGACAACGACACCATGTTGTCACAAGCGGCTAGAAAGTACAGCGAAAGTAAACTGTGATTGGTGCGTGAAAGCATATCTGGACTCTGATGGTACCGATATCGATGGTGTTGTGGTTGCTTAGTGGGGACAAGAAAAACCATGGTCATCGATTGAAACTCTTCCTCTAACGATGGTGACAACAACCGCGATGACGACTCTAATTACGGTGGTAACAACTATAGTGGGCAGGGGCAACAAAAATCTTCCAAAGAACCTTAGGCTCTGATACCATGTTGAATATAGTGAAAATTATGTATGGAATTAATCTCTCTTGTGTTGAATATACATATAGGGTCCTCTATTTATAATAGAAAAAATATGGGCTAAGACCAAAGTACAAATAAGAAATAATAAAAAATTAACTATTAAAGAAAAAATAAAGATAATCTAACAAACTCTATCTCACACAAGTTGCTCTACCTAAACATGGAAAACTTTGATCAACAATCATGACATACTCTAACAATCATAATAGAACAAAGATTCATCTTGGGCCCTAAACGTCATATGCAAGCCCAAAACACTCCATATGCAACAAATTTCTTAAAAGACCAAACATAAGGACAAAATATGATGTTTAAGATTCTAATTGGGTAGGATTATAGACCTCAATGTTAAGAGTCTTATGTCAAAATCTAATCTTTAAACAAATTAAGGATGTAGTTAGATATCTAAAGAAACACAAACAAAGAGTTTAAAAAAAATAAAGAGGCGATAGTTCTTATAAAATGAAACTTGATTAATCAAATTTTCAATTTATAATCTAACTTTACTAATAAAATAATCAAGAATTATCTGTTAAGTCACCCATACTCTTAACTATATTTTAAGTCCTTGCATCAATTACGTGATAATATTGGATATATGGTTTCGAAAGTAATATTCAATATTTATTTTTAGTGATTAAGATATTCTTATTTTATAAATTCCCAAGATCACATTTTTTTTTGTGTTTATTATTTTTAAGTATGTTCTTGTTAGATAATTTCATTTAACTTAAATATATTTTTATTTATGAAAAATAACAAACTTTTGATTTTGCATTTTTCTTTTATATTCTTTTCATTATACCAACTTTTGGTTACATTTTTAGTTTGTTATTGAAACGATCTCTTAAAGTAATATATTGTGACATCCTATATTGGATAGCGTTGTCGGCTTTATTCATGATTCATGGATTAGTTCTAACCTACTCTTGAAAAACTTCTCTTTTAAGAGGTCTCCTCAAGTAAGGACTAAGAAAATGTCTTAATCCTCAAAGTCCTATCTCAAATGGGTTAGGGTTAGGGTTAAGATGGGGTTAATCCTACTATAAGACTTTAATTAACTCTTAAAAACAATATTAGTTATGTATACATATAAAATTATATATTTTATTAGATAATTTAATATGTTGTAATTTTATTATATTTAAATCTATAGTTTGATATCATAGTTATTATTATGTTATTAAATAACATATATAATATAAATTCAATACAATTATTGACTATAATCTATTCATTAATTTTATCAATTTCGTATAGAAAAACACTTATAGCATTTAATAAAACAATACATAGTACATTGTGATCAAGTCTCAAACACAGTAGAAGAAACATAGAGTGTAACCAAAATGTGATAATATTAGATTAATTTTAATAAAATTGACACTAAATTTTTTTATAATTACTATATATATATATATATATATATATATATATATATATAAGTAATTATATATATATATATATATATATATATATATATATATATATATTATTAAGGAGAAATAAATAATTGATAGAATTTAAGTATAAATTTAAGTCATACATGAAAAAAAACAACATATAATAAAAAAAGATCTATAAACTTGGCATACATAAATTTATTATTTTAAACTTTCAAATTGAAATGTATTATTTAGTTTTAATTATGAATTTTTCGCACAAATTAAATGGCTATTTTATATACTTTAAAATATGTTTATCCAGTCAAGAAAAATTAAATATGTTAACCAAAATTTTAACATTCTAAGTTGCTACATAATTTTTCTATATAAGTAAGCCTCTTTTAAAATCTATATTAGTCTAATTAAAATATTTGTATATAATTTTTTAACAAATTAAAAACATTTATATTTACGGTAAATTAAAAGTTAATTATACTTTTTTTTTATTTAAAATTAATGTTTTTTTAAAACAGAAGACCCGTGGACTAACCTTGATCAACTGAGCTTTTGTAGAGATTTTAGTCTCGTGGATTTTTTCAATAAGAAACTTTTTAACAAATTAAAAACATTTATATTTACGATAAATTAAAAGTTAAAGTTAATTGTATTTTTTTTTATTTAAAATGAATGTTTTTCTAAAAAAGAAGACACATGGACTAACCCCGACCATGTAGCCATGTAAAGATTTTAGTCTAGTGGATTTTTTCAATAAGAAACTTTTTGAATATGAACTTTTCTACTTTTAATATGTGTGAATCAAGACCAAATCATGTAAAGAAAGCCAAATTAACTTACCGAACACTGAATATGCTCTATCTTAGTTCTACACAACTATTATTCATGTCTCTAATCTACCCACAAAATAAAAAATTTATCTGACATTAATAATAATGGTTGTTGATTCAAGGGTTTTATGTTAAAGCCTCTTTTTTTTTTCTTATTTATCAACTGCTTGTTTAAGTATTATTTTTTACCTATAAAACTAACATTCCTAAAAGATAAATTGATAGAAATAATCCTCCCCATAACAAAATAGCATATATGATGAATGAATACTTTGTTGCAAGATGCCACCAACAATATTGAAATAACAGGTATCAGATAACAAGATCGAAACAACTTTCACCCTAGAGTAGGGTTTGTTACACTAATACTTACTAGGTCTAGGAATGTGATAACATGAAAATTGGTAGAAAGAACAAGTACACGTAAGACCTGGTCTATATTATGAACACTCACTGCACAATTACAAAGCCATAGCAAGCAGCAAGTAATTGGAGCCTCTAAATTTCAGCAACTTAATAGCAACTTCAAAATAGTACTCCAAAACTTGTTAACCTCAAAATAGTGTCACTATATCTTACGGAAAATGTCCCCCAAGGATTGCTTAATGGTGACATACCACAGAATACCTGACAATAACCAAAAGTAAACAAAGACAACAAACAGTAAAAGTTAAACCTTTTCATCAACAAGCTAACCAGTTTGGAATGACTTAAGAAAAAAAAATTGTAACATACCAGCATATACATTAATGATTCTTCTTCCACAATACTCCAATCTTCTTCAGCATGTTGGTATTTTTCTTCTTGGGGGAATCATCGTCTGTGTCTTCTGAATAAGGAGAACTCATCTTGGCACTAATAGTATTGTAGCTACTGTCAATTGAGCCAGTTCTCTCCACAAACTTTCCATTGTTCCCAGCAGAAATCATAGCAGCAGCTGCTTCAGCAGCTTTTCTCCACTGCTCTGACTGAACTTTCAACCTCCTAAGTTCAGCTTCTAATTCAGAATTTGCAGCCTGCGCAGCATCTAACTGCTCAGTTACCTGTGTTACTCTTTTGTTACTCTTATCAGCTTCTTCAGTTATGTGGTCAAGTTTCATCAAAGCCTCACGCTCTGCAGCCCTTGCTGCTTCAGCAGAAGCAACAACCTCTTCAGGGATTTTACTCTTCTCCAATTCCACCCTCTTTACTTCCATCTTCAATGCATTGTTTTCCTCAGTTACATTTTGCACTTCCGTCTCTCTCTCCAACAATCGTCCCTTCAACTCAATCACATCAGCATCCAATTTTTTGAGCTCCACCACAGCTTCAGATTCCGTTTCACTAGGCTGGCTTTGCTTAATCCTTGACAGGAGCATCTCATTATCCACAGACAAACCCTGCAACTGAGATTCCTTGTCCATCAGCCTTTCCCTTAATTCCTCAATATCAGCTTTAGCTTTCTTCAAGTCCTCATTTAGCCCAAGTTGTCTCTGAGAAGATTCTGATTTTACATGCTCCAGTTGTTCAAAAGCACTTCTAATCTGCAACGTGCTCCGAATATACTCTTCCTGGTACCGTATCTCAGAAACATCGAGTGCAGATTTTAACTGTGCTGCCTCAGATTTGGCTGAAACAAGCTCAGCTTTGAGCTGGCTTATATCCTCTGCATTGTTGTGTGCTAGTTCGTGTTCTACTTCATTGACTGGATCTGACGTATTTTTATTTGCAGGAGCAACCAAATCAGTCTGATGTTTGCTGACAAGTTCTTCCAATGATTTCACTTGCACTCTCGATTGTTCCAACTCTAAAGCTAAGGATTTATAAGCTTCTAATGTTTTAACACCTTCTAACTGGACTGTTTCCACGGTTTTGTTTGCTGATTCTAATTGCATTCGAGTTTTGCCAACTACTTCCAAAGCCCGGGATTCAGATTCCTTGCAATCACTCAACTCGTTTTTCAGCTTTTCCACTAGAGTGAGGGCTTCATCAAGCTCCATCTTCAAGTCTTCAATCTCAGCATTATCTGACTCAGCATTGCTAATATGAACAGCTTCAGATTCACGCACTCTTTCAAGTTGAATTTTCAGTTTCTGGATTTCATTCATGGCAGACACCAGAGCAGTTGAATCCATTGAGTGCTGCTTCTGGACAGCCTCTAGTTCAGATTGCCATTCTCGGTCTCGATCTTGAGAAATCTTGCGGAGTTCTTGAAGCCGTTCCTCTTCAGAAGCAGATAATTCCAGAAGCTGTTGCTGGGATTCGTCAAGCTCTTTTGACATGGCCAGAAGCTGCTTCTTTGCTTCTTCAGCCTCCTGCTGAGCTCTCTTCTTCCATGACTCTGAGGAGTTAAGTTGGTCCTTAGTTCTCCTTAGATCTTCTTCAAGTTGAGCAAGCTGAGACTCCAATTCTTGGACCCTACTCGGTTTCTTCTTCTAAAGCCAGATGATAAATGACAATGTGATGAACGAATAACAAAATTTAAAACATTACCAATAATCTCAGTCTTTTGGATTTTACACAGATAGATATATGAATAAGAGATTATGGAAGGAATGTTGTGACATCCTTAAGTATTTGTTTTTACACCATTTTCCAATCAAAACTAGAACTTCACTTTTGATAATCTCAATAAAAAGGATTGCATTAAAAATAAATAGAAATCGCTAAGGAAAAACTTCAATTCTGAATGTAGATTGGTGTCAAAAGTACCAGTGGAACTTTATCCAAATTTTGTCCTTTGAAAAATACCTAGAATGGTAACTATAGGGCAGGATAAGTTTTTTCAGTTTTTTAGGCTTGTATGCATAAACTAGTTTATAATACCTCGGATACTGGACTTCGTGGTGACTTGCGCTCTGTGACCTTTGGACTTTTGTTTTTTGGTGTCTTACTAGTTGATTTTGGAGATGATGAGACTGAGTCAGTGTCAGAGCCTGGCGTCTTCATTTTCCGAGCAGTCTGAGGAGACGCTGGACATTTCCTTGGAACTTCTGAAGAACCAGCTCTGCTCACAGACAGTCACAGGCAAATAAGCATGCATGCAGAATGCAGATGCAAAAGCATCTTGACAAAACACACAGTTGATCAAGAAATTAATTTCCAACACTACCCTTTCAAACTTTTGGAATACAATGGAATCTAAAGATCAAGTCTATTATGTTTTAATAGGGCATATTGTTTCCATAATATGTAGAGAACACAAAAATAATATAAAAATTCCTATTAGTCACTAGCTAGCACTGTTCTTTGGAAAGCAACAAGCTCTAAAGAGTATATTCATATTTGAAAATTAACAGGTGCTATTTTCCTCTGATTTAGATCCCTTTATTCCTGTAGTTTGTTTGATTACACTTTTGTATTAGGAAATCGGTAATGAACTCCAATTGAATAAATGGTTCCAATTTAAATCTTCAGATACCCTTGTAGGAAAAGGAGACTTAAATCATATACCCAACCCTAGTGAACCAAATAAAAGCACTTCACCCGTCACAAAGACCCAGAAGTCGGAAACAGAGATAAAAAAAATAATGAAATTCTGCAAAAGTGTCAAAATTGGACAATCTTACCTTGCTTTTGGTGTCTGCATACTCTAAGATCAGGTGTGAGTTGAAGTTAAACTAAAGAACCTCTCCTTCAAAGCCCCTGACCCACACTTCCTGCAATAGGAATCTGATAAAGAAACAAAGACAATAAGGAATTTGATTTATAACTGAGAGAAGAGACAATGGTTTATGGTTTGCACTTTACATTAGATGACCACCTGGGATCAGCATTCAACAAAAAACTCAACAAACAAACCGCACATAATCCCTTCAAAGAAACTCCAAGTAAACTAACTCCACTACCACCTACCAAGTTCAAAACAAAACAAATCTGAAACAACTTGAACACTGCACCAAAATAATTAGAAAAATATAACTAAGAAGCCCATCTCCCAACTTTTTCAAATTTGTTTTAGACCTTTCCTCTCTTTTACTCCACAGTGCCACGTTAGACTTGAGCCACCATTGGCCACCAACAAACTACAATGTTAACCCCTTTAAGCATCCTATAAAATGCCGCACTAAAACTAAAATGAAACCGATTTTTCGAAACCCATCATGTCGTCAACAGAATAATAATAGCTAGCAATGATTGGGTGGGCTAGCAGACAACTATAACCTCGAACCTTTATCATGTTTCAAGGAAAAAAAACTATTTTCTATTTTGTAACATGGAAACCGGGCTTGACTTTGAAAATTAAACACAGGTCCCATGAAAATAGAAACAGATTTTATTCCCCATTTTCCAAACTGTTTAGTAGGATAAATCACAGAATGAAAAATGAAGGAAAGATACAAACATTCGGCACTCCCTGCAGAAAAAGAGAGATAAGACCCAGATCTACATGAAGCTTCAGACCCAATCAGTGATCCGAAACAACAGAAAAACAAATTATCCCACGTGAAATAAAACAGAAATAAAAATCGTTTTAAAATCAAAATGAGTTATTGCAGAGAGAAAGCTCTAACAGCTAACAGCTTACCAAGGTTGTTGAACAGAGAACAAATCACCAGAAGACATCATAGAAAAACACAAAAGCTCTTGGCTTGAACAAATACCGGAAAATCAGAGAGCAGTATCATGGTTTTCCATGAGAAGCATGGGCACTAGTACCCATTTTCCTTCTCCAAAACACACACTAAAACTAAGCAGAAAACGATAGCTCGTCCTTTTTGAGAAAAATGGGAACAAACATCACGAGAGGAGAAAGAAAACAAAAGCTAAAGAATCCAAAACCCAAATAGCCAAAGTGTCCTAACACCCTCCCCCAACAGAAACTAGAGTCACAACACTGTTACTGCCATCACAAACAACACCCCCAGAAAAAAAAATCCAAATTTGTAATGGGAGGGAAGAGCTGAAGAACACACCCAATACAGCAGAGAGAGAAAGAGAGAGGTATGAAAGTGCCGTTACCAAGTGGTGCGTGTAACTAGAAAACACTGAAATAAGGCTTCTTTCACCGTATTCACCTTCTTTGTTTTGTTATCCTCTTTTTTGGTGTTAAGAAGTGCAGGGAGTAGCAGGGAACAGAAAAAATACGTTTGAAACCGAGGCGCCAATGAGGTTATGTGATACGCTCCAAAGTGTGCACGCGAGGGTCACGCTCGTGTTTGGGTGGGTCCCATATGGGTGGGAAGTGCATTGTGATGGGGAGTGGCGAGTTGGGAAGTGTCGGAAGGGGTTAATGTGCGGAGATATGAAATTCCAAAGTTTCCATCTCGATGATTGTCTTGTTACGCATCACCATAAATACTAGTATTAAATAACATCATTCTCTTCCCTTCACTTCTGTCTTCTTCAGCTTGCAATCAGGGGTAAAAAGGTCACTCTCACACTTAAGTGTTAAAATTGGAAACTACTTCGTTAGTTTATATATAGATTTAAGCCTTAATACAATAGTGGTCTTATTTTTTTTTTTAATGTTCACACTTCTTTCATATTTTATAAAAATAGTTTAAATTGGTCTTTTTTTTCTTAGATGTTAAAAATGTTAACGATGTAATTGTCCCCTTGCCAAAAAATGAATGAGTTCTCAAATTATTGATTGAATAGCAAGTTGAGGTTAATTGAAGTATAAATTTTAAAAGTAAAAGTTAATGACGTGAAAATGTTATAACAGATGATTAAATGAAATTACAATTAGGTTATAACCCATTTGTTTGTCTTTCTTTCATAATTGATTATTTCACGAACCATAAGAACAATTCAAGTTGCTTGTGACAAGGTTCTTTAGAACTCGCCTTTAACCAATTATTTAGTGACTAACCGCTTGGTTTGTACGTGGTAGATGTTCTTTAGAAATCGTTCATAATCATTTATTCTTAGACCATACGAGAAGAGTTTTTTGGAATTCTTCCTTGACCGCTTATGTTTAGACTATGTGGTAGGGGTTCTTTGCAGAACTCTTCCTTGACCACTTGCTTATGTTTAGACTCGACAGTAGGGATTCTTTGTAGAGCTCGTCATTGACCGCTTACATTTAAACTAGGCAGCATGGATTCTTTGCACAACTCTTCCTTTAAAGTTTGGAATTAGGTGATGGGTGCACATTAAATGACTTGAAATATGATTTTATTACTTCCTTTGGACACCTTCTTAAAACCTCCCCAACTAAAACCTTCCTTAGGAAAAAATGCTAGCGGTTTGAAAGAGTACACTAGTCAAATATTACAATGGTTTAACTCAAATAAAACTTTAAATGTGAAGCATTCTAATGAGGACACTCCCGTCGTTGAGGTACTTAAGGAGTATGCTTCATTTTTCATGTTTTCTATAATGTTGCAAGGTCTTTCCCAGTTCGGTGCAAGCTTTCCATGTGTTAGTTTCTCTTGAGTTTCACTAGTTTTCCTCCATACTAGGACCCCTTCATTGAAACTCTTCGGCTTGACCTTGGTATTGTTCCTTCGTGTTATCATTCTCTTGTTCACTTTTTTGAATGTGGTGTAAATTTTTCCAACAATTGATGGCTTTGCCCCCATGCATTGAAGAGCTTCAAACCAACGAGCTAAGTAGAGAAGGTGATTGCAACTTGAGTGGTAGTGGACTCTATGAAAGCTTATGGTGATACGGAGAAGTGAGGTGCTTATGGAGGGGTTCTAAGTCAAACAATCTACCATCTATGGAAAGAAGCTAGAGGGGTAAGAGAAGAAGCATTGGAAAGTGATTTTCGGATTAGAGGTTGGATGCATTCCAGCAACATATCTCTAATTCATTCAATAGTGCCATGTATAATCAGCCCTAGCGGTAGCATTCCAAAACTCACTTAAGATACTGTTTCACTCAAGCACTCAAAATTGTTTCACTCAAGCACTCAAAAGTGTTTCACTCAAACTCAAAGGTGTATAGTGAGGTGACACTCTTACACTCTACCATCACAATGTCACATGGCCAAGCTAAGAAGAAAATTGGTTTTTCTAGACAACAAAATCCTTGAGCTAAAAGAGTGCATAATTCATTTATTCACATTAATAATAATCTCTCTTTCTTCTTTTATGTGAGAAACCAATTTTGAACTTATTCCCAACTTTACTTACATTGAGCTTAACCTTTTCTTTTCTTTCTTTTTCTTCTCTTTTCTTTTTCTTTTTGGTTTTCTTTTTTGCTTTTGCTTAATGCTCTTTAATGAATTTCACAAAGTTCTTTCCGGTTTCTCATCACCCCAAACTTGAACCATTCTCCATTACCACAAAAACATAATCTACTTAACTCTCAAGGTAAGAATTTCAAAAAGGGTATTTCCACTTTCAACTTTAAGCTCAAGGTTCAAAGGGTAAAGTGAAACATTCTTCTTTGTTGGTTTCACCTATTGGCATTGGCTCTAAGGGAGAAGAAAACAAGGCCTTGATCATATGTAACAAGCAAACAAGTGGTTCAATCATATAAAATTAGGCAAAATCAATCATGTTTCCAAAGCAATAGCATTCAATCAATCAAAGACTCTAGAGTCCAACCTCTCACAGGTTAAATCAAGTTCCACAATTTGATAAACATCCTGCCTAACATATTAATCACAATTGAAATCATGCATCTGTTTTTAACAAAACTATGAGCAATCACCATCTATGCCTAAAAGCCTCACCAATCATTAACTCAACATGCATCATAGAACAATAGAGCAAACACAAGAATATTACTCATCACAAACAACAATATATCACATCATACCAAACCATTGCAACATAATTCATTAAACCAAGTACATAAGCAAACTAACATAAAAACAAAATAAACAAAATTCAAATAAGCATAAAAATAAAACAAAAACATAAAAATCTTGATCCAGTAGCATCCATCAGTAGATGTAAATCCTTCACATCAGCATCCATCAGTAGATGCTCTCAGTAACATCCATCAGTATATGTCTAGTAGCATAGCATCCATCAATAGATGCTCTTAGTAACATCCCTCAGTAGATGTCTAATCTTTCTGATCAGCATCCATTAGTAAATGCTAATCTTTCTCATCTTCATCGGCATCCATTAGTAGATGTCGTTAGTAGCATCCATCAGTAGATGCTTAATCACATAGAATCGATTAATAGATGCTTAATCACATAGCCTCCATCAGTAGACGCTATCATTAATCACCCTCATCATAACAACATTCATCAGTAAATGTTGTCATTTGAGTCCTCCTAGCATCCATCAATAGATGTTGTCCAGCATCCATCAGTAGATGTTGTAACACCCCATTTTAGAGTATTACAGTAAATTTTTTTTTTTTTTTAAAACAAAGCATTGATTCGCATTTGAAATCACAACACTTAATATTATTACACAATAATATCGTCAAAGTTTCAAGAGTATTTATTGAAGTACAAACTAAATATTAAAACTCTTGAAAATTACAAACCACACATTTCACAATTTAAAATACATGTTCTAAAATCCCATAGAGGTTTTCCCATCGCATCCTCGCACTAAACTTCTTCAACTTTACCTGAAACATCATCTACTCTCGTATAACGTTACGAGTTATACGATCATCGTAGACACATAAATAGGGTGAGCTAACCAATTACAAATAGATATACATTATAAGTAAACTTATTTTCATAGCTTAAATATCAATAGTAACATTAAATGTTAACTCCTGATATTATATCGTATACAAATAAATGTACACAAGTCTCACTTCTTTTTCCATTCCTTACACATGAATAATAGACTTATTATCCTTCACACAAAGTTAATGGACACTGGCCCTTCACACGCAGCTATTGAACCTATCTCGGCTCTATCCTTCATATACATATATCAACACCGGTTCCTCATATGAACCGCGGATAAGAGTTGTCCTTCACCCGCAACTTCGGACATATTTTCCTTGTTCTTCAAGGTCTTACGAATAAAAACTTTGGTGATTAACATCTATTCACCAAGCACAATACTCAGCACGAGAGAGAAACTTAAGGTAAGACATCCATATTCCCTCGTAAGAGGAAAATAACAGGACTCGAATCCTCCTATTGCCTTACTCAGGCAAAAATGAAATTTCCTTTCTTTTAATTATCGAGAATAAGCATAAATCTTCCCCATATGAAACTAAATAATCATCCAAGACTATTTTAAATACCTTAAGAAACTATCCAAATGACAATTCAAAATAAATCCCAAAAATCTTGTTCAAGACTGTTTGTTGTAAACTCTGACCTTTGCTCAGTGTTTTACTCATAACTCTTTCTACAGAACTCTAAAATGGTTGATTCTTGTTTTGTTGGATTCTATATTCAAATATCTTTCATAGGACACAAAAATCGAAATTTTTGGATTTTAAGGTTAGCTGCAGTAAAATATTTAACATCAACATTTTAATTACGTTTTTCTGTAATTTCAGCAATGACCTTGGCTGACTATTTTGGTAATAACTCTATTTACATAACTCCAAATGAGATGATTCTTTTCAGTTTGGAATCTAGGTTGAAAGAACTTTCATTGGACACCAAATTCATAATTTTTGGACCATTGTACTAACTGCAGTGAAATTTTCAAAATTTATGTTTCTCTAATCTTCTCAGGTGAGTTTACTTTCAATCTCTCTTTAGTTCAAGTTTCTAATTAAGATTGAACATATGGTTTACGTTACAGAATGAGTTAGCAACTCAATTCTATTTTTACTAATTGAATGAGTATTATACTCTACACTTAAGGACCCACATCTTTTGACAACTTACAAAATTTTCTACATTGAGAGATAAGGTTGGACATGTTTGATTAAAAAGGGAATTAAAAATTCATTCCCATGCCTATCTTCTTCTGAACATTTACGTAATGTTTGGTCATCCAAAGTTAGAAAGGTCAAATTTTAAAGAAAAACACAATCAAGTTTTATAAGGAAATAATTTAAAATTAAGATATGACTCATTGAAAAGGAGAGGATCAATAATTCAAAGGAAAACAATTTCCTTCACTTATTTTTTTTTTTTAAGCTTGCCGTGAGTATCCCATAACACCTCAATTACAGAGAGAAAAAGGAATTTGCAGCATACAACATATTGAGAATCAAGATCTCTTTCTCCTTTCACATTTTGAAGTCAACAACACTTCTATCAAGCTATATCATTCATTCAATATAATCTAGTTCACACTTTCAAAGTCAAGATGTGTATTTCAACCAAGTTCATGAGGTAAACTATAATTACATGTGAAGAAATTACACTATCATGCATGTTGAAGTAAAGAAAATAGTTTAGCTTCCCTACCTATACATGTCTAAAACCTATAGTAAAAATTTCAAATCAATCTCACGGTTGATGGGATGAAACTCTTAATTTCTCCTTAGTTGGTCCAGGCATAAAACCATGCTGGAAAATTGGCTACTTCAAAATGCGAAATCTATATCTATTATTTTATAACTTTAATTGATAATCTAAACGGTCAAATTCAAGATCTATGTCTTAGGAACCTCATATCAAAATTTCAGATCCATCCGACGGTTAAATCGACAAGAATTTATGTTTTCCTGAGGGAACTTAGTAACAGAAAATAAGGTGATTATTAACTTATTCCATCATGCGAGACTTATTCCTTTAAATACAGGCCTCAAAATAACAATCCGAACGGTCAAGGCAAAATAATATATCTTATGGTCCATATATCAAAATTTAAGGTCGATCTAACGGTTCACTAGATGGGAATGTATGTTTTACCGTGGAGACTTAGTAGCAGAAATAAAGCAGTCATCAAATTGATCCAACATGCGGAAATTTAATTCTCTAACTACAGATGATAAAATAATAATCCGAACGGTCAAAGCAATTTAATATGTCTTATGTCCCATATATCAAATATTTAGCTACATCTAACGGTAAATGAAGTAGAATTGGACAGTTTACTGAGGTAACTCGAAAAATAGAAAACAATAGGAAACTAAGATTCACAAAAGTAGACAGCTAGCTATTGTTAATAAATTCCAATATGCTTAGATTCATGATCATGAAATATGAAATTGTAATATCTAAGAGATGGTTTAGCTACCCCTACCTCTTTTCCAGCAAAGATCTTGAAATTTCAGAGTGTTCTAAGTCCCCAACTATTCTCCTTTCTTCTTCAACCAAGAAACCCTACTCACTCTCACGATTCTCTCTGATTTACTTAGTACTTTTGTTATGATTTCAGTGAAGAGGAGGATAGGTTTTTATGCTTGTCCTCAGCAGCCTACGATGTCGGATGGTTTCAAAAGAGGGAACCTATTGAAGTAGCTTCTTTATAGCCTCGAAGAAAATTTGATAATGAAGCCAAAAGACATTTCAATTCCTACGATGGAAAGTAGACTACCTACTGTGTGTGGGGAAAGGAGAAATTGTTTTGCATCAATAATGAAAGTTTATAAGTTTGGATGTCTCTGTGTTATGTCTTATTTGACTATTCAATAAAAAATCAAATTTTTAGATATTCAATCAAGTGGTATAAATTATTCGGATGTCATTGTGAACTTTGAACATTACTATGTAATATAGCCGAATAATTAAACTAATATAATCCTATAATGACACACGATTTTATGAATATTGTCACACAACAAGAGATTCTTACAACTAAATTATATATAAACAAAATAATATTGATCTTAATTATTTTGGGTCTTACAGATGTTGTCATTACTACAACACAAAATCAAATCCAAACTACACAAATACTCAATTAAAAAGAAAAAGTCAGAAATTCTCACTTTCATCACACCAACATAACTTCAACAGCTTCCTAGTCACCATCTTTACTGTCCTTGAACAAGGAGCCTCAATCTCAATAACTCCATTATCTTTAATATCTTTAATTACCCATAACCTGTTCTTGAATTTCACTGGTTTGCCAAGGTAGGGTTCATTATTTTCATGCACAGAGTCTTGATGAACTAGTTTCTCTTCATTATCTACCTTCTTCATCTACCATTAGCAGTCTTCTCTACTTCCTGACCTAAAAAGAAAGATTCTAATTGCACTTGAAGTCTGGCGATCAGCGCCCTCAATGGGGCACCCAAGCGGTGATGCGTGACATCCTACGCTGAGGGCCCTTTGAGGGGAAACCAGGTGCGCCCTACGACCTTCTTCAACCTTCTTCCCCCTTTGATGATCTTATGCTCCTAGTACAGATTTTTGGATTTTTATCCTGTAGACACTAAATAACATTGCACTAAAGCACCCAATTAGCACAAGCAGATAAAAAGATAAAGAGATAAAAGGATAAAAGGATAAAAGGATAAAAAGATAAAAAGATAAAAAGATAAAAAGATAAAAAGATAAAAGGATAAAAAGATAGAAAGATAGAAAGATAGAAAGATAAAAAGATAAAAAGATAAAAAGATAAAAATATAAAAAGATAAAAAGATAAAAAGATAAAAAGATAAAAAGATAAAAAGATAAAAAGACAAAAAGATAGAAAGATAAAAATATAAAAACATAAAAACATAAAAACATAAAAAAAAAGGTAAAAAGATAAAATTAAAGATGAAGTCTAATCGGTTAAGAATCACACAAAAGTATAGTTTAAACCACGAGTCCCCGGCAATGACGTCAAAAAACTTGTTAAAATGTCGGCAAGTGTATCGCATCGTAATAAGTAATAATAAAATGGTAAGACCAAGTATCATTTTCCAAAGGACTCACGAAATTAAACAGTTGTGTGGATTACTCAACTAATTAAGATTTTTGAAGAACAATTTAGGGGTTTTCAATGCAAGTGCAATAAAAATAAACATGAATGCAATTTGATCAATTGAGGCTAAACACAAAGATGAATGGATGATATTGAAAATATGAGATGAATATGTTGTTGGGGTTTAGATTTCACCTAGTTTGCTCTCATGTATATACAAATTCTACTTCTTCATTAATGTCAATGTCACTATCTAAAGTACTTAAAACTTGATTCCTCGGCGAAGAAAGCCTATCCTTAATTACTAGGTCAAAATTCCTTGCATCCCTAACAATTAATTTTGCATTACATACGCATAGAAATTGAAGATAACCAAAACTCATATCCCTATTGATGGACAAATTTGTAAGCACCAAATTATGATGTCACAAACTTGTTTCACAATCGGCAAGTATGACCGAATCGTTCAAGTAATAAACTTGGTAAGACCAAGTATCGTTCTTCCCAAAGGACTCACGGCCTAGTTTAGTTATGTGATTTGTTGATTAGCTAGGACTTACAAACGAGATATTTAGAGTTTAAAATGCAAGACAGAAAATAAACATGTATGCATGAAGTTTGATCAATGGCAAAGACAAAAGATAAACACTTTCAATGAAATATATGAATGGATATGTTGTTGGGGGTCAATTTCATCTCATCCACTCTCATATATTTTAGGAATTCAACATTCAAATCATCATTGTTAATGCCACTCTCTAATGTACCATTCTAGATGGCTTCTCCCTAATCAAATAGTTCAT
Organism: Vigna nakashimae; assembly: GCA_034642375.1. Classification (NCBI taxonomy): domain Eukaryota; kingdom Viridiplantae; phylum Streptophyta; class Magnoliopsida; order Fabales; family Fabaceae; genus Vigna; species Vigna nakashimae. The sequence continues at coordinate 30,334,010 of CM067765.1, forward strand.
ACAATTCCTAGCATTCCTAATGATTAGTTCATGAGTGCAGGAGCTTAAAGGCAACCAATATAATATTGTCAGTATAATATTGGGAGAAATTCCCCGGATCTAGACTTCCCCGTACGTGTCCGTATCGACAAAACCAATAATCATGCATTAGAATGAGTTAAACAATGCAAGCATTGAGCAAAGAGGAAAAACCCTAACTAATGATGAAAGAAAGCATATGTCTTACTTAAAAGATGTACTCAACAGATTCCATATATGAGAGCTTCAAGAGATTACATTGATTCCCCAACAAACATACAAGGTTTAGTTCACCATATTCATGGTGAACCTAGATGAATAACAATGAAAGAATGAAAGAATAAACCCAATAAAGGTGAAGAGGTAGCCTGAGCATCCAAGATCCTCCTTCAAAGGGGTGGAAGAGAGAGTGTTTACTTCGTTTCTGCCAAAGATACCTATTCTAAGGACGTGCAAGCCCTTATATACTAATTTAGAGTTACAAAAGATTACAAAAGCCCAAGCCCAAAAAGTGCCGCTCAGCGGTATTTACCGCTCAGCGGTGATTGCGCGTCTTCTTTCTTCCCCTCAGCAGCCATTTTGCCCCTCAGCGGTTCCAACGCCACCTCTTGAGTGCCGCTCAGCGGTAGTTTGCCGCTGAGCGGTGCCTTCGTCTTCTCTTTTTGCACTCTTTCTTGTCTTTTCTAATGTCACTTCTCTCCTTCTTTACTCTTTTCACTAAATTCACCTTAAAACCTGCACAAAAACACTAAAATCAAGCATAAACCTGTCCAGCTCTCTTATTTCTGAAAATATAGATAAAAGGCATGATTTCAAGCTAATTTCTAAGTCTAAAGGTTGCTTTTAGTATCAATTTAAGCATGAAAATAACAGTTTTTCAACTGTTATCACCTATGTCTAGACAATACTACTTTTGGGAGCAATTCTCTAGATCTAGGTTTCCCTGTATGTGTCCATATCACGAAAACCAGTAATCATGGCATGAATGAGTTAAACATAACAATGCATAGAGCGAAGAAGAATAACCCTAAAAATTAATGGAAGAAGCATAAATAAATCATAATCAATTCAAAATACATGAGAGTTTAAGAGGTTACATCTTTCCCAACAACAAATAAGGTTTAGTTCTCCATTATCATGGAAAAACTAGATGAACAATGGAATGAAAGAATGGAAGAGATAGAAAAACCCCAAAAAGAGAAAAGGAGAGTTGTCACATTCCCAAATATGCCCCCAAGAAAGAGAAGAGGAGAGTTGTCACATCCCCAAATCTGCCCCCAAAGGGGTAAAAAGTGTGTTTCTGTGCTGAATCCATCAAAAGATACAATCCCTAGGACGTCCAAGTCCTTAAGTAGAGCAAAATAATAACAGAAAACAGGCCCAAGCCCACTTTGCTGGCGCTCAGCGCCCTAAATGGGGCGCCCAGGTGTTGTACGGGTCAAAACTGGCGCTTAGGCGCCCTGGATACAAAGCTGGCGCTCAAGCGCCCTTCTGGGCACTCAAGCGCTTGCACTACAAAAACTGGCACTCATCCCCTCTTAGGGGCGCTCAGCCCTGTCGATAGCATTTCAAAACTCACTCTTTTTTCTGTTTTGCTTGCTTTTATGGCTGATTCAGCTCCGTACAACTCTATGTATTGTTGGAGATTCTTCTAGGCACATTATTAGCTACAAAATAAAGGGAATTTAGTGATAAAATCATAAAGTATAACATCTACTCACCTGTTCACAAAACTAAAGCAAAAACATGAGTTCAAGCAAGTTTATAAGCCAAAAAGGATGCGTTTAGTATAAAAATTATATCACAAATAACGGTATATTTAACCGTTATCAGTTGCCCTTTTGAAGGGCCCTCAACGTTAGAAGTCTCGCAACGACGCCTGGTTGCCCCCATTTAGGGCGCTGAGCGCCACTATCCTCGTAAGCACGCTTGGGCACCCTCTCTAGGGGTGCTGAGCGCTAGCCTGCCACACCGTCGAACGCCTGGTTGCCCTCAATCAGGACATTAAGGGCCAGTCTCTTTGCAGCCACGCTTGGGCCCCCTTAGCTAGGGCGCTGAGCGTCAGCGACGTTGCCCACGATCCAATGTTGATCTATTTAAAGGCTTTTGCACTCTAGGGTTCACATCTTTGGACGATTGAAGCACATAAAAGTTGATTCGACCCTTTTGGGAGCAATTCTCCAGATCTAGGTTTCCCCGCATGTGTCCATATCACGAAAACCAATAATCATGCCATGAATGAGTTAAACATAACAATGCATAGAGCAAAGAAGAGTAACCCTAAAAATTAATGAAAAAAGCATAAATAAGTCATAATCAATTCAAAATACATGAGAGTTTAAGAGGTTACATCTTTCCCAACAACAAATAAGGTTTAGTTCTCCATTATAATGAAAAAACTAGATGAAAAATTCTCCAGATCTAGGTTTCCCCGTTAGAAAAGTCTAAAAACTGGACTGGAAGTAGTTGATGAGTTGGTGTGATATGAACATCAACCATGAAGAAGGAACATGAACTTTATTGGGTCAAGCTAGCGACGTTAAAAGAGCGCTTGCTGGAAGGCATTCCAGTGATTTGAGAACAATTTTTCTTTTGATTTTATTTTGGTTTTGTAAATCTTTATAAATTTGGATATTACTTCTGTAATTTTTTGGGTATAGCATCTACTAAAGGATGCTAGGTGGTTAAGTATCTACTGAAGGATACTAGGTTTGTTACACCTACTGATGGGTGTTGGTAAGAAATATTTGCACCTACTGATGGGTGTTGGTGGATTTTGGGTCAAGCTCGTGACGTTAAACAAGCGTTACCTGGGAGGTAACCCAGTTGATTGATATATTTTTTCGTTTGTTATGCTTTAGTTGCATGATAGGGATTTGCATGAGTGATATGAGAATTTAATTGCAGGGAACAAGTGAGGGGCATGAGTAGGAGGCTCCTAGGTTAAGCTAGAAAGAAGAAGAGCACTTCACGAAAGTGTCGCTAAGCGGCAAATTGTCGCTGAGCGGTAGTGTCGCAAAATGGGCTTAGGTTGCCCCTTAGTGGAACCCGAGCCCATTAGGGTATTTTTATGCCCTAAGTCGCGCCTTGGCCTCTATTTTCATATTCTTCTCTGCACACACACTCCTACACACTTTTACAAAGTTTCTTTACCATTTTCCCTTCATTCCTTTTGAAAAAAATCTCTCTTCCACTCACTTTGTCACTAGTTTTCCATCTAAGTTTGGGGTTGGGAGAGAGCATCATTGTTCTTCATAGTTTGAAAGCATTCTCAACTCATCTAGCATCTCCACCCAAGTAAGTCAAGCATTTTTCATTCTAGGGTTCTTGAGCATGAACTTGATTGTTGAAGCATGAATTTTTAAGGGTTTTGATTTCTTTGCATCATTTAATGAATTAATTGATGTTTGAACAGATTGAATTGAGTGATTTTGATCTGGAAAATTGAAAATTGCATGTGGGTGGAGTTAGGAAAGGTTAAAAGTGCATTTTCAAAAATCTGCAGAATCACCGCTCAGGGGTAAATTGCCCCTGAGCGACACTCTACAGACATTAGATTTTTGCTGAATTGTGTACTGGATTGCTGCACTGGTGGCGCTAAGGGGTGATTTTGACCCTCAACGGTGGTTTAGCTTGGAAACAGGGTGTTGTTTGTGGTTTACTAATGATTAACAACATGTCTTGTGGTTTTGTAATCTGTGTTTGATGTAGGAATGACATTGATGACAAATTTATGAACACCGAAAAACGACGACAAAAACTTGTTTAACAATCGGCAAGTGTGACCGAATCATATCAAGTAATAAAACTTGGTAAGACCAAGTATCGTTCTCCCAAAGGACTCACAACCTAGTTAGCTATATGATTTGTTGATTATTTCAGACTTGCTAACAATTGATTGTAGGTTTTAAATGCAAGAGACAATAATTAAACATGTATGCATGAATTTGATCAATGGAAAAGAGGAATACAAACACTTTGAACGAATTAGATGGATGAGTATGTTGTTGGGGTAATCAATTTCATCTTATCCACTCTCATATACTTTAGGAATTCATCGTTCTTTTCATCAATGTTAATGCCACTCTCTAAATCACCTTGCAAGAAGGCTTATCCTTGATTACGAGTTCATACAATTCCTAACATCCCTAATAATTAATTCTGAAGCACAAAAGCTTAAAGGCAACCAACCCTCATATTCCTACGTCTAGGCAATATGCTATTGGGAGAATTTCCCCAGATCTAGATTTCCCCGTACGTTCCTATATCGACAAAATCAATAATCGTGACATCGAATGAGTTAAACAATGCATGCTTTGAGCAAAGAGGAAAAACCCTAACTAATGATGAAATAAAGCATGTATCACCAATAAGATGTTTAAACACAAATTCCATATATGAGAGCTTCAAAAGATTACATTAATTCCCCAACAACAATACAAAGTTTAGTTCACCATATTCATGGTGAAGCTAGATGAACAATAATGAAAGAATGAAAGATAGAACCCTAGAAAGATGAGTAGGTAGCCTTATCATCCAAGATCTTCCTCCAAGGGGTAGAAAAGTGAGTGTTTGCTTCATACTCTGCCAAAGATACAAACCCTAGGAAGTCTTAAAGCTTATATACTATTTGAAATATTACAGAAAAGTGGACCTAAGCCTAAAATACCATCGGTCAGCGGTACCAGCGCGTAGTCAATTCTCCCCTCAGCTGCACTTTCACCCCTCAGCGGAGCCAACGGGTGTTCCTGAGTGTCGCTCAGCGGTAAACTGGCGTTGAGCGGTACTTGCGTCTTCTCTTCTTTTGCACTTTTTTTAGTTCTTTTCTGATTCCATCTCTATCCTTCTTCACTTCTTTCACCAAATTCACCTTAAAACCTGCATAAACACACTGAAATCAAGCATAAACCTGTCCAACTCTTTTATTTCTAAAAATATGAACAAAAGCATGATTCCAAGCTAGTTTCTAAGTGTTAAAGGTTGCTTTTAGTATGAATTTTAAGCATGAAAATAACAGTTTTTCAACTGTTATCAATGAGGGTATGATTCTTGGTCGTCATTAGCTCTTTATCTTCACATTTAATTACTAGGAATGGTAGAAGTTGCATGAACTGTGATTAGGGATAAGCTTATTCGTCGAGGGATCGGGTTTAGGTGATTTAGTGAGTGACGTTAACATTAATGCATAAAGAAGAATTCGTACATACATGAGAGGGAACTTGGTGAAATCTAACCACAACAACATACTCATCTCATATTAAAAAACATCCATTTATCAATGTGCTCTTATGCTATTGATCAAACTGCATTCATATTTAATTTTCTATCTTTGCATCTAAAACCAATGATCTCGTTTTATTTAAGTCTTAATTAATCGAGTTATCACACGACTGTTTAGTGCCGAGAATCTTCTGGGATATGATACTTGATCTTACCATTTTATATTACTTGTGCGATTCGGTACACTTTTTGATTCATCAACAACAACCAAAGGTAACAACCATATTTGAATCAAGAGATTTGATTAACATGAATATGGAAACTTTGTTTGGCAAGCTCAGGAAGCATGAACTGGAACTTGGAAGGCTGAGAGAGGAAGAAGAAATTGAAGAAAAAAATCGATTGCCCTCAAGGCCACAAGCAATAAAGCATTGAAGAATTTTGAACCAGAAACTGATTTAGAAGCAGACTTGAATAACAAAGAAATCTTGAACATGGTGGTAAGAAAGTTTAATCGATTTATGAAAAATAGAAGTTCTACCACTAACAATGCAGGCCCTACTAGAGGAAGAAAGAATTCAAGAAACAATGTTGTACAATGTTACGAGTTTCAAAAGGACGATCATATTAAGCCTGACTGTCCAGACTTGAAGAACAAGCAAAAAGAATTCACCAAGTATCCTCAGGACAAGAACAAAAAGCAAAGGAAAGCATACATACATTGTCTGGGAAAAGAGTGATGGAGACTCTTCAAGTGATGATGAATGTAGCGTTGAAGAGGAGTCAAATTTATGTTTCATGGCAGGATCTGCACACTCTGATGATGACAATGATAGTGAATTTGAGAATGAAGCAATAGAGGTCAAGTACCAGATGCTATTGGATGCATTTCAGGAGATACATGTAGAAGTCATGCGACTCCAATATAAGGTAAATTGATTATCCTTTGAGAGAAGGGACTATGAATATAGAATTGAAAAGCTTTAAAATCTAGTAGAGGATAATGAAAAGCTTGAAAAAGATCTTGAAAATGCTTTAAAATCTTCAAAGACAGTTAATACCGAAATACAAATTGTTGAGAAAGAATGTGATAATTGTCCAATACACCTTGAGAAAATTGATTACTTAACTAGCACATTAGCTAAATTTACACAAGGTAAAGAAAATCTTGATGTTGTGTTAAGATCATTTGGAAGAGCAATTAATAAGAAAGGTATTGGCTACTAAGCAAAGAGTAATAGGATTAATTCAAAGAAGTTTATTGATCTTAGTAAGCCTATTACAAATGCTTGTTTTTACTACAATACTATTGGACATAATGTTAGAAACTGCTACTACATAAAGGTTGGAGTTCCAAAGGGCAAATTAAAATGGATTCCTAAGGAACTGCCTCCTGCAACTGGCAAGACAGGAGCCAAGTTCAAATGGGTACTAGCGTAAAAAACATTTAATTGTTTTTTGCAAGAAACTAGCTGCAACTTAAGCAGTATAGAACCCAAGGATGAACTACAAAGTAGGATTCACAAGCTCTTGAGTCTTTGAATGTGGTAACCGGAAAAAATCTTTTTTCATGCATCATAAGCATTTGTATTATTGATTGTTATATGCATGTTTACTGTGTGCTGCTTAATTGACTCAATTTTGTGAAAATAAAGTTGCGCGAATTTTAATTGATTTTGTTATGAACTCAGTCGATTATAATCTGTGAATGTGTTTCTCTATTTTTGGTAACACTCTGTAATACATTAGTCAACTTTGTCTTTAATGAAACCTATTAATAATCTCTATTTTGGGCTTTATTATTTTGAAAACTTAAATGGGCCTGATTGTATGTGATGGTTGTTCGCGCCCCTATATATGTTTTGATTTGAAATTATGTGTTTGTAGTTATGTCTTATTGTTGGCCTCTGTAAAACCGTAAAAAGTTGTTAAAGAAATCTCTGTAAATCTTGTCAAAAATGGCATCATCATTGATGATAAATTTATGAACACCAAAAAACGGCGCCACAAACTTGTTTAACAATCGACAAGTGTGACCAAATTGTATCAAGTAATAAAACTAGGTAAGACCAAGTATCGTTTTCCCAAAGGACTCACGGCCTAGTTTAGCTATATGATTTATTGATTATTTGAGACTTGAGAACAAATTGATTATAGGTTTAAATGCAAAAGATAGTAATTAAATATGTATGCATGAATTTGATCAATGGAGAGAAACAAAATACAAACACTTCAATGAATTAGATGGATGAGTATGTTGTTGGGGTTATCAATTTCATCTTATCCACTCTCATATACTTTTAGGAATTCATCATTCTTTTCATCAATGTTAATGTCACTCTCTAAAACACCTTGCAAGAAGGCCTATCCTTAATTACGAGTTCATAGAATTCCTAGCATTCCTAGTAATTAATTCTTAAGTGCAGAAGCTTAACGACAATCAATATGCTATTGGGAGAAATTCCCTGGATCTAGATTTCCCCGTACGTTCCCATATCGACAAAATCACTAATCATGGCAATGAATGAGTTAAACAAAGCAAGCTTTACGCAAAGAGGAAAAACCCTAACTAATGATGAAAGAAAGCATAAGTCTTAAAAATAAGATGTTAAAACAAATTCCATATATGAGAGTTTCACAAGACTACATTGATTCCCCAACAACAATACAAGGTTTAGTTCACCATATTCATGGTGAAGCTAGATGAATTATAATGAAAGAATGAAGGATAAAACCCTAGAAAGATGAAGAGGTAGCCTGAGCATCCAAGATCTTCCTTTAAAGGGGTGGAAAAGTGAGTGTTTGCTTCGTCTCAGCCAAAGATACAAACCCTAGGACATCCTAAAGCTTATATACTATTATAAAAATACAGAAAATTAGGTCCAAGCCCATAAAAGTGTCCCTCAGCTGTAAACTACCGCTCATCGGTAAGTGCGTGAGTTGATTCTTCCCCCTTAGCGGCATTTTCAACCCTCAGCGGAGCCAACGAGAGTTCATTAGTGTCGCTCAGCGGTAAACTAGCGCTGAGCGGTACTTTTTGACTTCTTTTCTGATTCCATCTCTATCCTTCTTCACTTCTTTCATCAAATTCAGCTTAAAACCTGCATAAAACACTGAAATCAAGCATAAACCTGTCCAACTCTCCTATTTCCAAAAATATAAACAAAAACATGATTTCAAGCTAGTTTCTAAGTGTTAAAGGTTGCTTTTAGTATCAATTTTGAGCATGAAAATAACAGTTTTTCAACTGTTATCAGTTGACAAGTTTGTATTCCCAATAGATTTTATTGTAATGGAGATGGAAGGGAATGGTGATGTGCCTCTCATTCTTGGGAGACCTTTTATGAAGACTGCTAGAGTTTTAATTGATGTAGAGAATGGTAAGCTTAAAGTGAGAGTTCATAATGAAGAAGTAAACTTTGACGTATTCAAAGCCATGACATATCCAAATGATGATAAAACATGTTTTCAACTTGACAAACTTGACGAAGTTTGTATGGTGCAAGAAAGGATGGTGCGTTATGCTTCTCCATTAGAAAAAGCTCTTATTGATGTTTGTGAAGATTTAGATGAAGGAGAAGAGAAATTAATTGAAGAATGTATGATGGACTTGGAAACATTGAAGGAGATTCCAGTGGAGGATACAAAGTTTGAGATAATTGATAAGGAAGAAGAAGTCAAAGCAAAGAAGTTAGAATTAAAAATACTACCATTACATCTAAAGTATGTTTCTCGAGAAGAAGATGGAACAAAGTCAGTCATCATCAGTAACTCTTTATTTCCAAAAGAAGAACAATTGATAGAATTTCTGAAAGCTAACAAAGAAGCGATTGAGTGGTGAATCTCAGATCTTAAAGGTATCAGCCCAACTTATTGTATGCATAAGATCTTTATGGAAGATGATTATAGACCGAGTGCTCAACCACAGAGAAGGTTAAATCCTGTAATGAAGGAGGTGGTTAGAAAAGAAGTGTTGAAACTTTTTGAAGCTGGTATCATCTATCCAATCTCTGATAGTGAATGGGTAAGTCCAGTATAGGTGGTTCCAAAGAAAGGCGGGATGACAATAATTCATAATGAGAAGAATGAACTTATTCCCACTCGGACACTTACTGGATGACGAATGTGCATTGACTACAGGAAGCTAAATAAAGCCACCAGGAAGGATCATTTTCCTCTTCCTTTCATGGACCAGATGTTGGAGAGATTAACAGGACAAGCTTTTTATTGCTTTCTAGATGGATATTCTGGATACAATCAAATTGTGGTAGATCCAAAAGACCAAGAGAAGACGACCTTTACTTGTTCTTTTGGTATCTTTGCCTACAGAAAGATGCCATTTGGATTATGTAATGCTCCAGCTACATTTCAAAGGTGTATGTAGACAATTTTTGCAGATCTCCTAGAAAAGTGCATTGAAGTCTTCATGGATGATTTTTCAGTCTTTGAAAATTCTTTCCAAAGGTGTTTGGCTAATTTGGATATTGTTCTTAAAAGATGTGTTCAGACAAATCTTGTTCTTAATTGGGAGAAATGTCATTTCATGGTAACAGAAGGAATTGTGTTGAGTCATAAAATTTCTGCTAAAGGGATTGAGGTGGATAAAGCCAAAGTAGAAGTCATTGAGAAACTACCTCCACCAACAAATGTAAAGGGAATCAAGAGTTTTCTAGGTCATGCTGGATTTTACAAAAGATTCATCAAAGATTTTTCAAAAATTGCTAAACTATTGAGTAATCTTCTTTTGAAGGATGCCCCTTTTGTGATGAATGAAGAATGTTTGAAAGCTTTTGACACATTGAAGAGTAAATTAGTGTTACCTCCAGTAATTATAGCTCCAGATTGGAATACAAATTTTGAGCTTATGTGTGATGCTAGTGATTATGCAATAGGAGTCGTTCTTGGCCAGCGAAAAGAGCATATCTTTCATCCAATTTATTATGCCAGCAAAGTTCTGAATGATGCTCAATTGAATTATGCTACTATGGAGAAAGAGTTCCTAGCTATAGTTTATGCTTTAGAGAAATTTAGACCTTATCTTATTGGGTCTAAGGTGATTATTTATACAATCATACAACTATCAAATATTTGTTGACAAAGCCAGACTCTAAGCCACGTCTGATTAGATGGGTTCTAATCTTGCAAGAATTTGATGTGGAGATCCGTGATAAGAAAGGGAGTGAGAACTTGATTGCTGATCATTTGTCACAGTTAGTCAACAAGGAGGTCATTAGCAAGGAATCAAAGATATGGGAATCTTTTTCAGATGAAGAACTCGTGTATATCCAGCAGAGGCCATGGTTTGATGATATGTCTAATTTCAAAACTGCAAGGGTTATGCCAGAAGATCTAAATTGGCAACAAAGAAAGAAATTTATGCATGATGCCAAGCAGTTTGTCTGGGATTATCCTTATTTGTTCAAAATTTGAGCAAATAATTGATAACAGTTGAAAAACTCTTATTTTAATGCTTAAAATTGATACTAAAAGCAACCTTTAACACTTAGAAACTAGCTTGAAATCATGCTTTTATTCATATTTTTAGAAATAAGAGAGCTGGACAGGTTTATGCTTGATTTAAGTGTTTTTGTGCAGATTTTAAGGTGAATTTAGTGAAAGAAGTGAAGAAGGAGAGAGATGAAATCAGAAAAGACATCAAAAAGTGCAAAAGGAGAAGCCGCAACTGCCGCTCAGCGGCAGTTTACCGCTGAGCGGCACTCAGAAGCTCGCGTTGGATCCGCTGAGGGGCAAAATGGCCGTTGAGGGGAAGAAACCAACTCACGCACTTACCGCTAGCGGCACTTTACCGCTGAGCGGCACACTTATGGGCATGGGCCTAAATTTTCTGTAATTTTAGAATAGTATATAAGCTTTAGGACGTCCTAGGGTTTGTATCTTTGGCAGAAACGATGCAAACACTCTCTCTTCCACCCCTTTGAAGGAGGATCTTGGATGCTCAGGCTACCTCTTCACCTTTCTAGGGTTTTATCCTTCATTCTTTCATTATTGTTCATCTAGTTTCACCATGAATATGGTGAACTAAACCTTGTATTGTTGTTGGGGAATCAATGTAGTCTTGTGAAACTCTCATATATGGAATTTGTTTTTACATCTTATATTTAAGACCTATGCTTTCTTTCATCATTAGTTAGGGTTTTTCCTCTTTGCTCAATGCTTGCTTTGTTTAACTCATTCAATGCATGATTATTGATTTTGTCGATACGGGAACGTACGGGGAAGTCTAGATCCGGGGAATTTCTCCTAATAGTATATTGGTTGTCGTTAAGCTCCTGAACTTAAGAATTAATTACTAGGAATGCTAGGAATTGTATGAACTCGTAATTAAGGATAGGCCTTCTTGTCAAGGTTATTTAGAGAGTGGCATTAACAATTGATGAAAAGAATGTTGAATTCCTAAAATATATGAGAGTGGATAAGATGAAATTGATAAACCCCAACAACATACTCATCCATATATTCTATTGAAGTGTTTGCATTTTGTTTTAGCCATTGATCAAAACTCATGAATACATGTTTATTTTCTGTTTTGCATATTAAACTCCACTTATTTCGTTCTTAAGTCTTAGCTAATCAACGAATCACATAACTAAACTAGGTCGTGAGTCCTTTGGGAGAACGATACTTGGTCTTACCGAGTTTATTACTTGAAACGATTCGGTCACACTTGCCGATTGTTAAACAAGTTTGTGGCGCCTTTTTTCGGTGTTCATAAATTTGTCATCAATAATCTTCTGAGGAGATGTGTGACAAATGAAGAAGAAGAAGGAATTCTCTGGCATTGTCATGATTAACCTTATGGGGAACATTTTAATGGAGAAAGAACAACAACAAAAGTTCTCCAATCAGGGTTTTATTGGCCAACTCTATTTAAAGATTCTCATAATCATGCTAGAAATTGTGATAAGTGTCAAAGAGGAGGGACGATTACTAGACCTCATGAGATGCCATTACAGGGCATTTTAGAGGTTGAGGTTTTTTATTATTGGGGTATTGACTTTGTGGGACCCTTTCCTAAATCTTTCAACAATGAATACATATTGGTAGCAATGGATTATGTGAGTAAATGGGCGGATGCATTAGCTTGTCCTAGAAATGTTGCTAGCACTGTAATCAAATTTTGAAGAAGTAGATATTTTCACGTTTTGGAACTCCAAGAGTGCTAATTAGTGATGGGGGATCTCATTTCTGCAATTATCAGCTAGGAAAAGTACACAAACATTATGGAGTGAGACATAAGGTAGCTGCACCTTATCATCCACAAACCAATGGACAAGCTGAGGTATCTAACAGAGAGATAAAAAGGATCCTGGAACAAAACCATTACTTCATCAAGGAAGGATTGGTCACTAAAACTGGATTATGCTCTTTGGGCTTATAGGACGACAATGAAGACATCCATGGGATTATCACCTTTTCAATTAGTTTATGGGAAAGCATGTCATTTGCTAGTAGAGTTGGAGCATAAAGCTTTGTGGGCTTTAAAATTCTTCAATTTTGATCCTTATGAAACTCAGAGCACACGCAGAAGGCAGATTCTGGAGCTTGAAGAAATGCGGTTACATGCATATGATTCATCCAGGGCTTATAAAGATAAGATTAAGTTTTATCATGAGAGGAAGCTGGTGAATAAAATCTTTAATCTAGGGCAGCAGGTGCTATTAATCAACTCAAGATTGAAGCTATTTCCTGGGAAGTTGAAGACAAAATAGTCAGGACCATTCGTAGTAAAAGGAGTGCATCCACATGGAGCAATTGAATTACTTAATCCAGTTGTTGATGATCCATAGAAAAGTTGGGTGGTGAATGGTCAACGTCTCAAGCCTTATTTAGGAGGAGAAGTGCAACGCTTGTCCACAATGATGCAGTTGGTTGATCCTTGAGATTTTGGGTCAAGCTCGTGACATTAAACAAGCGTTTACTAGGAGGCAACCCAGTGTTCTGAACTTATTTGATTTTGCTTTTAGAATAGGGTTTGATGTACTCAATTGCAAACTTTGTCTGTTATGATGGTTTGCTTATGATTGTTGTTTGATAAGTAATGCTTGATGATGCTTTGATATTGATTGATATTGAGATGTGCACATTATATGCTTATGATACTAAGTAGGATGTGTATATGTGGAATGTGAATGAGCTTATATGTGAAGTTTTGAGCTCCAGATTTTTTGTGATTGAATGCTATTACTTTGAAAGCATGAATGATTTTGCCTAGGTTTTCTATGATTGAATCAATTGCTTGTTTGCATCATATGATCAAGGCCATTTGTTGGTAACCCTTTTATTAGCCAAATGCATGATTTTAGCCCACAAAAGAGAGCACTATGTGTTCTATCCTTTGAACCATTAGCCTTGAACATAATTTGAAAACCCCTTGTGAAAAGCTTTACCTTGAGTTAAGTAGAAAATATTTTGTTGTATTGACGAATGTTCAAGTTTGGGGTTGTTGGGAAGTTATGAAAGGGAAATTGAAAGCATTGAGCTAAGAGCTAAGAACTAAGAATATGAAAAGAAAAAGAAAAAGAGAAAGAAAAGAGAAGAAAAAGCAAAGCTCAATGCAAAGGAAAGTTGGGAATAAGTAAGAATGATTGTGTTTATATGATTCTCTTAACTCAAGAGTTTTGTGATCTAGAAAAACAAATTTTCTTGTTAGCCCAGCCACATTATAAGCCATTGAAAAGTCCTTGTAATGATGTATGCTTGTGAAGGTATGTGATTATGGTTAAATGAAAGGCAAAGTCAATTCATGTGACATTGTGATAGTAGAGTGAATGAGTGATTACCTCTTATACACTTATGTGTTTGAGTGAAACACTTTATCTAGTGAGGAAAGATTCCATGAGCACATGAACATCCATACTTAGTTGATTGATCATTCATGAAAAGAAGCATTTGTTGGATACTAGGTGATTGTGTGAACACTAAAGCATGTGCATGTCTTGATTGATGTTTTTTTTCATGAGCTTAATTGAGTACTAGCTTATCTTGAAAAGAGGATTTTTGAATGGAGTGAACCATTGTATTGATTGGTAGAAGATTGAGTTACATCTTGTTTCCTTGAGGACAAGCAAAGTTCTAAGTTTGGAGTTTTGATAACAGTTGAAAAACTGTTATTTTCATTCTTAAAATTGATACTAAAAGCAACCTTTAACACTTAGAAACTAGCTTGGAATCATGCTTTTGTTTATATTTTTGGAAATAAGAGAGTTGGACAGGTTTATGCTTGATTTCAGTATTTTATGCAGGTTTTAAGGTGAATTTGATGAAAGAAGTGAAGAAGGATATAGATGGAATCAGAAAAGAACTCAAAGTGCAAAAGAAGAGAAGCCGCAAGTACCGCTCAATGCCAGTTTACCGCTCAGCGACACTAATGAACACCCGTTGGCTCCGCTGAGGGGTGAAAGTGTAGCTGAGAGAAAGAATTCAACACACGCACTTACTGCTGAGCGGTAGTTTACCGCTGAGCGCCATTATTTTGGGCTTAGGCCCACTTTTCTGTAATATTTTGAATAGTATATAAGCTTTAGGACTTCCTAGGGTTTGTATCTTTGGCAGAGTACGAAGCAAACACACACCTTTCCACCCTTTGGAGGAAGATTTTGGATGCTAAGGCTACCTACTCAACTCTCTAGGGTTCTATCTTTCAATATTTCATTGTATTTCATCTTGTTTCACCACGAATATGGTGAACTAAACTCTTGTTGTTGTTGGGGAATCAATGTAATCTTTTGAAGCTCTCATATATGGAATTTTGTGTTTAGACATCATATATATGATACATGCTTTCTTTGATCATTAGTTAGGGTTTTTCTTCTTTACATTGGGTTTAAGGTAATTTACACTAGTTGAAAAATGACATTTTATAACAAACCTATTATAACAGATAAAAATTATCCATCATAATAGGACATATTATAACGTAGTTTTGTAAATCAGTTATAATATGAAACGCGGTGGCAAACTTGTAAATAAGTTTAAGACATATTATAACGTAGTTTTGAAAATCAGTTATAAAATTGAAACGCGATGGCAAACTTGTAAATAAATTTAAGACATATTATAACGTAGTTTTGGAAATCAGTTATAATATCTCCTCCTTTCTAATTTTTCACATTTCCCTAATTTCATTTCAATTTTCCCTCTCATCTCGTTCCTCTCTCCCGCATCTCTAAACCTCCGAAGACTCCTCTCGTTCAAAACCTATTATCACGTTCCCTCTTGTTCCCTCTCATCTTTAATTTCTCGGCACTCCTCCCTCCAAACACTCTGAGAACACTGCTCCGCGCCCATGCTTTTCTCGGCTCCGAGAACACTCCTCCCTCCGCGCGACTGTGGTTGTGGTTTAAGCTACAGAGAGAAGGAGAGCTAGGTTAGGGGAAGGCGAAGGCCAGCGAACTGAAAGCACTGTTCCTACGGCTGACCAAGTAGTTATAGAACCTTCGAAGACTGCTTCTGCCTCCGCTGCCTCTTCGTCGAAATCTCCTAAGTCTGACAAGTAGGTTTTATGATTCATACTTCGAAATCGCCGAAATTTCTTCTACTATTTATTTTTTCTTAATTTGTTATGTTTTTCTTCTATTAATTTCACTAATCCCGCCTGTGGTGAGTACTAAGTATGAATTCTGCATCATATAGCTAATAGCTTGCAGTACATTCGTGATTCAAAATCTGTTTGGTATTATATTTTAGGTAGTATGTGACGTACCAATCAACTTGTTCATGAACTGGTTAATTTTTTTTCTATTTAAAAAATTAAGTAGTTGCAACATCTCATCATTTGTAGTTATTCAAAATGTTATTTTCCTTGGTACTGAATTTTAGAATTTTAGGGATGGGTTGTTTTCTTTATATGGTGTGTAGTTTTGTAAACATCAAAGTTAAATTCTTGATTGATTTTGATTCACCTGATGATGAATGAGTAGGTTTATCAGTGTGTTATTGGGGCTGAAGGGTGTTCTTTTTATAGGATTTCACTTGGACTCTCAGTGAAATTCAATCTCAGTGTGGAAGTTAATAACCTCAGTATATATCAAATCTGCCCAGAAAGATTACACGTCTTGAGTTTTGAGCCAATTCTCTCCCACAAATAATGATTCTCTGCTTCTTCTTCTTCTTTTTCTTTTTTAAATTTAGTTGCAATGAGGTTTACTGTTTTAATTATTTTATTTTTCTCTTGCAGTGACATTGTGTCTAATAATCCTAAAAACGTCTTCTACTTACCTTTCCTTATATGGAAGAACTTAAAAGATGAAATTATATTTAATTTATGTCAGCTGAAGCTTTGTTATGCCTAGTGCCAAGAGTTTTGTTCTTTGTTTCATAGATAAAACTTGTGGAAGTTCCAGAAATGAACTATACATCTGATGATCAACCAATCCCCGTGGTGAAATTTGTGTCAGGGGTCCCATTGTTTTTCGAGGTTATCACAAATATGAAACTCATACGTAACTACCTTTCATGCTATGTGCTTCTGAATGAAATTTACCTTGTCATATTTGAAACTACTTGATTTTCAATCCAATTGTGCAGGAGAGAAGTCATTGATGAAGATGGATGGCTTCATACCGGAGATATTGGAACGTGGTTACCTGGTGGTAGACAAAATTATTGACAGGTGAGATAGCATCATTCTAATTATTAGTTATAATCCATAATTAATATGATACACGCGGCTTCTTAACATACCACCTGGCATTAGATTGAATCTTTGTTTAACCTTACACTGCAAGTATGCTCCGTTCAATGAGTAGACTTGAATGGCACTTTACAGAGTGAACTTGCTATGTGCCATTGTATTTTGTCAGTGAGTTCTGTTGCTATGAGACTTATAACTGCATACTGCCTCTATTTAACTTTTATAATTTATATATTTAACTTGTGTAGGATGGAACTTTTATAATTTATATATTTAACTTGTGTAGGATGGGCTTTGAGTCTTGACACCCCTAGATTCCTGTCTACTTACCCGACCCAGTTTTTACAACATTGATTGAAATTGTCAAGCATATGAATGAAAGCTTAAATTTTGTTACAGGAAGAAAAATATATTTAAGTTGGCTCAAGGCGAGTATATTGCTCCTGAGAAGATTGAAAATGTATATGCCAAATGCAAGTTTGTGGCGCAATACTTTGTATACAGTAAGGAAATAAATCAACACACAAATTTGGTGTGTGATCTTTGTATCCTCTCTCTTAATTTACTCCTTGCTAGTTTGCTGATGCTTCTTTTTTCATTTTTAGGCGATAGCCTAAATGCTTCTTTGGTAGCTGTTGTCTCAGTGGATCATGATGTCTTGAAAGCATGGGCCGCTTCAGAAGGCATAATGGTAGTATAAACTTTTAAAACTGTTTTTATATCTAATTGTACTTATTTTTTTTATTTTACCTTTTGTCAATCTATTTTTACTTATATTTTTGTCTAAATTTATTCACATGCAAACTTACATCATTTTGTGATATAGTAAAATTTTTTGTTACATTCAGATTTAATAATCAGATTCAGATGTATCAAATGGTTTTGGTTTAACATCTCTAGTGTAACTTGAACTATTCATTAGAATATTTTTTTAATTATATTATTTTATTTGTAGATCTTTAATGATTCATCTCCCATGAAAGTTGCAGACATTGAAGACATTAGAAGAAACTGAGCTTCTTTTTTTTAAGTGTTAGTAGAAACTTGGCTACAATTCAATAGTTTATGTATATTAATGTAATATTTGGATTTAATGTATAGTTTGATGTATAAATGATGTATTAAATATTAGACTATTTAATATTTGAAATGAATTCTATTTTGTTAATTTCATTAAATTTGTTTATTTGAATTTATATTGATTATAAATTGATTGAATGAAATCATAATACAGGAATATTATTATAATTTTATTGGATGTCAAATGTAATAATCAATTTTTTTTAAAATAAAAAACATATATTATAACGTACTAAGCAATGTACGTTATGATAGTTGATCACATATTATAACGTACAACAATATATACGTAATAATATATCACATATTATAACGTACAAAAACTTCTACGTCACAAAACCTTCCATCCTATTATAATAGACAAATGAAAATTTGTTATAATAAACTGCGCATATTATAACGTACTTCAGAAACTACGTTATAATATGTTGAACATATTATAACGTAAATTTCTGCTACGTTATAAAATGCGTAGACTTACTATATCGCCCAGAACTATGTCCCTAGTAACTACGTTATAAAAGATCATTTTTGTACGTTATAAAATGTCATTTTTCCACTAGTGTTAGAGAGTGACATTAACATTGATGAAAAGAATGATGAATTCCTAAAATATATGAGAGTGGATAAGTTGAAATTGATTACCCCAACAACATACTCATCCATATAATTCGTTCAGTGTTTGTGTTCTTCTTTCTCATTGATCATCGCATGCATACATGTTTACTTTTTGTCTTTTGCATTTGAAACTGATAACAATTTGTTCTCAAGTCTTAAATAATCAAGAAATCATATAACTAGGCCGTGAGTCCTTTGGGAGAACGATACTTGGTCTTACCGAGTTTATTACTTGATACAATTCGGTCACACTTGTCGAGGGTTAAACAAGTTTTGGCACCATTTTTCGGTGTTCATAAATTTGTCATCAATGATCCGTGCAGAGAAAGCTACTCAAAGTTGATTTAAAACGTCCTGGATACATATCAAAATGTGTATGAACTAAATGACATTGCAAGAGAAGTTGGTCTTGTGTTCCATGTGGAAAAAGTGGAGAATGTGCACACGTGAAGAATGCTACACGGCTGGACCTATGTCACATGGAAAATGTTGAAAACATGCTCCAAAAAGAAGAAGCTCCACGACTTGGCTGCAACATGCACTTCTACTTGCTTCCTTTTCTCTCATTTGCTTGGTAAGCTTCCTAGTATCCTTCCAACTTTTATTAACCTACAAAACAATGGAATTAGTTAAAGAAGAACATGCTAAGACTTAGAAAGAAAAGATTAAGTCCTTATTCAACTTCTCTTTCTTGGTCTTAGATTGAAGTTGATACTTCTTTGGATGGAAAGTCCCTAAAGGGGTTGCCATCACCTAATGTCTCCCCCATGCCTTGCTTGAAAGAAGAAATTTCCTATTTTCCCATGTTGATTTTCGACTGTGGGAAGTATTTGTTCAAAAATTTTGCCACCACGGCTTCCCATTCAGTAAAGTTATCCTTCGGGAAAGAATTCAACCATAACTTAGCATTGCCTTCCAATGAGAAAGGAAACAAACCAAGCTTTATAGCATCATCCGACACTTCATTGATCTTCACAGTGTTGCAAATCTCGTTGAATGTGGTCAGATGCTCATATGGACTTTCATGAGAAAGTCCATTAAATTGGTTGCTCTTCACCAATTGTATCAATGCAGGCTTTACCTCCATGTTTGCAGCATTGACCCTCGGCCTTACAATGCTATTAAAATGATGAGGGCCAACAACTGTTGTGTAATCTGCCAGAGTATGTCTGCCATTATTTTCTCCAACCATTTCTTCAGTGCTCTAGTCAGATCCTTGCGGTGAAGGTTGTAAAAGTGTCTCTAGAGAAGGGAACAATTCTCTAGATGTTCGGATTCTCCTCCTCCTTCTACTCTCGTCCAATCCTTCAAGAAGAGGTTCCTAGAACAAATTGTATCCTGCATACACAAGAAAAAAAAAACCCTAGAAAACACTGATTAGCAAAAAAAAAAATATAAAGCCCAAGCTAACAAATAATCACACAAATAGAATAGTTAAACCATGAAGCCCCGGCAACGATGCCAAAAACTTGTTAAGACTCCAGCAACGACGCCAAAAACTTGTTAAGACTCCGACAAGTGTACCGAATCGTATCAAGTAATAAACATGGTAAGACTAAGTATCATTTCCCTAGAGATTCACGGCCTAAACAATTATGTGATTTCTTGATTAAATAAGACTTGAAAACAAACTCTTTTGGTTTAGAATGCAAATACTGAAAAGTAAATATGCATGCAATTTGATCAATTGGACAAAAGTGCAAAGATGAACGGATTTGATCTTATGGGATGAATATGTTGTTGGGGTTAGATTTCACCTAGTTTACTCTCACGTATATATGAATTCTACTTCTTCATTATTGTCAATGTCACTATCTAAAATACTTAAAACCCGATTCCTCGGCGAAGAAAGCCTATCCTTAATTATTAGTTCATACGATTCCTAGTATTCCTAATAATTAATTCTGAAGATCAAGAGCTTAAGACAACCAGAACTCATACCCCCATTCTTGAGCAATACTTCTTCTGGGAATAATTCTCCAGAACCTGAATTGTAAGATACCTTCCGGTACTCATGCAAATCATACATCATGCTAATGAGTGAGTTAAATAAAGCAAGCAATAAGGGAAGAAGAATTACTCTAACAATTAATAAAAGAAACATATAAAATCAACAATCATTTCAATATATGAGATTTTACAAAGCTTTACATGATTCCCAAACAACACATAGAGTTTAGTTCACCATTGACATGGCGAAACTAGATGAATAATGGAAAACAGAATGAAAAATAAAACCCTAGAAATTGAAGATAGGAGCTTCCGCATCCAAATCCGCCTCCGAGGGATCAAAAAGTGTGTTTTTGTGTCTATTCCGTCCAAAGATACCATCCCTAGGACGTCCAAGTCCTTAAATAGAACAGAAGATAAATCCAAGCTCACGAAACTAGCGCTCAGCACCCCACTTAGGGCGCCCAAGCGGCATACGAGTCAAAACTGGCGCTCAGGGTCAGCACAGAAGGCAAGCAGGTGTGGTGTGACTCGAGGAACAAAATCAGTTGCAACATTTCTATTTTTCATAAATTTGGTAAATTTCTTTACCATCATGTTCATAACCTCTTTTTCTGAGATATCTACATCTGACTTTGCATCATATTCAACCTTTCTAGAGGTTTTCTTACTGGTAGCTTTAAGTGCAATGGATTGTTTTTGTTCAATCTCCTCTTCTTCTTTCAATCTACCATGCTTGAGCTCGTGTTCCCTAAGCTTACCAAACAATGTAGCCATATTCATGTTAGTCAAATTTTTAGATTCAGATATGGTTGTTACCTTTAGCTGCCAACTCTTGTTTAGACTCTTTAAGATCTTGATGTTGATTTCCTCCTTCTCAAACGCTTTGCCAAGAGCCATCAAGTGATTGACAATATGAGTAAACCTCTTTTGCACGTCATATATGGTCTCTATAGCCTTCATCCTGAACATCTCATATTCTTGTACCAGGGAATTCTTCCTTGCTCTCTTTACCTCATTTGTGCCTTCATGTGTTACTTCAAGTACTTCCCACATCTCTTTGGCACTTTTGCATTGAGAATCCCTGAAAAACACATCCATAGTAGGAGTAGAGGCAATAACATTCCCAGCTTTAACATCATACTGTGCTATTCTATTTTCCTCTTAAGTCCACTCAAAAAAGTCAACCAGAGTGCAGAAAAATCAACCAGAATGCAGAAAAGTCAACCAGTCAACAAGAGTATAGAAATGTCAACCATAGTGCAGAGAAAGTTCCGCTGAGCGCCAAATTCCGCTGAGCGCCAGTGCCGCACTTACCATTGAGCGCCAAAATTGTCGTTGAGCGCCGATGACGTGGGCTTGGACGTGTTTTCTATTATGTTTTATGTGCTTGGACCTGTTTTCTGGTGTTTTTATGTTCTATTTAAGGACTTGCACGTCCTAGGGTTAGTATCTTTTGATGGCTTGAGCACAGAAACACATTTTTAACCCCTTGGGTGCAGATTTGGGGATGCGGGAGTCTCCTCTTCTCTTTGTAGGGTTTTTCTATCTCTTTCATTCTTTCATTCCATTGTTCATCTAGTTTCTCCATGGCAATGGAGAGCTAAACCTTATTTGTTGTTGGGAAAGATGTAACCTCTTAAACTCTCATGTATTGAATTGATTCTTGATTATATATGCTTTACTTCATTAATTGTTAGGGTTTTCCCTCTTTACTCTATGCATGCTTTGTTTAACTTATTCAATTGCATGATCATTGATTTTGTCGATATGGACACATACGGGGAAATCTAGAACTGTGGAAATTCTCCCGAAAGCAATATTACCTAGACATAGGAATAGGAGGATCGGTTGCCTTTAAGCTTATGTGCGAATGTAATGCATGATTAATTGCTAGGGAGACAACACATTGTGAACTAGTGATTAAGATTAGACTTTCTTCACCGAGACATCGGGTTTAACGTAAATTAGAAAGTGGCATTAACATTAATGAAGAAAGATGAATTCATATATTCATGAGAGTAAATTAGGTGGAATCTAAACCCAACAACAATATCATCAACTTCATCCATTCATTCTTGTGTTTAGCCTCAATTGAACAAATTGCATTCATGTTTATTTTATTGCATTTGCATCCAAAAACCCCAAACTTTGTTCTTTAGAGTCTTAATTAGTTGAGTAATCACATAACTATTTAGTGTCGTAAGTCTCTTGGAAACGATACTTGGTCTTACCATTTATTATTACCTTATACGATTTGGTACACTTGCTGAGGTCTTAACAAGTTTTTGAGTTCGTTTTCGGGGATTAAAAATTTGTTTATCAAGTTTTTGGCACCGTTGTCAGGGACTCGTGGTATAACTATTCTATTTGTGTGATTCTTAACCGATTAGACTTTTTGTCTCTTTATTTTATATCTTTTTCTCTTTTTCTCCTTTTATTTTTATTTTTTTATCTTTTTATCTTTTTATCTTTTTTATCTTTTTATCTTTTTATTTTTTTTATCTTTTTATCTTTTTATTTTTTTTATCTTTTTATTTTTTTTTATCTTTTTATTTTTTTTATCTTTCTATCTTTTTATTTTTTTTTATCTTTTTATCCTTCCATCCTTTTATCTTTTCATCTTTTCATCTTTTCATCTTTTTATCTTTCTCTCTTTTCATCTTTTCATCTTTTTATCTTTCTATCTTTTCATATTTTTATTTTTTTTTCTTTTCATCTTTTTATTTTTTATCTTTTCATCTTTTTATCTTTGTATCTTTTTACCTTTTTATTTATTTATTTTTTATCTTTCTATCTTTCTATCTTTCTATCTTTTTATCTTTCCATCTCTTCATTTTTTTTTTCGTTTTAATTTTTTTATCTTTCTATCTTTCTATCTTTTTATCTTTTTATATTTCTATCTCTTCATTTTTTTTCTTTTTAATCTTTTATCTGTTTGTGCTAATTGGGTGCTCTAGTGCAATGTTCTTTAGTGTTTGTAGGATAAAATTTGAAAATCTGTACTAGGAGCATAAGATCATCAAGAGAAGAAGCACAACATCTACTGATGGATGCTAGGTGATAGAGTATCTATTGAAGGATACTATGCTATCAGACACTTACTGATGAGTGTTGATGAAAAGGATTTGCATCTATTGATGGATGCTAGGTGATTGAGTGATACAAGAAGGCCTAGCACCATTGGGCCTATCACAAGAAGATGGACATTAATAAGGTTGGAAGGTGCCTAGGAAAGTTGCCAAGCAAAGAGGCCAAGAAGAAAGTATTGTGCAACCAACCGTGTAGCACCTTTGAAAGAGTAAATTCAACATTTTCCATGTCCATTATGCAGCCACCAAGATTGTCCATGTGAAACATGCAACCAGCCACATTTTACATGTTTCTCACGTGGAACACAAGCCAAACCATCAAGCTTCTCCACATGAGCACATTTTCCATGTGCAACACACGGCCAACAACATTCTGCACATTTTCATTTAGCTTATGCACATTGTAAATATGCAGAATACATTCCACATTCTCAAGCTTCTCTTCCTATAAAAGAGAGCTTAATTCATTGTAAAAGTTAACTTGAATTGATATAGTGAAATGCTGTTGGATTGTTTCCAGCCACTACTTCTTCAAGTTCTTTGCATTGTGCCACTTTAGCACACTTATCCTCTAGCTTCCTTCCCTCTTGGAAGGCCGTCTGAGCTAGAACCTCTGCCTACACACTCCAAAACCGCACCAGACAATTCATCAAACACCTTTCGTGCGCCTCCAACTACATCTGCGTTTTTTCCAATTCCGCTGCCACCTCTGGTCTGAGAAGCTGCTCATTCTTGAAGAGTGAAGCTGCTTTCATCATTTGGTATCAAGAGCCAGCACGTCCACGCTTGTCTTCAAGAGATAAGCCTCTCTTTTGTTCAATTTTCGTTTCTGTCATGTGCTGTCAAACTCTGTCACTGTTTTAGAAATTTTTTTTATTCTGTTTTGGTTTAATTCGTGTCTGTGAGTGCTGTAATCATGCATTTGCTTTTCCTTAGTGTTTGTTGATCATTTTAAACGGTGAAAATTGTTTGTATGAGTTCCTTCCAGCGTTCAAATTCATTCTCCAGTTTTGTCCAAGTCTTGTGCAATGTGCTGCAGTGTTCTTGCTGTCATGAAGTATTGATTCTGTTCCAGCACTATTTTTTTTGTTTTAATTTGTGTTTAGATGCATGATTAGCACTATATCAATCCTACAAGGCAATGAGACAATGTCTAGCCTGGATGACATGAGCTAAAGCATCCAAAAATCAAAACAAAACCTGATACTGTTTCACAAAAATCTGCATCAAAAGTCAATTCTGGTTTGATCTTGAGCAATCTGTTTCAGTCCAGAATTTTTGTTTCTAAAGCATGAGACAAGTTTCTTTGTTGTTATTAAGCATGTCTAAAGTTGTAGCAACTCATATTAAGTACTGAATTACAAAATGCATTGCCTAGTTGCTTACAATCCAATAACATGTGTTGTCCAGAATTTCCAGTCCAAAGTTATCACCGTGCTTGTCTTCCTCGATTGGTATTAGGTGTTTTCATATCTCTAGCTGATATTCTACAGTTAGATCTAGATAGTAGGACTGTCCTAGAGTCTTTGCACCTGCTGTTTTCATTTTATTCCATTCAGTTCTAAATTCTGGTGCTAAATTTTTGCTTCAAAATGCTGCATAATTTGCAACTCAACCTGTGATTTGGAGCATTTGGCTGTTTCAGTGCAGTTTCAACATTGGTGCAGGTGTATTTTTTAACATTTGAAACTTGTGTAAACTGTTTCCTTGGTCCATTTTCATTAAATCTGCAAAAGCATAGTTTGACTTCCCATTTTTTGCTTCCAAATTGAAACTCAACCAGTCATACTCTGATTCAGTGGATATTGGCACAGTTTGGTTGTTTCTATACATGTATTTGGTGCATCAAAGTTCATCTTTACTGTTCATTTGGTCATTTTCCAGCCAATGTGCCAAATCACCATTTAAACCATCATTTTTTTCTTAAAATTGGAAGTGGAACATTCATTTTCGGATGCAGAATGTTTCTGTGCTGTTTCAGAATTTAAACATGTTCACAATGATGATATACACTTGTTTGATGTCTCACTTAAGCCTTTGCACCACTGCCAAACAATTTTGACCCTAAAACCACCATTTTCACACCACTTTCTGGTGCAGTAAGCATTTTTGTTGCTGTTTGACATTTGAAATACTTTTAATTTTCATTATTGGATTGGCAAAAGCTGGGTTTAAGTTTCCAAATACATTTATATGCTTATGCAAGTGTATAGCAATCATAAAAAGCAATCTAAACCCTGCAATCCAGATGTGAAAGGTCAAAAACTAGAAAATACAAAATCTACTGTTCTTTGTGGCATTTTGTCAAACAGTTTTGAATTTTATCAAACAGTTTCGAAGCACACAGGTTCATTACTATTTTGAGTCTTTTCTTGCTTGTTTAATCTGTTCTAGTGCCTCTCCTAGGTTCCTTTAGTGTCCCTCCTGTGATTCTAAGCTTAAATTCACTTGAATTCAACTTGTTTGCCTTCTAATTTGTGCCCAAAATCTGTTCTGCGAAAATACATTTCTGGTGCAGCAGTTGGTTTTTGTTGACTGTTTGGTGTTTGTTTTGGGTGCTGTGACGAATTGGTGCAGCTGGTTTTACCTCAGATTCCTTGCTCCAAGGGGGTAGCATCTTAGGAAGTGGATGAGGTGTTAAAAAGGCCACAAGCTTGGACTTCA
The DNA here is from genome assembly GCA_034642375.1 of Vigna nakashimae. NCBI lineage: Eukaryota > Viridiplantae > Streptophyta > Magnoliopsida > Fabales > Fabaceae > Vigna > Vigna nakashimae. The sequence continues at coordinate 30,360,305 of CM067765.1, forward strand.
AGTGCACTTCTTTCTTGCTGTTCCAGCACCAATTTCAGCAGCAGTTTCAGCAACCATACCACCTTTTTGCTCATGATTTTGGACCAGCACTTTGTGAAACAGCAGCCACACTTGGCTTTGCTACTTTTGTAAACATTTTATTTGTAATTTTGGCTTGGTATCACGGAACCTTTGTAGTGTCATTCAATTTTATTTCTCATTTGCAACTTAAAGTGACTTGGAAAAATGCTTTTCAAGCAATTCCAAGAGCACCATTGAACATTGTAATAGTTTAGTTTCCACTTCTTAGTGTGAAAGTGTGTCAAGTGGCTCCAAGTGTCATTTGCACTTTCACTTAGGGTCGTGTCTCATTCATTTTCATTTGCTTTACTTTACTTTGCTTATTGATTTTTATGTTTTAAGTCTCCGTGGTACTTAGGAGCGCGTTTCATATAGGTAAACCTTCATTTGGTTTCTAGGTGCATTTCATCTTGCATTTAAAACGCTTTTGAAAGATTTTTACCTAGAAACTAAGGTAAGAAACAACCAAAGACACTCTGGCTAGGAAGGACAAGGTTCTTAAGCTTGTCCATTGAGACTCACCTCTCCTTCCTGGGAGCTATTTGGTTAATTTTACCTCTAGAACCTTTCTAGAAATCCTTCACAAAAATTTAAAGAGTTTTGATGTCTTGTTATGATTCCTATAGGTCTTCTAGGAATTTTAATTTTGATAAGCAACTTAGTTACAAAGGCATCAAAAGAGAACATGATAAAGCTAGAAGGAAGTCTTGTTCATCTTATGAATTTGATAGGATTGAAGATGATTTGTATAAACAAGCTAGTGAAAGTATTCCATTCTTTGGTGATGATATTGGTGCATTAACATACCTAGCTTGGGAAAAGGAAATTGATGGCATGCATTCATTCATGGTGAGAAAAAGTAAATTTGAATCCCTCTATTCTAGAGATAGTGAATCTTATATTCTTAGTCTTTACACTTCTAGTTTTAAAAAGCATGCAAGAGAGTGGTGGGATGATAGGCAATATCATGTTAAGATAGGTAGAAAATATCTCATTTATGATTGGAATGAATTGAAAGCTTGTATGAGAAGAAAGTTTGTGCCTCGAGAAATTGAAAGAAACTTAGAACTTATGAGAGAGCTTATTAGAAAAGGTGAGTCATTCATTCAAAATTTAAGTGGATTCTCCCATAGGGAAAGTGAGTTTCTAGAAAAACTTAGGAAGCTATGGGAAGAGACAAGCAAATATAGAATTGAGAGATTAAAAAGAGAAAAACAAAAGCAAGAAATAAGAGAGAAAAGAGAAAAAGAGAGAAGAGAAAAGGAAAGAAAAGAAGAGGAAGAACAAAATAGAAGAGAAGAGGAAAAAAGAGAGAGAAGAGAAGAAGAGAAAAGAAGAGAGCAAGAGAAAAGAGAAGAAGAAAACAAGAGAAGAAAAGAGGAAGAAAGAGAAAGAAGAGAAGAAGAGGAAAGAAGAGAGAAAGAGAGAAAAGAAGCACAAAGAAGAGAAAAGGAAGAAGTTGAAAGAATAATGGAAGAAAAGAAAAGGCAAATAAAGGCAACATCTCCTCCTACCCTAGAAGCTAGATTCTTAAGGGGAGATTTTCTATTCTCTCACTTTTCTCCATTTATATTTGAATTTTCAAAATTTCACTTTTCTTTCAAAGAATTGGCCACTCCATCTTTAAAAATGTTATCACTTTCAACACATGCAAAGTTCCAACTTGGGTTATGGTTACCTTTATGGTTACCAATAACTCAAGATACAAATAAAATTTCAAATGAAGAAAGGTTTCTTTGTTATATTAAAATTAAAAATTTCAAAATTTGGAAACCTTCTTCTACACATATTCTTTTATATATCTTATTGGGTCAAAGAAAACTAATTAAAGATATGTTTGATGCTTATTGCAGATGGATATTTGACCCAGGAGGAACCCTTATGAAGCTAACAAAAATAAGTCTTCAAAAGCACCATCAGATTTGAGGACAAATCCTTTCCAAGGGGGAGGGGATGATACAAGAAGGCCTAGCACCATTGGGCCTATCACAAGAAGATGGACATTAATAAGGTTGGAAGGTGCCTAGGAAAGTTGCCAAGCAAAGAGGCCAAGAAGAAAGTATTGTGCAACCAACCGTGTAGCACCTTTGAAAGAGTAAATTCAACATTTTCCATGTCCATTATGCAGCCACCAAGATTGTCCATGTGAAACATGCAACCAACCACATTTTACATGTTTCTCACGTGGAACACAAGCCAAACCATCAAGCTTCTTCACATGAGAACATTTTCCATGTGCAACACACGGCCAACAACATTCTGCACATTTTCATTTAGCTTATGCACATTGTAAATATGCAGAATACATTCCACATTCTCAAGCTTCTCTTCCTATAAAAGATAGCTTAATTCATTGTAAAAGTTAACTTGAATTGATATAGTGAAATGCTGTTGGATTGTTTCCAGCCACTACTTCTTCAAGTTCTTTGCATTGTGCCACTTTAGCACACTTATCCTCTAGCTTCCTTCCCTCTTGGAAGGTCGTCTAAGCTAGAACCTCTGCCTACACACTCCAAAACCGCACTAGACAATTCATCAAACACCTTTCGTGCGCCTCCAACTACATCTGCGTTTTTTCCAATTCCGCTGCCACCTCTGGTCTGAGAAGCTGCTCATTCTTGAAGAGTGATGCATTTTCCAGCACCTAAAACTCTGCCCAAAAGTTACTCCAAATGAGCTTCCCTTCTCCATCTAGCTTCCTTCCAGTGGAAGGCCTCCTGAGCTAGTTATCCACTTTCCAAAAAGCTCCTCTACCATCACCTATGCCACTGCACTTTCATTCTTCATCTCTGCTGCCATCTCTGAATTCAACGTCTGCACTGCATTTCCATTCTTCCTCTCTGCTGCCATCTCTGGATTCAACCTCCCGCTGCATTCAATCCTTCCTTCTAGTTGGAGCAACTTCATCAAGTGGTATTCAGAGCTTTGGTTCTGCATCACGCTCCAGCTAAGTCAATTGTTCCTTCATTCTGTCATCACCATTTCTGTCGTGTTCTTCATTCTGTGCATACTATTTCATTGCAATTTTAATTCCAATAGATTCCAGTGTTTGATTCATTTGTTCCAGCTTTTAATTGCTTTATTGTTCATCATTTTAATCGGTTCACTTCTTTGCTTTGAGTCTTTTAATTTGGAAATCTAATTCTGTCATGTCCAGTAATGTGTTTTGGTTTATTTTGTGAAATTTCTGAGTTGAAACTGGTTTGGGGATAAATCTGATGTGTTTGATTGGATTTTCAATAGAAGCACATCAGATGAGCAATGATTAAAGAGCTCAATGTATCTTGAAATCCATCACAGTACGGTGCCAATTGATGGACAAATTTGTAAGCACCAAAATATGATGTCACAAACTTGTTTCACAATCGGCAAGTATGACCGAATCGTTCAAGTAATAAACTTGGTAAGACCAAGTATCATTCTTCCCAAAGGACTCACGGCCTAGTTTAGTTATGTGATTTGTTGATTAGTTAGGACTTACAAACGAAATATTTAGAGTTCAATATGCAAAGACAAAAATAAACATGTATGCATGAAATTTGATCAATGGCAAAGATAAAAGATAAACACTTTCAATTAATATGTTGTTGGGGGTCAATTTCATCTCATCCACTCTCATATATTTTAGGAATTCAACATTCAAATCATCATTGTTAATGCCACTCTCTAAAGTACCATTCTAGATGGCTTCTCCCTAATCACGAGTTCATACAATTCCTAGCATTCCTAATGATTAGTTCATGAGCGCAGGAGCTTAAAGGCAACCAATATAATATTGTCAGTATAATATTGGGAGAAATTCCCTGGATCTAGACTTCCCCGTACGTGTCCGTATCGACAAAACCAATAATCATGCATGGAATGAGTTAAACTATGCAAGCATTGAGCAAAGAGGAAAAACCCTAACTAATAATGAAAGAAAGCATAAGTCTTAATTAAAAGATGTAAGCAACAGATTCCATATATGAGAGCTTCAAGAGATTACATTGATTCCCCAACAAACATACAAGGTTTAGTTCACCATATTCATGGTGAACCTAGATGAATATTAATGAAAGAATGAAAGAATAAACCCAATAAAGGTGAAGAGGTAGCCTGAGCATCCAAGATCCTCCTTCAAAGGGGTGGAAGAGAGAGTGTTTGCCTCGTTTCTGCCAAAGATACCTAATTCTAGGACGTGCAAGCCCTTATATACTAATCTAGAGTTACAAAAGATTACAAAAGCCCAAGCCCAAAAAGTGCCGCTCAGCGGTATTTACCGCTCAGCGGTGATTGCGCGTCACTTTTCTTCCCCTCAGCGGCCAGTTTGCCCCTCAGCGTGACTCCCGCAACCTCCTGAGTGCCGCTCAGCGGTAAATTGCCGCTGAGCGGTGCCTTCGTCTTCTCTTTTTGCACTCTTTCTTGTCTTTTCTAATGTCATCTCTCTCCTTCTTCACTCTTTTCACTAAATTCACCTTAAAACCTGCACAAAAACACTTAAATCAAGCGTAAACCTCTCCAGCTCTCATATTTATGAAAATATAGATAAAAGCATGATTTCAAGCTAGTTTTTAAGTCTAAAGGTTGCTTTTAGTATCACTTTTAAGTATGAAAATAACAGTTTTTCAACTGTTATCAATGCATATTCAAATCTGGTTTTTCATTTTTCTGAAACTACACTATATAGAAACATCATTCCTGGCTGTGTTGATGTATTGCAATTATAATGAGTGCATACCATTTGAACAGTGAATTGTCTAAGACAATAAATCTGGGTGCATCATTTTGTATAATCTAGAAATCAATTGATACAGCAGTTGGACCGATCTGCATTGTTTCTCTTGAATGAGTTTTCTTTTGTTCTGTTTTTTTTTTCATGATTTTGAATCTGTCCAGATTAGAATTCATATTTGGACATCTTTTCAGTCATTCCTAGAGTCTTGTTCAAGTTTCATTTGTTGTCCTGAAGTCATAAAAATTGTTTACAATTTGGTTTGAATCCTCTGCTGAAGTTTGGTTAGTTAATTGGTCAAATTTGGTGTTAAAAGGCAACTGAACCAGTAAAATTTTGATTTACAAGCATTTAGCCTCTGCTGGCAGTTTGCACAAGTCATATTTGGTAAAACAAATTTGCTCAAATCATAAAATTAAGAGTCCAAATTCGTTTGTGCAAAATGACCATTCAAACTACCAAATTTTAAGCATCTTTTTCTGGTATAGTTGCAGAATTTTTTAATTTGAAAGCTTGTTGTGATTACTGCATCAAAGTTAGTTAAGAATTGGTAGCAAAAGCTTGGTTCAATTGAATTAAAAGAAGTGCACAATTCAAATCTTACCATAAACTGCACTGTAAAAAGCTGTGTGAACCAGTGCCAAGCAAAATTTAAAACTCTGATGCACATTTTTTTCAGCCTTCTGCTAGGCATTTTGTCAAACACTTTGCCTAGTTTAAATTTGGTTTCGAATTGATCATAGCTGCAACTTATCTTTGTTTCTTGCTTTTCAAATCCACTTTAGATCCTTTCCTAAGTTCATTTTGAGTGCCACCATTCATTGGAAACCGATTAATTGATTGATTTAAGTTGTTTGAAAATCCTGCACATAAGCTGTTTGAGAAAACTACAGTTGTGCATTCTGGTTTAACAGTTTCTGGCAGTAGCAGTGTTGATTTTCTGGCTTAATAATTGATTATTGGTGGTCTGTATGAGCTCTTTGTTGGGTGCAGAATTATCTCAGGTGGTCCTATAACACTGGTAGCATCTTAGGCAGTGGATTGGAGCAAGGAAAGATCAACTTTGGAGTTGATTTTTGGTGCAGCAGGACCACGTTTTTTCACTGGTGATGAGTCAATATTTTCTCGATTTCACTTAGCTTATTGTGTTAGATTTAATCGGAGAATTGTGCTTAAATGTCCGATATTTTTCCGTTTTTGCTAATTGTGCTTAATTTGACCAGAAATTCTAATTTTAATTAATTTGAATTATTTGAGTTAATTATTTGCATTAGTAATTGCAGGAAAATTTTGGAAATATAATTTGGGACATTTGAAAGTTAAAACAGAAATGACAGTTGGACCTGGAGGTTTTTTTTTTAGGTGCAAACACAAGACTTTATATTTTGGAGAATGCACTTGATATTCATGGCTGGATTATTTTTTTTTTTGGGTTATTAAGAAAAGGCACATTCAATTGAATAAGTGGCACACATCCACATCCTTAAGTAGCTGCCACGTTCTTGAAAGAAGAGAGGGCCCATGAGAATAATTTCTGACAGCACACTCCATGGAGAAGTCCAGCTGCCACACTAAGCCACGGACATCAAAAGGACTTTGGCAATTAAGAATTGAATTTTCCAGCAGCCACTACTGACCAGCTTTCTCTTTGGGTCCAGCAACGGGGATGCAAGCTCCACGGCCCATGGCAATTAGCACAACTTGGAGAGGGGTGCATGTCCAGCTAGCATTGAAGTGATGTGACGGTGAGAAAAAGAGTGGTCCAGAAGGAGGCTTCACTTGGATTCACGGGTCAGCACGTTCAATGAAGAAAGGAGTGCACAGTGTTGGAGAAAATGGGGTAACACATAGCAAGAAGTGAAGCCCACGGCTGCACGTCACGCTCCTCAGCCTTCTACCACGTTCCAGCATCTTCAGCACGTTGAGATGTGGTGATCCAGAAACGAACCACGCTGGCAGCAGGCTGAATTAAGCACACGGCCCACCACACGCACACTTCACACCTTTGGTCCATCACACCCAGCAGCATCCGGAAGGGACAGTTCCAGCAGAAGAAATGGGTGCACACGGGATCCCAACAGAGGGTAGCGTCCAGGAAACACGGAGCTTGGAAAAGAAGAGCAGATTGGTTGGGTTTTATATGCATGCACATGGCTGGAAGAAAAAGCACACGGCCCATGAGCACATTGGAGGTGCAGCGGGCCACGCTTGCATTAAATTGGTGTGCACGTTGAGGAGGTGCTTGGACAAAAAGCAAGGGCTCCAGGCGCGAGGGGGTGGGTGTCTCGGCTTTGGGGACACACGTCCAGCCGCCACGGAAGGAGAGAAATTATCTTGGCTTGAAAAACTGCAGCACATGGAGGGTTACGGCTGAGGAGTTCATGGTGATGGAATCAAGGAAAAGTAAGCACACAAGGAAAAGTAAGCACACAAGCGTCACGGACTGGCTGAAGGAAGTGGTGATGTGGTGATTTTCATTCCAGCAGCACAAACTTTATTTTGCTTTTAATCATGGTTTTTGTTTCCAGTAGAGAAAGCGGTGTGCAAACGGGAAGCAACTCTCGGTTTTCATTGTTTTTATAGAATAGGATGTTGTTTTAATGAAAAAAAAAAGGCTGAAGCTAGGAGCTGGTGCACTCGGTGGACCATGCTCATTTCGGCTGTTGATGAAAATTTATTTCTTTTAGAATGTGCACATGGTTTCGTCCGGAAGAGATAAAGTCCAATAGGTTTTATTTTCATTATTTTCACACTTGAACTAAAGTTATTTTTATATTATATGTGATGGATTTGCCTTTTAGCTTTTTCACTTTTAAACTCATTTGCATTTTAATTTGGTAATTGGAAATTTTGACTTTAATGTTGTTTTTTTTTTTTAATGTTGTCTATTATGTTCGGTTTATTGTTTCCATTCACTATGTTGTCTATTCGGTCTTGTTCATTTATTTCAGTGTTTTCAATTATGTTCGGTTGAATTTAATTTTCAGTTTTAATTTAGTTTAATTACAATCACAAAAACACTTTCAAAACCCCCCCTACGTGTTTGACCGAAGACTCGAACCACATTTGGTCCTTGAGAGACGACCTAGGAGTCACTTCCTAGCACTGTACTGCATTAATTTTGCAATCAACTTTTGTGTGAGGTGCGACCCTCTCATCAAAATGGCGTCGTTGCCGGGGACCAACGGTTCAGTCTTAGGTCTTTTGTTGTGTTAGTGTCTTTTGTTGTGTTAGTGTTGTGTTGTGTGATGTGTTTTAGGATGTTTAGTTAGTCTTGTTTGGGTTTACTTCTTTTATCGATTTTTGTGTTTTTAGATTTTTATTATTTTTTTGTATTTTGTGCATTTAATTGTTGTTTCGGAAGTTTCAAATTATGTAAATAATGGTTTTCCCCCATGTTATGTTTCTATATGTTTGGTTTAATCTTTGTTTGAAGTGGAAGTCCAGGTCTGAGATAGGTTTTGCACTACAATAGAGGAGATGATAGATTCTCAAGACTGGATATATGATCTGATCAAGAGTCTTCCCAAATTCCATGGGTTGGCACATGAAGATCCATACAGGCACCTCAAGGAGTTTTGTTTGGTGTGTTTGTCGATGAGGCCTCCTGGTGTTTCAAAGGAGACAGTGTTGATGAAAGTGTTTCCAATGTCCCTTCAAGGTGCAGCAAGAGACTGGTTCCTATACCAGTATCCTTTTGATAGTTGGCAGGAAACACAACAGAGATTCCTCAACAAGTTCTTTCCAGCAACAAAGGTAATCACAATTAGGAGGGAGATCACTACCATTGAGCAATTTCAAGAAGAAAGCCTGGCAGATTATTGGGAGAGGTTTAACAGGCTCTGCACAGCCTGTCCAAACCACCAAATTTCAGAGCATTTGCTCTTGATTTACTTTTATGAAGGGCTCCTGAACAATGAAAGGATATTAGTGGATGTAGCTGCTGGTGGATCTTTGATGGACAAAACTCCAACAGAGGCAAAGAAGTTGCTCTGCAAGTTGGTGGGTCAAAATCCAAGTGAGGTAGTAAAGGAAAAACCTGAGCAGGTTTACTGTAAACTTGAAATCCCTCCTCATGTATCTGAGGTTCAAGTAAATTTTAATGCTTTTGAATTGGTAAAACTTGAACCATTTAAGCCTGTTCTGGATTCTGATAGTGATACACATGTGCACACTCATGTTGTGGATTCATTATTCCCTGTAGAGCACATTGACATACCTGATGTTCACTATCCTTGCACTGACCTTGATTTAAATGATAGCCTTGAGGATGCAGCTGGTGACTTGGAGATTGGTAAGAAAATTTTCAATGAGCAAAAATAGGTTTATTCTGAACTTGAGATTCCAAACACTTTACCTGATTTGCTTATGCATTCAAATGCCTGTGATTTGATGCACGCTGATTCTATAGGATTCATGACTGATACTGATACAGATTTGATTGACCATTCTAAAATTTGTGATTCAGTATCAGCCATTGAACCCATTGGTCTAAGGGTTGTTTTGAATGGACATGATTGCCGTGATGAAACTTTGAATGTAATAGCCTTGAACTGATCTTTGATTTTGTTGATGATGCATATATCAATATTGATTTTGAGGTGGAAACTGTGCAATCTGATAACTCTATAGAGTTAGGACTGAACTTTGATCTGACACAGTTCTCTGAGAACTTTGAATGTGATTGTGAATCTGGTTCTTGCCCGATCTGTATTGAAATTGATTATGTGTTACAGACAGATTCTAAGCGTATAACAGATGCTATTAATTGTGAGTTTGATGACCATGCTGTAGAATTAAATGAGAATACAGGTGCTGACATTAAGGAAATCGTGATTAATGAAGGAGAGTGTACTGCTACTTCTTTGATTGAGCCAGGGATCTCCATTCCGATGTCACACACTGAACAACTGCCAGTGGAAGGAAAGCTACTAATGGAACAGTTTGCTGGGAGAAGAAAGAAGAAACATCTCGTTTTGGATGATATGGCAGTACTGATGAAGTTGGTCCTCCTCAAAACTCGTTTGCTGAATCCAATGGTGGAAGACATCTCCCTGAAAGTCCAAAATTGGCAGCTTCCACCATAACTCAAGGGAGTTTTCCTTTTCTCTTCTCCTCTTTCCCTACTTTTATTGCACTTGTCCATGATCTGTTGACTGTTTTGATTTCCGATCTTATGCTTATGACACATTGAGGACACTGTGTAGTTTAAGTGTGGTCTATTGGGGGAGATTCTGATTTTTCTTTGTTAGTTTTTGTTTTCTTGGTTAAATTTTTTTCTTTTCTAGGTTATTTTTGTCATGTCTTGTATACAGTTTTACATGTTTCTCTTGATTTCTAGACTTTGTTTGGGTTGTAGACTTATCATTTCCTTCACTTGATTGATACTTATATGTTTGAAATCCTCGCTTTTCTCTGCTTGGAAGATGATTATGATTTTTGAGAGTTGAATTGGTTGTGACAGAATTACCCTGTGTGAGATTTGAGCCACTTTATGTTCTTTCTTGTGTGTGATATGCCTCTTGATTGCTTGCGCATATGCCTTGGCTTGACTCTTGTTGATAACTCTTGATTGATATGCATGTTTGGAAGTGATAAAGGCAGTTTTGTTTTTGAGCCTCTCTAGCCAAATAAGCTTACCTTGTTTTGATCCTTTGATAACCCCTTTTGAGCCTATACTTTCCTCCAATTCTTTGTTTTGAAGCTCATACACTAGCCCTAAGTGAAAAACCATGATTACCTTAACCTTAGGGAATTTTGGAGCTTTGGAAGTGTTTTGGGAACAAGTGTGGTCTCCTTAGGGTTTCTGATGAATTGGCTGGTTGGCTCCTCTTCTTGTTTTATGTTTGTAAATATGTTGTGTATCTTGTCTCTTATAGTTGTGTCCTAAACAGAGAGAAAAGAAAGAGACAGGCTGAGAAAAAAGATAGAAAAAAAAAAGTGAAATTTTTTTTTTGTGAATAATGGAGTCAAGAAGAGGATTGAATTAGAGGTTGTGGGTGTGTTTGAATGTGTTTACACTTGTTCCCCATTGCTCCTCTATTTCTTTTGGTTTATAGCTTCTCATCCATATGTTATCCTTCCATGTCCTTGGCCCCATTACATCCAATAAAGACCTTTTGATTTGAACATGCGTATGTGCTTGAGTGTTGATATTAGAGGCTTGTCAAGTCTGTTGTTGCTTGCTCTTCTTGAGTGCATTGAGTTGAAATTCTTTACCTTATACACTTGAGAGAAACACTGATAATGCATCTGTGAGTTTTTGTTGCTTTTGATTCACCTCTTGAGCTGATTGATCATTTTGCCATGTCTTGAAGTGCTTGGATAGTTTCATGAGTATCTGCTTTCTTTGATTTTGTGTTGGATATTGTCTACTTCCTTTCTCTGTCCAGATTCCTGGAGAACTGTGTAATTTTGTTTCTGTCCTTGTTGAGTCTTTGTTTTCTGTATGTTGAGTCTGTGTCACCTTCCTAAAAGTCCTTTGAACTATTCCTTGATCTGTGTCTTGATTTTGCCCAGGAGTGCAAAAGACTAAGTGTGTTCTATTTTGATGAGTCAATATTTTCTCGATTTCACTTAGCTTATTGTGTTAGATTTAATCAGAGAATTGTGCTTAAATGTCCGATATTTTTCCGTTTTTGCTAATTGTGCTTAATTTGACCAGAAATTCTAATTTTAATTAATTTGAATTATTTGAGTTAATTATTTGCATTAGTAATTGCAGGAAAATTTTGGAAATATAATTTGGGACATTTGAAAGTTAAAACAGAAATGACAGTTGGACCTGTAGGTTTTTTTTTTAGGTGCAAACACAAGACTTTATATTTTGGAGAATGCACTTGATATTCATGGCTGGATTTTTTTTTTTTTTGGGTTATTAAGAAAAGGCACATTCAATTGAATAAGTGGCACGCATCCACATCCTTAAGTAGCTGCCACGTTCTTGAAAGAAGAGAGGGCCCATGAGAATAATTTCTGACAGCACACTCCATGGAGAAGTCCAGCTGCCACACTAAGCCACGGACATCAAAAGGACTTTGGCAATTAAGAATTGAATTTTCCAGCAGCCACTACTGACCAGCTTTCTCTTTGGGTCCAGCAACGGGGATGCAAGCTCCACGGCCCATGGCAATTAGCACAACTTGGAGAGGGGTGCACGTCCAGCTAGCATTGAAGTGATGTGACGGTGAGAAAAAGAGTGGTCCGGTAGGAGGCTTCACTTGGATTCACGGGTCAGCACGTTCAATGAAGAAAGGAGTGCACAGTGTTGGAGAAAATGGGGTAACACATAGCAAGAAGTGAAGCCCACGGCTGCACGTCACGCTCCTCAGCCTTCTACCACGTTCCAGCATCTTCAACACGTTGAGATGTGGTGATCCAGAAACGAACCACGCTGGCAGCAGGCTGAATTAAGCACACGGCCCACCACACGCACACTTCACACCTTCGGTCCATCACACCCAGCAGCATCCGGAAGGGACAGTTCCAGCAGAAGAAATGGGTGCACACGGGATCCCAACAGAGGGTAGCGTCCAGGAAACACGGAGCTTGGAAAAGAAGAGCAGATTGGTTGGGTTTTATATGCATGCACATGGCTGGAAGAAAAAGCACACGGCCCATGAGCACATTGGAGGTGCAGCGGGCCACGCTTGCATTAAATTGGTGTGCACGTTGAGGAGGTGCTTGGACAAAAAGCAAGGGCTCCAGGCGCGAGGGGGTGGGTGTCTCGGCTTTGGGGACACACGTCCAGCCGCCACAGAAGGAGAGAAATTATCTTGGCTTGAAAAACTGCAGCACATGGAGGGTTACGGCTGAGGAGTTCATGGTGATGGAATCAAGGAAAAGTAAGCACACAAGGAAAAGTAAGCACACAAGCGTCACGGACTGGCTGAAGGAAGTGGTGAAGTGGTGATTTTCATTCCAGCAGCACAAACTTTATTTTGCTTTTAATCATGGTTTTTGTTTCCAGTAGAGAAAGCGGTGTGCAAACGGGAAGCAACTCTCGGTTTTCATTGTTTTTATAGAATAGGATGCTGTTTTAATGAAAAAAAAGGGTGAAGCTAGGAGCTGGCGCACTTGGTGGACCATGCTCATTTCGGCTGTTGATGAAAATTTATTTCTTTTAGAATGTGCACATGGTTTCGTCCGGAAGAGATAAAGTCCAATAGGTTTTATTTTCATTATTTTCACACTTGAACTAAAGTTATTTTTATATTATATGTGATGGATTTGCCTTTTAGCTTTTTCACTTTTAAACTCATTTGCATTTTAATTTGGTAATTGGAAATTTTCACTTTAATGTTGTTTTTTTTTAATGTTGTCTATTATGTTCGGTTTATTGTTTCCATTCACTATGTTGTCTATTCGGTCTTGTTCATTTATTTCAGTGTTTTCAATTATGTTCGGTTGAATTTAATTTTCAGTTTTAATTTAGTTTAATTACAATCACAAAAACACTTTCAAAACCCCCCCTACGTGTTTGACCTAAGACTCGAACCACATTTGGTCCTTGAGAGACGACCTAGGAGTCACTTCCTAGCACTGTACTGCATTAATTTTGCAATCAACTTTTGTGTGAGGTGCGACCCTCTCATCAACTGGTCTGCATGAATTTTGGTGGCTGCAACAGTAGCATAGTTCACTCTGCAGCTGAGAGATTTGCATGAATCCCTCCTAATTCATTACTTGTTTGAGAGCAACCAAAGCTGCCACATTAAACTACCTTGTGTTCTTTCAAATTTTTGTTTTGTTGTTTCCATTGTATTGCTTTTTGATTTTCTTTTTCTTTCTTGTAAGTTGGCCATTTCAAGCAAGTGAAGTGGAAGAGCTCATAAGTGTTCTTCTCTCATTTGCTAACTTGACTTAAAGTCTCATCATTTTAAAATTGGTAGACGGTGAGTGTGTCTTAGATCCAAAAAGTCTAAGCCTCACCTAGGAGACCTCACCTTTAATTTGGTTTTAATTTTTGCAAGTTTCGCATAGGAAGTCTTAGAGTCCGACTTTAGAGTCTAAGGTTTTCTTTCTTTGTGTTTGTTTGTCTCCATATATTTAGTGAATTTAGAAGTGATTTTGATTTAAAGACTTTTAGTAAGTAACTAAGGCTATATTTGGCAAGGCAAGACTTGGTACTTAAGCGACCTACAAGGTCCACCTCTCTTACCTGGAATATTGTCCTCAAGTGAACTCTCTTAGTCTTTACTTCAAGAAAATTTTTAAGTTCATAAAATGTCTGGAAGACATTCCCCTAGAATTAATGAGGAACATAAAGAACAATTTTGTTTTCAAACTCTTGTCAATCAACTCAAAGAAATTGAAAGGAAAATAGGGCAAGAAAAGATTCAAAGAGAATTACACAATGCCATGGTTACTAATGAGTTGAAAATGCTAAGAGATGAACAAGTTCAATATAGGAAGAGAAGCCTGAGTGTAGAATCCCAAAGTGAGCAAGAAAACTTAAGAGTAGGAGATTACTATCCTTCTTCATCAAGAAGGCGTAGGCGTGACTATGAAAATCCTCCTCCTCCTCCTAAGGAAGTCAATGTGGTATTGCCTCATTTTCATGGGAAAGATAACATTGAGGCTTACCTTGACTGGGAAATGAAAGTAGAGCAAATATTTTCCTGTCAACAAGTGTCAGAGGAAAGGAAAGTCTCTCTAGCTACCCTTAGTTTTCAAGGGTATGCAATGTATTGGTGGACTGCTTTAGTCAAAGAGAGACTGAGACAACAACTTCCTCCCATTAAATATTGGAATGAACTCACAGTTGCTCTCAAGAAAAGGCACATTCCCTCTTACTATAAAAGGGAACTTATGGATAAGCTCCAAAGGTTGAAACAAAAGTCTATGTCTGTTGAAGGCTATAGACAACAAATGGAGCTATACATAATGAGAGCAGGGATCACAGAGGCAGAGGAAACTACTTTAGCTAGATTTTTGAGTGGGTTAAATTTGGACATAAGGGATAAAGTTGAACTTCTACCTTATAGAGATTTGAATGAACTTGTTCAAATGTGTATAAAGGTAGAACAACAAAATCAGCGAAAAATTTCTGCCAAAAGATTTCAGTCTCCCTTTGAGCCGAAATTTACTAAAGCAAAAGAACCCCTCAAACCTCTAGCCAAAATAGTTGAAAAGCCAAACAAAGAGTCCTCTTCACACACTCGCACAAGTGATATAAAGTGTTTCAAGTGTTTAGGTAGGGGTCATATAGCTGCTCAATGTCCTACTAAGAGAACTATTCTTTTAAAGGGAAAGGACATCTATAGCAGTGAAAGTGAATCCCCTACCAGTGGTAGTGAGAGTGAATCAGAAAAAGAAGAGGAAGTGTTTGCGTATGATTGTCAACTTCTCATGGTGAGAAGGGTGCTTAGCAGTCAACCAAGTCTGGAACAACTATCACAAAGAGAGAACATTTTTCATACAAGGTGTAAAATTCAAGAAAACTATTGTTCTCTCATTATTGATAGTGGTTCTTGCTGCAGTTGTTGTAGTACCAGACTAGTTGAAAAGCTGAATCTTGCTGTAATACCCCATCCCAAACCTTATAGACTTCATTGGCTAAATGAAGATGGGGACATTACAGTTGATAACAGTTGAAAAACTGTTATTTTCATGCTTAATATTGATACTAAAAGCAACCTTTAGACTTAAAAACTAGCTTGAAATCATGCAGTTTATCTATATTTTCATAAATAAGAGAGCTGGACAGGTTTATGCTTGATTTGAGTGTTTTTGTGCAGGTTTTAAGGTGAATTTAGTGAAAAGAGTGAAGAAGGAGAGAGGTGACATTAGAAAAGACAAGAAAGAGTGCAAAAAGAGAAGTCAAAGGCACCGCTCAGCGGCAAACTACCGCTGAGCGGCACTCAAGAGGTGACGTTGGAACCGCTGAGGGGCAAAATGGCCGCTGAGGGGAAGAAAGAAGACGCGCAATCACCGCTGAGCGGTAAATACCGCTGAGCGGCACTTTTTGGGCTTGGGCTTTTGTAATCTTTTGTAACTCTAGAATAGTATATAAGGGCTTGCACGTCCTTGGGATTAGTATCTTTGGCAGAAACGAGGCAAACACTCTCTCTTCCACCCCTTTGAAGGAGGATCTTGGATGCTCAGGCTACCTCTTCACCTTTATTGGGTTTATTCTTTCATTCTTTCATTGATATTCATCTAGGTTCACCATGAATATGGTGAACTAAACCTTGTATGTTTGTTGGGGAATCAATGTAATCTCTTGAAACTCTCATATATGGATTTGTTGAGTACATCTTTTAATTAAGACATATGCTTTCTTTGATCATTTAGTTAGGGTTTTTCCTCTTTGCTCAATTCTTGCATAGTTTAACTCATTCCATGCATGATTATTGGTTTTGTCGATACGGACACGTACGGGGAAGTCTAGATCCAGGGAATTTCTCCCAATATTATACTGACAATATTATATTGGTTGCCTTTAAGCTCCTGCACTCATGAACTAATCATTAGGAATGCTAGGAATTGTATGAACTATTTGATTAGGGAGAAGCCATCTAGAATGGTACATTAGAGAGTGGCATTAACAATGATGATTTGAATGTTGAATTCCTAAAATATATGAGAGTGGATGAGATGAAATTGACCCCCAACAACATATTCATTCATATAATTCATTGAAAGTGTTTATCTTTTGTCTTTGCCATTGATCAATTTCATGCATACATGTTTATTTTCGTCTTTGCATATTGAACTCTAAATATTTCGTTTGTAAGTCCTAGCTAATCAACAAATCACATAACTAAACTAGGCCGTGAGTCCTTTGGGAAGAACGATACTTGGTCTTACCAAGTTTATTACTTGAACGATTCGGTCATACTTGCCGATTGTGAAACAAGTTTGTGACATCATATTTTGGTGCTTACAAATTTGTCCATCAACAGTCAAGAATCAAGTTAAAGTGGCTCTATCCATAGGGAACTTCAAAGATGAAGTTGTTTGTGATGTAGTTCGTATGGAAGCTTGCCATGTGCTATTGGGAAGACCATGGCAATTTGATCATATCACTATACACCATGGTCTTACCAGTACCATAACTGTGCACAAACAAGACAAGAAATTTGTGCTTCAACCTTTGACACCTACTCAGGTGGCACAAGATCAAGCACAAATGAAGTCCGCTAGGGAACAGGAAAAGAAACAGAAAAAGAAAATGCCAAAACAACAGAGCGGAGAAGTCATAGAGTCCAGTGTTACTTCTCACAAGGTCACTCAACATGAAGTTCTTTTAAATAAAAAGACTTTAAACAAAACACTTCAAGTTGAGCAACCTTCATACCTTCTTCTTTGCCAAGGAACACTCATCTGCACATCTAGTGAGACTCAGACTAATACTCTTTCTTTGGCAATACAAAAGCTTTTGAAGGAATTTGATGATCTATTTCCCAAAGAAATTCCAAATGGGCTTCCACCATTAAGAGGAATAGAACATCAAATTGATTTCATACCAGGGGCTCCTAATAGGCCTGCCTATAGGACTAATCCCCAAGAAACCATAGAGATTGAGTCACAAGTCCAAGAATTACTAGATAAGGGTTTGGTTCAAAAAAGCCTAAGCCCCTGTGCTGTACCAGTGTTGTTGGTGCCCAAAAAGGATGGGAAGTGGCGCATGTGTTGTGATTGTAGGGCTATCAACAACATCACCATAAAGTATAGACATCCCATCCCTAGACTTGATGATATGTTGGATGAATTACATGGGGCTCAAATTTTCTCAAAAATAGATCTTAAGAGCGGATATCACCAAATTAGAATCAAAGAAGGTGATGAGTGGAAAACTGCTTTTAAGACTAAATTTGGGTTATATGAGTGGTTGGTAATGCCTTTTGGTCTTTCAAATGCCCCAAGTACATTCATGAGGCTTATGAATCATGTTTTAAGGGACTGCATTGGGAAGTTTGTAGTTGTGTACTTTGATGACATATTGGTATATAGTCAAGATTTGCAAAATCATGAAAAACATTTGAAAGCTGTTCTAATAATTCTTAGAACCAATAAATTGTTTGCAAATCTTGACAAATGCACCTTTTGTGTTGATAGTGTCATTTTTCTTGGTTTTATAGTCAATAAAAGTGGGGTTCATGTTGACCCTGAGAAGGTAAAGGCCATCCAAGAATGGCCCATACCAAAGAATGTAGGAGAAGTTAGGAGTTTCCATGGATTGGCAAGCTTCTATAGACGATTTGTGCCTAACTTCTCTAGTCTAGCTTCACCTCTCAATGAGTTGGTAAAAAAGGATGTTACTTTCATTTGGGGGGACAAACAACAAAAGGCTTTTGAGTTACTTAAAGAAAAGCTTACTCAAGCTCCCATTCTAGCTCTGCCAAATTTTGCCAAAACTTTTGAGCTAGAATGTGATGCTTCTAGACATGGAATAGGTGTTGTGTTATTACAAGAAGGACACCCAATTGCTTATTTTAGTGAAAAACTTCATGGTGCTTCTTGTAATTACCCCACCTATGACAAAGAACTTTATGCTCTTGTGAGGGCTCTTCAAACTTGGGAACATTATCTTGTTTCCAAGGAGTTTATTATTCATAGTGATCATGAATCACTAAAATACCTGAAGAGCCAACACAAGTTGCAAAAGAGACATGCTAAGTGGTTGGAATTCATTGAACAATTCACTTATGTTATCAAATACAAGAAAGGAAAGGCTAATATAGTGGCAGATGCTTTGTCAAGAAGAAATATTTTACTAGCCACTTTAGGAGCTCAAATTCTTGGATTTGATAACATAAAAGAATTGTATACTCAAGATAGTGACTTTGCCACCTTATATGAGGAATGTTTGCAAAAACCACAAGGAGGATTCTATGTGAGAGATGGGTATCTTTTCAAAGAGGGCCAAATTTGTATACCTCAAGGCTCACAAAGAAAACTCCTTGTCAAAGAAATGCATGAGGGAGGGTTGATGGGGCATTTTGGGGTTGATAAAACCTTAAGCATGCTAAAAGAGAAATTCTTTTGGCCCCACATGAGGAGAGAAGTCCAAAGGCATTGTTTCAAGTGCATTACTTGTTTAACATCCAAATCTAGAGCAATGCCTCATGGTCTTTATACTCCCTTACCCATTGCTTCAACTCCTTGGGAAGATATTAGCATGGATTTTGTCTTGGGACTACCCAAAACATCAAGGGGTTTTGATTCTATTTTTGTGGTTGTGGATCGTTTTAGCAAAATGGCTCATTTTATACCATGTCACAAGATAGATGATGCAAGCAATGTGGCTAGGTTATTCTTTCGAGATGTGGTTAGACTTCATGGACTACCTCGAGTTATCATTTCTGATAGAGATTCAAAATTTCTTAGTCACTTTTGGAGAACCTTATGGTCTCGATTAGGAACTAAGCTTTCTTTTTCTACTACTTGCCATCCTCAAACAGATGGTCAAACTAAAGTAGTAAATAGATCTCTATCCACTCTATTACGAGTAGTCCTCAAGGGTAACCACAAATCTTGGGATGAGTATCTTCCACATGTGGAGTTTGCTTATAATAGGGTAGTTCATCGAACTACAAAAATCTCTCCTTTTGAAGCTGTATACGGTTTTAATCCTCTCACACCTATGGATTTGATTCCCTTACCTTCTTCACATGATTTTGTTCATCAAGAGGGAATCTCTAAATCCAAATTCAATAAAACTTTTCATGAGAGGATTAGTAACCAAATACAACAACAAAGTGAGAGATATGCTAAGTATCATAATAAAGGTAAAAAGGAAGTCATTTTCAATGAAGGTGACTTAGTTTGGCTTCATCTTAGAAAGGAAAGATTCCCTATTCAAAGGAAGTCCAAATTAAGTCCTAGAGGAGATGGTCCTTTTAAAATCCTTAAGAAGGTCAACAATAATGCTTATCAATTAGACCTTCCAGCCGAGTATGGTGTCCATTCTACTTTTAATGTTACTGATCTTCGTCCTTTTGCAGGATTCAATACAGACGATGCTTTGGATTTGAGGACAAATCCTCTTCAAGGGGAAGGAGATGATGACTTAGGACATGGACCCATCACTAGAAGTATGGCTAGAAGAATTCAAGAAGAGATTGAAGATGTGGACACAACAGGACACGTTCTTTTCCTTCAATTTAAGTGGAATTTGGAGACAACAAGAGAAGGGTAAAACTGTCCAGTTGATGGTCAAAATTGCTAGCTGCACCACCCCTCTTTACTGCGCACACCACAGCAGCACATCCGTTCCTCCACACCATTAGCTCACATGCTGCTTTAGTTTTAAGCACATTTTTTTATAAATGTTTCACATTTTACACATGGTTCATTTGCTTTCTCGTTGCAGCTCCATGAATCTCCTATAAATTCATGGTAGCCACCATTGTAATGACACTTTTGAATATATTGAGTTTTACTATGCTGATGCATTTTTCCAGCAACCAGAACTCTGCCAAAAGTCACCTCTTATTGAGCTTTCCTTCTCCTTCTAGCTTCCTTCCAGTGAAGGCCTTCTGAGTTAGATAATCCACTCACCATAGAGCTCTGCATCCATCTCTACATCCATCTCTGCATCCATATCATCCTCCACTGCATTAACTATACTGCTGCTGCTAAACCACATCCCATTCCGGTGCCACTGCATCTCGTGAGCCATATTCAACACTGCTCATGATTCAATTCATCATTCCACTGCCTTCAACCCTCACTTCTGCTGGAGCAACTTCTATGTTATCAGACACTTACTGATGAGTGTTGATGAAAAGGATTTGTATCTACTAATGGATGTTAGTGGAAGAGTATCTACTAAAGGATATCATGTTTGTATACACCTAGGGATGGGTGTTGGTCATAAAGATATGCATCTACTAAAGGATGCTGAAGGATTTTGGGTCAGGCTCGTGACGTTAAACAAGCGCTACTTGGAAGGCACCCCAATTTTCTAAACTTGTCTTTTTATTTTTGTGAACTTTAATTTGCTTCTGTTTCTAGAATAGGTTATGATTTACTTGGCTTAAAATTTAATCTGTGATGCAATGGTTTGATGATGATGTTATGTTTGTGACGAGTGTTGCTTTATGATGCTAATTATATTGATTGATGTTGAGATGATGCATGATGCTAATAACACAGGTGATTGCTCATAATATTGTGAAACAGATGCATGATGACTTGTGATTGTGATTATGATACTAAGCAGGATGTTTATCAAATTGTGGAACTTGACTTAACCTATGAGAGATTAGGCTCCAGAGTTTTTGATTGATTGAGTGTTATTGCTTTGGAAGCATGATTGATTTTGCCTAATTTTCTATGATTAAACCACTTGCAGGATGTTTATCAAATTGTCCGATGTATGAAATATGGTATATGATTTAGTATGATTATGAGTCATGTTCCAAGTAAAAGTATGTGAATCAAAGTGAGGAATGTAAGCTTTGGTGTAGAATCTCTTGGTGAGATTCCAGGGTGTTTAGAATGAATGCAAAAGCTTAGTCTTGGGGCTTATCCCGAAACTCCAATGGTATTTCATTCTCAAGTAGAGAGGATTGAACCATGTCGTGAGGAGTAGCAGGAGGTCTTAGTCTTGGGGGCTTCCTGTATGCCTCAAGTCCCAAAACAGACTAACCTCATGAGTGTGGTAGGGTGAAACCCATTGGTAATGGTTTGCAAGGCAGTAGAGGCCACCATGAGTGCATGACCTCTCATAGCTCAACAATCATTCTATGTCCGGACAAGTCAAGTCTAGGACATAACATGCTAGGATGTTTTATTTAGTTACTTTGCTTGATTTATCTTGTGCATGTTTTGTGCTATTAAACTGTATGTTTTATTGTATATCTAGCTTAGTCTTCTGCTTATGATTGTATTTTGTATGTGTGGTGTTTTCTTTTGCATTGATCATCCGATGGATGTGAGCAGATGGAGATGAGGTGCCTCTGGAGCAAGCTTTGGAGGGCGAGGATGTTGTTGTTTAGTTTATTTAGGTGTATAGTTTTGGAATACTCTTTTGTATCTAAAGTTTTAAATTCTACGGTTATTTTGGATGACTATAAAGTTTATACTTTATATCCCAGTCTGTAATTGTTCTATTTTATTATTTCTGTGACTACTATGATATGGTTTATTATTAGATTTTGGGATATTACATGTATTACTTTTATGAGTGTCATTCATTGGATTCATACATTGTTTCTTCTATAGCCAAAAGTAGAAACTAAATATACTTGGAGTTCTTAGTCTTAGAAAAGATTAAGAAGGATAATTATGAGTAATCCGTGTACTCATTTAATAATCATTACTTGAGTACTAAATATATCTTAAAATGTGTTTTAAACAATTGTCACGGATAACTTAGTTGAGTTAACCATTGTAAAGTTATTTTGACCTTGTTTTCCTATTAAATAGTTTAGTGTTTTACCCGCCTTTTAGAGTATTTGTTTCTTCATCAACACATATAATGTAGATTGTGTTCTTTAATTTAGATTGGATTTCCTTTCTTTTATAAAATTAGTTAGCATTCAATCAATAAATTTTAATTTATCCTTACACTTTTTTTTTTTCAAAAACAATTAAAAATGGTTTAGTGTAATTTAGAATAATTCAAACAATTGTTTAGCTTTAAAGATTTCAAAAGAATTCAGTGCATATAAAAATATTTAGAATAATTCAAACAATAGTTTAGCTTTAAAGATTTCAAAAGAATTCAGTGCATATAAAAATATTTATTTAAACCATAAAAACAATTTGATTCAATTCAAATGAAATATATGAAGTTTGAAACAAAATTTATAGTTAGGTTCAGCCCAAAAATTATTTTTTCCAATCCTACTTTTCATATATGTAATGAGTAGTACAAAATAAAATTGAAGTTCAAGCCAGACTATTTTTAATCAATTCAAACTAGTGAGTCAGCGCAATATTGGGGAAATAAATTAAAATAATTCAAACTTCAAGTTAATTTTTATTCAAAAGCACAAACCTCACAATAAAAAAAAAAACACAACATTTACAATTTGGCAATTTCAATTGACTTTTGAAGAGCTTGAAGAAGGCTCCTCATAATTCTAGGCTCACCAGGTGGTACCTTATCCTTTAAGGGACCTTTTCTAATGGCACGAAACATTGGAGCAGAATTTTGATGCGGTGGAGAAACCAAACAATCAATATACACAAGAACTTCAGTTTTGCCATCCTCAATACTGATAAAACCCAACCTAGCTCCACCGGCTATTTTATCCACCTGTATATTAAACATGAGGACTATTAAATACTAGGTTTAATAGCTTATTTTGTTCTTAGTTACGGTGAGTTATGTCATTTACGTTTCTTTTTTTAAAAAAGTGTCAATTATATCCTCACTTGATAAAATTTGTCTCAATCAAGTCTCTTCCGTTAAATACTTACAAAAGAAAAGAACCCCTCTGTAAGCAAAATTCATAATTCCCTTCTTTATAAAAGAAAAGAACCAAAAACATATATTCACGTACATACAAATATCATCCATTTATGTTTTATTTCCTTTCTTTCTCGTTCTCTATCAATTAATGTAGAAACCCGTGAATAAGGAAAAATACCTTTTTCTTTCTTTATTAAAATTTACGAAGCACACTGGAAGTAGAAAAAAAAAAACATGTATGAACCTTTCTACTTTCTAACCTTCACCTTCTGTAATCAAGGAAAATCTGCAACCTCTTTCTCATCTACTCCTATATTCAGTGAGACACACCTTTTCTCAACCACAACACAAAATGCAAGAGAAACAAAAAGAGAACAATAATGCAATTCAAACACATAGATTGCATGCGGGATAGAAGTGTCGGGTCATGGATTCATATGGATGGTGCCGGAGAAGAAGGGGAAGGAGGAGAGTAAGGAAGAGAAGGAGAAGTGGATGCCTAAGGGTTTGAAGAGAGCAATGCAGAGAAGTGGATGGTTATCAGGGGGCAAGAATATTACGTGAATTTTGTATTCTGTATATAAGTTGTATATACAATAATAATACGATTGGAGGTTCATATACATCATCACTCGTACAAGTACTTCATATGTCTTTATTATGATTTCTTACATAAACTAAGAATCTACTCACAAGGACTCAATTTAGTATAATTTGGTGTATAGAGATTAGTTCGGAAACACTTAAGTGTAAGGAACCAAAAAAAAGGTTTAATAAAAGCATTGTAGAGTAGGATAATAACCTGCTAAAAAGGATAATAAATCATATGCTGACATTATTAGAACGTAAAGATTGAAGAGAAGAGTAGATTAAGATAAGTAGGAAAAAATGATATTGATAAGTGAAATAGAAGATGAGGTTAAATCCCAGTTTAGGGGTTAAATACAAAGTTAGTGGGTACAACCACAAGGGGACTTCAAACAACGTGTCTTCCTGTTTCTTCGACCCATTCCAATGAACCAAAAGTCATTTCATAGGGTTTAAAAAATTTTCACCCTAGGTTTTAAAATGTGAAAGTGAAAGAATAAAATATGGTTATGCATGAGAAGAAAAGAAATAGGGAGTCGAAAGAGAAAAAAAAACAAGATTAGATTTTTAAATTTAAAATGTGTTTAAAAAGTAGAAAAAGATGTTGTGTACAGAAAAACTCAGAGGAGAGAGAAAGAAAAGCTAACGCCGTTTGTACGGTTTAACGGAAGGGACAATATTGACGTAAATTTTATTAAGTGAGGATTAATTTCACTATTGAACAATTCAATGTTAAATACTACGATAGCAATTGAACAACTTATCATAATCACTCAAAAAACACAAAAAAATGTAACAATCTAGATAGTACTGTTTACAAGCTGGAACAACCAAATTAAAAAATAGGGTAGTAACTAACATTATTCGTGTGAAGAAAGTAATTACAATCATAAATTTTTCCAAAATATTTTTAGCTACCAATATCATTCCACAATTTTACTGTGAAGACAAAATCATTTGAATCAGAAACTAAAATTTTGAAATTTAACAAACATGATTAAATAAAATATAAAAATACTGAATAATATAAACATAAAAATTAAATTATAATAATTATAAAACGTCTAAACACTGAAAATGCGAGAACACATAAATACTTAATGTCACAAAGAAAAACCGAAATATATGTGTGTGCACACAGAAATACTCTTGTTCTAAAAATTTTATGTTTAGCAAGTGTTTGGAAATTTATTTAAAACGAGAATTTATCTTTGACAACAGTTTTATGAAGAAATTATGATTTTAAAATAGGCTAATAATAAAATACATTAAAAAAAAAGCATAATATACCTTGAGAGGCACAGGAAGAGGCAAATTGGCTCCTTGGCAAAGGCTATTTGCCCACTGTCAGAACACAACCACAAGTCAATAATAAAAACAAAAAAACATGAAACAAACTATACCCAATTTCAATAATAACTCTATTAAGTGACTAATGTGATGCTTCACTAATATTCACTTGAATTAATTAAAAGTTTAAATTATCTCTTACTAAAAAAATAAGACTAATTCATTATGCCCAAAATTGCATCAGACTAGTTTATATCCTTTTATGTTGTAAAAAACTTTAAATTCATCTATATAATCATTTCCTCATATTACGTGACATAATTATAAATATAAATCTATCCCTATTATATATATATATATATATATATATATATATATATATATATATATATATATATATATATATATATATATATACTAAAAAAATTTAAGAAAAGTTCAATTTTAATCATTTTCTATTGATATTGACTTTTATACACAAAGTTATAAAACTCCGTATAACAATGTCACATTAAAATAAGATTAAGTCGATGTATCATATATTTTAAATATCATTGGGAATGTTTGATTGATAGTGTTTTGAAAATTTAAAGCAACTATATATAATGACATTTGATTAAAAATTGTTGTTAAAACCAACATACATACTATTCAAATTCAATCATTATAAGGCATTCAGGTATATTTGAATGCACATATTTAGTTTGATATTTTTAATTAAATATTTTTCATTTCGTATACCCTGAACACTAATGCAAAATGTCCTAAAAACCAACATAACATATGTTATCAAAACTTTATAGAATATAAGAAATTTGATTAATATTTATGTATTAATCAACTATAAAAAAAATGAGTTTTCTTTATAATGTCATACCTTTAATGGTAACAGTAAGATTGACATATATTGAGTAATATATCATTTATATAAACACACAATGTCAATGACATATGAAACATACATGTGAATCGAATTAGTTCAATATACATAAATGATGAGTACAATAAGATGAACAAATATTTATAACATTTGCGTAATCTAATATTTGTAGTAAAGTTGTTACAATAAAGTTGAGGAGTCCTTGAATTGATTATTTGAATGGAGGAAGACAACATGTTAACAAAACAAGGGAGCACCTTCTATGTGATGGTTTTTGTAAAGTTGTACAACTTTTACAAGACATAGTGAATCCCAAATGTATGCTAAACTTAGGATTAGGTTGATTCCATTGTGGATGACAAGGTGGAGGAATATTGATAAGAGGAAATTATTCAAGATGTTGGAGCCAAATTTGTAATGAATTTCATAACCATAATCGAGTAGCTTAACAAGAAAATGTTGTTGTTTAGGGGTCTGAATAATTTGAGTCAATAACACCTTCAAGCTCCTCTGATCAGTCTAAATGATAAATAAATGACCCAATAAATATTGGCGCCACTGTTTTACAGAACTTGTAATGGCATGAAGCTCACATACATAAGCAGAGGATTTGGATAAACGAGGCCAGGACACTTTACTGAAATAGGAAATCGGATGATTGTCTTGAGCCAAGACCGCACCCACCATCGATCCAAAGGCATTAGTTTGCACATAAATAATGTCTTAGAGAAATCAGGCAATGAAAAAAAATAGTATTAAATGCATGTTGAGTTGTGGAAGACCATGTGAAATTCCCCTTCTTGAGAAGTCTGTCAAGGGTTGATGTTGTATAATCACGTACGAACTTTCAACAAAACCTTGTTAATCCCAAGAATCCACACAATCCCTTAATGCAAGAGGGAATTGGCCACTGTCCCATAGCTTGGATTTGTGCAGGGTCTAGAGACACACCTTCATCAGCTACAATGTGCCCCAAATAGATGATTTGTGATTGGAAAAAAGAACACTTATGAGGTTGCAAGTAGAACTGATTGCATTCGAGTATCTCAAATACCTTATGAAGATGTGACAAGTGTTGAACAAAATCAGTACTGAAGACCAAGATATCGTAAAAAAAAAATAACGGTCTTACGTAACAGGGGCCTGAAGATGTCATTCATAGTAGATTGGAATGTTGCTGGAGCGTTGCATAAGCTGAAAGGCATTACACAATACTCATAATGACCATCATGTGTTCGAAAGGTCATTTTGTGAGCATCAGAGGTTTTGAGGAGAATTTGATGGAACCCGGAGATGAGATCCAGTTTCGAAAAACAACGTGCAGACCCCAACACATTCAACAACTCGTCGATAGTGGGAAGTGGAAATTGGTCCTTGACAGTGATGCCATTCAAGGTGCGATAATCCACACACATACGCCACCAGTCATCCTTCTTTTTCAAGAGGAGAAGAGGGAAAGAGAACGAACTTGAACTTGGTTATATCCACCTTGATGCAAGAATTTTGGAAACCTACTTCTCTGTTTCTAGTTTCTGAGATTGTGGATATTTGTAAGGTTTGACATTGACTGGATGAGAATTAGGGAAGAGAGGAATGGCGTGATCAGTTCCACGTGATCGAGGCAGAGATGTTGGCTCTAAAAATAAGGAGGACAATAAAGTGAGTAATTGTTGCACCTTGGGATCATAATATGAAAGAGGAGAGCCTTGTGTAGAAGCTAGCTGAACCACTAAGGATAAAAATTGGCCGTAGGATCAGAACGGTAACCCATTTGAATTTATGCAAGGAAATGAAGTTGGTTGTTTCCAAAATCGCCCAGAGTTCAATGATAGATTGATTAAAAACAAATTTCATAGTGAGTGCTTGGTAATCCATCAATATGGCCCTAATTGCTTTAGCCATTGGGCTTAAGGATTACATCAGATCCCCCCATATCCAGCACATACGAATCTAACTAAAAGGAATTCCCCTGAATTAACAACTCCACCGTAGAACATACCTTAGTATAAGCAAACTCTTCTCCAGTCCCAACCAATACTTTGAGAGGTGTGGTGAGTGAATTGGCCAGGCCCAAACAAATTGCTACTTCCTTCTAAATGAAATTATGGGTGCTACCCCCATCCACCAACACATGGATCTGGTTTTGGCCAGCATGACTTGTGAGACGAAATGTTTCTAGGGCCATAGCTCTAGACAAAGCATATAAATTGATTTAGGTCGGTAACCATTCTCGGGTTAGGATCCAAATTTGTTGGATCTGAGGCAGATCCACCGGTGGAGTCTTCCTTTTCAATGATGAGAAGGAGGAAGTGAGCTAGACACCGATGAGAGTGTAAGTATTTCTGATCACAATTAAAGAAAAACCCCTTCTCGTGACGACGGTCCACCATCTTTGCCTCCATCAATTGACGATATCGAGTTTTCGGAGATGGAGAAGGAAAAATGTGAGGGAGAGATTTCGATGGTGATTGCTAAGTAGAAGTGGGAACAATGCGCGTAGGAGATGAATAGAGCCATGATG
Organism: Vigna nakashimae; assembly: GCA_034642375.1. Lineage (NCBI taxonomy): Eukaryota > Viridiplantae > Streptophyta > Magnoliopsida > Fabales > Fabaceae > Vigna > Vigna nakashimae. The sequence continues at coordinate 30,388,725 of CM067765.1, forward strand.
AGACTGGTTTAACGCGCTGAACTCGAGAAAGATCCCATAATTTCTCTTCTTGCAACCATGCCAAACCCACTACTAATGACAACGTTTGTGATTGTTGAGCCACCACCACACGACGAATTTCTGACTTGAGATCGAAGAGGAAGCAACTCAATAGGGAAGGCGGTGAGAACCCAGTCACGCGATTTGTAGTGGCGTCAAAATCATTAAGGTAAGCAGAAACATAAGAGCTTTGAGAAAGCTTAAAAAGCATACCCCTTGGGTCTTCAAAGGCAGTAGAAACAAATCTGACTTCTAGAGCTTGCAACAAATAAGTCCAGGAAAGAATTTGGTTGTTATGGTACATTCATTAAATCATGCTAAAGTCACCCCATCAAGGTAAAAGGATGCAATAGTGATACGTTCCTCTTGAGGTGTGTTATGATAGTGAAAGAATTAGGTCATCTTTAAAATCCATCCAATAGGATTAGTACCATCAAAGCGGAGGGACGTCCAACTTCAGAAAATGACGTTGTGAAGGTGGGTTGTCATTGGAATGGAATGGTGGAGGGGATGAAGGAGGAGTGAGGGGTTTGGATTCCAAGCGAGAAAAACGAGTGTGCATATTGATCATTTGGTTGGAAAAAAGTGACATTTGTAAGATCATTTCATTAAGCTTATCGAAAAGATTTTTCAGACGAGTGTGTCTGTTATAGAAGAGAAAACAATGAGAGCACCAAATGTTAACAAAAAGATAAAGGGCCCTGAATTCGAGGTCAGCTCACCTCCAATAAAAGACAATAGAAGGGAATGAAATGCTTTATTTCTCTACCTGTCCCCAATGCACAGTATAACAAATAAAACAATGACTCTGACACAAATATCACAATAACAAAAAATCATAACTAACTTCTTCTGTAACATCAGACACCAAAATAAATAATAAAATGAGATATACTAATGATGAATGAAATAAGACCATCCACTTAGTATCTTCACAAATTTTTTGGGCCGAGCACCATCATCCAAAGGACATTGCGTAAAACTCGTTTTTTTTTATTGAGTATCATCTTACCCAACAAACCTACCCCTGCACTCGAAGAACCTTTTCACTTCCACTTGTCCATCCAAAGGTCACTCTCATAATAATCTCATCACCGAATGGCAACCACAGCCAACAAATCACGTCAACAACTATTCTTTTAAACCAAGCGATTACCACCCACTCAAGACCAATCCTCCAACGAAATCCCCAAAACACTCGCACCATATACACTCGTTTCAATAGATTCACTCCACTTACACATAATACGAAAGAATTCTGCACATCTCACCTTCTTTTTCCACCAAATAAACCACTTCCACGTATATGCTCAAGTCAGTCCACTGATCCCATAATTAATACCCACCGCCCACCCAATTGCATGTATCTCAATTTGCACCTCAACCAAGCCAACAACAACCCACATAACCCCCCAAATTGTTTCCTCTTCCAAAGTTAGCTATTCAATCCCACATACACTCCAAAACAAAAATTGCATCCAATCCTCTAATACAATCCAACCCACCATTTTAACATCCAACTCCCATTTTCTCATTACTACCCTATCCCAATCAACTACGCCCCAACTCAAACCTTGAGGAAAAGGTTCTCTTCCCACCCCCTGCATTGATAGCAACACCTCATCATCAAGTACAATAAATTTAAGAATTGAATTTTAAGTGTTAACTGGTTTATATGACAGTTATTTATGTTAGACGTCTTTAGTATACGCAAAGCCTCATGAAAGAAACAAGTTTGTAAATAAAAGAGAGAAAAGAGTTTTTTTTTTTTTTGTTTACATAGTTTTTTCTATTTGTTTATCCACAAAAGGTTCACAAACCAAAATCAGAACACTAGAACACTAGTGCAGAATTGACCTTTAACGTCACTCCATAGACGTCCGTCCACGAAAACTCCAACGTAAATAATTGACCGGTGGCATAAATGTAAATAATTGAGTGTGTAGACGTCCGTCCTAGAGGGAGCCGGACGTCTATAATATAGTAGACGTCCGTTCCTCTCCAGGACGGACGTTCAAGAGGCTGACAGGGTGTGACCCCATCAGCCTCTTGAACGTCCGTCCTGGAGAGGGACGGACGTTCAAGAGACTGAGATGTCAGTCTCTTGAACGTCCGTCCTGGAGGGGGACGGATGTCAATATATAACGGACGTCCGTCCCCCTCCAGGACGGACGTTCACGCGACTGACAGGGTTGTACAACCCCTCAGTCTCTTGAACGTCCGTCCTGGAGGGGGACGAACGTCTATTTTATATGGACGTCCGTCTCCCTCCAGGACGGACGTTCAAGAGACTGACATCTCAGTCTCTTGAACGTCCGTCCTGGAGGGGGACGAACGTCTATTTTATATGGACGTCCGTCCCCCTCCAGGACGGACGTTCAAGAGGCTGACAGGGTAGTACAACCCCTCAGTCTCTTGAACGTCCGTCCTGGAAGGGGACGAACGTCTATTTTATATGGACGTCCGTCCCCCTCCAGGACGGACGTTCAAGAGACTGACAGGGTAGTACAACCCATCAGCCTCTTGAACGTCCGTCCTGGAGGGGGACGGACGTCCATTATATATGGACGTCCGTCCCCCTCCAGGACGGACGTTCAGAGGACTGACAGAGTGGCTGGGGTGATAGTTACTTTCAGCCCTCTGAACGTCCGTCCTGAGGGGCGCGGACGTCTATAATGTTATAGACGTCCGCGCCCCTCAGGACGGACGTTCAGAGGACTGACAGAGTGGCTGGGGTAATAATTACTTTCAGTCCTCTGAACGTCCGTCCTGAGGGGCGCGGACGTCTATAATGTTATAGACGTCCGCGCCCCTGAGGACGGACGTTCAGAGGACTGACATGTAGTTGAATCGTTTTAGGGTTTCATCAGAATTTTAGACGTCCGTCTTGGGACGGACGTTGATAAAATTATAGACGTCCGAGCCTTGGGAACGGACGTTTAAAGCCCCGCGAAATTCAAATTTTAAATTCGTTACACGTCATATTAGTGGCGGGCCGGACGTCTATAATATTATAGACGTCCGGCCCACGTGGCTCGGACGTCTAGGTTTATTAAAATCGAAACCGCGAACCAGTCACTCGTCTTCTTCCCCGCGAACGCCGTCTCTGCTGCTGCGCCGTTCAGTTTCCAGGTTGGTTTTCTAACTTTTGGACCGTTTAAAATTACATTTAATCCGATTACATTGTTCTGTGATGAAATGTCTTTGATTTGAACCGATTAAAAATTGTTTTCGGTCCGTTTTTTTGCAGACTCTTTTTGTTTGCTCCTCCACTTCCCTCCTTCGGATTTGGAATCTACTTTTCAGGTTAGCTTGTTGGTTGAAAATTTTGTGTATGCATGTATGTGGATTTTGTGTATGGACGTTTTTGACTGTAAAATGTGTATTAGTTATGTTATTGTGTTAAACGATTAATGCGAAATGTGTATTAATGTATGGACGTTTTTGACTGTTAAATTTTGTGTATGCATGTATGTGTTATTGTGTAAAATGTGTATTAGTTATTGCCATACATTGAGTGACACTTAGTTCCCGTTTGAAATTTAAGACAAACGATTAATCTTTTAATCGTTTGTGTTAAATTTTGAATTGTCCGATTGGACAGTTTGAGAAAATTAATTTTCATAATTTAAAACACTTGAACTGATGATTTTACGAACATAGTATGGATCGAAGATGGATGAACGAACGTCGCATGAGTGAAGAATATGACAAGGGTGTTTCACAGTTCTTACAATACGTTGAACAAAATGCTAAGTCTGTCAACGGGACATATTTTTGTCCTTGTGTGCGTTGTCTTAATCAAATACGCCAAGACTTAGGCAATGTGCGTGACCATCTATTCATGTATGGCATAATGAGGACTTATACAGTTTGGACTTGGCATGGAGAAGTACTTGAGCAGCCTACCACGTCACGAGGAACAAATTATGTGGAAGAATGGATGAGTGACCATTTAGAGGACATGATACGTGATGTCGGTGAAGATAATTTTGGAAGGGCTAATTTGTATGATACTCTTATTAATGATTCAGAGCAACCGTTGTTCCCAGGATGCTCAAACTTTACACGCTTGTCTTCAACTTTAAAGTTGTTTAGTTTAAAAGCAAGGAATGGATGGACTGATAAAAGTTTCACCGAGTTGTTGGAGTTGTTGAAGGAGATGCTTCCAGAAAATAATACTCTACCTATTCGTAATTACGAGGCCAAAAAAATTTTATGTCCAATGGGTCTTGAATATCAAAAGATACATGCTTGTCCTAATGATTGTGTTTTGTACACAAAGGAGTTTGCTTCGTTAAACTATTGTCCAACATGTGGTTTATCCCGTTTTAAAAAGAAATCTGACAGAGTCACTGGTAATGAAGGTAATGATGGTGCACCTGCTAAGGTGATGTGGTATTTGCCTATAATACCTAGGTTCAAACGTATGTTCTCTGTTAAAGAAGATGCAAAGAACCTTAAATGGCACTCTGACGAAAGAAAGTGCGATAATCTTCTTCGACACCCTGCTGATTCTCCACAATGGAAAAAGATTGATGACAAATTCCCTGAATTTGGTGCAGATCCAAGAAACTTAAGGCTTGCACTTGCAACTGATGGTATGAATCCTTATGGAAACTTAAGTAGCAAACACAGTTCGTGGCCAGTTATGTTGATGATTTACAATCTTTCTCCTTCGTTGTGCATGAAGAGAAAATATGTGATGTTGACCATGATGATATCGGGTCCTAGACAACCTGGAAATGACATTGATGTTTACTTAGCACCTTTAATTGATGATTTGAAATTGTTGTGGGAAGAAGGCATCGACGTGTTTGATTCACATGTTCAGGAACAGTTCCGTTTGCGTGCAATGTTGTTTTGCACTATAAATGATTTCCCAGCATATGGAAACTTGAGCGGTTATAGTGTTAAAGGTCATTTTGCATGTCCCATATGTGAAGAAAACACTAGTTACCTTCAGTTGAAGCATGGTCAGAAGACAGTATATACAAGACATCGAAAATTTCTTCCTCGTAATCATCCTTATCGTAGATTGAAAAAAGCATTTAATGGAAGTGCTGAGGATGAGGTTGTGTGCAGACCCCGGAATGGTCAAGAGGTGTACAACGAAGTCAAAAACATTGACATTGTGTTTGGAAAACATCATAAAAGTACCTCTGCAAAGAACATTTGGAAGAAACGATCGATATTTTTTAAGCTTCCATATTGGTGTGAACTTGATGTTAGACATTGTATTGATGTGATGCACGTTGAAAAAAATGTTTGTGACAGTGTCATCGGAACTTTATTAAACGTCAAAGGGAAGAGCAAAGACGGAATAAAGGCAAGACAAGATTTGGCTGACATGGGAATCCGATCTGAGTTACATCCACAGATAATAGGAAGACGCACCTATCTGCCCCCAGCCTGTCACACACTTTCCAAAAAAGAAAAACAAAGTTTTTGTAACTGTTTAAGAAGTGTGAAGGTTCCGCAAGGTTATTCTTCAAATATTAGTAACCTTGTGTCTATGCAAGACTTAAAGCTAGTTGGTTTAAAGTCTCACGATTGTCATGTATTGATGCAACAATTGTTACCGGTTCTTATTCGAGGCATATTACCTCCTTCTGTTAGGGGTATTCTGACACGTCTGAGTTTTTTCTTTAATGCCATTTGCAAGAAAGTTGTTGACCCTCGAGGTTTAGATGAATTGGAAAATGAGGGAATAAGACTACTATGTCAATTGGAGATGTATTTTCCACCTTCCTTTTTTGACATCATGGTACATTTGATTGTTCATCTAGTCAGAGAAATTCGAATATGTGGGCCGGTCTTCTTAAGGTGGATGTACCCAGTTGAAAGATACATGAAGATCTTAAAGGGATATGTCAAGAATCAGTATAGACCAGAAGCTTCAATCATAGAGCGATACGTTGCAGAAGAAGCCATTGAATTTTGTTCAAGTTATATGCCATCTTGTGAACCCGTCGGTCTTCCCAAGAGCAAAAACGAAGGAAAATGTGAAGGTAAGGGTGTTCGAGGTGTGACAATTCAAAGTGTTACCAGAAAAGAAATTGACCAAGCTCATTTGTACGTCTTAAACAACACTGTTGATGTGATTCCTTACATTTCTGACCACGTTAATGAAATAAAGGCAGCAAACCCAAAAATGAGTGAAAAATGGCATCTTAATGAACATGTGAAAACCTTCTTGGGATGGTTTAAGAAAAAGGTGTATGCGACTCCACATGTTTCTGAAACTTTATTGAGGTTATCTCGTGGACCGAACACAGAGGTCATTACATATGGTGGGTACTATATAAACAATATTTCTTTTTAGACAAAGGTAGAAGATGAAAAAAGCAGAGTTCAAAATAGTGGCGTCACACTACAAGCTGAGTCTGTGCACTTTGCTAGTGCTAAAGACAAAAATCCAATCACAGCATCCATCAGTTATTTTGGAATAATACAAGAAATATGGGAAGTTGATTACGTTACTTTTAGAGTACCAGTTTTCAAGTGTAAATGGGTTGATATAAATTCTGGTGTCATGATGGATGACCTTGGTTTCACATTGGTAGACTTGAACAAGATGAATTACACTGATGAACCATTTATCATGGCTAGTCAAGCAAGACAAATATTCTACGTAAGTGATCCATCGAATAACAAATGGTCAGTGGTTTTAGAAGGTAGAAACATGCATGGACATGATGATGACGATTCTCTTGATATACTTGAGACAACATCTGTTGCATGTAGACCCACTGAAGACCCAGTTGATGACGTTGCCGATGTAATGCAAGCAATTCGTAGTGATCACAACGAATGCATTTGGGAAAAAACAATTAATTAATAGGTTAATATTTTCACTTTTATTGACTTTATATGTTTGTCCATCATAATTGAATTATTACTAATGTTGTCTAATTTTTCAGGTATGTCGGCCTCAGACTCAGGATCGGGAAAGAGCAGACGTGGACGAGGCGTCACCCGAGTGGCAGATGTGACATCCGGACGCGTGGATGGTCAGAGGAGGCATGTTGACATTGACCCCAGATCAGGTCATCCATCAGGGCCAAATGCTGATAGGTTTAGGAGTTATCTGGGCAAGTTAGCAAAAAGTCATGTCTCTATCCTTCATGCATGTTGGGATGACGTCCCAGAGGTCGACAAGAACCTCTTATGGCAAGATGTTCAGGTATGTTTAGACTTCATGCAATTTGTGATATACTTATCTGTTAACTTTTCTCTTGGTAACAAGTTTTTTGTTTTAAACAGCAACATTTTGATATTCCAAACACATTGCAAATCAGAAAGAAAGTGTTATCGCATATAGCGATAAGATTTAGGGATTTCAAGACAAGGCTGACACGACTATATGTCTTTGGAGATAGACAACATGAAAATCCATCTCAGCATTATACCTTCACAGAGGAGGATTGGATGCAGTTTCGTGCATCTAGAGAGTCTGAAGAATGGAAGGTATGTTTCTTAAGATCATCTTTCATTGAGTTTTTATGATTTTAGACTTACTTATATACATGCTTTCACAGGATAAAAGGTTAGCCGCCCAAGAAAGACAAAGGCTAAACGACACACCCCACTTGTTATCACGAGGTGGATATGCAAAACTGGAGAAGAAACTGAGAAAGTCTAGAGCCGATGCCTTGGGACTTGAGTCGCCTGACCTAGCACCTGCACCTGCTAGGTACGAGCTGTGGAAGGCTGCTCGGACTAAATCTGATGGGAACATGACATCTTCCTCAGCTGCCTTGATCTCACAGAGAATTGTAAGTTCAAATTATAAGCAGTTATTTGATTGTGTATCTATCACAGCATGTCTTCTAAGTAACTTGGTTTTTTATGTGCAGGATGAGTTGGTTGAGCAGCAGACTCAGGGCACATTTGCTGGCCAAGGTAGGGACGACATTCTGACAACGGCCATTGGAAGGCCCGAGCACCCAGGACGTGTACGTGGAGTTCCAGGGGCGATTGGTCTTCGTGACTATTTTGGCCCTACACAGAAAACCCCCCAATCAATGAGTCAGGAGACACTGAGGCAGATGGATCTTCAGTGGGAGGAAAGACTCAACCAAAGCATGAGATCAATGGAGCAACGATTCATGGAGCAGCTACAAGAACAAAAACAAATACAAAGAGCGCTTGAAGAAAAGCTGCATTCCATGACGCAAGGCCACATGGGGGCCGATGAAACTCCCACAGCACCTCGTGTCAGCACTAGAGGATCATGCTCTGCTGTAGAACCCAATGAGTATAGCGGTCAATATGAGCTGTTGGTTGATGGGGATCCCCCACGCATTGTGGCTGTCGGACGAGTGCTTGAGGGAGGGGAGACCATTCATGGTGTTCCCATATTACCCCAGCACGTGCGTGTGACCATTGACGAGGTTCGGGATCCCCAGGCTCAGGTGCCTGTACCCACTCCAGAAATTAACTTTGTGGGGGAGGCCATAGGAACATTTATTGCCTGGCCTAGAGCATTGATCATGTCCCACATCGCGACTCCACAGGTATAATGTCTTTTTCCTTAGTATTTCTATGTTAATTGTCTTCATATAATTGTTTATAAAGCTTTCACGTAAATTCTTATCTTCAGTTCACACGTCCTCAGAAGCAGCCAATTCATGATACAGTCATACATGAAGATGATGACATGGCTGAAGCAGAGGATGATCCTATATCAAAGTTAGTGACAAAATTACCCAGATTGAAGAAAGCATCATTACAACTATACTGGGATTTGAGGGTATTTGGTCTTCCCCCACATGTGCCAGTTTATATCACATTTTCTGATGCATTGGAGGTGATTGAGGGAGACAGGATGTTGAATATTTCCATAATTCAGCTGTGGTGTATGTAAGTTAGTCAATTTGGTCTTTGATATTACTTTTATTTACATTCTTATATAGTTTCTAACGACTTAACTTTGTTGTTTTAGGTACATGGACACAATCGTTGTAGACCAAGGTCGGTCTTCCATGTACGGATTTGTTGAACCTCAGACCATTCAACCGTCTGGTAACACACTTCAAAACAGACAACATTATTTGCAAACATGGATGGATGAGTCCAAAAGAGACATATACCTTGTGCCATACATTGACGGGTACGTGTTTTTATATGTGGTCAGTTTATTATTATAGTTTCCTTAATTAGTTGAATAACTATTTGTCCTTCGTGATAGGTCTCACTGGCAGCTGATGGTTATCATTCCCAAAGAATGTAAAATTATATGGTTTTGTTCGTTGCACAGGAAGATGAAAAATGATTTGAGAACCATGCTTCAAGGGTAAGTGTTTCTCCAAAAAATGACTTCAATTTGATGTTAACCTTCAACTTTTATGATAAAATAGTCATATTAATTATACTTTGTGTTTTCAATCTGTACAGAGTTATTGGTAAATCTCGTGGTCAATTGGTTCAAATTTTGTATCCAAAGGTTGTAAGTCATTTATAGTTTCTAATTCATTTATGTTATTGAATGATCTAAATTTTTAACTATTTAGTTTGTTATTTTAGTGTAACCAGCAGGTAGATTCATGGGAATGTGGCTTCTATGTGATGTGTTGGATTAAGACCATCATTCGAGCTGTCATTACAGATGACTGGAATGAGGTAATGATGTATACCTTCAATACATTACAAATCAAAATCATCTTCAACTATATATGAAACAATAATGAATCTTTCTTGAATTTTGCAGCGCTTCAAGACTACATCGCCTATTATAGAGGACACAATTAACCAGATAAGGCAGGAGTGGACCGCTTATTTTCTACAAAGATGGAGTTAGGAATAGTTATATTTCTTCTTGATTGAACATTGTTTGGTTTTAGTTTTATTTTTATGTTAATAGTTTGGTAGTGGATTGAACATTAAGTAGAATTTTGATTATATAAAACGCATATTTATGTTATTGGAGAATTGTTCTGGGACATTTTTCTGTTTTTCAGGTGTGGTTCTATTGAAAAAACAAACAAATTTTTAAAAAAAAAACGCCCACTAGACGTCCGTTAGTGTACAGTCGGACGTCTATAGACGTCCGTCTGTGCACACACGGACGTCCCACGCCCAGCCTACACCAAAAAAAACTCAGCAAGGTAGACGTCCGTCCTCAGACAGCAGCGGACGTTTATATGGACGTCCGTCCTCAGACAGCGGACGTTTATGACAAACGTCCGTGCTCAGGCAACGGACGTTTATAATAAACGTCCGTCCTCAGGCAACGGACGTTTATATAAACGTCCGTCCTGATGCAGCGGACGTTTATAATAAACGTCCGTCCTCAGGCAGAGCGGACGTTCATATAGACGTCCGTCCTCAGGCAGAGCGGACGTTCATATAGACGTCCGTCTTCCCAGGACGGACGTGTGAGGGACGTCTACCGCATAGACGTCCGGCGCACGCCGGACGTCAAAAGGCCAAAATGTCGGACGTGAAAGACCGTTTCTGCACTAGTGGAAAAGAAAAATATCTCCTTCCAACACTTTCCACTCTGTAATTTCTACGTCTAACTTTTATTTTCCTTTTCCGGTTTTCACAACGCAGTGGATATGAAGTCAGCAAAAACTTCGTATTAGGAATGATAAAAAAATGTGTTTGGATATTTCTAAGCATAAAATCCGTACTATAGATATAAAAGACATGTTTAACATATTAAATATATATATATATATATATATATATATATATATACTTAATTAATTTTATTTATTTATTTTAATAGTTAAGTTATCAAAGTAAATTTATTCGAGAGAAAAACATTATAAATTAAATATTTGTGGTGCAATTTACCTAAATTCATCTTTTAGAAAGAATAATTTTATTTTTACTAATATTTTGTGAAGTATTTTATTTAAATAATGTTTACAAAAGAAATTTTAATTTAAGTTCTTATTTGGAAAAATAATTTTTAAATAATCTTACTTGAAAAAATCATCGATATATAATTCTTAAGGTCCCTGATCTGAGATTAGCGGACTAATGGTGAAATTAAATTAATGAATATATTGCTTAGTTATTACTGTTTTCACCAAAGAAAATTAATTTAGATATGTTATATTACAATAAATGCAATTAGCAGTTGGTCATAATTAATATCAAAATTTCTAAGAAATTTTATAAAATAATATAGAAGTATTTAATGTGTATTATATTTTATAGATTCAAATTAAAGAAGCGTAAGTTGTTCGGTTACCTGAAAGAGCAAGGAATCGAATCTCTGAAGGTCGGTGTCCAACGGTAGCTTCACAGTGCCTAGAGTGATTCCGTCGTCGGTGGGGCCGTCATTCCTGGCAGAGGCTTTGGGTAACAACGACGGCGTCGCCGCGAGACGAATGAGATTGCGAAGCTTCGAAAAGGAATCGCTGTTGTGGTGAATAGGTAGGAGAGAAGCGGAAGAGAGCGGAACGTGGAAATGAAATCCACTCACCCTTGGGTGCACACTCATCCTTATACTACCACATGCCATCATCGTGAGGCCTCTTTGTCACAGTTCACGCTAAAATGAAATCCGCAGATAGCTAGTTTGTGTGGTGCTGGAGGATAATGCTCCCCAATATTCATTTTCACCTCAAGTTTCAGTCACCCACATTTAAAAAAATAAAGCAAATAAGAATATTTTAGTTTTGGTTTAATACGTATTTTAGTAGGGTCTCTTAAGAGTTGTTTTTTTTTTTCAAAAATTCACTAACATTCTACTTTTTTAGAAATGATGCACGTTAATCATTTTTGTTTACGGTATTAAAAAACTAATGATAAAGCTGTCTCTCTACAAAAAGTTGATTAGTTGGATACTCATTATTGACGTGGCATTGTGACGTCATTATATGTGTTAAAACAAATATAGTTTAAAATGACGTGGAATATGTAAAAGATATGGTTAAAATAAAATTAGGATTAACTTAAGTGAAATTACATTGGGGTAAAATCAACTTGCGAATTGGGGTGATTTAGGGTTCAACAATCAGATTCAACAATCCAGATTTTGATTCCTGGTGAAATTGCGTTCGTGGTGTAATTGCGTTTGTGGTCCGTTCAAGAGTGTGGTTCGTTCAACCGCGCTTGTGATGTTAGTGTTCTTACTTATGTTGTTGGTGTTCTTTCTGATAGTGTTATTATATGCTTTCATTGATGATGTTTGTCGTCTTTAATGGGTGGAATTTGTATTTGTTTTCTAATGGGTGGAATGGGTTAAAATATTATTATATTTGTCGCGTATTGGGGGCTTATGAGAAAAGTAGTCGCGTTGGGTGTTGATATTGGTCCCATGGATATTAATTTAAGTTAATTGAGTGGTCCCTCTTTCCATTTGCAGGGTAGGGATCACTACAAGAAATTCATTGATTACCGAAGGATTATTACCGAAGGCCTTTTACCCCTCGGTAAAATTGATAATACCGAAGGATTTCCCGACGGTCATTAAAGTTGGTCATTACCGAAGGCTTTTGCCCTTCGGTATTGGTCAAAGGATTTACCGAAGGCTTTTTGGCCGTCGGTATATGCATTCACTTAATGAAATCTGAATTTGGGATTTCCCTCTTCCATTTTCCCAAATACTTTCCGGGAAAGCTTCTCCCAAACTTTCACTCTCGTCCCCGCTTTCCACTCTCCCCTGCCCTAATCTCTACCTCCCTCTGTTGTTCACAATCCGAAACCATCATTGTCATTGATTCTCAACCTGTCGAGCTCCTGTTTCTTTACGATGGTGGTTTGGCAGCGTCAGGAGGTGTTGTCGTTGCGTCATGGTTGGTGTCGCGGTGTGGGCAGAGCTTGATGTAATCCTGCCCGATATAGTCCTTTTTATCGTATTTTTACCTTTCATAGGTTAGCTTGTAAGGAGCATGGGTTACTATAGATACTCAACTTCTCTATTGTATTGGCACTTTTGAGATTAATGAGAATTAGACTTTCTGAAATAGAAACTATTCTCTCTTGAAAGCCAGGCTAGAGAGTCCCAAGACTACCTCTAGCCACCTTCCAAGCACCTCTCTCACTTCCATTTTCCAAATTTCACGGTGCTTCTCTCCTCCACTGCCCCCTCTCATGCACGCGTCAGCTCCTTGTTACATTTCGCACGGCTCGCATCTCATTCATTATTCTCTCGCGAATTAGAAAGAGCTTCTTCTTCCGCAAGAGCTCTTCCTCGTCTCCAACCCTCCTCCAACCTCAGATCTGCTGTTTTCCCCCATTTTCACCGATTGTAAGCCACATTCTACCTCGTCTTCTCCCTTCCTTCATCCTTTTCGGCCATACAACCTCATCTTCACCGAACAGTTCTTCGATCTATGGCCTTCGCTAGGGTTTCCTCGACCTCTTCTATTTTCTTTCATCTCCACCGTTTAAACCTTAGATCTTAGGGTTTTCTTGAGTCTCTTCATAGTTTAGTAGTTTTCCTTCGAGTTTTAATGTCATTTCATTTATCTGAAGTTGTCTTGAGTTTTTGATGCTGACCATTACATGTAATTGTATTGCACTTTTGAAATTCTGTGAGCTGAAAGTTGAATCTGCTTGTGGATAGCAAATGCACACCAATTAAGCTATGAAATGTTGCATTGAGCTTGGGTGCAAGATGCTTACGGCAGCATCAGTCTTTCATTTGGCCAGCTATACCGAACTGGTTTTTCTTTGAAGTCTGTGTTAATGTTTTGAGAATGTGTGTTTGTTCTACTTAGTATTAGATCATTACTAAGTTCTAACATCAGTACATCCTAGAGTCATTGTGTCTGAGTGCTTTAATTTCTTTTCTGCAGAATTAAATTTGATTTGACTTGTGTTACTGCACCTTTGTGTCAAAGTTGTTCTGGCTTAAAATTTGTAAGTAGTTGATCATTAAGTCCACAAAAATCTGCATCACATCAGCAGTACTTGTAATCTTGTACAAAACAACCACTAAATCTGTGATTTGAATTTGAACCTAGCAGTAACACTTGTAATTGGAGTTGATTCTACTGATTTCATTGTAAAACAGTGCATAAGGCTGAAATTAACAATGTTAGATGTTGCACTACAATTCTGAAATAAAGTGAATCAGTTTGAACATTTGTTTACAAAAATTCTGCAATTTGTTCTTGATCTTTTTATTGGTTTTGAAATCTACTCTAGAACTGATCTTAGGATCCTGTTTGAGTGCTCACATTATTCAAAGCTTTGTTTCTTGCTTGTCTTGGTTGATAACTCTGGTTTTGTCTATCACATGTGCAATCTATTCTGCTGATCTTAATTTGAAGCTTTTACTTGCTTTATTCATATGATCTAGAGTTGTCTTAAGCAATAGATCTGTTGTTCTGTCATTGTTTTGTGGCTGTCCTGTTCTGTTCTGGTTTCTGATTTCTGACTTTAGCCTAGCCATTCTTGATTGAGAAGCTGTTACACTTTGGTTTCTAGAATTTGAAAGAGGGTTTATGTGCTTGGTAGCATCTTAGGTGGTAGTGGTCTGAAAGACTCTCAAGCCTTGAACTGCCAAGGGAGAATCTCCTTTCCAAACCTTTTCATTTATGTGCTTTAAATTTCAAAAGAGAAGCCTGAGTGTTGTGAGTTTCGTGAGGCTAATTTAGCCTAATTCCTTGGCACTTTGAAATAAAGAATTCATTGTTAATCTAACTGTTTTGTGATTGTTCATTGTGCAGGGAAAAGGAGTTTGAGTGATCAAACTGGAGCAATTGTGATTGTTTTCATTTTAATATGCTCTTGCATTCATTTTAGATTACAAACTGTTTGCTGAATCACTGCTACTTTACCTGTTTTGATTGCAGTTTGAACTTCTTCATTTCTGCATCAACACTGTTTTAACTGCCAATTTCTGCATTACATCATGTTAATCTTTCTCCATTGATTGATTAGCTTGGAATGATTGTTTAATCAGTTTGGTTTCAGCCTTGAATTACACCCATTTGCATCTGGTTTAATATCCATGTTTATGTGTATTTTGCTGGAATTGGTGTAATTTTTGTGTGCATATTTGAACTGAATCAGTGCAGGAAAAAAGTGTAGAATAGGTGTGTTGTTGTGTGCAGAGTTGATAAATATCTGGACTTTAATTGAGCAGCAGTAGAATCTTAGGGGAAAGCTTGTGCAGCGAAGAGAAAGGGAAGTTATTACTACCTTATATCCTCTTTTGCAATCTGTTTTAACCAAGTGAATAATCATAGCAGTTTTGTGCATGTGTGATTGTAGGATGGGCATGGCAAGAAGATTCCAGAAGCAATAACAAAGTTGAGCAACAAAGCTGAATGAAGTGGACCAGGACCGTAGCAGCCTAGCATAGTTGTTTTCTTTTGTAATTGTTTTTTCTTCAATTTGTTTGTAATAGGCTTGTGTTAGCCTACTGTTAGCTTTAGCTTGTTTTGTAAAAGGGCCTTTTATAAAGTCCAAGTTCTTTGGAAGAGTCCTTGGTGCTCTTTCAAACTCTTGGCAACTTTTCTTGATTGCTTTGATTTTTTAGCATAGCTAGACAGGTGAATGTGTCTTGTTAGCCAAAGCTACAAGCTTCACCATAGGAGTAGAATTTAATATTGACTTGATTTGTGTATCTCGTAGGGATCATTAGAGTCCGCTGGTTTCTTAAGTGTTTTGTTTGTTTGATTTTGTGTTCACGTTTACGGGTGATTTAGGCTAAAAGGGATTAAACTCTAAGCCTTATCACACTAGAGTCCGAGAGTTTAGTCTTTTAATTGTTTATGTTTGTTTGTGAGTTGTGTTCTTTGATTTCAAAGGTGATTTTTGTTTAAAGGGTAACTAGTAGTAACCTAAGACATTTCTGGCAAGGCAAGACTTGGTATTTAAGCAATCTTCATGACTCACCTCTCTTACCTGGGACTTGTCTAAGTGTGAATCTTGTATACCTTTCACACACAGAAAACTTTTAAAAACAAAGATGTCTTGTTATAGTTCATATAGGTCTTCTAGGTTAGATAATGTTGATGAAATGTTTAAACAAGCTAGGAATCTTCCATCATTTGGTAAAGACATAGGTGCATTAACATACCTAGCTTGGGAAAACAAAATTGATAAAATAAATCCTTGGTTTTGTGAAGAGAGTGAATATTATGTTCTTAGTATATATCTGTCTAAGTTAGAAGTGCATGCAAGAGAGTGGTGGAATGAAAGACAATATCATGTTAGGAAAGATAGAAAGTCCTCCATACGTGATTGGCATGATTTAAAAGCTTGCATGAGAAGAAAGTTTGTGCCTTCAAGCATTAAAAGAAACCTAGAACTAATTAGGGATTGCATTGAAGATGGAAAATCATTTCTTGAGAGTTTAAATGATCATGGGTTTCTTCGTAGAGAATTAGAATTTAGGGCAAGACTTAAAGAGATCAAGGATAAGAAAAGAGAAAGAAAGATTGAGAGAAAAGAAAAGGAAGAAAAGAAAGAAGAAGAGAAGAGAGAGAGAGAAGAAATAGAGAAAAGAGAAGAGAGAAGAAGAGAGGAATTAAGAAGAGAAGAAGAAAAGGAAGAAAAAGAAGAAGATAAAAGGATAGAAGAAGAGAGAAAAGAAAAAAGAGAGAAAAGAAGAAGAAAAGAGAGAAAGGCAAGAAAGAGAGAAGAAAGAAAAGGAGAAATTGTTACTCATGACAAATCCTATTCTTTCAAAGACCATGGAACCTAAAAGGGAAGGTTTCCAAATCTTTACTTCTTTTCCAATAATTGATTACTTTTCAATTTTTGACTTCTCTTTCAAACCAATTGTCATTATATATTCTATGAAAACATTTTCAAAATATGACAATTCAAATCTTGAGTTATTCTTATCTTTAAGAAAACAATTAACTCAAGACAAAATTGAATTTGGACATCTAAAATTTTCAAAGATTACAAATCAAAGTATTACACTACAAAAAAGTAGGGTATTACCGAAGGCCAGAAGCCCTCGGAAAATGCCAAAGGCCATCGATAATGGGTGTTTACCGAAGACTTATTGATGAGTCTATATTTTCTTCACTTCACTTAGCTTATTGTACTAGAATTAATCGGGGAATTGTGCTTAATTGTCCAGTATTTTCCCATTTTTTTGAATTGTGCTTAATTCGATCAGAAATTCTTATTTTAATTAATTTGGACTATCTGAGTTAATTATTTGCATTAATAATCGCAGGGAAATTTCTGGAAATACAAATTGGGACATTTGGAAGAATATTCATCTCCACATTGTGTTGTTTCACTTGAAAGAGGCTACACTTGATTCAATTATTTTTAGAAAAAAAAAAAGAAAAGATGTGCTGATCCGTTTTGAAAGAAGGAGTTTAATTTATCTATTGGACTTCTTTATTGGCTACGGTTTCATCTACACAAAGGCAGCAGCTCCACTCATTCCGTTATTCACTCTAGGCCCATTGGAAATTTCATTTTGGCAAAGGATACGTTGGAAGTGTGATATGCTCGGCTGAAAAATGGAGTGTGGACAATTCACTTTGGAATTCACAGCCACATGGAAAATGAAAATGTTGAATGGTTTCCTCCATTGGATTTTGGCTAGACAACACATGGGAGCCACCACTTATCATTAAGAATAAACCGAGAAGTTGGATGGAGAAGGGGCCTCCACATTGAAATAGGCTCACGGTTTTATACCTATAAAATAGCAATTGTGCTGCTACATTTTCTAAAAAAAGCACACGGTCATGGGCAAGCATCCAGCACACATGAAACAAAAGTTGGGGCTACCATAATATTTTATTGTTGGCTTTTCAATTGAAAAGAAAGCAAATGATGGAGAAGCCACGTTGAAGAGAATGGTAACACACGGCCCACATGCAAAGAGAGAATTGGATTTTCAATTTGGTAAATGAAGTCTTGTAGCATATTAGAAGCAACACGTTTTAGCTCACGGAACCAGCAACTCCTCCATTCTTCTCAAATCCAGCAGCTCTCGGTTTTCATCCATGTCCAGCCGCATCATCAACACGTTCCAGCAGCTTCAACCTGCCACGGCCTAGGAGAAAACACAACAGATTGGCACATGGTAGAGTGGAGGAGAAAGAAGCCAGCATGCTTCACGGAAGCAAGGAGCAACGACCAACACTTCACTGTCCAAACACCTTGCTCCAAACGGCCATGACAGCAGCTAGGCCTAGCTTTCTTCACGCTCATCCATTCCTTGTCCAAGCAACATGCACATCTAAGCACGTGAAGGAGATTGTCCAGCGAGGGGCTACACCATTTCATTTTCTGTTTGGAGAAACGTTGGCAGCAAGCAACCCTTGAGAAGCGTTCCAGAGAGGAACACGTTGATGGCTGGAGACGGAGAGAAAAACCAGCAGCACCTTCCACTGTCCAAGCTCCAACTTCAACACGTCTGGATCAATTCCAGCAGCAAGGACCGAGAATGAATGTATGGACAGCAGAATGATGAAGCATGGGCATCTGAATCCAATAATAAAAATTGAAGAGAAGTGTTGGGATTAGTGGAGAAGAGGATGGCAAGAAAAGAGAAGCTGATGGCTTTGTAGTCTTCACGTGGGGAACCAGCATGGGAGTAAGCTAGAAACTTGGAGTAGCACATCACATTCTTTTATTGAAGATAATGGATCCAAAGCATGCGTCAAGGGGAGCATTTAAATGACTGAATTTTCCACTAAGATTTGTCCCTGCACGTGCATTATATGAGTATGGAGAGAAGATGGCTTGGTCTAGGATGAAGAGAATGCCAACGGTGCTGCCAAGCTTTCACGTCCAGCAGCTCCAACACGTCCAACTCCACCACTTCTCACGCATCCAGCACACCTTCATGTTGCAGCTGCTATGGAGGTTTTACAGCCTCATTTGGCAGCATTCCATGCAACCACCGAGAGGGAGAGAAAGTCATGGCCAGCTCATGGAAGCAGCTCCAAGACGCATACTACAGCACTTTGGAGTGGAATATTTCGTGGAAAAATATGGGGGACACCATGTCCCACATGCACTCAAAGTATGGAGAGGAAAGATGGCTTTCACGTGCAAAAGGGAGCTAAGTCTTTCAGAATTTTATATTCCACACGTTCCTAGAAGGAAAGGCCACCACTTACTTAATTCTTGTAAGCTGTCCACACACTTAAGCTGTCCATGGTACACTAAGTTTCACGTGGGAAGGTATGGTCAGCAAGCCAAAAGGAATTTGGTTTCTTTGAAAATGTGCAAAAAGGAAAAGAGTAAACGTCCAAACCAATTTGCTGACAAGGAAGTATGTATGTGGACATTAGATAAAGAAAGATGTCCTTGCACACCAAAGATGTTTGTCACGGTTTGGAAAATGAGTAAGGTCAGCAAAGCTACTGGAAGCACATACACGTTCATTTCAATTATCTGAAGCATAGCTCCATATTCACGGCCAACTTCTTGATGGGAAGTGGGAACCACACACATGCATGGTTTCTGTGGAAGCAGCTCACGGATCCATTCTTCACTACCTCCTAACCATCCGGCAAACATCCATCATCCAGCAAGGATTTCCATCACTTGTTGAGCTGGAAAGAAGAAACAGTCACGGACATCCATTGTTCACACGGCTCCACATAGTGGAGGGTCCTTCTTGTTCTTGTTTGGATTGAAGAAGGATGGAAGAAGTTGGGCACACCAGACGGAAAAGAAGGAGCAATCACACACAGAGTATGTGATGACAAAATTTCAATCATCTTTTGGAAGTGAAGTGGTGGAACCAGAAATGGAGGGGCCTTACATTTTGTTTTGGACCATCAAAGAGCACACAGATACGGCTCTTACCACAATAAAAGGAGAGTTTTAGGAGTAGTTTAGGATAGCTGAGAAGAGGCTCTCGCCTCTTCCTCTCTGTTTTCCATTTTAAACAGTAAAATAATGTAGTGTTTTATTTCTGAAAGCATGTAATTTGTCTCAGCAATTGGAGCAATTTGATCGGTTTGATTTTTATTCAGTAATTTTATTTCAAGTATTAAATCTTTGAAGAATTTTATTTTAGTCAAGTGCTTTTATTTTTATCGTCTCTTTTATTTTGTAATTTAATGTTTTCTGAAACGTTAAAATTCTGTCAATGTATTTTACTGTTCATCTCATTTTCAGACGTTGTTTTTACCGTTTATTTTTACTGATGCTTTTGGTAAATTTTAATTACAATGTTTTTACCATTTCTGCATATTTACTGTTCCGTTTTTACCGTCTTTTTCCGTTTGGTTTTACTGTTTAAATTCCAATTTTAATTTATTTTACCTCAACGAAAAACAATCACAACCCCCCCCACTTCGTGACTAATCTAAGATTGAACCACCAAAATTGGTCCTTGAGAGACGACCTAGGAGTCACTTCCTAGTAACTATACTGCATTATTTTCGTGCACTCAACTTTTGTGAGCGGTGCGACCCGTTCATCAAAAATGGCGCCGTTGCCGGGGACCAGTGGAGGTTTGGTTTTAGATTTTTGTTGTATAAAGTTTTGTTCTGTTAATATGTTTGTTTTGTGTGTTCTGTCTTGTATATTTCTGTAGGCGACAACGACACCTTCAGCAAATTTTGGCGGCGTTGTCACTTCAGTTCCAGGTTTTTCGTTTTAGATTTTTGCTGTGTTTTTCGATTATGTTGTGTTAATATATGTTTTGTCTTTTATATTTTATTGTGCTGTGTTCTGTATTTAGTTGCTATATTTAAAAAAAAAAAAAAGAAAAATTTAATTTTTTTTTTTTTTACTATTGATGTTCTGTCTTGTGTGTGCTTGTAGCATGTATAAATGTGTTTAGTTTATCTGTTTCGTAATTTTTAGTTTTTAGTTTTTATTTTTATTTTCCATGTCTACCTATTTTAATTTTGTGAATAGTGCTTATTCTACAAGTGCCTGTAATTATGATTCTCTTTCTGCATATTACTCTGATTCTTGTGCTGATTTTAATACTGAGAAAAATATGGATCATCCTCAAATTCCTGAGAGCTCCCTTTGGGAGCCGGTTCCACCAGTTCAGCAATATCAGAGTCAGCAGTATGATGCTCCTGCCCAAGTAGCTTCTCAGCCTTCAACTTCTGAACCTACATTGAAGGAGTTATTGGAGCAGATGACCATGCAGAACATTCAGTTTCAGAAAGGGAACATGCAGTTCAAGCAAGAGAGCATGGAAACTCAAGCTGCCATTCAGAAGCTGACTGATCAAATCGGGCAGATGGCCACTCAACACTTTCAAGCTGATAGTGGCATCAACATAGAAGATGGGGAGCAAAGCTATGAGTTTACTACTACACCCACTTTCCTACCTTTCTATGATCCCACTCTTGCACCTGAGACTGTTGATGATTATTTTAAGGACCAGGCAGGTACGAGTAACACTGTTGAGACAGGTAGACCATTTTTATCTTCCACCGTGGAGGTAAACGTACCTCAACTTGAATGTGCAGTTGATGAATTGGAAATTCATGAGAAAATTTATTCTGAGCAAAAACATGTTTATTCTGAAACTGAGATTACAAGCTCTTTACCAGATCTGCCTATACATTCAATTGCTTGTGATTTGTTGCACAATGATTCTACAGGTTTTAGGATTGAAACTGATACAGACTTGATTGACAATTCTAAAGTTTTTGATTCAGTATTAGTCTCTGAAACCATTGGTATAAATGTTGTGTTGAATGAACATGATTACAGTGATGAAATTTCCATTGATAATAGCTTTGCACTGAATGTGGATTTTGTTGATGATGCATATGTCAATATTGATTTTGAGACAGGAATTTTGCAGTCGCATAACATGATAGAGTTAGAACAAAACATTGATCTGACTCAGTTTTCTGAGAATTGTGAATGTGATTGTGAATCTGGTTCTTGCCCGATTTGTATTGAAATTGATTATGTGTTACAAACAGATTCTAAATTCATAACAGATGCTATTGATTATGAGTTTGATGACCAGGTTACAAAAGTAAATGAGAATACAGGTACTGACATAGAGGAAACAATGATAGATGAAGGAAAGTATACTGCTATTTCTCTTATTACTCCGGTGTCACAGACTCAACAACTGCTGGTGGACAGAAGGCTCCTGATTTTGTTGATTCAACAACTTGCTCGAAGAAGAAGGAAGAAAAGTCTTGATTTGAGTGAGAGGGCAGTACTGGGCGAGCTGCTCCTGAAGACATCTTCGCCGGATCCTGAGGTGGAAGATATCTCACTGATAGTCCAGAATTGGCAACTGCCACCATGACCAGGGAGCACTCTTTTTCCTCATTATGTACATATTATTTAGCTTTTCTGATGTGTTTTCATGGTTGTGTTTATTTCATTTTTAAATTGTGAGCATGAATTAAAAAAAAAAAAAAAAATTTCAAATTCATAAAAATTCATAAAAATAAAATAAAGATGTCCGAGGTTCGATCATTATTGATCGTTAATATTACAGTCCAAATAAAAAAAAAATTAAAAACATAAAAAATTAAGTGTCCTTATTACAGTACTTGTTCAAATTCTGGCCACACTCGGCCAACAAAAACATAAAAATAAAAAAAAAAAAACATAAAACTTTAAAAATGAAAGAACTCTCGAGCTGGTTGTGGTGGTCTAAGGGAGAGCTCCGTTGAGGGAGCTCTGGTTCGAAAAGTCACGAGCGGAGGCTTTGGTGGAGGAATTTCTCGTTCATTTCTGTCGTCATCGATAATGATCGGAACTGGAAACAAATTCAGCAGCCTCGGTGCCCTCATTATCACCCAGTTGTTTTCTTTCAAAAAAAAAAAAAAAATATATATATATATATATATATATATATATATATAATAAATAAAAAAATAAAAAATAAAAATAACTTGTGTTAATTATAGAAGAGGAAGTGAAAATTTTCAATAAAAATTGAGGTGTGATCAGGGTCTTACCGTACATATATAGCGGCAGTTGTGAAAAGAGAGTGCCAGTGGGGTCTATCTCCGCTTGCCAGCGCTTGACCCGATTGCCGTGGTTGTTGAACCAGCAGTGTACGTTGTATTCAGTGGCTTCGCCGAAAGCCCTTAGTCGAGACGCGATCTCGACGACTTGCGCTCGGCTTGGGTGTGTGACCCCATAGTTGAATATTTTGGTCATCATCTTGATTTGATCGTCGGTAGGACGCCACCGTTGACTGGTATATCTCTCTGATTCCGTATCACTCATCCTTCCTCTCGTAATATACAAATACTTAAATAAAAAATAAAAAAAGAACAAAAACATAAAAAAAAATAAACATAAAAAAAATAAAAAGAACTAAAAAAAAAAAAAAGAGAAGCATAAAAAAAAAATTAGATTAGTTCTCTGTTTTCTTTATTTGTTCTTGTTTCCTTTTAGATTTATTTTGTCCAGTCTGTATTTGATGTTTCAGTTTTTGGTCTCAGATCTGTTTCACGGTCCTTGCAAAAGGGTCCTAAACGGATCTACGTCCAGTGTCCTTGTCCATATTGTTCTTGTATATTCAGTTTCTGTGTTTTAGTTTTAAGTGGGGTACGTGGCGTTGTTCTACCCGATTGTCTCTGCCATACCTTCAAACGAAGGGAGATTAACGTCTGGTTTCCAGCCGATATACCCCTTAAGTTTTAAGACAATTGTGTTTTATGTGTTTTAAGTGTTTAGCAGGTGAAGAAGAAAGCGAATAAGAGCTGAAAATAAAGAAGGAACTGAAGGCTTAAATGAAAGCTGGAAAAGAAAGCAGAAAAAGAAAAAGAAAAAAAAAATGAAAGATCTGGAAAAAAGGAAAAGGAGAAGAAGGAAAGCAGGAAGGCATAACAGCAGAATAAGCAGAATGAAAGGAAAGATGAAAAATGAAGCAAAGAGACGGCAGGAAAAGTTAAGCAAGCAGAAAGAAAAAGGGATCCAGGTGTAGAGGACTTACCTGGAGTAGTAGGGCTTGCAGAGGCTCCTCGAGGTTCTCAGACTCTTCAGAAGGCGCGGTGGCAGAGGCTCCGCGCAGACTCCAGATGCTCAGAAGAGAGAGGAGGAGAGAGGAGTAGAGAAGACAGGAGCAGAGAGAGAGTGGAAGTCAGGAAATGCCACTCAGGCGCTGAGATTGGCCTAATTATAGGCAAATTGTTTCCACTGTAGCAACAGTTCCGGTCGTTGCCACGGAGACTGTTGTCACAGTACCGGTATCCTTTTTCATAAAATAAAATAAAATAAAATAAAATAAAATAAAATAAAAATAAAAAATAAAAAAAAAAATTATTAATTAGCATCTACTGATGGGTGCTAGGTGTTTTAGACATCTGCTGATGGATGTCAATGATAACATCTACTGATGGATGTTACTGAAAATTTCTTCCCATTTTTCTACTTTTTATTGCACTTGTCTATATTATTTGACTGCTCTGAAATTGATCATCTGATGATTATAACACACTGAGGACATTGTGTGATTTAAGTGTGGTCTACTGGGGAGAAATCCTGATTTTTCTGTTAGATTGTATTTTGTGTGTTAAATTTTTTGTTTTTGAGTGTTAAATTTTTTCTGTTGTGTGCAATAAATTTTACATTTTTCTCTTGATTTCTGGAGTTTGTCTAAGTTGTAGATTTTTCCTTCACTTACTTAATACTTATGGTTTGAAATCCTTGCTTTATCTGCTTGGAAGATGATTATAATGTTTAAGAGGTTGATTTGATTATGACAAACACCCTGAGTGAGATTTGAGCCACTTAATTTTCTTTCTTGTGTGATATGTATCTTGATTGCTTGCACATATGCCTTGGCTTGATTTGTTTTTTATATTCTTGATTTATATGCATTTTTGGAAGTGATAAAGGCAATTTTTGTTCTTGAGCCTCTTTAGCCAAATAAGCCTACCTTGTTATTATCCTTTGATAACCCCTGTTGAGCCTATACTTTCCCCATTTCTTTGTGTTGAAGCTCATACACTGACCCTGAGTAAAAAAAAAAAAAAAAAAAAAAACAGGGATTACCTTAACCTTAGGGAAGTCTGGAGCTATAGAAGTGTTTTGTGAAAAAGTGTGGTCTTCTTGGGAATTCTGATGAATTGGCTAGTTGGTTCCTCATCTTGTTCTGAAAATATGAATTATATCCTGTTGCGTGATAAAGAGAAAAAAAAAGAAAAGAGACAGGATGAAAAAAAAATGATGATGAGAAAAAGAGAAAAATGAAAAACAATTTTGTGAATAATGGAGTCGAGAAGAGGATTGAATTAGAGGTTTGGGTGAGATTTCACTGTGTTTACACTTTTTCCTAGTGCTCCTCTATTTCTTTTGGGCTATAGCTACTTATCCAAAATTATCCTCCCCTGTCCTTGGCCCCATTACAACCCAGAAAAGACCTTTTGATCTGAACATGCATATGTTTTAAGTGTTGATATTAGAAACTTGCCAAGTCTACTTGTGTTTGTTTTCTTGAGTACATTGAGTTGAAATTATTTACCCTAGACACTTGAGAGAAACACTGTGAGTGCATCTGTGAGGTTTTGTTATTTTTGAATCACCTCTTAAGCTGATTGATTATTTTTCCGTGTATTGAATTGCTTGGAAGATTTCTGTAAGTATCTGCTTTATTTGATTTTGTGTTGGAAAATTTCTACTTCTTTCATTGGTCCAGATTTCTTGAGAACTCTGTAAATATGTTTCCTTGAGAGTGTTTGTCTTCTGTATGCTGCGCCTATGTCAGTCCTTTGATGTCCTTTGAACTATTCCCTGATTTAAGTCTTAATTTTGCCCAGGAGTGCAAAAGACTAAGTGTGGTCTATTTTGATGAGTCTATATTTTCTTCACTTCACTTAGCTTATTGTACTAGAATTAATCGGGGAATTGTGCTTAATTGTCCAGTATTTTCCCATTTTTTTGAATTGTGCTTAATTCGATCAGAAATTCTTATTTTAATTAATTTGGACTATCTGAGTTAATTATTTGCATTAATAATCGCAGGGAAATTTCTGGAAATACAAATTGGGACATTTGGAAGAATATTCATCTCCACATTGTGTTGTTTCACTTGAAAGAGGCTACACTTGATTCAATTATTTTTAGAAAAAAAAAAGAAAAGATGTGCTGATCCGTTTTGAAAGAAGGAGTTTAATTTATCTATTGGACTTCTTTATTGGCTACGGTTTCATCTACACAAAGGCAGCAGCTCCACTCATTCCGTTATTCACTCTAGGCCCATTGGAAATTTCATTTTGGCAAAGGATACGTTGGAAGTGTGATATGCTCGGCTGAAAAATGGAGTGTGGACAATTCACTTTGGAATTCACGGCCACATGGAAAATGAAAATGTTGAATGGTTTCCTCCATTGGATTTTGGCTAGACAACACATGGGAGCCACCACTTATCATTAAGAATAAACCGAGAAGTTGGATGGAGAAGGGGCCTCCACATTGAAATAGGCTCACGGTTTTATACCTATAAAATAGCAATTGTGCTGCTACATTTTCTAAAAAAAGCACACGGTCATGGGCAAGCATCCAGCACACATGAAACAAAAGTTGGGGCTACCATAATATTTTATTGTTGGCTTTTCAATTGAAAAGAAAGCAAATGATGGAGAAGCCACGTTGAAGAGAATGGTAACACACGGCCCACATGCAAAGAGAGAATTGGATTTTCAATTTGGTAAATGAAGTCTTGTAGCATATTAGAAGCAACACGTTTTAGCTCACGGAACCAGCAACTCCTCCATTCTTCTCAAATCCAGCAGCTCTCGGTTTTCATCCATGTCCAGCCGCATCATCAACACGTTCCAGCAGCTTCAACCTGCCACGGCCTAGGAGAAAACACAACAGATTGGCACATGGTAGAGTGGAGGAGAAAGAAGCCAGCATGCTTCACAGAAGCAAGGAGCAACGACCAACACTTCACTGTCCAAACACCTTGCTCCAAACGGCCATGACAGCAGCTAGGCCTAGCTTTCTTCACGCTCATCCATTCCTTGTCCAAGCAACATGCACATCTAAGCACGTGAAGGAGATTGTCCAGCGAGGGGCTACACCATTTCATTTTCTGTTTGGAGAAACGTTGGCAGCAAGCAACCCTTGAGAAGCGTTCCAGAGAGGAACACGTTGATGGCTGGAGACGGAGAGAAAAACCAGCAGCACCTTCCACTGTCCAAGCTCCAACTTCAACACGTCTGGATCAATTCCAGCAGCAAGGACCGAGAATGAATGTATGGACAGCAGAATGATGAAGCATGGGCATCTGAATCCAATAATAAAAATTGAAGAGAAGTGTTGGGATTAGTGGAGAAGAGGATGGCAAGAAAAGAGAAGCTGATGGCTTTGTAGTCTTCACGTGGGGAACCAGCATGGGAGTAAGCTAGAAACTTGGAGTAGCACATCACATTCTTTTATTGAAGATAATGGATCCAAAGCATGCGTCAAGGGGAGCATTTAAATGACTGAATTTTCCACTAAGATTTGTCCCTGCACGTGCATTATATGAGTATGGAGAGAAGATGGCTTGGTCTAGGATGAAGAGAATGCCAACGGTGCTGCCAAGCTTTCACGTCCAGCAGCTCCAACACGTCCAACTCCACCACTTCTCACGCATCCAGCACACCTTCATGTTGCAGCTGCTATGGAGGTTTTACAGCCTCATTTGGCAGCATTCCATGCAACCACCGAGAGGGAGAGAAAGTCATGGCCAGCTCATGGAAGCAGCTCCAAGACGCATACTACAGCACTTTGGAGTGGAATATTTCATTGAAAAATATGGGGGACACCATGTCCCACATGCACTCAAAGTATGGAGAGGAAAGATGGCTTTCATGTGCAAAAGGGAGCTAAGTCTTTCAGAATTTTATATTCCACACGTTCCTAGAAGGAAAGGCCACCACTTACTTAATTCTTGTAAGCTGTCCACACACTTAAGCTGTCCATGGTACACTAAGTTTCACGTGGGAAGGTATGGTCAGCAAGCCAAAAGGAATTTGGTTTCTTTGAAAATGTGCAAAAAGGAAAAGAGTAAACGTCCAAACCAATTTGCTGACAAGGAAGTATGTATGTGGACATTAGATAAAGAAAGATGTCCTTGCACACCAAAGATGTTTGTCACGGTTTGGAAAATGAGTAAGGTCAGCAAAGCTACTGGAAGCACATACACGTTCATTTCAATTATCTGAAGCATAGCTCCATATTCACGGCCAACTTCTTGATGGGAAGTGGGAACCACACACATGCATGGTTTCTGTGGAAGCAGCTCACGGATCCATTCTTCACTACCTCCTAACCATCCGGCAAACATCCATCATCCAGCAAGGATTTCCATCACTTGTTGAGCTGGAAAGAAGAAACAGTCACGGACATCCATTGTTCACACGGCTCCACATAGTGGAGGGTCCTTCTTGTTCTTGTTTGGATTGAAGAAGGATGGAAGAAGTTGGGCACACCAGACGGAAAAGAAGGAGCAATCACACACAGAGTATGTGATGACAAAATTTCAATCATCTTTTGGAAGTGAAGTGGTGGAACCAGAAATGGAGGGGCCTTACATTTTGTTTTGGACCATCAAAGAGCACACAGATACGGCTCTTACCACAATAAAAGGAGAGTTTTAGGAGTAGTTTAGGATAGCTGAGAAGAGGCTCTCGCCTCTTCCTCTCTGTTTTCCATTTTAAACAGTAAAATAATGTAGTGTTTTATTTCTGAAAGCATGTAATTTGTCTCAGCAATTGGAGCAATTTGATCGGTTTGATTTTTATTCAGTAATTTTATTTCAAGTATTAAATCTTTGAAGAATTTTATTTTAGTCAAGTGCTTTTATTTTTATCGTCTCTTTTATTTTGTAATTTAATGTTTTCTGAAACGTTAAAATTCTGTCAATGTATTTTACTGTTCATCTCATTTTCAGACGTTGTTTTTACCGTTTATTTTTACTGATGCTTTTGGTAAATTTTAATTACAATGTTTTTACCATTTCTGCATATTTACTGTTCCGTTTTTACCGTCTTTTTCCGTTTGGTTTTACTGTTTAAATTCCAGTTTTAATTTATTTTACCTCAACGAAAAACAATCACAACCCCCCCCACTTCGTGACTAATCTAAGATTGAACCACCAAAATTGGTCCTTGAGAGACGACCTAGGAGTCACTTCCTAGTAACTATACTGCATTATTTTCGTGCACTCAACTTTTGTGAGCGGTGCGACCCGTTCATCACTTATCGACGGCCAAAAATCCTTCGGTAAATCTCTTGTCGCTAACAATTACCGAGGGCTTTTGCCCTTCGGTAATTACCGAGGGCCAAAGCCTTCGGTAATTACCGAGGGCCAAAGCCTTCGGTAATTACCGAGGGTCAAAACCGAAGGCTGAAAGCCTTCGGTAATTACCGAAGGGCAGAAGCCCTCGGTAATTTCCGAAGGGCAAAAGCCCTCGGTAATGGCCATACGTGGGTATTTATCGAAGGGCGGAAGCCTTCGGTAATGACCTGCTGTGGGCATTTACTGAAGGGCAAAAGCCTTCGGTAAATTGCAGAGCAGGTTTCAGAGAAATGGTATTTCTTGTGCAACCCACACCTATATATCAAATTTCAATTACAAACAGACCTGCATATCAGTTTTCAAGCACATACAAACATGCATAATGTGCATCTCAAAGATGCAATCAATTATCAATATCCATTGAACATCAATTAATCCATAGAACATCCATTAATGTATAGATTATGTAATTATAGTTCAAATATAAAACAATGTAACAAAAGGATGTTCTAACATCCAAAGTCTGGAAGTAGATCTAACTAACACTGAAATGATATCAAGTCTAAAATGTTCTAATATCTAAATGTTTGTCAGCAGGTGATGAGGGTTGGACTGATGAGGGTTGGACTGATGAGGGTTGGACTGAAATGATGAGGGTTGGACTGATGAGGGTTGGACTGATGTGGGCTACTGAGTGGCAGCAGGTGATGAGGAGGGTCGTGACTGGGTGGGAGGGATATTTTGTACGTCCTGTGAGGTTTGAGGCAAGACTCTCATGACCAGGGCCTTAAAATTTGTAAACTCTGCTCTGAGATCAGTGATCTCCTGGTCACGTTGATGGAGTTCCTGCCTGAGTTGAAGAACAACCTCGTCAGGAGTACTGGTGGAAGAAGAAGGCTGGTGCTTCAGAGTACCTCCTCTGGATGCTGTATAGTTTGCAGCAAGTTGTCCCGCACCATACACTCGTCCTTTTTTCTTCCCACCAACGATGTCGATCCAGCACTGTGTCCTACGGATATCATCATCTGCATTACTGGCATCATCCGGTGTAGGAGCTGACTCATGTTCAGATCTAACCTGTGAAAGTCTCGTAGAAAAGTCTTCCTATTGAAACATTAAAAGCAATGTCAGGGAACTATAGTATAACATAAATGAACAATTAGTAATAGTAATAGTGTTATTTGCTTACATGAGTCTTCCGAGATCTTTCATCAACAAATGCATTAGTTCCCTTCCGAACATGAGTCTGTGCAAAGACCTCATCAACATGGACCGCCCGTCCTAGAGCCTATGCCTGTAACATAATTAAGAATTACAAGCGTACATATGAAATAGAATATACATAACTTATGTATGAAAGAAAAAGTTATGTAATGAGATTATACCATACGAATGGCATGCTCATGAATGATGATCGACCCACCAGTATGCAGGGTGCCACCCCTTTCAGACGCTCTGTTCCGCTGGGCTTTGGCACACTTATTGCGGAACTCTACTGTATTCCAATGGGCCAGTAAAGAGTTCCAAATGTGTTCATGATGGACAAATTTATGAACACCAAAATATGATGTCACAAACTTGTTTTTCAATCGGCAAGTATGACCGAATCGTTCAAGTAATAAACTTGGTAGGACCAAGTATCGTTCTTCCCAAAGGACTCACGGCCT
Organism: Vigna nakashimae; assembly: GCA_034642375.1. NCBI lineage: Eukaryota > Viridiplantae > Streptophyta > Magnoliopsida > Fabales > Fabaceae > Vigna > Vigna nakashimae. The sequence goes on from CM067765.1 coordinate 30,419,517, forward strand.
AGTTTAGTTATGTGATTTGTTGATTAGCTAAGACTTACAAACGCAATAATGGAGATTTTATATGCAAGACAGAAAATAAACATGTATGCATGAAGTTTTGATCAATGGCAAAAAGCAAAAGATAAACACTTTCAATGAAATTTATGTATGAATATGTTGTTGGGGGTTCAATTTCATCTTATCCACTCTCATATATTTTAGGAATTCAACATTCAAATCATCATTGTTAATGCCACTCTCTAAAGTACCTTTCTAGAAGTCTTCTCCCTAATCACGAGTTCATACAATTCCTAGCATTCCTAATGATCAGTTAATAAGTGCAGGAGCTTAACGACAACCAACATAATATTGGGAGAAATTCCCCGGATCTAGACTTCCCCGTACGTTCCCGTATCGACAAAACCAATAATCATGCATCGAATGAGTTAAACAATGCAAGCATTAAGCAAAGAGGAAAAACCCTAACTAATGATGAAAGAAAGCATAAGTCTTAATTAAAAGATGTAAAAACAGGTTCCATATATGAGAGCTTCAAAAGATTACATTGATTCCCCAACAAACATACAGAGTTTAGTTCACCATATTCATGGTGAACCTAGATGAACAATAATGAAAGAATGAAGGATAAAACCCTAGAAAGGTGAAGAGGTAGCCTAAGCATCCAAGATCATCCTTCAAAGGGGTGGAAGAGAGAGTGTTTGCCTTTTCTGCCAAAGATACAAACCCTAGGACGTCCTAAAGCTTATATACTATTCTAAAATTACAAAAAATCTAGGTCCAAGCCCATAAGAGTGCCGCTCAGCGGTAAAGTACCGCTCAGCGGTAAGTGCGTGAGTCGTTTCTTCCCCTCAGCGGCCATTTTGCCCCTCAGCGGATCTCCCGTAAGCTCCTGAGTGCCGCGCCGCTGAGCGGTGACTTCGGCTTCTCCTTTTTGCACTTTTTAATGTCTTTTCTGATTTCATCTCTCTCCTTCTTCACTTCTTTTACCAAATTCACCTTAAAACCTGCACAAAAACACTGAAATCAAGCATAAACCTGTCCAGCTCTCTTATTTCTGAAAATATGAATAAAAGTATGATTTCAAGCTAGTTTCTAAGTATAAAGGTTGCTTTTAGTATCAATTTTAAGCATGAAAATAATAGTTTTTCAACTGTTATCACAACCCCAAACTTAGAACTTTGCTTGTCCTCAAGCAAACAAGATGTAACTCAATCTCCAACCAATTCATATGATGGTTTAAAAATCCTCTTTTTCAAGATAAGTAACAAATTCACTCAGACTTATGACCAAGAATTCAATCAAGATGTGCACATGCTTTAATGTTCACAAAGTCATTTAAATTCCAACAAATGCTATTTTTCATGAATGATCAATCAATTAAGCATGGATGTTCATGTGCTCATGGAATATTTCCTCACTAGATAAAGTGTTTCACTCACACACAAGTGTATAAGAGGTAATCACTCATTCACTCTACTATCACAATGTCACATGAATCAACTTTGCCTTTCATTTTACCACAATCAAAAACATTCACAAGCATGCATCATCACAAGGACTTTTCAATGGCTTATAATGTGGCTGGGCTAACAAGAAAATTGGTTTTTCTGGATCACAAAATCCTTGAGTTAAGAGAATCATAATAACACAATCATCTTATTCATTCCCAACTTTCTTTTGCCTTTGCATTTGCATTGAGCTTTACTTGTTTTTCTTTTCTTTTCTTTTTCTTTGCATATTCTTACTTTTTAGCTCTTAGCTCAATGCTTTTCATGTTTTCCCAACAACCCCAAACTTGAACATTTACCAATACCACACAAGATCTTCTACTTAACTCAAGGTAAAGATTTTTCAATCAAAGGTTTCAGTGTATGTTCAAGGCTAAGGGTTCAAAGGATAGAACACAACGTGTTCTCTTTTAGTGGGCTAACTTTATGAATTTGGCCAATAAAAAGGGTTCCAACAAACAACCTTGATCACATGATGCAAAACAAGCAATTGATTCAATCATAGAAAACCTGGGTAAAGTCATTCATGCTTTCAAAGTAATAGCATTCAACAATAACAACTCTGGAGCTCAAAATCTCACATATGAGCTCATTCACATTTGACATACACATCCTGCTTAATTTCACAATCACAATCATGATATCATGCATTTGTTCACAAAGCTTGTGAATCACCTGTATAAGCATTTTAATGTGCACATCATCTCAACATCAATTAATCATAAGCATCATTCAAGCATTACTTATCAAACAATCACAGTTAATAGCAAACCATCATAAGAAACCAGGTTTCAAATAGAGTACATCAAACCCTAATCTAAAAACAAAAACAAATAAGTTCAGAAAACTTAAACCAACAAAAGCATAAGTTCATGATAGCATTCATCAGTAAATGCTATCTCAGCTCCTCATCAATCTGAGCTGTCATCTGTATCTTCTTCCTCTCCTTCTTCTTGGATCTTATAGTCTTGATTCTTTTAGCATGATGAGGAGGCCATCCCTGCATCAAACTTAATTCACAAAACCAAAAGATACATTGTTAAGCATTAGTAAACCACAATGAAGAAATCAACCCCTTCAATGATGCTCTCGCCCAACCCCAAACTTAGATGGAAAACTAGTGAGAACGTGGGTGGAAGGGAGATTTTCCCAAGAGGGAAGAGGGAAAAGATGTGGAGAACCTTGGAAAAGGTATGTAGGAGTGTGTGTGCAGAGAAGAGCCTGAAAATAGAAGCTTATGTGCAGCTTAGGGTATAAAAATACCCTAATGGGCTTGGGTCCCGCTAAGGGGCAACCAAAGCCCAATCTGCGAGAGTACTTGATGAACAAATTTGTAAGCACCAAAATATGATGTCACAAACTTGTTTCACAATCGGCAAGTATGACCGAATCGTTCAAGTAATAAAACTTGGTAAGACCAAGTATCGTTCTTCCCAAAGGACTCACGGCCTAGTTTAGTTGTGTGGTTTGTTGATTAGCTAAGACTTAAGGACGAAATAATTGGATTATATTATGCAAGACGAAAATTAAACATGTATGCATGAATTGATCAATGGCAAAGACTAAAGATAAACACTTTCAATGGAATTATATGAATGAATATGTTTTTGGGGGTCAATTTCATCTCATCCACTCTCATATATTTTAGGAATTCAACATTCAAATCATCATTGTTAATGCCACTCTCTAATGTACCATTCTAGATGGCTTCTCCCTAATCAAATAGTTCATACAATTCCTAGCATTCCTAATGATTAGTTCATGACTGCAGGAGCTTAAAGGCAACCAATATAATGTTGTCAGTAAAATATTGGGAGAAATTCCCCGGATCTAGACTTCCCCGTACGTGTCCGTATCGACAAAACCAATAATCATGCATTAGAATGAGTTAAACAATGCAAGCATTGAGCAAAGAGGAAAAACCCTAACTAATGATGAAAGAAAGCATATGTCTTACTTCAAAGATGTACTCAACAAATCCATATATGAGAGCTTCAAGAGATTACATTGATTCCCCAACAAACATACAAGGTTTAGTTCACCATCGTCATGGTGAACCTAGATGAATAACAATGAAAGAATGAAAGAATAAACCCAATAAAGGTGAAGAGGTAGCCTGAGCATCCAAGATCCTCCTTCAAAGGGGTGGAAGAGAGAGTGTTTGCCTCGTTTCTGCCAAAGATACCTATTCTAAGGACGTGCAAGCCCTTATATACTAATTTAGAGTTACAAAAGATTACAAAAGCCCAAGCCCAAAAAGTGTCGCTCAGCGGTATTTACCGCTCAGCGGTGATTGCGCGTCCTTTTCTTCCCCTCAGCGGTCATTTTGCCCCTCAGCGTGACTCCCGCAACCTCCTGACTGCCGCTCAGCGGTAGTTTGCCGCTGAGCGGTGCCTTTGTCTTCTCTTTTTGCACTCTTTCTTGTCTTTTCTAATGTCACTTCTCTCCTTCTTCACTCTTTTCACTAAATTCACCTTAAAACCTGCACAAAAACACTTAAATCAAGTGTAAACCTGTCCAGCTCTCTTATTTATGAAAATATAGATAAAAGGCATGATTTCAAGCTAGTTTCTAAGTCTAAAGGTTGCTTTTAGTATCAATTTTAAGCATGAAAATAACAGTTTTTCAACTGTTATCACAACCCCAAACTTAGAACTTTGCTTGTCCTCAAGCAAACAAAATGTAACTCCATCTCCAACCAATTCATATGATGGTTCACTCATTCAAAAATCCTCTTTTTCAAGATAAGTAACAACTTCACTCAAACTTATGACCAAGAATTCAATCAAGATGTGCACATGCTTTAGTGATCACAAAGTCATTTAAGTTCCAACAAATGCCATTTTTCATGAATGATCAATCAATTAAGCATGGATGTTCATGTGCTTATGGAATATTTCCTCACTAGGTAAAGTGTTTCACTCAACACACAAGTGTATAAGAGGTAAAGTGTTTCACTCATTCACTCTACTATCACAATGTCACATGAATCAACTTTGCCTTTCATTTTACCACAATCAAAAACATTCACAAGCATGCATCATCACAAGGACTTTTCAATGGCTTATAATGTGGCTGGGCTAACAAGAAAATTGGTTTTTCTGGATCACAAAATCCTTGAGTTAAGAGAATCATAGCAACACAATTATTCTTATACTTCCCAACTTTTGTTTGCCTTTTCATTTGCATTGAGCTTTACTTCTTTTTCTTTTCTTTTCTTTTTCTTTCCATATTCTTACTGTTTAGCTCTTAGCTCAATGCTTTTCCTTTTTCATATTTTCCCAACAACCCCAAACTTGAACATTTAACAATACCACACAAGATCTTCTACTTAACTCAAGGTAAAGATTTTCAATCAAGGGTTCAGTGTATGTTTAAGGTTATGGGTTCAAAGGATAGAACACAAAGTGTTCTCTTTTAGTAGGCTAACTTTATCAATTTGGCCAATAAAAAGGGTTTCAAAAACACGGCCTTGATCACATGATACAAAACAAGCAATTGATTCAATAATAGAAAACCTGGGCAAAGTCATTCATGCTTCCAAAGTAATAGCATTCAACAATAACAACTCTGGAGCTCAAAACCTCACATATAAGCTCATTCACTTTTGACATACACATCCTGCTTAATTTCACAATCACAATCATGATATCATGCATTTGTTCACAAAGCTTGTGAATCACCTGTATAAGCATTTTAATGTGCACATCATCTCAACATCAATTAATCAATAAGCATCATCAAGCATTACTTATCACACAATCACAGTCAATAGTAAACCATCATAATAAACCAGGTGTTCAATAGAGTACATCAACCCTAATCTAAAAACAAAAACAAATAAGTTCAGAAAACTTAAACCACAAAAGCATAATCATATGATAGCATTCATCAATCTGAGCTGTCCTCTGTATCTTCCTCTTCCTCTTCATCATCATCATCATCAAATGCATCCTCCTCCTCAGCTTCTTCTTCTTCCATGTCTCGGGCTGAAGCTTCAGCTGCTTCAGCTCCTCCATGCAATGGTTCTTCTGGCCAAGCTACCACATTATGGAATTCATCCATAGTCCATCTGTGTGTTGGAGGGGTAACATACATCCCCATTATCATCTTAGCTGTGGCCACCTACCCTCTGTGAATGGACTGCAACTGAGCACCTATAAGAGACATATACATGTCCCTCATCTGGAATGGTTCTGCCTCATGAGTATCAGCAGATGTCCTGCTCTGTGCTGGCCCTCTCTCTCTACGAGCCTGGCGTGGTGGAACTGGCTGAGCTGCCTCCTCACCTCCACAATATTGTCTGTAATAGGCCTCATCTATAGCTTTTCTTGGCCTCTCAAATGGTGGAACAGAAGTGTCCACCCCAGCTAGCTTGCAGAGGTGAGTAATCAAAGAAGGATGTCCCAGTGGTGCTTTGTTGTTTGAGGTGTTAGCACACACACTAATCTCATCAGCTATCACCTGCCCAATATTAACATTCAAATTTCTGATAGCACAGTAGATGAATAGTGCCCTGCTGAGAGTGATATCTGACACATGTGAACATGGCTGAATGTTGGCATGAGAAAATGCCATCCAATACTTTGCAAGAGGAGTCAAATCTGTCCTCCTAATGTTAACCACTAAGCCAGATCTATTCCTTTGGAAGTGTCCTCCAGGTATGCACAGTACTCTCTCCACATCCTCAAAATCAGCACCTTCCTCCATGCTAAGAGCAAACTGACATTGCTCACCAGCCCACACAGTATCCAAGAAGTTGTTGATAGAATCAGGATCATACCTGATAGCATGGCCTCTGACATAGCCCAAATAATTCTCAGCTGGATAATCACCAATCTTCTTTGCATTGGTGTAGAATTCTTTCACCACAGCTATGTTGGCAGGTGCTGGATAAGTGGCTAGCTTGCCCCAATCATTCCCTAACACTTGCTCTCCAAATTGAGGAGCAAAGTTAGGTATCATTCCAACCTTTCTCTCCATTAGAAGTCTCCTGTCCTGAACCACCCTAAAGTGCTTCTCATGTTTCCTAGAGAGGAACCTGCCAGAATGGGGTTGCTCTGGTTCCTTTTCCTTCCTCTTGGTTGCCATGGTTTTCAATCTCTTCCCTGAAGAGGATGCCATTCCTGCATTCAAACATAAATACACAACCACAGAACATGATGTTAATCATTAGTAAACACAGAACATAACTCCTTTTGAAGCTAAACCACCGCTGAGGGCCAGAATTTCCCCTCAGCGCCACCAGTGCCACACTCCAACACGCAAAAACCAGAAAAAAAACAAGTCTGGCAGAGTGCCGCTCAGCGGTAATTGCCGCTCAGCGGTGACCTGCAGATTTTTGCAAATCTCGTTTTGAAACTGTCCTAACTCCACCCAAATGCAATTTTCAGTTTTCCAGTACATAATCAAACAGTTTAATCGGTTCAAATATCAAATATATCATCAAATCATGCATAGAAATCAAAACCCCTAAATATTCATGCTTTGACAATCACATTCAAATTCAAGAACCCTAGAATGACAAAATGCATTTTACTTACTTGGGTGGAGATGCTAGATGATATGAGAATGCTTCCAAACTAGAATGCTCTCTTCCAACCCCAAACTTTGATGGCACACTAGTGAAAAAGTGAGTGGAAGAGAAATTTTTCTAAGAGGGAAGAGTAAAAAGATGTGGGAAACCTAAGAGAAGATATGTGGAAGTGTTTGTGCAGAGAAGGGCTTGAAAGAATGTAAAAACGCGCAGCTTAGGGTTTAAAAATACCCCAATGGGCTCGGGTTCCGCTAAGGGGAACTTAAGCCCATCTGCGATAGTACCGCTCAGCGGTAATTGCCGCTTAGCGGCACTTTCGTGATGTGCCCTTCTCCTTCTTTTCTTGACTTACGTGCCTTCCTAGCATACCCCTCATATGTTCCCTGCAATTCAATGTTAAAAATGCTTATGCAAACCCTAATTAAAATAAAACAAACAAAAACAATCAATCAACTGGGTTGCCTCCCAGGTAGCGCTTGTTTAACGTCACGAGCCTGACCCAAAATCCACCAACACCCATCAGTAGGTGTTTCAAACTTACCAGCACCCATCAGTAGGTGCAAAATCTTCTCACCAACACCCATCAGTAGGTGTTAAAAACCTAGTATCCTTCAGTAGATACTTAACCACCTAGCATCCTTCAGTAGATGCTAAACCAACAAAATAATGTCCAGAATAATGTTCACAATTTAAAAATTACAAAATCAAAACAAAAGTTTGTAAATCCACTGGGTTGCCTCCCAGCAAGCGCTTCTTTAACGTCACTAGCTTGACCTAATAAAGTTCACGTTCCATCTTCTTTATAGTTGATGCTGTCTTTCCACCAACTTATCAACTGCTTCCTTAGGACTGTTTTGGATTCTCTAGAATATGGAGACTCTATCTCTATCATCTCCTTCTCTTTAAAACCTTTTATAACCCACAACTTGTTCTTGAGTCTTACAGGTGTGCCAAGTTGGAGTCCTCTTTTCTTCCAGTCCCTAGGAACTTCCTCTCCTTTTCCATTCTCTTCTACCTTGGGTACCTGAAAAAACAAACAATGGTTATCAAAAACCTTAAGATTTTCATTTTTACCTCTAGTTATGGGTGCATCTCGAAATGCAGCTTTATAACTGGCTTCTTCCTCCTTTGCTTGTATCTCATCTTTGAAAACATCCACCACCACTCTCTCTTCTCTGTCTTGGAGCACCACTATACCTTCATTAACATCTATGATAGCCCTGGCCGTTTTCATAAACGGTCTTCCCAATATGAAAGGTATATTTTCGTTCTCCATCTTCATCACCACAAAGTCTGCCAAAAACTGAAGTTTGCCAACGCAAACTACAATGTCTTCTGCAATCCCACATGGCTCCTTTGAAGATCCGTCAGCCATTACCAGATTAACCTTTACAGGTTTTATTTTAACATGGCCAATTTGCTCCAATAGAGAATAAGGCATCAAGTTAACACTTGAGCCTAAGTCAAGGAGAGCTTTATTTACCTTTTTCTTCCCTATAGTGCAAGGGATAGAAAAACTACCTGGATCTGCTGCTTTTGGTGGGAATGATTCTTTCTTAACAGTTATACACTTTTCTTCCTCATCATCTCTACGTCTTCTTTTTGTAGAGGTTCCTTCTTCAGATTTTGTGTAAACTGCTATTTTCTGTAGAATTTGTTCCCAAGGAGCTTCATTATCAACCATTCTGAATAACTCTGTGAAATCCATTGGTTTCTCCTGATTTGTTAGAAAAGGAAAAGTGTCCTTTTTTTCTTCTTCTCTTCTCTCTTCTGTGTCATCTTCTTCTAACTCAATGATCTCTTCATTTACACTCTTGACCACTTTGCACTCTTCTCTGGGGTTAACCTCAGTATTAGCCCCAAAGTTTCTGTGTGGTCTTTCTTCCAATTGCTTAGTAATCTCACCCATCTGAATCTCCAAATTCTTTATAGCAGCTTCAGTGCTCTTTTGAGAAGATTCAGTTTTCTGAATAAATTGCTGAAGAGTTTCTTCCAACCTTGTAGATCTTTCATTAAGCATAGATATTTGTTGCCACATGGTTGGTTGCTGCTGCTGTTGCTTATTATATTGAATAGCCTGCCCAGTTTGTCCTTGGCCAATGCTTGGATGTGGTTTCCAACCCTGATTATAATTCCCTTGACGGTATGGAAACTTATTAGCCATGAAATTAACATCCTCCACGGCTTCCACAGGAAAAGCACATTGGCCATTGATGTGATCTCCCCCACATAATTCGCATAACTGGGTTTGTACCTGTGCAGCAGATTTTAACTCTTTAGGTAGTGAAGCAAGAGTTTTGGTCAGAGTTTCCAGCTGTTGAGTCAGAATTTTATTCTGGGCTAGCAGAGCATCATGGGTTTGTAATTGAAGAACCCCTTTCTGTTGCATAGGGGCGCCTCTTTCATTGTGAAGCTCATTATCACTTGTAGCCATATTTTCAATAATTTCAGTTGCTTCCTCTGGAGTCTTCCATTTGATATTGCCTCCAGCTGAGGCATCCAGCATCATCTTGGTTTGTGAACCAAGCCCTCCAAGGAAAGTTAGGACTACTTCTTGATCCTCAAAGCCATGCGTGGGAGTTTTACGTAACAAGCTTTTATACCTATCCCATGCATGTCCCAGTGATTCCTCCATGCCCTGCTTGAATGAAGATATCTCTTGCTTTCCTTTAGTCACCTTAGATTGTGGGAAGTATTTATTTAGAAACTTTGTAACCACTGCTTCCCACTCCGTGAAACTTTCTTCTGGAAAAGAGTTCAACCAAAGCTTAGCATCGCCTCCCAATGAGAAAGGAAACAAGCTAAGTTTGATTGCATCGTCTGGCACCCCATTAATCTTGACTGTATTGCAAATCTCATTAAAAGTAGTCAGGTGCTCATATGGGCTTTCGTGAGATAACCCATGAAATTGATTACTCTTTACCAGTTGAATCAGTGCTGGTTTGACCTCCATGTTGGCAGCATTGACTCTAGGTCTAGCTATGCTATTGAAGTGCTGAGGTCCAGCAAGATTAGTGTAATCTGCAAGAGTTCTTCTAACATTATTGCCCTCCATACTTCCTGTGCTATGAACAGAACCTTGTGGTGATGATTGCAAGAGAGTTTCAGGAGAAGGGAAAAGTTCTCTGGACGTTCTGATTCTTCTCCTCCTTCTACTCTCTTCTAAGCCTTCAAGTAGTGGTTCTGTTGTTTTCTTACTTCTAGTTCGAATTGCTTCCTGCATGCACAAGAAAACAAAACCCTAGAAAAGATTTGTTAGCACAAAAAGATATAAAAGAGAAGATATATATTCAAAAGATGAAAAGATAAAAGATTCAGAAGATAAGAAGATAAAAGATTTAGAAGATAGAAAGATAAAAGATAAAATAAAATCTATTCTAAAAAGATAAAATAAAATCTAAAAGATAAGATAAAATTTAATAAAATCTAACCTAACAAAATAAAATCAAATCTAATCTAATCTAATCTAAAAAAATAAAACAGAATCTAATCTAACCTAAAAAGATAAAAAATAAAATAAAATTTAACCTAATCTAAAAAGATGAAAAGATAGAATAAAATAAAAACAGAAAAAAATAAAACAGAAATTCAAAATTAAAGTCAAAGATAATCAATAATCACACAAATTAACCAGTTAAACCAGAGTCCCCGGCAACGGCGCCAAAAACTTGATGAACAAATTTGTAAGCACCAAAATATGATGTCACAAACTTGTTTCACAATCGGCAAGTATGACCGAATCGTTCAAGTAATAAAACTTGGTAAGACCAAGTATCGTTCTTCCCAAAGGACTCACGGCCTAGTTTAGTTGTGTGGTTTGTTGATTAGCTAAGACTTAAGGACGAAATAATTGGATTATATTATGCAAGACGAAAATTAAACATGTATGCATGAATTGATCAATGGCAAAGACTAAAGATAAACACTTTCAATGGAATTATATGAATGAATATGTTGTTGGGGGTCAATTTCATCTCATCCACTCTCATATATTTTAGGAATTCAACATTCAAATCATCATTGTTAATGCCACTCTCTAATGTACCATTCTAGATGGCTTCTCCCTAATCAAATAGTTCATACAATTCCTAGCATTCCTAATGATTAGTTCATGACTGCAGGAGCTTAAAGGCAACCAATATAATGTTGTCAGTAAAATATTGGGAGAAATTCCCCGGATCTAGACTTCCCCGTACGTGTCCGTATCGACAAAACCAATAATCATGCATTAGAATGAGTTAAACAATGCAAGCATTGAGCAAAGAGGAAAAACCCTAACTAATGATGAAAGAAAGCATATGTCTTACTTCAAAGATGTACTCAACAAATCCATATATGAGAGCTTCAAGAGATTACATTGATTCCCCAACAAACATACAAGGTTTAGTTCACCATCGTCATGGTGAACCTAGATGAATAACAATGAAAGAATGAAAGAATAAACCCAATAAAGGTGAAGAGGTAGCCTGAGCATCCAAGATCCTCCTTCAAAGGGGTGGAAGAGAGAGTGTTTGCCTCGTTTCTGCCAAAGATACCTATTCTAAGGACGTGCAAGCCCTTATATACTAATTTAGAGTTACAAAAGATTACAAAAGCCCAAGCCCAAAAAGTGTCGCTCAGCGGTATTTACCGCTCAGCGGTGATTGCGCGTCCTTTTCTTCCCCTCAGCGGTCATTTTGCCCCTCAGCGTGACTCCCGCAACCTCCTGACTGCCGCTCAGCGGTAGTTTGCCGCTGAGCGGTGCCTTTGTCTTCTCTTTTTGCACTCTTTCTTGTCTTTTCTAATGTCACTTCTCTCCTTCTTCACTCTTTTCACTAAATTCACCTTAAAACCTGCACAAAAACACTTAAATCAAGTGTAAACCTGTCCAGCTCTCTTATTTATGAAAATATAGATAAAAGGCATGATTTCAAGCTAGTTTCTAAGTCTAAAGGTTGCTTTTAGTATCAATTTTAAGCATGAAAATAACAGTTTTTCAACTGTTATCACAACCCCAAACTTAGAACTTTGCTTGTCCTCAAGCAAACAAAATGTAACTCCATCTCCAACCAATTCATATGATGGTTCACTCATTCAAAAATCCTCTTTTTCAAGATAAGTAACAACTTCACTCAAACTTATGACCAAGAATTCAATCAAGATGTGCACATGCTTTAGTGATCACAAAGTCATTTAAGTTCCAACAAATGCCATTTTTCATGAATGATCAATCAATTAAGCATGGATGTTCATGTGCTTATGGAATATTTCCTCACTAGGTAAAGTGTTTCACTCAACACACAAGTGTATAAGAGGTAAAGTGTTTCACTCATTCACTCTACTATCACAATGTCACATGAATCAACTTTGCCTTTCATTTTACCACAATCAAAAACATTCACAAGCATGCATCATCACAAGGACTTTTCAATGGCTTATAATGTGGCTGGGCTAACAAGAAAATTGGTTTTTCTGGATCACAAAATCCTTGAGTTAAGAGAATCATAGCAACACAATTATTCTTATACTTCCCAACTTTTGTTTGCCTTTTCATTTGCATTGAGCTTTACTTCTTTTTCTTTTCTTTTCTTTTTCTTTCCATATTCTTACTGTTTAGCTCTTAGCTCAATGCTTTTCCTTTTTCATATTTTCCCAACAACCCCAAACTTGAACATTTAACAATACCACACAAGATCTTCTACTTAACTCAAGGTAAAGATTTTCAATCAAGGGTTCAGTGTATGTTTAAGGTTATGGGTTCAAAGGATAGAACACAAAGTGTTCTCTTTTAGTAGGCTAACTTTATCAATTTGGCCAATAAAAAGGGTTTCAAAAACACGGCCTTGATCACATGATACAAAACAAGCAATTGATTCAATCATAGAAAACCTGGGCAAAGTCATTCATGCTTCCAAAGTAATAGCATTCAACAATAACAACTCTGGAGCTCAAAACCTCACATATAAGCTCATTCACTTTTGACATACACATCCTGCTTAATTTCACAATCACAATCATGATATCATGCATTTGTTCACAAAGCTTGTGAATCACCTGTATAAGCATTTTAATGTGTACATCATCTCAACATCAATTAATCAATAAGCATCATCAAGCATTACTTATCACACAATCACAGTCAATAGCAAACCATCATAATAAACCAGTTGTTCAATAGAGTACATCAACCCTAATCTAAAAACAAAAACAAATAAGTTCAGAAAACTTAAACCACAAAAGCATAATCATATGATAGCATTCATCAATCTGAGCTGTCCTCTGTATCTTCCTCTTCCTCTTCATCATCATCATCATCAAATGCATCCTCCTCCTCAGCTTCTTCTTCTTCCATGTCTCGGGCTGAAGCTTCAGCTGCTTCAGCTCCTCCATGCAATGGTTCTTCTGGCCAAGCTACCACATTATGGAATTCATCCATAGTCCATCTGTGTGCTGGAGGGGTAACATACATCCCCATTATCATCTCAGCTGTGGCCACCTGCCCTCTGTGAATGGACTGCAACTGAGCACCTATAAGAGACATATACATGTCCCTCATCTGGAATGGTTCTGCCTCATGAGTATCAGCAGATGTCCTGCTCTGTGCTGGCCCTCTCTCTCTACGAGCCTGGCGTGGTGGAACTGGCTGAGCTGCCTCCTCACCTCCACAATATTGTCTGTAATAGGCCTCATCTATAGCTTTTCTTGGCCTCTCAAATGGTGGAACAGAAGTGTCCACCCCAGCTAGCTTGCAGAGGTGAGTAATCAAAGAAGGATGTCCCAGTGGTGCTTTGTTGTTTGAGGTGTTAGCACACACACTAATCTCATCAGCTATCACCTGCCCAATATTAACATTCAAATTTCTGATAGCACAGTAGATGAATAGTGCCCTGCTGAGAGTGATATCTGACACATGTGAACATGGCTGAATGTTGGCATGAGAAAATGCCATCCAATACTTTGCAAGAGGAGTCAAATCTGTCCTCCTAATGTTAACCACTAAGCCAGATCTATTCCTTTGGAAGTGTCCTCCAGGTATGCACAGTACTCTCTCCACATCCTCAAAATCAGCACCTTCCTCCATGCTAAGAGCAAACTGACATTGCTCACCAGCCCACACAGTATCCAAGAAGTTGTTGATAGAATCAGGATCATACCTGATAGCATGGCCTCTGACATAGCCCAAATAATTCTCAGCTGGATAATCACTAATCTTCTTTGCATTGGTGTAGAATTCTTTCACCACAGCTATGTTGGCAGGTGCTGGATAAGTGGCTAGCTTGCCCCAATCATTCCCTAACACTTGCTCTCCAAATTGAGGAGCAAAGTTAGGTATCATTCCAACCTTTCTCTCCATTAGAAGTCTCCTGTCCTGAACCACCCTAAAGTGCTTCTCATGTTTCCTAGAGAGGAACCTGCCAGAATGGGGTTGCTCTGGTTCCTTTTCCTTCCTCTTGGTTGCCATGGTTTTCAATCTCTTCCCTGAAGAGGATGCCATTCCTGCATTCAAACATAAATACACAACCACAGAACATGATGTTAATCATTAGTAAACACAGAACATAACTCCTTTTGAAGCTAAACCACCGCTGAGGGCCAGAATTTCCCCTCAGCGCCACCAGTGCCACACTCCAACACGCAAAAACCAGAAAAAAAACAAGTCTGGCAGAGTGCCGCTCAGCGGTAATTGCCGCTCAGCGGTGACCTGCAGATTTTTGCAAATCTCGTTTTGAAACTGTCCTAACTCCACCCAAATGCAATTTTCAGTTTTCCAGTACATAATCAAACAGTTTAATCGGTTCAAATATCAAATATATCATCAAATCATGCATAGAAATCAAAACCCTTAAATATTCATGCTTTGACAATCACATTCAAATTCAGGAACCCTAGAATGACAAAATGCATTTTACTTACTTGGGTGGAGATGCTAGATGATATGAGAATGCTTCCAAACTAGAATGCTCTCTTCCAACCCCAAACTTTGATGGCACACTAGTGAAAAAGTGAGTGGAAGAGAAATTTTTCTAAGAGGGAAGAGTAAAAAGATGTGGGAAACCTAAGAGAAGATATGTGGAAGTGTTTGTGCAGAGAAGGGCTTGAAAGAATGTAAAAACGCGCAGCTTAGGGTTTAAAAATACCCCAATGGGCACGGGTTCCGCTAAGGGGAACTTAAGCCCATCTGCGATAGTACCGCTCAGCGGTAATTGCCGCTTAGCGGCACTTTCGTGATGTGCCCTTCTCCTTCTTTTCTTGACTTACGTGCCTTCCTAGCATACCCCTCATATGTTCCCTGCAATTCAATGTTAAAAATGCTTATGCAAACCCTAATTAAAATAAAACAAACAAAAACAATCAATCAACTGGGTTGCCTCCCAGGTAGCGCTTGTTTAACGTCACGAGCCTGACCCAAAATCCACCAACACCCATCAGTAGGTGTTTCAAACTTACCAGCACCCATCAGTAGGTGCAAAATCTTCTCACCAACACCCATCAGTAGGTGTTAAAAACCTAGTATCCTTCAGTAGATACTTAACCACCTAGCATCCTTCAGTAGATGCTAAACCAACAAAATAATGTCCAGAATAATGTTCACAATTTAAAAATTACAAAATCAAAACAAAAGTTTGTAAATCCACTGGGTTGCCTCCCAGCAAGCGCTTCTTTAACGTCACTAGCTTGACCCAATAAAGTTCACGTTCCATCTTCTTTATAGTTGATGCTGTCTTTCCACCAACTTATCAACTGCTTCCTTAGGACTGTTTTGGATTCTCTAGAATATGGAGACTCTATCTCTATCATCTCCTTCTCTTTAAAACCTTTTATAACCCACAACTTGTTCTTGAGTCTTACAGGTGTGCCAAGTTGGAGTCCTCTTTTCTTCCAGTCCCTAGGAACTTCCTCTCCTTTTCCATTCTCTTCTACCTTGGGTACCTGAAAAAACAAACAATGGTTATCAAAAACCTTAAGATTTTCATTTTTACCTCTAGTTATGGGTGCATCTCGAAATGCAGCTTTATAACTGGCTTCTTCCTCCTTTGCTTGTATCTCATCTTTGAAAACATCCACCACCACTCTCTCTTCTCTGTCTTGGAGCACCACTATACCTTCATTAACATCTATGATAGCCCTGGCCGTTTTCATAAACGGTCTTCCCAATATGAAAGGTATATTTTCGTTCTCCATCTTCATCACCACAAAGTCTGCCAAAAACTGAAGTTTGCCAACGCAAACTACAATGTCTTCTGCAATCCCACATGGCTCCTTTGAAGATCCGTCAGCCATTACCAGATTAACCTTTACAGGTTTTATTTTAACATGGCCAATTTGCTCCAATAGAGAATAAGGCATCAAGTTAACACTTGAGCCTAAGTCAAGGAGAGCTTTATTTACCTTTTTCTTCCCTATAGTGCAAGGGATAGAAAAACTACCTGGATCTGCTGCTTTTGGTGGGAATGATTCTTTCTTAACAGTTATACACTTTTCTTCCTCATCATCTCTACGTCTTCTTTTTGTAGAGGTTCCTTCTTCAGATTTTGTGTAAACTGCTATTTTCTGTAGAATTTGTTCCCAAGGAGCTTCATTATCAACCATTCTGAATAACTCTGTGAAATCCATTGGTTTCTCCTGATTTGTTAGAAAAGGAAAAGTGTCCTTTTTTTCTTCTTCTCTTCTCTCTTCTGTGTCATCTTCTTCTAACTCAATGATCTCTTCATTTACACTCTTGACCACTTTGCACTCTTCTTTGGGGTTAACCTCAGTATTAGCCCCAAAGTTTCTGTGTGGTCTTTCTTCCAATTGCTTAGTAATCTCACCCATCTGAATCTCCAAATTCTTTATAGCAGCTTCAGTGCTCTTTTAAGAAGATTCAGTTTTCTGAATAAATTGCTGAAGAGTTTCTTCCAACCTTGTAGATCTTTCATTAAGCATAGATATTTGTTGCCACATGGTTGGTTGCTGCTGCTGTTGCTTATTATATTGAATAGCCTGCCCAGTTTGTCCTTGGCCAATGCTTGGATGTGGTTTCCAACCCTGATTATAATTCCCTTGACGGTATGGAAACTTATTAGCCATGAAATTAACATCCTCCACGGCTTCCACAGGAAAAGCACATTGGCCATTGATGTGATCTCCCCCACATAATTCGCATAACTGGGTTTGTACCTGTGCAGCAGATTTTAACTCTTTAGGTAGTGAAGCAAGAGTTTTGGTCAGAGTTTCCAGCTGTTGAGTCAGAATTTTATTCTGGGCTAGCAGAGCATCATGGGTTTGTAATTGAAGAACCCCTTTCTGTTGCATAGGGGCGCCTCTTTCATTGTGAAGCTCATTATCACTTGTAGCCATATTTTCAATAATTTCAGTTGCTTCCTCTGGAGTCTTCCATTTGATATTGCCTCCAGCTGAGGCATCCAGCATCATCTTGGTTTGTGAACCAAGCCCTCCAAGGAAAGTTAGGACTACTTCTTGATCCTCAAAGCCATGCGTGGGAGTTTTACGTAACAAGCTTTTATACCTATCCCATGCATGTCCCAGTGATTCCTCCATGCCCTGCTTGAATGAAGATATCTCTTGCTTTCCTTTAGTCACCTTAGATTGTGGGAAGTATTTATTTAGAAACTTTGTAACCACTGCTTCCCACTCCGTGAAACTTTCTTCTGGAAAAGAGTTCAACCAAAGCTTAGCATCGCCTCCCAATGAGAAAGGAAACAAGCTAAGTTTGATTGCATCGTCTGGCACCCCATTAATCTTGACTGTATTGCAAATCTCATTAAAAGTAGTCAGGTGCTCATATGGGCTTTCGTGAGATAACCCATGAAATTGATTACTCTTTACCAGTTGAATCAGTGCTGGTTTGACCTCCATGTTGGCAGCATTGACTCTAGGTCTAGCTATGCTATTGAAGTGCTGAGGTTCAGCAAGATTAGTGTAATCTGCAAGAGTTCTTCTAACATTATTGCCCTCCATACTTCCTGTGCTATGAACAGAACCTTGTGGTGATGATTGCAAGAGAGTTTCAGGAGAAGGGAAAAGTTCTCTGGACGTTCTGATTCTTCTCCTCCTTCTACTCTCTTCTAAGCCTTCAAGTAGTGGTTCTGTTGTTTTCTTACTTCTAGTTCGAATTGCTTCCTGCATGCACAAGAAAACAAAACCCTAGAAAAGATTTGTTAGCACAAAAAGATATAAAAGAGAAGATATATATTCAAAAGATGAAAAGATAAAAGATTCAGAAGATAAGAAGATAAAAGATTTAGAAGATAGAAAGATAAAAGATAAAATAAAATCTATTCTAAAAAGATAAAATAAAATCTAAAAGATAAGATAAAATTTAATAAAATCTAACCTAACAAAATAAAATCAAATCTAATCTAATCTAATCTAAAAAAATAAAACAGAATCTAATCTAACCTAAAAAGATAAAAAATAAAATAAAATTTAACCTAATCTAAAAAGATGAAAAGATAGAATAAAATAAAAACAGAAAAAAATAAAACAGAAATTCAAAATTAAAGTCAAAGATAATCAATAATCACACAAATTAACCAGTTAAACCAGAGTCCCCGGCAACGGCGCCAAAAACTTGATGAACAAATTTGTAAGCACCAAAATATGATGTCACAAACTTGTTTCACAATCGGCAAGTATGACCGAATCGTTCAAGTAATAAAACTTGGTAAGACCAAGTATCGTTCTTCCCAAAGGACTCACGGCCTAGTTTAGTTGTGTGGTTTGTTGATTAGCTAAGACTTAAGGACGAAATAATTGGATTATATTATGCAAGACGAAAATTAAACATGTATGCATGAATTGATCAATGGCAAAGACTAAAGATAAACACTTTCAATGGAATTATATGAATGAATATGTTGTTGGGGGTCAATTTCATCTCATCCACTCTCATATATTTTAGGAATTCAACATTCAAATCATCATTGTTAATGCCACTCTCTAATGTACCATTCTAGATGGCTTCTCCCTAATCAAATAGTTCATACAATTCCTAGCATTCCTAATGATTAGTTCATGACTGCAGGAGCTTAAAGGCAACCAATATAATGTTGTCAGTAAAATATTGGGAGAAATTCCCCGGATCTAGACTTCCCCGTACGTGTCCGTATCGACAAAACCAATAATCATGCATTAGAATGAGTTAAACAATGCAAGCATTGAGCAAAGAGGAAAAACCCTAACTAATGATGAAAGAAAGCATATGTCTTACTTCAAAGATGTACTCAACAAATCCATATATGAGAGCTTCAAGAGATTACATTGATTCCCCAACAAACATACAAGGTTTAGTTCACCATCGTCATGGTGAACCTAGATGAATAACAATGAAAGAATGAAAGAATAAACCCAATAAAGGTGAAGAGGTAGCCTGAGCATCCAAGATCCTCCTTCAAAGGGGTGGAAGAGAGAGTGTTTGCCTCGTTTCTGCCAAAGATACCTATTCTAAGGACGTGCAAGCCCTTATATACTAATTTAGAGTTACAAAAGATTACAAAAGCCCAAGCCCAAAAAGTGCCGCTCAGCGGTATTTACCGCTCAGCGGTGATTGCGCGTCCTTTTCTTCCCCTGAGCGGTCATTTTGCCCCTCAGCGTGACTCCCACAACCTCCTGAGTGCCGCTCAGCGGTAGTTTGCCGCTGAGCGGTGCCTTTGTCTTCTCTTTTTGCACTCTTTCTTGTCTTTTCTAATGTCACTTCTCTCCTTCTTCACTCTTTTCACTAAATTCACCTTAAAACCTGCACAAAAACACTTAAATCAAGTGTAAACCTGTCCAGCTCTCTTATTTATGAAAATATAGATAAAAGGCATGATTTCAAGCTAGTTTCTAAGTCTAAAGGTTGCTTTTAGTATCAATTTTAAGCATGAAAATAACAGTTTTTCAACTGTTATCAGTACCGCTCAGCGGCACTTTCGTGATGTGCCCTTCTCCTTCTTTTCTTAACCTACGTGCCTCCTAGACATGCCCCTCACTGGTTCCCTGCAATTCAATGTTTAAAAATGCTTATGCAAACCCTAACTAAAATAAACAAACAGAAATATTCAATCAACTGGGTTGCCTCCCAGGTAGCGCTTGTTTAACATCACGAGCCTGACCCAAAATCCACCAACACCCATCAGTAGGTGTTTCAAACTTACCAACACCCATCAGTAGGTGGTACAGACTTACCAGCACCCATCAGTAGGTGCAAAATTTTCTCACCAACACCCATCAGTAGTTGTTACAAACTTAGTATCCTTCAGTAGATACTTAACCACCTAGCATCCTTCAGTAGATGCTATATCTAACAAAATATTTACAAAAATAATGTCCACAGATTAAAAGTTACAAAACCAAAATCAAAATCAAAAGTTTGTAAATCACTGGGTTGCCTCCCAACAAGCGCTCTTTTAACGTCATTAGCTTGACCCAATAAAGTTCAAGTTCCATCTTCTTTATAGTTGATGTTGTCATTCCACCAACTTCTCAACTGTTTCCTTTGAACTGTTTTGGTTCTTCTAGAATATGGAGACTCTATCTCTATCATCTCCTTCTCTTTAAAGCCCTTCACAACCCACAACTTGTTCTTGATTCTTACAGGTGTGCCAAGTTGGAGTCTTCTTTTCTTCCAGTCTCTAGGAATTTCTTCTCCTCTTTCAATCTCTTCTTCCTGGGGTACCTGAAACAACAAACAATGGTTACCTGAAACCTCAAGATTTTCATCTTTACGTCTAGTCATGGGTGCATCTCGAAATGCAGCTTTATAACTAGCTTCTTCCTCCTTTGCTTGTGTCTCATCTTTGAAGACATCCACCACCACTCTCTCCTCTCTGTCCTGGAGCACCACTATACCTTCATTTACATCTATGATAGCCCTGGTGATGGATAAATTTATGATCACCAAAATATGATGTCACAAACTTGTTTCACAATCGGCAAGTATGACCGAATCGTTCAAGTAATAAACTTGGTAAGACCAAGTATCGTTCTCCCAAAGGACTCACGGCCTAGTTTAGGGTTGTGGTTTGTTGATTAGCTAAGACTTAAGAACGAAATATTTGAAGTTTAATATGCAAGACAAAAAATAAACATGTATGCATGAGTTTTTGATATGTGGCAAAAGCAAAAGATAAACACTTTCAATGAAATATATGAATGAATATGTTGTTGGGGGTCAATTTCATCTCATCCACTCTCATATATTTTAGGAATTCAACATTCAAATCATCATTGTTAATGCCACTCTCTAATGTACCATTCTAGATGGCTTCTCCCTAATCACGAGTTCATACAATTCCTAGCATTCCTAATGATTAGTTCATGAGCGCAGGAGCTTAATGACAACCAATAGAATATTGTCAGTATAATATTGGGAGAAATTCCCCGGATCTAGACTTCCCCGTACGTGTCCGTATCGACAAAACCAATAATCATGCATGGAATGAGTTAAACTATGCAAGCATTGAGCAAAGAGGAAAAACCCTAACTAATGATGAAAGAAAGCATATGTCTTAATTAAAAGATGTACTCAACAGATTCCATATATGAGAGCTTCAAGAGATTACATTGATTCCCCAACAAACATACAAGGTTTAGTTCACCATATTCATGGTGAACCTAGATGAATATCAATGAAAGAATGAAAGAATAAACCCAATAAAGGTGAAGAGGTAGCCTGAGTATCCAAGATCCTCCTTCAAAGGGGTGGAAGAGAGAGTGTTTGCCTCGTTTCTGCCAAAGATACTAACTCTAGGACGTGCAAGTCCTTATATACTATTCTAGAATTACAAAAGATCTAAGCCCAAGCCCATAAAAGTGCCAGAAAACGAGTCCAAGCCCATTATTAAGACTGGCGCTCAGCGGTGCCTACGCTTCCCTTTTCTTCCCCTCAGCGGCCAGTTTGCCCCTCAGCGGACCTCCCGTGACCTCCTGAGTGCCGCTCAGCGGTAAAATGCCGCTGAGCGGTGCTTTCGGCTTCTCCTTTTGCACTCTTTGCTTCCTTTTCTGATTCCATCTCTCTCCTTCTTCACTTCTTTCACTAAATTCACCTTAAAACATGCACAAAAACACTTAAATCAAGCATAAACCTGTCCAGCTCTCTTATTTCTGAAAATATGGATAAAAGCATGATTTCAAGCTAGTTTTTAAGTCTAAAGGTTGCTTTTAATATCAATTTTAAGCATGAAAATAACAGTTTTTCAACTGTTATCACCTGGCCGTTTTCATAAACGGTCTTCCAAGTATGATAGGTATCTTCTCGTTCTCCATCTTCATCACCACAAAGTCTGCCAAAAACTGAAGTTTGCCAACACAAACTATAATGTCCTCTGCAATCCCACATGGCTCCTTTGAAGATCCATCGGCCATTACTAGATTAACCTTTACCGGTTTCATTTTAACATTGCCAATTTGCTCCAATAAAGAATAAGGTATCAAGTTAACACTTGAACCTAAATCAAGGAGAGCTTTCTTTACCTTTTTCTTCCCTATAGTACAAGGGATAGAAAAACTACCTGGATCTGATGCTTTAGGAGGGAATGACTCTTTCTTAACATTTATACACTTTTTTTCCTCATCATCTCTACGTCTCTTCTTTGTAGAGATTTCTTCATCAGATTTTGTGTAAACTGCAATTTTCTGTAGAATCTGTTCCCAAGGTGCTTCATTATCCACCATTCTGAATAATTCTGTAAAGTCCATTTGTTTCTCTTGATTTATTGGAAAAGGAAAGTGTTTTTTCTTTCTATTTCTCTTCTTTCTTCTGTTTCTCCTTCTTCTAACTCAATTATCTCTTCATTCACACTCTTTACCACTTTGCACTCTTCTCTGGGGTTAACCTCAGTATTAGCCCCAAAATTTCTATTTGGCCTTTCTTCCAATTGCTTGGTAATCTGACCCATTTGAATCTCCAAATTCTTTATAGCAGCTTCAGTGCTCTTTTGAGAAGATTCAGTTTTCTGTATGAATTGCTGAAGAGTTTCTTCCAACCTTGTTGATCTTTCATTAAGCATAGATAACTGTTGCCAAAAGGTTGGTTGCTGCTGCTGCTTATTATATTGATTAGCTTGCCCAGTTTGTCCTTGACCAATGCTTGGATGTGGTTTCCACCCTTGATTGTAATTCCCTTGACGGTATGGAAATTGATTAGCCATGAAATTAACATCCTCCACGGCTTCCACTGGAAAAGCACATTGACCATTGATATGATCACCTCCACATAATTCGCACAACTGGGTTTGTACCTGTGCAGCAGATTTCAACTCTTTAGGTAATTGAGCAAGAGTTTTAGTCAGAGTCTCCAGCTGTTGAGTTAGAATTTTATTTTGAGCTAGCAAGGCATCATGTGTTTGTAATTGAAGAACCCCTTTTTGTTGCATAGGAGCTCCTCTCTCACTGTGCAGCTCATTATCACTAGTAGCCATGTTTTCTATAATTTCTGTTGCTTCCTCTGGAGTTTTCCATTTAATATTGCCTCCTGCTGAGGCGTCCAGCATCATCTTGGTTTGTGAACCAAGCCCTCCAAGGAAAGTTAAGACTACTTCCTGTTCTTCAAAGCCATGCGTGGGTGTTTTTCTTAACAGACTTTTGTATCTATCCCATGCATGCCCCAGTGATTCTTCCATGCCCTGCTTAAATGAAGATATCTCTTGCTTGCCTTTTGTCACCTTTGATTGTGGAAAGTACTTGTTTAAAAACTTTGTTACCACTGCCTCCCACTCTGTGAAACTTCCTTCTGGGAACGAATTCAACCAAAGCTTAGCATTGCCTCCCAATGAGAAAGGAAACAAACTAAGTTTGATCACTTCATCTGGCACCCCATTAATTTTGACTGTGTTGCAAATTTCATTGAATGTAGTAAGGTGCTCATATGGGCTTTCATGAGATAACCCATTAAATTGATTACTTTTCACCAGTTGGATCAGTGTTGGTTTGACCTCCATATTGGCTGCATTGACTCTAGGTCTAGCTATGCTGTTAAAATGCTGAGGTCCAGCAATATTGGTGTAATCAGCAAGAGTTCTTTTGATATTATTATTCTCCATATTTTCTGTGCTATTGTCAGAACCTTGTGGTGATGGTTGCAGCAGAGTTTCCGGAGAAGGAAAAAGTTCTCTAGATGTTCTAATTCTTCTCCTCCGTCTACTGTCTTCTAATCCTTCAAGCAGAGGTTCTGTTGTTTTCTTGCTCCTAGTTCGAATTGTCTCCTGCATACACAAGAACACAAAACCCTAGAAAAGATTTGGTTAGCACAAAAAGATATAAGAGAAGATATAAGATTCAGAAAATAAAAACAGAAAACAGAAAAACAGAAAACAGAAAAATAAAATAAAATCAAATAAAATACAAACTGTAAAATATAAACAGATAAAAATAAAAAAAAAATCGAAATTTAAATTAAAAATAAAAAAAATAAGTCAAAGATAATCAATAATCACACAAATTAACCAGTTAAACCAGAGTCCCCGGCAACGGCGCCAAAAACTTGATGGACAAATTTATGAACACCAAAATATGATGTCACAAACTTGTTTTTCAATCGGCAAGTATGACCGAATCGTTCAAGTAATAAACTTGGTAGGACCAAGTATCGTTCTTCCCAAAGGACTCACGGCCTAGTTTAGTTATGTGATTTGTTGATTAGCTAAGACTTACAAACGCAATAATTGAGATTTTATATGCAAGACAGAAAATAAACATGTATGCATGAAGTTTTGATCAATGGCAAAAAGCAAAAGATAAACACTTTCAATGAAATTTATGTATGAATATGTTGTTGGGGGTTCAATTTCATCTTATCCACTCTCATATATTTTAGGAATTCAACATTCAAATCATCATTGTTAATGCCACTCTCTAAAGTACCTTTCTAGAAGGCTTCTCCCTAATCACGAGTTCATACAATTCCTAGCATTCCTAATGATCAGTTCATAAGTGCAGGAGCTTAACGACAACCAACATAATATTGGGAGAAATTCCCCGGATCTAGACTTCCCCGTACGTTCCCGTATCGACAAAACCAATAATCATGCATCGAATGAGTTAAACAATGCAAGCATTAAGCAAAGAGGAAAAACCCTAACTAATGATGAAAGAAAGCATAAGTCTTAATTAAAAGATGTAAAAACAGGTTCCATATATGAGAGCTTCAAAAGATTACATTGATTCCCCAACAAACATACAGAGTTTAGTTCACCATATTCATGGTGAACCTAGATGAACAATAATGAAAGAATGAAGGATAAAACCCTAGAAAGGTGAAGAGGTAGCCTAAGCATCCAAGATCATCCTTCAAAGGGGTGGAAGAGAGAGTGTTTGCCTTTTCTGCCAAAGATACAAACCCTAGGACGTCCTAAAGCTTATATACTATTCTAAAATTACAAAAAATCTAGGTCCAAGCCCATAAGAGTGCCGCTCAGCGGTAAAGTACCGCTCAGCGGTAAGTGCGTGAGTCGTTTCTTCCCCTCAGCGGCCATTTTGCCCCTCAGCGGATCTCCCGTAAGCTCCTGAGTGCCGCTCAGCGGTAAACTGCCGCTGAGCGGTGACTTCGGCTTCTCCTTTTTGCACTTTTTAATGTCTTTTCTGATTTCATCTCTCTCCTTCTTCACTTCTTTCACCAAATTCACCTTAAAACCTGCACAAAAACACTGAAATCAAGCATAAACCTGTCCAGCTCTCTTATTTATGAAAATATGAATAAAAGTATGATTTCAAGCTAGTTTCTAAGTATAAAGGTTGCTTTTAGTATCAATTTTAAGCATGAAAATAACAGTTTTTCAACTGTTATCAGTTCACCCAGCCAGGTAGGGCGCTGTCCTGCATTGCGGGCATCCCTAAACATCTCTCACAGCCGATGAGATGCTTTCATGTGGAAATTTTTTGTGTATCTGACTTTCATGTTCAGGTTTCCACTGCACCTTCATCTGTAACATTAAAGAGAACAAACATTGATTACAAAACATACTAAAATAAGACGGACATTAGTGTAATAGATTGCTCACCTGAAAGCGCTGCCAGAATGGCTTTCTGTCGTCATGAAGTATTGCTCCCCAAGTAGGCCATGAACTTAAAAACTGTTGCTTTATTGAACGTGTGATGGCCTGGGAAGCAACCCTAGATGGAATAAACCTGCATAACAAAACTCATTTCAATTACAATATGGTTTAAACATCAAATGATATCAACAGATTATAAACTTAACCTTTACCATAGGGCTCAATCCATGGTCGATCATGGAGGGGCGGGTCAAGACCTTCACCATCACCACTTGAATCTGGATCAACAAGTGGTGTGCCAGTCTCATAAGGAGGTACAGAAGATGAGGAAGGTCAGGGAGAGGAGTGAGGGTAATAACAATAGGGGGAGGAGTGGGGGTGGCAATAATAGGAGGAGGAAGAGGGTTTGCTGCAGGGGTAGTAGAAGGGTGTGCTGCAGGAGGAGGAGAAGGGTCTACTGAAGGGGTAGTAGAAGGGTGTGCTGCAGGAGGAGGAGAAGGGTCTGCTGCAGGTGTAGGAGGCTGTATAATAGGGGTAGGAGGAGGCCCCACAGATGATGTACTACCTGCAGCAGTGGTAGGTAGTCTAGCAGGCACCCTAAGTACATACTTTGGTGCCTGCCGTTGCCTCTTTGTAGGCCTTGCTACCCCTTTTCCTTTATCAGGATGCTCTGAACCTTGTCCTGTCATTACTGCATTCAAATGGTTACAAATAAAGCGAAAAAATATAAATAAATAAAGAAGGATCAATTGTTTTCAAAGTCAATGTATAAGTAATTGCATACAACTTAAAGATGGTATTTTAGATAATGGTAATGAAATGATAGTCCAATTTGCTACAATAGATGTTCAACATTCAATCATCGTCATCATCATCATCATCTTCATCTTCATCTTCAGCATCGTCTTCTTCTTCTTGTTCTTCTTCTTCATCGTCATCATCATCATCATCTTCTTCTTCTTGTTCTTCTTCATCTTCTTCTTCTTCTTCTTCTTCTTCTTCTTCCTCTTGTTCTTCATCACCTTGTATTGTTGCTTCTAATTCATCTCCATCACCATCAGGGTCGACCAATGCGGTTATACGTTCAACTTCGATAATTTCTTGTGATTGTGACATTTGGTCAAGTTGGTAGGCTACATCTTCCTCAACTTCATTTGAGTCTATGCGACCTGTAGGCTTCGTTTGTATTGCTACGGCCCAACCACGCTTGTCAATATTGCGAAATGGTGGATATGGCACATAATAAACCTGTCTGACATTAGATGGTAGAATGAAATTTAAATCTTTTCTTGCTTTCTCATTATCTTTTGGCTTACCTTTAACATTCATAACTGTGTTGAAGACATTGTCAAAGAAATTTTTTTCTGTGTGCATGACATCGATGTTGTGTCTTAGCAAGTTGTCCTTCCAATAGGGAAGTTCCCAGAATATGCTTTTTTTAGTCCAATTATGCCATTCCCCAAACCCTTCTAGCCTATTCTGACCAGATTCAGTCACTTTTGGATAGTCTTTCACTCTTCTCCACACGTGTGATCCAGTCAACTTTGGCGGGGGCATATCCGTTTCAACTTGTCCTTTGCGAAATGCCTTTTTGTTTCTTCTAAAGGGGTGATCAATGGGCAAGAACCGTCGATGGCAGTCAAACCAACTACTTTTCCGGCCATGACTCAATTGGAATGACTTTGTATGTTCCATGCAATGTGGACAAGCTAATCGACCATGTGTGCTCCAACCAGATAACATGTCGTACGCTGGGAAGTCATTAATAGTCCACATCAAGGCTGCCCTCATAAGGAAATTTTGCCTCCTTGAAACGTCATATGTCCAAACACCATTCCATAACTTCTTCAAATCATCAATCAAAGGCTCCAAGTACACATCAATCAATGATTTGGGATTAGATGGACCTGGTATTATACACGATAAAAACATGTAAGGCTTTGTCATACACATCTCAGGTGGTAGATTGTATGGGGTAACTATCACGGGCCAGCATGAATACGGTGATGCAGACGCCTGAATGTACGGGGTAAACCCATCAGAGCATAGACCAAGTCTGACGTTACGTGGTTCACTAGCAAAGGATGGATGTTTACGATTGAAGTGCTTCCAAGCTTCACCATCAGAAGGATGACGCAAAAATCCCGGAGTTTTGTTACCATCATGCCATGTCATGTGTACTGATGTTTGCATTGAAGTAAACAATCTTTGTAATCTTGGAATTATAGGCAAGTAGAACATGGACTTTAATGGAATTGGTCTTTTTTGCCTCCGTCCAACATGCATTGTCTGATATCGAGGTGAGCCACAAAACTTGCATTCAACCAACAATGCATCATTTTTGCCACTATCATTGTCATAGAATAACATACATCCATTAACACAACAATCAATCTTCTTGACATCCAATCCCAACTTTGAAACACATTTTTTGGCTTGGTAATAGTTCTTCGGCATGAAATTGTTTGGTGGTGTCAAATCTAACATCAATTTTGTATAAAAGTCCACTGCTTGAATGGGAACGTTCCAATTAGATTTCCCAGCCATGAGTCTAATGCACACTGACAATTTTGACTCAGATGAACCTTCAAATACAGGTAGATTTGCCTCTGTCAGTAAATTGTAAAACCTCTGCGTCGTTTCATTTGGAGGCTCTTCATCATGACTATCGTCTGCTTCTTCAGCATGGTGACGAAGAGCATTGTCGACCATCTCTTGCATGTAGGCAAATTGATCTATCTCACATGTATGTACAACAGTATTCAAACCTGATGCAAGCCGTTTTTCAGCTGCAGTGGAGGTTGAAGGAATTTCTTCACCATGAAATGTCCAAACCGTGTAATTAGGCATGAACCCTTTTTGGTAAAGGTGAACTTTGACGACTTCATCTTTCAAAATCCTTGTACATTCGCACTTGATGCATGGACATCGAATCCCTCCATCAAGGGCATAATATTGATATCGTCGGGCTGTCTCCACGAACTCTTCAACTCCGATGACAAAAGATTCCTTCAAACCTCTCCTTCCACTATAACAACGGTCGTACATCCATCCACGATGGTTGACAAAATGGGCCATGTTCTGTGACAAGCCAAACAAATAAAAACTTAGCCAAAACAGCAACACTCCATGTGACATAAGTAATAAACCTATTACTACTCAAGTTGAACATGGAAGGCAATTTGAACACTATGGTCATAGGCATTCAATAAGGGCATGCAAAGAGAAGTCCTCGGTATCGAAATGCCTTAGACACACTAAGGGGCTGTGTATTAAAGTTGGAGGAGACAACTTATTACTACTGAAGTTCTCTTGTCTAGAGTACTTCCAAATATTTTGTAGGTTCTAAGTGTTTATAATATTTTTACCCTTCTCATTGCATTGAGAATGTGTGTAGTACCATAGGATTTTAAATGACTACTTAACTTAATCAACTTGTAGCCTCATAAATGAAAGACAATATACATGAACATACAATATAGACATCAACATAATTTAGGCAATCAAATATATATAAAAGCATGAATATATAATACATATTAACATAATTTAGGCAATCATATAGTTATAAAAGTATCTACTGACAATCACATTAGTTAAAATACCCAAACTTTTTAGGTTCTAAATACTTAAACTTTGAGTTTGAGGTAATTCTTTGCTTTTGACAACTCTCCTAGCTTCATTCCACTAGTTTAGACATGGTAGGATGTTCACATTACTTAAAACAAGTGTACATTAATTTTGCTTAAATTTGGAAGTGAATTAGTGATTTTCGAGTGTACTGTGATTCGTTGTTGTTTCAATGTTTAAACACCTTTAAATTGATGATATTAAGTTGCTTGAATCATCACTTAAGCCTTACAAACACTACCAATCATTTTTGGGTTTTAAAGCACACTTTTAAAGTCAATTTTGTGGTGCAGTTTTCGTTTTCAGTGCTGTTTGATTTTGTATACTTTGTATTTTCGAATTGTGTACTCATTTCTATCTATCTTTTATGTCTTAAGACTTGTGTAGATAGTTGTCATACTGTTTTGGTTACTACTTTAATACACTATGCATTATGACCACTTTTAGTGTATTCTACTAACTAGTTTTAGGTTCTAGGGTGTCATATTTTGAGTTCTAAGTTGTTTTTCTAGTGTGACTTTCTAATTAGCATTGTTTTACCATCCTAAACTTGTTAGGACAGTTTGTTTGAAGTTTCTTAGGCTAGTTTAGTGTAGTGATCAAAATTTGACCATTCTAGTGCATTTCTAGTACACCTTTTGAGGTTTCAATTCAGATTTCTGGATTTTCAGGCTTGGAACAAGTTTGTTTGTTGATTTCATATATGTTTCAAGTATTAACAATCAGTAATACACACTGACTTTCAAAATATGTGATTAAGTTCATCCAACTCTGATTTTACATTATGGAGTAAAAGTTAGTTTCTGGTCTGCTGTGGTGCACACTGTTTCTGCCAGTTTTGTTGTATATAAAACTTGAGACAAGTTTCTTATGTCATATTAAGCATGTCTGAAGTGATAGTCATTACAATCAATCACAATTCTGCAAAAACAGTAGTTGAGTTGATTTAAATCTGGTTTTTACTATTGTATCAGAATTTTATGAGCTTTGCAACGTGCTGCATCTTTGCCATGTCTTAGGACAATTATTAATCTGCTAGTTCTTATTCAGCAACTAGATCTAGTTGATTAGGATGTTTCTTGTACATTTCATTGAACCAGCCACCATTGAATCTGCTGTTTTTCTAATTCTGCATCAATGATTAATGCATTTTCTGCATTTTGAGCAACTGTCATAGTGATTTCATGCATCACTGTATTTCAGTGCAGTGTGAGCATTTAAACAAGTTCAATTAGTCATTTCAAACTTCTGACCATTGTTGATTTGGTCCAATTTCATTAAATCTTCAAAAGCATAGTTTGACTTCCCATTTTTTTCCTTCAAATTTGAAACTCAACCAGTCATATACTGATTCAGTGGTTTTTGGCACAGTTTGGTTGTCTATATACATATATTTATTAGGTAATGGATTGCAGGGAGTTATTCCGAAGAGTCTAAATGATCTCGAAAATCTGTTATTCCTAGATCGTAATAGTCTTGGAGGTACTATTCAACTGGGATCTAGAAATTGTAAAATGTTGTCTATTATGTCTCTTTCTCACAATAACTTCAGTGGGGGTATACCACCAAGCTTAGGGAATTGTACTGGCCTAATAGAGTTTTATGCTACAGCCACTAACTTAGTTGGCAGTATACCGTCAACCTTAATTAGGACTCCTTAGTTGTAGGTTCTAAGTCTAAAAACTCTTACATATTTGACAATCAAATTCAAACAATTCAAAACAAAGTTTGACAAAACTCAATGTATACAGTATCATAAACTCCATTCAACATAACTTAACATTCAAAGTGGACATTCACAACATTTTATAACAACATCAAATTCATGAAACAAGAATGAAAATAACATATCACATATAATCATGCAATTTCAGTTTAGGTGACCATACCTTCGCCTTTGTTATCCTTTCCTGATCAAGTCTTCTTTGTAGACTCTCTTCCTCTCCTTCTGGCCACAATTGCTTTAAAAAATCACCTAAGACATCAAATAGAAGTGTATTTAAGGTTATTCATTAGATTTTGTTCCATTAATTTAATAACCACAGCAACAGTTTAAGCATTACCTAATAGTATCCAAAAAGGAATAACAATAACCAACTAAAACATCACCAAACAAATTTATCATATTGCACCAGAATTCAACAAACCAAATTCTTTCAATTTTGACAACTTTTGGCCAAAGAAATTAATCAAACAGTAGGTTCCAAAGAAATTATGCACTACAGAAAGTCACTAAGGATTGTCACATTCTTTCTTTGAGAATGAAGAAAGCATAAATTAATCTCTGCCAAAGAAATGAAACCAGAGAAGTTGTTATCACTTCTCTTCCTCTGGTTGCATACATTTTTACTTATGAATACATATGTCTAGTTTCACTAAATCCAAATAAGAAAACAAAGTCCTGTAGACTACTTGCCTTTCAATATATATATATATATATATATATATATATATATATATATATATATATATATATATATATATATATATATATATATATATATATATATATATATATATATATATATAATTCAAGCTTTCAATTCAGAGTATAATATTCAGCCTATACAGTTGGCATATTCAGCCTTATAGAAGTGATGGTATCGGAGGGGGTATTTTTCGAAGAGTATAGCGCAGCGGAATTAAAACTCAGAGAGCGGAAAGAGTATTCGATCACAATTAAACTTAATTTGGTCCTTTTAGTAAAAATAATTTTCTTTCAAAAAATTAATCAAACAGTTGATGTACGTACAATAAAATGAGTGTAGGGAATAAGAAGATCAACACAGAATTTTTATCTTGGTTCGAATCAAAAGATTCTACGTCCAGTCGTTAATCACTATAAATAGTGATTAACCTTTTTCACTAAAAAATTGTTTAACAGATTACAAGATGATGAACAAGAATAAAATGAATAGAACCACTCTACCAACTTGAAGAGAACCGCTTCAGCAATCGACCAACGATTCACAAGCTTCTCCTTTCACAAGACCAGGCAGAGCACCTTGCTAACTTGAAGAGAGTCTGCTCCAACTATCGACACACGATACGCGAGCCTCTCCTTTCACAAGACCAAGCAAGGGAACAATGAACAAAAAGCTTTCTGAGAACGTTCCTATGACACACAGTGTTCTAAGCTTTCTCAGTTCAAAAACAACGTTATTTTCTAATTTCTCCAAAACAAAATATATAGCCAAGTACACTGAATGCCAAAGGTCAGCTCCCAACTGCCATGAATAATCGATTATTGTAAGTGATAATCGATTATTCAAGTCCGTTATAGGTTTTCAAAAATGTGATAATCGATTATATGAAGTGATAATCGATTATTCAAGTATGACTTGTGATAATCGATTATTGCTTAATCATAATCGATTATTGTAGTTAAAAATGTAAATTTACAAGGTTTACAAGAATTTCCTACTACATTTAATTTCTACAAATTGCTTTTAACTAATTCTAATATCTTCTGCAACTAAAACTTCTTGTAGCATCATCAAAACAAATTTCTTCAAGATTTACCAATACTCCTTATTGGTAACCATCTCCCCCTTTTTGATGATGATCAAAAATTCAATTTTAAAAGCAAGTTTGTCTTACCTGCAAAATATACAAGCTAACAAACAACAACAAGGTTAGCAATACCTGTAATAATTTATACTTCTCCCCTTGTATTATTCTTCTCCCCCTTTTTGATCAGTAGCAAAAAGATCGGATGTTAAAGGCTCCCCCTAAATATGATCTCCCCCTCAATTAATCAAAGGATGCATATAACAAGAGATCATTTTATTTATGAAAATAAAGATTACATTATAAGAAGACACATAACAGACAGAATTATAACATAGATGAAATGGCAAGGAAACAACAAAACAGTCTAACATAGAACCTACATCTAAAACTCAGGACTAGGAGATCTCTCGGGAGGTTGAATGTTGAGATGATTCTCGATGTTAGATAGGCGAACATCAAGATCAAGAAATTGATCAACCATGTACTCATCAACAGATCGTTGCCACTCATAAATCTCCTCAAAGTGAGTCTTTTGTGCAAGACTCATATCCTCCAATTGTTTAGATAACCTCGCAAAATGTTCTTCCATAGAAGTTGAGGAAGAGGAGGGTATGTTGGATGGTCCAGCATCAGACGGAGCAGCAGCACTTACTGGGTCAGCCATATGAGTGTCCATGTCATCATCTTCATCTACATCAGGATGATCATCATCTTTGTGAATAAGGACTCTGCCTCTAGTAATGAATCCCATCTGACGAAAGGTAGTATAGCCAATTTCCGAGCCAGCTTGAATGGCTTGGACAAGTTCGCCTTCAACATTTACACCTTTGTACTCCAAGATTCTAGAAATAAGAAGAGCATAAGGAAAGTGATAAGAATGAGATTTCTTAGCTTTTACCATAGTGTCAGCAATGAGAGCAGGCCAATCGATGTGTATGTGATTTAGGATCCCATACAGAAGAAGTAGATCCTGTTCAGAGCATTGAGCATGATTGGTTGCTCTACGACATAGGATCCAGACAAGTAAGTAGTGAATCATCCTTTCTTCAACATTGAAACCTCCAACAAGCAATTGCCTTCGATTAGTCTGTTGTTCAGGGTGACGTAAGAAGGATTGGAAAGTCAATAATCGATCGAAATCTTGGAGTCCGAGATGAACTTTGATAGCATCATCCCAGATGGATAGTTGGGCAATGTTGGTCCACACATCATCATCTAAAATTATGCGGACACCCTTGACTTTAGTGGAAATAATCCCATCTCGATATCTCAAGTTGAAATAGAACACTCTGATGAGATCGGGATAAATGCAACCTTTTTGCTCCACCAGATTTGAGAGTCCTTGATCATTAAAAAGCTCTGGAAATTGAAATCCATAGAAACGGAAAAAATCAAGGCGAATATACTTTACCGCCATGATTCTTCTCTCTTGCCAGGAAGTAACATAGTCTACATGTTTTTCTTGATCTGAAATCCATCCATCAATCGTTGCCGGACGTGGTTGAGAGGAAGAGGATGCTCCAACAGCTCTGCGGCGATGTCTCCTTGAATCTGCCATGGAGAAAGGTTGAGGGAGTGATAGTTTGAGAGAGTGAGTAAAATTGGAGAGATTGGAAGCTCAAGATTTTGATTTCAGTAGTTTCTGGGTGCAAAGAGATGGCTAACAATCGATTATAGGGGCCTATTTATAAGAAGAAGGGAAAAACTAGCCGTTTATGGCC
The DNA here is from genome assembly GCA_034642375.1 of Vigna nakashimae. Classification (NCBI taxonomy): domain Eukaryota; kingdom Viridiplantae; phylum Streptophyta; class Magnoliopsida; order Fabales; family Fabaceae; genus Vigna; species Vigna nakashimae. The sequence continues at coordinate 30,454,378 of CM067765.1, forward strand.
GTTTTGAGCCGTTATGGGAGGCTCCAACGACTTTATTTTTGAAACTGTTAGCGTGATAATCGATTATCGTAAGTGATAATCGATTATCTGCTTGTTGATCACTTTCCAGAAATTGTGCGATAATCGATTATGTATGAAGATAATTTTTCTCATGATTTTCCAGGGATAAATTTGAAGATTCATAATCGATTATTGGGTGGGATAATCGATTATCTCAGTGTAGAGGATGTATCCCAGGTTTGGAATAATCGATTATGACCTGATGATAATCGATTATTAACGCTGATCTTACGAAAATTTGCAAAGAACCATAAATGTGGAGTCTAAGACATGTCTAATACCCCTAACTCTCTTCTAAGCTCATAGAATCTATCTTTAGGCAGGGCTTTAGTAAAGATATCAGCTAATTGATGTAACGTGTCAATGTATTCAATTTGGCAATCTCCTTTTTGAATGTGATCTCTCAAGAAGTGATGTCTAATTTCAATGTGCTTAGTTCTTGAGTGCATGATGGGGTTCTTAGTTAGGTTGATGGCACTAGTATTATCACATTTAAGAGGAATGTGATCAAGGAAAATATCAAAGTCCTCCAGTTGCTGTTTCATCCACAAGATTTGGGCACAACAATTGCCAGCAGCAATGTATTCAGCTTCAGTAGTAGATAAAGCTACACAAGCTTGTTTCTTTGAATGCCAAGACACTAAAGAACAACCCAGAAAATGACAAGTGCCACTAGTACTTTTTCTATCAATTTTACAGCCACCATAATCTGCATCAGAGTATCCTATTAAACTAGGTGAGGCATCAGAGGGATACCAAAGTCCAAATGAAGTAGTTTCCTTAAGATATTTTAGAATTCTCTTAACTGCAGTCAAATGAGATTCTTTAGGATTGGCTTGGTATCTAGCACATACACAAACACTCTGCATAATATCTGGTCTACTAGCAGTTAAGTATAGCAAGGATCCTATCATGCCTCTAAACATGGTTTCATTCACTCCTTTTCCAATTTCATCCTTATCTAAATAACATGAAGTACCCATGGGTGTACTAGCTTCTTTGCAGCTATCTATACCAAATTTCTTAAGAATTTCTCTACAGTATTTAGTTTGGGAGATGAATGTTCCACCATTCATTTGTTTTATCTGTAGTCCTAAGAAAAAGTTTAATTCTCCCATCATAGACATCTCAAATTCACCTTGCATTATTTTTGCAAACTCTTCACACAAAGAATCATCAGTTGACCCAAAAATGATATCATCTACATAAACTTGCACGATTAAAATGTGTTTTCCTACTTTCTTAATGAATAAGGTTGAATCAACCTTTCCTCTAGAAAATTCATTTTCAATTAAAAATGTACTAAGTCTTTCATACCAAGACCTAGGTGCTTGTTTAAGACCATAAAGGGCCTTTTTCAATTTGTAAACATGATCAGGAAATTTAAAATCTTCAAAGCCAGGAGGTTGACTAACATACACTTCTTCTTTTATAAAACCATTCAAGAAAGCACTTTTTACATCCATTTGATACAGTTTAAATTTCATCAAAGATGCATATGCAAGTAATAATCTAATTGCTTCTAACCTGGCTACCGGTGCATACGTTTCATCATAATCTATACCTTCCTCTTGACAGTATCCCTTAGCAACTAGCCTTGCTTTATTCTTTGTAATGTTTCCATCCTCATCCAACTTGTTCCTAAATACCCATTTTGTTCCTATGACTTGGAATTCTTCTTGTTTTGGAATAAGTTCCCAAACTTCATTCCTTTCAAATTGATTTAGCTCTTCTTGCATAGAAATGCACCACTTGTCATCTTGAAGAGCTTCCTTTATATTTTTAGGTTCTACCTGAGACACAAAAGCAACAGTTAGACAAAAATTATTTAAATTATTTCTAGTAGTTACCCCTTTTGATATATCTCCTATGATGTTGTCCAAAGATAGTCCTCTTGGTTGTTGATAGCTTTTGGAATCAACGACTTGTGGTGTTTCTTGAAGTTCCGGAGGATAATTTTCATTTAGATACATCTCCTCAAGGGCTTCTTTTAAGTAATCCTCATCACCTGCAATGGGTCTATTTGACTCAAGAGGATTTACCTCAAGGTCTACAATCTCATCAAAGACAACATGTACTGATTCTTCAATTTTTAGTGTTCTTCTATTGAACACTCTATAAGCTTTGCTAGTCAAAGAATATCCTAGAAAAATTGCTTCATCAGATTTTGCATCAAATTTTCCAAGATTATCTTTTCCATTATTTAATACAAAGCATTTGCATCCAAAAATTTTCAAATGGGATATATTTGGTTTTCTACCATTCAACAGTTCATATGGAGTTAATTTTAGAATTGGCCTAATAAGCATCCTATTTAACACATAACAAGCAGTACTTACTGCATCAGCCCAAAAGTATTTTGGCACATTAGATTCATTCATAAGTGTTCTAGCTAATTCTTCTAATGATTTATTTTTCCTTTCAACAACACCATTCTGTTGGGGAGTTCTAGGTGCAGAAAAATTGTGTGCAACGCCAAATTCTTCACAAAATTTTTCAAATGATTCATTTTCAAATTCACCACCATGATCACTTCTCAAAGTTTTGATTTTCAAATCTTTTTCATTTTGAATACGTTTAGCAAAAATTTTAAATGCTTTGAAAGCTTCACTTTTCAGAGTTAAAAAGAAAGTCCAAGTAAATCTAGAGTAATCGTCAACAATTACAAGAGCATAGTAGTTTCCACCAAAACTTTTAATTCTAGATGGACCAAATAAGTCCATATGCAAAAGTTCTAAAGGTTTTGATGTAGAAATCATGCTTTTAGATGAAAATGAAGATTTTGTTTGTTTACCCTTCTGACATGCAGAACAAAGTTTATCTTTCTCAAATTTTAGTTTAGGCAAACCAATCACAAGATCCTTAGAGATTAATTTATTTAAGTGTTGCATGTGAATATGTGTAGCTCTTTTGTGCCATAGCCATGGATTTTCTTCTTTAGCAACTAAGCATGTTATACTATGACTACATTCACTCTCAAAATCAATCAAATATATGTTATTATGCCTAACACCTTGCAAAGCAATTTCAGCAGAATTTTTAAAATAAACAGTACAATTGTCACTCTCAAAAGTTACCTTGAAACCTTTATCGCATAGTTGACTTATGCTTAGAAGATTATGTTTGAGGCCTTCAACGTATAAGACGTCTTTTATTGTCAAAGTGTTTCCTCCTCCAATGTTTCCAGTACCCATTATTCTGCCTTTGTTGTTATCCCCATACGTTACAAATCCTTGCTTCTTCTTCTCAAAAGAGATGAATCTTTTCTTGTCACCAGTCATGTGTCTTGAGCAACCACTGTCAAGATACCACAGTGACTTCTTGGACTTAGATTGATCCTACAAAACAAGTTAGCAAGAATTTTAGGTCCCCAATCTCAATATGGGTCCTTGGGGTTAGTTTGTGCAAGTTTACATCATCTCACAGCTTTAACCCAAGCATATTTGCCACTTGGAACACCAACATGTTTAATGTTGCATTTGTTTGATGTGTGTCCATGCTTCATACAGTAAAAACAACAAGCATTACTTACTTTTTTAACAAAAGTCCCTTTTTCAACCCAAACTCTACGAGTTCTTCTTTCTTTGGACTTATTTATTTGATGCATATTTCTATTTTTAACATTTCTTCTCTTAAAGTTTGTCTTAGCATGTGAATTAGTCTTGGTTTCCTTTGCAAGTAAGTTTTCAAGTATGTCAATATCAAACATATGATTCTTACAAGACAAACATTCAACAGGTTCAACAGTAGCATTTGCATTAGATAATTTTGTTTCTAAAGAACTAACTTTATTTCTTAAGACAACTTCATCATCAAGCAACTTTTCATAATTCAATTTTAATTCATTGTGCTCTTTCTTAAGTTTTTTATGTGCAGCATCAAGCTTTTCAGATTCAATCAACAATTCATAGAAAGCCTTTTGCAAGTCTAATTCACTAGATTCAAAGCTGGAATCACTTACTTGGCTTCCAGTATCTTCTGATTCAGCCATTAGACAAATATTGGCTTCTTCTTCTGTGTCACTTGAACTTGTTGAACTAGAGGCATTATCCTCCCAAGCTATGTATGCTTTCTTTTTCTTTTGAAATTTTCTCTCCTTCTTGTCTTCACTTTTCCTACTTTTTGGACACTCAGATTTTACGTGCCCTCTTTCTCCACAACCGAAGCACTTTACGTTTGATGGAGATTCTTGACTTTCTTTCCTATCTTTGTGAAACTTGTCCTTTCCCTTTGCTTTCATGAACTTTGCAAATTTCTTTATCATCAAGCTCATATTTTCTTCATCATCAGAATCATCTTCTTCGATCCTCTTAGAGCTTTTTCCCTTAGAAATTTCAGACATGAAAGCTAGAGTTTTCCTTTTGCCTTGATCCTCTTCAGCAGTCAATCTTCTCAGCTCAAGTTCATGCTCACGGAGCTTTCCAAACAAGATTGGCATTGACATCTGAGTAAGATTTTGAGATTCCGAGATGGCAGTCACCTTTGGTTTCCAAGACCTGTCCAGAGATTTCAGAATTTTCACATTAAGTTCATCAGTATCAAAAGTCTTACCCAACCCTGTTAAATGATTCACAATATGAGTGAATCGTTTTTGAACATCAGAGATTGTTTCTCCAGGTTGCATTCTGAACATCTCATATTCCTGAATGAGAGTGTTCTTCCTAGCACACTTTACGTCCTCTGTTCCTTCATGAGTGACTCTGAGGACTTCCCACATTTCCTGTGCTGTCTTACACACTGAAATTCTATAAAATTCATCAAGTACAACAGCAGATGAAATTATATTGCGAGCTTTAATATCAAACTGAGCTCGTCTATTTTCTTCAGCAGTCCAATTAAAATAAGGTTTTTCAGTCTCTACACCATCAACAGTATTCATAGGAATATAAGGACATTTTGTACAGCTTCCCAGATACCTCTATCAACAGACCCCATAAAAATCTCCATTCTAACTTTCCAAAAAGCATACTTATCACCAGTAAACAATGGTGGTCTGTTAATGGAAGCACCCTCAGCATATACATGGTTTTGATTGTGACCAGCCATTTTCGCAAATTTTGAAAAACTATCAAAGCAAGCTCTGATACCAATTGATGGTATCGGAGGGGGTATTTTTCGAAGAGTATAGCGCAGCGGAATTAAAACTCAGAGAGCGGAAAGAGTATTCGATCACAATTAAACTTAATTTGGTCCTTTTAGTAAAAATAATTTTCTTTCAGAAAATTAATCAAAAAGTTGATGTACGTACAATAAAATGAGTGTAGGGAATAAGAAGATCAACACAAAATTTTTATCCTGGTTCGAATCAAAAGATTCTACGTCCAGTCGTTAATCACTATAAATAGTGATTAATCTTTTTCACTAAAAAATTGTTTAACAGATTACAAGATGATGAACAAGAATAAAATGAATAGAACCACTCTACCAACTTGAAGAGAACCGCTTCAGCAATCGACCAACGATTCACAAGCTTCTCCTTTCACAAGACCAGGCAGAGCACCTTGCTAACTTGAAGAGAGTCTGCTCCAACTATCGACACACGATACGCGAGCCTCTCCTTTCACAAGACCAAGCAAGGGAACAATGAACAAAAAGCTTTCTGAGAACGTTCCTCTGACACACAGTGTTCTAAGCTTTCTCAGTTCAAAAACAACGTTATTTTCTAATTTCTCCAAAACAAAATATATAGCCAAGTACACTGAATGCCAAAGGTCAGCTCCCAACTGCCATGAATAATCGATTATTGTAAGTGATAATCGATTATTCAAGTCCGTTATAGGTTTTCAAAAATGTGATAATCGATTATATGAAGTGATAATCGATTATTCAAGTATGACTTGTGATAATCGATTATTGCTTAATCATAATCGATTATTGTAGTTAAAAATGTAAATTTACAAGGTTTACAAGAATTTCCTACTACATTTAATTTCTACAAATTGCTTTTAACTAATTCTAATATCTTCTGCAACTAAAACTTCTTGTAGCATCATCAAAACAAATTTCTTCAAGATTTACCAATACTCCTTATTGGTAACAAGAAGTGTATATATTTGTATTGTATTATTTGGCATATTTAGCCCTATAGAGTTGGCATATTCAGCCTTATAGAAGCTAATTAGATGTTACAGTAACAAGGGAAATTACATGAATATCTAAGGTCAAAATTGCAGTGTCTTGGAGAAAAAAAATTAGGAAATTACACTTAAATGAATGGATTTTAATACCCCACCAGTATGTGTCCATCTATCACTCTGATAATCCTAAAAAATTACACTATCAATGTATTTCAGTCAAATTTATGCTATTCTGGTCCTAGAGGCAACAACAATATGCTGAATCGCCCATGTGAAGATGGGGTTGCTGCTTGATGCAGAGGTGATCAAAATTTGTTTATCATAACTAAGTGGGGCATCATCATAAGAGTGAATATTTGCTTTATTAATATGATCTCGAGCATTTCCTAGGTTACATTTCAGTGCCTACTTCGTTTCTAAACTTTACTTAATTGCCTATTCAATCTTTGGCCATCCAAGTTGTCAATTTGAAGTCTAAAATGTTCTGTTGTCCATAACCAATTATGGTGCAGTTTTTTCTATGCTTTGGTGCTAATTTCCTGTGATTTTTTAATACCTGGAAGACTTTGTGGTTCAATCCAGTAGCTTCAATGTTACCAAAAGAGTGTTTCTCAATCTGTTTTGAAGTATCATCAAAATAACTTTAAACTTTGAATCATCTACGTATATTAGAGGTTGTTTGTACTTTACTGTTGTATATCACATAACCTTTTTATTTAGACTAAACTAACTGCAAAATCTACTGCTAGAGCAACATCTACTTAAATGTAGAGCTAAAGACACTATTGGCAATCTATATGTTAAAGAAATAAAGCTAAGAAGTTAAGTAAATAAGCAAAGAATTGAATGAAATGTGAAACAGAGTCAAGAAAGAACCTAAAAGTACCTAAACAATATTACCTAAGCTATAAACAATCTAAACAAAGCAACACAGAACAGAATGTAACCAAAAAGAATCTAAACTAAAGCTCTACAAAGTAAAACAGCAAAAGAAGAAAGAAAAGACTCTAAACCAAAGAAACAAAAGATAACTAAAACAATGAACTTAACAAAATATAAACCAATTGAAACAGATATGTAGAAAGAAGAAGAAACTTAAAACAATGCTTAAAATAAAAAGAACCTAAAAGGAATTCTAGCTAAAGACTAAAAATAGAACCTATGCAATGAAAAGAAATCTTAAAACAGCAAATCCTAATTTACAAGCTCAAACAGAACCTAGAAAATGAAAAGAAACTAAAATAACTACTAAGAAAATAGCAACAGAACAAGAAACTAAAAGAAGGAAGAGAAAATAGGAATAGGAAAAGAAAGACCTAAAAGAAGTTCTAACAGAATCAATGAAAGTAAAAGAATCTAAGAAGTATTAACAATCAAACTTTGATTCAGAAATTGAAACAGGTTGCAAACCAGGTATTTGACTCAAAATTTTCACTCAAAAATTGCTGAAATAAGCAGAATGACAGTATAGATGGCTACCAATGGTCTAAATGCTATAGCCAGAATTTTAACAGTTTAAACATTAAGCAAATATAAAGCAGATCGCCCAACTGCTATACCAGTAATTTTGAGCTATTTCTCAAGGTGCAACCAAGCTCTTGCTTTATAAAATCATACCTTAAATGGTCTGCACTTAGTAATGGCTCAAATCAGAGTGAAGAAATCAGTTATGATGTCACTAACTGGTTGAAATTATAATAGCTTATGGGATGACCCAGGAAGGTGATTTTGATGATGTGAATTATGCACCCGAGCTTTGTATAAACATATCATAGCTCATTTTCGTGTACTTAATATTGATCACTCAGTTAGATGCACCAAAAGAAAATTTCACTCAGCAGAATACTTGGAATGAGAATTAAACAAGTAATATAACTTGACAGATTCCAAAATAGAAGACCTAGACACTTAGCAGGACTAAGTATGTGATTCATTGATATGTTAGTGGAACTTGTCAACCAAAGAAACGTTGTGAGAATGTGAATCTAACTTGTTAGCCACAACCATAACTCATGTTAAAGCTGAATGCAATCTATTTGATGAAAAAATTGTTCTGATTTTAATCTGTGAAGTGTGTTTCTCTTTCTTCTGCTATTATATGCTAATGTGAAAGGTTCAACACATTATGTGAGCCCTGAATTGCTTCTATAAAGCTTAATGGTTTAAACTAAGTACACAGAAGTTCTTTTGTTCTTATTATTAGTTTTTCATTGTGCTAAATTTCTTTGTAAGTTCATTTATGGTCTCTTCATACTTAGTTGCACCTTTTCTAGCTTAGTTCAGTTAGTTGAAAGTTCTTTCATTCTTTTTTATTGTTAGCTAGTCATTTGAATTCCTAAAAATCGGAATTGGTGATGAGGTTGTGTCAATTTTCTACATAATTGAATGTTGCAAAGTTAGATTTTGAATTACATTGAATTAATGTCCATTAGCAGCTCATACAAGTTTGTTTTGATGTTTAAATCTTGTTGAAATGGTTAAGTTCCAAGTCTAGCAACATTTGTACAAGAATCAAAAGCTAGAGGTGCATAAGAGGAAATGATTTGGAAATTAAACTAATTGTTGACTGAAACTGAAAATGCAAGGAGGGAAACACAAGATTGGAACAATGAGGCTGCACAATTGAAGATGGAAGTTGTAATCACTAAACCTGTTTTAATGTTGACTTAATAGTGCAGCCACTGGTTAATGACAACCACAAAAGAAACAATTATAAGACTTCATTCAGTTTTATCCTACTTCCAAAAACATCCCCATTTCATTTAATCAAAAACCCCTGTTAATCTTGATTTATCATGAACCAAACCCCTCACTTAGCTAATACACATGTTCATTACTTAACATAGAGTAGGACAGAGTAAGAATAATGTAGTTACTGCGTTATCATGTTCCTTTACAGCCTAACCACATTCAATTTAACTTATTTCAGTCCATACAATCATTCCTATTTAACATGTTCATTACTTAACCTATTGAGGACATATTTTTCTTATACTCTTGATTTACCAATTTCGTCTATGCTTACAGTAATACAAACACAAATCCCAAAACTTATTCCAAGCTGGAATCAAAATCAAGAGGAATCAAAACTAACAGGACTTTAGTACCAGAACAATTTCTAGTACACAAAATGCCATATAGGAATTCAAAAGAAAACATGGAACGTACTAACCTGCCCAGTCTCAACCCAAAACCCAAGTATAAGCCAAACAATTGAAATTATCACATGATACATATAAGGTACTAAAGCAGAAATATCCACAGTGCAAACAACTTACGCATATTGGTAAGAACAGGGAAACACCCAATTAGATGGACACATTGCACAGAAGTAGGGAAGAACAAGGCAATCAATTTATTCATGTACCGTTCTAAAAAAGAGAACTTACCTCGCACTCCAGAACACCCAATTCAATGGAAGCCAAGCAACACCGGGAGCTCTCAACCGAACAGCCAACCTTGGGCTTCACTGCAAGGACCTCCTAACGCTAATGACCACGAATCACCACCCCACCCGTCGCACAAGCCTTACACGCACAACCAAGAACCACCACCCCACCCGCAACACCCACAACGCCACGACGAACCCTAGGCACACAATGCCACCGGACAGAAGAGATAGGTAGAGGGATAGGAAGAGAATGAACGATAGCAAGCCAAAAGGAAGGCAAAGGGAGTACAGCCAAATTCTCAGTAGTTCTCAGCAGAGGGGAGGGAGGGTTCTATTTGATGAAATTGGGGACGAGCTGCACGAATAACCCCAATTACTGAGTTTAATTGGTGGACGCTCTTACCGAAGGCCACAGAGCCCTCGCTAAGGTCTTCTTGACCTTCGGTAACGTTATTTCATTAAGGCCGTCGGTGATTCACTTTTTGACCCTCGGTAAATCACATTTACCGACGACCGCGAAGCCTTCGGAAATACACCCTCGGTAATTCAGGCTTTTCTTGTAGTGTTAGAAGTTCTTATTTTCTTGTTTTTAAAGAAAAATTATTTCTTGGATTGATATTAACCGAAGATATATTTGATGTGTATTGCAGATTCGTGTTTGATCCAGGAGGAAGAAAACTAGATCTAAAGTAATAAGGCCACTTCATGGCTTTGCTCCCAAGACTTTGTGGAGCTTCTTCATAAGGCGATGTCAGATTTGAGGACAAATCTTTTTTTAAGAGGGAGGGTATGATGTAATCCTGCCCGATATAGTCCTTTTTATCGTATTTTTACCTTTCATAGGTTAGCTTATAAGGAGCATGGGTTACTATAAATACTCAGCTTCTCTATTGTATTGGCACTTTTGAGATTAATGAGAATTAGACTTTCTGAAATAGAAACTATTCTCTCTTGAAAGTCAGGCTAGAGAGTCCCAAGACTACCTCTAGCCACCTTCCAAGCACCTCTCTCACTTCCATTTTCCAAATTTCACGGTGCTTCTCTCCTCCACTGCCCCCTCTCATGCACGCGTCAGCTCCTTGTTACATTTCGCACGGCTCACATCTCATTCATTATTCTCTCACGAATTAGAAAGAGCTTCTTCTTCCGCAAGAGCTCTTCCTCGTCTCCAACCCTCCTCCAACCTCAGATCTGCTGTTTTCCCCCATTTTCACCGATTGTAAGCCACATTCTACCTCGTCTTCTCCCTTCCTTCATCCTTTTCGGCCATACAACCTCATCTTCACCGAACAGTTCTTCGATCTATGGCCTTCGCTAGGGTTTCCTCGACCTTTTCTATTTTCCTTCATCTCCACCGTTTAAACCTTAGATCTTAGGGTTTTCTTGAGTCTCTTCATAGTTTAGTAGTTTTCCTTCGAGTCAGCTCCCGATTTAGAGCTTCGTCATCATTTTTTCATCTTTTTCGCTGCGTTCATCTCTGGAGGAAGCTTCGAAGGAGCTCGCGACACGCACAGTCGTCTCCTCGGGCGTTCGTCCATCAGAGCTTCTAGTTGCTAAGGGATGCTAATCCAGGGGTTGTGTCACGAAGTAGCTTTCGTTGCGTGAGAAGGGTTGCGCGACAAAGGGTATAGGAGGGTTGTCATTATCGTAGAGGTAAGTTATTGGTTCAAATTATTGCTTGAAATTATGCACCTTTTGGTGGCTGCTCTATTTGTCATGCATGTGTGAGTTAACCTAAATATATGTGTATTGCTTTTTGGTTCACATTGGAGATTTTGTTTAACACTAAATATCATTGGAAAATGATTACAATTGTAGTGGTGCGTTGAAGGTCGAGTGAAGCGTAGTGTAGGGAAAAAGTGTGGTGTTAGGAGGTTGTCTTCGTCCAGGGAGGTTGTAGCGTGGAGGTAAGCTCTTTGTCTCTGAATGAAGTGAGCATTGGTTTAGAATTATGGTTAAATGTTGAATACAAATGTTGTTGCATTACTAAAAGAATGAGATTGTATTATTAGAGTGTTTTGAGTTCATCTTAGGAATCACATTGCTTGTATTACTGATCCTTGTTTGGGAAGGATTGAAACCACATACTGCTATGGTCATATTAGGTTGAATTCTATTTTTCTTATATTAAAGTCCTGGACATTTGATTCAATTTTGTTTGAGTATATTAGAATAAATGTTGTTGTGAAACCGGTCATGATATCATGGTATGTGTGCATGTGATATAGGTACTTAGTTAGTTGTTACCTTTGATTTAGGTACTTAGTTAGTTGTTACTTGTCTTGTTGATTCGTTTTCCAGTTTTAGCTCTTTGCTTTAGCCTATATAAAGGCTTGACTGGTCATTTAGAAACCAAAACACACAAACTTGGCAAGTAACTTAATTCAAAGAGGGCCTAGATCACATCAAGAATTTTACAAACTCAAATTAAATTGTACAATAAACTCAAAATTTTACTACTCAACCTATAGAAACACTCTAAAACTAGGTTAAAGAAGCTAAAAGTAAGAACTAAACTAAAACAGAAAGAATACTAGTAAAGAAACTACCTAAGCAAGTCTTAAATGACTAAAGAAAACTTCAACAGTCACTAATTGTAAGAGATTCTAAAACTCACTAGTGAAAGCCTAAAAAGTATGCTAAACTAGTTTTATAATGAGGACTCCACTAAACTGATATGTAGAACTGTTCAGACACTTTGTAAACAAGTTTTAAATGGTAAAAGAATGTCAAAACTAATATAACCAGTACAAACAACCAGAATTGCCAAATTTACCCAAACAAACCCAAAAATTGTTATATGAACCAAGTAAAAACTGTAATGTAAGTATGTAGACAAGTTCACAATGCTAAAATACTAATAAAAACTTAACTAATCACTACAAATCACTAAGAAAACAAATTCTGACTATGGACGTAAAAATTAAAACACTTAAACTAGTAAGAGTAAACCATAAAAAACTGCACTGAGTTTAAAATTGAGTTAACATTTCATTTGAACATGTTTCCATTCATCAAACTAAGTTGTTGAAGTGGTTAGTTATGATAATTAAACTTGTTTGAGTAAACCACTACTAAAACCTCAAAATGAGTACTAAAAATGTACTAGAATGGTCAAAATTTGCAAACTGCACTAAACTAGCCTAAGAAACTTCAAAGAAATTGTCCTAACAAGTTTAGAATGGTAAAACCTAGCTAATTAGAAAATCACACTACAAAAACAACCTAGAACTCAAAATATGACATCCTTGAACCTAAAACTAGTTACTAGAATAGGCTAAATGTGGTCATAATGCATAGCGTATTAAAGTGCTAACCAAAACAGTTAATAAACTATCTACACAAGTTTTAAAACATAAAAGAAAGATAAAAATGAGGGCAGAATTCGAAAATACAAAGAAATACAAGATTTGACTATTGAGAACCTAAAATTACACTACTTAAAACATAATAAGTCATGGAAGCAGCTTCACTCTTCAAGAATGAGCAGCTTCTCGGACCAGAATCAAGAAAGCAATAGAAAAAAGTTGGTGGCACAATCAAAGGCATAAGGAAGTCCTAAATGACTAGATCTAGCTATAGAATATGAGCTAGCAGAATTAAAGGACCTAAGACACAAATAAAGACAACAAGCACGGTGCAAACACTTGATTTAGACTGTGACAGTTTTGAAATCTAGAATTTAATCAACTCAACCATTCATTTTGAAATTTTGTGATTAAAATGAGTTGTTAGACTTCTAGCACTACTGAACAACACCAAGGAAACTTGTTCAAAGCTTAAGAACCAATAAATTTGGTCTGAAACAACTTATAGCTAATGCACCAGATTTGGAAACCCACACCAGTCCAGCCATCTATAGAGGAGGAGGAGGATGAAGATCATTCTGATGATAACTATGTACATTATTAGTTTCATTTTGTTATTAGTTGTTATAGAAACATTTGGATATTATAACGTTTGGAGTTTAGATCATTTGGATGTTAGATCAATTGGATGATTTGGATGTTAGAACATCATTATGTTAATTTGTTTTATGTTTTAAATATAAATATACATGTTCTATGGATTAATGGATGATTCAAATGTTATATTGTTTTTCTGATCAATGATTGCATCATTGAGATGCACATTATGCAGGTCTATATGTGCTTGGAAAGTGTTATGCAGCTCTGTTTGTGTTGTGAATAGTTTGGTTTCATAAGAAATACAATTGTGCCTTAGATCTGCCTCCAACTTATCGAAGGCTTTTGCCCTTCGGTAATTACCCACGTTAGGTAATTACCAAAGGCTTCCCGCCCTTCGGTAATTACCGAAGGCTTTTGGCCCTCAGTAATTACCGAAGGCCGGAAGCCTTCGGTAAATGTTAGCGAAAAGGGATTTACCGAGGACTCTTTAGTCGTCGATAAGCCGTCTGTAATTACCTTTTACCGACGGTTTCGGGCTGTTTTCGAGGGCTCTTGGCCTTCGGTAATGCCCTTCTTTTTTATAGTGGATTGGGATGTCTAACGATAGGTTTGAGGTTGTGGTCCACCATGGTGGAACCTTGAGAAAGGAAGTGCCCCTTAACTATATAGGTGGGGAGATATCTTATTGGGACATTGACCCCAATACATGGAGCTATTTTGGAGTAGTAGGTTCACTTAAATATTTGGGTTACATTGAAGTAGAAGAGTTATATTACAATATTCAACATGTGATGCACAAATTTATGATCACCAAAATATGATGTCACAAACTTGTTGAACAATCGGAGAGTATGACCGAATCGTTTCAAGTAATAAACTCGGTAAGACCAAGTATCGTTCTCCCAAAGGACTCACGGCCTAGTTTAGTTATGTGATTCTTTGATTAGCTAAGACTTAAGAACGAAATAATTGAGGTTTAATATGCAAAACAGAAAATAAACATGTATGCATGAGGTTTTGATCAATGGCAAAAGCAAAAGACAAGCACTTTCAATGAAATATATATATGAATATGTTGTTGGGGGTCAATTTCATCTTATCCACTCTCATATATTTTAGGAATTCAACATTCAAATCATCATTGTTAATGCCACTCTCTAAATTACCTTGTCAAGAAGGCCTATCCCTAATTACGAGTTCATACGATTCCTAGCATTCCTAATAATTAGTTCTCTTAGCACAGGAGCTTAACGACAACCAATATAATATTGGGAGAGATTCCTCGGATCTAGACTTCCCCGTACGTTCCCGTATCGACAAAATCAATAATCATGCATTGAATGAGTTAAACAAAGCAAGCATTAAGCAAAGAGGAAAAACCCTAACTAATGATGAAAGAAAGTATAAATCTTAGATTAAGATGCAAGCACAAATTCCATATATGAGAGCTTCAAAAGATTACATTGATTCCCCAACAAACATACAAGGTTTAGTTCACCATATTCATGGTGAACCTAGATGAACAATAATGAAAGAATGAAGGATAAAACCCTAGAAAGGTTAAGAGGTAGCCTGAGCATCCAAGATCCTCCTTCAAAGGGGTGGAAGAGAGAGTGTTTGCTTCGTCTTTGCCAAAGATACCAACCCTAAGACATCTAGGTCTTTAAATAGGTCATAAAAATAATAGAAAACGGGTCCAGGCCCAAACAGATCATAAAATCGCATAAAACTGGCCCAAAACTCGTCTGGTTGACGTTTTTCGTATTCTGGTTGGCTGGTTGACTTTTCTGGTTTCTAGTTGACTTTTCAGCATTCCAATCATTCGGTACTTCAATTCTTCTTTCAAATCATTCAATTAGCCTACAAAATCAAGGGAATCTTGCACAAAACAATTAAATTCACTTTCAACTGTCTCCTTCTTCACTTCTTTCACTAAATTCACCTTAAAACCTGGACAAAAACACTGAAATCAAGCATAAACCTGTCCAGCTCTCTTATTTCTGAAAATATGGATAAAAGCATGATTTCAAGCTAGTTTCTAAGTGTAAAGGTTGCTTTTTGTGTCAATTTTAAGCATGAAAATAACAGTTTTTCAACTGTTATCACAACCCCAAACTTAGAACTTTGCTTGTCCTCAAGCAAACAAGATGTAACTCAATCTTCAACCAATTCATATGATGGTTCACTCATTCAAAAATCCTCCTTTTCAAGATAAGTAACAACTTCACTCAAACTTATGACCAAGAGTTCAATCAAGATGTGCACATGCTTTAGTGTTCACAAAGTCATTTAAATTCCAACAAATTCTATTTTTCATGAATGATCAATCAATTAAGCATGGATGTTCATGTGCTTATGGAATATTTCCTCACTAGGTAAAGTGTTTCACTCAACACACAAGTGTATAAGAGGTAAAGTGTTTCACTCATTCACTCCACTATCACAATGTTACATGAATCAACTTTGCCTTTCATTTTACCACAATCAAAAACATTCACAAGCATGCAGCATCACAAGGACTTTTCAATGGCTTATAATGTGGCTGGGCTAACAAAAGAATTGGTTTTTCTGGATCACAAAATCCTTGAGTTAAGAGAATCATAACAACACAATTTTTCTTATTCTTCCCAACTTGCCTTTGCATTTGCATTGAGCTTTGCTTCCTTTTCTTTTCTTTTCCTTTTCTTTTTTTTTTTTTGCATATTCTTACTTTTTAGCTCTTAACTCAATGCTTTTCCTTTTTCATGTCTTCCCAACAACCCCAAACTTGAACATTTAACAATACCACACAAGATCTTCTACTTAACTCAAGGTAAAGAGTTTCAATCAAGGGTTTCAGTGTATGTTCAAGGCTAAGGGTTCAAAGGATAGAACACAAAGTGTTCTCTTTTAGTGGGCTAACTTTATGAATTTGGCCAATAAAAAGGGTTCCAACAAACGGCCTTGATCACATGATGCAAAACAAGCAATTGATTTAATCATAGAAAACCTGGGCAAAATCATTCATGTTTCCAAAGTAATAGCATTCAATCAATAACAACTCTGGAGCTCAAAACCTCACATATAAGCTCATTCACATTTGACATACACATCCTGCTTAATTTCACAATCACAATCATAATATCCTATATTTGTTCACAAAGCTTGTGAATCACCTGTATAAGCATTTTATGTGCACATCTATCTCAACATCAATCAATCACTAATCATCATCAAGCATTACTTATCACACAATCACAGTTAATAGCAAACCATCATAACAAACCAGGTTTCCAAAAGAGTACATCAAACCCTAATCTAAAAAAAAAAATAAATAAGTTTAGAAAACTTAAACCAACAAAAGCATAAGCATATGATAGCATTCATCCGTAAATGCTATCTCAGCTCCTCATCAATCTGAGCTGTCCTCTGTATCTTCCTCTTCTTGGATCTTATAGTCTTGATTCTTTTTGCCCGATGAGGAGGCCATCCCTGCATCAAACATAATTCACAAAACCAAAATATACATTGTTAAGTATT
Organism: Vigna nakashimae; assembly: GCA_034642375.1. Taxonomy (NCBI): domain Eukaryota; kingdom Viridiplantae; phylum Streptophyta; class Magnoliopsida; order Fabales; family Fabaceae; genus Vigna; species Vigna nakashimae. The sequence continues at coordinate 30,471,333 of CM067765.1, forward strand.
AGTAAACCACAATGAAGAAATCAGCCCCTTCAATGATGCTCTCTCCCAACCCCAAACTTAGATGGAAAACTAGTGAGCAAGTGAGTGAAAGGGAGATTTTCTAAAGAGGGATGAGGGAAAAGTTGTAGAGAACCTTTGAAAAGGTATGTAGGAGTGTGTGCAGAGAAGAGTTTGAAAGTATGAGCAAATGCGCAGCTTAGGGTATAAAAATACCCTAATGGGCTCGGGTCCCGCTAAGGGGAACTAAAGCCCATCTGCGAGAGTACCGCTCAGCGGTAAGTTGCCGCTCAGCGGCACTTTCGTGATGTGCTCTTCTCCTTCTTTTCTTATCCTACATGCCTCCTAGACATGCCCCTCACTGGTTCCCTGCAATTCAATGCTTAAAATACTTATGCAAACCCTAACTAAAATAAAACAAACGAAAACAATCAATCAACTGGGTTGCCTCCCAGGTAGCGCTTGTTTAACGTCACGAGCCTGACCCAAAATCCACCAACACCCATCAGTAGGTGTTTCAAACTTACCAACACCCATCAGTAGGTGTTACAGACTTACCAGCACCCATCAGTAGGTGCAAAATTTTCTCACCAACACCCATCAGTAGGTGTTACAAACTTAGTATCCTTCAGTAGATACTTAACCACCTAGCATCCTTCAGTAGATGCTGTATCCAACAAAATATTTACAAAATAATGTCCACAAATTAAAAGTTACAAAACCAAATCAAAAGTTTTTAAATCCACTGGGTTGCCTCCCAGCAAGCGCTCTTTTAACATCATTAGCTTGACCCAGTAAAGCTCAAGTTCCTTCTTCTTTTTCTTCTTTCTACTGAACTTCTTCAGAAATTTGATCAAACCAGGAACCTGTTGCAGTGTCTCAATCATAGGAACTTTAATCTCCAATTTCTTGAAGATTCCATAAAGCACTTAAATTTCTTTTCCTTCCTATGATTCTTCTTTAGATGAGGATGGGATTTTTCATATGATTCCTTCTTCTTTCCTCTCATCTTCTTTTTCTTATGCTTCCTCTCCCCAAATTTTCTCTTTTTCTTTTCTCTTTTTCTTTTCTCTTATTTTTTTCTTCCCTTCTCTTTTTCTTCTTAACTTCTTTATTTTCACACAAATTTTCTTCCTCTCTTCTCTCTCAACCACTTCTTTTTCTTTTTCATCATCTTTATCTTTCTCACTCAACTCTTCTTTTCTTCTCTCTCTATCTTTTCCTCATCTCTCTCTATTTTTTTCTCAGCAAAAATCTTGTCACTTTCAGTGACAATGGCTTGACCTTCCTCCTTAAGGTTAACTTCAGTATTAACCTTAACATTCAATTTTTGACTAATGAAACGAAGGTGCATCTCCATCCTTTTACATGATTCTTCAATGCTTTTCTGAGTAGAGTCGGAATTTTTCAAAAATTGTTGAAGGGTGTCATCTAAATTTACTGATGGAGAGGGTTGTTGCTGCCATTGTTGTGGTGGCGGCCTATCAAATTCTTCGGCAGCTTGAGTGGTTTTGTGATGACAATCAGGTATCTGTATGTACTGTTGAACTGCCTCCTCCAACGTTATCCTTCTTCCCGATAGCGAGAGTTTTTTCTGCCTTTGTTGTGGTGGTAGATTCTTAAATTGTTCGACAGCTTGGCAAAATTGATCATTATCCATGCTTGAGTGAGATCCCACCAGTGATTGAAATTACCTTAGTAGAATTGAGTGCCTATTAAATTCTTGTTCGAATTGCATCCTGCAAACATTAGGCACAAAACTCTAGAAAATATTTGTTAACACAAAAAGATATAGGAGAAGATATATATTCAGAAGATAAAATAAAATAAGATAGAATAAAATAAAATAAAATAAAATAAACTCTAATCTGATCTAATAAGATAAAATCAAATCAAATCAAATCTAATCTAATAAAATAAAATAAAATAAAATAAAATCTAATCTAGTCAAATCAAATAAAATCTAATCAAATAAAATAAAATCAAATAAAATCAAATCAAATAAGATAAAATAAAATAAAATCAAATAAAATAAAATAAAATAAAATAAAATCAAATCAAATCAAATAAGATAAAATAAAATAAAATAAAATCAAATGAAATAAAATAAAATCAAATCAAATAAAACCAAATCAAATAAAAACCGAAAATAAAAACAGAAATTCAAAATTAAAGTCAAAGATAATCAATAATCACACAAATTAACCAGTTAAACCAGAGTCCCCGGCTACGGCGCCAAAAACTTGATGCACAAATTTATGATCACCAAAATATGATGTCACAAACTTGTTGAACAATCGGCAAGTATGACCGAATCGTTTCAAGTAATAAACTCGGTAAGACCAAGTATCGTTCTCCCAAAGGACTCACGACCTAGTTTAGTTATGTGATTCTTTGATTAGCTAAGACTTAAGAACGAAATAATTGAGGTTTAATATGCAAAACAGAAAATAAACATGTATGCATGAGGTTTTGATCAATGGCAAAAGCAAAAGACAAGTACTTTCAATGAAATATATAGTATGAGTATCCTTAATATGTATGACATCCATATATCTTAGGGAGCACATTGCACAATGTTTTAGGAAAAAGGGGACCACATTTAACATTTTTAAACCATAGGGGGGACTAAAACGAACTTTATTGCAAGAATGACAACGGTTGAATTTACCGTTATTTGATACTTAATTTGTATACTAAAAACACCCTTTTTTACTTAGAAAATAGCTTGGAATCATAGTTTTGATGAATAAGAGAGTTGAAGGTGAATTTAATGCTTTTGTGCTAGATTTCCTTGTTTTTAACAAGAATTGAGATGATTTGGAAGAAGATTTGAAGTAGTAAGGAGTTGGAACTTAGGAAGAACTGGAAAAGCATCAAAAAGGAGGATCGCAGCAACGCTGACTGCCACTTTAGGGGCCCTCAATGCCAGAGTACATTGAGGGGCGCTGAGCGCCACTTCATCGAGTCGCACCATGCCTGCTTGCCTTTTGTGTTGACCCTGAGCGCCAGTTTTGACCCATATGTTGCCTTGGCGCCCTAAGTGGGGTGCTGAGTGCCAATTTCGTGGGCTTGGACTTATTTTCTGTTCTATTTAAGGACTTGGACATCCTACGGATGGTATCTTTGATAAAATAGGCATAGAAACACACTTTTTGATCCCTCGGAGGCGGATTTGGATGCGGAAGCTCGTATCTTCAATTTCTAGGGTTTTATCTTTCATTCTTTTTCCATTATTCATCTAGTTTCACCATGTCAATTGTGAACTAAACTCTATTTTTTGTTGGGGAATGATGTAAACTTTTGTAAACTCTCATATATTGAATTGATTCTTGATTTTATATGCTTCTTTCATTAATTGTTAGGGTAATTCTTTTTCGCTTATTTCTTCCTTTATTTAACTCATTCAATAGCATGATGTATGATTTGCATGAGTACCAGAAGGTATCTTACAATTCAAGTTCTGGAGAATTATTCCTAAAAGCAGTATTGCTCAAGAATGGGGATATGAGTTCTGGTTGTCTTAAGCTTCTGATCTTCAGAATTAATTATTATGAATGCTAGGAATCGCTAATAATTAAGGATAGACTTTCTTCGTCGAGGAATCAGATTTTAAGTATTTTAGAGAGTGACATTGACATTAATGAAGAAGTAGAATTCGTATATACATGAGAGTAAACTAGGTGAAATCTAAGCCCAACAACATATTCATCCCATAATATCGAATCCGTTCATCTTTGCACTTTTGTCCAATCGATCAAATTCCATGCATATTTAGTTTTCAGTATTTGCATTCTAAACCAAAAGAGTTTGTTTTCAAGTCTTATTTAAACAATAAATCACATAACTGTTTAGGCCGTGAGTGTCTAGGGAAACGATACTTGGTCTTACCATGTTTATTACTTGATACGATTCGGTACACTTGCCGAAGTCTTAATAAAGAACCCAAATTGTTCAGTCATATTACAATAGCATTTGATATTACATGAACAAAACATGAAGTTAAACACCTAAGCCATTACATCAACAAAACATATATTTCACATTGCCCACCTAACATCAACCTAAACACAGCCACAATGTCATAATGTTTAGCACAATAAGAACAAACACATCTCCAACTGAGAATTTATCCTTGTTTGCAACTCTTTCACATTATTTTCGAGAGCACATATTCTCTTGTTTTGCCTCACAATTGTACCATCTCTATCATCAGTATTGTCTTCAGAACACCACTTGAAAAACTTACATGACATCCCAGTTGAAAATCCACCCTATTATTCAGCAAAAACACAAAAATGTATGAAAACATAAAATCCAATACACATAAAAGTCACTAGGATATTCAAAAAAACCTTGTAATGACGACATCCCCAAAATTGCCTCTCAGCATTCCTTGCAATTCTAGCAACTTTTGTTACAGCAATATCACCACAAGAAGAACAACTTTGTGAAGAAGTCATTCCTAACCCTAACCCTTTGCTTTTAAATTTGGGAACAATTGTAGCACGAATCACCAACAACCCTAACCTTTGCTTTTAAATTTAGGAACAACAACCATAAATCACGTTACTAACAGGATGAATCAGAAATTGAGTTTAACACATCAACCAAAATTGTACAAGTCATCAAATTTTTGCCAGGGAGGCAACTTTGTCGTTAGTCTTTTTAAAGTCGTAAGCAAAAAGAACTAATATGCACCATTTTTGCGAAAAGTAGGATGTTAGTGAAATTTTGAAAAAAAGAGAACAACTTTGAACAAACCATACAAACCGAAGGACCAAAATACGTATTAAACCTTTAGTTTTTAAAAATTATAACTATCGGTTAGATTCAAAATTAATAGAGATAAAAGTTATATATTAATTTCGTGTGGAAATGTTGCGTTGATAATGTAACAACAAACTAATCATAAAGAAAGGAAAATGTTGTGTTACTAAAGATCGATTAGGGAGAGGGAATTTAAGTAAAAACAATTTCGTGAAAATGGAGTTATTTGAATTAAGGTCCAAATAGTGAAAAATTGAAAAATATTTCATCAAGTGATTGAAAAAATTGAGAAGAAAACTCCTTAAAGATAGTGAATGATTTGATGTGTTTTACATATTAAAAAAAATATTTTAAGACACAAGTTATCATTTAACCATAGATCATAAAACAATGACATAAAATTTAATTAGTATGAATTATTTTGAAACAAAATAACATAAAAATAAATATGAAATAAATTGTGTTAAGTAAATTTGAATATTATTATTATTATTATTATTATTATTACTTTTATTATTATTACTTTTATTATTATTATTATTGCTTTTATTATTATTATTATTATTACTTTTATTATTATTTTTATTATTATCATTATTATTATTATTACTATTATTATTATTACTATTATTATTAGTATTAATATTATTATTATTATTTATTATTTATTATCATTATTATTATTATCATCATCATCGGTGGACTGCTTTAGTCCAAAAGAGGTTTTAGCACATTTTCTCATCCATTGAGTATTGGAATGATCTCAAGTCTACCCTTAGGAAGAGACCTATTCCCTCCTATTACAATAGAGAACTCATGGATAAATTCCAAGGGCTTCAATAGAGGTCTATATTTGTAGAAAAGTATAGACAAAAGATAGAGCTTTATATGATGAAGGCATGCATAGTGGACAATGAAGAGATCACTTTGGCTAGGTTTATGAGTGACCTTAATTTTGATATAAGAGATAGAGTGGAACTTCTACCTTATAGAGATTTAAATGATTTGGTTCAAATGTGTATCAAGGTGGAACAATAAACTTTAAGAAAATATTCTTCAAAGAAACCTCAAGTTCCCTCTACTTCTTTTGACAAGAAAAGTTTTAAAAGAGAAGAGTCATCTAAACCTTTAGCCAAAGTTCCTGAGAAGGGTAAGTGACAAGCCTTAACACACACTCGCAGTTGCTCATTGCCCCACGAAAAGGACCATTATCAAGAGGGACATTGATCTCTATAGTAGTAAAGAAGAGTTAAAGTCTAGTGAGAGTGAACATGTAGAAGAGACAACTCGAAATGGTTCTTATCCTTATGATGGAAATCTTTTCATGGTGAAAAGAGTACTTAGCAACTAACTTAGTGCTTTGCATATATCCCAAAAAAAGGACATCTTTCATACAAAATGTCAAATACAAAATAAAACTTGTTCTCTCATTGTGGACAATTGATCTTGTTGCAACTGCTGTGTTGATAGAGGGAGTTATGTTAAAGCTAAACCTACATATCTCATATGTGTTTTTGATGATGACAACAATAGAAATGTTTTAATAGTTTCTTCACACGTTAAGCAAAACTGATGTTTTATATATCTCTTTGTGCTTGAACTATATGTTATGCATATTCATTGTGTTTATATCTGTGATATGCATATTCATTGTGTTTATATCTGTGATATGCATATTCATTGGTTAGATTGATAAAACTCTATGCAGATTGCATATCTGTATGAATTAATCGATTATAGTGATTATGTAATCTACTAGATTCATCAGATATCAACATTTGTTTAACAATGACAAACTACAAGTTTTAACCGATTAAAACTCGTGCATTTGCATTTACTTGATTGCTAAGTGCATTGATGAGTTTTGGTTTGAAAAAGTTTTCATTTGTTTAAGTGTTGTACTTAACCAATTACACTCTTTTCTTAATCGGTTAAAATGTTCATTGATTGAAAATTGTTTTCTTGAGAAGTCATAACTACCTTAACGGTCATATTTTTTAATGTTATGACTTGCATTAATTGCTTAATCGATTACATGTTATGCTTAATATGTTAAATGCGTTAAATGTAATTTTGGTATAGCAAGTGTTAATTTCTTAACCAATTACATTAATAATGAAATCGATTAATTTGTGTCAGAGTTGCTATTTCTATAAATTGATGCATAGTTCTCTGCATAACAAGAACTTTTGGATATTATATTTCAAAAATAACAAAGTTTGTTGAGTCTTAAATTTCATGAGCGTTCATTCTCATAGAATAAAAAAGCATTTCATTTGGAAGAAATCAAACCAAGGATTCTTGAAGAAATTGTTGTGCTTTCATAGTCTGATCAATTTGCACTAAGGTTCTACTAGAAGAGAACGTGGAGTTCTGGTTACTTTGAGAGGGGTATCTCAAAGGGCTTTCTGCAAAAAGAGGATTATTCTTTTTGTGAGTTTGACTATAGTAGATTTGGAGTTAGAGATGGGGATACATTGAGAGGGTCTCTCTGTATTGCTTGCTGTAAAACTCAATCTATATAGTGCATTTTCTTTCAATCTAAGGTTGATTGAAAGGGACTGGATGTAGGCATTGAGGCCAAACTAAGAGGAGGGGCTGAATTGATTTGTATTAAAAAATATGTTCTTTTTAAAACCTTTGAAAATCTTTTTCCCTTTCTTGAAACACAAGCAAATAAAGATTGTAATGAAATAAAAGAGATCAGGGATAGAAAGACAAACACAAAGATTTTTATACTAGAACGGCCTCATTGCCTACATCTAGTCCCTTTCAATCAATCTGAGATTGAAAGCCACTTCACTATAAAGATTGAGTTATACAGTAACAATTACAGAGCCCCTCTCTAAATGCAATCTCCTCTCAAACTCCAAATCTAATATAGAAGAACACAACATAGAAAGAAAAATCCTCTTGATGAATCACTATTTAGTACTATTCACTTAGCAATCTCCACCGAATTGTATTAGTGAATTGTGTTTAGTTCTCTATTATTGTCTTATTTTCACTATTTGGGCTTAATTTGACTAATAATTCTTATTTTAATTAATTTGAATTATTTGGGCTTAATTATTTCAATTATTATTTGTAGGAAAATTTTGGAATCATATTTTGGGACAAGAAGACTCTGGCTACATCAACATTATAGCTTAATTTCATTTTGAATTCATTTATAATGTAATTGGGTCAAACTTTATGACTTTGGACCCATTTTTTGTCAAATTTGGTGAGAAGCCCATTTGGAGGGCATTTTGGTCTTTGAGGGTTTTTAAATACCCAAATCAGATTTGGGATCTTCTCTCTCCCTCATTTTCTACGTTCTCTTCCTAATGTTGGGCGTTTTCCACCCTCCCCCTTTTGTGGAGGTTTTAGGTTTACTTCGATTTTCTCTTTTCCTTGTATCGAACCTCTTTATTTTAATTTGAATTTTGTTTTGTGCTTTTAATCCCATCTCGTTTCAATTGAAATTTTGCTTCTGCACCTTCAATCCCATTTCGTTTTGCTATTTCAATTTTGATTCTTGTATTGATTTGCGTTTTATGTTTGAGTTTGTTTACCAATTGTTGTTTCACGTTCCGTTTTGGTGCTTATATTCAGTTTTATTTGCTGTTTTAATTCGTTTTGTTTAATTATGTTTCATATCTCGTTTGACTGGTTTAGTTTCGTTTTCATGGTACCTTAAGTGTGTTTGTTTGGTCATTAGCGAAATTGCATCGCTTTCATGAGATTTTTGCACTGTGATGGTCATTCTGTGACTTTAACTTGACATTCTATTAAATCTGATTGTGTTCTTGCAATTGGGCATACGCTTAATATCCCAATTGGTGATTGAATCTCTACTTAGTTGATCAATCTGCATGGACCAGAATGGAAGGAATAGGTGCATAACGTTTGCTTAATTTGCTTTTATGACATCATGGTTAATCTTCGCTTAGTAGGTTAACTTGTGTAGGATTAGGGGTTAGAGTAGTGGGTATTTGATGTTAATCTGTGATTGGAAGCATTGTAATTGAGTTAGTGACCAATCGTTTTAAATTTGTGTTTGAATTCGTGTTTAATTTGGTTCATTTCCATTCATAAAATTGTCCAAAAACACCCCCACCAAGTGTTCGACCTATTGCTTGAACCACATTTGGTCCTTGAGAGACGACCTACGAGTCACTTCCTAGTATTATATTGCACTTAATGGAACATTAATTTGATTCAGGTACGACCTCGATCACCTCTTTCTCCAGAAACCCTTTGAGACACCTCTATAAGAAACCAAAACCTCACGTTCTCTTCCTAGCCACCGCTAACAAGGAAACGACAATACTCAGATTGCAAAATCAACAATGTTGATAGGGGGAACACATGCAATAGCTGAATGATGACAAATTTATAAACACCGAAATACGGCGCCACAAACTTGTTGAACAATCGGCAAGTGTGACCGAATCGTTTCAAGTAATAAACTCGGTAAGACCAAGTATCGTTCCCCCAAACTATTATCATGAGTGTCAAAACCTCAAAATGAGAGAAAAAAAACTTTATCAACAAGAAACAGTATGACTTGAAAGAGAAAACCATAATGTTATTTTTTTTGTATTTCTGAAAAAGGATTGGACAACCATTCATATGAATGAAGAGGGTTTGGATCTGACAGAATTTCTTTTGATGGATGGATGCACACATATGGAAAACATTTACTTTGTTTTGTGTTTCTTTTTTTGTTTGCTTGAGTCATTCATCTTACTTGCAATCATCATCAATTTGATCTTTATTTTCAATGTTTTTTTGAAAGTGAGGAATGTCATACATCTGAGGTTTCATGTTTAATACTATTACATTTTGACTTTTTCTTTCATGACATTAGTGCATGCATGCTTGAGTTCATAGACTAGTGAAAAATGGAAGACATTTAGAAGGGTTTGAAGAAGACTGGGACAGTCATGCGGGCACGTAATTCCTACTACAATCCTCAAAAGATATGTAGTATGTGTGTGCCAAAGCGAAACACGAGATACCTAAAAGTTGCGCGTATAAGGGTGTGTTTTTATATGTGTAGGTAGTGGTTGTAGGTCATGCGGCTTTAATGAGAGAGTGGAAGGGGAGTGGGGTGTTAAGATGTCGGCAAGTGTACCGAATCGTATCAAGTAATAATAAAATAGTAAGACCAAGTATTGTTTCCTAAAGGACTCACAACACTAAACAGTTATGTGATTACTCAACTAATTAAGACATAAGAAGAACAATTTTTAGGTTTTTGAATGCAAAACAAGAAAGTAAATATGAATGCAATTGATGAATTGAGGCTAAACACTAGAATGAATGGATGAAGTTGAAAATATGAGATGAATGTGTTGTTAGGGTTCAAATTTCACCAAATTTTCTCTCATGCATGTATGAATTCATTTTCTTCATTAATGTTAATATCACTTTCTAAATTACTTAAAACCGGATGTCTCGGCGAAGAAAACCTATCCTTAATTACTAGTTTACAATGTCTTGTCTCCCTAGGAATTAATTTTGCATTACATACGTACAGAAGCTTAAGATAACCAAAACTCATATCCTTATGTCTAGGCAATACTGCTTTTGGGAGCAATTCTCCAGATCTAGGTGTTAAGACCTCGGCAAGTGTACCGAATCGTATCAAGTAATAAATATGGTAAGACCAAGTATCGTTCCCAAGAGACTCACGACCTAAACAGTTATGTGATTTCTTGATTAAATATGATTTGAGAACAAAATCTTTTGGTTTAAAATGCAGAAAACAAACATGAATGCAAGTGTTGATCAATTGACAATAAGAATGCATAGGTGATCGATCAATTATCCACTCTCATGTATTTATGAATTTGTCTTCTGATAACAGTTGAAAAACTGTTATTTTCATGCTTAAAATTGATATTAAAAGCAACCTTTATACTTAGAAACTAGCTTGAAATCATGCTTTTATTCATATTTTCAGAAATAAGAGAGTTGAAAGTGAACTTAATGGTTTTGTGCAAGATTCCCTTGATTTTGTAGGCTAATTGAATGATTTGAAAGAAGAATTGAAATACCGAATGATTGGAGTGCTGAAAAGTCAACCAGAAACCAGAAAAGTCAACCAGTCAACCAGAAAAGTCAACAGTCAACCAGAAAAGTCAACCAATCAACTAGAATGCTGAAAAACCAACCAGAACGCAGAAAAAAGTCTGACCGAGTGGCGCTGAGCGGAAAATACCGCTGAGCGGCACTTTTCGGGTGCTAAAATCACCGCTGAGGGGCAAAACAGCAGCTGGGGGGAAAAATGGATCATGCGATAGTACCGCTCAGCGGTAAAATACCGCTGAGCGGCATTCTAAGTGGGCTTGGACCGGTTTTCTTTTGTTTTTATGGGCTTGGACTTGTTTTATGTTATTTTTATGCCCTATTTAAGGACTTGCACGTCCTAGGGTTAGTATCTTTGGCAGAAACGAGGCAAACACTCTCTCTTCCACCCCTTTGAAGGAGGATCTTGGATGCTCAGGCTACCTCTTCACCTTTATTGGGTTTATTCTTTCATTCTTTCATTGATATTCATCTAGGTTCACCATGAATATGGTGAACTAAACCTTGTATGTTTGTTGGGGAATCAATGTAATCTCTTGAAGCTCTCATATATGGAATCTGTTGTTTACATCTTTTAATTAAGACATATGCTTTCTTTCATCATTAGTTAGGGTTTTTCCTCTTTGCTCAATGCTTGCATAGTTTAACTCATTCCATGCATGATTATTGGTTTTGTCGATACGGACACGTACGGGGAAGTCTAGATCCGGGGAATTTCTCCCAATATTATACTGACAATATTATATTGGTTGTCGTTAAGCTCCTGCACTCATGAACTAATCATTAGGAATGCTAGGAATTGTATGAACTCATGATTAGGGAGAAGCCATCTAGAATGGTACTTTAGAGAGTGGCATTAACAATGATGATTTGAATGTTGAATTCCTAAAATATATGAGAGTGGATGAGATGAAATTGACCCCCAACAACATATTCATTCATATAATTCATTGAAAGTGTTTATCTTTTGTCTTTGCCATTGATCAAATTTCATGCATACATGTTTATTTTCGTCTTTGCATATTGAACTCTAAATATTTCGTTTGTAAGTCCTAGCTAATCAACAAATCACATAACTAAACTAGGCCGTGAGTCCTTTGGGAAGAACGATACTTGGTCTTACCAAGTTTATTACTTGAACGATTCGGTCATACTTGCCGATTGTGAAACAAGTTTGTGACATCATATTTTGGTGCTTACAAATTTGTCCATCAAGTTTTTGGCGCCGTTGCCGGGGACTCGTGGTTTAACTGGTTAATTTGTGTGATTATTGATTATCTTTGACTTTAATTTTAAATTTCTGTTTTTATTTTCTGTTTTTATTTTTCTGTTTTATCTTTTTAGATTAGATTAGATTAGATTTGATTTTATTTGGTTAGGTTAGATTTTATTAGATTTTATTTTATCTTTATCTTTTAGATTAGATTTTATTTTATCTTTTTAGATTAGATTTTATTTTATCTTTTAGGATTAGATTTTATTTTATTTTATCTTTTATCTTTTTATGTTTTAAATCTTTTATCTTCGATCTTCTAAATCTTTTATCTTCTTATCTTCTGAATCTTTTATCTTCTGAATATATATCTTCTCCTATATCTTTTTGTGCTAACAAATATTTTCTAGAGTTTTGTGCCTAATGTTTGCAGGATGCAATTCGGTCAAGAATTTAACTATATGGGCACTCAATTCTTCCAAGGTCAACAAAGGAAAGCAAGAGATCTCATCTTTCAGGCAAGGCATGGAGGAATCATTAGGTCATGCATGGGACAGATATAAAAGCCTATTAAGAAAGATTCCCACGCATGGATTTGACGAAGTGGAAGTAGTCCTAATCTTCCTTGAAGGTCTTGGTTCACAAACCAAGATGATGCTTGACGCCTCAACAGGAGGAAATATCAAATGGAAAACTTCAGAGGAAGCCGCAGAAATAATTGAAAACATGGCTACTAATGATAATGAGCTGCACAGTAAGAGAGGAACTCCTATGCAACAGAAAGGGGTTCTTCAATTACAAACCCATGATGCCTTGCTAGCACAGAATAAAATTCTAACTCAACAGCTGGAAACTCTGACCAAAACTCTTGCTCAATTACCCAAAGATTTAAAATCTGCTGCACAGGTACAAACCCAGTTGTGCGAATTATGTGGGGGTGATCACATCAATGGCCAATGTGCTTTTCCTGTGGAAGCCGTGGAGGATGTTAATTTCATGGCTAATCAATTTCCATACCGTCAAGGGAATTATAATCAGGGTTGGAAACCACATCCAAGCATTGGCCAAGGACAAACTGGGCAAGCTAATCAATATAATAAGCAGCAGCAGCAACCAACCTTGTGGCAACAGTTTTCTATGCTTAATGAAAGGTCCATGAGGCTGGAGGAAATTCTCAACAATTTCATACAGAAAACTGAATCTTCCCAAAAGAGCACTGAAGCTGCTATCAAAAGTTTGGAGATTCAGATGGGGTGGATCATCAAACAGATGGAAGAAAGACCAAGTAGAAATTGTGGGGCTAATACTGAGGTTAACCCCAGGGAAGAGTGTCAAGAGCTAGTGAGTGTAAATGTTGAAAAAGTTGAGTTGGAAAAAGAAGAGAGAAAAGAGAGAGAAGAGAAAGAAGAAGAGAAAATTTGTGTGAAGATTGAGAAGGTGAGTAGAAAAAGAAAAGAAAAAAAGAAAAAAATAAGAGAAAAGAAAAAGAGAAAATTTGGGGAGAGGAAGCATAAGAAAAAGAAGATGAGAGGAAAGAAGAAGGAATCATATGAAAAATCCCATCCTCATCTAAAGAAGAATCATAGGAAGGAAAAGAAATTTAAGTGCTTTATGGAAATCTTCAAGAAATTGGAGATTAAAGTTCCTATGATTGAGACACTGCAACAAGTTCCTGGTTTGATCAAATTTCTGAAGAAGTTCAGTAGAAAGAAGAAAAAGAAGAAGGAACTTGGGCTTTACTGGGTCAAGCTAATGACGTTAAAAGAGCGCTTGCTGGGAGGCAACCCAGTGGATTTACAAACTTTTGATTTTGATTTGGTTGTGTAACTTTTAATTTGTGGACATTATTCTGTGAATATTTTGTTGGATTCAACATCTACTGAAGGATGCTAGGTGGTTAAGTATCTACTGAAGGATACTAAGTTTGTAACACCTACTGATGGGTGTTGGTGAGAAGATTTTGCACCTACTGATGGGTGCTGGTAAGTTTGAAACACCTACTGATGGGTGTTGGTGGATTTTGGGTCAGGCTCGTGACGTTAAACAAGCGCTACCTGGGAGGCAACCCAGTTGATTGATTGTTTTCTGTTTATTTATTTTAGTTAAGGTTTGCATAAGCATTTTTAAACATTGAATTGCAGGGAACCAGTGAGGGGTATGTCTAGGAGGCACGTAGGTCAAGAAAAGAAGGAGAAGAGCAATTCACGCAAGTGCCGCTGAGCGGCATTTACCGCTGAGCGGTAGTCTCACAGAATGGGCTTTAGTTCCCCTTAGCGGGATCCGAGCCCATTAGGGTATTTTTATACCCTAAGCTGCGTTTTGGTTTCTCTTTTCAGACTCTTCTCTGCACACACACTCTTACATACCTTTTCAAAGGTTCTCTACAACTTTTCCCTCATCCCTCTTTAGAAAATCTCCCTTCCACTCACTTGCTCACTAGTTTTCCATCTAAGTTTGGGGTTGGGAGAGAGCATCATTGAAGGGGCTGATTTCTTCATTGTGGTTACTAATGCTTAACAATGTATCTTTTGGTTTTGTGAATTATGTTTGATGCAGGGATGGCCTCCTCATCGGGCAAAAAGAATCAAGACTATAAGATCCAAGAAGAAGGAGGATACAGAGGACAGCTCAGATTGAGGAGGAGTTGAGATAGCATTTACTGATGAATGCTATCATAACTAGAGCAGGACTTATGCTTTTGTTTGGTTTAAGTTTTCTGAACTTATTTGTTTTTGTTTTTAGATTAGGGTTTGATGTGCTCTATTGAACACCTGGTTTCTTATGATGGTTTGCTATTAAGTGTGATTGTTGATAAGTAATGCTTTGATGATGCTTATTGACTGATTGATGTTGAGATGATGGGCACAGTAAAATGCTTATACAGGTGATTCACAAGCTTTGTGAACAAATGCATAATATCATGATTGTGATTGTGAAATTAAGCAGGATGTGTATGTCAAATGTGAATGAGCTTATATGTGAGGTTTTGAGCTCCAGAGTTGTTATTGTTGAATGCTATTAATTTGGAAGCATGAATGATTTTGCCCAAGTTTTCTATGATTGAATCAATTGCTTGTTTTGCATCATATGATCAGGGTCGTTTGTTGGAACCCTTTTTATTGGCCAAATTCATAAAGTTAGCCCACTAAAAGGGAACACTTTGTGTTCTATCCTTTGAACCCTTAGCCTTGAACATACACTGAAAACCCTTGATTGAAAATCTTTACCTTGAGTTAAGTAGAAGATCTTGTGTGGTATTGTTAAATGTTCAAGTTTGGGGTTATTGGGAAAACATGAAAAAGGAAAAGCATTGAGCTAAAAGCTAAAAAGTAAGAATATGCAAAGAAAAAGAAAAGAAAAGAAAAAGAAGTAAAGCTCAATGTAAATGCAAATGCAAAGGCAAAAGAAAGTTGGGAATGAATAAGATGATTGTGTTATTATGATTCTCTTAACTCAAGGATTTTGTGATCCAGAAAAACCAATTTTCTTGTTAGCCCAGCCACATTATAAGCCATTGAAAAGTCCTTGTGATGATGCATGCTTGTGAATGTTTTTGATTGTGGTAAAATGAAAGGCAAAGTTGATTCATGTGACATTGTGATAGTAGAGTGAATGAGTGATTACCTCTTATACACTTGAGTGTGAGTGAAACACTTTACCTAGTGAGGAAATATTCCATGAGCACATGAACATCCATGCTTAATTGATTGATCATTCATGAAAAATAGCATTTGTTGGAATTTAAATGACTTTGTGAACACTAAAGCATGTGCACATCTTGATTGAACTCTTGGTCATAAGTTTAATTGAAGTTATTACTTATCTTGAAAAAGAGAATTTTTGAATGAGTGAACCATCATATGAATTGGTTGAAGATTGAGTTACATCTTGTTTGCTTGAGGACAAGCAAAGTTCTAAGTTTGGGGTTGTGATAACAGTTGAAAAACTGTTATTTTCATGCTTAAAATTGATATTAAAAGCAACCTTTATACTTATAAACTAGCTTGAAATCATGCTTTTATTCATATTTTCAGAAATAAGAGAGTTGAAAGTGAATTTAATGGTTTTGTGCAAGATTCCCTTGATTTTGTAGGCTAATTGAATGATTTGAAAGAAGAATTGAAATACCGAATGATTGGAGTGCTGAAAAGTCAACCAGAAACCAGAAAAGTCAACCAGTCAACCAGAAAAGTCAACAGTCAACCAGAAAAGTCAACCAATCAACCAGAATGCTGAAAAACCAACCAGAACGCAGAAAAAAGTCTGACCGAGTGGCACTGAGCGGAAAATACCGCTGAGCGGCACTTTTCGGGTGCCGAAATCACCGCTGAGGGGCAAAACAGCAGCTGGGGGGAAAAATGGATCATGCGATAGTACCGCTCAGCGGTAAAATACCGCTGAGCGGCATTCTAAGTGGGCTTGGACCGGTTTTCTTTTGTTTTTATGGGCTTGGACTTGTTTTATGTTATTTTTATGCCCTATTTAAGGACTTGCACGTCCTAGGGTTAGTATCTTTGGCAGAAACGAGGCAAACACTCTCTTCCACCCCTTTGAAGGAGGATCTTGGATGCTCAGGCTACCTCTTCACCTTTATTGGGTTTATTCTTTCATTCTTTCATTGATATTCATCTAGGTTCACCATGAATATGGTGAACTAAACCTTGTATGTTTGTTGGGGAATCAATGTAATCTCTTGAAGCTCTCATATATGGAATCTGTTGTTTACATCTTTTAATTAAGACATATGCTTTCTTTCATCATTAGTTAGGGTTTTTCCTCTTTGCTCAATGCTTGCATAGTTTAACTCATTCCATGCATGATTATTGGTTTTGTCGATACGGACACGTACGGGAAAGTCTAGATCCGGGGAATTTCTCCCAATATTATACTGACAATATTATATTGGTTGTCGTTAAGCTCCTGCACTCATGAACTAATCATTAGGAATGCTAGGAATTGTATGAACTCGTGATTAGGGAGAAGCCATCTAGAATGGTACTTTAGAGAGTGGCATTAACAATGATGATTTGAATGTTGAATTCCTAAAATATATGAGAGTGGATGAGATGAAATTGACCCCCAACAACATATTCATTCATATAATTCATTGAAAGTGTTTATCTTTTGTCTTTGCCATTGATCAAATTTCATGCATACATGTTTATTTTCGTCTTTGCATATTGAACTCTAAATATTTCGTTTGTAAGTCCTAGCTAATCAATAAATCACATAACTAAACTAGGCCGTGAGTCCTTTGGGAAGAACGATACTTGGTCTTACCAAGTTTATTACTTGAACGATTCGGTCATACTTGCCGATTGTGAAACAAGTTTGTGACATCATATTTTGGTGCTTACAAATTTGTCCATCATCTTCTTTATTAATGTTAATGTCACTTTCTAATTTACTTTAGACCCGATGTCTCGGCAAAGAAAGCATATCCTTAAGTACTAGTTTACAATGTCTTGTCTCCCTAGAAATTAATTGTGCATTATAAACACACAGAAGCTTAAAGCCAACCAACCCTCATATCCCTATGTCTAGGCAATACTGCTTTTAGGAGAGATTCCCCAGATCTAGATTTCCCTATACGTGTCCATATCGACAAAATAAATTATCATGCTATGAATGAGTTAAACAAAGCAAGCATAGAGTATAGAGGAAAAACTCTAACAATTAATCAACAAAGCATTTAAAATAAGAATCAATTCAATACATGAGAGTTTCAAAGGATTACATTGTTTCCCCAACAACAATTGAAGTTTATTTCACCATAGACATGGTGAAACTAGATGAATAATGGAAAATAATAAGATAGAAAAACCCTAAAAGATGAAGATAAGAGCTTCCGCCTCCCAATCTACCTCCAAGAGAGTGTTTATGCGCCTCTTCTATTAAAAGATACCAAGCCTAGGACGTCCAAATCCTTAAATGGAGCACAGAAAAAGTCCAAGCCCATGAGACTAGCGCTCAGCACCCCAACTTAGTGCGCCCAGGCGTGACTTCGAAAGAATCTGTGCTTAGCGCACCTAGAAGGGCGCCCAGGCGTGAGTTGCGGTACTAACTGGCACTCAGCAACACAAAAAAGGTGCTCAGGCGGCAAGGGAAGACTTCAGCACTGAGGGCCTCCGAAAGGTCCTTATGATGATTTTCCAACTTTTCCTGATTTCCAGCTCCTTGATACTTCAACTCTTTTGCCAAACGATCCTAATTTCTGTTAAAACAAGGAAAACCAAGCGTAAAACCAATAATTCCACCTCCAACTCTCTTATTCTCATAACTAAAGCCAAAAGCATGATTTCAAGCTAGTTTCTAAGTCATAAAGGGTGTTTTTAGTATCAAATAGCGGTATTTTCAACCGTTATCAAAACCCCAAACTTAAAATTTTGTTTGTCCTCAACCAAACAAGATGTAACTCAGCTTTCAAACAACCAATACAATGGTTCACACATTCCAAAACTCTTTCTTTCAAGACAAGTAACTACTCAAATAAGTTCATCACAAAGAATTCAGTTAAGATGTACACACGCCTTGATTCAAACAACTCATCATGGTGCTCACAAAATCACATAATATCCTACAGATGATATTCTCATGAATGATCAATTAACTAAGCATAAATGTAATCATGTATTCATGGAACTACTCATCACCAGGCAAAGTGTTTCACTCAATCACACAGGTGTATATAGAGGTAACTCCTCACCAGTCAAAGTGTTTCCTTTCATTTAACCACAATCAAACACACTCACAATCAAGTATCATCACAAGGACTTTCCATGGCTTGTAATGTGGTTGCGCTAAGAAGAACATTGGTTTTTCTGGATCACAAAATCCTTGAGTTAAGAGAGTGATTCATAATTTTTTTTTTCATTCAAACACAATTTCTTGTTCCAATAACTCAATTTCACTTGTTGTCAACTTTCCCTTGCATTGAGCTTTTCTTTCTTTCTTTTCTTTTCTTTTTCCTTTGCTTTCATTTGCTCAATACTTAGCTCAATGCTTATTCTTTTCATTTTCTTTTTTCCAACAACCCCAAACTTGAACTTTTATCAATACCACACAAAATATTCTCAACTTAACTCAAGGTAAAGGTTTTCCACAAAGGGTTTTATTTCATGATTTAAGGCTCACACTGTGTTCTTTTTTTTGGACTAAAATCATGCATTAACTAAAAAGGGATAACAACAGATGGCCTTAGTCATATGACACATGCAAGCAAGCGATTCAATCATAGAAACTTGGGCAAAATCATTCATGCTTTCAACGGAATATCAATCATTCACAACACAAACTCTGGAGCTCAAAACCTCATATACAAGCTAATTCAAAGTTCTAGATAATTCAGATAAACATCCTGCTCAGCATCATAATCACAATCATAACATCATGCATTTGTTCACACATCTATGAGCAATCACTTGCATATCAGCATCTTATGCACCATCTCAACATCAATCAATTATAAGAGCATCATCAAGCAATATTCATCAGAACACAGTAAACGCTTGTTTAACATCGCGAGCCTGACACATGCATCTTCCATTGAAAGCATCATCAAGCAATCTTATCATAGTAACATCCATTAGTAGATTGATGGAATCCTACTTGACATAGTTTTCCTTTTGTATTTTTACCTTTTCTAGCTTAGCTCTTAAGGAGTATGGGTTACTATAAATACCCAACTCCTCTCTTGTATTAGCACTTTTGAGATTAATGAGAATTAAGTTTTCTGAAATAGAAACAATTCTCTCTTGAAAGTCAGGCTAGAGAGTCCAAAGACTACCTCTAGCAACCTTCCAAGCACCTCTCTCACTTCCATTTTCCAAATTTCACGGTGCTTCTCTCCTCCAACGCGACCTCTCCTTCACTGCCACCTCCCTTGCACACGTCAACTTCTCACATGTTTTCCTCTCACGCACAGAAACGCCACTTCATTTCTCATTTTTCCACTCGCGCATCCTCATCACTCACCTTTCCACTTCGAAGAAACCTCATCTGCTAGGGTTCCTCCCTCTTAAACGCATCATCATCACAGTAAGCCTCTATTCCATTTCTCTCTTCACAGATTCCACATCCTTTTCACCATTTCTTCATTTTCTTTGAGTTTTGTCCGATTAAACACCTCTCCAACCTTCGTTCTTTCCTTTTTACCGTTTAAAACACCATTTCCACCGATTAATCCTGTCAGTTTAGTGATTCCTCACCGTTCTAGGGTTTCCTTCGTGTCTCTAAGGTTATCTCCCGATTAAACCTTAGATCTTAGGGTTTTCTTGAGTCTGTTCATAGTTTAGCAGTTTTCCTTCGAGTCAGCTCTCGATTTAGAGCTTCGTTTCCATTCCGCTGCGTCTTCACTCGTCGGAGAGAGCTTCGAGGAGGTCCGGTTCGTGTTCGTGCAACTTCAATCGATCTCTCCTCCGCGTTCGTCCATCAAGTGGTATTCAGAGCTCAGGTTCGAGCACGCTTCAGAGGTAAGTTGTCTCGCGTTCTCTGTTTTTCCGTTGTTTTCGCTTGAGTCCGAGTTGAGTTGTTTCGATTCGGTCTTGGCCGATTCATATTTTGTTCATTTGATTCGCGTTCTGTTTCATGTCATCGTCTGATAGTTTCATCTCTTTTTGTTTTTTTTGCGTTTTGTTTCGTTCAATTTCTGATTTGTTCATCATTTTCTATTACTGTCTTGTGATCTGGTTGTGTCTTCATTGAATCAATTCCATGTGTTTTCTGGTTTGATGTTGAACTCATTTTCTGATTTTGTGCTTGTCTGTGCTTTGAGTCTTAGTTCATTTTAATTCGGTGAATCTTCTTTGTTTGCGTATTTTAATTTCTAAATCCATTTCTGTTTTGTCTATGTCATGTTGCTTTGTTTTAATTGTCAATTTAATTCGAGTTTAACTAGTTGATGCTTGTGTTTTGTGATTTATTTGTGTTGCTTGCACTGAGTAAGTTCTGTTCACCTTAAATAAGCTATGATATTTGGATAAATGAGCTTGGTGACAGATTTCAGTGAAGGAGATAATGGATCTCATGTTCTTGAATCTGTTTAATGATAGCTTTGCTTGGTTTCTGCCTAATCAGTAACAAGTGCATACCAAGTGAGCAATGAAAGGTTCAGCCTAGCTCAGTTGCACATTGATTAATTAGCAGATTTGTTATTTGGCCAGCTACACCGAACTGGTTTTTCTTTGCAGAGTCTGTGAGTCATTCATACTTGGTTTTAAATTCTTTGCCAAGTTCTGATTCAAATATTTTTCCAGTATTGTCTTCGTTTCATTGGCATCTATTGAGGTATATGAATCTGCAGGATTGCATTAAAACTGTTTACAACAGTGATTGAACTTAGTTTGAACTTCTGAGTTTGTGATCCATAATGTGCATTTACTGTTTTCACTTTGTTATCAATTCTGCAATTGAGAATAAATTTTTGGTCACTCAAGGAAGCCTAAACCAGTGGTATTTGAAAATATAACTGTGGCTGAGAGTGATTAGCCTCTTGTTTTCCTTTGGATAATTTTTTTTGAGTTGAATCATTTGTTTCTATCATGACTCATATCTTGTGAAGTTGAATTGAAATAGAGTCAAATTATATGTTGTGAATTGTAGCAAAAGAAAGTGAAAGTATAAAAGCATGAGTTTCTTGTGATTTGAAAAAAGAAAAAGCAATTAGAAAAGAAGTATTGATTGAACCACATAAAGAGTCAAGTGGCAAGTGCAATTCACAACACAGTTTCACTCTTAATGTTTCTCTCCTTTTTCTAGTTCATCATATAATTGGATTGGAGTGAACATTTTAGAGTAATTGGCAATGCATTATTCTATTTCAGTTGCAAATCTGTTTGGTCATGTATGATTCAACTTGCTGTGATTTTCTTGTGTTTTTAATTTGTTTCTAGTTCTATTCCTTAGGCTCTATTTTGCTGTGCGTACCTTTATTAACTAGCCTTGTTTCTTGTTTGTCAATTGTTGGCTGTCTTGGTTTTGTCTCAGTGTCGTGTGAACTCTGATCTGCTGTTCATAATTGAGCTTTTGTTGCTTTCATAATCTGATCTAGAGTTGATCTTGAGTCAGTTCTCTGTTGTGCTGTTAGTTTCATTATCTGGTGCTTACATTGTTGGTGGCTGTCCTGTTTTGTCCATTACTTTGCCTTAGCATAGCCTTGTCTAAAATTGAAAAGTTTGTACACTCTGGATCTCTGGAATTTGAAAGGAGGTTTGTGTGCTTGGTAGCATTTTAGGTGGTGGTGGTCTGGAATACTCTCCAGCTGTGTACTGCCAAGGGAGAATCTCCCTTCCAAACCTTTCCATTTTGAGTGCTTTAAGCTTTTAAAAAGAAGCCTGAGTGTTGTGAGTTTTGTAAGGCTGATTTGGCCTAATTCCTTGGCACTTTGAAATAGAGAATTCATTGTTAATCTAACTGTTTTGTGATTGTTCATTGTGCAGGAAAAGAAATTGGATCAATTAGATTGGATCAGTTGTGGTTTGCTTAAACTGACATTGCATTCATTTTGGATTATAAACTGCTTGCTGAAATCATTGACATATTATATGTCTGAATGTGATTACTGATTTCATGGTTTGCTTACAATTGTTGAAATCTGTTGAATACTTATTAGCACCATCATTCTTTCGTTGTTGAGATCAATTTTTTCCAAATGCATATAGAAAATATTTTCCTGGTATTAATCACATGCAGATTTCAGTTTTGTTCAGATTGATTGATTGAATACCTTGCATGCCACCTAGTTAGTTGTTCATGAACTGATTTATGCATGAATTAATTTGCTTGGAGTAATTAGGCTTGTGCATGAACTTGTTTTAACTGCCAAAGCATCATTCCATTTGAAGAAGTGACTAAAGCACTTAATTTCCAATTCTGACGTTGTGGTTGAACTAAGCATATAATTCTTTTTACCCATTGGATTGATCAAAATTTAAATTAGAATTGACTGGTTGTTTAAATCAGTTTAGTTCAGCTTTGAATTACACCCATTGCATCTGGTTTAATATCCATGTCCTTGTGTATTTTGCTGGAGTTGGTGTAATTTCTGTGAGCAGATCTAAACCGAATCAGTGCAGGGAGAAAGTGAAGAATGAATCTGCTGATTAGTTGAGCACAAGGAAGAAAATACAACAAAGTCCACTAAAAACAACAACTAGAAATAGCATTAATCAGGGAAGTTGCTTAGCTATATTGCTTCTATTTGTTTAAACTGTTTGTGTTATAGCTTGCAATTTGTTGGATGTTGTGATTTGCTGAATTGGAATCTGGTTTGATTTTAATGTGTGCAGAGCTGATACTTGAGAGTTTAGCTTGAGCAGAAATTTACTGAGAAAATAGCAACCTAAGCACTTAATGTGGAAGCTTTGAACTAAAGGGAATTATTTAGTTTAATTGCTTCTGACTGTTTAAACTGTTTTGGACTTAAATTGTTCATTGTTGGATTGCATGATCTGCTGATTTAGTGTGAATTATCTGTGCAGATTTGCTTTCATTGGAATTCAATTTATGTACAATTTTAATTGAGCAGCCGCAGAATTTTAATTGAAAGTTTAGAAAGATTGTGCAGCCATGAGAAAGGGAAGTTCTTACTGCCCTGTATATTCTTTTGCAATCTGTTTTAACTAAGTGAATACTCACAGCAGTTTGTGCATTTGTGATTATAGGATAAACCAGAAACTAGAAAAGGGGCCAAAGTTGGCCGAACCAGCAACAGGAGGAGTGTACATTTTTTTGGCACAAAGATTTGGCATTAAAAGTGGATTGTAGCTGACCCAGACCAGACCGTGGCAGCTGTTTGAATCTTTTTGTAAATTGTTTTCTTCATTTTTATGTGTAATAGGTTTTTTGTGTCAGCTTTCCTTTAATTTGTTTGTAATAGGCTTGTGTTAGCCTACTGTTAGTTTCATTTTTGTTGTGTAAAAGGGCCTTTTATAAAGTCCAAGTTCTTTGGAAGAGTCTTTGGTGCTCTTTCAAACTCTTGGCAACTTTATTTGCTTTTATTTTTAGCATAGCTAGACAGGTGAATGTGTCTTGTTAGCCAAAGCTACAAGCTTCACCATAGGAGTAGACTTTAATATTGATTTGTTTTGTGTTCACGTTTAGGGTTGATTAGGCTAAAAGGGATTAAACTCTAAGCCTTTTCACATTAGAGTCCGAGAGTCTAGTCTTTTATTTGTGCTTAATTGTTTGAGTTGTGTACTTTGTTTCTAAAGCTGATTTTAGTTTAAGGGGTAATTAGTTAGTAGCCTAAGACATTTCTGGCAAGGCAAGACTTGGTACTTAAGCAGCTCTTTAGCTCACGTCTCTTACCTGGGACTTGTCTAAGTGAAAGTTTTGAACCCTTTAGATTAAGAAAACTTTTAAAAACAAAGATGTATTCTTATGGTTCATATAGGTCTTCTAGGTTAGATAAAGTTGATGAAATGTTTAAACAAGCTAGGAATCTTCCATCATTTGGTAAAGACATAGGAGCATTAACATACCTAGCTTGGGAGAAAGAAATTGATAAAATAAATCCTTGGTTTTATGAAGAGAGTGAATATTATGTCCTTAGCATATATCTCTCTAAGTTAGAAGAAAATGCAAGTGAGTGGTGGGATGAAAGACAATATCATGTTAGGAAAGGTAGGAAGTCTTCCATACGTGATTGGCATGATTTAAAAGCTTGCATGAGAAGAAAGTTTGTGCCTTCAAGCATTAAAAGAAACCTAGAATTAATTAGGGATTGCATTGATGATGGAAAACTATTTCTTGAGAGTTTAAAGGATCATGGGTTTCTTCGTAGAGAATTAGAATTTGGGGCAAGACTAAAGGAGATCAAGGATAAGAAAAGAGAAAGAGAGATTGAGAGAAAAGAAAAGGAAGAAAGGAAAGAAGAAGAGAAGAGAGAGAGAGAAGAAATAGAGAAAAGAGAAGAGAGAAGTAAAGAGGAATTAAGAAGAGAAGAGAGAAAAGAAGAAGAAAAGAAAGAAAGGCAAGAAAAAGAGAAGAAAGAAAAGGAGAAATTGTTACTGATGACAAATCCTATTCTTTCAAAGACTGTGGAACCTAAAAGGGAAGGTTTCCAAATCTTTACTTCTTTTCCAATAATTGATTATTTTTCAATTTTTGACTTCTCTTTCAAACCAATTGTCATGAAAACATTTTCAAAATATGAAAATTCAAATCTTGAGTTATTCTTAAGAAAACAATTAACTCAAGATAAAATTGAATTTGGACTTCTAAAATTTTCAAAGATTACTAATCAAAGTATTAGAAGTTCTTATTCTCTTGTTTTTAAAGAAAAATTCTTTCTTGGATTGATATTAACCGAAGATATATTTGATGTGTATTGCAGATTCGTGTTTGATCCAGGAGGAAGAAAACTAGATCTAAAAGAATAAGGCCACTCCAAGATGGCCATCCTCCCAAAGATTGTGTGGAGCTTATTCATAAGGCGATTGTCAGATTTGAGGACAAATCTTTTCTTAAGAGGGAGGGCATGATGGAATCCTACTTGACATAGTTTTCCTTTTGTATTTTTACCTTTTCTAGCTTAGCTCTTAAGGAGTATGGGTTACTATAAATACCCAACTCCTCTCTTGTATTAGCACTTTTGAGATTAATGAGAATTAAGTTTTCTGAAATAGAAACAATTCTCTCTTGAAAGTCAGGCTAGAGAGTCCAAAGACTACCTCTAGCCACCTTCCAAGCACCTCTCTCACTTCCATTTTCCAAATTTCACGGTGCTTCTCTCCTCCAACGCGACCTCTCCTTCACTGCCACCTTCCTTGCACACGTCAACTTCTCACATGTTTTCCTCTCACGCACAGAAACACCACTTCATTTCTCATTTTTCCACTCGCGCATCCTCATCACTCACCTTTCCACTTCGAAGAAACCTCATCTGCTAGGGTTCCTCCCTCTTAAACGCATCATCATCACAGTAAGCCTCTATTCCATTTCTCTCTTCATAGATTCCACATCCTTTTCACCATTTCTTCATTTTCTTTGAGTTTTGTCCGATTAAACACCTCTCCAACCTTCGTTCTTTCCTTTTTACCGTTTAAAACACCATTTCCACCGATTAATCCTGTCAGTTTAGTGATTCCTCACCGTTCTAGGGTTTCCTTCGTGTCTCTAAGGTTATCTCCCGATTAAACCTTAGATCTTAGGGTTTTCTTGAGTCTGTTCATAGTTTAGCAGTTTTCCTTCGAGTCAGCTCTCGATTTAGAGCTTCGTTTCCATTCCGCTGCGTCTTCACTCGTCGGAGAGAGCTTCGAGGAGGTCCGGTTCGTGTTCGCGCAACTTCAATCGATCTCTCCTCCGCGTTCGTCCATCATAGATGTTGTAGAGCATCCATCAGTACATGTTGTGCCATAGCAGGCTCATAACCAAATCACGAAATATAACTAAAATTTAAATTACATCACCAAAATAAAAAATCAAAGTTTTTAAATCACTGGGGTGCCTCCCAGGAAGTTCTCTTTTAACGTCCCTAGCTTGACCCAATAAAGCTCAAGTCCAATCTTATATGTTGGTGTTCCTCTTGCTTTCTCACACCAACTCATCAACAACTTCTTGTCCACCTTTTTGACTCTTCTAGAATACGAAGCTCCAATCTCTATTATTCCATTCTCTTTAAACTCTTTCATAACCCATAACCTGTTCTTGAATCTCATCGGTGTGCCAAGTTTGAGTTGTTCATTCACCGAGTCATGATGAACCATCTTCCCTTTACCATCTTTTTCTTCCTCCTTAACATGTGACAAGAAACAATTTTTGCCTTTGTTGACCGGCTTAGCATCTTCAGGCCTAGTCATTAGTGCATCTTCATATGCACCTTTATGACTATTCTTCTTAACTTGAATATACTGCTCCACATTGAAGACATTAAATATCAGCTCCTCTTCTCGGTCTTTAAGTGTTATCGTCCCATCATCCACATTGATGATTACCTTGGTCGTTTCCATGAATGGCCTCCCAAGAATAATAGGAATCTTCATGTCTTCCTCCATTTCCATTACCACAAAATCAACCAAGAATCTAAGTTTGTCTATGAAAACCACAACATCCTCCACCACACCATAAGGCTTTTTGGTAGATCCATCCGCCAATTGCAAATTAAGCTCAGTAGGCTTCATTTTAAGACCATCAATCCTTTCAAGCACAGATACGGGCATCAAATTAATGCTTGACCCTAAATCAATTAGGGCTTTGCCTATCTCAACATTCCCTATGACGCAAGGAATAGTAAAACTTCCTGGATCTTTCACTTTTGGAGGAAGTGACTTCTGCAAGATAACACTACAATTGCCCTATACATCAATAGTTTCCTCATCTAAATATCTCTTCTTTTTGAGGACTTTCTTCATGTGTTTTGCATAAGCAGGAATTTGCTGTAGTGCTTCGGTCAAGGGCATAGTAATCTCCAATTGCTTGAAGATCTCCTTAAAATGCTCATATTGCTTCTCTTTATCAATTTTTTCACACTTCTTAGGGTAAAGAAGAATCTTTTCAATTTTGTCAAATTTTTTCTCTCCCCTCTTCTTTTCTTTCTCTTTTCTATCAACCTCACCTATTCTTTCTTCTTTTTCTTCTTTCAACTCAACTCTTTCTTTTCTCTCCTCTACTCTCTCATCACTTATACTCACAATAGCTTTACATTCTTGCTTAGGGTTAACATCAGTATTAGCCCCAAATTGCTTCTCAACTTTATCCTCCAACTTCTTACCAGTTGGTCCACTTACATCTCCAAATTCCTTATAGCAGCTTCAGTTCTCTTGTGGTTGGAGATAGTTACCTGCATAAATTGTTGAAAAGTTTCTTCAAGCTTTGAAGTTCTGTCAGATAATATTGATATTTGTTGCCATTGTGATTGTTGTTGCGATGGTTGATAATAGTTGAAAAAATGTTATTTTTATACTTAAAATTGACTTCAATTACAACCTTTATGACTTAGAAATTAGCTTGAACTCATGATTTTGTTGAATTGTTGGAAATAAGAGAGTTGGACAGGTTTTATACTTGATTTTCTTATTTTTGCAGGTTTTGAGATGAAATTGATGAAAGAAGTGAAAAGGGATAGAGATGGAATCAGAAAAGGACACAAAAAGTGCAAAAGAAGAGAAACCACAAGTACCGCTCAGCACAAATTACCACTGAGCGGCACTCTCAAAGACCCGTTGGCACCGTTGATGGGAGAAATGCTGTTGAGACACTTTTATGGGCTTGGGCCTAATTTTCTGTATTTTTTAGGATAGTATATAAGCTTTAGGACGTCCTAGGGTTTGGATCTTTGGCTGGATCGAAGCAGAAACATACTTTTCACCCCTTGGCGGTATAATTGGAGATGGTGACTACTCTCCTCTTCTCTTTCTCAGGTTTGTCTATCTCTTCCATTCTTTCATTCCATTGTTCATCTAGTTCTTCCATGATGATGGAGAACTAAACTTATTTTGTTGTTGGGGAATCAATGTAAATCCTTAGAAACTCTCTTGTATGGAATTTGTTCTTCAAGATCATTTTTATGATACATGCTTTATTTCATTAATTGTTAGAGATATTCTCCTTTGCTTATGATATTTTATTCATGTATGGCATAAATATAATGATTTGTAAGTATCAGGAGATTTCGTACCCCTAGGGTTGGATGATTTAGGGATGTGACAGCTCTCCTCTTCTCTCCCTAGGATTGTTATTGAGAGATATCTTACAAATCACGATCTGGGGAATTCTTCCAACAGTATATTACAAACCTAGACATTGGAGTATGATAGTTGGTTGCCTTTAAGCTTCTGTTCACTATAATGCATGATTAATTGTTAGGGAGCCAAGACATTGTAAACTAGTGATTATGATTAGGCTTTCTTCGCCGAGACATCGGGTTTAACGTAATTTATAAAGTGGCATTAACATTAATGAAAAGAATGATGAATTCCTAAATACAAGAGAGTGGATAGGGTGATATTGATAAACTCGAATAACATATTCATCCATATATTTCAACTCACGTGTTTTGTTTCTTCTTGCCCATTGATCATCACATGCATACATATTTACTTTTCAGTCTTTTGCATTTGAAACTTACAACAATTTGTTCACAAGTCTTAATTAATCAATAAATCACATAAATGTCTAGGCCGTGAGTCCTTTGGGAGAACGATACTTGTTCTTACCAGGTTTATTACTTGATACGATTCAGTTACACTTGCCGAGGGTTAACAAGTTTTTGACTCCGTTTTTGGGGATTGACGATTTGTTGATCAGTGGTTTATTAAATTGTCCTTCTTGCCCAAATTGCACAAATTGACCTTGACCCATACTTGAGTGAGGTTTCCACCCTTGATTGAAATTACCTTTGCGGAATTGATTGCCCATATAATTGACGTCTTCTTGGGTCTCCACTGGAAAAGCACATTGACCATTGATATGATCACCACCACATAGTTCATAGAGTTTCAGTTGAACCTGTGAAAAATTCTGCATTTGAGAGAGTTTCTTTGTCAAATTCTCCAATTGTTGAGTGATAATTCTATTTTGTGCAAACAAAGCGTCATGAGATTGTAACTGTAGGACTCCCTTCTGCAGAGAGTGACTATCGTTGCTTCGTCAAAGCCATGTGTGGGCGTCTTTCTCAACAAGCTTTTATCCCACGCTTGACCTAACGTCTCCTCCATGCCCTGCCTGAAAGAAGAAATTTCCTGTTTACCTTTGTTGATTTTAGATTGTGGGAAGTATTTGTTCAAAAACTTTGCAACAACATCTTCTCATTCAGTAAATCTATCTTTCGAGAAAGAATTCAACCATAACTTAGCATTGCCTCCAAATGAGAAAGGAAACAAACTAAGCTTTATAGCATCATCCAACACTCCATTTATCTTAACAGTGTTGCAAATCTCATTGAAAGTTGTCAGATGCTCATATGGATTTTCATGAGACAATTTGATGTAATCCTGCCCGATCTAGTCCTTTTTATCGTATTTTTAGCTTTCATAGGTTAGCTTGTAAGGAGCATGGGTTACTATAAATACCCAGCTTCTCTATTGTAATGGGCACTTTTGAGTTTAATGAGAATTGAATTTTCTGAAATCAGAAATTATTCTCTCTTGAAAGTCACATGCTAGAGAGTCCAAAGACTCCCTCTAGCCACCTTCCTTGCACACTGCCTTCATTCTCATTTTCCTTGAATTCCCCCGTGCTCCACCTTATTGCTCTCATCCACGACGTCATCCTCCACTTTAAACCAATTCTCGCTGCCACATTTTCAGCTTCTCGTGCGCGCCTCAGCCACGTCTCCGTAGCGCACGCGTCTGCTCCTCCATTCCACGTCATTGGTTATTCCTCTCGCGAATCAGAAACGAAATTTCATTTCGCATTTCACTCTCGCACATTCCTTGCACATCACAGAGCATCTCACTCTCTCTCGAGAGCTCTCTTCGTCATGAGCCATTGCTTCCATCACGGTAATCTGCTTTTTCCTCACAGATCCATCTTCTTCCACCAATTCTTTTGATTTCCACCGATTAAAACCTTGTTTCACCTTCGATCCAGACTTTCCACCGATTGTTTTCCCTTTTCTACCGTTTAGTCCACTTTCCTCTGAGTAATCTAGCTTTCCTACCGTTTAATCTTGAGTTTGAACCGATTCATCGGTTCATTTTGAGCTTTCCCCCTTTTCTAGGGTTTCCTTCGTGTCTCTAGGGTTATCTCCCAATTAAACCTTAGATCTTAGGGTTTTCTTGAGTCTGTTCTTAGTTTAGTAGGTTTCCTTTGAGTAAGCTCTGAATCTAGAGCTTCGTTTACTTTCCGCTGCGTTCATCTCTGGAGGAAGCTTCGAAGGAGTCCGCGTTGCGTCTTCAGCCTCTCCTCGGGCGCTCGTCCATCAAGTGGTATTCAGAGCTCAGGTTCGAGCACGCTTCAGAGGTAAGTTGTCTCGCGTTCTCTGTCTTCAATTTTTTTTCTCTTTTTCCCGTTGTTTTCTCTTGATTCCAAGTTGAGTTGTTTCGATTCTGTCTTGATTCTGAGTTTGTTCTTCAATTTTTCGCATTGTTCATTATCTTCATTGAATGTCTTGTGTTGATTTCGCGTTTGTTGAGTTTATTTTCTCTGTATGAGATTCAAATATGTTTGTTCGTTCTTGGATCCCAATTTCTGCGTTTAGGTTTTCAAATTGATATGTTCACTGTTATGAGTTTAGTGTTTAGGATTCTATAATTTTGTGTATGTGTGTTTTCTTTACTTTGAGTATGATTTTTCATCATTTTATTCGGTCCAATTGTCTTGTTTGAGTCATTTTTGTTCAAGCATCTTTTCCTGTATTGTGCTGTCATGTTAATTTGGTTATTTGTCTTTTAATTCAGTTGTAATATGTTCTTAAGGTTTTTTTTGCATGTTATTTGTTGATCAACATCAGCACACCATATGAGCAATGACAAATTCATTTAAGAGCTCGGGTGCTTAGTGTTTGACATGAGATGCAGCTTTGCATTGGTTCATAGCAGTTATTTGGTGCCTAATCTGTTTCTGGTTATTTTGTGGACTTGAGTGAGAATTTGGCATTGAGATGCATCTGATTGATTGAGCCAGTACCATGTGCATACTATATAAGCAATGAATTGCTTTGGCAAAGCTTGGTTGCACTACAAAAACTCCAATAAAGTCTCATTTGCAGTTGGCCGATCTGCATTGCTTTGCTTGAGTCTAGTTATTTTTTGTTTCAAATCTGGTTTAGCACATAGATCATTGCTAAACATGTTTCATTGTTGATTTAGTGTCTTGTTCAAGTTTGAGTTGTTGTTTCTGGTTCAATTTAAGTGTTCAAAGGTCATTTGATTCTCTAAGTCAAAATTTGAGTGGAAGAGTTGCTTAATTTGAATAATTTGGGGTTGACTAAGTCAAATTTAAGTGTTTATGCATCCAGTTGCTTTACAAACAAGTTCGTTTTAGATATTTAAAACTGATGATGCAAAGAAACCATTAGTTAATAGTTGCCCTAAGTCTTTTCATTCTTTAAACCACCAAACTTTTGGCATTTTTTCATTCACAAGTTGCTAGTTGTTTACCTTTTCTGAAATTTGTGGAATTGGTGCATTTGAAATTGAGTTGTCATTGCAGCAAAAGCTTGGTCATTCTGTTTACATGTAAAACAATTCAAAAGAAACATTTATACAGTTCTAAAAAGCTGATAGACCAGTGCAATTGACTTTTATGAAAGTTGATGCATTAGAAAAGCCTTTTCTCTTAGGCATTTTATGGAACAGTTTCAACCAATTCTGAACTGAATTTGAATTTGGTGCAAATGCAACTTGTTTGGGTTTTTTTATTGCTTTTAACATCTACTCTAGAACTGATCTTAGGATCCTGTTTGAGTGCTCACATTATTCCAAGCTTTGTTTCTTGCTTGTCTTGGTTGATAACTCTGGTTTTGTCTATCACATGTGCAATCTATTCTGCTGATCTTAATTTGAAGCTTTTACTTGCTTTATTCATCCGATCTAGAGTTGTCTTAAGCAATAGATCTGCTGTTCTGTCATTGTTTTGTGGCTGTCCTGCTCTGTTCTGCATATCAATTTGCCTTAGCCTAGCCTTTTTCTGAAATGAGAAGTTGTTACACTCTGGTTTTTGGAATCTGAAAGAAGGTTTGTGTGCTTGGTAGCATCTTAGGTGGTGGTGGTCTGAAAGATTCTCAAGCTTTGAACTGCCAAGGGAGAATCTCCCTTCCAAACCTTTCATTTTTTTAAGTGCTTTAAACTTCCAAAGATAGACCTGTTTTTTGTGAGCTTTGTGTGGCTACATCTAAAGCCAAATATCCTTGTTGAGAGTGTGTTCTTCAGTTCTGAATCTGAATTGTGCTTACCAATTAGATTTGTGCAGTTTTTGTTTTGATTGCCATTTATAAGTGGTGTTGTGTCAAGAGTGAATTACAAAAAGCTGCAACAGTAAAAAAGTTGAACAAGGAGTCTCATGACACGTGAACTGAATGGGCTTTGGAAGTGCATACCAGAACCTTTACTGATACAATTGTAGAAGTTCAACAGAGTATAGCTTGAGCAACCAGTAGCAGCCATCTGAACTAAAGGGAGTTTCTTTCACCTTAAATTAAATTTGTTTTGGTTGAACTATTCTTGCTATAGCTTGTCTTTGACTAGCATAATTTCAAGTGTTGAATCTGGTATGACAGTTTTTGTGCACTAGGATTAGCCAATCTGAATTCTAAATTTGAATTATTCTGCATTGTATTGGATTAATCTGATTTTGATTAGACTGGGGTGGTTGTTTAATCAGTTTGGTTTCAGCTTAGAATTACATCCCTTTGAATCTGGTATAATGACCATTTGCATGTGTCTAATAGAATCTGGTTTGATTTTGTTGTGTGCAGAGTTGATAAATATCTGGAGTTTAATTGAGCAGCAGTAGAATCTCAGGAAAAAGCTTGGAAAGCTTGTGTAGCCAAGAGAAAGGGAAGTTATTACTACCCTATATCCTCTTTTGCAATTTGTTTTAACCAAGTGAATACTCATAGCAGCTTTGCGATTTGTAATTGTAGGATTATATTGGCCAGGAGATTCAAAAGCATTGATTCCAGAAGCCGTCTAGAAGCAACAAAATTGAGCAAAAGTGTAGTTGGAGCAGGCTAGCAGTTGTCTTCTGAACTAAAGGGAAGACTTTAAATTGTTGTGTATCTCTTCTTGTAATTTGTTTGCATCAGGTTTCCTAATCCACATGTTGTTATATAATGTTTTGCAGGAGTGGTGAATCAGATCAAAAGAGAGTGGAATCCAGAAGCTAGAAAAGGGGGTCAAAGCTGCCGAAACAGCAACATCAGTGTATGTATTTTAGCACAAGGACTTGGCATCAAAAGTGGACTGTAGCTGAACCAGTACCAGACCGTGGCAGCGTGCATGTTTTGTATTTTTTTTTGTTCCATTTGATGTGTAATAGGCTGATAGGCTAGCTTTCTTTTAGTTTCATTTTTGTTTGTAAAAGGCCTTTTATAAAGTCCAAGTTCTTTGGAAGAGTCCTTGGTGCTCTTTCAAACTCTTGGCAACTTTTCTTGATTGCTTTGATTTTTTAGCATAGCTAGACAGGTGAATGTGTCTTGTTAGCCAAAGCTACAAGCTTCACCATAGGAGTAGAATTTAATATTGACTTGATTTGTGTATCTCGTAGGGGTCATTAGAGTCCGCTGGTTTCTTAAGTGTTTTGTTTGTTTGATTTTGTGTTCATGTTTAGGGGTGATTTAGGCTAAATAGGATTAAACTCTAAGCCTTATCACACTAGAGTCCGAGAGTTTAGTCTTTTAATTGTTTATGTTTGTTTGTGAGTTGTGTTCTTTGATTTTAAAGGTGATTTTTGTTTAAAGGGTAACTAGTAGTAACCTAAGACATTTCTGGCAAGGCAAGACTTGGTATTTAAGCAGTCTTCATGACTCACCTCTCTTACTTGGGACTTGTCTAAGTGTGAATCTTGTATACCTTTCACACAAAGAAAACTTTTAAAAACAGAGATGTCTTGTTATAGTTCATATAGGTCTTCTAGGTTAGATAAAGTTGATGAAATGTTTAAACAAGCTAGGAATCTTCCATCCTTTGGAAAAGACATAGGTGCATTAACATACCTAGCTTGGGAAAAAGAAATTGATAAAATAAATCCTTGGTTTTGTGAAGAGAGTGAATATTATGTTCTTAGTATATATCTCTCTAAGTTAGAAGTGCATGCAAGAGAGTGGTGGAATGAAAGATAATATCATGTTAGGAAAGGTAGAAAGTCCTCCATACGTGATTGGCATGATTTAAAAGCTTGCATGACAAGAAAGTTTGTGCCTTCAAGCATTAAAAGAAACCTAGAACTAATTAGGGATTGCATTGATGATGGAAAATTATTTCTTGAGCGTTTAAATGATCATGGGTTTCTTCGTAGAGAATTAGAATTTGGGGCAAGACTTAAAGAGATCAAGGATAAGAAAACAGAAAGAGAGATTGAGAGAAAAAAAAAGGAAGAAAGGAAAGAAGAAGAGAAGAGAGAGAGAGAGAGAAGAAAATGAGAAGAGAGAAGAAGAGAAGAAGAAAAGGAAGAAAGAGAAAAAGATAAAAGAAAAGAAGAAGAGAGAAAAGAAAAAGAGAGAAAAGAAGAAGAAAAGAGAGAAAGGCAAGAAAGAGAGAAGAAAGAAAAGGAGAAATTGTTACTAATGACAAATCCTATTCTTTCAAAGACCATGGAACCTAAAAGGGAAGGTTTCCAAATCTTTACTTCTTTTCCAATAATTGATTACTTTTCAATTTTTGACTTCTCTTTCAAACCAATTGTCATTATATATTCTATGAAAACATTTTCAAAATATGACAATTCAAATCTTGAGTTATTGTTATCTTTAAGAAAACAATTAACTCAAGACAAAATTGAATTTGGACTTTTAAAATTTTCAAAGATTACAAATCAAAGTATTAGAAGTTCTTATTCTCTTGTTTTTAAAGAAAAATTCTTTCTTGGATTGATATTAACAGAAGATATATTTGATGTGTATTGCAGATTCGTGTTTGATCCAGGAGGAAGAAAACTAGATCTAAAGTAATAAGGCCACTTCATGGCTTTGCTCCCAAGACTTTGTGGAGCTTCTTCATAAGGCGATGTCAGATTTGAGGACAAATCTTTTTTAAAGAGGGAGGGTATGATGTAACCCTGCCCGATATAGTCCTTTTTATCGTATTTTTACCTTTCATAGGTTAGCTTGTAAGGAGCATGGGTTACTATAAATACCCAGCTTCTCTATTGTAATGGGCACTTTTGAGTTTAATAAGAATTGAATTTTCTGAAATCAGAAATTATTCTCTCTTGAAAGTCACATGCTAGAGAGTCCAAAGACTCCCTCTAGCCACCTTCCTTGCACACTGCCTTAATTCTCATTTTCCTTGAATTCCACCGTGCTCCACCTTATTGCTCTCATCCACGACGTCATCCTCCACTCTAAACCATTACTCGCTGCCACATTTTCAGCTTCTCGTGCGCGCCTCAGCCACGTCTCCATAGCGCACGCGTCTGCTCCTCCATTCCACGTCATTGGCTATTCCTCTCGCGAATCAGAAACGAAATTTCATTTCGCATTTCACTCTCGCACATTCCTTGCACATCACAGAGCATCTCACTCTCTCTCGAGAGCTCTCTTCGTCATGAGCCATTGCTTCCATCATGGTAATCTTCTTTTTCCTCACAGATCCATCTTCTTCCACCAATTCTTTTGATTTCCACCGATTAAAACCTTGTTTCACCTTCGGTCCAGACTTTCAACCGATTGTTGTCCCTTTTCTACCGTTTAATCCACTTTCCTCTGAGTAATCTAGCTTTCCTACCGTTTAATCTTGAGTTTGAACCGATTCATCGGTTCATTTTGAGCTTTCCCCCTTTTCTAGGGTTTCCTTCGTGTCTCTAGGGTTATCTCCCGATTAAAACTTAGATCTTAGGGTTTTCTTGAGTCTGTTCTTTGTTTAGTAGGTTTCCTTTGAGTAAGCTCTGAATCTAGAGCTTCGTTTACTTTTTGCTGCGTTCATCTCTGGAGGAAGCTTCGAAGGAGTTTACCGCTCAGCGGTATTTACCGCTCAGCGGTATTTACCGCTCAGCGGTGATTGCGCGTCACTTTTCTTCCCCTCAGCGGCCAGTTTGCCCCTCAGCGTGACTCCCGCAACCTCCTGAGTGCCGCTCAGCGGTAGAATGCCGCTGAGCGGTGCCTTCGTCTTCTCTTTTTGCACTCTTTCTTGTCTTTTCTAATGTCATCTCTCTCGTTCTTCACTTCTTTCACCAAATTCACCTTAAAACCTGCACAAAAACACTTAAATCAAGCATAAACCTGTCCAGCTCTCTTGTTTCTGAAAATATGGATAAAAGGCATGATTTCAAGCTAGTTTCTAAGTCTAAAGGTTGCTTTTAGTATCAATTTTAAGCATGAAAATAACAGTTTTTCAACTGTTATCACAACCCCAAACTTAGAACTTTGCTTGTCCTCAAGCAAACAAAATGTAACTCCATCTCCAACCAATTTATATGATGGTTCACTCATTCAAAATCCTCTTTTCAAGATAAGTAACAACTTCACTCAAACTTACGACCAAGAGTTCAATCAAGATGTGCACATGCTTTAGTGTTCACAAAGTCATTTAAGTTCCAACAAATGTTATTTTTCATGAATGATCAATCAATTAAGCATGGATGTTCATGTGCTTATGGAATATTTCCTCACTAGGTAAAGTGTTTCACTCAACACACAAGTGTATAAGAGGTAAAGTGTTTCACTCATTCACTCCACTATCACAATGTCACATGAATCAACTTTGCCTTTCATTTTACCACAATCAAAAACATTTACAAGCATGCATCATCACAAGGACTTTTTAATGGCTTATAACGTGGCTGGGCTAACAAGAAAATTGGTTTTTCTGGATCACAAAATCCTTGAGTTAAGAGAATCATAACAACACAATTATTCTTATTCATTCCCAACTTGCCTTTGCATTTGCATTTGCATTGAGCTTTGCTTCTTTTTCTTTTCTTTTCTTTTTCTTTGCATATTCTTACTTTTTTAGCTCTTAGCTCAATGCTTTTCCTTTTTCATGTTTTCCCAACAACCCCAAACTTGAACATTTAACAATACCATACAAGATCTTCTACTTAACTCAAGGTAAAGATTTTCAATCAAGGGTTCAGTGTATATTCAAGGTTAAGGGTTCAAAGGATAGAACACAAAGTGTTCTCTTTTAGTAGGCTAACTTTATGAATTTGGCCAATAAAAAGGGTTCCAACAAACGGCCTTGATCATATGATGCAAAACAAGCAATTGAATCAATCATAGAAAACCTGGGCAAAGTCATTCATGCTTCCAAAGTAATAGCATTCAACAATAACAACTTTGGAGTTCAAAACCTCACATATAAGCTCATTCACATTTGACATACACATCCTGCTTAATTTCACAATCACAATCATGATATCATGCATTTGTTCACAAAGCTTGTGAATCACCTGTATAAGCATTTTATGTGCACATCATCTTAACATCAATCAATCAATAAGCATCATCAAGCATTACTTATCACACAATCATAGTTAATAGCAAACCATCATAATAAACCAGGTGTTCAATAGAGTACATCAAACCCTAATCTAAAAACAAAAACAAATAAGTTCAGAAAACTTAAACCACAAAAGCATAATCATATGATAGCATTCATCAATAAATGCTATCTCAGCTCCTCATCAGTCTGAGCTGTCCTCGGTATCTTCCCCTTCCTCTTCATCATCATCATTATCATCAAATGCATCCTCCTCCTCAGCTTCATCTTCTTCCATGTCTCGAGCTGAAGCTTCAGCTGCTTCAGCTCCTCCTCCATGCAATGGTTCTTCTGGCCAAGCTACCACGTTATGGAATTCATCCATAGTCCACCTGTGTGCTGGAGGGGTATCATACATCCCCACTATCATCTCAGCCGTGGCCACCTGCCCTCTGTGGATGGACTACAACTGAGCACCTATAAGAGACATATACATGTCCCTCATCTGGAATGGTTCTGCTTCATGTGTATCAGCAGATGTCCGGCTCTGTGCTGGCCCTCTCTCTCTACGAGCCTGGCGTGGTGGAACTGGTTGAGCTGCCTCCTCACCTCCACAATACTGTCTGTAATAGGCCTCATCTATAGCTTTTCTTGGCCTCTCAAATGGTGGAACAGAAGTGTCCACCCCAGCTTGCTTGCAAAGGTGAGTGATCAAAGAAGGATGTCCCAGTGGTGCTTTGTTGTTTGAGGTGTTAGCACACACACTAATCTCATCAGCTATCACCTGCCCAATATTAACATTCAAATTTCTGATAGCACAGTAGATGAATAGTGCCCTGCTGAGAGTGATATCTGACACATGTGAGCATGGCTGAATGTTGGCATGAGAAAATGCCATCCAATACTTTGCAAGAGGAGTCAAATCTGTCCTCCTAATGTTAACCACTGCTCCAGATCTATTCCTTTGAAAGTGTCCTCCAGGTATGCACAACACTCTCTCCACATCCTCAAAGTCAGCACCTTCCTCCATGCTAAGAGCAAACTGGCATTGCTCACCAGCCCACACAGTATCCAGGAAGTTGTTGATGGAATCAGGATCATACCTGATAGCATGGCCTCTGACATAGCCCAAATAATTCTCAGCTGGATAGTCACCAATCTTCTTTGCATTGGTGTAGAATTCCTTAACTACAGCTATATTGGCAGGTGCTGGATAAGTGGCTAGCTTTCCCCAATCATTCCCTAACACTTGCTCTCCAAATTGAGGAGCAAAGTTAGGTATCATTCCAACCTTTCTCTCCATTAGAAGTCTTCTGTCCTGAACCACCCTAAAGTGCTTCTCATGTTTCCTAGAGAGGAACCTGCTATTATGGGGTTGCTCTGGTTCCTTTTCCTTCCTCTTGGTTGCCATAGTTTTCAATCTCTTTCCTGAAGAGGATGCCATTCCTGCATTCAAACACAATTACAAAACCACAGAACATGATGTTAATCATTAGTAAACATAGAACACAACTCCTTTCGAAGCTAAACCACCGCTGAGGGCCAGAATTTCCCCTCAGCGCCACCAGTGCCACATTCCAACACGCAAAAACCAGAAAAAACCAAGTCTGGCAGAGTGCCGCTCAGCGGTAAATGCCGCTCAGCGGTGACCTGCAGATTTTTGCAAATCTCGTTTTAAAGCTTTCCTAACTCCACCCAAATGCAATTTTCAGTTTTCCAGTTCATAATCAAGCAGTTTAATCGGTTCAAACATCAAATATATCATCAAATCATGCATAAAAATCAAAACCCCTAAATATTCATGCTTTGACAATCACATTCAAATTCAAGAACCCTAGAATGAACCAAATGCATTTTACTTACTTGGGTGGAGATACTAGATGCAATGAGAATGCTTCCAAACTAGAATACTCTCTTCCAACCCCAAACTTTGATGGCACACTAGTGTAAAAGTGAATGGAAGAGAGATTTTCTAAAGAGGGAAGAATGAAAAGATGTGGAAAACCTAAGAGAAGGTATGAGGGAGTGTTTGTGCAGAGAAGAGCTTGAAAGAATGTAAAATAGCGCAGCTTAGGGTTTAAAAATACCCTAATGGGCTCGGGTTCCGCTAAGGGGAACTTAAGCCCATCTGCGATAGTACCGCTCAACGGTAAATGCCGCTCAGCGGCACTTTCGTGATGTGCCCTTCTCCTTCTTTTCTTGACCTACGTGCCTTCCTAGCATACCCCTCATAGGTTCCCTGCAATTCAATGTTAAAAATGCTTATGCAAACCCTAATTAAAATAAAACAAACAAAAAACAATCAATCAACTGGGTTGCCTCCCAGGTAGCGCTTGTTTAACGTCACGAGCCTGACCCAAAATCCACCAACACCCCTCAGTAGGTGTTTCAAACTTACCAGCACCCATCAGTAGGTGCAAAATTTTCTCACCAACACCCATCAGTAGGTGTTACAAACCTAGTATCCTTCAGTAGATACTTAACCACCTAGCATTCTTCAGTAGATGCTAGATCCAACAAAATAATGTCCAGAATAATGTTCACAGATTAAAAGTTACAAAACCAAATCAAATCAAAAGTTTGTAAATCTACTGGGTTGCCTCCCAGCAAGCGCTCCTTTAACGTCACTAGCTTGACCCAATAAAGTTCACGTTCCATCTTCTTTATAGTTGATGTTGTCTTTCCACCAACTTTTCAACTGCTTCCTTTGGACTGTTTTAGATTCTCTAGAATATGGAGACTCTATCTCTATCATCTCCTTCTCTTTAAAGCCTTTTATAACCCACAACTTGTTCTTGAGTCTTACAGGTGTGCCAAGTTGGAGTCTTCTTTTCTTCCAGTCTCTAGGAACTTCTTCTCCTTTTCCAATCTCTTCTACCTTGGGTACCTGAAAAAACAAACAATGGTTATCAGAAACTTCAAGATTTTCATTTTTACCTCTAGTCATTGGTGCATCTCGAAATGCAGCTTTATAACTAGACTCTTCCTCCTTTGCTTGTATCTCATCTTTGAAAACATCCACCACCACTCTCTCCTCTCTGTCTTGGAGCACCACTATACCTTCATTAACATCTGTGATAGCCCTGGCCGTTTTCATAAACGGTCTTCCCAGTATGAAAGGTATCTTTTCGGTCTCCATCTTCATCACCACAAAGTCTGCCAAAAACTGAAGTTTGCCAACACAAACTACAATGTCTTCTGCAATCCCACATGGCTCCTTTGAAGATCCATCAGCCATTACCAGATTAACCTTTACAGGTTTTATTTTAACATGGCCAATTTGCCCCAATAGAGAATAAGGAATCAAGTTAACACTTGAGCCTAAATCAAGGAGAGCTTTCTTTACCTTTTTCTTCCCTATAGTGCAAGGGATAGAAAAACTACCTGGATCTGCTGCTTTTGGTGGGAATGACTCTTTCTTAACAGTTATACACTTTTCTTCCTCATCATCTCTACGTCTTCTTTTAGTAGAGGATCCTTCATCAGATTTTGTGTAAACTGCTATTTTCTGTAAAATTTGTTCCCAAGGTGCTTCATTGTCAACCATTCTGAATAAATCTGTGAAATCCATTGGTTTCTCCTGATTTGTTGGAAAAGGTAAAATGTCCTTTCTTTCTTCTTCTCTTCTCTCTTCTATTTCTCCTTCTTCTAACTCAATAATCTCTTCATTCACACTCTTGACCACTTTGCACTCTTCTCTGGGGTTAACCTCAGTATTAGCCCCAAAGTTTCTGTTTGGCCTTTCTTCCAATTGTTTGGTGATCTGACCCATCTGAATCTCCAAATTCTTTATAGCAGCTTCAGTGCTCTTTTGAGAAGATTCAGTTTTCTGTATGAATTGCTGAAGAGTTTCTTCCAACCTTGTTGATCTTTCATTAAGCATAGCTAACTGTTGCCACAAGGTTGGTTGCTGCTGCTGCTTATTATATTGATTAGCCTGCCCAGTTTGGCCTTGGCCAATACTTGGATGTGGTTTCCAACCCTGATTATAATTCCCTTGACGGTATGGAAACTGATTAGCCATGAAATTAACATCCTCCACGGCTTCCACAGGAAAAGCACATTGGCCATTGATGTGATCTCCCCCACATAATTCGCACAACTGGGTTTGTACCTGTGCAGCAGATTTTAACTCTTTAGGTAATGAAGCAAGAGTTTTGGTCAAAGTTTCCAGCTGTTGAGTTAGAATTTTATTCTGTGCTAGCAGAGCATCATGTGTTTGTAATTGAAGAACCCCTTTCTGTTGCATAGGGGCGCCTCTTTCATTGTGCAGCTCATTATCACTTGTAGCCATATTTTCAATAATTTCAGTTGCTTCCTCTGGAGTCTTCCATTTGATATTACCTCCAGCTGAGGCATCCAGCATCATCTTGGTTTGTGAACCAAGCCCTCCAAGGAAAGTTAGGACTACTTCTTGATCTTCAAAGCCATGCGTGGGAGTTTTACGTAACAAGCTTTTATACCTGTCCCATGCATGTCCCAGTGATTCTTCCATGCCCTGCTTGAATGAAGAAATCTCTTGCTTCCCTTTAGTCACTTTAGATTGTGGGAAGTATTTGTTTAAGAATTTTGTGACCACTACTTCCCACTCTGTGAAACTTTCTTCTGGAAAAGAGTTCAACCAAAGCTTAGCATTGCCTCCCAATGAGAAAGGAAACAAGCTAAGTTTGATTGCTTCGTCTGGCACCCCATTAATCTTGACTGTGTTGCAAATCTCATTAAAGGTAGTCAGGTGCTCATATGGGCTTTCGTGAGATAACCCATTAAATTGATTACTCTTCACCAGTTGAATCAGTGCTGGTTTGACCTCCATGTTGGCTGCATTGACTCTAGGTCTAGCTATGCTATTGAAGTGCTGAGGTCCAGCAAGATTAGTGTAATCTGCAAGAGTTCTTCTAACATTATTGCCCTCCATACTTCCTGTGCTATGAACAGAACCTTGTGGTGATGATTGCAAGAGAGTTTCTGGAGAAGGGAAAAGTTCTCTAGACGTTCTGATTCTTCTCCTCCTTCTACTCTCTTCTAGACCTTCAAGAAGTGGTTCTGTTGTTTTCTTACTCCTAGTTCGAATTGCTTCCTGCATGCACAAGAAACAAAACCCTAGAACAGATTTGTTAGCACAAAAAGATATAAGAGAAGATATATATTCAAAAGATAAGAAAATAAAAGATTCAGAAGATAAGAAGATATAAGATTTAGAAGATAGAAGATAAAATAAAATAAAATCTAATCTAATCCTTAAAGATAAAATAAAATCTAATCTAAAAATAAAATCTAAAAGATAAAGATAAAATAAAATCTAATAAAATCTAACCTAATAAAATCAAATCTAATCTAATCTAATCTAAAAAGATAAAACAGAATCTAATCTATCCTAAAAAAAATAAAATCTAACCTAATCTAAAAAGATAAAAAGATAAAATAAAATAAAAACAGAAAAAATAAAAACAGAAATTCAAAATTAAAGTCAAAGATAATCAATAATCACACAAATTAACCAGTTAAACCACGAGTCCCCGGCAGCGGCGCCAAAAACTTGATGAACCAAACTTATTAGCCGTTGCTAGGACTCGGGTTCAATCCCCAATTCCCCTGCAACGGCGCCAAAAACTTGATGGACAAATTTATGAGCACCAAAATATGATGTCACAAACTTGTTTCACAATCGGCAAGTATGACCGAATCGTTCAAGTAATAAACTTGGTAAGACCAAGTATCGTTCTTCCCAAAGGACTCACGGCCTAGTTTAGTTATATGATTTGTTGATTAGCTAGGACTTACAAACGAAATATTCAAAGTTTAATATGCAAGACAGAAAATAAACATGTATGCATGAAGTTTGATCAATGGCAAAGACAAAAGATAAACACTTTCAATGAATTAAATGAATGAATATGTTGTTGGGGGTCAATTTCATCTCATCCACTCTCATATATTTTAGGAATTCAACATTCAAATCATCATTGTTAATGCCACTCTCTAATGTACCATTCTAGATGGCTTCTCCCTAATCACGAGTTCAAACAATTCCTAGCATTCCTAATGAT
The DNA here is from genome assembly GCA_034642375.1 of Vigna nakashimae. Taxonomy (NCBI): domain Eukaryota; kingdom Viridiplantae; phylum Streptophyta; class Magnoliopsida; order Fabales; family Fabaceae; genus Vigna; species Vigna nakashimae. Next base: position 30,515,453 of record CM067765.1, read on the forward strand.
TAGTTCATGAGCGCAGGAGCTTAAAGGCAACCAATAGAATATTGTCAGTATAATATTGGGAGAAATTCCCCGGATCTAGACTTCCCCGTACGTGTCCGTATCGACAAAACCAATAATCATGCATGGAATGAGTTAAACTATGCAAGCATTGAGCAAAGAGGAAAAACCCTAACTAAATGATGAAAGAAAGCATATGTCTTAATTAAAAGATGTAAACAACAAATTCCATATATGAGAGCTTCAAGAGATTACATTGATTCCCCAACAAACATACAAGGTTTAGTTCACCATATTCATGGTGAACCTAGATGAATATCAATGAAAGAATGAAAGAATAAACCCAATAAAGGTGAAGAGGTAGCCTGAGCATCCAAGATCCTCCTTCAAAGGGGTGGAAAAGAGAGTGTTTGCCTCGTTTCTGCCAAAGATACCTAATTCTAGGACGTGCAAGCCCTTATATACTATTCTAGAGTTACAAAAGATTACAAAAGCCCAAGCCCAAAAAGTGCCGCTCAGCGGTATTTACCGCTCAGCGGTGATTGCGCGTCACTTTTCTTCCCCTCAGCGGCCAGTTTGCCCCTCAGCGTGACTCCCGTAACCTCCTGAGTGCCGCTCAGCGGTAGAATGCCGCTGAGCGGTGCCTTCGTCTTCTCTTTTTGCACTCTTTCTTGTCTTTTCTAATGTCATCTCTCTCCTTCTTCACTTCTTTCACCAAATTCACCTTAAAACCTGCACAAAAACACTTAAATCAAGCATAAACCTGTCCAGCTCTCTTATTTCTGAAAATATGGATAAAAGGCATGATTTCAAGCTAGTTTCTAAGTCTAAAGGTTGCTTTTAGTATCAATTTTAAGCATGAAAATAACAGTTTTTCAACTGTTATCAAGTTGCAATCCAATGATGCCTTGATAGCTCAGAACAAGTTAATAACTCAACAATTGGAGAATCTCTCAAAGATACTTGAACAATTGCCACAAGAGTTAAAGACTGTTGCACAGGTACAATCCCAGTTGTGCGAATTGTGTGGAGGTGACCATATCAATGGTCAATGTGCCTTTCCAGTTGAAGCCGTAGAGGATGTAAACTACATGACCAATCAGTACCGTCAAGGGAGCTACAATCAAGGGTGGAAACCACACCCAAGTATTGGTCAGGAATAAAGTGGGCAAGCTGGACAAACTGGGCAATTTAACAAGCAACAGCAACAAACCTTTCTATCAGGAAGTTTGGATGACACCCTTCAACAATTTTTGAAAAATTCTAACGCTACTCAGAAAAGCATTGAAGAATCATGTAAAAGGATGGAGATGCAGCTTCATTCCATTAGTCAGAGATTGAATGATGAGGTTAATACTGAAGTTAACCCTAAGGAGGAAGGGCAAGCCATTATCACTGAAAGTGACAAGATTCTTAATGAGAAAAAATAGGGGGCGATGAGGAAAAGATAGAGAGAGAAGAAAAAGAAGAGTTGAGTGAGAAAGATAAAGATGATGAAAAAGAAAAAGAAGTGGTTGAGAGAGAAGAGAGGAAGAAAATTTGTGTGAAAATAAAGAAGTTAAGAAGAAAAAGAGAAGGGAAGAAAAAAATAAGAGAAAAGAGAAAGAGAAAATTTGGGGAGAGGAAGCATAAGAAAAAGAAGATGAGAGGAAAGAAGAAGGAATCATATGAAAAATCCCATCCTCATCTAAAGAAGAATCATAGGAAGGAAAAGAAATTTAAGTGCTTTATGGAAATCTTCAAGAAATTGGAGATTAAAGTTCCTATGATTGAGACACTGCAACAGGTTCCTGGTTTGATCAAATTTATGAAGAAGTTCAGTAGAAAGAAGAAAAAGAAGAATGAACTTGAGCTTTACTAGGTCAAGCTAATGACGTTAAAAGAGCGCTTGCTGGGAGGCATCCCAGTGGATTTAAAAAACTTTTTATTTGGTTTTGTAACTTTTAATTTGTGGACATTATTTTGTAAATATTTTGTTGGATACAGCATCTACTGAAGGATGCTAGGTGGTTAAGTATCTACTGAAGGATACTAAGTTTGTAACACCTACTGATGGGTGTTTTTAGTATCAAAATTAAGTATGGTATTTTCAACCGTTATCACTAGGTTTCCCCGTATGTGTCCATATCACAAAAACCAATAATGATGCCATGAATGAGTTAAAGATAACAAGCATTGAGTGAAGAAGAATAAACCTACCAATTAATGAAAGAAGTATAAATCAATCATAATCAATTCAAAATACATGAGAGTTTAAGAGGTTACATCTTTCCCAACAACAAATAAGGTTTAGTTCTCCATTATCATGGAAAAACTAGATGAACAATGAAAAGAATGAATGAAAGAGATAGAAAAACCCTAGAAATAGAAGAGGAGAGTTGTCACATCCCCAAATCTACCCCCAAGGGGTGAAAAGTGTGTTTATGTGCTTAAGCCATCAAGAGATAGAATCCCTAGGACATCCAAGTCCTTAAATAAAACATAAAAATAACAGAAAAATGGGTCCAAGCCCACTTCGATGGTGCTCAGCGCCCTAAGTGGGGCGCCCAGGCATGGTACGGGTCAAAACTAGGGCGTTCAGGCGCCCTAGATACAAAGTTGGCGTTCAGGCGCCCTAGATACAAAGTTGGCGCTCAGGCGCCCTAGATACAAAGTTGGCGCTCAGGCGCCCTGGATACAAAGCTAGCGCTCAGGTGCCCTTCTGGGGCGCCCTTTTGGGGCACCCAGGCGCCTTGCACTACGCTAGCGCTTAGCCCCGCTCAAGGGCGCTCAGCCCTGGCGGTAGCATTCCAAAACTCACTTTTTTTGTTGCTTTGCTTGCTTTTATGGCTGATTCAGCTCCATAGAGCTCTATATATTGTTGGAAATTCTTCCAGGCACATTATTAGCTACAAAATAAAGGGAATTTATTGATAAAATCATAAAGTATAAACTCTACTGATGGAATCCTACTTGACTTAGTCTTTCTTTTGTATTTTTATCTTTCCTAGCTTAGCTCTTAAGGAGCATGGGTTACTATAAATATCCAATTCCTCTCTTGTATTGGCACTTTTGAGATTAATGAGAATTAGGATTTCTGAAATAGAAACTATTCTCTCTTGAAAGTCAGGCTAGAGAGTCCAAAGACTCCCTCTAGCCACCTTCCAAGCACCTTCTTCATTCTCTCATTTTCCACCTTAACCATTGTGCTTCTCACTCCTCCACGCTGCATCCTTCACTGCCACCTCTCCTCCAATCCGCGTCAGTGGCGTCAGCACACGCGTCCTCTTGTCCCTCGCGCCTCAGACACGCACACCACAGTCTCTTTCTCGTTCCTTCACTCTCGCACAGAACCGCGCCCCTCATTTCTTTGTGCGTTTCATTATCTCGCGCATCCATCCACATCTCAGAGCGTATCATTCTCGCTCTCGACCACAGATCCACACTCCATACACGTCTTCGAAGGTATCTTCTCTTCGTTCACCACACTTCCTCATCTTCTTCTAGGGTTTCCGCTTCCTTCCACCATTTTCCACCGTTCAAACACCTTAATCCCTTCAATCTTCACTTTTCACCGATCATCCGAGTCATTTGAACCGATTCATCAGTTTATATTGAGTCTCATCACCATTTTAGGGTTTCTTCGTGTCCGATTAGTGTTTCCACCGATTAAAACCTAGATCCTATGTTTTCCAGTGTCCGGTCTCCGTTTTCCCCTTCAATCTCGAGTTTCTTATTTCATTCCGCTGCGTCTTCATCTCTCTGGAGGAAGCTTCGAGGAGTTCACGACACGCACCTTCGTCCTCTCCTTGGCGTTCGTCCATCATCTACTCACTTATTCGCAAAACTAAAGCAAAAACATGAGTTCAATCACAGATAATGGTATTTTCAACTGTTATCATGGGGTCGGTTGGAATGAAAAGTATAAAGTGATGTTGAGGTAAGGTAATAATAGTATAAGAGATATGAGTAGAGAGTGTGGTTAATGTGAGTGTTACGTGAGAATCATCGAGTAGAGAGGAGAATGTGAAATGTGAGTGTTAATGGTGGAGAAAATGGTTGTTTAAATGGGTTATAAGTAATAGAAGAAGAATGTTGTTTGGCAAAGGATAAGAAAAAGAAGAGTGAGAGGCTGGTCTGTTGAGGATGATAAAAGAGAAGATGAAAAGATAAAGTGGAGTGCGGCTTTGAGGGGGGGCGGTAATGATGATCATGTATGGGAGTTTACTTGCAGCATGTTATGACTGGAGTAGAATGTGGGTGTTGTTTTATGTTGGGTTTCGGTGTTTAAAATCAAGAAGGAGGAATAAAATAAGAAGAAAAGATGGAAAGTTGCATGGATGTTGGACTGCCATGTATGAAGTGAGTGAGTGGATGATTGGGAGGAAATAATGGGGAAATTACGTTTCAGTAAGATGTGGGTTGGTGTAAGGGAATGAGAGATTGAGTTTGAAAAGTGAAGATTGGTCTTGGTCTAGAATTTAAGAGAGGGTAGACCTGTGTGAAAGGTAGAGGGTCTTTGGGTTTTCTAAATGAGGAAATGTGAATGGATTATGTACCAAGAGTTAAAATGAAAGGTATTGAAGTTGTTGAGATTATCTATATTTTGATAATGGTGAGATAATCTTATGATTTGTGGGGGGATACATGATATTGTGAATATGGTAGGATTTGTGATGTGGATATGAAACTATGTTATTTCCTTGTACTGTGGTTGGTCATGGATGAACTTTTCGTATTGAGCTATGTTGGACTCTCGTTTAGAGATAGTGATTCGAGTGTCACTTTCCTCTATGGAGGGATGTGGATGTCTCACCCAAAATGACTTCGGCTCGTGTGAGTATAGTGCTCGGTGGGTGCGCCTAACCGAAGTTTTTACTCGTAATTCCTTGAGAAGTCGGGGATATATGTTGTTGCGATGGAAGACGACTCGAATTGCCCTGTTAGTGAGAACAGGTTCCTATTAGTGATAACAAGTTATGACGGCACAGTAGAAGGAAACGACATTGGTTCATGAATTAATTGGTTATGACGATTAAATATGTTGTATGGTTATATTACTCTATGTTTAATATGAATATGATATGTTGTTCATTATGATATTTCTGGTTGCTCACCCTTGCATGTTGTGGTTGTGGTTTTCGCCTACGATGATCGTACTTGTACGGGAGTAGATGACATTGCAGATAGGACTGGAACGAAGTAGCTGACGCGAGAGTTGGGATCTTTTATTTCGGGGATGATTATTTATTCTACTTGAATGTTTTCAAACTTGGTACTTTTATTGTAAAAGAGATTATTTAATATTTTTTGTTTGAAACAGACATGTATAATTATGTTTTGCTTCCGCATTTTAATCAAAGAAAGCTTGATTATCTTAAACGATTATTTTATAGAAAAGTTTTGAAAAACATTTACACCATGACATCTCAAAAATCGGGGTGTTACAGTGAGGGTATTTTATTCTAATTTGAAGATAAGTGATGGAACACTCTACTCTAGAGTAAAGCGAGTAGACATAAAGCTAACAAATGAAGTGTGGATTGAGATAGCCAATCTCAAACTTGGAGGTGAGCAATGTCATCTAGGAATGGAAGATTTTCACAAGTTCACGGTATATCAAGATTGTTTAAGAAATCCAGATGATGTGAGGGATTACTCTCACCACAGAACAAACAGAATGAAGAAAGATGATCGTTTGTGTGCGTTCATCATCTCTTGGATTCTGATGCCAAAAGGAAGCAATCATGCACAGGCAACAACTGAGGACTTGTGCCTTCTGAAAGCTCTCAAAGAGAATATCCAAGTCAATTGGACAACTACTATATTTGAAAACATGCATAAAGTAACTAGGCTTGAATCTGCTAGCCTACCCTACTGTGTATTCATTTCTAACCTGCTGATTCGTTTTGGTGTAGAGTGCGTAAATGAGTCTAGTGAATCCTATGGGAGAAGTAACTTGATTAATAAATCTGCATTACATCACATGGGACTCCAACACGGTCCAGAGGGTTGGATGTTTAAAGATGAATAGGTTAAGGAAGAAGAAGAAGTTGCAGGCTCATTGTTAGCACCCTACTAGCCTCGCTCTGAATTCGAAAAGTATATGGTGAGGCAGATGCACTCTTTACCATTCTCTGTCAAACCATCAGTCAAGATGTAAATGTTATCAAAGAAAAGTTGCAAATGGATGAACCTGATGAAGAGAATCACTAGTACAAAAATCACGTACAACGTTGAATATTTTAGGCTTTTAACGACGAATTTGCGAACGACGTCATATCAAGAGACATTAAATTTACATCGAATTTAAAAAATTCGACATTAAATTAATGTCGAATTTCGTTAATATACGACGTTAACTTAACATCAAATTTTGTCAATATTTGACGTTAATCATTTTTTTTTGTTTTTTTTAATTAATTTTGATCCTTTTTTACAACTCTATGAGATTTGAAAAGCAAAAAAACAACAAATTTCAGTGTTTGGTATTTTATAAAGCATGAACTATGAATGTGTAGTATAGTATCAACAACAAACAATAATAACCAACAACAAACAAGTTCAATCAAACAACGACAACAACAAACAAGTTCAACTAAACAAAAACAACAAACAAGTTCAATAAAAAAACAATAAACAAGTTCAACAAATAAGTTCTTCAAAACGAAAATTAACCTTCAAAAGGTGGGTTCGTCAGAATAAAGTTTCGTCACATTAAGAGAGAAAGCAGAATGCGCCTATGAGGGACAAGAGCACCAAAATAATCAGTTAAAATAAAGAAAAATCATACAAAAAAGAAATTAATTAACATGCATTTGTATCAAATAAAAGAGAAGTGGGTATCGCGCGCTAAGATAAAGTGAATGAATTTTCAATCTTTCGCTCAAATATTTATTGAATTTAGTAACCTTTTTACGTCAAATTTAAAAGTCATTTGACGTTTTATATCCTTTTACGTCGAATTACAATTCTAAACAACGTTTAATAATTGCATTTATTCACAAAAATGTCACCGCTCATTTTTAACGTTGGTTATTCAATGGTTGAACGTTGAACGCATGACGTTATACGCTGTTTTTGTACTAGTGAATGAAGAAAATGAAGAAGATGAAGAGAGTGAAGAGGAGAGTAAGGCAGATGAAAGTGGTGATGATGATGATGAATTGTTGATTTGTGACATGAAGAAAAATAAAAATACGAAAAGATTGTAGGCATAAGTAAAGTTGAATCTGAATCAGAATAGGGGTCTTAGTGCTCTAGATATGAAGTTTTTTTTTATGTTCCTGTTTGTCATGTTTAAGGCTTTTTAAGCCATATCTTATTGTCTAGTTGTAATCATCTTTTAATATCAAATGAAATGAAATTATGCTTTTAGTAATCAATCAGTGAACTGTGAATGGTGATTGGTTTGATTGAATCTGATTTTATCATTTGTATGATAGCAATTGAACTTTTCATGGTTACATCATTACAATTGCATATTCATAATTAATATGTGTTAGTGATTCTTTATCAGTTTTGTTACATATGATCTAACACTTTATCTAGATGAGATGAAAGGATTATGCAGGTGATATTAGTTGATTGATTGTACACTGTGTTGAAAAGAAAATTCAATAATACTCTGTTGCATTGGAATCGATTAAAGGAGAATTATAATCGATTGAAATCCATCAACTAGTTTGAAGTTTCTAAACTTCTTATTCTTTTACTTTAAACCCTGAATTATGATTTGTTGTATGTTTATTCATCATAAATCTCATTGTGTATAATCTCCGCTGTGAATTTGGTATGAGCTTATGGATGATTAAACTAAACTGTTAGTTTCAAGCTATGTCAAATTTGCTCTGATGCTAAATCTATAATATCTTTTGGTACATTGCTTGAACATATTTGAACAATACATACTCTGTTATATCTCTATAATGCAACTTTGAAACTGGAATGTGATATGCATATTGGTAGGGGGAGTGTTGTATTCTACAATATGCTTGTTCACATGTTAAAAAGGGAGAGAAAATATTAGAATCATGTGAATATTGCTGACAAGGGGAGCATCATTATTTTTCTCTTATAACATGGTTAATGCCTATCTATATGATTCATTATCTTTGTTTCAATTACATTTTGCTATATATCTTTTTTTGCTAATGCCCAAAGGGGGAGAAATAATTGAACATTGATTGAGATGATTGAATATGGTCGAAACTATGAAATAATTTTTGATTGTGTATTGTGTACATCATGGTTGTTTTATTAATCATGGTTGTGCATGATGGCCCAAACTTATTAGCCGTTGCTAGGACTCGGGTTCAATCCCCAAATCCCCGGCAACGGCGCCAAAAGCTTGATGGACAAATTTGTAAGCACCAAATTATGATGTCACAAACTTGTTTCACAATCGGCAAGTATGACCGAATCGTTCAAGTAATAAAACTTGGTAAGACCAAGTATCGTTCTTCCCAAAGGACTCACGGCCTAGTTTAGTTATGTGATTTGTTGATTAGCTAGGACTTACAAACGAAATATTTAGAGTTTAAAATGCAAGACAGAAAATAAACATGTATGCATGAATTTGATCAATGGCAAAGACTAAAGATAAACACTTTCAATGGAATATATGAATGAATATGTTGTTGGGGGTCAATTTCATCTCATCCACTCTCATATATTTTAGGAATTCAACATTCAAATCATCATTGTTAATGCCACTCTCTAATGTACCATTCTAGATGGCTTCTCCCTAATCAAATAGTTCATACAATTCCTAGCATTCCTAATGATGAGTTCATGACTGCAGGAGCTTAAAGGCAACCAATATAATGTTGTCAGTAAAATATTGGGAGAAATTCCCCGGATCTAGACTTCCCCGTACGTGTCCGTATCGACAAAACCAATAATCATGCATTAGAATGAGTTAAACAATGCAAGCATTGAGCAAAGAGGAAAAACCCTAACTAATGATGAAAGAAAGCATATGTCTTAATTCAAAGATGTACTCAACAAATCCATATATGAGAGCTTCAAGAGATTACATTGATTCCCCAACAAACATACAAGGTTTAGTTCACCATATTCATGGTGAACCTAGATGAATATCAATGAAAGAATGAAAGAATAAACCCTATAAAGGTGAAGAGGTAGCCTGAACATCCAAGATCGTCCTTCAAAGGGGTGGAAGAGAGAGTGTTTGCCTCGTTTCTGCCAAAGATACTCAACTAAAGGACGTGCAAGCCCTTATATACTAATTTAGAGTTACAAAAGATTACAAAAGCCCAAGCCCAAAGAGTACCACTCAGCGGTATTTACCGCTCAGCGGTAGTTGCGCGTCACAATTCTTCCCCTCAGCGGCCATTTGCCCCTCAGCGTGACTCCCGCAACCTCCTGAGTGCCGCTCAGCGGTAGTTTGCCGCTGAGCGGTGCCTTCGTCTTCTCTTTTTGCACTCTTTCTTGTCTTTTCTAATGTCACTTCTCTCCTTCTTCACTCTTTGCACCAAATTCACCCTAAAACCTGCACAAAAACACTCAAATCAAGTGTAAACCTGTCCAGCTCTCTTATTTCTGAAAATAAAGATAAAAGGTGTGATTTCAAGCTAGTTTCTAAGTCTAAAGGTTGCTTTTAGTATCAATTTTAAGCATGAAAATAACAGTTTTTCAACTGTTATCACAACCCCAAACTTAGAACTTTGCTTGTCCTCAAGCAAACAAGATGTAACTCTATCTCCAACCAATTTATATGATGGTTCACTCATTCAAAATCCTCTTTTCAAGATAAGTAACAACTTCACTCAAACTTATGACCAAGAGTTCAATCAAGATGTGCACATGCTTTAGTGTTCACAAAGTCATTTAAGTTCCAACAAATGCTATTTTTCATGAATGATCAATCAATTAAACATGGATGTTCATGTGCTTATGGAATATTTCCTCACTAGGTAAAGTGTTTCACTCAACACACAAGTGTATAAGAGGTAAAGTGTTTCACTCATTCACTCCACTATCACAATGTCACATGAATCAACTTTGCCTTTCATTTTACCACAATCAAAAACATTCACAAGCATGCATCATCACAAGGACTTTTCAATGGCTTATAATGTGGCTGGGCTAACAAGAAAATTGGTTTTTCTGGATCACAAAATCCTTGAGTTAAGAGAATCATAACAACACAATTATTCTTATTCATTCCCAACTTTTGTTTGCCTTTTCATTTGCATTGAGCTTTACTTCTTTTCTTTTCTTTTCTTTTGCATATTCTTTCTTTTTAGCTCTTAGCTCAATGCTTTTCCTTTTTCATGATTTCCCAATAACCCCAAACTTGAACATTTATCAATACCACACAAGATATTCTACTTAACTCAAGGTAAAGATTTTCAATCAAGGGTTCAGTGTATATTCAAGGCTATGGGTTCAAAGGATAGAACATAAAGTGTTCTCTTTTAGTAGGCTAACTTTATGAATTTGGCCAGTAAAAAGGGTTTCAACAAACACGGCCTTTGATCATATGATGCAAAACAAGTAATTGATTTAATCATAGAAAACCTGGGCAAGGTCATTCAAGCTTCCAAAGTAATAGCATTCAACAATAACAACTCTGGAGCTCAAAACCTCACATATAAGCTCATTCACATTTGACATACACATCCTGCTTAATTTCACAATCACAATCATGATATCTTGCATTTGTTCACAAAGCTTGTGAATCACCTGTATAAGCATTTTAATGTGCACATCATCTCAACATCAATCAGTCAATAAGCATCATCAAGCATTACTTATCACATAAACACAGTTAATAGCAAACCATCATAAGAAACCGGGTGTTCAATAGAGTACATCAAACCCTATTCTAAAAACAAAAACAAATAAGATACTCACAAAACACTGGGTTGCCTCCCAGTAAGCGCTTGTTTAACGTCCCGAGCCTGACCCAAACTTTCAAGGATCAACCAGCAACATCATTGTAGAACATTGTTGCACCTCTCCCCCCAGATAAGGCTTGAGACGTTGACCATTTACCACCCAACTTCTCTGTGGATTATCAGATGGATTAAATATTTCAATTGCCCCATGCGGATGCACTTCTTTTATCACAAATGGTCCTGTCCATTTTGACTTCAGCTTCCCAGGAAATATCTTCAATCTTGAATTGAACAATAGTACTTGTTGTCCTGGATTGAAAACTCTATTCACCAACTTCCTGTCATGATAAAATTTAATTTTTTCTTTGTAAGCCCTGGATGAATCATATGCATGTAACCGCATTTCTTCAAGCTCCAAAATCTGCCTCCTGCGTGTGCATTGAGTGTCATAAGGATCAAAATTCAAGAATTTCAAAGCCCATAATGCTCTATGCTCCAATTCAACTGGCAAATGGCATGCTTTCCCATAGACTAATTGAAATGGTGATAATCCCATGGACGTCTTCATTGCTGTTCGATAAGCCCAAAGAGCATCATCCAATTTGAGAGACCAATCCTTTCTTGATGAAGTCACAGTTTTTTCCAGGATTCTTTTTATCTCCCTGTTAGATACCTCCGCTTGTCCATTAGTTTGTGGATGATAAGGTGCAGCTACCTTATGCTTCACTCCATAGTGTTTGAGTACTTTCTCTAGCTGATAATTGCAAAAATGAGATCCTCCATCACTAATCAACACTCTTGGAGTGCCAAAACGTGAGAATATCTGCCTCTTCAGGAATTTAATTACCGTGCTAGCATCATTTTTAGGACAAGCTAATGCTTCCACCCATTTACTCACATAATCCACTGCTACCAGAATATATTCATTATTGAAAGATGGAGGGAAGGGTCCAACGAAGTCAATACCCCAACAATCAAAAACCTCAACCTCTAAAATACCTTGTAAAGGCATCTCATGACGTTTAGTGATTGTCCCTGCTCTCTGACATTTATCACAATTCCTAGCATGATTATGGGCATCTTTAAATAACGTTGGCCAATAAAACCCTGATTGAAGGACTTTTGCTGCTGTTCTTTCCCCATTAAAATGTCCTCCATAAGGTGAATCATGACAATGCCAGAGAATTCCTTCTGCTTCTTCATTTGTAACACATCTCCTGAGAAGATTATCTGCTCCAATTTTGAACAAATATGGATCATCCCACACAAACTGCTTGGCATCATGCAGAAATTTCTTTCTCTGTTGCCAAGTTAAGTCTTCCGGCATGACTCTCGCAGCTTTGAAATTTGCCATATCAGCAAACCATGGCCTCTGCTGAATATACATGAGTGATTCATCTGAAAAAGATTCCCAGATTTCAGACTCCTTGCTAGTGACCTCATTGTTGACTAACCGTGACAAATGATCAGCAATTAAGTTCTCACTTCCTTTCTTATCACGGATTTCTACATCAAACTCTTGCAAAAGTAGTACCCATCTAATCAGACGTGGCTTAGAATCTGGTTTTGTCAACAAATATTTGATAGCTGCATGATCCGTATAGACAATCACCTTAGACCCAATAAGATAAGGTCTAAATTTCTCTAGAGCATATACAATGGCAAGAAACTCCTTCTCTGTGGTAGCATAATTCAATTGAGCATCATTCAGCACCTTGCTAGCATAGTAAATTGGATGAAATTTTTGTTCTTTCCTTTGACCAAGGACAACTCCTATTGCATAATCACTTGCATCACACATCAATTCAAAATTTTGATTCCAATCTGGTGCTACAATTACTGGAGCTGACACTAACTTCTGCTTCAATATATCAAAGGCTTTCAGACAGTCTTCATTCATCACAAAAGGAGCATCCTTCATCAAAAGATTACTCAATGGTTTAGCAATTTTTGAGAAATCTTTGATGAATCTTCTATAAAACCCAGCATGACCAAGAAAACTCCTAATCCCCCTTACATTTGTTGGTGGGGGCAGTTTCTCAATGACTTCTACTTTGGCTTTATCCACCTCAATTCCTTTAGTAGAAATTTTATGCCCCAGTACAATCCCTTCAGTTACCATGAAATGACATTTCTCCCAATTCAAAACCAGATTTGTCTGAACACATCTTTTGAGGACAGTGTTCAAATTAGCTAAACATCTTTGGAAAGAATTTCCAAAAACTGAGAAGTCATCCATGAATACTTCAATGCATTTTTCTAAAAGATCAGAAAAAATTGCCTGCATACACCTCTGAAACGTAGCTGGAGCATTACATAATCCAAAAGGCATCTTTCTATATGCAAAGATACCAAAAGGACAAGTAAAAGCCGTCTTTTCCTGGTCTTTTGGATCTACCACAATTTGATTATATCCAGAATATCCATCTAGAAAACAATAGAAAGCCTGCCCTGATAACCTTTCTAGCATCTGATCCATGAAGGGAAGAGGAAAATGATCTTTCCTAGTAGCTTTATTCAGTTTCCTATAATCAATGCACATACGCCAGCCAGTAACTGTCCGAGTAGGAATCAGCTCATTCTTATCATTATAAATTACTGTCATCCCACCTTTCTTTGGCACCACCTGTACTGGACTCACCCATTCACTGTCAGAGATTGGATAGATGATACCAGCTTCTAGCAGTTTCAACACTTCTTTTCTGACCACCTCCTTCATGACAGGATTTAACCTTCTCTGTGGTTGAGCACTTGGTTTATAGTCCTCTTCCATAAAAATCCTGTGCATGCAATAAGTTGGGCTTATACCTTTGAGATCTGATATTGACCACCCAATTGCTTCTTTGTTGGCTTTCAGAATTTCTATCAACTGCTCTTCTTCTTGTAAAGATAAAGAGTTATTGATGATGACTGGCTTTGTTTCACCCTGTTCTAAAAACACATATTTCAGATGTGGTGGCAATCTTTTCAATTCTGATGACTGTGCTTTGATTGTTTCTTCCTTATCAATTGTTTCAAATGTTGGATCTTCCTCTGGATTCTTTTTCAATGTTTCCAAGTCCATCAGACATTCATCAATCAATTTTTCTTCTTCCTCATCCAAATCTTCACATGCATCAATGAGAGTTTTTTCCAATGGAGAAATATTACGCACCATTCTTTCCTGAACCATACAAACTTCATCAAGTTCATCAAATTGAAAACATGCTTTGTCATCATTTGGATATGTCATGGCCTTGGATACATCAAAAGTGACCTCTTCATCATCAACTCTCAGTTTAAGCTTACCATTCTCTACATCAATCAGAACTCTAGCAGTCTTCATAAAAGGTCTCCCCAGAATAAGAGGAACATCACTAGTTCCTTCCATCTCCATCACAATAAAATCCACTGGGAATACAAATTTGTCGACCTTCACTAGAACATCTTCAACCACTCCATATGGATATTTAAGAGACCTGTCTGCCAATTGAAGAGCCATTCTGGTTGGTTTAATTTCCAGCCCCTGAATTGTTCTGCACATGGCTAGCGGCATTAGATTAATGCTAGCTCCCAAATCAATCAATGCTCTTCCAACTTTCACATCTCCTATGGTGCATGGAATAGTGAAGCTTCCTGGGTCTTTAAGTTTAGGAGGTAATTTCTGTATGATTGCACTGCAATTGCCCTGTATATTGATAGTTTCCTTCTCAATGTACTTGTGTTTCTTTGTGAGAAGTTCCTTCAAAAATTTTGCATATGCTGGCATCTGTTGCAATGCTTCAGAGAATGGTATAGTAATCTCCAGCTTCTTAAACAGTTCCATGAATCTTTCCAACTGCTTTTCTTTCTCCTTTCTTGAATAACCCTTTGGATAAGGAAGTGGCTTTTCATACTCTTTTTCTCTCTCTCTCTCTTCTCTCTCATTTTTTTCTCTCCTCTCCTCTTCTTCTTTTCTCTTTTTCTCTCTCTCAACTCTTTCTTTCCACTCACATGATTCTTTTTCACTCTCACTCTCATTTTTTTCTTTCTCTCTCTCTTTTTGTCTCTCCTCTAACACTCTACCACTTCTGGTCACAACAGTTTTACAATCCTTTCCCAGGTTATCATGTTTAATCACGTCAACAATTCTCTCAACATGACTCTCCATTTTTTTAAATGCAACATCCACATTATGACAATAGGACGCATTTGCCTTCAAGAATCTCTGTAAAGTCTCTTCAAGCTTTGTTGCTTTCTCAACTGAAGTAAATTGCATCTGCCATTTTTGTTGCTCTTGAACCATTGAGACCTGTTGTATTTCCTGTGGTATTTGAGAAAGTTTCATGGTTACTTCCTCAATCTGTTGCGAGAGAATTCTATTTTGGACAAGCAAAGCCTCATTTAATTTTGACAACTCCTTCTGATTAGAATCTCCTTTTTCAATATTGAGTTCATTGTCACTAGTAGCCATATTTTCAATAATTTCAGTTGCTTCCTCTGGAGTCTTCCATTTGATATTACCTCCTGCTGAGGCATTCAGCATCATCTTGGTTTGTGAACCAAGCCCTCCAAGGAAAATTAGGACTACTTCATGTTCTTTAAAGCCATGCATGGGAGTTTTTCGTAACAAGCTTTTATATCTGTCCCATGCATGCCCCAGTGATTCTTCCATGTCCTGCTTGAATGAAGATATCTCTTGCTTTCCTTTAGTCACCTTAGATTGTGGGAAGTATTTGTTTAGAAACTTTGTAACCACTGCTTCCCACTCTGTGAAACTTTCTTCTGGAAAAGAGTTCAACCAAAGCTTATCATTGCCTCCCAATGAGAAAGGAAACAAGCTAAGTTTGATTGCTTCGTCTGGCACCCCATTAATCTTGACTGTATTGCAAATCTCATTAAAGGTAGTCAGGTGCTCATATGGGCTTTCATGTGATAACCCATTAAATTGATTACTCTTCACCAGTTGAATCAGTGCTGGTTTGACCTCCATGTTGGCTGCATTGACTCTAGGTCTAGCTATGCTGTTGAAGTGCTGAGGTCCAGCAAGATTAGTGTAATCTGCAAGAGTTCTTCTAACATTATTGCCCTCCATACTTCCTGTGCTATGAACAGAACCTTGTGGTGATGTTTGCAAGAGAGTTTCAGGAGAAGGGAAAAGTTCTCTAGACGTTCTGATTCTTCTCCTCCTTCTACTCTCTTCTAGACCTTCAAGAAGTGGTTTTGTTGTTTTCTTACTTCTAGTGCGAATTGCTTCCTGCATGCACAAGAAACAAAACCCTAGAACAGATTTGTTAGCACAAAAAGATATAAGAGAAGATATATATTCAAAAGATAAAAAGATAAAAGATTCAGAAGATAAGAAGATAAAAGATTCAAAAGATAAAAAGATAAAAGATAAAATAAAATTTAAAAATAACATCTAATCTAAAAAGATAAAAAGATAAGAAAAATAAAATCTAATAAAATCTAACCTAAAAAATAAAATCTAAAAAGATAAAACAGAATCTAATCTAACCTAAAAATATAAAATAAAATCTAATCTAATCTAAAAAAAAATATAAAATAAAATCTAATCTAATCTAAAAAGATAAAAAGATAAAATAAAATGAAAACAGAAAAAAATAAAAACAGAAATTCAAAATTAAAGTCAAAGATAATCAATAATCACACAAATTAACCAGTTAAACCACGAGTCCCCGGCAACGGCGCCAAAAACTTGATGGCCCAAACTTATTAGCCGTTGCTAGGACTCGGGTTCAATCCCCAAATCCCCGGCAACGGCGCCAAAAGCTTGATGGACAAATTTGTAAGCACCAAATTATGATGTCACAAACTTGTTTCACAATCGGCAAGTATGACCGAATCGTTCAAGTAATAAAACTTGGTAAGACCAAGTATCGTTCTTCCCAAAGGACTCACGGCCTAGTTTAGTTATGTGATTTGTTGATTAGCTAGGACTTACAAACGAAATATTTAGAGTTTAAAATGCAAGACAGAAAATAAACATGTATGCATGAATTTGATCAATGGCAAAGACTAAAGATAAACACTTTCAATGGAATATATGAATGAATATGTTGTTGGGGGTCAATTTCATCTCATCCACTCTCATATATTTTAGGAATTCAACATTCAAATCATCATTGTTAATGCCACTCTCTAATGTACCATTCTAGATGGCTTCTCCCTAATCAAATAGTTCATACAATTCCTAGCATTCCTAATGATGAGTTCATGACTGCAGGAGCTTAAAGGCAACCAATATAATGTTGTCAGTAAAATATTGGGAGAAATTCCCCGGATCTAGACTTCCCCGTACGTGTCCGTATCGACAAAACCAATAATCATGCATTAGAATGAGTTAAACAATGCAAGCATTGAGCAAAGAGGAAAAACCCTAACTAATGATGAAAGAAAGCATATGTCTTAATTCAAAGATGTACTCAACAAATCCATATATGAGAGCTTCAAGAGATTACATTGATTCCCCAACAAACATACAAGGTTTAGTTCACCATATTCATGGTGAACCTAGATGAATATCAATGAAAGAATGAAAGAATAAACCCTATAAAGGTGAAGAGGTAGCCTGAACATCCAAGATCGTCCTTCAAAGGGGTGGAAGAGAGAGTGTTTGCCTCGTTTCTGCCAAAGATACTCAACTAAAGGACGTGCAAGCCCTTATATACTAATTTAGAGTTACAAAAGATTACAAAAGCCCAAGTCCAAAGAGTACCGCTCAGCGGTATTTACCGCTCAGCGGTAGTTGCGCGTCACAATTCTTCCCCTCAGCGGCCATTTGCCCCTCAGCGTGACTCCCGCAACCTCCTGAGTGCCGCTCAGCGGTAGTTTGCCGCTGAGCGGTGCCTTCGTCTTCTCTTTTTGCACTCTTTCTTGTCTTTTCTAATGTCACTTCTCTCCTTCTTCACTCTTTGCACCAAATTCACCCTAAAACCTGCACAAAAACACTCAAATCAAGTGTAAACCTGTCCAGCTCTCTTATTTCTGAAAATAAAGATAAAAGGTGTGATTTCAAGCTAGTTTCTAAGTCTAAAGGTTGCTTTTAGTATCAATTTTAAGCATGAAAATAACAGTTTTTCAACTGTTATCAGTGCATCATCAAAAACGGGGGAGATTGTTGATAGGGGAGCACATGTGATAGTTGAACCCAATCTCTATTATGTTGGTTTTTGATGATGACAACACATTGATAACAACATATGAATGTTGTCAAGTCACAATAGAAAGGAGTTTTTGTGTGTTATATCAATGCATATTTATGTGTTATATCAATGCATATTTGTTATATAAATGCATATTTCGGTGTGTTATATCAATGCATATGCTGATTTAAAATTGCAATAATGCATATGTTGAACATACTATTGTGACTACATACTATTGTGTTTATGATGTGATTATATATGTGTTTGCACAATGTATGATTCTGTGTTATGAATACCATATGCACAAAACTTATGGTTTTGAACTGTGGCAAAATAACTAGTTTAAATCGATTACATTAGTTATTAAATCAATTAAAACTCGTGTGTTTGCATATATCATTTTCAGATGTGCTATGATGGATCTTTGGAAAGAAAGGTTTTCAAAATTCTGTTAAGTGTTAAAGCTTAATCGATTATATGCTTTCTGTATTCAATTAAGTTTGTTATGTTTGAAAATTGATTTCTTGCTTGTCATAACTACTATAATGGTCATATTTTTAAACGTGTTTGACCAACATTTAATGAAAATCGATTACATTAAATTTGTATTCGATTAACGGCTAAAGTTGTTGTAATTCTGTTATGTGTGTTTAATGTAACCAATTGATCATACTCACATTTTCATATCTGATTGAATTCATTTAAGAGATTTTACAGATTGATCAAAAGCTCCAAGAATCAAGAACGAGAAGAATTAGATCATCTTGAAGCATTCTTGAAGTAGAGCAATATTGACTTATTATTTTCGCACAACTAAAGGTGCATTTATAGAGATCAGGAGAGAAGACTTGCAATCTTGGATTTGTTGTTTCCCTTTATGTGAGCGTCAGCAAGAAGAGTGGTCACTCTTGACTTTGAGAGGGGATATCTCAAAGGGTTTGTTGCAATAGGGACGAGTTGTTTTGTGTTGGCAGGTTTTGTTGTTCTATATTTGATTGAGAGTTTGTGAGGTGTTTACATTAGAGAGTTTCTTTGTAAAGCCTTGGTTGTAATACTCTGATCATTATAGTGAATTACTCTCCAATCTAAGGTTGATTGGGAGGGTGACTGGATGTAGGCATTGAGGCCGAACTAGTATAAAAATTGTTTAGTTTTCTCTCCTCTATCTCTTTGCATTTTTCTTTGTCATTACATATACATGTACTGTTTCATTGCACACAGTTGATTGCTGCACAAGAATGATTTAAAGAACCTTATAATTTGCGAAAAAGATTTTAAAAGTGCAAGTTATTATAAAACACCAATTCACCCCCAAGGTGTTGAGAAAAAAAGTTCATTAATTCTAATAGTAGTGAATAAGGTAAAGAAAATGCAAAAGAAATATCATAAAACAATGGTCAATAAACATCATACAAGAATGATCACCACATCAATTCGTAATGGTCAATAAACATGATAAAACATTGTCTTACATTATCTTATAAGCAAAAGAAACTTTATAGCAACATTGTCTTACATTATATATTACACCACAAAAAACAGATCAAACATTGTTCCTTCATCATTAAACATTACATAATATTCAAAAAATTGTCTTCAAAATGAGAATGCAAACATATTTTAAAAAGTAAACATCAGTTCATTTATCAGATAGAAGCACAATAGATTCCTGAGTAATAGGCACATCTGTTGGTGGAGATATGGTGACTTGGGTTTGTTGAGTACATTGGTCAATAGGCAGAACTGTTGGAGGTCTTTGTGGACAAGATCTTTTGTATTGTCCAAGTTCTTTGCAAATAGCACATGTTTTTTTACTCTCACCCTTTCTTAATTCAGAGTAATTCTTCTTTAACTCCCAAGCCTCTAGTCTTTATTCAGAGTCATTTTTTGGCCTTTCACGTCGAATTCAAGTTCGACGTCATATCGGGAGACGTTAAATTGACATCAAGTTTAAAAAATTCGACGTTAATCAACAAATAAGTTCTCCAAAACAAAAACTAACCTTTCAAAAGGTGGTTTCGTCAGAATAAAGTGTTTCCATCGGTGGGAGAGAAAACAAAATGCGCCTATGAAGAACAAAAACACAAAAATAATCGGTCAGAACAAACGAAAATTATACATAAAGTAGTTAATTAACATACATTTGTATCAAATAAAAGAAAGATTCATGTGATGGTCGTCAAACTTCATTTGAGAAAAGTTTGATAAGAGAAGGAGGTCTCGCGCGCTAAGACAAAGTGAATGAATTTTCAATCTCCCGCTCAAATTAAAAAGGGGAAACTTTTGGGCTAACAAATAATACGTCGAAGCTCCTACAAAATTCGACATATTATATGTAGTTTAAAAGAGAAAAGAAAAAAAGAATTAAAAAGGGGTTACTTTTTGGCTTCTGACTGACAAATAATACATTGAATCCCTTACAGAATTCGATGTATTATTTGTTATTTAAAAGAAAAAAGAATTAGAAAGAGTGACTCTTTGGCTTCTGACTGACAAATTTGACGTTCTACAACTGCATTTATTTACAAAAATGTCATCGATCATTTTTAACGTTAACTATTCAGTGGTTGAGCGTTGAACGCATGACGTTATACATTGTTTTTGCACTAGTGCATATTAGTTGGTGTAATTGTAGTTTATGATTTATTTGTGTTATATATATATATATATATATATATATATATATATATATATATAATTATTTATTTATTTATTTATTTATGATAAATACAAATCAACAATTTGTATGCAATTTATATATTAACATACATAAAAGAATGGTAAGTGAATATAATCTTGACTTATGATCTACTTTTTTTTAAAAAATAAATCTGTATAAATTGGTTTTGGATAATGAGATTTGGATCGAATATGTACAAACACCATTTTCTTAAAACATGTTTTAGTAACTTTTCTCTTAAATTACTGCGATGACTCCTGAATCTATTTACATTATTTTCCTCCTCCCATTAGTTGCCACACAAACCGGTAATAGCATAAATGAGTGGTAAGTACCACTTACATACATGTAGTATTTCTTGACAACAAATTGAGGACATTATTAACGGACAAAGTTACTTAATTTAAAAAAACAAAAAGACAAATTCTATAATTAAAATTTTATAATATCTAAAATGACACATTTGTGAAACTAAAGTGGAAAAAGAATTTAATCATATTATTTAAAACCAGATGACAAGTGTTGAATGTTGAAGGCAACAACGTTCGATTGATAATGCTTTAAAACACCAGGTCAACGATACCCTTCGCCGACGGTTTTCATAAATAATCATAGGGTAATTTCGTCCTTTTCTTTTCCCCTGCTGTATAGTATTTGGTAATTTGGCTTCTTTGTGCAAACATCAACAACAAAATAAACGAATCAAGAATAGAATAGTATGATCACCGACAGAATTGTTGAGTCATTTTCTTCTAAATAGTTTAAATTATTTTCTTCCAAGCAACAAAAGGCTACATGGATACCACCATTATGATAATTCATAGCTTAAATTGTTTGTGATATATTAAGGTTTTAACGTGTGAAGTTGTAATTATCCGGTCCCAAACGTGGCTCATTAATCGTTGCTAATGTAATCTTATTGTGTAGTTTATGAATTACACGTTTGCATATGTAATAGGGTGCTCGTAACTTACCACTAATGGGTACTTTCTACATGTATATTGCTTATAAGCAAAAGCAAAGTTCCTCAAAATTACTTTGTTGCGTCAGCAAGAGAAAAACATGAAAATGCAAAAGTATATAAGGAAAGAAAGAACGGAAGAAAAGAATCTAGCTTTTATCTAGTACATAAGGTATTATTTTCGAAAAAAACAATATAAATATCAAGTTGGCATATAATGATAATAATTCACAAAATCTATCTTTGTCTTCTACACCTTTAGCCTTCAAAAAAAACTTCAATGCAAATTAATTTCTTGAATTTTCCTTTTATTACATATATATATATACACTAATATAAAAACTAATTTCAAAATCATACAAAATTTAACACACCCAAACTGATTAATTTACAATAATGTAGTTGCTTACATTATTATTCCCTCAAAAATCGTTTTAATAATATTGATCTTTTCAAAATTATCTTCTAAACAATATTTACTATATACTTTTATTTATTAGTTAGTTGTGTTTAATTCCTTCATTTATTAATACATAGAAATTGATTTTTTTTCCTATATAAATCACGTGTATTTTTCACACAACAATTTGTTTCAGTGATACTTTCTCTATAAATATTTCAAGTCAAATAATCAAGAGAGGATTTTTCATCAGCACTTAAAGAATACAATTAATTTATACATAAATAAAAGTAAAGTAAGTAACTTCTCAAAATAATTTATCCAAACACTTATTTTTTATGAATACTTATGAAAGGAAGAATATATACGGTGAAAGTATTAACCATATATATGAATAAAGTCGATCCAATTGAGGATTTTTACCTAATATTAATTGTTCATTATTGTATGAATAACTATAGATATTAATAATTTGCAGAGTAATGAAAAATCTATGCAGGCAACAGTTAAGACAAGGAAAGCAGTTAAATGATAATTTATTGAGGAAGTGTTGAACACAAAAAACAGCAAGGAGAGAGAGTGAGAGAGAGATGAAATGTAGAACGAGAATGTCACTGCCAGTGGTAATGGGCAACCACTGCATGAGTGGACCAACATCAACATCCATGGAAAGGGTCATCATTCATCATGAGACACACGGTTAACAAGGTAACTTAACCAGCAAAAACGGGACCTTGGACTCAAGGTTTTTCCTGAACCATGATAACTAAGTGGGTCCCATTTTCCCTAAAACAAGTAGTGGGGTCACAGTATTTGCTGAACCAGCTGTTCTCTCTCTCTCATTCTCTCCTATCATTGAAACCCTTTGTCCCTTCCCAAGATCTGATTACATTTCCCTGCTTTACAGGGGGAGATAGTGCAAGCGTAATCTCCAAGTTCTTTCATCTTTTTGTTACTTTTTGTTACTTTTTGTTAGAGACACATAGGCCCA
The DNA here is from genome assembly GCA_034642375.1 of Vigna nakashimae. NCBI lineage: Eukaryota > Viridiplantae > Streptophyta > Magnoliopsida > Fabales > Fabaceae > Vigna > Vigna nakashimae. The sequence continues at coordinate 30,538,453 of CM067765.1, forward strand.
GAAGAACTTGTAAGTTATTTGATTCAGATCTGTCTCTTTGGTTTCACTTGAGGTACCATCATTTTCCGTCTAAATCTGGACCCCCTTTTTTAAAATTGCTATTTTTGCACTTTCCCATTTCCTCTTAATGTTGTTGGAGCCGTTTAATGTTCAAAGTTCTTCAATTTCTTTCCTTGCTTTGCTTTGGTGAAAATTCTGTTAGTTGCAGAAGGGTGTTGCATAATTTGACTGGAAATGTTGATTTGATTAGATAAATCTGCATTCTGTGTGATTCTTTGCAGTCGAAATGCACAAAAGGAAGATAATTCGGTTCTTCGTACTGTTGGATTCAATATGATTCAGCGAATGAGGATTTCAAATTACTCTTTGTATTTTTCACATGCCATTTGGATTCCTTTTATGGATAAGGATTTGAATTGCTCAATAGTTCAGATCAGTTAACTTTCAATCATTCCTTGATGATAAATTTCTCTACCAGAAGCCAGAAGCTGGTTCCTGGTTTCCTTTTCATAACTTTTTTTCTTGTTTTCAAAAGCTAAAAGGCTTACATAATTAGTTTTTCAGCATCAATTTCATAGCTCTAGTAGCATTTAATAACACCAGTTGGTGTGCTACTGGATTTCCAATTCAAAGACAAACTGAATTCTTGAATTATTTTGGGTTGAGAGATGATATCATGAAATTTACATATTTCCTGTGTTAAGGGTCCAAGTGAGGAATGCAAAGAAAATGGGGAGGAAGGGAAGTTGGTTTTCTACTGTGAAGAAAGCTCTGAGCCCTGAATCAAAGGAGAGGAACTATCAGGTTCTGATGAAATTTATGTTATAAAATATTAATGTTGATTGCAAAAGAATAACTGAGAAGTTCCTGTTATATCATGTGGACTTGCACAATACACCTGAAAGTACACGTTTTAGGAAATTTTGTGAGCTTTTTTACAACAATTTATAGTTAACATTTCTCAGGCATCCAGCATGTTCCTTATAGTGTTAACAACTGCATTTTTCAGAAAACAAGTAGACCAAAGAAGAAATGGTTTGGAAAACAAAAGTTGCAGACTTCAGCGTCACAATCCGAAACTGATAAAGCACCTCCTCTTCCTCCACCCGAGGTTATTTTACCTCACTCTGAGATTGAAACCAGTCATGATGACGTCAAAGTTGAAACTGCAGTTGTTGCCGAGGAACCTGTTCCTGCTGTTCAGACAGAACCTGTGGATGTCCAAGCCACTACAATTGTTCAGTTACACAGTAAACCAACAGAAGAAGTGGCAGCAATAAGGATTCAGAAAGCTTTTCGGGGATACTTGGTATATTTTGCTATTTTTCATTTAAACCAATGTAACTGATTCCATTCACCTTCCCTCTTTCCATTATCTGTTGAATATTTCCACTTTTTCTCTACAACTACTTGGGACAAAACCTTAGTTACAATGATGATATAACACTTTCATGTTCACTGTATACTAACAGTTGGTCAATTCAAACTCTTAAAATGTAAATTAGTAGTAAAAAGTATATATTTATTATACGTGCTAAGTTAAGAGGTGATATGTGCTGGAAAGCTTCTTGATTCATGATAAACTGCCTGCAAGCTGAGTTATTTCTCAATAATCATTTAGGCAAGAAGGGCATTGCGGGCTTTGAGGGGACTGGTGAGGTTGAGATCACTCATGGAAGGGCCAGTGGTGAAACGTCAAGCTATTAGTACCCTCCGTTCTATGCAGACTTTTGCACATTTGCAAACTCAGATTCGTTATAGGAGGCTCAGGATGTTGGAGGAGAATCAAGCTCTACAGAAACAGCTCTTACAGAAACATGCAAAAGAGTTAGAGAGCATGAGGGTCTGTGTTTCATCTCCCTTGACTTATTTTCTGTTTTTGATCCTGTTGACATAAAGATAATATTTACTTTACTTTTAGATGAATTTTTAATGCTTTTAACTATTTTCAAATTCCTATAATAGCTTGGTGAGGAATGGGATGACAGTGTACAATCGAAAGAACAGGTTGAAGCCAAGTTACTGAGCAAGTATGAAGCTGCTATGAGAAGAGAAAGAGCAATGGCTTATTCATTCTCTCATCAGGTTTTCTATTTGTCGTGAATTTATATTTGATAGGATAGTGAAACTGAAATTAGAAAGGATATATGAAGCAAATATTTTGGTGAATTCAGAGATCAATTAACTTAGTCTTCTTGTTTGGATAAATTTTTCAATTAAAACTCATAAGAGAAGAAAATAAGAAAGGTAAAATGTATTAAACTTTTTCCATGAAGGGAAATTTGTCCAAACTATTTTGTTATATCACAAAATAATACATAATATATAATGGACTATAATAGGAATATGGTTACTGCTGGGATTTCCTTGATGTTTTGAATACATTGAACTCCAGTTTTTACCTTAAACAAGTGCTACTTTATTCTTTACAGCAAAACTGGAAGAATTCATCAAGATCCATAAACCCAATGTTCATGGATCCAACCAATCCAACCTGGGGTTGGAGTTGGTTGGAGCGATGGACGGCAGCCCGGCCCTGGGAGAGCCATAGCTTGGTGGAGAAAGAGAAGAATGACAATAAATCTATTAGAAGTTCTGGCCGTGGCATTACCAGTGCTGAAATCAGCAAATCATTTGCTAAGTTTCAGCTCAATTCTGAGAAGTATTCTCCAACAGCGAGCCAAAATCCAGGCTCACCTAACGTTGAGTCACATTCCCAGCAATCGCATTCAAATCCTCCCAAGTCAGCTTCTCCAGCAGCTGCTAAGAAGCTGAAGAAAGTGAGTCCAAAGGACATCATGGCTATAGATGATGAGACCAAAAGTGTGATGAGTGTGCAGTCAGAGCGGGCAAGGAGGCACTCCATTGGTGGATCAACAGTGGGAGATGATGAAAGCCTTGCAAGCTCCCCAGCAATTCCAAGTTACATGGTGCCAACTAAATCTGCCAAAGCCAAGTCCAGAATGCAAAGCCCACTAGCTGCAGAAAATGTGACCCCAAATAAAGGGTCCCCTGCTGGGACTGCAAAAAAACGTCTTAGTTTCCCTGCTTCACCTGCTAGACCAAGAAGGCATTCAGGTCCACCAAAGGTAGAAAGCAGCTTCAATGCTGAAATCGCTGTGGGAAATGGTGTGTCTGGCTGATTACATAGCCACAGGAAAACGATGAAAAAACAAGAGGTTGAAATATGGTGGCAAGAATAAGACAAAAGTTCATTTGAATTGTCCCTTTATTTATTTATTTATTTATTTATCATGTGTATCTTCGTCTTATCATTTTTATATTGATTTGGGGTGAAAACTGTTTTGCCTACTACATTTGTGTATTTGTCGTATTCCACGCCTGGTATGTACTCACAATTTGTGCTGAGGGGATCAAAGGTGGTTCATGAGAGTTCTATGGACAAAAGAGCATTCAGCTGCAGAATGACTTACTGAGCCTCCCCCAGTATCTTTCTGCTACTATTCATTCTTATTTCTGATATAAAATGTATATTTAATTTCATTGCCCCCATTATTTGAGTCAGTTAAATGTTAGTGTGTTCTGTAACGTCAGTATGAGTACTTTTTCGGGTGTGGGATCACAATTAACGTTTCTTCACACTTTTTTGTGAATTCTTTAACGTTGTATTGATCTTCATTACTAAGCTATTTTTAGTCCTTCGTCTTCAAATTTCTAGCGTACGTATGTTCGATCATTTAATATATTATAAATTTTGAAGTGGGTTTTTAATTAAGGTTGACTTAATTAGGATCCAAAAATAAGTATGTTTTACTTGTAAATGTGTTAGATTTGTGTTTGCTCATGTCTAATGGAAGGATAACTGGTCGTTTTAGTGGTGTGCCAGTCAGTCTACATTAACTTAGGATTGAAATCGATAAACTAACGTTTACCTGGAGACATTTGCAGTCCGGTCATAATTCTTCCAAGAACATTGGCCGCCCGATCAATGATACGTCAATGTTCTTTCAGGAACATTAATCGTCCGGTCAATGATAAATCAATCAGTCATAAATTCAAGTGTTTGTAAATAACTATGCTTTCATCCTGTTAATTGGTTTGTAAATATATATATATTGATCATATTTTTCACTCTTAAAAGCATTTTGCAACATATTTTGTTTTATATTCCATAATTTGATTTACTTTAGTATTAAAAAAAGTAAATAGTTACAAAATATTATTTAAATATAAAAAGAATCAGAAATTTGAATTGTTGAATATAATGAAAATTATATATGGGATTAATTTTCTTCGTGTTGAATATATACATAAGATCTTCTATTTATAATAGAAGAAATATGAGCTAAGTTCAAAATACAAATAATAACAAATTAACTAAAGATAAAAGATAAATATAAAATAAAGATAATATATCTATCACTCTCTCTCAAGCTGGTGCATACAAATATGAACCAAGTTTGTTACTAATATAATCCCTAAAGACTTAGTGAAAACCCAGAAGACTCCCCTTGAGCAACAAATCTAGGAGGTTGCTCCATGTAAATCTCTTCTTGCAGATCGCCTTTGAGGAATGCCACCAGTGGATAAAGAAGTAATTGTTGGAGAGCGACCACGGCTATAAATAAACAAACAAAAACCATCTTTTCCATGAAAAAAAAACATATATGGATGGATCAAACGCAATGGATGAACACGAGAAAGAAACTATAAAAATCAAAGATTCTTCAATCAAGGCACCTAAAAATGAAAAAAGAGCAACCTCGATACTCTGAATAGCTACCTGAGAGGACGAGACGTGCAACAACACACAATAAACACGACCTCGACACTCTGAATTACTACTAGACATGCCACCATACACAATGAAAAAGGGAGTAAATCCATAATTTCAAAAGGCGCTGAGAACACATAAGAGCTTCGATGAGGCATCGTTAATGACATCATGGTCGCCTAGCCGAGACAATCAAAATCATGTGATCGTCAGTCGAAACTAGAACTCCAGCAGTGACAACGGTAGACGATGGCGCCGCTGACAACAATAGATGGTGCCACCGGCGTATGTAGTGGCAGAGACACCAAAAATTTTTTCCTCAAAAGAACGTAGCTCTAGATACCATGTTGAATATAGTAAAAATTATATATGAAATTAATCTCCCTTTGTTAAATATACACATAAAGTTATTTATCTATAATAGAAGAAATATGCACTAAACCCAAAATATAAATAATAACAAACTAAGTAAAAATAAAAAATAAATATAAAATAAAAATAATATATCTAACGTAAATAAATAAAAAAAAATAATTAGTTTCATGATCTTTTATAAAGGAGACATAAGCTTTGTTCGCTTCATATTTTCTATTCATGCGGATGTAAAGCGGGACCCATGCGTGTTTATTTTCATGAATCAATGTGTATTTGAGAGTGATCATTTAGGATACAAACTTAAAGAAATCCTTGGTGTGGAAGAATTAATGTGAATATTAAATGTTTTTATTTAAATGTCCGATAACTTTTCTCCCATTACACATTATTCTCTTTCTTTTATTGTGCATGAATACGTAAACATATATTTGCTATTGTGGGCGGTTAAGCAAAACACAGATTCAATTTTTAAAAAAAAATTTAATTACAAAACTAAATATTTAATTTTTATTTTATAGCTAATAAAATGTATTTTTTTCTACTACAATAATTATTATTTTTTCAAAACTATTCATTTAACATTTTTTAAAATAATTCCAACTAATCCAAAAATAATTTTATACTACTTTTAACATTAAGGGCAATTGGTAATTTTCTTTTTTATTTATTAAAATATTTTTTAAATTTATCGGTTAAATTTCTCACAAACTTTACTTCTAAATTCATTATCTATGACTTCCAAATTCTTTCAAAAAAATAATACACATTTTACTCTCAAATTTATTAAATTCATTCACTCACTCTTCTATCCATCTTTACATCTTCACAAGTGAACACATTTTTAAAGTTAAATAAAAAAATATAGGCTTAATTACTTATTTTGTCTCTAGTTTCGCTCAAATGTGTCAAGTTGGTCCATCCACTAATGGAAAAATCGTTTTTTATGATAGGTAAATATGACCTATTATGATAAGTAACCTGGCATCATAGTTTTGGACATCATAATAGGTTTGCCCATTTTATGACGTAGTAGAAAATTATGTCATAATAAGTTCAGTGTATTATGACCTACTTTCATTCACCTATCATAATAGGTCCAGTATATTATGATAGATTTTCATTTATCAATCATAGTGTAACGAATATATTATGATGTAGTTAGACTTACCTATCATAATATGTAATGTTTATGATGTAAATCTTTTCACCTATCATAATATGTTGAATATATTATGACAAGTAATTGTTCACCTATCATAATATATGCTTTTCATAAATAAACTTTTATTACAATGCCACGTGTCGCATGTTTATTGGTTTATTTTAAAATAATTTTCTTTTAAAAACTGTCGAAATGGACGTAGGTAAGTTTTGTTTTAAGTGATAATCCGAAAATACCCCTGTTTGTTCATTGGAAATGAAGGTCTCGTTTCCCTGCGTCTTCATTTTGCTTTCTCTGTGATGGTTGTCTGTGCGTGGTGTTCTCTCACTCCATTTTTGTAAAGGTGGTGTTTTTCGTAGATGTTCTAGTGCGCAATGGCAAGGTCCGGTGAGCATTGTCTGACGACGAAGGTAAGTGGTTTGTCATTCCATTTCGTTGCATGGTTTTTTGGTTTGGGTTTAGGTTTGGAGTTCGTATCATTTTGTTTTGCTTATTGGGTTTAGTAGTTTTGCTTATTTTATTTTGTTTGATGTAGTTGACCGTTCGTCACTCTTTTTCGACAAAGTATATATGTACTTTGAACGAATGCTTGACAGACGAGCATCGGTCATTGATAAGAAGACTCCATTATCGTGGTTTTTAGATGTGAATGTAAATGTTAAACTAGGTAGAAATATATTGAGTGAGTTATTGGGTAAGTGGGACAACTCGAGTAGTGGTTTTTTTGTTGGAAATAAAGTTTTGACTATAAATGAAAATGATTTTTATTTAGGGTTGGGATTGAGTACAGATGGTGAAAATATTAACTTAAAGGAGGAAATGGGAAATATTCAATGTGTGAAATACATAGGTAAAGGAACAAAGGATTTGAATTCGATATACAAAATTCTAATGCGAAAACACAAGAAAAAGATCCCTTGTTCTCATTTTTATAGCCTTTACCTATTGGTAGGGATATGTGAGATTTTATTTTCGAAACGTAGCGGAAAAGTGTTTCCTGTAATGTTTAATATTGTTGACAACTTAAGTGGTTTGGGTAGTTATTGTTGGGGTAGTCTAGTTTATCGTTTTTTGTTACGTAGTTTGTGCAAAGCTTCAGAAGGCTTGAAGAAAGGAAAAGGTACAACAAACGTTTACGTGGATGGTTGTGTTTACATGCTACAGGTAATTATGACTTGTTGATGTAAAATGTAAATTGTTTGTTTATTGCTTTGTGATTTTAGTTTTTTAGTAGAAGTTAAGATGATTTATTTTTCTTAGGTATGGTTTTTTGAGCATTTTGTTCCACCCGAAGGTCCAATCGATAAATTTCCTCGAATATTGCATTGGATGAATAGAAGTATTGGAGACAAGTTCATAAAACGGTGTATGGAGACAGGTTTGGTATGTGGTTTGTTATCCGAAGTTTTGTTATGTTTTGATATATTGACAAAACTTGTGTAGTCTGAAATATATGGTTAAATTTCAGGTTGTTGATGATGTTTATGTTGGTGCTTCAACCAAGGATAAGAAGGAATACAGACCACCAACAACAACAAACGATGCCCAACCAAGACCAAATAAGATACAAAAAAGAAATCGAAGAGAAACTTTTATGCGTGCCTTAGAGGACCAAGAATTTCTAATTGAAGAACTTAAAAGGAGGGTTGTAGGTTTAGAGGCACAATTGGCTGAAGAGAAGGCAAGACGACAAAATAAAGATGACGGTGGACAAACTGTGCCTTGTACAGAACCATCCACGAACACTAGTTTTGTATCCCCTAGTGATACAAGAAGGTTTAACACCATAGGACCCATCACAAGAGGAATGGCCAAAAAGCTCCAAGATGAGTATTCTCCCCAAGGTCAAGTACTATTTGCTATCTTTGGATGGAAAATTGGAGAACAAGAAGATATTCCAAATTTGCCAAAACATGGAGAAGGGTAAAGTAGACATTTCTATACAAGAAGGTGTGCTTATCCTTCTATGGGGCAGCATTAGTAATTGTTTTCTCCACATAAAACTCATTTGTCACGCGCTTCATAAAGTTTTCTAGAAGCTGATGGTATCGGAGGGGGTATTTTTCGAAGAGTATAGCGCAGCGGAATTAACACTCAGAGAGCGGAAAGCGTATTCGATCACAATTAAACTTAATTTGGTCCTTTTAGTAAAAATAATTTTCTTTCAGAAAATTAATCAAACAGTTGATGTACGTACAATAAAATGAGTGTAGGGAATAAGAAAATCAACACAAAATTTTTATCCTGGTTCGAATCAAAAGATTCTACGTCCAGTCGTTAATCACTATAAATAGTGATTAACCTTTTTCACTAAAAATGGTTTCATAGATTACAAAAATAGTGAATAAAGCAGATAAATAAACCTTCCTTCGACGAACGAACCGGAAGAAGAACACTCTGCCAACTCGAAGAGAACCGCTCCGACTATCGACAAACGAAACGCGAGCTTCTCCTATTCACGAGATCAGGCAGAGCACCTTGCTAACTCGAAGAGAGCTTGCTCCGACTATCGACACACGACACACGAGCCTCTCTGATGAACAAATTTGTAAGCACCAAAATATGATGTCACAAACTTGTTTCACAATCGGCAAGTATGACCGAATCGTTCAAGTAATAAAACTTGGTAAGACCAAGTATCGTTCTTCCCAAAGGACTCACGGCCTAGTTTAGTTGTGTGGTTTGTTGATTAGCTAAGACTTAAGGACGAAATAATTGGATTATATTATGCAAGACGAAAATTAAACATGTATGCATGAATTGATCAATGGCAAAGACTAAAGATAAACACTTTCAATGGAATTATATGAATGAATATGTTGTTGGGGGTCAATTTCATCTCATCCACTCTCATATATTTTAGGAATTCAACATTCAAATCATCATTGTTAATGCCACTCTCTAATGTACCATTCTAGATGGCTTCTCCCTAATCAAATAGTTCATACAATTCCTAGCATTCCTAATGATTAGTTCATGACTGCAGGAGCTTAAAGGCAACCAATATAATGTTGTCAGTAAAATATTGGGAGAAATTCCCCGGATCTAGACTTCCCCGTACGTGTCCGTATCGACAAAACCAATAATCATGCATTAGAATGAGTTAAACAATGCAAGCATTGAGCAAAGAGGAAAAACCCTAACTAATGATGAAAGAAAGCATATGTCTTACTTCAAAGATGTACTCAACAAATCCATATATGAGAGCTTCAAGAGATTACATTGATTCCCCAACAAACATACAAGGTTTAGTTCACCATCGTCATGGTGAACCTAGATGAATAACAATGAAAGAATGAAAGAATAAACCCAATAAAGGTGAAGAGGTAGCCTGAGCATCCAAGATCCTCCTTCAAAGGGGTGGAAGAGAGAGTGTTTGCCTCGTTTCTGCCAAAGATACTAATTCTAGGACGTGCAAGCCCTTATATACTAATTTAGAGTTACAAAAGATTACAAAAGCCCAAGCCCAAAGAGTACCGCTCAGCGGTATTTACCGCTCAGCGGTAGTTGCGCGTCTTCTTTCTTCCCCTCAGCGGCCATTTTGCCCCTCAGCGTGACTCCTGCAACCTCCTGAGTGCCGCTCAGCGGTAAAATGCCGCTGAGCGGTGCCTTCGACTTCTCTTTTTGCACTCTTTCTTGTCTTTTCTAATGTCATCTCTCTCCTTCTTCACTCTTTTCACTAAATTCACCTCAAAACCTGCACAAAAACACTTAAATCAAGCATAAACCTGTCCGGCTCTCTTATTTCTGAAAATATGGATAAAAGGCATGATTTCAAGCTAGTTTCTAAGTCTAAAGGTTGCTTTTGGTATCAATTTTAAGCATGAAAATAACAGTTTTTCAACTGTTATCACAACCCCAAACTTAGAACTTTGCTTGTCCTCAAGCAAACAAAATGTAACTCCATCTCCAACCAATTCATATGATGGTTCACTCATTCAAAAATCCTCTTTTTCAAGATAAGTAACAACTTCACTCAAACTTATGACCAAGAATTCAATCAAGATGTGCACATGCTTTAGTGATCACAAAGTCATTTAAGTTCCAACAAATGCCATTTTTCATGAATGATCAATCAATTAAGCATGGATGTTCATGTGCTTATGGAATATTTCCTCACTAGGTAAAGTGTTTCACTCAACACACAAGTGTATAAGAGGTAAAGTGTTTCACTCATTCACTCTACTATCACAATGTCACATGAATCAACTTTGCCTTTCATTTTACCATAATCAAAAACATTCACAAGCATGCATCATCACAAGGACTTTTCAATGGCTTATAATGTGGCTGGGCTAACAAGAAAATTGGTTTTTCTGGATCACAAAATCCTTGAGTTAAGAGAATCATAACAACACAATTATTCTTATTTATTCCCAACTTTCTTTTGCCTTTGCATTTGCATTGAGCTTTACTTCTTTTTCTTTGCTTTTCTTTTTCTTCGCATATTCTTACTTTTTAGCTCTTAGCTCAATGCTTTTCCTTTTTCATGTTTTCCCAATAACCCCAAACTTGAACATTTGTCAATACCACACAAGATCTTCTACTTAACTCAAGGTAAAGATTTTCAATCAAGGGTTCAGTGTATGTTTAAGGTTATGGGTTCAAAGGATAGAACACAACGTGTTCTCTTTTAGTAGGCTAACTTTATGAATTTGGCCAATAAAAAAGGGTTCCAACAAACGGCCTTGATCACATGATGCAAAACAAGCAATTTATTCAATCATAGAAAACCTGGGCAAAGTCATTCATGCTTCCAAAGTAATAACATTCAACAATAATAACTCTGGAGCTCAAAACCTCACATATAAGCTCATTCACATTTGACATACACATCCTGCTTAATTTCACAATCACAATCATGATATCATGCATTTGTTCACAAAGCTTGTGAATCACCTGTATAAGCATTTTAATGTGCACATCATCTCAACATCAATCAATCAATAAGCATCATCAAGCATTACTTATCACACAATCACAGTCAATAGCAAACCATCATAATAAACCAGGTGTTCAATAGAGTACATCAACCCTAATCTAAAAACAAAAACAAATAAGTTCAGAAAACTTAAACCACAAAAGCATAATCATATGATAGCATTCATCAATCTGAGCTGTCCTCTGTATCTTCCTCTTCCTCTTCATCATCATCATCATCAAATGCATCCTCCTCCTCAGCTTCTTCTTCTTCCATGTCTCGGGCTGAAGCTTCAGCTGCTTCAGCTCCTCCATGCAATGGTTCTTCTGGCCAAGCTACCACATTATGGAATTCATCCATAGTCCATCTGTGTGCTGGAGGGGTATCATACATCCCCACTATCATCTCAGCCGTGGCCACCTGCCCTCTGTGGATGGACTGCAACTGAGCACCTATAAGAGACATATACATGTCCCTCATCTGGAATGGTTCTGCTTCATGTGTATCAGCAGATGTCCGGCTCTGTGCTGGCCCTCTCTCTCTACGAGCCTGGCGTGGTGGAACTGGCTGAGCTGCCTCCTCACCTCCACAGTACTGTCTGTAATAGGCCTCATCTATAGCTTTTCTTGGCCTCTCAAATGGTGGAACAGAAGTGTCCACCCCAGCTAGCTTGCAGAGGTGAGTAATCAAAGAAGGATGTCCCAGTGGTGCTTTGTTGTTTGAGGTGTTAGCACACACACTAATCTCATCAGCTATCACCTGCCCAATATTAACATTCAAATTTCTGATAGCACAGTAGATGAATAGTGCCCTGCTGAGAGTGATATCTGACACATGTGAACATGGCTGAATGTTGGCATGAGAAAATGCCATCCAATACTTTGCAAGACGAGTCAAATCTGTCCTCCTAATGTTAACCACTAAGCCAGATCTATTCCTTTGGAAGTGTCCTCCAGGTATGCACAGTACTCTCTCCACATCCTCAAAATCAGCACCTTCCTCCATGCTAAGAGCAAACTGACATTGCTCACCAGCCCACACAGTATCCAAGAAGTTGTTGATAGAATCAGGATCATACCTGATAGCATGGCCTCTGACATAGCCCAAATAATTCTCAGCTGGATAATCACCAATCTTCTTTGCATTGGTGTAGAATTCTTTCACCACAGCTATGTTGGCAGGTGCTGGATAAGTGGCTAGCTTGCCCCAATCATTCCCTAACACTTGCTCTCCAAATTGAGGAGCAAAGTTAGGTATCATTCCAACCTTTCTCTCCATTAGAAGTCTCCTGTCCTGAACCACCCTAAAGTGCTTCTCATGTTTCCTAGAGAGGAACCTGCCAGAATGGGGTTGCTCTGGTTCCTTTTCCTTCCTCTTGGTTGCCATGGTTTTCAATCTCTTCCCTGAAGAGGATGCCATTCCTGCATTCAAACATAAATACACAACCACAGAACATGATGTTAATCATTAGTAAACACAGAACATAACTCCTTTCGAAGCTAAACCACCGCTGAGGGCCAGAATTTCCCCTCAGGGCCACCAGTGCCACACTCCAACACGCAAAAACCAGAAAAAAAAAAAGTCTGGCAGAGTGCCGCTCAGCGGTAATTGCCGCTCAGCGGTGACCTGCAGATTTTTGCAAATCTCGTTTTGAAACTGTCCTAACTCCACCCAAATGCAATTTTCAGTTTTCCAGTACATAATCAAACAGTTTAATCGGTTCAAATATCAAATATATCATCAAATCATGCATAGAAATCAAAACCCCTAAATATTCATGCTTTGACAATCACATTCAAATTCAAGAACCCTAGAATGACAAAATGCATTTTACTTACTTGGGTGGAGATGCTAGATGATATGAGAATGCTTCCAAACTAGAATGCTCTCTTCCAACCCCAAACTTTGATGGCACACTAGTGAAAAAGTGAGTGGAAGAGAAATTTTTCTAAGAGGGAAGAGTAAAAAGATGTGGGAAACCTAAGAGAAGATATGTGGAAGTGTTTGTGCAGAGAAGGGCTTGAAAGAATGTAAAAACGCGCAGCTTAGGGTTTAAAAATACCCCAATGGGCTCGGGTTCCGCTAAGGGGAACTTAAGCCCATCTGCGATAGTACCGCTCAGCGGTAATTGCCGCTCAGCGGCACTTTCGTGATGTGCCCTTCTCCTTCTTTTCTTGACCTACGTGCCTTCCTAGCATACCCCTCATATGTTGCCTGCAATTCAATGTTAAAAATGCTTATGCAAACCCTAATTAAAATAAAACAAACAAAAACAATCAATCAACTGGGTTGCCTCCCAGGTAGCGCTTGTTTAACGTCACGAGCCTGACCCAAAATCTACCAACACCCATCAGTAGGTGTTTCAAACTTACCAGCACCCATCAGTAGGTGCAAAATCTTCTCACCAACACCCATCAGTAGGTGTTACAAACTTAGTATCCTTCAGTAGATACTTAACCACCTAGCATCCTTCAGTAGATGCAGGATCCAACAAAATAATGTCCAGAATAATGTTCACAGATTAAAAGTTACAAAACCAAAACAAATCAAAAGTTTGTAAATCTACTGGGTTGCCTCCCAGCAAGCGCTCCTTTAACGTCACTAGCTTGACCCAATAAAGTTCACGTTCCATCTTCTTTATAGTTGATGCTGTCTTTCCACCAACTTATCAACTGCTTCCTTAGGACTGTTTTGGATTCTCTAGAATATGGAGACTCTATCTCTATCATCTCCTTCTCTTTAAAACCTTTTATAACCCACAACTTGTTCTTGAGTCTTATAGGTGTGCCAAGTTGGAGTCCTCTTTTCTTCCAGTCCCTAGGAACTTCCTCTCCTTTTCCATTCTTTTCTACCTTGGGTACCTGAAAAAACAAACAATGGTTATCAAAAACCTTAAGATTTTCATTTTTACCTCTAGTTATGGGTGCATCTCGAAATGCAGCTTTATAACTGGCTTCTTCCTCCTTTGCTTGTATCTCATCTTTGAAAACATCCACCACCACTCTCTCTTCTCTGTCTTGGAGCACCACTATACCTTCATTAACATCTATGATAGCCCTGGCCGTTTTCATAAACGGTCTTCCCAATATGAAAGGTATCTTTTCGTTCTCCATCTTCATCACCACAAAGTCTGCCAAAAACTGAAGTTTGCCAACGCAAACTACAATGTCTTCTGCAATCCCACATGGCTCCTTTGAAGATCCGTCAGCCATTACCAGATTAACCTTTACAGGTTTTATTTTAACATGGCCAATTTGCTCCAATAGAGAATAAGGCATCAAGTTAACACTTGAGCCTAAGTCAAGGAGAGCTTTATTTACCTTTTTCTTCCCTATAGTGCAAGGGATAGAAAAACTACCTGGATCTGCTGCTTTTGGTGGGAATGATTCTTTCTTAACAGTTATACACTTTTCTTCCTCATCATCTCTACGTCTTCTTTTTGTAGAGGTTCCTTCTTCAGATTTTGTGTAAACTGCTATTTTCTGTAGAATTTGTTCCCAAGGAGTTTCATTATCAACCATTCTGAATAAGTCTGTGAAATCCATTGGTTTCTCCTGAGTTGTTAGAAAAGGAAAAGTGTCCTTTTTTTCTTCTTCTCTTCTCTCTTCTGTGTCATCTTCTTCTAACTCAATGATCTCTTCATTTACACTCTTGACCACTTTGCACTCTTCTCTGGGGTTAACCTCAGTATTAGCCCCAAAGTTTCTGTGTGGTCTTTCTTCCAATTGCTTAGTAATCTGACCCATCTGAATCTCCAAATTCTTTAAAGCAGCTTCAGTGCTCTTTTGAGAAGATTCAGTTTTCTGAATAAATTGCTGAAGAGTTTCTTCCAACCTTGTAGATCTTTCATTAAGCATAGATATTTGTTGCCACATGGTTGGTTGCTGCTGCTGTTGCTTATTATATTGAATAGCCTGCCCAGTTTGTCCTTGGCCAATGCTTGGATGTGGTTTCCAACCCTGATTATAATTGCCTTTACGGTATGGAAACTGATTAGCCATGAAATTAACATCCTCCACGGCTTCCACAGGAAAAGCACATTGGCCATTGATGTGATCTCCCCCACATAATTTGCATAACTGGGTTTGTACCTGTGCAGCAGATTTTAACTCTTTAGGTAGTGAAGCAAGAGTTTTGGTCAGAGTTTCCAGCTGTTGAGTCATAGTTTTATTCTGGGCTAGCAGAGCATCATGGGTTTGTAATTGAAGAACCCCTTTCTGTTGCATAGGGGCGCCTCTTTCATTGTGAAGCTCATTATCACTTGTAGCCATATTTTCAATAATTTCAGTTGCTTCCTCTGGAGTCTTCCATTTGATATTGCCTCCAGCTGAGGCATCCAGCATCATCTTGGTTTGTGAACCAAGCCCTCCAAGGAAAGTTAGGACTACTTCTTGATCCTCAAAGCCATGCGTGGGAGTTTTACGTAACAAGCTTTTATACCTATCCCATGCATGTCCCAGTGATTCCTCCATGCCCTGCTTGAATGAAGATATCTCTTGCTTTCCTTTAGTCACCTTAGATTGTGGGAAGTATTTATTTAGAAACTTTGTAACCACTGCTTCCCACTCCGTGAAACTTTCTTCTGGAAAAGAGTTCAACCAAAGCTTAGCATTGCCTCCCAATGAGAAAGGAAACAAGCTAAGTTTGATTGCATCGTCTGGCACCCCATTAATCTTGACTGTATTGCAAATCTCATTAAAAGTAGTCAGGTGCTCATATGGGCTTTCGTGAGATAACCCATGAAATTGATTACTCTTTACCAGTTGAATCAGTGCTGGTTTGACCTCCATGTTGGCAGCATTGACTCTAGGTCTAGCTATGCTATTGAAGTGCTGAGGTCCAGCAAGATTAGTGTAATCTGCAAGAGTTCTTCTAACATTATTGCCCTCCATACTTCCTGTGCTATGAACAGAACCTTGTGGTGATGATTGCAAGAGAGTTTCAGGAGAAGGGAAAAGTTCTCTGGACGTTCTGATTCTTCTCCTCCTTCTACTCTCTTCTAAGCCTTCAAGTAGTGGTTCTGTTGTTTTCTTACTTCTAGTTCGAATTGCTTCCTGCATGCACAAGAAAACAAAACCCTAGAAAAGATTTGTTAGCACAAAAAGATATAAAAGAGAAGATATATATTCAAAAGATGAAAAGATAAAAGATTCAGAAGATAAGAAGATAAAAGATTTAGAAGATAGAAAGATAAAAGATAAAATAAAATCTATTCTAAAAAGATAAAATAAAATCTAAAAGATAAGATAAAATTTAATAAAATCTAACCTAACAAAATAAAATCAAATCTAATCTAATCTAATCTAAAAAAAATAAAACAGAATCTAATCTAACCTAAAAAGATAAAAAATAAAATAAAATCTAACCTAATCTAAAAAGATGAAAAGATAGAATAAAATAAAAACAGAAAAAAATAAAACAGAAATTCAAAATTAAAGTCAAAGATAATCAATAATCACACAAATTAACCAGTTAAACCACGAATCCCCGGCAACGGCGCCAAAAACTTGATGAACAAATTTGTAAGCACCAAAATATGATGTCACAAACTTGTTTCACAATCGGCAAGTATGACCGAATCGTTCAAGTAATAAAACTTGGTAAGACCAAGTATCGTTCTTCCCAAAGGACTCACGGCCTAGTTTAGTTGTGTGGTTTGTTGATTAGCTAAGACTTAAGGACGAAATAATTGGATTATATTATGCAAGACGAAAATTAAACATGTATGCATGAATTGATCAATGGCAAAGACTAAAGATAAACACTTTCAATGGAATTATATGAATGAATATGTTGTTGGGGGTCAATTTCATCTCATCCACTCTCATATATTTTAGGAATTCAACATTCAAATCATCATTGTTAATGCCACTCTCTAATGTACCATTCTAGATGGCTTCTCCCTAATCAAATAGTTCATACAATTCCTAGCATTCCTAATGATTAGTTCATGACTGCAGGAGCTTAAAGGCAACCAATATAATGTTGTCAGTAAAATATTGGGAGAAATTCCCCGGATCTAGACTTCCCCGTACGTGTCCGTATCGACAAAACCAATAATCATGCATTAGAATGAGTTAAACAATGCAAGCATTGAGCAAAGAGGAAAAACCCTAACTAATGATGAAAGAAAGCATATGTCTTACTTCAAAGATGTACTCAACAAATCCATATATGAGAGCTTCAAGAGATTACATTGATTCCCCAACAAACATACAAGGTTTAGTTCACCATCGTCATGGTGAACCTAGATGAATAACAATGAAAGAATGAAAGAATAAACCCAATAAAGGTGAAGAGGTAGCCTGAGCATCCAAGATCCTCCTTCAAAGGGGTGGAAGAGAGAGTGTTTGCCTCGTTTCTGCCAAAGATACTAATTGTAGGACGTGCAAGCCCTTATATACTAATTTAGAGTTACAAAAGATTACAAAAGCCCAAGCCCAAAGAGTACCGCTCAGCGGTATTTACCGCTCAGCGGTAGTTGCGCGTCTTCTTTCTTCCCCTCAGCGGCCATTTTGCCCCTCAGCGTGACTCCCGCAACCTCCTGAGTGCCGCTCAGCGGTAAAATGCCGTTGAGCGGTGCCTTCGACTTCTCTTTTTGCACTCTTTCTTGTCTTTTCTAATGTCATCTCTCTCCTTCTTCACTCTTTTCACTAAATTCACCTCAAAACCTGCACAAAAACACTTAAATCAAGCATAAACCTGTCCGGCTCTCTTATTTCTGAAAATATGGATAAAAGGCATGATTTCAAGCTAGTTTCTAAGTCTAAAGGTTGCTTTTGGTATCAATTTTAAGCATGAAAATAACAGTTTTTCAACTGTTATCACTCTCCTGTTCACGAGACCAAGCAAGGGAACTTGAACTATAGCTTCTGAGAACTTCCTCTGACAAACAGTATTCTGCAAGAGCTTCTGTTCAACAACGTTACTTTCTAATTTCTTCCAAAACAAAATATATAGCCAAGTACACTGAATGCCAAAGGACAGCTCCCAACTGCCATGAATAATCGATTATTGTAAGTGATAATCGATTATTCAAGTTCGTTATAGGCTTTCAAAAATGTGATAATCGATTATATGAAGTGATAATCGATTATTCAAGTATAACTTGTGATAATCGATTATTGCTTCATCATAATCGATTATTGTAGTTAAAAATGTAAGTTTGCAAGGTTTACAAGAATTTTCTACTACATTTAATTTCTACAAATTGCTTTTAACTAATTCTAATATCTTCTGCAACTAAAACTTCTTGTAGCATCATCAAAACAAATTTCTTCAAGATTTACCAATAGTCCTTATTGGTAACAATCTCCCCCTTTTTGATGATGATCAAAAATTCAATTTTAAAAGCAAGTTTGGCTTACCTGCAAAACATACAAGCTAACAAACAATAACAAGGTTAGCAATACCTGTAATAATTTATACTTCTCCCCTGTATTATTCTTCACCCCCTTTTTGATCAGTAGCAAAAAGATCGGAAGTTAAAGGCTCCCCCTAAATATGATCTCCCCCTCAATTAATCAAAGAATGCATATAATAAGAGATCATTTTATTTATGAAAATAAAGATTACATTATAAGAAGACACATAACAGACATAATTATAACATAGATGAAATGGCAAGGAAACAACAAAACAGTCTAACATAGAACCTACATCTAAAACTCAGGACTAGGAGATCTCTCGGGAGGTTGAATGTTGAGATGATTCTCGATGTTAGATAGACGAACATCAAGATCAAGAAATTGATCAACCATGTACTCATCAACAGATCGTTGCCACTCATAAATCTCCTCAAAGTAAGTCTTTTGTGCAAGACTCATATCCTCCAATTGTTTAGATAACCTTGCAAAATGTTCTTCCATAGAAGTTGATGAAGAGGAGGGTATGTTGGATGGTCCAGCATCAGACGGAGCAGCAGCACTTACAGGGTCAGCCATATGAGTGTCCATGTCATCATCTTCATCTACATCAGGATGATCATCATCTTTGTGAATAAGGACTCTTCCTCTAGTAATGAATCCCATTTGACGAAAGGTTGTATCTCCAATTTCTGATCCCACAACTTCAATATTTTGAACTAGTTCTCCTTCAACAGGTACACCTTTGAATTCTAAAATCCTAAAGATAAGAAGAGCATAGGGAAGTTGATATGAATGGGATTTCTTGGCTTTTACCATTGTGTCAGCAATGAGAGCAGGCCAGTCGATGTGTATGTGATTTAGAATCCCATACAATAGAAGTAAATCCTGCTCATAGCATTGAGCATGGTTGGTTGCTCTAGGACATAAAATCCAGACAATCAAGTAGTGGATCATCCTTTCTTCAACTTTAAAACCTCCAACCAGTAATTGCCTTCTATTTGTTTGTTGTTCAGGATGACGTAGGAAGGATTGAAAAGTCATCATCCTGTTGAAATCTTCAAGTCCAAAGTGGACTTTGACAGCATCATCCCAGATGGGAAGTTGAGCAACATTGGTCCATATGTCATCATCTAAAAGGATGCGTACTCCCTTGACCTTAGTAGATATTATCCCATCTCGATAGCGCAAGTTGAAGTAGAAGACTCTTATCAGATCAGGATAAATGCAGCCTTTTTGTTCTAACAGATGCGTTAACCCCTGCTCAGCAAAAGTGTTTGGAAATTGAAAGCCATAGAAGCGGAAAAAGTCAAGACGAATAAACTTTACCGCCATGATCTTCCTTTCTTGCCAAGAATTAACGAAGTCTGCGTGTTTCCCTTGATCTGAAATCCATCCATCTATGTTTGCAAGACGTGGTTGAGAAGAAGAGGAGGCTCCAGCTGTTCTGCGATGGTGCCTTCTTGAGTCAGCCATGGAGGAAGAATGGGAAAATGAGATTTTGAGAAGGTGAAGGGAAATGAAGAAGATGTGAGCTCTAGATTTGATTTCAGCAGTATTTGGGTGCAAAGGAGTGTCTAATAATCGATTATGGGGGGCTATTTATAAGAAAAATGGACAAACTAGCCGTTTATGGCCGTTATGGGATGCTCCAACGGCTCTATTTTTGAAACTGTCAGCGTGATAATCGATTATGGCTCGTGATAATCGATTATCAGTTCAATAATTACTGCCCAGAACTGCATGATAATCGATTATGCATAATGATAATCGATTATCTACTCAAGATTTTCCAGAATTGAAATTGATGCATGAATAATCGATTATAACTTAGTGATAATCGATTATGAAGCGTTAAGTTTACGAAAAATGCAAAAATTTGCATAGATTTTGATTCTAATCTAAAAATAAAATCTAATCTAATCTAATCTAATCAAATAAAATAAAATCTAATCTAATCTAATAAAAACCGAAAAAAAATAAAAACAGAAAATAAAAACAGAAATTCAAAATTAAAGTCAAAGATAATCAATAATCACACAAATTAACCAGTTAAACCAGAGTCCCCGGCAACGGCGCCAAAAACTTGATGGACAAATTTATGATCACCAAAATATGATGTCACAAACTTGTTTCACAATCGGCAAGTATGACCGAATCGTTCAAGTAATAAACTTGGTAAGACCAAGTATCGTTCTCCCAAAGGACTCACGGCCTAGTTTAGTTGTATGGTTTGTTGATTAGCTAAGACTTAAGAACGAAATATTTGGAGTTTAATATGCAAGACAGAAAATAAACATGTATGCATGAGTTTTTGATCAATGGCAAAAGCAAAAAATAAACACTTTCAATGAAATATATGAATGAATATGTTGTTGGGGGTCAATTTCATCTCATCCACTCTCATATATTTTAGGAATTCAACATTCAAATCATCATTGTTAATGCCATTCTCTAATGTACCTTTCCAGAAGGCTTCTCCCTAATCACGAGTTCATACAATTCCTAGCATTCCTAATGATCAGTTCATAAGTTCAGGAGCTTAACGACAACCAACATAATATTGGGAGAAATTCCCCGGATCTAGACTTCCCCGTACGTGCCCGTATCGACAAAATCAATAATCATGCATCGAATGAGTTAAACAATGCAAGCATTAAGCAAAGAGGAAAAACCCTAACTAATGATGAAAGAAAGCATAAGTCTTAATTAAAAGATGCAAGCATAAATTCCATATATGAGAGCTTCAAGAGATTACATTGATTCCCCAACAAACATACAAGGTTTAGTTCACCATATTCATGGTGAACCTAGATGAATAACAATGAAAGAATGAAAGAATAAACCCTAAAAAGGTGAAGAGGTAGCCTGAGCATCCAAGATCCTCCTTCAAAGGGGTGGAAGAGAGAGTGTTTGCCTCGTTTCTGCCAAAGATCCTAACTCTAGGACGTGCAAGTCCTTATATACTATTCTAGAATTACAAAAGATTACAAAAGCCCAAGCCCATAAAAGTTCCAGAAAACAAGTCCAAGCCCATTAAGAATGGCGCTCAGCGGTAACTACCGCTCAGCGGTGACTGCGCGTCCCTTTTCTTCCCCTCAGCGGCCAGTTTGCCCCTCAGCGAACCTCCCGTGACCTCCTGAGTGCCGCTCAGCGGTAAAATGCCGCTGAGCGGTGCTTTCGGCTTCTCCTTTTGCACTCTTTGATTCCTTTTCTGATTCCATCTCTCTCCTTCTTCACTTCTTTCACTAAATTCACCTTAAAACCTGCACAAAAACACTTAAATCAAGCATAAACCTGTCCAGCTCTCTTATTTCTGAAAATATAGATAAAAGCATGATTTCAAGCTAGTTTTTAAGTCTAAAGGTTGCTTTTAATATCAATTTTAAGCATGAAAATAACAGTTTTTCAACTGTTATCAACATGGCTTTACATGACATGAATGAAATTCAACACATGAATATCTTAAATAACTGAATTTCACTTGATCAAAATGTGTAAACAGACAAGAACACACCACAGGATGAAAGAAATAGTGATGAACAAATCATTTGCCTAACCAGTAATGAATATAACAGTAATTAAATAATGGAAGATTAAATAAAAACAAGAGGTAACATCACAGTTTAAACAACACTTAGCTCAAATACTTGGTGCTCGAACGAAGGCTTTTGGATACCATTTGATGGAGTTACATCCTGGCTTGTAGCATCAATTCAAAGAGCAGAATACCATAGAGCTCTCTTTTGCTTTTGAAAACTTATCCTGCAAAGTAAAAACAATAGTTTTTGTACCCATAATCTCATTTGGGTCCTTTGAGGTTAGAGACATATTACTTTATAACAGGAATCCAAGCATATTTTCCATTTGGAACATCAAAATGTTTAATTCTACATTTGTTAGAAGTATGTCCCTTTTTCATACAATAAAAACAACAAACATCATGCACCCTGTTTTTCACAAAAGTCCCTTTCTCAACCCAAACTCTACGAGTTCTCTTAACTTTAGACTTTTTATGAAGATGCATGTTTATATTTCTAAGATTGCTCTTCCCAAAAACATTTTGAACATGTGAGATAGGCTTGATTTCTTTAGAAAGTAAATTTTCCAATATGTCAATGTCAAACATGTGACTTTTACAAGATAAACACTCAACAGGTTTTTCATTTAAATTAGATTCAGACAATTTTGTTTCAAGATTACTAACTTTGTTTCTTAATATGACTTCCTCATCTAATGCATTTTCATATTTCCATTTTAATTATTTAAATTCCTTTTTCATATTTTTATAAGCAACATTCAATGTTTCAGATTCATCAAGTAGTTCAAGAAACGCCTTTTGTAAATCAAATTCACTAGATTCATAGCTAGAATTACTTACTTGGCTTCCAACATCATCAAAATTAGCTGTCAAACACAAGTTTATTTCTTCAACAGAATCATTTGAACTAGAGGTGGTTGATGCATTATTCTCCAAGGCAATGTGAACCTTCTTCTTCTTGTGAATTTTCTTTTCTTTTCTTTCTTTACTTCTTTTGTTGCTTGAGCAATAAGCTTTCACATGGCCTCTTTCACCACATCCATAACATTTGAAACTTGAAGAAGAACCTTGATAGTCCTTCTTTTCCTTCAAGATTTGGCTGTCAGATGATTTAACGTTGGCCATCAAGCATAGATTTTCTTGCTCATTTGAATCGCTTGAGCTTAAGGAGTTTGATGTAGAGCATGAATTCGAACAAGTCAACTTAGCCACATTCGATACTTCATCATGAGTGACTCTTAAAAATTCCCACATTTCCTGAGCAGTTTCATAAACAGAAACTTTGAAAAAATCATCAATGGTTAGTGCAGATAAAATTATATTCCGAGCCTTAATATCAAATTGGGCTCTTCTATTTTCTTCAACAGTCCAGTCAAAATATGATTTTTCTACTTCTACACCATCAACTGTATTCATAGGAATATAAGGACCATTTTGTACAGCTTCCCAGATACCTCTATCAACAGACCCAATAAAAATCTCCATTCTCACTTTCCAAAAAGCATAGTTATCACCAGTAAACAATGGAGGTCTGTTAATGGAAGCACCCTCAGCATATACATGGTTTTGATTGTGACCAACCATTTTCGCAAATTTTGAAAAACTATCAAAGCAAGCTCTGATACCAATTGATGGTATCAGAGGGGGTATTTTTCGAAGAGTATAGCGCAACGGAATTAACACTCAGAGAGCGGAAAGCGTATTCGATCACAATTAAACTTAATTTGGTCCTTTTAGTAAAAATAATTTTCTTTCAGAAAATTAATCAAACAGTTGATGTACGTACAATAAAATGAGTGTAGGGAATAAGAAAATCAACACAGAATTTTTATCCTGGTTCGAATCAAAAGATTCTACGTCCAGTCGTTAATCACTATAAATAGTGATTAACCTTTTTCACTAAAAATGGTTTCATAGATTACAAAAATAGTGAATAAAGCAGATAAATAAACCTTCCTTCGACGAACGAACCAGAAGAAGAACACTCTGCCAACTCGAAGAGAACCGCTCCGACTATCGACAAACGAAACGCGAGCTTCTCCTATTCAGGAGACCAGGCAGAGCACCTTGCTAACTCGAAGAGAGCTTGCTCCGATTATCGACACACGACACACGAGCCTGTCCTGTTCACGAGACCAAGCAAGGGAACTTGAACTATAGCTTCTGAGAACTTCCTCTGACAAACAGTATTCTGCAAGAGCTTCTGTTCAACAACGTTACTTTCTAGTTTCTTCCAAAACAAAATATATAGCCAAGTACACTGAATGCCAAAGGACAGCTCCCAACTGCCATGAATAATCGATTATTGTAAGTGATAATCGATTATTCAAGTCCGTTATAGGCTTTCAAAAATGTGATAATCGATTATATGAAGTGATAATCGATTATTCAAGTATGACTTGTGATAATCGATTATTGCTTCATCATAATCGATTATTGTAGTTAAAAATGTAAGTTTGCAAGGTTTACAAGAATTTCCTACTACATTTAATTTCTACAAATTGCTTTTAACTAATTCTAATATCTTCTGCAACTAAAACTTCTTGTAGCATCATCAAAACAAATTTCTTCAAGATTTACCAATACTCCTTATTGGTAAGAGAAGCCACACATTTAGCACATGGGTTCAGATCTGAAACGTGTAAATTGCTTGCTTAAGCCTTGAGATTGATCTATAAAATCTCATAGGCAAAGCTTGTAGATTACTTTTGGATTGTAGTAAAGAATTTCTGCTGAAATGTTTAGCAAATTCCTTCTCCAAGAGTAACTTCTTAGCTTGATCTCCATTGCAACTTTCTTCCACTCTAGGAAGCCTTCTGAGTTGTGAATCACCTCTCCAAGCTAGCCTCCATATCCATTCACCATAAACACCAACAATCCGCTGCTACACATCCAAAGATCCTAGCCAATCTGATCCTGAAATTCCAAGTCTGCACAACAATCTGCAGCTGCTACAACTACTGTTACATTGGTTTGAGCAGCCTTCCAAGTCTCCCTGCGCCTCCAATCTCACGGCTCATCTTCTCTACATCTCCTAAGATGTATCAAGTGGTATTCAGAGCATAGGTTCTAACTTGAACTGTGAGATAAGTGGTTTCATATTTCATTTTCCAAACTGTCATTCAATTCCTGCTATGTCTTGTGGTTCTTATGAATTCTGTTTCTGTTTCAGCATCTATGATGTGTATAGGCTTCTATGTTTTGAGTTTTATTGATACCAGCTCTATTTGCTTGAGTCTATCATCATTTTATTCGGTTATCTCTTGCTGTTTTGAGTCATTTTAATCATTTGAGCATCATTTCCTGTTTTGTCTTAGTCATGTTTGGTTAATTTGCTGTTTTTGTCATCAAATCTGGTTTTTAACCAAGTTTTACGGTTCTGAAAGTGTTGGATGTGGCTACACCAATTAAGAGCAATGAACAATCAAGAGACGAGCTCAGGTGTTTAAATTTGCCAACCAAACTCAGATCTGCATGGCTTTTTAGTTTCTGTTCTGTTATTCCAGAAAGTGTTACTGCTGTAACAAAACTCCACTGTTCATTTAACATTGTGCACTGTTCTATTGAACAACAATTGAATGAGTTAATGTCTGAATCATTTGGAACATGAAATGATTTGATTCCAAGTGTTTTGTAATGTTGTAAGCATCAACAAAATGCAATAGCCGATCTGCATGTGCCTTTGAGTTAAAAATTCTGCATAATTTGAGTTGGATTGGTACTAGATCATTGCCAATCATTTTTTTAAGTTGATTCTGCTGTTTTGAGCAACTTTCAAACACCATTTTCAGATTCTTTTTGATGTTTTTAATCCAGATCAAAGCCAATCTACATTTTGAACCTTGTGGTTGTGAATTTGAGCTGAAAATGACCACTGCAGTATTCCAAATCTGTTACACTGTGATTTAGCTCATTATATCTGTTTCTGCAAGTCCTCACTCATCATTGAAACATGTTTAAATGGAATGAGCATATAAACTATACTGTGCATTTGGTCATTTTTTTCTGGGTAGATTTTTGCTGGCTGCCAAGAGCTATGCAGTAAATTTTTGGGTCCAAAATTTCAAAGTTTGGCTGTTTGATTCAATAAGAGTGGATGTAGTAAAAGCCATTGGTCCATAAAATATCAAAAGTTCAAGTTAAAAAGAGTGATTAAAACATTAAAAGGCAGAATAGGACCAATACATCCTGATTTCAAAATTCTGGTTGCACCTTTGAACATTGCTGTAAAAAATTAATGCAAGTTCATTGAGACATTTCAACAAACAGTTTGGTCCACTTTCATTGCATAGCTATTTCGTGCTTGATTCTGGTTTCTGGTCTTTTATTGCGTTTTAAATCTGTTCTAGAGCCATTCCTAAGATCATTTTGATGTGCCACCATGATTGATAGCCATTTAATTGCTTGCTTTCTGAATTTTGAACACTCTGCACACCATCTGTTTGACAAAAGTCCTGGTGTTGCTGTCACTTGGATGTGATTTTACTGGCAATTGTGGTGGTAGTTTCTGTGATTAACTGGTTTGTTGGATAGGTGAACTATAATTCAAATGGCTCATTGCAAGTGGAAGCATCAAAGGAAGTTCAATGGGTGAGGAAAGTGATTGAAGTTGAGTCTTGAAGAAGGAAAGGCCGTGATCAATTCTGTCCAGAATTGTCCGACCAGCAACTTGCAGCAGAGTTGTATTCTGCAGAAAATTCATTTCTTTGTTTAAGCACTTTGCAGTTGAGAGAATTGTTTGGAATCCAGTAGATTCAAGTTCTTTGAGAGCAACCCAAAGCTGAACACATTGATTCCTTAGCCTATTTTAACTTTTTCCTTTCCAATGTACCAAATTTCTTTGTAATTTCCATTGGTTTCTTTGGTTGTAATTTCCAAACCCAAGCAAGTGAGGTGCTAGAGTTCACAAGTGCTCTTCCCTCATTTGTAACTAGACTCAAAGAAGTCTCACAACCTAAAATTGAGTAGGCGGTGAGTGTGTCTTAGATCCAAAGTCTAAGCCTCACCTAGGAGACCTCACTTTAATTACTTTTCCAATTTTGATGTGCGAATAGGAAGCTCTCTTAGGGGTCCGAATTTAGAGTTTAGGTTGTGTCCTTTCTTTGCTTTGTGTTTTCTTTGTTGTCTTTAAGACTTAAGTGGATTTAAGAGTGATTTTGATCTAAGGACTCTAGTAAGTAGCAAGAAGCATATTTGGCAAGGATAAGGCTTGGTACTTAAGCATTCCTAGTGAATCTCTAGTCTTTTTAAGTCCATCATAATGTCTAGAAGGCATTCTCCTAGGATTAGGGATAGTGAAAAAGAACATTTTTCTCTTCAAACTTTAGTTAATGAATTCAAGGAATTAAGAAGAGAAATGAATGAAGAGAAAGTCAATAGAGAGCTTCAAAATGCTGTTATTCAAGATGAGTTGAGATTGATAAGGAAAAGTAAGTCCAGGGGAAGTCAGAGTGAAAACTCTCAAGAGGGAGGGATATCTTTGAGTATGTGTGATTATTACCCTCATCAGCCTTCTACTTCTAGGAGGCATAGGAGAAATTCTCATGCACCCCCACCCCCTAAAGAAGTCAATGTTGTGTTGCCTCACTTCCATGGGAAGGACAATGTAGAGGCTTATCTTGATTGGGAGATTGATTAGCGGGTCGCACCGCTCACAAAAGTTGATTGCAAATAAGAATGCAGTACAGTGCTAGGAGGTGACTCCTAGGTCGTCTCTCGAGGACCAATTTTTGGTGGTTCAGTCTCAGATTTTTTACGAAGTGGGGAGGGGTTTTGTGATTTGTGGTACGGAAAATAAATTAAACTTGGAATTTAAACACAACTGAATTTAAAAACACTGAAGTAAATTTTAACGACGGTAAAAACTAAACGGTAAAAGATGGTAAAAATAGACAATGGAAAAAAATTACAGTGTTGGAAATTAAAACATAGAACAGTAAATATGCAGAAGACAAAACAACAGTGTAATTAAAATTTACCAATAGTTCCAGTAAAAATAAACCGTAAAAACGACTCTTGAAAATAAATGACCAGTAAAACATAATGACAGAATTTAACAATGCAGAAAAATATTAAAAGGTAAAATAAAGACACAATAAAATTAAAAGCATTTAATTGGAAATCAAATTTAGCAAAGATTCAACACTTGAAATTAAATTCCTGGACAGTGAAAATAAAAATTACAGTAACACACTACAACCTTCAGAACATGTTGCATTCAAATGGAAAACCGAGAGTGGAAAAAGAAAGAGGAAGAGGCGAGAGCCTCTTCCATGGCTGTCCTAAACTACTGATTCCTAAAATCCTCCTCTGCTGCCTCCTTCTCGGCCTCTGGAATGTCTCATTTTAAAGCCAATTTCCTCCTGTCTTCTTGTGCTCTTTTGGATGGTAAAATAAATGGAGCAAGGGACCCTCCACTGCCATGGGACATGCTGCCTTCCTAATTTCAGATTTCATTCCATACTTATACTCTGCACGTGAACAAAATATTCCATAGTCCATATCAAAATGCTTTTCTCCTTCCCTTCACTGTATGGACGTGAGTAAGGGACCCTCCATTCAATAATCATCTCATGAAAATGAATTGGCATACACTATTCCTACCGAGACACCTCTCCACCATCATGCTATTGAATCAGCGCGCAACAGTACGTTGGAGCTCTCCTTTCGTTCAAGCTGCAGGTGGCAGCCTCCATCCGTGTTCCTTTGCTCAAGGTGGTTTTTCTGGATGTTATGTCTCCCGCTGCTGTCCAAACATTTCTTCTCTTCTTGCTTTCTTCTAGCCAAAAGTGTTAAGTTATTTCCATGTGCACCACTTCTTCTCAAAGCTTCTCTTCATCTTGCTGCTGTAATTCTTCTTCAACTCATGGTGGGCGTGAGCAGTTCCAAGCTGGACTGCAACCAAGTTGCTGGATGAAGGTGATGGACGTTGAAGCTGCTGTGTGAAGGTTGGTGGATGCGTGAAGACAGCACGTCCCAGCTCTTCCCAGACCGGACGCTGCTGGGTGTTGGACGGTGCAGTTGGGCGTAGAATGACCGAGGATTACCACCTTGGTGGCGACTGCACCAGCTCCTTGCTCAAGCTCCTCCTTTGCTGCACCAAGCATCCATATGCATCTACTTCTTCTAGCTACCATCTACGTGAAGTCCATGCCTCTTCTTCATTAATATGCTTCATTTTTCCAATGAGAAAGATCACTTCTTTGGTGGTGGATGGACGTGAAACTGTAGCAACATCACTTGGATGTGAGCTGCTGGATTGTGAAGGGCTTGAACGCTGGATGCTTCTCGAGATGGAGATCAAAATCTAAAAGCTTCTGTGGAATAGGAGAGCACATCAAACAAATTTGCATATCTCTTTTCAAACCAAAGTGGGCCGTTTGCTTTCTTCAAAGATGGTGGGTGCTCTTTCTCCAAGACCAAACCGTGACCAAACTACCAATTGAGTGGAGTGGAATAGCACAACATGCAGACATCTCTTCAAGCCAAAGTGAGATTTCTTTTGTGTGGGGCCGTGACACCACTCCCTTTAATAATAAAATTCAGCACATATTGGAGCTCCTCTCATGCACGTGAGCTTTCAAATTGGTGGCCCCATTGGAAGATGACTACCGTGAGTGGGAATTGTGGCAGCTCACTTGCATAGAAAAATCACATATGTCACATATGTTACCTATATAACCGTAAGCTTCATTTCAAAGTGGCCCCTCCATGGTTGCAATGTTCCAGATTCAAATTAATTCATGTGTGTCTCTTTTAGGAAAGAAGGACCGTCCTCTTCTTGTCCCATGTGCACCTTTTCTTTCAACAAAATATTCAGCCACTTTTCTTTCTCAAAATACGTAACAGCATTTTCCATGTAAATTATTACTCAGTAACAAAGCAAGATGTAAACGTCACGTGCATAACATAGCCAAAAAGAATTTTCCATGGCCCATGACCGTGAGTGTTTAATAATTGTGTGAGCCAATACTTTCTTAAAAGAAATCAGCATATGTTATGTTTCCAAAGGGGCTATAAACCGTAAGCTTCAATTCCTCTAAGCGTGCCCCCTCTTTTATTTCAAACAATGTGATGTTTGCTGCCAAAATGAATGGTACATATGTGTCTTGTGATCTGTCTTACTTCTAAACCAATTATGCTCAATTTTCCACACAAGTTAAATCAACACAGTGCAATTTCTTCTAAACACAGTGTGTGAATGTTTTTCCAAATGTTTCACTTTGTATTTCCAAAATTTCCCTGCAGTTACTAATGTAAATAATTGACTCAAATAATTCAAATTAATTAAAATTAGAATTTCAGGTCAAATTAAACACAATTAGCAAAAACGGAAAAATATTGAACATTTAAGCACAATTCCCTGATTAAATTCAGTACAATAAGCTAAGTGAAATCAATAAAATATTGATTTATCAAAATAGACCACACTTAGTCTTTTGCACTCCTGGGCAAAATCAAGACGCAAATCAGGGAATAGTTCAAAGGACATTCAGGAATGGTGACACAAACTCAGCAGACAGAAAAATAAAAATTCGCAAGAAAACAAACAAAATTTACACAGTTCTCAAGAATTCTAGACAAATAAAAGAAGTAGAAATTATCCAACACAAAATCAAGAATAGCATATACTTACAGAAATCATCCAAGCAATTCAAAACACGGAAAATGATTAATCAGCTCAAGAGGTGATTCAAAAATAACAAAACCTCACAGATGCACTATAGTGTTTCTCTCAAGTGTTTAAGGTAAATCAATGTCACTCAATGCACTCAAGAAAGCAAACACAAGCAGACTTGGCAAGTATCTAATTATCAATACTTAAAACATATGCATATTCAGATCAAAAGGTCTTTTCTGGGTTGTAATGGGGCCAAGGACAGGGGAGGATAAAATATAGATAAGTAGCTACAGCTCAGAAGAAATAGAGGAGCAATGGGGAAAAAATGTAACACAGTGAAATCTCACCCAAACCTCTAATTCCATCCTCTTCTCGACTCCATTATTCACAGGATTATTTTTCAATTTCGTTTCTTTTTTTTTTTTTTTTTTTTTGCACTCAATTGTAAGAGACAAAATACACAACATATTTACAAAATTGAAACACGAAGAGGAACCAACTCGCCAATTCACTAGAATCCCCAGGAAGACCACACTTGTTCCCAAAACACTCTTAAAGCTCCAAAATTCCCTAAGGTTAAGGTAATAATGGTTTTTCACTTAGGGCTAGTGTATGAGCTTCAAAACAAAGAAATGGATACATTATAGGCTCAAAGGGGTTAGCAAAGGATAATAACTGGGTAGGCTTATTTGGCTAGAGAGGTTCAAGAACAAAAAATGCCTTTATCACGTCTGAACATGCATATCAATCAAGTATATCTAAAAGAATCAAGCCAAGGCATATGTGCAAGCATTCAAGATACATATCACACAAGAAAGAAAATTAAGTGGCTCAAATCTCACACAGGGTGTTCGTCACAATCAAATCAACCTCTTAAACACATAATCATCTTTCCAGCCAAAGAAAAGCAAGGATTACAAACTATAAGTATTAAGTGAGTGAAGGAAAAATCTACAACTTATACATCATCCAGAAATCCAGAGAAAAATGTAAAATTTATTGCACACAAAACTCGATAAAAATAACTTAAAACAGAAAAAATTAACACTCAAAAACAAAAAAAAAATTTAACACACAAAATACAATCTAACAGAAAAATCAGAAAAATCAGAATTTCTTCCCAGTAGACCACACTTAAATCACACAATGTCCTCAGTGTGTTACAATCATCAGATGATCAATTTCAGAGCAGTCAAATAATATAGACAAGTGCAATAAAAAGTAGAAAAATGGGAAGAAATTTTCAGTAACATCCATCAGTAGATGTTATCATTGACATCCATCAGTAGATGTCTAAAACACCTAGCACCCATCAGTAGATGCTAATATTTTTTTTATTTTTTTCTTTTATTTTATTATTATATATATATATATATATATATATTTTAATTGAAAAAGGAATGACCGATACTGTGTCAACAGTCTCGGTGGCAAAGACCGGAACTGTTGCTACAGTGGAAAGCAATCTGGGTATAAATGGCCACTCCTCCGCGTCCAGTGCCATTTCTGAACGCTCATTCTCTCTCTACTCCTCAGCTCTCTCAACTCTCTCTTCTCTCTGCTCTCTTCTCTCTGCTCTCTGCTCTCTGCTCTCTCAACTCTCTCTCAACCTGAGCGTTTGGAGCTGTGCGGAGCCTCTGCCACCGTGCCATCTGAAGAGTCTGAGATCTGCGAGGAGCTCTGTCTGCGTGCCTTCGGAGCGTCTGAGATCTGTGTCAAGCTTCTGTAAGCCCTACTACTCCGGGTAAGTCCTCTGCACCTTCCTTCTTTCCTTCTTTCTTATCTTTCTGCTTGCTTTTTCTGCTTTTATTACCATCCTGCTTTCCTGCTTTCCATATTATTCTTCTCTGACCTCTTGCCTGTTGTCCCTCTTTTCCATTTTCCTGCTTTCCTTTCATGCTTTCATTTCTCTTCTTTTCCATTTTTTTCATATTTTTGAAACTGAAAACACTTAAACACATAAAACACAACTGTCAAATAAAACTTAAGGGGTATATAGGCTGGAAACCAGACGTTAATCTCCCTTCGATTGAAGGTATTGCAGAGACAATCGGGTAGAACAACGCCACGTACCCCACTTAAAAATAAAACACAGAAACTGAATATACATGAACAATATGGACAAGGACAACTGGACGTAGATCCGTTTAGGCCCCTTTTGCAAGGACCGTGAAACAGATCTGAGACCAAACACAGAAATATCAAAGACTGACAGGACAAAATAAATTTAACGGGAAACAAGAACAAATAAAGAAAACACAGAACTAATCTAAAAATTTTTTTATGCTTTTTTTTTATTTTTATTTTTTTTTTATTTTTATGTTTTGTTTTTTCTTTTTTATGTTTTTGTTCTTTTTATTTTTATTATTTTTCTTCTTTTTTTTTTTTTTTTTATGTTTTAGAATACTAGTAGAGGAAGGATGACTGATATGGAATCAGAGAGATATACCAGTCAACGATGGCGTCCAACAGATGATCAGATCACGATGATGACCAAAATCTACAACTATGGGGTCACACACCCAAGCCGAGCGCAAGTCGTCGAGATCGCGTCTCGACTAAGGACCTTCGCAGATGCCACCGAATATAACGTGCACTGCTGGTTTAACAACCATGGTAATCGGGTCAGGCGCTGGCAAGCGGAGATAGACCCCACTGGCACTCTCTTTTCACAACTGCCGCTATACATGTACGGTAAGACCTCTGATCACACCTCCACTGAATTTTCCATTCCTCTTCTATTATTAACACAAGTTTTTTATTTTTTATTATTTTTTTTTATTTTTTATTTTTTTGTTTGAAAGAAAACAACTGGGTGATAATGAGGGCACCGAGGCTGCTGGATTTGTTTCCAGTTCCGATCATTATCGATGACGACAAAAATGAACGAGAAATTCCTCCACCAAAGCCTCCGCTCGTGACTTTTCGAACCAGAGCTCCCTCAACGGAGCTCTCCCTTAGACCACCACAACCAGCTCGAGAGTTCTTTCATTTTTAAAGTTTTATGTTGTTTTTTTTTTATTTTTATGTTTTTGTTGGCCGAGTGTGGCCAGAATATTAATGAGGACTGTAATATGAACAATTAATTTTTTTTTTTTATGTTTTTATGTTTTTATTTATTATGGTGTGTAATATTAACGATCAGAAATGATCGACCCTCGAACATCTTATTTTATTTTTATGAATTTTATTTTTATTATCAACGTAAGACAGAATGTTTACCGCAAATTTGGTGTGTTTCAATAAATGCACTCAGATTAGTGTCTCTGCTAAAACTTCACCTCTCTGCCTTACATGTTAAATCTGCTCTTAAAATAATTTTTTTTTTTTTTAACAAAAACTAAATAAAAAAATAAAAACAGAACACATAATAACGAAACAAAAGACCTAATACAGGATCAAAATATCAACGCAGATAAAACACATATGTCAAAAACATCAAACAAAGCACATATTTACAAAACATACATTAACAGACTTGAAACAAAACACAAAAACTTTTTTTTTTTTTTTTTTTTTTTAGTAAAAACACTAAGAATCAGGAAGCAAATAAAACACAAAACACATTTTTTTAAAATATATGAAAAATAAATATATGTATATCATATAACAATTAAATTTTAATTGAAAGGAAAGATTTTTGCACGCTTAAAATAAAATAATTTATCAAAAAGAATTTTTTTTTTTTTTTTTTTAAATATAATAACTCGAAAACTAAGAAGAAAAGGAAAAACAAACTAAACAAAATGCAGAATCTTCCCGAGACCACACTTAAACTACATTGTCCTAAACGTGTTCTAAGCATAAGATCATCAATCAAAACAGGAAACATATTATGGACAAATGTAATAAAAGTAGGAAAAAAGGGAGAGAAAGAAAATGCAAACTCCCGTAGGTTATGGTGGAAGCTGCCAATTTTGGACTTTCAGGGAGATGTCTTCAGAATCCAGCAAGGAAGTTTTGAGGACGAACTGCTTCATCCTCCAGATTTGATCAAGCAATGAAATGTCTTCCATCGCTGGATCTAAGCAGCAATTATTGTTACTGAGCGGATTCAGCAGGTGCCTGTTGATCTTCAAACTATCAGTGTCAGCACCTTTGTTTTCCACTGTGGGTGTATGTTGATCAAATTTATTCGTACCTCCTGCAGTATGGTTAGTGCAAAATGGTTCCACAGAAATGTCATGCAGAGGTATAACACCCAATCCCAATTCATCATACTGAGCCTTAGATAAATCCTCATAACATGAATCAATTTCTAAATTGCATGCAATATTAATCATAGACTCAGATTCATGTTCAGTGCATGAAGAATAACCATTCGAATGTGATAGTAAAAAGCGGTTCTCATCATGCACAGAGGAAAAATTAAAATCAGACTCAGCAAGAATATAGTCATTAGCATACCGATCATCATCACAATCAACATAATAATCAAATTGTGGTATGCTTACCTCCTCTTCCTTGAAGATTTCTAGAGTGTGGGAAGGTGAAGGTGGTCTACCTGGTTCAGGATTACTGCTTACTTCTGCCGGGTCCCCAAAATTTTCATCAGTCTCCTCAGGTGCAAGAGTGGCCATCTGCCTGATCTGATCACTCAGATTCTGCATGGCAGCTTGAGTTTCCATGCTCTCTTGCTTGAACTGCATGTTCCCTTTCTGAAACTGAATGTTCTGCATTGTCATCTGCTCTAGTAACTCCTTTAATGTAGGTTCAGAAGTAGAAGGCTGAGGAGTTATTTGAATAGGAGAATCATAATGCTGACTCTCATATTGTGGAACTGGCTCCCAAAGAGAGCTCTCAGAAATTGGATGATGGAACATATTGTTCTCATCATAAAAATCAGCAGATTTAAAATCAAAGTAATATGCAGAATAAGAATCATAATCACAGACATTGGCAGAATAAGCATTATTCACAACATTAAAATAGGTAGACATGGAAAAATAAAAAGTAAAAACTAAAAACTAAAATTACGAATCAGATAAAACAAAACACATTTATACATGCTACAAGCACACACAAGACAGAACATCAATAGTAAAAATTTTTAATTAATTTTTTTTTTTTTTAATTTTCAATTTTTTTTTTTAATAACAACTAAATACAGAACATAGCACAATTAAACACATATATACACAATATATATTAACACAGCATAAACGACAAACACAGCAAAAATCTAAAACAAAACACCTGGAACTGAAGTGACAACGCCGCCAAAATTTGTTGAAGGTGTCGTTATCGCCTACAGAAATATACAAGACAAAACACACAAAACAAACATATTAACAGAACAAAACTTTATACAACAAAAATCTAAAACCAAACCTCCTTTTGATTGGTCCCCGGCAGCGGCGCCATTTTGATTAGCGGGTCGCACCGCTCACAAAAGTTGATTGCAAATAAGAATGCAGTACAGTGCTAGGAGGTGACTCCTAGGTCGTCTCTCGAGGACCAATTTTTGGTGGTTCAGTCTCAGATTTTTTACGAAGTGGGGAGGGGTTTTGTGATTTGTGGTACGGAAAATAAATTAAACTTGGAATTTAAACACAACTGAATTTAAAAACACTGAAGTAAATTTTAACGACGGTAAAAACTAAACGGTAAAAGATGGTAAAAATAGACAATGGAAAAAAATTACAGTGTTGGAAATTAAAACATAGAACAGTAAATATGCAGAAGACAAAACAACAGTGTAATTAAAATTTACCAATAGTTCCAGTAAAAATAAACCGTAAAAACGACTCTTGAAAATAAATGACCAGTAAAACATAATGACAGAATTTAACAATGCAGAAAAATATTAAAAGGTAAAATAAAGACACAATAAAATTAAAAGCATTTAATTGGAAATCAAATTTAGCAAAGATTCAACACTTGAAATTAAATTCCTGGACAGTGAAAATAAAAATTACAGTAACACACTACAACCTTCAGAACATGTTGCATTCAAATGGAAAACCGAGAGTGGAAAAAGAAAGAGGAAGAGGCGAGAGCCTCTTCCATGGCTGTCCTAAACTACTGATTCCTAAAATCCTCCTCTGCTGCCTCCTTCTCGGCCTCTGGAATGTCTCATTTTAAAGCCAATTTCCTCCTGTCTTCTTGTGCTCTTTTGGATGGTAAAATAAATGGAGCAAGGGACCCTCCACTGCCATGGGACATGCTGCCTTCCTAATTTCAGATTTCATTCCATACTTATACTCTGCACGTGAACAAAATATTCCATAGTCCATATCAAAATGCTTTTCTCCTTCCCTTCACTGTATGGACGTGAGTAAGGGACCCTCCATTCAATAATCATCTCATGAAAATGAATTGGCATACACTATTCCTACCGAGACACCTCTCCACCATCATGCTATTGAATCAGCGCGCAACAGTACGTTGGAGCTCTCCTTTCGTTCAAGCTGCAGGTGGCAGCCTCCATCCGTGTTCCTTTGCTCAAGGTGGTTTTTCTGGATGTTATGTCTCCCGCTGCTGTCCAAACATTTCTTCTCTTCTTGCTTTCTTCTAGCCAAAAGTGTTAAGTTATTTCCATGTGCACCACTTCTTCTCAAAGCTTCTCTTCATCTTGCTGCTGTAATTCTTCTTCAACTCATGGTGGGCGTGAGCAGTTCCAAGCTGGACTGCAACCAAGTTGCTGGATGAAGGTGATGGACGTTGAAGCTGCTGTGTGAAGGTTGGTGGATGCGTGAAGACAGCACGTCCCAGCTCTTCCCAGACCGGACGCTGCTGGGTGTTGGACGGTGCAGTTGGGCGTAGAATGACCGAGGATTACCACCTTGGTGGCGACTGCACCAGCTCCTTGCTCAAGCTCCTCCTTTGCTGCACCAAGCATCCATATGCATCTACTTCTTCTAGCTACCATCTACGTGAAGTCCATGCCTCTTCTTCATTAATATGCTTCATTTTTCCAATGAGAAAGATCACTTCTTTGGTGGTGGATGGACGTGAAACTGTAGCAACATCACTTGGATGTGAGCTGCTGGATTGTGAAGGGCTTGAACGCTGGATGCTTCTCGAGATGGAGATCAAAATCTAAAAGCTTCTGTGGAATAGGAGAGCACATCAAACAAATTTGCATATCTCTTTTCAAACCAAAGTGGGCCGTTTGCTTTCTTCAAAGATGGTGGGTGCTCTTTCTCCAAGACCAAACCGTGACCAAACTACCAATTGAGTGGAGTGGAATAGCACAACATGCAGACATCTCTTCAAGCCAAAGTGAGATTTCTTTTGTGTGGGGCCGTGACACCACTCCCTTTAATAATAAAATTCAGCACATATTGGAGCTCCTCTCATGCACGTGAGCTTTCAAATTGGTGGCCCCATTGGAAGATGACTACCGTGAGTGGGAATTGTGGCAGCTCACTTGCATAGAAAAATCACATATGTCACATATGTTACCTATATAACCGTAAGCTTCATTTCAAAGTGGCCCCTCCATGGTTGCAATGTTCCAGATTCAAATTAATTCATGTGTGTCTCTTTTAGGAAAGAAGGACCGTCCTCTTCTTGTCCCATGTGCACCTTTTCTTTCAACAAAATATTCAGCCACTTTTCTTTCTCAAAATACGTAACAGCATTTTCCATGTAAATTATTACTCAGTAACAAAGCAAGATGTAAACGTCACGTGCATAACATAGCCAAAAAGAATTTTCCATGGCCCATGACCGTGAGTGTTTAATAATTGTGTGAGCCAATACTTTCTTAAAAGAAATCAGCATATGTTATGTTTCCAAAGGGGCTATAAACCGTAAGCTTCAATTCCTCTAAGCGTGCCCCCTCTTTTATTTCAAACAATGTGATGTTTGCTGCCAAAATGAATGGTACATATGTGTCTTGTGATCTGTCTTACTTCTAAACCAATTATGCTCAATTTTCCACACAAGTTAAATCAACACAGTGCAATTTCTTCTAAACACAGTGTGTGAATGTTTTTCCAAATGTTTCACTTTGTATTTCCAAAATTTCCCTGCAGTTACTAATGTAAATAATTGACTCAAATAATTCAAATTAATTAAAATTAGAATTTCAGGTCAAATTAAACACAATTAGCAAAAACGGAAAAATATTGAACATTTAAGCACAATTCCCTGATTAAATTCAGTACAATAAGCTAAGTGAAATCAATAAAATATTGATTTATCAGAGATGAAGGTAGAACAATTGTTTGAATGCCACCAAGTGAGTGAAGAGAGGAAGGTCTCTCTAGCTACCCTAAGCTTTCAAGGGTATGCAATGTACTGGTGGACTGCCTTGGTCAAAGAGAGGCTTAGACATCAAGCCCCTCCCATCCACTATTGGAATGATCTCAAATCTGCCCTTAGGAGGAGACACATTCCCTCCTACTACAATAGAGAACTCATGGATAAACTCCAAAGGTTACAACAAAGGTCAATGACAGTTGAGGAATATAGACAAAAGATGGAGTTGTATATGATGAGGGCAGGCATAGTAGAAGGTCCAGAAATTACTTTAGCTAGATTTTTAAGTGGACTCAATTTTGACATAAGAGATAGGGTTGAACTTCTACCTTATAGAGATTTGAATGATCTTGTTCAAATGTGTATAAAGGTAGAACAACAAAACTTGAGAAAATCTTCTTCTAAAAGAATTCAAGTTCAACCTACTTTTGAAAAGAAAATTTTTAAAGAAAAAGAGCCATTTAAACCTCTAGCCAAAATAGAAGAGAGACCCAAGAAAGAGACACCCTCACACACCAGAACAAGTGAAATCAAATGCTTCAAATGTCTAGGAAGGGGTCATTGATAACAGTTGAAAAACTGTTATTTTCATGCTTAAATTTGATACTAAAAGCAACCTGTAGACTTAGAAACTAGCTTGAAATCATGCATTTTATCTATATTTTCATGAATAAGAGAGCTGGACAGGTTTATGCTTGATTTCAGTGTTTTGGTGCAGGTTTTAAGGTGAATTTGGTGAAAAGAGTGAAGAAGGAGAGAAGTGACATTAGAAAAGACAAGAAAGAGTGCAAAAAGAGAAGACAAAGGCACCGCTCAGCGGCATTTTACCGCTGAGCGGCACTCAGGAGGTTGCGGGAGTCACGCTGAGGGGCAAACTGGCCGTTGAGGGGAAGAATTGTGACGCGCAATCACCGCTGAGCGGTATTTACCGCTGAGCGGCACTTTTTGGGCTTGGGCTTTTGTAATCTTTTATAACTCTAGATTAGTATATAAGGGCTTGTACGTCCCTAGGATTAGTATCTTTGGCAGAAACGAAGTAAACTCTCTCTCTTCCACCCCTTTGAAGGAGGATCTTGGATGCTCTTGCTACATCTTCACCTTTATTGGGTTTATTCTTTCATTCTTTCATTGTTATTCATCTAGGTTCACCATGAATATGGTGAACTAAACCTTGTATGTTTGTTGGGGAATCAATGTAATCTCTTGAAGCTCTCATATATGGATTTGTTGAGTACATCTTTGAAGTAAGACATATGCTTTCTTTCATCATTAGTTAGGGTTTTTCCTCTTTGCTCAATGCTTCATTGTTTAACTCATTCTAATGCATGATTATTGGTTTTGTCGATACGGACACGTACGGGGAAGTCTAGATCCGGGGAATTTCTCCCAATATTTTACTGACAACATTATATTGGTTGCCTTTAAGCTCCTGCAGTCATGAACTAATCATTAGGAATGCTAGGAATTGTATGAACTATTTGATTAGGGAGAAGCCATCTAGAATGGTACATTAGAGAGTGGCATTAACAATGATGATTTGAATGTTGAATTCCTAAAATATATGAGAGTGGATGAGATGAAATTGACCCCCAACAACATATTCATTCATATAATTCCATTGAAAGTGTTTATCTTTAGTCTTTGCCATTGATCAATTCATGCATACATGTTTAATTTTCGTCTTGCATAATATAATCCAATTATTTCGTCCTTAAGTCTTAGCTAATCAACAAACCACACAACTAAACTAGGCCGTGAGTCCTTTGGGAAGAACGATACTTGGTCTTACCAAGTTTTATTACTTGAACGATTCGGTCATACTTGCCGATTGTGAAACAAGTTTGTGACATCATAATTTGGTGCTTACAATTTTGTCCATCAAGTTTTTGGCGCCGTTGCCGGGGATTCGTGGTTTAACTGGTTAATTTGTATGATTATTGATTATCTTTGACTTTAATTTTGAATTTCTGTTTTTATTTTTTTTCTGTTTTTATTTTATTCTATCTTTTTATCTTTTTAGATTAGGTTAGATTTTATTTTTATTTTTTATCTTTTTAGGTTAGATTAGATTCTGTTTTATTTTTTTTAGATTAGATTAGATTAGATTTGATTTTATTTTGTTAGGTTAGATTTTATTAGATTTTATCTTATCTTTTAGATTTTATTTTGTTAGGTTAGATTTTATTTTATCTGTTTAGAATAGATTTTATTTTATCTTTTATCTTTCTATCTTCTAAATCTTTTATCTTCTTATCTTCTGAATCTTTTATCTTTTCATCTTTTGAATATATATCTTCTCTTTTATATCTTTTTGTGCTAACAAATCTTTTCTAGGGTTTTGTTTTCTTGTGCATGCAGGAAGCAATTCGAACTAGAAGTAAGAAAACAACAGAACCACTACTTGAAGGCTTAGAAGAGAGTAGAAGGAGGAGAAGAATCAGAACGTCCAGAGAACTTTTCCCTTCTCCTGAAACTCTCTTGCAATCATCACCACAAGGTTCTGTTCATAGCACAGGAAGTATGGAGGGCAATAATGTTAGAAGAACTCTTGCAGATTACACTAATCTTGCTGGACCTCAGCACTTCAATAGCATAGCTAGACCTAGAGTCAATGCTGCCAACATGGAGGTTAAACCAGCACTGATACAACTGGTGAAGAGTAATCAGTTTCATGGGTTATCTCACGAAAGCCCATATGAGCACCTGACCACTTTTAATGAGATTTGCAATACAGTCAAGATTAATGGGGTGCCAGACGATGCAATCAAACTTAGCTTGTTTCCTTTCTCATTGGGAGGCAATGCTAAGCTTTGGTTGAACTCTTTTCCAGAAGAAAGTTTCACGGAGTGGGAAGCAGTGGTTACAAAGTTTCTAAATAAATACTTCCCACAATCTAAGGTGACTAAAGGAAAGCAAGAGATATCTTCATTCAAGCAGGGCATGGAGGAATCACTGGGACATGCATGGGATAGGTATAAAAGCTTGTTACGTAAAACTCCCACGCATGGCTTTGAGGATCAAGAAGTAGTCCTAACTTTCCTTGGAGGGCTTGGTTCACAAACCAAGATGATGCTGGATGCCTCAGCTGGAGGCAATATCAAATGGAAGACTCCAGAGGAAGCAACTGAAATTATTGAAAATATGGCTACAAGTGATAATGAGCTTCACAATGAAAGAGGCGCCCCTATGCAACAGAAAGGGGTTCTTCAATTACAAACCCATGATGCTCTGCTAGCCCAGAATAAAATTCTGACTCAACAGCTGGAAACTCTGACCAAAACTCTTGCTTCACTACCTAAAGAGTTAAAATCTGCTGCACAGGTACAAACCCAGTTGTGCGAATTATGTGGGGGAGATCACATCAATGGCCAATGTGCTTTTCCTGTGGAAGCCGTGGAGGATGTTAATTTCATGGCTAAT
Source organism: Vigna nakashimae (assembly GCA_034642375.1). Classification (NCBI taxonomy): domain Eukaryota; kingdom Viridiplantae; phylum Streptophyta; class Magnoliopsida; order Fabales; family Fabaceae; genus Vigna; species Vigna nakashimae. The sequence continues at coordinate 30,580,799 of CM067765.1, forward strand.
CAGTTTCCATACCGTCAAGGGAATTATAATCAGGGTTGGAAACCACATCCAAGCATTGGCCAAGGACAAACTGGGCAGGCTATTCAATATAATAAGCAACAGCAGCAGCAACCAACCATGTGGCAACAAATATCTATGCTTAATGAAAGATCTACAAGGTTGGAAGAAACTCTTCAGCAATTTATTCAGAAAACTGAATCTTCTCAAAAGAGCACTGAAGCTGCTATAAAGAATTTGGAGATTCAGATGGGTCAGATTACTAAGCAATTGGAAGAAAGACCACACAGAAACTTTAGGGCTAGTACTGAGGTTAACCCCAGAGAAGAGTGCAAAGTGGTCAAGAGTGTAAATGAAGAGATCATTGAGTTAGAAGAAGATGACACAGAAGAGAGAAGAGAAGAAGAAAAAAAGGACACTTTTCCTTTTCTAACAAATCAGGAGAAACCAATGGATTTCACAGAGTTATTCAGAATGGTTGATAATGAAGCTCCTTGGGAACAAATTCTACAGAAAATAGCAGTTTACACAAAATCTGAAGAAGGAACCTCTACAAAAAGAAGACGTAGAGATGATGAGGAAGAAAAGTGTATAACTGTTAAGAAAGAATCATTCCACCAAAAGCAGCAGATCCAGGTAGTTTTTCTATCCCTTGCACTATAGGGAAGAAAAAGGTAAATAAAGCTCTCCTTGACTTAGGCTCAAGTGTTAACTTGATGCCTTATTCTCTATTGGAGCAAATTGGCCATGTTAAAATAAAACCTGTAAAGGTTAATCTGGTAATGGCTGACGGATCTTCAAAGGAGCCATGTGGGATTGCGGAAGACATTGTAGTTTGCGTTGGCAAACTTCAGTTTTTGGCAGACTTTGTGGTGATGAAGATGGAGAACGAAAAGATACCTTTCATATTGGGAAGACCGTTTATGAAAACGGCCAGGGCTATCATAGATGTTAATGAAGGTATAGTGGTGCTCCAAGACAGAGAAGAGAGAGTGGTGGTGGATGTTTTCAAAGATGAGATACAAGCAAAGGAGGAAGAAGCCAGTTATAAAGCTGCATTTCGAGATGCACCCATAACTAGAGGTAAAAATGAAAATCTTAAGGTTTCTGATAACCATTGTTTGTTTTTTCAGGTACCCAAGGTAGAAGAGAATGGAAAAGGAGAGGAAGTTCCTAGGGACTGGAAGAAAAGAGGACTCCAACTTGGCACACCTGTAAGACTCAAGAACAAGTTGTGGGTTATAAAAGGTTTTAAAGAGAAGGAGATGATAGAGATAGAGTCTCCATATTCTAGAGAATCCAAAACAGTCCTAAGGAAGCAGTTGATAAGTTGGTGGAAAGACAGCATCAACTATAAAGAAGATGGAACGTGAACTTTATTGGGTCAAGCTAGTGACGTTAAAGAAGCGCTTGCTGGGAGGCAACCCAGTGGATTTACAAACTTTTGTTTTGATTTTGTAATTTTTAAATTGTGAACATTATTCTGGACATTATTTTGTTGGTTTAGCATCTACTGAAGGATGCTAGGTGGTTAAGTATCTACTGAAGGATACTAGGTTTTTAACACCTACTGATGGGTGTTGGTGAGAAGATTTTGCACCTACTGATGGGTGCTGGTAAGTTTGAAACACCTACTGATGGGTGTTGGTGGATTTTGGGTCAGGCTCGTGACGTTAAACAAGCGCTACCTGGGAGGCAACCCAGTTGATTGATTGTTTTTGTTTGTTTTATTTTAATTAGGGTTTGCATAAGCATTTTTAACATTGAATTGCAGGGAACATATGAGGGGTATGCTAGGAAGGCACGTAGGTCAAGAAAAGAAGGAGAAGGGCACATCACGAAAGTTCCGCTGAGCGGCAATTATCGCTGAGCGGTAATATCGCAGATGGGCTTAAGTTCCCCTTAGCGGAACCCGAGCCCATTGGGGTATTTTTAAAACCCTAAGCTGCGCGTTTTCACACTCTTTCAAGCCCTTCTCTGCACAAAAACTTCCACATATCTTCTCTTAGGTTTCCCACATCTTTTTACTCTTCCCTTCCCTCTTAGAAAAATTTCTCTTCCACTCACTTTCTCACTAGTGTGCCATCAAAGTTTGGGGTTGGAAGAGAGCATTCTAGTTTGGAAGCATTCTCATATCATCTAGCATCTCCACCCAAGTAAGTAAAATGCATTTTGTCATTCTAGGGTTCTTGAATTTGAATGTGATTGTCAAAGCATGAAAATTTAGGGGTTTTGATTTCTATGCATGATTTGATGATATATTTGATGTTTGAACCGATTAAACTGCTTGATTATGAACTGGAAAACTGAAAATTGCATTTGGGTGGAGTTAGGACAGTTTTAAAAACGAGATGTGCAAAAATTTGCAGGTCACCGCTGAGCGGCATTTACCGCTGAGCGGCACTCTGCCAGATTTGTTTTTCTGGCTTTTTGCGTGTTTGAATGTGGCACTGGTGGCGCTGAGGGGAATTTCTGGCCCTCAGCGGTGGTTTAGTTTCGAAAGGAGTTGTGTTCTGTGTTTTACTAATGATTAACATCATGTTCTGTGGTTTTGTAATTGTGTCTGAATGCAGGAATGGCATCCTCTTCAGGAAAGAGATTGAAAACCATGGCAACCAAGAGGAAAGAAAAGGAACCAGAGCAGCCCCATAATGGCAGGTTCCTCTCTAGGAAACATGAGAAGCACTTTAGGGTGGTTCAGGACAGGAGACTTCTGATGGAGAGGAAGGTTGGAATGATACCTAACTTTGCTCCTCAATTTGGAGAGCAAGTGTTAGGGAATGATTGGGGGAAGCTAGCCACTTATCCAGCGCCTGCCAACATAGCTGTGGTGAAGGAATTCTACACCAATGCAAAGAAGATTGGTGACTATCCAGCTGAGAATTATTTGGGCTATGTCAGAGGCCATGCTATCAGGTATGATCCTGATTCCATCAACAACTTCCTGGATACTGTGTGGGCTGGTGAGCAATGCCAGTTTGCTCTTAGCATGGAGGAAGGTGCTGACTTTGAGGATGTTGAGAGAGTGTTGTGCATACCTGGAGGACACTTTCAAAGGAATAGATCTGGAGCAGTGGTTAACATTAGGAGGACAGATTTGACTCCTCTTGCAAAGTATTGGATGGCATTTTCTTATGCCAACATTAAGCCATGTTCACATGTGTCAGATTTTACTCTCAGCAGGGCACTATTCATCTACTGTGCTATCAGGAATTTGAATGTTAATATTGGGCAGGTGATAGCTGATGAGATTAGTGTGTGTGCTAACACCTCAAATAACAAAGCACCACTAGGACATCCTTCTTTGATCACTCACCTTTGCAAGCAAGCTGGGGTGGACACTTCTGTTCCACCATTTGAGAGGCCAAGAAAAGCTATTGATGAGGCCTATTACAGACAGTACTGTGGAGGTGAGGATGCAGCTCAGCCAGTTCCACCACGCCAGGCTCGTAGAGAGAGAGGGCCAGCACAGAGAAGGACATCTGCTGATACTCATGAGGCAGAACCATTCCAGATGAGGGACATGTATATGTCTCTTATAGGTGCTCAGTTGCAGTCCATCCACAGAGGGCAGGTGGCCACGGCTGAGATGATAGTGGGGATGTATGATACCCCTCCAGCACACAGGTGGACTATGGATGAATTCCATAATGTCGTAGCTTGGCCAGAAGAACCATTGCATCGAGGAGCTGAAGCAGCTGAAGCTTCAGCTAGAGACATGGAAGAAGATGAAGCTGAGGAGGAAGATGCTTTTGATGATGATGATGATGAAGAGGAAGAGGAAGATACAGAGGACAGGTCAGACTGATGAGGAGCTGAGATAGCATTTACTGATGAATGCTATCATATGTTTATGCTTTTATGGTTTAAGTTTTCTGAACTTATTTGTTTTTGTTTTTATATTAGGGTTTGATGTACTCTATTGAACACCTGGTTTATTATGATGATTTGCTATTAACTGTGATTGTGTGATAAGTAATGCTTGATGATGCTTATTGATTAATTGATGTTGAGATGATGTGCACATTAAAATGCTTATACAGGTGATTCACAAGCTTTGTGAACAAATGCATGATATCATGATTGTGATTGTGAAATTAAGCAGGATGTGTATGTCAAATGTGAATGAGCTTATATGTGAGGTTTTGAGCTTCAGAGTTGTTATTGTTGAATGCTATTACTTTGGAAGCATGAATGATTTTGCCCAGGTTTTCTATGATTGAATCAATTGCTTGTTTTGCATCATATGATCAAGGCCGTGTTGTTGAAACCCTTTTTATTGGCCAAATTCATAAAGTTAGCCTACTAAAAGAGAACACTTTGTGTTCTATCCTTTGAACCCATAGCCTTGAATATACACTGAACCCTTTGATTGAAAATCTTTACCTTGAGTTAAGTAGAAGATCTTGTGTGGTATTGTTAAATGTTCAAGTTTGGGGTTGTTGGGAAAACATGAAAAAGGAAAAGCATTGAGCTAAGAGCTAAAAAGTAAGAATATACAAAGAAAAAAGAAAAGGAAAGAAAAAGAAGTAAAGCTCAATGCAAATGCAAATGCAATGGCAAAAGAAAGTTGGGAATGAATAAGAATAATTGTGTTGTTATGATTCTCTTAACTCAAGGATTTTGTGATCCAGAAAAACCAATTTTCTTGTTAGCCCAGCCACGTTATAAGCCATTAAAAAGTCCTTGTGATGATGCATGCTTGTGAATGTTTTTGATTGTGGTAAAATGAAAGGCAAAGTTGATTCATGTGACATTGTGATAGTGGAGTGAATGAGTGAAACACTTTACCTCTTATACACTTGTGTGTTGAGTGAAACACTTTACCTAGTGAGGAAAGATTCCATAAGCACATGAACATCCATGCTTAATTGATTGATCATTCATGAAAAATAGCATTTGTTGGAACTTAAATGATTTTGTGAATACTAAAGCATGTGCACATCTTGATTGAACTCTTAGTCATAAGTTTGAGTGAAGTTGTTACTTATCTTGAAAAGAGGATTTTGAATGAGTGAACCATCATATAAATTGGTTGGAGATGGAGTTACATTTTATTTGCTTGAGGACAAGCAAAGTTCTAAGTTTGGGGTTGTGATAACAGTTGAAAAACTGTTATTTTCATGCTTAAATTTGATACTAAAAGCAACCTGTAGACTTAGAAACTAGCTTGAAATCATGCATTTTATCTATATTTTCATGAATAAGAGAGCTGGACAGGTGTATGCTTGATTTCAGTGTTTTGGTGCAGGTTTTAGGGTGAATTTGGTGAAAAGAGTGAAGAAGGAGAGAAGTGACATTAGAAAAGACAAGAAAGAGTGCAAAAAGAGAAGACAAAGGCACCGCTCAGCGGCATTTTACCGCTGAGCGGCACTCAGGAGGTTGCGGGAGTCACGCTGAGGGGCAAACTGGCCGCTGAGGGGAAGAATTGTGACGCGCAATCACCGCTGAGCGGTATTTACCGCTGAGCGGCACTTTTTGGGCTTGGGCTTTTGTAATCTTTTGTAACTCTAGATTAGTATATAAGGGCTTGTACGTCCCTAGGATTAGTATCTTTGGCAGAAACGAAGTAAACTCTCTCTCTTCCACCCCTTTGAAGGAGGATCTTGGATGCTCTTGCTACATCTTCACCTTTATTGGGTTTATTCTTTCATTCTTTCATTGTTATTCATCTAGGTTCACCATGACGATGGTGAACTAAACCTTGTATGTTTGTTGGGGAATCAATGTAATCTCTTGAAGCTCTCATATATGGATTTGTTGAGTACATCTTTGAAGTAAGACATATGCTTTCTTTCATCATTAGTTAGGGTTTTTCCTCTTTGCTCAATGCTTGCATTGTTTAACTCATTCTAATGCATGATTATTGGTTTTGTCGATACGGACACGTACGGGGAAGTCTAGATCCGGGGAATTTCTCCCAATATTTTACTGACAACATTATATTGGTTGCCTTTAAGCTCCTGCAGTCATGAACTAATCATTAGGAATGCTAGGAATTGTATGAACTATTTGATTAGGGAGAACCCATCTAGAATGGTACATTAGAGAGTGGCATTAACAATGATGATTTGAATGTTGAATTCCTAAAATATATGAGAGTGGATGAGATGAAATTGACCCCCAACAACATATTCATTCATATAATTCCATTGAAAGTGTTTATCTTTAGTCTTTGCCATTGATCAATTCATGCATACATGTTTAATTTTCGTCTTGCATAATATAATCCAATTATTTCGTCCTTAAGTCTTAGCTAATCAACAAACCACACAACTAAACTAGGCCGTGAGTCCTTTGGGAAGAACGATACTTGGTCTTACCAAGTTTTATTACTTGAACGATTCGGTCATACTTGCCGATTGTGAAACAAGTTTGTGACATCATAATTTGGTGCTTACAAATTTGTCCATCAGTCATGTAGCTACTCAATGTCCTACAAAAAGAAACATCATTTTGAAATGCAAGGACATTTATAGTAGTGAAAGTGACACCCCAACTAGTACAAGTGAGAGTGAGGAAGAAGATATGGAAGAGGAAATATATGCTGATGATGGGCAACTTCTCATGGTGAGAAGAATACTTAGCAACCAACCAAGTCTTGATCACCTATCACAAAGAGAGAACATCTTTCACACAAGATGTAAAATTCAAGAAAATCATTGTTCTCTCATTGTTGATAGTGGATCTTGTTGCAATTGTTGTAGCACAAGGTTGGTTGAGAAGTTGAAGCTTGATATTATACCCCATCCAAAACCTTATAAACTTCATTGGTTAAATGAAGATGGGGATATAATAGTCAAGAATCAAGTGAAGTTGGCATTTTCCATTGGGAATTTCAAAGATGAAGTTTTATGTGATATAGTTCCCATGGAAGCTTGTCATGTGTTATTGGCGAGACCATGGCAATTTGATCATCAAACTATCCACCATGGTCTAACCAATACCATCACTATCCATCAAAAGGACAAGAAGTTTGTGCTTCATCCTTTGACTCCTGCCCAAGTGGCTAAGGATCAAGCACAGATGAAGATTTTAAGAAAGCAAGAACATGACCAAAAGAAAAAGTCAAAAAGAAAGGAAGGTATAGAGATAAATGTACCACCTAAGGTCACTCAACATGAAGTACTTTTAAACAAAAAGACTCTACTCAATACACTTCAAGTTGAGCAACCTTCATACCTTCTTCTTTGTCAAGGGACACTTACATGCATATCTAGTGATCCAAAGACTTCAACTCTTTCTCCAACCATTCAAAAACTTTTGAAAGAATTTGATGATCTATTTCCAAAAGAAATTCCAAAAGGGCTTCCACCCATAAGAGGAATAGAACATCAAATTGATTTCATTCCAGGGGCAATTCTTCCTAATAGGCCAGCCTATAGGACAAACCCCCAAGAAACTAAGGAGATTGAAACACAAGTCCAAGAGTTACTAGATAAAGGCTTAGTTCAAAAGAGTCTAAGTGCCTGTGCTGTACCAGTGTTGCTTGTACCAAAAAAAGATGGGAAGTGGCGCATGTGTTGTGATTGTAGGGCTATCCACAACATCACAATCAAATATAGACATCCCATTCCTAGACTTGATGATATGTTGGATGAATTGCATGGAGCACAAATATTTTCAAAGGTAGATTTAAAAAGTGGCTATCACCAAATAAGAATTAAAGAAGGTGATGAATGGAAAACTGCCTTTAAGACCAAGTTTGGATTATATGAATGGCTAGTTATGCCTTTTGGTCTTACAAATGCTCCTAGCACATTCATGAGACTTATGAATCATGTTCTTAGGGATTGCATTGGGAAGTTTGTAGTTGTCTACTTTGATGACATCTTGGTATATAGTCAAAACTTGCAAACTCATGAAAATCATTTGAGAGTTGTTTTAACAATTCTTAGAAAACACAAATTGTTTGCAAATTTTGACAAGTGTACCTTTTGTGTTGATAGTGTCATATTTCTTGGATATGTAGTCACCAAAAATGGGGTTCATGTGGACCCAGAAAAAATAAAGGCCATCCAAGATTGGCCTCATCCAAAGAATGTAGGAGAAGTAAGGAGCTTCCATGGGTTGGCAAGCTTTTATAGAAGATTTGTTCCTAACTTCTTGATAACAGTTGAAAAACTGTTATTTTCATGCTTAAAATTGATACTAAAAGCAACCTTTATACTTAGAAACTAGCTTGAAATCATGCTTTTATCCATATTTTCAGAAATAAGAGAGCTGGACAGGTTTATGCTTGTTTAAGTGTTTTTGTGCAGGTTTTAAGGTGAATTTAGTGAAAGAAGTGAAGAAGGAGAGAGATGGAATCAGAAAAGGAATCAAAGAGTGCAAAAGGAGAAGTCGAAAGCACCGCTCAGCGGCATTTTACCGCTGAGCGGCACCCAGAGGTCACGGGAGGTCCGCTGAGGGGCAAAATGGCCGCTGAGGGGAAGAAACAAGACGCGCAGTCACCGCTGAGCGCCATTCTTAATGGGCTTGGACTTGTTTTCTGGCACTTTTTTGGGCTTGGGCTTAGATCTTTTGTAATTCTAGAATAGTATATAAGGACTTGCACGTCCTAGAGTTAGTATCTTTGGCAGAAACGAGGCAAACACTCTCTCTTCCACCCCAAGGAGGATCTTGGATGCTCAGGCTACCTCTTCACCTTTTTAGGGTTTATTCTTTCATTCTTTCATTGTTATTCATCTAGGTTCACCATGAATATGGTGAACTAAACCTTGTATGTTTGTTGAGGAATCAATGTAATCTCTTGAAGCTCTCATATATGGAATCTATGCTTGCATCTTTTAATTAAGATTTATGCTTTCTTTCATCATTAGTTAGGGTTTTTCCTCTTTGCTTAATGCTTGCATGGTTTAACTCATTCGATGCATGATTATTGGTTTTGTCGATACGGGCACGTACGGGGAAGTCTAGATCTGGGGAATTTCTCCCAATATTATATTGGTTGTCGTTAAGCTCCTGCACTTATGAACTGATCATTAGGAATGTTAGGAATTGTATGAACTCGTGATTAGGGAGAAGCCATCTAGAATGGTACTTTAGAGAGTGGCATTAACAATGATGATTTGAATGTTGAATTCCTAAAATATATGAGAGTGGATGAGATGAAATTGACCCCCAACAACATATTCATTCATATATTTCATTGAAAGTGTTTATCTTTTGCTTTTGCCATTGATCAAAACTCATGCATACATGTTTATTTTCTGTCTTGCATATTAAACTCCAAATATTTCGTTCTTAAGTCTTAGCTAATCAACAAACCATACAACTAAACTAGGCCGTGAGTCCTTTGGGAGAACGATACTTGGTCTTACCAAGTTTATTACTTGAACGATTCGGTCATACTTGCCGATTGTGAAACAAGTTTGTGACATCATATTTTGGTGCTCATAAATTTATCCATCACTTCTCTAGTATTGCTTCACCCCTCAATGAGTTGGTGAAAAAAGATGTTACATTCCATTGGGGGGATAAACAACAAAAGGCTTTTGAGCTACTCAAAGAGAAGCTCACACAAGCACCCATTCTAGCTTTGCCAAATTTTTCCAAAACTTTTGAGCTAGAATGTGATGCTTCAGGATTTGGCATAGGTGCAGTATTATTACAAGAAGGACACCCAATTGCATACTTTAGTGAAAAACTTCATGGTGCCTCTTGTAATTACCCCACCTATGACAAAGAACTCTATGCACTTGTGAGGGCTCTTCAAACTTGGGAACATTACCTTGTTGCCAAGGAGTTTATCATTCACAGTGATCATGAATCACTTAAGTATTTGAAGAGTCAACACAAGTTACAAAAGAGGCATGCTAAGTGGTTGGAATTCATTGAACAATTCACTTATGTTATTAAATACAAGAAAGGAAAATCCAATGTGGTGGCTGATGCTTTGTCAAGAAAAGTTAATCTATTAGCCACATTGGGAGCTCAAATTCTTGGATTTAATAACATTCTTGAATTATATACACAAGATCTTGATTTTGCTCATATCTATGAGGAATGTCTCAATAAGCCTCAAGGAGGATTCTATGTGAAAGAAGGGTATCTTTTTAAAGAAGGAAAAATTTGCATTCCTCAAGGTTCACATAGAAAACTCCTTGTTAAAGAGACACATGAGGGAGGTTTAATGGGGCATTTTGGGGTAGAAAAAACCCTTGGCATGTTGAAAGAAAAATTCTTTTGGCCTCACATGAGAAGGGATGTTCAAAGGCATTGCTTTAAGTGTATAACTTGTTTAGAAGCTAAATCTCAATCAATGCCTCATGGACTGTATACTCCTTTGAATGTTGCTTCCACCCATTGGGAAGAGATAAGTATGGATTTTTTGTTAGGTATTCCCAAAACTTCTAGGGGTTTTGATTCTATCTTTGTGGTGGTAGATAGATTTAGCAAAATGGCTCATTTTATACCTTGCCACAAAGTAGATGATGCAAGCAACATTGCAAAGTTATTCTTTAGAGATGTGGTTAAACTTCATGGGTTACCTAAGGTAATAGTTTCGGATAGAGATACAAAATTTCTTAGTCACTTTTGGCGGACCTTATGGTCTAGATTAGGGACTGATGAACAAATTTATGATCACCAAAATATGATGTCACAAACTTGTTTCACAATCGGCAAGTATGACCGAATCGTTCAAGTAATAAACTTGGTAAGACCAAGTATCGTTCTCCCAAAGGACTCACGGCCTAGTTTAGTTGTGTGGTTTGTTGATTAGCTAAGACTTAAGAACGAAATATTTGGAGTTTAATATGCAAGACAGAAAATAAACATGTATGCATGAGTTTTTGATCAACGGCAAAAGCAAAAGATAAACACTTTCAATGAAATATATGAATGAATATGTTGTTGGGGGTCAATTTCATCTCATTGATGAACAAATTTGTAAGCACCAAAATATGATGTCACAAACTTGTTTCACAATCGGCAAGTATGACCGAATCGTTCAAGTAATAAAACTTGGTAAGACCAAGTATCGTTCTTCCCAAAGGACTCACGGCCTAGTTTAGTTGTGTGGTTTGTTGATTAGCTAAGACTTAAGGACGAAATAATTGGATTATATTATGCAAGACGAAAATTAAACATGTATGCATGAATTGATCAATGGCAAAGACTAAAGATAAACACTTTCAATGGAATTATATGAATGAATATGTTGTTGGGGGTCAATTTCATCTCATCCACTCTCATATATTTTAGGAATTCAACATTCAAATCATCATTGTTAATGCCACTCTCTAATGTACCATTCTAGATGGCTTCTCCCTAATCAAATAGTTCATACAATTCCTAGCATTCCTAATGATTAGTTCATGACTGCAGGAGCTTAAAGGCAACCAATATAATGTTGTCAGTAAAATATTGGGAGAAATTCCCCGGATCTAGACTTCCCCGTACGTGTCCGTATCGACAAAACCAATAATCATGCATTAGAATGAGTTAAACAATGCAAGCATTGAGCAAAGAGGAAAAACCCTAACTAATGATGAAAGAAAGCATATGTCTTACTTCAAAGATGTACTCAACAAATCCATATATGAGAGCTTCAAGAGATTACATTGATTCCCCAACAAACATACAAGGTTTAGTTCACCATCGTCATGGTGAACCTAGATGAATAACAATGAAAGAATGAAAGAATAAACCCAATAAAGGTGAAGAGGTAGCCTGAGCATCCAAGATCCTCCTTCAAAGGGGTGGAAGAGAGAGTGTTTGCCTCGTTTCTGCCAAAGATACTAATTCTAGGACGTGCAAGCCCTTATATACTAATTTAGAGTTACAAAAGATTACAAAAGCCCAAGCCCAAAGAGTACCGCTCAGCGGTAGTTGCGCGTCTTCTTTCTTCCCCTCAGCGGCCATTTTGCCCCTCAGCGTGACTCCCGCAACCTCCTGAGTGCCGCTCAGCGTGACTCCCGCAACCTCCTGAGTGCCTTTTTGTACTCTTTCTTGTCTTTTCTAATGTCATCTCTCTCCTTCTTCACTCTTTTCACTAAATTCACCTCAAAACCTGCACAAAAACACTTAAATCAAGCATAAACCTGTCCGGCTCTCTTATTTCTGAAAATATGGATAAAAGGCATGATTTCAAGCTAGTTTCTAAGTCTAAAGGTTGCTTTTTGTATCAATTTTAAGCATGAAAATAACAGTTTTTCAACTGTTATCACAACCCCAAACTTAGAACTTTGCTTGTCCTCAAGCAAACAAAATGTAACTCCATCTCCAACCAATTCATATGATGGTTCACTCATTCAAAAATGCTCTTTTTCAAGATAAGTAACAACTTCACTCAAACTTATGACCAAGAATTCAATCAAGATGTGCACATGCTTTAGTGATCACAAAGTCATTTAAGTTCCAACAAATGCCATTTTTCATGAATGATCAATCAATTAAGCATGGATGTTCATGTGCTTATGGAATATTTCCTCACTAGGTAAAGTGTTTCACTCAACACACAAGTGTATAAGAGGTAAAGTGTTTCACTCATTCACTCTACTATCACAATGTCACATGAATCAACTTTGCCTTTCATTTTACCCCAATCAAAAACATTCACAAGCATGCATCATCACAAGGACTTTTCAATGGCTTATAATGTGGCTGGGCTAACAAGAAAATTGGTTTTTCTGGATCACAAAATCCTTGAGTTAAGAGAATCATAGCAACACAATTATTCTTATTTATTCCCAACTTTCTTTTGCCTTTGCATTTGCATTGAGCTTTACTTCTTTTTCTTTTCTTTTCTTTTTCTTTGCATATTCTTACTGTTTAGCTCTTAGCTCAATGCTTTTCCTTTTTCATATTTTCCCAACAACCCCAAACTTGAACATTTAACAATACCACACAAGATCTTCTACTTAACTCAAGGTAAAGATTTTCAATCAAGGGTTCAGTGTATGTTTAAGGTTATGGGTTCAAAGGATAGAACACAAAGTGTTCTCTTTTAGTAGGCTAACTTTATCAATTTGGCCAATAAAAAGGGTTTCAAAAACACGGCCTTGATCACATGATGCAAAACAAGCAATTGATTCAATCATAGAAAACCTGGGCAAAATCATTCATGCTTTCAAAGTAATAGCATTCAACAATAACAACTCTGGAGCTCAAAACCTCACATATAAGCTCATTCACATTTGACATACACATCCTGCTTAATTTCACAATCACAATCATGATATCATGCATTTGTTCACAAAGCTTGTGAATTACCTGTATAAGCATTTTTTGTGCACATCTATCTCAACATCAATCAATCAATAAGCATCATCAAGTATTACTTATCAAACAATCACAGTTAATAGCAAACCATCACAAGAAACTAGGTGTTCAATAGAGTACATCAAACCCTAATCTAAAAACAAAAACAAAGAAGTTCAGAAAACTTAAACCACAAAAGCATAATCATATGATAGCATTCATCAGTAAATGCTATCTCAGCTCCTCATCAATCTGAGCTGTCCTCTGTATCTTCCTCCTTCTTGGATCTTATAGTCTTGATTCTTTTTGCCCGATGAGGAGGCCATCCCTACATCAAACATAATTCACAAAACCAAAAGATACATTGTTAAGCATTAGTAAACACAATGAAGAAATCAGCCCCTTCAATGATGCTCTCTCCCAACCCCAAACTTAGATGGAAAACTAGTGAGCAAGTGAGTGGAAGGGAGATTTTCTAAAGAGGGATGAGGGAAAAGTTGTAGAGAACCTTTGAAAAGGTATGTAGGAGTGTGTGTGCAGAGAAGAACTTTGAAAGAATGAGAAATTGCGCAGCTTAGGGTTTAAAAATACCCTAATGGGCTCGGGTTCCGCTAAGGGGAACTTAAGCCCATCTGCGATAGTACCGCTCAGCGGTAAATGCCGCTCAGCGGCACTTTCGTGAAGTGCTCCTCTCCTTCTTTTCTTGACCTACGTGCCTTCCTAACATACCCCTCATAGGTTCCCTGCAATTCAATGTTAAAAATTCTTATGCAAACCCTAATTAAAATAAAACAAACAAAAACAATCAATCAACTGGGTTGCCTCCCAGGTAGCGCTTGTTTAACGTCACTAGCCTGACCCAAAATCCACCAACACCCCTCAGTAGGTGTTTCAAACTTACCAGCACCCATCAGTAGGTGCAAAATTTTCTCACCAACACCCATCAGTAGGTGTTACAAACTTAGTATCCTTCAGTAGATACTTAACCACCTAGCATCCTTCAGTAGATGCTGTATCCAACAAAATATTTACAAAATAATGTCCACAAATTAAAAGTTACAAAACCAAATCAAAAGTTTTTAAATCCACTGGGTTGCATCCCAGCAAGCGCTCTTTTAACGTCATTAGCTTGACCCAGTAAAGCCCAAGTTCCTTCTTCTTTTTCTTCTTTCTACTGAACTTCTTCAGAAATTTGATCAAACCAGGAACTTGTTGCAGTGTCTCAATCATAGGAACTTTAATCTCCAATTTCTTGCAGATTTCCATAAAGCACTCAAATTCCTTCTTCCTATGATACTTCTTTGGATGGGGACGAGATTTTTCATATGATTCTTTATTTTTTTCTCTCGTCCTCTTTCTCTTTTCTCTCACTTTCTTTTTTTCTTTTCTTTTTCTACTCACCTTCTCAATCTTCACACAAATTTTCTCTTCTTCTTTCTCTTCTCTCTCTTTTCTCTCTTCTTTTTCCAACTCAACTTTTTCAACATTTACACTCACTAGCTCTTGACACTCTCCCCTGGGGTTAACCTCAGTATTAGCCCCAAAATCCGTGTCAGGCCTTTCTTCCAACTGCTTGGTAATCTGCCCCATTTGAATCTTCAAGTTCTTAATAGCAGCTTCAGTGCTCTTTTGAGAAGATTCAGTTTTCTGTATAAATTGCTGAAGAATTTCTTCCAACCTTATTGATCTTTCATTAAGTATAGAAATTTGTTGCCATAAGGTTGGTTGCTGCTGCTGCTTATTAACTTGACCAGCTTGCCCAGTTTGCCCTTGACCAATGCTTGGGTGTGGTAAGGCACATTGACCATTGATATGGTCGCCTCCACATAATTCGCACAACTGGGATTGTACCTGTGCAGCAATCTTCAACTCTTTGGGTAGTTGTGCAAGTATCTTTGTGAGATTCTCCAATTGTTGAGTTAGTATTTTATTCTGTGCTAGCAAGGCATCATGTGTTTGTAATTGAAGAACCCCTTTCTGTTGCATAGGAGTTCCTCTTTCACTGTGCAGCTCATTATCACTTGTAGCCATGTTTTCAATTATTTCTGTGGCTTCCTCTGGAGTCTTCCATTTGATATTGCCTCCAGCTGAGGCGTCAAGCATCATCATGGTTTGTGAACCAAGACCTCCAAGGAAGATTAGGACTACTTCTCCTTCGTTAAATCCATGCGTGGGAATCTTTCTTAATAGGCTTTTATATCTGTCCCATGCATGACCTAGTGATTCCTCCATGCCTTGCCTGAAAGATGAGATCTCTTGCTTTCCTTTGTTCACCTTGGAAGAATTGAGTGCCCATATAGTTAAATTCTTGATCGAATTGCATCCTGCATGCATTAGGCACAAAACTCTAGAAAATATTTGTTAGCACAAAAAGATAGAGAAGAAGATATAGATTCAAAAGATATAAGATTCAGAAGATAAGATAGAATAAGCTAGAATAAAATAAAATAAAATCTAACCTAATCTAAAAAGATAAAATAAAATCTAATCAAATAAAATCAAATCTAATCTAATCTAAAAAGACAAAATCTAAAATCTAATCTAAAAAGATAAAATAAAATAAAATAAAATCTAATCTAGTCAAATCAAATAAAATCTAATCTAATCAAATCAAATAAAATCAAATCAAATCTAATAAGATACAAACTGTAAAATATAAACAGAAAAAAAAATAAATAAATAAAAAAAAATTCGAAATTTAAATTAAAAATAAAAAAATAAGTCAAAGATAATCAATAATCACACAAATTAACCAGTTAAACCACGAGTCCCCGGCAACGGCGCCAAAAACTTGAACAAATTTGTAAGCACCAAAATATGATGTCACAAACTTGTTTCACAATCGGCAAGTATGACCGAATCGTTCAAGTAATAAAACTTGGTAAGACCAAGTATCGTTCTTCCCAAAGGACTCACGGCCTAGTTTAGTTGTGTGGTTTGTTGATTAGCTAAGACTTAAGGACGAAATAATTGGATTATATTATGCAAGACGAAAATTAAACATGTATGCATGAATTGATCAATGGCAAAGACTAAAGATAAACACTTTCAATGGAATTATATGAATGAATATGTTGTTGGGGGTCAATTTCATCTCATCCACTCTCATATATTTTAGGAATTCAACATTCAAATCATCATTGTTAATGCCACTCTCTAATGTACCATTCTAGATGGCTTCTCCCTAATCAAATAGTTCATACAATTCCTAGCATTCCTAATGATTAGTTCATGACTGCAGGAGCTTAAAGGCAACCAATATAATGTTGTCAGTAAAATATTGGGAGAAATTCCCCGGATCTAGACTTCCCCGTACGTGTCCGTATCGACAAAAC
Source organism: Vigna nakashimae (assembly GCA_034642375.1). NCBI lineage: Eukaryota > Viridiplantae > Streptophyta > Magnoliopsida > Fabales > Fabaceae > Vigna > Vigna nakashimae. The sequence continues at coordinate 30,597,337 of CM067765.1, forward strand.
CAATAATCATGCATTAGAATGAGTTAAACAATGCAAGCATTGAGCAAAGAGGAAAAACCCTAACTAATGATGAAAGAAAGCATATGTCTTAATTCAAAGATGTACTCAACAAATCCATATATGAGAGCTTCAAGAGATTACATTGATTCCCCAACAAACATACAAGGTTTAGTTCACCATCGTCATGGTGAACCTAGATGAATAACAATGAAAGAATGAAAGAATAAACCCAATAAAGGTGAAGAGGTAGCCTGAGCATCCAAGATCCTCCTTCAAAGGGGTGGAAGAGAGAGTGTTTGCCTCGTTTCTGCCAAAGATACTAATTCTAGGACGTGCAAGCCCTTATATACTAATTTAGAGTTACAAAAGATTACAAAAGCCCAAGCCCAAAGAGTACCGCTCAGCGGTAGTTGCGCGTCTTCTTTCTTCCCCTCAGCGGCCATTTTGCCCCTCAGCGTGACTCCCGCAACCTCCTGAGTGCCGCTCAGCGGTAAAATGCCGCTGAGCGGTGCCTTCGACTTCTCTTTTTGCACTCTTTCTTGTCTTTTCTAATGTCATCTCTCTCCTTCTTCACTCTTTTCACTAAATTCACCTCAAAACCTGCACAAAAACACTTAAATCAAGCATAAACCTGTCCGGCTCTCTTATTTATGAAAATATGGATAAAAGGCATGATTTCAAGCTAGTTTCTAAGTCTAAAGGTTGCTTTTGGTATCAATTTTAAGCATGAAAATAACAGTTTTTCAACTGTTATCACTCATCCACTCTCATATATTTTAGGAATTCAACATTCAAATCATCATTGTTAATGCCACTCTCTAATGTACCATTCTAGATGGCTTCTCCCTAATCACGAGTTCATACAATTCCTAGCATTCCTAATGATCAGTTCATAAGTGCAGGAGCTTAACGACAACCAATATAATATTGGGAGAAATTCCCTGGATCTAGACTTCCCCGTACGTGCCCGTATCGACAAAACCAATAATCATGCATCGAATGAGTTAAACCATGCAAGCATTAAGCAAAGAGGAAAACCCCTAACTAATGATGAAAGAAAGCATAAGTCTTAATTAAAAGATGCAAGCATAAATTCCATATATGAGAGCTTCAAGAGATTACATTGATTCCCCAACAAACATACAAGGTTTAGTTCACCATATTCATGGTGAACCTAGATGAATATCAATGAAAGAATGAAAGAATAAACCCTAAAAAGGTGAAGAGGTAGCCTGAGCATCCAAGATCCTCCTTCAAAGGGGTGGAAGAGAGAGTGTTTGCCTCGTTTCTGCCAAAGATACTAATTCTAGGACGTGCAAGCCCTTATATACTATTCTAGAGTTACAAAAGATTACAAAAGCCCAAGCCCAAAAAGTGCCGCTCAGCGGTAAATACCGCTCAGCGGTAACTACGCTTCACTTTTCTTCCCCTCAGCGGCCAGTTTGCCCCTCAGCGGACCTCCCGTGACCTCCTGAGTGTCGCTCAGCGGTAAAATGCCGCTGAGCGGTGCCTTCGGCTTCTCCTTTTGCACTCTTTGATCCCTTTTCTGATTCCATCTCTCTCCTTCTTCACTCTTTTCACTAAATTCACCTTAAAACCTGCACAAAAACACTTAAATCAAGCATAAACCTGTCCAGCTCTCTTATTTCTGAAAATATAGATAAAAGCATGATTTCAAGCTAGTTTTTAAGTCTAAAGGTTGCTTTTAGTATCACTTTTAAGCATGAAAATAACAGTTTTTCAACTGTTATCACAACCCCAAACTTAGAACTTTGCTTGTCCTCAAGCAAACAAGATGTAACTCAATCTCCAACCAATTCATATGATGGTTCACTCATTCAAAAATTCTCTTTTTCAAGATAAGTAATAACTTCACTCAAACTTATGACCAAGAGTTCAACCAAGATGTGCACAGGCTTTAGTATTCACAAAGTCATTTAAGTTCCAACAAATGCTATTTTTCATGAATGATTAATCAATTAAGCATGGATGTTCATGTGCTTATGGAATACTTCCTCACTAGGTAAAGTGTTTCACTCAACACACAAGTGTATAAGAGGTAAAGTGTTTCACTCATTCACTCCACTATCACAATGTCACATGAATCAACTTTGCCTTACATTTTACCACAATCAAAAACATTCACAAGCATGCATCATCACAAGGACTTTTCAATGGCTTATAATGTGGCTGGGCTAACAAGAAAATTGGTTTTTCTGGATCACAAAATCCTTGAGTGAAGAGAATCATAACAACACAATTTTTCTTATTCATTCCCAACTTGCCTTTGCATTTGCATTTGCATTGAGCTTTGCTTCTTTTTCTTTTCTTCTCTTTTTCTTTGCATATTCTTGCTTTTTAGCTCTTAGCTCAATGCTTTTCCTTTTTCATGTTTTCCCAACAACCCCAAACTTGAACATTTAACAATACCACACAAGATCTTCTACTTAACTCAAGGTAAAGATTTTCAATCAAGGGTTTTTAGTGTATATTCAAGGCTAAGGGTTCAAAGGATAGAACACAAAGTGTTCTCTTTTAGTAGGCTAACTTTATGAATTTGGCCAATAAAAAGGGTTTCAACAAAAACGGCCTTGATCACATGATGCAAAACAAGCAATTGATTCAATCATAGAAAACCTGGGCAAAATCATTCATGCTTTCAAAGTAATAGCATTCAACAATAACAACTCTGGAGCTCAAACCCTCACATATAAGCTCATTCACATTTGACATACACATCCTGCTTAATTTCACAATCACAATCATGATATCATGCATTTGTTCACAAAGCTTGTGAATCACCTGTATAAGCATTTTAATGTTCACATCATCTCAACATCAATCAATCAAAAAGCATCATCAAGCATTACTTATCACACAATCACAGTAAATAGCAAACCATCATAATAAACCAGGTGTTCAATAGAGTACATCAACCCTAATCTAAAAACAAAAACAAATAAGTTCAGAAAACTTAAACCAACAAAAGCATAATCATATGATAGCATTCATCAGTAAATGCTATCTCAGCTCCTCATCAGTCTGAGCTGTCCTCTGTATCTTCCTCTTCCTCTTCATCATCATCATTATCAAATGCATCCTCCTCCTCAGCTTCATCTTCTTCCATATCTCTAGCTGAAGCTTCAGATGCTCCAGCTTCATGCAATGGTTCTTCTGGCCAAGCTACCACGTTATGGAATTCATCCATAGTCCACCTGTGGGCTGGAGGTGTATCATACATCCCCACTATCATCTCAGCCGTGGCCACCTGCCCTCTCTGAATGGACTGCAACTGAGCACCTATAAGAGACATATACATGTCCCTCATCTGGAATGGTTCTGCTTCATGTGTATCCGCAGATGTTCGGCTCTGTGCTGGCCCTCTCTCTCTACGAGCCTGGCGTGGTGGAACTGGCTGAGCTGCCTCCTCACCTCCACAGTACTGTCTGTAATAGGCCTCATCTATAGCTTTTCTTGGCCTCTCAAATGGTGGAACAGAAGTGTCCACCCCAGCTAGCTTGCAAAGGTGAGTGATCAAAGAAGGATGTCCTAGTGGTGCTTTGTTGTTTGAGGTGTTAGCACACACACTAATCTCATCAGCTATCACCTGCCCAATATTAACATTCAAATTTCTGATAGCACAGTAGATGAATAGTGCCCTGCTGAGAGTAATATCTGACACATGTGAACATGGCTGAATGTTGGCATGAGAAAATGCCATCCAATACTTTGCAAGAGGATTCAAATCTGTCCTCCTAATGTTAACCACTGAGCCAGATCTATTCATTTGGAAGTGTCCTCCAGGTATACACAGTACTCTCTCCACATCCTCAAAATCAGCACCTTCCTCCATGCTAAGAGCAAACTGGCATTGCTCACCAGCCCAGACAGTATCCAGGAAGTTGTTGATAGAATCAGGATCATACCTGATAGCATGGCCTCTGACATAGCCTAAATAATTCTCAGCTGGATAATCACCAATCTTCTTTGCATTGGTGTACAATTCCTTTACCACAGCTATGCTGGCAGGTGCAGGATAAGTGGCTAGCTTTCCCCAATCATTCCCTAACACTTGCTCTCCAAATTGAGGAGCAAAGTTAGGTATCATTCCAACCTTTCTCTCCATCAGAAGTCTCCTGTCCTGAACCATCCTAAAGTGCTTCTCATGTTTCCTAGAGAGGAACCTGCTAGAGTGGGGTTGCTCTGGTTCCTTTTCCTTCCTCTTGGTTGCCATGGTTTTCAATATCTTTCCTGAAGAGGATGCCATTCCTGCATTCAAACACAATTACAAAACCACAGAACATGATGTTAATCATTAGTAAAACACAGAACACACTCCTTTCAAAGCTAAACCACCGCTGAGGGCCAGAATTTCCCCTCAGCGCCACCAATGCCACATTCAAACACGCAACAAACCAGAAAAAGCAAATCTGGCAGAGTGCCGCGCAGCGGTAAATGCCGCTCAGCGGTGATCTGCAGATTTTTGCAAATCTCGTTTTAAAACTGTCCTAACTCCACCCAAATGCAATTTTCAGTTTTCCAGTTCATAATCAAGCAGTTTAATCGGTTCAAACATCAAATATATCATCAAATCATGCATAGAAATCAAAACCCCTAAATATTCATGCTTTGACAATCACATTCAAATTCAAGAACCCTAGAATGAACAAAATGCATTTTACTTACTTGGGTGGAGATACTAGATGCAATGATAATGCTTCCAAGCTAGAATACTCTCTTCCAACCCCAAACTTTGATGGCACACTAGTGAAAAAGTGAGTGGAAGAGAAAATTTTCTTAAGAGGGAAGAGTAAAAAGATGTGGAAAACCAAAGAGAAGGGGTGTGGAAGTGTTTGTGCAGAGAGAAGCCTGGAAATAAACCCTAAAACGCAGCTTGGGGTATAAAAATACCCTAATGGGCTCGGGTCCCGCTAAGGGAAACTAAAGCCCATTTTGCGATAGTACCGCTCAGCGGTAAATGCCGCTCAGCGGCACTTTCGTGAAGTGCTCCTCTCCTTCTTTTCTTGACCTACGTGCCTTCCTAGCATACCCCCCATAGGTTCCCTGCAATTCAATGTTAAAAATGCTTATGCAAACCCTAACTATAATAAACAAACAGAAAACAATCAATCAACTGGGTTGCCTCCCAGGTAGCACTTGTTTAACGTCACGAGCCTGACCCAAAATCCACCAACACCCATCAGTAGGTGTTTCAAACTTACCAGCACCCATCAGTAGGTGCAAAATCTTCTCACCAACACCCATCAGTAGGTGTTACAAACTTAGTATCCTTCAGTAGATACTTAACCACCTAGCATCCTTCAGTAGATGCTATATCCAACAAAATATTTACAAAAATAATGTCCACAAATTAAAAGTTACAAAACCAAATCAAAAGTTTGTAAATCCACTGGGTTGCCTCCCAGTAAGCGCTCTTTTAACGTCATTAGCTTGACCCAGTAAAGCTCAAGTTCCTTCTTCTTTTTCTTCTTTCTACTGAACTTCTTCAGAAATTTGATCAAACCAGGAACCTGTTGCAGTGTCTCAATCATAGGAACTTTAATCTCCAATTTCTTGAAGATTTCCATAAAGCACTCAAATTCCTTCTTCCTATGATACTTCTTTGGATGGGGACGAGATTTTTCATATGATTCTTTATTTTTTTCTCTCGTCCTCTTTCTCTTTTCTCCCACTTTCTTTTTTTCTTTTCTTTTTCTACTCACCTTCTCAATCTTCACACAAATTTTCTCTTCTTCTTTCTCTTCTCTCTCTTTTCTCTCTTCTTTTTCCAACTCAACTTTTTCAACATTTACACTCACTAGCTCTTGACACTCTTCCCTGGGGTTAACCTCAGTATTAGCCCCACAATTTCTACTTGGCCTTTCTTCCATCTGTTTAATGATCTGCCCCATCTGAATCTCCAAATTTTTGATAGCAGCTTCAGTGCTCTTTTGGGAAGACTCAGTTTTCTGTATGAAATTGTTGAGAATTTCCTCCAGCCTCATGGACCTTTCATTAAGCATAGAAAACTGTTGCCATAAAGTGGGTTGTTGCTGCTGCTTATTAAATTGACCAGCTTGCCCAGTTTGCCCTTGACCAATGCTTGGGTGTGGTTTCCACCCTTGATTGTAGTTCCCTTGACGGTGTTGATTGGTCATGTAGTTTACATCCTCTATTCCTTCTACTGAAAAGGCACATTGACCATTGATATGGTCGCCTCCACATAATTCGCACAACTGGGATTGTACCTGTGCAGCAGTCTTCAACTCTTTGGGTAGTTGTGCAAGTATCTTTGTGAGATTCTCCAATTGTTGAGTTAGTATATTGTTCTGAGCTAGCAAGGCATCATTGGATTGCATCTGCAGAACTCCTTTTTGTTGCATAGGAGCTCCTCTCTCACTATTCCACTTATTGTTATTAGTAGTCATGCTTTCAATTATTTCTGTGGCTTCCTCTGGAGTCTTCCATTTGATATTGCCTCCAGCTGAGGCGTCAAGCATCATCTTGGTTTGTGAACCAAGCCCTCCAAGGAAGATTAGGACTACTTCTCCTTCGTTAAATCCATGCGTGGGAGTCTTTCGTAATAGTCTTTTATACCTGTCCCATGCATGCCCCAGTGATTCTTCCATGCCTTGTCTAAATGAAGAGATCTCTTGCTTCCCTTTGTTGATTTTAAAGCTTTGTTGCTGCCATTGTTGTTGTGGTTGGTTCTCAAATTGTCCGGCAGCTTGCCAAAATTGGCTTTGATCCATGCTTGAGTCATGTTCCCACCAGTGGTTGAGATTACTTTGGTAGAATTGAGTGCCTATTAAAGTCTTGTTCGAATTGCATCCTGCAAACATTAGGCACAAAACTCTAGAAAATATTTGTTAGCACAAAAAGATATAAGAGAAGATATATATTCAGAAGATAAAAGATTCAGAAGATAAAATAAAATAAGATAGAATAAAATAAAATAAAATCAAATCTAATCTAATCTAATAAGATAAAATAAAATCTAATCTAATCTAATCAAATAAAATAAAATAAAATAAAATCTAATCTAATCAAATCAAAACCGAAAAAATAAAAACAGAAAATAAAAACAGAAATTTAAAATTAAAGTCAAAGATAATCAATAATCACACAAATTAACCAGTTAAACCACGAGTCCCCGGCAACGGCGCCAAAAACTTGATGGACAAATTTATGATCACCAAAATATGATGTCACAAACTTGTTTCACAATCGGCAAGTATGACCGAATCGTTCAAGTAATAAACTTGGTAAGACCAAGTATCGTTCTCCCAAAGGACTCACGGCCTAGTTTAGTTGTGTGGTTTGTTGATTAGCTAAGACTTAAGAACGAAACATTTGGGGTTTAATATGCAAGACAGAAAATAAACATGTATGCATGAGTTTTTGATCAAAAGCAAAAGATAAACACTTTCAATGAAATATATGAATGAATATGTTGTTGGGGGTCAATTTCATCTCATCCACTCTCATATATTTTAGGAATTCAACATTCAAATCATCATTGTTAATGCCACTCTCTAATGTACCATTCTAGATGGCTTCTCCCTAATCACGAGTTCATACAATTCCTAGCATTCCTAATGATCAGTTCATAAGTGCAGGAGCTTAACGACAACCAATATAATATTGGGAGAAATTCCCCGGATCTAGACTTCCCCGTACGTGCCCGTATCGACAAAACCAATAATCATGCATCGAATGAGTTAAACCATGCAAGCATTAAGCAAAGAGGAAAAACCCTAACTAATGATGAAAGAAAGCATAAGTCTTAATTAAAAGATGCAAGCATAAATTCCATATATGAGAGCTTCAAGAGATTACATTGATTCCCCAACAAACATACAAGGTTTAGTTCACCATATTCATGGTGAACCTAGATGAATATCAATGAAAGAATGAAAGAATAAACCCTAAAAAGGTGAAGAGGTAGCCTGAGCATCCAAGATCCTCCTTCAAAGGGGTGGAAGAGAGAGTGTTTGCCTCGTTTCTGCCAAAGATACTAATTCTAAGACGTGCAAGCCCTTATACACTATTCTAGAGTTACAAAAGATTACAAAAGCCCAAGCCCAAAAAGTGCCGCTCAGCGGTAAATACCGCTCAGCGGTAACTACGCTTCACTTTTCTTCCCCTCAGCGGCCAGTTTGCCCCTTAGCGGACCTCCCGTGACCTCCTGAGTGCCGCTCAGCGGTAAAATGCCGCTGAGCGGTGCTTTCGGCTTCTCCTTTTGCACTCTTTGATCCCTTTTCTGATTCCATCTCTCTCCTTCTTCACTCTTTTCACTAAATTCACCTTAAAACCTGCACAAAAACACTTAAATCAAGCATAAACCTGTCCAGCTCTCTTATTTCTGAAAATATAGATAAAAGCATGATTTCAAGCTAGTTTTTAAGTCTAAAGGTTGCTTTTAGTATCACTTTTAAGCATGAAAATAACAGTTTTTCAACTGTTATCAGGGACTAAGTTATCTTTTTGTACTACTTGCCATCCTCAATTAGATGGTCAAACTGAAGTAGTTAATAGATCTCTTTCCACTTTACTAAGGGTAGTTCTTAAAGGAAATCACAAATCTTGGGATGAGTACCTACCTCATGTTGAGTTTGCCTACAATAGAGTAGTTCATGGAACTATTAAATTGTCTCCTTTTGAAGTTGTTTATGGTTTTAATCCTTTGACACCCATGGATTTAATACCCCTTCCAAATTCTATTGAGTTTATTCATCAAGATGGGGTATCGAAATCTAAATTTATCAAAGATTTACATCAAAGGGTTAAAATTCAAATTCAACAACAAAATGAGAAATATGCCAAGAAACATAATAAGGCCAAGAAAGAGTTAATCTTCAATGAAGGAGATTTAGTTTGGATTCATCTTAGAAAGGAAAGATTTCCTCAATTAAGAAAATCCAAACTCAATCCTAGAGGAGATTGACCTTTTAGAGTGATAAGAAGGATTAATAACAATGCATATCAACTTGATCTTCCTCCTGAATATGATGTTCATGCTACCTTCAATGTATCTGATCTTAAGCCTTTTTCAGGATTTGATAGTGAAGATGAAGACCTTTTGGATTTGAGGGCAATTCCTTCTCAAGAGGGAGGGGATGATACAAGAAGGTTTAACACCATAGGACCCATCACAAGAGGAATGGCCAAAAAGCTCCAAGATGAGTATTCTCCCCAAGGTCAAGTACTATTTGCTATCTTTGGATGGAAAATTGGAGAACAAGAAGATATTCCAAATTTGCCAAAACATGGAGAAGGGTAAAGTAGACATTTCTATACAAGAAGGGGTGTGCTTATCCTTCTATGGGGCGGCATTAGTAATTGTTTTCTCCACATAAAACTCATTTGTCACGTGCTTCATAAAGTTTTCTAGAAGCCACACATTTAGCACATGGGTTCAGATCTGAAACGTGTAAATTGCTTGCTTAAGCCTTGAGATTGATCTATAAAATCTCATAGGCAAAGCTTGTAGATTACTTTTGGATTGTAGTAAAGAATTTCTGCTTAAATGTTTAGCAAATTCCTTCTCCAAGAGTCACTTCTTAGCTTGATCTCCATTGCAACTTTCTTCCACTCTAGGAAGCCTTCTGAGTTGTGAATCACCTCTCCAAGCTAGCCTTCATATCCATTCACCATAAACACCAACTATCCGCTGCTACACATCCAAAGATCCTAGCCAATCTGATCCTGTAATTCCAAGTCTGCACAACAATCTGCAGTTGCTACAGCTACTGTTACATTGGTTTCAGCAGCCTTCCAAGTCTCCCTGCGCCTCCAATCTCACGGCTCATCTTCTCTACATCTCCTAAGATGTATCACCTAGTGACATTGACAGAAATCAAAAACCTTTGAAGACGTATGTTAGGGTTGGATCACGAAGGCGTTACAAGGAAAGAGAACTTAGGACTCCATACACCGGAACCATAGTGCTTAGAATAAAAAATGAGTGATATGTGTATTGAGTTGATTAATGGAAAGTAAATAATCATTGTAAATAGATTAAGAAAACAAAGTGTAATGTATCGGATTTAGTTCAATAATATATAATTTGAGTTTTTGGTTTGGTCACATATTTTTTTTTTTGAATACCTTTGTTATTATGATGTGTGGGTTTGTGAATTTGATTATCTGGTGAAGTTTTATGTTCGATATGTTGCAGTTGTGTTTGTAAGATGTTGGTGTTTGAGTGGTCTTACAGGGTAGTAGGTGGTGATGTCACCCCAAGCAGTGAGGAAGAACCCATTCTCAGTGGGGGAACAAAGTTGGGCAAGGTCTAAGTTTGTCGTGTAAAAATGTTGGTGTTTGAGTGTTGGTAGATGGTGGTTGGTGATGTCATGTGACCCCAAGGAGTGGGGAATGACCCTTTTGGAGTGGGGGGAGCAAGTTGTGCAAGGGCTGAATCAGACTGCTCCAAAAACCCTGCTTTAATCGTTTACACAGCCCTGCTAAACGATTATGCGAGAGAAAACAAGTTTTTGTACAGAAACCTGAACCGAAGTAGTCAGTGAGAGTAACGTGGGTGACCATTGTGAAAACCAGTATGTTTGAGTGACATTTGCACTTGTCTGGGGAACATGTTGGTGTGTGACTGTTGGTAGATGGTACTTGGTGATGTCATGTGACCCCAAGGAGGGCAACGACCCAATTTAAGTGGGGGGACCAAGTTGAGCAAGGGCTGAATCAGACTGCCTCAAAATACCCTGTTGTAATCGTTTACAGAGGTCTGGTAAACGATTACACGAGAGAAAATCGTGTTTTGTACATAAACTTCAACTTAGGTAGTCAGTCAGGGTAACGTGGGTGACCATTGTTAAACCGAGTTGATTTCAGTCACATTTGCACTTGTTTAGGGAACATGTTGGTGTTTGAGTGTTGGTAGATGGTCCTTGGTGATGTGATGTGACCCCAAGGATTGGGGAATGACCCTTTTGGAGGGAGGGGAGCAAGTTGTGCAAGGGCTGAATGAGACTGCCTTAGAATACCCTGCTGTAATCGTTTACCACAGGTCTGGTAAACGATTACGCGAGAGAAAACAAGTTTTTGTACAGAAACTTCAACTAGGGTAGTTAGTCAGGGTAGCGTTGGTGACCATCGTCAAAACCAGTTGATTTCAATCACATTTGCACTTGTCTGGGGAACATGTTGGTGATTCAGTGTTGGTAGATGGTGGTTGGTGATGTCATGTGACCCCAAGGATTGGGGAATGACCTATTTGGAGTGGGGGGAGTGATGGACAAATTTGTAAGCACCAAATTATGATGTCACAAACTTGTTTCACAATCGGCAAGTATGACCGAATCGTTCAAGTAATAAACTTGGTAAGACCAAATATCGTTCTTCCCAAAGGACTCACGGCCTAGTTTAGTTATGTGATTTGTTGATTAGCTAGGACTTACAAACGAAATATTTAGAGTTTAAAATGCAAGACAGAAAATAAACATGTATGCATGAATTTTGATCAATGGCAAAGCAAAAGATAAACACTTTCAATGAATTATATGAATGCAGGAGCTTAAAGGCAACCAATAAAATATTGTCAGTATAATATTGGGAGAAATTCCCCGGATCTAGACTTCCCCGTACGTGTCCGTATCGACAAAACCAATAATCATGCATTAGAATGAGTTAAACAATGCAAGCATTGAGCAAAGAGGAAAAACCCTAACTAATGATGAAAGAAAGCATATGTCTTACTTAAAAGATGTACTCAACAAATTCCATATATGAGAGCTTCAAGAGATTACATTGATTCCCCAACAAACATACAAGGTTTAGTTCACCATATTTATGGTGAACCTAGATGAATATCAATGAAAGAATGAAAGAATAAACCCAATAAAGGTGAAGAGGTAGCCTGAGCATCCAAGATCCTCCTTCAAAGATGTGGAAAAGAGAGTGTTTACTTCGTTTCTGCCAAAGATACTAATCCCAAGGACGTGCAAGCCCTTATATACTAATCTAGAGTTACAAAAGATTACAAAAGCCCAAGCCCAAAAAGTGCCGCTCAGCGGTATTTACCGCTCAGCGGTGATTGCGCGTCTTCTTTCTTCCCCTCAGCGGCCATTTTGCCCCTCAGCGGTTCCAAGCCACCTCTTGAGTGCCGCTCAGCGGTAGTTTGCCGCTGAGCGGTGCCTTCGTCTTCTCTTTTTGCACTCTTTCTTGTCTTTTCTAATGTCACTTCTCTCCTTCTTCACTCTTTTCACTAAATTCACCTTAAAACCTGCACAAAAACACTTAAATCAAGCGTAAACCTGTCCAGCTCTCTTATTTATGAAAATATAGATAAAAGGCATGATTTCAAGCTAGTTTCTAAGTCTAAAGGTTGCTTTTAGTATCAATTTTAAGCATGAAAATAACAGTTTTTCAACTGTTATCACAACCCCAAACTTAGAACTTTGCTTGTCCTCAAGCAAACAAAATGTAACTCCATCTCCAACCAATTCACATGATGGTTCACTCATTCAAAATCCTCTTTCCAAGATAAGTAAAAACTTCAATTAAACTTATGACCAAGAGTTCAATCAAGATATGCACATGCTTTAGTGTTCACAAAGTCATTTAAGTTCCAACAAATGTTATTTTTCATGAATGATCAATTAATTAAGCATGGATGTTCATGTGCTTATGGAATATTTCCTCACTAGGTATAGTGTTTCACTCAACACACAAGTGTATAAGAGGTAAAGTGTTTCACTCATTCACTCCACTATCACAATGTCACATGAATCAACTTTGCCTTTCATTTTACTACAATCAAAAACATTCACAAGCATGCATCATCACAAGGACTTTTCAATGGCTTATAATGTGGCTGGGCTAACAAGAAAATTGGTTTTTCTGGATCACAAAATCCTTGAGTTAAGAGAATCATAATAACACAATTATTCTTATTCATTCCCAACTTTCTTTTGCCTTTGCATTTGCATTTGCATTGAGCTTTGCTTCTTTTTCTTTTCTTTTCTTTTGCATATTCTTACTTTTTAGCTCTTAGCTCAATGCTTTTCCTTTTTCATGATTTCCCAACAACCCCAAACTTGAACATTTATCAATACCACACAAGATCTTCTACTTAACTCAAGGTAAAGATTTTCAATCAAAGGTTCAGTGTATATTCAAGGCTAAGGGTTCAAAGGATAGAACACAAAGTGTTCTCTTTTAGTAGGCTAACTTTATAAATTTGGCCAATAAAAAGGGTTCCAACAAACGGCCTTGATCATATGATGCAAAACAAGCAATTGATTCAATCATAGAAAACCTGGGCAAAGTCATTCATGCTTCCAAAGTAATAACATTCAACAATAACAACTCTGGAGCTCAAAACCTCACATATAAGCTCATTCACATTTGACATACACATCCTGCTTAATTTCACAATCACAATCATGATATCATGCATTTGTTCACAAAGCTTGTGAATCACCTGTATAAGCATTTTAATATGCACATCATCTCAACATCAATCAGTCAATAAGCATCATCAAGCATTACTTATCAAACAGTCACAGTTAATAGCAAACCATCATAACAAACCAGGTGTTCAATAGAGTACATCAAACTCTAATCTAAAAACAAAAATAAATAAGTCCAGAAAACTTAAACCACAAAAGCATAATCATATGATAGCATTCATCAGTAAATGCTATCTCAGCTCCTCATCAGTCTGAGCTGTCCTCTGTATCTTCCTCCTCTTCCTCATCATCATCATCATCAAATGCATCCTCCTCCTCAACTTCATCTTCTTCCATATCTCTGGCTGAAGCTTCAGCTGCTTCAGCTCCTCCATGCAATGGTTCTTCTGGCCAAGCTACCACATTATGGAATTCATCCATAGTCCACCTGTGTGCTGGAGGGGTATCATACATCCCCACTATCATCTCAACCGTGGCCGCCTACCCTCTGTGGATGGACTGCAACTGAGCACCTATAAGAGACATATACATGTCCCTCATCTGGAATGGTTCTGCCTCATGAGTATCAGCAGATGTCCTGCTCTGTGCTGGCCCTCTCTCTCTACGAACCTGGCGTGGTGGAACTGGCTGAGCTGCATCCTCACCTCCACAGTACTGTCTGTAATAGGCCTCATCAATAGCTTTTCTTGGCCTCTCAAATGGTGGAACAGAAGTGTCCACCCCAGCTTGCTTGCAAAGGTGAGTAATCAAAGAAGGATGTCCCAGTGGTGCTTTGTTGTTTGAGGTGTTAGCACACACACTAATCTCATCAGCTATCACCGGCCCAATATTAACATTCAAGTTTCTGATAGCACAGTAGATGAATAGTGCCCTGCTGAGAGTAATATCTGACACATGTGAACATGGCTGAATGTTGGCATGAGAAAATGCCATCCAATACTTTGCAAGAGGAGTCAAATCTGTCCTCCTAATGTTAACCACTGAGCCAGATCTATTCCTTTGGAAGTGTCCTCCAGGTATACACAGTACTCTCTCAACATCCTCAAAGTCAGCACCTTCCTCCATGCTAAGAGCAAACTGGCATTGCTCACCAGCCCACACAGTATCCAGGAAGTTGTTGATGGAATCAGGATCATACCTGATAGCATGGCCCCTGACATAACCCAAATAATTCTCAGCTGGATAGTCACCAATCTTCTTTGCATTGGTGTAGAATTCCTTAACTACAGCTATGTTGGCAGGTGCTGGATAAGTGGCTAGCTTTCCCCAATCATTCCCTAACACTTGCTCTCCAAATTGAGGAGCAAAGTTAGGTATCATTCCAACCTTTCTCTCCATTAGAAGTCTCCTGTCCTGAACCACCCTAAAGTGCTTCTCATGTTTCCTAGAGAGGAACCTGCCATTATGAGGCTGCTCTGGTTCCTTTTCCTTCCTCTTGGTTGCCATGGTTTTCAATCTCTTTCCTGAAGAGGATGCCATTCCTGCATTCAGACACAAATCCAAAACCACAGAACATGATGTTAATCATTAGTAAACACAGAACACAACTCCTTTCGAAGCTAAACCACCGCTGAGGGCCAGAATTTCCCCTCAGCGCCACCAGTGCCACGCAAAAACCAGAAAAAACCTAATCTGGCAGAGTGCCGCTCAGCGGTAATTGCCGCTCAGCGGTGACCTGCAGATTTATGCAAATCTTGTTTTAAAACTGTCCTAACTCCACCCAAATGCAATTTTCAGTTTTCCAGTTCATAATCAAGCAGTTTAATCGGTTCAAACATCAAATATATCATCAAATCATGCATAGAAATCAAAACCCCTAAATATTCATGCTTTGACAATCACATTCAAATTCAAGAACCCTAGAATGACAAAATGCATTTTACTTACTTGGGTGGAGATGCTAGATGATATGAGAATGCTTCCAAACTAAAATGCTCTCTTCCAACCCCAAACTTTGATGGCACACTAGTGAACAAGTGAGTAGAAGAGAGATTTTCTAAAGAGGGAAGAGTAAAAAGATGTGGGAAACCTAAGAGAAAGATATGTGGAAGTGTTTGTGCAGAGAAGGGCTTGAAAGAATGTAAAAACGCGCAGCTTAGGGTTTAAAAACACCCCAATGGGCTCGGGTTCCGCTAAGGGGAACTTAAGCCCATCTGCGATAGTACCGCTCAGCGGTAATTGCCGCTCAGCGGCACTTTCATGATGTGCCCTTCTCCTTCTTTTCTTGACCTACGTGCCTTCCTAGCATACCCCTCATAGGTTCCCTGCAATTCAATGTTAAAACTGCTTATGCAAACCCTAACTAAAAAAAACAAATAGAAAACAATCAATCAACTGGGTTGCCTCCCAGGTAGCGCTTTTTTAACGTCACGAGCCTGACCCAAAATCCACCAACACCCCTCAGTAGGTGTTTCAAACTTACCAGCACCCATCAATAGGTGCAAAATCTTCTCACCAACACCCATCAGTAGGTGTTAAAAACCTAGTATCCTTCAGTAGATACTTAACCACCTAGCATCCTTCAGTAGATGCTAGATCCAACAAAATAATGTCCAGAATAATGTTCACAGATTAAAAATTACAAAACCAAAACAAATCAAAAGTTTGTAAATCCACTGGGTTGCCTCCCAGCAAGCGCTTCTTTAACGTCACTAGCTTGACCCTGTTAAAGCTCATGTTCCATCTTCTTTATGGTTGATGTTGTCCTTCCACCAACCTTTCAACTGCTTCCTTTGGACTGTCTTAGATTCTCTAGAATATGGAGACTCTATCTCTATCATCTCCTCTTCTTTAAAGCCTTTTATAACCCACAACTTGTTCTTGAGTCTTACAGGTGTGCCAAGTTGGAGTCCTCTTTTCTTCCAGTCTCTAGGAACTTTTTCTCCTTTTCCAATTTCCTCTACCTTGGGTACCTGAAAATACAAACAATGGTTATCAGAAACCTTAAGATTTTTATTTTTACCTCTAGTTATGGGTGCATCTCGAAATGCAGCTTTATAACTGGCCTCTTCCTCCTTTGCTTGTATCTCATCTTTGAACACATCCACCACCACTCTCTCTTCTCTGTCCTGGAGCACCACTATACCCTCATTAACATCTATGATAGCCCTGGCCGTTTTCATAAACGGTCTTCCCAGTATGAAGGGTATCTTTTCGTTCTCCATCTTCATCACCACAAAGTCTGCCAAAAACTGAAGTTTGCCAACACAAACTACAATGTCTTCTGCAATCCCACATGGCTCCTTTGAAGATCCATCAGCCATTACAAGATTAACCTTTACAGGTTTTATTTTAACATGGCCAATTTGCTCCAATAGAGAATAAGGCATCAAGTTAACACTTGAGCCTAAGTCAAGGAGAGCTTTCTTTACCTTTTTCTTCCCTATAGTGCAAGGGATAGAAAAACTACCTGGATCTGCTGCTTTTGGTGGGAATGATTCTTTCTTAACAGTTACACACTTTTCTTCCTCATCATCTCTACGTCTTCTTTTTGTAGAGGTTCCTTCTTTAGATTTTGTGTAAACTGCTATTTTCTGTAGAATTTGTTCCCAAGGAGCTTCATTATCAACCATTCTGAATAAATCTGTGAAATCCATTGGTTTCTCCTGATTTGTTGGAAAAGGAAAAATGTCCTTTCTTTCTTCTTCTCTTCTCTCTTCTGTTTCATCTTCTTCTAACTCAATAATCTCTTCATTCACACTCTTGACCACTTTGCACTCTTCTCTAGGGTTAACCTCAGTATTAGCCCCAAAGTTTCTGTGTGGTCTTTCTTCCAATTGCTTGGTAATTTGACCCATCTGAATCTCCAAATTCTTTATAGCAGCTTCAGTGCTCTTTTGAGAAGATTCAGTTTTCTGTATGAATTGCTGAAGAGTTTCTTCCAACCTTGTAGATCTTTCATTAAGCATAGATAATTGTTGCCACATGGTTGGTTGTTGCTGCTGCTTATTATATTGATTAGCCTGCCCCGTTTGTCCTTGGCCAATGCTTGGATGTGGTTTCCAACCCTGATTATAATTCCCTTGACGGTATGGAAACTGATTAGCCATGAAATTAACATCCTCCACGGCTTCCACAGGAAAAGCACATTGGCCATTGATGTGATCTCCCCCACATAATTCGCACAACTGGGTTTGTATCTGTGCAGCAGATTTTAACTCTTTAGGTAATGAAGCAAGAGTTTTGGTCAGAGTTTCCAGCTGTTGAGTTAGAATTTTATTCTGGGCTAGCAAGGCATCATGGGTTTGTAGTTGAAGAACCCCTTTCTGTTGCATAGGGGCGCCTCTTTCATTGTGCAGCTCATTATTACTTGTAGCCATATTTTCAATGATTTCAGTTGCTTCCTCTGGAGTCTTCCATTTGATATTGCCTCCAGCTGAGGCATCCAGCATCATCTTGGTTTGTGAACCAAGCCCTCCAAGGAAAGTTAGGACTACTTCTTGATCTTCAAAGCCATGCGTGGGAGTTTTACGTAATAAGCTTTTGTACCTGTCCCATGCATGTCCCAGTGATTCCTCCATGCCCTGCTTGAATAAAGATATCTCTTGCTTCCCTTTGGTTACTTTAGATTGTGGGAAGAATTTGTTTAAAAACTTTGTAACTACTGCTTCCCACTCTGTGAAACTTTCTTCTGGAAAAGAGTTCAACCAAAGCTTAGCATTGCCTCCCAATGAGAAAGGAAACAAGCTAAGTTTGATTGCTTCGTCTGGCACCCCATTAATCTTGACTGTATTGCAAATCTCATTAAAGGTAGTCAGGTGCTCATATGGGCTTTCGTGAGATAACCCATTAAATTGATTACTCTTCACCAGTTGAATCAATGCTGGTTTGACCTCCATGTTGGCTGCATTGACTCTAGGTCTAGCTATGCTATTGAAGTGCTGAGGTCCAGCAAGATTAGTGTAATCTGCAAGAGTTCTTCTAACATTATTGCCCTCCATACTTCCTGTGCTATGAACAGAACCTTGTGGTGATGATTGCAAGAGAGTTTCTGGAGAAGGGAAAAGTTCTCTAGACGTTCTGATTCTTCTCCTCCTTCTACTCTCTTCTAGACCTTAAGGAAGTGGTTCTGTTGTTTTCTTACTTCTAGTTCGAATTGCTTCCTGCATGCACAAGAAAGCAAAACCCTAGAAAAGATTTGTTAGCACAAAAAGATATAAAAGAAGATATAAATTCAAAAGATAAAAAGATAAAAGATTCAAAAGATAGAAAGATAAAAGATTCAGAAGATAGAAAGATAAAAGATAAAATAAAATAAAATCTAATCCTAAAAGATAAAATAAAATATAATAAAATCTAACCTAACCAAATAAAATCAAATCTAATAAAATCTAATCTAAAAAGATAAAAAAAAAAAAAAATCTAACCTAATCTAAAAAGATAAAAAGATAAAATAAAATAAAAACAGAAAAAATAAAAACAGAAATTCAAAATTAAAGTCAAAGATAATCAATAATCACACAAATTAACCAGTTAAACCACGAATCCCCGGCAACGGCGCCAAAAACTTGATGGACAAATTTGTAAGCACCAAATTATGATGTCACAAACTTGTTTCACAATCGGCAAGTATGACCGAATCGTTCAAGTAATAAACTTGGTAAGACCAAGTATCGTTCTTCCCAAAGGACTCACGGCCTAGTTTAGTTATGTGATTTGTTGATTAGCTAGGACTTACAAACGAAATATTTAGAGTTTAAAATGCAAGACAGAAAATAAACATGTATGCATGAATTTTGATCAATGGCAAAGCAAAAGATAAACACTTTCAATGAATTATATGAATGAATATGTTGTTGGGGGTCAATTTCATCTCATCCACTCTCATATATTTTAGGAATTCAACATTCAAATCATCATTGTTAATGCCACTCTCTAATGTACCATTCTAGATGGCTTCTCCCTAATCAAATAGTTCATACAATTCCTAGCATTCCTAATGATTAGTTCATGAGTGCAGGAGCTTAAAGGCAACCAATAAAATATTGTCAGTATAATATTGGGAGAAATTCCCCGGATCTAGACTTCCCCGTACGTGTCCGTATCGACAAAACCAATAATCATGCATTAGAATGAGTTAAACAATGCAAGCATTGAGCAAAGAGGAAAAACCCTAACTAATGATGAAAGAAAGCATATGTCTTACTTAAAAGATGTACTCAACAAATTCCATATATGAGAGCTTCAAGAGATTACATTGATTCCCCAACAAACATACAAGGTTTAGTTCACCATATTTATGGTGAACCTAGATGAATATCAATGAAAGAATGAAAGAATAAACCCAATAAAGGTGAAGAGGTAGCCTGAGCATCCAAGATCCTCCTTCAAAGGGGTGATAACAGTTGAAAAACTGTTATTTTCATGCTTAAAATTGATATTAAAAGCAACCTTTAGACTTAAAAACTAGCTTGAAATCATGCTTTTATCTATATTTTCAGAAATAAGAGAGCTGGACAGGTTTATGCTTGATTTAAGTGTTTTTGTACAGGTTTTAAGGTGAATTTAGTGAAAGAAGTGAAGAAGGAGAGAGTTGAAAGTGAATTTAATGGTTTTGTGCAAGATTCCCTTGATTTGGTAGGCTAATTGAATGATTTGAAAGAAGAATTGAAGTACCGAATGATTGGAATGCTGAAAAGTCAACCAGAAACCAGAAAAGTCAACCAGTCAACCAGAAAAGTCAACCAGTCAACCAAAAAGTCAACCAGTCAACCAGAATACGAAAAAAGTCAACCAGACGAGTTTTGGGCCAGTTTTATGCGATTTTATGATCTGTTTGGGCCTGGACCCGTTTTCTATTATTTTTATGTCCTATTTAAAGACCTAGATGTCTTAGGGTTGGCATCTTTGGCAGAAACAAGGCAAACACTCTCTCTTCCACCCCTTTGAAGGAGGATCTTGGATGCTCAGGCTACCTCTTCACCTTTATTGGGTTTATTCTTTCATTCTTTCATTGATATTCATCTAGGTTCACCATGAATATGGTAAACTAAATCTTGTATGTTTGTTGGGGAATCAATGTAATCTCTTGAAGCTCTCATATATGGAATCTGTTGTTTACATCTTTTAATTAAGACATATGCTTTCTTTCATCATTTAGTTAGGGTTTTTCCTCTTTGCTCAATGCTTGCATAGTTTAACTCATTCCATGCATGATTATTGATTTTGTCGATACGGACACGTACGGGGAAGTCTAGATCCGGGGAATTTCTCCCAATATTATACTGACAATATTCTATTGGTTGCCTTTAAGCTCCTGCACTCATGAACTAATCATTAGGAATGCTAGGAATTGTATGAACTCGTGATTAGGGAGAAGCCATCTAGAATGGTACATTAGAGAGTGGCATTAACAACGATGATTTGAATGTTGAATTCCTAAAATATATGAGAGTGGATGAGATGAAATTGACCCCTAACAACATATTCATTCATTTAATTCATTGAAAGTGTTTATCTTTTGTCTTTGCCATTGATCAAACTTCATGCATACATGTTTATTTTCTGTCTTGCATATTAAACTTTGAATATTTCGTTTGTAAGTCCTAGCTAATCAACAAATCACATAACTAAACTAGGCCGTGAGTCCTTTGGGAAGAACGATACTTGGTCTTACCAAGTTTATTACTTGAACGATTCGGTCATACTTGCCGATTGTGAAACAAGTTTGTGACATCATATTTTGGTGCTTACAAATTTGTCCATCAAGTTTTTGGCGCCGTTGCCGGGGACTCGTGGTTTAACTGGTTAATTTGTGTGATTATTGATTATCTTTGACTTATTTTTTTTTTATTTTTAATTTAAATTTCGAATTTTTTATTTTATTTTATTTTTTTTTTCTGTTTATATTTTACAGTTTGTATCTTATTTGATTTTATTTTATTTTATTTTATTTGATTAGATTAGATTTTATTTGATTTGACTAGATTAGATTTGATTTGATTTTATTTGATTTGATTAGATTAGATTTTATTTTATTTTATTTTATCTTATTTTATCTTATTAGATTAGATTAGATTTGATTTGATTTTATTTTATTTTATTCTATCTTATTTTATTTTATCTTCTGAATATATATCTTCTCCTATATCTTTTTGTGCTAACAAATATTTTCTAGAGTTTTGTGCCTAATGTTTGCAGGATGCAATTCGGTCAAGAATTTAACTATATGGGCACTCAATTCTTCCAAGGTCAACAAAGGAAAGCAAGAGATCTCATCTTTCAGGCAAGGCATGGAGGAATCACTAGGTCATGCATGGGACAGATATAAAAGCCTATTAAGAAAGATTCCCACGCATGGATTTGACGAAGTGGAAGTAGTCCTAATCTTCCTTGAAGGTCTTGGTTCACAAACCAAGATGATGCTTGACGCCTCAGCAGGAGGAAATATCAAATGGAAAACTTCAGAGGAAGCCGCAGAAATAATTGAAAACATGGCTACTAATGATAATGAGCTAAACAGTGAAAGAGGAGCTCCTATTCAACAAAAAGGAGTTCTGCAGTTGCAATCCAATGATGCCTTGCTAGCTCAGAAAAAGATACTAACTCAACAATTGGAGAATCTCACAAAGATACTTGCACAACTACCCAAAGAGTTGAAGACTGCTGCACAGGTACAATCCCAGTTGTGCGAATTATGTGGAGGCGACCATATCAATGGTCAATGTGCCTTTTCAGTAGAAGCAATAGAGGATGTAAACTACATGACCAATCAATATCGTCAAGGGAGCTACAATCAGGGGTGGAAACCACACCCAAGCATTGGTCAAGGGCAAACTGGGCAAGCGGGTCAATATAATAAGCAGCAGCAACAACCCACCTTATGGCAACAGTTATCTATGCTTAATGAAAGGTCCATGAGGATGGAGGAAACTCTCAACAATTTCATACAGAAAACTGAGTCTACCCAAAAGAGCACTGAAGCTGCTATCAAAAATTTGGAGACTCAGATGGGGCAGATCACCAAACAGGTGGAAGAAAGGTCAAGTAGAAATTGTGGGGCTAATACTGAGGTTAACCCCAGGGAAGAGTGTGAAGTGCTAGTGAGTGTAAATGTTGAAAAAGTTGAGTTGGAAAAAGAAGAGAGAAAAGAGAGAGAAGAGAAAATTTGTGTGAAGATTGAGAAAGTGAGTAGAAAAAGAAAAGAAAAAAAGAAAGTGAGAGAAAAGAAAAAGAGGACGAGAGAAAAAAAGAAAGAATCATATGAAAAATCTCTTCCTCATTCAAAGAAGTATCATAGGAAGAAGGAATTTGAGCGCTTTATGGAAATCTTCAAGAAATTGGAGATTAAAGTTCCTATGATTGAGACACTACAACAGGTTCCCGGTTTGATCAAATTTCTGAAGAAGTTCAGTAGAAAGAAGAAAAAGAAGAAGGAACTTGAGCTTACTGGGTCAAGCTAATGACGTTAAAAGAGCGCTTGCTGGGAGGCAACCCAGTGGATTTAAAAACTTTTGATTTGGTTTTGTAACTTTTAATTTGTGGACATTATTTTGTAAATATTTTGTTGGATACAGCATCTACTGAAGGATGCTAGGTGGTTAAGTATCTACTGAAGGATACTAAGTTTGTAACACCTACTGATGGGTGTTGGTAAGTTTGTAACACCTACTGATGGGTGTTGGTAAGTTTGAAACACCTACTGATGGGTGTTGGTGGATTTTGGGTCAGGCTCGTGACGTTAAACAAGCGCTACCTGGGAGGCAACCCAGTTGATTGATTGTTTTTGTTTGTTTTATTTTAGTTAGGGTTTGCATAAGTATTTTAAACATTGAATTGCAGGGAACCAGTGAGGGGCATGTCTAGGAGGCACGTAGGTTAAGAAAAGAAGGAGAAGAGCACATCACGCAAGTGCCGCAGAGCGGTAACTTACCGCTGAGCGGTACTCTCGCAGATGGGCTTTAGTTCCCCTTAGCGGGACCCGAGCCCATTAGGGTATTTTTATACCCTAAGTTGCGCATTTGCTCATACTTTCAGACTCTTCTCTGCACACACACTCCTACATACCTTTTCAAAGCTTCTCTACAACTTTTCCCTCATCCCTCTTTAGAAAATCTCCCTTCCACTCACTTGCTCACTAGTTTTCCATCTAAGTTTGGGGTTGGGAGAGAGCATCATTGAAGGGGCTGATTTCTTCATTATGGTTTACTAATGCTTAACAATGTATCTTTTGGTTTTGTGAATTATGTTTGATGCAGGGATGGCCTCCTCATCGGGCAAAAAGAATCAAGACTACAAGATCCAAGAAGAAGGAGGATACAGAGGACAGCTCAGATTGAGGAGGAGTTGAGATAGCATTTACTGATGAATGCTATCATAACTAAGAGCAGGACTTATGCTTTTGTTTGGTTTAAGTTTTCTGAACTTATTTGTTTTTGTTTTTAGATTAGGGTTTGATGTACTCTATTGGAAACCTGGTTTGTGTGATGGTTTGATATTAACTGTGATTGTTTGATAAGTAATGCTTGATGATGCTTATTGATTAATTGACGTTGAGATGATGTGCACATTAAAATGCTTAAACAGGTGATTCACAAGCTTTGTGAACAAATGCATGATATCATGATTGTGATTGTGAAATTAAGCAGGATGTGTATGTCAAATGTGAATGAGCTGATATGTGAGATTTTGAGCTCCAGAGTTGTTATTGTTGAATGCTATTACTTTGAAAGCATGAATGACTTTGCCCAGGTTTTCTATGATTAAATCAATTGCTTGTTTTGCATCATATGATCAAGGCCGTTTGTTGGAACCCTTTTTATTGGCCAAATTCATAAAGTTAGCCCACTAAAAGAGAACACTTTGTGTTCTATCCTTTGAACCCTTAGCCTTGAACATACACTGAAAACCCTTGATTGAAAATCTTTACCTTGAGTTAAGTAGAAGCTCTTGTGTGGTACTGTTAAATGTTCAAGTTTGGGGTTGTTGGGAAAACATGAAAAAGGAAAAGCATTGAGCTAAGAGCTAAAAAAGTAAGAATATGCAAATAAAAAGAAAAAGAAAAGAAAAGAAAAAGAAGCAAAGCTCAATGCAAATGCAAAGGCAAAAGAAAGTTGGGAATGAATAAGATAATTGTGTTGTTATGATTCTCTTAACTCAAGGATTTTGTGATCCAGAAAAACCAATTTTCTTGTTAGCCCAGCCACATTATAAGCCATTGAAAAGTCCTTGTGATGATGCATGCTTGTGAATGTTTTTGATTGTGGTAAAATGAAAGGTAAAGTTGATTCATGTGACATTGTGATAGTGGAGTGAATGAGTGAAACACTTTACCTCTTATACACTTGTGTGTTGAGTGAAACACTTTACCTAGTGAGGAAATATTCAATAAGCACATGAACATCCATGCTTAATTGATTGATCATTCATGAAAAATAGCATTTGTTGGAACTTAAATGACTTTGTGAACACTAAAGCATGTGCACATCTTGAATGAACTCTTGGTCATAAGTTTGAGTGAAGTTGTTACTTATCTTGAAAAAGAGAATTTTTGAACGAGTGAACCATCATATAAATTGGTTGGAAATTGAGTTACATTTTGTTTGCTTGAGGACAAGCAAAGTTCTAAGTTTGGGGTTGTGATAACAGTTGAAAACCTGTTATTTTCATGCTTAAAATTGATATTAAAAGCAACCTTTAGACTTAAAAACTAGCTTGAAATCATGCTTTTATCTATATTTTCAGAAATAAGAGAGCTGGACAGGTTTATGCTTGATTTAAGTGTTTTTGTACAGGTTTTAAGGTGAATTTAGTGAAAGAAGTGAAGAAGGAGAGAGTTGAAAGTGAATTTAATGGTTTTGTGCAAGATTCCCTTGATTTGGTAGGCTAATTGAATGATTTGAAAGAAAAATTGAAGTACCGAATGATTGGAATGCTGAAAAGTCAACCAGAAACCAGAAAAGTCAACCAGTCAACCAGAAAAGTCAACCAGTCAACCAAAAAGTCAACCAGTCAACCAGAATACGAAAAAAGTCAACCAGACGAGTTTTGGGCCAGTTTTATGCGATTTTATGATCTGTTTGGGCCTGGACCCGTTTTCTATTATTTTTATGTCCTATTTAAAGACCTAGATGTCTTAGGGTTGGCATCTTTGGCAGAAACGAGGCAAACACTCTCTCTTCCACCCCTTTGAAGGAGGATCTTGGATGCTCAGGCTACCTCTTCACCTTTATTGGGTTTATTCTTTCATTCTTTCATTGATATTCATCTAGGTTCACCATGAATATGGTGAACTAAATCTTGTATGTTTGTTGGGGAATCAATGTAATCTCTTGAAGCTCTCATATATGGAATCTGTTGTTTACATCTTTTAATTAAGACATATGCTTTCTTTCATCATTTAGTTAGGGTTTTTCCTCTTTGCTCAATGCTTGCATAGTTTAACTCATTCCATGCATGATTATTGATTTTGTCGATACGGACACGTACGGGGAAGTTTAGATCCGGGGAATTTCTCCCAATATTATACTGACAATATTCTATTGGTTGCCTTTAAGCTCCTGCACTCATGAACTAATCATTAGGAATGCTAGGAATTGTATGAACTCGTGATTAGGGAGAAGCCATCTAGAATGGTACATTAGAGAGTGGCATTAACAATGATGATTTGAATGTTGAATTCCTAAAATATATGAGAGTGGATGAGATGAAATTGACCCCCAACAACATATTCATTCATTTAATTCATTGAAAGTGTTTATCTTTTGTCTTTGCCATTGATCAAACTTCATGCATACATGTTTATTTTCTGTCTTGCATATTAAACTTTGAATATTTCGTTTGTAAGTCCTAGCTAATCAACAAATCACATAACTAAACTAGGCCGTGAGTCCTTTGGGAAGAACGATACTTGGTCTTACCAAGTTTATTACTTGAACGATTCGGTCATACTTGCCGATTGTGAAACAAGTTTGTGACATCATATTTTGGTGCTTACAAATTTGTCCATCAAGGGGTGGAAAAGAGAGTGTTTACTTCGTTTCTGCCAAAGATACTAATCCCAAGGACGTGTAAGCCCTTATATACTAATCTAGAGTTACAAAAGATTACAAAAGCCCAAGCCCAAAAAGTGCCGCTCAGCGGTATTTACCGCTCAGCGGTGATTGCGCGTCTTCTTTCTTCCCCTCAGCGGCCATTTTGCCCCTCAGCGGTTCCAACGCCACCTCTTGAGTGCCGCTCAGCGGTAGTTTGCCGCTGAGCGGTGCCTTCGTCTTCTCTTTTTGCACTCTTTCTTGTCTTTTCTAATGTCACTTATCTCCTTCTTCACTCTTTTCACTAAATTCACCTTAAAACTTGCACAAAAACACTTAAATCAAGCGTAAACCTGTCCAGCTCTCTTATTTATGAAAATATAGATAAAAGGCATGATTTCAAGCTAGTTTCTAAGTCTAAAGGTTGCTTTTAGTATCAATTTTAAGCATGAAAATAACAGTTTTTCAACTGTTTTCAGGGAGCAAGTTGTTCAAGGGCTGAATCAGACTGCCTAAGAATACCCTGTTGTAATCGTTTACAGAAGCCTGGTAAACGAATACGCGAGAGAAAATCGTGTTTTGTACAGAAACTTCAACTAGGTAGTCAGCCAGGGTAATGATACGACTGTCGCGGTCATACAAATTCGATGTGCAAATAAGAATGCAGTATAACTAGGATATGACTCCTAGGTCGTCTCTCAAGGACCAATTTTTGTCGGTTTAGTCTCAGATTTTTTTACACGAGGGGGGGGTTGTTTTTGGATGTTTGTTTTTGTGCGGTAAAATAAAAAAGGAACTGGAAATTAAACAAAACAAAATTTAAAACACTGAAATAAATTTTAAAATCGGTAAAAACTGAACGGTAAAAGACGGTAAAAATAGAAAACGTCTAAAAATAAAACGAACGGTAAAACGCAATGACCGAATTTTAACAATGCATAAAACAGTAACAATAAAATAAAAGAGACAATAAAATTAAAATCACTGAAAATGAAATTCATCAAAAGCTCATTGAAAATAACGTTCTTGAATACTACACGTAAAAATGAAAATGAAATAAGCAAAATATACTGTAACGCACTCCTGCTTCAGAAATCAAATTACATTTGCACTATTTGGAAATTGAAATCCAGAGAGTTATTTGAAAGAGGAAGAGGGAGAGGCGAGAGCCTCCTCCCAGACGTGGGTTTCCTAAAACTACTCCTAAAATCTCCTAAAATCTAATACTAAAACTCTAATCCCATAATACATTGCTGAATACTGGAACTGGAAGAGAGCTTCTCCCAGCCCGTGTCCCCTCCTTTTCTGGTTCCACCACTTCACTTCCAAAAGATGATTGAAATTTTGTCATCACATACTCTGTGTGTGATTGCTCCTTCTTTTCCGTCTGGTGTGCCCAACTTCTTCCATCCTTCTTCAATCCAAACAAGAACAAGAAGGACCCTCCACTATGTGGAGCCGTGTGAACAATGGATGTCCGTGACTGTTTCTTCTTTCCAGCTCAACAAGTGATGGAAATCCTTGCTGGATGATGGATGTTTGCCGGATGGTTAGGAGGTAGTGAAGAATGGATCCGTGAGCTGCTTCCACGGAAACCATGCATGTGTGTGGTTCCCACTTCCCATCAAGAAGTTGGCCGTGAATATGGAGCTATGCTTCAGATAATTGAAATGAACGTGTATGTGCTTCCAGTAGCTTTGCTGACCTTACTCATTTTCCAAACCGTGACAAACATCTTTGGTGTGCAAGGACATCTTTCTTTATCTAATGTCCACATACATACTTCCTTGTCAGCAAATTGGTTTGGACGTTTACTCTTTTCCTTTTTGCACATTTTCAAAGAAACCAAATTCCTTTTGGCTTGCTGACCATACCTTCCCACGTGAAACTTAGTGTACCATGGACAGCTTAAGTGTGTGGACAGCTTACAAGAATTAAGTAAGTGGTGGCCTTTCCTTCTAGGAACGTGTGGAATATAAAATTCTGAAAGACTTAGCTCCCTTTTGCACGTGAAAGCCATCTTTCCTCTCCATACTTTGAGTGCATGTGGGACATGGTGTCCCCCATATTTTTCCACGAAATATTCCACTCCAAAGTGCTGTAGTATGCGTCTTGGAGCTGCTTCCATGAGCTGGCCATGACTTTCTCTCCCTCTCGGTGGTTGCATGGAATGCTGCCAAATGAGGCTGTAAAACCTCCATAGCAGCTGCAACATGAAGGTGTGCTGGATGCGTGAGAAGTGGTGGAGTTGGACGTGTTGGAGCTGCTGGACGTGAAAGCTTGGCAGCACCGTTGGCATTCTCTTCATCCTAGACCAAGCCATCTTCTCTCCATACTCATATAATGCACGTGTAGGGACAAATCTTAGTGGAAAATTCAGTCATTTAAATGCTCCCCTTGACGCATGCTTTGGATCCATTATCTTCAATAAAAGAATGTGATGTGCTACTCCAAGTTTCTAGCTTACTCCCATGCTGGTTCCCCACGTGAAGACTACAAAGCCATCAGCTTCTCTTTTCTTGCCATCCTCTTCTCCACTAATCCCAACACTTCTCTTCAATTTTTATTATTGGATTCAGATGCCCATGCTTCATCATTCTGCTGTCCATACATTCATTCTCGGTCCTTGCTGCTGGAATTGATCCAGACGTGTTGAAGTTGGAGCTTGGACAGTGGAAGGTGCTGCTGGTTTTTCTCTCCGTCTCCAGCCATCAACGTGTTCCTCTCTGGAACGCTTCTCAAGGGTTGCTTGCTGCCAACGTTTCTCCAAACAGAAAATGAAATGGTGTAGCCCCTCGCTGGACAATCTCCTTCACGTGCTTAGATGTGCATGTTGCTTGGACAAGGAATGGATGAGCGTGAAGAAAGCTAGGCCTAGCTGCTGTCATGGCCGTTTGGAGCAAGGTGTTTGGACAGTGAAGTGTTGGTCGTTGCTCCTTGCTTCCGTGAAGCATGCTGGCTTCTTTCTCCTCTACTCTACCATGTGCCAATCTGTTGTGTTTTCTCCTAGGCCGTGGCAGGTTGAAGCTGCTGGAACGTGTTGATGATGCGGCTGGACATGGATGAAAACCGAGAGCTGCTGGATTTGAGAAGAATGGAGGAGTTGCTGGTTCCGTGAGCTAAAACGTGTTGCTTCTAATATGCTACAAGACTTCATTTACCAAATTGAAAATCCAATTCTCTCTTTGCATGTGGGCCGTGTGTTACCATTCTCTTCAACGTGGCTTCTCCATCATTTGCTTTCTTTTCAATTGAAAAGCCAACAATAAAATATTATGGTAGCCCCAACTTTTGTTTCATGTGTGCTGGATGCTTGCCCATGACCGTGTGCTTTTTTTAGAAAATGTAGCAGCACAATTGCTATTTTATAGGTATAAAACCGTGAGCCTATTTCAATGTGGAGGCCCCTTCTCCATCCAACTTCTCGGTTTATTCTTAATGATAAGTGGTGGCTCCCATGTGTTGTCTAGCCAAAATCCAATGGAGGAAACCATTCAACATTTTCATTTTCCATGTGGCCGTGAATTCCAAAGTGAATTGTCCACACTCCATTTTTCAGCCGAGCATATCACACTTCCAACGTATCCTTTGCCAAAATGAAATTTCCAATGGGCCTAGAGTGAATAACGGAATGAGTGGAGCTGCTGCCTTTGTGTAGATGAAACCGTAGCCAATAAAGAAGTCCAATAGATAAATTAAACTCCTTCTTTCAAAACGGATCAGCACATCTTTTCTTTTTTTTTTTCTAAAAATAATTGAATCAAGTGTAGCCTCTTTCAAGTGAAACAACACAATGTGGAGATGAATATTCTTCCAAATGTCCCAATTTGTATTTCCAGAAATTTCCCTGCGATTATTAATGCAAATAATTAACTCAGATAGTCCAAATTAATTAAAATAAGAATTTCTGATCGAATTAAGCACAATTCAAAAAAATGGGAAAATACTGGACAATTAAGCACAATTCCCCGATTAATTCTAGTACAATAAGCTAAGTGAAGTGAAGAAAATATAGACTCATCAGTAACGTGGGTGACCATTGTCAAAACTAGTTGATTTCAGTCACATTTGCACTTGTCTGGGGAACATTATGGTGTTTGAGTGTTGGTAAATGGTGGTTAGTGATGTCATGTGACCCCAAGGATTGGGGAATGACCCATTTGGAGTGGGGGGAGCAAGTTGTGAAAGGGCGGAATCAGAATGCCTCAGAATACCCTGCTGTAATTGTTTACAGAGGTCTTGTAAACAATTACGCGAGATAAAATCGTATTTTGTACAGAAACTTCAACTGGGGTAGTGATAACAGTTGAAGGACTGTTATTTTTATGTTTAAATTTAATACCAAAAGCAACCTTTAAGACTTAGAAACTAGCTTGAACTCATATTTTTGCTTTAGTTTTGTGAATAAGAGAGTTGAAAGTGAATTTAATGGTTTTGTGCAAGATTCCCTTTATTTTGTAGGCTAATTGAATGATTTGAAAGAAGAATTGAAGTACCGAATGATTGGAGTGCTGAAAAGTCAACCAGAAACCAGAAAAGTCAACCAGTCAACCAAAAAAGTCAACCAGTCAACCCGAATACGAAAAAAGTCAACCATACGAGTTTTGGGCCAGTTTTATGCGATTTTATGATCTGTTTGGGCCTGGACCCGTTTTCTATTATTTTTATGTCTTATTTAAAGACCTAGATGTCTTAGGGTTGGTATCTTTGGCAGAAACGAAGCAAACACTCTCTCTTCCACCCCT
Organism: Vigna nakashimae; assembly: GCA_034642375.1. NCBI lineage: Eukaryota > Viridiplantae > Streptophyta > Magnoliopsida > Fabales > Fabaceae > Vigna > Vigna nakashimae. The sequence goes on from CM067765.1 coordinate 30,628,480, forward strand.
TTGAAGGAGGATATTGGATGCTCAGGCTACCTCTTCACCTTTCTAGGGTTTTATCTTTCATTCTTTCATTATTGTTCATCTAGGTTCACCATGAATATATTGAACTAAACCTTGTATATTTGTTGGGGAATCAATGTAATCTTTTGAAGCTCTCATATATGGAATTTGTGCTTGCATCTTAATCTAAGATTTATGCTTTCTTTCATCATTAGTTAGGGTTTTTCCTCTTTGCTTAATGCTTGCTTTGTTTAACTCATTCAATGCATGATAATTGATTTTGTCGATACGGGAACGTACAAGGAAGTCTAGATCCGGGGAATCTCTCCCAATATTATATTGGTTGTCGTTAAGCTCCTGTGCTAAGAGAACTAATTATTAGGAGTGCTAGGAATCGTATGAACTCGTAATTAGGGATAGGCCTTCTTGACAAGGTAATTTAGAGAGTGGCATTAACAATGATGATTTGAATGTTGAATTCCTAAAATATATGAGAGTGGATAAGATGAAATTGACCCCCAACAACATATTCATATATATATTTCATTGAAAGTGCTTGTCTTTTGCTTTTGCCATTGATCAAAACCTCATGCATACATGTTTATTTTCGTCTTTTGCATAATACAATCCAATTATTTCGTTCTTAAGTCTTAGCTAATCAACAAACTACACAACTAAACTAGGCCGTGAGTCCTTTGGGAGAACGATACTTGGGCTTACCAAGTTTATTACTTGAACGATTCGGTCATACTTGTCGATTGTAAAACAAGTTTGTGACATCATATTTTGGTAATCATAAATTTGTCCATCAAGTTTTTGGCGCCGTTGCCGGGGACTCTGGTTTAACTGGTTAATTTGTGTGATTATTGATTATCTTTGACTTTAATTTTGAATTTCTGTTTTTATTTTTCTGTTTTTATTTTTCGGTTTTTATTTTATTTTATTTTATCTTATTTGATTTGATTTTATTTGATTTTATTTGATTTGATTTTATTTTATTTTATTTTATTTTATTTTATTCTATCTTATTTTATTTTATCTTCTGAATCTTTTATCTTCTGAATATATATCTTCTCCTATATCTTTTTGTGCTAACAAATATTTTCTAGGGTTTTGTTTTCTTGTGTATGCAGGAAGCAATTAGAACAAGGAGCAAGAAAACAACAGAACCTCTTCTTGAAGGTCTAGACGAGAGTAGACGGAGGAGAAGAATCCGAACATCTAGAGAACTTTTCCCTTCTCCAGAAATTCTCTTACAATCATCACCACAAGGTTCTGTTCATAGCACAGAAAATATGGAGAACAACAATGTTAGAAGAACTCTTGCTGACTACACCAATATAGCTGGACCTCAGCACTTTAACAGTATAGCTAGACCTAGAGTCAATGCAGCTAATATGTAGGTCAAACCAGCACTGATTCAACTAGTGAAAAGCAACCAATTCAATGGGTTATCTCATGAAAGCCCATATGAGCACCTCACTACCTTCAATGAGATTTGCAACACAGTCAAGATTAATGAGGTGCCAGACGAAGCTATCAAACTTAGCTTGTTTCCTTTCTCATTGGGAGGCAATGCTAAGCTTTGGTTGAATTCTTTCCCAGAAGAAAGTTTCACAGAGTGGGAAGCAGTGGTCAAAAAATTTTTAAACAAGTACTTCCCACAATCTAAGGTGACAAAAGGCAAGCAAGAGATTTCTTCATTTAAACAGGGCATGAAAGAATCACTAGGGCATGCATGGGACAGGTATAAAAGCTTGCTAAGAAAAACACCCACGCATGGCTTTGAAGATCAGGAAGTAGTCTTAACTTTCCTTGGAGGGCTTGGTTCACAAACCAAGATTATGCTGGATGCCACAGCAGGAGGCAATATTAAATGGAAAACTCCAGAGGAAGCAACAGAGATTATATAAAACATGGCTACTAGTGATAATGAGCTACACAGTGAGAGAGGAGCTCCTATGCAAAAAGGAGTTCTCCAATTACAGACACATGATGCCTTGCTAGCTCAAAACAAAATTCTAACTCAACAGCTGGAGACTCTGACTAAAACTCTTGCACAATTACCCAAAGAGTTGAAAACTGCTGCACAAGTACAATCCCAGTTGTGCGAATTGTGTGGAGGCGACCATATCAATGGTCAATGTGCCTTTCCAGTTGAAGCTGTAGAGGATGTAAACTATATGACCAATCAGTACCGTCAAGGAAGCTACAATCAGGGGTGGAAACCACACCCAAGTATTGGTCAAGGGCAAACTGGGCAAGCTGGTCAATATAATAAGCAGCAACAGCAACCCACCTTATGGCAACAGTTATCTATGCTTAATGAAAGGTCCATGAAGATGGAGGAAACTCTCAACAATTTCATACAGAAGACTGAGTCTACACAGAAGAGCACTGAAGCTGCTATCAAAAATTTGGAGACTCAGATGGGGCAGATCACCAAACAGGTGGAAGAAAGGCCTAATAGAAATTTTGGGGCTAATACTGAGGTTAACCCCAGAGAAGAGTGCAAGGTGGTAGAGAGTGTTGATGATGGGAAAGTTGAGTTAGAAACAGAAGAGAGAAGAGAAATAGAGAGCAATAGCACTTTTCCTTTTCCAATCCATCAAGGGAAACAACTGGACTTCACAGAATTATTCAAAATGGTGGATAATGATGCACCTTGGGAACAGATTCTGCAACAGATTACAGTTTACACTAAATCTAATGAAGAAATCTCTACAAAGAAAAGACGTAGAGATGATGAGGCAAAGGAGTGTATAACTGTTAAAAAAGAGTCATTCCCTCCTAAAGCAACAGACCCAGGCAGTTTTTCTATCCCTTGTACCGTAGGGAAGAAAACGGTGAAGAAAGCTCTCCTTGATTTAGGTTCAAGTGTTAACTTGATACCTTACTCTTTACTGGAGCAAATCGGCAATGTTAAAGTGAAACTTGTAAAGGTTAATCTAGTAATGGCCGATGGATCTTCAAAGGAGCCATGTGGGATTGTAGAGGACATTATAGTTTGTGTTGGCAAACTTCAGTTCTTGGCATACTTTGTGGTGATGAAGATGGAGACAGAGAAGATACCTATCATACTTGGAAGACCGTTTATGAAAACGGCCAGAGCTATCATTGATGTAAATGAAGGTATAGTGGTGCTCCAGGATCGAGAGGAGAGAGTGGTTGTAGACGTCTTCAAAGATGAGACGCAAGCACAGGAGGAAGAAGCTAGTTATAAAGTTGCATTTCAAGATGCACACATGACTAGCCATAAAGATGAAAAGCCCAAGGTTGCAGGTAACCATTGTTTGTTGTTTCAGGTGCACAAGGAAGAAAAGATTGGAAGAGGAGGAGAAATTCCTGATGACTGGAAGAAAAGAAGACCCCAACTTGGTACACCTGTGAGAATCAAGAACAAGTTGTGGGTTGTAAAGGGCTTTAAAGAGAAGGAGATGATAGAGTTAGAGTCTCCACATTCTAGAAGGACCAAAACAGTTCACAGGAAACAGCTGAGGAGTTGGTGGGATGACAACATCAACTATAAAGCAGGAACTTGAGCTTACTGGGTCAAGCTAATGACGTTAAAAGAGCACTTGCTGGGAGGCAACCCATTGATTTTAAGAACTTTTTAATTTTACTTTGGTTTGTAAATTTTTAATCTGTTGAACATTATATTGCTGAACATAGCATCTACTGAAGGATGCTAGTTGGACATAGCATTTACTGAAGGATGCTAAGTTGTAACACCTTTTGATGGGTGTTGGTAAGTTTGAAACACCTACTGATGGGTGTTGGTGAGATTTTAAACACCTACTGATGGGTGTTGGTGGATTTTGGGTCAGGCTCGTGACGTTAAACAAGCGCTACCTGGGAGGCAACCCAGTTGATTGATTGTTTTTGCTTGTTTTACTTTAGTTAGGGTTTGCATAAGTATTTTAAACATTGAATTGCAGGGAACCAGTGAGGGGCATGTCTAGGAGGCACGTAGGTTAAGCAAAGAAGGAGAAGAGCACTTCACGAAAGTGCCGCTGAGCGGCAATTTACCGTTGAGCGGTACTCTCGCAGAATGGGCTTTAGTTCCCCTTAGCGGGACCCGAGCCCATTAGGGTATTTTTATACCCTAAGCTGCGCATATGCTCGTACTTTCAGGCTCTTCTCTGCACAAACACTCCCACATACCTTCTCCAAGGTTTTCCACATCTTTTCCCTCATCCCTCTTTAGAAAATCTCCCTTCCACTCACTTGCTCACTAGTTTTCCATTTAAGTTTGGGGTTGGGAGAGAGCATCATTGAATGGGCTGATTTCTTCATTGTGGTTTACTAATGCTTAACAATGTATCTTTTGGTTTTGTGAATTATGTTTGATGCAGGGATGGCCTCCTCATCGGGCAAAAAGAATCAAGACTATAAGATCCAAGAAGAAGGAAGATACAGAGGACAACTCAGACTGATGAGGAGCTGAGATAGAATTTACTGATGAATGCTATCATATGCTTATGCTTTTGTTGGTTTAAAGTTTTCTAAACTTATTTGTTTTTGTTTTTAGATTAGGGTTTGATGTACTCTATTGGACACCTGGTTTGTGTGATGGTTTGCTATTAACTGTGCTTGTGTGATAAGTAATGCTTGATGATGCTTATTGAGTGATTGATGTTGAGATAGATGTGCACATAAAATGCTTATATAGGTGATTCACAAGCTTTGTGAACAAATGCATGATACCATGGTTGTGATTGTGAAATTAAGCAGGATGTGTATATCAAATGTGAATGAGCTTATATGTGAGGTTTTGAGCTCCAGAGTTGTTATTGTTGAATGCTATTACTTTGAAAGCATGAATTATTTTGCCCAGGTTTTCTATGAAAGAATCAATTGCTTGTTTTGCATCATGTGATCAAGGCCGTTTGTTGGAACCCTTTTTATTGGCCAAATTCATAAAGTTAGCCCACTAAAAGAGAACACTTTGTGTTCTATCCTTTGAACCCTTAGCCTTGAACATACACTGAAAACCCTTGATTGAAAATCTTTACCTTGAGTTAAGTAGAAGATCTTGTGTGGTATTGTTAAATGTTCAAGTTTGGGGTTGTTAGGAAAACATGAAAAAGGAAAAGCATTGAGCTAAGAGCTAAAAAGTAAGAATATGCAAAGAAAAAGAAAAAGAAAAAGAGAAAGAAAAGAAAAGAAAAGAAGAAGCAAAGCTCAATGCAAATGCAAAGGCAAGTTGGGAATGAATAAGAATAATTGTGTTGTTATGATTCTCTTAACTCAAGGATTTTGTGATCCAGAAAAACCAATTTTCTTGTTAGCCCAGCCACGTTATAAGCCATTGAAAAGTCCTTGTGATGATGCATGCTTGTGAATGTTTTTGATTGTGGTTAAATGAAAGACAAAGTTGATTCATGTGACATTGTGATAGTGGAGTGAATGAGTGATTACATCTTATACACTTGTGTTTGAGTGAAACACTTTACCTAGTGAGGAAATAGTCCATGAGCACATGAACATCCATGCTTAATTGATTGATCATTCATGAAAAATAGCATTTGTTGGATATTAAGTGACTTTGTGAACACCAAAGCATGTGCACGTCTTGATTGAAATCTTGGTCATAAGCTTGATTGAAGTCTTTACTTATCTTGAAAAGAAGATTTTTGAATGAGTGAACCATTATATGAATTGGTAGAAGATTGAGTTACATCTTGTTTGCTTGAGGACAAGCAAAGTTCTAAGTTTGGGGTTGTGATAAGAGTTGAAAAACTGTTATTTTTATGCTTAAAATTGATACCAAAAGCAACCTTTAAGACTTAGAAACTAGCTTGAACTCATATTTTTGCTTTAGTTTTGTGAATAAGAGAGTTGAAAGTGAATTTAATGGTTTTGTGCAAGATTCCCTTTATTTTGTAGGCTAATTGAATGATTTGAAAGAAGAATTGAAGTACCGAATGATTGGAGTGCTGAAAAGTGAACGAGAAACCAGAAAAGTCAACTAGTCAACCAGAAAAGTCAACCAGTCAACCAAAAAAGTCAACCAGTCAACCCGAATACGAAAAAAGTCAATCAGACGAGTTTTGGGACCCGTTTTATGCGATTTTATGATCTGTTTGGGCCTGCACCCGTTTTCTATTATTTTTATGTCTTATTTAAAGACCTAGATGTCTTAGGGTTGATATCTTTGGCAGAAACGAAGCAAACACTCTCTCTTCCACCCCTTTGAAGGAGGATCTTGGATGCTCAGGCTACCTCTTCACCTTTCTAGGGTTTTATCTTTCATTCTTTCATTATTGTTCATCTAGGTTCACCATGAATATGGTGAACTAAACCTTGTATATTTATTGGGGAATCAATGTAATCTTTTGAAGCTCTCATATATGGAATTTGTGCTTGCATCTTAATCTAAGATTTATGCTTTCTTTCATCATTAGTTAGGGTTTTTCCTCTTTGCTTAATGCTTGCTTTGTTTAACTCATTCAATGCATGATAGTTGATTTTGTCGATACGGGAACGTACGGGGAAGTCTAGATCCGGGGAATCTCTCCCAATATTATATTGGTTGTCGTTAAGCTTTTGTGCTAAGAGAACTAATTATTAGGAATGCTAGGAATCGTATGAACTCGTAACTAGGGATAGGCCTTCTTGACAAGGAAATTTAGAGAGTGGCATTAACAATGATGATTTGAATGTTGAATTCCTAAAATATATGAGAGTGGATAAGATGAAATTGACCCCCAACAACATATTCATATATATATTTCATTGAAAGTGCTTGTCTTTTGCTTTTGCCATTGATCAAAACCTCATGCATACAAGTTTATTTTCGTCTTTTGCATAATACAATCCAATTATTTCGTTCTTAAGTCTTAGCTAAGCAACAAACTACACAACTAAACTAGGCCGTGAGTCCTTTGGGAGAACGATACTTGGTCTTACCAAGTTTATTACTTGAACGATTCAGTCATACTTGCCGATTGTAAAACAAGTTTGTGACATCATATTTTGGTGATCATAAATTTGTCCATCAGGTAGTCAGTCAGGGTAAGGTGGGTGACCATTGTCAAAACCAGTTGATTTCAGTCACATTTGGACTTGTCTGGGGAACATGTTGGTGTTTGAGTGTTGGTAGATGGTGGTTGGTGATGTCATGTGTCCCCAAGGAGTGGGGAATGACCCATTTGGAGTGGGGGGACCAAGTTGTGCAAGGACTGAATCAGATTGCCTCAGAATACCCTGCTGTAATCGTTTACAGAGGTCTGGTAAACGATTATGCGAGAGAACATCGAGTTTTGTACAAAAACTTCAACTGAGGTAGTCAGTCAGGTTAACGTGGGTGACCATTGTCAAAACCAGTTGATTTCAGTTACTTTTGCACTTGTTTGGGGAACATGTTTGTGTTTGACTGTTGGTAGATGATGGTTGGTGTGGGGAATGACCCATTTTGAGTGGGGGGAGCAAGTTGTGCAAAGTCTGAATCAGACTGCCTCAGAATACCCTGCTGTAATAGTTTACAGAGGTCTTGTAAATGATTACGCGAGAGAAAAGCGTGTTTTGTACAGAAACTTCAGCTGAAGTAGTCAGTCAGGGTAACGTGGGTGACCATTGTCAAAACCAGTTCATTTCAGGCAGAAGTCCACCTCTAAGTGGATGGGGAGGTAATATTTGGTAAGTGGTGTTGGTGTTTTAATCACAATTGCAATTGTATTTAGTGTATCATGAATTCAACATTACATATTAAATGACGAAAATTGATGAACTAGTTTGACAGTAAAGAACTTCATTAAATTAAAGACTTCAAATTATGAAAATAGGAACTGCGATATATAGTTTTTTTAATAATGCAGAAAATGAAGCCTAAACAAGCAATTCTAAGTCTGAGGATTTTCAGAACCACTTTGCAAGTGTTGCAATTGTTCTTCAATGTTCCCAACTCGCGATTGCAACGCATAAAACCTTGTAGTGGTGACCATGTCCATGTTTCCAAATCAAGTTTCAAGGGCATCAATCGAGTTTCAAAGGCATCAAATCTTGTACCAACGAAGGTCTGAAGTTGTTCTATGCGATTGATGACATTATTTAGTGTTGTAGATGAATTGCCTTCTTCATCATCTTCTCCTTCTTGATCTTGATCTTGTTGTAAGGGGGATGGGGGGCGTTGCCTTTGGGAACCCATTCTCCATCAACATTTTTCACATAACCAAATGATGCTACAACTTCACTACATATTTTTTGCTTGAACTTCACTTCTGAAATGGGATCAGTGTCAGTAGGCACTTGAAACTGTTCCATGAAGATGGTTATCAAATGTGGATATGGCAACTTGGCGTTCTCCCTTAATGCTCTTTTCATCTTATATCTAATAAGATGTCCCCAATTAATGTGAATGGAATTTTAAAAAGCCCAAAGCAGCATAATATCCTCTTCGGATGCCTGACCAATATTGGTTGCACGAGGAATTAATACTCGAGTGAGAACGTAATGAAGTATCCTTGGTTGAACCTTCATTTGGCCCGCTAGTATTCTGGATTGTATGACTGCATCATCTCTACAGACTAGTTGCCTTGCAGTAACAAAATCGTATTGTTCTTTCCAGTCATCTACAAGTTTTCCTTCATAACGAACACCATGAGGGGGGAGATTAGTCAGTTGCTGAAAAAGATTAGGGCTCACCCTAATTTTTACACCTTTTACCTCGCTTTGAATAACCCCAATATCCGATATTGACAAGTTGTTGTAGAACACTCTCACTAATTCTGGGTGGTAATGTCTTTTTAAAGACACAAATTCAGTGAGCCCAACTTCGGCCAATATGCCATAAAATATAAAGTTCTTTCCTTCAAAGTAACCATAATTTAGATACTTACTTTCCAATATATCACGATTGACAAAATGTTGGGCATATTTCTCCTACTGCTCATCTGAGGAGAAGAGATCATTGTTAGGCGTTGGAGGAGATGAGGATGGTGACGGGGTTGTACTGCAGCGGCGTCGACGTCCACCAATGGAAGAAGATGCCTTTTGTTTCTTGGTTGCACGATCACCCATTTAATTGTGTTTAGGGTTTTGCAGTGATAGAAGTGAGGTTTTGTAAACGTTTTTTAGCAAGGACGTGATTGGGCGGTTATATACACGATTGAAATTTATAGACGTTATATATGTACTGATGTAGTGGGTAGTTTTGTGTAATCAAGAGGATCATGTAATCGATTACGACATACTAGTAATCGATTACAACAGTGAATTATGGTGTCTTCATATGCATTCCAAACATTCATCACTTGGATTTCATTGAGGACCATCATGAATTAAAAAAAAAACATATTAAATTCACAAAAAAGCAGTCAAGATGTTGTTATCGAAATTGTTATGTACAGCTGACAACAACGACAAAAATCCTAAATGACCCATTTCGTTATCTTCTGATAGTTGGATAGAGTCCGCTTCAAACTGAACATGGTCATCACATTCAACAACATTAGATGCCCTTACCCCTTGCAACAACAAAATTATTAATTACAACTAAATTCATACAAATTAAAGTATTTCATCAATATTTTCAACGTAATTAATGACTCACGCATTTTTCGGTGGGTGGTGTTGAAGTCTTTCTGCATGAAGCCGACTTTCTTCTTTGGGTGTTTTTCTCAACAGTGGACTTCAACATCTTTGTGCGTGGACGTCCTTTTCGCTTAACACCTGCAGGACTGTGAACAAGGACATCAGATGTTCCAACTGGACTATGTGGTATTGTCGTGGATGCACCAGTATCATATCTTAGTTAGCCTGCATCACTATTGATGTTATTTCTGACCGAGACAATTAATTTCCTTTTCCAATTGAGAACTAGAAACCTCAGACTCACATGCAACTTCAACAATTTCATAAAAACGTTTGCACAACAATTTGTATCTTTCCATGTGTGGTTCATTAGTGGAATTATTATACGATGTTGTTATTAGTGTGTGTCTTCTTTGGATATTTTTGCTCCAACACTGCAAAATGTATTATGAGTGAACACTGTATACGTCTTCTTGACCAAATACCAATAGGGAATGGTGACATATAATGCCTCTAAACTCAAATAGTTGGCAAGAGCAGGTGCTTGTCTGTGTCAGGGGATCAAATTGAACTTTGTAAAATTTATTTGGTAAACGATTACCCTCCCACATTCGTTCCTCTTTTATAGTTTAAGTGTTCCATAAGTCGTCCTTTAAGGTGTCTTTGATGAAACAATTCATCCTCGAACGGAACTCTGTTTGAACCTCCTCAAACTTTGCATGTGTGTATTCGACTTGAAATTGTCTCTCAATCGGTGACTGATGGACAAATTTATGATCACCAAAATATGATGTCACAAACTTGTTTTACAATTTGCAAGTGTGACCGAATCGTTTCAAGTAATAAACTCGGTAAGACCAAGTATCGTTCTCCCAAAGGACTCACGGCCTAGTTTAGTTATGTGATTTGTTGATTAGCTAAGACTTACGAACGAAATAATTGGAGTTTAATATGCAAAACAGAAAATAAACATGTATGCATGAGTTTTGATCAATGGCAAAAGCAAAAGACAAGCACTTTCAATGAAATATATGGATGAATATGTTGTTGGGGGTCAATTTCATCTTATCCACTCTCATATATTTTAGGAATTCAACATTCAAATCATCATTGTTAATGCCACTCTCTAAATTACCTTGTCAAGAAGGCCTATCCCTAATTACGAGTTCATACGATTCCTAGCATTCCTAATAATTAGTTCTTTTAGCACAAGAGCTTAACGACAACAAATATAATATTGGGAGAGATTCCCCGGATCTAGACTTCCCCGTATGTTCCCGTATCGACAAAATCAATAATCATGCATTGAATGAGTTAAACAAAGCAAGCATTAAGCAAAGAGGAAAAACCCTAACTAATGATGAAGGAAAGCATAAATCTTAGATTAAGATGCAAGCACAAATTCCGTATATGAGAGCTTCAAAAGATTACATTGATGGTGAACCTAGATGAAAAATAATGAAAGAATGAAGGATAAAACCCTAGAAAGGTGAAGAGGTAGCCTGAGCATCCAAGATCCTCCTTCAAAGGGGTGGAAGAGAGAGTGTTTGCTTCGTTTCTGCCAAAGATACCAACCCTAAGACATCTAGGTCTTTAAATAGGACATAAAAATAATAGAAAACGGGTCCAGGCCCAAACATATCATAAAATCGCATAAAACTGGCCAAAAACTCATCTGGTTGACTTTTTTCGTATTCTAGTTGACTTTTTTGGTTCACTGGTTGACTTTTCTGGTTGATTGGTTGACTTTTCTGGTTTCTGGTTGACTTTTCTGGTTTCTGGTTGACTTTTCAGCACTCCAATCATTCGGTACTTCAATTCTTCTTTCAAATCATTCAATTAGCCTACAAAATAAAGGGAATCTTGCACAAAACCATTAAATTCACTTTCAACTCTCTTATTCACAAAACTAAAGCAAAAATATGAGTTCAAGCTAGTTTCTAAGTCTTAAAGGTTGCTTTTGGTATCAATTTTAAGCATAAAAATAACAGTTTTTCAACTTTGCATGTGTGTATTCGACTTGAAATTGTCTCTCAATCGGTGACTGAGAGCCACATGCAACAATGGTGTTCATGGAGGAGAAGTCTGCTTGAATTTCCTTCTGGGCCTTTTCCCTAACGGCATTGTCGTATCGAACCACAAATTGTTGAAGTGTGGTTGTGGAATTAATAAATCCATCAAAAAAAGCATTCATTCCCTCACTTCTTTGAGTGGTAAACATGTCGGCCCAAAATTTTTTTTCAGGTAACACGGAACCCATTTATGTCTCTCTTCGTACAAATTACATAGCCATTCATTTTGCTCCAATCCATGTTTAGTAAGTGATGGACAAATTTATGATCACCAAAATATGATGTCACAAACTTGTTTCACAATCGGCAAGTATGACCGAATCGTTCAAGTAATAAACTTGGTAAGACCAAGTATCATTCTCCCAAAGGACTCACGGCCTAGTTTAGTTATGTGGTTTGTTGATTAGCTAAGACTTACAAACGAAATAATTCGAGTTTAATATGCAAGACAGAAAATAAACATGTATGCATGAGTTTTGATCAATGGCAAAAGCAAAAGATAAACACTTTCAATGAAATATATGAATGAATATGTTGTTGGGGGTCAATTTCATCTCATCCACTCTCATATATTTTAGGAATTCAACATTCAAATCATCATTGTTAATGCCACTCTCTAAAGTACCATTCTAGATGGCTTCTCCCTCATCACGAGTTCATACAATTCCTAGCATTCCTAATGATCAGTTCATAAGTTCAGGAGCTTAACGACAACCAATATAATATTGGGAGAAATTCCCCGGATCTAGACTTCCCCGTACGTGCCCGTATCGACAAAACCAATAATCATGCATCGAATGAGTTAAACCATGCAAGCATTAAGCAAAGAGGAAAAACCCTAACTAATGATGAAAGAAAGCATAAGTCTTAATTAAAAGATGCAAGCATAGATTCCATATATGAGAGCTTCAAGAGATTACATTGATTCCCCAACAAACATACAAGGTTTAGTTCACCATATTCATGGTGAACCTAGATGAATAACAATGAAAGAATGAAAGAATAAACCCTAAAAAGGTGAAGGGTAGCCTGAGCATCCAAGATCCTCCTTCAAAGGGGTGGAAGAGAGAGTGTTTGCCTCGTTTCTGCCAAAGATACAAACTCTAGGACGTCCTAAAGCTTATATACTATTCTAAAATTACAAAAGAACTAAGCCCAAGCCCATAAAAGTGCCAGAAAACCGGTCCAAGCCCATTTAGAATGGCGCTCAGCGGTAAATACCGCTCAGCGGTGACTGCCCGTCTCTTTTCTTCCCCTCAGCGGCCATTTTGCCCCTCAGCGGACCTCCCGTGACCTCCTGAGTGCCGCTCAGCGGTAAAATGCCGCTGAGCGGTGCCTTCGGCTTCTCCTTTTGCACTCTTTGATTGCTTTTCTGATTCCATCTCTCTCGTTCTTCACTTCTTTCACTAAATTCACCTTAAAACCTGCACAAAAACACTTAAATCAAGCATAAACCTGTCCAGCTCTCTTATTTCTGAAAATATGAATAAAAGTATGATTTCAAGCCAGTTTTTAAGTCTAAAGGTTGCTTTTAGTATCAATTTTAAGCATGAAAATAACAGTTTTTCAACTGTTATCAGTAAGTAGTTCCTCCGAATCATTTTCAAATTCTGTTGGACAACCACAATCATATATAAGCGCATGTAGTTGGCTTTTGATAGCGGGATTATTTCTATAGTCGTGCAATTTTTCAGGCAACTTTTTCAGGATGTGCCATAAACACCACCTGTGCCTCGTATCAGGAAACACTTGTTCAATAGCATTGGCCATTGCCCTGCATTGGTCAGTAATAATACATTGAGGACTTTTATTATGCATGCATCTAAGCCAACATTGGAACAACCATACAAATGAGACAGTGTCTTCCGAAGACAACAATCCACAACCAAGTAAAATGGAGTGTCCATGATGGTTAACTCCCACAAAAGGCGCAAATGGCATGTCGTACTTATTTGTTAAGTAAGTCGTGTCAAACGAAACAACATCACCAAATTCTTCATATGCAGCACGACTTCTTGCATCAGCCCAAAACACACTACAAATTTTATTCCCTTCATCCAATGCAATGTCATAGAAGAACTTGTTATTTCTATCTTTCATTGAAGAAAAGTGTCGTAGGAGTGCCTGACCATCACCATCCTTACATAAAGATCTTCTATGTTGGCCAATGTAGTTTCTCGCGTCCCGCTCGACGAAGTCCATGTTTTCATAGCCCCCGACATCGTTGACAATGCTAAGGAAACTCTTATTTAACCTAACTCCAGCATCATTGTTTACCTACAAGGGGAGTTTTGCTTGCATGCTTAACTTTCTATTCGCTGCAAATAGGTTGGAGTTATTCTGGAAAAAATAATGGTTGTGGTCCAGAACAACGGTTCTTATAAACCACTTGTTGTCCTTCTTTGCAATGGTTATCCCAACAGGACATTGGTTAGTTTGACTTGGAAGTGTTTTGACCACTGGTTTGACGGAAGACATATATTTGCCTTCCCTTGAACAAATTATTCTCAAGTAGTACACGTTGTTGTCTTTATCTTTTTTAGAAGTTCTAGTCTGCACGGCAAACCCACATCTAATGGCGTAGTTTGTGTAAAATTTTCTAGCTTCATTCATTGAGTCAAAACACATATGCACTGTTGGGTCCATTTCCAATAAACTTTGATTACGGTCATCAACATTCTGATTATACTTATTCACTTCATCTACATCTATTGTGTGCTTCGACATTTGACCCAGCTTTAACTATAAACCAAATGATATTCACTCATTAAACTTACGACAATTACCACTGTCAACTAAAAAAAATATTAAAATAAACTCATATCCAAAAAGTAAAGTAATACGTACCGTGCTGGAATGGTGGTGCCCTTTAATGAAGCTCAAATGGTCCTAACCAACCTCCTCTTCAACATTTACGTCCACCATAAATGAACCTCATGTGGTTGTCACCAAACTTCCGAACATGCTTGTACCCCTTCTCTTTAATGAAGACCAAAGTAAGTTTTCTGAAAGTTGTTGGTTAATTGATAACAGTTGAAAAACTGTTATTTTCATGCTTAAAATTGATATTAAAAGCAACCTTTAGACTTAAAAACTAGCTTGAAATCATGCTTTTATCTATATTTTCAGAAATAAGAGAGCTGGACAGGTTTATGCTTGATTTAAGTGTTTTTGTGCAGGTTTTAAGGTGAATTTAGTGAAAGAAGTGAAGAAGGAGAGAGATGGAATCAGAAAAGGAAGCAAAGAGTGCAAAAGGAGAAGTCGAAGGCACCGCTCAGCGGCATTTTACCGCTGAGCGACACTCAGAAGGTCACGGGAGGTCCGCTGAGGGGCAAACTGGCCGCTGAGGGGAAGAAAAGGGACGCGCAGTCACCGCTGAGCGGTATTTACCGCTGAGCGGCACTTTTATGGGCTTGGGCTTTTGTAATCTTTTGTAATTCTAGAATAGTATTGATGACCCAAACTTATTAGCCGTTGCTAGGACTCGGGTTCAATCCCCAAATCCCCGGCAACGGCGCCAAAAGCTTGATGGACAAATTTGTAAGCACCAAAATATGATGTCACAAACTTGTTTCACAATCGGCAAGTATGACCGAATCGTTCAAGTAATAAAACTTGGTAAGACCAAGTATCGTTCTTCCCAAAGGACTCACGGCCTAGTTTAGTTATGTGATTTGTTGATTAGCTAGGACTTAGAAACGAAATATTCAAAGTTTAATATGCAAGACAGAAAATAAACATGTATGCATGAATTGATCAATGGCAAAGACAAAAGATAAACACTTCCAATGAATTATATAAATGAATATGTTGTTGGGGTTCAATTTCATCTCATCCACTCTCATATATTTTAGGAATTCAACATTCAAATCATCATTGTTAATGCCACTCTCTAATGTACCATTCTAGATGGCTTCTCCCTAATCAAATAGTTCATACAATTCCTAGCATTCCTAATGATTAGTTCATTACAGCAGGAGCTTAAAGGCAACCAATATAATGTTGTCAGTAAAATATTGGGAGAAATTCCCCGGATCTAGACTTCCCCGTACGTGTCCGTATCGACAAAACCAATAATCATGCATTAGAATGAGTTAAACAATGCAAGCATTGAGCAAAGAGGAAAAACCCTAACTAATGATGAAAGAAAGCATATGTCTTAATTCAAAGATGTACTCAACAAATCCATATATGAGAGCTTCAAGAGATTACATTGATTCCCCAACAAACATACAAGGTTTAGTTCACCATCGTCATGGTGAACCTAGATGAATAACAATGAAAGAATGAAAGAATAAACCCAATAAAGGTGAAGAGGTAGCCTGAGCATCCAAGATCCTCCTTCAAAGGGGTGGAAGAGAGAGTGTTTGCCTCGTTTCTGCCAAAGATACCTAACTATAGGACGTGCAAGCCCTTATATACTAATTTAGAGTTACAAAAGATTACAAAAGCCCAAGCCCAAAGAGTACCGCTCAGCGGTATTTACCGCTCAGCGGTATTTACCGCTCAGCGGTAGTTGCGCGTCCTTTTCTTCCCCTCAGCGGCCATTTTGCCCCTCAGCGTGACTCCCGCAACCTCCTGAGTGCCGCTCAGCGGTAGTTTGCCGCTGAGCGGTGCCTTCGTCTTCTATTTTTGCACTCTTTCTTGTCTTTTCTAATGTCACTTCTCTCCTTCTTCACTCTTTTCACTAAATTCACCTTAAAACCTGCACAAAAACACTCAAATCAAGTGTAAACCTGTCCAGCTCTCTTATTTATGAAAATATAGATAAACTACATGATTTCAAGCTAGTTTTTAAGTCTAAAGGTTGCTTTTAGTATCAAATTTAAGTATGAAAATAACAGTTTTTCAACTGTTATCAAGTATATAAGGGCTTGCACGTCCTAGGAGTTAGTATCTTTGGCAGAAACAAGGCAAACACTCTCTCTTCCACCCCTTTGAAGGAGGATCTTGGATGCTCAGGCTACCTCTTCACCTTTTTAGGGTTTATTCTTTCATTCTTTCATTATTCATCTAGGTTCACCATGAATATGGTGAACTAAACCTTGTATGTTTGTTGGGGAATCAATGTAATCTTTTGAAGCTCTCATATATGGAATTTATGCTTGCATCTTTTAATTAAGATTTATGCTTTCTTTCATCATTAGTTAGGGTTTTTCCTCTTTGCTTAATGCTTGCATGGTTTAACTCATTCGATGCATGATTATTGGTTTTGTCGATACGGGCACGTACGGGGAAGTCTAGATCCGGGGAATTTCTCCCAATATTATATTGGTTGTCGTTAAGCTCCTGCACTTATGAACTGATCATTAGGAATGCTAGGAATTGTATGAACTCGTGATTAGGGAGAAGCCATCTAGAACGGTACTTTAGAGAGTGGCATTAACAATGATGATTTGAATGTTGAATTCCTAAAATATATGAGAGTGGATGAGATGAAATTGACCCCCAACAACATATTCATTCATATATTTCATTGAAAGTGTTTATCTTTTGCTTTTGCCATTGATCAAAACTTCATGCATACATGTTTATTTTCGTCTTTGCATATTAAACTTCAAATATTTCGTTATTAAGTCTTAGCTAATCAACAAATCACATAACTAAACTAGGCCGTGAGTCCTTTGGGAAGAACGATACTTGGTCTTACCAAGTTTATTACTTGAACGATTCGGTCATACTTGCCGATTGTGAAACAAGTTTGTGACATCATATTTTGGTGATCATAAATTTGTCCATCATTAATGGAGCCAAATGTTAACGTTGGAGGTTGATGTAGGTGTTTAGTTCCGCCAAAGCTATTATTTTTGCCTTCTGAAGCACTATTTTGCTTACGTTGACAAACCATGCATTCAATGTTGTCAGCATAAAGTTTCTCTCTCTCATAACCCACAATCAATGGTTTTCACTTTTAAAGATTTCCTATCAAATCAGAGATATCCCCACAATTAATGCAACTTCGTTTTAACAAGTTAACAAATTATTTCTTAATATTTTGTTCAAAATAAAGTTTCATCCACGTCCATCAACCAACATCTCGTCATTAATAATGGAAATAGTTATAAAATAAATATTTTTTTGCATTATTAAATATTGATTTCATGTAGTGTGACTCTCCATGTACTTCTCTTTAAATATCGGAGACAAACCCATTGTCTACATTTGAATCAGGTGACTATATTTCTAACCTATTTACCATTGTTTGAATTCTTAGTTACTTACGTAATGATCCCATTCATCTTGCCTCGTTAACCTGGTATTTTAATTTGGACAAAAAATTTCAGCCTAATCATGGATGCATGGGAATACCTTGTTTATGATGATGATATCCTTGAATCGTTTTTGAAAAAATGCGATGCGTCGACATCGCTTATACCTGGTCCTGCAGGTAACATCCAAACAACTTTCCTGTATAGAACGGGAACAAAAGAACCCAAATCGACACAAGAATTTGCTCAAGCAACTTATGAACGAGATTTCAACTCCAATGCTTGGAAATGGGCACAGATGTTTATTGAACACCACGGTACACTCAATCTCATACACGGTTCAAACAACATTATTACGTTCACGAGTTGTAATCTCTTTTCATATATTTTTTGTCATTGGAGGTCTCGTAACGGATGGAAAATTCGAAAACGTCAACTCCCTCCAAGAGGCAAAATCAGTAGAGGTCCTTCCATTTGTTGCTTGCATATTGAAAGAGTGCAAGCCAAATGGGTTGGGAGATATGCAGTTGACTGTTAAGGTATTATTTCCTTTATGCAACAACAATACATGTTATGGTAGATTAATAACTTATTATATGTTTGAAGGACCCAACTGCCACGATGAAGGCTTCTTTTCATAAGAAAGTTCTTGAAGATCCTCAAATTGCAGACAATATCGGAGTTGGTTCCGTTATGCTACTCAATCTTGTAACCCATCCATTTTGTACTTAACTAGCATAATTATTTTCTTGGTCTTTCAATGTTCTTCTTGTCACTAATTTGGTCTGTACATTTAGGTCCACCCCTTCACTACATTTCGGCAAAACTACTACCTCAATATTACGCATCGCTCTATAGTGAAGGTTTTTCCAGCTCATGTTTGTCCTCCAACAATTGACCTCGTAAAGGAGACCCCAAAACCTGTCATTGGACTCCTTATGTGGGCAGAGAAGAAACTCAATGTGGATGACATCCTTCGGAAATTTGTACCTCCATCGGACCAACCATCAACGTCCAAACAACCAGACAACCAGTAGTGGGTTTTGGTTAACTGTAATATTATATTAAGACCATTATAAGTATGTAATGGATAACTATAATATTTCAAACCTACAATGTATTATTGTTGTGTATGGTGTGTACCTTAATTTCTATTAATGTTGTGTTATGATGAATTTCATTGTGTTATACAAATGTTTTGAAGTTAATTATTGGCATGCTTTGTTATCAATTCCCACCCTCTACCATAACTGTAATACCAACATGAACTCCAAAGAACTGGATTTGTGGCTAAAATTAAATTGTTTTGTCCATACGTGACCTAGCTATACATGACTTACTACTTCAGTTGAAGTATCTGTACAAAACACGTTTTTCTCTCGCGTAATCATTTACCAGGACTGTGTAAACGATTACAGCAGGGTTTTTGGAGCAGTCTGATTCAGCCCTTGCACAACTTGGTCCCTCCACTCCAAATGTGTCATTCCCTACTCCTTGGGGTCACATGACATCACAAACCACAATCTACCAACACTCAAACACCAACATGTTCCCTAGACAAGTGCAAATGTGACTGAAAAGAACTCGTTTTGTCAATGGTCACCCACGTTACCCTAACTGACCACTTCAGTTCAGGTTTCTGTACAAAAACATGTTTTCTCTCGCGTAATCATTTACTCAGACTCTGTAAACGATTACAGTAGGGTTTTTGGAGCAGTCTGATTCAACCTTTGCACAACTTGGTCACCCCACTCGAAATAGGTCATTCCCCACTCCTTGGGGTCACATCACATCACAAACCACCATCTACCAACACTCAAACACCAACATGTTCCCCAGGCAAGTGCAAATGTGACTGAAATCAACTAGTTTTGACAATGGTCACCCACGTTACCCTGACTGACTACTTCAGTTGAATTTTTTGTACAAAACACGATTTTCTCTCACGTAATCGTTTACCAGACCTCTCTCAACGATTACAGCAAGGTATTCTGAGGCAGTCTGATTCAGCCCTTGCACACCTTGGTCCCCCCACTCCAAATGGGTCACTCCCCACTCCTTGGGGTCACATGACATCACCAACCACCATCTACCAACACTCAAACACCAACATGTTCCCCAGACATGTGCAAATGTGACTGAAATCAACTGGTTTATACAATGGTCAACCACGTTACCCTGACTGACTACCCTAGTTGAAGTTTCTGTACAAAAAACGATTTTCTCTCGCGTAATCGTTTACCAGACCTCTGTAAACGATTACAGCAGGGTATTCTGAGGCAGTCTGATTCAGCCCTTGCACAACTTGGTCCCCCCACTCAAAATAGGTCATTCCCCACTCCTTGGGGTCACATCACATCACTAAGCACCATCTACCAACACTCAAACACCAACATGTTCCCCAAACAAGTGCAAATGTGACTGAAATGAACTGGTTTTGACAATGGTCACCCACGTTACCCTGATTGACTACTTTAGTTGAAGTTTCTGTACAAAACCTGGAATATTCTCGCGTAATCGTTTACAAGGACAGTGTAAACGATTACGACGGTGTCTATTTCAGCAGTCTAGGTCAGGCCTTGCCCAAGTTGTGTCCCCCACTGAAAATTGGTTCTTCCCCGCTACTTGGGGTCACCTCACATCAGCTACTACCGTGTAAGACCACTAAAACACCAACATCTTCCAAACACAAGTGCAACTCTGAGTCAAACTAACAGTTTTTGCCAATGGTCATTAAAGTCACCGTGGTTCAATATTTGAATTCAAATTTGTGTACAAAACACACATTATTGTCGCGTAATCGTTTACTAACACACTATAAACGATTACCATTTAGTTCTGCCACCAGCCCAACTCAGAACTTGTTGAACTCCCTCGCAATAATGACCCTTTATTTCACTTATGAAACCCTCCCTTACTTTTGAAAAACTTATTATAATGGTGCGTTATTTTTTCAATAAAATATTTATTCATTATAACAAACACAACGTCAAAACAATTAAATTGAAAATCCAACCGATAATCTTATTACAAAAACAATGTCTACATGTTGTGTTACAAGACAAATTTGTCCATGTGTAAGTAATCCTAAAAAATGCCATATAGCTCTAGGGCTTCCATTCGTCTTATGTTCTCGTTGTCGAGGATCCATTCACATACATATTTCTTTCTAATCCCAAGGAGCTCCTCTTGAAACCAACATTTTCCCCATTAGAAACCAACACAAAAAATTTTAACAAACACACAATTGCTACTTACAGTTGTATATTGAGGCATGCTTTTTCCGTTGTATTTGTCGTCTCCATCCCAAATTTCCATTGCTTTCAACATTATGACTCAACAATCATGTCTGAAATAATATACACACCACATAAAATTACTTTTCACCATATATTCATCACAACACAATATAATACAACAGTACAATTCAAAAAACTTACAAGTTTGGTTGGAATGAGATATTTGCTTGTTTAACAGTCAAAGGACCAATACTACCTTCTGGTCTATTCATCAAGAGGCAAAAAAACCGTGCCATATTTTCAGCCTACCAGTTAACAAATACAAAAAATTGTTAAACAATACAGGCTTATCTGACAATCACAGGGTCATCAACAATTAAATATGTGGAATCTTACAACAGTTGTGTCTATCCTTTTCCGGTCTCTGATCCCCTTACTCAATGAGTCAATCACAAATATCTCTTATGAACTCAATTTCACTGAATAACACCACCAATGATGATCGTGAAGAAATGACATAAACAACTACAAACAATAAAAACAATATCAATAACGCATTTCCGACCAAAACTGGACAAATATTGCACATTAAAGGTTACTCACAAAGTCAGTTGTGGCAATATCTCCAAGTCCAAAATGATCGCAACGCAGATAACTGTTATAGTTATGAAGCGTCCAAACATGACGATTCTGTGGACGTTTCCTATAATCTGTAAGAATATGGTGTTGTGGACAATTTCAAAATCATCAACCAAAAATCAATCAAAAATCATTTCTTCAATGAAATATATGATACAATATCAAATTTTATTTACCGAGTATAATGGACTAAAATGAATCCTCTTAACAACACCGCACAACCTTTTCTCAAAGTACATAAACATCGTACAAGCAAATAACACCACTTACACAATGAAAAATTTTCACATTACTAACAAAAACTACAACATCAAACACAAAGAAATGTCACAGTACTAACCATGTTATCAACGTATTTTATCGGGGCCAAAGTGTAAAATGAAGTCGTGCTCAAGGTTTGCCCAATTATCTCGCGTACAACCCTAAACATATAAATATTAGTCCATCACAAACAATACAGATTCGCCAACCACAACTATAATTCAAAGCAAATACTTGTATACAGTGATCTCTCTGACATTGACTGCTCTGTACAATTGGTCTACATCAACAGTGGTGCTTGGATCCCCATCAAAACTACGCAATGGGGGTATAACCAATGGCATCGCCTCCCGTTCGTCTTCATCACCGTCTGAGGCCCTTCAACAAATACCCCTCTAATATACCCTTCTCTGAGGCACTTCAACAAATACCTTCATATGCTAAATTTTTGAAGGATCTCCTTACAAAAAAGAGGAAATACATTGAGGAGAAAACAATTGAACTGTAGGGCAATTGCAGTACTATTATGCGGAAGACTCTACCTCCAAAATTTAAATATCAGGGGAGTTTCACCATTCCTTGTACCATTGGAAACCATGATATAGGGAAAGCTCTAATTGATTTAGGGTCTAGCATCAACTTGATGCCCTTATCTATGTTTAAAACGATTGGTGATCTTGAAGTCAAGCCAACAAGAATGATGCTTCAGTTGACAGATAGGTCTGTCAAATACCCTTACGGTGTGGTAGAAGACGTGGTGGTGAGATTGATAAACTTCAATTCCCATTTGATTTTGTAGTGATGGAGATGTGGGAAAATGCAGAGATACCACTCATCCTTGGAAGACCATTCATGAAGACAACTGAGTTCATAATTCATGTAGATAATGGAGTGTTAACATTGAAAGATCAATATGAAGAGGTGACTTTTAATGTCTTTAATGAGATGCAGCCAATTCAAGTAAAATAGGCTAGACCTAAAGCACCAGGTGAAGTTTGCTTAGTAACTAGTCTACCTGATCAAGCTGCAAAGTTGATAACAGTTGAAAAACTGTTATTTTTATTCTTAAAATTGATACCAAAAGCAACCTTTAAGACTTAGAAACTAGCTTGAACTCAAATTTTTGCTTTAGTTTTGTGAATAAGAGACTTGAAAGTGAATTTAATGGTTTTGTGCAAGATTCCCTTTATTTTGTAGGCTAATTGAATGATTTGAAAGAAGAATTGAAGTATCAAATGATTGGAGTGCTGAAAAGTCAACCAGAAACCAGAAAACTCAACCAGTCAACCAGAAAAGTCAACCAGTCAACCAGAATACGAAAAAAGTCAACCAGACAAGTTTTGGGCCAGTTTTATGCGATTTTATGATCTGTTTGGGCTTGGACCCGTTTTCTATTATTTTTATGTCCTATTTAAAGACCTAGATGTCTTAGGGTTGGTATCTTTGGCAGAAACGAAGCAAACACTCTCTCTTCCACCCCTTTGAAAGAGGATCTTGGATGCTCAGGCTACCTCTTCACCTTTCTAGGGTTTTATCCTTCATTATTTCATTATTGTTCATCTAGGTTCACCATGAATATGGTGAACTAAACCTTGTATGTTTGTTGGGGAATCAATGTAATCTTTTGAAGCTCTCATATATGAAATTTGTGCTTGCATCTTAATCTAAGATTTATGCTTTCCTTCATCATTAGTTAGGGTTTTTCCTCTTTGCTTAATGCTTGCTTTGTTTAACTCATTCAATGCATGATTATTGATTTTGTCGATACAGAAACGTACGGGGAAGTCTAGATCCGGGGAATCTCTCCCAATATTATATTGGTTGTCGTTAAGCTCCTGTGCTAAAAGAACTAATTATTAGGAATGCTAGGAATCGTATGAACTCGTAATTAGGGATAGGCCTTCTTGACAAGGTAATTTAGAGAGTGGCATTAACAATGATGATTTGAATGTGGAATTCCTAAAATATATGAGAGTGGATAAGATGAAATTGACCCCCAACAACATATTCATCCATATATTTCATTGAAAGTGCTTGTCTTTTGCTTTTGCCATTGATCAAAACTAATGCATACATGTTTATTTTATTTTTTGCATATTAAACTCCAATTATTTCGTTCTTAAGTCTTAGCTAATCAACAAATCACATAACTAAACTAGGCCGTGAGTCCTTTGGGAGAACGATACTTGGTCTTACCGAGTTTATTACTTGAAACGATTCGGTCACACTTACCGATTGTAAAACAAGTTTGTGACATCATATTTTGGTGATCATAAATTTGTCCATCAGTCACCGATTGAGAGACAATTTCAAGTCGAATACACACATGCAAAGTTTGAGGAAAGTAATGAACCCAAACCTGGCCAACTAGTGAAATTCAAGAACAGGTTACAGGTTATCAAGGATATTAAAGCAAAGGGAGTTTTCGAGATTGAGGCTCCTTATTCTAGGAGAGTAAAGTTGGTGACTAGGAATCTACTGAGATTTTGTTGGTGTCATGAAAGAAAGAAGAACGTCAACATCAATGATCCAGATTGAGCTTAATGGTGT
Organism: Vigna nakashimae; assembly: GCA_034642375.1. Taxonomy (NCBI): domain Eukaryota; kingdom Viridiplantae; phylum Streptophyta; class Magnoliopsida; order Fabales; family Fabaceae; genus Vigna; species Vigna nakashimae. The sequence goes on from CM067765.1 coordinate 30,652,981, forward strand.
AAGGCTCGTGACGTTAAACAAGCGCTTATTGGGAGGCAACCCAATTTCTAACTTTTTCTTTTTAATTTATTATTTGTGTGGTTTGGATTTGATTTTGCTTTGCAGGAATGACTGCATCTACTGAGGGATGCTAGGAGGACTCAGATGATAGCATCTACCAATGGATGCTAGGATAATTTAGATGAGAGAATCTATTGATGGATGCTACTAGATTAAGCATCTACTGATGGATGCTATGTGATTAAGCATCTACTGATGGATGCTTGATGGACAAATTTGTAAGCACCAAAATATGATGTCACAAACTTGTTTCACAATCGGCAAGTATGACCGAATCGTTCAAGTAATAAACTTGGTAAGACCAAGTATCGTTCTTCCCAAAGGACTCACGGCCTAGTTTAGTTATGTGATTTGTTGATTAGCTAGGACTTACAAACGAAATATTTAGAGTTTAAAATGCAAGACAGAAAATAAACATGTATGCATGAGATTTGATCAATGGCAAAGACAAAAGATAAACACTTTCAATGAATTATATGAATGAATATGTTGTTGGGGATCAATTTCATCTCATCCACTCTCATATATTTTAGGAATTCCACATTCAAATCATCATTGTTAATGCCACTCTCTAATGTACCATTCTAGATGGCTTCTCCCTAATCAAATAGTTCATACAATTCCTAGCATTCCTAATGATTAGTTCATGAGTGCAGGAGCTTAAAGGCAACCAATATAATATTGTCAGTATACTATTGGGAGAAATTCCCCGGATCTAGACTTCCCCGTACGTGTCCGTATCGACAAAACCAATAATCATGCATGGAATGAGTTAAACTATGCAAGCATTGAGCAAAGAGGAAAAACCCTAACTAAATGATGAAAGAAAGCATATGTCTTAATTAAAAGATGTACTCAACAAATCCATATATGAGAGCTTCAAGAGATTACATTGATTCCCCAACAAACATACAAGGTTTAGTTCACCATATTCATGGTGAACCTAGATGAATAACAATGAAAGAATGAAAGAATAAACCCAATAAAGGTGAAGAGATAGCCTGAGCATCCAAGATCCTCCTTCGAAGGGGTGGAAGAGAGAGAGTTTACTTCGTTTCTGCCAAAGATACCTAATTCTAGGATGTGCAAGACCTTATATACTAATCTAGAGTTACAAAAGATTACAAAAGCCCAAGCCCAAAAAGTGCCGCTCAGCGGTAAATACCGCTCAACGGTGATTGCGCGTCACTTTTCTTCCCCTCAGCGGCCAGTTTGCCCCTCAGCGTGACTCCCGCAACCTCCTGAGTGCCGCTCAGCGGTAGAATGCCGCTGAGCGGTGCCTTCGTCTTCTCTTTTTGCACTCTTTCTTGTCTTTTCTAATGTCACCTCTCTCCTTCTTCACTCTTTTCACTAAATTCACCTTAAAACCTGCACAAAAACACTTAAATCAAGCATAAACCTGTCCAGCTCTCTTATTTATGAAAATATAGATAAAAGCATGATTTCAAGCTAGTTTTTAAGTCTAAAGGTTGCTTTTAGTATCAATTTTAAGCATGAAAATAACAGTTTTTCAACTGTTATCACAACCCCAAACTTAGAACTTTGCTTGTCCTCAAGCAAACAAAATGTAACTCAATCTCCAACCAATTCATATGATGGTTCACTCATTCAAAAATCCTCTTTTTCAAGATAAGTAACAACTTTACTCAAACTTATGACCAAGAGTTCATTCAAGATGTGCACATGCTTTAGTGTTCACAAAGTCATTTAAGTTCCAACAAATGCTATTTTTCATGAATGATCAATCAATTAAGCATGGATGTTCATGTGCTTATGGAATATTTCCTCACTAGGTAAAGTGTTTCACTCAACACACAAGTGTATAAGAGGTAAAGTGTTTCACTCATTCACTCCACTATCATAATGTCACATGAATCAACTTTGCCTTTCATTTTACCATAATCAAAAACATTCACAAGCATGCATCATCACAAGGACTTTTCAATGGCTTATAATGTGGCTGGGCTAACAAGAAAATTGGTTTTTCTGGATCACAAAATCCTTGAGTTAAGAGAATCATAACAACACAATTATCTTATTCATTCCCAACTTTCTTTTGCCTTTGCATTTGCATTGAGCTGTGCTTCTTTTTCTTTTCTTTTTCTTTGCATATTCTTACTTTTTAGCTCTTAGCTCAATGCTTTTCCTTTTTCATGTTTCCCCAATAACCCCAAACTTGAACATTTGTCAATACCACACAAGATATTCTACTTAACTCAAGGTAAAGATTTTCAATCAAGGGTTTCATTGTATGTTCAAGGCTAAGGGTTCAAAGGATAGAACACACAGTGTTCTCTTTTAGTAGGCTAACTTTATGAATTTTGCCAATAAAAAGGGTTTCAACAAAAACGGCCTTGATCATATGATGCAAAACAAGCAATTGATTTAATCATAGAAAACCTGGGCAAAATCATTCATGCTTTCAAAGTAATAGCATTCCACAATAACAACTCTGAAGCTTAAAACCTCACATATAAGCTCATTCACATTTGACATACACATCCTACTTAATTTCACAATCACAATCATGATATCATGCATTTGTTCACAAAGCTTGTGAATCACCTGTATAAGCATTTTAATGTGCACATCATCTTAACATCAATCAATCAATAAGCATCATCAAGCATTACTTATCAAACAATCACAGTTAATAGCAAACCATCATAAGACACCAGGTGTTCAATAGAGTACATCAAACCCTAATCTAAAAACATAAAATACTCACAAAATACTGGGTTGCCTCCCAGTAAGCGCTTGTTTAACGTCCCGAGCCTGACCCAAACTTTCAAGGATCAACCAACAACATCATTGTGGAAAATTGTTGCACCTCTCCCCCTAGATAGGGCTTGAGACGTTGACCATTTACTACCCAACTTCTCTGTGGATTATCGGATGGATTAAATATTTCAATTGCCCCATGCGGATGCACTTCTTTTATCACAAATGGTCCTGTCCATTTTGACTTCAGCTTCCCAGGAAATATCTTCAATCTTGAATTGAACAATAGTACCTGTTGTCCTGGATTGAAAACTCTATTCACCAACTTCCTGTCATGATAAAATTTAATTTTGTCTTTGTAAGCCCTGGATGAATCATATGCATGTAACCGCATTTCTTCAAGCTCCAAAATCTGCCTTCTGCGTGTGCATTGAGTGTCATAAGGATCAAAATTCAAGAATTTCAAAGCCCATAATGCTCTATGCTCCAATTCAACTGGCAAATGGCATGCTTTCCCATAGACTAATTGAAATGGTGATAATCCCATGGACGTCTTCATCGCTGTTCTATAAGCCCAAAGAGCATCATCCAATTTGAGAGACCAATCCTTTCTTGATGAAGTCACAGTTTTTTCCAGGATTCTTTTTATCTCCCTGTTAGATACCTCAGCTTGTCCATTAGTTTGTGGATGATAAGGTGCAGCTACCTTATGCTTCACTCCATAGTGTTTAAGTACTTTCTCTAGCTGATAATTGCAAAAATGAGATCCTCCATCACTAATCAACACTCTTGGAGTGCCAAAACGTGAGAATATCTGCCTCTTCAGGAATTTAATTACCGTGCTAGCATCATTTTTAGGACAAGCTAATGCTTCCACTCATTTACTCACATAATCCACTGCTACCAGGATATATTCATTGTTGAAAGATGGAGGGAAGGGTCCAACAAAGTCAATACCCCAACAATCAAAAACCTCAACCTCTAAAATACCTTGTAAAGGCATCTCATGACGTTTAGTGATTGTCCCTGCTCTTTGACATTTATCACAATTCCTAGCATGATTATGGGCATCTTTAAATAAAGTTGGCCAATAAAACCCTGATTGAAGGACTTTTACTGCTGTTCTTTCCCCATTAAAATGTCCTCCATAAGGTGAATCATGACAATGCCAGAGAATTCCTTCTGCTTCTTCATTTGTAACACATCTCCTGAGAAGATTATCTGCTCCAATTTTGAACAAATATGGATCATCCCACACAAACTGCTTGGCATCATGCAGAAATTTCTTTCTCTGTTGCCAAGTTAAGTCTTCCGGCATGACTCTTGCAACTTTGAAATTTGCCATATCAGCAAACCAGGGCCTCTGCTGAATATACATGAGTGATTCATCTGAAAAAGATTCCCAGATTTCAGACTCCTTGCTAGTGACCTCATTGTTGACTAACCGTGACAAATGATCAGCAATTAAGTTCTCACTTCCTTTCTTATCACGGATTTCTACATCAAATTCTTGCAACAGTAGTACCCATCTAATCAGACGTGGCTTAGAATCTGGTTTTGTCAACAAATATTTGATAGCTGCATGATCTGTATAGACAATCACCTTAGACCCAATAAGATAAGGTCTAAATTTCTCTAGAGCATATACAATGGCAAGAAACTCTTTCTCTGTGGTAGCATAATTCAATTGAGCATCATTCAGCACCTTGCTAGCATAATAAATTGGATGAAACTTTTGTTCTTTCCTTTGGCCAAGGACAACTCCTATTGCATAATCACTTGCATCACACATCAATTCAAAATTTTGATTCCAATCTGGTGCTACAATTACTGGAGCTGACACTAACTTCTGCTTCAATATATCAAAGGCTTTCAGACTGTCTTCATTCATCACAAAAGGAGCATCCTTCATCAAAAGATTACTCAATGGTTTAGCAATTTTTGAGAAATCTTTGATGAATCTTCTATAGAACCCAGCATGACCAAGAAAACTCCTAATCCCCCTTACATTTGTTGGTGGGGGCAGTTTCTCAATAACTTCTACTTTGGCTTTATCCACCTCAATTCCTTTAGCAGAAATTTTATGCCCCAGTACAATCCCTTCAGTTACCATGAAATGACATTTCTCCCAATTCAAAACCAGATTTGTCTGAACACATCTTTTGAGGACAGTGTTCAAATTAGCTAAACATCTTTGGAAAGAATTTCCAAAAACTGAGAAGTCATCCATGAATACTTCAATGCATTTTTCTAAAAGATCAGAAAAGATTGCCTGCATACACCTCTGAAACGTAGCTGGAGCATTACATAATCCAAAAGGCATCTTTCTATATGCAAAGATACCAAAAGGACAAGTAAAAGCCGTCTTCTCCTGGTCTTTTGGATCTACCACAATTTGATTATATCCAGAATATCCATCTAGAAAACAATAGAAAGCCTGCCCTGATAACCTTTCTAGCATCTGATCCATGAAGGGAAGAGGAAAATGATCTTTCCTAGTAGCTTTATTCAGTTTCCTATAATCAATGCACATACGCCAGCCAGTAACTGTCCGAGTAGGAATAAGCTCATTCTTATCATTATAAATTACTGTCATCCCACCTTTCTTTGGAACCACCTGTACTGGACTCACCCATTCACTGTCAGAGATTGGATAGATGATACCAGCTTCTAGCAGTTTCAACACTTCTTTTCTGACCACCTCCTTCATGACAGGATTTAACCTTCTCTGCGGTTGAGCACTTGGTTTATAGTCCTCTTCCATAAAAATCCTGTGCATGCAATAAGTTGGGCTTATACCTTTGAGATCTGATATTGACCACCCAATTGCTTCTTTGTTGGCTTTCAGAATTTCTATCAACTGCTCTTCTTCTTGTAAAGATAAAGAGTTATTGATGATGACTGGCTTTGTTTCATCCTCTTCTAAAAACACATATTTCAGATGTGGTGGCAATATTTTTAATTCTGGTGACTGTACTTTGATTGTTTCTTCCTTATCAATTGTTTCAAATATTGGATCTTCTTCTGAACTCTTTTTCAATGTTTCCAAGTCCATCAGACATTCATCAATCAATTTTTCTTCTTCCTCATCCAAATCTTCACATGCATCAATGAGAGTTTTTTCCAATGGAGAAATATTACGCACCATTCTTTCTTGAACCATACAAACTTCATCAAGTTCATCAAATTGAAAACATGCTTTGTCATCATTTGGATATGTCATGGCCTTGGATACATCAAAAGTGACCTCTTCATCATCAACTCTCAGCTTAAGCTTACCATTCTCTACATCAATCAGAACTCTAGCAGTCTTCATAAAAGGTCTCCCCAGAATAAGAGGAACATCACTAGTTCCTTCCATCTCCATCACAATAAAATCCACTGGGAATACAAATTTGTCGACCTTCACTAGAACATCTTCAACCACTCCATATGGATATTTAAGAGACCTGTCTGCCAATTGAAGAGCCATTCTGGTTGGTTTAATTTCCAGCCCCTGAATTGTTCTGCACATGGCTAGCGACATTAGATTAATGCTAGCTCCCAAATCAATCAATGCTCTTCCAACTTTCACATCTCCTATGGTGCATGGAATAGTGAAGCTTCCTGGGTCTTTAAGTTTAGGAGGTAGTTTCTGTATGATTGCACTGCAATTGCCCTGTATACTGATAGTTTCCTTCTCAATGTACTTGTGTTTCTTTGTGAGAAGTTCCTTCAAGAATTTTGCATATGCTGGCATCTGTTGCAATGCTTCAGAGAATGGTATAGTAATCTCCAGCTTCTTAAACAGTTCCATGAATCTTTCCAACTTCTTTTCTTTCTCCTTCCTTGAATAACCCTTTGGATAAGGAAGTGGCTTTTCATACTCTTTTTCTCTCTCTCTCTCTCTTCTCTCTCATTTTTTTCTCTCCTCTCCTCTTCTTCTTTTCTCTTTTTCTCTCTCTCAACTCTTTCTTTCCACTCACATGATTCTTTTTCACTCTCACTCTCATTTTTTTCTTTCTCTCTCTCTTTTTGTCTCTCCTCTAACACTCTACCACTTCTGGTCACAACAGTTTTACAATCCTTTCCAAGGTTATCATGTTTAATCACGTCAACTATTCTCTCAACATGACTCTCCATTTTTTTAAATGCAGCATCCACATTATGACAATAGGACGCATTTGTCTTCAAGAATCTCTGGAAAGTCTCTTCAAGCTTTGTTGTTTTCTCAACTGAAGTAAATTGCATCTGCCATTTTTGTTGATCTTGAACCATTGAGACCTGTTGTATTTCCTGTGGTATTTGAGAAAGTTTCATGGTTACTTCCTCAAGCTGTTGAGAGAGTGTTCTATTTTGGACAAGCAGAGCCTCATTTAATTTTGACAACTCCTTCTGATTAAGATCTCCTGTGTCAATATTGAGTTCGTTGTCACTAGTAGCCATATTTTCAATAATTTCAGTTGCTTCCTCTGGAGTCTTCCATTTGATATTACCTCCTGCTGAGGCATTCAGTATCATCTTGGTTTGTGAACCAAGCCCTCCAAGGAAAATTAAGACTACTTCATGTTCTTTAAAGCCATGCATGGGAGTTTTACGTAACAAGCTTTTATATCTGTCCCATGCATGCCCCAGTGATTCTTCCATGCCCTGCTTGAATGAAGAAATCTCTTGCTTTCCTTTAGTCACCTTAGATTGTGGGAAGTATTTGTTTAAAAATTTTGTGACCACTGCTTCCCACTCTGTGAAACTTTCTTCTGGAAAAGAGTTCAACCAAAGCTTAGCATTGCCTCCCAATGAGAAAGGAAACAAGCTAAGTTTGATTGCTTCATCTGGCACCCCATTAATTTTGACTGTATTGCAAATCTCATTAAAGGTAGTGAGGTGCTCATATGGGCTTTCATGAGACAACCCATTAAATTGATTACTCTTCACCAGTTGAATCAGTGCTGGTTTGACCTCCATGTTAGCTGCATTGACTCTAGGTCTAGCTATGCTATTGAAGTGCTGAGGTCCAGCAAGATTAGTATAATCTGCAAGAGTTCTTCTAATATTATTGCCCTCCATACTCCCTGTGCTATGAACAGAACCTTGTGGTGATGATTGCAAGAGAGTTTCTGGAGAAGGGAAAAATTCTGTAGACGTTCTGATTCTTCTCCTCCTTCTACTCTCTTCTAGACCTTCAAGAAGAGGTTATGTTGTTTTCTTACTCCTAGTTCGAATTGCTTCCTGCATACACAAGAAAACAAACCCTAGAAAAGATTTGTTAGCACAAAAAGATATACGAGAAGATATATATTCAAAAGATAAAAAGATAAAAGATTCAGAAGATAAGAAGATAAAAGATTCAAAAGATAAAAAGATAAAAGATAAAATAAAATTTAAAAATAACATCTAATCTAAAAAGATAAAATCTAAAAATAAAATCTAACCTAATCTAAAAAGATAAAAAGATAAAATAAAATAAAAACAGAAAAATAAAAACAGAAATTCAAAATTAAAGTCAAAGATAATCAATAATCACACAAATTAACCAGTTAAACCACGAGTCCCCGGCAACGGCGCCAAAAACTTGATGGACAAATTTGTAAGCACCAAAATATGATGTCACAAACTTGTTTCACAATCGGCAAGTATGACCGAATCGTTCAAGTAATAAACTTGGTAAGACCAAGTATCGTTCTTCCCAAAGGACTCACGGCCTAGTTTAGTTATGTGATTTGTTGATTAGCTAGGACTTACAAACGAAATATTTAGAGTTTAAAATGCAAGACAGAAAATAAACATGTATGCATGAGATTTGATCAATGGCAAAGACAAAAGATAAACACTTTCAATGAATTATATGAATGAATATGTTGTTGGGGATCAATTTCATCTCATCCACTCTCATATATTTTAGGAATTCAACATTCAAATCATCATTGTTAATGCCACTCTCTAATGTACCATTCTAGATGGCTTCTCCCTAATCAAATAGTTCATACAATTCCTAGCATTCCTAATGATTAGTTCATGACTGCAGGAGCTTAAAGGCAACCAATAGAATATTGTCAGTATAATATTGGGAGAAATTCCCCGGATCTAGAGTTCCCCGTACGTGTCTGTATCGACAAAACCAATAATCATGCATGGAATGAGTTAAACTATGCAAGCATTGAGCAAAGAGGAAAAACCCTAACTAAATGATGAAAGAAAGCATATGTCTTAATTAAAAGATGTACTCAACAAATCCATATATGAGAGCTTCAAGAGATTACATTGATTCGCCAACAAACATACAAGGTTTAGTTCACCATATTCATGGTGAACCTAGATGAATAACAATGAAAGAATGAAAGAATAAACCCAATAAAGGTGAAGAGATAGCCTGAGCATCCAAGATCCTCCTTCAAAGGGGTGGAAGAGAGAGAGTTTACTTCGTTTCTGCCAAAGATACCTAATTCTAGGACGTGCAAGCCCTTATATACTAATCTAGAGTTACAAAAGATTACAAAAGCCCAAGCCCAAAAAGTGCCGCTCAGCGGTGATTGCGCGTCACTTTTCTTCCCCTCAGCGGCCAGTTTGCCCCTCAGCGTGACTCCCGCAACCTCCTGAGTGCCGCTCAGCGGTAGAATGCCGCTGAGCGGTGCCTTCGTCTTCTCTTTTTGCACTCTTTCTTGTCTTTTCTAATGTCACCTCTCTCCTTCTTCACTCTTTTCACTAAATTCACCTTAAAACCTGCACAAAAACACTTAAATCAAGCATAAACCTGTCCAGCTCTCTTATTTATGAAAATATAGATAAAAGCATGATTTCAAGCTAGTTTTTAAGTCTAAAGGTTGCTTTTAGTATCAATTTTAAGCATGAAAATAACAGTTTTTCAACTGTTATCAATGCTATTGACGTCATCTAAGGATGGACGCCGATGAAGATGAGAAAGATCAGCATCTACTGATGGATGCTGATGAGAAGGATTCGAATCTACTGATGGATGTTGGAAGATTCAGAGAAAGAATATACTGATGGATGCTGCTGGATCAGAATTTTTTTATTTGAATTGTGTTGTTATGTACTTGGTTTAATGAATTGTGCTACAATGGTTTGGTATGATGTGATAAAATGTTTTTGATGAGTAAAATTCTTGTGTTTGCTATATTGTTCTATGATGCATGTGGAGTTAATGATTAGTGATACTTTTAAGCATAGATGGTGGTTGCTCATAGTTTTGTTAAAAACAGATGCATGATTTCAATTGTAATTAATATGTTGGACATGATGTTTATTAAATTGTTGAACTTGTTTTAGCCTGTGAGAGATTGGGCTCCAGAGTTGTTGATTGATTGAATTCTATTGCTTTGGAAGCATGATTAATTTTGCCTAATTTTTTATTATTGAACCACTTGATTGCTTGTTACACATGATCAAGGCCTTGTTTTCTTCTCCTTTAGAGCCAATGTCAATAGGTGAACCTAACAAAGAACAACGTTTCTTTTTATCCTTTGAACCTTCAGCCTAAATTTGAATTTTGAATGAAACCCTTTTTGAAATCCTTACCTTGAGTTGAGTAGAGTATGTTTATATGGTAATGGAGAATGGTTCAAGTTTAGGGTTGTGAGAAACCGGAAAGAACTTTGTGAAAGTCATTAAAAAAGCATTGAGCTAAAGCAAAAAGCAAAAGAAAAGAAAATAAAGAAAATAAAAGGTTAAGCTCAATGCAAGTAAAGTTGGGAATAAGTTAAAAATTGGTTTCTCACATAAAATAAGAAAGAGATTTGATTGTTAATGAGAACAAATGAATTGTGCACTCTCTTAACTCAAGGATTTTGTTGTCTAAAGAAACCAATTTTCTTCTTAGCCCACCCTCAATACAAGCCTCAAAAAGTTCTTGTGATGATAACTTACTTGTGAGTGTGTTTGATATGTGGTTAAATGAAAGGTGATAATAGTTGAAAAACTGTTATTTTCATGTTTAAAATTGATACTAAAAGCAACCTTTATTTTCAGTGTTTTATGCAGGTTTTAAGGTGAATATGGTGAAAGAAGTGAAGAAGGATAGGAATGGAATTAGAAAAGACATCAAAAAGTGCAAAAAGGAGAAGTCGAAGTTACCGCTCAGCGGCAGTTTACCGCTAAGCGGCACTCAGGAGCTCACGTTGGATCCACTGAGGGGTGAAAATGCCGCTGAGAGGAAGAAAACAACTCACGCACTTACCGCTGAGCGGCAGTTTACCGCTGAGCAGCAGTTCACCGCTAAGCGGCACTTTTATGGGCTTGGGCCTAATTTTTCTGTATTTTTAGAATAGTACATAACCTTTAGGACGTCCTAGGGTTTGTATCTTTCGATAGAGACGAAGCAAACACTCTCTTTTCCACCCCTTTGAAGGAAGATCTTGGATGCTCAGGCTACCCTCTCCTCTTTCTAGGGTTTTATCATTCATTCTTTCATTATTATTCATCTAGTTTCACCATGAATATGGTGAACTAAACCTTGTATTGTTGTTGGGGAATCAATATAGTCTTGTGAAACTCTCATATATGGAATTTGTTTTAACATCTTATTTTTAAGACTTATGCTTTCTTTCATCATTAGTTAGGGTTTTTCCTCTTTGCGTAATGCTTGCTTTGTTTAACTCATTCATTGCCATGATTATTGATTTTGTCGATATGGGAACGTACGGGGAAATCTAGATCCGGGGAATTTCTCCCAATAGCATATTGGTTGCCGTTAAGCTCCTGCACTTAAGAACTAATTACTAGGAATGCTAGGAATTGTATGAACTCGTAATTAAGGATAGGCCTTCTTGCAAGGTGATTTAGAGAGTGGCATTAGAATTGATGAAAAAAATGATGAATTCCTAAAGTATATGAGAGTGGATGGGATGAAATTGATAACCCCAATTACATACTCATCCATCTAATTCATTGAAGTGTTTGTATTCTGTTTCTCTCCATTGATCAAATTCATGCATACATATTTAATTACTATCTTTTGCATTTAGGCCGTGAGGCTTTGGGAAAACGATACTTGGTCTTACCTTGTTTTATTACTTGATACGATTCGGTCACACTTGCCGATTTTTAAACAAGTTTGTGGCGTCGTTTTACGGTGTTCATAAATTTGTCATCAAAAGGCAAAGTTGATTCATGTGACATTGTGATGGTAGAGTGTAAGAGTGTCACCTCACTATACACCTTCGAGTTTGAGTGAAACACTTTTGAGTGCTTGAGTGAAATACTGTCTTTGGTGATGAATAGTTCCATTCACATAGGGTAACATTCTGTCTGCTAGGAATCATTCATAAGATCGTTGCATTTGTTATGTATATCTTGATTATGTGAGCACCACAGTTGAAGCTTGATTGGCTAAAGCATCATTATATCTTGACTAATCTTTCTCTGATGAGCATATATGAGTGATTTACTTGTCCTAGAGGAAAATGGCTTTTGATGTGCTTGACCATTGTAGTATGATTATTTTGTTTAAGCCAAGTTACATTTTGCTTGAGGACAAGCAAAGTTTTAAGTTTGGGGTTGTGATAACGGTTGAAAATATTGTTATCTGTGATATAATTTTGATACCAAACGCACCCTTTTTGACTTAGAAACCTTCTTGAACTCATGTTTTTGCTTTAGTTTTGCGAATAAGTGAGTAAAGGTTACACTTTATGAGTTTATCACTAAATTCCCTTTATTATGTAGCTAATAATGTGCCTGGAAGAATCTCCAACAAAGTATAGAGCTAAATTAGCCATAAAAGCAAGCAAAACAGCAAAAAAAGTGAGTTTTGGAATGCTACCGCTAGGGTTGAGCGCCAGTTTTTTCTCGCACCAAGCCTGGGCACCCTTCCACGGGCGTTGAGCGCCAATTTTCTCGAAGTTTTGCCTGGGCGCCCCACTCAGGGCGTTAAGCGCCAACAACGTGGACTTGGACCTGTTTTCTGTTATTTTTCTGTTTTATTTAAGAACTTGGACGTCATAGGGATTGTATCTTTTGATGGCTTGAGCACAGAAACACACTTTTCACCCCTTGAAGGTAGATTTGGGGATGTGGGAGCTCTCCTATTCAATTTCTAGGGTTTTTCTATCTCTTCGATTCTATTGCTCATCTAGTTTCTCCACGATAATGGAGAACTAAACCTTATTTGTTGTTGGAACTCTCATGTATTTGAATTGATTCCAATTTATATGCTTCTTTCATTAATTGTTAGGGTTATTCTTCTTTGCTCAATGCTTGTTATGTTTAACTCATTCATTGCATGATTATTGGTTTTTGTGATATTGACACATACAGGGAAACCTAGATTTGGAGAATTTTCTCCCAAAAGCAATATTGTCTAGACACAGGGATATGAGTTTTGGTCATCTTAAGCTTATGTTCATAATGCAAAATTAATTATTAGGGAGACAAGACATTGTGATCTACTAATTGAGGATAGGCTTTCTTCGCCGAGACATCGGGTTTTAAGTAATTTAGAAAGTGATGTTAACAATTCAATGAAGAAGACGAATTCATATATGCATGAGAGTAAACTAGGTGAAATCTAAACCCCAACAACATACTCATCTCATATTTTCAACTTCATTTATTCATTCTAGTGTTTAGCCTTAATTGATCAATTTTCATTCATATTTACTTTCTTATTTTGCATTCAAAACCCCTAAATTGTTTTTCAAAAGTCTTAATTAGTTGAGTAATTACAATTGTTTAGTGCCGTGAGTCCTTTGGGAAACGATACTTGGTCTTACCATTTTATTATTACTTAATATGATTCGGTACACTTGCCGACATCTTAGCAAAGGTATATTTTCACATTTACGAAACTCAGAAACAAATCGTTGGCTGAACAGAAGAGATATTTATAGAAATTGACTGAGATTTCTGATAACAGTTGAAAAACTGTTATTTTCATGCTTAAAAGTGATACTAAAAGCAACCTTTAGACTTAGAAATTAGCTTGAAATCATGCCTTTTATCTATATTTTCATAAATAAGAGAGCTGGACAGGTTTACGCTTGATTTAAGTGTTTTCGTGCAGGTTTTAAGGTGAATTTAGTGAAAAGAGTGAAGAAGGAGAGAAGTGACATTAGAAAAGAGAAGAAAGAGTGCAAAAAGAGAAGACGAAGGCACCGCTCAGCGGCAAACTACCGCTGAGCGGCACTCAAGAGGTGGCGTTGGAACCGCTGAGGGGCAAAATGGCCGCTGAGGGGAAGAAAGAAGACGCGCAATCACCGCTGAGCGGTAAATACCGCTGAGCGGCACTTTATGGGCTTGGGCTTTTGTAATCTTTTGTAACTCTAGATTAGTATATAAGGGCTTGCACGTCCTTGGGATTAGTATCTTTGGCAGAAACGAAGTAAACACTCTCTCTTCCACCCCTTTGAAGGAGGATCTTGGATGCTCAGGCTACCTCTTCACCTTTATTGGGTTTATTCTTTCATTCTTTCATTGTTATTCATCTAGGTTCACCATGAATATGGTGAACTAAACCTTGTATGTTTGTTGGGGAATCAATGTAATCTCTTGAAGCTCTCATATATGGAATTTGTTGAGTACATCTTTTAAGTAAGACATATGCTTTCTTTCATCATTAGTTAGGGTTTTTCCTCTTTGCTCAATGCTTGCATTGTTTAACTCATTCTAATGCATGATTATTGGTTTTGTCGATACGGACACGTACGGGGAAGTCTAGATCCGGGGAATTTCTCCCAATATTATACTGACAATATTCTATTGGTTGCCTTTAAGCTCCTTGATGAGTCAATATTTTTTTCACTTCACTTAGTTTATTGTACTAGAATTAATCAGGGAATTGTGCTTAATCGTCCGTTATTTTCCTATTTTTCCTAATTGTGCTTAATTCGATCAGAAATTCTTATTTTAACTAATTTGAATTATCTGAGCTTATTATTTTGCATTATTAATTATGGGAAAATTTTGGATATCTTATTGGGACATTTGAAGGCTAAATGAGAAATGACAATTGAGCCCAATGCATCTCAGCCATTTCAATTTTCGCTGGTTGCTGCGTGAATTTTGTGTCAACTTGTTTGTCTTCGTTTGAGTTCAATTCTTATCCGTTTTCCATGCAATTTTTTTTCATAGTTTCGTCTGGATGTCTATTTTCATGTATAGTTTTTACTTTGTTCAAATTTGTTATGTGCTGTTCCCAGTAATTGTTTTACTCCCCTGTGTCAGTGAAGTTCTTACTGTTTGAATGGCTTCTAATTTGTTTGCATTGTTTGCTTGTTGTTTGATACTTGTGGTGGCTGGAATTGATCATTGGACGGTGCTAAGACCTCCCAACACTCAAGGATTCAACACTAATATTGAAGTGGAAACTGCACCCTTTCTTTGGCTAACATGGCATTAATGGAGGGGATAGAGAAATGGGATTCCAATTTGATTAAATGCTACATCATAGCATATTATTTTGGAAATGAAAATTCAATATGCATTTGCAGCTCACATTCCACGGCTTCTTTCTTTTGGTCCAACAATTAACAATTGGAGAATTACAACACACGGCCATTGCTATTGAATTGCAAGAAGTAAATCAAATGGCAAAAGGGGGGACCACCAAGAAAGAGTAGTACACGGCAAACTCAAATTGATTGATAAGCATCAATATATGTTTGGAATAAAAAATGGAAGGGCAAACTATTTTTGACTGGGATGACAATGAATATTAAAGAAACATTTGGCTTGCAACAAGACCACACCCCACGGCCTGCACATCCATCACTTGGAAAATTCACTTGAGAAACACCAAAATCATGGGAAATGATGAGGGGACCACGTTACTTTCACACTTTATCCCATCCAGCAATTTAACAAGGAAGCTAAATGGAATAAGAGGCCACCTCACGGTATACAACTTCTTATCTTTTTGCTGAAATATGCCAACATCAAGGGACCACCAATTCATCAATTATTGAGGGCTGGCTACATGATGGTTCTCGGAATTCATACAACAAAAACACACATCCACATTTTTGCTTGCCGAAAAATTAGAGAAGTGGAATCATATCCACGTGTGCAACTGAAAAGTGAAGTGAAAAGCATACTGCAGCGCGGCAAGGAGATGTCTCACGGCTTGAATCCAGCAAAAGCATCACGTTCCAACTTCATCCACCTTCCAGCAAGCCACGGCCACTTCCAAGCAACCAGGCAGCAGTAGAAGCTCACGGTCAATGGAGGCAGAAGCATCTTGATCCAGTAGCTTGGTGTGCATGGTGATGAAGGCAACAACTTGGTGCAGGAAGTGGAGAGGAATTCACGGAAGCAAGATATTCACGTGATGGATTGATTGGAAAGAAAGAGTAGTTCACGGACAGAGGAAGCTACAGAAGATTGGAATGGTCTCCAAAAGAAGAAGACAAGTTTGAAAAAGGAGAGGCTCACGGGAATAGCTTCGGAATTGGGCTATAAAATGGAGCAGCAGAGAAGAAATAAGAGAGGGAGATTTTAGTATCAGATTTAGGATAGCAGACGGTCTAGGAGGAGGCTCTCGCCTCTTCCTCTTTGTTTTCCATTTTAACAGTAAAATAATGTAGTGTTTTATTCCTGAAAGCGTGTAATCTGTCACGCCAATTGGAGCAGTTTGATCGGTTTGATTTTTATTGTCATTTTATT
This sequence comes from Vigna nakashimae, assembly GCA_034642375.1. Classification (NCBI taxonomy): domain Eukaryota; kingdom Viridiplantae; phylum Streptophyta; class Magnoliopsida; order Fabales; family Fabaceae; genus Vigna; species Vigna nakashimae. Next base: position 30,669,355 of record CM067765.1, read on the forward strand.
TTAATGTTGAATCTTTGATAAATTTCATTTTCAGTCAAGTGCTTTTATTTTTACTGTCTCTTTTATTTTATTGTTTATTGTTTTATGCATCGTTAAATTTTACCGTTTCTGCATATTTACTATTGCATTTTTACCATCTTTTACCGTTCAGTTTTTACCACCTTTAAAATTTATTTCAACATTTTTAATTTTAGTCGTGTTTTCCAATTTTAAATTTACCGCATTCAACCAAAAATTACAAACCCCCCCACTTCGTGTAAAAATCTGAGACTGAACCACTAAAATTGGTCCTTGAGAGACGACCTAGGAGTCACCTCCTAGTCTATACTGCATTCTTTTATGCACAAACTTTTGTGAGCGGTGCGACCCGTTCATCAAAAAATGGCGCCGCTGCCGGGGACCAATCAATGGAGGTTTGGTTTTAGATTTTTGTTGTATAAAGTTTTGTTCTGTTAATATGTTTGTTTTGTGTGTTTTGTCTTGTATATTTTTGTAGGCGACAACGACACCTTCATCAAATTTTGGCGGCGTTGTCACTTCAGTTCCAGGTTTTTCGTTTTAGATTTTTGCTGTGTTTTTCGATTATGTTGTGTTAATATATGTTTTGTCTTTTATATTTTATTGTGCTGTGTTCTGTATTTAGTTGCTATATTTAAAAAAAAAAAATTTTTTTTTTTTTTACTATTGATGTTCTGTCTTGTGTGTGCTTGTAGCATGTATAAATGTGTTTAGTTTATCTGTTTCGTAATTTTTAGTTTTTAGTTTTTATTTTTATTTTCCATGTCTACCTATTTTAATTTTGTGAATAGTGCTTATTCTACAAGTGCCTGTAATTATGATTCTCTTTCTGCATATTACTCTGATTCTTGTGCTGATTTTAATACTGAGAAAAATATGGATCATCCTCAAATTCCTGAGAGCTCCCTTTGGGAGCCGGTTCCACCAGTTCAGCAATATCAGAGTCAGCAGTATGATGCTCCTGCCCAAGTAGCTTCTCAGCCTTCAACTTCTGAACCTACATTGAAGGAGTTATTGGAGCAGATGACCATGCAGAACATTCAGTTTCAGAAAGGGAACATGCAGTTCAAGCAAGAGAGCATGGAAACTCAAGCTGCCATTCAGAAGCTGACTGATCAGATCGGGCAGATGGCCACTCAACACTTTCAAGATGATAGTGGCATCAACATAGAAGATGGGGAGCAAAGCTATGAGTTTACTACTACACCCACTTTCCTACCTTTCTATGATCCCACTCTTGCACCTGAGACTGTTGATGATTATTTTAAGGACCAGACAGGTATGAGTAACACTGTTGAGACAGGTAGACCATTCTTATCTTCCCCCGTGGAGGTAAACGTACCTCAACTTGAATGTGCAGTTGATGAATTAGAAATTCATGAGAAAATTTATTCTGAACAAAAACATGTTTATTCTGAAACTGAGATTACAAGCTCTTTACCAGATCTGCCTATACATTCAATTGCTTGTGATTTGTTGCACAATGATTCTACAGGTTTTAGGATTGAAACTGATACAGACTTGATTGACAATTCTAAAGTTTTTGATTCAGTATTAGTCTCTGAAACCATTGGTATAAATGTTGTGTTGAATGAACATGATTACAGTGATAAATTTTCCATTGATAATAGCTTTGCACTGAATGTGGATTTTGTTGATGATGCATATGTCAATATTGATTTTGAGACAGGAATTTTGCAGTCGCATAACATGATAGAGTTAGAACAAAACATTGATCTGACTCAGTTTTCTGAGAATTGTGAATGTGATTGTGAATCTGGTTCTTGCCCGATTTGTATTGAAATTGATTATGTGTTACAAACAGATTCTAAATTCATAACAAATGCTATTGACTATGAGTTTGATGACCAGGTTACAAAAGTAAATGAGAATACAGGTACTGACATAGAGGAAATAATGATAGATGAAGGAAAGTATACTGCTTTTTCTCTTATTACTCCGGTGTCACAGACTCAACAACTGCTGGTGGACAGAAGGCTCCTGATTTTATTGATTCAACAACTTGCTCGGAGAAGTGGCGTGGCTACTGGGATTTGTCCTGATTCAAGTGAGAGGGCAGTACTGGGCGAGCGGCTCCTGAAGACATCTTCGCCGGATCCTGAGGTGGAAGATATCTCACTGATAGTCCAGAATTGGCAACTGCCACCATGACCAGGGAGCACTCTTTTTCCTCATTATGTACATATTATTTAGCTTTTCTGGTGTGTTTTCATGGTTGTGTTTATTTCATTTTTAAAATTGTGAGCATGAATTAAAAAAAAAAAAAAAAAAAAAAACATAAAAAAATTTTCTGTTGTGATAAAATATTTTGTTTTAAGCGTGCCAAATCTTTATTCCGATATGTATATTTATTTCTTAGTTTTTGAGTTGTTATCCCTTAAAAAAAAAAAACATTTTCAAAAATTGTTTTGCGTGTAGTCCATAATTTCTCGGCTCTCAATTTCTTATTATTTCATATCAATAATTCATTGAAAATTTTCACTTCAGATCTTATCTTTTTCCTTATTTTCTTCGTTGTAAATATTTTCTTAGTTGTCTCATACAGGTTTTTGATTGAAAATTTTTAGACTAAGAAAATATTTCATTCATCAATGAAAAAATTACAGTAATGGAGAAAAGGGATTGAACAGATCTGAAAATAAAATTGCAGTAGATATATATAAATAAAAGATGTTCGGGGGTCGATCATTTCTGATCGTTAATATTACAAACCAAATAAAAAACAAAAACAACATAAAAAAAAAAAAAAAAAAAAATTAAAAACATAAAAAACATAAGTGTTCATATTACAGTCCTCATTAATATTCTGGCCACACTCGGCCAACAAAAACATAAAAAAAAAAAAAAAAAAAAAAAACATTAAAACTGGAAGAATTCTCGAGCTGGTTGTGGTGGTCTAAGGGAGAGCTCCGTTGAAGGAGTTCTGGTTCGAAATACAGGAGGCTTTGGTGGAGGAATTTCTCGTTCATTTCTGTCGTCATCGATAATGATCGGAACTGGAAACAAATCCAGCAGCCTCGGTGCCCTCATTATCACCCAGTTGTTTTCTTTCAAACAAAAAATAAAAAATAAAAAAATAAAAAAATAAAAAAACTTGTGTTAATAATAGAAGAGGAATGGAAAATTCAATGGAGGTATGATGAGAGTTCTTACTGTACATGTATAGCGGTAGTTGTGAAAAGAGAGTGCCAGTGGGGTCTATCTCCGCTTGCCAGCGCCTGACCCGATTGCCATGGTTGTTAAACCAGCAGTGCACGTTATATTCGGTGGCATCTGCGAAGGTCCTTAGTCGAGACGCGATCTCGACGACTTGCGCTCGGCTTGGGTGTGTGACCCCATAGTTGTAGATTTTGGTCATCATATTGATCTGATCATCTGTAGGACGCCATCGCTGACTAGTGTATCTCTCTGATTCCATCTCACTCGTCATCATTCCTCTTGAAATATTCTAAAACTTAATAAAAAAAAAATATAAAAATAAAAAGAACAAAAACATAAAAAAAAAAAAAAAAAAGAAAAAAATAAACATAAAAAAAAAAAAAGAACTAAAAAAAATGAAGCATAAAAAAAAAAAAAATTAGATTAGTTCTCTGTTTTCTTTATTTGTTCTTGTTTCCTTTTAAATTTATTTTGTCCAGTCTGTATTTGATGTTTCAGTGTCTGGTCTCAGATCTGTTTCACGGTCCTTGCAAAAGGGTCCTAAACGGATCTACGTCCAGTTGTCCGGTTGTTCTTGTCCATATTGTTCTTGTATATTATGTTTATGTGTTTATTTAGTTTTAAGTGGGGTACGTGGCGTTGTTCTACCCGATTGTCTCTGCAATACCTTCAATCGAAGGGAGATTAACGTCTGGTTTCCAGCCGATATACCCCTTAAGTTTTTAGACAGTTGTGTTTTATGTGTTTAAGTGTTTAAATTACAAAAAAATAAAAATAAAAAAAAATGGAAAAGAGGGAGAGCAGGCAAGAGATCAGATGAAAAATAAAGGAAATACTGAAAGGGAAAGACTGGAAAGAAGAGAAAGGAAAAGAAAGCAGTGAAAGATCTGGAAACTTACATGAAAGGAGAAAGAAAGGCAGATCCAGGAGCAGAGGACTTACCTGGAGTAGTAGAGCTGGCAGAGAAGCTCCTCGCGGATCTCAGACTCTTCAGTTGGCACGGTGGCAGAGGCTCCTTGCAGGGCTCGTACACCTTCAGAGCACGCGGACGCGGGGGGGAGAGGCTCCCTGCAGAGATCCAGACGCTCGAGGGAGTAGAGAGAGAGTGAGGGATCAGAAATGGTGCTGGACGCGGAGGAGTGCCTCATTTATAGCCAGATTTCTTTCCACTGTAGCAACAGTTCTGGTCTTTGCCACCGAAACTGTTGCCACAGTACCGGTCTTCTCCTTTTCCAAAAAAAAAAAAAAATTAATTAATAAATAAAAAATAATAAAAATTATTAGCATCTACTGATGGGTGCTAGGTGTTTAAGACATCTGCTGATGGATGTCCCTGATAACATCTGCTGATGGATGTTACTGAAAAATTTCTTCCCATTTTTCCTAACTTTTTATTGCACTTGTCTATATTATTTGCTGCTCTGAAATTGATAATCTGATGATTGTGACACACTGAGGACATTGTGTGATTTAAGTGTGGTCTACTGGGGAGAAATTCTGATTTTTCTGTTAGTTCTGTTAGTATTTATTTCGTGTGTTAAATTTTTTGTTTTTAAGTGTTAAATTTTTTCTGTTTTAAGTTGTTTTAGTGTGTCTTGAGTGCAATAAATTTTACATTTTTCTCTTGATTTCTGGATGAAGTCTAAGTTGTAGATTTTTCCTTCACTTACTTAATACTTATAGTTTGTAATCCTTGCTTTTCTCTGCCTGGAAAGATGATTATACGTTTGAGAGGTTGATTTGATTGTGACAAATACCCTGTGTGAGATTTGAGCCACTTTATTTTCTTTCTTGTGTGATATGTATCTTGATTGCTTGCACATATGCCTTGGCTTGATTCTTTTTGATATACTTGATTGATATGCATGTTCAGACGTGATAAAGGCATTTTTGTTCTTAAGCCTCTTTAGCCAAATAAGCCTACCTTGTTATTATCCTTTGATAACCCCTTTGAGCCTATACTGTATATATTTCTTTGTGTTGAAGCTCATACACTGATCCTAAGTGAAAAACAAATGATTACCTTAACCTTAGGAAAGTCTGGAGCTATAGAAGTATTTTGAGAATAAGTGTGGTCTCCTTGGGAATTCTGATAAATTGGCTAGTTGGTTCCTCATCTTGTTCTGAAAATATGAATTCTATCCTGTTGTGTGATAAAGAGAGAAAAGAAAAGAGACAGGATGAAAAAAAAAATGATGAGAAAAAGAGAAAAATGATGAAAAACAATTTTGTGAATAATTGAGTCGAGAAGAGGATTGAATTAGTGGTTTGGGCGTAATTTCACTGTATTTACACTTGTTCCTCAGTATTCCTCTAATTTCTTCTGGTCTACACCTACTTATCCATATTTTATCCTCCCCTGTCCTTGGCCCCATTACAACCCTGAAAGACCTTTAGATCTGAACATGCATATGTTTTAAGTGTTGATATTAGAAGCTTGCCAAGTCTACTTGTGTTTGTTTTCTTGATTACATTGAGTTGAAATTATTTACCTTAAACACTTGAGAGAAACACTATTAGTGCATATGTGAGGTTATGTTACTTTTAAATCACCTCTTGAGCTGATTAATTATTTTGACATACTGTGAATTGCTTGGATGATTTCTGTAAGTATCTGCTTTATTTGTTTTGTGTTGGATAATTTCTACTTCTTTTCTCTTATCTCTCCAGAATTCTTGAGAACTTTGTAAATTTTGGTTATTTTCTTGCGAGTTTTTATTTTCTGTATGCTGCATCTGTGTCAGTCCTTTGATGTCTTTTTCCTTGATTTGCGTCTTGATTTTTCCCAGGAGTGCAAAAGACTAAGTGTGGTCTATTTTGATGAGTCAATATTTTTTTCACTTCACTTAGTTTATTGTACTAGAATTAATCAGGGAATTGTGCTTAATCGTCCGTTATTTTCCTATTTTTCCTAATTGTGCTTAATTCGATCAGAAATTCTTATTTTAACTAATTTGAATTATCTGAGCTTATTATTTTGCATTATTAATTATGGGAAAATTTTGGATATCTTATTGGGACATTTGAAGGCTAAATGAGAAATGACAATTGAGCCCAATGCATCTCAGCCATTTCAATTTTCGCTGGTTGCTGCGTGAATTTTGTGTCAACTTGTTTTTCTTCGTTTGAGTTCAATTCTTATCCGTTTTCCATGAAATTTTTTTTCATAGTTTCGTCTGGATGTCTATTTTCATGTATAATTTTTACTTTGTTCAAATTTGTTATGTGCTGTTCCCAGTAATTGTTTTACTCCCCTGTGTCAGTCAAGTTCTTACTGTTTGAATGGCTTCTAATTTGTTTGCATTGTTTGCTTGTTGTTTGATACTTGTGGTGGCTGGAATTGATCATTGGACGGTGCTAAGACCTCCCAACACTCAAGGATTCAACACTAATATTGAAGTGGAAACTGCACCCTTTCTTTGGCTAACATGGCATTAATGGAGGGGATAGAGAAATGGGATTCCAATTTGATTAAATGCTACATCATAGCATATTATTTTGGAAATGAAAATTCAATATGCATTTGCAGCTCACATTCCACGGCTTCTTTCTTTTGGTCCAACAATTAACAATTGGAGAATTACAACACACGGCCATTGCTATTGAATTGCAAGAAGTAAATCAAATGGCAAAAGGGGGGACCACCAAGAAAGAGTAGTACACGGCAAACTCAAATTGATTGATAAGCATCAATATATGTTTGGAATAAAAAATGGAAGGGCAAACTATTTTTGACTGGGATGACAATGAATATTAAAGAAACATTTGGCTTGCAACAAGACCACACCCCACGGCCTGCACATCCATCACTTGGAAAATTCACTTGAGAAACACCAAAATCATGGGAAATGATGAGGGGACCACGTTACTTTCACACTTTATCCCATCCAGCAATTTAACAAGGAAGCTAAATGGAATAAGAGGCCACCTCACGGTATACAACTTCTTATCTTTTTGCTGAAATATGCCAACATCAAGGGACCACCAATTCATCAATTATTGAGGGCTGGCTACATGATGGTTCTCGGAATTCATACAACAAAAACACACATCCACATTTTTGCTTGCCGAAAAATTAGAGAAGTGGAATCATATCCACGTGTGCAACTGAAAAGTGAAGTGAAAAGCATACTGCAGCGCGGCAAGGAGATGTCTCACGGCTTGAATCCAGCAAAAGCATCACGTTCCAACTTCATCCACCTTCCAGCAAGCCACGGCCACTTCCAAGCAACCAGGCAGCAGTAGAAGCTCACGGTCAATGGAGGCAGAAGCATCTTGATCCAGTAGCTTGGTGTGCATGGTGATGAAGGCAACAACTTGGTGCAGGAAGTGGAGAGGAATTCACGGAAGCAAGATATTCACGTGATGGATTGATTGGAAAGAAAGAGTAGTTCACGGACAGAGGAAGCTACAGAAGATTGGAATGGTCTCCAAAAGAAGAAGACAAGTTTGAAAAAGGAGAGGCTCACGGGAATAGCTTCGGAATTGGGCTATAAAATGGAGCAGCAGAGAAGAAATAAGAGAGGGAGATTTTAGTATCAGATTTAGGATAGCAGACGGTCTAGGAGGAGGCTCTCGCCTCTTCCTCTTTGTTTTCCATTTTAACAGTAAAATAATGTAGTGTTTTATTCCTGAAAGCGTGTAATCTGTCACGCCAATTGGAGCAGTTTGATCGGTTTGATTTTTATTGTCATTTTATTTTAATGTTGAATCTTTGATAAATTTCATTTTCAGTCAAGTGCTTTTATTTTTACTGTCTCTTTTATTTTATTGTTTATTGTTTTATGCATCGTTAAATTTTACCGTTTCTGCATATTTACTGTTGCATTTTTACCATCTTTTACCGTTCAGTTTTTACCACCTTTAAAATTTATTTCAACATTTTTAATTTTAGTCGTGTTTTCCAATTTTAAATTTACCGCATTCAACCAAAAATTACAAACCCCCCCACTTCGTGTAAAAATCTGAGACTGAACCACTAAAATTGGTCCTTGAGAGACGACCTAGGAGTCACCTCCTAGTCTATACTGCATTCTTTTATGCACAAACTTTTTGTGAGCGGTGCGACCCGTTCATCACTCCTGCACTCATGAACTAATCATTAGGAATGCTAGGAATTGTATGAACTATTTGATTAGGGAGAAGCCATCTAGAATGGTACATTAGAGAGTGGCATTAACAATGATGATTTGAATGTTGAATTCCTAAAATATATGAGAGTGGATGAGATGAAATTGACCCCCAACAACATATTCATTCATATAATTCATTGAAAGTGTTTATCTTTTGTCTTTGCCATTGATCAAACTTCATGCATACATGTTTATTTTCTGTCTTGCATATTAAACTTTGAATATTTCGTTTGTAAGTCCTAGGTAATCAACAAATCACATAACTAAACTAGGCCGTGAGTCCTTTGGGAAGAACGATACTTGGTCTTACCAAGTTTATTACTTGAACGATTCGGTCATACTTGCCGATTGTGAAACAAGTTTGTGACATCATATTTTGGTGCTTACAAATTTGTCCATCAAGTTTTTGGCACCGTTGCCGGGGATTCGTGGTTTAACTGGTTAATTTGTGTGATTATTGATTATCTTTGACTTTAATTTTGAATTTCTGTTTTTATTTTTTCTGTTTTTATTTTATTTTATCTTTTTATCTTTTTAGATTAGGTTAGATTTTATTTTTTAGGTTAGATTTTATTAGATTTTATTTTATCTTTATCTTTTAGATTAGGTTAGATTTTATTTTATCTTTTTAGAATAGATTTTATTTTATTTTATTTTCTATCTTCTACATCTTTTATCTTCTTATCTTCTAAATCTTTTATCTTTTTATCTTTGTATATATATCTTCTTTTATATCTTTTTGTGCTAACAAATATTTTCTAGGGTTTTGTTTTCTTGTGCATGCAGGAAGCAATTCGAACTAGAAGTAAGAAAACAACAAAACCACTTCTTGAAGGTCTAGAAGAGAGTAGAAGGAGGAGAAGAATCAGAACGTCTAGAGAACTTTTCCCTTCTCCAGAAACTCTCTTGCAATCATCACCACAAGGTTCTGTTCATAGCACAGGAAGTATGGAGGGCAATAATGTTAGAAGAACTCTTGCAGATTACACTAATCTTGCTGGACCTCAGCACTTCAATAGCATAGCTAGACCTAGAGTCAATGCAGCCAACATGGAGGTCAAACCAGCATTGATTCAACTGGTGAAGAGTACTCAATTTAATGGGTTATCTCACGAAAGCCCATATGAGCACCTGACTACCTTTAATGAGATTTGCAATACAGTCAAAATTAATGGGGTGCCAGACGAAGCAATCAAACTTAGCTTGTTTCCTTTCTCATTGGGAGGCAATGCTAAGCTTTGGTTGAACTCTTTTCCAGAAGAAAGTTTCACAGAGTGGGAAGCAGTAGTTACAAAGTTTTTAAACAAATTCTTCCCACAATCTAAAGTGACTAAAGGAAAGCAAGAGATATCTTCATTCAAGCAGGGCATGGAAGAATCACTGGGACATGCATGGGACAGGTATAAAAGCTTGTTACGTAAAACTCCCACGCATGGCTTTGAAGATCAAGAAGTAGTCCTAACTTTCCTTGGAGGGCTTGGTTCACAAACCAAGATGATGCTGGATGCCTCAGCTGGAGGCAATATTAAATGGAAGACTCTAGAGGAAGCAACTGAAATCATTGAAAATATGGCTACAAGTGATAATGAGCTGCACAATGAAAGAGGCGCCCCTATGCAACAAAAAGGGGTTCTTCAACTACAAACCCATGATGCCTTGCTAGCCCAGAATAAAATTCTAACTCAACAGCTGGAAACTCTGACCAAAACTCTTGCTTCATTACCTAAAGAGTTAAAATCTGCTGCACAGGTACAAACCCAGTTGTGCGAATTATGTGGGGGTGATCACATCAATGGCCAATGTGCTTTTCCTGTGGAAGCCGTGGAGGATGTTAATTTCATGGCTAATCAGTTTCCATACCGTCAAGGGAATTATAATCAGGGTTGGAAACCACATCCAAGTATTGGCCAAGGACCAACTGGGCAGGCTAATCAATATAATAAGCAGCAGCAACAACCAACCATGTGGCAACAATTATCTATGCTTAATGAAAGATCTACAAGGTTGGAAGAAACTCTTCAGCAATTCATATAGAAAACTGAATCTTCTCAAAAGAGCACTGAAGCTGCTATAAAGAATTTGGAGATTCAGATGGGTCAGATTACCAAGCAATTGGAAGAAAGACCACACAGAAATTTTGGGGCTAATACTGAGGTTAACCCTAGAGAAGAGTGCAAAGTGGTTAAGAGTGTGAATGAAGAGATTATTGAGTTAGAAGAAGATGAAACAGAAGAGAGAAGAGAAGAAGAAAGAAAGGACATTTTGCCTTTTCCAACAAATCAGGAGAAACCAATGGATTTCACAGATTTATTCAGAATGGTTGATAATGAAGCTCTTTGGGAACAAATTCTACAGAAAATAGCAGTTTACACAAAATCTGAAGAAGGAACCTCTACAAAAAGAAGACGTAGAGATGATGAGGAAGAAAAGTGTGTAACTGTTAAGAAAGAATCATTCCCACCAAAAGCAGCAGATCCAGGTAGTTTTTCTATCCCTTGCACTATAGGGAAGAAAAAGGTAAAGAAAGCTCTCCTTGACTTAGGTTCAAGTGTTAACTTGATGCCTTATTCTCTATTGGAGCAAATTGGCCATGTTAAAATAAAACCTGTAAAGGTTAATCTTGTAATGGCTGATGGATCTTCAAAGGAGCCATGTGGGATTGCAGAAGACATTGTAGTTTGTGTTGGCAAACTTCAGTTTTTGGCAGACTTTGTGGTGATGAAGATGGAGAACGAAAAGATACCCTTCATACTGGGAAGACCGTTTATGAAAACGGCCAGGGCTATCATAGATGTTAATGAGGGTATAGTGGTGCTCCAGGACAGAGAGGAGAGAGTGGTGGTGGATGTGTTCAAAGATGAGATACAAGCAAAGGAGGAAGAGGCCAGTTATAAAGCTGCATTTCGAGATGCACCCATAACTAGAGGTAAAAATGAAAATCTTAAGGTTTCTGATAACCATTGTTTGTATTTTCAGGTACCCAAGGTAGAGGAAATTGGAAAAGGAGAAGAAGTTCCTAGAGACTGGAAGAAAAGAGGACTCCAACTTGGCACACCTGTAAGACTCAAGAACAAGTTGTGGGTTATAAAAGGCTTTAAAGAAGAGGAGATGATAGAGATAGAGTCTCCATATTCTAGAGAATCTAAGACAGTCCAAAGAAAGCAGTTGAAAGGTTGGTGGAAGGACAACATCAACCATAAAGAAGATGGAACATGAGCTTTAACAGGGTCAAGCTAGTGACGTTAAAGAAGCGCTTGCTGGGAGGCAACCCAGTGGATTTACAAACTTTTGATTTTTAATTTGGTTTTGTAACTTTTAATTTATGAACATTATTCTGGACATTATTTTGTTGGATCTAGCATCTACTGAAGGATGCTAGGTGGTTAAGTATCTACTGAAGGATACTAAGTTTGTAACACCTACTGATGGGTGTTGGTGAGAAGATTTTGCACCTACTGATGGGTGCTGGTAAGTTTGAAACACCTACTGAGGGGTGTTGGTGGATTTTGGGTCAGGCTCGTGACGTTAAACAAGCGCTACCTGGGAGGCAACCCAGTTGATTGATTGTTTTTGTTTGTTTTATTTTAATTAGGGTTTGCATAAGCATTTTTAACATTGAATTGCAGGGAACATATGAGGGGTATACTAGGAAGGCACGTAGGTCAAGAAAAGAAGGAGAAGGGCACATCACGAAAGTGCCGCTGAGCGGCATTTACCGCTGAGCGGTACTATCGCAGATGGGCTTAAGTTCCCCTTAGCGGAACCCGAGCCCATTGGGGTATTTTTAAACCCTAAGCTGCGCGTTTTTACATTCTTTCTAGCCCTTCTCTGCACAAACACTTCCACATATCTTCTCTTAGGTTTCCCACATCTTTTTACTCTTCCCTCTTAGAAAAATTTCTCTTCCACTCACTTTTTCACTAGTGTGCCATCAAAGTTTGGGGTTGGAAGAGAGCATTCTAGTTTGGAAGCATTCTCATATCATCTAGCATCTCCACCCAAGTAAGTAAAATGCATTTTGTCATTCTAGGGTTCTTGAATTTGAATGTGATTGTCAAAGCATGAATATTTAGGGGTTTTGATTTCTATGCATGATTTGATGATATATTTGATGTTTGAACCGATTAAACTGCTTGATTATGAACTGGAAAACTGAAAATTGCATTTGGGTGGAGTTAGGACAGTTTTAAAACAAGATTTGCAAAAATCTGCAGGTCACCGCTGAGCGGCAATTACCGCTGAGCGGCACTCTGCCAGATTTGCTTTTTCTGGCTTTTTGCGTGTTGGATTGTGGTACTGGTGGCACTGAGGGGAAATTCTGGCCCTCAGCGGTGGTTTAGCTTCGAAAGGAGTTGTGTTCTGTGTTTACTAATGATTAACATCATGTTCTGTGGTTTTGGATTTGTGTCTGAATACAGGAATGGCATCCTCTTCAGGAAAGAGATTGAAAACGATGGCAACCAAGAGGAAGGAAAAGGAACCAGAGCAACCCCATAATGGCAGGTTCCTCTCTAGGAAACATGAGAAGCACTTTAGGGTGGTTCAGGACAGGAGACTTCTAATGGAGAGAAAGGTTGGAATGATACCTAACTTTGCTCCTCAATTTGGAGAGCAAGTGTTAGGGAATGATTGGGGGAAGCTAGCCACTTATCCAGCGCCTGCCAACATAGCTGTAGTTAAGGAATTCTACACCAATGCAAAGAAGATTGGTGACTATCCAGCTGAGAATTATTTGGGCTATGTCAGAGGCCATGCTATCAGGTATGATCCTGATTCCATCAACAACTTCCTGGATACTGTGTGGGCTGGTGAGCAATGTCAGTTTGCTCTTAGCATGGAGGAAGGTGTTGACTTTGAGGATGTTGAGAGAGTGTTGTGCATACCTGGAGGACACTTCCAAAGGAATAGATCTGGCTTAGTGGTTAACATTAGGAGGACAGATTTGACTCCTCTTGCAAAGTATTGGATGGCATTTTCTCATGCCAACATTCAGCCATGCTCACATGTGTCAGATATCACTCTCAGCAGGGCACTATTCATCTACTGTGCTATCAGAAACTTGAATGTTAATATTGGGCAGGTGATAGCTGATGAGATTAGTGTGTGTGCTAACACCTCAAACAACAAAGCACCACTGGGACATCCTTCTTTGATCACTCACCTTTGCAAGCAAGTTGGGGTGGACACTTCTGTTCCACCATTTGAGAGGCCAAGAAAAGCTATTGATGAGGCTTATTACAGACAGTACTGTGGAGGTGAGGATGCAGCTCAGCCAGTTCCACCACGCTAGGCTCGTAGAGAGAGAGGGCCAGCACAGAGCCGGACATCTGCTGATACTCATGAAGCAGAACCATTCCAGATGAGGGACATGTATATGTCTCTTATAGGTGCTCAGTTGCAGTCCATCCACAGAGGGCAGGTGGCCACAGCTGAGATGATAGTAGGGATGTATGATACCCCTCCAGCACACAGGTGGACTATGGATGAATTCCATAATGTGGTAGCTTGGCCAGAAGAACCATTGCATGGAGGAGGAGCTGAAGCAGCTGAAGCTTCAGCCAGAGATATGGAAGAAGATGAAGCTGAGGAGGAGGATGCATTTGATGAAGATGATGATGAAGAGGAAGAGGAAGATACAGAGGACAGCTCAGACTGATGAGGAGCTGAGATAGCATTTACTGATGAATGCTATCATATGATTATGCTTTTGTGGTTTAAGTTTTCTGGACTTATTTGTTTTTGTTTTTAGATTAGGGTTTGATGTACTCTATTGAACACCTGGTTTATTATGATGGTTTGCTATTAACTGTGATTGTTTGATAAGTAATGCTTGATGATGCTTATTGATTGATTGATGTTGAGATGATGTGCACATTAAAATGCTGATACAGGTGATTCACAAGCTTTGTGAACAAATGCATGATATCATGATTGTGGTTGTGAAATTAAGCAGGATGTGTATGTCAAATGTGAATGAGCTTATATGTGAGGTTTTGAGCTCCAGAGTTGTTATTGTTAAATGCTATTACTTTGAAAGCATGAATGATTTTGCCCAGGTTTTCTATGATTGAATCAATTGCTTGTTTTGCATCATATGATCAAGGCCATTTGTTGGAACCCTTTTTACTGGCCAAATTCATAAAGTTAGCCTACTAAAAGAGAACACTTTGTGTTCTATCCTTTGAACCCTTAGCCTTGAATATACACTGAAAACCCTTGATTGGAAATCTGTACCTTGAGTTAAGTAGAAGATCTTGTGTGGTACTGTTAAATGTTCAAGTTTGGAGTTAAGTATAAGCCATTGAAAAGTCCTTGTGATGATGCATGCTTGTGAATGTTTTTGATTGTGGTAAAATGAAAGGGAAAGTTGATTCATGTGACATTGTGATAGTAGAGTGAATGAGTGAAACACTTTACCTAGTGAGGAAATATTCCATAAGCACATGAACATCCATGCTTAATTGATTGATCATTCATGAAAAATAGCATTTGTTGGAACTTAAATGACTTTGTGAACACTAAAGCATGTGCACATCTTGATTGAACTCTTGGTCATAAGTTTGAGTGAAGTTGTTACTTATCTTGGGGTTGTGATAACAGTTGAAAAACTGTTATTTTCATGCTTAAAAGTGATACTAAAAGCAACCTTTAGACTTAGAAATTAGCTTGAAATCATGCCTTTTATCTATATTTTCATAAATAAGAGAGCTGGACAGGTTTACGCTTGATTTAAGTGTTTTTGTGCAGGTTTTAAGGTGAATTTAGTGAAAAGAGTGAAGAAGGAGAGAAGTGACATTAGAAAAGACAAGAAAGAGTGCAAAAAGAGAAGACGAAGGCACCGCTCAGCGGCAAACTACCGCTGAGCGGCACTCAAGAGGTGGCGTTGGAACCGCTGAGGGGCAAAATGGCCGCTGAGGGGAAGGAAGAAGACGCGCAATCACCGTTGAGCGGTAAATACCGCTGAGCGGCACTTTATGGGCTTGGGCTTTTGTAATCTTTTGTAACTCTAGATTAGTATATAAGGGCTTGCACGTCCTTGGGATTAGTATCTTTGGCAGAAACGAAGTAAACACTCTCTCTTCCACCCCTTTGAAGGAGGATCTTGGATGCTCAGGCTACCTCTTCACCTTTATTGGGTTTATTCTTTCATTCTTTCATTGTTATTCATCTAGGTTCACCATGAATATGGTGAACTAAACCTTGTATGTTTGTTGGGGAATCAATGTAATCTCTTGAAGCTCTCATATATGGAATTTGTTGAGTACATCTTTTAAGTAAGACATATGCTTTCTTTCATCATTAGTTAGGGTTTTTCCTCTTTGCTCAATGCTTGCATTGTTTAACTCATTCTAATGCATGATTATTGGTTTTGTCGATACGGACACGTACGGGGAAGTCTAGATCCGGGGAATTTCTCCCAATATTATACTGACAATATTCTATTGGTTGCCTTTAAGCTCCTGCACTCATGAACTAATCATTAGGAATGCTAGGAATTGTATGAACTATTTGATTAGGGAGAAGCCATCTAGAATGGTACATTAGAGAGTGGCATTAACAATGATGATTTGAATGTTGAATTCCTAAAATATATGAGAGTGGATGAGATGAAATTGACCCCCAACAACATATTCATTCATATAATTCATTGAAAGTGTTTATCTTTTGTCTTTGCCATTGATCAAACTTCATGCATACATGTTTATTTTCTGTCTTGCATATTAAACTTTGAATATTTCGTTTGTAAGTCCTAGCTAATCAACAAATCACATAACTAAACTAGGCCGTGAGTCCTTTGGGAAGAACGATACTTGGTCTTACCAAGTTTATTACTTGAACGATTCGGTCATACTTGCCGATTGTGAAACAAGTTTGTGACATCATATTTTGGTGCTTACAAATTTGTCCATCAATTTCCAAGGAGATACACAATAGAAATATTTTTCGTGCATGAAGGTCTAAACATGGAAGAAAAGATAACAACTCACCTTCTTGAATGGGTGATTCTACCTGAAAGATTGTTGCAGGATACAATGCTTACTAAGGATGTTTATCTGTTGTATGCAATCAAGAATGATTTTTCCACCAACTGGGTTGAGGTATTAAAAGATCACATGGCTAAAGCTGCACTCAGTAAATCTCATTATCTGCTTGGTTAGCAGATTATTAACTCTTCAAGGTGTGGATGTTGGTAGAGAGCAGAAATGCCCAAGCAACTGTACAAATGTGATTAACCGAAACACTATTGCATCTCTTTGAATGATAAAGACAATGAGAGGTTGGTGCTTGATAGGCTGTCGTTGAAGCTATCAAATTAATACTACTTTTCAAGGCACCTTCAGTATTGCCAAATAGTATTCAATAAAGTAGATAGGGTTAAAGTAACCCTAAGTCGTCTCCCAACGAACACGAAATTGCTTTTGAATATCTGACTCTTATGCTATGCAATGCTTATGAATAAAAATGATGTTTGGAGAATGTTTAAAGAACAAATAATAAACTTAAAAGCAATTATGATTAAATAGGCTAATTCCACTGCTTTTCCAAGATAGATTCGTCATCGGTTATTCACGGATAATTGTTCAATTGATTATTGTTTAAGTTTCAAATTAATTAAAGTACATTCTCAATTAATTTGAGGGCGATCATGCATTAACCAAAGTAAATTCATAAAATGCAAAACCTTTCTAGATTATTCACAATAAATTCAATCAAAGTACATGCTCAATCAAATTCTATTGTGTTTAATCATGTCTATTCTTAAATCTCCTAACCAAGTTAAATGTTAATCAATCAAAGTAAATTCTCAACTGATTATAGTTGAAATTATTACTACCAACCAAAGTACATTCTCAATTGATAGTAAAAACCATTTAATCATATGAAACTTCCTAAATTAAATCAAAGTAGATTCTCAATTTAAACCTAGAAACCCTAAAACATATATAATCAATATGCATGTAGATTCAAACATATTATGATGCAATGCTTTTAACAAGATAGAGAGATGAAAGACATAGAGAGAACAACTTAAATCAATAATCAAAGTAAACAATTGCATTAACTGAACATAACCTCAGAATTCGTCTTGGAATTATAGTAGAATAGCCCTAGATGCTTAGCTCTCCATGAATGGAGTTGAATACAAGATGAAAGAAAAGTGAGAGGAGTATGATAGAATGCATGAAGTGAAGTCCCCTGGGTCTCTTTAAATAGGCCTGATTGGGCTTGGACTCTGAATATTCAGTTGATAAAATCTTTTATCTTATATCTTCCAAATAACTAAAAGATTTAAATAATTATAACATTATTTGGAAGATATTTTCTGTTGATATTCCCTGATGGAATCGTGCTTGACGTATAGCTCTTAAGGAGCATGGGTTACTATAAATACCCAGCTCCTCTCTTGTATTGGTACTTTTGAGAATAATGAATTAACTTTCTGTAGAGAGAACTCCAGAATTTAATTCCCTTGAAAGTCAAGTTAGAGAATCCCAAAGGATCTCCTCTAGCCACCTTCCCTTCACACCATTCGTTCTCTCATTTCCCATCATCAGTTTCTTGCTCATTCGTTTCCTCCATCAATCTTATCAGCCACGTTTCATTCTCGCCTTGCCTCACACGCGAACCACAAACCTCATATCTCGGTCTCACAATTTCCTCATGAACGACGCCTCCGAGTCATTTTTCTCATGAGATTCTTCACCTCAGAATCTCAAACTCCTCACGTCTGCCAGATCCACCGAACCACATATTTGTCTTTGCTTCACGACTCTTCTTCACCGATTAGATCCTTTCTCACCGACTAAAATCACTTCTCCACTGTTCAAATTTGTTTCCGCTTCAAACCCTAGGTTTTCAATCGAACAAATCTTGAATCTATGGTTTGTTCATCGTTGTTCATCTTCGACTCCAAATCTTAGGGTTCTTGAATACATCTGTTTCTTCCGCTGCTTCCCGTCTTCATCTCGATCAAATCCAGATTTCACGTCGTCTCCGGATTCAGCTCAAGCTGTGAGCTATCATGTGGTTTTCAGAGCCTAGGTTAGGCCCGTCCGCTTGAGCTAAGTATCTCGTTTCTCTCTGATCTAAGTTACTCTTCGTCGATTCTCAAATTTTCGGTCTCGATCTGTTCTCTGTTCTTGAGATTCAATCTGTGCGTTTGGTTTTTTTTAAATTTTCCGTGTTGTTGATTATCATTCGTGCAATGTCTTGAGTATTTTACTTTGTCTTGTTTATTGTTTGGTTTCTGTACATCAATTGCTACTTACAGTAGGTTCTGGTTGAGTCAATTGTGTGTTTTCTTTACTTTGAGTATTGTTCATCATTTTCATCGGTCCAAAATTTTTGTTTGAGTCATTTTATTTGAGCATCATATTTTTTCTTGTCTATAGTCATGTGCATTGGTTGAAACTAGTGCAGTTTTAGATCTGTCCTAAAACTGATTTCAATTGTACATTTAATCGTCAAATTGTGTTTGAGCCTTGGTATAAACTCTATCAAACCCCAAAAGCAATGACACATTCAAACGAATGAGCTGGTTGATAGATATCCATTGGTCAGTCCAATTAATTTTTCTAAAGTTGAAACTGTTTTAGTCCAAAAAAAAAACAGTGCATACTGCAAAGATCAATGAAAGGCATAGCCTAGATCAGTAGCACGTTGTGAATACAATTTAACATTATTGCAACAATTGGCCGATCTGCACATGCTTTGCTTGAGTCCTTTTTATGGTTTTTAAATCTGTTTGGCATTTATATCATTGCTGGACATCTTGCATTAATTTTCTAGTGTTTTGTTCAAGAATTTCTTGTGTCCAGAAAACTGTGAAAAAGCTTTTTGAATCATTGAGTCAAATTTTGGTGAGTTGATTTGCTTGTTTTGAATGAATGTGGGGGGGCTGGAACATCAAAATCAGGAAGTAATTTGTTTCTGCATCATTAAGCTATTTAAACCAGTTTGAAGTATGCATTAAACTTACTGATGCAAAAATAGTATGAGTTCTAGCTGCCATACATATTTTCATGCTTTAAACCACCACGTTTTTGACATGTTTCATTCACAAGTTGCTGCAGCAGATGTATAATTCTAATTCTGGTTTTGAGTGTTGTAATTGGATTGTAGCAAAAGGAATGGTCACATTATCTATAGCCTAAAAATATTCTTCAAAAGATCAAGAAAAAGTTCTGAAAAGCCAAATAGGCCTGTGCAATCCATATTTTAAAAACCAAAACACATAATCAGACTTTGGAAATTAGACCTAGGTTTATCTTTGGCAGTCCAGCAGCTTCTTGTTTGTCTTTTCTTGCTTTAAAAATCTGATCTAGCTCTATTCAATAAGTTCCATTTGAGTGCTCACTTTGATCAAAAGCTTTGTTTCTTGCTTGTCATTTGTTGGTTATCTAGTTTTGTCTCTCACATGTGAATCATGTTCTGTTGAATCATAATTGGATTTTTTTCTTTGCTTTACTAATCTGATCTCAAGTCAGTTGCTCTGCTGTCTTTTGTCATTCCATTACCTTGTTTATCCTATCCATTCTCCTGATTGAGAAATCTGATTCCATTCTGGTTTTTGGGATTTGAAATAAGGTAAGTGTGAATGGTTGCATATTAGGTGGTGGTGATCCACAGGATTCTTTGGCCTAGACTGAAAATTTCTCTTCTAAATTTTTCATTTGAGTGTTTAAATTTTTAAAGAGAAACCTCAGTGCTGTGAGCTTAGTAAGGCTAATTTAGCCTAAATTCCTTGGCATTTGCAAGAGAGTTCAGTTTCATTTAACCATTTGTTGATTGTGTTCATTGTGCAGGAAAAGAAATTGGAGTAATTAGATTGGAGCAACTGTGATTTGTTGCAACTGCAACTGCAATCACTGTTGTTTTAATTGATTATTGATTTCCTGGAACTGTTATTTGTGCTTGTGAATCTTTAAACTATCATTGCATTCATTTTAGTTAAAACATTGCTTGCTGAATTCATGATGTATTCACTGTTTTGAAAATGAATTGTGATTTCATGGTTTAATTGGGCATGTTGAATGTTGATTCTGATTTGATAAGACCTATGGGAACTTGGTAGATGCATAGGATTTTCAAATAATGTGCTGATTGTTTTATGAGCATTTTTGGAAGTGCAACAACACTGTTTTAAAACTGCCAATTTCTGATTTGCCTCACATTATTCTTTGTCCATTTATTTCATTAGCACGGTCCACTGATTTTTGAATTAGTTTAGGACATTGTTCTTGACTAGTTTGGTCCATTGTTTCTGCCCAGTGTAATTCACTGATTTTTCTGAAAAGGCTGTTCTTGTCATAATCAGTTGTGCATCAATTTGTTTTTAATTGCCAATGCATTCTCCAGTTTTAGGAAGTGATTAAAGCACCTAATTTCTAGTTTTAACTGGGTGGTTGAATTAATTAGGTGGTTAGTTTCTGCATTGAATTACATCCAAACTGAATTTAATTCACTGTCCATTTGCACTTGGTGGATTTTGTTGAGACTTATGTGTGCAGAGCTGATGTTTGAGAGTTAGTTTCAGCAGATGTTTACTGAGAAAACAACAACCTAAGCACTTCATGTGGAAGCTTTGAACTGAAGGGATTTTCTTTTACCTTAAATGGCTTCTGCTTTGATTAAATTGTTCTTGTCATGGTTTGTAATTACTTGTAATGTGTGAATTGTTGATGTTGGTCTGAATATCTGTGCAGGTTTTCTGTGTGCAACACATTGTAATGGACAATCCATAGAAACCTATCTCTGCATCAAGTGTACAAGACCAAGAAAGAGTTGAATCCAAGAACTAGAAGACCTCAAAGTTGTCCAGAAGCAATGTCTAAGTGCGTATAAAGGCTTTGAAGAAAAGACATGCAGCAATGAATTGTTTGGGACCAGGACCGTAGCAGCTGTCTTTATTTGTAATTGATTTGAGCTCATCTGGTTTTGTAATAGGCTCTATTCTTAGTTTTCTTAATTTCGTTGTAAAAGGCCATTCAAAGTCCAAGTGTCTTGGAAGAGTCCTGGGTGCTCTTTCAACTCTTGGCAAAACTTTTCTTGTTTGTGTTTAAATTTTAGTGTCTTACGTTTAGGGTGATTTAGGCTAAAGGGGATTAAACTCTAAGCCTTGTCACATGAGAGTCCGAAGAGTCTCGTCTTTTAGTGTTTAATTGTTTTTGATTGTTTGAGTTTTGTACTTTGTTTCTAAAGGTGATTTTAGTTTAAGGGGTAATTAGTTAGTAGCCTAAGACATTTCTGGCAAGGCAAGACTTGGTACTTAAGCAGCTTTTTAGCTCACCTCTCTTACCTGGGACTTGTCTAAGTGAAAGTTTTGAACCCTTTAAATTAAAAAAACTTTTAAAAACAAAGATGTCTTCTTATGGTTCATATAGGTCTTCTAGGTTAGATAATATTGATGAAATGTTTAAACAAGCTAGGAATCTTCCATCCTTTGGTAAAGACATAGGTGCATTAACATACCTAGCTTGGGAAAAAGAAATTGATAAAATAAATCCTTGGTTTTATGAAGAGAGTGAATATTATGTTCTTAGTATATATCTCTCTAAGTTAGAAGTGCATGCAAGAGAGTGGTGGAATGAAAGACAATATCATGTTAGGAAAGGTAGAAAGTCCTCTATACGTGATTGGCATGATTTAAAAGCTTGCATGAGAAGAAAGTTTGTGCCTTCAAGTATTAAAAGAAACCTGGAACTAATTAGGGATTGCATTAATGATGGAAAATTATATCTTGAGAGTTTAAATGATCATGGGTTTCTTCGTAGAGAATTAGAATTTGGGGCAAGACTTAAGGAGATCAAGGATAAGAAAAGAGAAAGAGAGATTGAGAGAAAAGAAAAGGAAGAAAGGAAAGAAGAAGAGAAGAGAGAGAGAGAAGAAATAGAGAAAAGAGAAGAGAGAAGAAGAGAGGAATTAAGAAGAGAAGAAGAGAGAAAAGAAGAAGAAAAGAGAGAAAGGCAAGAAAAGGAGAAATTGTTCCTTATGGCAAATCCTATTCTTTCAAAGACCATAAAACCTAAAAGGGAAGGTTTCCAAATCTTTACTTCTTTTCCAATAATTGATTATTTTTCAATTTTTAATTTCTCTTTCAAACAAATTGTCATCTCATATTCCCTGCAAACCTTTTCAAAATATGACAATTCATATCTTGAGTTATTCTTATCTTTATGGAAAGAAATAACTCAAGACAAAAGTGAATTTGGACTTCTAAAATTTACAAAGACTACTAAACAAAATATTAGAAGTCCTTATTTCCTTGTTTTTATAGAAAAATTCTTTCTTGGATTGGTATTAATTGAAAATATATTTGATGTTTATTGCAGATTTGTGTTTGATCCAGGAGGAAGAAAAAGTGAATATAAAAGAATAAGGCCACTCCAAGATGGCCATGCTCCCAAAGATTGTGTGGAGCTTCTTCATAAGGCGATTGCCAGATTTGAGGACAAATATTTTTTTAAGAGGGAGGGTATGATGGAATCGTGCTTGACGTATAGCTCTTAAGGAGCATGGGTTACTATAAATACCCAGCTCCTCTCTTGTATTGGTACTTTTGAGAATAATGAATTAACTTTCTGTAGAGAGAACTCCAGAATTTAATTCCCTTGAAAGTCAAGTTAGAGAATCCCAAAGGATCTCCTCTAGCCACCTTCCCTTCACACCATTCGTTCTCTCATTTCCCATCATCAGTTTCTCGCTCATCCGTTTCCTCCATCAATCTTATCAGCCACGTTTCATTCTCGCCTTGCCTCACACACGAACCGCAAACCTCATATCTCGGTCTCAAAATTTCCTCATGAACGACGCCTCTGAGTCATTTTTCTCATGAGATTCTTCACCTCAGAATCTCAAACTCCTAATGTCTGCCAGATCCACCGAACCACATATTCGTCTTTGCTTCACGACTCTTCTTCACCGATTAGATCCTTTCTCACCGACTAAAATCACTTCTCCACCGTTCAAATTTGTTTCCGCTTCAAACCCTAGGTTTTCAACCGAACAAACCTCGAATTTATGGTTTTTTCATTGCTGTTCATCTTCGACTCCAAATCTTAGGGTTCTTGAATACATCTGTTTCTTCCGCTAGTTCCCGTCTTCATCTCGATCAAATCCAGATTTCACGTCGTCTCCGGATTCAGCTCAAGCCGTCAGCTAACATTCCCAATTTAAATTAATTCAACAACTGAATTTTATTTTTTTATCTTTTCTGACTTTCTAAAATTACACAAATGCCCTGAAATTTCCCCTATCTACACTTTAGCCCCTTCTGAGTTTCTGAAATTGCAAGAAAGCCCCTCAGTTGACCACACTTTGACCAGAGGAAGCTTATTGACTAGCTTTGACTAGAGGAGGACGCGCTCCAATGGGAGCTCGCCACGTGGCTGCCCTCTTCCTTCCGCAATTAGGGTTTTAGATTTGGGGAAAGAGCTTCCCCCTTTTTACGTCTGCATGCCGTGAGGAAAAGAGGAGAGGCTCGAGATTGTGGAGGCTTCTATTTCTGGTTTTCCTGAGTGCAGGTTTGAAGATGAACGAAGCTTGGATGGCAGCAGCGTGATGGTGATGAGCATGGTGCGCGACGGAGAGGTTGGAGTGCGCGACCTGGGAATCACTTTTGATTGTTGCGCGGCTGAGTTCCGAGAATGGAGAAGATGAAGATGATCGTTCCTGCGGCGTCTTTGGGTGTACGCGAGGCTGATGGGTCTGGTTAGGGTTCTTGCAGGTTTTGAAATTGAAGGTGAGCGTTGGTGAAGGAGATGACGACCATGCGAGGAGGAGCTCGGTTGCGTCAATGGCTTGGTGGTGTCGATGTGGTGCGCGACGGAGGATGACGGCGATTTCTGGGTTCTTGGGTTTCCTTTGGTTTTTTTTCTGAGTGTAGGTGGTAGTTCTCGCAGAGGAAGATGTCGATGCCGTGTGAGAAAGGTTGAGTCGCGACAACCATGGAGATGCGAAGAAGATGAACGGAGGTTGCGGATGATGCGATGCAAAGCTTGCGTCAACGGAGGAGAAGACGAACGGTGCTCCGGCGATGGTGGCAGCGCGGATGGAGAGGCGGCTCGTGGTTTCACGATGGCATGGTCCGACGAAAAAGGAGGGAGAAGAAGTTGGCCGGCGATGAGGATGGTACGACGGAAGCGGAACGACGGCTGAGGGCCTTGGCGACATTGGCGGCTAGGGTTTCTGTGGAGAAGGGTTGAAGATGATGCTCATGGGTTAGGGCTGACGTGGCGGAACATGGTTGGCTAGATCTGTGTGGGGAGGATTTGGACACGTGGCATGATCTGGTGGAGTCTAGCTTAGGAGGGGTATGGGTAGGGAAATTTAGGAGGTGTATTTAGAATAGGGTTACTGTTTGGCTTAGTATTGGGCCTGTTTAAGAGAAGATGGGTGTATGTAAGGAAATTGGGAGGTGCAAGGTTAAAAGTTTCCTGTTTGACCCATCTGTACATTATTTTCCAAATAAAATCTGATTTTGGGCCTTGAATTGCCAATTGGACCAATAGAACTTATAATTTCAGCTGCACAAATAAACGTAAGAACATCCAAGAATATTTTATGCACTAAAACTCACTTTTTACGTCTCTTTAATTCTCAAACCCAACAATTCCAATCATCACAAATTCACTTAAAATCAATCATTTAAGCACAATTATTCTATCAAAAAATTGAATTTTAAAGCATAAATATGGGCATAAATATGCACTCATCAGTGCTTCAAAGGTGAAGAAGATTTGGTCTACAGTTCAAGAAGTACACCTGCTGTAAATGAGGACCGTACAAATTTCTTCCCTAAAACTAACTTTGAGCGGTTTGTAGTTGACCAGTTCAGAAACTGAATGAAAGGGTGACAAAACTTGAAAGAAAAATTGATAATGCTCATCAACAGAGAAAATATGAACCATCTGATAAAGACTCTATGGACTCGTATGAATCGGAATAGGGCTGTACAATTACATATCTTGAGTCTTTTGAAGTTTAGAATTTTTGGTTGATGTGTTTTGATTGTAGTGTTTTCTGTGTTGTTTTATTGTTGGCTTTATATGCCACTTTTTTTTTGTTTTAATATGATCGTAATTCATGATTAAATTTCAATGAAATCAGAGTTTATGGTTAACTCAATCTGTGAATGAAAAATTATATCTGTGATTAAGTAAAATTGATAGCACTTAAATCGATTTCACTATGCTTGTATGCAAATGAGTTATTGCTTACTGTTACATTCATATCTTTGCATACTCACACATTATTTGTGATAATTCCTGTATTATATTGATTCTAAAACGCTTGATCTAGAAAGACCATGAAAGGTTTTGCAGGAACATTACTTACTGGCTAGATGAAATTGGGAAATCAACAATATGCTACAGCAAGAAATCGATTCTGACTGGATTCAAATCGATTGAGTATCAACAATGGTTTAAAGATTCCAAACTTGGAATATTTGATATCTTTAAATCTTGTTTTATACACTGTTGAATGTTTATTCTTCTTATATCTCTTTGCTCAACTGATATACATATTTTGAAATGATAAGAGATTAAATTATTTTTGCTGATTGAAAATGTATCAACTTTTGATCTAATACTATTGTTACATATCTACTTCTATACATTACTTGGAATATGCTTTAACATGCTCTGATGTATTCTCTGATTACTGCATTGTGCATCTATGTTTTGATATTGAAGCAGGCATAATGACAGGGGGGCATTGCATATTATTGATCTGTTTTACATGTCTTCATTTAAGGGGGAGAATATCCTAAATCATGTTAATAATACTGTTAAGGGGAGCATCATAATATGTTTATATCTAATGCATCTCTATTATGCTTGATTATTTGTGTATCAATTACAATGTGCTTACCTTTTTTGCTAATGCCCAAAGGGGGAGAACTATGATGTTTCTGTAATTGGTTGATAATCTGTATTGATTTGGGCAACATTGTTAATTATTTATCTTGGTTGTGCATCATAAAAAAGGGGGAGATTATTAATTAGATGATAATCTGTATTGATTTGTGCAACATTGTTGATTATTAATCGTGGTTGTGCATCATACTCTTGAAGCGCTGCAAAATGAAGAAAGATTCATTATGGTTTCATATATGTTTAAAGATGAATTTGATTTGTAATGTATTCAAGGTATGCATCATTACCTCATTCCAGTCATCTGTAATGACAGCTCGAATGATGGTCTTAATCCAACACATGACATAGAAGCCACATTCCCATGAATCTAGTTGCTGGTTACACTATAATGACAAACTAAATAGTCAAGAATTTAGATCATTCAATAACATAGAAAATGAATTAGTATAAATGACTTACAACCTTTGGATACAAAATTTGAACTAGTTGACCTCGAGATTTACCAATAACTCTATTTAGATTGAAAACACAAAGTAAAATTAATATAACTATATTTATATGAAAAGTTTAAGGTGAACATCAAATTCAAAGTCATTAAGGGTGTAGAAACACTTACCCTTGAAGCATGGTTCTCAAGTCAGTTTTCATCTTCCTGTGCAGCGAACAAAACCATATAATTTTACATTGTTTGGGAATGATGACCATCAATTATCAGTGCGACCTATCACGAATCACAAATAGTTAGTTAACTAATTAAGTAAACTTTAATGAACTTTTACATAAAACAACACCTACCCATCAATGTATGGCACAAGGTATACGTCTCTTTTTGACTCATCCATCCATGTTTGCAAATAATGTTGTTTGCTTTCAAGTGTGTTACCAGAAGGTTGAATAGTCTGAGGTTCAACAAATCCGTACATGGAAGACTGACCTTGGTCTACAACGATTGTGTCCATGTACCTAAAACAACAAAATTAAGTTGTTAGAAACTAGGAATCTAAATAAAACTAATATGGAAGACAAAATTAACTATCTTACATGCACCACAGTTGAATGATGGAAATATTCAACATCCTGTCTCCCCCAATTACCTCCAATGCATCAATCAATGTGATATATACTGGCACATGGGAGGGGGAGACCAAATACTCTCAAATCTAGTATAGTTCTAATGGTGCTCTCTTCAACCTGGGTAATCTTGTCATTAGATTTGATAGAGGATCATCCTCCGCTTCATACATGTCACCATCTTCATGTATGACTGAATCACGAATCGACTGCTTCTAAGGACGTGTGAACTGAAGATAAGAATTTCAAAGTTATCAACAAATATTTTTAAATTTAACATAGAAATACTAATAACAAAGACATTATACCTGTGGAGTAGCGATGTGTGATATGATCAATGCTCTAGGCTAGATGATAGCTGACGGCTTGAGCTGAATCCGGAGACGACGTGAAATTTGGATTTCATCGAGATGAAGACGGGAAGCAGCAGAAGAAACAGATGTATTCAAGAACCCTAAGATTTGGAGTCGAAGATGAACAACGATGAACAAACCATAGATTCGAGGTTTGTTCGGTTGAAAACCTAGGGTTTGAAGCGGAAACAAATTTGAACAGTGGAGAAGTGATTTTAGTCGGTGAGAAAGGATCTAATCGGTGAAGAAGAGTTGTGAAGCAAAGACGAATATGTGGTTCGGTGGATCTGGCAGACGTGAGGAGTTTGAGATTCTGAGGTGAAGAATCTCATGAGAAAAATGACTCGGAGGCGTCGTTCATGAGGAAATTGTGAGACCAAGATATGAGGTTTGCGGTTCGCGTGTGAGGCAAGGTGAGAATGAAACGTGGCTGATAAGATTGATGGAGGAAACGGATGAGCGAGAAACTGATGATGGGAAATGAGAGAACGAATGGTGTGAAGGGAAGGTGGCTAGAGTAGATCCTTTGGGATTCTCTAACTTGACTTTCAAGGGAATTAAATTCTGGAGTTCTCTCTACAGAAAGTTAATTCATTATTCTCAAAAGTACCAATACAAGAGAGGAATTGGGTATTTATAGTAACCCATGCTCCTTAAGAGCTATACGTCAAGCACGATTCCATCACTAGACTATAAATGATCCTATGGCATCCCCAACAAAATGAATTTCTGGAGTGGGCACACGCACCTGAGCTTGGGGATCCCGAACCTCGTCAATTGTCACATGCACATGGTGGGGTAATATGGGAACACCATGGATAGTCTGCCCTCCCTCAAGCACTCGTTCGACAGCCACAATGCATAGGGGATCCCCATCAACCAACAAGTCGTATTGACTGCTATACTGACTAGGTTCTACAACAAAGCATGATCCTCTAGTGCTGTGATGGACAAATTTATGATCACCAAAATATGATGTCACAAACTTGTTTCACAATCGGCAAGTATGACCGAATCGTTCAAGTAATAAACTTGGTAAGACCAAGTATCGTTCTTCCCAAAGGACTCACGGCCTAGTTTAGTTATGTGATTTGTTGATTAGCTAGGACTTACAAACGAAATATTTAAATTTTAATATGCAAGACAGAAAATAAACATGTATGCATGAAGTTTGATCAATGGCAAAGACAAAAGATAAACACTTTGGTACGACTGTCGCGGTCATACAAATTTGATACAGATAAAGAATGCAGTATATTTTCTAGGATGTGACTCCTAGGTCGTCTCTCAAGGACCAATATTGTGGCGGTTCAGTCTCTGATTTTTTACACACGAAAGGGGGGGTTTATGATTTTTGTGTGCGGAAATTGAAATTATTAAAATAAAATTCAAAACAGTAAAACAAAATTTAAAAACAATAAAACGAAATTTAAAACAGTAATTATGAAATTACAGCAACATAAAACAGTAAAAATAAATCTGAAACAGTAAAAACGAAAATACAGAAAAATAGAAAATACAGAAATTATTAAATACAGAAATAGTAAAAATAGAAAACAGTAAATTTTAGAAAACAGTAAAAACGAAAATACAGTAACATGGAACAGTGAAAACAAATCTGGAACAGTAAAAACGAAAATACAGAAAAATAGAAAATACAGAAAATAGTAAAAACAGTAAAACATCAAAAACAAAAATATGAAATGACAGCAGTAAACAATAACAGTAAAAACAGTGAATACAGAATTTCAAAATCAGTAAAGCAGTAAAAGTAAAATACAGAAAATAAAAATACAGAAAACAGGAAATACAGAAAAACAGTAAATTTCAAAAACAGTAAAAACAAATTCAAAATTACTGCAGTAAAATACAGAGAACAGAATTAATGAACATGCAAAAGATAAACAGCAGCAGAAATTAAATTGCATAAAAAATGTAATACAGAAATTAAAATACAGCAGAAATTAAATTACAGCAGTAAAATAGAAACAGTAAAGCAGAAATTAAATTTCAGAAACAGTAAATACATTGAATTAAAATTGTAGATGAGTTTATTACAAAGAAGATGAGAAAACTAAATTGGAAATTCAACATTACATCAATTGGTGCATCAACCGTAACCTTTCACACAGTGCATCCTTCTATTCCAGCACCTCCTTTCTCGTTCCCCTTCTCTGTCCAGCTTTGTGCTGGAATTATTCCCCCCCTTCTTACTCACGACTCTTCCTCCTTTATAGCCAAAATCCTCTCTCCCTTTTTGTGCTTCCACAGTGTAAATTAAAACCAAAGGGCCCTCCACTTTTCTCAAGTTAAAGAGAAGATGAATACGTGCATCTCCCTTTCTTAATGCCCCATCAATTTGTCAAAAGAAGACAAAAAAAAAAAAAAACTCTCCATTCTCCCAAATAAAATATTCCATTTCCTAAATGTGTTTCACTTTCCTGCAAAACTAATCACTTTTGTCGTGTACACTTGTAGTAACCGTGGACCTTCTTTTCTTGCAGGAACATCAAGGCTTTGCTGAAACTGGATCGGGAGCTGCTGTTCCGTGAATCTCCAAAAGAATTCTCCATGCTTGGACGTTGTTCCTTACCTCTTCACGGTGCAGCTCTCATTGTTTGCTGGACATTTTGCATGCTTCTTCCAGCCATGAGTCTTCCATGAGCTGCACTTTGCTTGCTTACACTCCATTACCGTGACAACACTCTCTCCCTCTTGGTGGTTGGACGTGTGCTTTTCCTTGCTGCCATCATCATTCACGCTGCCATGACTCAAAGAAACTTGTGAGCTATACTTCCTCCATGCAGCTTCACGGGTTTACCTTACTTCAGTCAAAGAAAACAAAATTCTCCATGCTAAATGGTGGCTCCCACTTTAAATTCCAACTTTGCTGATTGCTTTTCCAAATTGGCTTCTTCATGGGCCCTAGGCCGTGTGCTTGCTTCCATGTGGCCTCTCTTCAATAAGTGTGGTCCCTCTTTTTTTTCTTTTGTTAGAAGTCGTATGGTGTGTGTGGTTCCAACAACTTCTTTTTTTTAAAAATTCCTTCAATCAACAAGGGCCCTCAACTAAGTTATGTTTCAGCCGTGACATGCACCTGCATGTGCCCCTCCATTATGCTTCACGGTCACACTCCATTAGCTGCATCAAATTTTAGCATGAATTGGTCGTGTAATGTGTATATGGATTCCAAGCTTTGTTTCTAAAAATTCAACAAAAATATTCCATCTTAAGCTTCTACGGATTAACACACAAATTAAATTAATGCAACACATCTTCTTCCAAGTAAATAACACAGTGTGCAAATAAATTTTCTTCCAAATGTTCCAAATTGTATTTCCATAATTTTCCTGCAATTACTAATGCAATTAATTAGCTCAGATAACTCAAATTAATTAAAATAAGAATTTCCAATCAAATTAAGCACAATTAGTAAAATGGAAAAATACTGGACGTTTAAGCATAATTCCCCAATTAATTCTAGCACAATAAACCAAGTGAAGTGAACAAAATATTGATTCATCAAAATAGACCACACTTAGTCTTTTGCACTCCTGGGCAAAATTAAGATGCAAATCAGGGAATAGTTCAAAGGACTTTCAGGAATGGTGACACAAACTCAGCACACAGAAAACAACGACTAACGAGAAAAATAAACAGAATTTACACAGTTCTCAAGAATTATGGACCAATGAAAGAAGTAGAAATTTTCCAACACAAAATCAAGAAAAGCACATACTTACAGAAATCATCAAAGCAATTCAATACATAGGAAAATGATTAATCAGCTCAAGAGGTGATTTGAAAATAACAAAACCTCACAGATGCACTCACAGTGTTTCTCTCAAGTGTCTATAGTAAACATTTCAACTCAATGCACTCAAGAAAGCAAACACAAGTAGACTTGGCAATCTTCTAAAATCAACACTTAAAACATATACATGTTCAGATCAAAAGGTCTTTCAGGATTGTAATGGGGCCAAGGACAGGGGAGGATAAATTTGGATAAGTAGCTATAGCTCAGAAGAAATAGAGGACAAATGGGGAACAAGAGTAAATACAGTCAAATCTCACCCAAACCTCTAATTCAATCCTCTTCTCGACTCCATTGTTTACAAAATTATTTTTCATTTTTCTCATCATTTTTTTTTTCATCATGTCTCTCTTTTTTTCTTTATCACACAACAGGATATAAATTACCATTTCAAAACATGATGAGGAACCAACTAGCCAATTTCATCAGAATTCCCAAGAAGACCACACTTTTTTATAAAACACTTATATAGCTCCAGACTTTCCTAAGGTTAAGGTAATCATTATTTTTCACTTAGGGTCAATGTATGAGCTTCAACACAAAGAAATGGGGAAAGTATAGGCTCAAAGGGGTTATCAAAGGATAATAACAGGGTAGGCTTATTTGGCTAAAGAGGCTCAAGAATAAAATGCCTTTATCACTTCTAAAACATGCATATCAATCAAGTATATCAAAAAGAATCAAGCCAAGGCATATGTGCAAGCAATCAAGATACATATCTCACATAAGAAAGAACATTAAGTGGCTCAAATCTCACACAGGGTATTCGTCACAATCAAATCAACCTCTCAAACGCATAATCATCTTTCCAAGCAGAGAAAAACAAGGATTTCAAACTAAGTATCAATGAAGTGGAGGAAAAACCTACAACTTAGACATCATCCAGAAATCAAGAGAAAAATGTAAAATTTATTGCACACAAAACTTAAAAGAGAAAAAATTTAACACTAAAAAAACAAAAAATTTAACACACAAAATACAATCTAACAGAAAAATCAGAAAAATCAGAATTTCTTCCCAGTAGACCACACTTAAATCACACAATGTCCTCAGTGTGTTACAATCATCAGATGATTAACTTCAGAGCAGTCAAATAATATAGACAAGTGCAATAAAATGTTAGGAAAAATGGGAAGAAATTTTTCAGTAACATCCATCAGCAGATGTTATCAGGGACATCCATCAGCAGATGTCTTAAACACCTAGCACCCATCAGTAGATGCTAATAATTAATTTTTTTTTATTATTATTATTTATTTATTTTTTTTTTTTTTTTTTTTTTTTTTCTGAAAAAGGAGACCGGTACTGTGACAACAGTCTCGGTGGCAATGACCGGGACTGTTGTTACAGTGGCAGAAATTTAGGCTATAAAAGGGTCCTCCTCAGCCTCGAGTGACATTTCTAATCTCTCAGCCTGCCTCTACTCCTCTCTTCTCTCTCTACGCTCTCCTCTCTCTCTCAACTCTCTCCTGAGCGTCTGGATCTGTGAGGAAGCTCTGTCTCTGCGTCTTCTGAAGAGTCTGAGTGAGATCCGCGAGGAGCCTCTGCAAGCCTACTACTCCAGGTAAGTCCTCTGCTCCTGGATCTGCCTTTCTTTCCCTTTTTCTTTCTGCTTGCTTTACTTTCTTTCCGTCCTTTACTGCTTTATTTTTCTTCTTTCCTGTCATTCTGCTTATTCTGCTGTCTTTTTCACCTGCTAAACACTTAAAACACATAAAACACAACTGTCTAAAAACTTAAGGGGTATATAGGCTGGAAACCAGACGTTAATCTCCCTTCGATTGAAGGTATTGCAGAGACAATCGGGTAGAACAACGCCACGTACCCCACTTAAAACTAAATAAACACATAAACATAATATACAAGAACAATATGGACAAGAACAACCGGACAACTGGACGTAGATCCGTTTAGGACCCTTTTGCAAGGACCGTGAAACAGATCTGAGACCAAACACAGAAATATCAAAGACTGACAGGACAAAATAAATTTAACGGGAAACAAGAACAAATAAAGAAAACACAGAACTAATCTAAATTTTTTATGCTTCTCTTTTTTTTGTTCTTTTTATTATTTTTTTATGTTTATTTTTTTCTTTTTTTATGTTTTTGTTCTTTTTATTTTTATATATATTTTTTTTATTTATTAAGTATTTGTATATTACGAGAGGAAGGATGAGTGATACAGAATCAGAGAGATATACCAGTCAACGGTGGCGTCCAACCGACGATCAGATCACGATGATGACCAAAATATTCAACTATGGGGTCACACACCCAAGCCGAGCGCAAGTCGTCGAGATCGCGTCTCGACTAAGGGTTTTCGGCGAAGCCACTGAATACAACGTACACTGCTGGTTCAACAACCACGGCAATCGGGTCAAGCGCTGGCAAGCGGAGATAGACCCTACTGGCACTCTCTTTTCACAACTGCCGCTGTACATGTACGGTAAGAACTCTCATCATACCTCAAAAAAATTTTTTTTTTTTCACTTCCTCTTCTATTATTAACACATGTTTTTTATTTTTTTATTTTTTTATTTTTTATTTTTTTTTTGTTTGAAAGAAAATAACTGGGTGATAATGAGGGCACCGAGGCTGCTGAATTTGTTTCCAGTTCCGATCATTATCGATGACGACAAAAATGAACGAGAAATTCCTCCACCAAAGCCTCCGCTCGTGACTTTTCGAACTAGAGCTCCCTCAACGGAGCTCTCCCTTAGACCACCACAACCAGCTCGAGAGTTCTTTCATTTTTAAAGTTTTATGTTTTTTTTTTTTTTTTTTTTTTTTTATGTTTTTGTTGGCCGAGTGTGGCCAGAATTAAGGACAAGTACTGTAATAAGGACACTTAAATTATTATGTTTTTAATTTTTTTATGTTTTTTTTTTATGTTGTTTTTGTTTTTATTTATTATGGTGTGTAATATTAACGATCAGACATGATCGACCAACTTTATTTATGTTTTTATGTATTTTATTTTAATAATCAATGTAAGACAGAATGTTTTCTGCGAACTTGGTAAGTTACAATAAATGCACTCAGATAGTTTCACCTCTCTGCCCTTTATTTGCAAATTCTGCTCTTACGATTATTTATGTTTTAACAAAAACTAAATAAATAAATAAAAACAAAACACATATTAACGAAACAAAATACCAAATAACGAACACAAAATATCAAAGCAGATAGAACACAAATGTCAAAAACAGCAGACAAAACATATATTTACAAAACATACATTAACAAAATAACATACTTAAAACACAACACAAATTTTTATTTTTATTTTTATTTTTATTTTTATTTTTTTTTTCGAATTTTTTTTCTTTTTTAGTACAAACACTAAAAATCACGAAGCAAATAAAACACAGAACACATTTTTTTAAATTGTTTTTTTTTTTAAAAAAAAAAATAATAATTCGAAAACTAAAAAGAAAAGGAAAAACAAACTTAAAAGAAAAACAAAAAATCAGAAACTTCCCGAGACCACACTTAAACTACACTGTCCTAAATGTTTTCTAAGCATAAGATCATCAATTAAAACACTAAACAGATAAAGGACAAGTGCACTAAAAATATGAAAACGGGGAAGAAAGAAAAAGAAAACTCCCCTGGTCAGGGTGGCAGTTGCCAATTTTGGACTTGTAGGGAGATGTCTTCTTCAGGATCCAAGACGGAAATTTTTAGGAAGAATTGCTTCATCCTCCAAATCTGATCAAGCAGGGAAATATCCTCCACCGCCGGATCTAAGCAGCAAATATTGTCACTGAGCAGATTCAGTAGGTGCCTTTTGATCTTCGAACTGCTGTATGTACTGGCACCTTTGTCTTCCAGCGTGGGTGCATGCTGATCAAATTTATATGTACCTCCTGCAATATGGTTAGTGCAAAATGGTTCCACAGAAATATCATGCAGAGGTATAACACCCAATCCCAATTCATCATACCGAGCCTTAGATACAACCTCATAACATGAATCCGTTTCAAATATAGAAACAATATCTATAACAGGTTCAGATTCATGTTCAGTGCATGGAGAACAAATATTCAGATCTGATAACACAAAATTATTCTCGTCATGCATAGAGGGAAAATTAAAATCATGCTCAGCAACAATATAATTATCAACATACCTCTCAACAGCATAATCATCAAATTGAGGTATGTTGGTGGAAAATGAAAGTGGTCTACCTGGTTCAAAATAGCTGCTTGTACCTGCCTGGTCCTCAAAATATTCATCAGTCTCCTCAGGTGCAAGAGTGGCCATCTGCCTGATCTGATCAGTCAGATTCTGAATGGCAGATTGAGTTTCCTGCTGGAACTCCATGCTCTCTTGCTTGAATTGCATGTTCCCTTTCTGAAACTGAATGTTCTGCATTGTCATCTGCTCTAGTAACTCCTTCAATGTAGGTTCAGAAGTTGAAGGCTGAAGAGTTGTTTGGGCAGAAGCATTATACTGCTGACTCTGATATTGCTGAACTGGCTCCCAAAGAGAGCTCTCAGAAATTGGATGATGGAACATATTGTTCTCATCATAAAAATCAGCAGATTTAAAATCAAAGTAATATGCAGAATAAGAATCATAATCACAGACATTGGCAGAATAAGCATTATTCACAACATTAAAATAGGTAGACATGGAAAAATAAAAAGTAAAAACTAAAAACTAAAAATTACGAATCAGATAAAACAAAACACATTTATACATGCTACAAGCACACACAAGACAGAACATCAATAGTAAAAATTTTTAATTAATTTTTTTTTATTTTTTTTTAATAACAACTAAATACAGAACATAGCACAATAAAAATATAAAAGACAAAACATATATTAACACAACATAATCGAAAAACACAACAAAAATCTAAAACAAGAACCTGGAACTGAAGTGACAACGCCGCCAAAATTTGCTGAAGGTGTCGTTGTCGCCTACAAAAATATACAAGACAAAACACACAAAACAAACATATTAACAGAACAAAACTTTATACAACAAAAATCTAAAACCAAACCGTCATTGGTCCCCGGCAGCGGCGCCAAAATTTGGTACGACTGTCGCGGTCATACAAATTTGATACAGATAAAGAATGCAGTATATTTTCTAGGATGTGACTCCTAGGTCGTCTCTCAAGGACCAATATTGTGGCGGTTCAGTCTCTGATTTTTTACACACGAAAGGGGGGGTTTATGATTTTTGTGTGCGGAAATTGAAATTATTAAAATAAAATTCAAAACAGTAAAACAAAATTTAAAAACAATAAAACGAAATTTAAAACAGTAATTATGAAATTACAGCAACATAAAACAGTAAAAATAAATCTGAAACAGTAAAAACGAAAATACAGAAAAATAGAAAATACAGAAATTATTAAATACAGAAATAGTAAAAATAGAAAACAGTAAATTTTAGAAAACAGTAAAAACGAAAATACAGTAACATGGAACAGTGAAAACAAATCTGGAACAGTAAAAACGAAAATACAGAAAAATAGAAAATACAGAAAATAGTAAAAACAGTAAAACATCAAAAACAAAAATATGAAATGACAGCAGTAAACAATAACAGTAAAAACAGTGAATACAGAATTTCAAAATCAGTAAAGCAGTAAAAGTAAAATACAGAAAATAAAAATACAGAAAACAGGAAATACAGAAAAACAGTAAATTTCAAAAACAGTAAAAACAAATTCAAAATTACTGCAGTAAAATACAGAGAACAGAATTAATGAACATGCAAAAGATAAACAGCAGCAGAAATTAAATTGCATAAAAAATGTAATACAGAAATTAAAATACAGCAGAAATTAAATTACAGCAGTAAAATAGAAACAGTAAAGCAGAAATTAAATTTCAGAAACAGTAAATACATTGAATTAAAATTGTAGATGAGTTTATTACAAAGAAGATGAGAAAACTAAATTGGAAATTCAACATTACATCAATTGGTGCATCAACCGTAACCTTTCACACAGTGCATCCTTCTATTCCAGCACCTCCTTTCTCGTTCCCCTTCTCTGTCCAGCTTTGTGCTGGAATTATTCCCCCCCTTCTTACTCACGACTCTTCCTCCTTTATAGCCAAAATCCTCTCTCCCTTTTTGTGCTTCCACAGTGTAAATTAAAACCAAAGGGCCCTCCACTTTTCTCAAGTTAAAGAGAAGATGAATACGTGCATCTCCCTTTCTTAATGCCCCATCAATTTGTCAAAAGAAGACAAAAAAAAAAAAAAACTCTCCATTCTCCCAAATAAAATATTCCATTTCCTAAATGTGTTTCACTTTCCTGCAAAACTAATCACTTTTGTCGTGTACACTTGTAGTAACCGTGGACCTTCTTTTCTTGCAGGAACATCAAGGCTTTGCTGAAACTGGATCGGGAGCTGCTGTTCCGTGAATCTCCAAAAGAATTCTCCATGCTTGGACGTTGTTCCTTACCTCTTCACGGTGCAGCTCTCATTGTTTGCTGGACATTTTGCATGCTTCTTCCAGCCATGAGTCTTCCATGAGCTGCACTTTGCTTGCTTACACTCCATTACCGTGACAACACTCTCTCCCTCTTGGTGGTTGGACGTGTGCTTTTCCTTGCTGCCATCATCATTCACGCTGCCATGACTCAAAGAAACTTGTGAGCTATACTTCCTCCATGCAGCTTCACGGGTTTACCTTACTTCAGTCAAAGAAAACAAAATTCTCCATGCTAAATGGTGGCTCCCACTTTAAATTCCAACTTTGCTGATTGCTTTTCCAAATTGGCTTCTTCATGGGCCCTAGGCCGTGTGCTTGCTTCCATGTGGCCTCTCTTCAATAAGTGTGGTCCCTCTTTTTTTTCTTTTGTTAGAAGTCGTATGGTGTGTGTGGTTCCAACAACTTCTTTTTTTTAAAAATTCCTTCAATCAACAAGGGCCCTCAACTAAGTTATGTTTCAGCCGTGACATGCACCTGCATGTGCCCCTCCATTATGCTTCACGGTCACACTCCATTAGCTGCATCAAATTTTAGCATGAATTGGTCGTGTAATGTGTATATGGATTCCAAGCTTTGTTTCTAAAAATTCAACAAAAATATTCCATCTTAAGCTTCTACGGATTAACACACAAATTAAATTAATGCAACACATCTTCTTCCAAGTAAATAACACAGTGTGCAAATAAATTTTCTTCCAAATGTTCCAAATTGTATTTCCATAATTTTCCTGCAATTACTAATGCAATTAATTAGCTCAGATAACTCAAATTAATTAAAATAAGAATTTCCAATCAAATTAAGCACAATTAGTAAAATGGAAAAATACTGGACGTTTAAGCATAATTCCCCAATTAATTCTAGCACAATAAACCAAGTGAAGTGAACAAAATATTGATTCATCAAAATAGACCACACTTAGTCTTTTGCACTCCTGGGCAAAATTAAGATGCAAATCAGGGAATAGTTCAAAGGACTTTCAGGAATGGTGACACAAACTCAGCACACAGAAAACAACGACTAACGAGAAAAATAAACAGAATTTACACAGTTCTCAAGAATTATGGACCAATGAAAGAAGTAGAAATTTTCCAACACAAAATCAAGAAAAGCACATACTTACAGAAATCATCAAAGCAATTCAATACATAGGAAAATGATTAATCAGCTCAAGAGGTGATTTGAAAATAACAAAACCTCACAGATGCACTCACAGTGTTTCTCTCAAGTGTCTATAGTAAACATTTCAACTCAATGCACTCAAGAAAGCAAACACAAGTAGACTTGGCAATCTTCTAAAATCAACACTTAAAACATATACATGTTCAGATCAAAAGGTCTTTCAGGATTGTAATGGGGCCAAGGACAGGGGAGGATAAATTTGGATAAGTAGCTATAGCTCAGAAGAAATAGAGGACAAATGGGGAACAAGAGTAAATACAGTCAAATCTCACCCAAACCTCTAATTCAATCCTCTTCTCGACTCCATTGTTTACAAAATTATTTTTCATTTTTCTCATCATTTTTTTTTTCATCATGTCTCTCTTTTTTTCTTTATCACACAACAGGATATAAATTACCATTTCAAAACATGATGAGGAACCAACTAGCCAATTTCATCAGAATTCCCAAGAAGACCACACTTTTTTATAAAACACTTATATAGCTCCAGACTTTCCTAAGGTTAAGGTAATCATTATTTTTCACTTAGGGTCAATGTATGAGCTTCAACACAAAGAAATGGGGAAAGTATAGGCTCAAAGGGGTTATCAAAGGATAATAACAGGGTAGGCTTATTTGGCTAAAGAGGCTCAAGAATAAAATGCCTTTATCACTTCTAAAACATGCATATCAATCAAGTATATCAAAAAGAATCAAGCCAAGGCATATGTGCAAGCAATCAAGATACATATCTCACATAAGAAAGAACATTAAGTGGCTCAAATCTCACACAGGGTATTCGTCACAATCAAATCAACCTCTCAAACGCATAATCATCTTTCCAAGCAGAGAAAAACAAGGATTTCAAACTAAGTATCAATGAAGTGGAGGAAAAACCTACAACTTAGACATCATCCAGAAATCAAGAGAAAAATGTAAAATTTATTGCACACAAAACTTAAAAGAGAAAAAATTTAACACTAAAAAAACAAAAAATTTAACACACAAAATACAATCTAACAGAAAAATCAGAAAAATCAGAATTTCTTCCCAGTAGACCACACTTAAATCACACAATGTCCTCAGTGTGTTACAATCATCAGATGATTAACTTCAGAGCAGTCAAATAATATAGACAAGTGCAATAAAATGTTAGGAAAAATGGGAAGAAATTTTTCAGTAACATCCATCAGCAGATGTTATCAGGGACATCCATCAGCAGATGTCTTAAACACCTAGCACCCATCAGTAGATGCTAATAATTAATTTTTTTTTATTATTATTATTTATTTATTTTTTTTTTTTTTTTTTTTTTTTTTTCTGAAAAAGGAGACCGGTACTGTGACAACAGTCTCGGTGGCAATGACCGGGACTGTTGTTACAGTGGCAGAAATTTAGGCTATAAAAGGGTCCTCCTCAGCCTCGAGTGACATTTCTGATCTCTCAGCCTGCCTCTACTCCTCTCTTCTCTCTCTACGCTCTCCTCTCTCTCTCAACTCTCTCCTGAGCGTCTGGATCTGTGAGGAAGCTCTGTCTCTGCGTCTTCTGAAGAGTCTGAGTGAGATCCGCGAGGAGCCTCTGCAAGCCTACTACTCCAGGTAAGTCCTCTGCTCCTGGATCTGCCTTTCTTTCCCTTTTTCTTTCTGCTTGCTTTACTTTCTTTCCGTCCTTTACTGCTTTATTTTTCTTCTTTCCTGTCATTCTGCTTATTCTGCTGTCTTTTTCACCTGCTAAACACTTAAAACACATAAAACACAACTGTCTAAAAACTTAAGGGGTATATAGGCTGGAAACCAGACGTTAATCTCCCTTCGATTGAAGGTATTGCAGAGACAATCGGGTAGAACAACGCCACGTACCCCACTTAAAACTAAATAAACACATAAACATAATATACAAGAACAATATGGACAAGAACAACCGGACAACTGGACGTAGATCCGTTTAGGACCCTTTTGCAAGGACCGTGAAACAGATCTGAGACCAAACACAGAAATATCAAAGACTGACAGGACAAAATAAATTTAACGGGAAACAAGAACAAATAAAGAAAACACAGAACTAATCTAAATTTTTTATGCTTCTCTTTTTTTAGTTCTTTTTATTATTTTTTTATGTTTATTTTTTTCTTTTTTTATGTTTTTGTTCTTTTTATTTTTATATATATTTTTTTTATTTATTAAGTATTTGTATATTACGAGAGGAAGGATGAGTGATACAGAATCAGAGAGATATACCAGTCAACGGTGGCGTCCAACCGACGATCAGATCACGATGATGACCAAAATATTCAACTATGGGGTCACACACCCAAGCCGAGCGCAAGTCGTCGAGATCGCGTCTCGACTAAGGGTTTTCGGCGAAGCCACTGAATACAACGTACACTGCTGGTTCAACAACCACGGCAATCGGGTCAAGCGCTGGCAAGCGGAGATAGACCCTACTGGCACTCTCTTTTCACAACTGCCGCTGTACATGTACGGTAAGAACTCTCATCATACCTCAAAAAAATTTTTTTTTTTCACTTCCTCTTCTATTATTAACACATGTTTTTTATTTTTTTATTTTTTTATTTTTTATTTTTTTTTTGTTTGAAAGAAAACAACTGGGTGATAATGAGGGCACCGAGGCTGCTGAATTTGTTTCCAGTTCCGATCATTATCGATGACGACAAAAATGAACGAGAAATTCCTCCACCAAAGCCTCCGCTCGTGACTTTTCGAACTAGAGCTCCCTCAACGGAGCTCTCCCTTAGACCACCACAACCAGCTCGAGAGTTCTTTCATTTTTAAAGTTTTATGTTTTTTTTTTTTTTTTTTTTTTTTTTTTATGTTTTTGTTGGCCGAGTGTGGCCAGAATTAAGGACAAGTACTGTAATAAGGACACTTAAATTATTATGTTTTTAATTTTTTTATGTTTTTTTTTTATGTTGTTTTTGTTTTTATTTATTATGGTGTGTAATATTAACGATCAGACATGATCGACCAACTTTATTTATGTTTTTATGTATTTTATTTTAATAATCAATGTAAGACAGAATGTTTTCTGCGAACTTGGTAAGTTACAATAAATGCACTCAGATAGTTTCACCTCTCTGCCCTTTATTTGCAAATTCTGCTCTTACGATTATTTATGTTTTAACAAAAACTAAATAAATAAATAAAAACAAAACACATATTAACGAAACAAAATACCAAATAACGAACACAAAATATCAAAGCAGATAGAACACAAATGTCAAAAACAGCAGACAAAACATATATTTACAAAACATACATTAACAAAATAACATACTTAAAACACAACACAAATTTTTATTTTTATTTTTATTTTTATTTTTATTTTTTTTTTCGAATTTTTTTTCTTTTTTAGTACAAACACTAAAAATCACGAAGCAAATAAAACACAGAACACATTTTTTTAAATTGTTTTTTTTTTTTAAAAAAAAAAATAATAATTCGAAAACTAAAAAGAAAAGGAAAAACAAACTTAAAAGAAAAACAAAAAATCAGAAACTTCCCGAGACCACACTTAAACTACACTGTCCTAAATGTTTTCTAAGCATAAGATCATCAATTAAAACACTAAACAGATAAAGGACAAGTGCACTAAAAATATGAAAACGGGGAAGAAAGAAAAAGAAAACTCCCCTGGTCAGGGTGGCAGTTGCCAATTTTGGACTTGTAGGGAGATGTCTTCTTCAGGATCCAAGACGGAAATTTTTAGGAAGAATTGCTTCATCCTCCAAATCTGATCAAGCAGGGAAATATCCTCCACCGCCGGATCTAAGCAGCAAATATTGTCACTGAGCAGATTCAGTAGGTGCCTTTTGATCTTCGAACTGCTGTATGTACTGGCACCTTTGTCTTCCAGCGTGGGTGCATGCTGATCAAATTTATATGTACCTCCTGCAATATGGTTAGTGCAAAATGGTTCCACAGAAATATCATGCAGAGGTATAACACCCAATCCCAATTCATCATACCGAGCCTTAGATACAACCTCATAACATGAATCCGTTTCAAATATAGAAACAATATCTATAACAGGTTCAGATTCATGTTCAGTGCATGGAGAACAAATATTCAGATCTGATAACACAAAATTATTCTCGTCATGCATAGAGGGAAAATTAAAATCATGCTCAGCAACAATATAATTATCAACATACCTCTCAACAGCATAATCATCAAATTGAGGTATGTTGGTGGAAAATGAAAGTGGTCTACCTGGTTCAAAATAGCTGCTTGTACCTGCCTGGTCCTCAAAATATTCATCAGT
The DNA here is from genome assembly GCA_034642375.1 of Vigna nakashimae. Lineage (NCBI taxonomy): Eukaryota > Viridiplantae > Streptophyta > Magnoliopsida > Fabales > Fabaceae > Vigna > Vigna nakashimae. The sequence goes on from CM067765.1 coordinate 30,712,708, forward strand.
CTCCTCAGGTGCAAGAGTGGCCATCTGCCTGATCTGATCAGTCAGATTCTGAATGGCAGATTGAGTTTCCTGCTGGAACTCCATGCTCTCTTGCTTGAATTGCATGTTCCCTTTCTGAAACTGAATGTTCTGCATTGTCATCTGCTCTAGTAACTCCTTCAATGTAGGTTCAGAAGTTGAAGGCTGAAGAGTTGTTTGGGCAGAAGCATTATACTGCTGACTCTGATATTGCTGAACTGGCTCCCAAAGAGAGCTCTCAGAAATTGGATGATGGAACATATTGTTCTCATCATAAAAATCAGCAGATTTAAAATCAAAGTAATATGCAGAATAAGAATCATAATCACAGACATTGGCAGAATAAGCATTATTCACAACATTAAAATAGGTAGACATGGAAAAATAAAAAGTAAAAACTAAAAACTAAAAATTACGAATCAGATAAAACAAAACACATTTATACATGCTACAAGCACACACAAGACAGAACATCAATAGTAAAAATTTTTAATTAATTTTTTTTTATTTTTTTTTAATAACAACTAAATACAGAACATAGCACAATAAAAATATAAAAGACAAAACATATATTAACACAACATAATCGAAAAACACAACAAAAATCTAAAACAAGAACCTGGAACTGAAGTGACAACGCCGCCAAAATTTGCTGAAGGTGTCGTTGTCGCCTACAAAAATATACAAGACAAAACACACAAAACAAACATATTAACAGAACAAAACTTTATACAACAAAAATCTAAAACCAAACCGTCATTGGTCCCCGGCAGCGGCGCCAAAATTTGGTACGACTGTCGCGGTCATACAAATTTGATACAGATAAAGAATGCAGTATATTTTCTAGGATGTGACTCCTAGGTCGTCTCTCAAGGACCAATATTGTGGCGGTTCAGTCTCTGATTTTTTACACACGAAAGGGGGGGTTTATGATTTTTGTGTGCGGAAATTGAAATTATTAAAATAAAATTCAAAACAGTAAAACAAAATTTAAAAACAATAAAACGAAATTTAAAACAGTAATTATGAAATTACAGCAACATAAAACAGTAAAAATAAATCTGAAACAGTAAAAACGAAAATACAGAAAAATAGAAAATACAGAAATTATTAAATACAGAAATAGTAAAAATAGAAAACAGTAAATTTTAGAAAACAGTAAAAACGAAAATACAGTAACATGGAACAGTGAAAACAAATCTGGAACAGTAAAAACGAAAATACAGAAAAATAGAAAATACAGAAAATAGTAAAAACAGTAAAACATCAAAAACAAAAATATGAAATGACAGCAGTAAACAATAACAGTAAAAACAGTGAATACAGAATTTCAAAATCAGTAAAGCAGTAAAAGTAAAATACAGAAAATAAAAATACAGAAAACAGGAAATACAGAAAAACAGTAAATTTCAAAAACAGTAAAAACAAATTCAAAATTACTGCAGTAAAATACAGAGAACAGAATTAATGAACATGCAAAAGATAAACAGCAGCAGAAATTAAATTGCATAAAAAATGTAATACAGAAATTAAAATACAGCAGAAATTAAATTACAGCAGTAAAATAGAAACAGTAAAGCAGAAATTAAATTTCAGAAACAGTAAATACATTGAATTAAAATTGTAGATGAGTTTATTACAAAGAAGATGAGAAAACTAAATTGGAAATTCAACATTACATCAATTGGTGCATCAACCGTAACCTTTCACACAGTGCATCCTTCTATTCCAGCACCTCCTTTCTCGTTCCCCTTCTCTGTCCAGCTTTGTGCTGGAATTATTCCCCCCCTTCTTACTCACGACTCTTCCTCCTTTATAGCCAAAATCCTCTCTCCCTTTTTGTGCTTCCACAGTGTAAATTAAAACCAAAGGGCCCTCCACTTTTCTCAAGTTAAAGAGAAGATGAATACGTGCATCTCCCTTTCTTAATGCCCCATCAATTTGTCAAAAGAAGACAAAAAAAAAAAAAAACTCTCCATTCTCCCAAATAAAATATTCCATTTCCTAAATGTGTTTCACTTTCCTGCAAAACTAATCACTTTTGTCGTGTACACTTGTAGTAACCGTGGACCTTCTTTTCTTGCAGGAACATCAAGGCTTTGCTGAAACTGGATCGGGAGCTGCTGTTCCGTGAATCTCCAAAAGAATTCTCCATGCTTGGACGTTGTTCCTTACCTCTTCACGGTGCAGCTCTCATTGTTTGCTGGACATTTTGCATGCTTCTTCCAGCCATGAGTCTTCCATGAGCTGCACTTTGCTTGCTTACACTCCATTACCGTGACAACACTCTCTCCCTCTTGGTGGTTGGACGTGTGCTTTTCCTTGCTGCCATCATCATTCACGCTGCCATGACTCAAAGAAACTTGTGAGCTATACTTCCTCCATGCAGCTTCACGGGTTTACCTTACTTCAGTCAAAGAAAACAAAATTCTCCATGCTAAATGGTGGCTCCCACTTTAAATTCCAACTTTGCTGATTGCTTTTCCAAATTGGCTTCTTCATGGGCCCTAGGCCGTGTGCTTGCTTCCATGTGGCCTCTCTTCAATAAGTGTGGTCCCTCTTTTTTTTCTTTTGTTAGAAGTCGTATGGTGTGTGTGGTTCCAACAACTTCTTTTTTTTAAAAATTCCTTCAATCAACAAGGGCCCTCAACTAAGTTATGTTTCAGCCGTGACATGCACCTGCATGTGCCCCTCCATTATGCTTCACGGTCACACTCCATTAGCTGCATCAAATTTTAGCATGAATTGGTCGTGTAATGTGTATATGGATTCCAAGCTTTGTTTCTAAAAATTCAACAAAAATATTCCATCTTAAGCTTCTACGGATTAACACACAAATTAAATTAATGCAACACATCTTCTTCCAAGTAAATAACACAGTGTGCAAATAAATTTTCTTCCAAATGTTCCAAATTGTATTTCCATAATTTTCCTGCAATTACTAATGCAATTAATTAGCTCAGATAACTCAAATTAATTAAAATAAGAATTTCCAATCAAATTAAGCACAATTAGTAAAATGGAAAAATACTGGACGTTTAAGCATAATTCCCCAATTAATTCTAGCACAATAAACCAAGTGAAGTGAACAAAATATTGATTCATCACACTTTCAATGAAATATATGAATGAATATGTTGTTGGGGGTCAATTTCATCTCATCCACTCTCATATATTTTAGGAATTCAACATTCAAATCATCATTGTTAATGCCACTCTCTAATGTACCATTCTAGATGGCTTCTCCTTAATCACGAGTTCATACAATTCCTAGCATTCCTAATGATTAGTTCATGAGTGCAGGAGCTTAACGACAACCAATATAATATTGTCAGTATAATATTGGGAGAAATTCCCCGGATCTAGACTTCCCCGTACGTGCCCGTATCGACAAAACCAATAATCATGCATGGAATGAGTTAAACTATGCAAGCATTGAGCAAAGAGGAAAAACCCTAACTAATGATGAAAGAAAGCATAAGTCTTAATTAAAAGATGTAAGCAAAGATTCCATATATGAGAGCTTCAAGAGATTACATTGATTCCCCAACAAACATACAAGGTTTAGTTCACCATATTCATGGTGAACCTAGATGAATATCAATGAAAGAATGAAAGAATAAACCCAATAAAGGTGAAGAGGTAGACTGAGCATCCAAGATCCTCCTTCAAAGGGGTGGAAGAGAGAGTGTTTGCCTCGTTTCTGCCAAAGATACTAATTCTAGGACATGCAAGCCCTTATATACTATTCTAGAGTTACAAAAGATTACAAAAGCCCAAGCCCAAAAAGTGCCGCTCAGCGGTAAATACCGCTCAGCGGTAACTACGCTTCACTTTTCTTCCCCTCAGCGGCCAGTTTGCCCCTCAGCGTGACTCCCACAACCTCCTGAGTGCCGCTCAACGGTAAAATGCCGCTGAGCGGTGCTTTCGGCTTCTCCTTTTGCACTCTTTCTTGTCTTTTCTAATGTCATCTCTCTCCTTCTTCATTTCTTTCACCAAATTCACCTTAAAACCTGCACAAAAACACTTAAATCAAGCATAAACCTGTCCAGCTCTCTTATTTATGAAAATATAGATAAAAGCATGATTTCAAGCTAGTTTTTAAGTCTAAAGGTTGCTTTTAGTATCACTTTTAAGCATGAAAATAACAGTTTTTCAACTGTTATCATGCTGACACGAGGTGGTGTGGGAGCTTCAATGGGCCCCATGGTGCCTTGCGTCATGGAATGCAGCTTCTCTTCAAGCGCTCTTTGTATTTCTTTTTGTTCTTGTAGCTGCTGCACGAATCATTGCTCCATTGATCTCATGCTTTGGTTGAGTCTTTCCTCCAACTGAAGATCCATCTGCCTTACACTACAAGAAATATTGCATTTATATACGGATATTTATATACGGATTATAATCCGTATGTAATTCAGATATTACATACGGATTTTATATACGGATTTTAAAAAATAAATTATATACGGATATTATATACGGTTTTTTATATACGGATGTTTCGTATATAAATTCTGTATATACGGTTGGCACGTCATAGTGGGAAAATTACCCAAGGATGGAATCCGTATATAAGTGGTATTATCTGTTTGTAATTAGAGCCAGGTGTTACATGCGGATATTATATACGGATCAGAGAAATAATTATTTTAAAAAAATATATTTCTGATTAAGGGGAAGCTGGGTGTCATTTCTCAACCTCGAGCTTTCCTCTCTTTGTTCAACCCTGGACATTTCTTCTCTGTCGAACCATCATGCTTTACTCTCTTTCGAACCATCTTCGGTCTCAGTTCGGTGTCCTCCTGTGGAGCCATCTTCGGTGTGGGTGTTGGTCTTTGGAGTCGCCTTCGGTGTGGGTGTAGATCGTGCTTTGGTTCTTCGTCGCCTCTCTCTGTGTATTATTGTGACCTTCATCAATCCTTCATCAAGCACTGTGGTTGGGGCTCATTGTTGGGTGCGATGTCGTAGTTCGACGTTGAGTAGCTTAATCGGGTAAGTAAATCAAACCCTAATGCTTAGTAAATTTGGTTCTTCTCTGGCCATTCTTGTCATCAAGCGATTGCCATCAATCATAGACTTAATCTCGCACTCTTCCAGTTGCAGAGGAACCCTAGGACTGTTGTTCTCGCACTCCGATTTTGGGTCGCCATCATTCAGTCTCAGTGACTCTAGTAAGTCCAGAATGTTGTTCCTTTAATATATATATCTTTATTTCTTTGGTGTGTAGTGGTTTAATGTTGCGGTTATTCACAGAGAAGAAGAAGTTCGAATGTCTAAGCATCTTTTAGTGTTCGATGTTGTAGATATGTTGAATTGCTGATTGTTGTGGTAAGTAAATTTTGTTCATTCCTAAGTGATTTCATTTGTAAAAGGAGAAAATCCTAAACCTTTGTTCTTTGGTTTTTCGGGCACAAAATGGGGTTTGGTTTGGTTGGTGTGCTGTGGAATACTTTGGTGCATTGTTAGGACATTGAGTGAACATTAAGAGGCGTGTTAAGGTATGTTTACGCAATCTTTAAGGACTATATCATATAATTTATATTATTAATTATATATATGTTTTATATGGTTTTCTCTGGTTGAATTTGTTTGATATAGGACTGCAAAGGATTCGAAGGGTAAGATAAGTGGAGGAAGCTTTTGGGATTCAAAAAGGAAAGTACCACAAAAGGGTAAGTAGTTATTACGTTTTGTTTAATGAGTAAATAGCTATTCTATTCAGTTTAATGGTTTTGATGTGATTACCATATACATTGTTAATTGAGAAGCCATAAGTTAAAATACTCTAGCTTTACATACCTAATCTACATCAGGTGACTGCTACACAAAAAATTGTCCTCTGCTAATTTTATAAACAAATAAAAACCAAGGAAGGAAAAAAAAAATTAAAATTAAAAGCCATTGGCAATTCTCACTACTTGAATGCCCTTTGCAAGAAATGAAATACAATTTGAAGGGTCAAAGAATATATGTTTAGAACCATTTACATTTCACAAGTCCCTTTGCTTCAATCTCTGTCTGAGGTGTATTAGTTTTCCTTGGACCTGTTTAGGTATATCATCATCAGATAAGCCAATTTCAATCCCTTCTACTTGTTTTCTCTGTATAATATCATGGTACATTGGAAGAAACCGAGTTCGGAAAGACCTATAGGAGAAATAGGGTAGCAACACACACACAACAACCAAAAGGGTTACTAGCCAATAGAGACCACTGGGAGCACATGCTTCTACAAAAACCCTGTAAGATGTTGTGGATATTGCTGCAGATAAGTAACCATAGACCAACACAAATACATACCAGAAAGCGATGCTGCCCCATATAAAAAAATGTTGTATCCAAGTAAAGTAATTTATGGATATTGCCATTTGGAAATTCACAGTCCACACCACACATGTATACATTGTCACCCCAAGTATTTCAAAATCAACCACTTTACCATGTCTTCTGAAGGAGTGAAACCAACTGGCATCTACAGAAGACTTAAATTACTGAAATTTTGAGTGATACCTGTTATAAGGACACAACCACACAAGTCAAGTGTTCGAAGATCAGGGCAGCCATAAGCTAAACTCGTTACTCCAACATCACTGACATTTTCACACCATCCAAGGTTCAAAGACTGTAACTGATTGCAGTAACGTCCAATTGCCTGCATTCCATTTATTTATTAGAATATATCTCAGCCATCTTAGTTGTTATGTGGTTGTGACAATCAACAGGTGTTGAACTCACATGTAGTGCAGTGTCGGATGCAGCTTTAACACATCCACATATATTCAATACTTTAAGCTCTCTGCATAAACTGGCTAGGTAAGCCAGACCACTGTCACTAAAGGCTGAACAACCACTAATGTTCAGTTTTGTAAGATGCCAACAACCTAGGGCTATGGCATACAATGAACGATCTGTGAGCTTGAAACTTTTGCTGAGGTCCAGGATTTGCAGGTCATGACAGAAATTTGCAATAGACGCAACAACATTGTCCTCTAGTTGGGGTTTGTCTTGACGAAGGATTAAAGTTTGCAGTTTTGTAAATTTAGGAGTAAGAGATAAGACCAAGTTATTCATGTTCTTGCTACACCTGAAAAGAATTACATAATCAATTTTGAAACTGGTTTTGAACTCTACCCCCAAAAACATGCAAACATCAATTTCCTTGTTTAAATTTTCTATAACCAAGGTGCCCTGTTACCAGTAGCTTATAGTTGTTATTTAAACAAGTGCAGCCATGTTTATCTGACCTAAAAGGTAAATGTTCAACACCATCGACACACTTCATCCTCTTGTCTTCCACACAAAGGAATTAATCCGTATTGCTAAATGAAATGCAAAGCAATCATATGAAATTAAAATGGGCTACAATCTCACCAAGTCTCTATGCTAGCAATCCATAAACACATCTTAAAGGTGAGCTAAAACTTACGGCATAACTATAGCTAGGCTAGTTAGTTCAATAATCCAATAACAGCCTAAAACACAGTATATATATACTAGTCTGTTACAGTTGTAGGAGGTTTTAACTACCTCCTTTATTTATTTATCCTAGTATACACTTCTCCAGTGAACCTATCATATATCTAGAAACAATTGCTGCATACTAGAAAGACCACTCAATTGCTATGAAGGGTAGTCATTTGATATGGTCCGAAGATCCTGCCAAAAGGGTTTGGACATGATCCTTAGCTTTTTCTCCCCTGAAGTCCTTTCTTCTAATCTCCTAAATAGGGCATCCTCTTCCCTCTTTTCTTGTTGTGCTAATGTTACTGGACGACCCATGGAAAAAAACAATTGACGTGGGAAGTACGTCATTTGGAATAGTTAGATTTACTAATTCCTTCAGGCCTGCCTTCCTTATACCCTCTTTTACCTTAGCAAATACACAATGAAGAGATTGAGAAGAAACTTGTTGGTATGAAATATTTTATTCTAGCCTCTTTTGGTTAATTTGTATTAGTGTCTTCTGAATGTGTGGATTTTGTTTCTTGTTTTTCTTTTCTAGCTGTCAAGTATTTTAAAGATGTTTACAGAAATGGTGCTTGCATTTTACATTGTAGGTGTCATGAAAAAATCATATCCAATACTGCCCTCTGCAAGTTAGGGTGCAATTAAGGGCTTGCGGTACTTTCTATCTCTCTCTCATATTTTTATTCCATTTTGTATCCTCTACATCTGTTATAAATGCTTTGTATCAGCATTTTTCATATTTACATTTAAAACTTTATTGTATGTTTTTGTCTTTATCCTCCATGGAATGCACATAAGGTTGTACTGGTGCAGAGAGGCACTTTTCTTTAACTATGTTTGGTTGTACATCGATCTATGTAAGATATTAATCACTTCCACTTAAATTTATAAATCTCTAAGTTATGTTAGAAGTCACGCATTAATAAACTGCTCTAAATTAGTACTAAAAGTTGTACAACCTTCTATATTAAAATATTAAAATCTTAGTCATTCTAAGTTGTGTTAAAATATGAGTAACCCTTTATATAAAAAGTTTAATAACTCTAAGTTATATAAAAAGTTGAACAATGATCTATATTGAAACCTTAAATAATCACTCTAAGTTATACTAGAACTTGTACATTGATACATATTATATATTAAAAGTTTACGGCATGCAATGAATATTGTAACTAGGAAATATAGTTGGTTTTAGGGTGGAGATGATTCCAGGGGTCATAGTGAGTTTAAGGGTAAATTATTTGGGAAGAATAATGGTGGTATAGGGGTATAAGGGATTATAGAAGGGTTGAACAGGGAATGGGTATACACATTCATTAGATTGTACTAACTAACCCTAAACATATATATAACTAAGCTTAATTAGTTGTATAACCAGTGACGAGAGGGTCGCACTGTGTTTGGAAACTGGAAAACCGAAAACTTGCTACTGGAAAAGGAAGAGAAAGAGGCCAGAGCCTCCTCCCAGGACCGTCTACCCTCTGGAACTCTATTGAAACTCTCCTCCTCTAAGACTCCTTTCTAGTTGGAACTCTGGAAAAACTCTCTGGGACTTCTCCTGGAAGAGAGACTCCTCTCCCAGACCCGTCTCCTCTCTATACTACTGCCACTCTCTTATAGCCAAAAATCCGACCAGCCATTATGTCCTTCCCTCTTTCCAGCGTAAGTTTTTCTTTTGTCTCTAACTAGTAGAGAAAATTTCTTCCAGCAAATTTGACGTGAGAAAAGAAAGGTAAGGGTCCCTCCATTTTGCCAACTACTTTTGTCATCTTCTACACCTTGTAGACATGCACACCAAATGAAAGAACTCCACCATTGATTGTGCTTTTTGTGACCCACAAGCTCCTTTCTCCTCACGGCTCTCCTCCATTGATGGATGCTACTGCTGTCTTCTGGATTGCTGCCAACGTGCTGGACCAAGAACCGTGAGCTTCTACTGCCATGGGGAGTGATTGTGGTTGCTGGATGTGCAGCCTCCGTGCCTTGCTGCTGTGTTGTAAAAACCGTGAGCTACTTCCCTTGGATGTGAGTTGGACGTGCTCCTTCCTTCACTAGTGGACCGAGAAGTGTTTCTTCCAAAACATCCAGCCCCAATAAAATGTACCTCTTCTTCAAATTGAATAAGTGCTGGTGTCTCATCATTTTGAGAATGTCTGTGTGCTTTGTGTGGAGTGGAAGAAAATTCTACAGATTCTTTTCAAAGGGCCGTGGCACCACCTTGAAGAAAATTGTGAAGGGTTTGAACTCTTGAAACGATGCATGAATTGTTCATATGTTTTTTCAAATCATAATTGTAAACAAAAGCATTACAATTACTAGAAGTTGCCACTGTTTTCAGTGGCAGCAGCTGGAAGAGATAGTCTTAGCTCCAAACCTGCTAGCAGGGTTTAGCTCTGCAACTCCTTTCTCTGCCTCATCAAAAAAATCCTTGTCCTCTTTATTTGTCCCTTCATCAAATCAAATTCTGAAACTGGACTGTTTCAGCATTGGACAATAGTGCAGTATTTCTCTCGGCCAAGGCTATTTGGCTTCATGTGCATGCACTCAAATCTCACTTCCTTTACTGTTTCAGGGTGCTCTAGCAAGCTTCTTTTAGGTTCCAAACACTCAATCTCTCATTAACTTTCGTATGGAGCTGGTCTCTCAAAATTTGGCTATAGGAGTTGCCAATTTTCACTCAAATTCTCACTGCGAAAAGTGTTTTATGCTGCTGAAAAAAAAAATACAATTAATGTTTGCTGGACAACACACTTGAATTCAAAAATTTAGGTTCCTCTCCACTTCTTAAGATGCTACCTTGGTAGGGAAAGGGTTCTGCAACTTGTATGCTCCAATTGGACTTGACAACACCATTGCAATCATCCAAAACACTGACCAAACAGATTAAAAATTTGCACCAGTTTCAAAACCAAAATTTGACTTGAACTTAACAATTTAAGAGGCCAAATTGGATTTCAATGTACATTCATCAAAACAGATTTAGTTTTCAACACTGCACCAGAAAATTGGCTTGGTTTTGGTGGTTTGAAACTCAAATTTGCACAGAAGTGGCTTAAACTCGAAATGAATCACTTCAGCAACTTTAATTAGTGATTTGAAACGTGTTAAAACTCTGAAATGAGTTAAAAACAGATTGCTACTCAAATTGACCTTGCCACTTCCTAATATAACTCAAAATATGATGGTTTAAGACACAAGTCTGCACTTAGGCCAAGATATTACTAATTGAAATCTGCTAGCAACTTTTAAACACCATTTTAAACTTGTTCAAGCTATCAAATAGCTCAGAATTAGCCGAAATCAAAATCAGACTTTGTTATGGCCAATTTGTGCAGAAAAATACCCCAACAATCCCCCAAAAACACTAGTTTTGACTAGTTTGCTCTCAAATTTGGTATCACCACTGATTTAACATTTCTGTTATTCCAGTACTGTTTTGTTCATTTTATTATCTTTCTTTAATGATGTCTGAACCCCGAATTACCCCATTCCATGCATTTTACATGTTTTGACTCATTAAGCACATTTTAGCCTACCTAGACTTAAGAATTTTTTAGGTTATTGTTTAGGAAGCCATTTGATAGGGCACGTGTCCTACTATGGAGACGTGTATTAACCATTGGCTAATTGTTTTGTAATCGATTTATGTACAGAACATGGATGATGCTCAACCAAATCGTTCATGGATGTACGATAGGTGTCATAGAGGAAGAGGTGCTTTGAAAGAGTCTTTTGTATTGGGTGTTGAAGAGTTTATAAGTAAATCTTGTGAACAAGAACGTTATCGTAGAGACGGGGGTCTTCGATGTCCATGTTTAAAGTGCGATTGTACAAAAATTCTGCACAAAAGAGTTGTAAAGGTTCACCTTTACAAGAACGGTTTCAAGCCTAATTATTTCATTTGGGAGGATCATGGGGAAAGATTGCCAGAAAATCATGTACAGAATCATGAAAGTTCGATGGCTGTAGAGACGGAAGGTGGTCAAATAAAACAATTTCAGACAATGGAAGACATGGTGCATGATGCTCTTAGGCAAAATGAGTCGTGGCAAGCATCTACTTCTAATAACATTGAAGAGGCTCCAAATGAAGAAACACAAAGGTTTTTTAATTTTTTGTTGGATGCAAACCAGCCGTTGTATGAAGGAGCATCAGACTCGAAATTATCGATGTGTGTCAGACTATTAGCTTGCAAGTCAAATTGGAATATTCCTAACCAATGCATAGATTTTATTGCAAAAATGGTTATGGATGCAACACCCATCAAATCAGGTTTGCCTAAAACATACTACGATGCAAAAAAGTGTGTATCAAAGTTGGGATTACAATCGCAGAGGATTGATTGTTGCGTGGATGGTTGCATGCTCTTCTATGATAATGAATATGGTAAGAATGATGGCGCCTTGCTTGAATGCAAATTTTGTGGAAAGCCAAGATATCAACCACGTAACACGGGAGCAACTACTAGCAAACAAGTTCCTATGAAATCAATGTTCTATTTGCCATTAATTCCCAGACTACAAAGAATGTATGCCTCAACACAAACTGCAGGACAAATGACATGGCACTATCAGAACATGTCGACGAATGGTGTTTTGCGTCATCCATGCGATGGAGAGGCTTGGAAGCACTTTGATAGAGTATATCCTGACTTTGGTATCGAGCCACGCAATGTTCGACTCAATTTATGCTCTGACGGTTTTAACCCATATGTACAGGCATCAAATATACCATATTCATGTTGGCCAGTTATTGTCACTCCTTATAATCTTCCTCCAGAAATGTGCATGTCTAAACCTTACATGTTCTTAACATGTCTCATTCCCGGGCCATTCAATCCAAAGGTTGGCATAGATGTGTACTTAGAGGCCTTGATAGACGAATTGAAGAAGTTGTGGACGGGTGTGGTAACATATGATATTTCAAGGAAACAAAACTTTATTTTGAGGGCCATGCTAATGTGGACAATTAATGATTTTCCTGCTTATGGTATGTTGTCCGGCTGGAGCACTCATGGTAAACTGGCATGCCCACATTGCATGGAGCATACAAAGGCTTTTAGATTATATCATGGGGCAAAAAATTCATGGTTTGACTCTCATCGGAGGTTTTTACCGAAAGACCATGCTTTTAGGAGGAATAGGAATGCTTTCAAGAAGGGGGAAGTGGAGATCGATGACGCACCACCATATCTTACAGGACCAAAATTTTGGAATAGAATCAATGGTTATCCTAAAATAACTGAAAATGGTGCACCAAGAATTGATGGATACGGTGAGTGGCATAATTGGACGAAAAAAAGCATCTTTTGGGATCTACCCTATTGGAAGGATAATTTGTTAAGGCATAATCTTGACTTCATGCACATTGAAAAAAATTTCTTTGACAACATCTTTAATACTGTGATTAATGTTGCGGGGAAGACAAAAGACAATGACAAGGCCCGAATGGATATAGGTTTGTACTGTAGACGAAAAGATTTAGAGCTAAAAAGTCATAGCAATGGAAACATGTATAAGCCAAAAGCAAATTATACACTATCAACAGACCAAATAAAACAAGTCTGTCATTGGGTAAAAGGTCTTAGGATGCCTGATGGATATTCTTCTAACTTGTCAAGGTGTGTTGATGTGAATAGGGGAAAGCTCATTGGGATGAAAAGTCATGATTGCCATGTGTTTATGGAATGCTTACTTCCTATAGCGTTTAGTTTTTTACCGGCTCATGTTCTGAATCCCATTACAGAGATAAGTCATTTCTTTAGAGATTTGTGTTCTACAACATTGAACAAGGATGACCTGGCGAAGATGGAAGAAAACATTCCCATCATTCTGTGCAAGATGGAGAGAATATTTCCTCCCTCATTCTTTGATTCTATGGAACATCTCCCTATCCCTCTTCCATATGAGGCACGACTTGGTGGACCAGTCCACTATAGGTGGATGTACCCATTTGAAAGGTACCAATATGACATGTTATTGTTCAATTTACCAAGCATAATTCAAAAACCCTAACACATCAATTTCAAATTTGTAGGTTCATGGGATATGCTAAACGTTCAGTAAAGAATAAGGCTAGGGTTGAAGGATCTATTTGCGCATCATACTTACACAGAGAAACAACTCATTTTTGTTCCCACTATTTCAAAAACTTCATGTTAACACCACAAAGCAATAAAAATGAAGTAGACATTGAAATAGAAAGCTTTATGACAACATTATCAGTGTTTAACCAACCTGGCCGTCATTCTGGAAGGGAATCAACACATTGGTTAAGTGATGAAGAATTGAGATCAGCTCATGTTCATGTCTTGATCAATTGCAATGAAGTTGAACCTTACCTTCAGTAAGCCTCCAAAATAAATTATATTTCCCAATTCTTTCATTTGATATAATTAATTTTCTTTGACCTAATTTGGTCGTACATGTCGACAGCTCATTCCTACATGTCTATCAACTATCTGAGTCAAACAGTTCGACGTACGTACATGCTAATTTCCCATTGTGGTTCAGGCAAAAAGTACGACTTCCTATCAATCTTACACGTTCATTTCTTCCTTAATTTTTTAAGATTACATTGTTGAATAGTTTCATATCATGAATGGTTGTAGGTTCATAACGATCCTTTAAGTGTGAGAAACCAACATCTTAGAGATTTATCACTTGGTCCTTTAAGGTGTGTAAAGGAATGGCACACCTTCTTTGCTAATGGATACCAATTTCATACCCATGCATGGAGTCAGGGCAAGAGGACAATAAATAGTGGGGTTCATGTTAAAGGGCTAACAGAAGGAGGTCAAGATGATTTTTATGGTGTCATTGAACACATCTATGAGTTGGAATACAATTCAACAACCACTGAAAAGAAAATTGTATTATTTTATTGTGATTGGTTTGATCCATCAAGAGTAGGTACAAGGGTGGATTCAAAGTATGGCATTGTGGATATTCGAATGGATAAAAGATATGTGTTGTTTGATCCTTTTATCATTGCACATAATGTACAACAAGTGTATTATGTACCATATCCTACATCACGCACGGACAAACGAGGTTGGTGTGTTGCGATAAAAACGAAGCCTAGAGGTCGCATTGATTCTAATGATGTAGAAGCCGATGTGCCATACCAAGTGGAGGAAATGTCACATGTTAATGACATCATTGAAGTTGAAGAAGTAGTCCGATTACAAGATGTAGAAGCTGGTCTTGAAGAAGTTGACCCTAACAATATTTCATCATTTCAAGGACAAATAGATGAAGATACAACGGAATCAGAAGAATACAATGCAGAAGGACAGGGTGAAGATGACAATGAAGATGAATTTCATAGTTCTAGCACTGAATAGAGTTAGGGTGTATTGCTCCTTATTTTTGTCGCTTTATTATAATGGTGTCCACAATCTTAAGAGTTAGGGTGTATTGCTCATTATTTATTTAACTTTATTAATTTAGAAAGTGTTTGATAGAAACAGTAAAACAGTAAAAACCAAAAAAAAATTGAAATTACAGCAGTAAATAATAACAGTACAAACAGTAAGATACAGAAAATAAAATTACAGTAAATGATCAACATGCAAGAAAAGGTCACTCATGGACTAAATGCTCATGAAATTTTAAGAAGAAGAAAGTTGATGACTTCTTACCAATCAAGGTTGCTTTTCACGTATCTACTTCCCACTAAATTACTTCTTCATCTTCCTTCATTTATATAGATTAGAAAGGTCCATTACCCTTGAATTTATCACTGCCACTAAACGATCAAATTCATCTCTACATGAGGAGATTAAAGATTGTTAGGCATGGTAGATCCATAGTCCATGGAATACAAAAAAAAAATACTTCCTTCACTAAGGGAAAGCTTGGAAAGAAAAGATTGCGAGAATAAATTTCCCCTTTTTTAATTAAATATTCTTTTGTTTAAAAAAATAACTAAAATGGGATAGAATGAAAGATTACCATGTAATCTTCTAATTAATGTTTATTACTATTTATAAACATTTTACAATATTCTACAGTCTTTACTCAATTAAAACAGACTGGGTCTTTACTCAATTAAACTTTAGGTAAATGCAAGGAATTAGGAGCACCATCAATCACAATAAATGCATATTGGAGAAGCAAGTATTTCGCAAGAGATACAGTCCTAACCATAAGCAAGTCTCAAGTTAGTATAAAAATTTTACATGCCACCAATCACCACTACCATAGCTGTGTTCCTTCCAAACAATAACAGTCAACAAAGACTACTAATAAATCCACCATTGTCCACCACGCCACTAACCAGTCCACTAACATCAGTGCCTTTACAAGAGTATAACTGATATGCCACAACACAAATAATGGTAAATACGGAATTTCGCTTCACAGGCCACCAATTAAAAATGTATAAAACTCTTAGAATTCATGAATATGATCCGGATCAAACATGAATATATACTTGTAGCTTCAAGCTGCAATCAAATCAAGAGGTAAATTTAGTTTTATTAATGTTCTTCCACATGTTGTTTACTGATTATTGTTGATTAGAATAACTAAAAAAAATCTTATAATAACATCACTGTATCTTAAAGTATTTTAGAGTTTCTTAGATCATCTTTTATATTTCATGATTTGCTTCCTTGTTTAATAAAGATCAGGAATCTAATATCAGTTTTTTTTATTGGCATTAAGGCTCTCTGTTTAGTATTACATCAAAAGCATATGATTTTAAAATTATTGACTTCCAAAATCTCACACTTCCTCATACCCCACATAAAACCCGTATAATTTGAACATGGTCATCAAAACCATCTTCCATGACCTAGTCCATCAATGCCAATGCTGATTTTCAGCGACTGTCATTTGTCATCCTCTACCATGTGTTTTTGAAATAACCATTCTCCCTCACAGTTTTGAATGGCAGCAAGCCCTCCAATGTGATGCAGATGACCTGCCAGTGATGTAACCTTGCCATGATACCTGCACAATTCACACTCACACATGACCAATATTTCACTGTTCCAAAATCTATACCCCTCCTTCCATCAGCCACCATCTTGCTTGGCGTGTGATCTGTTCTTCTCACTTAAGATCTAGTCTCACCTTGACAAACCAGATCGAGGTCTTTGTTTTTCTGTTAGTGTCCCATATTTGACATCCTTTATTTTAGTGCATTGAAAAGTGTGAACCCATATTTACACCATTTTTCCATTGCATGCGTCACTGCACCATCTGGTCTAGGCTCTATCACATTTATTTTCCACCTCCATGAGCTTGTTTAGCTCCCTTGGCCTCCAATCAATTGTGTCACACTCAAATTTGGTGTTTTTCCTGCATTCATCAAGAGTTAGCTGTTTTCAGCTGTCTTGGCTTGATTCTTGGCATTCTTTTTGTGGTTATCTCTGATTTTGGCAGTTAGGCTCTTTTTGGATGTTTGCTTTTGTGACACTGACTTTTCCATTGTATTGTATAAAAATATATATTATGTTCAAGAATATGGCATCAGGTGGTTCTGGCCCTCCTAATCCACCTTCAGGAAATCCCGATAAGGGGAAGGGGAAGAAATCTTATGTAGTGAAGTTGATGACACGTTTCAATAATGAAATTGGTTCAACCAGTCAGCCAACTACACCTACCTCTACCTCCACTGCTAGATCTGTTCCACCTCCATTAGTTGTTCCTACCTTCACTCCCACTCCACATCAAGTTCCTACATCTACACCCACTCCATACCAAGTGCCTCCTCATGGAATGCCTTCACTCTCTCCCAATGTTGGTTCTAACCCATCAACTCCCACAAATATTGCACCATCACCTGGTACAGACGATGCAAATCCACATTCCAGTTCAGCCGCCAATTATGTCGAAGAATGTTCCAATAGTCGTCCAATGATTACACCTGTTGGAGGAGGGTAAGAAAAAAATTAACTCAATTAATATATACACAAATCATTGTTGTATTACTCTAATGTTTGAGTTCAAATTTGGTTTAGGTTTTATCCTACAAAAACTGCATCGAAGGCAATCACAGCCACCATTAAGCAACAGTTTGATGAGCCATGGCTAACATGGGGCTCAATCCCTAAGTCAACCAGAGATGTCTTCTTCGAACGTTTTAAGGTACATAAAATATTCTCTGTATGTGTACAGAATCTGTGGTTCCTTGGTTTCAACTCTACATTTTGAACATAAATCCTTTTCTTCTGATTTTAACACTTAGAAACCTCTGTATTTTAACATTTTGGTTCATCAATCCTATTACACTGAGCAATTATTCTCTGTATGTGTAAATCAAACCTATTATTCAAACCTATTATTTTTAATATAACAAAGAAAGGTTTCATGGAAGCCTGAAGATGAGGAAAAGGTAAAAAAGAATTATCACACCAAGGCATCTCATAGACTCTCAGAGATGTATAAAAAAGCTAGAACTATTGGAAAAAAAACCTGAATGGCTGGGAGACGATACTTGGAATGCTCTTTTGGAAAAGTGGAACATGCCACTTTATAGACAAAAGTGTGAAACAGCAAAGAAGAATCGGACATCTGAAAAGGGTGGTTGTTTGCACACTGGAGGGTCTATAAGCGTGCATGAGCATGCTATTCGTTTGGTATGTAACTTGTACATTTTTTTCCTTATGTTTGTAATCATAAACTTTAAAAATATTTATTAACAACTCATTTTGTTTGCAGTCACAGGAGCTTGGTCGGTCTGTGCATGTTGATGAAATATTTCAGCAGACACATATTCGTCAATCAACAGGGGAATTTGTCGACGAAAGGTCTAGGCGGACCCATGTAAGTTTGTACTAACTGTATCCCATTATAAAATTTCGGTTTTTAAACCTCATGCTTAATATTAATATTTATTCATTTAACAGGAACAATTTGTTGCAAAATTTGATCAAATAAGATCTGAGACTGCATCTGTTGGTGTCTCAGCATCTTCTCCTCTAGACCCTGCGGAGGAGGAAAGATTGAGAAACCGATGTTGGTTAGAGGCTGTTGGTGCAAGATACAAGGGACGCGTATATGGCATTGGAAATGTCAGTTCCCAAGATGACTGTGTCGATAGTTACATCCAACAGACACAGGCATCTTCTTCTGCTCAACAACAAAATTTAGAAGAAATTGTTAATCTCAAATCGCAGTTACAACAATATGGTCAGCAGCTTCAAAAGTTTGAAGGCTTTATTGGCATCCTCCTGCCATTCCTTCCGCCTTCAGCAGCCGCAGCTGCACAAGACTTTTTAAACCTTCAAAATCCTCAACTTCAAAATGAAGTACCCAATGATGTCCAACCAGAACAACAACCTCCAGAACAGCAACCACCACACCAGCAACCAACAGATGAACAAGCAGAAGATGGAAATGATTATATGCATTATTAGGCATTTTATAGAACTTATTTCCATTATTGTTGAACTTATTTAGAAGCACAATCACAATCCGTTTATGAACTTATCTGATGTTTATTCTTGCACTTATATTGATGTCAACAATATTTATGTATTCATATACAATGTTTCCTTTATGGATTAAGTGTATCTGAAAAGCTTTATGGATTTATATGTGAATGTGCAATGTATAATGTCCAGGATTGCTTATATCAATTGTGAATGTTCACCATAATGTCCAGGTCTGTTTGTATATTGTGTATGGGAAACTGCCATATACAGAATATGTATTTAGCTCTGCTTAAAGCATTATATACGGATATATCCGTATATACTGTCCTTATATAAGTTATATACGGAAATTATATACGGATATTATATACGGAAATTATATACGGATATTATATACGAAAATTATATACGGAAATTATATACAGAAATTATATACGGAAATTATATACGGAAATTATATACGGATAAATCCGTACATAAGTTATATACGGATAAATCCATATGTAATTTCCGTATATAATATCCGTATGTAATTTCCGTATATAATATCCGTATATAATTTCCGTATATAACTTATATACGGATTTATCCGTATATAAACCTAGCTACAACGGTATTATATACGGATTTTTGCCCGTATGTAATCCGTATATAACCAAGTTTTATATACGGATTTTAGGTGTTATATACGGATTTTGGCTATATGTAATTGACTTTTTTCTTGTAGTGTTAGTGCCTCCTGACTCATTGATTGAGTAGTTTTCTGTGTAGGGCCAAAGTAGTCACGAAGACCAATCGCCCCAGGAACTCCACGTACACGTCCTGGGTGCTCAGGCTTCCAACGGTCGTTGTTAGAATGTTGTCCCTACCTTGGACAACAAATGTTCCCTGAGTCTGATGCTCAACCAACTCATCCTACACATAAAAAAAATAAGTTACTTAGAAGAACATGTTATGTTAAATACACAATCAAACAATGTTTAGAATTTAAACTTACAATTCTTTGTGAGATCAAGGCAGCTGAGGAAGATGTCATGTTCCCATCAGATTTAGTCCGAGCAGCCTTTCACAGCTCGTACCTAGCAAGTGCAGGTGCTAGGTCCGGCGACTCAAGCCCAAAGGCATCCACTCGAGACTTTCTAATTTTCTTTTCCAGTTTTGCATAACCACCTCGTGATAACAAGTGTGGTGCATCGTTTAGCCTTTGCCTTTCTTGGGCGGCTAACCTTTTACCTTGTGAAAACATGTAGTATATTCATAAGTGTAAAATCATAAGAACTCAAGAAAAGACTTTGTAGATGTTAAGAAACATACCTTCCATTCCTCAGACTCTCTAGATGCACGAAACTGTATCCACTCCTCTTGAAGGTATAATGTTGACATGGATTTTCATGTTGTCTGTCTCCAAAGACATATAGTCATGTCAGCCTTGTTTTGAAATCCCTTCATCTTATCGCTATATGCGATAACACTTTCTTTCTAATATGTATTATGTTTGGAATATCATAATGTTGCTGTTTAAAACAAAAAACATGTTCATGACGTAATAAGTTAAAAGAAATAAGTATATCAAAATTCTTTTAAGTAAACATACCTGAATATCTTGCCATAAGAGGTTTTTGTCGACGTCTAGGACGTCATCCCAAGATGCATGAAGGATAAAGACGTGACTTTTTGCTAACTTACCCAGATAACTCCTAAACCTATTAGCATTTGGCCTTGATGCCTACCTTATCTGGTGTCAATGTTAACATGTCTCCTCTGCCATCAACGCATCCGGATGTCACATCTGGCAATCGTGCGATACCTCGACCACGTCTGGTCTATCCTGATTTTGAGTCTGAGGCCGACATACCTGAAAAATATATACAAGGTTACTAATAATTCAAATATAATGAAACTAAATATAAAGTCAACACAAAAAATATCACAACCTATTAAGATATTGCTTTCTCCCAGATCCCTTCATTGTGATCACTACGAATTGTCTGGATGTCATCGGCAACGTCATCAACTGAGTCTTCAATGGGTCTTGATGCAACAGATGTTGTCTCAAGTATATCAAGATAATCTTCATTATATCCTTGCATGTTTTTTCCTTCTAAAACCACTGACTATTTTTTATTCGCTGGATCATTTATGTAGAATATTTTTCTTGCTTGACTAGCCATGATAAATGGTTCATCAGTGTAATTCATCTTGTTCAAGTCTACCAATGTGAAACCAAAGTCATCTGTCATGACACTAGAATTTATATCAACCCATTTACACTTGAAAAATGGGACTCTAAAACTGACATAATCAACTTCTCATATTTCTTGTATTATTCCAAAATAACTCATGGATGTTGTGATTGGACTTTTGTCTTTAGAACTAGCAAAGTGCAGACCTTCAGCTTGTAGTGTAACACAACTATTTTGAACTCTACTTTTGTCATCTTCTACCTTTGTCGGAAAAGAAATATTGTTTATATAGTACCCACCATATGTAATGACATCTGGGTTCGGCCCACGAGATAACCTCAATAAACTTTCAGAAACATGTGGAGTCGAAATCTTTTTCTTAAACCATTATAAGAAGGTTTTGACATGTTCATTAAGATGCCATTTTTCACTCATTCTTGGGTGTGATGCCTTTATTTCATTAATGTGTTCAGAAATGTAAGGAATCGCATCAACAATATTGTTTAAGATGTACAAATGAGCTTGGTCAACTTGTTTTTTACTAACACTTTGAATTCTTACACCTTGAACACCCTTACCTTCACATTTTCCTTCATGTCTGCTCTTGGGAAGACCCATTGGTTCACAAGATGGCATATAACTTGAACAAAAATCAATGGCTTCTTCTGCAACGTATCGCTCTATGATTGAAGCTTCTGGTCGATACTGATTCTTGACATATCCCTTTAAGATCTTCATGTATCTTTCAACTGGGTACATCCACATTAAGAAGACCGACCCACATATTTGAATTTCTCTGACTAGATGAACAATTAAATGAACCATGATATCAAAAAAAGAAGGTGGAAAATACATCTCCAATTCACATAGTAGTCTTATTCCTTCATTTTCCAATTGATCTAAACCTCGAGGGTCAACAACTTTCTTGTAAATGACCTCCTGAGTGCCGCTCAGCGGTAAAATGCCGCTGAGCGGTGCCTTCGACTTCTCTTTTTGCACTCTTTCTTGTCTTTTCTAATGTCATCTCTCTCCTTCTTCACTTCTTTCACCAAATTCACCTTAAAACCTGCACAAAAACACTTAAATCAAGCATAAACCTGTCCAGCTCTCTTATTTATGAAAATATAGATAAAAGCATGATTTCAAGATAGTTTTTAAGTCTAAAGGTTGCTTTTAGTATCACTTTTAAGCATGAAAATAACAGTTTTTCAACTGTTATCACAACCCCAAACTTAGAACTTTGCTTGTCCTCAAGAAAACAAAATGTAACTCAATCTCCAACCAATTCATATGATGGTTCACTCATTCAAAAATTCTCTTTTTCAAGATAAGTAATAACTTCACTCAAACTTATGACCAAGAGTTCAACCAAGATGTGCACATGCTTTAGTGTTCACAAAGTCATTTAAGTTCCAACAAATGCTATTTTTCATGAATGATCAATCAATTAAGCATGGATGTTCATGTGCTTATGGAATATTTCCTCATTAGGTAAAGTGTTTCACTCAACACACAAGTGTATAAGAGGTAAAGTGTTTCACTCATTCACTCCACTATCACAATGTCACATGAATCAACTTTGCCTTTCATTTTACCACAATAAAAAACATTCACAAGCATGCATCATCACAAGGACTTTTCAATGGCTTATAATGTGGCTGGGCTAACAAGAAAATTGGTTTTTCTGGATCACAAAATCCTTGAGTTAAGAAAATCATAACAACACAATTATTCTTATTCATTCCCAACTTTCTTTTGCCTTTGCATTTGCATTGAGCTTTACTTCTTTTTCTTTGCTTTTCTTTTTCTTTTTTCTTTGCATATTCTTACTTTTTATCTCTTAGCTCAATGCTTTTCCTTTTTCATGTTTTCCCAACAACCCCAAACTTGAACATTTGTCAATACCACACAAGATATTCTACTTAACTCAAGGTAAAGATTTTCAATCAAGGGTTTTCAGTGTATGTTCAAGGCTAAGGGTTCAAAGGATAGAACACCAAGTGTTCTCTTTTAGTAGGCTAACTTTATGAATTTGGCCAATAAAAAGGGTTTCAACAAATGGCCTTGATCATATGATGCACAACAAGCAATTGATTCAATCATAGAAAACCTGGGCAAAGTCATTCATGCTTCCAAAGTAATAGCATTCAACAATAACAACTCTGGAGCTCAAAACCTCACATATAAGCTCATTCACATTTGACATACACATCCTGCTTAATTTCACAATCACAATCATGATATCATGCATTTGTTCACAAAGCTTGTGAATCACCTGTATAAGCATTTTAATGTGCACATCATCTCAACATCAATCAGTCAATAAGCATCATCAAGCATTACTTATCACACAATCACAGTTAATAGCAAACCATCATAATAAACCAGGTGTTCAATAGAGTACATCAAACCCTAATCTAGAAACAAAAACAAATAAGTTCAGAAAAACTTAAACCACAAAAGCATAATCATATGATAGCATTCATCAGTAAATGCTATCTCAGCTCCTCATCAGTCTGAGCTGTCCTCTGTATCTTCCTCTTCCTCCTCATTATCATCATCATCAAATGCATCCTCCTCCTCAGCTTCATCTTCTTCCATATCTCTGGCTGAAGCTTCAGCTGCTTCAGCTCCTCCATGCAATGGTTCTTCTGGCCAAGCTACCACATTATGGAATTCATCCATAGTCCACCTGTGTGCTGGAGGGGTATCATACATCCCCACTATCATCTCAGCCGTGGCCACCTGCCCTCTGTGAATGGACTGCAACTGAGCACCTATAAGAGACATATACATGTCCCTCATCTGGAATGGTTCTGCTTCATGTGCTTCAGCAGATGTCCTGCTTTGTGCTGGCCCTCTCTCTCTACGAGCCTGGCGTGGTGGAACTGGCTGAGCTGCCTCCTCACCTCCACAGTACTGTCTGTAATAGGCCTCATCTATAGCTTTTCTTGGCCTCTCAAATGGTGGAACAGAAGTGTCCACCCCAGCTAGCTTGCAAAGGTGAGTGATCAAAGAAGGATGTCCTAGTGGTGCTTTGTTGTTTGAGGTGTTAGCACACACACTAATCTCATCAGCTATCACCTGCCCAATATTAACATTCAAATTTCTGATAGCACAGTAGATGAATAGTGCCCTGCTGAGAGTGATATCTGACACATGTGAACATGGCTGAATGTTGGCATGAGAAAATGCCATCCAATACTTTGCAAGAGGAGTCAAATTTGTCCTCCTAATGTTAACCACTGAGCCAGATCTATTCCTTTGGAAGTGTCCTCCAGGTATACACAGTACTCTCTCTACATCCTCAAAATCAGCACCTTCCTCCATGCTAAGAGCAAACTGGCATTGCTCACCAGCCCACACAGTATCCAGGAAGTTGTTGATAGAATCAGGATCATACCTGATAGCATGACCTCTGACATAGCCCAAATAATTCTCAGCTGGATAATCACCAATCTTCTTTGCATTGGTGTAAAATTCCTTCACCACAGCTATGTTGGCAGGTGCTGGATAAGTGGCTAGCTTTCCCCAGTCATTCCCTTAACACTTGCTCTCCAAATTGAGGAGCAAAGTTAGGTATCATTCCAACCTTTCTCTCCATCAGAAGTCTCCTGTCCTGAACCACCCTAAAGTGCTTCTCATGTTTCCTAGAGAGGAACCTGCTATTATGGGGTTGTTCTGGTTCCTTTTCCTTTCTCTTGGTTGCCATGGTTTTCAATCTCTTTCCTGAAGAGGATGCCATTCCTGCATTCAAACACAATTACAAAACCACAGAACATGATGTTAATCATTAGTAAACACAGAACATAACTCCTTTCGAAGCTAAATCACCGCTGAGGGCCAGAATTTCCCCTCAGCGCCACCAGTGCCACGCAACAAACCAGAAAAATCAAATCTGGCAGAGTGCCGCTCAGCGGTAATTGCCGCTCAGCGGTGATCTGCAGATTTTTGCAAATCTCGTTTTAAAACTGTCCTAACTCCACCCAAATGCAATTTTCAGTTTTCCAGTTCATAATCAAGCAGTTTAATCGGTTCAAACATCAAATATATCAAATCATGCATAGAAATCAAAACCCCTAAATATTCATGCTTTGACAATCACATTCAAATTCAAGAACCCTAGAATGAACAAAATGCATTTTACTTACTTGGGTGGAGATACTAGATGCAATGAGAATGCTTCCAAACTAGAATGCTCTCTTCCAACCCCAAACTTTGATGGCACACTAGTGAAAAAGTGAGTGAAAGAGAGATTTTCTAAAGAGGGAAGAGTGAAAAGATGTGGAAAACCTAGGAGAAGGTATATGGGAGTGCTTGTGCAGAGAAGAGCTTGAAAGAATGAAAAATCGCGCAGCTTAGGGTTTAAAAATACCCCAATGGGCTCGGGTTCCGCTAAGGGGAACTTAAGCCCATCTGCGATAGTACCGCTCAGCGGTAATTGCCGCTCAGCGGCACTTCCGTGATGTACCCTTCTCCTTCTTTTCTTGACCTACGTACCTCCTAGACATACCCCTAACTGGTTCCCTGCAATTCAATGTTAAAAATGCTTATGCAAACCCTAACTAAAATAAACAAACAGAAAACAATCAATCAACTGGGTTGCCTCCCAGGTAGCGCTTGTTTAACGTCACGAGCCTGACCCAAAATCCACCAACACCCATCAGTAGGTGTTTCAAACTTACCAGCACCCATCAGTAGGTGCAAAATCTTCTCACCAACACCCATCAGTAGGTGTTACAAACTTAGTATCCTTCAGTAGATACTTAACCACCTAGCATCCTTCAGTAGATGCAGGATCCAACAAAATAATGTCCAGAATAATGTTCACAGATTAAAAGTTACAAAACCAAAACAAATCAAAAGTTTGTAAATCTACTGGGTTGCCTCCCAGCAAGCGCTCCTTTAACGTCACTAGCTTGACCCTGTTAAAGCTCATGTTCCATCTTCTTTATAGTTGATGTTGTCCTTCCACCAACCTTTCAACTGCTTCCTTTGGACTGTTTTGGATTCTCTAGAATATGGAGACTCTATCTCTATCATCTCCTTCTCTTTAAAGCCTTTTATAACCCACAACTTGTTCTTGAGTCTTACAGGTGTGCCAAGTTGGGGTCTTCTTTTCTTCCAGTCTCTAGGAACTTCTTCTCCTTTTCCAATCTCTTCTACCTTGGGTACCTGAAAAAACAAACAATGGTTACCTGAAACTTCAAGATTTTCATCTTTACCTCTAGTCATGGGTGCATCTCGAAATGCAGCTTTATAACTAGACTCTTCCTCCTTTGCTTGTATCTCATCTTTGAAAACATCCACCACCACTCTCTCCTCTCTATCCTGGAGCACCACTATACCTTCATTAACATCTATGATAGCCTTGGCCGTTTTCATAAAAGGTCTTCCCAGTATGAAAGGTATTTTTTCAGTCTCCATCTTCATCACCACAAAGTCTGCCAAAAACTGAAGTTTGCCAACACAAACTACAATATCTTCTGCAATCCCACATGGCTCCTTTGAAGATCCATCAGCCATTACTAGATTAACCTTTACAGGTTTTATTTTAACATGGCCAATTTGCTCCAATAGAGAATAAGGCATCAAGTTAACACTTGAGCCTAAATCAAGGAGAGCTTTCTTTACCTTTTTCTTCCCTATAGAAGAAGGGATAGAAAAACTACCTGGATCTGCTGCTTTTGGTGGGAATGACTCTTTCTTAACAGTTATACACTTTTCTTCCTCATCATCTCTACGTCTTCTTTTTATAGAGGTTCCTTCATTAGATTTTGTGTAAACTGCTATTTTCTGTAAAATTTGTTCCCAAGGTGCTTCATTATCAACCATTCTGAATAAATCTGTGAAATCCATTGGTTTCTCCTGATTTGTTGGAAAAGGAAAAGTGTCCTTTCTTTCTACTTCTCTTCTTTCTTCTGTTTCTTCTTCTTCTAACTCAACTATCTCTTCATTCACACTCTTGACCACTTTGCACTCTTCTCTAGGGTTAACCTCAGTATTAGACCCAAAGTTTCTGTTTGGCCTTTCTTCCAATTGCTTGGTAATCTGACCCATTTGAATCTCCAAATTCTTTATAGCAGCTTCAGTGCTCTTTTGAGAAGATTCAGTTTTCTGTATGAATTGCTGAAGAGTTTCTTCCAACCTTGTTGATCTTTCATTAAGCATAGATAATTGTTGCCAAAAGGTTGGTTGCTGCTGCTGCTTATTATATTGATTAGCTTGCCCAGTCTGTCCTTGGCCAATGCTTGGATGTGGTTTCCAACCCTGATTATAATTCCCTTGACGGTATGGAAATTGATTAGCCATGAAGTTAACATCCTCCACGGCTTCCACAGGAAAAGCACATTGGCCATTGATGTGATCACCCCCACATAATTCGCACAACTGGGTTTGTACCTGTGCAGCAGATTTCAACTCTTTGGGTAATGAAGCAAGAGTTTTGGTCAGAGTTTCCAGCTGTTGAGTTAGAATTTTATTCTGTGCTAGCAAGGCATCATGGGTTTGTAATTGAAGAACCCCTTTTTGTTGCATAGGAGCTCCTCTTTCACTGTGCAGCTCATTATCACTAGTAGCCATGTTTTCAATAATTTCAGTTGCTTCCTCTGGAGTCTTCCATTTGATATTGCCTCCAGCTGAGGCATCCAGCATCATCTTGGTTTGTGAACCAAGCCCTCCAAGGAAAGTTAGGACTACTTCTTGATCTTCAAAGCCATGCGTGGGAGTCTTACGTAACAAGCTTTTATACCTGTCCCATGCATGCCCCAGTGATTCTTCCATGCCTTGCTTGAATGAAGAAATCTCTTGCTTTCCTTTAGTCACCTTAGATTGTGGGAAGTATTTGTTTAAGAATTTTGTGACCACTGCTTCCCACTCTGTGAAACTTTCTTCTGGAAAAGAGTTCAACCAAAGCTTAGCATTGCCTCCCAATGAGAAAGGAAACAAGCTAAGTTTGATAGCTTCATCTGGCACCCCATTAATTTTGACTGTATTGCAAATCTCATTAAAGGTAGTGAGGTGCTCATATGGGCTTTCATGAGACAACCCATTAAATTGATTACTCTTCACTAGTTGAATCAGTGCTGGTTTGACCTCCATGTTGGCTGCATTGACTCTAGGTCTAGCTATGCTATTGAAGTGCTGAGGTCCAGCAAGATTAGTGTAATCTGCAAGAGTTCTTCTAACATTATTGTTCTCCATACTCCCTGTGCTATGAACAGAACCTTGTGGTGATGATTGTAGGAGAGTTTCTGGAGAAGGGAAAAGTTCTCTAGACGTTCTGATTCTTCTTCTCCTTCTACTCTCGTCTAGACCTTCAAGAAGAGGTTCTGTTGTTTTCTTACTCCTAGTTCGAATTGCTTCCTGCATGCACAAGAAAACAAAACCCTAGAAAAGATTTGTTAGCACAAAAAGATATATGAGAAGATATATATTCAAAAGATAAAAAGATAAAAGATTCATAAGATAAGAAGATAAAAGATTTAGAAGATAGAAAGATAAAAGATTTTAAAAAAAAGATAAAATAAAATAAAATCTAATCTAAAAGATAAAAATAAAATCTAATCTAAAAATAAAATAAAATCAAATCTAATCTAATCTAAAAAGATAAAATTTAACCTAAAAAGATAAGAAAAAATAAAATCTAACCTAATCTAAAAAGATAAAAAGATAAAATAAAATAAAAACAGAAAAAATAAAAGCAGAAATTCAAAATTAAAGTCAAAGATAATCAATAATCACACAAATTAACCAATTAAACCACGAGTCCCCGGCAACGGCGCCAAAAACTTGATGGACAAATTTATGATCACCAAAATATGATGTCACAAACTTGTTTCACAATCGGCAAGTATGACCGAATCGTTCAAGTAATAAACTTGGTAAGACCAAGTATCGTTCTCCCAAAGGACTCACGGCCTAGTTTAGTTGTGTGGTTTGTTGATTAGCTAAGACTTAAGAATGAAATATTTGGAGTTTAATATGCAAGACAGAAAATAAACATGTATGCATGAGTTTTTGATCAATGGCAAAAGCAAAAGATAAACACTTTCAATGAAATATATGAATGAATATGTTGTTGGGGGTCAATCTCATCTCATCCACTCTCATATATTTTAGGAATTCAACATTCAAATCATCATTGTTAATGCCACTCTCTAAAGTACCATTCTAGATGGCTTCTCCCTAATCACGAGTTCATACAATTCCTAGCATTCCTAATGATCAGTTCATAAGTTCAGGAGCTTAACGACAACCAATATAATATTGGGAGAAATTTCCCGGATCTAGACTTCCCCGTACGTGCCCGTATCGACAAAACCAATAATCATGCATCGAATGAGTTAAACCATGCAAGCATTAAGCAAAGAGGAAAAACCCTAACTAATGATGAAAGAAAGCATAAGTCTTAATTAAAAGATGCAAGCAAAGATTCCATATATGAGAGCTTCAAGAGATTACATTGATTCCCCAACAAACATACAAGGTTTAGTTCACCATATTCATGGTGAACCTAGATGAATATCAATGAAAGAATGAAAGAATAAACCCAATAAAGGTGAAGAGGTAGCCTGAGCATCCAAGATCCTCCTTCAAAGGGGTGGAAGAGAGAGTGTTTGCCTCGTTTCTGCCAAAGATACTAATTCTAGGACGTGCAAGCCCTTATATACTAATCTAGAGTTACAAAAGATTACAAAAGCCCAAGCCCAAAAAGTGCCGCTCAGCGGTAAATACCGCTCAGCGGTAACTACGCTTCACTTTTCTTCCCCTCAACCGCCAGTTTGCCCCTCAGCGGACCTCCCGTGACCTCCTGAGTGCCGCTCAGCGGTAAAATGCCGCTGAGCGGTGCCTTCGACTTCTCTTTTTGCACTCTTTCTTGTCTTTTCTAATGTCATCTCTCTCCTTCTTCACTTCTTTCACCAAATTCACCTTAAAACCTGCACAAAAACACTTAAATCAAGCATAAACCTGTCCAGCTCTCTTATTTATGAAAATATAGATAAAAGCATGATTTCAAGCTAGTTTTTAAGTCTAAAGGTTGCTTTTAGTATCACTTTTAAGCATGAAAATAACAGTTTTTCAACTGTTATCATTAGCCCAGCCACATTATAAGCCATTGAAAAGTCCTTGTGATGATGCATGCTTGTGAATTTTTTTGATTATGGTAAAATGAAAGGCAAAGTTGATTCATGTAACATTGTGATAGTGGAGTGAATGAGTGAAACACTTTACCTTTTATACACTTGTGTGTTGAGTGAAACACTTTATCTAGTGAGGAAATATTCCATAAGCACATGAACATCCATGCTTAATTGATTGATCATTCATGAAAAATAGCATTTGTTGGAATTTAAATGACTTTGTGAACACTAAAGCATGTTGCACATCTTGATTGAACTCTTGGTCATAAGTTTGAGTGAAGTTGTTACTTATCTTGAAAAAGAGGATTTTTGAATGAGTGAACCATCATATGAATTGGTTAGAGATTGAGTTACATCTTGTTTGCTTGAGGACAAGCAAAGATCTAAGTTTGGGGTTGTGATAACAGTTGAAAAACTGTTATTTTCATGCTTAAAATTGATACCAAAAGCAACCTTTAAGACTTAGAAACTAGCTTGAACTCATATTTTTGCTTTAGTTTTGTGAATAAGAGAGTTGAAAGTGAATTTAATGGTTTTGTGAGAGATTCCCTTGATTTTGTAGGCTAATTGAATGATTTGAAAGAAGAATTGAAGTACCGAATGATTGGAGTGCTGAAAAGTAAACCAGAAACCAGAAAAGTCAACCAGTCAACCAGAAAAGTCAACCAGTCAACCAAAAAAGTCAACCAGTCAACCAGAATGCTGAAAAGTCAACCAGAATGCAGAAAAAAATGTGACCGAGTGGCGCTGAGCGGCAGTTTTCAGGTGCCGAAATCACCGCTGAGGGGCAAAACAGCAGCTGGGGGGCAAAATGGATAACCCGCTAGTACCGCTCAGCGGTAAAATACCGCTGAGCGCCATTCTTAATGGGCTTGGACTTGTTTATTGCATTTTTATGGGCTTGGGCCTAGATTTTCTATAATTTTAGAATAGTATATAAGCTTTAGGACGTCCTAGGGTTTGTATCTTTGGCAGAAACGAGGCAAACACTCTCTCTTCCACCCCTTTGAAGGAGGATCTTGGATGCTCAGGCTACCTCTTCATCTTTATAGGGTTTATTCTTTCATTCTTTCATTGTTCATCTAGGTTCACCATGAATATGGTGAACTAAACCTTGTATGTTTTGTTGGGGAATCAATGTAATCTCTTGAAGCTCTCATATATGGAATTTATGCTTGCATCTTAATCTAAGATTTATGCTTTCTTTCATCATTAGTTAGGGTTTTTCCTCTTTGCTTAATGCTTGCATGGTTTAACTCATTCGATGCATGATTATTGGTTTTGTCGATACGGGCACGTACGGGGAAGTCTAGATCCGGGGAATTTCTCCCAATATTATGTTGGTTGTCGTTAAGCTCCTGAACTTATGAACTGATCATTAGGAATTGATGAACGGGTCGCACCGCTCACAAAAATTGTGCATAAAAGAAATACAGTATAGTTTACTAGGAGGTGACTCCTAGGTCGTCTCTCAAGGACCAATATTTGTGGTTCGGTCTTAGATTTAACACGTAGTGGGGGGGTTTTGTGGATGTGTTGTATGGTAAATAAAATTAAAATTCGAATTTAAACCAAAGAGAATTTAAAAACACTCAAATAAATTTCAAAGCAGTAAAACCAAACGGTAGAAATGGAACAATAAATATTCAGAAACGGTAAAATTTAACGATGCACAAAACAATAAACGGTAAAATAAAAGAGATAATAAAAATAAAAATACGTGACTGAAATTAAAATTTTCTTGAAATAAAACTACTGAACAGTGAAGATAAAATTTCAAACCGAACAAAATGCTACACTGTGACCGTCTTTTACTGAACTACATGCTTCAAAAATAAAATTACAATTGTGCACTGTTTGGGAAAATAGAAACCCGAGAGCCTCCTGGAGGAGAAGAATGTGAGAGCCCCTTCCAGGCCTCCAGGCCGTCTTCCTCTACTCTGGCTGCTAATTCTCTTTTATAGCCAATTCACTGGGTGGTGCAAAATGGAAACAAGGGACCTCCACTTTTGAATGCCGTGTGATGGTGTTGGTCATTTCCTCATGGAGTTTTGTCCACTAGCAATCTTCTTGACTTCTTTCAATTTAATCACCACAAGAATTTGCATCTCCGTGCACGATATCACTCTCTTTCTTTTATTTTAATTAAGCCTATTCATTCATGTGAAGTGTCGTGTGCAGTATTCTCACACATTGCCGACATAGTCCAAAGCAAAAGGTGTGATTTACATGCGGGGACATCTTTCCACTACTCCATTTTTTATTCATGAAGCATTCCATTTCTCCTCCATCTTCACGTGAATGCTACTGTAAAGATGGACCAGCCCTCCTTATGCTCTCTTTGTTTGTGTGTGCATGCTGGAGTGCAAAAGCTGCTGCCTCCATGCGCTAGACTTGTGAGTGTTTCTTCAAAATGTGTGTTGCTTTCCTCTTGGCCGTGACCAAGCTTCCCTTTGCCGAACTGTACAGGTTGCTTCTTTGCATGTGGCTGCTGGATTGGATGCTTGTTGTTGCTGCCTTTGGTTTCCAGAAATAGCCGTGAATGTGGCTGGTATACGTGATAGCTCCCAGCTGGACTCCTTCCTCCCCAACGTGCTCTGCATCTCCTCTCCAAGGTGGCTGCTGGCTCCTGGTTGCTTGCAGCCTTCCCCCAGCCATGCTGTGATGTCTTGCTGGACTTTCTTTGAATCAACTTCTCTTGCTGACCGAGAGGAACAACAGAAGATGAGGGTCCCTCCAATTTTCCAACTAATCTTATTCTCTTCTTTCTTCAACCGTGGGATCCCATAAACTGCTGTAGCTTCCTCTGCTACTTGAACGCCACTTCTTTTCTTGCTCCAGCTCCTCTCCGGTGGTAGCTCCTAGTGCATCCAGCCGTGTTTGCTTCTTCCTCCAACTCAGCTGGACATGAGCTGCTGGATGTGATGGATCGAGAGTGGCTGCCCACCATGAAGCTTCTCGGACGCTTGTTGGATCAGCTGTGGCAGCACCTCCAAAATCCAAACTGTGACAAGTCTTCAAGGAGGAGCTGATTGCCGTGAGCTTGCTGTTGTTTTACTGACTACACGAAAGGCATTCTTCAAGGCTAGAAGTGTTAAAATTATTTCCGTGGGGCACATGTAATAATGCTTTTGTTTAAGAACTAAAATGAAAACAAATGTGTTTCCATTATTCTCTGCCCGTGACAAAGGAAATAACTTTTGGTTATAGAGAAAAAGAAAGAATCAGAATGTAAGGTGTGCCATGAAAATAACTTTTTCACTTTTTCCATTTCCGTAAAAAGACTTCCATGTGCTTTAATAATTTGGAATGTTTACCCCTTTCTTAAAAGCAATCTGAGAAATTACCACCGTACCACTATTATTCCCATTTAATCAAAATATCAATTATCAAAGAGAGAAATGAATTGCAACAACCTTCCAGCCGTGACCCTTCATTAATGACCATGCTATCTTTTCAAAGAAAATTTTCCTGTAATTACTGATGAAAATAATTAGCTAAAATAATTCAAATTAGTTAAAAATCAGAATTTCCGATCAATTTAAGCATAGTTAGTAAAAACAGGAAAATACTGGACAATTAAGCACAATTCCCTGATTAATTATAGTACATTAAACTAAGTAAAATCAATAAAATATTGACTCATCAAAATAGACCACACTTAGTCTTTTGCACTCCTGGGCAAAATCAAGACACAAATCAGGGAATAGTTGATAGGACATTTAGGGAGGTGACACAAAACTCAACAGACAGGAAAATAAAACTCACAAGAAAAATAAAAGAATTTACAGAGTTCTCAAGAATTATGGACAGATGAAAGAAGTAGAAATTTTCCAACACAAAATCAAGAAAAGCACATACTTACAGAAATCATCCAAGCAATTCAAAACATAGCAAAATGATTAATCAGTTCAAGAGGTGATTCAAAAATAACAAAACCTCACATATGCACTCACAGTGTTTCTCTCAAGTGTCTAGGGTAAATAATAATATCAGCTCGATGTAGTCAAGAAAACAAACACAAGTAGACTTGGCAAGCTTCTAATTATCAATACTTAAAACATATGCATGTTCAGATCAAAAGGTCTTTATTGGGTTGTAATGGGGCCAAGGACAGGGGAGGATAAATTTGGATAAGTAGCTATAGCTCAGAAGAAATAGAGGTGCACTAGGGAAAAAAAATGTAAACACAATGAAATCTCACCCAAACCTCTAATTCAATCCTCTTCCCGACTCCATTATTCACAAAATTATTTTTCAATTTTTCTCTTTTTCTCATCAAATTTTTTCCATCCTGTCTTTTTTTTTTTTTTTTTTTATCACACAACAGGATATATATTATCATTTCAAAATATGATGAGGAACCAACTAGCCAATTCATCAGAATTCCCAAGGAGACCACACTTATTCACAAAATACTTCTATAGCTCCAGACTTTCCTAAGGATAAGGTAATCATTTGTTTTTCACTTAGGATCAGTGTATGAGCTTCAACACAAAGAAATATATACAGTATAGGCTCAAAGGGGTTATCAAAGGATAATAACAAGGTAGGCTTATTTGGCTAAAGAGGCTCAAGAACAAAAATGCCTTTATCACGTCTGAACATGCATATCAATCAAGTATATCAAAAAGAATCAAGCCAAGGCCTATGTGCAAGCAATCAAGATACATATCACACAAGAAAGAAAATTAAGTGGCTCAAATTCTCACACAGGGCATTCGTTACAATCAAATCAACCTCTTAAACATTATAATCATCTTCCAAGCAGAGAAAAACAAGGATTTTAAACCATAAGTATTAATGAAGTGAAGGAAAAATCTACAACTTTAGACATCATCCAGAAATCAAGAGAAAAATGTAAAATTTATTGCACACAAAACACACTAAAAACCACTTAAAACAGAAAAAATTTAACACTCAAAAACAAAAAATTTTCAAAAACAAAAAATTTAACACACAAAATACAAACTTAACAGAAACTAACAGAAAATCAAAATTTCTCCCCAGTAGACCACACTTAAATCACACAATGTCCTCAGTGTGTTACAATCATCAGATTATCAATTTCAGAGCAGTCAAATAATATAGACAAGTGCAATAAAAAGTAAGGAAAAATGGGAAGAAATTTTTCAGTAACATCCATCAGTAGATGTTATCAGGGACATCCATCAGCAGATGTCTAAAACACCTAGCACCCATCAGTAGATGCTAACTAATTTAATTAAATTTTTTTATTTTATTTTATTTTATTTTATTATTTTTTTTTTTTTCTGAAAAAGGATACCGGTACTGTGACAACAGTCTCCGTGGCAACGACCGGAACTGTTGCTACAGTGGAAACAATTTGCCTATAATTAGGCCAATCTCAGCGCCTGAGTGGCATTTCCTGACTTCCACTCTCTCTCTGCTCCTGTCTTCTCTACTCCTCTCTCCTCCTCTCTCTTCTGAGCATCTGGAGTCTGCGCGGAGCCTCTGCCACCGCGCCTTCTGAAGAGTCTGAGAACCTCGAGGAGCCTCTGCAAGCCCTACTACTCCAGGTAAGTCCTCTACACCTGGATCCCTTTTTCTTTCTGCTTGCTTAACTTTTCCTGCCGTCTCTTTGCTTCATTTTTCTTCTTTCCTTTCATTCTGCTTATTCTGCTGTTATGCCTTCCTGCTTTCCTTCTTCTCCTTTTCCTTTTTTCCAGATCTTTCATTTTTTTTTTCTTTTTCTTTTTCTGCTTTCTTTTCCTGCTTTCATTTAAGCCTTCAGTTCCTTCTTTATTTTCAGCTCTTATTCGCTTTCTTCTTCACCTGCTAAACACTTAAAACACATAAAACACAATTGTCTTAAAACTTAAGGGGTATATCGGCTGGAAACCAGACGTTAATCTCCCTTCGTTTGAAGGTATGGCAGAGACAATCGGGTAGAACAACGCCACGTACCCCACTTAAAACTAAAACACAGAAACTGAATATACAAGAACAATATGGACAAGGACACTGGACGTAGATCCGTTTAGGACCCTTTTGCAAGGACCGTGAAACAGATCTGAGACCAAAAACTGAAACATCAAAGCATGACTGGACAAAATAAATCTAAAAGGAAATAAGAACAAATAAAGAAAACACTGAATAAATTTTTTTTTTTTTATTGTTATTTATGTTATGCTTATTTTTCTTGTTTTTGTTCTTTTTACATTTATTTATTTTTTATTTAAGGATTAGTATATTACGAGAGGAAGGATGAGTTATACGGAATCAGAGAGATATACCAGTCAACGGTGGCGTCCTACCGACGATCAAATCAAGATGATGACCAAAATATTCAACTATGGAGTCACACACCCAAGCCGAGCGCAAGTCGTCGAGATCGCGTCTCGACTAAGGGCTTTCGGCGAAGCCACCGAATACAACGTACACTGCTGGTTTAACAACCACGGCAATCGGGTCAAGCGCTGGCAAGCGGAGATAGACCCTACTGGCACTCTCTTTTCACAACTGCCGCTGTACATGTACGGTAAGACCTCTGATCACACCTCCTATTGAATTTTCCATTCCTCTTCTATAATTAACACAAGTTATTTTTATTTTTTATTTTTTTATTTATTATTTTGTTTTTTTTTTTGTTTGAAAGAAAACAACTGGGTGATTATGAGGGCACCGAGGCTGCTGAATCTGTTTCCAGTTCCGATCATCATCGATGACGACAGAAATGAACGAGAAATTCCTCCACCAAAGCCTCCGCTCGTGACTTTTCGAACCAGAGCTCCCTCAACGGAGCTCTCCCTTAGACCACCACAACCAGCTCGAGAATTCTTCCAGTTTTAATGTTTTATGTTATTTTTTTTTTTTTTTATTTTTATGTTTTTGTTGGCCGAGTGTGGCCAGAATATGGACAAGGCATGTAATCTGAACAATTATATTTTTGTTGTTTTTATGATGTTTTTGTTTTTTTATTTGGTTTGTAATATTAACGATCACTAAAGATCGACCCCCGAACATCTTTTAATTTCATATATCAACTGCAATTTTATTTTCAGATCTGTTCAATCCTTTTTCTCCATTACTGTAATTTTTGCATTGATGAATGAAATATTTTCTTAGTCTAAAAATTTGCAATCAAAGATCTGTATGAAAACAACTAAGAAATTGTATTTACAGTGAAGGAAAATAAGGAAAATAAATGAGATCTGAAGTGAAAATTTTTTAATGAAATATTGGTATGAAATAATAAGAAATTGAGGGCCGAGCAATTATGGACTACACGCAAAACAATTTTTTGAAAATGTTTTTTTTTTTTTATGTTGTTTTTAAGGGATAACAACTGGAAAACTAAGAAATAAATATACATATCGGAATAAAGATTTGGCATGCTTAAAACAAAATATTTTATCACAACAGAATAATTTTTTTTTTTTTTTTTTAAAGATAACAATTCGAAAACTAAGAAGAAAAGGGAAAAACAAACTTATAAGAAAAACAAAAATCAGAATCTCCCCCAAGACCACACTTAAACTACACTGTCCTAAACGTGTTCTAAGCATAAGATCATCAGTTAAAACACTGAACAGATAAAGGACAAATGCAATAAAAGTAGGAAAACGGGGAAGAAAGAAAAAGAAAACTCCCCTGGTCAGGGTGGCAGTTGCCAATTTTGGACATGTAGGGAGAGGTTTTCCATTTCATGATCCAGCACGGAAGTTTTGAGGAGGAACTGCTTCATCCTCCAGATTTGATCTCGCAATGAAATGTCTTCCATCGCTGGATCTAAGCAGAAAAAATTGTTGATGATTGGGTTCAACAGGTGCCAATTGATTTTCAAACCGTTTTGTAAGCTTGCACCTTTGTCTTCAATTGTGGGTGTTTGTTGATGCAATACATGTACACCTCCTGCAACATGGTTAGTGCAATGTGGTTCCAAAGAGATGTTATGCAGAGGTATAACACCCAATCCCAATTCATCATACTGAGCCTTAGATAAATCCTCATAACATGAATCAATTTCTAAATTGCATGCAATATTAATCATAGATTCAGATTCATGTTCAGTGCATGAAGAATAACCATTCGAATGTGATAGTAAAAAGCGGTTCTCTTCATGCACAGAGGAAAAATTAAAATCAGACTCAGCAAGAATATAGTCATTAGCATACCGATCATCATCACAATCAACATAATAATCAAATTGTGGTATGCTTACCTCCTCTTCCTTGAAGATTTCTAGAGTGTGGGAAGGTGAAGGTGGTCTACCTGGTTCAGGATTACTGCTTACTTCTGCCGGGTCCCCAAAATTTTCATCAGTCTCCTCAGGTGCAAGAGTGGCCATCTGCCTGATCTGATCACTCAGATTCTGCATGGCAGCTTGAGTTTCCATGCTCTCTTGCTTGAACTGCATGTTCCCTTTCTGAAACTGAATGTTCTGCATTGTCATCTGCTCTAGTAACTCCTTTAATGTAGGTTCAGAAGTAGAAGGCTGAGGAGCTATTTGAGCAGGAGAATCATACTGCTGACTCTCATATTGTGGAACTGGCTCCCAAAGAGGGCTCTCAGAAATTGGATGATGGAACATATTGTTCTCATCATAAAAATCAGCAGATTTAAAATCAAAGTAATATGCAGAATAAGAATCATAATCACAGACATTGGCAGAATAAGCATTATTCACAACATTAAAATAGGTAGACATGGAAAAATAAAAAGTAAAAACTAAAAACTAAAAATTACGAATCAGATAAAACAAAACACATTT
Source organism: Vigna nakashimae (assembly GCA_034642375.1). NCBI lineage: Eukaryota > Viridiplantae > Streptophyta > Magnoliopsida > Fabales > Fabaceae > Vigna > Vigna nakashimae. Next base: position 30,751,639 of record CM067765.1, read on the forward strand.
ATACATGCTACAAGCACACACAAGACAGAACATCAATAGTAAAAATTTTTAATTAATTTTTTTTTTTTTAATTTTCAATTTTTTTTAATAACAACTAAATACAGAACATAGCACAATTAAACACATATATACACAATATATATTAACACAGTAAAAATCTAAAACAAAAACCTGGATCTGAAGTGACAACGCCGCCAAAATTTGCTGAAGGTGTCGTTGTCGCCTACAAAAATACAAAAGACAAAACACACAAAAGACACATATTAACAGAACAAAAATTTACACAACAAGAATCTAAAACCAAACCTCCATTGGTCCCCGGCAGCGGCGCCATTTTTTTATGATGAACGGGTCGCACCGCTCACAAAAATTGTGCATAAAAGAAATACAGTATAGTTTACTAGGAGGTGACTCCTAGGTCGTCTCTCAAGGACCAATATTTGTGGTTCGGTCTTAGATTTAACACGTAGTGGGGGGGTTTTGTGGATGTGTTGTATGGTAAATAAAATTAAAATTCGAATTTAAACCAAAGAGAATTTAAAAACACTCAAATAAATTTCAAAGCAGTAAAACCAAACGGTAGAAATGGAACAATAAATATTCAGAAACGGTAAAATTTAACGATGCACAAAACAATAAACGGTAAAATAAAAGAGATAATAAAAATAAAAATACGTGACTGAAATTAAAATTTTCTTGAAATAAAACTACTGAACAGTGAAGATAAAATTTCAAACCGAACAAAATGCTACACTGTGACCGTCTTTTACTGAACTACATGCTTCAAAAATAAAATTACAATTGTGCACTGTTTGGGAAAATAGAAACCCGAGAGCCTCCTGGAGGAGAAGAATGTGAGAGCCCCTTCTAGGCCTCCAGGCCGTCTTCCTCTACTCTGGCTGCTAATTCTCTTTTATAGCCAATTCACTGGGTGGTGCAAAATGGAAACAAGGGACCTCCACTTTTGAATGCCGTGTGATGGTGTTGGTCATTTCCTCATGGAGTTTTGTCCACTAGCAATCTTCTTGACTTCTTTCAATTTAATCACCACAAGAATTTGCATCTCCGTGCACGATATCACTCTCTTTCTTTTATTTTAATTAAGCCTATTCATTCATGTGAAGTGTCGTGTGCAGTATTCTCACACATTGCCGACATAGTCCAAAGCAAAAGGTGTGATTTACATGCGGGGACATCTTTCCACTACTCCATTTTTTTTATTCATGAAGCATTCCATTTCTCCTCCATCTTCACGTGAATGCTACTGTAAAGATGGACCAGCCCTCCTTATGCTCTCTTTGTTTGTGTGTGCATGCTGGAGTGCAAAAGCTGCTGCCTCCATGCGCTAGACTTGTGAGTGTTTCTTCAAAATGTGTGTTGCTTTCCTCTTGGCCGTGACCAAGCTTCCCTTTGCCGAACTGTACAGGTTGCTTCTTTGCATGTGGCTGCTGGATTTGATGCTTGTTGTTGCTGCCTTTGGTTTCCAGAAATAGCCGTGAATGTGGCTGGTATACGTGATAGCTCCCAGCTGGACTCCTTCCTCCCCAACGTGCTCTGCATCTCCTCTCCAAGGTGGCTGCTGGCTCCTGGTTGCTTGCAGCCTTCCCCCAGCCATGCTGTGATGTCTTGCTGGACTTTCTTTGAATCAACTTCTCTTGCTGACCGAGAGGAACAACAGAAGATGAGGGTCCCTCCAATTTTCCAACTAATCTTATTCTCTTCTTTCTTCAACCGTGGGATCCCATAAACTGCTGTAGCTTCCTCTGCTACTTGAACGCCACTTCTTTTCTTGCTCCAGCTCCTCTCCGGTGGTAGCTCCTAGTGCATCCAGCCGTGTTTGCTTCTTCCTCCAACTCAGCTGGACATGAGCTGCTGGATGTGATGGATCGAGAGTGGCTGCCCACCATGAAGCTTCTCGGACGCTTGTTGGATCAGCTGTGGCAGCACCTCCAAAATCCAAACTGTGACAAGTCTTCAAGGAGGAGCTGATTGCCGTGAGCTTGTTGTTGTTTTACTGACTACACGAAAGGCATTCTTCAAGGCTAGAAGTGTTAAAATTATTTCCGTGGGGCACATGTAATAATGCTTTTGTTTAAGAACTAAAATGAAAACAAATGTGTTTCCATTATTCTCTGCCCGTGACAAAGGAAATAACTTTTGGTTATAGAGAAAAAGAAAGAATCAGAATGTAAGGTGTGCCATGAAAATAACTTTTTCACTTTTGCCATTTCCGTAAAAAGACTTCCATGTGCTTTAATAATTTGGAATGTTTACCCCTTTCTTAAAAGCAATCTGAGAAATTACCACCGTACCACTATTATTCCCATTTAATCAAAATATCAATTATCAAAGAGAGAAATGAATTGCAACAACCTTCCAGCCGTGACCCTTCATTAATGACCATGCTATCTTTTCAAAGAAAATTTTCCTGTAATTACTGATGAAAATAATTAGCTAAAATAATTCAAATTAGTTAAAAATCAGAATTTCCGATCAATTTAAGCATAGTTAGTAAAAACAGGAAAATACTGGACAATTAAGCACAATTCCCTGATTAATTATAGTACATTAAACTAAGTAAAATCAATAAAATATTGACTCATCAGGAATGCTAGGAATTGTATGAACTCGTGATTAGGGAAAAGCCTTCTAGAAAGGTACATTAGAGAGTGGCATTAACAATGATGATTTGAATGTTGAATTCCTAAAATATATGAGAGTGGATGAGATGAGATTGACCCCCAACAACATATTCATTCATATATTTCATTGAAAGTGTTTATCTTTTGCTTTTGCCATTGATCAAAAACTCATGCATACATGTTTATTTTCTGTCTTGCATATTAAACTCCAAATATTTCGTTCTTAAGTCTTAGCTAATCAACAAACCACACAACTAAACTAGGCCGTGAGTCCTTTGGGAGAACGATACTTGGTCTTACCAAGTTTATTACTTGAACGATTCGGTCATACTTGCCGATTGTGAAACAAGTTTGTGACATCATATTTTGGTGTTCATAAATTTGTCCATCAACAATCTAGTGAAGATTTGTGTTGTTGCCCTGTTGTGACTTGATGAGTCGTTATTTCTTGAATTATATTTAGTTTATTGCACTTAAATAAACCAGGGAATTGTGTTTAATTGTCTGTTATTTCCCCGTTTTCTGAATTCTGCCTAATTTGGGTATTCTGAGCTAATTAAGTGCAATTTTGATTACAGGAAGAATCTTGGAGATACATTTTGGGACATCAGGAAGAATGTAATTAAATTCAGGACTCTTTCATTTTGGGACATCAGGAAGAATGTAATTAAATACAGGAAGAATCTTGGAGATACATTTTGTGATAACAGTTGAAAAACTGTTATTTTCATGCTTAAAAGTGATACTAAAAGCAACCTTTAGACTTAAAAACTAGCTTGAAATCATGCTTTTATCTATATTTTCAGAAATAAGAGAGTTGGACAGGTTTATGCTTGATTTAAGTGTTTTTGTGCAGGTTTTAAGGTGAATTTAGTGAAAAGAGTGAAGAAGGAGAGAGATGAAATCAGAAAAGGGATCAAAGAGTGCAAAAGGAGAAGCCGAAGGCACCGCTCAGCGGCAATTTACCGCTGAGCGGCACTCAGGAGGTTGCGGGAGTCACGCTGAGGGGCAAACTGGCCGCTGAGGGGAAGAAAAGTGAAGCGTAGTCACCGCTGAGCAGTATTTACCGCTGAGCGACACTTTTTGGGCTTGGGCTTTTGTAATCTTTTGTAACTCTAGAATAGTATATAAGGGCTTACATGTCCTAGAATTAGTATCTTTGGCAGAAACGAGGCAAACACTCTCTCTTCCACCCCTTTGAAGGAGGATCTTGGATGCTCAGGCTACCTCTTCACCTTTTTAGGGTTTATTCTTTCATTCTTTCATTGTTATTCATCTAGGTTCACCATGAATATGGTGAACTAAACCTTGTATGTTTGTTGGGGAATCAATGTAATCTCTTGAAGCTCTCATATATGGAATCTATGCTTGCATCTTTTAATTAAGATTTATGCTTTCTTTCATCATTAGTTAGGGTTTTTCCTCTTTGCTTAATGCTTGCATGGTTTAACTCATTCGATGCATGATTATTGGTTTTGTCGATACGGGCACGTACGGGGAAGTCTAGATCCGGGGAATTTCTCCCAATATTATATTGGTTGTCGTTAAGCTCCTGCACTTATGAACTAATCATTAGGAATGCTAGGAATTGTATGAACTCGTGATTAGGGAGAAGCCATCTAGAATGGTACTTTAGAGAGTGGCATTAACAATGATGATTTGAATGTTGAATTCCTAAAATATATGAGAGTGGATGAGATGAAATTGACCCCCAACAACATATTCATTCATATAATTCATTGAAAGTGTTTATCTTTTGCCATTGATCAAAACTCATGCATACATGTTTATTTTCGTCTTTGCATATTAAACTTTAAATATTTTGTTCTTAAGTCTTAGCTAATCAACAAACCACATAACTAAACTAGGCCGTGAGTCCTTTGGGAAGAACGATACGTGGTCTTACCAAGTTTATTACTTGAACGATTCGGTCATACTTGCCGATTGTGAAACAAGTTTGTGACATCATATTTTGGTGATCATAAATTTGTCCATCAGGGAACGAATGAATGAAGGGGCTGTAACGTGAAATGGGTCTAGCCGCCACCTTTGGGGGGCTTTTGTTTTGAATGTTTGGAAATTTTCATCAACGGGAGCTCACGGACCCTATGTAAGAACGTTTTGTTTTTTTTTTAGTTTTTTATTGAATGAAGAATGGGCAGCACGCTGTTACTGTGGATTTTGGATGCAATTGAGAAACAAATTTTTTTTCTTTTATTTTAGTATGTTAAGGTAATTTCATTCAGCTGTTAGAAAAGCAAGCATTGATTTAATTTAGGAGGTGCACACACGGGCTTTCATTGGTTTTTGAAAAACGCTGGCATCTAATTTATTTCTTGTAAGAAAAGAAGCGTGTGGTGTCATGGTTGAGGGAAATGGTGCAGCAGGTGTTATAGTTTGGGAGAGAATTTTAGGAGACACATGCGCTGATTAATGATGCCTGGAATGAATGAATTTTTTATTCACGGGCAGCAGTATGGTCACGTCTAGCTTGGGTGCAAGGGAATTTCCTTTAATTGCAAAGAGCAGCACACGGTGATTTCATTTTGTGGTGCACGGGAATTGAGCTTGAAGAAGTGAAGCACGTTGGAGGAGAGTGTCATGGCTTGGCATGGAGAAAGTGGTGTGTTGTCACGGTTGGAAGGAGGGGTCTCGGCCTGGAGCTGTAGCGGCCATGTAGGAGGCTTTTCTTTCTTCATTTAAGAGAATGTAGGAATTTTATGTTTTTGCTTTGAATCAGGAAGAGTTGTCACCTTCATTTTGTGTCACCAGCATTTTCTTTCTTTTATTCTAGAAGTAGCAGAACAATTTTCGATTCTTAAGTTGGAAGTGCACGGTGATTAATTGTTGGTAATGCACGCTGTTACGTCTTTTATCACTTTCATTGCTTTTTGAGAAAAGAGAGAAACGTTTTCTTTCAAAGGAGAATGAAGCACAGGTTTTCCGGTTTGGAGGGGATTCCTTTTATCACAATTAGCCTTTATTTTCTTTTAAGAGAAAAGCGTTGATTGATGGGACGGGCCATAACCACACGGTTTGTGCACACTATATTTTATTTTATCTTCTTTCTTATGGACCTAGGATGAATTTTATATTTTATGTGTTACAACTTCCTTAAATGCATTTAAATGTTTTAAAGTCATTTCTACTTATTCCACTATTGCAATTTAGTTTACTATTAACGTGTTTTCTATGTGTCATTTCCGTGATGAATTACTTTTAATGTTTAGCTTACTAGTTGCATTTTAATAGCTTCAATTGCGTTTGGATATTTACTTATTGCATTGTTCACTTTAATGTCTTCTTTTATTTCAATGTTTTCAATTCTGGTTACGGTTTTATTCAATTTCCAGTTTAATTTATTTTAATCAAAAACAAAACTTTCAACCTCCCCCACTACGTGTTTGACCTGAGACTCGAACCACATTTGGTCCTTGAGAGACAACCTAGGAGTCACTTCCTAGTACTATACTGCATTCTTTTATGCAATCAAATTTTGTGTGAGGTGTGACCCTCTCAACATGACTGCAGGAAGAGGACGTGCTGCATTCTGGACTTTGAGGGGTTTCTCAAAGGGTTGAAGATGGCAGGAGAGGGCACATCTTGCTGCTGGTCTTTTTGTTGTATGCCTATATTTTGATTAGAGGGTTACAGATTTGTTTTATATTTTTGACGTGGAGGTCTCTATAAAAGCCTTGTTGTAAAAACCTTGATCATAATAGTGCATTTGCTTCCCGTGGTGGAAGGACACTGGATGTAGGCATGACCGAACCAGTATAAAAACCCAGTGTTTGATCTTTCTATCCCTTATCTGTTACATTCAGTCGACTTTATTTTTCACGCATTGACTATATTTTGCTGCACTACAAAGTCTTTTTCCTTGCGTTTCAAGAAAGCTTTTAAAGGCATCTACTTTACAAAAAAGATTTAAAGAAACATTGTTTTTACATTTCACCAATTCACCCCCCTCTTGGTGTGAGAAATTAGATCATTCTATTTTAACAGATTGTATCATAAAGAATTGATTTGTGCTTGATGTTTTATCTTATCAAAACATTTAGCATGCATACAGAACATATAAACAGAGTTATGATCATAGTAGTATGCAGACCAATCAACATGATATCATATGTATTTAACCGTACAAAGACATTTGTTAACCAACATATGTATCAAACACAAATACACATTTTTGTTGTGTCATAAGAACATATATGTGTTTTTACATTCAATGTGTTGTCATCATAAAAAACCAAAGCATTAGAGATTGGGTTCATAACTCATATTGCTCCCCTATCAACAATCTCCCTTTTTCTTATGATGCAGAACCATGATGTATAAAACAACCATGTTGTACAATACACAACAAGAAATTGTTTTTCAAACAGATATGCACAGAGATATTGATTGTTGTCCATTTAGTATTAACAAACATTTTCAACCAATTTCAACTATCTCTTTCCCTTTGGGCATTAGCAAAAAAGGTATAATCTTTCCCCCTTTGCACAATGTGTATGTTTAAGAAAACAGAGATACATCAACAGATTTACATAGTAATGTCAAAAGTGAATGCTCCTCCTGTCAATAATCATCATTACAAACAATTTTAATTTCTTTCCTACCAATCAGTAAAAGGATAATAGACATGAATATAATCACACAAATATTTCCACTCCTCCTAACAATATGCAGTATCTCTAAAGTCTTTCAATTGCATATGTCAGTATCAGAGCAAACGATAGAGATTTATCAGAGCATGTATATCAGAGCAAGTTTCAAGCATGTATCAAAAGGTGTGATAACAATCAGATTTATTCAAATATTGCTTGAAGCCAATTATAATTGAGTGTTATGATTAATAAAACTCAAAAAGATTCACAACGAATAAGAAGCAATGAGATTTATAATGAATGAACATATGTGAAATCAGAATTGTTGAGATTGTTAATAGGGGGAGCAAAGATTCAGCTTAACCCACAATCTTAGTGATATTTGTGTTTTTAATGATGACAACACATAATTAATAATACATGTGTATTTTGTGTTACATGTTCTATATTTACATGTTATATGCTTTTGATCAATGTGTTAAATCTGTTTAAGCATATATGAGAGCATTATTGTGTTGTTCCTTGCATATCACTATGTTACATATGTGTTTTTATATGTGAATGCATGACATATGATGTTGAAAAGGAAAACCACAAGCACTTATGTTGAACTTTAAATGTGTGGCAAAATAACAGTTTTAAGTCGATTTCATTATGGGATGAATCGATTAAAACTCGTGCTTTGCACAAACTATTTTCAAGTGTGCTGTGAGATTTTTTCAAAGAGAAAGTTTTTCAAAACTATGCTTAACATTGTTACTTAGTAGATTACATGCATGTTGTATTCGATTAAGTCTGTTATTGTTTTGAAATTTTGTTAATGGTTGACATAAATGTCTAACGATCATATTTTTAATTGTGTTGCCCAAGCATTAAATGTTAGTTGATTGCATTAATTGTGCATTCAATTAATTGTCGTGATTGCTGGTAACTATTATAACAGAATTGTTATATTCGATTGCTTTAGTAGCTTACTCGATTAAATTGCTTCTGAGATGTGTTATTCTATAAATTGACGCGAATTTGATTTCTATAAGAACTTTTGTGATTCTAACATTTTCATATCTTTTGCAGAAAGTTGTGATCTTACAGAAAGAAAAGAAAAGCTCTAGAAACAAGAGTGACCGTGGTGATCAACTACTTGTGATTTCTTGAAGAGCAAGACTGTTGTGGTTTTCAAAGGCTGATCAACTTGCACATTTGGGTGTCATTGAGAGATCAGATTCTGCAATCTTTTGAATTTTCTCATCCCTACTCTCTTTATTCAATCGATTACGTTCTACATTCATTTGCTTAAGTTTTCGCTGCATTGAAAATCTTTTACCTTGCGATTCAAGAAAAGTATCAAGGCATCATTTTTGTGAAAAAGATTTTAAAAGATTTTGTTTTTACATCTCACTAATTCACCCCCCTCTTGGTGTGAGAAATTGAGTCATTCTATTTTAACAAGAATAAATTGTTCAGAGTAAATGATTTAACAAAAGATTTCAAACCACATTCGCGAAAAGTATATTATACTTCCTCTTCAATCAATTTACATCAACAAGGTACTGAAGCACCATCTTAGATAAGTATTCAAGCTTATTTCCAGTATCAGACCTGCATTACACTTTCTTCTCAACTTTTTTGAGTGTCGTATTGATATAACATCATTGTGGAATAACCTAATCATAAAATGAGTATGAGTGTGCAAAAGAAATATGAAACAGTGAATGGCACAGTTTTACACTCATACAGTAGATATGATCAATCACAAATGTTTCAATTTAATCAATATTCAGATTTAATAGTAGATTGAAATTCAAAAACAACTTCATTGATATTAACCATTACATGACTAGTAGAGACCGAAGAAAAAATTGCTTAAAAGCCAATACAGAACAAGACACTTGAATTCTTTCAAAAGACAAACACGATCGTGAAACTAGACATTTCTAAGACTCTAAAACTTCTACTCTAAGTCAGATATATCCATATAATCTTCATTTGTCTTGTTGTCATCATCATCAGTTTCGTCCTTAGATGTACCACCAAATTCATTAATTTTCAATGCACGGTCCAGCTTCCTATGCAGATCAGAAAGATATTTTTGTAGTTTGGATAGCTTCACATCTTGCTTTTTGAATTGATCCACCACATATTTCTCAATTTTTGTATGCGCCTTGAATTAGTATTTGGACATATCAACACCAATGGGCTAGACTTCCTCCACTTCAGGAGTGTGTTCGTGATGGAATCCTGCTTGACGTAGTCCTCCCTTTGTATTTTTACCTTTCATAGCTTAGCTCTTAAGGAGCATGGGTTACAATAAATACCCAGCTCCTCTCTTGTAATGGCACTTTTGAGATTAATGAGAATTGAGTTTTCTAAATAAGACACTATTCTCTCTTGAAAGTCATAGGCCAGAGAGTCCAAAGACTTCCTCTAGCCACCTTCCAAGCACACTCTCTCCCTTCCATTTTCAAGGTGCTTTCTCTCTCATCCCACGCTACCTCTCCTTCGCTGCCACCTCCCTTGCACGCGTCAGCTTCTCATTACGTTTCCACTCCAACGTATCAACCGCGTCTTTAGACCACGCCTCTCATTTCTTCCCTCGTGCATCCATAACACATCCAGCCACATCTCAGAGCATCTCATTCTCGTTCTCGAGAATTCCTCGTCTCCAACCATAGATTCGCACTCTATACACGTCTTCGAAGGTATTCTCTCGTCGTTCATCTCACTACTTCATCTTCTTCTTTGGTTTCCCACTCACTTCCTTCGATTTCCACTGATCGTTCTCCATTTCTCACCATTTAAACCATTTTCCACCGTTCAATCAGTCATTCGAATCTATTAATCGGTTCATTTTGAGTTTTCCCTCTTTTCTAGGGTTGTTCATGATTTTAGGGTTTTCTGCAATCGATTTCGATTCTATCAGTTTTGCTCCGATTTCTCTCTCGATCTAGAGTGTCCTATCAATTCCGCTGCATCATCTCTCTGGAGGAAGCTTCGAGGAGTCCGCGTCGTGCCTTCATTCACTTCTCGGAACTGCTCTTCCATCAAGTGGTATCAGAGCTTTGGTCGTCCACGCGTCAAAGGTAAGTATCTCTGTTTCGAACTTTGTTTTAGTTTGATTCGCGTCTCTGTCTTTGTTTCAGTTTGATTCTATCTTGATTCTGAGTTTCTGTTTCGCATTTCTGTTTCGCATCTCTGTTGCGTTTTCTTCATTTACGTGGTGTTCATTCATCTTGTTTTGTCTCGGTTTGCTTTTGATTCTGAGAATTTGTGCTGTTTCTTTTAATTTCTGAGTTGTTCATCATTTTCCTTTATTGTCTTGAGTGTTATGACTTGTTCTGTGCCTTGAGTCATTACTTTGAATTTTATTTTCATTTTATTCGGTGAATCCAATTTGTTTGAGTCTTTTTATTTTCTAAATCCATTTCTGTTTTGTCTATGTCATGTTACTTTGTTTTAATTGTCAATTAAATCTGAGTTTAACTTATTCAATTGAGTTTTTGCTTTGAGTAAGATCTGTCCATCATCATAAGCAGTGACATTCAATTGAATGAGCTTGATGACAGACTTCAACAGCAGTTTTAATGTCATTTCATTTCTCTGAAGCTGTCTTGAGTTTTTTATGTTGTCCATTACATGTAATTGTATTGCACTTTTGAAATTCTGTGAGCTGAAAGTTGAATCTGCTTGTGGATAGCAAATGCACACCAATTAAGCTATGAAATGTTGCATTGAGCTTGGGTGCAAGATGCTTACAGCAGCATCAGTCTCTCTTTTGGCCAGCCACACCGAACTGGTTTTTCTTTGAAGTCTGTTTTAATGTTCTTGACTGTGTTCTATTCAGCTTAGTATTAGTTCATTGCTAAGCTTCTAGTTTCATCAAATTCTAGAGTCATATTAATTGTTGCTTTCAGTCATTGTAATTCTGCATACATAAGAGTTGGTGGTATACTTGAGTTATTCTAAAGCACAATTTGCTGTTTAAAAGTGAAATTCCAGTTTCTGTGATAGCTGTTGTTTTTGTGTGCCCTATTCTGGTATAAACCAATTTTATTTGACATATTCAAGGTGTTATAAGGGTCAGATTTGAGTAATTGCAGCTAGAACGAATTTCCCATTTTCAAAACCACCATGTTGTGTTTGTTTTGAGCAAAGTTGAATCAGTATAACTGAAATTTGTATCTGTTTGAGTTTTATACATCGTATTGAACTGTGACAAGAGCTTAAGGTCTGTGAATTTGTTTAAAAAAAAAAACAGGTTGTGAAAAGTGTAATTTACAAGTAAAAGGCAATTTGACCTGTGCAGTTCAATATAGAGGTTCCAAAATCAGAAGTGAAGAATGTTGCAATTTGAGCTGATTTAATTGAGAACTTTCTTCAAACAATTTAGAATGTAAATACTGGAATAGTGATTTTATATTCTGATTCAACTTGCTTGGTTTTTTTTATTGTGTTTTTAATCTTTTCTAGAGCTATTGTTAGGTTCAGTTTGAGTGCTCACTTTGATCAAAAGCTTTGTTTCTTGCTTGTCATTGTTGAATGTTCTGGTTTTGTCTCAGTGCACGTGTAAACTCTGATCTATTGTTCTAATCTGAGCTTTGTTTGCTTTCATAATCTGATCTTGAGTCAGTTTCTCTGCTGTGTTGTCAGTTTCATTATCTGGTGCTTACATTCTTGGTGGTTGTCTTGTATTGTCCATTACTCTGTTTAGCCTAGCCTTTTTCTGAAATGAGAAGTTTTTACACTTTGGTTTCTGGAATTTGAAAGAAGGTTTGTGTGCTTGGTAGCATCTTAGGTAGTGGTGGTCTAAAAGACTCTCAAGCCTTGAACTGCTAAGGGAGAATCTCCCTTCCAAACCTTTTCATTTATGTGCTTTAAATTTCAAAAGAGAAGCCTAAGTGTAGTGAGTTTAGTGAGGCTAACTTGGCCTAATTCCTTGGCACTTTGAAATAGAGAATTCATTGTTAATCTAACTATTTGTGATTGTTCATTGTGCAGGGAAAAGGAGTTTGAGTGATCAAACTGGAGCAATTGTGATTGTTTTCATTTTAATCTGCTCTTGCATTCATTTTAGATTACAAACTGTTTGCTGAAATCATTGAGATATTAAATGTCTGAATGTGATTACTGATTTCATGGTTTGCTTACAATTGTTGAAATCTGTTGAGTCTTGATTAGCACCATCATTATTTCTTTGTTGAGATCATTTTTCCAAATGCATATAGAAAATAGTTTCCTGGTATTAATCACATGTAGATTTCAGTTTTGTGCAAATTGATTGATTGCATACCCTTGCATGCCACCTAGTTAGTTGTTCATGGACTAATTTATGCATGAATTTATTTGCTTGGAGTAATTAGGCTTGTGCATGAACTTGTTTTAATTGCCAAAGCATCATTCAATTTTAAGAAGTGACTAAAGCACTTAATTTCCAATTCTGACGTTGAGGTTGAATTAAGCACATCATTCTTTTCACCCATTGCATCTGGTTAATGTCCATTCCTATTTGTATTTGCTGGATTTGGGTTTGATTTTGTATGCAGAAATGAACCAGTGCAGGGTGTCCAATAGAAGTTGAGATTAGTTTAGAATGAGCAGGAGTATAGCTTGTGCAACCAGTAGCAGCCATCTGAACTGAAGGGAGTTTCTTTCACCTTAAATTGCATTTGTTTTGGTTGAACTATTCTTGCTATAGCTTGTCTTTGACTAGCATAATTTCAAGTGTTGAATCTGGTATGACAGTTTTTGTACACTAGGATTAGCCAATCTGAATTCTGAATTGGAATTGTTCTGCATTGCATTGGATTAATCTGATTTTGATTAGACTGGTGGTTGTTTAATCAGTTTAGTTTCAGCTTAGAATTACATTTCTTTGAATCTAGTATAATGACCATTTGCATGTGTCTAATAGAATCTGGTTTGATTTTGGTGTGTGCAGAGCTGATATTTGAGAGTTTAGCTTGAGCAGAAACTTACTGAGAAAACAGCAACCTAAGCACTTGATGTGGAAGCTTTGAACTAAAGGGAGTTATCTAGTTTAATTGCTTATGACTGTTTAAATTGTTTTGGATTTAAATTGTTCATTGTTAAATTACATGATCTGCTGAATTGGTGTGAATTATCTATGCAGAGTTGTTTTCATTGGAATTCAAATTGTCCAGGAGTTTAATTGAGCAGCTGCAGAATGTCACTAGAAAGTTTGTGCATCCAAGAGAAAGGGAAGTTCTTACTTCCCAATATTTTTGTGCAAACTAGTTTTATCCTGATTAAGCTGAGAGAGGTAGTTGAAGGCCATATTTTGATCAAGTAAAGCCCTGCAGCAGTGAACGTACCCAGAACGTTCAAGAACAAGACTAGTAGCATAGCTTGTTTTCTTTGTAATTGTTTTCTTCAATTTGTTTGTAATAGGCTTGTGTTTGTTAGCAAAAATCAACTATGAAGTTTTGATGATGAACAGAGTTGCACCAGTCAAGACAAATTGAAGATCTATGTATTTTTATAAAGCTTTTATAATACTTGTGTTAATCGATTAAATGCGTTAGATGGCCCGTTTTCGAAGAATGGAAGAGTATTTGGCTGAGCATATAAGATGGCTCTCTCTTGATCTCAAACCACACTCTTCCCTTGTGCTAAAGAACTCTTAACTCTTTGAGAACTCTGTGAGATTGTTGAAGCTAAGGAAACTCTTGTCTGCAAAGTCCTGAAGTGCTACTGCGGTGACAGAGGAATAGCTTGTTCATCCTTGGTGTATCCGAGGAAGTGTCTGGAAGAGAATCATCCTTCGTGAAGCATTCGAAGGAGGTGGTCATCCTTTGTGAAGATTCAAAGGAACTGTAAGTTCGTCTCTTGTGGTTTCAAGAGAGGTGGTATTTCTAAACTGTTACAAATTGTTTTTCTGTGTGACTAATATTTGTAACTGTTTTGTGTTAGTGAAAAAGGTTTATCTTGTTTGAGATAAGCGATTGGACGTAGGATCCCAGTGATCTGAACCAGGATAAAATCACCTGTGCAATTTTTCTCTTTCCCTTACTCTATTATTTATATTTAACTATCTGCTTAGTAAGAAAAATTAAGAGAAAAATATCAAAAGGAAAAAGAAAAAGTATACAACCAATTCACCCCCCCTCTTGGTTTGTTCCACGCTAATAATTTCGTTGCAGCGATTCTAACAATTGGCATCAGAGCTTGCTTTGATAGTCATTCAAATGGCAGGATCACATCAAACCTTTGCAGAGGGTGCATCAATCAATAGACCCCCATTATTCACAAGTGAGAACTATGCATTCTGGAAGGCAAGAATGCAAATATTTATTGAATCTATTGATTGTGAAATTTGGGATGTTATTGCATCTGGTTCTTCTGTTCCTACTAACAATATACAGGAACCAAAGCCCCGTGGTCAATGGACCATTGAAGAAAAGAAAAGATTTCAAAATGACGTAAAAGCCCGGAATATCATTGCATCAGCATTAACTATTGATGAGTTCTACAGAGTTTCTGTCTGCAAAACTGCTCAAGAAATGTGGGACGTACTCAGAGTGACGCATGAAGGAACAAATGATGTAAAGAGGGCAAGGAAGAACTCCCTAGTTCAAGAGTATGAAATGTTCCGGATGAAGCAAGGAGAAACAAACTGGATGAAGAAGGAAACATCACCAAGAATAAAGCTAGGCTTGTTGCAAAAGGATATAGTCAAAAGGTATAGATTATGATGAGACATACGCTCCAGTTGTCAGGTTAGAGGCAATACGCCTACTTCTTGCTTATGCATCTATAATGAAATTTAAATTATTTCAAATGGATGTTAAAAGTGCTTTTCTAAACGGTTATATCAAAGAAGATGTATTTGTTGAACAACCACCTGGTTTTGAAGATTTTAAAAACCCAAATCACATCTACAAATTAAAGAAAGCACTATATGGTTTAAAACAGGCACCTAGATCTTGGTATGAACGTCTGAGCAATTTTCTTGTAGAAAATGATTTCAACAGAGGAAAAATTGATTCAACATTATTCATTAAAAAGAATGGAAAACATTTTCTACTTGTTCAAGTATACGTAGATGATATTATTTTTGGTTCATCTAACGCAACTCTTTGCGAGAATTTTGCTAAGTCCATGCAGGGAGAATTTGAGATGTCAATGATGGGAGAACTTACTTTCTTCCTCGGACTTCAAATCAAACAAATGGAGGAAGGAACCTTTATATCTCAAACCAAGTATTGCAGGGAAATCCTTAAAAAGTTTGAGATGGACAATGCTAAAGAAGGATCAACTCCCATGGGGACATCCTGCTACTTAGACAAAGATGAGACAGGTAAAGAGGTAATCCAGACCAAATACAGAGGTATGATTGGCTCTTTATTATATCTCACTGCTAGTAGACCTAACATCATGCAAAGTGTATGTGTGTGTGTGCTAGGTTTCAGTCAAGCCCTAGCGAGTCTCATCTCACTGCAGTAAAACGCATTTTTAAATACCTTAAGGGGACAACATCCTTTGGTTTATGGTATCCTTCAGGCGCTGAGCCTAGTCTTGTAGGATTTTCTAATGCTGATTATGGAGGCTGTAAAATAGATAGGAAAAGCACCAGTGGAACCTGTCACTTTTTAGGTAGTTCCTTAGTCTCTTGGCACTCTATGAAACAAGTCTGTGTAGCCTTATCAACCACTGAAGCTGAATACATTGCTGCGGGTAGTTGTTGTGCACAGATCTTATGGATGAAACAACAATTAGAAGACTATGATATTCATTTAGATCATATTCCGCTTAAGTGTGATAACACTAGTGCTATAAAACTCACCAAAAATCCTATCATGCATTCTAGAACCAAGCATATAGAAATTAGGCATCACTTCATTAGAGACCATGTCCAAAAAGGCGATTGTGAAATGGAGTTCATAGATTCTAAGCATCAATTAGCGGACATTTTCACCAAAGCATTGCCCAAGGATAGATTTTTTGAGCTTAGAAGAGATCTTGGAATATTAGAAATAGTAAACTAGGCATTCTTGGAATTAATCTTGCATTTTTCGTTGCTTAACGTATTTAATCTGCTTGTAAATCGATTAAAAGCGCTACCTACACATTTACGACTGGATTAATCGATTAATCCAAGTATTAATCGATTACATAATCGATTAAAACTTCTTTTAATCGATTAAATGCGCTCTAGACGGTTTTTAAAATGGTTTTCAAATCTAGCCGTTGCCAACGGCTATTAACGGGCAAAATCTCCAAATCTAACCGTTGGGATGCATTTTTGAGCCTATTTATACCCCACTTGGTCCCCATTTTCATTACTTGAACCAATCTTAAGCATATCTCTCTTACTTTCTCCCTTCTTTCACCCAAATCTTTGTCTTTCACTCATCTCAATGGTTGAACCTTCAAGAAGAAGGAGAAGAAGAACAAGTGGTGTTTCGGAAAATACTGTTCAAAGAAGAGATGCTACCATAGAAGGGTGGCTCTCCGATGAAGAAGATCAACAATCTTTCTCACGATATTGGAAGGAAAGGAAGCTCATCAAACAAAAATTCATTGATCTCTCTTGGTATACATCCTACAACTTCTCCTTTCCCAATCTCATCATTGAACAAGGAGTTCAACACCTAATGGAACTCCGTGGAAGGTATTATCCGGATCTTGTTCGCAGTTTCTATTTTAATTTAAAGATCCGGGAGGGGGTTTTTCAAACAAGAGTAAAAGGTGTGGACATTGTCTTGGACAATGACATTTGGACAAATGTAGCAAAAGTCCCTGTCTTAGATTATTCTCAAACTATTCCAGATGACTTTGCTCAATTCAATAAGGTAGCGGTGTACCAGTCCTTTCTCCGCAATCCTCGACAGCACAATGCTTGTCTCTTCCTTGCTGGTGGACTCAAGATGGAAGAACGCCTCTTGCACTACCTTATTGTATGGATTTTGTGCCCTAGAGGATTGATAACAGTTGAAAAACTATTATTTTCATGCTTAAAAGTGATACTAAAAGCAACCTTTAGACTTAAAAACTAGCTTGAAATCATGCTTTTATCTATATTTTCATAAATAAGAGAGCTGGACAGGTTTATGCTTGATTTAAGTGTTTTTGTGCAAGTTTTAAGGTGAATTTAGTGAAAAGAGTGAAGAAGGAGAGAGGTGACATTAGAAAAGACAAGAAAGAGTGCAAAAAGAGAAGATGAAGGCACCGCTCAGCGGTATTTTACCGCTGAGCGGCACTCAGGAGGTTGCGGGAGTCACACTGAGGGGCAAATTGGTCGCTGAGGGGAAGAAATGTGACGCGCAGTCACCGCTGAGCGGTATTTACCGCTGAGCGGCACTTTTTGGGCTTGGGCTTTTGTAATCTTTTGTAACTCTAGAATAGTATTTAAGGGCTTGCACGTCCCTAGAATTAGTATCTTTGGCAGAAACGAGGCAAACACTCTCTTTTCCACCCCTTTGAAGGAGGATCTTGGATGCTCAGGCTACCTCTTCACCTTTATTGGGTTTATTCTTTCATTCTTTCATTGTTATTCATCTAGGTTCACCATGACTATGGTGAACTAAACCTTGTATGTTTGTTGGGGAATCAATGTAATCTCTTGAAGCTCTCATATATGGAATCTGTTGATTACATCTTTTAATTAAGACTTATGCTTTCTTTCATCATTAGTTAGGGTTTTTCCTCTTTGCTCAATGCTTGCATAGTTTAACTCATTCCATGCATGATTATTGGTTTTGTCGATACGGGCACGTACGGGGAAGTCTAGATCCGGGGAATTTCTCCCAATATTTTACTGACAATATTATATTGGTTGTCGTTAAGCTCCTGCACTCATGAACTAATCATTAGGAATGCTAGGAATTGTATGAACTCGTGATTAGGGAGAAGCCATCTAGAATGGTACATTAGAGAGTGGCATTAACAATGATGACTTGAATGTTGAATTCCTAAAATATATGAGAGTGGATGAGATGAAATTGACCCCCAACAACATATTCATTCATATATTCCATTGAAAGTGTTTATCTTTTGTCTTTGCCATTGATCAAACTTCATGCATACATGTTTATTTTCTGTCTTGCATTTTAAACTCTAAATATTTTGTTTGTAAGTCCTAGCTAATCAACAAATCACATAACTAAACTAGGCCGTGAGTCCTTTGGGAAGAACGATACTTGGTCTTACCAAGTTTATTACTTGAACGATTCGGTCATACTTGCCGATTGTGAAACAAGTTTGTGACATCATAATTTGGTGCTTACAAATTTGTCCATCAAGGATCAAATCATGCCCAATGCTCTGAGACTGATCTCATCATTATGTAGGGTATACTTCAGAGCATTCCACTAAATTGGCCTCACCTGATTAAGACAATAATGTTCAAGGCCAAAAGGTTAGATGTTGCACCTCTTCCATATCCTCTTCTCGTTTCCCAAATTTGTGTGTTCAAAGGAGTAGATATCACAAATGAACACCATGAGACTGTCCTTCCGGGACATAAGGTTGGAGATAATTCCCTGAGGCAAATGGATTTTATCAAACATGGACTCTCCTACATCCACTGATGATAGGGTCGCACCTCCCACAAAAGTTGTGCATAAAAGAATGCAGTATAGTACTAGGCAGTGACTCCTAGGTCGTCTCTCAAGGACCAAATGTGGTTCGAGTCTTAGGACAAACACGCAGTGGGGGGGTTTGAAAATGTTTGTGATTTTTGATAAACTGAATTAAAACTTAAAAGTAAACACAACGGAATACAATTAAAGATATTCAAATGGAACACCTAAACTAGAACATTAAATGCACAATGTTGTAAGCTATCCTACACATTCACCATCAAAAAGAAGAAAATCATTTCAACATATAATATAAAGATATTTTAAGACAAAAGAAATAAAAGAAAATTAACTTCTCTACCATTAACCGTGGCCCAAACATCTATCAAGAGAATTTAAAATTTGCAAATGCTTCTAAAAAAAACTCCTTGACCGTGCACTTTCATGTGTTCATCCAACAAAATATTAAAACAATGGTAATGCTCTTCCTTACGTGAATGATGCACTACCACATCTATCTTAATTTAATCACCACATGCTCCACCTATTACCAAAAAGCAATTGAAAAGACTTTGCTCATACCTATCACCGTAGCCCCTACCACATCTAATCATGCTAAAAAAATAAAGGAATTGCATCTAATACCCGTGGGCCACTCTTCCAGCCATCACCGTGCACCACACAATCCCAAGCAATTGCTGCCAAATGTCCCATCATTTTCCCACCTAATCTACTCTTTATTTCTCATTCTTCAATTGAAAAGCAAAGTAATTAAACACTCAATCACGGTACCTTCTCCGTTCCAGCAAAGAAACATTAAAAAGCTTTAATCAAAAGTCAAAATGTGAGATTGTGCACCCTCCCAATCCGTGACAGCACACCACTTTCCAATTCCAAATTCCATGGATGTGACCCTTCAACATTCAGCACTTCCTCTCCGTGTGCACACCAACAACTCCTTTCAAATCAGCTTACTTCCCTTCTTCACGTGCTCCTCTCGACGCTTCCCTCCAGCTCTCTTTCCTTTCTCCAGCTCCACATATGCGTGCACACCATTCTCCCTCTCGGTCACTGCTCCGATTCTCTTCCAGCTCCACCTTGCAGGTTCTCATTCACGTGCACACTACTATTCCAGCTCAACAACGTGACAGTGCTTATCTTCTCCCATTTAAATAAACTAAACTTTGCTAAAAGCATTTAAATGTGCTGCTCCAGATTCCATCCCAAGGTTGCGTGTTTCTCCCACGCTGTGACACCTACTGCTACCATTCCTTTTGTTGCTGCATCCAACGCATTACCGCTTCACTCTTTATCCGAGAAAATCAATACACCGTGTGCTTACTTCCATCCGTGTCACTTCCAGCTTCAATGCTTCCAATTAAATGTTTGAACCAAAGAAAATAAAAATAAAGGCCCATGTGCAATCAGCAAAGTAGAAAAGTGAAACTCTTTTTTTTTTCATTCATCATCCGAATCCAAAAAAAACGTACGTAGACATCATTTTTCTCCTTTCAGGACACAAGCCGAGAGTGCCCAGCTTTTCTGCAAGTGGCGGCTGTTCTTTTCTAAGGGCCGTGTGTCCCTTTTTAGGGTAGGGTCCACACATACAAAAACCCTAGGTCCAAGTCACTAACTTCTAATTTTTGGGTCTACTCTAATTTACCAAAAATTGACCCAAAATATAAGAGTTGATTCAAAAATTCTAAACTACTGAATTACAATTTAATTAATTCAAAAATGTCTGTCTGGAGAGTCTTGAATTTATTTGGCATTCTTCCTGATGTCCCACAATGTATTTCCGAAATTTTCCTGCACTTCAAAAATGCACTTAATCAGCTCAGAAAACCCAAATTAGCACAATTACAAATTTCCGACCAAATTAAGCAGAATTCGGAAAACGGGGAAATAACAAACAATTAAACACAATTCCCTGGTTTATTTAAGTGCAATAAACTAAATATAATTTGATGGAAGGCCATCTAAGACATACATTGGACCTCTTACTAGAGCCATGGCTAAGAGAGTTCAAGAGGAAGAAGGATCACTTAATATTTTGCTTCTATGGAAGGTGAATTATCTTAAACCTTCTTCTCTTAATTAAGCATGTTTACTTTGTTTTGTAGGATTAAATAAATTGGAGGGAGCAGCTGCCAACATGGCATTTGGCACGTGAAAGGAAGAATGGTTGGAGAAGCTTGCTGCCAAAGTCATATGCACCCAGCCAAAACCCCAAAATAGCCCAACGTTGGATGAGGAGATGCTTCAAACACGTGAGGAGCTGACCTGGAGCAAGGCATGGGATTTGCTGGAAGATTTTAGTGTTGCTGTTAGGCTTTCCATTTCAAATTAGGCGGGAGTTCATTTCAGAAAAGAGACCCATCTTCACCTATAAATAGGATGGTTTCTTCCTTGTATGATACTTTTGAGCTTAGTCTAATTGCTGCAGAAATGAAATTCCAGCTTATCTTTGCTCTTGAGTCAACCCAATTCTTCACTTTCTTTCTCCTTACCTCTAGCTTCCTTCCAAAGTAGAAGGCCCTCTGAGCTGAGAGGTTCTAACCCACTCCATTCTTCACTGAACCCATACCATTCTCTGCATCTATTCCAGAATTTCGCTGCCTTCATTGCTCACTGGAACGCTTGCTGTTTGGCTTTCTAGTTCAATGCGTCTCACCCATAGCAAGCTTCCATCAAGTGGTATCTAGAGCCTTGGTTGTCCACGCAAACCAGAGCTAAGTTCCTCTTCCATTTTCTGTTTCCGTTTTCCAAATTAGTGTGTTCTGTTTTGTTCCAGAGGTGCTGTTTTTTATTTCTGTTTTGTTGTGTATTACTTTTCCAGTAGTTCAATTTGAGTTTCCTTTGTGTGTTGATGTTGTCTTTTCATTTTAATCGGTGAAACTTCATTGTTTGAGTCAATTCCAGCCTTATAATTCAAAATTCAGTGCTGTTATAGTCTTGTGCAATTGTTGCAGTATATTTTTTTCTGTTTTGTTTAGTTTCCTTATTCTGCTGGAGTATTTTGTGTTAATTGATTTTCAAGTGCTAAACAAGCTGTATATATACCAAATAAGGCAATGAGGACTTGATCTAGCCTGGGTTATACAAGCTGAAGCATTAAAAGTGCAAATCAGATTTGAATTTGGTGTGAATTCTGTTGCAGAAATTAAATCTGGTGCAACACGTCTAAAACTGTTTCAGCAATTTTTATTTGATTCTGGAGCTTGGTACAACATTGTATAATGTTGTTGAATGTGTCTTAAGGTATAGCAAACCAGAATAAGCACTAAAATGCAGTATGCATAGTGTGGTTGCTCAAAATCCTTAACCATTCACCATTTCAGCTTGAAATTCTAGCTCTTCACCGTGCTAATCTATTTGAATTGGTCTAATCTGAATTTGGTCATGCTAAGCACATTAAATCTAGCTTAGATCTGTGTTTATACACTTCTTAGAGTCATTGCCTTTGCTGTCCAGTTTTTGATTCCATGAAAAGCTAAATTTGGTTGGTTCCTTGATGGTTTTTGCTGCATAATTTGGCCATAGCAAGGGTGATTTTCGAATCCTGCTATTTCTGTGTGTTTGGACAGTTTGAACAAGTCTAAATGGATGATTAAAAGTTGCTAATACTGTTCATTTTGTCAAAATTGAAGTTATATGCAGATTGGACACTTAAACCATCAATTTTGAGTTAAAATTGGAAGTGGACCAGTGAATTTGAGTAGTAAGCATTATTTCAGCTGTTTAAGAGTTTAAACATGTTTAATATCATGAATAAAAGTTGTTTGAACATTCATCCAAGCTGCTGAAACACTGCTACTCATTTTGGGTTCCAAAACCACCATTTTAGTTCATTTTTCTGGTGCAGTTTCTGTATTTTTCCAGCCACTGTTTTGGTAATTTTAGTGTAAAATTCATTGCTGGATTGTGAAAAAGCTGGTTCAATGTTTAAAAATGAAAATACATGATCAAAAGAAGAAGTATCAAGTGTTAAAAAGCTGTTAGAACCAACCAATCCAGATTACAGGCCCTGAAAAATCAAAAACACAAAATCTGAAATTCATTGGGGCATTTTATCAAACACTTCTGAAAATTATCAAACAGTTTGCATTTGGAATAATTTCTGAACTGTGGTTGTGTTTTTCTTGCTTTCTTCATCCATTCTAGTGCCTTTGATAAGTTCCTCTTGTGTACCTACTTTCATTTGTATACTGTTCCAATTGTTTGTGTCTATTTTTTGGCATCTAAAGTGTTCAATACAGCAGCCTATACTGGTGCAGTGTGCAGAATTTTGGTGCAGATTTTTAATCTGTTTGGTGTGATTTCTAATGAGTTTTGGAGTGTGTGTGCAAGTTGTTTGGGGCATCCAGCACCAGAGACCTACTCCTACTTTGGTAGTCTTCTAGGAAGTGGTTTGAGAATTGAAAGTGGAGCAAGGAGGAAGACTCAACAGCAGCCCAAACACCACTGTCCAGCAGCTGAAAAACTCTGTTACAGCAGCATTTCAAACCTGGAAAAAGAGCAACTCACACCTTCATTTTGAGTAGCTTTCTGCAGCAGCAAGAAGACAAAGCTCACATTACTTCTAGGCCTCATTTCAAGTTTATTTACACCAAATATCACGGAATTAGCTATTTGAAATTGTATTTTTTTTCTTTCTTTGCTGTTTTTGAGCCAAGTGACTTGGAAAAATGCTCTTGAAGCAATTCCAAGTTCACAATTGAACATTGTAATAGTCCAATTTTCGTTTTCTTAGTGTGGAAGTGTGTCAAGGGGCTCCAAGTGTCACTTGCACTTTCACTTAGGGCCGTCTAACATTTACATTCTTGCATCTTTATTGCTTTCTTTAATTTCTTGCTTAATCTTTTTGTTTGTTTCTAAGTCTCCGTGGTATATAGGATTGCATAGCATTTAGTCAACCTTTCTTTGGTTTAGGTTCATTTCATAACATTTGAAAAGAATTTGAAGAATTTCTACTTAGAAACTAAGGTAAAGGATAACTCTAAGGAAACTCTGGCTAAGGAAGAACTTGGTTTCTAAGCTTGTCCATTTGTGACTCACCTCTTCTTCCTGGGAGCTACTTAGAAACATCTTTTGCCTCTAGAATCTCTTTAGAAATTTTTCACCAAAAACAAAGAAAGCTTGTGAAAATCTTTTCACTCATTACTTGTCAAATATTTTGAAAACTTTGTGAAAACCTTTGTTTCTTTGACAAGAATGAGTCAATCAAGTGTGCAAGGAAGTTTGAAACCCAATAGTGAAATGTCTTTAAGGGAAGAATTTGAGCAAAGATTTGAACAAAGGGATAAAGAGATTAGTGAGCTCAAAGATATGATTAGTCAACTTTTGATTAATCAAGATAAAAAGAAAGAGAGGTCTTCCCATAGGAGAAGAGAAGAATCATCATCTTCTCCAAGTGAAATTGAGCAAAATAGTAGTCATCACAATGATGACCACTACCAAATGCCTCCTAGAAGACAACATAGAGTTAGAGAGCATTACCCAAGAGAGCCTAAGATTGATCTTCCTTCCTTCCATGGAAAAGATGATGTAGAAGAATACCTAGAGTGGGAAATGAAAGTTGAGCAATTGTTTGAGTGCCACCAAATAGATGATGAAAGGAGAGTCACCATGGCTTCTCTAAGCTTTCAAGGCTATGCCTTAATTTGGTGGACAGCCTTAGTCAAGGACCATAGGCTAAGACACTTACCTCCCATTAGGTATTGGAATGAAATGAGAGCTGCCTTGAGAAGGAGGCATGTACCAGCCTACTATGA
This sequence comes from Vigna nakashimae, assembly GCA_034642375.1. Lineage (NCBI taxonomy): Eukaryota > Viridiplantae > Streptophyta > Magnoliopsida > Fabales > Fabaceae > Vigna > Vigna nakashimae. The sequence continues at coordinate 30,776,202 of CM067765.1, forward strand.
TAGAGAGATAATGGATAAACTCCATAAACTCCAACAAAGGAACATGAGTGTTGAGGAATATAGACAAAAAATGGAATTACTCATGTTGAGGGCTGGGATAAGAGAGGAACCAAGAATCACAATTGCTAGGTTCCAAAGTGGACTTAACTATGACATAAGAGATAGGGTTGAACTTATACCCTACAATGATCTCAATGAGTTAATCCAACTTTGTGTGAGGGTTGAGCAACAACTAAAGAGGAAAAGCTCCACCAAGAAAGATTACCCTCATAGTTACAAGAAAGAATATAAGAGGGAGGGTAGTCTAATTAAGCCAAGATATGAAGAATCTAGAGAGAGGGAGAAAGGGAAAGAAAGAGCCAAAGAACCTCCAAAAGATAATAAAAGAAAGGAAACCAAATGCTTTAAATGTGGGGAAAGAGGGCACTATTCATCTGAGTGTCGAAATAGAAGGTCAACTTACATTCTTGAACATGAGAGTGAAAGTGAGGGTTCTTCATATAGTGAGTCTGAGACATCCACTTCTGAAGAAGAAGAAGCTTTACCTTGTGATGGTGACTTACTTATGGTAAGGAGACTCCTGGAAAGTAAACATGTCGAATTAGAACAGTCACAAAGAGAGAACCTATTCCACACAAGATGCAAAGTTTTAGAAAAGACATGTTCAATGATAGTGGATAGTGGCTCTTGTTGCAACTGTTGTAGTTCTAGAATGGTAGAGAAGCTTGGCTTAACAACTACTCCTCATCCTAAACCTTACAAACTTCAATGGATCAAAGAGGATGATGGAATAGTAGTTAAAGAACAAGTAAGTGTACCTATTTCCATTGGCAAATATGAAGATCAAATTGTTTGTGATATAGTACCAATGGAAGCTGGGCACATATTACTTGGAAGACCTTGGCAATATGATAAACAAGCTTTACATGATGGAGTCACCAACAAAATCACCATTCAACACAAGGGAAAGAAAATTATTTTGTGTCCTCTTACACCTTCACAAGTAAGAGAGGACCAAATAATTCTTAAGAAGAAGTTGGATGGAGAAAAGAAAAAAGAAAATAAGAAAGAAAGAAAGAATTTGGTAACCCATGCCTCAGCCCATGAAGTTGTCCAACCTCAAACCTTGAATATTTCCAAAAATCTTTTTCTTGGACAACCTCATTTCCTTCTTTATTGCAAAGAGGCATTTGTTTCAATCACTCATGAACTTGGTTCTCTACCAAAGGGGTTGCAAAAACTTTTAAAGGAATTTGATGATATATTTCCCAAAGAGGTACCAAGTGGATTACCACCTTTGAGGGGAATAGAACATCAAATAGATTTGGTGCCTGGGGCAAGCCTACCCAATAGGCCAGCCTATAGAACCAACCCTATGGAAACAAAAGAAATAGAGAAACAAGTTAATGACTTGTTGAACAAAGGGTGGATCCAAAAGAGTTTAAGTCCCTGTGCTGTGCCTGTGTTGTTGGTCCCTAAAAAGGATGGGTCTTGGAGAATGTGTACAGATTGTAGGGCCATCAACAACATAACTGTCAAGTATAGGCATCCCATTCCTAGGCTAGATGACATGTTGGATGAATTACATGGAGCAAATCTCTTCACCAAAATTGATCTTAAAAGTGGATACCATCAAATAAGAATTCATGAAGGAGATGAATGGAAAACTGCTTTCAAGACCAAGTTTGGTTTGTATGAATGGTTAGTCATGCCCTTTGGCTTGACCAATGCTCCAAGTACATTCATGAGATTAATGAATCATGTGCTTAGGGAATACATAGGCAGATTTGTAGTGGTCTACTTTGATGATATCCTAATCTATAGTCAAGGCCTTCAAGAACATCTTAACCATGTCAGAAAAGTCTTGCTTCTTCTTAGAGAACATCATCTCTTTGCCAACTTTGACAAATGTACTTTTTGTCAAGAAAGTGTGATTTTCCTTGGATTCAAAGTAGGAAAAGAAGGTGTACATGTTGATCCAGAGAAGATCAAGGCTATACAAGAATGGCCAACCCCTAAAAATGTAGGAGAGGTGAGAAGTTTTCATGGGTTAGCAAGTTTTTACAGAAGATTTGTGAAAGACTTCTCCACCATAGCTGCTCCTTTAAATGAGCTAGTCAAGAAAGATATGCCTTTTATTTGGGGTGATAAGCAAGAGTTGTCTTTTGAGACTTTGAAACACAAGTTAACACATGCACCTATTCTAGTTTTGCCTGATTTTTCCAAAGCCTTTGAACTAGAATGTGATGCATCTGGGGTAGGAATAGGAGCTGTTTTAATACAAGGAGGACATCCCGTAGCTTACTTTAGTGAAAAACTTAGGGGGCCTACCTTAAACTATCCTACCTATGACAAAGAGTTGTATGCCCTCATTAGAGCTTTGAAAACTTGGGAGCATTACTTGGTAACTAGAGAATTCATCATACACACTGACCATGAATCTCTCAAGTACATTAAAGGGCAAGCAAAGCTAAACAAAAGACATGCAAAGTGGGTGGAATATCTTGAGCAATTTCCCTATGTCATCAAACACAAAAAGGGGAGTACTAATGTTGTTGCGGATGCTTTATCTAGAAGACATGCATTATTAGTAACCCTAGGATCTCAAATATTAGGATTTGATGACATAAAAGAGTTATATGAAAATGATGAAACATTTGCATCCACTTATTCATCATGTCTTAAGAAGCCTTTTGATGGATTCTATCTTTTTGAGGGGTATCTTTTTAATAAAGGAAAACTTTGTATACCCCAAGGATCCATTAGAAAACTTCTTATCAAAGAGAGTCATGGAGGAGGACTCATGGGCCATCATGGAGTTGATAAAACTCTGAACATTTTGAAAAGTAAATTTTATTGGCCACACATGAGAATAGATGTTCAAAGGCATTGTTCTAAATGTATAGCTTGTTTGCAAGCTAAGTCCAAAATTATGCCTCATGGACTCTATACACCTCTTCCTATAGCTAATACCCCTTGGGAGGACATAAGCATGGACTTTGTCTTAGGATTACCAAGAACTCAAAAGGGGTATGATTCTATATTTGTGGTAGTAGATCGTTTTAGTAAAATGGCTCATTTTATACCCTGCCACAAAGTAGATGATGCTAGCTATATCTCTAGACTCTTCTTTAAAGAAATAGTGAGATTGCATGGCTTACCCAAAACTATAGTGTCTGATAGAGATGTGAAGTTTCTAAGCCATTTTTGGAAAACTTTATGGGAAAAGCTTGGAACTAAACTTCTATTTTCTACTACATGTCACCCACAAACTGATGGGCAAACTGAAGTAGTAAATAGATCTTTATCTACATTATTAAGGGTAATATTAAGAGGAAATAACAAATCTTGGGATGAACATCTACCTCATATTGAATTTGCTTATAATAGAGTAGTCCACAAGACTACTAATCTTTCTCCTTTTGAGGTTGTTTATGGTTTTAACCCTATCACACCTCTTGATTTACTACCTCTTCCAGAATCATCTTCTTTTCTTCATAAAGAAGGTGCTTCTAAAGCGGAGTTTATCAAGAAGTTACATGAGAAAGTTAAAATCCAAATTGAAAAACAAACTCAAAAATATGCAGAATACAACAACAAAGGGAGAAAGAAAATAGTTTTTGAAAAAGGAGACCTAGTTTGGCTTCATTTGAGAAAGGAAAGATTTCCCTCTCAAAGGAAGTCCAAACTTAGTCCAAGAGGAGATGGTCCATTCAAGGTAGTCAAAAGAATAAATGATAATGCATACATCTTAGATCTTCCTGAAAGTTATGGTGTCAGTCATACTTTTAACATCTGTGACTTAATTCCTTTCACAGGAGATGATCAACAGGATGCAACAGATCTGAGGACAGATCCTTCTCAAGAGGGAGGGTCTGATGGAAGGCCATCTAAGACATACATTGGACCTCTTACTAGAGCCATGGCTAAGAGAGTTCAAGAGGAAGAAGGATCACTTAATATTTTGCTTCTATGGAAGGTGAATTATCTTAAACCTTCTTCTCTTAATTAAGCATGTTTACTTTGTTTTGTAGGATTAAATAAATTGGAGGGAGCAGCTGCCAACATGGCATTTGGCACGTGAAAGGAAGAATGGTTGGAGAAGCTTGCTGCCAAAGTCATATGCACCCAGCCAAAACCCCAAAATAGCCCAACGTTGGATGAGGAGATGCTTCAAACACGTGAGGAGCTGACCTGGAGCAAGGCATGGGATTTGCTGGAAGATTTTAGTGTTGCTGTTAGGCTTTCCATTTCAAATTAGGCGGGAGTTCATTTCAGAAAAGAGACCCATCTTCACCTATAAATAGGATGGTTTCTTCCTTGTATGATACTTTTGAGCTTAGTCTAATTGCTGCAGAAATGAAATTCCAGCTTATCTTTGCTCTTGAGTCAACCCAATTCTTCACTTTCTTTCTCCTTACCTCTAGCTTCCTTCCAAAGTAGAAGGCCCTCTGAGCTGAGAGGTTCTAACCCACTCCATTCTTCACTGAACCCATACCATTCTCTGCATCTATTCCAGAATTTCGCTGCCTTCATTGCTCACTGGAACGCTTGCTGTTTGGCTTTCTAGTTCAATGCGTCTCACCCATAGCAAGCTTCCATCATAATTCCAGAAATAACGACTCATCATCCACCCTGAGGATGCCATTGATGGCAATGAAGATGAAGCTGCGGATATCCCCATGCCTGATCCCACACATGTTGCTGGCCCATCTCAAGTACATGAGGAATACAGTCTAGAAAGTCTCTATAGACAAATGACTGAGATGACTCGCCTTCAAAATGAGATGATGAACATTCAAAACATCCGCCACGAAGAAATTTGTACTCATCTCAGGAATCTAGACACTAGGATTTCAGGATTAGAGCAGCACTTTCTTAGTGATGAAAGTGATGAATTCTAGATCCTCCTTGTTTGTTTTGTTTTTATGCTTGTGTGCATCCTTAGTAAAAAGTTGTTGTTTTTTCTCTATGCCATATCTCTTTTTATTTAGGGGGAGCACGTGTTTTTTTTTTCTTCTGATCAAAAAGGGGGAGAAGATAGTTTAAAATCCTTATTTCTTATTAATCTCTCCTTTCATGAGTTGTGATTGTTTCAGATTATTAAAAAGCTTTAAACTCAGGAGAATTTTTTATCATCATCAAAAAGGGGGAGAATGTTAGCAAAAATCAACTATGAAGTTTTGATGATGAACAGAGTTGCACCAGTCAAGACAAATTGAAGATCTATGTATTTTTATAAATCTTTTATAATAATCAAAGTTGGTGTAACAGTGCTCACAAATGTATTAGGACTGATTCTTGTAATTTATATTTTTATGCTGTTCAGAATCGTCCACAATCTGTTTTAATCGATTAAACCCAGTTTTAATCGATTAAAACCGAGACTGGCTCTGAAAATTCAAGTGCCCCTGTAATAATCGATTAAAGTTGATAATAATCGATTAGTTAATCGATTAGTCCTGAGAATAATCGATTAACACTAGCCGTTGGGGATTTCAGATTTGAAAAACTAGCCGTTGTACTCATTTTAATCGATTAATACTTGTGTTAATCGATTAAATGCGTTAGATGGCCCGTTTTCGCAGAATGGAAGAGTATTTGGCTGAGCCTATAAGATGGCTCTCTATTGATCTCAAACCACACTCTTCCCTTGTGCTAAAGAACTCTGAACTCTTTGAGAACTCTGAACTCTTTGAGAACTCTGTGAGATTGTTGAAGCTAAGGAAACTCTTGTCTGCAAAGTCCTGAAGTGCTACTGCGGTGACAGAGGAATAGCTTGTTCATCCTTGGTGTATCCGAGGAAGTGTCTGGAAGAGAATCATCCTTCGTGAAGCATTCGAAGGAGGTGGTCATCCTTTGTGAAGATTCAGAGGAGGTGTAAGTTCGTCTCTTGTGGTTTCAAGAGAGGTGGTATTTCTAAACTGTTACAAATTGTTTTTCTGTGTGACTAATATTTGTAACTGTTTTGTGTTAGTGAAAAAGGTTTATCTTGTTTGAGATAAGCGATTGGACGTAGGATCCCAGTGATCTGAACCAGGATAAAATCACCTGTGCAATTTTTCTCTTTCCCTTACTCTATTATTTATATTTAACTATCTGCTTAGTAAGAAAAATTAAGAGAAAAATATCAAAAGTAAAAATAAAAAGTATACAACCAATTCACCCCCCCTCTTGGTTTGTTCCACGCTAATAATTCCGTTGCAGCGATTCTAACAGTGTTAGCCTACTGTTAGCTTTAGCTTTTGTTTTGTAAAAGGGCCTTTTATAAAGTCCAAGTTCTTTGGAAGAGTCCTTGGTGCTCTTTCAAACTCTCGGCAACTTTTCTTGATTGCTTTGATTTTTTTTAGCATAGCTAGACATGTGAATGTGTCTTGTTAGCCAAAGCTACAAGCTTCACCATAGGAGTAGACTTTAATATTGAGTTCATTTGTGTATCTCGTAGGGGTCATTAGAGTCCGCTGGTTTCTGAAGTGTTTTGTTTGTTTGATTTTGTGTTCACGTTTAGGGGTGATTAGGCTAAAAGGGATTAAACTCTAAGCCTTTTCACATTAGAGTTCGAAGAGTCTAGTCTTTTAGTGTTTAATTGTTTTTGATGGTTTGAGTTTTGTACTTTGTTTCTAAAGGTGATTTTAGTTTAAGGGGTAATTAGTTAGTAGCCTAAGACATTTCTGGCAAGGCAAGACTTGGTACTTAAGCAGCTCTTTAGCTCACCTCTCTTACCTGGGACTTGTCTAAGTGAAAGTTTTGAACCCTTTAGATTAAGAAAACTTTTAAAAACAAAGATGTCTTCTTATAGTTCATATAGGTCTTCTAGGTTAGATAAAGTTGATGAAATGTTTAAACAAGTTAGGAATCTTCCATCCTTTGGTAAAGACATAGGTGCATTAACATACCTAGCTTGGGAAAAAGAAATTGATAAAATAAATCCTTGGTTTTATGAAGAAAGTGAATATTATGTTCTTAGTATATATCTCTCTAAGTTAGAAGTGCATGCAAGTGAGTGGTGGAATGAAAGACAATATCTTGTTAGGAAAGGTAGAAAGTCTTCCATACGTGATTGGCATGATTTAAAAGCTTGCATGAGAAGAAAGTTTGTGCCTCTAAGTATTAAAAGAAACCTAGAACTAATTAAGGATTACATTGAAGATGGAAAATTATTTCTTGAGAGTTTAAATGATCATGGGTTTCTTCGTAGAGAATTAGAATTTAGGGCAAGACTTAAAGAGATCAAGGATAAGAAAAGAGAAAGAGAGATTGAGAGAAAAGAAAAGGGAGAAAGGAAAGAAGAAAAGAAGAGCGAGAGAGAAGAAATAGAGAAAAGAGAAGAGAGAAGAAGAGAGGAATTAAGAAGAGAGGAATTAAGAAGAGAAGAAGAGAGAAGAAGAGAAGAAGAAAAGAAAGAAAGAGAAGATGATAAAAGAATAGAAGAAGAGAGAAAAGAAGAAGGAAAGAGAGAAAGGCAAGAAAGAGAGAAGAAAGAAAAGGAGAAATTGTTCCTGATGGCAAATCCTATTCTTTCAAAGACCATAGAACCTAAAAGGGAAGATTTCCAAACCTTTAATTCTTTTCCAATAATTGATTACTTTTCAATTTTTAACTTCTCTTTCAAACAAATTGTCATCTCATATTCCATGCAAACCTTTTCAAAATATAGCAATTCATATCTTGAGTTATTCTTATCTTTAAGGAAAGAAATAACTCAAGACAAAAGTGAATTTGGACTTCTAAAATTTACAAAGACTACTAAACAAAATATTAGAAGTCCTTATTTCCTTGTTTTTATAGAAAAGTTCTTTCTTGGATTGATATTAATTGAAAATATATTTAATGTTTATTGCAGATTTGTGTTTGATCCAGGAGGAAGAAAAAGAGAATATAAAAAGAATAAGGCCACTCCAAGATGGCCATGCTCCCAAAGATTGTGTGGAGTTTCTTCATAAGGCGATTGCCAGATTTGAGGACAAATCTTTTTTTTAAGAGGGAGGGTATGATGGAATCCTGCTTGACGTAGTCCTCCTTTTGTATTTTTACCTTTCATAGCTTAGCTCTTAAGGAGCATAGGTTACTATAAATACCCAGCTTCTCTCTTGTATTGGCACTTTTGAGATTAACGAGAATTGAGTTTTCTAAATAAGAAACTATTCTCTCTTGAAAGTCATAGGCCAGAGAGTCCAAAGACTTCCTCTAGCCACTAATAACAGTTGAAAAACTGTTATTTTCATGCTTAAAATTGACACTAAAAGCAACCTTTATACTTAGAAACTAGCTTGAAATCATTCTTTTATGCATATTTTCAGAAATAAGAGAGCTGGACAGGTTTATGCTTGATTTCAGTGTTTTTATGCAGGTTTTAAGGTGAATTCAGTGAAAGAAGTGAAGAAGGAGAGAGATGAAATCAGAAAAGACAACAAAAAGTGCAAAAGGAGAAGTCGCAAGTACCGCTCAGCGGCAGTTTACCGCTGACCGGCACTCAGGAGTTCACGGGAGATCCGCTGAAGGGAAGAAAACCACTCACGCACTTACCGCTGAGCGGTACTTTACCGCTGAGCGGCACACTTATGGGCTTGGGCCTAGATTTTCTGTAATTTTAGAATAGTATATAAGCTTTAGGACGTCCTAGGGTTTGTATCTTTGGCAGAAACGAAGCAAACACTCTCTCTTCCACCCCTTTGAAGAAGGATCTTGGATGCTCCGCCTACCTCTTCACCTTTCTAGGGTTTTATCCTTCATTCTTTCATTTTTGTTCATCTAGGTTCACCATGAATATGGTGAACTAAACCTTGTATGTTTGTTGGGGAATCAATGTAATCTTTTGAAGCTCCCATATATGGAATTTGTGCTTGCATCTTAATCTAAGACTTATGCTTTCTTTCATCATTAGTTAGGGTTTTTCCTCTTTGCTCAATGCCTGCTTTGTTTAACTCATTCAATGCATGATTATTGGTTTTGTCGATACGGGAACGTACGGGGAAGTCTAGATCCGGGGAATTACTCCCAATAATATATTGGTTGTCGATAAGCTCCTGTGCTAAAAGAACTAATTATTAGGATTGCTAGGAATTGTATGAACTCGTAATTAGGGATAGGCCTTCTTGACAAGGTAATTTAGAGAGTGGCATTAACAATGATGACTTGAATGTTGAATTCCTAAAATATATGAGAGTGGATAAGATGAAATTGACCCCCAACAACATATTCATCCATATATTCCATTGAAAGTGTTTGTATTTTGTTTTAGCCATTGATCAACCTCATGCATACATGTTTATTTTCGTCTTTTGCATAGTATAATCCAATTATTTTGTTCTGAAGTCTTAGCTAATCAACGAATCACATAACTAAACTAGGCCGTGAGTCCTTTGGGAGAACGATACTTGGTCTTACCAAGTTTATTACTTGAAACGATTCGGTCATACTTGCCGATTGTAAAACAAGTTTGTGACATCATATTTTGGTGATCATAAATTTGTGCATCAGCCACCTTCCACGCACACTCTCTCCCTTCCATTTTCAAGGTGCTTTCTCTCTCATCCCACGCTACCTCTCCTTCGCTGCCACCTCCCTTGCACGCGTCAGCTTCTCATTACGTTTCCACTCCAACGTATCAACCGCGTCTTTAGACCACGCCTCTCATTTCTTCCCTCGTGCATCCATAACACATCCAGCCACATCTCAGAGCATCTCATTCTCGTTCTCGAGAATTCCTCGTCTCCAACCATAGATTCGCACTCCATACACGTCTTCGAAGGTATTTTCTCGTCGTTCATCTCACTACTTCATCTTCTTCTTTGGTTTCCCACTCACTTCCTTCGATTTCCACTGATCGTTCTCCATTTCTCACCATTTAAACCATTTTCCACCGTTCAATCAGTCATTCGAATCTATTAATCGGTTCATTTTGAGTTTTCCCTCTTTTCTAGGGTTGTTCATGATTTTAGGGTTTTCTGCAATCGATTTCGATTCTATCAGTTTTGCTCCGATTTCTCTCTCGATCTAGAGTGTCCTATCAATTCCGCTGCATCATCTCTCTGGAGGAAGCTTCGAGGAGTCCGCGTCGCGCCTTCGTTCACTTCTCGGAGTCGCTCTTCCATTAGTTCGTCTTTAAATGACCAACCTTTTTCATCTTTTCATAACCCCATATGATGTAAAGCCAGCTTCTCAATAGTATTCTTCTTTGAGCATCCCAAGGTAACTTCATTTGATACATCCACTACATGATGTCTCAGAATTTTGTTGATGAAGACAACATAAGGAAGATGATAAACTTGTTGTCTGGTAATCTTTGTCATGTGATCACTTACCACAGAAATCCAATTTTTTGGAACCTTGACACATAAGACATGTAACAGATTACATCCTTAGTGGTAAGTTGAGCATGATTTCCTCGTCTCGGTAATATAATTCAGGCAATCATAAATGCACATAAACGCTCATCTCTTTTCAGACCACCTACCTTGAAGAGAGTAAAGTCTCTTGGCTCCTCAGGAAATCTCAAGCAGTCCTTGTAAATGCCCATTTTATTAACATCAGGCATACCTTGATGAACTCGATTCCAACTGGTGAAATCCTACAAATGTTTTCCACAAACCCTCATCAATGCATATGTCTAGACCTTTTACACGAGAGAGGATGCGTCTGTTATCAACATTGATATTTGCATAAAACACTTTCACCAGGTCCAAGTAGTATTCACCTTCTAGTTCAACAAACTTTGCTAACCCAGAATATATCAACCATTCTTGAAATATGAAGCCTTCATTTATGAAGAATAGAAGACTCAAAGTTTTGTGCTTTATGACATCCTTGAATCCCCATAAAAAAACAAAATCACTCTACTTCTCTTTGTCACTTAACCAGCCATTTGGATTTGCTTCTCTTTCAATGGGCGCAGACCATTTTCCCCGACGAATTGATGATGAAAACATTTCAGAATAGATTCACAGATATATTCTTATTTAGATAGGGTTTAGAGACTAAGCACTTGAGTAGTGCGACTACCAAACAATTGAATCATCTATTTATAGTAAGCCTAATTGATTAGGTCAGATAGGTTTAAACATCTGAAAGTTTAGAAGTCCAGTATAACATTTTAATCGATTTGATATGTTTCGAAATCGGTTAAGTTTTAATACAGTATCAGATATTTGTCAAAGTAAAGAATTACAGAGAACATTAATCGATTTCATTCCTAATGCAATCGGTTAAAAGTCGTGAAAACAATTTTTCATCCAATTTTTCAAAGCAGACACCATACACACATACGTTAATACATATTCATAGATGAAAGAATGATGCATGAAGATCATTTTTAACAATAATTGTTACCAAAGATGATACTCAAGTGATTTGTGGTATATCCTTTGAAATTTCCCTTGAGTGTTGTCTGCTGCAATTCCATTTTACTTTCTTGCAAAACTTTCAAAAGGTTTGGATGTAGGTACCTAAATGAATTTGGGGCCTTTCATGTTAGTTGCAGAAGGTTGTTCTTTGGGAATCCACTTGAATTTTCCCTTTGGAACACCTACCTTTCTATAATAACAGTTTCTAACCGTATGTCCAATAGTGTTACAATAGAAACAGGTAGTAGGTAAAGGTTTACTTAGATCAATGAATTTTTTCGAGTTAACTTTTTCATTTTTAGCTTTATATCCTATTTCCTGTCTGTTGATTACTCTACCTTGAGATCTTAATACAACTTCTAAATCAGATCTACCAAGAGTAAATTTGGCCAAAGTACTAGTTAGATATTTAATCTTTTCATCATGAGCATTGCATTCTTTACAATCTTTTTCAACAATCTTAATTTCTATTTTAACATTTTCAGCAGATTGTAAAGATAGATTAAATTCAATTTTCAACTTATCATTTTCATTAACAAGGTTATTTATTTTGTATTCAAAATCTCTTCTCTCAAAATTTAAACGATTAATCTTGTATTTTAGTTTCATTGCCTCAACATGTAGTTCTTGAAACGCATCCAACAGTTGACATATATGACTTTTTATCAGCTCATTTTCAAAGTTGTTGTTGTTGTTGTCTGAACGAACACATTGATTCAGCCATGAGACATGAATTTGTTTCTTCTTCTAGACTTTAGTCATCATCACTGCACGAGTCATCATCATTGTTTTCCTATGCAATGTATGCTTTCCTTTGCTTGTTCCTTCTTTTGTCCTGATTGTATCTTTCATCAGCTTTCGGCTTTGTCTTTAAATCTGGACAGTCAGGCTTTATGTGTCCTTCTTTTCCACACTCATGGCATGTAACAATTGCTACTTTTGCTTTCCTTTTTCCTCCTTTAGAATTCCCTGCAAAGCCAGATAGATTTTTTCTATTTTTCATGAATTTAGTAAATTTCTTTACCATCATGTTCATTACTTCTTTTTCTAGAATGTTTGTATCAGAATCTGCATCGACTCGTTTCTTCTAGATGCTTTCTTGCTGGTTGCTTTGTTTACTTTGAGAGCAATTGACTGTTTCTGTTCAGTCTCCTCTTCTTCTTTCAATCTTCCTAGCTCCAATTCGTGTTCCTTAAGCCAAACAATGTGGCCATATTCATAGTGGTCAGATCTCTAGATTTAGATATAGTCGTTACCTTTGGTTGCCAACTTCTCTTGAGACTCTTTAAGATCTTTATATTGATTTATTCTATCTCAAAGACTTTTCCAAGTGCAATCAAATGGTTGACAATGTGGGTGAATCTTTTCTGTACATCATAAATAGTTTCTTCAGTCTTCATCCTGAACATTTCGTATTCCTGGATTAGAGAGTTCTTTCTAGGTCTTTTCACTTCATCAGTCCCTTCATGAGTCACCTCTAGGACTTCCCACATTTCCTTGGCACTTTTGCATGTTGACACCCTAAAAAACTCAGAAGAGATAACATTTGTAGCTTTTATATCAAATTTAGCTCTTCTATTTTCCTCTTGATTCCACTCAAAAAAGTTTATCAAAACAGGTTTTCCATCAACTAATTTTGTGGCTTCGAAAGGACCATTTAAAATAGCATCCCATACACCTTTGTCTATAGATTCAAGAAAGATTCTCATTTTTATTTTCCAAAAAGTGTAATTTTCTCCAGCAAACAGAGGAGGTCTGTTTGTAGATGCACCTTCACCGAAGGTTTGAGAAACATAGGCCATCAAGATCACTTAATCGATTTTACAAAAAGAATAATCGATTAGTTTTTCAAATAACTTTTGAAAACCAGCTCTGGTGCCAATTGTTAGGAAAGAAATACCTTGTTTCTCAACACCAAGAGGGGGTGAATTGGTGATTACTAAAAACGAATGCTTTTTAAATCTTTTCACAAACTTTGAATGATCATTAATCTTTCTTGTAATCTAAGCAATAAGCGCATGCAATTTTAAAGTAAAAGAGATAAGGAAAGAAGAACAAACACAAGGTTTTATCCTGGTTCGACCTCAATGCCTACATCTAGTTTCTCTTCCAATCAACCTTAGATTGAAGGATCTTTCACTATAATGATTTGATATTTACACCAAAGGTTTTACAGAGACCACTCTCATAATGTAAACACATATCTCACTCAACAATCAAATATAGAAAGAAAAGACCTGCACAAAGAACCACACGTCCTTGTTGCATAACCCTTTGAGACCACCTCTCAAAGTCAAGAACCCCCTATTCTTCTTCCTGTCACACGTGAACATGTAACCACAATCCGAGATTGCGAAAACACGTTTTTGATCAATGTAGAAACACCTCAGTAGTGTAGAGTATCAGCCAATTACGTCACAGTCTTTCTCTCAAGAATCCTTCAAGTTTTGTTCCAAATCTTTGAATCTTGGTTCTTGGAGCTTCTCAATAACCTGTAACACTTTTCTTAAATCAAAGATATCAAATATGAAAATTTAGAATGATCAATTCGTTACAGTTCAGTATTCAGTGCGTCAATATATAATTATCTCATGACAACGCAGATTAATCGATTACGTTAGTAATGTAATTGGTTACATAAGTGACAGATGTAACAAAATTACAATTCAAACATATCTAATTGAATGCACAATTAATGAAATCGATTTGCAATAAATGTCAGTCAACATATTTAAAAATATGACCGTTAAAATAGTTATGACTTAACTTTAAAACAATTTTTAAAACATAACAAGCTTAACTGATTATATACACAGTGTAATTGATAATGGTTGAAAAACCGTTATTTTTATACTTAATTTTGATATTAAAAACACCCTTTTTTACTTAGAAGCTTGCTTTAACTCATGTTTTTGCTTTAGTTTTGTGAATAAGAGAGTTGAAGTTGAATTTAATGGCTTTGTATTAGGTTCCCTTGATTTTGTAGGCTATTGGAATGATTTGAAAGAAGAGTTAAAGTACCGGAAGGTTGGAATGCAGAAAAGTCAACTAGAATGCAAAAACGTCAACCAGAGTGCAGAAAAGTCAACCAGTGTGCAAAAAAGTAGCGCTGAGCACTAGTTTTGGGCGCTGAACGCAAGTTTGAGTGTCGTTTTTCGCTCGGGCGCCCCAGTTAGGGCGCTAAGCGCCGATGATGTGGGCTTTGACCTGTTTTCTGTTATTTTATGTTCTATTTAAGGACTTGCACGTCCTAGGAATTGTATCTTCTGATGGCTTGAGCACATAAACACACTTTTCACCCCTTGGGGTAGATTTGGAGATGGTGATGGCTCTCCTCTTCTCTTTCTAGGGTTTTTCTATCTCTTCCATTCTTTCATTCCATTGTTCATCTAGTTCTTCCATGATGATGGAGAACTAAACCTTATTTGTTGTTGGGAAAGATGTAACCTTTTAAACTCTCATGTATTGAATTGATCTTGATTATATATGCTTTACTTCATTAATTGTTAGGGTTTTTCCTCTATACTCTATGCATGCTTTGTTTAACTCATTCAATTGCATGATCTTTGATTTTGTCGATATGGACACATACGGGGAAATCTATAACTGGGGAAATTCTCCCGGAAACAATATTACCTAGACATAGGAATAGGAGGATCAATTGCCTTTAAGCTTCTATGCGAATGTAATGCATGATTAATTGCTAGGGAGACAAGACATTGTGAACTAATAATTAGGAGTAGGCTTTCTTCACCGAGATATCGAGTTTAAGGTAAATTAGAAAGTGACATTAACGTTAATGAAGAAGATGAATTCATATATGCATGAGAGTAAATTAGGTGAAATCTAAACCCAACAGCAATATCATCAACTTCATCCATTCATTCTTGTGTTTAGCCTCCATTGATCAAATTGCATTCATGTTTATATTATTGCATTTGCATCCAAAAACACCAAAATTTGTTCTTTAGAGTCTTAATTAGTTGAGTAATCACATAACTGTTTAGTGTCGTGAGTCTTTTGGGAAACGATACTTGGTCTTACCATTTATTATTACTTGATACGATTCAGTACACTTGCCGAGATCTTAACAAGTTTTTGACTCCGTTTTCGAGAATTAAAAATTTGTTTATCAGTAATTGATTAAGCTAAACACTTTAACAAATTTTGAAAACTTTTTTCTATTCAAAACTCATATTTCTTTACCACGTCACTACGGAAATAACTTCGTTTTTATATATTTAACGAAAAAAATTTGATTGGTATAATTATACTACATGGAGACGAAATTGAGCTTTGTTTTTAAAGGAAAACAAACATGACACTAACCTCTGAATTTGAAGACCAATTAAACCATTAAATATTTACTATACAATAAAGCCGACATTATTTTGTCCAACGAGAATACATTTACTTATTAAAAAATCAAATTCAAAACTTCTAAAATTTTGGACAAAATTAGAAACATATGATATTGAAAAGAGTATTAAGAAAAAAAAACGATCATTATTGTGAATTTATTATACACAACCCCAATAATAGAGTAATGGAGCAAAACGGCGCATGTTCGTAAAATACAAGTAATTTCTACCCAACCGCCAGAGCAGACACACTCAACCTAACAATAATGCGTGGCCATTGGTCTCTGACGTGGCCACATCTTCGTCGTCAACTTCAATCAAATTTAACAATTTAATAATATGAAGAATTTTCTAGGCATAAGAATTAAAATAATTTAGTAAAGTTCTAACCTTGTATGATCTTTGAATAATCGTTGCTCAAATAGTAGAACAGTAACTTAACGACTACGACTCATCTGCTGTATGCGAGCCTCAACGACCTTTCCTTGGACAAAGGTTGAGAAAGTGAGAAATTCTAATATTCCTCTTTTTACCTTTTTTTTTTCGGCTAATATTCGTCTAACCCCTTTTTGAATTTTTTAACCCGTTTTGAATACTGTTCGGGTTATCATTAACGGTGGTTGTTTAATTTATTATTTATTCAATAATGGTTAGTGAAAAGGTTTAGTTTTGCTTCTGGATCACGCTTTGTGCAGTTGGGAGAGTGTGTGTCGTGGGTGTGCATCATCACCCACCGTCACGCGAGTAGGTTAGTACTCGCTTTAGTGATTAGAGAATTTGGAGAGAGTGAGGAAGCGGTTAGCGAAATGGCGGAAATGAGAGGCAGGGACACGTGGACGGAGGAGCTCGCCAGTCTCATAGAGGATTCGGGCGTGCGCTACGGCGGAGATCCGAGCGCCTCCTCCGCCACGTCGTTTGAGGTGAGGAGGTCCGTGTACGCGCCTCAGAGCGAGTGGGTGGAGTCCGGGGAGAGCTTGAAGGAGCAGGCCTTGGGTTTCGTGATGGCGTGGTGCGAGATACTTTTGGAGCTCGGGAGAGGGTTTAGGGACATTCTGCGGCAGAACCTGATGAACGAGGATTCCTATGTCGTGAGGAAGTTCGGTGGTCCTTGTTCCAAGGTTTCGAAGCGGTTGAGGTTTCTCAACGATTTTCTCCCCGAGGATCGCGATCCCGTTCATGCTTGGTCCATTGTGTTCTTCGTTTTCATTCTCGCGCTGGCGGGTACGCTACTCCTCCTCCTCTCTCGTACAATCTATTTTGCTTTTTCTTTTGCCCAATCATGGTATGTGCTACTCAGGACTCTACACTGGACTTGTTAGATTAAGGTAGTAACAATAGGAGAACAGAATAAACTCAGTTTTTCATAAATTAAAATTAACTTACGTGAAACTTTTCTCTAACATTTTTTATATTTGAACTTGTCTGTTATAAGTTAATCTTAATTTATAGAGTTTTTATTTTTTTGGTTTTTGGTAAAAGTATTTCATTAGCTCAAACCAATTTATATTTATCTCAATCTTAAAAGAAAAAAGTCTAATGAAAGATTCATAGGTTAAGTGTTCGTATAGTAGGCGAAGGAAATATAAAAAAAAATGAAATAATTAATTGTCTTTAGTATAGTGTTAATGGAGAAATTAATGGGTCTTACTTTTCTTTTCTGTAACTAAAGTTTATCCAACCAAGATTTAAATGTATTCGTTATTGTTACCATATATTTCTTTGTGATGCATTGATTTTTCTTTAATTTATTTTTTGACTTTCATTCCATACCTGTTGATTGAGGTAAGTGATGCATGTCTGAGATTTTGGAGCACATATGGGTATTGCTTACAAATGATTTTTTCCTGTTGGTATGAGCTTCTTCAAGAGTTACTGGATTTTTGTGGTTTTGCAGCTATAAGTGTAGATCCCAGTCGCGAGGCAGTAGCTCCTATGATGAAGGTGCGGAAACATCCTCCTAGTGCTAGTCGTGTGCAACTTCCGGATGGTAGATTCATGGCTTATCATGAGCAAGGTGTTTCCTCTGAAACAGCTAGATTTTCAATTGTTGCTCCGCATTCTTTTCTTTCGTCCAGACTAGCAGGTAAAACGAGTTGAAATTTTAGGCACCAGAAGAGCTTTTTGGGTGTGGAGCAACTAATCTTATTCTACTTTTTGGCAATGGAAGGTTTACCTGGAGTCAAATCATCGTTGCTTGAAGAGTATGGCATTCGCTTCATCACATATGATCTTCCTGGTTTTGGGGAGAGTGATCCTCATCCCAACAGAAATCTCAACTCATCAGCCATTGATGTTCTGCATCTGGTCAATGCTATCAATGTTAGTGATAAGTTCTGGTTACTGTGCCACTCCACTGGATGCATTCATGCTTGGGCTTTTCTCAGATATGTTCCTGAAAGAATTGCAGGTTGTACATCTTTTTAAGCTTTCTATTTTCTAGATACCTATAAGTTGCTCGTAAAAATTCCTCCAACTTCAAACAAAGGAAGGGATGATAGAAACCAAACAATTACTGAATATCAAAGTTGTATTATTTAGAGTATTATGCAGTAAAAAGATGATTGAGCTGAAAGCTCTACAGCCACAGGAAAACCCCAGAGTCCTAGACTCCTTCAGAGGATTATTCTCCTCCTAACCAACTCACAACCTCCTACTCCAGTACCCCACACTCTCCCTACTCTCTCTTATAACAGAATTCCCCCATCCTTGGATTCTTGGCACGTCATTCCCCATCCTAACTAACTTCTCCCTATTTCTTTCTTCTTACCGTATACATTCCATATTTTGGGCCTATCTATTCCTTCTATAATTTTTCCTTGTTACCATTAACAAGCCCATGTGCACTTCCCATGATCCTTATTAGGAGTCCTATGATTACTCCCTTCTGCAACAGCAGCCTTGTCCTCAAGGCTGAAAGAAGGAAATTGACTCTGCAGTAGCACCTCACCTTCCCAAGTTGTCTCCTTCTCTGTTCTTCCCTTCCATTCCACCAACCATTGTTTGATGATGTTACCGCCCTTCGGAATCTCCTTGGGTGCTAGCGCTGCCTCCGGCTCTTCCTTATCTTCATCCTCAAGAGTCAACTTTGTTGGTAAAGTCGGTTCTATTGTCTGGTTTTCAATAGCCTTTTTCAGTTGGGAAATGTGAAAAACTGGATGTTCTTTGGTTGATTCTGGCAACTGCACCTTATAAAACACTTCTCCAATTTCTGCCCAAGGTTCCCAATATGACCAATTCTTGGGTTGTTTCGACACAAAACATTGTAAATAAGCTTCTAAACATCGGCTTACCACTTCCGTTTGACCATCGGTCTCAGGATGATAACAAGAACTCATTTTCAGAGTTGTTCCCTGTAATCGAAATAATTCAATTTCCTTAGCAAGCAATTCAGCAATTTTCCTTGTAGTGTAAGGATGTTTCAGCAAAATAAAGTGGCCATATTTAGACAATCATCCACCACTACAAGTATAGCTTGAAACTCTTTCGAATTTGGTAAACCTGTAATGAAGTCTAAAGAAATATCTTCCCAAATTCTATTCGGAATAGGCAAGGGCTGAAGTAATCTTGTTGGAGACATTGCTTCATATTTTTTTAGTTTCTGACCTCGTAGTTCTAGATATTTGTCTTGCCAAAGGAAACTTAGAGTCATCTCTTCCCAATCAAAAGTAACCTTCCCAAATCTTCGCAACCAAAAAACTCCCAAAATCGTGTCTATGTCTTCCAACTCCAACACATATGGCTCCACCGTAGTAGAGAATTCTCCTAGTTGAACGTCCAACTTCTCACATTTTCCCGTAGTAGAGACCCTGTGCCGATATCCTAGACGCACCCCAATCATTTTTCTTTTGTCCACTTTCAACTCCAGAGCAGCCACTACATGAGGAGAGATGAAATTGTGACTAGCTCCACTATCAATCAGCACTCCCAGGGTTACTCCATTGAGACGACCTTTTATGTGCAGAGTTGAAGGGCGATTCCGACCATCCCACGACACTTCAACCTCTGCAAACAGCTCCATAGAACCACACTCCAAGGTACGGTCATCTTCCTCTTCTCGCATCCCCCTCTCGATCACCTCCCCTGTTTCGTTTACTGTTTCGTCGTCAGCTAACACCACCATTCTCAGTTGCCGCTCCGTACATCGATGCAAGGGGTGGTATTTTTCACCGCATCTAAAACAAAGCCCCTGAGCTTTCCTGGTCATCAATTCATAATATGGCAAATCCTCCGTGCCGCGATTCCGATCGGTAGTCGAAGAACGATCACCGGAAATGTGACTGCTTGTGTCACCGAACGTGACTCGTGAGGGCTTGAACTCCCTACCAATAAGGGTTTAGTTTGTGTGCTCTGGGTTGGACCTAAACCCACTCCTAATCTCCCTAAATTTGGGCCTTGACCCGACTCGGATCCAAACTTCTCTCCTAGACCCGTACCCCAATCTCGATTGCTTTTCCAACCCCGTACTCCTCCTCCATGCTGAAATCCCTCTCCTAGCAATTTTGCTTCCACATCTCGAGCTAGGCGCATGGCTTGGAGACGATTCACAAGGTTGAAGGTGCGAACCCTTCGCCGAATCTCCGATCGCAATCCTCCAATAAAATAGCCCAGATATTGCTCCTCTGGTAAACGAGATACGTGAGACGATATATTCTCAAACTCTGCCAGGTACTCATCTACGCTACCCGTCTGCGACAAGTCTTTCAACTCCTCGAAAGGATTATCGCTAGTACGACCACCATAACTATCGATCAACTCCCTTTTTAACTTGGTCCACGACAACCCCACCTCTGCTTCTTGTAGAAGATTGAACCAATGAATGGTTGCACCTTCCATACTCAACTTGGCCAATCAGACCTTCACCTCTTTTGTATAGCCTTACACTTCAAAATATGTCTCTGCCCTCATAATCCATCCAACAGGGTCAGTACCATCAAATGATGGCAATTCCACCTTCTTAGCTGCCATCCTATACTCTGCACCTGAATCCATATATGAAAATGGAGATTCTCGACGATCTCCCACTTGCTCGTTACGCAACTTAGTAAACTCTTCCAACATTAATTGGCGAAATTCCCCCAACGTCTCACGTACTGACACTTCCATCGCTAACAATCTTTCCTCAATGCTTCAACTGTCAGACATTTTGGGTGGCATGGACAGCAATGCTAGCTGTTCTCGGTATTCGGCAGGTCGGACTAATGATAGAAACCAAACAATTACTGAATATCAAAGTTGTATTATTTAGAGTATTATGCAGTAAAAAGATGATTGAGCTGAAAGCTCTATAGCCACATGGAAAACCCCAGAGTCGTAGACTCCTCCAGAGGATTATTCTCCTCCTAACCAACTCAACCTCCTACTCCAGTACCCCCACACTCTCCCTACTCTCTCTTATAACAGTATTCCCCCCATCCTAACTAACTTCTCCCTATTTCTTTTCCTAACCCCACTTTCTTTCTTCTTACATCCACATTCCATATTTTGAGCCTATCTATTCCTTCTATAACTTTTCCTTGCTGAGTAACAAGCCCATGTGCACTTCCCATGATCCTTATTAGGAGTCCTATCAGGCTTGTTGCAGAACCTGATCTAACTTGTTATAGTGTCTGAATTGCAGGTGCAGCAATGTTGGCTCCTATGGTTAATCCATATGACCCACACATGACTAAAGAGGAAACAAAAAGAACTTGGGAGAAGTGGCTGCCAAGGAGGAAAATGATGTATTCTTTGGCTCGTAGATTTCCAAAACTTCTCCCTTTTTTCTATAGAAAAAGCTTCTTGCCTGAAGAGCATGACGAGATTGATAAGTTGCTATCTTTCACAAAGGGAAAGAAGGCAAGTGCGTCATAAGTAATCATAACTTTAACTTTGTAACAAGCAAGCATAATTACTCTCAAATGTTTCATTGTTCATCAGTATGAACTGACTTTTCTGTAATAATCTGCTTGAAACAAATAAAGTTAATTGTTCAACGATCAATAAATTGATTGTGAATATAATCGATTTCACGTGTGCAGGATAAACTTGTGATTGAAGAACCAGAATTTGAGCAATTTTGGATAAGAGATGTGGAGGAGTCGGTTCGTCAGGGAAATATACGCCCATTTATAGAAGAAGTTGTTCTGCAGGTATCAAATTGGGGTTTTGACCTTAAAGAACTTCATGTGCAAAAAAAGTGTCAAGCAAAAGGCTTACTTCTTTGGTTGAAATCCATGTACAGTCAGGTGGACTGTGAATTAGCAGGATTTCTTGGCCTTACACACATATGGCAGGTTTGAATTTCTAACACATTGTTCTTTGAATACTACAATTTTTGTATCAGTATTTATGATATTTTGTATATTTTCATTCATGTGCAACTGAAATTCTGCATGCTAAGTTGTAGGAAGGAATGTATAGAGAGATGGCCCGATAGGAAGTGGATAGTTTATGAAAGAAAGAGGAAAGGAAATAAAGCGGGGGAGAAGTGCTAGGTAGTTATACCTACTTTAAAGCTCCTAGAAAAGAGCTGATGTATTCTGTTTTGGACACTTTTTGGAATTGTTAGTGTAAAGACAGGATCACGTTTATCCTGTGGAGGGGAGAGTATTATTATCCTGTGGAGGGGAGAGTATTATTAGGCTCTCTGGGAGGTTGAGTGTAGAGATACGATATTGAAATACAGAAAATATACAGTTTATACTTACTTTTCTGTGTGTTTGCGTTCTATTGTGTGTTTTAGATAGGGTTTCCCGTTCAGTAACCTATCATGGCCGATGATTTTAGATTATTAGGAATTAGGTTTTAAGTCTTACTCGTTTTTACAAAACCGATCTAAACCTCGTTTAGAATACTGAGTTTGAGCAATACAATATAAATAAAAAAAAATGGTAATAAAACACCCTCTTCCACAAAGTAGTTAAAAAAAGTAGTGAGAATTTTTTGTAAATTAATTTATGCACACTCAAAATTTTAGTTTTTAAAGAAGTTAATTTTTTTTTGTATTTATCAGTTTGATGTTGTAATCACTTATAACTTGTTCTTACATGTAAATCTTTGGTTTCCCTTTTGAATACTCAACAGGGACTGGATGATAGGGTGGTCCCACCATCAATGACGGAATACATAGAACGGGTTTTGCCAGAAGCTGCCATCTATAAACTTCCAAACGAAGCTCACTTCTCCTATTTCTATTTCTGTGATCAGTGCCACAGGCAGATCTTCTCCACTCTCTTTGGAACTCCTCAGGGTCCAGTTCAACGACAACTGGAAACTGCATTCGAGGAAGCTAAGGAAGAAACTGTTTTACCTTCTTAACTTTTTCTAGTGTTACATTACTCTTAACTGCTGATATGCACGTCTTAGGTTGTATGTAAATACCACAGGCAGCTCCACATCTCTATGGAGCTAGAAAGAAGAAAATGTTCGTTATAAATGCTCGGAATTTTGAACCATGAGAGTTTTTGGAGACATAGGTACACCAAGAATATCACACAATGTTTCTCCTTCCTTTAAGCAAATTGAAGTAGAATTTGTCTAATGGGTTCTGGACGGTTCCACTTGTAATCATTTTTAAAAAACTTACATAATTATTCCAAGTTTTTATTCATATTTTCAAAGAAGCTAAACCCACTAAATTATTGATCTACATTCCTACCTTTTCAAGCAAATAATCTTCGTCTATTTCTTACTTCCTTTTAGTTGGGTAAAAAATGGAGGATTTCTATCGGGAATTTTGTCCTTAGGGGTGAACCATTCGTCTTGAGAGTCCCTGTTTCAGTTAAACATGTCGTTATCCACTAAATTATGTGGGTAGTGGTAGCATGCATTGTGAACTCATCATTATTTAAATGTAACTTCTTTTAGATTTTTCGTTCATTCTTTATAATTTAAATCGAGTATCGTTTCAAACTTACGCAATTGACATTTCTTTTTAATATCAACTTTCATTGAGATAAAACTATTCAAGGTTGTTTTCAATACAATTACAATATAGAAAAGGATAATTGTAGTATGAGTATCTCTTCATTTTTTGTGTGATTTTTGTTCTATTTGTCTAGTATGTCCTTAAATTGAAAATCTCTTAACCAATTACAACTCCGTCAATAAAAAAATACCAATCAATAAACAGTATAAAAAAGGCTTAATTACCTACTTAGTCCCCATGTTAGGAGGTAATTTTCTGTTTAGTACCCGGTTTTAAAAATGTAGGCATTTGGTATCTATGTTTTGAAATTTGTATCAATTCAATCCTATCCAGTTAACGGCGTTATAATTGATGCGAGAAATTAAGGATGTTAATGATAGTCTGGGTATAATAGCTATCAAATGTTTGAATGCATCTTCATTAACGTCCTTAATTTCTCGCATCAATTATAACGCCGTTAACTGGATAGGATTGAATTGATACAAATTTCAAAACATAGGTACCAAATGCCTACATTTTTAAAACCGGGTACTAAACAGAAAATTACTTCCTAACATGGAGACTAAGTAGGTAATTAAGTCTATAAAAAAAGCATTTATCCCTTAAAAAGTTATCTAGATATCAATTTTTAAATTATTATTATATAAGTCAAGGTAATTCAATTATGATTGTTTATGATTTTAAAATTAGAAATTTGTGTTAAATTCTTAAAATAGTAAATGGGCAACGTTTATCCCTTCTATATTTTCTGCGAGGAATGTGCAAGTTAAAATTCGATTATATACTGAAATGTGTAAATGGAAACCATGTTCCTATGCGTGGGTTGATTAATTAATTTTATAAAATTACATTATGCTAACTTTTTGACAGATGAAATTGTCTTTTAGTTTGAGACAGTCTTATAATTCTTAAAATTCATTAACAATAGTGTAATTTATTAATGTGTTTCAACTAAAAGAACAAATGGTTGTAAATGCTTGTTGGTTTGTTTACGTTAAAACAGTTCTTTTATAGAAAGATTTTATTAAAAAAACTATAATTACAATGTTCTTAAAAGTACTATAACTAAAAAAAGGCGAGGTTTCGACAGAGTTTAATGACTATAAATTATGTAAAATTGCCAGACCAATAAAAGTTTCATAAACTTTCAAAATAGTTATTTTGAAAGTTAATAAATTTATTGAAGTCATTGGCATTCTATTTGTCTTAACCATTAAATATTTGTAGGTTTTATAAAAAGAATATATGAATGATATGTTAAATTATTATATATGTAATGATTGTTTTTAGAATTAAGTTGTTTTTGGAATTTAAGTTTGAGATATAAAATTGATAGGTTTCTTTTTAAGCTAAATTTGCTTCAAGCAAAAAGATGAAACTGTGATTGTTCTCGGTTTTGGAAGTTTAAGAGGTGGAAGGGAGATTATTGATGATGTTCTTAGAGAGGTTGGACCAAATCTAGAGAAATGTGGTTAGAAGGACCTCATAGGATATTCTAGCCATGAATTATAGACAAATTAAAAACATTTCATTACAAATCTCAAAGTAGATTTACATGAAGAAAAATATCTCTATTTATAGATAAAGGTGTTTCCAAAGTAGATTAAAATCCTAAAATGTTATCTTGCATCAAATCCTAAAAATCCTATCTTAGTGAAAGAGAGATTGACATATGACACTTTAACTTTTAGAAAACCTCTCGACTCTTGTAGTGTTATGTGAAAAACCACTTTAGCAAAAGTTTATCCACTTCGGAAAAGACAATGACCATTATTTTTTAAGAAAACTCTTCACTGAGCTTATCATATGGAAAGTCACTTTAGCAAAAGTTTTCAAAAGAAAATGACACATGGTCACTACTTGTGTAAGAAAACTCTTCATTAAAATCTTGCCATATAGTCGCCATGTCTCATGTGGGACACCCTTTACCAAGCTAGGGTTACAAAATTAATCACCAAAGATTAGCTTAAGCTAGGTGAAAATATTGTCCTACATTGTACAAAAATCCTAAATTACTTAACCTTTAATACAATGTCTAAAAGATAGCCTACACTACTTGACCTTTAATACAAAGTGTAGAAATACTTCATGATGGCTTAAGTAAATAAGAGTTTAGCTTCACCTTGCATAAATAATTCTAACTCTTCTTGAATTTGCTTAGCCGTGTTTATTGTGATTGAACCCTTCATCTTCATCTTGCTACAAATCTCCTATAAAAGGGTTAAATCACCAACATTGAAAGTTGTTACCAATAAGGAGTATTGGTAAAACCTGAAGATATGTTTTAATGATGCTGCAACTTATAGATTTTGGATTTAGTAGGAAAATAGTTAAAAAAAAGCAACTTGTAGATTTTGAATGTAGTAGGAAAATTTTAAACATTGTAATTTTTACTAGTATAATTGATTATGGTTAAGCAATAATCGATTATCACAAGTCATACTTGAATAATCGATTATCACTTCATATAATCGATTATCACATTTTTGAAAACCTATAACGGACTTGAATAATCGATTATCACTTACAATAATCGATTATTCATGGCAGTTGGGAGCTGACCTTTGGCACTCAGTGTACTTGGCTATATATTTTGACTTGGAGAAATCAGAAGATAACGTTTTTTGAACTGAAAAAGCTTAGAACACTGTGTGTCAGAGGAACGTTCTTAGAGAGCTTTTTGTTCATTGTTCCCTTGCTTGGTCTTGTGAAAGGAGAGGCTCGCGTATCGTGTGTCGATAGTCGGAGTAGACTCTCTTCAAGTTAGCAAGGTACTCTGCCTGGTCTTGTGAAAGGAGAAGCTTGTGAATCGTTGGTCGATTGCCGGAGCGGTTCTCTTGAAGTTGGTAGAGTGGTTCTTTTCGTTTTATTCCTGTTCATTATCTTGTAATTTGTACAACTATATTTTTAGTGAAAAAGGTTAATCACTATTTATAGTGATTAACGACTGGACGTAGAATCTTTTGATTCGAACCAGGATAAAAATTTTGTGTTGATTTTCTTATTCCCTACACTCATATTATTTTACGTATATCAACTGTTGGTTAATTTTCTGAAAGAAAATTATTTTTACTAAAAGGACCAAATTAATTTTAATTGTGATCGAATACGCTTTCCGCTCTCTGAGTTTTAATTCCGCTGCGCTATACTCTTCGAAAAATACCCCCTCCGATACCAACAAAAGTAACACTCTCATCATACTCACATGGTAGCTCTAGCCTATATGCATTATTGTTAATCTTTTGAATCACTTAAAAGGTCCATCACCACGAGAATTGAATTTGGACTTCCTTTTCTTTTTAAATCTATCTTTGCTCAAATAGAATCAAACCCAATCTCCTTCTTCAAAGATCACTTTCCTATTGCCTTTGTTATTATGCTTAGCATATATCTCAGATTGGTGTTGTATTTCTGACTTTACCCACTCATGCATTTTCTTCACAAATATCTAGATACTCGTTTCCTTATGAATGAAATCATAAAAATTTAAAAGAGGTATAAATCTAAAAGAGTGAGAAGATTAAAGCAATCCACAACCACAAAAGGAGACATTTTGGTGGTCTTGAAAACTATCCTATTGTATGCAAACTCAATTTGAGGAAGGTACTCATCCCAAGATTTGCAGTTTCCTTTCATATGAAACCAATAGAATTTCTCTTAAAGAATGTTTACAATTCCAAAATAATCCATGAGACTTCTTAACGAGGAGTTTTCTATGGAAAACTTGAAACACATACAACTTATCTCCTTAAACAAATACCCCTTGGACACATGATAACTTTCTTAGCCTTCTTTTGACAATTTAAAAACATAAACAATAATAAAATCATTTTGTTCATACAACTCTCCCATATAATCAAAACCAAGAATTTGTGTTCCAAGTTTTGAAAAAAGGTTACGCTTTTTAGAGAACATCGGCCACACCATTAGTTTTTCAATAACACCTCTCCTGATATACCTCATCTAAAATTTATATTTAGACCTTGTCACAATTTTAATTGTAATTCTAATGTTTATTCACTTAATCTAATGTTTATTCACTTGAAAGACGAAAATGTATTAGAAAAGCTGAACTATGAAACTAAAATTTGTTGTCCTGAATACAACATTCATTTACACTAGTCTGAAACATCTGATCCCCGAACATTCTGTAATTGATAGAATCGATTATATTGTGCCAAACATCACGACAAAGTGGTATGAACTCAAATATAAAGAAAGATAACTGGTAGTAGAATGAGGAAGTAAAAATCGCTTTTATTGACAACAATCTTCACTTCAATAGCACAAGCCATGTTAGATTGGAGCCATATCATCTAGATATATGCGTAACCATGTTTAGTTTCCCGTTTTCTCCCTATCGAATTGGTAATGCAATAAGTAATTGGACGATGGCCAAAAAAATTGTAATTGAAATCTAGTGAGAATCGCGTAGTGTGAAAATAATGGAAAGAAAGGCTTCCTAGGGGCTTCAAAATGCTGAGCCACCACCCCTGGTCTTTCCAAGTAACATATCTTTTGCTTCATTAATTTTGGATGCAAGATAATGGCTGCCACCTGCGTCTGGATGGTTTGCAACCATCACCCTCCTATGTGCTTCTTTAATCTTATCTGTTGGAGTGCGCTCTCTGAAACAAATATGACGATTGAAAATCGGCATGAGAAGAACTATGTCTGCCAAAAAAGTTGTCAAGACTACAAACAAAAATTCAATATTAACTAATGAAATTCCTATAAAATACACAAAAGATAACAAAAGCCAGCACAATTCATACAGTCTACACATTTAAGATCAGGGCAAAATGGAAAACAAAAAGGAAGCCAACTCTGAACTTTCAATTGGAGAACTAAATTCGTTTTTCTTTCTTTTTTCAATTGGAAACAGAACTTGATATGCCTTGTTTCTCAAAACCAATGATTTATATCACACACATTATTGCACCAAAATAACAAGATATAATAATATTCACAATTAACAACAGATAGTTATAATATGAAACAATGAATGTCAAGTCAATAGAAACCGGAGAAATACTGTTCTAACTATGATGGATGATACCATTTCTCTCAAGAGTAATGGGAACATTGGAATGACGTAAAGAGAAAAATAGTAGACAGGTGGCAACTGTTGTCTGGGACCTTCTATTATCACATACTTTGAGATATCAACCAAAACTCAAACACTGATTACGACAGGACCTGTGTCATATGATTTTACCATGAAGAGACTTAACCTTTATTACATGTTGACGAACAGGATTGTAAAGTCATCACAAGAAATATCACTATCCCAATTCAAGTAATATCATAAACAAGCCCCGAAAGGAAAAGGTCATCATAATAAACACCGTTAAAACCATTGTCACAAACAGAATTTTACATTTTAGTAGGCCATTTTCTCCATTTCCAGTGTCTTAACAAATTCAATCAACACATTAGAATCTTCAAACAGAAATGAATTACCTAACACCCAGTATAAGAGCTGCTTCCCTCCTAGTCATGGTAGCCTGAAAACCACCTTCATAAAATCTACGCATCCTAGGCGGTCTAGCCTTGAATGCCTGCCAAGCCACGATACCATATCTACCTACATAAGCCGCAGCTGCCACTGCAAGCCCAGCCACCAATGGTGAAGTCTGTTCAAAAATTTCAGTTTCAGTACCACAACCCAAAGGCAATATAAAAATCAACAAACTTATTATATATATATATATATATATATATATATATATATATATATATATATATATATATATATATATATATATATATATATATATAAACCTTTATCCCCTAACCTCCGCTGATTACTGTTTAGACAGAAAACAAAATGTCCAAACTATGCTAGTCTACAAAACAAGGATACGAACCTAATTTACAGAACAAGGATAACAATCCAGGTTCTGTTTTCAGAACATTAACACAAGACCCTATCCCCCAACCCCCTCCAATTCCAGAGCCCCAAACAAAATTTGAAGACTACAAAAAAATCCAATAAAATAAACAACTTGTCAACGTTGTGTAAGAAATTGGGCAAACCGATAGTGAAGATATAAAAAGGTGGGCAAAGAGATAAAGGGGAAAGAGGGGCTTCAAATCAAGTAACAAGGAGAACATAAAAAGAAAAAGCATGATCATATCTGTAGAAAAATCAGCTCTTTTGAATCTAAAATTGAATGGGCGAAATTTTGTAATGGTTGAGAATGGTTCCCTGTTGGAAATTGGAATAAAAAGAAGAAAATTTAAAGAAAAACAATGAAGAACTCACCATTATGCTAAAATCTTCGAGAAATGAATGCAAAATTCGAATAGGGTTTTGTTTTGCCGGCAAACGGGAAGAGGGCTGAGTTGAGGAACACTATAAAAATTAGCTTTTCATTTTTATACTTATATTTTGTTTTTCTTTATTTTAATTTAATTGCCTTGCTCCACACGTTGGATTTCTATCGTAATTTCTAGTCCAATACAAGACATCTTTGCAGTTTTCCGTTTCTTTTCTAAAATTATCTTGATAATATAACTGAAAAGACATGCACCTTAAGTCAATGTATGACTATGTTTTTCTCATAATAACAAATATTTTTGTTACAATTATTAGAATAAAAATATTATTATAAACAGTAATTAAAATAATATATTAATATAATTTTCTGCAGTTGCTTTTAAAGAGGAAAATATGATTTTAAAAAATGTACAAATTTTCTGACAATAATTATAATAAATGTCTTGAATATTATTTGATTTCTTTTTCTTGGAACCAAGACATTTTATTTCCCTATTTTGTTCATTGTCAATTAATTTACAATTAAGGCAATATTACAATCTGTGAATATAAATATGCACTCTATCATAAAAAAAAAGAAAAAAGGGAGAGAGACACTCTAAAATAATAGAGATAGAAAAAGTATGGGAGAGTATAGAGAAAAGTAAGTTTTCATACTAGTGGAACTCTGCTAACATAAACTATCAAGGAAGAAGTAGAGCATCCTTCTTTTTCTCTTTTCGTTGAAATATCTTCTCTCATCTCTTTGGTTATATCTCCTACGTGATATTTATTTTTTAGAAAAGTAAATAAAAAAATATTTCTTATCACGTATTTTTCTATAAAAAAATAATAATAAGTCATAAAATAAATACTATAGGTACTCGTCCACGTATTGTCGGTTTCTTTCCTTTTTTTCCCACCATTTTCAAAATAAAAGAATTTCTTCAAAATAAAAAAAATGATGTCAATCCTAATCGAGTTCACTTTTCAAAAATCCAATATAATCCATAATAATTTTCAAACAAACTCACAAACCTTTTTAGATAAAAAACTAAGTGATACCTGATTTTTCATTAAATGGATATACGTAGGAGCAAGGTCTTGTCGGGTTCATAAAAGAAACAAATATTTTTGTTTCCTAATAATTTTTTTATATTTTTTTTGGGGAAAATTAAATATTTTGGGAACCACATCTTTATACATTTAATTAAAGGTATTGGCCTAATATCTTCCTTACGCGTAACCGATTCCCGAACCGAAAATATAATTTTCGCAAATCATGTCTTATTTTATGGTTTTTCATAGTTTGTCCATAATAAATTATGGTGATGACTCCCAAAATCCTTTCTCAAACCCTTTGTTTTCGCCTCGCCTCCCGTCGCGATTTTACTTACGACATTTATTTAAAAAATATATATAGATATTTTCAAATTAATAAGTATTTGTAATTATTGATAAATATTTAAAAGAAAATATTTTATAAAATTTTAAAATAAAATATAATAAAAATTAAAGTTTAATATAATTAAATTTAATTTAATAAATTATTTTTAATTTTAATTAAATTTAATTTAATAAAATATAAATTAAATTTTAATTTTAATTTATTTACAATTAACAAATACTGTAAATATAATAATCACGTTTAAATAGTTTATTAATGAATATTAAAATATTTATTACTAGTAAATAATAAATATTATATATTAATTATCTCCTCTGGGATATTTTTGTCCTCTAAGCTTATCATTCATTTTCTTTCTTCGAACTCCACCCCATTCTCATGTTTCACTTTGTTATTGTCGCAAATATTTCTTTCTCCTATTACGTGTAAGGTTTTCTTCTCCCTCATTCTAAACACAGCCCAAACGTTGTCGCTTTCCATGCTTAGCCAAAAATCTCTCCAACATTGCCAACGTTGTTCTGACAGCGATCATAGAGCATTCACGGTGCCGCCACTAAGCTCTGCTCACGCGCCATCGTAGCTTCTCCTTGTAGCACAACCCCCATCATTAAAGCATATGAATGTATTGGGACAAAGTTGTGTTACTTTATTGCCTCAAAACAAGCTATTATAAAGTCAAACACAATACATAAGAGACGAGTCCACATGTGTATAATTAGTTTATTTCAGTAAGAACAAACATATGTTCATATGAGATTATGAAATTTTATGGCTTTAGTCATTAAATTGTAAGTTATTCTTAAGTTCACGTTACTCTAACTCAATTTCTTTATTCTTTGCAATATTCCTTAGAAAACATGAGACAGTACAATGATAGATTTACTTCGTAGATGTATGATTATATTTTTTCTTATTATATCATTTTATTCTTATATTATTATTATTTCATTCAAATATTTTATTATATATATCATTTTTTTTTCACATGTTATATTTTTAGTTTAATTCCTTATTTTGTCTTCAATTTCGTTTAAATATGTTAAGTGTTGGTCCATTCTTTTAGAAAAATGTTAATTGTATCTCCATTTGATAAAATTTATCTCAATTAAATCCCTTATGATAACTTTTTTATTCTCTCCGACAGACCTTTTTACTTCTTTTAATTAATGCTATCTTTTTATCCTTTTGCAATAAAAAAAAATGTGTGAAAGAAAATAATCTTTATTAATGAAAGGGTCACCTCCTTATTAAATGATTCTCTTTTCCCTTCCATGTGTGAATAGAGATGAAAAAAGATGAAGAAATTTGGTGCAAGTTGAAGTTGAGCAGTGTTTTAGGTGTAAAAGAGTGACTATTAATCGATTATAGAGGGCTATTTATAGAAAGGATTCGAAAAATAGTTGTTTATGGTCGTTTATAACCATTTATAGTTGTTGTAACGACTCTATTTTGGGCTCTGCACGCTTGATAATCGATTATTGTAAGTGATAATCAATTATCTGTTCATTAGATAATTTTCAGAAATTGCATGATAATCGATTATTTGTTCATAAATGCCCAATTTTGGGTTTGAGTCAAGATAATCGATTATTCCATAGGATAATCGATTATTTGCGATTATGAGGCTTTTTTCAAAAGCCAAGAATAATCGATTATCTGTTTAGATAATCGATTAAATACGCTGAAGTTACGAAAAATCCAAAAATTGTAGAATTATTAATTCTAAGACATGTCTAACACTCCTAACTCTCGTCTGAGTTCATAGAATCTATCCTTAGGCAATGCTTTTGTAAATATGTCTGCTAATTGATGCAAGGTATCAATGTATTCTATTTGGCAGTCTCCCTTTTGAATATGGTCTCTTAAGAAATGATGTCTAATCTCAATATGCTTAGTTCTGGAGTGCATTATAGGGTTCTTGGTTAGGTTTATAGCACTAGTGTTGCCACATTTCAGAGGAATGTGATCAAGGAAGATATCAAAATCCTCCAATTGCTGTTTCATCAAGAGAATTTGGGCACAACAATTGCCAACAATGTATTCAGCTTCAGTGGTAGACAAGGCTACACACACTTATTTCTTTGAGTGCCATGAAACTAAAGAACAACCCAGAAAATGACAAGTTCCACTAGTACTTTTCCTATCAATTTTACAACCACCATAATCTGCATCAGAATATCCTATTAAGGTAGGTGTAGCATCAGAGAGGTACCAAAGTCCAAATGAGGGGTCCCTTTAAGGTATTTCAAAATCCTTTTGACAGTTGTTAAATGAGATTCCTTAGGATTTGCTTGGTATCTAGCACACACACACATACATTTTTCATAATGTCCGGTCTACTAGCAGTTAGATATAGTAGAGATCCTATCATTCCTTTAAACATAGTTTGATTTACTTCTTCACCAGATTTATCCCTTTCTAAGTAGCAAGAAGATGCCATAGCGGTATTGGCTTCCTTACAAGTATCCATTCCAAACTTCTTAAGCACTTCTCTACAATATTTAGTTTGGGAGACAAAAGTTCTCTCATCCATTTGCTTTATTTGTAGTCCTAAGAAGAAATTAAGCTCACCCATCATAGACATCTCAAACTCACCTTGCATTATATTTCCAAATACAATGACTCATCTGTAGATCCAAAGATAATATCATCTACATACACTTGAACAATCAAATGTGTTTTCCTACTTTCTTAATAAATAAGGTTGAATAAACCTTTTCTCGAGAAAAATCATTTCCAATCAAGAAGGTACTAAGTCTTTCATACCAAGACCTAGGTGCTTGTTTAAGGCCATAAAATGCCTTTTTCAGTTTATACACATGATCAGGAAATTTGAGATCTTCAAATCCAGGAGGTTGACTAACATATACCTCCTCTTTTATAAAACCATTCAAAAATGAACTTTTTACATCCATTTGATATAGTTTAAATTTCATCAAAGATGCATAAGCAAGTAAAAGTCTAATTGCTACTAACCTGGCTATTGGGTCCTAAGTTTCATCATAATCTATACCTTCCTCTTGACAGTATCCTTTTGCAACTAGTCTTGCTTTATTATTTGTGATGTTTCCATCTTCATCAAGCTTGTTTCTGAAAACCCATTTTGTTCCTATGACTTGATATTCTTCTTTTCTAGGAATGAGTTCACAAACGTTATTCCGTTCAAATTGATTTAGCTCTTCTTGCATAACAATGCACGGCTTATCATCTTGAAGAGCTTCTTTTATGTTCTTGGGTTCTATCTCAGACACAAAAGCTACATTTAGGCAAAATTTACATAGCACCATGTTCTTTAAAATTTTTTTCAAATGATTCATTTTCAAATTCCCCACCGTGATCACTTCTCAATGTTTTGATTTTCAAATCCTTTTCATTTTGAACACGTTTTGCATTGATTTGAATGCTTTAAAAGTTTTACTTTTCACGGTTAAAAAGAATGTCCAAGTAAACCTAGTGTAATCATCAACAATCACAAGAGCATAGTAGTTTCTAGCAAAACTTTTAATTCTAGATGGACCGAACAAGTCCATATGCATAAGTTCTAAAGGTTTTGATGCAGAAATCATGCTTTTGGATGAAAAAGATGATTCAATTTGTTTTCCCTTTTGACATGCAGAACATAATTTATCTTTTTCAAACTTCAATTTAGGCAAACCAATCACAAGATCTTTTGAGATCAATTTGTTCAAATGTTGCATATGAATGTGTGCAGCTCTTTTATGCCATAACCAATGATTTTCCTTTTTTGCAACTAAACATGTTATGCTATGACTATATGCACTTTCAATGTCAATCAAATAAATATTATTATGCCTAACACCTTGTAGAGCAACATCAGAAGAATTCTTAAAATAAACAGTACATTTATCACTTTCAAATGTTACCTTAAGACCTTTGTCGCAAAGTTGACTTATGCTCAGGAGGTTGTGTTTGAGACCTTCAACATATAATACATCTTTTATAGTTAAGGTATTTCCTCCTCCAATGTTTCCAGTTCCAATTATTCTCCCTTTGTTGTTATCTCCATATGCTACAAATCCTTTCTTCTTTTTCTCAAAAGAGAGGAACCTCTTCTTGTCACCGGTCATGTGTCTTGAACATCCACTATCAAGATACCACAATGACCTCTTTGACTTTGTATGTTCCTAAAAAACAAACTAAGCAAGAATTTAGGTCCCCAATCTTATTATGGGTCCTTGGGGTTAGTATATGCAAGTAAGCATTATTTCACAACTTTAACCCATGCATATTTTCCATTTGGAATTCCAAAATGTTTAATGTTGCATTTGTTTGATGTATGACCATGCTTCATGCAATAAAAACAACAAACATCATGCACCTTATTTTTCACAAAAGTCCCTTTTTCAACCCAAACTCTACGAGTTCTCTTAATTTTAGACTTTTTATAATGATGCATGTTCTTACTATCATTATTGTTTCTTTTAAAGGTAGTTTTAGCATTTGAGTTAGACTTGGAAGCCTTTGCAATGAGATTCTCAAGAATGTCAATATCAAACATATGACTCTTACAAGATAAACATTCAACTGGTTGTTCATTTGCATTAGACTTAGACAATTTAGTTTCTAGATTACTAACTTTATTTCATAATATCACTTCTTCATCTAATGCTTTCTCATATTTAATTTGCAAATCCATAAAATCATTTTTCAAAATTTTATGAGCAACATCTAGTTTTTCAAATTCATTTAATAATTCAAGAAAAGCCTTTTGTAGATCAAATTCATCACTTGACTCAAAACTAGAATCACTTACTTGGCTTCCAACATCTTCAGAGTCTGCCATTAAACAGAGATTTGCTTCCTCATCTGATTCACTTGCGCTTGAAGAACTAGAAGCGTTTCTTATAACAATTGAAAAACTGTTATTTTCATGCTTAAAATTTATACTAATGCAACCTTTAACACTTAGAAACTAGCTTGAAATCATGCTTTTGGTCATATTTTTAGAAATAAGAGAGAGAGCTGGACAGGTTTATGCTTGATTTCAGTGTTTTGTGTAGGTTTTAAGGTGAATTTGGTGAAAGAAGTGAAGAAGGATAGAGATGAAATCAGAAAAGACATCAAAAAGTGCAAAAGAAGAGGTCATAACTACCGCTCAGCGGCAGTTTACCATTGAGCGGCACTCAGGAACTCACGTTGGATCCGCTGAGGGGTGAAAATGCCGTTGAGGGGGAAGAATCAACTCACGCACTTACCGCTGAGCGGTAGTTTACCGCTAAACGACACTATTTTGGGCTTGGGCCTTATTTTCTGTATATTTTAGAATAGTATATAAGCTTTAGGACGTCCTAGGGTTTGTATCTTTGGCGGAGACGAAGCAAATACTCACTTTTCCACCCCTTGAAGGAAGATCTTGGATGCTCAGGCTACCTCATCATCTTTCTAGGGTTCTATCTTTCATTCTTCCATTATTGTTCATCTAGTTTCACCATGAATATGGTGAACTAAACCTTGTATTGTTGTTGGGGAATCAATGTAGTCTTGTGAAACTCTCATATATGGAATTTGTTCTAACATCTTATTTTTGGACTTATGCTTTCTTTCATCATTAGTTAGGGTTTTTCCTCTTTGCTTAAAGCTTGCATTGTTTAACTCATTCATTGCCATGATTATTGATTTTGTCAATATGGGAACGTACGGGGAAATCTAGATCCGGGGAATTTCACCCAATAGCATATTGCCTAGACATAGGAATATGAGGGTTGGTTGCCGTTAAGCTTCTGCACTTCAGAATTAATTAATAGGAATGCTAGGAATTGTATGAACTCGTAATTAAGGATATGCCTTCTTGCAAGGTGATTTAGAGAGTGACATTAACATTGATGAAAAGAATGATGAATTCCTAAAAGTATATGAGAGTGGATAAGATGAAATTGATAACCCCAACAACATACTGATAACAGCTGAAAAACTGTTATTTTCATGCTTAAAATTGATACTAAAAGCAACCTTTATACTTAGAAACTAGCTTGAAATCATGCTTTTATTCATATTTTCAGAAATAAGAGAGCTGGACAGGTTTATGCTTGATTTCAGTGTTTTTGTGCAGGTTTTAAGGTGAATTTAGTGAAAGAAGTGAAGAAGGAGAGAGATGAAATCAGAAAAGACACCAAAGAGTGCAAAAGGAGAAGCCGCAACTGGTGCTGCCGCTGAGCGGCACTTAGAAGCTCGCGTTGGATCCGCTGAGGGGTAGAATGGCCGCTGAGGGGAGAAAATAACTCACGCACTCACCGCTGAGCGGCACTTTACCGCTGAGCGGCACAATTATGGGCTTGGGCCTAGATTTTCTGTAATTTTAGAATAGTATATAAGCTTTAGGACGTCCTAGGGTTTGTATCTTTGGCAGAAACGAAGCAAACACTCTCTCTTCCACCCCTTTGAAGGAGGATCTTGGATGCTCAGGCTACCTCTTCACCTTTCTAGGGTTTTATCCTTCATTCTTTCATTATTGTTCATCTAGGTTCACCATCAATATGGTGAACTAAACCTTGTATGTTTGTTGGGGAATCAATGTAATCTTTTGAAGCTCTCATATATGGAATTTCTGCTTACATCTTAATCTAAGACCTATGCTTTCTTTCATCATTAGTTAGGGTTTTTCCTCTTTGCTCAATGCTTGCTTTGTTTAACTCATTCAATGCATGATTATTGATTTTGTTGATACGGGAACGTACGAGGAAGTCTAGATCCGGGGAATTACTCCCAATAGTATATTGGTTGTCGTTAAGCTCCTGTGCTAGATGAACTAATTATTAGGAATGCTAGGAATCGTATGAACTCGTAATTAGGGATAGACCTTCTTGACAAGGTAATTTACATAGTGGCATTAACAATGATGATTTGATTGTTGAATTCCTAAAATATATGAGAGTGGATAAGATGAAATTGACCCCCAACAACATATTCATATATATATATATATATATATATATATATATATTTCATTGAAAGTGCTTGTCTTTTGCTTTTGCCATTGATCAAAACCTCATGCATACATGTTTATTTTCGTCTTTTGCATAATACAATCCAATTATTTCGTCCTTAAGTCTTAGCTAATCAACGAATCACATAACTAAACTAGGCCGTGAGTCCTTTGGGAGAACGATACTTGGTCTTATCGAGTTTATTACTTGAAACGATTCGGTCATACTTGCCGATTGTTCAACAAGTTTGTGGCGCCGTATTTCGGTGTTCATAATTTTGTCATCAAGTTTTTGGCGCCGTTGCCGGGGACTCGTTGTTTAACTGGTTAATTTGTGTGATTATTGATTATCTTTGACTTTAATTTTGAAATTCTGTTTTTATTTTTCTGTTTTTATTTTTTTCTTTTTTTATTTTATTTTATTTTATTTGATTTTATTTGATTTTATTTGATTTTATTTTATTCTCTGAATCTTATATCTTCTCCTATATCTTTTTGTGCTAACCAATTTTCTAGGGTTTTGTTTTCTTGTGTATGCAGGAAGCAATTAGAACAAGGAGCAAGAAAACAACAGAACCTCTTCTTGAAGGTTTAGACGAGAGTAGACGGAGGAGAAGAATCCGAACATCTAGAGAACTTTTCCCTCCTCCGGAAACTCTGTTACAACCATCACCACAAGGTTCTGACCACAGCATAGAAAATATGGAGAACAATAATGTCAGAAGAACTCTTGCTGATTACACCAATATAGCTGGACCTCAGCACTTTAACAGTATAGCTAGACCTAGAGTCAATGCAGCTAATGTGGAGGTCAAACCAGCACTGATCCAACTGGTAAAAAGCAACCAATTCAATGGGTTATTGATAACAGTTGAAAAATTGTTATTTTCATGCTTAAATTTGATACTAAAAGCAACCTTTAGACTTAGAAACTAGCTTGAAATCATGCCTTTTATCTATATTTTCAGAAATAAGAGAGCTGGACAGGTTTATGCTTGATTTAAGTGTTTTTGTGCAGGTTTTGAGGTGAATTTAGTGAAAAGAGTGAAGAAGGAGAGAGATGACATTAGAAAAGACAAGAAAGAGTGCAAAAAGAGAAGTCGAAGGCACCGCTCAGCGGCAATTTACCGCTGAGCGGCACTCAGGAGGTTGCGGGAGTCACGCTGAGGGGCAAAATGGCCGCTGAGGGGAAGAAAGAAGACGCGCAACCACCGCTGAGCGGTAAATACCGCTGAGCGGCACTTTTTGGGCTTGGGCTTTTGTAATCTTTTGTAACTCTAGATTAGTATATAAGGGCTTGCACGTCCTATAGTTAGGTATCTTTGGCAGAAACGAGGCAAACACTCTCTCTTTCACCCCTTTGAAGGAGGATCTTGGATGCTCAGGCTACCTCTTCACCTTTATTGGGTTTATTCTTTCATTCTTTCATTGTTCATCTAGGTTCACCATGAATATGGTGAACTAAAACTTGTATGTTTGTTGGGGAGTCAATGTAATCTCTTGAAGCTCTCATATATGGAATCTGTTGCTTACATCTTTTAATTAAGACATATGCTTTCTTTCATCATTAGTTAGGGATTTTCCTCTTTGCTCAATGCTTGCATTGTTTAACTCATTCTAATGCATGATTATTGGTTTTGTCGATACGGACACGTACGGGGAAGTCTAGATCCGGGGAATTTCTCCCAATATTATACTGACAATATTATATTGGTTGTCGTTAAGCTCCTGCACTCATGAACTAATCATTAGGAATGCTAGGAATTGTATGAACTATTTGATTAGGGAGAAGCCATCTAGAATGGTACTTTAGAGAGTGGCATTAACAATGATGATTTGAATGTGGAATTCCTAAAATGTATGAGAGTGGATGAGATGAAATTGACCCCCAACAACATATTCATTCATATAATTCATTGAAAGTGTTTATCTTTTGTCTTTGCCATTGATCAAATTTCATGCATACATGTTTATTTTCGTCTTTGCATATTGAACTCTAAATATTTCGTTTGTAAGTCCTAGCTAATCAACAAATCACATAACTAAACTAGGTCGTGAGTCCTTTGGGAAGAACGATACTTGGTCTTACCAAGTTTATTACTTGAACGATTCGGTCATACTTGCCGATTGTGAAACAAGTTTGTGACATCATATTTTGGTGCTCATAAATTTGTCCATCAGTTATCTCATGAAAGCCCATATGAGCACCTCACTACATTCAATGAGATTTGCAACACAGTAAAGATTAATGGGGTGCCAGATGAAGCGATCAAACTTAGCTTGTTTCCTTTCCCATTGGGAGGCAATGCTAAGCTTTGGTTAAATTCTTTCCCAGAAGGAAGTTTCACAGAGTGGGAAGCAGTGGTAACAAAGTTTTTAAATAAGTACTTCCCACAATCAAAGGTGATAAAAGGCAAGCAAGAGATTTCTTCATTTAGGCAAGGCATGGAAGAATCACTAGGGCATGCATGGGACAGATACAAAAGCTTGCTAACAAAAACACCCACGCATGACTTTGAAGAAGAGGAAGTAGTCTTAACTTTCCTTGGAGGGCTTGGTTCACAAACCAAGATGATGCTTGATGCCTCAGCAGGAGGCAATATTAAATGGAAAACTCCAGAGGAAGCCACGAAAATTATTGAAAACATGGCTACTAGTGATAATGAGCTGAACAGTGAGAGAGGAGCTCCTATGCAGCAAAAAGGAGTTCTCCAATTACAGACAAATGATGCCTTGCTAGCTCAAAACAAAATTCTAACTCAACAACTGGAGACTCTTACTAAAACTCTTGCACAATTACCTAAAGAGTTGAAGACTGCTGCACAGGTACAATCTCAGTTGTGTGAATTGTGTGGAGGCGACCATATCAATGGTCAATGTGCCTTTCCAGTAGAAGCCGTAGAGGATGTGAACTACATGACCAATCAATACCGTCAAGGGAACTACAATCAAGGGTGGAAACCACACCCAAGCATTGGTCAAGGGCAAACTAGGCAAGCTGGTCAATTCAATAAGCAGCAGCAGCAACCCACCTTATGGCAGCAGATATCTATGCTTAATGAAAGGTCCATGAGGATGGAGGAAACTCTTAATAATTTCATACAGAAAACTGAGTCTACCCAAAAGAGCACTGAAGCTGCTATCAAAAATTTGGAGATTCAGATGGGGCAGGTCACCAAGCAGGTGGAGGAAAGGCCGAATAGAAATTTTGGGGCTAATACTGAGGTTAACCCCAGAGAAGAATGCAAGGTGGTAGAGAGTGCTGAAGAAGAAATAGTTGAGTTAGAAGGAGAAGGATCAGAGAAGAAAAGAGAAATAGAGAGCAAAAGCAATTTGTTATCCCACCAACTCCTCAACTGTTTCCTGTGCACTGTTTTGATTCTTCTAAAATGTGGAGATTCTATCTCTATCATCTCCTTCTCTTTAAAGCCTTTCACAACCCACAACTTGTTTTTGATTCTCACTGGTGTACCAAGTTGGGGTTCTCCTTTCTTCCAGTCATCAGGAATTTTTCCTCTTCTTCCAATCTTCTCTCCTTTATGCACCTGAAACAACAAACAATGGTTACTTGTAACCTTGGGTTCTTCATCTTGGTGGCTAGTCATGTGTGCATCTTCAAATGCAGCTTTATAAGTAGCTTCTTCCTCCTTTGTTTGCCTCTCATCTTTAAAGACATCTACAACAACTCTCTCCTCTCGGTCTTGGAGCCCCACTATACCTTCATTCACATCAATGATAGCTCTGGCCGTTTTCATAAACGGTCTTCCAAGTATGATAGGTATCTTTTCTGTCTCCATCTTCATCACCACAAAGTCTGCCAAGAACTAGAGTTTGCCCACACAAACTATAATGTCCTCCGCAATCCCACATGGTTCCTTTGAAGATCCATCGGCCATTACTAACTTAACCTTTACAGGTTTCACATTAACATTGCCGATTTGCTCCAGTAAAGAGTAAGGTATCAAGTTAACACTTGAACCTAAATCAAGAAGAGCTTTTTTAATCTTTTTCTTCCGTATGGTACAAGGGATAGAAAAGCCTCCTGGATCTGTCGCTTTTGGAGGGAATGGCTCTTTTTTAACAGTTATACACTCCTTTGCCTCATCATCTCTACGTCTTTTCTTAGTAGAGACGTCTTCATCAGTTTTAGTGTAAACTGTAATTTGTTGTAGAATCTGCTCCCAAGGTGCATCATTATCCACCATCTGGAATAATTCTTTGAATTCCAGTTGTTTCCCTTGATGTATTGGAAAAGGTGAAGTATTTTTGCTCTCTATTTCTCTTTTCTCTTCTGTTTCTAAATCAACTATCTCATCTTCAGCACTCTCTACCACCTTGCATTCTTCTCTGGGGTTAATCTCAGTATTAGCCCCAAAATTTCTATTTGGCCTTTCTTCCACCTGCTTGGTGATCTGCCCCATCTGAATCTCCAAATTTTTGATAGCAGCTTCAGTGCTCTTTTGGGTAGACTCAGTTTTCTGTATGAAATTATTAAGAGTTTCCTCCATCCTCATGGACTTTTCATTAAGCATAGAAATCTGCTACCATACGGTGGGTTGCTACTGCTGCTTATTAAATTGACTAGCTTGCCCAGTTTGCCCTTGACCAATGCTTGGGTGTGGTTTCCACCCTTGATTGTAGTTCCCTTGACGGTATTGATTGGTCATGTAGTTCACATCCTCTACGACTTCTACTGGAAAGGCAAATTAACCATTGATATGGTCGCCTCCACATAATTCGCACAACTAAGATTGTACCTGTGAGCAGTCTTCAACTCTTTAGGCAATTGTGCAAGATTTTTAGTAAGAGTCTCCAGCTGTTGAGTTAGAATTTTGTTTTGTGCTAGCAGGGCATCCTGTGTCTATAATTGTAGAATTCCTTTC
The DNA here is from genome assembly GCA_034642375.1 of Vigna nakashimae. NCBI lineage: Eukaryota > Viridiplantae > Streptophyta > Magnoliopsida > Fabales > Fabaceae > Vigna > Vigna nakashimae. Next base: position 30,819,307 of record CM067765.1, read on the forward strand.
TATTGCATAGGAGCTCCTCTTTCACTGTTAAGCTCATTATCACTAGTAGCCATGTTTTCTATAATTTATGTTGCTTCCTCTGGAGTTTTCCATTTAATATTGCCTCCAGCTGAGGCATCAAGCATCATCTTGGTTTGTGAACCAAGCCCTCCAAGGAAAGTTAAGACTACTTCCTCTTCTTCAAAACCATGCGTGGGTGTTTTTCTTAACAAGCTTTTGTATCTATCCCATGCATGCCCTAGTGATTCTTCCATGCCCTGCCTAAATGAAGAAATCTCTTGCTTGCCTTTAGTCACCTTTGATTGTGGGAAGTACTTGTTTAAAACCTTTGTTACCACTGCTTCCTACTCTGTGAAACTTCCTTCTGGGAAAGAATTTAACCAAAGCTTAGCATTGCCTCCTAATGAGAAAGGAAACAAGCTAAGTTTGATCGCTTCATCTGGCACCCCATTAATTTTTACTGTGTTGCAGATCTCATTAAAGGTAGTAAGGTGCTCATATGGGCTTTCATGAGATAACCCATTGAATTGGTTGCTTTTCACCAGTTGGATCAGTGCTGGTTTGACCTCCAGGTTAGCTGCATTGACTCTAGGTCTAGCTATACTGTTAAAGTGCTGAGGTCCAGCTATATTGGTGTAATCAGCAAGAGTTCTTATGATATTGTTGTTCTCCATAGTTTCTGTGCTATGAACAGAACCTTGTGGTGATGGTTGCAACAGAGTTTCCGGAGGAGGGAAAAGTTCTCTAGATGTTCGGATTCTTCTCCTCCGTCTACTCTCGTCTAAGCCTTCAAGAAGAGGTTCTGTTGTTTTCTTGCTCCTTGTTCTAATTGCTTCCTGCATACACAAGAAAACAAAACCCTAGAAAATTGGTTAGCACAAAAAGATATAGGAGAAGATATAAGATTCAGAAAATAAAATAAAATAAAATAAAAACCGAGAAAAATAAAAACAGAAAATAAAAAGAGAAATTCAAAATTAAAGTCAAAGATAATCAATAATCACACAAATTAACCAGTTAAACCACGAGTCCCCGGCAACGTCGCCAAAAACTTGATGACAAATTTATGAACACCGAAATACGGCGCCACAAACTTGTTGAACAATCGGCAAGTGTGACCTAATCATTTCAAGTAATAAACTCGGTAAGACCAATATATTTTAGGAATTCAACATTGTTTTCATCATTGTTAATGCCACTCTCTAAATTACCTTACAAGAAGGCCTATCCCTAATTACGAGTTCATACAATTCCTAGCATTCCTAATAATTAGTTCTTTTAGTGCAGGAGCTTAACGACAACCAATATACTATTGGGAGAAATTCCCCGGATCTAGACTTCCCCGTACGTTCCCGTATCGACAAAACCAATAATCATGCATTGAATGAGTTAAACAAAGCAAGCATTGAGCAAAGAGGAAAAACCCTAACTAATGATGAAAGAAAGCATAGGTCTTAAATATAAGATATAAGCACAAATTCCATATATGAGAGTTTCACAAGACTACATTGATTCCCCAACAACAATACAAGGTTTAGTTCACCATCTTCATGGTGAAACTAGATGAACAATAATGAAAGAATGAAAGATAAAACCCTAAAAAGGAGAGGTAGCCTGAGCATCCAAGATCCTCCTTCAAAGGGGTGGAAGAGAGAGTGTTTGCTTCGTTTCTGCCAAAGATACAAACCCTAGGACGTCCTAAAGCTTATATACTATTCTAAAATTATAGAAAATTCAGGCCCAAGCCCATAAGTGTGCCACTCAGCGGTAAAGTGCCGCTGAGCGGTAAGTGCGTGAGTTGGTTTCTTCCACTCAGCGGCCATTTTGCCCCTCAGCGGACCTCCCGTGAACTCCTGAGTGCCGCTCAGCGGTAAACTGCCGCTCAGTGGCAGTTGCAGCTTCTCTTTTTGCACTTTTTGGTGTCTTTTCTAATTCCATCTCTCTCCTTCTTCTCTTCTTTCACTAAATTCACCTTAAAACCTGCACAAAAACACTGAAATCAAGCACAAACCTGTCCATCTCTCTTATTTCTGAAAATATGAATAAAAGCATGATTTCAAGCTAGTTTCTAAGTATAAAGGTTGCTTTTAGTATCAATTTTAAGCATGAAAATAACAGTTTTTCAACTGTTATCAGTATCTAAACTTAAGTCTATTTGAAAGAGAAGGCTTTATGTTTCCGGAATGGATGGAAACTCAAAAACTCTCTACATTGATTCAAATGAAGGGTGACTGGTACCCTGATCTAGTTAGGGTGTTCTACCACAATTTGGAAATCATGAATGGTGATATTCGGTCAAAGGTGAAAGGTGTGAGTATATGCATTGATAATAGTGTATGGCAACAAGTTGTTGGACTAAAAACTGAGGGAATATTCTCTCATTTACCAAACTCAGAACCAAATCCTTACCTAAAGAAAAGAGATCTTTACAGAAGCTGGCTGAGATTTCCAGGAAAATACACTATTGAAAGACTCTTTTTACATGAAGGCTTAAACATGGAAGAAAAGATAACAGCATATCTTCTCGCATGGGTGATTATGTTTGGAAGATTGCTTCAAGATAGAATGACCACAAAAGATGTTTATCTGTTACATGCTATTAAGAATAATGTTCCCACCAACTGGGTGGAGGTTTTAAAAGATCACATGACTGAAGCTGCCCTATGTCAATCACATTATCGGCCATATGCAGTTCTGGTCAACATGATATTAATTCTTCAAGGTGTGAATGTTGATGGAGAGTAGAAATGCTCATGTAACTGCACAAATGTGGTTAACCGAAAAACTATTGCGTCTCTTGGGTTAGTAAAGACAATAAGAAGGTGGTGCTTCAAAGGGGAAGAAGATTTGGTCCATAGTTCAGCTAGTTCACCTGTTGTAAATGAAGACAAAACCAACTTTCTTCCTGAAACTAATTTTGAGAGGTTTGTAGCAAACCAGTTCAAAAATCTAAATGAAAGGGAGACAAACCTTGAGTGAAAACTTAACAATGTTCAACATCAGAGAGAAGATGTATCTTTTGATAAAGACTCTAAGAACTCATTCGATACGGAATAGGGCTCTGGGATTACACATCTTAAGTCTTGTGTTTATGTTTGGTTTAATACATCATTTGGTCCCTACTTTTGGGGGTTTTGTTCAAAATAGTCCTACCTTTTGAAAAAGTTCAATAAAGTCCCATATTTTGGTTTAAAATGTTCAATTCGGTCCTTTTCGTAGACAGCGTTAGAAACTTAACAGTGGTGATGCTACTGTGGCGAAATTTGAGTGAGCTGTTATGTTTTGATGGTTACGTGGCACTATAAATTGGGGAAATATCCTAAATTGGGGAAAACCCTAAATTTTTAATAATCCTAAACCCTAAATTAGAATCAGAAACCCTAAATTGGGGAAAAATCCCCAATATCAAAACCCCGACCCTCAACCGGTTAGTCTTTCTCATATTTCCCTCCAACAGCACCGCAGGGGACTGAGGGATAGGAGGATGAGACTTTCCCTTAATGTTGCAAGGAGGTTTTTTGGTTTGCAAGATATGTTGGACTTTGACAAAGCTAGCAATACCGTCGAGTGGCCGTTGAACCAAGCAAAAGCTGAAATCAATCGTCTAGCGAAGGAGAAAAAGAAGTAGAAGAAGAGTGTTCACCGTAGTTGCTGCAGTGCTGGTTCGGAATGTGAAGAAGGTGTGTCTAGTCTGGATGAGGTTGCAGGGAGTAGAGATGAAGAAGAAGCAGGAGAAGATTGGGGATTTTTCCCCAATTTAGGGCTTCTGATTCTAATTTCCACTTTAGGGTCGCCAATTTAGGATATTTCCCCAATTTACAATGCCACGTAACCATCAAAACATAATAGCTCACTCAAATTTCGCCACAGTGGCACCACCACCGTTAAGTTTTTAACGTCGTCCACGAAAAGGACCGAATTGAACATTTTAAACCAAAATATGGGACCTTACTGAACTTTTTCAAAAGGTGGGACCATTTTGAACAAAACTCCCAAAAGTAGGGACCAAATGATGTATTAAACCTTTATGTTTTGAGTCTTTTAGTTCTTTAGTTTTCTGATTGTAATGTGTTTAGTTTGTTTTGGTTGTATGGCTTTATATGCCATTCTTGTTTTGGCTTTATCTGATTGTATTCCAAGTTTGATATTAATGAAATCAGAAGTTATTAAAATCGATACATTGTGCTTGTATGCGAATAAATTATTGATTATTGTTAATTTCATACATTTGCATACTCACACATTAACTCTTGTATAACATTGATTCTAAAATGCTTGATCTGGAAAGACTTTGAAAGGTTTTGCAAGAATATCACTTGCTGAGTGGATGGAACTGGATAATCTGAAATATGCTACAACAAGAAATCAACTTTGATTGAGATCAAATCAATTAAACATAAACAGGAGTTTAAAGATTCCAAAACTAGAATATCTGATACCTTTAGATCTTGTTTTATTTGATGTTGATTGTTTATTCTTATATCTTTATGCTTATCTGCTGCATAAAATATCTGAGATAATAAGAGATTAAAATGTGTTGTTTGATTGAATCAGTATTACTATAATATTGTTGTATATATCTTATGTGATACAATGTTAATACATGTTGATAAATGCTCTAACATATTCTGATTACTGCATTGTATATTTGTATTTTGAGATTGAAATGTGCATAATGACAGGTGGAGCATTGCATATCATTTATATATTTCACATGTCTTCATTTAAGGGGGAGAATATCTTAATTTCATGTGAATATCTTTGACAAGGGAAGCATTATTACTTGTTTTATTATCTTATGCATCCATGTATGCTTGATTACTTGTATATAAATACCATTGTGCTTACCCTTTTTGCTAATGCCCAAAGGGGGAGAATTATGTTGATTGGTAATTAATAGATAATCTGTATTGAGTTGTGCAACATGGTTGATTATTAATCATGGTTGTGCATCATCAAAAAAGAGGGATATTGTTGAGATTGATGATAGGGGGAACACTGGTTTAGCTGAACCTACAATCTCAGTAATATTTGAGTTTTTGATGATGACAACGCATAATTAATAACACATGTGTATTGTGTGTTACATGTTCTTTGCTTACATGTTATATGCTTATGTGAGAACATGATTGTGTTATATGTGTTGATCATTGCATTTCACTGTGTTATATATGTGATTTTATACATGAATGCATGAAAAATGTTTTTGGATGAGAAAAACCACAAGCACTAATGTTGAATTTAAATTGTGTAGCAAAACAACAGTTTTAAGTCGATTACATTATGGGATGAATCGATTAAAACTCGTGCCTTTGCACAAACTGTTTTCAAGAGTGTTGTGAGAGTTTTTCAAAGAGAAATGTTTTCAAAACTTGGCTTAGCATTGTTGCATAATTGATTGGATGTGATATGTATTCGATTAAGTTTGTTATTGTTTTGAAATCTGTTAATGCTTGATATAACTGTCACAATGGCTATATTTTTAAATGTGTTGACCAAGCATTAAAAGCTATTCGACTGCATTAATTATGAATTCAATTAATTGTTTTGACTGCTACTATGTGTTATAACTGAATTTGTGTATTCGACTACAATAGTAGCGAAGTCGATTATGTTGCGTCTGATACGAGTTTATCTATATATTGACGTGAATTTCATTTCTGTATAGACTTTTTTGATTCTAACATTTTCATATTCTTTTGCAGAAAAGTGTAAAGTTTACAAAAAGAGAATTAGGTCCAAGAAACTAGTTTGACCGTTGTGATCAATTACTTGTGATTTCTTGAAGAGCAAGATTGTTGAGTTTTCTAGGTCTGATCTATTTGCACATTTGGGTGTCTACTACAACATCAGGTTCTACAATTTGCTGAAGATTGGGTTGAGTTCCCTGTTGTGATTACAGGAAGAAGGATGTGTTGCATTCTTGACTTTGAGGGTGCCTCAAAGGGGTTGGACTGCATGAGAGGAGATTCTTGCTGCTAGTCTATTTATGTACTGCCTATATTTTGATTAGAGGGTTAGAGAGGTGTTTTATATTTTTGACGTGAGGTCTCTATAAAAACCTTGCTGTAAAAACCGTGATCATTATAGAGCATTGGCTTCCTGTGGTTGGAAGGACACTGGATGTAGGCTTGGCCAAACGAGTATAAAAACTCAGCGTTTGATCTTTCTTATCCCTACTCTTTTACATTCAATCAATTATACTTTAGACGCATTCGATTAAATTTCTGCTGCATTGAAAATCTTTTAACTTGAGTTTCAAGAAAAGTATAAAGGCATCTTTTTTGGTGAAATAGATTTTGAAAGTTTTAAATTTTATACTTCACCAATTCACCCCCCCCCTTGGTGTGAGAATTTGAGTCATTCTATTTTAACACCTTTCAACTCAATTTGAATAAGATATTAAAATGTTAATCTCGATTGTCTTACAAAATTAAATTCAAAACGTCTATATATAGTTTTAGTCATTTCAAACGCAATTAATGCAATCGATTACCCTTTTAATCTAATCGGTTACATGAAAAACTTGTAACAGATTTATAACTAACTTAGCTCCTTAATTGAATACACAATTAATGCAATCGATTTCCATTTAATGTTTGGTCAATGATAACAGTTGAAAAACTGTTATTTTCATGCTTAAAATTGATAGAAAAAGCAACCTTTACACTTAGAAACTAGCTTGAAATCATGCTTTTTTTAAGAGAGCTGGACAGGTTTATGCTTGATTTCAGTGTTTTTGAGCAGGTTTTAAGGTGAATTTAGTGAAAGAAGTGAAGAAGGAGAGAGATGGAATCAGAAAAGACATCAAAAAGTGCAAAAGGAGAAGCCGAAGTCACCGCTCAGCGACAGTTTACCACTGAGCGGCACTCAGGAAGTCACGGGAGGTCCGCTGAGGGGCAAAATGGCCGCTGAGGGGAAGAAACGAGACGTGCACTCACCGCTGAGCGGTACTTTACCGCTGAGCGGCACACTTATGGGCTTGGGCCTAGATTTTCTGTAATTTTAGAATAGTATATAAGCTTTAGGACGTCCTAGGGTTTGTATCTTTGGCAAAGACGAAGCAAACACTCTCTCTTCCACCCCTTTGAAGGAGGATCTTGGATGCTCAGGCTACCTCTTCACCTTTCTAGGGTTTTATCCTTCATTCTTTCATTATTGTTCATCTAGGTTCACCATGAATATGGTGAACTAAACCTTGTATGTTTGTTGGGGAATCAATGTAATCTTTTGAAGCTCTCATATATGGAATTTGTGCTTGCATCTTAATCTAAGATTTATGCTTTCTTTCATCATTAGTTAGGGTTTTTCCTCTTTGCTTAATGCTTGCTTTGTTTAACTCATTCAACGCATGATTATTGATTTTGTCGATACGGGAACGTACGGGGAAGTCTAGATCCGGGGAATCTCTCCTAATATTGTATTGGTTGTCGTTAAGCTCCTGTGCTAAGAGAACTAATTATTAGGAATGCTAGGAATCATATGAACTCGTAATTAGGGATAGGCCTTCTTGACAAGGTAATTTAGAGAGTGGCATTAACAATGATGATTTGAATGTTGAATTCCTAAAATATATGAGAGTGGATGAGATGAAATTGACCCCCAACAACATATTCATATATATATTTCATTGAAAGTGCTTGTCTTTTGCTTTTGCCATTGATCAAAACCTCATGCATACATGTTTATTTTCGTCTTTTGCATAATACAATCCAATTATTTCGTTCTTAAGTCTTAGCTAATCAACAAACCACACAACTAAACTAGGCCGTGAGTCCTTTGAGAGAACGATACTTGGTCTTACCAAGTTTATTACTTGAACGATTCGGTCATACTTGCCGATTGTAAAACAAGTTTGTGACATCATATTTTGGTGATCATAAATTTGTCCATCAGTCAACACATTTAAAAATATGACCATTGAAACAATTATGAAAAGCATCAAACAGTTTTCAAATAAATAACAAACTTAATTGAATACAAAATCCATGTAATGGATTAAGCTTCAACACTAAGCATATTTTTGAAAATTTTTCTTTCTAATTCACATCACAGCACACTTGAAAAAGATATGTGCAAACACGTGTTTTAATCGATTCACCAACTAATATAATCGATTTAAAACAAGTTATTTTGCCTTAGTTTAAAAACACAAGCTGTCTGATGACCTGAATTGATTATCACACCACTCTAGTCGATTAAGTCATTCAGATATGCTTTTGTGCATGTGAATTCCATAAAATCAAAACATATAGTATGAGTACACCAATATAATCACTTTACTAACACAATATGCATCATTCAACACATTTTATCTTCAACACATGTGAGAATCATAATATGTGCATATTTCACAATAAGCATAAGCACATACAACATATGACATATAACATTTTATCTTCAACACATGTGACAATCATAATATGTGCATATTTCACAATAAGCATAAGCACATACAACATATGACATATAACACAGTACATATTCATGTATTTTTATTATCAATGTGTTGTCATCATCAAAAACCAAAGTCACAAGGCTTGGGTTCAACTATCACAGTGCTCTATCAACAATCTCCCACTTTTTTGATGATGCACAACCATGATTAATAAAACCATGTTGTATAGCTCACAATCAAACACAGTTCAATTATCTCAGTAACACAATTCAATTACTTCAATCACTTCCCACCCTTTGGGCATTAGCATAAAAGGAAATGTTGTTCACTGTAATTGAAACAGAGATAATAAAGCAAATAGAGATGCATCAACCAAATTTTAGGAAATATAATTATGCTCCCCCTATCAATAATATTCACATGAATTCATCATTTTCTCTCTCTTTTAACATGTGAAACAATATTTAAGAGCATTAAATACTCCCCCTATCATTATGCATATCAAATTTCATTATCACAGATGCATAACAGAGATATGATAGAGTATGTATCATCTAGACATGTTCAAGCAATGTACCATAAAAGTATTTCATATACGGTATCAAAGCCAAGTAGATACAGCTTGATACAATTTAAAACAGTTTAATCACTCATAATCTCAACTAAAATTCACAGCAGATTAAACATGATGAGATATATTATATGATTAAACATATCACAAATCATTAGTCAAGGTTTAAAGTGTAAAAATTAGAAGTTTAGAGACTTCAAACCAATTGACGAATCGTAATCGATTTAACAAATATCAATAATAGAAATGAGCATATGACAGATTGTTATCTTTAGAAAAACAATACAACCAAAAGATAAGTGGTTTATGAAAAAGCCTTGTAAAATCTAAATACCTTGAGAATAGCTTTAGCAAAACACACCAATACATGAGTAGACACACTGCTAAAAGGTTTCCCTATTATATGCGTCAATACATGAATAGCCACACTGCTCAATATGTCTTGATAGATAAGAGTGTCAAAAGATGTTTTTAGAAGGTACACTAAAAGTCTTAAAAGATTATCAAAAAACTTATGTTGAAAGACACCTTGCTAAATGTTCTTTTGAACAAAACAAAGATAACTTCAAAAAACATTTTTCGTACAAGCCTTACATAGCCTATTCCAAGCCTCTCATCGCATGGATGATGCAAAACACCATTCGTCGACCAGTTCTGATAGTGCCATGTCATTTGTCATGCAGTTTGTGTTGAGGCATACATACTTTGTAGTCTAGGAACTAATGGCAAATAGAACATTGACTTCATAGGAACTTGTTTTGTAGTAGTTGCTCCCGCATTACGTGGTTGATATCTTGGCTTTCCACAAAATTTGCATTCAAGCAACGCGCCGTCATTCTTGCCATATTCATTATCATAAAAGAGCATGCAACCATCCATGGAACAATCAATCCTCTGCGATTGTAATCCCAACTTTGATACATACTTTTTTGCATTGTATTATGTTTTAGGCAAATAGAACATTGATTTCACAAGAACTTGTTTTGTAGTAGATGCTCCCATGTTATGTGGTTGATATCTTGGCTTTTCACAAAAATTTGTATTCAAGCAACGCGCCATCATTCTTACCATATTCATTATCGTAAAAGAGCATGCAACCATCCACGCAACAATCAATCCTCTGTGATTGTAATCCCAACTTTGATACACACTTTTTTGCATTGTAGTATGTTTTAGGCAAACCTACTTTGATGGGTGTTTCATCCATAACCATTTTTGCAATAAAATCTATGCATTGGTTAGGAATATTCCAATTCAACTTGCAAGCTAATAGCCTGACACACATTGATAATTTCGAGTCTGATGCTCCTTCATACAATGGTTGGTTTGTATCCAACAAAAGATTATAAAACCTTTGTGTTTCTTCATCCGGATCCTCTTCAATGTTATCTGAAGTATATGTTTGGAATGACTCTTTTCGCCTAAGAGCATCATGCACCATGTCTTCCATTGTCATAAATTGGTTAGTTGGACAACCTTCCGTCTCTACACCCATCCAACTTTCATGATTCTCTGCATCATCTTCTATAATTCTTTCCCCATGATCCTCCCAAATGAAATAATTAGGGTTGAAACCGTTCTTGTAGAGGTGAACCTTTACAACTCTTTCGTGCAGAATCTTTGTACAATCGCACTTTAAACATGGACATCGAAGACCCTCATCTCTACGATAACGTTCTTGTTCACAAGCTTTACTTATAAGCTCTTCAACACCCAATATAAAAGACACTTTCAAAGAACCTCTTCCTCTATAACACCTATCGTACATCCATGAACTATTCGGTGGAGCACGATTCATGTTCGGTACATAAATTGATTATAAAGTAATTAGCCAATGGTTAAATACCGTCTCTATATTAGGACATTTGCCCCTATTCCTAAATAATAGCCTAAATTAATTTAGGTCCTCTTCTCTCTATCTTACAATGTTTTTCTACGTGTATCTATCTTACTATTTTTTTTGTACATGTAAATCACTATGTACAATATTGTTTTAAGCTTTGAATATAGAAGGCTATTGGCCAACCTACAACGTTGTTTAAAGCTCATGTTGAGCTAAAACTTTAACAACAACCAAACATAGTTAAAGAAAAATCAAATTATGCTAGACAGTGGTTGATGTGTTTAATTGTTTTGCTAAACAATTTTAATACAAAAAATCAATATTTAAAGAACTAAATAACCCTCATTATATTTTAGGTACAGTTGCATAAGCATAAATTTGCAACTGACTTGACAAATAAAAACATAAGCAATTATATAAAATTAGAAGCAAATAATATGGAGGAAACATTCATGCTTTTCAAAATAACAACTATGTAGCCTAATTTACTTGTTACTCACTAATTTACTCCTTCAATATGCCAATCACTCGCCTTTAGAGCATGCAATGTTGTTTTGTCACTAAAAATGAAAATGAAAATAGTTCTCAAATATGTTAGAAGTTAAGGATGCAATTGACTTGCATCATATAAATTCAAAAATCAATGCCCAAAAATAAAAAAATATTCAGCTGAAGTAAGAAACAAATATTAAGTATAATTGATATAAAACTATGCCCAGAATAAAACTGGAATCCAATAGTGACAAAAACGGCATCATAAAACCATCAGAACTTTCTAACTTACTATTACAATCATGCTAAAAGGAAACCAAAAGAAAAACGTCCATGGTTGGATAACACACACATAGCAGGCATATTAATAAATTCCTGGAAAATTAAACCCAAAGCTTCTCTGAAATTATATTATCACATCACACGAACAAAAATCTGAGTATTATCTACTTAAAAGAAGGAAATTCTAGCTTTAGTGTCAATTATTGAATTTAGATATCATAGAAATCACTATTAGATAAATAAAGGTTCTCAAAATAGAAAAGGAAAAAAATTACAAAGATGCAAATAAAATATGAAGCAGTGAAAAACATTATTTTAGTCTGATTGTTTTTTACACTCACATAAATTCTTGAATCATTGAAAAATGTACAATTAGTTATTTATGTAAACGACAGTGAAGCACAAAATCTAGACAAACAACATGCATCGATAGGTAAGTTCCCATATATCAAATGAGGTATCAACAAAAGTTTAGAAAAAATTAGAACAGTTGCAAGTGGAATAAAAAAACACAACCAACAACGGTCTTCACTTGTATGAATAAATAAACCCAAGTAAAAGATGCTATATAAACAGAAAAACACACAATATTCGACATTAACTTAGTCTTCCTTACCGATTCTAAGGCATGAACAGGAACCATTAAGATGAGACCAATCAAAAACTTCTGCTCCTGAACCATTAACACAACTTTTGTCACTATTGGATTCCAGTGCAGCATTTAACTAGACCCTTTATGTATGATATCTTATCATTCAACCAACTACAATCAATCGTCAACAACCAACTACAACAATCATCATCAACCTCTCGGTGAAGTATAGTTAAATAAAACAACAACTAGTTGTAGCAATCATCATCAGCCTCTTAGCCAAACACAATAAATAAAAGAGATACCGAAACCTGTGGAGAAGGATAACACATACAATTTCAAACAACTTGGTGCTCACTCATTCACTAGCAGCCAACTGCACAAAGTTAAGAAACACACCGGCCACTTAAACATATAACAAATGGACCTACATTAAACATTTTAACCCCAAGCCACCTCCCACACTAACTAGACAGAGTCAACGATGCAACAACATGCCTAAAATCTTGACCACATTGGACCACTACAGTGCTAAATTGGATAGTATTGAAAGCTACAAGAATAAGCAAGAAATGCTCACCCTGTTGGACCATTCTAATGCTAACTAGCACAAGCTATAAAAGTTGTAGGAAACACCCCTGCACTATTCACCATAATGGATACTTATGGTGCCAAACTGGACAGTCAAAGTTGCAGAAACAACCCCTGGAATACTCATTATATCCTACCTTAACACTCCACTCAACTCACGACTTATTCACAAGACAATGCACCTGACTCTCACACACTCAAAAATCATTAACAGACTGGACAACACTACACTTGAGACCAATATTAAAATTAGTGCAACCTAGACTCCTAACACCAAAGAAAAACTTTGTACGAACTAGGCTGCTACACACCACTCACCATTCAAAAACTATTTCCCAAACAAAGAACTGCCCTTAAAACTCTCTCATCCAGCCACAACCATTGGCTGACAAAGCAATCTACACCAGAAAAGTAACTTTATTTTGGTGGTTTGACACTAATTTTGCATAAAAGTGGTTCAAACTCGCTACTAACCTTTTAGGAAACTTTGTTTACTGATTTTAGATGTGTCAAAACTCTTAAATGAGTTAAAAACCACTTGCAACACAGATTCACTACTTCATTTCCAATTCTAACTCAAAATGTGATTGTATAGACGACAATTTTGCACTTAAGTCAAAATATCACTAATTGAACTTTGCTAACATCATTTAAACATTATTTTAGACTTATTGAAATTGTCAAAACACATAGAAAGGTTACCATTTGATAATGGTTTAAATGCACCCCTTTGACTTAGAAACTTGCTTTAACTCATTTTTTTGCTTTAGTTTTGTGAATAAGAGAGTTGAGGTTGAATTTGATGATTTTATGATTAATTCCCTTTGTTTCGATAAAAAATGAGTTAATACAGGAAGCAGAGATGAAGTGCTAAGGAGTTAGAGCTTAAAAAGGCCTAGAAAAGCACTTGAAGGAAGAACAGTATGAAGCTTGGGCGCCCTGCAGAGAAGCTCAGGCACAGAAAATTGACGTCTGCTGCCTAGCCACCCTCCTAGGCCGCCCGGGCGTCGAACCGCAAAACCTGGGCGTGCAAACTAGAGGCTTAAGTCCTACGAAAATCGCGAGTCAGGCCCAATTCTTGCTTTGTTTCGACTCTTTTGGACCGAACCCTATTTCTACTCTTTTCAAACTCTATTTAAAGGACTCAGCGCTCTAGGTTTGGTATCTCTAGCTGGAGCAACACAACAACACACTCTTCTACTCTCTAAAGGCGGATCTGGAGGCGGGAGCTTCCTCTTCTACTCTTATGGTTTCACTATCTCATGCTTTTCAATTATTCATATAGTTTCTCCATGTCTGTGGGGAACTAAACTCTATTTGTTGTTGGGGGATGATGTAACCTTGTGAACTCTCATGTATTTGAATTGATTCTTAATTTATATGCTTTTTCATTAATTATTAGGGAATTCATTTGTTTCAATGCTTGCTCTATTTAACTCATTTAGTAGCATGATATACGAATTGTATGAGTGTCGGCAGGTTCCTTACAATTCAGGTTCTTGTTGAATTCTCCCAAGGGTAATATTTCTCAAGGATGAGGGTATAAGTACTTGGTCGTCTTAAGTTCTTGATCTTCAGACTTCATTTTCTAGGAATTGCACGAAATAGGAATTAAGGCAGGCTTATTGCGCCGAGGGATCGCGTTCTAAGTAATTTAGTGAATGACGTTAATATTAATGTAAAAAGAAGAATTCTTATATACATGAGAGTAAACTTGGTGAAATCAAACCCTGACAACATAATCATCTCGTTTTATAAACAACCTTCATTAATCTTTGTGTTACTCTGCTATTGATCAATTTGCATTCATATTTAATTTTATGTCTTTGCATTTGAAACCAACAATCTCGTTTTATTTAAGTCTTAATTGATTGAGTTATCACACAACTGTTTAGTGCCGAGAGTCTTCAGGGATACGATACTTGGTCTTACCATTTTATATTACTTGTGAGATTTGGTACACTTGCCAATCCATCAACAAGTTTTTGGTTTCGTTTCTGGAGATCAAAAATATTGTTAACACCATTCGAAATCAGACCTTTCTTATGGCCAAAAATGTAGAATTATATTAGATAAATGCAAATATGTAAGAAAAATAGCATACAATAAGAAAAACAACCTATAACTTATAAGTCAAATAAATCACCAAGAACATAAATAACCTGCATAGAGAAACAACACCCAACAGACCCAAATACACTAAGGACAAATGAATGTAAAGCATAAGGACATTTCACATATTAACCTACATGCACAAACCCCACCTTCCGTATCCTTTCTTTTTAGATCACATAGTCAACTCGTGTCTACACTCAATCACAACATTGGAACTAAACCAAGCAAAAAAGGAAATTAAAAATACATTTTACTCGTTCCTTCAGTATCACAGCACCAAGTTGTATTTGTCCTAACTTAAACCGCAACACAACTGCCTATATCGATGCCCCGTCAGAATCCAACTACGCCAGACGAACCAAAAATGGCTCAATTAAAAAAAAATTAACAGAGATTAGGGTTCGCGTGTTTAACCCTTTTTCAATTTTAAAGATTTCTAGGTATTACGAAAATGAAGGAACAGAAGAATCAATTGTTTGTCGTTGGTGACGACATGAAAAAACCCCCAAAATAAACCGAAGGCTCACGAGTGGAGAGGTGGAATGCGGGTTTGACTTCATCGAAGACTCGCCAGCGAAGAGGTGGACTGACAGCTCCAGAGAAGAAAGTGTAGTGAAGAAGTGAAGAAGAGGGAGAAGCTGGTAGAGTTGAATAGAGATAGGGAGAAAGCAACCAATGAGCTTGGTCTTTTTTTCGAGAGTGAGAGGTGATAACAGTTGAAAAACTGTTATTTTCATGCTTAAAATTGATATTAAAAGCAACCTTTAACACTCAGAAACTAGCTTGAAACCATGCTTTTGGTTATATTTTCATAAATAAGAGAGCTGGACAGGTTTAAGCTTAATTCCAGCTATATTGGTGTAGTCAGCAAGAGTTCTTCTAACATTGTTGTTCTCCATATTTTCTGTGCTATGAACAGAACCTTGTGGTGATGATTGTAAGAGAGTTTCTGGAGAAGGGAAAAGTTCTCTAGATGTTCGGATTCTTCTCCTCCGTCTACTCTCGTCTAGACCTTCAAGCAGAGGTTCTGTTGTTTTCTTGCTCCTTGTTCTAATTGCTTCCTGCATACACAAGAAAACAAAACCCTAAAAAATATTTGTTAGCACAAAAACATATAGGAGAAGATAAAAGATTCAGAAGATAAAATAAAATAAGATAGAATAAAATAAAATAAAATAAAATCTAATCTAATCAAATAAAATAAAACAAAATAAAATAAAATCTAATCTAATCAAATAAAATAAAATAAAATAAAATAAAATAAGATAAAATAAAAACCGAAAAAATAAAAACAGAAAATAAAAACAGAAATTCAAAATTAAAGTCAAAGATAATCAATAATCACACAAATTAACCAGTTAAACCACGAGTCCCTGGCAATGGCGCCAAAAACTTGATGAACAAATTTATGAACACCGAAATACGGCGCCACAAACTTGTTTTACAATCGGCAAGTATGACCGAATCATTTCAAGTAATAAACTTGGTAAGACCAAGTATCGTTCTCCCAAAGGACTCACGACCTAGTTTAGTTGTGTGGTTTGTTGATTAGGTAAGACTTAAGGACGAAATAATTGGATTGTATTATGCAAAAGACGAAAATAAACATGTATGCATGAGGTTTTGATTAATGGCAAAAGCAAAAGACAAATACTTTCAATGAAATATATTAATGAATATGTTGTTGGGGGTCAATTTCATCTTATCCACTCTCATATATTTTAGGAATTCAACATTCAAATCATCATTGTTAATGCCACTCTCTAAATTACCTTGTAAGGAAGGCCTATCCCTAATTACGAGTTCATACGATTCCTAGCATTCCTAATAATTAGTTCTCTTAGCACAGGAGCTTAACGACAACCAATATAATATTGGGAGAGATTCCCCGGATCTAGACTTCCCCATACGTTCCCGTATGGACAAAATCAATAATCATGCATTGAATGAGTTAAAGAAAGCAAGCATTAAGCAAAGAGGAAAAACCCTAACTAATGATGAAGGAAAGCATAAATCTTAGATTAAGATGCAAGCACAAATTCCATATATGAGAGCTTCAAAAGATTACATTGATTCCCCAACAAACATACAAGGTTTAGTTCACCATATTCATGGCGAACTTAGATGAACAATAATGAAGGAATGAAGGATAAAACCCTAGAAAGGTGAAGAGGTAGCCTGAGCATCCAAGATCCTCCTTCAAAGGGGTGGAAGAGAGAGTGTTTGCTTCGTTTCTACCAAAGATACCAACCCTAAGACATCTAGGTCTTTAAATAGGACATAAAAATAATAGAAAACGGGTCCAGGCCCAAACAGATCATAAAATCGCATAAAGCCGGTCCAAAACTCGTCTGATTGACTTTTTTCGTATTCTGGTTGACTGGTTGACGTTTTTGGTTGACTGGTTGACTTTTCTGGTTTCTGGTTGACTGTTCAGCACTCCAATCACTCGGTACTTCAATTCTTCTTTCAAATCATTCAATTAGCCTACAAAATAAAGGGAATCTTGCACAAAACCATTAAATTCACTTTCAACTCTCTTATTCACAAAACTAAAGCAAAAATATGAGTTCAAGCTAGTTTCTAAGTCTTAAAGGTTGCTTTTGATATCAATTTTAAGCATAAAAATAACATTTTTTCAACTATTATCACAACCACAAACTTAGAACTTTGCTTGTCCTCAAGCAAACAAGATGTAACTCAATCTTCTACCAATTTATATAATTGTTCACTCATTCAAAAATCTTCTTTTCAAGATAAGTAAAGACTTCAATCAAGCTTATGACCAAGATTTCAATCAAGACGTGTACATGCTTTGGTGTTCACAAAGTCACTTAATATCCAACAAATGCTATTTTTCATGAATGATCAATCAATTAAGTATGGATGTTCATGTGCTCATGGAATATTTCCTCACTAGGTAAAGTGTTTCACTCAAACACAAGTGTATAAGAGGTAATCACTCATTTGCTCCACTATCACAATGTCACATGAATCAACTTTACCTTTCATTTAACCACAATCAAAAACATTCACAAGCATGCATCATCACAAGAACTTTTCAATGGCTTATAACGTGGCTGGGCTAACAAGAAAATTGGTTTTTCTGGATCACAAAATCCTTGAGTTAAGAGAATCATAACAACACAATTATTCTTATTCATTCCCAACTTGCCTTTGCATTTGCATTGAGCTTTGCTTCTTCTTTTCTTTTCTTTTCTTTCTCTTTTTCTTTTTCTTTTTCTTTGCATATTCTTACTTTTTAGCTCTTAGCTCAATGCTTTTCCTTTTTCATGTTTTCCTAACAACCGCAAACTTGAACATTTAACAATACAACACAAGATCTTCTACTTAACTCAAGGTAAAGATTTTCAATCAAGGGTTTTCAGTGTATGTTCAAGGCTAAGGGTTCAAAGGATAGAACACAAAGTGTTCTCTTTTAGTGGGCTAACTTTATGAATTTGGCCAATAAAACGGGTTCCAACAAACAGCCTTGATCACATGATGCAAAACAAGCAATTGATTTAATCATAGAAAACCTGAGCAAAATCATTCATGTTTCCAAAGTAATAGCATTGAACAATAACAACTCTGGAGCTCAAAACCTCACATATAAGCTCATTCACATTTGACATACACATCCTGCTTAATTTCACAATCACAATCATGATATCATGCATTTGTTCACAAAGCTTGTGAATCACCTGTATAAGCATTTTAATGTGCACATCATCTCAACATCAATCAATCAATAAGCATCATCAAGCATTACTTATCAAACAATCACAGTTAATAGCAAACCATCACACAAACCAGGTGTCCAATAGAGTACATCAAACCCTAATCTAAAAACAAAAACAAATAAGTTCAGAAAACTTAAACCAACAAAAGCATAAGCATATGATAGCATTCATCAGTAAATGCTATCTCAGCTCCTCATCAATCTGAGCTGTCCTCTGTATCTTCCTTCTTCTTGGATCTTATAGTCTTGATTCTTTTTGCCCGATGAGGAGGCCATCCCTGCATCAAACATAATTCACAAAACCAAAAGATACATTGTTAAGCATTAGTAAACCACAATGAAGAAATCAGCCCCTTCAATGATGCTCTCTCCCAACCCCAAACTTAGATGGAAAACTAGTGAGCAAGTGAGTGGAAGGGAGATTTTATAAAGAGGGATGAGGGAAAAGTTGTAGAGAACCTTTGAAAAGGTATGTAGGAGTGTGTGTGCAGAGAAGAGCTTGAAAATAAAAGCATTTGCGCAGCTTGGGTATAAAAATACCCTAATGGGCTCGGGTTCCGCTAAAGGGTAACCAAAGCCCACTCTGCGATAGTACCGCTCAGCGGTAATTTGCCGCTCAGCGGCACTATCGTGATGCGCTCTTCTCCTTCTTTGCTTAACCTAAGTGCCTCCTAGACATGCCCCTCACTAGTTCCCTGCAATTCAATGTTTAAAATACTTATGCAAACCCTAACTAAAACAAACAAAAACAATCAATCAACTGGGTTGTCTCCCAGGTAGCGCTTGTTTAACATCACGAGCCTGACCCAAAATCCACCAACACCCATCAGTAGGTGTTTAAAATCTCACCAACACCCATCAGTAGGTGCTTCAAACTTACCAACACCCATCAGTAGGTGTTACCACTTAGCATCCTTCAGTAGATGCTATATCCAACTAGCATCCTTCAGTAGATGCTATGTTCAGCAATATAATGTTCAACAGATTTAAAGATTACAAACCCAAGTAAAATTTAAAAGTTCTAAAATCACTGGGTTGCCTCCCAGCAAGCGCTCTTTTAACGTCATTAGCTTGACCCAGTAAGCTCAAGTTCCTGCTTTATAGTTGATGTTGTCATCCCACCAACTCCTCAGCTGTTTCCTGTGAACTGTTTTGGTCCTTCTAGAATGTGGAGACTCTATCTCTATCATCTCCTTCTCTTTAAAGCCCTTCACAACCCACAACTTGTTCTTGATTCTTACAGGTGTGCCAAGTTGGGGTCTTCTTTTCTCCCAATCATCAGGAATTTCTCCTCCTCTTTCAATCTTTTCTTCCTTGTGTACCTGAAACAACAAACAATGGTTACCTGCAACCTTGGGCTTTTCATCTTTATGGCTAGTCATGTGTGCATCTTGAAATGCAGCTTTATAACTAGCTTCTTCCTCCTGTGCTTGCGTCTCATCCTTGAAGACGTCTACAACCACTCTCTCCTCTCGATCCTGGAGCACCACTATACCTTCATTTACATCAATGATAGCTCTGGCCGTTTTCATAAACGGTCTTCCAAGTATGATAGGTATCTTCTCTGTCTCCATCTTCATCACCACAAAGTCTGTCAAGAACTGAAGTCTGCCAACACAAACTATAATGTCCTCTGCAATCCCATATAGCTCCTTTGAAGATCCATCGGCCATTATTAGATTAACCTTTACAGGTTTCACATTAACATTGCCGATTTGCTCCAGTAAAGAGTAAGGTATCAAGTTAACACTTGAACCTAAATCAAGAAGAGCTTTCTTCACCCTTTTCTTCCCTATGGTACAAGGGATAGAAAAACTGCCTGGGTCTGTTGCTTTAGGAGGGAATGGCTCTTTTTTAACAGTTATACACTCCTTTGCCTCAGCATTGATGAACAAATTTGTAAGCACCAAAATATGATGTCACAAACTTGTTTCACAATCGGCAAGTATGACCGAATCGTTCAAGTAATAAAACTTGGTAAGACCAAGTATCGTTCTTCCCAAAGGACTCACGGCCTAGTTTAGTTATGTGATTTGTTGATTAGCTAGGACTTACAAACGAAATATTCACAGTTTAATATGCAAGACAGAAAATAAACATGTATGCATGAATTTGATCAATGGCAAAGACTAAAGATAAACACTTTCAATGGAATATATGAATGAATATGTTGTTGGGGGTCAATTTCATCTCATCCACTCTCATATATTTTAGGAATTCAACATTCAAATCATCATTGTTAATGCCACTCTCTAATGTACCATTCTAGATGGCTTCTCCCTAATCAAATAGTTCATACAATTCCTAGCATTCCTAATGATTAGTTCATGAGTGCAGGAGCTTAAGGCAACCAATATAATGTTGTCAGTAAAATATTGGGAGAAATTCCCCGGATCTAGACTTCCCCGTACGTGTCCGTATCGACAAAACCAATAATCATGCATTAGAATGAGTTAAACATTGCAAGCATTGAGCAAAGAGGAAAAACCCTAACTAATGATGAAAGAAAGCATATGTCTTAATTAAAAGATGTACTCAACAAATCCATATATGAGAGCTTCAAGAGATTACATTGATTCCCCAACAAACATACAAGGTTTAGTTCACCATCGTCATGGTGAACCTAGATGAATAACAATGAAAGAATGAAAGAATAAACCCAATAAAGGTGAAGAGGTAGCCTGAGCATCCAAGATCATCCTTCAAAGGGGTGGAAGAGAGAGTGTTTGCCTCGTTTCTGCCAAAGATGTCTAACTATAGGACTTGCAAGCCCTTATATACTAATTTAGAGTTACAAAAGATTACAAAAGCCCAAGCCCAAAAGTACCGCTCAGCGGTATTTACCGCTCAGCGGTAGTTGCGTGTCCTTTTCTTCCCCTCAGCGGCCATTTTGCCCCTCAGCGTGACTCCCGCAACCTCCTGAGTGCCGCTCAGCGGTAGTTTGCCGCTGAGCGGTGCCTTCGTCTTCTCTTTTTGCACTCTTTCTTGTCTTTTCTAATGTCACTTCTCTCCTTCTTCACTCTTTTCACCAAATTCACCTTAAAACCTGCACAAAAACACTTAAATCAAGCATAAACCTGTCCAGCTCTCTTATTTCTGAAAATATAGATAAAAGCATGATTTCAAGCTAGTTTTTAAGTCTAAAGGTTGCTTTTAGTATCAATTTTAAGCATGAAAATAACAGTTTTTCAACTGTTATCACAACCCCAAACTTAGAACTTTGCTTGTCCTCAAGCAAACAAGATGTAACTCAATCTCCAACCAATTCATATGATAGTTCACTCATTCAAAAATCCTCTTTTTCAAGATAAGTAACAACTTCACTCAAACTTATGACTAAGAGTTCAATCAAGATGTGCACATGCTTTAGTGTTCACAAAGTCATTTAAGTTCCAACAAATGCTATTTTTCATGAATGATCAATCAATTAAGCATGGATGTTCATGTGCTTATGGAATATTTCCTCACTAGGTATAGTGTTTCACTCAACACACAAGTGTATAAGAGGTAAAGTGTTTCACTCATTCACTCTACTATCACAATGTCATATGAATCAACTTTGCCTTTCATTTTACCACAATCAAAAACATTCACAAGCATGCATCATCACAAGGACTTTTCAATGGCTTATAATGTGGCTGGGCTAACAAGAAAATTGGTTTTTCTGGATCACAAAATCCTTGAGTTAAGAGAATCATAACAACACAATTATTCTTATTCATTCCCAACTTTCTTTTGCCTTTGCATTTGCATTTGCATTGAGCTTTACTTCTTTTTCTTTCCTTTTCTTTTTTCTTTGTATATTCTTACTTTTTAGCTCTTAGCTCAATGCTTTTCCTTTTTCATGTTTCCCCAATAACCCCAAACTTGAACATTTAACAATACCACACAAGATCTTCTACTTAACTCAAGGTAAAGCTTTTCAATCAAGGGTTTTTAGTGTATATTCAAGGCTATGGGTTCAAAGGATAGAACACAAAGTGTTCTCTTTTAGTAGGCTAACTTTATGAATTTGGCCAATAAAAAGGGTTCCAACAAACGGCCTTGATCACATGATGCAAAACAAGCAATTGATTCAATCATAGAAAACCTGGGCAAAGTCATTCAAGCTTCCAAAGTAATAGCATTCAACAATAACAACTCTGGAGCTCAAAACCTCACATATAAGCTCATTCACATTTGACATACACATCCTGCTTAATTTCACAATCACAATCATGATATCATGCATTTGTTCACAAAGCTTGTGAGTCACCTGTACAAGCATTTTAATGTGCACATCATCTCAACATCAATCAATCAATAAGCATCATCAAGCATTACTTATCACACAATCATAATCAATAGGAAACCATCATAATAAACCAGGTGTTCAATAGAGTACATCAACCCTAATCTAAAACATAAACAACTTACAAGATACTGGGTTGCCTCCCAGTAAGCGCTTGTTTAACGTCCCGAGCCTGACCCAAACCTTCAAGGATCAACCAACAACATCATTGTGGAAAATTGTTGCACCTCTCCCCCTAGATAGGGCTTGAGACGTTGACCATTTACCACCCAACTTCTCTGTGGATCATCAGATGGATTAAATATTTCAATTGCCCCATGCGGATGCACTTCTTTTATCACAAATGGTCCTGTCCATTTTGATTTCAGCTTCCCAGGAAATATCTTCAATCTTGAATTGAACAATAATACCTGTTGTCCTGGATTGAAAACTCTATTCACCAACTTCCTGTCATGATAAAATTTCATTTTGTCTTTGTAAGCCTTGGATGAATCATATGCATGTAAGCGCATTTCTTCAAGCTCCAAAATCTGCCTTCTGCGTGTACATTGAGTATCATAAGGATCAAAATTCAAGAATTTCAAAGCCCATAATGCTCTATGCTCCAATTCGACTGGCAAATGGCATGCTTTCCCATAGACTAATTGAAATGGTGATAATCCCATAGATGTCTTCATTGCTGTCCTATAAGCCCAAAGAGCATCATCCAATTTGAGAGACCAATCCTTTCTTGATGAAGTCACAGTCGTTTCCAGGATTCTTTTTATCTCCCTGTTAGATACCTCAGCTTGTCCATTGGTTTGTGGATGATAAGGTGCAGCTACCTTATGCTTTACTCCATAGTGTTTGAGTACTTTCTCTAGCTGATAATTGCAAAAATGAGATCCTCCATCACTAATCAACACTCTTGGAGTGCCAAAACGTGAGAATATCTGCCTCTTCAGGAATTTAATTATTGTGCTAGCATCATTTTTAGGACAAGCTAACGCTTCCACCCATTTACTCACATAATCCACTGCTACCAGAATATATTCATTGTTGAAAGATGGAGGGAAGGGTCCAACAAAGTCAATACCCCAACAATCAAAAACCTCAACCTCTAAAATACCTTGTAAAGGCATCTCATGACGTTTAGTGATTGTCCCTGCTCTTTGACATTTATCACAATTCCTAGCATGATTATGGGCATCTTTAAATAAAGTTGGCCAATAAAACCCTGATTGAAGGACTTTTGCTGCTGTTCTTTCCCCATTAAAATGTCCTCCATAAGGTGAATCATGACAATGCCAGAGAATTCCTTCTGCTTCTTCATTTGTAACACATCTCCTGAGAAGATTATCTGCTCCAATTTTAAACAAATATGGATCGTCCCACACAAACTGCTTGGCATCATGCAGAAATTTCTTTCTCTGTTGCCAAGTTAAGTCTTCCGGCATGACTCTTGCAGCTTTGAAATTTGCCATATCAGCAAACCAGGGCCTCTGCTGAATATACATGAGTGATTCATCTGAAAAAGATTCCCAGATTTCAGATTCCCTGCTAGTGACCTCATTGTTGACTAACCGTGACAAATGATCAGCAATTAAGTTCTCACTTCCTTTCTTATCACGGATTTCTACATCAAATTCTTGCAACAGTAATACCCATCTAATCAGACGTGGCTTAGAATCTGGTTTTGTCAACAAATATTTGATAGCTGCATGATCTATGTAGACAATCACCTTAGACCCAATAAGATAAGGTCTAAATTTCTCTAGAGCATATACAATGGCAAGAAACTCTTTCTCTGTGGTAGCATAATTCAACTGAGCATCATTCAGCACCTTGCTAGCATAATAAATTGGATGAAACTTTTGTTCTTTCCTTTGGCCAAGGACAACTCCTATTGCATAATCACTCGCATCACACATCAGTTCAAAATTTTGATTCCAATCTGGTGCTACAATTACTGGAGCTGACACTAGCTTCTGCTTCAATATATCAAAAGCTTTCAAACAGTCTTCATTCATCACAAAAGGAGCATCCTTCATCAAAAGATTACTCAATGGTTTAGCAATTTTTGAGAAATCTTTGATGAATCTTCTATAGAACCCAGCATGACCAAGAAAACTCCTAATCCCCCTTACATTTGTTGGTGGAGGCAGTTTCTCAATGACTTGTACTTTGGCTTTATCCACCTCAATTCCTTTAGCAGAAATTTTATGCCCCAATACAATCCCTTCAGTTACCATGAAATGACATTTCTCCCAATTCAAAACCAGATTTGTCTGAACACATCTTTTGAGGACCGTGTTCAAATTAGCTAAACATCTTTGGAAAGAATTTCCAAAAACTGAGAAATCATCCATGAATACTTCAATGCATTTTTCTAGAAGATCAGAAAAGATTGCCTGCATACACCTCTGAAACGTAGCTGGAGCATTACATAATCCAAAAGGCATCTTTCTATATGCAAAGATACCAAAAGGACAAGTAAAAGCCGTCTTCTCCTGGTCTTTTGGATCTACCACAATTTGATTATATCCAGAATATCCATCTAGAAAACAATAGAAAGCCTGCCCTGATAACCTTTCTAGCATCTGATCCATGAAGGGAAGAGGAAAATGATCTTTCCTAGTAGCTTTATTCAACTTCCTGTAATCAATGCACATCCGCCAGCCAGTAACTGTCCGAGTAGGAATAAGCTCATTCTTATCATTATAAACTACTGTCATCCCACCTTTCTTTGGAACCACCTGTACTGGACTCACCCATTCACTGTCAGAGATTGGATAGATGATACCAGCTTCTAGTAGTTTCAACACTTCTTTTCTAACCACTTCCTTCATGACAGGATTTAACCGTCTCTGCGGTTGAGCACTTGGTTTATAGTCTTCTTCCATAAAAATCCTGTGCATGCAATAAGTTGGGCTTATACCTTTGAGATCTGATATTGACCACCCAATTGCTTCTTTGTTGGCTTTCAGAATTTCTATCAACTGCTCTTCTTCTTGTAAAGACAAAGAGTTATTGATGATGACTGGCTTTGTTTCACCCTCTTCTAAAAACACATATTTCAGATGTGATGGCAATCTTTTTAGTTCTGGCAACTGTGCTTTGATTGTTTCTTCCTTGTCAATTATTTCAAATATTGGATCTTCCTCTGAATTCTTTTTCACTGTTTCCAAGTCCATCAGACATTCATTAATCAATTTCTCTTCTTCCTCATCCAAATCTTCACATGCATCAATGAGAGTTTTTTCCAATGGAGAAATATTACGCACCATTCTCTCCTGAACCATACAAACTTCATCAAGTTCATCAAATTGAAAACATGCTTTGTCATCATTTGGATATGTCATGGCCTTGGATACATCAAAAGTAACCTCTTCATCATCAACTCTCAGTTTAAGCTTACCATTCTCTACATCAATCAGAACTCTAGCAGTCTTCATAAAAGGTCTCCCCAGAATAAGAGGAACATCGCTAGTTCCTTCCATCTCCATCACGATAAAATCCACTGGGAATACAAATTTGTCAACCTTCACTAGAACATCTTCAACCACTCCATATGGATATTTAAGAGACCTGTCTGCCAATTGAAGAGCCATTCAGGTTGGTTTAATTTCCAGCCCCTGAATTGTTCTGCACATGGCTAGCGGCATTAGATTAATGCTAGCTCCCAAATCAATCAATGCTCTTCCAACTTTCACATCTCCTATGGTGCATGGAATAGTGAAGCTTCCTGGGTCTTTAAGTTTAGGAGGTAGTTTCTGTATGATTGCACTGCAATTGCCCTGTACATTGATAGTTTCCTTCTCAGTGTACTTGTGTTTCTTTGTGAGAAGTTCCTTCAAAAATTTTGCATATGCTGGCATCTGTTGCAATGCTTCAGAGAATGGTATAGTAATCTCCAGCTTCTTAAACAGTTCCATGAATCTTTCCAACTGCTTTTCTTTCTCCTTCCTTGAATAACCCTTTGGATAAGGAAGTGGCTTTTCATACTCTTTTTCTCTCTCTCTCTCTTCTCTCTCATTTTTTTCTCTCCTCTCCTCTTCTTCTTTTCTCTTTTTCTCTCTCTCAACTCTTTCTTTCCACTCACATGATTCTTTTTCACTCTCACTCTCATTTTTTTCTTTCTCTCTCTCTTTTTGTCTCTCCTCTAACACTCTACCACTTCTGGTCACAACAGTTTTACACTCCTTTCCAAGGTTATCATGTTTAATCACGTCAACTATTTTCTCAACATGACTCTCCATTTTTTTAAATGCAGCATCCACATTATGACAATAGGACGCATTTGTCTTCAAGAATCTCTGGAAAGTCTCTTCAAGCTTTGTTGTTTTCTCAACTGAAGTAAATTGCATCTGCCATTTTTGTTGCTCTTGAACCATTGAGACCTGTTGTACTTCCTGTGGTATTTGAGAAAGTTTCATGGTTACTTCCTCAAGCTGTTGAGAGAGAGTTCTATTTTGGACAAGCAGAGCCTCATTTAATTTTGACAACTCCTTCTGATTAGGATCTCCTGTGTCAATATTGAGTTCGTTGTCACTAGTAGCCATATTTTCAATAATTTCAGTTGCTTCCTCTGGAGTCTTCCATTTGATATTACCTCCTGCTGAGGCATTCAGCATCATCTTGGTTTGTGAACCAAGCCCTCCAAGGAAAATTAAGACTACTTCATGTTCTTTAAAGCCATGCATGAGAGTTTTACGTAACAAGCTTTTATATCTGTCCCATGCATGTCCCAGTGATTCTTCCATGCCCTGCTTGAATGAAGAAATCTCTTGCTTTCCTATAATCACCTTAGATTGTGGGAAATATTTGTTTAAAAATTTTGTGACCACTGCTTCCCACTCTGTGAAACTTTCTTCTGGAAAAGAGTTCAACCAAAGCTTAGCATTGCCTCCCAATGAGAAAGGAAACAAGCTAAGTTTGATTGCTTCGTCTGGCACCCCATTAATTTTGACTGTATTGCAAATCTCATTAAAGGTAGTGAGGTGCTCATATGGGCTTTCATGAGACAACCCATTAAATTGATTACTCTTCACCAGTTGAATCAGTGCTGGTTTGACCTCCATGTTAGCTGCATTGACTCTAGGTCTAGCTATGCTATTGAAGTGCTGAGGTCCAGCAAGATTAGTATAATCTGCAAGAGTTCTTCTAATATTATTGCCCTCCATACTCCCTGTGCTATGAACAGAACCTTGTGGTGATGATTGCACGAGAGTTTCTGGAGAAGGGAAAAGTTCTCTAGACGTTCTGATTCTTCTCCTCCTTCTACTCTCTTCTAGACTTTCAAGAAGAGGTTCTGTTGTTTTCTTACTCCTAGTTCGAATAGCTTCCTGCATACACAAGAAAGCAAACCCTAGAAAAGATTTGTTAGCACAAAAAGATATAAGAGAAGATATATATTCAAAAGATAACAAGATAAAAGATTCAGAAGATAAGAAGATAAAAGATTCCAAAGATAAAAAGATAAAAGATAAAATAAAATTTAAAAATAACATCAAAGATAAAAAGATAAAATCTAAAAATAAAATATAAAATAAAATCTAACCTAATCTAAAAGATAAAGATAAAATCTAACCTAACAAAATAAAATCAAATCTAATCTAATCTAACCTAAAAAGATAAAAAGATAAAAAATATAAAATCTAACCTAATCTAAAAAGATAAAAAAATAAAATAAAAACAGAAAAAATAAAAACAGAAATTCAAAATTAAAGTCAAAGATAATCAATAATCACATAAATTAACCAGTTAAACCACGAGTCCCCGGCAACGGCGCCAAAAACTTGATGAACAAATTTGTAAGCACCAAAATATGATGTCACAAACTTGTTTCACAATCGGCAAGTATGACCGAATCGTTCAAGTAATAAAACTTGGTAAGACCAAGTATCGTTCTTCCCAAAGGACTCACGGCCTAGTTTAGTTATGTGATTTGTTGATTAGCTAGGACTTACAAACGAAATATTCACAGTTTAATATGCAAGACAGAAAATAAACATGTATGCATGAATTTGATCAATGGCAAAGACTAAAGATAAACACTTTCAATGGAATATATGAATGAATATGTTGTTGGGGGTCAATTTCATCTCATCCACTCTCATATATTTTAGGAATTCAACATTCAAATCATCATTGTTAATGCCACTCTCTAATGTACCATTCTAGATGGCTTCTCCCTAATCAAATAGTTCATACAATTCCTAGCATTCCTAATGATTAGTTCATGAGTGCAGGAGCTTAAGGCAACCAATATAATGTTGTCAGTAAAATATTGGGAGAAATTCCCCGGATCTAGACTTCCCCGTACGTGTCCGTATCGACAAAACCAATAATCATGCATTAGAATGAGTTAAACAATGCAAGCATTGAGCAAAGAGGAAAAACCCTAACTAATGATGAAAGAAAGCATATGTCTTAATTAAAAGATGTACTCAACAAATCCATATATGAGAGCTTCAAGAGATTACATTGATTCCCCAACAAACATACAAGGTTTAGTTCACCATCGTCATGGTGAACCTAGATGAATAACAATGAAAGAATGAAAGAATAAACCCAATAAAGGTGAAGAGGTAGCCTGAGCATCCAAGATCCTCCTTCAAAGGGGTGGAAGAGAGAGTGTCTGCCTCGTTTCTGCCAAAGATGTCTAACTATAGGACGTGCAAGCCCTTATATACTAATTTAGAGTTACAAAAGATTACAAAAGCCCAAGCCCAAAAGTACCGCTCAGCGGTATTTACCGCTCAGCGGTAGTTGCGCGTCCTTTTCTTCCCCTCAGCGGCCATTTTGCCCCTCAGCGTGACTCCCGCAACCTCCTGAGTGCCGCTCAGCGGTAGTTTGCCGCTGAGCGGTGCCTTCGTCTTCTCTTTTTGCACTCTTTCTTGTCTTTTCTAATGTCACTTCTCTCCTTCTTCACTCTTTTCACCAAATTCACCTTAAAACCTGCACAAAAACACTTAAATCAAACATAAACCTGTCCAGCTCTCTTATTTCTGAAAATATAGATAAAAGCATGATTTCAAGCTAGTTTTTAAGTCTAAAGGTTGCTTTTAGTATCAATTTTAAGCATGAAAATAACAGTTTTTCAACTGTTATCACTCTACGTCTCTTCTTTGTAGAGATTTCTTCATTAGATTTAGTGTAAACCGTAACTGTTGCAAAATCTGTTCCCAAGGTGCATCATTATCCACCATTTTGAATAATTCTGTGAAGTCCAGTTGTTTCCCTTGATGGATTGGAAAAGGAAAAGTGCTATTGCTCTCTATTTCTCTTCTCTCTTCTGTATCTAACTCAACTTTCTCATCATCAACACTCTCTACCACCTTACACTTTTCTCTGGGGTTAACCTCAGTATTAGCCCCAAAATTTCTATTTGGCCTTTCTTCCACCTGTTTGGTGATCTGCCCCATCTGAGTCTCTAGATTTTTGATAGCAGCTTCAGTGCTCATCTGTGTAGACTCAGTCTTCTGTATGAAATTGTTGAGAGTTTCCTCCATCCTCATGGACCTTTCATTAAGCATAGATAACTGTTGCCATAAGGTGGGTTGCTGCTGCTGCTTATTATATTGACCAACTTGCCCAGTTTGCCCTTGACCAATACTTGGGTGTGGTTTCCACCCCTGATTGTAGCTCCCTTGACAGTACTGATTGGTCATGTAGTTTACATCCTCTACGACTTCAACTGGAAAGGCACATTGACCATTGATATGGTCGCCTCCACACAATTCGCACAACTGGGATTGTACCTGTGCAGCAATTTTCAACTCTTTGGGTAATTGTGCAAGAGTTTTAGGTAGAGTCTCCAGCTGTTGAGTTAGAATTTTGTTTTGAGCTAGCAGGGCATCTGATGGACAAATTTATGAACACCAAAATATGATGTCACAAACTTGTTTTTCAATCGGCAAGTATGACCGAATCGTTCAAGTAATAAACTTGGTTGGACCAAGTATCGTTCTTCCCAAAGGACTCTCGGCCTAGTTTAGTTATATGATTTGTTGATTAGCTAAGACTTACAAACGAAATAATTGAGATTTTATATGCATGAGACGAAAATAAACATGTATGCATGAGGTTTTGATCAATGGCAAAAGCAAAAGACAAATACTTTCAATGAAATATATGAATGAATATGTTGTTGGGGGTCAATTTCATCTCATCCACTCTCATATATTTTAGGAATTCAACATTCAAATCATCATTGTTAATGCCACTCTCTAAAGTACCATTCTAGATGGCTTCTCCCTAATCACGAGTTCATACAATTCCTAGCATTCCTAATGATCAGTTCATAAGTTCAGGAGCTTAACGACAACCAACATAATATTGGGAGAAATTCCCCGGATCTAGATTTCCCCGTACGTGCCCGTATCGACAAAACCAATAATCATGCATCGAATGAGTTAAACCATGCAAGCATTAAGCAAAGAGGAACAAACCCTAACTAATGATGAAAGAAAGCATAAATCTTAATTAAAAGATGCAAGCATAAATTCCATATATGAGAGCTTCAAGAGATTACATTGATTCCCCAACAAACATACAAGGTTTAGTTCACCATATTCATGGTGAACCTAGATGAATATCAATGAAAGAATGAAAGAATGAAAGAATAAACCCTAAAAAGGTGAAGAGGTAGCCTGAGCATCCAAGATCCTCCTTCAAAGGGATGGAAGAGAGAGTGTTTGCCTCGTTTCTGCCAAAGATACTAACTCTAGGACGTGCAAGTCCTTATATACTATTCTAGAATTACAAAAGATCTAAGCCCAAGCCCATAAAAGTGCCAGAAAACAAGTCCAAGCCCATTAAGAATGTCGCTCAGCGGTAAATACCGCTCAGCGGTGACTGCGCGTCCCTTTTCTTCCCCTCAGCGGCCAGTTTGCCCCTCAGCGGACCTCCCGTGACCTCCTGAGTGCCGCTCAGCGGTAAAATGCCGCTGAGCGGTGCCTTCGGCTTCTCCTTTTGCACTCTTTGATTCCTTTTCTGATTCCATCTCTCTCCTTCTTCACTTCTTTCACTAAATTCACCTTAAAACCTGCACAAAAACACTTAAATCAAGCATAAACCTGTCCAGCTCTCTTATTTCTGAAAATATGGATAAAAGCATGATTTCAAGCTAGTTTTTAAGTCTAAAGGTTGCTTTTAATATCAATTTTAAGCATGAAAATAACAGTTTTTCAACTGTTATCACAACCCCAAACTTAGAACTTTGCTTGTCCTCAAGCAAACAAAATGTAACTCAATCTCCAACCAATTCATATGATGGTTCACTCATTCAAAAATTCTCTTTTTCAAGATAAGTAACAACTTCACTCAAACTTATGACCAAGAGTTTATTCAAGATGTGCACATGCTTTAGTGTTCACAAAGTCATTTAAATTCCAACAAATGCTATTTTTCATGAATGATCAATCAATTAAGCATGGATGTTCATGTGCTTATGGAATATTTCCTCACTAGATAAAGTGTTTCACTCATTCACTCCACTATCACAATGTCACATGAATCAACTTTGCCTTTCATTTTACCACAATCAAAAACATTCACAAGCATGCATCATCACAAGGACTTTTCAATGGCTTATAATGTGGCTGGGCTAACAAGAAAATTGGTTTTTCTGGATCACAAAATCCTTGAGTTAAGAGAATCATAACAACACAATTATTCTTATTCATTCCCAACTTTCTTTTGCCTTTGCATTTGCATTTGCATTGAGCTTTACTTCTTTTTCTTTTCTTTTCTTTTTTCTTTTTCTTTGCATATTCTTACTTTTTAGCTCTTAGCTTAATGCTTTTCCTTTTTCATGTTTTCCCAACAACCCCAAACTTGAACATTTAACAATACCACACAAGATCTTCTACTTAACTCAAGGTAAAGATTTTCAATCAAGGGTTTTCAGTGTATATTCAAGGCTAAGGGTTCAAAGGATAGAACACAACGTGTTCTCTTTTAGTGGGCTAACTTTATGAATTTGGCCAATAAAAAGGGTTCCAACAAACAGCCTTGATCATATGATGCAAAACAAGCAATTGATTCAATCATAGAAAACCTGGGCAAAATCATTCATGCTTTCAAAGTAATAGCATTCAATCATATCAAAAACTCTGGAGCTCAAAACCTCACATATAAGCTTATTCACATTTGACATACACATCCTGCTTAATTTCACAATCACAATCATGATATCATGCATTTATTCACACAACTTGTGAATCACCTGTATAAGCATTTTAATGTGCACATCATCTCAACATCAATCAGTCAATAAGCATCATCAAGCATTACTTATCACACACTCACAGTTAATAGCAAACCATCATAATAAACCAGGTGTTCAATAGAGTACATCATACCCTAATCTAAAAACAAAAACAAATAAGTTCAGAAAACTTAAACCACAAAAGCATAATCATATGATAACATTCATCAGTAAATGCTATCTCAGCTCCTCATCAGTCTGAGCTGTCCTCTGTATCTTCCTCTTCCTCCTCATCTTCATCATCATCAAATGCATCCTCCTCCTCAGCTTCATCTTCTTCCATGTCTCGAGCTGAAGCTTCATCTCCTCCTCCATGCAATGGTTCTTCTGGCCAAGCTACCACATTATGGAATTCATCCATAGTCCACCTGTGGGCTGGAGGTGTATCATACATCCCCACTATCACCTCAGCAGTGGCCACCTGCCCTCTGTGAATGGACTGCAACTGAGCACCTATAAGAGACATATACATGTCCCTCATCTGGAATGGTTCTGCTTCATGTGTATCAGCAGATGTCCGGCTCTATGCTGGCCCTCTTTCTCTACGAGCCTGGCGTGGTGGAACTGGCTGAGTTGCATCCTCACCTCCACAGTACTGTCTGTAATAAGCCTCATCAATAGCTTTTCTTGGCCTCTCAAATGGTGGAACAGAAGTGTCCACCCCAGCTAGCTTGCAAAGGTGAGTGATTGATGGACAAATTTATGAGCACCAAAATATGATGTCACAAACTTGTTTCACAATCGGCAAGTATGATATAATATTGGGAGAAATTCCCCGGATCTAGACTTCCCCGTACGTGCCCGTATCGACAAAACCAATAATCATGCATGGAATGAGTTAAACTATGCAAGCATTGAGCAAAGAGGAAAAACCCTAACTAATGATGAAAGAAAGCATAAGTCTTAATTAAAAGATGCAAGCAAAGATTCCATATATGAGAGCTTCAAGAGATTACATTGATTCCCCAACAAACATACAAGGTTTAGTTCACCATATTCATGGTGAACCTAGATGAACAATGAAAGAATGAAAGAATAAACCCAATAAAGGTGAAGAGGTAGCCTGAGCATCCAAGATCCTCCTTCAAAGAGGTGGAAGAGAGAGTGTTTGCCTTGTTTCTGCCAAAGATACTAATTCTAGGACGTGCAAGTCCTTATATACTATTCTAGAATTACAAAAGATCAAAAGCCCAAGCCCATTAAAGTACCGCTCAGCGGTAAAATACCGCTCAGCGGTGACTGCGCGTCACGTTTCTTCCCCTCAGCGGCCATTTTGCCCCTCAGCGTGACTCCCGCAACCTCCTGAGTGCCGCTCAGCGGTAAATTGCCGCTGAGCGGTGCCTTCGGCTTCTCCTTTTTGCACTTTTTCTTGTCTTTTCTAATGTCATCTCTCTCCTTCTTCACTTCTTTCACCAAATTCACCTTAAAACCTGCACAAAAACACTTAAATCAAGCATAAACCTGTCCAGCTCTCTTATTTCTGAAAATATAGATAAAAGCATGATTTCAAGCTAGTTTTTAAGTCTAAAGGTTGCTTTTAGTATCACTTTTAAGCATGAAAATGATACGCGGGGCCCAAGGCCAATTAGTTTAGTATAGTTTATTTTACTTTTATTAAAAACATGTGTAAAAGGTGTTAGGCATGTGCTAGATTGGAGGGACTTTTAGTCCTATATATAGACATGCCACCACCTATTGTAAGGTACTTTTGAGCATAATGAATTGTTACTCTGTTGAGAACACTCCAGATCAATTCTACCTTGAAAGTCAAAGCTAGAGAATCCCAAAGGATCTCCTCTAGCCACCTTCCATTCACACCATCCATTGTCTCATTTTCCATTATCATATTCTCTCTCCTCCGTAGCATCCATCTCACGCTACACTCACCAATTACAAGCATCCTCGTGGCTTGCGTCAGTATCCCTCGCAGACACATTTCTTCTCGTCAACGAAGCCACGTTTCGAGTCTCCTCATCAACGAAGCCTTCGAGAGATTCTTTACTTCAGAATCTCAAACTCCTCACGTCTGCCCAATCCACCGAACCATATATTCATCTCTGCTTCACGACCATTCTCCACCGATTAGATCCTTTCTCACCGATTAAATTCACTTCTCCATCGCTCAAATCGCTTCCGCATCAAACCCTAGGTTTTCAACCAAACAAACCTCGAATCTCTGGGTTGTTCCTCGTCGTTCATCTTCGAATCCAACTACTAGGGTTCTTGACTACATCTGCTTCTTCCGCTGCTTCTCGGATCTTCCATTCGATCAAGTCTGGATTTCACGACATCTCCGGATTCAGCTCAAGCCGTCATGTATCATGTGGTATTCAGAGCCTAGGTTAGGCGCGTCCGCTTGAGCTAAGTATCTTGTTTCTCTCTGATCTGAGTTACTTTTCGTCGATTCTCAAAGTTCTATCTCGATCTGTTCTCTGTTCTTGAGATTCAATTTGTGCATTTGCTTGTTTTCAAGTTTTTTGTGTTGTTGATTATCATTCGTGCAATGTCTTGAGTATTTTACTTTGTCTTATTCATTCGTGTTGAATCTCTTCAATATTCGTGTTGTTCATTATGATTCCTTCTCTGTCTTGTGTTGATTCATGTGTTTTTGGTTTTGATCTGTTCATTAGGTTTCTGTTTGAGTCATTTCTTGTATGCTAACCTTGTTTTGGTTGTGTCTTTCATCATCTTAATCGGTCGAAATTTTTGTTGAGTCATTTTCATTGCTGAATCATATTCTGTCATGTTTACAGTCATGTTTAATTGCTTAAAATGTTATAAATTTTGTGTTCAAAGCTGTGTTGAGTTTTTTCTGAGATTCTGGAATATATGATCCGTGGCTATACACCATATGAGCTATGATACATTCATTGTGAGCTCGGGTGCATGCAAAAGTGACCGTAATCTCAGATTTAACATACTGTTGAGGTGTATTTTGATTTGCGTTTATTGTCATGGACAATACATATTATTTTGGTGATAAAATGCTTGAATGAGTTCGTATCAGGTGCACATCACTTAAGCCATGAATTGCTGAAGCAAATAGCTTGGTGGCACCTTGTGAAAACTCTAGCAGTATCAAATTGCAGTTGGCTGATCTGCATTGTCTTGTTTGAGTCTAGTTTTTGTTTTAAAATCTGTTCTGGCATATAGATCTTGCTGGAAATCTTGCATTAACTTCCTCGTGTCGTGTTCAAGTTTCCAATTGCAGTTTTGGAGTCATTTTCATCAATAATTTGTCAATTGATTCCATAAAACTTAAAACTGGTGGTGTGGTTGAGCTGTTTGCTTGCATAATTGGCTATTGCAAGTTCAATTGTCGAATTACTATGTTCTGCATCCAATTTTAATGCAAAACAAGTTTGTTTTGATGTTTTAAACATGTTGAGATAGTTTAATTCGAGTTATATCAGCCTTTGTGCATCTTTCACCTTTTGAAACCATCATTTTAAGTCAATTTTTTTTATGAAGCAAGTATAGTGCAGTACTGACATTTTGATTTGTGCATTTATGATTCAGTTGGATTGTAGTAAGAGCTAGGGTCTGTTGAATGAAATCAAAACAAGTGAAAAAGAATATCTATACAAGTTTAAAAAGCGTTCAGACCTTGTGCAATCCAACTAAGACAAGCTCCAAATTAGAAACTGAAAACATTATCAAACGCATTTGTAAAATTCAGTACTGGAGTCACTTAATTGTTTGTGCTCTAACTTGCTTGTTTTTTTTTTCTTGCTTTCTTAATTCCCTCTAGAGCAATTCTTAGGTTCATTTTGAGTGCTTTCCTTCTTGATAGCTTTGTTTGTTGCTTGTCTTTGTTGGTTATCTAGTTTTGTCTGCAATGCATGTGAAATCTATTCTGCCAATCTTTAATTGAAGCTTTTAATTGCTTATTTCATCTGGTCTAGAGTTTCCTTGGTTAGAGTCTGCTCTGCTGTTTGAGTGGTTGTCCTGTTTGTCCATCACTTTGTTTTAACCTAGCCATTTTCCTAATTGAAAAATCTGTTTCCATTCTGGGTTTTGCTTTTGGGATTTGAAAGAAGGTAAATGTGAATGGTAGCATTCTAGGTGGTGGTGATCCACAGGATTCTCTGGCCTAGACTGAGAATTTTCTCTTTTAAACTTTTCAATTGAGTGTTTAAATTTTTTAAAGAGAAACCTCAGTGCTGTGAGCTTAGAAAAGAAGTTGGAATAATTAGAATGGAGCAGCTGTGATTTGTTGCAACTGCAACTGAAATCACTGTTGTTTTTTTTATTGATTATTGATTTCCTGGTGCTTGTGAATGTTTAAACTGTCATTGCAATCATTTTAGTTTTAAACATTGCCTGCTGAATTCATTGATATACTCACTGTTTTGAAAGTGAATTGTTGATTTTATGGATTCATTGGGCATGTTGAATGTTGATTCTGATTTGATAAGACCTATGGAAAATTGGTAGATGCATAGGATTTTCAAATAATGTGCTGATTGTTTTATGAGCATTTCTGGAAATGCATCAATATTGTTTTAACTGCCAATTTCTACATTGCATCATGTTAATCTTTTTCCATTGACTTGATTAGCTTGTGGTGGTTGTCTAATCAGTTGAACTAGGGTTTGAACTTCATATATTTGAATCTGATGAAAATTGAGTACATTGACCTATGTGTGCATATCAGAATTTCAATGAAATGATTTGAGAGCTTAAACAGCTGAGATTTATTTGTGCAGATTTCCATTCTGTTTAAATTCATTGTTTAATGTTAGCTGAATTTTCCGCATTACATCATATCACTCTTTGTCCATTGGTTTGATCAGGTTTTCATTAATTTGGAATGATTGTTTAATCATTCTAGTTTCAGCTTTGAATTACACCCATTTGCATCTGGTTTAATATCCATGTTTATGTGTATTTTGCTGGAATTAGTGTAATTTCAGTGTGCAGATTTGAATTAAATCAGTGCAGGGATAAAGTGTAGACTAGGAGTGTTGTGTGCAGAGTTGATAAACATTTGGAGTCAAGAATTTTAAGCAGCAGCAGAATCTCAGTAGAGTTTACAGCAAGATAGACCAACCATTTAGTTAGGGGAGTTGTTTAACTTTCTTCCCTCTGGATTGCTTAACTGTTTCTGTCTTAGCTGGAAATTTATAGCATTGATGGTTACTCTGCTGAATTGAGTGTGAATATTTAATTGCAGTTTGTCATTTGGGAGCAAAAGCAATTCTATTGCTGTCAGGATTAACAAGTGCACCGTGAAGGCCAGAGAATAAAAGATCTGCATTTGCCTTTGTAGGATTGAACTGATCAGGGGATTCAAGAGAGTTAATTCCAGAAGCAACAAAATTGAGCAAAAGTGTAGTTGGAGCAGGCTAGCAGCTGTCTTTTGAACTAAAGGGAGTTTTCGATTACTTAAATGGTTTCTGTTTTGATTGAACTGTTCTTGTCATGATTTGTAATTACTTGTAATGTGTGAATTGTTGATGTTGGTCTGAATATCTGTGCAGGTTTTCTCTGTGCAACAAATTGTAATGGACAGTCAATAGGAACATTTCTCTGCATCAAGTGTACAAACCCGAGAAAGGGAAGGTTCATTTAAGTGTAACTTCCCTCTTCCAATATGTTCGTTAACTGTCTCTGATCCAGCTTTGTACATTTGTGATTGTAGAGTTGAACCCAAGAGTTAGGAGACTCCAACGTTGTCCAGAAGCAACCAAAAGTGGATTGTAGCTGACCCAGACCAGACCGTGGCAGCTGTTTTAATCTTTTGTAATTGTTTTCTTCATTTCTATGTGTAATAGGCTTTTTGTGTTAGTTTTCTTAATTTCATTGTAAAAGGCCATTCAAAGTCCAAGTGTCTTGGAAGAGTCCTTGGTGCTCTTTCAACTCTTGGCAAAACTTTTCTTGTGTGTGTTTAAAGTTTTTAGTGTCTTACGTGTAGGGTGATTTAGGCTAAAAGAGATTAAACTCTAAGCCTTGTCATATTAGAGTCCGCAAAGTCTCATCTATTAGTGTTTAATTTTGTGATTATTTGTGAGTTGTGTCCTTTGATTTTAAAAGTGATTTTAGTTTAAAGGGTAACTAGTAGTAACCTAAGACATTTCTGGCAAGGCAAGACTTGGTACTTAAGCAGTCTTCATGACTCACCTCTCTTACCTGGGACTTGTCTAAGTGTGAATCTTGTATATCTTTTACACTAGAAAAACTTTTAAAAACAAAGATGTCTTGTTATCCATATAGGTATGCTAGGAATGTTGATAAGCAAATTAGTTACAAAGGAATCAAAAGAGAACATGATAAAGCTAGAAGGAAGTCTTGTTCATCTTATGAATTTGATAGGATTGAAAATGATTTGTATAAAAAAGCTAGTGAAAATATTCCATTCTTTGGTGATGATATTGGTGCATTAACATACCTAGCTTGGGAAAAGGAAATTAATGACATGCATTCATTCATGGTGAGAAAAAGTAAATATGAATCCTTCTATTCTAGAGATGATGAATCTTATATTCTTAATCTTTACACTTCTAGTTTTAAAAAGCATGCAAGAGAGTGGTGGGATGATAGGCAATATCATGTTAAGATAGGTAGAAAATATCCCATTAATGATTGGAATGAATTGAAAGCTTGTATGAGAAGAAAGTTTGTGCCTCGAGAAATTGAAAGAAACTTAGAACTTATGAGAGAGCTTATTAGAAAAGGTGAGTCATTCATTCAAAATTTAAGTGGATTCACTCGTAGGGAAAGTGAGTTTCTAGAAAAACTTAGGAGGCTATGGGAAGAGACAAGCAAACATAGAATTGAGAGGTTAAAAAGAGAAAAACAAAAGCAAGAAGTAAGAGAGAAAAGAGAAATAGAGAGAAGAGAAAAAGGGAGAAGAGAAGAGGAAGAACGGAATAAAAGAAAAGAGGAAGAGAGAAAGAGAAGAGAAGAGGAAGAAAACAAGAGAAGAGATGAGGAAGAAAGAGAAGAAGAGAATAGAAGAGAGAAAGAGAGAAAAGAAACACTTAGAAGAGAAAAGGAAGAAGTTGAAAGGATAGAAATGGAAGAAAAGAAATCAAAGCAACTAAGGACAACATCTCCTCCTCCATTAGAAGTCAAACTCTTAAGGGGAGGTTTTCTATCCTCTCACTCTTATCCATTTATATTTGAATTTTCCAAATTTCACTTTTCTTTCAAAGAATTGACCACTCCATCTTTAACAATGTTATCACTTTCAACACATGCAAAATTCCAACTTGGGTTATGGTTACCTTTATGGTTACCAATAACTCAAGATACAAATAAAATTTCAAATGAAGAAAGGTTTCTTTGTTATATTAAATTTAAAAATTTCAAAATTTGGAAACCTTCTTCTACACATATTCTTTTATATATCTTATTGGGTCAAAGAAAACTAATTAGAGATATGTTATTAAAATGATACGCGGGGCCCAAGGCCAATTAGTTTAGTATAGTTTATTTTACTTTTATTAAAAACATGTGTAAAAGGTGTTAGGCATGTGCTAGATTGGAGGGACTTTTAGTCCTATATATAGACATGCCACCACCTATTGTAAGGTACTTTTGAGCATAATGAATTGTTACTCTGTTGAGAACACTCCAGATCAATTCTACCTTGAAAGTCAAAGCTAGAGAATCCCAAAGGATCTCCTCTAGCCACCTTCCATTCACACCATCCATTGTCTCATTTTCCATTATCATATTCTCTCTCCTCCGTAGCATCCATCTCACGCTATACTCACCAATTACAAGCATCCTCGTGGCTTGCGTCAGTATCCCTCGCAGACACATTTCTTCTCGTCAACGAAGCCACGTTTCGAGTCTCCTCATCAACGAAGCCTTCGAGAGATTCTTTACTTCAGAATCTCAAACTCCTCACGTCTGCCCAATCCACCGAACCATATATTCATCTCTGCTTCACGACCATTCTCCACCGATTAGATCCTTTCTCACCGATTAAATTCACTTCTCCATCGCTCAAATCGCTTCCGCATCAAACCCTAGGTTTTCAACCAAACAAACCTCGAATCTCTGGGTTGTTCCTCGTCGTTCATCTTCGAATCCAACTACTAGGTTTCTTGACTACATCTGCTTCTTCCGCTGCTTCTCGAATCTTCCACTCGATCAAGTCTGGATTTCACGACATCTCCGGATTCAGCTCAAGCCGTCATGTATCAGAAAATAACAGTTTTTCAACTGTTATCAGTGATCAAAGAAGGATGTCCTAGTGGTGCTTTGTTGTTTGAGGTGTTAGTACACACACTAATCTCATCAGCTATCACCTGCCCAATATTAACATTCAAATTTCTGATAGCACAGTAGATGAATAGTGCCCTGCTGAGAGTGATATCTGACACATGTGAACATGGCTGAATGTTGGCATGAGAAAATGCCATCCAATACTTTGCAAGAGGAGTCAAATCTGTCCTCCTAATGTTAACCACTGAGCCAGATCTATTCCTTTGGAAGTGTCCTCCAGGTATACACAACACTCTCTCCACATCCTCAAAATCAGCACCTTTCTCCATGCAAAGAGCAAACTGGCATTGCTCACTAGCCCACACAGTATCCAGGAAGTTGTTGATAGAATCAGGATCATACCTGATAGCATGGCCTCTGACATAGCCCAAATAATTCTCAGCTGGATAATCACCAA
Source organism: Vigna nakashimae (assembly GCA_034642375.1). NCBI lineage: Eukaryota > Viridiplantae > Streptophyta > Magnoliopsida > Fabales > Fabaceae > Vigna > Vigna nakashimae. The sequence goes on from CM067765.1 coordinate 30,861,111, forward strand.
TCTTCTTTGCATTGGTGTAAAATTCCTTTACCACAGCTATGTTGGCAGGTGCAGGATAAGTGGCTAGCTTTCCCCAATCATTCCCTAACACTTGCTCTCCAAATTGAGGAGCAAAGTTAGGTATCATTCCAACCTTTCTCTCCATCAGAAGTCTTTTTTCTGTCCTGAACCACCCTAAAGTGCTTCTCATGTTTCCTAGAGAGGAACCTGCTATTATGGGGTTGCTCTGGTTCCTTTTCCTTTCTCTTGGTTGCCATGGTTTTCAATCTCTTTCCTGAAGAGGATGACATTCCTGCATTCAAACACAAATACAAAACCACAGAACATGATGTTAATCAGTAGTAAATCACAGAACACAACTCCTTTCGAAGCTAAACCACCGCTGAGGGCCAGAATTTCCCCTCAGCGCCACCAGTGCCACATTCCAACACGCAAAAATTCAGAAAAACCAAATCTTGCAGAGTGCCGCTCAGCGGCAGTTTACCCCTTAGCGGTAACTCTGCAGATTTTTGAAAAATCTGTTTTAAAGGTTTCCTAACTCCACCCAAATGCAATTTTCAGTTTTCCAGTTCATAATCATGCAGTTTAATCGGTTCAAACATCAAATATATCATCAAATCATGCATAGAAATCAAAACCCCTAAATATTCAAGCTTTGACAATCACATTCAAATTCAAGAACCCTAGAATGAACAAAATGCATTTTACTTACTTGGGTGGAGATACTAGATGCAATGAGAATGCTTCCAAGCTAGAATGCTCTCTTCCAACCCCAAACTTTGATGGCACACTAGTGAAAAAGTGAGTGGAAGAGATATTTTCTTAAGAGGGAAGAGTGAAAAGATGTGGAAAACCTAGGAGAAGGTATGTGGGAGTGTTTGTGCAGAGAAGAGCTTGAAAGAATGAAACATTGCGCAGCTTAGGGTTTAAAAATACCCTAATGGGCTCGGGTCCCGCTAAGGGGAACTGAAGCCCATCTGCGAGAGTACCGCTCAGCGGTAGTTTGCCGCTCAGCGGCACTTTCGTGAAGTGCTCCTCTCCTTCTTTTCTTGACCTACGTGCCTCCTAGACATACCCCTCACTGGTTCCCTGCAATTCAATGTTAAAAATGCTTATGCAAACCCTAACTAAAATAAACAAACAGAAAACAATCAATCAACTGGGTTGCCTCCCAGGTAGCGCTTGTTTAACGTCACGAGCCTGACCCAAAAACCACCAACACCCATCAGTAGGTGTTTCAAACTTACCAGCACCCATCAGTAGGTGCAAAATCTTCTCACCAACACCCATCAGTAGGTGTTACAAACTTAGTATCCTTCAGTAGATACTTAACCACCTAGCATCCTTCAGTAGATGCTGGATCCAACAAAATATTCACAAAATAATGTCCACAAATTAAAAGTTACAACCAAAATCAAAATCAAAAGTTTGTAAATCCACTGGGTTGCCTCCCAGCAAGCGCTCTTTTAGCGTCATTAGCTTGACCCAGTAAAGTTCAAGTTCCATCTTCTTTATAGTTGATGTTGTCAGTCCACCAACTTCTCAGCTGCTTCCTTTGAACTGTTTTGGTTCTTCTAGAATATGGAGACTCTATCTCTATCATCTCCTTTTCTTTAAAGCCCTTCACAACCCACAACTTGTTCTTGATTCTTACAGGTGTGCCAAGTTGGAGTCTTCTTTTCTTCCAGTCTCTAGGAATTTCTTCTCCTGTTCCAATTTCTTCTTCCTTAGGTACCTCAAACAACAAACAATGGTTACCTGAAACCTCAAGATTTTCATCTTTACCTCTAGTTATGGGTGCATCTCGAAATGCAGCTTTATAACTGGCTTCTTCCTCCTTTGCTTGTGTCTCATCTTTGAAGACATCCACCACCACTCTCTCCTCTCTATCCTGGAGCACCACTATACCTTCATTTACATCTATGATAGCCCTGGCCGTTTTCATAAACGGTCTTCCAAAGTATGATAGGTATTTTCTCGGTTTCCATCTTCATCACCACAAAGTCTGCCAAAAACTGAAGTTTGCCAACACAAACTACAATGTCTTCTGCAATCCCACATGGTTCCTTTGAAGATCCATCGGCCATTACTAAATTAACCTTTACAGGTTTCATTTTAACATTGCCAATTTGCTCCAGTAAAGAATAAGATATCAAGTTAACACTTGAACCTAAATCAAGGAGAGCTTTCTTTACCTTTTTCTTCCCTATAGTGCAAGGGATAGAAAAACTACCTGGATCTGATGCTTTAGGTGGGAATGACTCTTCCTTAACAGTTATACACTTTTTTTCCTCATCATCTCTATGTCTCTTCTTTGTAGAGCTTTCTTCATTAGATTTGGTGTAAACCGTAATCTGTTGCAAAATTTGCTCCCAAGGTGCATCATTATCCACCATTTTGAATAACTCTGTGAAGTCCATTGATTTCCCTTGATGGATTGGAAAAGGAAACGTGCTTTTGCTCTCTATTTCACTTCTCTCTTCTGTATCTAACTCAACTTTCTCATCATCAACTCTCTCTACCACCTTGCACTCTTCTCTGGGGTTAACCTCAGTATTAGCCCCAAAGTTTCTATTCGGCCTTTCTTCCAATTGCTTGGTGATCTGACCCATTTGAATCTCCAAATTCTTTATAGCAGCTTCAGTGCTCTTTTGAGAAGATTCAGTTTTCTGAATGAATTGCTGAAGAGTTTCTTCCAACCTTGTTGATCTTTCATTAAGCATAGATAACTGTTGCCAAAAGGTTGGTTGCTGCTGCTGCTTATTATATTGATTAGCTTGCCCAGTTTGTCCTTGACCAATGCTTGGATGTGGTTTCCACCCCTGATTATAATTCCCTTGACGGTATGGAAATTGATTAGCCATGAAATTAACATCCTCCACGGCTTCCACAGGAAAAGCACATTGGCCATTGATGTGATCACCCCTAGATAATTCGCACAATTGGGTTTGTACCTGTGCAGCAGATTTCAACTATTTGGGTAATTGAGCAAGAGTTTTAGTCAGAGTCTCCAGCTGTTGAGTTAGAATTTTATTCTGAGCTAGCAAGGCATCATGTGTTTGTAATTGAAGAACCCCTTTTTGTTGCATAGGAGCTCCTCTTTCACTGTGCAGCTCATTATCACTAGTAGCCATGTTCTCTATAATTTCAGTTGCTTCCTCTGGAGTTTTCCATTTAATATTGCCTCCTGCTGAGGCATCCAGCATCATCTTGGTTTGTGAACCAAGCCCTCCAAGGAAAGTTAAGACTACTTCTTGATCTTCAAAACCATGCGTGGGAGTTTTACGTAACAAGCTTTTATACCTGTCCCATGCATGCCCCAGTGATTCTTCCATGCCCTGCTTGAATGAAGAAATCTCTTGCTTTCCTTTAGTCACCTTAGATTGTGGGAAGTACTTATTTAAAAATTTTGTAACCACTGCTTCCCACTCTGTGAAACTTTCTTCTGGAAAAGAGTTCAACCAAAGCTTAGCATTGCCCCCCAATGAGAAAGGAAACAAGCTAAGTTTGATAGCTTCGTCTGGCACCCCATTAATCTTGACTGTGTTGCAAATCTCATTAAAGGTAGTGAGGTGCTCATATGGGCTTTCATGAGATAACCCATTAAATTGATTACTCTTCACCAGTTGAATCAGTGTTGGTTTGACCTCCATATTGGCTGCATTGACTCTAGGTCTAGCTATGCTGTTAAAGTGTTGAGGCCCAGCTATATTGGTGTAGTCTGCAAGAGTTCTTCTACCATTATTGTTCTCCATACTTCCTGTGCTATGAACAGAACCTTGTGGTGATGATTGTAAGAGAGTTTCTGGAGAAGGGAAAAGTTCTCTAGATGTTCTGATTCTTCTCCTCCGTCTAATCTCGTCTAGACCTTCAAGAAGAGGTTATGTTGTTTTCTTACTCCTAGTTCGAATTGCCTCCTGCATACACAAGAAAACAAAACCCTAGAAAATATTTGTCAGCACAAAAAGATATAAGAGAAGATATATATTCAAAAGATAAAAAGATAAAAGATTCAGAAGATAAGAAGATAAGAAGATAAAAGATTCAGAAGATAGAAAATAAAATCTAATAAAATAAAATCTAATCTAAAAATAAAATCTAATCTAATCAAATAAGATAAAATAAAATAAAATCTAATCTAATCAAATAAAATAAAATAAAATAAAATCTAATCTAATCAAATAAGATAAAATAAAATAAAATAAAAACAGAAAAATAAAAACAGAAATTCAAAATGAAAGTCAAAGATAATCAATAATCACACAAATTAACCAGTTAAACCACGAGTCCCCGGCAACGACGCCAAAAACTTGATGGACAAATTTATGAACACCAAAATATGATGTCACAAACTTGTTTTTCAATCGGCAAGTATGACCGAATCGTTCAAGTAATAAACTTGGTTGGACCAAGTATCGTTCTTCCCAAAGGACTCTCGGCCTAGTTTAGTTATATGATTTGTTGATTAGCTAAGACTTACAAACGAAATAATTGAGATTTTATATGCAAGAGACGAAAATAAACATGTATGCATGAGGTTTTGATCAATGGCAAAAGCAAAAGACAAATACTTTCAATGAAATATATGAATGAATATGTTGTTGGGGGTCAATTTCATCTCATCCACTCTCATATATTTTAGGAATTCAACATTCAAATCATCATTGTTAATGCCACTCTCTAAAGTACCATTCTAGATGGCTTCTCCCTAATCACGAGTTCATACAATTCCTAGCATTCCTAATGATCAGTTCATAAGTTCAGGAGCTTAACGACAACCAACATAATATTGGGAGAAATTCCCCGGATCTAGATTTCCCCGTATGTGCCCGTATCGACAAAACCAATAATCATGCATCGAATGAGTTAAACCATGCAAGCATTAAGCAAAGAGGAAAAACCCTAACTAATGATGAAAGAAAGCATAAATCTTAATTAAAAGATGCAAGCATAAATTCCATATATGAGAGCTTCAAGAGATTACATTGATTCCCCAACAAACATACAAGGTTTAGTTCACCATATTCATGGTGAACCTAGATGAATATCAATGAAAGAATGAAAGAATGAAAGAATAACCCTTAAAAGGTGAAGAGGTAGCCTGAGCATCCAAGATCCTCCTTCAAAGGGATGGAAGAGAGAGTGTTTGCCTCGTTTCTGCCAAAGATACTAACTCTAGGACGTGCAAGTCCTTATATACTATTCTAGAATTACAAAAGATCTAAGCCCAAGCCCATAAAAGTGCCAGAAAACAAGTCCAAGCCCATTAAGAATGGCGCTCAACGGTGACTGCGCGTCCCTTTTCTTCCCCTCAGCGGCCAGTTTGCCCCTCAGCGGACCTCCCGTGACCTCCTGAGTGCCGCTCAGCGGTAAAATGCCGCTGAGCGGTGCCTTCGGCTTCTCCTTTTGCACTCTTTGATTCCTTTTCTGATTCCATCTCTCTCCTTCTTCACTTCTTTCACTAAATTCACCTTAAAACCTGCACAAAAACACTTAAATCAAGCATAAACCTGTCCAGCTCTCTTATTTCTGAAAATATGGATAAAAGCATGATTTCAAGCTAGTTTTTAAGTCTAAAGGTTGCTTTTAATATCAATTTTAAGCATGAAAATAACAGTTTTTCAACTGTTATCAGCATCATGTGTCTGTAATTGGAGAACTCCTTTTTGCATAGGAGCTTCTCTCTCACTGTGTAGCTCATTATCACTAGTAGCCATGTTTTCTATAATCTATGTTGCTTCCTCTGGAGTTTTTCATTTAATATTGCCTCCTCCTAAGGCATCTAGCATCATCTTGGTTTGTGAACCAAGCCCTCCAAGGAAAGTTAAGACTACTTCCTGATCTTTAAAGCCATGTGTGGGTGTTTTTCTTAGCAAGCTTTTATACCTGTCCCATGCATGCCCTAGTGATTCTTCCATGCCCTGTTTAATGAAGAAATCTCTTGCTTGCCTTTTGTCACCTTAGATTGTGGGAAGTACTTGTTTAAAAATTTTGTGACCACTGCTTCCCACTCTATGAAACTTTCTTCTGGGAAAGAATTCAACCAAAGCTTAGCATTGCCTCCCAATGAGAAAGGAAACAAGCTAAGTTTGATAGCTTCGTCTCGCACCCCATTAATCTTGACTGTGTTGCAAATCTCATTAAAGGTAGTGAGGTGCTCATATGGGCTTTCATGAGATAACCCATTGAATTGATTGCTTTTCACCAGTTGAATCAGTGCTGGTTTGACCTCCATATTAGCTGCATTGACTCTACGTCTAGCTATACTATTAAAGTGCTGAGGTCCAGCTATATTGGTGTAGTCAGCAAGAGTTCTTCTAACATTGTTGTTCTCCATATTTTCTTTGCTATGAACAGAACCTTGTGGTGATGATTGTAAGAGAGTTTCTGGAGAAGGGAAAAGTTCTTTAGATGTTCGGATTCTTCTCCTCCGTCTACTCTCGTCTAGACCTTCAAGCAGAGGTTCTGTTGTTTTCTTGCTCCTTGTTCTAATTGCTTCCTGCATACACAAGAAAACAAAACCCTAGAAAATATTTGTTAGCACAAAAAGATATAGGAGAAGATAAAAGATTCAGAAGATAAAATAAAATAAGATAGAATAAAATAAAATAAAATCTAATCTAATAAAATAAAATAAAATAAAATAAAATAAAATAAAATAAAATCTAATCAAATAAATCAAATCAAATCAAATCAAATAAAATAAAATCAAATCAAATAAGATAAAATAAAAACCGAAAAAATAAAAACAGAAAATAAAAACAGAAATTCAAAATTAAAGTCAAAGATAATCAATAATCACACAAATTAACCAGTTAAACCACGAGTCCCCGGCAACGGCGCCAAAAACTTGATGAACAAATTTATGAACACCGAAAAACGGCGCCACAAATTTGTTTTACAATCGGCAAGTATGACCGAATCGTTTCAAGTAATAAACTTGGTAAGACCAAGTATCGTTCTCCCAAAGGACTCACGGCCTAGTTTAGTTGTGTGGTTTGTTGATTAGCTAAGACTTAAGGACGAAATAATTGGATTGTATTATGCAAAAGACGAAAATAAACATGTATGCATGAGGTTTTGATCAATGGCAAAAGCAAAAGACAAATACTTTCAATGAAATATATTAATGAATATGTTGTTGGGGGTCAATTTCATCTTATCCACTCTCATATGTTTCAGGAATTCAACAATCAAATCATCATTGTTAATGCCACTCTCTAAATTACCTTGTCAAGAAGGCCTATCCCTAATTACGAGTTCATACGATTCCTAGCATTCCTAATAATTAGTTCTCTTAGCACAGGAGCTTAACGACAACCAATATAATATTGGGAGAGATTCCCCGGATCTAGACTTCCCCTTACGTTCCCGTATCGACAAAATCAATAATCATGCATTGAATGAGTTAAACAAAGCAAGCATTAAGCAAAGAGGAAAAACCATAACTAATGATGAAGGAAAGCATAAATCTTAGATTAAGATGCAAGCACAAATTCCATATATGAGAGCTTCAAAAGATTACATTGATTCCCCAACAAACATACAAGGTTTAGTTCACCATATTCATGGTGAACCTAGATGAACAATAATGAAAGAATGAAGGATAAAACCCTAGAAAGGTGAAGAGGTAGCCTGAGCATCAAGGATCCTCCTTCAAAGGGGTGGAAGAGAGAGTGTTTGCTTCGTTTCTACCAAAGATTCCAACCCTAAGACATCTAGGTCTTTAAATAGGACATAAAAATAATAGAAAACGGGTCCATGCCCAAACAGATCATAAAATCGCATAAAACTGGCCCAAAACTCGTCTTATTGACTTTTTTCGTATTCTGGTTGACTGGTTGACTTTTTTGGTTGACTGGTTGACTTTTCTGGTTGACTGGTTGACATTTCTGGTTTTTGGTTAACTTTTCAGCACTCCAATCATTCGGTACTTCAATTCTTCTTTCAAATCATTCAATTAGCCTACAAAATAAAGGGAATCTTGCACAAAACCATTAAATTCACTTTCAACTCTCTTATTCACAAAACTAAAGCAAAAATATGAGTTCAAGCTAGTTTCTAAGTCTTAAAGGTTGCTTTTGATATCAATTTTAAGCATAAAAATAACAGTTTTTCAACTGGTATCAATATGGTGAACTAAACCTTGTATTGTTGTTGGGGAATCAATGTAGTCTTGTGAAACTCTTATATATGGAATTTGTTTTAACATCTTATTTTTAAGACTTATGCTTTCTTTCATCATTAGTTAGGGTTTTTCCTCTTTGCTTAAAGCTTGCTTTGTTTAACTGATTCATTGTCATGATTATTGATTTTGTCGATATGGGAATGTACGGGGAAATCTAAATCCAGGGAATTTCTCCCAATAGCATATTGGTTGCCGTTAAGCTCCTGCACTTAAGAACTAATTACTAGGAATGCTAGGAATTGTATGAACTCGTAATTAAGGATAGGCCTTCTTGCAAGGTGATTTAGAGAGTCGCATTAGCATTGATGAAAAGAATGATGAATTCCTAAAGTATATGAGAGTGGATAAGATGAAATTGATAACCCCAACAACATAATCATCCATCTAATTCATTGAAGTGTTTGTATTCTGCTTTTCTCCATTGATCAAATTCATGCATACATATTTAATTACTGTCTTTTGCATTTAAACCTACAATCAATTTGTTCTTAAGTCTTAAATAATCAACAAATCATATAACTAAACTAGGCCGTGAGTCCTTTGGGAAAATGATACTTGGTCTTACCTTGTTTTATTACTTGATACGATTCGGTTACACTTGCCGATTGTTAAACAAGTTTGTGGCGCCGTTTTTCGGTGTTCATAAATTTGTCATCAAGTTTTTGGCACCGTTGCCGGGGACTCGTGGTTTAACTAGTTCATTTGTGTGATTATTGATTATCTTTGACTTGAATTTTGAAATTTGAATTTCTGTTTATTCTGTTTTTATTTTTCTTCTTATCTCTGAATCTTATATCTTCTTTTATATCTTTTTGTGCTAACCAATTCTTCTAGGGTTTTGTTTTCTTGTGTATGCAGGATGCAATCCGAACCAGGAGCAAGAAAACTGCAGAACCTCTTCTTGAAGGTTTAGACGAGAGTAGACGGAGGAGAAGAATCCGTACATCTAGAGAACTTTTCCCTCCTCCGGAAACTCTGTTGCAACCATCACCACAAGGTTCTGACCATAACACCGAGAATATGGAGAATAATAATATCAGAAGAACTCTTGCAGATTACACAAATATAGTTGGACCTCAGCATTTTAACAGCATAGCAAGACCAAGAGTCAATGCAGCCACCATGGAGGTGAAACCAGCATTAATCCAACTGGTGAAAAGTAATCAATTCAATGGGTTGTCTCACGAAAGCCCATATGAGCACCTCAAAACTTTTAACGAGATCTACAACACAGTGAAAATCAATGGGGTGCCGGACGAAGCAATCAAACTTAGCTTGTTTCCATTGTCATTAGGAGGCAATGCTAAGCTTTGGTTGAATTCTTTTCCGAAGGGAAGCTTTACAGAGTGGAAAGCAGTGGTGACAAAGTTCCTAAACAAATACTTTCCACAATCAAAGGTGAATAAAGGAAAGCAAGAGATTTCATCATTCAGGCAAGGCATGGAGGAATCACTAGGTCATGCATGGGACAGATATAAAAGCTTATTACGAAAGACTCTCACGCATGGATTTGAAGAAGTGGAAGTAGTCCTAATCTTCCTTGGAGGTCTTGGTTCACAAACCAAGATGATGCTTGACGCCTCAGCAGGAGGAAATATCAAATGGAAAACTCCAGAGGAAGCTACAGAAATCATTAACAATATGGCTACTAGTGATAATGAACTGAACGGTGAAAGAGGATATCCTAGTCAGAAAGAGTTGCTACAATCAAATGATGCTTTGCTTATTCAAAATAAAATTATTTCTCAACAGTTGGAAGAAGTAATTATGAAACTTTCTCAATTACCACAAGAAATACAAAAGGTTTCAATGGTTCAATGGCAACAACAAAAATGGCAAATGCAATTCACTCCATCTGAGAAGACAACAAAACTTGACGAGACTTTCCAAAAGTTCTTGAAGACGAATGCATCTTATTGTAAGAATGTGGAAGTTGCATTTAAAAATATGAAGATCCATATTGAGCGAATAGTTGACAAGATAAAAATGGGAATATTAGAAAGGAGTGTAAAACTGTTGTTACCAAAAGTGGTAAGGTGTTAGAGGAGAGAAAAAAAGAAAGAGAGGAGAAAGAAAATGAGAGTGAAAAAGAAACATGTGAGTGGAAAGAAAGAGTTGAGAGAGAAAAAAAGAAAGAAGAAGATGATGAGAAGAAAGAAAAAAAAGAAAGAGATGAGAGAGAAAAAGAAAGAGAGTTTGTGATGACTTAAGGCAGGGACCCATTACTAGAAGTATGGCTAGAAGAATCCAAGAAGAGCTTGAAGATATGGATACAACAGGGCAAGTTCTCTTCCTTCATTTTAAGTGGAATTTGGGAGATACCAAGAGAAGGGGCAAATCTGTCCATATGAATGTCCAAGTTGCTAGCTGCACCACCACGCTTTGTTAAGCACACCACCGTCCCTCAACACCACCAGATCACGTGTTGCTTTAGTTTTATCACATTTTTCATAAGTCTTTCACATTTTACACATGGGTCATTACCTTTATTACTCGTTGCAGCTCCATGAATCACCTATAAATTCATGGTAGCCACCCTTGTAAAGATACTTTTGAGAATATTGAATTTTAAGCTGCTGATGCATTTTCCAGCACCTAAAACTCTGCCCAAAAGTCATCCCAATGAGCTTCCCTTCTCCATCTAGATTCCTTCCAGTGGAAGGCCGTCTGAGCTAGCTCTCCACCTTCCAAACAGCTCTACAACCATCACTTACGCCACTGCCTTTTCACTCTGCATCTCCGCTACCATCTCAGGATTCCATGTTCCACTGCATTCAATCAATTACACTGGCTGGAGGAAACTCATCAAGTGGTATCAGAGCCAGGTTCTGCATCACGCTCCAGCTGAGTAAACTTTTCCTTCATTCTACACTGTCAATACATTTCCTTCGTGTTCTTCATTCTGTGTGCACTGTTTCATTACTTTCTCCAATTCCAATAGTTTTCATTACATCATTCTTTGTTTCAGCTTTTACTTGATTTATTTCCATCATTTTAATCGGTTCAATCTTTGTCTTGAGTATTTTAATTTTGCAATCTTATTCAGTCATGTCCAGTCATGTGCATTTGCTGTAATTTTGTCAAAATTCTGAGTAAGTTTGGTGCCTGGGTGAATCTACATATCTGGAATGGTTTTCCAATAGATGCACATCACAAGAGCAATGATGGATGAGCTCAGTGCATCTTGAATTCCATCACAGTGCAGTTCCAGTTAATGCATATTCAAATCTGGTTTTTCATTTTTTTGAAACTGCACCATATGGAAACATCATTCCTGGCTGTGTTGATGTAATGCAATTATAATGAGTGCATACCATTTGAACAGTGAATTGTCTAAGACAATAAATCTGGTTGCATCATTCTGTATAATCTAGAAATCTATTGATACAGCAATTGGACCGATCTGCATTGTTTCTATTGAATGAGTTTTCTTTTGTTTCTGATTTTCATGATTTTGAATCTGTCCAGATTAGAACTCATATTTGGACATCTTTTCAGTCATTCCTAGAGTCTTGTTCAAGTTTCATTTATTGTCCTGGAGTCATCAGATTTGTTTACAGTTTTGTTTGAATCCTCTGCTGAAGTTTGGTTGGTGATTTGGCTTAATTTTGGTGCTAAATAGCAACTGAAGTAGTGAAAATCGGAATTCCAAGTTTTTAGCCTCTGCTGGCAGTTTGAGCAAGTCACATTTGGTTAAACAAAGTTGCTCAAATCATAAAATTAAGTGTGCAAACGTGTTTGTGTAAAATTGCCATTCAAACCACCAAATTTTCAACACTTTTTCTGATATAAGTTGTAGATTTTGAAAATTCAGAGTTTGGTATGATTAATGCATCAGATTCAGTGTTAGATTGGTAGCAAAAGTTTGGTTCAATTGAATTAAAAGAAGTGCACAATTCAAATCTTACCATAAACTGCACTGTAAAAGGCTGTGTGAACCAGTACCAAGCAAATTTAAAAAAATCTGATGCACATTTTTCAACCTTCTGCTAGGCATTTTGTCAAACACTTTGCCTAGTTTAAATTTGGTTTCGAATTGATCATAGCTGCAACTTATCTTTGTTTCTTGCTTTTCAAATCCACTCTAGATCCTTTCCTAAGTTCATTTTGAGTGCCACCATTCATTGGAAACCGATTAATTGATTGATTTAAGTTGTTTGAAAATCCTGCACATAAGTTGTTTGATAAAACTACAGTTGTGCATTCTGGTTTAACAGTTTTCGGGCAGCAGCAATGTTGATTTTCTGGCTTAATAATTGATTATTGATGGTTTGTATGAGCTCTCTGTTGGGTGCAGAACTATCTCAAAACGTACCACAACACTGGTAGCATCTTAGGGAGTGGATTGGAACAAGGAAAGATCAACATTGGGGCTGATTTTTGGTGCAGCAGAACCACGTTCTTCACTGGTCTACATCAAATCTGGTTGCTGCAACAGCAGCATATTTCACTTGGCAGTTGTGAGATTAGTGTGAATCAACCAGATCCATTTCCTTTGAGAGAAACCAAAGCTGCCACAATTAAACTACCTTCTTGTTTTCCCAATTTTTGTTGTTTCCATTGTATTTTGAACTTTTTTTCCATTCTTGTAATTTGGTCATTTCAAGCAAGTGAAGTGGAAGAGCTCATAAGTGTTCTTCCTTCATTTGCTAACTTGACTTAAAGTCTCATCACTTTAAAATTGGTAGACGGTGAGTGTGTCTTAGATCCAAAAAGTCTAAGCCTCACCTAGGAGACCTCACCTTTAATTTCTTTTTAATTTGCAAGTTTCGCATAGGAAGTCTTAGAGTCCGGCCGTAGAGTCTAAGGTTTTCTTTCTTTGTGTTTGTTTGTGTCTCCATATATTTAGTGAATTTAGAAGTGATTTTGATTTAAAAACTTTTAGAAAGTAACTAAGGATATATTTGGCAAGGCAAGACTTGGTACTTAAGTGACCTACAAGGTCCACCTCTCTTACCTGGAATATTGTCCTCAAGTGAACTCTCTTAGTCTTTACTTCAAGAAAATTTTTAAGTTCATAAAATGTCTGGAAGACACTCCCCTAGAATTAATGAGGAGCGTAAAGATCAATTTTGTTTTCAAACTCTTGTCAATCAACTCAAAGAAATTGAAAGGAAAATAGGGCAAGAAAAGATTCAAAGAGAACTACATAGTGCCATGGTTGAAAATGAGTTAAAACTTTTGAGAGAGGAACAAGTCCAAAATAGGGAGAGAAATTATAGTGGAGAGTCCCAATATGAACAAGAGGCCTTAAGAGTAGGAGAATATTATCAGCAACCCTCAGCATCAAGAAGACACAGGCGGGAATTTGAAAATCCTCCTCCTCCTAAGGAAATTAATGTGGTATTGCCTCATTTTCATGGGAAAGATAATGTTGAGGCTTACCTAGATTGGGAAATGAAGGTAGAGCAAATTTTTGCTTGCCATCAAGTAGGAGAAGAAAGAAAATTCTCTCTTGCTACCCTAAGTTTTCAAGGATATGCAATGTACTGGTGGACTGCTACAGTCCAAGAGAGACTAAGACAGCGACTTCCTCTAATAAAATATTGGAATGAGCTTACAAATGCCCTTCGGAAAAGGCACATACCCTCCTACTACAAAAGAGAACTCATGGATAAGCTCCAAAGATTGCAACAACAGTCTATGTCTGTTGAAGAATACAGACAAAAGATGGAGCTATACATGATGACGGCAGGAATAACAGAGGGCGAGGAAACTACCTTGGCCAGATTTTTGAGTGGGTTGAATCTTGATATCAGGGATAGGGTTGAACTACTACCTTATAGAGATTTGAATGATCTTGTTCAAATGTGTATAAAGGTAGAACAACAAAATTTGCGAAAAGCTTCTGTTAAAAGATTTCAATCCCCCTTTGAAAAGAAGATTGTAAAAGAAAAAGAACCCCTCAAACCTCTAGCCAATATAGCTGAAAAACCCAAACAGGAATCCTCTTCACACCCTCGCACTAGTGAGATCAAGTGTTTTAAATGTTTGGGTAGGGGTCACATAGTTGCTCAATGTCCTACCAAAAGAACAATCATTTTAAGAGGTAGTGACATATATAGCAGTGAAAGTGAAACCCCTAGTGAAAGTGAGAATGAGCAAGAAAGAGGTAATGAAGAGAAAGTATATCCTTGTGAAGGTCCACTTCTCATGGTGAGAAGGGTGCTTAATAGTCAACCAAGTCCAGAACACTTATCTCAAAGAGAGAACATCTTTCACACAAGATGTCAAATTGCAAAAAAATATTGTTCTCTCATTATTGATAGTGGATCCTGCTGTAACTGTTGTAGCACAAGGCTGGTTGAAAACCTGAATCTTACTGTGATACCCCATCCAAAACCTTACAAACTTTATTGGCTAAATCAAGATGGGGATATAACAGTCAAGAATCAAGTTAAATTGGCAATTTCCATAGGAAACTTCAAAGATGATGTTATTTGTGATGTAGTTCCTATGGAAGTTTGCCATGTACTATTGGGAAGACCATGGCAATTTGATAATGACACTACACACCATGGTCTCACCAATACCATAACTGTTCACAAAAATGATAAGAAATTTATGCTTCATCCTCTGTCACCTACCCAGGTGGCCAAAGGTCAAACACAAATGAAGCTCAACAAGGAGCAAGAAAAAGAAGAAATAGAGAGAAGAAAAAGAGAGCAAGAGGAAAGAAAAGAAGAAGAGAAAAGAGAACAAAAACAAAGAGAGCAAGAGCAAAGAGAAGAGAAAAGAAGAAAAGAAGGGAGAATAGAACCTCTGTCCACACTCCTCATAGAACCAAGACTCTTAAGGGGAGGTTTTCTATCCTTTCATTTTCTTTCATCTATCCTTAAGTTTTCAAAATTCTACTTTTCTTTCCAAGAATTGACCACTCCATCTTTAACAATGTTACAACTTGAAAAATGTGGCAATTCACTTGAGTTATTGTTACCTTTGTGGTTACAACTAACTCAAGACAAAAATAAAATTTCAAAAGAAGTAAGGTTTCTTTATTGTATCAAAATTGAAATTTTCAAAACTAGGAAACCTTCTTCTAAACATATTTTTTTATGTATCTTATTGGGTCAAATAAATCTAATTCAAGCTATGTTTGATGATTATGGCAGACTCATATTTGACCCGGGAGGAACTTTGATGGATCCTACACAAATAAGTCCTCACAAAGACAAACCAACAGATTTGAGGACAAATCCTCTTCAAGGGGAAGGAGATGATGGACCCATTACTTGAAGTATGGCTAGAAGAATCCAAGAAGAGCTTGAAGATATGGATACAACAGGGCAAGTTCTCTTCCTTCATTTTAAGTGGAATTTGGGAGATACCAAGAGAAGGGGCAAATCTGTCCATATGAATGTCCAAGTTGCTAGCTGCACCACCACGCTTTGTTAAGCACACCACCGTCCCTCAACACCACCAGATCACGTGTTGCTTTAGTTTTATCACATTTTTCATAAGTCTTTCACATTTTACACATGGGTCATTACCTTTATTACTCGTTGCAGCTCCATGAATCACCTATAAATTCATGGTAGCCACCCTTGTAAAGATACTTTTGAGAATATTGAATTTTCAGCTGCTGATGCATTTTCCAGCACCTAAAACTCTGCCCAAAAGTCATCCCAATGAGCTTCCCTTCTCCATCTAGCTTCCTTCCAGTGGAAGGTCGTCTGAGCTAGCTCTCCACCTTCCAAACAGCTCTACAACCATCACTTACGCCACTGCCTTTTCACTCTGCATCTCCGCTGCTATCTCAGGATTCCATGTTCCACTGCATTCAATCAATCACACTGGCTGGAGGAAACTCATCAGTTTGAAAAACCACTTCCTTATCCAAAGAGTTATTCAAGGAAGGAGAAAGAAAAACAGTTGGAAAGATTCATGGAGTTGTTTTAAAAGCTGGAGATCACTATACCATTCTCTGAAGCATTGCAACAGATGCCATCATATGCAAAATTTTTGAAGGAACTGCTTACAAAGAAAAACAAACACATTGAGAAGGAAACTATCAAGGTACAGGGTAACTGCAGTGCAATCATACAGAAATTACCTCCTAAGTTTAAAGATCCAGGAAGCTTCACTATTCCATGTACCATAGGAGACTTGGAAGTTGGAAGAGCATTGATTGATTTAGGAGCTAGCATTAATTTAATGCCGCTATCCATGTGTAAAACAATTGAGGGTTTGGAAATCAAACCTACCAGAATGGCTCTTCAACTGGCAGATGGGTCTCTTAAATATCCATGTGGAGTGGTGGAAGACGTGTTAGTGAAGGTTGACAAGTTTGTATTCCCAGTAGATTTTATTGTAATGGAGATGGAAGGAAACAGTGATGTACCTCTCATTTTGGGGAGACCTTTTATGAAGACTGCTAGAGTTTTAATTGATGTGGAAAATGGCAAGCTAAAATTGAGAGTCCATGATGAAGAAGTCACCTTTGATGTATTTAAATTCATGACATATCCAAATTATGATAAAGCATGTTTCCAATTTGACGAACTTGATGAAATCTGTGGGATACAAGAAAGGATGGTGCGGTATGTTTCTCCATTAGAGAAAACTCTTATTGATGCTCGTGAAGATTTAGATGAAGGAGAAGAGAAATTAATTGCAAAATGTCTGATGGACTTGGAAACATTGAAAAAAATTCCAGAGGAGGATACAAAGTTTGAAATAATTGATAAGGAAGAAGAAGTCAAAGTAAAGAAACTAGAATTAAAAAGACTCCCAGCACATCTGAAGTATGTTTTTCTAGAAGAAGATGAGAAAAAGCCAGTTATCATCAGTAATTCTTTGTCTCTACAAGAAGAAGAACAGTTGATAGAAATTCTGAAAGCTAATAAAGGAGCAATTGGGTGGTCAATATCAGATCTTAAAGGTATTAGCCCAACTTATTGTATGCATAAGATCTTTATGGAAGAGGATTATAGACCGAGTGCTCAACCACAGAGAAGGTTAAACCCTGTAATGAAGGAGGTGGTAAAAAAAAAAGTGTTGAAACTTTTAGAAGCGGGTATTATTTATCCAATCTCTGACAGCGAATGGGTAAGTCCAGTTTAGGTGGTTCCAAAGAAAGACGAAATGACAGTAATTCACAATGATAAGAATGAACTTATTCCCACTCGGACAGTTAATGGATGGCGAATGTGCATTGATTACAGAAAGCTAAATAAAGCCACTAGGAAGGATCATTTTCCTCTTCCTTTCATGGACCAGATGTTAGAAAGATTAGCAGGTCAAGCTTTCTATTGCTGCCTAGATGGATATTCTGGATACAATCAAATTGTGGTAGATCCAAAAGACCAAGAGAAGACAACCTTTACTTGTCTTTTTGGTATCTTTGCCTATAGAAAGATGCCATTTGGATTGTGTAATGCTCCAGCTACCTTTCAAATGTGTATGCAGGTGATTTTTGAAGATCTTTTAGAAAAGTGTATTGAAGTCTTCATGGATGATTTTTCAGTCTTTGGAAATTCTTTCCAAAGGTGTTTGGCGAATTTGGATATTGTTCTTAAAAGATGTGTTCAGACAAATCTTGTTCTTAATTAGGAGAAATGTCATTTTATGGTAAAGGAAGGAATTGTGCGGGGACATAAAATTTCTGCTAAAGGGATTGAGGTAGATAAAGCCAAAGTAGAAATCATTGAGAAATTTCCTCCACCAACAAATGTAAGGGGGATCAGGAGTTTTCTAGGTCATGCTGGATTTTATAGAAGATTCATTAAAGATTTCTCAAAAATTGCTAAACCATTGAGTAATCTTCTTATGAAGGATTCGTCTTTTGTGATGAATGAAGAATGTTTGAAATCTTTCGACATATTGAAGAGCAAATTAGTGTCAGCTCCAGTAATTGTAGCTCCTAATTGGAACAAAAATTTTGAGCTAATGTGTGATGCAAGTGATATGCAATAGGAGTTGTTCTTGGCCAGCGAACAGAGTGGATTTTTCATCCAATTTATTATGCCAGCAAAGTTCTGAATGATGCTCAGTTGAATTATGCTACCACAGAGAAAGAATTTCTAGCTATCGTGTATGCTCTAGAGAAATTTAGACCTTATCTTATTGGGTCTAAGGTGATTATCTATACAGATCATGCAGCTATCAAATACTTGTTGACAAAGCCAGATTCTAAGCCACGTCTGATTCGATGGGTACTACTTTTGCAAGAATTTAATGTGGAGATTCGTGATAAGAAAGGGAGTGAGAACTTGATTGCTGATCATTTGTCACGGTTAGTCAACAAGGAGGTTACTAGCAAAGAATCAGAAATCTGGGAATCTTTTTTAGATGAAGCACTTATGTATATTCAGCAGAGGCCATGGTTTGCTGATATGGCTAATTTCAAAGCTGCAAGGGTCATGCCAGAAGATTTAACTTGGCAACAAAGAAAGAAATTTGTGCATGATGCTAAGCAGTTTGTCTAGGATGATCCTTATTTGTTCAAGATTGGAGCAGATAATCTTCTGAGGAGATGTGTGACAAATGAAGAAGCAGAAGGGATTCTCTGGCATTGTCATGATTCACCTTATGAGGGACATTTTAATGGAGAAAGAACAGTAGCAAAAGTTCTTCAATCAGGGTTTTACTGGCCAACTTTATTTAAAGATTCTCATAATCATGCTAGAAATTGTGATAAGTGTCAAAGAGCAGGGACAATCACTAAACGTCATGAGATGCCATTACAAGGCATTTTAGAGGTTGAGGTTTTTGATTGTTGGGGTATTGACTTTGTGGGACCCTTTCCTCCATCTTTCAACAATGAATATATTTTGGTAGCAGTGGATTATCTGAGTAAATGGGTGGAAGCATTAGCTTGTCCTAAAAATGATGCTAGCACGGTAATTAAATTTTTGAAGAAGCATATATTTTCGCGTTTTGGGACTCCAAGAGTGTTGATTAGTGATGGGGGATCTCATTTTTGCAATTATCAGCTAGAAAAAGTGCTCAAACATTATGGAGTAAAACATAAGGTAGCTGCACCTTATCATCCACAAACCAATGGACAAGCTGAGGTATCTAACAGGGAAATAAAAAAGATCTTGGAAAAAACAGTGACTTCATCAAGAAAGGATTGGTCACTCAAATTGGATGATGCTCTTTGGGCCTATAGGACGGCAATGAAGACGTCTATGGGACTATCACCGTTTCAATTGGTCTATGGGAAAGCATGTCATTTGCCAGTAGAGTTGGAGCATAAAGCGTTGTGGGCTTTGAAATTCATTAATTTTGATCCTTATGAAACTCAAGGCACACGCAGAAGGCAGATTTTAGAGCTTGAAGAAATGCGATTACTTGCATATGATTCATCCAAGGCTTATAAAGATAAGATCAAATTTTATCATGACAGGAAGTTGGTAAATAAAGTTTTTAATCCAGGACAACAGGTACTATTATTCAATTCAAGATTGAAGATATTCCCTGGGAAATTGAAGACAAAATGGTCAGGACCATTTGTAGTAAAAGGAGTGCACCCGCATGGAGCAATTGAAATATTTAATCCAGCTGCTGATGATCCACAGAAAAGTTGGGTGGTGAATGGTCAACGTCTCAAGCCTTATTTAGGGGGAGAAGTGCAACACTTGTCCACAATGATGCAGTTGGTTGATCCTTGAAATTTTGGGTCAGGCTCGTGACGTTAAACAAGCGCTTATTGGGAGGCAACCCAGTGTTCTGTACGTATTTTTGTTTTAGAATAGGGTTTGATGTACTCAATTGGAAACTTTGTCTGTTATGATGGTTTGCTTATGATTGTGATTGTTTGATAAGTAATGCTTGATGATACTTTGAGATTGATTGATGTTGAGATGTGCACATTAAATGCTTATACAGGTGATTCACAAGCTTTGTGAACAAATGCATGATATTGTGATTGTGATTGTGAGATTAAGCAAGATGTGTATGTCAAATGTGAATGAGCTTATATGTGAGGTTTTGAGCTCCAGAGTTTTTATGATTGAATGCTATTACTTTGAAAGTATGAATGATTTTGTCCAGGTTTTCTATGATTGAATCAATTCTTGTTTGCATCATATGATCAAGGCCATTTGTTGGTAACCCTTTTATTAGCCAAATTCATGAATTTAGCCTACTAACAGAGAGCACTTTGTGTTCCATCATTTGAACCCTTAGCCTTGAACATAATTTGGAAACCCTTATTGAAAAGCTTTACCTTGAGTTAAGTAGAAAATATTTTGTGGTATTGACAAATGTTCAAGTTGGGGTTGTTAGAAAATAGAAAGGGAAATTGAAAGCATTAAGCTAAGAGTTAAGAAATAAGTATGTGAAAAGAAAAAGAAAAAGAGAAAGAAATGAAAAGAAAAAGCAAAGCTCAATGCAAAGGAAAGTTGGGAATAAGTAAGAATGGTTGTGATTCTCTTAACTCAAGGGTTTTATGATCTAGAAAAACCAATTTTCTTGTTAGCCCAGTGATGACAAATTTATGAACACCGAAAAACGCGCCACAAACTTGTTTAACAATCGGCAAGTGTGACCAAATCGTATCAAGTAATAAAACAAGGTAAGACCAAGTATCGTTTTCCCAAAGGACTCACGGCCTAGCTTAGCTATATGATTTATTGATTATTTGAGACTTGAGAACAAATAGATTGTATGTTTAAATGCAAAAGACAGTAATTAAATATGTCTGCATGAATTTGATCAATGGAGAAAAACAGAATACAAACACTTCAATGAATTAGATGGATGAGTATGTTGTTGGGGTTATCAATTTCAACTTATCCACTCTCATATACTTTTGGAATTCATCATTCTTTTCATCAATGCTAATGTCACTCTCTAAATCACCTTGCAAGAAGGCCTATCCTTAATTGCGAGTTCATACAATTCCTAGCATTCCTAGTAATTAGTTCTTAAGTGCAAGAGCTTAACGGCAACCAATATGCTATTGGGAGAAATTCCCCGGATCTAGATTTCCCCGTACGTTCCCATATCGACAAAATCAATAATCATGGCAATGAATGAGTTAAAGAAAGCAAGCTTTAAGCAAAGAGGAAAAACCCTAACTAATGATGAAAGAAAGCATAAGTCTTAAAAATAAGATGTTAAAACAAATTCCATATATGAGAGTTTCACAAGACTACATTGATTCCCCATCAACAATACAAGGTTTAGTTCACCATATTCATGGTGAAACTAGATGAACAATAATGAAAGATAGAACCCTAGAAGGAGAAGGAGGTAGCCTGAGCATCCAAGATCTTCCTTCAACGGGTGGAAAAGAGAGTGTTTGCTTCGTCTCTGCCAAAGATACAAACCCTAGGACGTCCTAAAGCTTATATACTATTCTAAAATATACAGAAAATTAGGCCCAAGCCCATAAAAGTGTCGCTCGGCGGTACGTGCGTGAGTTGTTTTCTTCCCTTAAGCGGCCTTTTCACCCCTCAGCGGATCCACCGTGAATACCTGAGTGCCGCTCAGCGGTAAACTACCGGTGAGCGGTAATTTCGACTTCTCCTTTTGCACTTTTTGATGTCTTTTCTGATTCCATTTCTATCCTTATTAACTTCTTTCACTAAATTCACTTTAAAACCTGCATAAAACACTGAAATCAAGCATAAACCTGTCCAACTCTCTTATTTCTGAAAATATAACCAAAAGCATGATTTCAAGCTAGTTTCTAAGTGTTAAAGGTTGCTTTTAGTATCAATTTTAAGCATGAAAATAACAGTTTTTCAACTGTTATCACAACCCCAAACTTAGAACTTTGTTTGTCCTCAAGCAAACAAGATGTAACTCAATCTTCTACCAATCCATACAATGGTTTACTCCATTCGAAATTTATCTTTTCAAGATAAGTACAAACTTCAATTCAACTCATGACAAAGATTTCAATCAAGACATGCACATGCTTTGGTGTTCACAAAGTCACTTAATATCCAACAAATGTTATTTTTTCATGAATGATCAATCAACTAAGCATAGATGTTCATGTGCTCATGGAATATTTCCTCACTAGGTAAAGTGTTTCACTCAATCACAAGTGTATAAGAGGTAATCACTCATTCACTCTATTATCACAATGTCACATGAATTAACTTTGCCTTTCATTTAACCACAATCAAAAACATTCACAAGCATGCATCATCACAAGGACTTTTCAATGGCTTATAACGTGGCTGGGCTAACAAGAAAATTGGTTTTTCTAGATCACAAAACCCTTGAGTTAAGAGAATCATACAAACACAATCATTCTTATTTATTCCCAACTTTCCTTTGCATTGAGCTTTGCCTTTTCTTTTCTTTTTCTTTTTATTTTTCTTTTCACATTCTTATTTCTTAGCTCTTAGCTCAATGCTTTCAATTTCCCTTTCTATTTTCTAACAACCCCAAACTTGAACATTTGTCAATACCACAAAATATTTTCTACTTAACTCAAGGTAAAGCTTTTCAATAAGGGTTTCCAATCTATGTTCAAGGCTAAGGGTTCAAATGATGGAACACAAAGTGTTCTCTTTAGGTTAGTTAACTTCATGAATTTGGCTAATAAAAGGGTTACCAACAAATGGCCTTGATCATATGATGCAAACAAGCAATTGATTCAATCATAGAAAACCTGGGCAAAATCATTCATGCTTTCAAAGTAATAGCATTCAATCTCAAAAACTCTAGAGCTCAAACCCTCACATATAAGCTCATTCACATTCCACATATACACATCCTGCTTAGTATCATAATCACAATCACAACATCTTGCATTTGTTCACAAAGCTTGTGAATCACCTGTATAAGCATCTAATGTGGACATCTCAACATCAATCAATATCAAGCATCATCAAGCATTACTTATCAAACAATCACAATCATAAGCAAACCATCATAACAGACAAAGTTTCCAATTGAGTACATCAAACCCTATTCTACTAACAGAAACAAATAAGTTTAGAACAAAATAGAAGATAAAGCAAATCCTACTCTAGTGCTGGTAGCATCCATCAGTGAATGCTATCTCAGTTCCTCATCAACTCATGTTGTCGTCAGAGTCTTCTTCCTCTCCTTCTTCTTTGAACCTATAGTCTTGATTCTTTTTGTCCGATGAGGAGGCCATCCCTACATCAAACATAATTCACAAAACCAAAAGATACATTGTTAAGCATTAGTAAACCACAATGAAGAAATCAGCCCCTTCAATGATGCTCTCTCCCAACCCCAAACTTAGATGGAAAACTAGTGAGAAAGTGAGTGGAAGGGAGATTTTCTCAAGAGGGAAGAGGGAAAAGATGTAGAGAACCTTTGAAAACCTATGTAGGAGTGTGTGTGCAAAGAAGAATCTGAAAATAGAAGCCAAAGCGCGACTTAGGGTATAAAAATACCCCAATGGGCTCGGGTTCCGCTAAGGGGCAACCTAAGCCCATTCTGCGACACTACCGCTCAGCGGCACTTTTGGGAAGTGCTCTTCTTCTTCCTAGCTTAACCTAGGTGCCTCCTACTCATGCCCCTCACTTGTTCCCTGCAATTAAATTCTCAGATCACTCATGCAAATTCCTATCATGCAAATAAAGCAGAACAAACAAAAATATAATCAATCAACTGGGTTGCCTCCCAGGTAGCGCTTGTTTAACGTCACGAGCCTGACCCAAAATCCTCCAACACCCTTCAGCAGATGCAAATCTTTCTTACCTACACCCATCAGTAGGTGTATACAAACATAGTATCCTTCAGTAGATACTCTTCCGCCTAACATCCATTAATAGATGTAAACCCTATAACAAACTTATAACAAAAACAAAAATACCCAAAAGTTCAAAATTACATCACCAAACCAAAAAATAAAAGTTCTTAAATCACTGGGTTGCCTCCCAGCAAGCGCTCTTTTAATGTCACTAACTTGACCCAATAAAGCTCATGTTCCATCTTCTTTTTCTTCTTTCTACTGAACTTCTTCAGAAATTTGATCAAACCAGGAACCTGTTGCAGTGTCTCAATCATAGGAACTTTAATCTCCAATTTCTTGAAGATTTCCATAAAGCACTTAAATTTCTTTTCCTTCCTATGATTCTTCTTTAGATGAGGATGGGGTTTTTCATATGATTCCTTCTTCTTTCCTCTCATCTTCTTTTTCTTACTTTTCCTCTCCCCAAATTTTCTCTTTTTCTTTTCTCTTATTTTTTTCTTCCCTTCTCTTTTTCTTCTCAACTTCTTTATTTTCACACAAATTTTCTTTCTCTCTTCTCTCTCAACCACTTCTTTTTCTTTTTCTTCATCTTTATCTTTCTCACTCAATTCTTCTTTTTCTTTTCTCTCTATCTTTTCCTCATCTCTCCCTATTTTTTTCTCAGCAAAAGTCTTGTCACTTTCAGTGACAATGGCTTGACCTTCCTCCTTAGGGTTAACTTCGGTATTAACCTTAATGTTCAATCTCTGACTAATGTAACAAAGGTGCATCTCCATCCTTTTACATGATGCTTCAATGCTTTTCTGAGTAGAGATGGAATTTTTCAAATATCGTTGAAGGGTGTCATCCAAACTTTCTGATAGAGAGGGTTGTTGCTGCCATTGTTGTGGTGGCGGCCTATCAAATTCTTCGACAGCTTGAGTGCTTTTGTGATGACAATTAGATATCTGTATGTACTGTTGAAGTGCGTCCTCCAACGTTATCCTTCTTCCCGATAGAGAGGGCTTTTGTTGCCATTGTTGTGGTGGTTGATTCTTAAATTGTTCGACAGCTTGCCAAAATTGATTGTTATCCATGCTTGAGTGAGGTTCCCACCAGTGGTTGAAATTACCTTAGTAGAATTGAGTACCTATATAACTAAATTCTTGTTCGAATTGCATCCTACAAACATTAGGCACAAAACTCTAAAATATATTTGTTAGCACAAAAAGATGGAGAAGATAGATACAAAAAAATCAAAGGATATAATTAAAAAGATAGGAAGATAGGAAATAAAAACAGAAAAATAAAAACAGAAAATAAAAACAGAAATTCAAATTTCAAAATTCAAGTCAAAGATAATCAATAATCACACAAATGAACTAGTTAAACCACGAGTCCCCGGCAACGGCGCCAAAAACTTGATGAAAAATTTATGAACACCAAAAAACGGTGCCACAAACTTGTTTAATAATCGGCAAGTGTGACCAAATCGTATCAAGTAATAAAACAAGGTAAGACCAAGTATCATTTTCCCAAAGGTCTCACGGCCTAGTTTAGCTATATGATTTATTGATTATTTGAGACTTGAGAACAAATAGATTGTATGTTTAAATGCAAAAGACAGTAATTAAATATGTATGCATGAATTTGATCAATGGAGAAAAACAAAATACAAACACTTCAATGCATTAGATGGATGAGTATGTTGTGGGGGTTATCAATTCCATCTTATCCACTCTCATATACTTTAAGAATTCATCATTCTTTTCATCAATGCTAATGTCACTTTCTAAATCACCTTGCAAGAAGGCCTATCCTTAATTACGAGTTCATACAATTCCTAGCATTCCTAGTAATTAGTTCTTAAGTGCAGGAGCTTAACGGCAACCAATATGCTATTGGGAGAAATTCCCCGGATCTAGATTTCCCCGTACGTTCCCATATCGACAAAATCAATAATATTGGCAATGAATGAGTTAAGCAAAGCAAGCTTTAAGCAAAGAGGAAAAACCCTAACTAATGATGAAAGAAAGCATAAGTCTTAAAAATAAGATGTTAAAACAAATTCCATATATGAGAGTTTCACAAGACTACATTGATTTCCCATCAACAATACAAGGTTTAGTTCACCATATTCATGGTGAAACTAGATGAACAATAATGAAAGAATGAAAGATAGAACCCTAGAAAGAGAAGGAGGTAGCTTGAGCATCCAAGATCTACCTTCAAGGGGTGGAAAAGAGAGTGTTTGCTTCGTCTCTGCCAAAGATACAAACCCTAGGACGTCCTAAAGCTTATATATTGTTCTAAAATATACAGAAAATTAGGCCGAACCCATAAAAGTGCCGCTCAGTGGTAAACTACTGCTCAGCAGTAAGTGCGTGAGTTGTTTTCTTCCCCTCAGCGGCCTTTTCACCCCTCAGCGGATCCACCGTGATTTCTTGAGTGTTGGTCAGCGGTAAACTGCCGCTGAGCGGTAATTTCGACTTCTCCTTTTGCACTTTTTGATGTCTTTTCTAATTCCATTTCTATCCTTCGTAACTTCTTTCACTAAATTCACCTTAAAACCTGCATAAAACACTGAAATCAAGCATAAACCTGTCCAGGTCTCTTATTTTTGAAAATATAACCTAAAGCATGATTTCAAGCTAGTTTCTAAGTGTTAAAGGTTGCTTTTAGTATAAATTTTAAGCATGAAAATAACAATTTTTCAACTGTTATCACTCAGCCACATTATAAGCCATTTAAAAGTCCTTGTGATGATGCATGCTTGTGAATGTATTTGATTATGGTTAAACGAAAGGCAAAGTTAATTCATGTGACATTGTGATAGTAGAGTGAATGAGTGAATGAGTGAATACCTCTTATACACTTGTTTTTGAGTGAAACACTTTACCTAGTGAGGAAATATTCCATGAGCACATGAACATCTATGCTTAGTTGATTGATCATTCATGGAAAATAACATTTGTTGGATATTAAGTGTGGTGAACGGGTCGCACCGCTCACAAAAGTTGATTGCACGAAATTAATGCAGTATAACTAGGAAGTGACTCCTAGGTCGTCTCTCAAGGACCAATTTATGTGCCGGTTCAGTCTCAGATTTTAACACGAAGTGGGGGGGGTTTTGTGATTGTGTTTTTGAATGCAAATAAATTAAAATGAACTGGAATTTAAATAAGACAACAAAATTTAAAAACACTGAAATAAATTTTAAAGACTGTAAAAACTGAACGGTAAAAGATGGTAAAAACGGAACAGTAAATATGCAGAAACGGTAAAATTTAACGATGCAAAAAAAAAAACAATAAACGGTAAAATAAAAGAGACAGTAAAATTAAAATCACTGAATTGGAAATCAAATTTAGCAAAGACACACTACTTGAAATAAAATGTCGTGAAAATAAAATTAACAAACTGTTCCAAACACTGATACACTTCAAAAATAAAACGCTACATTTTGCACTGAAAATGGAAATTCAGAGAGGGAATTGAAAGAGGAAGAGGCAAGAGCCTCCTCCAGAACCGTGGCTTCCTACTCCTAAACTCTCACCTAAAATCTTACACTAAAAATCTCATCCCATAATACATTGCTGACTACTGGAACTGGAAGAGAGCTTCTCCCAGCCCGTGTCCCCTCCTCTGCTGGACAATGTCCAGCTTATTCCTCCTTCGGCAATCCCCCCTCTCTGGAACGTGTAGCTCTCCTTTTATATGACAAGAAATTTGGACATTTCCTTCGTTCCAGCTTTCCCGTTTCTTGTCTCTACTAGCCATTTTTTTTTTCTTTCTTCACCCAAAAGTAAACAAAGGCGGGCCCTCCATTTGTACTGTTCGTCTCTTCTTCTCTCAATCAGCAAAGATCAATCAAAAAGAAAAATAAGTGAGCTACTGCTGGTCCGTGAAGTGCTAATCCTCTTATTTCCTTTGCTTTCTTCTTGCGTGGGGATGCTGGAATACCGTGAGCTGTTGGATCACGTGCAGTGCAGGACGTGAAGCTGCTGCATCAGCTGGACTTCTCACGGCCTCCCCTTCTTTGCTGGACAGCTTATTCACTTCCGTGTGCTACTCTCCAAAACAAGTGACCGTGGAGCACCTCCTTCCCTTTGCTGCTGGATGCGTAAAGGCCATTTCCTTTGCTGGATGGAACAACTTGTTGGACTGCTTCAAGCTTGCTGGACATGAGGTTGATGCCCACCGTGAAGTGCTTGCTGCTGCACCTCCATTCTCTCCAAACACACCTGCTAGACGCTGCTTCCCCAACCGTGACAGCTCCCTTGTGTTCCCACTCTCCATGTGCTACATAACTTCCAGCTGCTTGCCAAGATGTTGCTTCTCTTTCTCTGCTGGACCGTGATGCTCCTGGATGTGGACATCAGCTTTGCCAAACCGTGAGTGGTGGCCCCAAAACACATCCCAGCTCTCCTCCGTGAAGCCCACCAACATCACTCCTCTATGGTCTTGCTTCTTTTCCATCTACGTGCAGCATCCTCACTTTTCTTCCAGCCAGCCATGTCACCAACGAGAGCTGCTACTCCTCTATTGGTTGCTCCTGCCACTGCCCACTCTGCTGGATGTGTACTGCACCTTCTCATGCTTCCTTCTTTTCCATCTCAGTTGGACCTTTGTGTGAAGGCTCCTCCTAAGCTGGATGTGGCTGTTGCTTTCCCTTCCAGCACCTTCTCCCCTCCGGTGATGGCTTCAAGCTGCCATGGGACGTGAGTTTTCTCTTATCTCTTCCCTAGCTTGCTCCAAACTGAACCGTGAAGTGGTATGAGTGGCTGGCTCAAGACGTGACACCACTAGCTTATCTGCTGTCAAGAGAGTTACTAGAAGAAAAGAGAAAAGAACTCTTTTCAGCCGTGGCACATGTTGCCTCCAACGTGTAGTGGCCTCTTAATTCAAAAAAAATGGAATGCACCCTTTCCAATTGCACTTTTCAGTTGCACATCACGTGCACACCAATTCCAATTTTCCAATTGTGCAGCCGAGAGTTCTCCATGGCCATGACCGTATGCTATTATTGAAAATGAAATATACACCTCTTAATTAATTGTTTTCCGAAAGAATTTAATCCCTAAATTTTATCCAATAATTTCCCTACAATCAATAATGAAAATAATTAGCTCAGAGAATTCAAATTAATTAAAATAAGAATTTCTGATCAAATTAAGCACAATCAGTAAAAACGAGAAAATACTGGACAATTAAGCACAATTCCCCGATTAATTCTAGTACAATAAACTAAGTGAAGTGAAGAAAATAATGACTCATCAAAGTGACTTTGTGAACACCAAAGCATGTGCATGTCTTGATTGAAATCTTTGTCATGAGTTGAATTGAAGTTTGTACTTATCTTGAAAAGAGAAATTTTGAATGGAGTGAACCATTGTATGGATTGGTAGAAGATTGAGTTACATCTTGTTTGCTTGAGGACAAGCAAAGTTCTAAGTTTGGGGTTGTGATAACAGTTGAAAAACTATTGTTTTCATGCTTAAAATTGATATTAAAAGCAACCTTAAACACTCAGAAACTAGCTTGAAATCATGCTTTTGGTTATATTTTCATAAATAAGAGAGCTGGACAGGTTTATGCTTGATTTTAGTGTTTTATGCAGGTTTTAAGGTGAATTTAGTGAAAGAAGTTAAGACGGATAGAAATGGAATCAGAAAAGACATCAAAAAGTGCAAAAGGAGAAGTCGAAATTACCGCTCAACGGCAGTTTACCGCTGAGCGGCACTCAGGCAATCACGTTGGATCCGCTAAGGGGTGAAAATGCCGCTGAGGGGGAAGAATCAACTCACGCACTTACCGCTAAGCGGTAGTTTACCGCTGAGCGGCACTATTTTGGGCTTAGGCCTAATTTTCTGTATATTTTAGAATAGTATATAAGCTTTAGGACGTCCTAGGGTTTGCATCGCAGAGACGAAGCAAACACTCTTTTTTCCACCCCTTGAAGGAAGATCTTGGATGCTCAGGCTACCTCCTCCTCTTTCTAGGGTTCTATCTTTCATTCTTTAATTATTGTTCATCTAGTTTCACCATGAATATGGTGAACTAAAGCTTGTATTGTTGTTGGGGAATCAATGTAGTCTTGTGAAACTCTCATATATGGAATTTGTTTTAACATCTTATTTTTAAGACTTATGCTTTCTTTCATCATTAGTTAGGGTTTTTCCTCTTTGCTTAAAGCATGCTTTGTTTAACTCATTCATTGCAATGATTATTGATTTTGTTGATATGGGAACGTACGGGGAAATCTAGATCCGGGGAATTTCTCCCAATAGCATATTGGTTGTCGTTAAGCTCCTGCACTTAAGAACTAATTACTAGGAATTCTAGGAATTGTATGAACTCGTAATTAAGGATAGGCCTTCTTGCAAGGTGATTTAGAGAGTGGCATTAGCATTGATGAAAAGAATGATGAATTCCTAAAGTATATGAGAGTGGATAAGATGAAACCCCAACAACATACTCATCCATCTAATTCATTGAAGTGTTTGTATTCTGTTTTTCTCCATTGATCAAATTCATGCATACATATTTAATTACTGTTTTTTGCATTTAAACCTACCATCAATTTGTTCTTAAGTCTTAAATAATCAACAAATCATATAGCTAAAATAGGCCGTGAGTCCTTTGGGAAAACGATACTTGGTCTTACCTTGTTTTATTACTTGATACGATTCGATCACACTTGCCGATTGTTAAACAAGTTTGTGGCGTCGTTTTTCGGTGTTTATAAATTTGTCATCAAGAGGGGGGAAATTTTAGAGATCGCTTCTTTTTTATCTTTTACGCAGCTTTCAATTTAATTTTTATTTGTTTTTTTCCCAAAATTCGTGTATAGTATCAGCAAGTAAACTTTTATCAGCTTACACACGGATATTAGATACGGATCCATCCCTAGGAAGCTTCGCGCTCAAAGGCGCCAACGTTACATACGACAATTATATACGAATTTTCCGTATATAAATATTTTTTTCATTATATATGGATTTATCTGTATATAACGGATTTCCCAATATCTGTATATAATACATTTATTACATACCGATTTTAATCCGTATATAATGATATGCCGGTAACTGGCTATTTTCTTGTAGTGAATTATGTGTTGTCATCATCAAAAAGTCAGGTATCATTGAGATTGTGGGTTAAACTAAACATGTGCTCCCCTTATCAACAATCTCTACACTCTTGTCTTCTCTTCAAGCTTTCGTCTATGTATAGCTTTTCTTAAAGGATGATTGTTAGACAAGGAAGTTGACTTCAAGAGAGATAGTAGCCTTTAGGTTGGAAGTCAGACTTTAGTCTACTTTGTAGAGGTTTAGAGCTTTATCATAGCCTTTAGCAAAAGTGAACATTTATGAGGTGACAGAGTAAAAGGCTTCAAAGGAAACATTTCCAAAATGTTCTTCATCTCTCACACCGTCTTTTTCTTGGGTGCAGTGATTTTGATCATATCTTTCTACTTTAGTGATCAGTACAAATATCAAGAACAAAATATACAAGCACTATCGTACATGCAATAAATATTTTGAATGTTGATGAGCATTATATGATATTCGTGTTTAAAACATTTTATCATTTTTCATGTCATTCATAAATGCATCATTTGGTAAAACATATAACATGTATAGTCATCAGTTGGCACAAACATTAGATGCTTCTTCAAAGGCTATTTGTGAAAGTAGCATTTATCGGTCATACATTAGACGATGTATTCTTAAGACGCTTTGCTTGAGATAACACTTGTATTAAAAAATTTCTTTCAGCTTGAGATAGACTTTCTTGTTCATAAAACTCTAGCCTGTTACTCATATAATCTATTATATGATTTCAAAGAGAGACGCTTTCTTTTCTTAGATGTTGTTCATAACTCTAGTTCATAAGAGAATTCAGTCTACAAAACATTATTCATAAGCTTGATTTCATTTAAAACAGAAGTTACAAAATATTTCTTTCTTAAACATTATTTCTTTAAAACAACTTTTTTATTGAGATATTTTCTTTAAAAAGTCTATTCTCTAAACGATCTTGTCTTAACACTCTTTTTCACTTTTTCTTTCATTTTTTCACTTTGCCAGTCATTCATGATGTATACTTCCCCATCCATGGAGTGTTAAGGCTCTAGGATTGATTCTACTTCAATTTATTAATGGATTTTGAGGTTAGAATGGAATAAGTTGTAAGTTCTCGATTATTGTTTTGTTTTATGTTTATAAAAAAAATTGTCTCAAAATCAAGTGAAAGTAATAATTTTTATATTGTAGCTAATTAGCGTGGTGTTTTTAATCTACATGCATACTAATAACCAGTCAAAAGGTTTTCAATTTGAATTGAGATTTTACTTTGATTAAAGATAAAAATTATAACAAGAATTAGTCAAGACTTTACTTTTGTTAATAAGTTTTTTACTTAGTAAGGAGGCAAAAAAACAAGCACGATTAGACATAATAATATTTTGGACTATACTTTGGTTAACAATGAGAACACCAATAAATAAATTAAAAATTCACATTAATTGATTTGAAAATTTAAGATAATAATCAATTAAATAGTAATATTTAGATAATTAATGATGAATCTTATTTAAAAAAAATATTGAAATCAACATGTTTCACTATCGTTGGTTTAAAAGCCTTTTATATACTTGTTATTCACTTATTGCTATTTGATTTAATTTAATTTGTTTACCATAGTTGCAGTCCAAAAACTCATCTTTCTCATAAGTAGTATTAGGCACATTCATATTAGCATATCATAAACATTTGCATTTTAATTCTTTTTGGTGCATTTTTTCTAATCTTAAGGCATATTATCTTTTGCATGTTTGTATATCTCATTCATATTTAGGCTAGTTCTTTGGTTTTCTCTTTATTATTTGTATATTACTAACCATTCCTATGTTTCATAAAGAATTAACTTAATAAAAATCAATTTCATATTCATTAAGAAACGATTTTAAATTAGTTTTATTCTTCTAATTTATTGATTACTAACTTAATAATACTAAAAATAATATAGTTAAATAGTATTAATTTAATTTAATAGTATGAACATTAACATATCAAATAGCAAGGATGAAAAGATAGAATCTTCTCGGCTAAACAAAATAATGGCTGGATCTTGCTAGCCATTTCGTGGCTTCGTCTTGTGCTGTTTTCAAAAAGGAAAGATGTGACACCCAAAACGTTTAAAGTAAGCAAAACAACCGATTAAGATGCAAATCAAATCCAACATCCAAATTTAAGCGAAAAAATTCATCCAAAACAATTGAGATTGCACAATATTTCAGGGGCTAAACAAATGTTTAAAAATTTATCAATATTCTCAATAAACCGTTAGCTATATTTGTGTCAATATATCTTCTTTTAAAACCCATGTAAGTAAACAAGATAGAATATTCATTTCTCTATCTATAGCATCACGTCCATCTTTACACAGTTCTATTTAACAGACATCATTGTATCATGTAATTGTGCTCTTCCGCTTTCTTCATTGATACCATTTGAGTGACTGAGCCAATAGGCTTCTATAGTGGAGAGCTCCAGAGCAGAAAGCTATAATAATAATGCCATAAAGACCAACGAACAGAAATCCTAAAAGAAAAATACGGAGCCATGTGCCTGAAAAACAGATAAACAAGCTCAGTTAGAACAAAATATACATAAGCATACGCAAGACTTTATAGTTATGATTTTCAATATTTCCGCCATCTGCATAAACTCAATATGGTAATATTAAACTAAAATGACAGCATGCACATCTTAGTTTCAATGCCTTCAAATGAATGCATTAATGACAATAATTGTTGAGGAGACAACAAATCCCAAAGAAAAGTGGCCAGTTATGCTAACACTCAAAGGGAGATATAGTTTTGTAATCTTATAGCTATTGGAGCTGTCAGGATGGATTATTACAACAGAAATATAAAAACCAGGAAGTAAAAACGTACAATTGACATATTAGTGGATGGCTCCAAGGAACAATGGTGTTTTTACTAACGGACTTCTTAGGTTCTTCAGGTTCTTCCAAACAATTTGTTAATATAAATTGTGTTGTTTTTTCCTGAAATTTACTTTCTGTGGAATTAGTGACCCTTTAAAATTCCATCTAGAGTTCACCAATCAAGTTCCTCCCTTTTAAATTAAGTTCAATAAGAGATCAATAATCACCATACAAAAGTAGCAGGATCCGGAAGCATGCCGTCGTTCACCACCATCCCAACCCAACTGATCCACCCATGTCAGCATCAGTTATTGCATCACATAAGCCAAATAATCTAGAAACACCCAAATAAATACTTCACCACACCCTGCTTATAAACATCAAGGTAGTCCCTTCTCTTCAACCAGTCAGCACCCTAAAAGCGGACCTCAAATGCATGTTACTGATTTTACTTTGAAGTTTATAAGCAACATGATCATTGCAGACAGCACAATTCAACATAATATATTTAATAACTCCATACTTAAATGAAAAATTTAGAGTTATAGACCTCTTCAAATGTCAAATCTATGGTTGTTTGAATGCTTGTCTCCTCACATTAAAACCAGATTCATATAATTCTTAAGAGATGGCAACGAAAAAAAGACATACAAATGGAACACCTCATAAATATTCCATTACCCTGCAACTATTTATATGTGATAAAACTAGACCTTTTCAAAGCCTTCTTAAAATGAGAATACGGAAGAATTAATGACTGTAGATAAAAATTGTGCTAGTATATTAACATTTTCTTTTGTAGGGACAAAAACAAATTGCCCTGAATCAAACCATCTTTTATTTAAATTAAATTAAAATATGCCTCTAATTATCCATGACAGTAGAACGGAAAGGAAATAGACTTTAAAACCCAATATATTAAAAATAAAAAAGAAAACTGGGCTATTTCATAAGCATAAGACCAATTACACCAGAGATCAAGCTCCTTATTTTCAAATGAATTGAATATTAAGCGAAGCCTGGGTGATATATTAACCATGTTTTAACATGCATACCACGAAAATGATTCAGAATGAACAACATTCAATAAAGAATAACAATTATAATCAACGTAAATATACCTTTCCAGTCCCCTCGCCCCTTTCCAGTTCCCCCGCCCTGTGTAACACTAGTCTAAGCTAAGAAACACTTCAAAATAGTTACCAACTTTCGTACCCGTATAGGGTCTTCACTAAAGTTTCCTTGGTGTTTGATTGAAAGGAAATGGAGGGATAGGGTTAAAATCCCACACCGATCAATTTTAGCATCTCTCCAGAATTGGGGAACTTGGAGGGGATAGAAAGTATTACGCTAATTGAACTAAATTACCCTTAATTATTTAACTATTCCATGTACATGGTAGTAAACTCGTTTATTTCCCCTCCCTTCAATGACCTTTCCCTTGTGAACAAGACAATGTGTCCCTTGCATTATAATTCCCCCAGTCTCCTCAACTGAACTAAAAGTGCATTTGAGTACTGCCAAGTGTATCTTACGTTTATTTTAAATTCAATTTTAAACTTTTATACACACAAATGAGAACATCACAATACTTAAATCATTTATAGCATTCTATCCCGTCTACAATAACTTGTGTCAATTTTAAAACGAATAAATTCCCTCTCACGTTTTAAGATTTATTTTTCATGTTACTAGTATATATTGTATTTTAGCCATGCTTCTTAAAATTTTAAAAAATTGTTGCATCCCCGTGTCCACTGGGTATCACATCTGTGTCACCTGGTATCAAGTCTGTTCTAAGTTTCTAATTATGTTCTGATTCTTGGATCATGTATCAAACAAAACATAATTGAGAGCCACCACTTAGATTTCCTATTTTCAGGCCATGAAATTTGTCCATCCTACTTCAGAATGCCACAGGTATATAACAAACTTCATATCACAAATATAAAGAAGAAACATACTCAAACTATCATCGATGGAATGAGATTCAGAGAGGAATACCACAATATGCAGTAAGGGGGGTCTCGGTGTCCTAATCCTAATGGCAGCAATCAAAATATCGAATAACCTTGAGCTTCAGTTCACAATATCTGAAGCTCTCATTTTGACTGGTTCAGTAGTATGTTAGTCTATGACGTGCTTTGTTTTGCATGTGAACTTATAGCCTTGGACAAACTTCTCCACAAAGATTTTAGAAGAAAAAAATAAGAAAAAAAATGAGTTTATCCATAAGTTAAAATTAGCTTATGCAAGTTAAAATATAAAATTTAAAGAAATCATATAAGAGAACTTTAAATTAGCTTATGCATAACCTAATTTTATGTTCCGGAGCAAGTTTAATTCCCTTTTTTTCTCTTAGAAACCTAACGGAGATGTTTGTCCAAACAATACATTTAACCAACTAGAGGCATAAAATTCACACACAAACTGAGTATCGAAACAAACAGAGCAAGCATACCAGCAACCCATTATCTACCATCACAAACAACTAAAAGTATCCAACTAAAAGGTACACACTGAACAGCATTCGTTCACAAGATTAATCAACCAGTGAATACAAATAAAACAAAATGATGATCAGGAACATCCTTTTATAAAAAATATATATTTACATCTTTCAGTAAAAATAACACTAATAATACCCACTTGAGACTAGAAAAAGGCGGCATATGAATTTGATTTCAGTATGCCCGCACAAATGTAATGAAACAAAATTTTCCAAGCCTCCACTTTGATCTTCAAGAGCAAAACAACAACTAGATTTCACCCAACAAACAATTCCAAACCAAATTCAAATCTCTCACAATTCCCAAGCCTCACTCAACAATCCTAAGAATTAGCATCACATTGAATAGCATACCCAAACGATAATCACGAAGATTTCAACATACCAATCAATCCGCCTTAGAATTACACGCCAAGTTCCGTCTCTCAGCCCTGGCCATATCATACTCAAACTCCAACACATTACTAATATGAGAAGTGTCCTTCACATAGAGCCTTCTCCCAAACCCGCTCTCTTCGATAAGAGGAAAGTAAGGGTGCAAAACGGAGTTAACAACCCAGAACCAAACCGCGCCGAGAAAAACCCCCAGCACGGTTCCGGCGAGGACCTGAGCAACAGTGTGGTAACCGAGGTAGACGCGAGAGTACATGGTGAGGAGCGCGAGGGACCACGTGAGGAGGTGGAGGAAAGGGTTGTCGCGCACGTGCCAGAAGGTGAGACCTTTGAGGGAGAGAAGAGTGAGATAAGTGGCGAAGAAGAACATGTACTGGCAGTGGCTGGAGGGCCAGCCGTGTGAGTCGCACATCTCCAGGAGTGCGCAGGTGGCGGGCCGTGCCTGCTGGACGGAGGTCTTGATTACTTCGTTGATGAACTGCGACAAGATGAGGCCGAGCGCGAAGAACATGCCTTGGAGCTCGCGGCGGAAGAGGAAGTGGGAGACGAAGCCGCCGAAGGAGATGAAGACGGGGACGAGGGAAATCCACGCCAGGAAGTGCCCTACGCGGTCGCCCTTCTGGTAGCGCACGTGCGTCAACGTCACGGCCTTCAGTGGCGGCGTCATGGTAGATCTGAAGCGGAAGACTGTGAGATGGGTTTTCGAGTTTCGGTTTGGGTTTGGGTTTGAAGTGATTGACTGTGAGTGTGTGCGTGCGTCTGTGCTCGTTTGAGTCCTTTTCTTTTTTTCGTTTATTAAAAGCAATAATAAATTTTAGATTAGTTTTAGGATAATTCTATATAAATTTTAGACAAGATTAAAGTTTTTAATGAATTCTGGAATGTTCAACTAGATTTATTAAATTTATATAATATATAAGTATTAAATATTTTTATATTTTTTAATTTAATTTTTGTTGTTTAATTTTCTAGTATCATGTAAATGTTACTTTGTTTAGTTAGTTGTTGTCATATTTTATTTTAAAATTTATCATCTAATTATCACTTATATGACTGTTTCTGCTGAATAAGACCGGGGAAACTCCTACGTTCGTCAAGAAACACTCACTCCACTCCTGCGTTCGGTTCTCCTTCTCTTCACTTCTTGCGCTCGGTTCTCCTTCTCTTTACTCTTTACGCTCGTCCTTAGTCAATAGAAGAGTGTTGACCTGCAGCAAACACTCCGACGCTCAAGTCAGAATAGGCTATCGCAAGTCTATAGATATGAAAATGAACAGAACATTTACCTTCCCCTTTGACTTCTATTTATACAATTACAGGGAATATTATTCATTAATTTACCTTTTAATGGCTTTCAATGCTCACTTTAAATACTCGACAAGGACCGTTACCTCATTAACCACGCATTCATGAGCACTTAACGGTTGTCTGCAATCTCCTTTCCTCGTGCTTGCCCGATCGGTTATGTTATCAAACACCCGATCGGTGGCCTACCCTCGGTAGCCACACAAGCTACGGTCGGTTTCTCCCACTCAGTAGTAACTCAATCCGTGGTCGGTTGCTTACCCTCGGTAGTAACCCAGTCCACGATCGGTTGTCTACCCTCAGTAGTAACACAAGCCCCCCAATCCCTAGCAAAGTACCTTTGCGTAGGGTTTTGAAGTGACCTCCGCTCGACCTTCCTTTCCTCTTCTCGAAATTTGACCATGTGCTTTGGTGGGAATTGAAAAGTCTCGACCGTAATATTTAGGCGGGAAATATGAAAAACGAAGCGTCTTCCCCCCCTAAACCGTCAGATCTTCCCATCACCGAAACGTCACACCCCCTGAACCGTCAGATCTCCCGACCTTTGACGCTCCAGATTTATCCGTTGAGTCGGTTTTAACCTAAGTATAAATATCCTTATTTTCACCCTAATTTTTTACTCTGACTCTACTCTTCTCGCCGTCGCCAGCCTCTTCTCCTCCTCCTAATCTCTCTGCTCCTTCCGTTTTCTCTCAGGTAATCATGTCGTCTGATCTTTCCGGCAACAAGGGTAAGGGGTACGCTGATGAAGACAATGCCAGTCCGTCAGACAGTGCCAGTCCGTCGACCTCCATAGCCGCTGTTACCGGTCATGGTGTTAGGGCTTCACCCTCTGGGAACTCCTCCGATCTTCTGGTGGATAGTGATGCCCCTAAAGAAGTCGCCATCCACGTAGACTCTACCGACGCTTGGGACGGGAGGCCCCGAGCTTGGCCCCCTGTCCCCGGTTATGACTGGGTGCCTAACGAAGTTAGGCAGATTCCTTCCTCCTTCTACAATCGCGAAGCATTCCGGAATCTGATCACCCGTATCTGTCTGGTCAAGAATGCTGATGACTCCAAGCAGTTCAAACTTGTTATCTGTCAGAGGACCGAGCACGTCTGCCACGGTCGGGGTGACTACCCCTATGATTTCTTCTACGTTTACGCCACCATGTTCAAAGACTTGAAGGTTCTCCTGCCGTTCACAGACTTTCAGATGGGTGTGCTGAAAACCCTTAACTGAGCCCCCACGCAGCTGCATCTGAACTGGTGGGCCTTTATAAAAGCCTTTGCTCCCATTTGTTCTGGCTTGGCGCTGAAGCCGACCCCAGCGGCTTTTCTCTATTTCTTCCACTTGCAACCCCACCCGACCAAACCATGGGTGTCCTTGCGGAAAGTCGGGAATAAGCACCTGTTAACTCTCTATAACAGCTCCTACAAAGACTTTAAAAATCACTTTTTTAAAGTCGTGCCGACGGAGTCTGGCTACAAGAGTTTCTGTCTCCCCGGTCCCGCTCGGGAGTCTAAATTTCCACTTTACTCGACGTAAGATCCCCGGAAGGTCCTCTCTTGGCCAAAGCCCCAAATGAGCACTGAGGATCTGGACTTGATCAATCAGCTTTGTCAGCTACCCCCCAAATCCTCGTGCCGTGTTCTGATCGGGTTTCTTGGCAACAAGAACCTTCCATCCAACGTGTTCGGTAAGCTATTTTTGATCGCCTTTTATTGAGCAGCCTGTTGGGACTTAACTGAATTTCTTGTCGTTCTGCAGATTACCTATCGAAGATGGACCCTTCACGGAACAGCACCTTCGCCCGCCTATTCGCCCAAAGAGGGGATGAAGTCAGGAAACCGAGCGGGGGTGCCTCCCCCGCCCCGTCGGCGGTTGCTGAGCCGGCCACATCCCGCAAAATCCAAAAGGCCTCGATCCCTCATGCCGTGGTCGAGGTCCCTTCTCAACAAACATCTCCAGCCCCTCCACCTGAAGCCGAGCGCAAGAAGAAAGGAAAGCGCAAGGCCGCTAAGGAGACCTCAGCTGAATCGAAGAGGTCGAGGAAGCATCTTCCTGACGATCCTCCCCTCACTGGGTCGCTAAGTCCTAACGTCTGGGTGGCTAAGCGCCTACACTTCGACCTTTTCACCGAGGAAAAGGCTTTGGTCAATGGGATGACCGAAGAGGAGGCCTCCAACATGGCCTTGGAATTGGCTGCCCACTCGGCTATGTGTTTGTCTTACGCTGCCGCGAAGAGGGCATCTGCTTCTACTGAACTTCAAGCCATCCAAGAGAAGTTTGAAGCTACCTTCAAGGCCAACCAGGACTTAACTTTGCGCCTGGCCGAGACCGAGCGGATGGCCGAGGAAGATAAGAAGAAAGCCAGCACGCTATTGGCCGAGGCCCGCACAGCCCAACGGCGTATGCAACGGTCACTGGACGATGTCCAGCTCGACCTTCAAAAGGCCACTGCCTCCAACTCCACTTTGACTGCCGAGCGGGATTCTCTCCGCGCTCGGGTAACCGAGTTAGATGCTCGGGTAGCTGAGGTGGAGGCAGAAAACAAGTTACTGGGTGATGAAGTGGTGAACGAGTGATACAGCTGTCGCGGCCGATCAAATTTGATGTGCAATTAAGAATGCAGTACAGTGCTAGGATTTGACTCCTAGGTCGTCTCACAAGGACCAATATTTGTGGTTCGGTCTTAGATTTAACACGAAGTGGGGGGGTTGTTTTTGTGATTTTGTTGTTTTGATGCGATAAAATTAAAGTGAACTGGAAATTGAATAAAACTAAATTTAAAAACGTTGAAATATTTTTTTAACGAAAGTAAAAACCCAATGGTATAAGACATCAAAATAAAATAAACGCAGAAACATTAAACATGAACAAAACGTAAAACATTAAACGCTAAAGTAAAAACATCAATAAAAATAAACCGTAAAACAGTAAAAAAAAAAAACAAATTTAAAACTATAAAACTAATTTAAAACAGTAAAAACGAAATTGGTACAGTAAAAACTAAAATACAGTAACACAAAACTGTAAAAATAAATCTGGAACAGTAAAAACGAAAATACAGAAAAACACAAAATACAGAAAATAATAAAAACAGAAAACAGTAAATTTTGGAAAATAAAATTACAGCAGCACATAATTGCAGTAAAATAGTAAATACAGAATTACAGAATCCAAAATAAATAAAAAAAAATACAGAAACAGTAAAAATGGAATACAGAAATACAGTAAATCAGTAAAACAGAAAACAGTAAATACAGAAAACAGTAAAATTCAAAAACAGAATCAAAATCACTGCAGTAAAATAAAGAAAATAAATTTACAATGAATGATTCAAAGTGAAATGATTAACAACATAGTAAAAACAACATAAATTTAATTGCACAAAAATAACAACAGAGAATTAAATAACAGCAGAATTTAATTACAGCAGCAGAAATGTAATTACAGAAATAAAATAAAAACAGTACACACTTGGATGTTCAGAAAAATAAATCAAACTAAAATTGAATTGAAATAGATTACAACAAACAAAAGGAATAAAATGGCAACCTATGATGTACATTGTTCAACTCTTAACCGTAAGACTCCATGATGTAGTTGTGCTCTGCAAACTGGATAAGCTCCCTGCTGGAATTTCCAGCCCCCAATTTCCAGCTGCTAGATTTTCCAGCAGCCCCCTCACCTCTGGACTCCCCCCTTGCTTCTCTGATGCTGCTTTTATTTATAGCCACTTCTCACAAACTCCCGTGACTTCTCCATTTCAGCTAATTTTTCCACCTTGGTTTTGTTTTGTTGCTTACTTTAAATTAATTCCTTAATTTGCTGATTGTATTCCTTGGACGTGGGAAAAATCTTGTCTTCTTCTTCAATTTGTTGATTGTTGGATGAACCCAAGCAAGCCGTGGAATGTGAGCTGCTTGGACATGAGGGGCCCTTCATGTGGTGTCCGTTTGCTAGCTTCCTCTTTTCCCTGGTGGCAATCAAAGAACCGTGAAGGTGGTGGCTCTTCTTCCTTCGTTCAGCAACGCTCCTTCCAGCTCCTACATCAGTGCATTCTTTCCAGCCAAAATGCTTACCTGTTGGACCGTTTAGCTGCTGCATGAAGGTTGCTCCGCTGGATGCTAGACAAAGGTGTTACAAGATATGCGCAAGAGCAGCCTCCTCCTCAACCGTTGCAGCTGCTGGATGCTTCTTAAGAAAACCGTGAAGTGTGAAGCTTCTCTTTGCTCAAGCTGGAAGTGCTTCTCTGCTGCCATGGCCTTGAAGGTGGCTGCTCCATTCTCTTCTTTCTTCCAAGCTAGCGGACTTGGAGATGGCTGGACCGTGAAGCTTCTTCCAGCAAGGCCGTGTTGTGTTCTTGGATGAAGAAACCCGTGAGCTTTTTAGTAAGTCATGCATGTCTCTTTTGGAATGAAAGAAGCACCTTCCAACTCACTCCCATGTGCTTTGCTGCTAGATTCTTTCTTCAAAACAACACCAGTATTCTCCTAAATTAAAAGAACCGTGATACTTCAAGAAGTGTGCCCCTCTTTCGTTCCAATTGTGTTTTACTACTTTGAAAATGAATTTTTCATGGGTCTTGTGTATACAAAACCGTGGTGACATAATGAATGGTCGTGCTCTTCATTTTCCAGTCATGATACTTGAGCAATTGTGTGGGTCCGTGAGCTTCCTTAAAAAAATTAATATGCAAAGCCAAATGCTTGTGTGGAGTGAAACATCACGTAAAAATTCTGCACTCCAAGCCAAAGGATTCCACCACTTTCTATGTGGGCCGTGTTGTGCATGTAGAATGTGCTTTTAAAATGGAATGCACCGTGAGTGTATTATGGGTGAAACAGCACATCTCTTCAAACCATAGTGCACAACTTTTGTGTGGGGCCTTGATACCACTTTAATAAAATTCAGCACATGTTGGAGCTCTTCCCTTGTATGGACGTGAACTTTCATGGGTGGTGGCTCCCACTCTTCATTTGTTTCTCCATTTGGATGCTTTCACAATTGTGCATTTCATCTTTCATAAGGAAATAAAAGAATTGCCTTGCTTGGTGCCAAACGTCCCAAAAGCTATTATATTGCCAAAGTGAATTGTTTATTGCACACCTTGAGAAAACCGTGGCCTCCCAATAATTCCAATTGGCTTGTGCTTTGTCTTTTGCATA
This sequence comes from Vigna nakashimae, assembly GCA_034642375.1. Lineage (NCBI taxonomy): Eukaryota > Viridiplantae > Streptophyta > Magnoliopsida > Fabales > Fabaceae > Vigna > Vigna nakashimae. The sequence continues at coordinate 30,904,232 of CM067765.1, forward strand.
ATTCTTCATTTGAAAGGAAGGAGTTGCAGCCGTGAATGCTTAAGACTTATTGCAGCCACTTTCTTCAAAAGCCGTGAGTTGCACCATGGTTTCCAAACCAACCAATATTACTTCTTGAAATGAGCCACAAAATGTGCCAATATGAGTGTTGAATCCTTGAGTGTTGGGAGGTCTTAGCACCGTCCAATGATCAATTCCAGCTACCACAAGTATCAAACAACAAGCAAACAATTTAGAAGTCACTCAAACAGTAAACACAAGACTGACATAGGGGAGTAAAAAAAATACTGGGAACAACACATAATGAATTTGAACAAAATAAAAACTATACGTGAAAATAGACATCCAGACGAAACTATGAAAAAAAATTGCATGGAAAACGGATAAGAATTGATCTCGAACGAAGACACACAAGTTGACACAAAATTTACGCAGCAACCAGCGAAAACTGAAATGGCTGAAATACATTGGGCTCTATTTCCATTTCTTATTTAACCTTCAAATGTCCCAAATTGTATTTCCAAATTTTTCTTGTAAAATAATTAGCTCAGATAATTCAAATTAATTAAAAAAAAGAATTTCTGATCGAATTAAGCACAATCAAGCAAAATGGGAAAACACTGGACATTTAAGCACAATTCCCTGATTAATTCTAGTAAAATAAACTAAGTGAAGTGTAGAAAATATCGACTCATCAAAATAGACCACACTTAGTCTTTTGCACTCCTGGGCAAAATCAAGACGCAAATCAGGGAATAATTCAAAGGACTTTTAAGAAGGTTACACAAATTCAGCAGACAGAAAAACAAAGACTCAAGAGAAAATAAACAGAATTTACAAAGTTCTCAAGAATTATGGATCGATGAAAGAAGTAGAAAATATCCAACACAAATCAAGAAAAGCACATACTTATAGAAATCATCCAAGCAATTCACAGTATGGCAAAATAATTTATCAGCTCAAGAGGTGATTTAAAAATAACATAACCTCACAGATGCACTAATAGTGTTTCTCTCAAGTGTTTAAGGTAAATAAATTCAACTCAATGTACTCAAGAAAACAAACACAAGTAGACTTGGCAAGCTTCTAATATCAACACTTAAAACATATGTATGCTCAGATCAAAAGGTCTTTCAGGGTTGTAATGGGGCCAAGGACAGGGGAGGATAAATTTGGATAAGTAGCTATAGCTCAGAAGAAATAGAGGTGCACTAGGGAAAAAAATGTAAACACAGTGAAATCTCACCCAAACCTCTAATTCAATCCTCTTCTCGACTCCATTATTCATAAAATTATTTTTCAATTTTTCTCTTTTTCTCATCATTTTTTTTTTATCCTGTTTTTTTTTTTTTTTTTTTTTTTTTCACACAACAGGATATAAATTATCATTTCAAAACATGATGAGGAACCAACTAGCCAATTCATCAGAATTCCCAAGGAGACCACACTTATGCACAAAACACTTCTATAGCTCCAGACTTTCCTAAGTTTAAGGTAATCATTTGTTTTTCACTTAGGATCAGTGTATGAGCTTCAACACAAAGAAATATATACAGCATAGGCTCAAAGGGGTTATCAAAGGATAATAACAAGGTAGGCTTATTTGGCTAAAGAGGCTCAAGAATAAAATTGCCTTTATCACTTCCAAAAATGCATATAAATCAAGTATATCAAAAAGAATCAAGCCAAGGCATATGTGCAAGCAATCAAGAGACATATCACAAGAAAGAAAATTAAGTGGCTCAAATCTCACACAGGGTATTCGTCACAATCAAATCAACCTCTTAAACATTATAATCATCTTCCAAGCAGAGAAAAGCAAGGATTTCAAACCATAAGTATTAAGTAAGTGAAGGAAAAATCTACAACTTAGACAAACTCCAGAAATCAAGAGAAAAATGTAAAATTTATTGCACACAAAACACACTAAAAACCACTTAAAACAGAAAAAATTTAACACTCAAAAACAAAAATTTAACACACAAAATACAATTTAACAGAAAAATCAGAATTTCTAAATTTCTCCCCAGTAGACCACACTTAAATCACACAATGTCCTCAGTGTGTTACAATCATCAGATTATCAATTTCGGAGCAGTCAAATAATATAGACAAGTGCAATAAAAAGTTAAGAAAAATGGGAAGAAATTTTTCAGTAACATCCATCAGTAGATGTTATCAGGGACATCCATCAGCAGATGTCTAAAACACCTAGCACCCATCAGTAGATGCTAATAATTTTTTTTTTTTTTTTTATTATTATTTTTTTTTTTTTTTATTTTATTATTTTTTTTTTTCTGAAAAAGGATACCGGTACTGTGACAACAGTCTCGGTGGCAAAGACCGGAACTGTTGCTACAGTGGAAAGCAATTCTGCTATAAAAGGCTGCTCCTCCGTGTCCAGCGCCATTTCTGATCCCTCACTCTCTCTCTACTCCTCTGCTCTCTCAACTCTCTCTTCTATCTGCTCTCTGCTCTCTTCTCTGCTCGAGCGTCTGGATCTGCGAGGAAGCCTCTCCACCCCGCGTCTGCTGAAGATCTGAGATCTGCGCAGAGCCTCTGTCCCTGCTTCCCCAGGTAAGTCCTCAGAACTTAGTAACTTTTCCTTTCCTTCAAGTAATTTCCTTTATTTTTCATCTTCTTTCTGCTTTTTTTCTTTCATTCTGCTGTTATACCTTCCTGCTTTCCTGCTTTCCATTTTTTTCTTCCTGATCTCTTGCCTGCTCTCCCTATTCCTTTGCCCGATCTATCTTCTCCTTTTCAAAATTTTTTTTATTTTTGAAACTGAAAACACTTAAACACATAAAACACAACTGTCTAAAAACTTAAGGGGTATATCGGCTGGAAACCAGACGTTAATCTCCCTTCGATTGAAGGTATTGCAGAGACAATCGGGTAGAACAACGCCACGTACCCCACTTAAAACTAAAACACAGAAACTGAATATACAAGAACAATATGGACAAGGACACTGGACGTAGATCCGTTTAGGACCCTTTGCAAGGACCGTGAAACAGATCTGAGACCAGACACAAAAACAATCAAAGACAGACAGGACAAAATAAATTTAAAAGGAAATAAGAACAAATAAATAAAACAGAGAACTAATCTAATTTTTTATGCTTCTCTTTTTTTTTTATGTTCATTTTTTTCTTTTTTTATGTTTTTGTTCTTTTTATATGTATTTATTTTTTTATTTATGTATTTGTATATTACGAGAGGAAGGATGAGTGAAACGGAATCAGAGAGATATACCAGTCAACGGTGGCGTCCAACCGACGATCAGATCACGATGATGACCAAAATATTCAACTATGGGGTCACACACCCAAGCCGAGCGCAAGTCGTCGAGATCGCGTCTCGACTAAGGGCTTTCGGCGAAGCCACTGAATACAACGTACACTGCTGGTTCAACAACCACGGCAATCGGGTCAAGCACTGGCAAGCGGAGATAGACCCCACTGGCACTCTCTTTTCACAACTGCCGCTGTACATGTACGGTAAGACCTCTGATCACACCTCTATTTTTATTGAAAATTTTCACTTCCTCTTCTATAATTAACACAAGTTATTTATTTTTTTATTATTATTTTTTTATTATTTTTTTTTTTTGTTTGAAAGAAAAAAACTGGGTGATAATGAGGGCACCGAGGCTGCTGAATTTGTTTCCAGTTCCGATCATCATCGATGACGACAGAAATGAACGAGAAATTCCTCCACCAAAGCCTCCGCTCGCATTCCGAACCAGAGCTCCCTCAACGGAGCTCTCCCTTAGACCACCACAACCAGCTCGAGAGTTCTTTCAGTTTTAATGTTTTGTTTATTTATTTTTTTTTATGTTTTTATTGGCCGAGTGTGGCCAGAATATGGGCTGTAATATGAACACTTATATTTTTGTTGTTTTTATTTTTATTTTTATTTTTTTTTTTATGTTTTTATGGTGTGTAATATTAACGATCAGAAATGATCGACCCCTGAACAACCTTATTTTCATATATATCTACTGCATCTTTATATTCAGATCTGTTCAAGCTCCTTACCCCCATTACTGTAATTTTTGTTATTATGAATGAAATCTTTTCTTAGTGTAAACAAAATATTCAATGAATTATCTGTGTGAAACAACTAAGAAATTATATTACAGTGAAGGAAAATAAGGAAAATAAATGAGATCTGAAGTGAAAATTTTTAATGAAATATTGGTAAGAAACTGAGGGTCGAAATAAAATCAAGGAATACGCAAAACAATTTTTGAATTTTTGAATTTTTTTTTTTTTTATAAGGATAACAATGTGAAAACTAAGAAAAAAAATAATTATACATATCAGAATACAGATTTGGCACGCTCAAAAACAATTTTATCACAACAGAATAATTTTTTTTTTTTTTTTTAATTTTTTTTTTTTAAAGATAACAATTCGAAAACTAAGAAGAAAAGGGAAAAAACAAACTTAAAAAAAAAACAAAAATCAGAATCTTCCCGAGACCACACTTAAACTACACTGTCCTAAATGTTTTCTAAGCATAAGATCATAAACTAAAATAACAAACAGATAAAGGACAAGTGCACTAAAAATATGAAAACTGGGAAGAAAGAAAAAGAAAACTTCCCTGGTCAGGGTGGCAGTTGCCAATTTTGGATTTGTAGGGAGATGTTCCCTTCTTCAGGATCCAGCATGAAAGTGTTGAGGACGAACTGCTTCATCCTCCAAATCTGATCAAGTAGGGAAATATCTTCCACCACCGGATCTAAGCAGCAATTGTTGATGAGCGGGTACAGCAGATGCCTTCCGAACTTTGATTTGTCAGTGTTTGCACCTATGTTTTCCACTGTGGGTGCATGTTGGTCCAATTCATCTGTACCTCCTGCAATAGGGTTAGTGCAATATGGTTCTACAGAAATTACATGCAGGGGTACAACACCCAAATCCAGTGTAACAGGCTGAACCTTAGATACATCCTCAAAACACGAATCAATTTCAAAATTAGAAACCATATTAATCGCAGACTCAGATTCATGTTCAATGCATGGAGAATAACTATTCGAATGTGATAGTAAAAAACGGTTCTCATCATGCACAGAGGAAAAATTAAAATCAGACTCAACAACTATATAATCATCAGCATACCAATCAACAGCATAATCAATAGAATAATCAATTTGCGGTATGCTTCCCTCTACTTCCTTGAAGATTTCTAAAGTGTGGGAAGATGAAGGTGGTCTACCTGGTTCAGGATTACTGCTTACTTCTGCCGGGTCCCCAAAATTTTCATCAGTCTCCTCAGGTGCAAGAGTGGTCATCTGCCTGATCTGATCACTCAGATTCTGTATGGCAGCTTGAGTTTCCTGCTGGAACTCCATGCTCTCTTGCTTGAACTGCATGTTCCCTTTCTGAAACTGAATGTTCTGCATTGTCATCTGCTCTAGTAACTCCTTTAATGTAGGTTCAGAAATAGAAGGCTGAGGAGTTATTTGAATAGGAGAATCATACTGCTGACTCTCATATTGTGGAACTGGCTCCCAAAGAGAGCTCTCAGAAATTGGATGATGGAACATATTGTTCTCATCATAAAAATCAGCAGATTTAAAATCAAAGTAATATGCAGAATAAGAATCATAATCACAGACATTGGCAGAATAAGCATTATTCACAACATTAAAATAGGTAGACATCGAAAAATAAAAATAAAACAAATAAAAAGTAAATACTAAAAATTACGAAACAGATAATTCACAACACATTTATACATGCTACAGGAACACACAACACATAAATTTTTTTTTTTTTTTAATAATTTTTTTTTTTAATAATTTTTTTTTTAATTAACAAACAAAATACATATGACACGCATACAGAAAATAGAACATCACATCATAATGCAAGATAAAGCATAACACAATTAATCATGCTACAGGCACAAACAAGACAGAACATTAACAGTAAAATATTTTTTTTTTTTAAATATAGCAACTAAATACAGAACACAGCACAATAAAATATAAAAGACAAAACATATATTAACACAACATAATCGAAAAACACAGCAAAAATCTAAAACAAAAAACCTGGAACTGAAGTGACAACGCCGCCAAAATTTGTTGAAGGTGTCGTTATCGCCTACAGAAATATACAAGACAAAACACACAAAACAAACATATTAACAGAACAAAACTTTATACAACAAAAATCTAAAACCAAACCTCCATTGGTCCCCGGCAACGGCGCCATTTTGATACAGCTGTCGCGGCCGATCAAATTTGATGTGCAATTAAGAATGCAGTACAGTGCTAGGATTTGACTCCTAGGTCGTCTCACAAGGACCAATATTTGTGGTTCGGTCTTAGATTTAACACGAAGTGGGGGGGTTGTTTTTGTGATTTTGTTGTTTTGATGCGATAAAATTAAAGTGAACTGGAAATTGAATAAAACTAAATTTAAAAACGTTGAAATATTTTTTTAACGAAAGTAAAAACCCAATGGTATAAGACATCAAAATAAAATAAACGCAGAAACATTAAACATGAACAAAACGTAAAACATTAAACGCTAAAGTAAAAACATCAATAAAAATAAACCGTAAAACAGTAAAAAAAAAAAAACAAATTTAAAACTATAAAACTAATTTAAAACAGTAAAAACGAAATTGGTACAGTAAAAACTAAAATACAGTAACACAAAACTGTAAAAATAAATCTGGAACAGTAAAAACGAAAATACAGAAAAACACAAAATACAGAAAATAATAAAAACAGAAAACAGTAAATTTTGGAAAATAAAATTACAGCAGCACATAATTGCAGTAAAATAGTAAATACAGAATTACAGAATCCAAAATAAATAAAAAAAAATACAGAAACAGTAAAAATGGAATACAGAAATACAGTAAATCAGTAAAACAGAAAACAGTAAATACAGAAAACAGTAAAATTCAAAAACAGAATCAAAATCACTGCAGTAAAATAAAGAAAATAAATTTACAATGAATGATTCAAAGTGAAATGATTAACAACATAGTAAAAACAACATAAATTTAATTGCACAAAAATAACAACAGAGAATTAAATAACAGCAGAATTTAATTACAGCAGCAGAAATGTAATTACAGAAATAAAATAAAAACAGTACACACTTGGATGTTCAGAAAAATAAATCAAACTAAAATTGAATTGAAATAGATTACAACAAACAAAAGGAATAAAATGGCAACCTATGATGTACACTGTTCAACTCTTAACCGTAAGACTCCATGATGTAGTTGTGCTCTGCAAACTGGATAAGCTCCCTGCTGGAATTTCCAGCCCCCAATTTCCAGCTGCTAGATTTTCCAGCAGCCCCCTCACCTCTGGACTCCCCCCTTGCTTCTCTGATGCTGCTTTTATTTATAGCCACTTCTCACAAACTCCCGTGACTTCTCCATTTCAGCTAATTTTTCCACCTTGGTTTTGTTTTGTTGCTTACTTTAAATTAATTCCTTAATTTGCTGATTGTATTCCTTGGACGTGGGAAAAATCTTGTCTTCTTCTTCAATTTGTTGATTGTTGGATGAACCCAAGCAAGCCGTGGAATGTGAGCTGCTTGGACATGAGGGGCCCTTCATGTGGTGTCCGTTTGCTAGCTTCCTCTTTTCCCTGGTGGCAATCAAAGAACCGTGAAGGTGGTGGCTCTTCTTCCTTCGTTCAGCAACGCTCCTTCCAGCTCCTACATCAGTGCATTCTTTCCAGCCAAAATGCTTACCTGTTGGACCGTTTAGCTGCTGCATGAAGGTTGCTCCGCTGGATGCTAGACAAAGGTGTTACAAGATATGCGCAAGAGCAGCCTCCTCCTCAACCGTTGCAGCTGCTGGATGCTTCTTAAGAAAACCGTGAAGTGTGAAGCTTCTCTTTGCTCAAGCTGGAAGTGCTTCTCTGCTGCCATGGCCTTGAAGGTGGCTGCTCCATTCTCTTCTTTCTTCCAAGCTAGCGGACTTGGAGATGGCTGGACCGTGAAGCTTCTTCCAGCAAGGCCGTGTTGTGTTCTTGGATGAAGAAACCCGTGAGCTTTTTAGTAAGTCATGCATGTCTCTTTTGGAATGAAAGAAGCACCTTCCAACTCACTCCCATGTGCTTTGCTGCTAGATTCTTTCTTCAAAACAACACCAGTATTCTCCTAAATTAAAAGAACCGTGATACTTCAAGAAGTGTGCCCCTCTTTCGTTCCAATTGTGTTTTACTACTTTGAAAATGAATTTTTCATGGGTCTTGTGTATACAAAACCGTGGTGACATAATGAATGGTCGTGCTCTTCATTTTCCAGTCATGATACTTGAGCAATTGTGTGGGTCCGTGAGCTTCCTTAAAAAAATTAATATGCAAAGCCAAATGCTTGTGTGGAGTGAAACATCACGTAAAAATTCTGCACTCCAAGCCAAAGGATTCCACCACTTTCTATGTGGGCCGTGTTGTGCATGTAGAATGTGCTTTTAAAATGGAATGCACCGTGAGTGTATTATGGGTGAAACAGCACATCTCTTCAAACCATAGTGCACAACTTTTGTGTGGGGCCTTGATACCACTTTAATAAAATTCAGCACATGTTGGAGCTCTTCCCTTGTATGGACGTGAACTTTCATGGGTGGTGGCTCCCACTCTTCATTTGTTTCTCCATTTGGATGCTTTCACAATTGTGCATTTCATCTTTCATAAGGAAATAAAAGAATTGCCTTGCTTGGTGCCAAACGTCCCAAAAGCTATTATATTGCCAAAGTGAATTGTTTATTGCACACCTTGAGAAAACCGTGGCCTCCCAATAATTCCAATTGGCTTGTGCTTTGTCTTTTGCATAATTCTTCATTTGAAAGGAAGGAGTTGCAGCCGTGAATGCTTAAGACTTATTGCAGCCACTTTCTTCAAAAGCCGTGAGTTGCACCATGGTTTCCAAACCAACCAATATTACTTCTTGAAATGAGCCACAAAATGTGCCAATATGAGTGTTGAATCCTTGAGTGTTGGGAGGTCTTAGCACCGTCCAATGATCAATTCCAGCTACCACAAGTATCAAACAACAAGCAAACAATTTAGAAGTCACTCAAACAGTAAACACAAGACTGACATAGGGGAGTAAAAAAAATACTGGGAACAACACATAATGAATTTGAACAAAATAAAAACTATACGTGAAAATAGACATCCAGACGAAACTATGAAAAAAAATTGCATGGAAAACGGATAAGAATTGATCTCGAACGAAGACACACAAGTTGACACAAAATTTACGCAGCAACCAGCGAAAACTGAAATGGCTGAAATACATTGGGCTCTATTTCCATTTCTTATTTAACCTTCAAATGTCCCAAATTGTATTTCCAAATTTTTCTTGTAAAATAATTAGCTCAGATAATTCAAATTAATTAAAAAAAAGAATTTCTGATCGAATTAAGCACAATCAAGCAAAATGGGAAAACACTGGACATTTAAGCACAATTCCCTGATTAATTCTAGTAAAATAAACTAAGTGAAGTGTAGAAAATATCGACTCATCAAAATAGACCACACTTAGTCTTTTGCACTCCTGGGCAAAATCAAGACGCAAATCAGGGAATAATTCAAAGGACTTTTAAGAAGGTTACACAAATTCAGCAGACAGAAAAACAAAGACTCAAGAGAAAATAAACAGAATTTACAAAGTTCTCAAGAATTATGGATCGATGAAAGAAGTAGAAAATATCCAACACAAATCAAGAAAAGCACATACTTATAGAAATCATCCAAGCAATTCACAGTATGGCAAAATAATTAATCAGCTCAAGAGGTGATTTAAAAATAACATAACCTCACAGATGCACTAATAGTGTTTCTCTCAAGTGTTTAAGGTAAATAAATTCAACTCAATGTACTCAAGAAAACAAACACAAGTAGACTTGGCAAGCTTCTAATATCAACACTTAAAACATATGTATGCTCAGATCAAAAGGTCTTTCAGGGTTGTAATGGGGCCAAGGACAGGGGAGGATAAATTTGGATAAGTAGCTATAGCTCAGAAGAAATAGAGGTGCACTAGGGAAAAAAATGTAAACACAGTGAAATCTCACCCAAACCTCTAATTCAATCCTCTTCTCGACTCCATTATTCATAAAATTATTTTTCAATTTTTCTCTTTTTCTCATCATTTTTTTTTTATCCTGTTTTTTTTTTTTTTTTTTTTTTTTTCACACAACAGGATATAAATTATCATTTCAAAACATGATGAGGAACCAACTAGCCAATTCATCAGAATTCCCAAGGAGACCACACTTATGCACAAAACACTTCTATAGCTCCAGACTTTCCTAAGTTTAAGGTAATCATTTGTTTTTCACTTAGGATCAGTGTATGAGCTTCAACACAAAGAAATATATACAGCATAGGCTCAAAGGGGTTATCAAAGGATAATAACAAGGTAGGCTTATTTGGCTAAAGAGGCTCAAGAATAAAATTGCCTTTATCACTTCCAAAAATGCATATAAATCAAGTATATCAAAAAGAATCAAGCCAAGGCATATGTGCAAGCAATCAAGAGACATATCACAAGAAAGAAAATTAAGTGGCTCAAATCTCACACAGGGTATTCGTCACAATCAAATCAACCTCTTAAACATTATAATCATCTTCCAAGCAGAGAAAAGCAAGGATTTCAAACCATAAGTATTAAGTAAGTGAAGGAAAAATCTACAACTTAGACAAACTCCAGAAATCAAGAGAAAAATGTAAAATTTATTGCACACAAAACACACTAAAAACCACTTAAAACAGAAAAAATTTAACACTCAAAAACAAAAATTTAACACACAAAATATAATTTAACAGAAAAATCAGAATTTCTAAATTTCTCCCCAGTAGACCACACTTAAATCACACAATGTCCTCAGTGTGTTACAATCATCAGATTATCAATTTCGGAGCAGTCAAATAATATAGACAAGTGCAATAAAAAGTTAAGAAAAATGGGAAGAAATTTTTCAGTAACATCCATCAGTAGATGTTATCAGGGACATCCATCAGCAGATGTCTAAAACACCTAGCACCCATCAGTAGATGCTAATAATTTTTTTTTTTTTTTTTTTATTATTATTATTATTTTTTTTTATTTTATTATTATTTTTTTTTTCTGAAAAAGGATACCGGTACTGTGACAACAGTCTCGGTGGCAAAGACCGGAACTGTTGCTACAGTGGAAAGCAATTCTGCTATAAAAGGCTGCTCCTCCGTGTCCAACGCCATTTCTGATCCCTCACTCTCTCTCTACTCCTCTGCTCTCTCAACTCTCTCTTCTATCTGCTCTCTGCTCTCTTCTCTGCTCGAGCGTCTGGATCTGCGAGGAAGCCTCTCCACCCCGCGTCTGCTGAAGATCTGAGATCTGCGCAGAGCCTCTGTCCCTGCTTCCCCAGGTAAGTCCTCAGAACTTAGTAACTTTTCCTTTCCTTCAAGTAATTTCCTTTATTTTTCATCTTCTTTCTGCTTTTTTTCTTTCATTCTGCTGTTATACCTTCCTGCTTTCCTGCTTTCCATTTTTTTCTTCCTGATCTCTTGCCTGCTCTCCCTATTCCTTTGCCCGATCTATCTTCTCCTTTTCAAAATTTTTTTTATTTTTGAAACTGAAAACACTTAAACACATAAAACACAACTGTCTAAAAACTTAAGGGGTATATCGGCTGGAAACCAGACGTTAATCTCCCTTCGATTGAAGGTATTGCAGAGACAATCGGGTAGAACAACGCCACGTACCCCACTTAAAACTAAAACACAGAAACTGAATATACAAGAACAATATGGACAAGGACACTGGACGTAGATCCGTTTAGGACCCTTTGCAAGGACCGTGAAACAGATCTGAGACCAGACACAAAAACAATCAAAGACAGACAGGACAAAATAAATTTAAAAGGAAATAAGAACAAATAAATAAAACAGAGAACTAATCTAATTTTTTATGCTTCTCTTTTTTTTTTTTTTTATGTTCATTTTTTTCTTTTTTTATGTTTTTGTTCTTTTTATATGTATTTATTTTTTTATTTATGTATTTGTATATTACGAGAGGAAGGATGAGTGAAACGGAATCAGAGAGATATACCAGTCAACGGTGGCGTCCAACCGACGATCAGATCACGATGATGACCAAAATATTCAACTATGGGGTCACACACCCAAGCCGAGCGCAAGTCGTCGAGATCGCGTCTCGACTAAGGGCTTTCGGCGAAGCCACTGAATACAACGTACACTGCTGGTTCAACAACCACGGCAATCGGGTCAAGCACTGGCAAGCGGAGATAGACCCCACTGGCACTCTCTTTTCACAACTGCCGCTGTACATGTACGGTAAGACCTCTGATCACACCTCTATTTTTATTGAAAATTTTCACTTCCTCTTCTATAATTAACACAAGTTATTTATTTTTTTATTATTATTTTTTTATTATTTTTTTTTTTTGTTTGAAAGAAAAAAACTGGGTGATAATGAGGGCACCGAGGCTGCTGAATTTGTTTCCAGTTCCGATCATCATCGATGACGACAGAAATGAACGAGAAATTCCTCCACCAAAGCCTCCGCTCGCATTCCGAACCAGAGCTCCCTCAACGGAGCTCTCCCTTAGACCACCACAACCAGCTCGAGAGTTCTTTCAGTTTTAATGTTTTGTTTATTTATTTTTTTTTATGTTTTTATTGGCCGAGTGTGGCCAGAATATGGGCTGTAATATGAACACTTATATTTTTGTTGTTTTTATTTTTATTTTTATTTTTTTTTTTATGTTTTTATGGTGTGTAATATTAACGATCAGAAATGATCGACCCCTGAACAACCTTATTTTCATATATATCTACTGCATCTTTATATTCAGATCTGTTCAAGCTCCTTACCCCCATTACTGTAATTTTTGTTATTATGAATGAAATCTTTTCTTAGTGTAAACAAAATATTCAATGAATTATCTGTGTGAAACAACTAAGAAATTATATTACAGTGAAGGAAAATAAGGAAAATAAATGAGATCTGAAGTGAAAATTTTTAATGAAATATTGGTAAGAAACTGAGGGTCGAAATAAAATCAAGGAATACGCAAAACAATTTTTGAATTTTTGAATTTTTTTTTTTTTTTTTATAAGGATAACAATGTGAAAACTAAGAAAAAAAATAATTATACATATCAGAATACAGATTTGGCACGCTCAAAAACAATTTTATCACAACAGAATAATTTTTTTTTTTTTTTTTAATTTTTTTTTTTTTAAAGATAACAATTCGAAAACTAAGAAGAAAAGGGAAAAAACAAACTTAAAAAAAAAACAAAAATCAGAATCTTCCCGAGACCACACTTAAACTACACTGTCCTAAATGTTTTCTAAGCATAAGATCATAAACTAAAATAACAAACAGATAAAGGACAAGTGCACTAAAAATATGAAAACTGGGAAGAAAGAAAAAGAAAACTTCCCTGGTCAGGGTGGCAGTTGCCAATTTTGGATTTGTAGGGAGATGTTCCCTTCTTCAGGATCCAGCATGAAAGTGTTGAGGACGAACTGCTTCATCCTCCAAATCTGATCAAGTAGGGAAATATCTTCCACCACCGGATCTAAGCAGCAATTGTTGATGAGCGGGTACAGCAGATGCCTTCCGAACTTTGATTTGTCAGTGTTTGCACCTATGTTTTCCACTGTGGGTGCATGTTGGTCCAATTCATCTGTACCTCCTGCAATAGGGTTAGTGCAATATGGTTCTACAGAAATTACATGCAGGGGTACAACACCCAAATCCAGTGTAACAGGCTGAACCTTAGATACATCCTCAAAACACGAATCAATTTCAAAATTAGAAACCATATTAATCGCAGACTCAGATTCATGTTCAATGCATGGAGAATAACTATTCGAATGTGATAGTAAAAAACGGTTCTCATCATGCACAGAGGAAAAATTAAAATCAGACTCAACAACTATATAATCATCAGCATACCAATCAACAGCATAATCAATAGAATAATCAATTTGCGGTATGCTTCCCTCTACTTCCTTGAAGATTTCTAAAGTGTGGGAAGATGAAGGTGGTCTACCTGGTTCAGGATTACTGCTTACTTCTGCCGGGTCCCCAAAATTTTCATCAGTCTCCTCAGGTGCAAGAGTGGTCATCTGCCTGATCTGATCACTCAGATTCTGTATGGCAGCTTGAGTTTCCTGCTGGAACTCCATGCTCTCTTGCTTGAACTGCATGTTCCCTTTCTGAAACTGAATGTTCTGCATTGTCATCTGCTCTAGTAACTCCTTTAATGTAGGTTCAGAAATAGAAGGCTGAGGAGTTATTTGAATAGGAGAATCATACTGCTGACTCTCATATTGTGGAACTGGCTCCCAAAGAGAGCTCTCAGAAATTGGATGATGGAACATATTGTTCTCATCATAAAAATCAGCAGATTTAAAATCAAAGTAATATGCAGAATAAGAATCATAATCACAGACATTGGCAGAATAAGCATTATTCACAACATTAAAATAGGTAGACATCGAAAAATAAAAATAAAACAAATAAAAAGTAAATACTAAAAATTACGAAACAGATAATTCACAACACATTTATACATGCTACAGGAACACACAACACATAAATTTTTTTTTTTTTTTAATAATTTTTTTTTTTAATAATTTTTTTTTTAATTAACAAACAAAATACATATGACACGCATACAGAAAATAGAACATCACATCATAATGCAAGATAAAGCATAACACAATTAATCATGCTACAGGCACAAACAAGACAGAACATTAACAGTAAAATATTTTTTTTTTTTAAATATAGCAACTAAATACAGAACACAGCACAATAAAATATAAAAGACAAAACATATATTAACACAACATAATCGAAAAACACAGCAAAAATCTAAAACAAAAAACCTGGAACTGAAGTGACAACGCCGCCAAAATTTGTTGAAGGTGTCGTTATCGCCTACAGAAATATACAAGACAAAACACACAAAACAAACATATTAACAGAACAAAACTTTATACAACAAAAATCTAAAACCAAACCTCCATTGGTCCCCGGCAACGGCGCCATTTTGATACAGCTGTCGCGGCCGATCAAATTTGATGTGCAATTAAGAATGCAGTACAGTGCTAGGATTTGACTCCTAGGTCGTCTCACAAGGACCAATATTTGTGGTTCGGTCTTAGATTTAACACGAAGTGGGGGGGTTGTTTTTGTGATTTTGTTGTTTTGATGCGATAAAATTAAAGTGAACTGGAAATTGAATAAAACTAAATTTAAAAACGTTGAAATATTTTTTTAACGAAAGTAAAAACCCAATGGTATAAGACATCAAAATAAAATAAACGCAGAAACATTAAACATGAACAAAACGTAAAACATTAAACGCTAAAGTAAAAACATCAATAAAAATAAACCGTAAAACAGTAAAAAAAAAAAAAACAAATTTAAAACTATAAAACTAATTTAAAACAGTAAAAACGAAATTGGTACAGTAAAAACTAAAATACAGTAACACAAAACTGTAAAAATAAATCTGGAACAGTAAAAACGAAAATACAGAAAAACACAAAATACAGAAAATAATAAAAACAGAAAACAGTAAATTTTGGAAAATAAAATTACAGCAGCACATAATTGCAGTAAAATAGTAAATACAGAATTACAGAATCCAAAATAAATAAAAAAAAATACAGAAACAGTAAAAATGGAATACAGAAATACAGTAAATCAGTAAAACAGAAAACAGTAAATACAGAAAACAGTAAAATTCAAAAACAGAATCAAAATCACTGCAGTAAAATAAAGAAAATAAATTTACAATGAATGATTCAAAGTGAAATGATTAACAACATAGTAAAAACAACATAAATTTAATTGCACAAAAATAACAACAGAGAATTAAATAACAGCAGAATTTAATTACAGCAGCAGAAATGTAATTACAGAAATAAAATAAAAACAGTACACACTTGGATGTTCAGAAAAATAAATCAAACTAAAATTGAATTGAAATAGATTACAACAAACAAAAGGAATAAAATGGCAACCTATGATGTACACTGTTCAACTCTTAACCGTAAGACTCCATGATGTAGTTGTGCTCTGCAAACTGGATAAGCTCCCTGCTGGAATTTCCAGCCCCCAATTTCCAGCTGCTAGATTTTCCAGCAGCCCCCTCACCTCTGGACTCCCCCCTTGCTTCTCTGATGCTGCTTTTATTTATAGCCACTTCTCACAAACTCCCGTGACTTCTCCATTTCAGCTAATTTTTCCACCTTGGTTTTGTTTTGTTGCTTACTTTAAATTAATTCCTTAATTTGCTGATTGTATTCCTTGGACGTGGGAAAAATCTTGTCTTCTTCTTCAATTTGTTGATTGTTGGATGAACCCAAGCAAGCCGTGGAATGTGAGCTGCTTGGACATGAGGGGCCCTTCATGTGGTGTCCGTTTGCTAGCTTCCTCTTTTCCCTGGTGGCAATCAAAGAACCGTGAAGGTGGTGGCTCTTCTTCCTTCGTTCAGCAACGCTCCTTCCAGCTCCTACATCAGTGCATTCTTTCCAGCCAAAATGCTTACCTGTTGGACCGTTTAGCTGCTGCATGAAGGTTGCTCCGCTGGATGCTAGACAAAGGTGTTACAAGATATGCGCAAGAGCAGCCTCCTCCTCAACAGTTGCAGCTGCTGGATGCTTCTTAAGAAAACCGTGAAGTGTGAAGCTTCTCTTTGCTCAAGCTGGAAGTGCTTCTCTGCTGCCATGGCCTTGAAGGTGGCTGCTCCATTCTCTTCTTTCTTCCAAGCTAGCGGACTTGGAGATGGCTGGACCGTGAAGCTTCTTCCAGCAAGGCCGTGTTGTGTTCTTGGATGAAGAAACCCGTGAGCTTTTTAGTAAGTCATGCATGTCTCTTTTGGAATGAAAGAAGCACCTTCCAACTCACTCCCATGTGCTTTGCTGCTAGATTCTTTCTTCAAAACAACACCAGTATTCTCCTAAATTAAAAGAACCGTGATACTTCAAGAAGTGTGCCCCTCTTTCGTTCCAATTGTGTTTTACTACTTTGAAAATGAATTTTTCATGGGTCTTGTGTATACAAAACCGTGGTGACATAATGAATGGTCGTGCTCTTCATTTTCCAGTCATGATACTTGAGCAATTGTGTGGGTCCGTGAGCTTCCTTAAAAAAATTAATATGCAAAGCCAAATGCTTGTGTGGAGTGAAACATCACGTAAAAATTCTGCACTCCAAGCCAAAGGATTCCACCACTTTCTATGTGGGCCGTGTTGTGCATGTAGAATGTGCTTTTAAAATGGAATGCACCGTGAGTGTATTATGGGTGAAACAGCACATCTCTTCAAACCATAGTGCACAACTTTTGTGTGGGGCCTTGATACCACTTTAATAAAATTCAGCACATGTTGGAGCTCTTCCCTTGTATGGACGTGAACTTTCATGGGTGGTGGCTCCCACTCTTCATTTGTTTCTCCATTTGGATGCTTTCACAATTGTGCATTTCATCTTTCATAAGGAAATAAAAGAATTGCCTTGCTTGGTGCCAAACGTCCCAAAAGCTATTATATTGCCAAAGTGAATTGTTTATTGCACACCTTGAGAAAACCGTGGCCTCCCAATAATTCCAATTGGCTTGTGCTTTGTCTTTTGCATAATTCTTCATTTGAAAGGAAGGAGTTGCAGCCGTGAATGCTTAAGACTTATTGCAGCCACTTTCTTCAAAAGCCGTGAGTTGCACCATGGTTTCCAAACCAACCAATATTACTTCTTGAAATGAGCCACAAAATGTGCCAATATGAGTGTTGAATCCTTGAGTGTTGGGAGGTCTTAGCACCGTCCAATGATCAATTCCAGCTACCACAAGTATCAAACAACAAGCAAACAATTTAGAAGTCACTCAAACAGTAAACACAAGACTGACATAGGGGAGTAAAAAAAATACTGGGAACAACACATAATGAATTTGAACAAAATAAAAACTATACGTGAAAATAGACATCCAGACGAAACTATGAAAAAAAATTGCATGGAAAACGGATAAGAATTGATCTCGAACGAAGACACACAAGTTGACACAAAATTTACGCAGCAACCAGCGAAAACTGAAATGGCTGAAATACATTGGGCTCTATTTCCATTTCTTATTTAACCTTCAAATGTCCCAAATTGTATTTCCAAATTTTTCTTGTAAAATAATTAGCTCAGATAATTCAAATTAATTAAAAAAAAGAATTTCTGATCGAATTAAGCACAATCAAGCAAAATGGGAAAACACTGGACATTTAAGCACAATTCCCTGATTAATTCTAGTAAAATAAACTAAGTGAAGTGTAGAAAATATCGACTCATCAAAATAGACCACACTTAGTCTTTTGCACTCCTGGGCAAAATCAAGACGCAAATCAGGGAATAATTCAAAGGACTTTTAAGAAGGTTACACAAATTCAGCAGACAGAAAAACAAAGACTCAAGAGAAAATAAACAGAATTTACAAAGTTCTCAAGAATTATGGATCGATGAAAGAAGTAGAAAATATCCAACACAAATCAAGAAAAGCACATACTTATAGAAATCATCCAAGCAATTCACAGTATGGCAAAATAATTAATCAGCTCAAGAGGTGATTTAAAAATAACATAACCTCACAGATGCACTAATAGTGTTTCTCTCAAGTGTTTAAGGTAAATAAATTCAACTCAATGTACTCAAGAAAACAAACACAAGTAGACTTGGCAAGCTTCTAATATCAACACTTAAAACATATGTATGCTCAGATCAAAAGGTCTTTCAGGGTTGTAATGGGGCCAAGGACAGGGGAGGATAAATTTGGATAAGTAGCTATAGCTCAGAAGAAATAGAGGTGCACTAGGGAAAAAAATGTAAACACAGTGAAATCTCACCCAAACCTCTAATTCAATCCTCTTCTCGACTCCATTATTCATAAAATTATTTTTCAATTTTTCTCTTTTTCTCATCATTTTTTTTTTTATCCTGTTTTTTTTTTTTTTTTTTTTTTTTCACACAACAGGATATAAATTATCATTTCAAAACATGATGAGGAACCAACTAGCCAATTCATCAGAATTCCCAAGGAGACCACACTTATGCACAAAACACTTCTATAGCTCCAGACTTTCCTAAGTTTAAGGTAATCATTTGTTTTTCACTTAGGATCAGTGTATGAGCTTCAACACAAAGAAATATATACAGCATAGGCTCAAAGGGGTTATCAAAGGATAATAACAAGGTAGGCTTATTTGGCTAAAGAGGCTCAAGAATAAAATTGCCTTTATCACTTCCAAAAATGCATATAAATCAAGTATATCAAAAAGAATCAAGCCAAGGCATATGTGCAAGCAATCAAGAGACATATCACAAGAAAGAAAATTAAGTGGCTCAAATCTCACACAGGGTATTCGTCACAATCAAATCAACCTCTTAAACATTATAATCATCTTCCAAGCAGAGAAAAGCAAGGATTTCAAACCATAAGTATTAAGTAAGTGAAGGAAAAATCTACAACTTAGACAAACTCCAGAAATCAAGAGAAAAATGTAAAATTTATTGCACACAAAACACACTAAAAACCACTTAAAACAGAAAAAATTTAACACTCAAAAACAAAAATTTAACACACAAAATACAATTTAACAGAAAAATCAGAATTTCTAAATTTCTCCCCAGTAGACCACACTTAAATCACACAATGTCCTCAGTGTGTTACAATCATCAGATTATCAATTTCGGAGCAGTCAAATAATATAGACAAGTGCAATAAAAAGTTAAGAAAAATGGGACGAAATTTTTCAGTAACATCCATCAGTAGATGTTATCAGGGACATCCATCAGCAGATGTCTAAAACACCTAGCACCCATCAGTAGATGCTAATAATTTTTTTTTTTTTTTTTTATTATTATTTTTTTTTTTTTTTATTTTATTATTATTTTTTTTTTCTGAAAAAGGATACCGGTACTGTGACAACAGTCTCGGTGGCAAAGACCGGAACTGTTGCTACAGTGGAAAGCAATTCTGCTATAAAAGGCTGCTCCTCCGTGTCCAGCGCCATTTCTGATCCCTCACTCTCTCTCTACTCCTCTGCTCTCTCAACTCTCTCTTCTATCTGCTCTCTGCTCTCTTCTCTGCTCGAGCGTCTGGATCTGCGAGGAAGCCTCTCCACCCCGCGTCTGCTGAAGATCTGAGATCTGCGCAGAGCCTCTGTCCCTGCTTCCCCAGGTAAGTCCTCAGAACTTAGTAACTTTTCCTTTCCTTCAAGTAATTTCCTTTATTTTTCATCTTCTTTCTGCTTTTTTTCTTTCATTCTGCTGTTATACCTTCCTGCTTTCCTGCTTTCCATTTTTTTCTTCCTGATCTCTTGCCTGCTCTCCCTATTCCTTTGCCCGATCTATCTTCTCCTTTTCAAAATTTTTTTTATTTTTGAAACTGAAAACACTTAAACACATAAAACACAACTGTCTAAAAACTTAAGGGGTATATCGGCTGGAAACCAGACGTTAATCTCCCTTCGATTGAAGGTATTGCAGAGACAATCGGGTAGAACAACGCCACGTACCCCACTTAAAACTAAAACACAGAAACTGAATATACAAGAACAATATGGACAAGGACACTGGACGTAGATCCGTTTAGGACCCTTTGCAAGGACCGTGAAACAGATCTGAGACCAGACACAAAAACAATCAAAGACAGACAGGACAAAATAAATTTAAAAGGAAATAAGAACAAATAAATAAAACAGAGAACTAATCTAATTTTTTATGCTTCTCTTTTTTTTTTTTTTTTTATGTTCATTTTTTTCTTTTTTTATGTTTTTGTTCTTTTTATATGTATTTATTTTTTTATTTATGTATTTGTATATTACGAGAGGAAGGATGAGTGAAACGGAATCAGAGAGATATACCAGTCAACGGTGGCGTCCAACCGACGATCAGATCACGATGATGACCAAAATATTCAACTATGGGGTCACACACCCAAGCCGAGCGCAAGTCGTCGAGATCGCGTCTCGACTAAGGGCTTTCGGCGAAGCCACTGAATACAACGTACACTGCTGGTTCAACAACCACGGCAATCGGGTCAAGCACTGGCAAGCGGAGATAGACCCCACTGGCACTCTCTTTTCACAACTGCCGCTGTACATGTACGGTAAGACCTCTGATCACACCTCTATTTTTATTGAAAATTTTCACTTCCTCTTCTATAATTAACACAAGTTATTTATTTTTTTATTATTATTTTTTTATTATTTTTTTTTTGTTTGAAAGAAAAAAACTGGGTGATAATGAGGGCACCGAGGCTGCTGAATTTGTTTCCAGTTCCGATCATCATCGATGACGACAGAAATGAACGAGAAATTCCTCCACCAAAGCCTCCGCTCGCATTCCGAACCAGAGCTCCCTCAACGGAGCTCTCCCTTAGACCACCACAACCAGCTCGAGAGTTCTTTCAGTTTTAATGTTTTGTTTATTTATTTTTTTTTATGTTTTTATTGGCCGAGTGTGGCCAGAATATGGGCTGTAATATGAACACTTATATTTTTGTTGTTTTTATTTTTATTTTTATTTTTTTTTTTATGTTTTTATGGTGTGTAATATTAACGATCAGAAATGATCGACCCCTGAACAACCTTATTTTCATATATATCTACTGCATCTTTATATTCAGATCTGTTCAAGCTCCTTACCCCCATTACTGTAATTTTTGTTATTATGAATGAAATCTTTTCTTAGTGTAAACAAAATATTCAATGAATTATCTGTGTGAAACAACTAAGAAATTATATTACAGTGAAGGAAAATAAGGAAAATAAATGAGATCTGAAGTGAAAATTTTTAATGAAATATTGGTAAGAAACTGAGGGTCGAAATAAAATCAAGGAATACGCAAAACAATTTTTGAATTTTTGAATTTTTTTTTTTTTTTTTTTTTTTATAAGGATAACAATGTGAAAACTAAGAAAAAAAATAATTATACATATCAGAATACAGATTTGGCACGCTCAAAAACAATTTTATCACAACAGAATAATTTTTTTTTTTTTTTTTAATTTTTTTTTTTTAAAGATAACAATTCGAAAACTAAGAAGAAAAGGGAAAAAACAAACTTAAAAAAAAACAAAAATCAGAATCTTCCCGAGACCACACTTAAACTACACTGTCCTAAATGTTTTCTAAGCATAAGATCATAAACTAAAATAACAAACAGATAAAGGACAAGTGCACTAAAAATATGAAAACTGGGAAGAAAGAAAAAGAAAACTTCCCTGGTCAGGGTGGCAGTTGCCAATTTTGGATTTGTAGGGAGATGTTCCCTTCTTCAGGATCCAGCATGAAAGTGTTGAGGACGAACTGCTTCATCCTCCAAATCTGATCAAGTAGGGAAATATCTTCCACCACCGGATCTAAGCAGCAATTGTTGATGAGCGGGTACAGCAGATGCCTTCCGAACTTTGATTTGTCAGTGTTTGCACCTATGTTTTCCACTGTGGGTGCATGTTGGTCCAATTCATCTGTACCTCCTGCAATAGGGTTAGTGCAATATGGTTCTACAGAAATTACATGCAGGGGTACAACACCCAAATCCAGTGTAACAGGCTGAACCTTAGATACATCCTCAAAACACGAATCAATTTCAAAATTAGAAACCATATTAATCGCAGACTCAGATTCATGTTCAATGCATGGAGAATAACTATTCGAATGTGATAGTAAAAAACGGTTCTCATCATGCACAGAGGAAAAATTAAAATCAGACTCAACAACTATATAATCATCAGCATACCAATCAACAGCATAATCAATAGAATAATCAATTTGCGGTATGCTTCCCTCTACTTCCTTGAAGATTTCTAAAGTGTGGGAAGATGAAGGTGGTCTACCTGGTTCAGGATTACTGCTTACTTCTGCCGGGTCCCCAAAATTTTCATCAGTCTCCTCAGGTGCAAGAGTGGTCATCTGCCTGATCTGATCACTCAGATTCTGTATGGCAGCTTGAGTTTCCTGCTGGAACTCCATGCTCTCTTGCTTGAACTGCATGTTCCCTTTCTGAAACTGAATGTTCTGCATTGTCATCTGCTCTAGTAACTCCTTTAATGTAGGTTCAGAAATAGAAGGCTGAGGAGTTATTTGAATAGGAGAATCATACTGCTGACTCTCATATTGTGGAACTGGCTCCCAAAGAGAGCTCTCAGAAATTGGATGATGGAACATATTGTTCTCATCATAAAAATCAGCAGATTTAAAATCAAAGTAATATGCAGAATAAGAATCATAATCACAGACATTGGCAGAATAAGCATTATTCACAACATTAAAATAGGTAGACATCGAAAAATAAAAATAAAACAAATAAAAAGTAAATACTAAAAATTACGAAACAGATAATTCACAACACATTTATACATGCTACAGGAACACACAACACATAAATTTTTTTTTTTTTTAATAATTTTTTTTTTTTAATAATTTTTTTTTTAATTAACAAACAAAATACATATGACACGCATACAGAAAATAGAACATCACATCATAATGCAAGATAAAGCATAACACAATTAATCATGCTACAGGCACAAACAAGACAGAACATTAACAGTAAAATATTTTTTTTTTTTTTAAATATAGCAACTAAATACAGAACACAGCACAATAAAATATAAAAGACAAAACATATATTAACACAACATAATCGAAAAACACAGCAAAAATCTAAAACAAAAAACCTGGAACTGAAGTGACAACGCCGCCAAAATTTGTTGAAGGTGTCGTTATCGCCTACAGAAATATACAAGACAAAACACACAAAACAAACATATTAACAGAACAAAACTTTATACAACAAAAATCTAAAACCAAACCTCCATTGGTCCCCGGCAACGGCGCCATTTTGATACAGCTGTCGCGGCCGATCAAATTTGATGTGCAATTAAGAATGCAGTACAGTGCTAGGATTTGACTCCTAGGTCGTCTCACAAGGACCAATATTTGTGGTTCGGTCTTAGATTTAACACGAAGTGGGGGGGTTGTTTTTGTGATTTTGTTGTTTTGATGCGATAAAATTAAAGTGAACTGGAAATTGAATAAAACTAAATTTAAAAACGTTGAAATATTTTTTTAACGAAAGTAAAAACCCAATGGTATAAGACATCAAAATAAAATAAACGCAGAAACATTAAACATGAACAAAACGTAAAACATTAAACGCTAAAGTAAAAACATCAATAAAAATAAACCGTAAAACAGTAAAAAAAAAAAAACAAATTTAAAACTATAAAACTAATTTAAAACAGTAAAAACGAAATTGGTACAGTAAAAACTAAAATACAGTAACACAAAACTATAAAAATAAATCTGGAACAGTAAAAACGAAAATACAGAAAAACACAAAATACAGAAAATAATAAAAACAGAAAACAGTAAATTTTGGAAAATAAAATTACAGCAGCACATAATTGCAGTAAAATAGTAAATACAGAATTACAGAATCCAAAATAAATAAAAAAAAATACAGAAACAGTAAAAATGGAATACAGAAATACAGTAAATCAGTAAAACAGAAAACAGTAAATACAGAAAACAGTAAAATTCAAAAACAGAATCAAAATCACTGCAGTAAAATAAAGAAAATAAATTTACAATGAATGATTCAAAGTGAAATGATTAACAACATAGTAAAAACAACATAAATTTAATTGCACAAAAATAACAACAGAGAATTAAATAACAGCAGAATTTAATTACAGCAGCAGAAATGTAATTACAGAAATAAAATAAAAACAGTACACACTTGGATGTTCAGAAAAATAAATCAAACTAAAATTGAATTGAAATAGATTACAACAAACAAAAGGAATAAAATGGCAACCTATGATGTACACTGTTCAACTCTTAACCGTAAGACTCCATGATGTAGTTGTGCTCTGCAAACTGGATAAGCTCCCTGCTGGAATTTCCAGCCCCCAATTTCCAGCTGCTAGATTTTCCAGCAGCCCCCTCACCTCTGGACTCCCCCCTTGCTTCTCTGATGCTGCTTTTATTTATAGCCACTTCTCACAAACTCCCGTGACTTCTCCATTTCAGCTAATTTTTCCACCTTGGTTTTGTTTTGTTGCTTACTTTAAATTAATTCCTTAATTTGCTGATTGTATTCCTTGGACGTGGGAAAAATCTTGTCTTCTTCTTCAATTTGTTGATTGTTGGATGAACCCAAGCAAGCCGTGGAATGTGAGCTGCTTGGACATGAGGGGCCCTTCATGTGGTGTCCGTTTGCTAGCTTCCTCTTTTCCCTGGTGGCAATCAAAGAACCGTGAAGGTGGTGGCTCTTCTTCCTTCGTTCAGCAACGCTCCTTCCAGCTCCTACATCAGTGCATTCTTTCCAGCCAAAATGCTTACCTGTTGGACCGTTTAGCTGCTGCATGAAGGTTGCTCCGCTGGATGCTAGACAAAGGTGTTACAAGATATGCGCAAGAGCAGCCTCCTCCTCAACCGTTGCAGCTGCTGGATGCTTCTTAAGAAAACCGTGAAGTGTGAAGCTTCTCTTTGCTCAAGCTGGAAGTGCTTCTCTGCTGCCATGGCCTTGAAGGTGGCTGCTCCATTCTCTTCTTTCTTCCAAGCTAGCGGACTTGGAGATGGCTGGACCGTGAAGCTTCTTCCAGCAAGGCCGTGTTGTGTTCTTGGATGAAGAAACCCGTGAGCTTTTTAGTAAGTCATGCATGTCTCTTTTGGAATGAAAGAAGCACCTTCCAACTCACTCCCATGTGCTTTGCTGCTAGATTCTTTCTTCAAAACAACACCAGTATTCTCCTAAATTAAAAGAACCGTGATACTTCAAGAAGTGTGCCCCTCTTTCGTTCCAATTGTGTTTTACTACTTTGAAAATGAATTTTTCATGGGTCTTGTGTATACAAAACCGTGGTGACATAATGAATGGTCGTGCTCTTCATTTTCCAGTCATGATACTTGAGCAATTGTGTGGGTCCGTGAGCTTCCTTAAAAAAATTAATATGCAAAGCCAAATGCTTGTGTGGAGTGAAACATCACGTAAAAATTCTGCACTCCAAGCCAAAGGATTCCACCACTTTCTATGTGGGCCGTGTTGTGCATGTAGAATGTGCTTTTAAAATGGAATGCACCGTGAGTGTATTATGGGTGAAACAGCACATCTCTTCAAACCATAGTGCACAACTTTTGTGTGGGGCCTTGATACCACTTTAATAAAATTCAGCACATGTTGGAGCTCTTCCCTTGTATGGACGTGAACTTTCATGGGTGGTGGCTCCCACTCTTCATTTGTTTCTCCATTTGGATGCTTTCACAATTGTGCATTTCATCTTTCATAAGGAAATAAAAGAATTGCCTTGCTTGGTGCCAAACGTCCCAAAAGCTATTATATTGCCAAAGTGAATTGTTTATTGCACACCTTGAGAAAACCGTGGCCTCCCAATAATTCCAATTGGCTTGTGCTTTGTCTTTTGCATAATTCTTCATTTGAAAGGAAGGAGTTGCAGCCGTGAATGCTTAAGACTTATTGCAGCCACTTTCTTCAAAAGCCGTGAGTTGCACCATGGTTTCCAAACCAACCAATATTACTTCTTGAAATGAGCCACGAAATGTGCCAATATGAGTGTTGAATCCTTGAGTGTTGGGAGGTCTTAGCACCGTCCAATGATCAATTCCAGCTACCACAAGTATCAAACAACAAGCAAACAATTTAGAAGTCACTCAAACAGTAAACACAAGACTGACATAGGGGAGTAAAAAAAATACTGGGAACAACACATAATGAATTTGAACAAAATAAAAACTATACGTGAAAATAGACATCCAGACGAAACTATGAAAAAAAATTGCATGGAAAACGGATAAGAATTGATCTCGAACGAAGACACACAAGTTGACACAAAATTTACGCAGCAACCAGCGAAAACTGAAATGGCTGAAATACATTGGGCTCTATTTCCATTTCTTATTTAACCTTCAAATGTCCCAAATTGTATTTCCAAATTTTTCTTGTAAAATAATTAGCTCAGATAATTCAAATTAATTAAAAAAAAGAATTTCTGATCGAATTAAGCACAATCAAGCAAAATGGGAAAACACTGGACATTTAAGCACAATTCCCTGATTAATTCTAGTAAAATAAACTAAGTGAAGTGTAGAAAATATCGACTCATCAACGAGCATCTGCTCGGCTTCGACAAGGCCCTTGCCCAGTGCAACCCTCTCTTCCAAGTGCCCACCGACGACTCTCGGCTGGACGTGAGTATGATGGTGGTGGACGGCCAATTAGTTCCTATCAATGATCCCCCATTGTCTACCCCGGCTGTTCAAAATGCCAATGCTGATGCTGAAGCCATCGGGGAGACGGGAGAAGCGTCAGGGCCATCCTAAATGTAGACTTAGGATTTTATTGCTTTTTATACTTCCGTTATACTTTTCTCGTTTGTCAATAAAATTCCAAGTTACTTTTCCCGTCTTTACTTTGCCTTTGCTCTTCTTGTCTCCTCGTCCATATCTTTTTCGTTTCACGCTTAGTTTGCCTTGTAAGAGTTTCGCGAGTTCTGCTCGGTTTAGGTCTTAGGAGCTCTCTAGAAGCGTGCCCTAATACCAAGGTGAGAGCTCACAAAGACACTACCTCACCCGCTCGGTTTAGGTCTTAGAAGCTCTCGAGGAGCGTGCTCTAAGACCAAGGTGAGAGCTCACGAAGAGACTGCCTCACCCGCTCGGTTTAGGTTTTAGAAGCTCTCGAGGAGCGTGCTCTAAGACCAAGGTGAGAGCTCACGAAGAGACTGCCTCACCCGCTCGGTTTAGGTCTTAGAAGCTCTCGAGGAGCGTGCTCTAAGACCAAGGTGAGAGCTCACGAAGAGACTGCGTCACCCGCTCGGTTTAGATCTTAGAAGCTCTCGAGGAGCGTGCTCTAAGACCAAGGTGAGAGCTCACGAAGAGACTGCCTCACCCGCTCGGTTTAGGTCTTAGAAGCTCTCGAGGAACGTGCTCTAAGGCCAAGGTGAGAGCTTACGAAGAGACTACCTCACCCGCTCGGTTTAGGTCTTAGAAGCTCTCGAGGAGCGTGCTCTAAGACCAAGGTGAGAGCTCACGAAGAGACTGCCTCACCCGCTCGGTTTAGGTCTTAGAAGCTCTCGAGGAGCGTGCTCTAAGACCAAGGTGAGAGCTCACGAAGAGACTGCCTCACCCGCTCAGCTGTCGACGTAACAACAATTCTGTGTACAACATAACAAATTCTGTGTAATAAGCAATGTATTATTGATAATGAATGGTGTATACAAAGCTCTTAGCTGTAATAGAATTTTAAATGAGATGCGTTCCACGTATTGGATATAGCCTTTCCCGTCGGGTGCTCCAAACGGTATGCTCCATTTTGCAAATTTTGAACCACCCTAAAGGGGCCTTCCCAATTAGTTGCTAGCTTTCCTGCCGATCGGTTCCGCCGGGCTTCTGCTGTTTTCCGCCACACAAGGTCTCCTTCCACAAATTGTCTTGGTTTTACCTTGGTGTTGTAGCGTCTTGCCAACAGTCGCTTAGTAGCGTCCGCTTGGATCATAGCCACTTCTCTTCGTTCCTCTAGAGTGTCTAACTCTACTCGCATCTCCTCATTATTATCCTGCAAGGTTATCTTCCTTCGTAGGGAAGGCTCCCCTACTTCCACCGGCAGCATCGCGTCCACACCATATGTTAGGCTAAATGGGGTTTCACCCGTTGTGCCATGCGGCGTGCAACGGTATCCTCACAGGACCTCTTGTAGCTCATCTACCCATAGGCCTTTGGCTTCTCCAAGCCTTTTCTTCAGTTCGCCCACGACGACTTTGTTGGCCGCCTCCACTTGGCCATTTGTTTGAGGGTGTTCCACCGAGCTCGTAACATGTTTAATTCCCAACCGTTTCTAAAATTCTCCCAAACGATTGTCAATAAATTGCCGTCCGTTATCTGTGACTATTACTTTAGGAATCCCATATCTGCATACGAGCGTCCATACGAACTTCTGTACCCCAGTGATGAGTCATTATTTCTTGAATTATATTTAGTTTATTGCACTTAAATAAACCAGGGAACTGTGTTTAATTGTTTGTTATTTCCCTGTTTTCCGAATTCTGCTTAATTTGGTCGGAATTTTGTAATTGTGCTAATTTGGATTTTCTGAGCTGATTAAGTGCATTTTTGAAGTGCAGGAAAATTTCGGAAATACATTTTGGGACATCAGGAAGAATGCCAAATAAATTCAAGACTCTCCACACAGACATTTTAGAATTAATTAAATTGTAATTCAGTAGTTTAGAATTTCTGTATCAGCTTTTATATTTTGGGTCAATTTTTGGTAAAATAGATTAGACTCAAAATTAGAAATTAATGACTTGGCAACCTAGGGTTTTTGTATGTGTGGACCCTACCCTAAAAAAAGGACACACGGCCCTTAGAAAGTAGGGCAGCCGCCACCTGCAGGGCAGACTTTTACACTCTCTCGGTTTTACACTTTTGAGTATTGGTGTGTATACGTTTTATGGAACCACTGTTACATTGAGTTTGATTTTTCAAGGAGGAGAATGTTTTGTTCCGGTGCTAATTTCTCATTGCATTCTCATCTTCCAGTTTTATGCACTGTTCTTGATACTGTTACAGAGAATTAATTTAGAAGAGGAGGCAGCAGCCGCCATCTTCATTTGCTTCTTTTTCTTGAACAATTTTTATTAAATGAAAACGGAAGAAGCACTCGGTTGAAGGCTGGGAATGCAAGCAAGGAAGAGTGGAGAATTTATCTTCACGGCTGGAAGTAAGAAAGCGTTGTAGGAAACGCTGAATCGTTTTTTTTGCTGGAGCAGTGACCGAGAGGGAGAAGAGGTGCTCCACGGAAGAGAAAGGAGCTGGCACGGTGATGGGCTGGAAGGGCAGTACACGGTCCAGCAAGGCAACGTATAGAAGATTGGAAGCACACGGGCAGCACATTATAGGATTGCAATAAGAGGATTGATTTTGTTGAAGTTGATGCACGGAAGGAGCTGGAAGCAGGGAGAATGAAATGGAGATTGAGAGGTGAAGAGTAGGTGTGCACGGAAGTGGAGCCCTTTTTATTTTCTTTACTGCACCAAGGGAGAATAACATTCCAAACTGAAATTAGGATGAGCTGGAAGCATGACGTGTGGGATGTGCAGTATTGGGTGTATGCAGTGGAATCACGGAGTTTGGCTGCAGAGGCAGAATGAAAGGGAAGCTGGACGTGGGAGGTTCCAGTAGCCACCACCGAAAGGAGAGTAGAGCTGGAGAAAAGCACGGTGCAGGGACGTACGGCTTAGAGGAAAAGTAATTTGTTCTTGATTTCTTTTGCAATGAAAGGTAGATTAGGTGGAAGAAAGGGGTGTTACGTTTGGAAAAAAGAGAGGTGCTGATTCATAGTAGCAAGTGCACGTGATAGTTTGGAGAAAAGAATTTTATTCAATTGCCTTGGAGAAAGGAAGCAGCAGCTCACGGAATTTCATTTTAGTAGAGTGCACGGAAGGTGGAGTTGGAAGCAGGGAGAAGTTCTTTATTTAATATTCACTTTTTAGAAAGAGATGGGGCTGGAACGTTTGAATCAAAGTCGTCCAGAGGTGCTGCACCGAGAATGATGGGAAGCTATGGCATGATGCATTCAATTTGACCTTGAAAGAAGTGTGTACACCTTGAAGGAGGCACGGTTTACATGGTAGCAGTAATTCCAATTCACTTTTTGCTTGAGATGAATCACGTGAATGATAGATAAATTTAGAAGATT
Source organism: Vigna nakashimae (assembly GCA_034642375.1). Lineage (NCBI taxonomy): Eukaryota > Viridiplantae > Streptophyta > Magnoliopsida > Fabales > Fabaceae > Vigna > Vigna nakashimae. The sequence continues at coordinate 30,935,015 of CM067765.1, forward strand.
TTATATTATATGTTCAAATGATTTTCTTCTTTTTGGTGGTGAATTGTGTTTGAATATTTATCTATTGTATTGTTTTCTTTAAAAGTTTTCATGCACTTTAATGCTTTCAATTATATTCGGTCGTGTGTTATTTCATTTCCAGTTTAATTTAATTTTACCGCAACCAAAAAAATCACAAAACCCCCCTTTTTCCGTGTGTGATCTGAGACTGAACCGCAATATTGGTCCTTGTGAGACGACCTAGGAGTCACTTCCTAGTCTATACTGCATTCTTTTATGCAATCAACTTTTGTGGGAGGTGCGACCCTCTCATCACCCAGCAGCAATGATCATTGCGAGCGGCTCCGCTTCCACCCACTTGGTGAAGTAATCAATGGCCACCAGCAGGAATTTCTTCTGCGCTCGTCCTACTGGAAAGGGTCCGACAATGTCCATTCCCACTGCGCGAACGACCATGGTGACATCAAGCTGTGTAGCTCTTCCGGTGGCTGATTGAAGTTTCGGCCATGTTCTTGACACTTCAAACATTTCTACACGAACGCTTTACAATCCTTTTCCACCGTCGGTGATGGACAAATTTGTAAGCACCAAAATATGATGTCACAAACTTGTTTCACAATCGGCAAGTATGACCGAATCGTTCAAGTAATAAACTTGGTAAGACCAAGTATCGTTCTTCCCAAAGGACTCACGGCCTAGTTTAGTTATATGATTTGTTGATTAGCTAGGACTTATAAACGAAATATTCAAAGTTTAATATGCAAGACAGAAAATAAACATGTATGCATGAAGTTTGATCAATGGCAAAGACAAAAGATAAATACTTTCAATGAATTAATAAATGAATATGTTGTTGGGGGTCAATTTCATCTCATCCACTCTCATATATTTTAGGAATTCAACATTCAAATCATCATTGTTAATGCCACTCTCTAATGTACCATTCTAGATGGCTTCTCCCTAATCAAATAGTTCATACAATTCCTAGCATTCCTAATGATTAGTTCATGAGTGCAGGAGCTTAAAGGCAACCAATAAAATATTGTCAGTATAATATTGGGAGAAATTCCCCGGATCTAGACTTCCCCGTACGTGTCCGTATCGACAAAACCAATAATCATGCATTAGAATGAGTTAAACAATGCAAGCATTGAGCAAAGAGGAAAAACCCTAACTAATGATGAAAGAAAGCATATGTCTTACTTAAAAGATGTATTCAACAAATTCCATATATGAGAGCTTCAAGAGATTACATTGATTCCCCAACAAACATACAAGGTTTAGTTCACCATATTCATGGTGAACCTAGATGAATAACAATGAAAGAATGAAAGAATAAACCCAATAAAGGTGAAGAGGTAGCCTGAGCATCCAAGATCCTCCTTCAAAGGGGTGGAAGAGAGAGTGTTTACTTCGTTTCTGCCAAAGATACTAATCCCAAGGACGTGCAAGCCCTTATATACTAATCTAGAGTTACAAAAGATTACAAAAGCCCAAGCCCATAAAGTGCCGCTCAGCGGTATTTACCGCTCAGCGGTGATTGCGCGTCTTCTTTCTTCCCCTCAGCGGCCATTTTGCCCCTCAGCGGTTCCAACGCCACCTCTTGAGTGCCGCTCAGCGGTAGTTTGCCGCTGAGCGGTGCCTTCGTCTTCTCTTTTTGCACTCTTTCTTGTCTTTTCTAATGTCACTTCTCTCCTTCTTCACTCTTTTCACTAAATTCACCTTAAAACCTGCACAAAAACACTTAAATCAAGCGTAAACCTGTCCAGCTCTCTTATTTATGAAAATATAGATAAAAGGCATGATTTCAAGCTAGTTTTTAAGTCTAAAGGTTGCTTTTAGTATCACTTTTAAGCATGAAAATAACAGTTTTTCAACTGTTATCACAACCCCAAACTTAGAACTTTGCTTGTCCTCAAGCAAACAAAATGTAACTCCATCTCCAACCAATTCACATGATGGTTCACTCATTCAAAATCCTCTTTCCAAGATAAGTAACAACTTCACTCAAACTTATGACCAAGAGTTCAATCAAGATGTGCATATGCTTTAGTGTTCACAAAGTCATTTAAGTTCCAACAAATGCTATTTTTCATGAATGATCAATCAATTAAGCATGGATGTTCATGTGCTTATGGAATATTTCCTCACTAGGTAAAGTGTTTCACTCAACACACAAGTGTATAAGAGGTAAAGTGTTTCACTCATTCACTCCACTATCACAATGTCACATGAATCAACTTTGCCTTTCATTTTACCACAATCAAAAACATTCACAAGCATGCATCATCACAAGGACTTTTCAATGGCTTATAATGTGGCTGGGCTAACAAGAAAATTGGTTTTTCTGGATCAATAAATCCTTGAGTTAAGAGAATCATATCAACACAATTATTCTTATTCATTCCCAACTTTCTTTTGCCTTTGCATTTGCATTGAGCATTGCTTCTTTTTCTTTTCTTTTCTTTTTCTTTGCATATTCTTACTTTTTAGCTCTTAGCTCAATGCTTTTCCTTTTTCATGTTTTCCCAACAACCCCAAACTTGAACATTTAACAGTACCACACAAGATCTTCTACTTAACTCAAGGTACAGATTTCCAATCAAGGGTTTTCAGTGTATATTCAAGGCTAAGGGTTCAAAGGATAGAACACAAAGTGTTCTCTTTTAGTAGGCTAACTTTATGAATTTGGCCAGTAAAAAAGGGTTCCAACAAATGGCCTTGATCATATAATGCAAAACAAGCAATTGATTCAATCATAGAAAACCTGGGCAAAGTCATTCATGCTTTCAAAGTAATAACATTCAACAATAACAACTCTGGAGCTCAAAACCTCACATATAAGCTCATTCACATTTGACATACACATCCTGCTTAATTTCACAACCACAATCATGATATCATGCATTTGTTCACAAAGCTTGTGAATCACCTGTATAAGCATTTTAATGTGCACATCATCTCAACATCAATCAATCAATAAGCATCATCAAGCATTACTTATCACACAATCACAGTTAATAGCAAACCATCATAAGAAACCAGGTGTTCAATAGAGTACATCAAACCCTAATCTAAAAACAAAAACAAATAAGTCCAGAAAACTTAAACCACAAAAGCATAATCATATGATAGCATTCATCAGTAAATGCTATCTCAGCTCCTCATCAGTCTGAGCTGTCCTCTGTATCTTCCTCTTCCTCTTCATCATCATCTTCATCAAATGCATCCTCCTCCTCAGCTTCATCTTCTTCCATGTCTCTGGCTGAAGCTTCAGCTGCTTCAGCTCCTCCATGTAATGGTTCTTCTGGCCAAGCTACCACATTATGGAATTCATCCATAGTCCACCTGTGTGCTGGAGGGGTATCATACATCCCCACTATCATCTCAGCCGTGGCCACCTGCCCTCTGTGGATGGACTGCAACTGAGCACCTATAAGAGACATATACATGTCCCTCATCTGGAATGGTTCTGCTTCATGAGTATCAGCAGATGTCCGGCTCTGTGCTGGCCCTCTCTCTCTACGAGCCTGGCGTGGTGGAACTGGCTGAGCTGCATCCTCACCTCCACAGTACTGTCTGTAATAGGCCTCATCAATAGCTTTTCTTGGCCTCTCAAATGGTGGAACAGAAGTGTCCACCCCAGCTTGCTTGCAAAGGTGAGTAATCAAAGAAGGATATCCCAGTGGTGCTTTGTTGTTTGAGGTGTTAGCACACACACTAATCTCATCAGCTATCACCTGCCCAATATTAACATTCAAATTTCTGATAGCACAGTAGATGAATAGTGCCCTGCTGAGAGTGATATCTGACACATGTGAGCATGGCTGAATGTTGGCATGAGAAAATGCCATCCAATACTTTGCAAGAGGAGTCAAATCGGTTCTCCTAATGTTAACCACTGCTCCAGATCTATTCCTTTGAAAGTGTCCTCCAGGTATGCACAACACTCTCTCAACATCCTCAAAGTCAGCACCTTCCTCCATGCTAAGAGCAAACTGGCATTGCTCACCAGCCCACACAGTATCCAGGAAGTTGTTGATGGAATTAGGATCATACCTGATGGCATGGCCTCTGACATAGCCCAAATAATTCTCAGCTGGATAATCACCAATCTTCTTTGCATTGGTGTAGAATTCCTTAACTACAGCTATGTTGGCAGGTGCTGGATAAGTGGCTAGCTTTCCCCAATCATTCCCTAACACTTGCTCTCCAAATTGAGGAGCAAAGTTAGGTATCATTCCAACCTTTCTCTCCATTAGAAGTCTCCTGTCCTGAACCACCCTAAAGTGCTTCTCATGTTTCCTAGAGAGGAACCTGCCATTATGGGGTTGCTCTGGTTCCTTTTCCTTCCTCTTGGTTGCCATGGTTTTCAATCTCTTTCCTGAAGAGGATGCCATTCCTGCATTCAAACACAATTACAAAACCACAGAACATGATGTTAATCATTAGTAAACACAGAACACAACTCCTTTCGAAGCTAAACCACCGCTGAGGGCCAGATTTTCCCCTCAGCGCCACCAGTGCCACATTCCAACACGCAAAAACCAGAAAAAACCAAGTCTGGCAGATTGCCGCTCAGCGGTAATTGCCGCTCAGCGGTGATCTGCAGATTTTTGCAAATCTCGTTTTAAAACTGTCCTAACTCCACCCAAATGCAATTTTTAGTTTTCCAGTTCATAATCATGCAGTTTAATCGGTTCAAACATCAAATATATCATCAAATCATGCATAGAAACCAAAACCCCTAAATATTCATGCTTTGACAATCACATTCAAATTCAAGAACCCTAGAATGAACAAAATGCATTTTACTTACTTGGGTGGAGATACTAGATGCAATGAGAATGCTTCCAAGCTAGAATACTCTCTTCCAACCCCAAACTTTGATGGCACACTAGTGAAAAAGTGAGTGGAAGAGAAATTTTCTTAAGAGGGAAGAGTAAAAAGATGTGGAAAACCTAAGAGAGGGTATGTGGGAGTCTTTGTGCAGAGAAGAGCTTGAAAGAATGAAAAATCGCGCAGCTTAGGGTTTAAAAATACCCCAATGGGCTCGGGTTCCGCTAAGGGGAACTTAAGCCCATCTGCGATAGTACCGCTCAGCGGTAATTGCCGCTCAGCGGCACTTTCGTGAAGTGCTCCTCTCCTTCTTTTCTTGACCTACGTGCCTCCTAGCCATACCCCTCACTGGTTCCCTGCAATTCAATGTTAAAAATGCTTATGCAAACCCTAACTAAAATAAACAAACAGAAAACAATCAATCAACTGGGTTGCCTCCCAGGTAGCGCTTGTTTAACGTCACGAGCCTGACCCAAAATCCACCAACACCCATCAGTAGGTGTTTCAAACTTACCAGCACCCATCAGTAGGTGCAAAATCTTCTCACCAACACCCATCAGTAGGTGTTACAAACTTAGTATCCTTCAGTAGATACTTAACCACCTAGCATCCTTCAGTAGATGCAGGATCCAACAAAATAATGTCCAGAATAATGTTCACAGATTAAAAGTTACAAAACCAAAACAAATCAAAAGTTTGTAAATCTACTGGGTTGCCTCCCAGCAAGCGCTCCTTTAACGTCACTAGCTTGACCCTGTTAAAGCTCACGTTCCATCTTCTTTATAGTTGATGTTGTCCTTCCACCAACCTTTCAACTGCTTCCTTTGGACTGTTTTGGAATCTCTAGAATATGGAGACTCTATCTCTATCATCTCCTTCTCTTTAAAGCCTTCTATAACCCACAACTTGTTCTTGAGTCTTACAAGTGTGCCAAGTTGGAGTCTTCTTTTCTTCCAGTCTCTAGGAACTTCTCCTTTTCCAATCTCTTCTACCTTGGGTACCTGAAAAAACAAGCAATGGTTACCTGAAACTTCAAAATTTTCATCTTTACCTCTAGTCATGGGTGCCTCGTTTCTGCCAAAGATACTAATTCTAGGACGTGCAAGCCCTTATATACTATTCTAGAGTTACAAAAGATTACAAAAGCCCAAGCCCAAAAAGTGCCGCTCAGCGGTAAATACCGCTCAGCGGTGACTGCGCGTCACTTTTCTTCCCCTCAGCGGCCAGTTTGCCCCTCAGCGTGACTCCCGCAACCTTCTGAGTGCCGCTCAGCGGTAAAATACCGCTGAGCGGTGCCTTCGACTTCTCTTTTTGCACTCTTTCTTGTCTTTTCTAATGTCATCTCTCTCCTTCTTCACTTCTTTCACCAAATTCACCTTAAAACCTGCACAAAAACACTTAAATCAAGCATAAACCTGTCCAGCTCTCTTATTTCTGAAAATATAGATAAAAGCATGATTTCAAGCTAGTTTTTAAGTCTAAAGGTTGCTTTTAGTATCACTTTTAAGCATGAAAATAACAGTTTTTCAACTGTTATCAGGGGCCAGACGTCTATAATATTATAGACGTTCGACCCCCTCTAACGGACGTTTAAAAGACGGTTAAAAGAAGGACATATATACCAAAACGCGAACCTGCGAGGAGTTAGGCTGTTTATCATCTTCCTCGCGTTTTCCTTCTGTGCCTTGCATTTCCAGGTTGGTTTTTATATGTTTTGGACCATTCAATCTTAATTTTATTCCGATTAAATTGTTCAGTGGTGAAATATCTTTCATTTGGACCGATTAAAAATCGTTTTGGTGTAGTTTGTTGCTTGTTCTTGGGCGGCGTTTTTTGGCCTACGTTTTAGGTCGTGTAGTGCACAAACAGTTTGTTGCGTGTTCTCAGTTTTGTCACATCTTTGGAGAGAAGGAGCTGATTCAATTTATGGAGAATTTGGTTTTTGCTTTTAGAAAGTAGAAGTTGATTTTATTTGGAGTCCAGCAGCAGTACGCGCAAGGGGATCCGCCAACCTCACGAATAAAAGTGAAGTGCTGATTTAATTATGAGAAGCGGTGATTCATGGCACATGGGAGCCACTAATTCATTTTCAGGAAAAAAACATGATGCTTTACTTTTAGAGGAGGGCATACGGGGGTCACGTCCAGAGGGGTACACACGGTGCTTTACAGCCACATTACATTTTACTCATTAGCTAAAGAGTTGCATTTTCTTATCCCACTGCATGTGATTAAATTGCTGACACATTGTCTTCCAATTATTATCTTGAATGTTGCATTTTTCTTTTTATTCCCGCTACAATGATACTTTTTCTAATTTAGCAATTTCATTTTCATTTAGCAATTTCATGTCCAACTTATGCGATTTATGATTTAGCAATTTCAAGTGGGTCACACATTTAGTTTTCACGCCAAATTTAATTATCTCGCTGGTGTGCAATGTTCGGTTTAGGACTGTTCGGTTTACTATTTTCATTCACTTCAATGCTTTCAATTATGTTCGGTTGTTTAATTTCCAGTTTTAATTTAGTTCATTTCTAAGCGCAAAAACATTTTCAAAACCCCTCACTACGGTTTGACCTAAGTCTCGAATCACATTTGGTCCTTGAGAGACGACCTAGGAGTCACTTCCTAGCACTATACTGCATTCTTTAATGCACATCAAATTTGATGGGCTGCGACAGCCGCATCACCTTCCTTCAAGAGCTAAGCCACTCTTTCTTGTTATTTCTCTTTTTTGTCCTATTTCTAGTCCACTGGTTCAGTTTTGTTTCTGATATTGTGTTTAATTTGTGCTTGCAATCACAATTCACTTGTTCTTTATATGTGTTCATGTTTATTCTTCATTTTAAACGATGCATGTTTTGTGTTGAAGTCATTTTCATTTATTTCTCCAATTCGATATTGTCATGGTCATGTGAACTCTGATGCATATTTAAACTCTGTCTTGTTCTAGTTAATTCGTTTCTGCTGTGTTTATTTCGTTTGAATGAGTTCAGAGTGCTGGATAAGCCATGTATCAACAAATTAAGGCAATGAGAACTTGTTCTAGCCTTGGTGATACAAGTTGAAGCACTAGAAATCAATTCTGATTTTAATTTTGTGTTGAACTCTGCTGCTGAATTTTGATTCTATTTCAACTCATGAATCTGTTTTCCAATTAAATTCCTTTGATTCTAGAGCTTTATACAAACTTTGTTGATGTTATTGAATGTTGCTAAAAGTGTAGTAGACCATTACAAACAATGAAATGCAATTTGCATAGCTTGGTTGGTCAAAATTAATAGCATATCACTGTTTTAGTTTTAATCCAAGCTTTTCATCGTGATAATTCTCTTTGACTGGTCCATTATGAGTTTGGTCATGTTAAGCTTTCAAATTCTAGCTTAGTTTAGTGCATTCGTACTTCTTTGAGTCATTTTCACTGTTGCTTAAGTCTTTGCTTGTTTGAAACCTATTATGATGTTTTTGATGATGACAACACATTAATAGCAACAACACATGAATGTTGTAATGCCACAACAAAAAATTATTTATGTGTTGTGTTATACATATGTGAATTTGTACATGCTTACTTTGATATACGCATATACTGTGACAAATGCATATGTTGGACATACTATGTGGTTTAGGCATACGATTGTGTATAGTAAAATTCCATTTTTACCGTTTTCCAAATTTACCGTTTTTCTGTATTTTCTTCATTCCTGTCATTTACGTTTTCTGCACTGTTGTTTTTAATTTTAATTTATTTTACCGCACAAAACATCTACAAAATCCCCCCCACTTTGTGTAAAAAAATCTGAGATTGAGCCGCCACAAAATTGGTCCTTGAGAGACGACCTAGGAGTCAAATCCTAGTTATACTGCATTAATTTCTGCACATCAAATTTGTATGACCGCGACAGCTCAACAAATTTTGGCGCCGCTGCCGGGGACCTTAGATGGCACACTTGTTTCTATACCCTCCTTTCTTTTTGACTTTTTCTTTTGAGCATGTTCTTACTTTCTTAAAGACTTCATTTGTGCTTGATCCTTAGCCACTTGGGTAGGAGTCAAAGGATGAAGTACAAACTTCTTGTCTTTTTGATGAATAGTGATGGTATTGGTTAGACCATGATGGATAGTTTGATGATCAAATTGCCATGGTCTCCCCAATAACACATGACATGCTTCCATGGGAACTATATCACATAAAACTTCATCTTTGAAGTTCCCAATGTAAAATGCCAACTTCACTTGATTCTTGACTATTATATCCCCATCTTCATTTAGCCAATGAAGTTTATAAGGTTTTGGATGGGGTATAATATCAAGCTTCAACTTCTCAACCAACCTTGTACTACAACAATTGCAACAAGATCCACTATCAACAATGAGAGAACAATGATTTTCTTGAATTTTACATCTTGTGTGAAAGATGTTCTCTCTTTGTGATATGTGTTCAAGACTTGGTTGGTTGCTAAGTATCCTTCTCACCATGAGAAGTTGCCCATCATCAGCATATATTTCCTCTTCCCTCTCTTCTTCCTCACTCTCACTTGTACTAGTTGGGGTGTCACTTTCACTACTATAAATGTCCTTGCCTTTCAAAATAATGTTTCTTTTTGTAGGACATTGAGTAGCTACATGACCCCTTCCTAGACATTTGAAGCATTTGATTTCACTTGTTCTGGTGTGTGAGGGTGTTTCTTTCTTGGGTCTCTCTTCTATTTTGGCTAGAGGTTTAAATGGCTATTTTTCTTTAAAAATTTTCTTTTCAAAAGTAGGTTGAACTTGAATTCTTTCAGAAGAAGATTTTCTCAAATTTTGTTGTTCTACCTTTATACACATTTGAACAAGATCATTCAAATCTCTATAAGGTAGAAGTTCAACCCTATCTCTTATGTCAAAATTGAGCCCACTTAAAAATCTAGCTAAAGTAATTTCTGGACCCTCCACTATGCCTGCCCTCATCATATACAACTCCATCTTTTGTCTATATTCCTCAACTGTCATGGACCTTTGTTGTAACCTTTGGAGTTTATCCATGAGTTCTCTATTGTAGTAGGAGGGAATGTGTCTCCTCCTAAGGGCAGACTTGAGATCATTCCAATAGTGGATGGGAGGGGCTTGATGTCTAAGCCTCTCTTTGACCAAGGCAGTCCACCAGTACATTGCATACCCTTGAAAGCTTAGGGTAGCTAGAGAGACCTTCCTCTCTTCACTCACTTGGTGGCATTCAAATAATTGTTCCACCTTCATCTCCCAATCAAGATAAGCCTCTACATTGTCCTTCCCATGGAAGTGAGGCAACACAACATTGACTTCTTTAGGGGGTGGGGGTGCATGAGAATTTCTCCTATGCCTTCTAGAAGTAGAAGGCTGATGAGGGTAATAATCACCCAGACTCATAGACATCCCTCCCTCTTGAGAGTTGTCACTCTGACTTCCCCTAGACTTACTCTTTCTTATCATTCTCAACTCATCTTGAATAACAGCATTTTGAAGCTCTCTATTGACTTTCTCTTCATTCATTTCTCTTCTTATTTCCTTGAATTCATTAACTAAAGTTTGAAGAGAAAAATGTTCTTTTTCACTATCACTAATCCTAGGAGAATGCCTTCTAGACATTATGATGGACTTAAATGTTATTCTTGAAATAAAGACTAGAGATTTCACTTAAAAGCAATATTCCAGGTAAGGGAGGTGATTCACTAGGAATGCTTAAGTACCAAGCCTTATCCTTGCCAAATATGCTTCTAGTTACTTACTAGAGTCCTTAGATCAAAATCACTCTTAAATCCAATTAAATCTTAAAGACACAAAGAAAACACAAAGTAAAGAAAAGACACAACCTAACTCTAAATTCGGACCCTTAAGAGAGCTTCCTATTCGCACAAGATATATACTATCTAGTCGAGAATGGGACAAGCAATTAAAGTGAGGTCTCCTAGGTGAGGCTTAGATTTTGAATCTAAGACACACTCACCGTCTACCAACAGTTGCTCTCCAAATTGAGGAGCATAGTTAGGTATCATTCCAACTTTCCTCTCCAAAAGAAGCCTCCTATCTTGGTGATGGACAAATTTATGATCACCAAAATATGATGTCACAAACTTGTTTCACAATCGGCAAGTATGACCGAATCGTTCAAGTAATAAACTTGGTAAGACCAAGTATCGTTCTCCCAAAGGACTCACGACCTAGTTTAGTTGTGTGGTTTGTTGATTAGCTAAGACTTAACAACGAAATATTTGGAATTTAATATGCAAGACAGAAAATAAATATGTATGCATGAGATTTTGATCAATGGCAAAAGTAAAAGATAAACACTTTCAATGAAATATATGGATGAATATGTTGTTGGGGGTCAATTTCATCTCATCCACTCTCATATATTTTAGGAATTCAACATTAAAATCATCATTGTTAATGCCACTCTCTAAAGTACCATTCTAGATGGCTTCTCCCTAATCACGAGTTCATACAATTCCTAGCATTCCTAATGATCAGTTCATAAGTGCAGGAGCTTAACGACAACCAATATAATATTGGGAGAAATTCCCCGGATCTAGACTTCCCCGTACGTGCCCGTATCGACAAAACCAATAATCATGCATCGAATGAGTTAAACCATGCAAGCATTAAGCAAAGAGGAAAAACCCTAACTAATGATGAAAGAAAGCATAAGTCTTAATTAAAAGATGCAAGCATAAATTCCATATATGAGAGCTTCAAGAGATTACATTGATTCCCCAACAAACATACAAGGTTTAGTTCACCATATTCATGGTGAACTTAGATGAATAACAATGAAAGAATGAAAGAATAAACCCTAAAAAGGTGAAGAGGTAGCCTGAGCATCCAAGATCCTCCTTCAAAGGGGTGGAAGAGAGAGTGTTTGCCTCGTTTCTGCCAAAGATACTAACTCTAGGACGTGCAAGTCCTTATATACTATTTTAGAATTACAAAAGATCTAAGCCCAAGCCCATAAAAGTGCCAGAAAACGAGTCCAAGCCCATTATTAAGAATGGCGCTCAGCGGTAAATACCGCTCAGCGGTGACTACGCTTCCCTTTTCTTCCCCTCAGCGGCCAGTTTGCCCCTCAGCGGACCTCCCGTGACCTCCTGAGTGCCGCTCAGCGGTAAAATGCCGCTGAGCGGTGCTTTCGGCTTCTCCTTTTGCACTCTTTGATTCCTTTTCTGATTCCATCTCTCTCTTTCTTCACTTCTTTCACTAAATTCACCTTAAAACCTGCACAAAAACACTTAAATCAAGCATAAACCTGTCCAGCTCTCATATTTATGAAAATATAGATAAAAGCATGATTTCAAGCTAGTTTTTAAGTCTAAAGGTTACTTTTAGTATCAGTTTTAAGCATGAAAATAACAGTTTTTCAACTGTTATCACAACCCCAAACTTAGAACTTTGCTTGTCCTCAGGCAAACAAAATGTAACTCAATCTCCAACCAATTCATATGATGGTTCACTCATTCAAAAATCCTCTTTTTCAAGATAAGTAACAGCTTCACTCAAACTTATGACCAAGAGTTCATTCAAGATGTGCACATGCTTTAGTGTTCACCAAATCATTTAAGTTCCAACAGATGCTATTTTTCATGAATGATCAATCAATTAAGCATGGATGTTCATGTGCTTATGGAATATTTCCTCACTAGGTAAAGTGTTTCACTCAACACACAAGTGTATAAGAGGTAAAATGTTTCACTCATTCACTCCACTATCACAATGTCACATGAATCAACTTTGCCTTTCATTTTACCACAATCAAAAACATTCACAAGCATGCATCATCACAAGGACTTTTCAATGGCTTATAATGTGGCTGGGCTAACAAGAAAATTGGTTTTTCTGGATCACAAAATCCTTGAGTTAAGAGAATCATAATAACACAATCATCTTATTCATTCCCAACTTTCTTTTGCCTTTGCATTTGCATTGAGCTTTGCTTCTTTTTCTTTTCTTTTCTTTTTCTTTGTCTTTGAATATTCTTACTTTTTTAGCTCTTAGCTCAATGCTTTTCCTTTTTCATGTTTTCCCAACAACCCCAAACTTGAACATTTAACAATACCACACAAGATCTTCTACTTAACTCAAGGTAAAGATTTTCAATCAAGGGTTTTCAGTGTATGTTCAAGGCTAAGGGTTCAAAGGATAGAACACAACATGTTCTCTTTTAGTGGGCTAACTTTATGAGTTTGGCCAATAAAAAGGGTTCCAACAAACGACCTTGATCACATGATGCAAAACAAGCAATTTATTCAATCATAGAAAACCTGGGCAAAATCATTCATGCTTTCAAAGTAATAACATTCAACAATAACAACTCTGGAGCTCAAAACCTCACATATAAGCTCATTCACATTTGACATACACATCCTGCTTAATTTCACAATCACAATCATAATATCATGCATTTATTCACAAAGCTTGTGAATCACCTGTATAAGCATTTTAATGTGCACATCATCTCAACATCAATTAATCAATAAGCATCATTAAGCATTACTTATCACACAATCACAGTTAATAGCAAACCATCATAAGAAACCAGGTGTTCAATAGAGTACATCAACCCTAATCTAAAAACAAAAACAAATAAGTTCAGAAAACTTAAACCACAAAAGCATAATCATATGATAGCATTTATCAGTAAATGCTATCTCAGCTCCTCCTCAATCTGAGCTATCATCTGTATCCTCCTCTTCTTGGATCCTATAGTCTTGATTCCTTTTGCCCGATGAGGAGGCCATCCTTGCATCAAACATAATTCACAAAACCAAAATATACATTGTTAAGCATTAGTAAACCACAATGAAGAAATCAGCCCCTTCAATGATGCTCTCTCCCAACCCCAAACTTAGATGGAAAACTAGTGAGCAAGTGAGTGGAAGGGAGAATTTCTAAAGAGGGTGATGGACAAATTTATGATCACCAAAATATGATGTCACAAACTTGTTTCACAATCGGCAAGTATGATTGATGGACAAATTTGTAAGCACCAAATTATGATGTCACAAACTTGTTTCACAATCGGCAAGTATGACCGAATCGTTCAAGTAATAAACTTGGTAAGACCAAGTATCGTTCTTCCCAAAGGACTCACGGCCTAGTTTAGTTATATGATTTGTTGATTAGCTAGGACTTACAAACGAAATATTCAAAGTTTAATATGCAAGACAGAAAATAAACATGTATGCATGAAGTTTGATCAATGGCAAAGACAAAAGATAAACACTTTCAATGAATTATATGAATGAATATGTTGTTGGGGGTCAATTTCATCTCATCCACTCTCATATATTTTAGGAATTCAACATTCAAATCATCATTGTTAATGCCACTCTCTAATGTACCATTCTAGATGGCTTCTCCCTAATCACGAGTTCATACAATTCCTAGCATTCCTAATGATTAGTTCATGAGTGCAGGAGCTTAAAGGCAACCAATATAATATTGTCAGTATAATATTGGGAGAAATTCCCCGGATCTAGACTTCCCCGTACGTGTCCGTATCGACAAAATCAATAATCATGCATGGAATGAGTTAAACTATGCAAGCATTGAGCAAAGAGGAAAAACCCTAACTAATGATGAAAGAAAGCATATGTCTTAATTAAAAGATGTAATCAACAGATTCCATATATGAGAGCTTCAAGAAATTACATTGATTCCCCAACAAACATACAAGGTTTAGTTCACCATATTCATGGTGAACCTAGATGAATAAAAATGAAAGAATGAAAGAATAAACCCAATAAAGGTGAAGAGGTAGCTTGAGCATCCAAGATCCTCCTTCAAAGGGGTGAGAAGAGAGAGTGTTTGCCTCGTTTCTGCCAAAGATACCTAATTCTAGGACGTGCAAGCCCTTATATACTAATCTAGAGTTACAAAAGATTACAAAAGCCCAAGCCCAAAAAGTGCCGCTCAGCGGTGATTGCGCGTCCTTTTCTTCCCCTCAGCGGCCAGTTTGCCCCTCAGCGGTTCCAACGTCACCTCTTGAGTGCCGCTCAACGGTAAAATGCCGCTGAGCGGTGCCTTTGTCTTCTCTTTTTGCACTCTTTCTTGTCTTTTCTAATGTCACCTCTCTCCTTCTTCACTCTTTTCACTAAATTCACCTTAAAACCTGCACAAAAACACTCAAATCAAGCATAAACCTGTCCAGCTCTCTTATTTATGAAAATATAGATAAACTGCATGATTTCAAGCTAGTTTTTAAGTCTAAAGGTTGCTTTTAGTATCACTTTTAAGCATGAAAATAACAGTTTTTCAACTGTTATCACAACCCCAAACTTAGAACTTTGCTTGTCCTCAAGCAAACAAGATGTAACTCAATCTTCAACCAATTCATATGACGGTTCACTCATTCAAAAATTCTCTTTTTCAAGATAAGTAACAACTTCATTCAAACTTATGACCAAGAGTTCATTCAAGATGTGCACATGCTTTAATGTTCACAAAGTCATTTAGATTCCAACAAATGCTATTTTTCATGAATGATCAATCAATTAAGCATGGATGTTCATGTGCTTATGGAATATTTCCTCACTAGGTAAAGTGTTTTCACTCAACACACAAGTGTATAAGAGGTAAAGTGTTTCACTCATTCACTCCACTATCACAATGTCACATGAATCAACTTTGCCTTTCATTTTACCACAATCAAAAACATTCACAAGCATGCATCATCACAAGGACTTTTCAATGGCTTATAATGTGGCTGGGCTAACAAGAAAATTGGTTTTTCTGGATCACAAAATCCTTGAGTTAAGAGAATCATAACAACACAATTATTCTTATTCATTCCCAACTTGCCTTTGCATTTGCATTGAGCTTTGCTTCTTTTTCTTTGCTTTTCTTTTTCTTTTTCTTTGCATATTCTTACTTTTTAGCTCTTAGCTCAATGCTTTTCCTTTTTCATGTTTTCCCAACAACCCCAAACTTGAACATTTGTCAATACCACACAAGATATTCTACTTAACTCAAGGTAAAGATTTTCAATCAAGGGTTTTCAGTGTATGTTCAAGGCTAAGGGTTCAAAGGATAAAACACAAAGTGTTCTCTTTTAGTAGGCTAACTTTATGAATTTGGCCAATAAAAAGGGTTTAACAAAAACGGCCTTGATCATATGATGCAAAACAAGTAATTGATTCAATCATAGAAAACCTGGGCAAAATCATTCATGCTTTCAAAGTAATAGCATTCAACAATAACAACTCTGAAGCTCAAAACCTCACATATAAGCTCATTCCCATTTGACATACACATCCTGCTTAATTTCACAATCACAATCATGATATCATGCATTTGTTCACAAAGCTTGTGAATCACCTGTATAAGCATTTTAATGTGCACATCATCTCAACATCAATTAGTCAATAAGCATCATCAAGCATTACTTATCACACTATCACAGTTAATAGCAAACCATCATAAGAAACCAGGTGTTCAATAAAGTACATCAAAACCTAATCTAGAAACAAAAACAAATAAGTTCAGAAAAACTTAAACCACAAAAGCATAATCATATGATAGCATTCATCAGTAAATGCTATCTCAGCTCCTCATCAGTCTGAGCTGTCCTCTGTATCTTCCTCTTCCTCTTCATCATCATCTTCATCAAATGCATCCTCCTCCTCAGCTTCATCTTCTTCCATGTCTCGAGCTGAAGCTTCAGCTGCTTCAGCTCCTCCATGCAATGGTTCTTCTGGCCAAGCTACCACATTATGGAATTCATCCATAGTCCACCTGTGTGCTGGAGGGGTATCATACATCCCCACTATCATCTCAGCCGTGGCCACCTGCCCTCTGTGGATGGACTGCAACTGAGCACCTATAAGAGACATATACATGTCCCTCATCTGGAATGGTTCTGCTTCATGTGTATCAGCAGATGTCCGGCTCTGTGCTGGCCCTCTCTCTCTACGAGCCTGGCGTGGTGGAACTGGCTGAGCTGCCTCCTCACCTCCACAGTACTGTCTGTAATAGGCCTCATCTATAGCTTTTCTTGGCCTCTCAAATGGTGGAACAGAAGTGTCCACCCCAGCTAGCTTGCAGAGGTGAGTGATCAAAGAAGGATGTCCCAGTGGTGCTTTGTTGTTTGAGGTGTTAGCACACACACTAATCTCATCAGCTATCACCTGCCCAATATTAACATTCAAATTTCTGATAGCACAGTAGATGAATAGTGCCCTGCTGAGAGTGATATCTGACACATGTGAGCATGGCTGAATGTTGGCATGAGAAAATGCCATCCAATACTTTGCAAGAGGAGTCAAATCTGTCCTCCTAATGTTAACCACTGCTCCAGATCTATTCCTTTGAAAGTGTCCTCCAGGTATGCACAACACTCTCTCAACATCCTCAAAGTCAGCACCTTCCTCCATGCTAAGAGGAAACTGGCATTGCTCACCAGCCCACACAGTATCCAGGAAGTTGTTGATGGAATCAGGATCATACCTGATAGCATGGCCCCTGACATAGCCCAAATAATTCTCAGCTGGATAATCACCAATCTTCTTTGCATTGGTGTAGAATTCCTTCACCACAGCTATGTTGGCAGGCGCTGGATAAGTGGCTAGCTTCCCCCAATCATTCCCTAACACTTGCTCTCCAAATTGAGGAGCAAAGTTAGGTATCATTCCAACCTTTCTCTCCATTAGAAGTCTCCTGTCCTGAACCACCCTAAAGTGCTTCTCATGTTTCCTAGAGAGGAACCTGCCATTATGGGGCTGCTCTGGTTCCTTTTCCTTCCTCTTGGTTGCCATGGTTTTCAATCTCTTTCCTGAAGAGGATGCCATTCCTGCATTCAAACACAAATCCAAAACCACAGAACATGATGTTAATCATTAGTAAACACAGAACACAACTCCTTTCGAAGCTAAACCACCGCTGAGGGCCAGAATTTCCCCTCAGCGCCACCAGTGCCACATTCAAACACGCAACAAACCAAAAAAAACAAATCTGGCAGAGTGCCGCTCAGCGGTAAATGCCGCTCAGCGGTGACCTGCAGATTTTTGCAAATCTCGTTTTTAAACTGTCCTAACTCCACCCAAATGCAATTTTCAGTTTTCCAGTACATAATCAAGCAGTTTAATCGGTTCAAACATCAAATATATCATCAAATCATGCATAGAAATCAAAACCCCTAAATATTCATGCTTTGACAATCACTTTCAATTTCAAGAACCCTAGAATGAACAAAATGCATTTTACTTACTTGGGTGGAGATGCTAGATGATATGAGAATGCTTCCAAACTAGAATACTCTCTTCCAACCCCAAACTTTGATGGCACACTAGTGTAAAAGTGAGTGGAAGAGAAATTTTCTAAAGAGGGAAGAGTAAAAAGATGTGGGAAACCTAAGAGAAGATATGTGGAAGTGTTTGTGCAGAGAAGGGCTTGAAAGAATGTAAAAATGCGCAGCTTAGGGTTTAAAAATACCCTAATGGGCTCGGGTTCCGCTAAGGGGAACTTAAGCCCATCTGCGATAGTACCGCTCAGCGGTAATTGCCGCTCAGCGGCACTTTCGTAATGTGCCCTTCTCCTTCTTTTCTTGACCTACGTGCCTTCCTAGCATACCCCTCATAGGTTCCCTGCAATTCAATGTTAAAAATGCTTATGCAAACCCTAATTAAAATAAAACAAACAAAAACAATCAATCAACTGGGTTGCCTCCCAGGTAGCGCTTGTTTAACGTCACGAGCCTGACCCAAAATCCACCAACACCCATCAGTAGGTGTTTCAAACTTACCAGCACCCATCAGTAGGTGCAAAATCTTATCACCAACACCCATCAGTAGGTGTTACAAACTTAGTATCCTTCAGCAGATACTTAACCACCTAGCATCCTTCAGTAGATGCTGTATCCAACAAAATATTTACAAAATAATGTCCACAAATTAAAAGTTACAAATCCAAATCAAAAGTTTTTAAATCCACTGGGTTGCCTCCCAGCAAGCGCTCTTTTAACGTCACTAGCTTGACCCAGTAAAGCTCAAGTTCCTTCTTCTTTTTCTTCTTTCTACTGAACTTCTTCAGAAATTTGATCAAACCAGGAACCTGTTGCAGTGTCTCAATCATAGGAACTTTAATCTCCAATTTCTTGAAGATTTCCATAAAGCACTCAAATTCCTTCTTCCTATGATACTTCTTTGGATGGGGACGAGATTTTTCATATGATTCTTTATTTTTTTCTCTCGTCCTCTTTCTCTTTTCTCCCACTTTATTTTTTTCTTTTCTTTTTCTACTCACCTTCTCAATCTTCACACAAATTTTCTCTTCTTCTTTCTCTTCTCTCTCTTTTCTCTCTTCTTTTTCCAACTCAACTTTTTCAACATTTACACTCACTAGCTCTTGACACTCTTCCCTGGGGTTAACCTCAGTATTAGCCCCACAATTTCTACTTGGCCTTTCTTCCATCTGTTTGATGATCTGCCCCATCTGAATCTCCAAATTTTTGATAGCAGCTTCAGTGCTCTTTTGGGAAGACTCAGTTTTCTGTATGAAATTGTTGAGAATTTCCTCCAGCCTCATGGACCTTTCATTAAGCATAGAAAACTGTTGCCATAAGGTGGGTTGCTGCTGCTGCTTATTAAATTGACCAGCTTGCCCAGTTTGCCCTTGACCAATGCTTGGGTGTGGTTTCCACCCTTGATTGTAGTTCCCTTGACGGTATGGAAATTGATTAGCCATGAAATTAACATCCTCCACGGCTTCCACAGGAAAAGCACATTGGCCATTGATATGATCACCCCCACATAATTCGCACAACTGGGTTTGTACCTGTGCAGCAGATTTCAACTCTTTAGGTAATAGAGCAAGAGTTTTGGTCAGAGTCTCCAGCTGTTGAGTTAGAATTTTATTCTGAGCTAGCAAGGCATCATGTGTTTGTAATTGAAAAACCCCTTTTTGTTGCATAGGAGCTCCTCTTTCACTGTGCAGCTCATTATCACTAGTAGCCATGTTTTCTATAATTTCAGTTGCTTCCTCTGGAGTTTTCCATTTAATATTGCCTCCTGCTGAGGCATCCAGCATCATCTTGGTTTGTGAACCAAGCCCTCCAAGGAAGATTAGGACTACTTCTCCTTCGTTAAATCCATGCGTGGGAGTCTTTCGTAATAGACTTTTATACCTGTCCCATGCATGCCCCAGTGATTCTTCCATGCCTTGTCTAAATGAAGAGATCTCTTGCTTCCCTTTGTTGATTTTAAAGCTTTGTTGCTGCCATTGTTGTTGTGGTTGGTTCTCAAATTGTCCGGCAGCTTGCCAAAATTGGCTTTGATCCATGCTTGAGTCATGTTCCCACCAGTGGTTGAGATTACTTTGGTAGAATTGAGTGCCTATTAAAGTCTTGTTCGAATTGCATCCTGCAAACATTAGGCACAAAACTCTAGAAAATATTTGTTAGCACAAAAAGATATAAGAGAAGATATATATTCAAAAGATAAAAAGATAAAAGATTCAGAAGATAGAAGATAAAAGATTTAGAAGATAGAAAGATAAAAGATTCAGAAGATAGAATAAAATAAACTAAAATCTAATCTAATCTAATAAGATAAAATAAAATCTAATCTAAAAATAAAATCAAATCTAATCTAATCTAATAAGATAAAATAAAATCTAATCTAAAAATAAAATCAAATCTAATCTATTCAAATCAAATAAAATCTAATCAAATAAAATAAAATAAAATAAAATAAAATCAAATAAGATACAAACTGTAAAATATAAACAAAAAATAAAATAAAATAAAAAATTCGAAATTTAAATTAAAAATAAAAAAAATAAGTCAAAGATAATCAATAATCACACAAATTAACCAGTTAAACCACGAGTCCCCGGCAGCGGCGCCAAAAACTTGATGGACAAATTTGTAAGCACCAAATTATGATGTCACAAACTTGTTTCACAATCGGCAAGTATGACCGAATCGTTCAAGTAATAAACTTGGTAAGACCAAGTATCGTTCTTCCCAAAGGACTCACGGCCTAGTTTAGTTATATGATTTGTTGATTAGCTAGGACTTACAAACGAAATATTCAAAGTTTAATATGCAAGACAGAAAATAAACATGTATGCATGAAGTTTGATCAATGGCAAAGACAAAAGATAAACACTTTCAATGAATTATATGAATGAATATGTTGTTGGGGGTCAATTTCATCTCATCCACTCTCATATATTTTAGGAATTCAACATTCAAATCATCATTGTTAATGCCACTCTCTAATGTACCATTCTAGATGGCTTCTCCCTAATCACGAGTTCATACAATTCCTAGCATTCCTAATGATTAGTTCATGAGTGCAGGAGCTTAAAGGCAACCAATATAATATTGTCAGTATAATATTGGGAGAAATTCCCTGGATCTAGACTTCCCCGTACGTGTCCGTATCGACAAAATCAATAATCATGCATGGAATGAGTTAAACTATGCAAGCATTGAGCAAAGAGGAAAAACCCTAACTAATGATGAAAGAAAGCATATGTCTTAATTAAAAGATGTAATCAACAGATTCCATATATGAGAGCTTCAAGAGATTACATTGATTCCCCAACAAACATACAAGGTTTAGTTCACCATATTCATGGTGAACCTAGATGAATAACAATGAAAGAATGAAAGAATAAACCCAATAAAGGTGAAGAGGTAGCCTGAGCATCCAAGATCCTCCTTCAAAGGGGTGAGAAGAGAGAGTGTTTGCCTCGTTTCTGCCAAAGATACCTAATTCTAGGACGTGCAAGCCCTTATATACTAATCTAGAGTTACAAAAGATTACAAAAGCCCAAGCCCAAAAAGTGCCGCTCAGCGGTAAATACCGCTCAGCGGTGATTGCGCGTCCTTTTCTTCCCCTCAGCGGCCAGTTTGCCCCTCAGCGGTTCCAACGTCACCTCTTGAGTGCCGCTCAGCGGTAAAATGCCGCTGAGCGGTGCCTTTGTCTTCTCTTTTTGCACTCTTTCTTGTCTTTTCTAATGTCACCTCTCTCCTTCTTCACTCTTTTCACTAAATTCACCTTAAAACCTGCACAAAAACACTCAAATCAAGCATAAACCTGTCCAGCTCTCTTATTTATGAAAATATAGATAAACTGCATGATTTCAAGCTAGTTTTTAAGTCTAAAGGTTGATTTTAGTATCAGTTTTAAGCATGAAAATAACAGTTTTTCAACTGTTATCAATGACTGAATCGTTCAAGTAATAAACTTGGTAAGACCAAGTATCGTTCTTCCCAAAGGACTCACGGCCTAGTTTAGTTATGTGATTTGTTGATTAGCTAGGACTTACAAACGAAAGATTTAGATTTTAATATGCAAGACAGAAAATAAACATGTATGCATGAAGTTTGATCAATGGCAAAAGCAAAAGATAAACACTTTCAATGAATTATATGAATGAATATGTTGTTGGGGGTCAATTTCATCTCATCCACTCTCATATATTTTAGGAATTCAACATTCAAATCATCATTGTTAATGCCACTCTCTAATGTACCATTCTAGATGGCTTCTCCCTAATCACGAGTTCATACAATTCCTAGCATTCCTAATGATTAGTTCATGAGTGCAGGAGCTTAACGACAACCAATATAATATTGTCAGTAAAATATTGGGAGAAATTCCCCGGATCTAGACTTCCCCGTACGTTCCCGTATCGACAAAACCAATAATCATGCATGGAATGAGTTAAACTATGCAAGCATTGAGCAAAGAGGAAAATCCCTAACTAATGATGAAAGAAAGCATATGTCTTAATTAAAAGATGTACTCAACAAATCCATATATGAGAGCATCAAGAGATTACATTGATTCCCCAACAAACATACAAAGTTTAGATCACCATATTCATGGTGAACCTAGATGAATAACAATCAAAGAATGAAAGAATAAACCCAATAAAGGTGAAGAGGTAGCCTGAGCATCCAAGATCCTCCTTCAAAGGGGTGGAAGAGAGAGTGTTTGCCTCGTTTCTGCCAAAGATACCTAATTCTAGGACGTGCAAGCCCTTATATACTAGTCTAGAGTTACAAAAGATTACAAAAGCCCAAGCCCAAAAAGTGCCGCTCAGCGGTAAATACCGCTCAGCGGTGAATGCGCGTCACTTTCTTCCCCTCAGCGGCCAGTTTGCCCCTCAGCGTGACTCCCGCAACCTCCTGAGTGCCGCTCAGCGGTAAAATGCCGCTGAGCGGTGCCTTTGACTTCTCTTTTTGCACTCTTTCTTGTCTTTTCTAATGTCATCTCTCTCCTTCTTCACTTCTTTCACCAAATTCACCTTAAAACCTGCTCAAAAACACTTAAATCAAGCATAAACCTGTCCAGCTCTCTTATTTATGAAAATATAGATAAAAGCATGATTTCAAGCTAGTTTTTAAGTCTAAAGGTTGCTTTTAGTATCAATATTAACCATGAAAATAACAGTTTTTCAACTGTTATCAGAGGGATGAGGGAACAATTGTAGAGAACCTTTGAAAAGGTATGTAGGAGTGTGTGTGCAGAGAAGAGCCTGAAAATAAAAACCAAAATGCAGCTTAGGGTATAAAAATACCCTAATGGGCTCGGATCCCGCTAAGGGGAAACTAAAGCCCATCTGCGAGAGTACCGCTCAGCGGCACTTTCGTGATGTGCTCTTCTCCTTCTTTTCTTAACCTACGTGCCTCCTAGACATGCCCCTCATTGGTTCCCTGCAATTCAATGTTTAAAAATGGTTATGCAAACCCTAACTAAAATAAACAAACAAAAATATTCAATCAACTGGGTTGCCTCCCAGGTAGCGCTTGTTTAACGTCACGAGCCTGACCCAAAATCCACCAACACCCATCAGTAGGTGTTTCAGACTTACCAGCACCCATCAGTAGGTGCAAAATTTTCTCACCAACACCCATCAGTAGGTGTTACAAACTTAGTATCCTTCAGTAGATACTTAACCACCTAGCATCCTTCAGTAGATGCTGTATCCAACAAAATATTTACAAAATAATGTCCACAAATTAAAAGTTACAAAACCAAATCAAAAGTTTTTAAATCCACTGGGTTGCCTCCCAGCAAGCGCTCTTTTAACGTCATTAGCTTGACCCAATAAAGCTCATGTTCCATCTTCTTTTTAGTTGATGTTGTCAGTCCACCAACTTCTCAGCTGCTTCCTTTGAACTGTTTTGGTTCTTCTAGAATATGGAGACTCTATCTCTATCATCTCCTTTTCTTTAAAGCCCTTTATAACCCACAACTTGTTCCTCATTCTTACAGGTGTGCCAAGTTTGAGTCTTCTTTTCTTCCAGTCTCTAGGAATTTCTTCTCCTTTTCCAATTTCTTCTTCCTTGGGTACCTGAAACAACAAACAATGGTTACCAGAAAGCTCAAAATTTTCATCTTTACCTCTAGTTATGGGTGCATCTCGAAATGCAGCTTTATAACTGGCTTCTTCCTCCTTTGCTTGTGTCTCATCTTTGAAGACATCCACCACCACTCTCTCCTCTCTATCCTGGAGCACCACTATACCTTCATTTACATCTATGATAGCCCTGGCCGTTTTCATAAACGGTCTTCCAAGTATGATAGGTATTTTCTCGGTTTCCATCTTCATCACCACAAAGTCTGCCAAAAACTGAAGTTTGCCAACACAAACTACAATGTCTTCTGCAATCCCACATGGCTCCTTTGAAGATCCATCGGCCATTACTAAATTAACCTTTACAGGTTTCATTTTAACATTGCCAACTTGCTCCAGTAAAGAATAAGGTATCAAGTTAACACTTGAACCTAAATCAAGGAGAGCTTTCTTTACCTTTTTCTTCCCTATAGTACAAGGGATAGAAAAACTACCTGGATCTGATGCTTTAGGTGGGAAAGACTCTTCCTTAACAGTTATACACTTTTTTTCCTCATCATCTCTACGTCTCTTCTTTGTAAAGCTTTCTTCATTAGATTTAGTGTAAACTGTAATCTGTTGCAGAATTTGCTCCCAAGGTGCATCATTATCCACCATTTTGAATAACTCTGTGAAGTCCATTGGTTTCCCTTGATGGATTGGAAAAGGAAACGTGCTTTTGCTCTCTATTTCACTTCTCTCTTCTGTATCTAACTCAACTTTCTCATCATCAGCACTCTCTACCACCTTGCACTCTTCTCTGGGGTTAACCTCAGTATTAGCCCCAAAGTTTCTGTTTGGCCTTTCTTCCAATTGCTTGGTAATCTGACCCATTTGAATCTCCAAATTCTTTATAGCAGCTTCAGTGCTCTTTTGAGAAGATTCAGTTTTCTGAATGAATTGCTGAAGAGTTTCTTCCAACCTTGTTGATCTTTCATTAAGCATAGATAACTATTGCCACAAGGTTGGTTGCTGCTGCTGCTTATTATATTGATTAGCTTGCCCAGTTTGTCCTTGACCAATGCTTGGATGTGGTTTCCACCCCTGATTATAATTCCCTTGTCGGTATGGAAATTGATTTGCCATGAAATTAACATCCTCCACGGCTTCCACAGGAAAAGCACATTGGCCATTGATGTGATCACCCCCACATAATTCGCACAACTGGGTTTGTACCTGTGCAGCAGATTTTAACTCTTTGGGTAATAGAGCAAGAGTTTTGGTCAGAGTTTCCAACTGTTGAGTTAGAATTTTATTCTGGGCTAGCAAGTCATCATGTGTTTGTAATTGAAGAACCCCTTTTTGTTGCATAGGAGCTCCTCTTTCAGTGTGCAGCTCATTATCACTAGTAGCCATGTTTTCTATAATTTCAGTTGCTTCCTCTGCAGTTTTCCATTTAATATTGCCTCCTGCTGAGGCGTCCAGCATCATCTTGGTTTGTGAACCAAGCCCTCCAAGGAAAGTTAAGACTACTTCTTGATCTTCAAAACCATGCGTGGGAGTTTTACGTAACAAGCTTTTATACCTGTCCCATGCATGCCCCAGTGATTCTTCCATGCCTTGCTTGAATGAAGAAATCTCTTGCTTTCCTTTAGTCACCTTAGATTGTGGGAAGTATTTATTTAAAAATTTTGTGACCAAAATATGATGTCACAAACTTGTTTCGCAATCGGCAAGTATGACCGAATCGTTCAAGTAAAAAACTTGGTAAGACCAAGTATCGTTCTTCCCAAAAGACTCACGGCCTAGTTTAGTTATGTGATTTGTTGATTAGCTAGGACTTATAAACGAAATATTCAAAGTTTAATATGCAAGACAGAAAACAAACATGTATGCATGAAGTTTGATCAATGGCAAAGACAAAAGATAAACACTTTCAATGAATTATATGAATGAATATGTTGTTGGGGGTCAATTTCATCTCATCCACTCTCATATATTTTAGGAATTCCACATTCAAATCATCATTGTTAATGCCACTCTCTAATGTACCATTCTAGATGGCTTCTCCCTAATCACGAGTTCATACAATTCCTAGCATTCCTAATGATTAGTTCATGAGTGCAGGAGCTTAACGACAACCAATATAATATTGTCAGTATAATATTGGGAGAAATTCCCCGGATCTAGACTTCCCCGTACGTGTCCGTATCGACAAAACCAATAATCATGCATGGAATGAGTTAAACTATGCAAGCATTGAGCAAAGAGGAAAATCCCTAACTAATGATGAAAGAAAGCATATGTCTTAATTAAAAGATGTAAACAACAAATTCCATATATGAGAGTTTCAAGAGATTACATTGATTCCCCAACAAACATACAAGGTTTAGTTCACCATATTCATGGTGAACCTAGATGAATAACAATGAAAGAATGAAAGAATAAACCCAATAAAGGTGAAGAGGTAGCCTGAGCATCCAAGATCCTCCTTCAAAGGGGTGGAAGAGAGAGTGTTTGCCTCGTTTCTGTCAAAGATACTAATCCCAAGGACGTGCAAGCCCTTATATACTAATCTAGAGTTACAAAAGATTACAAAAGCCCAAGCCCAAAAAGTGCCGCTCAGCGGTATTTACCGCTCAGCGGTGATTGCGCGTCTTCTTTCTTCCCCTCAGCGGCCATTTTGCCCCTCAGCGGTTCCAACGCCACCTCTTGAGTGCCGCTCAGCGGTAGTTTGCCGCTGAGCGGTGCCTTCGTCTTCTCTTTTTGCACTCTTTCTTGTCTTTTCTAATGTCACTTCTCTCCTTCTTCACTCTTTTCACTAAATTCACCTTAAAACCTGCACAAAAACACTTAAATCAAGCATAAACCTGTCCAGCTCTCTTATTTATGAAAATATAGATAAAAGGCATGATTTCAAGCTAGTTTCTAAGTCTAAAGGTTGCTTTTAGTATCAATTTTAAGCATGAAAATAACAGTTTTTCAACTGTTATCACAACCCCAAACTTAGAACTTTGCTTGTCCTCAAGCAAACAAAATGTAACTAAATCTCCAACCAATTCATATGATGGTTCACTCATTCAAAAATCCTCTTTTTCAAGATAAGTAACAACTTCACTCAAACTTATGACCAAAAGTTCATTCAAGATGTGCACATGCTTTAGTTTTCACAAAATCATTTAAGTTCCAACAAATGCTATTTTTCATGAATGATCAATCAATTAAGCATGGATGTTCATGTGCTTATGGAATATTTCCTGACTAGGTAAAGTGTTTCACTCAACACACAAGTGTATAAGAGGTAAAGTGTTTCACTCATTCACTCCACTATCACAATGTCACATGAATCAACTTTGCCTTTCATTTTACCACAATCAAAAACATTCACAAGCATGCATCATCAAAAGGACTTTTCAATGGCTTATAATGTGGCTGGGCTAACAAGAAAATTGGTTTTTCTGGATCACAAAATCCTTGAGTTAAGAGAATCATAACAACACAATTATTCTTATTCTTCCCAACTTTCTTTTGCCTTTGCATTTGCATTTGAGCTTTACTTCTTTTTCTTTTCTTTTCTTTTTCTTTGCATATTCTTACTTTTTTAGCTCTTAGCTCAATGCTTTTCCTTTTTCATGTTTCCCAACAACCCCAAACTTGAACATTTAACAATACCACACAAGATCTTCTACTTAACTCAAGGTAAAGATTTTCAATCAAGGGTTTTCAGTGTATATTCAAGGCTAAGGGTTCAAAGGATAGAACACAAAGTGTTCTCCTTTAGTAGGCTAACTTTATGAATTTGGCCAATAAAAAGGGTTCCAACAAACGGCCTTGATCATATGATGCAAAACAAGCAATTGATTCAATCATAGAAAACCTGGGCAAAATCATTCATGCTTTCAAAGTAATAGCATTCAACAATAACAACTCTGGAGCTCAAAACCTCACATATAAGCTCATTCACATTTGACATACACATCCTGCTTAATTTCACAATCACAATCATGATATCATGCATTTGTTCACAAAGCTTGTGAATCACCTGTATAAGCATTTTAATGTGCACATCATCTCAACATCAATTAATCACAAGCATCATTCAAGCATTACTTATCAAACAATCACAGTTAATAGCAAACCATCACACAAACCAGGTTTCCAATAGAGTACATCAAACCTTAATCTAAAAACAAAAACAAATAAGTTCAGAAAACTTAAACCAAACAAAAGCATAAGTCCTGCTCTAGTTATGATAGCATTCATCAGTAAATGCTATCTCAACTCCTCCTCAATCTGAGCTGTCCTCTGTATCCTCCTTCTTCTTGGATCTTATAGTCTTGATTCTTTTTGCCCGATGAGGAGGCCATCCCTGCATCAAACATAATTCACAAAACCAAAAGATACATTGTTAAGCATTAGCAAACCACAATGAAGAAATCAGCCCCTTCAATGATGCTCTCTCCCAACCCCAAACTTAGATTGAAAACTAGTGAGCAAGTGAGTGGAAGGGAGATTTTCTAAAGAGGGATGAGGAAAAAATTGTAGAGAACCTTTGAAAAGGTATGTAGGAGTGTGTGTGCAGAGAAGAGCCAGAAAATAAAAGCATTTGCACAACTTAGGGTTTAAAAATTACCTAATGAGCTCGGATCCCGCTAAGGCGAAACTAAAGCTCATCTGCGAGAGTACCGCTCAGCGGTAAGTTGCCTCTCAGCGGCACTTTCGTGATGTGCTCTTCTTCTTCTTTTCTTAACCTACGTGCCTCCTAGACATGCCCCTCACTGGTTCCCTGCAATTCAATGTTTAAAATACTTATGCAAACCCTAACTAAAATAAAACAAACAAAAACAATCAATCAACTGGGTTGCCTCCCAGGTAGCGCTTGTTTAACGTCACGAGCCTGACCCAAAATCCACCAACACCCATCAGTAGGTGTTTCAAACTTACCAGCACCCATCAGTAGGTGCAAAATCTTCTCACCAACACCCATCAGTAGGTGTTACAAATTTAGTATCCTTCAATAGATACTTAACCCCCTAGCATCCTTCAGTAGATGCTGTATCCAACAAAATATTTACCAAATAATGTCCACAAATTAAAAGTTACAAAACCAAATCAAAAGTCAAAAGTTTGTAAATCACTGGGTTGCCTCCCAGCAAGCGCTCTTTTAACGTCATTAGCTTGACCCAGTAAAGCCCAAGTTCCTTCTTCTTTTTCTTCTTTCTACTGAACTTCTTCAGAAATTTGATCAAACTAGGAACCTGTTGCAGTGTCTCAATCATAGGAACTTTAATCTCCAATTTCTTGAAGATTTCCATAAAGCACTTAAATTTCTTTTCCTTCCTATGATTCTTCTTTAGATGAGGATGGGATTTTTCATATGATTCCTTCTTCTTTCCTCTCATCTTCTTTTTCTTATGCTTCCTCTCCCCAAATTTTCTCTTTTTCTTTTCTCTTATTTTTTTCTTCCCTTCTCTTTTTCTTCTCAACTTCTTTATTTTCACACAAATTTTCTTCCTCTCTTCTCTCTCAACCACTTCTTTTTCTTTTTCATCATCTTTAACTTTCTCACTCAACTCTTCTTTTTCTTCTCTCTCTACCCTTTCCTCATCTTCCTCTAATTTTTCCTCATCAAGAATCTTGTCACTTTCAGTGATAATGACTTGCCCTTCCTCCTTAAGGTTAACTTCAGTATTAACATCATCATTCAATCTCTGATTGATGTAACGAAGTTGCATCTCCATTCTTTTACATGATTCTTCAATGCTTTTCTGAGTAGAGTCGGAATTTTTCAAAAATCGTTGAAGGGTGTCCTTCAACTTATCCAAACTTCCTGATAGAAAGGGTTGTTGCTGCCATTGTTGTTGTGGTTGGTTCTCAAATTGTCCAGCAGCTTGCCAAAATTGGCTTTGATCCATGCTTGAGTGAGGTTCCCACCAGTGGTTGAGATTACTTTGGTAGAATTGAGTGCCCATATAGTTAAATTCTTGATCGAATTGCATCCTGCATGCATTAGGCACAAAACTCTAAAAAATATTTGTTAGCACAAAATGATAGAGAAGAAGATATAGATTCAAAAGATAAAAAGATTTAGAAGATAAAAGATTTAGAAGATAGAAAGATAAAAAAAAATAAAATAAAATAAAATCTAACCTAATCTAAAAGATAAAGATAAAATAAAATAAAATCTAACCTAACCAAATAAAATAAAATCTAATCTAATCTAAAAGATAAAACACAATCTAACCTAATTCTTAAAGATAAAATAAAATAAAATCTAATCTAAAAAATAAGATAAAATAAAATCTAACCTAAAAAGATAAAAACAGAAAAATAAAAACAGAAATTCAAAATTAAAGTCAAAGATAATCAATAATCACACAAATTAACCAGTTAAACCAGAGTCCCCGGCAACGGCGCAAAAAACTTGACAACCCAAACTTATTAGCCGTTGCTAGGACTCGGGTTCAATCCCCAAATCCCCGGCAACGGCGCCAAAAACTTGATGGACAAATTTATGATCACCAAAATATGATGTCACAAACTTGTTTCGCAATCGGCAAGTATGACCGAATCGTTCAAGTAATAAACTTGGTAAGACCAAGTATCGTTCTTCCCAAAAGACTCATGGCCTAGTTTAGTTATGTGATTTGTTGATTAGCTAGGACTTATAAACGAAATATTCAAAGTTTAATATGCAAGACAGAAAATAAACATGTATGCATGAAGTTTGATCAATGGCAAAGACAAAAGATAAACACTTTCAATGAATTATATGAATGAATATGTTGTTGGGGGTCAATTTCATCTCATCCACTCTCATATATTTTAGGAATTCCACATTCAAATCATCATTGTTAATGCCACTCTCTAATGTACCATTCTAGATGGCTTCTCCCTAATCACGAGTTCATACAATTCCTAGCATTCCTAATGATTAGTTCATGAGTGCAGGAGCTTAACGACAACCAATATAATATTGTCAGTATAATATTGGGAGAAATTCTCCGGATCTAGACTTCCCCGTACGTGCCCGTATCGACAAAACCAATAATCATGCATCGAATGAGTTAAACCATGCAAGCATTAAGCAAAGAGGAAAAACCCTAACTAATGATGAAAGAAAGCATAAGTCTTAATTAAAAGATGCAAGCATAAATTCCATATATGAGAGCTTCAAGAGATTACATTGATTCCCCAACAAACATACAAGGTTTAGTTCACCATATTCATGGTGAACCTAGATGAATAACAATGAAAGAATGAAAGAATAAACCCAATAAAGGTGAAGAGGTAGCCTGAGCATCCAAGATCCTCCTTCAAAGGGGTGGAAGAGAGAGTGTTTGCCTCGTTTCTGCCAAAGATACTAATCCCAAGGACGTGCAAGCCCTTATATACTAATCTAGAGTTACAAAAGATTACAAAAGCCCAAGCCCAAAAAGTGCCGCTCAGCGGTATTTACCGCTCAGCGGTGATTGCGCGTCTTCTTTCTTCCCCTCAGCGGCCATTTTGCCCCTCAGCGGTTCCAACGCCACCTCTTGAGTGCCGCTCAGCGGTAGTTTGCCGCTGAGCGGTGCCTTCGTCTTCTCTTTTTGCACTCTTTCTTGTCTTTTCTAATGTCACTTCTCTCCTTCTTCACTCTTTTCACTAAATTCACCTTAAAACCTGCACAAAAACACTTAAATCAAGCATAAACCTGTCCATCTCTCTTATTTATGAAAATATAGATAAAAGGCATGATTTCAAGCTAGTTTCTAAGTCTAAAGGTTGCTTTTAGTATCAATTTTAAGCATGAAAATAACTGTTTTTCAACTGTTATCACACTGCTTCCCACTCTGTGAAACTTTCTTCTGGAAAAGAGTTCAACCAAAGCTTAGCATTGCCTCCCAATGAGAAAGGAAACAAGCTAAGTTTGATTGCTTCGTCTGGCACCCCATTAATCTTGACTGTGTTGCAAATCTCATTAAAGGTAGTGAGGTGCTCATATGGGCTTTCATGAGATAACCCATTAAATTGATTACTCTTCACCAGTTGAATCAGTGCTGGTTTGACCTCCATATTGGCTGCATTGACTCTAGGTCTAGTTATGCTGTTAAAGTGTTGAGGCCCAGCAATATTGGTGTAGTCTGCAAGAGTTCTTCTACCATTATTGTTCTCCATACTTCCTGTGCTATGAACAGAACCTTGTGGTGATGATTGTAAGAGAGTTTCTGGAGAAGGGAAAAGTTCTCTAGACGTTCTGATTCTTCTCCTCCTTCTACTCTCGTCTAGACCTTCAAGAAGAGGTTCTGTTGTTTTCTTACTCCTAGTTCGAATTGCCTCCTGCATACACAAGAAAACAAAACCCTAGAAAATATTTGTTAGCACAAAAAGATATAAGAGAAGATAGATATTCAAAAGATAAAAAGATAAAAGATTCAGAAGATAAGAAGATAAGAAGATAAAAGATAGAAGATAAAATAAAATAAAATAAAATCTAATCTAAAAATAAAATCTAATCAAATAAGATAAAATAAAATCTAATCTAATCTAATAAAAACCGAAAATATAAAAACAGAAAATAAAAACAGAAATTTAAAATTAAAGTCAAAGATAATCAATAATCACACAAATTAACCAGTTAAACCACGAGTCCCCGGCAACGGCACCAAAAACTTGATGGACAAATTTATGATCACCAAAATATGATGTCACAAACTTGTTTCACAATCGGCAAGTATGACCGAATCGTTCAAGTAATAAACTTGGTAAGACCAAGTATCGTTCTCCCAAAGGACTCACGGCCTAGTTTAGTTATGTGGTTTTTTGATTAGCTAAGACTTAAGAACGAAATATTCGGAGTTTAATATGCAAGACAGAAAATAAACATGTATGCATGAGATTTTGATCAATGGCAAAAGCAAAAGATAAACACTTTCAATGAAATATATGGATGAATATGTTGTTTGGGGTCAATTTCATCTCATCCACTCTCATATATTTTAGGAATTCAACATTCAAATCATCATTGTTAATGCCACTCTCTAAAATACCATTCTAGATGGCTTCTCCCTAATCACGAGTTCATACAATTCCTAGCATTCCTAATGATCAGTTCATAAGTGCAGGAGCTTAACGACAACCAATATAATATTGGGAGAAATTCTCCGGATCTAGACTTCCCCGTACGTGCCCGTATCGACAAAACCAATAATCATGCATCGAATGAGTTAAACCATGCAAGCATTAAGCAAAGAGGAAAAACCCTAACTAATGATGAAAGAAAGCATAAGTCTTAATTAAAAGATGCAAGCATAAATTCCATATATGAGAGCTTCAAGAGATTACATTGATTCCCCAACAAACATACAAGGTTTAGTTCACCATATTCATGGTGAACCTAGATGAATAACAATGAAAGAATGAAAGAATAAACCCTAAAAAGGTGAAGAGGTAGCCTGAGCATCCAAGATCCTCCTTCAAAGGGGTGGAAGAGAGAGTGTTTGCCTCGTTTCTGCCAAAGATACTAACTCTAGGACGTGCAAGTCCTTATATACTATTTTAGAATTACAAAAGATCTAAGCCCAAGCCCATAAAAGTGCCAGAAAACGAGTCCAAGCCCATTATTAAGAATGGCGCTCAGCGGTAAATACTGCTCAGCGGTGACTACGCTTCCCTTTTCTTCCCCTCAGCGGCCAGTTTGCCCCTCAGCGGACCTCCCGTGACCTCCTGAGTGCCGCTCAGCGGTAAAATGCCGCTGAGCGGTGCTTTTGGCTTCTCCTTTTGCACTCTTTGATTCCTTTTCTGATTCCATCTCTCTCTTTCTTCACTTCTTTCACTAAATTCACCTTAAAACCTGCACAAAAACACTTAAATCAAGCATAAACCTGTCCAGCTCTCATATTTATGAAAATATAGATAAAAGCATGATTTCAAGCTAGTTTTTAAGTCTAAAGGTTGCTTTTAGTATCAGTTTTAAGCATGAAAATAACAATTTTTCAACTGTTATCACTTGGACCACCTTAAAATGCTTCTCATCTTAGTGAGATAGGAACCTACTAGAGTGAGGTTGTTCTGGTTCCTTATCTTTCCTTTTTGATGCCATGGTCTTCACTCTTTTGCCTGAAAAGGATGTCATTCCTACATTAAACACCCACAAGACATATTGTTAATCATTAGTAAACCAAAAACAACATCCTAAATCCATGTTAAACCACCGCTGAGGGTCAAAATCACCCCTGAGCACCAACAATGCATCAATCTAGCACAAAATTCAGCCAAAAACCAAAGTCTGCCAGAGTGCCACTCAGCGGAAATTTACCCCTGAACGGTGATTCTATAGATTTTTCAAAAGCACTTTTTTGACCTTTCCTAACTCCACCCACATATAGTTTTCATACTTCTAGATTAAAATCAATCAGTTCAATCGGTTCAAACATCAATTAATTCATCAAATCATGCATAGGAATCAAAACCCCTAAAAATTCATGCTTCAACAATCATATTCATGCTCAAGAACCCTAGAATGAAAAATGCTTGACTTACTTGGGTGGAGATGCTAGATGAGTAGAGAATGCTTTCAAACTGTGAAGAACAATCATGCTCTCTCCCAATCCCAAACTTAGATGGAAAACTAGTTAGAAAGTGAGTGGAAGGGAGATTTTCTCAAGAGGAATGAAGGGAAAAATGTAGAGAACCTTTGGAAAAGTATTTGGGAGTGTGTGTGCAGAGAAGAATCTGAAAATAGAGGCCAAAGCGTGACTTAGGGTATAAAAATACCCTAATGGGCTCGGGTTCCGCTAAGGGGCAACCTAAGCCCATTTTGCGACACCACCGCTCAGCGGCACTTTCGTGTTGTGCTTTTCTTCTTCCTAGCCTAACCTAGGTGCCTTCGACTCATGCCCCTCACTTGCTCCCTGCAATTAAGTTCTCAGATCACTCATGCATCCAATTCCCTATTGATGGACAAATTTATGATCACCAAAATATGATGTCACAAACTTGTTTTACAATCGGCAAGTATGACCGAATCGTTCAAGTAATAAACTTGGTAAGACCAAGTATCGTTCTCCCAAAGGACTCACGACCTAGTTTAGTTGTGTGGTTTGTTGAATAGCTAGGACTTAAGAACGAAATAATTGGAGTTTAATATGCAAAACAGAAAATAAACATGTATGCATGAGTTTTGATCAATGGCAAAAGCAAAAGACAAGCATTTTCAATGAAATATATGGATGAATATGTTGTTGGGGGTCAATTTCATCTTATCCACTCTCATATATTTTAGGAATTCAACATTCAAATCATCATTGTTAATGCCACTCTCTAAATTACCTTGTCAAGAAGGCCTATCCCTAATTACGAGTTCATACGATTCCTAGCATTCCTAATAATTAGTTCTTTTAGCACAGGAGCTTAACGACAACCAATATAATATTGGGAGAGATTCCCCGGATCTAGACTTTCCCGTACGTTCCCGTATCGACAAAATCAATAATCATGCATTGAATGAGTTAAACAAAGCAAGCATTGAGCAAAGAGGAAAAACCCTAACTAATGATGAAAGAAAGCATAGGTCTTAAATATAAGATATAAGCACAAATTCCCTATATGAGAGTTTCACAAGACTACATTGATTCCCCAACAACAATACAAGGTTTAGTTCACCATATTCATGGTGAAACTAGATGAACAATGATGGACAAATTTATGATCACCAAAATATGATGTCACAAACTTGTTGAACAATCGGCAAGTATGACCGAATCGTTTCAAGTAATAAACTTGGTAAGACCAAGTATCGTTCTCTCAAAGGACTCACGGCCTAGTTTAGTTGTGTGGTTTGTTGATTAGCTAAGACTTAAGAACGAAATAATTGGATTTTACTATGCAAAAGACGAAAATAAATATGTATGCATGAGGTTTTGATCAATGGCAAAAGCAAAAGACAAATACTTTCAATGAAATATATGAATGAATATGTTGTTGGGGGTCAATTTCATCTTATCCACTCTCATATATTTTAGGAATTCAACAATCAAATCATCATTGTTAATGCCACTCTCTAAATTACCTTGTCAAGAAGGCCTATCCCTAATTACGAGTTCATACGATTCCTAGCATTCCTAATAATTAGTTCTCTTAGCACAGGAGCTTAACGACAACCAATATAATATTGGGAGAGATTCCCCAGATCTAGACTTCTCCGTACGTTCCCGTATCGACAAAATCAATAATCATGCATTGAATGAGTTAAACAAAGCAAGCATTAAGCAAAGAGGAAAAACCCTAACTAATGATGAAAGAAAGCATAAGTCTTAGATTAAGATGCAAGCACCAATTCCATATATGAGAGCTTCAAAAGATTACATTGATTCCCCAACAAACATACAAGGTTTAGCTCACCATATTCATGGTGAACCTAGATGAACAATAATGAAAGAATGAAGGATAAAACCATAGAAAGGTGAAGAGGTAGTCTGAGCATCCAAGATCCTCCTTCAAAGGGGTGGAAGAGAGAGTGTTTGCTTCGTTTCTGCCAAAGATACCAACCCTAAGACATCTAGGTCTTTAAATAGGACATAAAAATAAGAGAAAACGGGTTCAGGCCCAAACAGATCATAAAATCGCATAAAACTGGCCCAAAACTTGTCTGGTTGACTTTTTTCGTATTCTGGTTGACTGGTTGACTTTTTGGTTGACTGGTTGACTTTTCTGGTTGACTGGTTGACTTTTCTGGTTTCTATCTTTCTCCTTCTTCACTTCTTTCACTAAATTCACCTTAAAACCTGCACAAAAACACTGAAATCAAGCATAAACCTGTCCAGCTCTCTTATTTCTGAAAATATGGATGAAAGCATGATTTCAAGCTAGTTTCTAAGTGTAAAGGTTGCTTTTTGTGTCAATTTTAAGCATGAAAATAACAGTTTTTCAACTGTTATCACAACCCCAAACTTAGAACTTTGCTTGTCCTGAAGCAAACAAGATGTAACTCAATCTTCAACCAATTCATATGATGGTTCACTCATTCAAAAATCCTCTTTTTCAAGATAAGTAACAACTTCACTCAAACTTATGACCAAGAGTTCAATCAAGATGTGCACATGCTTTAGTGTTCACAAAGTCATTTAAATTCCAACAAATGCTATTTTTCATGAATGATCAATCAATTAAGCATGGATGTTCATGTGCTTATGGAATATTTCCTCACTAGGTAAAGTTTTTCACTCAACACACAAGTGTATAAGAGGTAAAGTGTTTCACTCAGTCACTCTACTATGACAATGTCACATGAATCAACTTTGCCTTTCATTTTACCATAATCAAAAACATTCACAAGCATGCATCATTACAAGGACTTTTCAATGGCCTATAATGTGGCTAGGCTAACAAGAAAATTGGTTTTTCTGGATCACAAAATCCTTGAGTTAAGAGAATCATAACAACACAATTTTTCATATTCTTCCCAACTTGCCTTTGCATTTGCATTGAGCTTTGCTCCCTTTTCTTTTTTTTTTCTTTGCATATTCTTACTTGTTAGCTCTTAGCTCAATGCTTTTCCTTTTTCATGTTTTCCCAACAACCCCAAACTTGAACATTTAACAATACCACACAAGATCTTCTACTTAACTCAAGGTAAAGATTTTCAATCAAGGGTTTTCAATGTATGTTCAAGGCTAAGGGTTCAAAGGATAGAACACAAAGTGTTCTCTTTTAGTGGTCTAACTTTATGAATTTGGCCAATAAAAAGGGTTCCAACAAACGGCCTTGATCACATGATGCAAAACAAGCAATTGATTCAATCATAGAAAACCTGGGCAAAGTCATTCATGCTTTCAAAGTAATAGCATTCAATCATACCAAAAACTCTGGAGCTCAAAACCTCACATATAAGCTCATTCACATTTGACATACACATCCTGCTTAATTTCACAATCACAATCATGATATCCTGTATTTGTTCACAAAGCTTGTGAATCACCTGTATAAGCATTTTAATGTGCACATCATCTCAACATCAATCAATCAATAAGCATCATCAAGCATTACTTGTCAAACAATCACAATTAATAGCAAACCATCACACAAACCAGGTGTCCAATAGAGTACATCATACCCTAATCTAAAAACAAAAAACAAATAAGTTCAGAAAACTTAAACCAATCAAAAGCATAAGCATATGATAGCATTCATCAGTAAATGCTATCTCAGCTCCTCCTCAATCTGAGCTATCATCTGTATCCTCCTCTTCTTGGATCTTATAGTCTTGATTCCTTTTGCCCGATGAGGAGGCCATCCCTGCATCAAACATAATTCACAAAACCAAAAGATACATTGTTAAGCATTAGTAAACCACACTGAAGAAATCATCCCCTTCAATGATGCTCTCTCCCAACCCCAAACTTAGATGGAAAACTAGTGAGAAAGTGAGTGAAAGGGAGATTTTCTCAAGAGGGAAGAGGGAAAAGATGTGGAGAACCTTGGAAAAGGTATGTGGGAGTGTGTGTGTAGAGAAGAGCCTGCAAATAGAAGCTTATGCGCAGCTTAGGGTATAAAAATACCCTAATGGGCTCGGGTCCCGCTAAGGGGAACTAAAGCCCATTCTGCGAGAATATCGCTCAGCGGCACTTTCGTGATGTGCTCTTCTCCTTCTTTTCTTAACCTACGTGCCTCCTAGACATGCCCCTCACTGGTTCCCTGCAATTTAATGTTTAAAATACTTATGCAAACCCTAACTAAAATAAAAACAAACAAAAACAATCAATCAACTGGGTTGCCTCCCAGGTTGCACTTGTTTAACGTCACGAGCCTGACCCAAAATCCACCAACACCCATCAATAGGTGCTTCAAAATTACCAACACCCATCAGTAGGTCTTCAAACTTACCAACACCCATCAGTAGGTCTTCAAACTTACCAACACCCATCAGTAGGTGCTAAATTTTCTCACCAACACCCATCAGTAGGTGTTACAACTTAGCATCCTTCAGTAGATGCTATCTCCAAAAATAATGACAACGTAATGTTCAACAGATTAAAAATTTACAAACCAAAGAAAAATTAAAAAGTTCTTAAATCCACTGGGTTGCCTCTCAGCAAGCGCTCTTTTAACGTCATTAGCTTGACCCAGTAAAGCTCAAGTTCCTTCTTTATAGTTGATGTTGTCATCCCACCAACTCCTCAGCTGTTTCCTGTGAACTATTTTGGTCCTTCTAGAATGTGGAGACTCTATCTCTATCATTTCCTTCTCTTTAAAGCCCTTCACAACCCACAACTTGTTCTTGATTCTTACAGGTGTGCCAAGTTGGGGTCTTCTTTTCTCCCAGTCACCAGGAATTTCTCCTCCTCTTCCATTCTTTTCTTCCTTGTGTACCTGAAACAACAAACAATAGTTACCTGCAACCTTGGGCTTTTCATCTTTTTGGCTAGTCATGTATGCATCTTGAAATGCAGCTTTATAACTAGCTTCTTTCTCCTGTGCTTGCGTCTCATCCTTGAAGACGTCTACAACCACTCTCTCCTCTCGATCCTGGAGCACCACTATACCTTCATTTACATCAATGATAGCTCTGGCCGTTTTCATAAACGGTCTTCCAAGTATGATAGGTATCTTCTCTGTCTCCATTTTCATCACCACAAAGTCTACCAAGAACTGAAGTTTGCCAACACAAACTATAATGTCCTCTGTGATGAACGGGTCGCACCGCTCACAAAAGTGTTGATTGCACGAAAATAATGCAGTATATTTACTAGGAAGTGACTCCTAGGTCGTCTCACAAGGACCAATATTTGTGGAACCAACTAGCCAATTCATCAGAATTCCCAAGGAGACCACACTTATTCACAAAATACTTCTATAGCTCCAGACTTTCCTAAGGTTAAGGTAATCATTTGTTTTTCACTTAGGATCAGTGTATGAGCTTCAACACAAAGAAATATATACAGTATAGGCTCAAAGGGGTTATCAAAGGATAATAACAAGGTAGGCTTATTTGGCTAAAGAGGCTCAAGAACAAAAATGCCTTTATCACGTCTCAACATGCATATCAATCAAGTATATCAAAAAGAATCAAGCCAAGGCATATGTGCAAGCAATCAAGAGACATATCACACACAAGAAAGAAAATTAAGTGGCTCAAATCTCACACAGGGTATTCGTCACAATCAAATCAACCTCTCAAACGTATAATTATCTTTCCAAGCAAAGAAAAGCAAGGATTAGAATCTATAAGTAGTAAGTAAGTGAAGGAAAAATCTACAACTTAGACATCATCCAGAAATCAAGAGAAAAATGTAAAATTTATTGCACACAAAACTGGATAAAAATAACTTAAAACAGAAAAAATTTAACACTCAAAAACAAAAAATTTAACACACAAAATACAATCTAACAGAAAAATCAGAATTTCAGAATTTCTTCCCAGTAGACCACACTTAAATCACACAATGTCCTCAGTGTGTTACAATCATCAGATGATCAACTTCAGAGCAGTCAAATAATATAGACAAGTGCAATAAAATGTTAGGAAATGGGAAGAAATTTTCAGTAACATCCATCAGTAGATGTTTTCAGTGACATCCATCAGTAGATGTCTAAAACACCTAGCACCCATCAGTAGATGCTAATAATTTTTATTATTATTTTTTTTTTTTTTTTTTTTTTTTTTTTTTTTTTTTTGAAAAAGGAGACCGGTACTGTGACAACAGTCTCGGTGGCAAAGACCGGAATTGTTGCTACAGTGGCAAAGCTTTGGCTACAAATGAGCCACTCCTCCGCGTCTGAGCGCCATTTCCTGACTCTCACTCTCTCCTCTCTGCTCTCTCCTATGCTCTCTCAACTCTCTGCTCTCTCAACTCTCTGCTCTCTGCTCTCTTCTCTCTTCTCTCTCTCGAGCATCTGGATCTGCGAGGAAGCTCTGCCCCTTCGCCTTCTGAAGAGTCTGAGTGAGATCTGTGAGGAGCCTCTGCCTGTGTGCTTTCGGAGCATCTAAGATCTGCGTCAAGCTTTTGTAAGCCCTACTACTCCGGGTAAGTCCTCTACACCTTTGATCTCCTTCTTTCTGCCGTTTAAGCTTTCTGCTCTTAAGCTTTACCTTTTCCTGCTTTCCAGATCTTTCATTTTTCTTCTTTTCCTGCTTTCTGTTCCTTCTTTATTTTCAGCTTTCTGCTCTTTATTGTGCTTTCTCTATATTGCTCTCCCTTTCCCTTTTCAATTTTTTTTTCATATTTTTGAAACTGAAAAACACTTAAACACATAAAACACAACTGTCTAAAAACTTAAGGGGTATATCGGCTGGAAACCAGACGTTAATCTCCCTTCGATTGAAGGTATTGCAGAGACAATCGGGTAGAACAACGCCACGTACCCCACTTAAAACTAAATAAACACATAAACATAATATACAAGAACAATATGGACAAGAACAACCGGACAACTGGACATAGATCCGTTTAGGACCCTTTGCGAGGACCGTGAAACAGATCTGAGACCAAAAACTGAAACATTAAAGCATGACTGGACAAAATAAATCTGAAAGGAAACAAGAACAAATAAAGAAAACACTGAATTAAGAATCTAATGTTTTTATGTTTTTTTTTTTATGTTATGCTTTTTTTTTTCTTGTTTTTGTTCTTTTTATATGTATTTATTTTTTATTTATGTATTTGTATATTACGAGAGGAAGGATGAGTGATATGGAATCAGAGAGATATACCAGTCAACGATGGCGTCCTACAGATGATCAGATCACGATGATGACCAAAATCTACAACTATGGGGTCACACACCCAAGCCGAGCGCAAGTCGTCGAGATCGCGTCTCGACTAAGGACCTTCGGCGAAGCCACTGAATACAACGTGCACTGCTGGTTTAACAACCATGGCAATCGGGTCAGGCGCTGGCAAGCGGAGATAGACCCCACAGGCACTCTCTTTTCACAACTGCCGCTATACATGTACGGTAAGAACTCTCATCATACCTCCATTTTTATTGAAATTTTTTTCACTTCCTCTTATATAATTAACACAGTTTTATTTTATTTTATTTTATTTTTTATTTTTTGTTTGAAAGAAAACAACTGGGTGATAATGAGGGCACCGAGGCTGCTGAATTTGTTTCCAGTTCCGATCATTATCGATGACGACAGAAATGAACGAGAAATTCCTCCACCAAAGCCTCCGCTCGTGACTTTTCGAACCAGAGCTCCCTCAACGGAGCTCTCCCTTAGACCACCACAACCAGCTCGAGAATTCTTCCATTTTTAAAGTTTTATGTTTTTTTTTTTTATTTTTTTTTTTATGTTTTTATTGGCCAAGTGTGGCCAGAATTAAGGACTGTAATATGAACACTTATATTTTTGTTGTTTTTATTTTTTTTTATGTTTTTATGATGTTTTTGTTTTTTTATTTGGTTTGTAATATTAACGATCACTAAAGATCGACCCCCTGAACAACCTTATTTTCACAAATATCTACTGCATCTTTATATTCAGATCTGTTCAAGCTCCTATTTTCCATTACTGTAATTTTGCTATTATGAATGAAATATTTTCTTAGTCTAAAAATTTGCAATCAAAGATCTGTATGAAAACAACTAAGAAATTGTATTTACAGTGAAGGAAAATAAGGAAAATAAATGAGATCTGAAGTGAAAATTTTTAATGAAATATTGGTAAGAAACTGAGGGTCGAAATAAAATCAAGGACTACGCAAAACAATTTTTGAATTTTTGATTTTTTTTTTTTTTTTTTATGTTTTTTTTTTATTATTTATTTATTTATTTTTTTTTTTTAACAATACGAAAACTAAGAAGAAAAGGAAAAACAAACTTAAAACAAAAACAAAATGCAGAATCTCCCCCAGACCACACTTAAAATACAATGTCCTAAACGTGTTCTAAGCATAAGATCATCAGTTAAAACACTAAACAGATAAAGGACAAATGCAATAAAAGTAGGAAAACGGGGAAGAAAGAAAAAGAAAACTCCCCTGGATTATGGTGGCAGTTGCCAAAATTGGACAATCAGGGAGATGTCTTCTTCAGGATCCAAGACGGAAATTTTGAGGAAAAATTGCTTCATCCTCCAAATCTGATCAAGCAGAGAAATATCTTCCACCACCGGATCTAAGCAGCAAATATTGTCACTGAGCAGATTCAGTAGGTGCCTTTTGATCTTCGAACTGCTGTATGTACTGGCACCTTTGTCTTCCAGCGTGGGTGCATGCTGATCAAATTTATATGTACCTCCTGCAATATGGTTAGTGCAAAATGGTTCCACAGAAATATCATGCAGAGGTATAACACCCAATCCCAATTCATCATACCGAGCCTTAGATACAACCTCATAACATGAATCCGTTTCAAATGTAGAAACAATATCTATAACAGGTTCAGATTCATGTTCAGTGCATGGAGAACAAATATTTGAATGTGATAGTAAAAAGCGGTCCTCATCATGCACAGAGGAAAAATTAAAATCATGCTCAGCAACAATATAGTCATCAGCATACCTCTCAACAACATAGTCATCAATATAATCAAATTGAGGTATGCTTACCTCCTCTTCCTTGAAGATTTCTAGAGTGTGGGAAGGTGAAGGTGGTCTACCTGGTTCAGGATTACTGCTTACTTCTGCCGGGTCCCCAAAATTTTCATCATTTTCCTCAAGTGCAAGAATGGTCATCTGCCCAATCTGATTACTCAGATTCTGAATTGCCGCTTGAGTTTCCTGCTGAAACTCTATGCTATTTTTCTTGAACTGCATGTTCCCTTTCTGTAACTGAACGTTCTGCATGGTCATCTGCTCCAGTAACTCCTTTAATGTAGGTTCAGAAGTAGAAGGCTGAGGAGTTATTTGAATAGGAGAATCATACTGCTGACTCTCATATTGTGGAACTGGCTCCCAAAGAGAGCTCTCAGAAATTGGATGATGGAACATATTGTTCTCATCATAAAAATCAGCAGATTTAAAATCAAAGTAATATGCAGAATAAGAATCATAATCACAGACATTGGCAGAATAAGCATTATTCACAACATTAAAATAGGTAGACATGGAAAAATAAAAAGTAAAAAGTAAAAACTAAAAATTACGATCAGATAAAACAAAACACATTTATACATGCTACAAGCACACACAAGACAGAACATCAATAGTAAAAATTTTTAATTAATTTTTTTTTTTTTTAATTTAAAATTTTTTTTTTTTTTAATAACAACTAAATACAGAACATAGCACAATTAAACACATATATACACAATATATATTAACACAGCATAATCGAAAAACACAGCAAAAATCTAAAACAAAAAAACCTGGAACTGAAGTGACAACGCCGCCAAAATTTGTTGAAGGTGTCGTTATCGCCTACAGAAATATACAAGACAGAACACACAAAACAAACATATTAACAGAACAAAACTTTATACAACAAAAATCTAAAACCAAACCTCCATTGATTGTTCCCCGGCAACGGCGCCATTTTGATACGACTGTCGCGGTCATACAAATTTGATGTGCACAGAAATTAAGAATGCAGCATAGCTAGGATGTGACTCCTAGGTCGTCTCACAAGGACCAATATTTGTGGTTCGGTCTTAGATTAAAC
The DNA here is from genome assembly GCA_034642375.1 of Vigna nakashimae. NCBI lineage: Eukaryota > Viridiplantae > Streptophyta > Magnoliopsida > Fabales > Fabaceae > Vigna > Vigna nakashimae. The sequence goes on from CM067765.1 coordinate 30,979,740, forward strand.
ACGTAGTGGGGGGGTTTTGTGATATGGTTTTGTGCAGTAAAATTAAAGTGGACTGGAATTTAAACGAGACAGAATTTAAAAATACTGTAATAAACTTTAAAGACAATAAAAACTGAACGGTAAAAGATGGTAAAAACATAACAGTAAATATGCAAAAACGGTAAAATTAAACGATGCAGAAAACAATAAATGGTAAAATGACGTTTGAAATTAAAACGAACATAAAAATACATTGACAGAATTTTAACGTTTTAGAAAATAGTAAACGGTAAAAATAGAAAAGAAAGTAAAATTTAAAACATTTAACATGAAAATAAAATTCATCAAAGATTAAACATTAAATTAAAATTCTGGACAGTACAATTAAAAAGGAAACGATCAAGAGTGACACATTCAGAAATGAAAACTTGGCTTTTGGCACTGTTGAAATTAAATTACAGAGAGTTTGGAAGAGGAAGAGGCAAGAGCCTCCTTCGAGACGTGAGTTCCTAAACTACTCCTACTTTAATTCTAATCTCCAATCTCCTCTTCTCTGCCGCTGCCCTTTTATATTGCCAATTTGTCTGAACCCGTTGATGACCCAAACTTATTAGCCGTTGCTAGGACTCGGGTTCAATCCCCAAATCCCCGGCAACGGCGCCAAAAGCTTGATGGACAAATTTGTAAGCACCAAAATATGATGTCACAAACTTGTTTCACAATCGGCAAGTATGACCGAATCGTTCAAGTAATAAAACTTGGTAAGACCAAGTATCGTTCTTCCCAAAGGACTCACGGCCTAGTTTAGTTATGTGATTTGTTGATTAGCTAGGACTTAGAAACGAAATATTCAAAGTTTAATATGCAAGACAGAAAATAAACATGTATGCATGAATTGATCAATGGCAAAGACAAAAGATAAACACTTCCAATGAATTATATAAATGAATATGTTGTTGGGGTTCAATTTCATCTCATCCACTCTCATATATTTTAGGAATTCAACATTCAAATCATCATTGTTAATGCCACTCTCTAATGTACCATTCTAGATGGCTTCTCCCTAATCAAATAGTTCATACAATTCCTAGCATTCCTAATGATTAGTTCATTACAGCAGGAGCTTAAAGGCAACCAATATAATGTTGTCAGTAAAATATTGGGAGAAATTCCCCGGATCTAGACTTCCCCGTACGTGTCCGTATCGACAAAACCAATAATCATGCATTAGAATGAGTTAAACAATGCAAGCATTGAGCAAAGAGGAAAAACCCTAACTAATGATGAAAGAAAGCATATGTCTTAATTCAAAGATGTACTCAACAAATCCATATATGAGAGCTTCAAGAGATTACATTGATTCCCCAACAAACATACAAGGTTTAGTTCACCATCGTCATGGTGAACCTAGATGAATAACAATGAAAGAATGAAAGAATAAACCCAATAAAGGTGAAGAGGTAGCCTGAGCATCCAAGATCCTCCTTCAAAGGGGTGAAAGAGAGAGTGTTTGCCTCGTTTCTGCCAAAGATACTAAACTAAAGGACGTGCAAGCCCTTATATACTAATTTAGAGTTACAAAAGATTACAAAAGCCCAAGCCCAAAGAGTACCGCTCAGCGGTATTTACCGCTCAGCGGTAGTTGCGCGTCACAATTCTTCCCCTCAGCGGCCATTTGCCCCTCAGCGTGACTCCCGCAACCTCCTGAGTGCCGCTCAGCGGTAGTTTGCCGCTGAGCGGTGCCTTCGTCTTCTATTTTTGCACTCTTTCTTGTCTTTTCTAATGTCACTTCTCTCCTTCTTCACTCTTTTCACTAAATTCACCTTAAAAGCTGCACAAAAACACTCAAATCAAGTGTAAACCTGTCCAGCTCTCTTATTTATGAAAATATAGATAAACTACATGATTTCAAGCTAGTTTTTAAGTCTAAAGGTTGCTTTTAGTATCAAATTTAAGTATGAAAATAACAGTTTTTCAACTGTTATCACAACCCCAAACTTAGAACTTTGCTTGTCCTCAAGCAAACAAAATGTAACTCCATCTCCAACCAATTCATATGATAGTTCACTCATTCAAAAATCCTTTTTTTTTTCAAGATAAGTAATAACTTCACTCAAACTTATGACCAAGAGTTCAATCAAGATGTGCACATGCTTTAGTGTTCACAAAGTCATTTAAGTTCCAACAAATGCTATTTCTCATGAATGATCAATCAATTAAGCAAGGATGTTCATGTGCTTATGGAATATTTCCTCACTAGGTAAAGTGTTTCACTCAACACACAAGTGTATAAGAGGTAAAGTGTCTCACTCATTCACTCTACTATCACAATGTCACATGAATCAACTTTGCCTTTCATTTAACCACAATCAAAAACATTCACAAGTATGCATCATCACAAGGACTTTTCAATGGCTTATAATGTGGCTAGGCTAACAAGAAAATTGGTTTTTCTGGATCACAAAATCCTTGAGTTAAGAGATTCATAATAATACAATTATTCTTATTCATTCCCAACTTTTGTTTGCCTTTTCATTTGCATTGAGCTTTACTTCTTTTCTTTTCTTTTTCTTTGCATATTCTTACTTTTTAGCTCTTGGCTCAATGCTTTTCCTTTTTCATGTTTTCCCAATAACCCCAAACTTGAACATTTAACAATACCACACAAGATCTTCTACTTAACTCAAGGTAAAGATTTTCAATCAAGGGTTCAGTGTATGTTTAAGGTTATGGGTTCAAAGGATAGAACACAAAGTGTTCTCTTTTAGTAGGCTAACTTTATGAATTTGGCCAATAAAAAGGGTTCCAACAAACGGCCTTGATCATATGATGCAAAACAAGCAATTGCTTCAATCATAGAAAACCTGGGCAAAATCATTCATGCTTTCAAAATAATAGCATTCAACAATAACAACTCTGGAGCTCAAAACCTCACATATAAGCTCATTCACATTTGACATACACATCCTGCTTAATTTCACAATCACAATCATGATATCATGCATTTGTTCACAAAGCTTGTGAATCACCTGTATAAGCATTTATTGTGCACATCATCTCAACATCAATCAATCAATAAGCATCATCAAGCATTACTTATCACACAATCACAGTTAATAGCAAACCATCATAAGAAACCAGGTGTTCAATAGAGTACATTAAACCCTAATCTAAAAACAAAAACAAATAAGTTCAGAAAACTTAAACCACAAAAGCATAATCATATGATAGCATTCATCAGTAAATGCTATCTCAGCTCCTCATCAGTCTGAGCTGTCATCTGTATCTTCTTCCTCTCCTTCTTCTTGGATCTTATAGTCTTGATTCTTTTAGCATGATGAGGAGGCCATCCCTGCATCAAACTTAATTCACAAAACCAAAAGATACATTGTTAAGCATTAGTAAACCACAATGAAGAAATCAATCCCCTTCAATGATGCTCTCTCCCAACCCCAAACTTAGATGGAAAACTAGTGAGAACGTGAGTAGAAGGGAGATTTTCTCAAGAGGGAAGAGGGAAAAGATGTGGAGAACCTTGGAAAAGGTATGTAGGAGTGTGTGTGCAGAGAAGAGCCTGAAAATAGAAGCTTATGCGCAGCTTAGGGTATAAAAATACCCTAATGGGCTCGAGTCTCGCTAAGGGGAAACTAAAGCCCATCTGCGAGAGTACCGCTCAGCGGTATATGCCGCTCAGCGGCACTTGCGAGAATTGCTCTTCTCCTTCTTTTCTTGACCTACGTGCCTCCTAGACATACCCCTTACTGGTTCCCTGCAATTCAATGTTAAAAATGCTTATGCAAACCCTAACTAAAATAAACAAACAGAAAACAATCAATCAACTGGGTTGCCTCCCAGGTAGCGCTTGTTTAACGTCACGAGCCTGACCCAAAAAAGCTCACGTTCCATCTTCTTTAAAGTTGATGTTATCCTTCCACCAACTTATCAACTGCTTCCTTAGGACTGTTTTGGATTCTCTGGAATATGGAGACTCTATCTCTATCATCTCCTTCTCTTTAAAACCTTTTACAACCCACAACTTGTTCTTGAATCTTACAGGTGTGCCAAGTTGGAGTCCTCTTTCCTTCCAGTCTCTAAGAACTTCCTTTCCTTTTCCACTTTCATCTACCTTGGGTACCTGAAAATACAAACAATGGTTATCAGAAACTTTAAAATTTTCATGTTTACCTCTAGTTATGGGTGCATCTTGAAATGCAGCTTTATAACTGGCCTCTTCCTCCTTTGCTTGTATCTCATCTTTAAACACATTCACCACCACTCTCTCCTCTCTGTCCTGGAGCACCACTATACCTTCATTAACATCTATAATAACCCTGGCCGTTTTCATAAACGGTCTTCCCAGTATGAAAGGTATCTTTTCGGTCTCCCTCTTCATCACCACAAAGTCTGCCAAGAACTGAAGTTTGCCAACACAAACTACAATGTCTTCTGCAATCCCACATGGCTCCTTTGAAGATCCATCAGCCATTACCAGATTAACCTTTGCAGGTTTTATTTTCACATGGCCAATTTGCTCCAATAGAGAGTAAGGCATCAAGTTAACACTTGAGCCTAAGTCAAGGAGAGCTTTCTTCACCTTTTTCTTCCCTATAGTGCAAGGGATAGAAAAACTACCTGGATCAGCAGCTTTTGGTGGGAATGATTCTTTCTTAACAGTTACACACTTTTCATCATCATCATCTCTACGTTTTCTTTTTGTAGAGGTTCCCTCATCAGATTTTGTGTACACTGCTATTTTCTGTAAGATTTGTTCCCAAGGAGCTTCATTATCAACCATTCTGAATAAGTCTGTGAAATCCATTGGTTTCTCCTGATTTGTTAGAAAAGGAAAAGTATCCTTTCTTTCTTCTTCTCTTCTCTCTTCTGTTTCATCTTCTTCTGACTCAATACTCTCTTCATTTATACTCTTGACCACTTTGCATTCTTCTCTAGGGTTAACCTCAGTATTAGCCCCAAAGTTTCTGTGTGGTCTTTCTTCCAACTGCTTAGTGATCTGACCCATCTGAATCTCCAAGTTCTTTATAGCAGCTTCAGTGCTCTTTTGGGAGGATTCAGTTTTCTGAATAAATTGTTGAAGAGTTTCTTCCAACCTTGTAGATCTTTCATTGAGCATAGAAATTTGTTGCCACATGGTTGGTTGCTGCTGCTGTTGCTTATTAAATTGATTAACCTGCCCAGTTTGTCCTTGGCCAATACTTGGATGTGGTTTCCAACCCTGATTATAATTACCTTGACGGTATGGAAACTGATTAGCCATGAAGTTAACATCCTCCACGGCTTCCACAGGAAAAGCACATTGGCCATTGATGTGATCTCCTCCACATAGTTCGCACAACTGGGTTTGTACCTGTGCAGCAGATTTCAACTCTTTTGGTAATGAAGCAAGAGTTTTGGTCAGAGTCTCCAGCTGTTGAGTCAGAATTTTATTTTGGGCTAGCAGAGCATCATGGGTTTGTAATTGAAGAACCCCTTTCTGTTGCATAGGGGCGCCTCTTTCATTGTGAAGCTCATTACCACTTGTAGCCATATTTTCAATAATCTCAGTGGCTTCCTCTGGAGTCTTCCATTTGATATTGCCCCCAGCTGAGGCATCTAGCATCATCTTGGTTTGTGAACCAAGCCCTCCAAGGAAAGTTAGGACTACTTCTTGATCCTCAAAGCCATGCGTGGGAGTTTTACGTAATAAGCTTTTGTACCTGTCCCATGCATGTCCCAGTGATTCCTCCATGCCCTGCTTGAATGAAGATATCTCTTGCTTGCCTTTAGTTACTTTAGATTGTGGGAAGTATTTGTTTAGAAACTTTGTAACCACTGCTTCCCACTCTGTGAAACTTTCTTCTGGAAAAGAGTTTAACCAAAGCTTAGCATTGCCTCCCAAGGAGAAAGGAAACAAACTAAGTTTGATTGCTTCGTCTGGCACCCCATTAATTTTGACCGTGTTGCAGATCTCATTAAAGGTAGTAAGGTGCTCATATGGGCTTTCATGTGATAACCCATTAAATTGATTACTCTTCACCAGTTGAATCAGTGCTGGTTTGACCTCCATGTTGGCAGCATTGACTCTAGGTCTAGATATGCTATTGAAGTGCTGAGGTCCAGCAAGATTAGTGTAATCTGCAAGAGTTCTTCTAACATTATTGCCCTCCATACTTCCTGTGCTATGAACAGAACCTTGTGGTGATGATTGCAAGAGAGTTTCAGGAGAAGGGAAAAGTTCTCTAGACGTTCTGATTCTTCTCCTCCTTCTACTCTCTTCTAGACCTTCAAGAAGTGGTTCTGTTGTTTTCTTACTTCTAGTGCGAATTGCTTCCTGCATGCACAAGAAAACAAAACCCTAGAAAATATTTGTTAGCACAAAAAGATATAAGAGAAGATATATATTCAGAAGATAAAAAGATAAAAGATTCAGAAGATAAGAAGATAAGAAGATAAAAGATTCAGAAGATAGAAAGATAAAAGATAAAAAAAAATACAAGATAAAATAAAATAAAATCTAATCCTAAAAAAATAAAATAAAATCTAACCTAATCTAAAAGATAAAGATAAAATAAAATCTAATAAAATCTAACCTAACAAAATAAAATAAAATCTAATCTAATCTAATCTAAAAAGATAAAACAGAATCTAATCTAACCTAAAAAGATAAAAAAATAAAATAAAATAAAAACAGAAAAAATAAAAACAGAAATTCAAAATTAAAGTCAAAGATAATCAATAATCACACAAATTAACCAGTTAAACCACGAGTCCCCGGCAACGGCGCCAAAAACTTGATGACCCAAACTTATTAGCCGTTGCTAGGACTCGGGTTCAATCCCCAAATCCCCGGCAACGGCGCCAAAAGCTTGATGGACAAATTTGTAAGCACCAAAATATGATGTCACAAACTTGTTTCACAATCGGCAAGTATGACCGAATCGTTCAAGTAATAAAACTTGGTAAGACCAAGTATCGTTCTTCCCAAAGGACTCACGGCCTAGTTTAGTTATGTGATTTGTTGATTAGCTAGGACTTAGAAACGAAATATTCAAAGTTTAATATGCAAGACAGAAAATAAACATGTATGCATGAATTGATCAATGGCAAAGACAAAAGATAAACACTTCCAATGAATTATATAAATGAATATGTTGTTGGGGTTCAATTTCATCTCATCCACTCTCATATATTTTAGGAATTCAACATTCAAATCATCATTGTTAATGCCACTCTCTAATGTACCATTCTAGATGGCTTCTCCCTAATCAAATAGTTCATACAATTCCTAGCATTCCTAATGATTAGTTCATTACAGCAGGAGCTTAAAGGCAACCAATATAATGTTGTCAGTAAAATATTGGGAGAAATTCCCCGGATCTAGACTTCCCCGTACGTGTCCGTATCGACAAAACCAATAATCATGCATTAGAATGAGTTAAACAATGCAAGCATTGAGCAAAGAGGAAAAACCCTAACTAATGATGAAAGAAAGCATATGTCTTAATTCAAAGATGTACTCAACAAATCCATATATGAGAGCTTCAAGAGATTACATTGATTCCCCAACAAACATACAAGGTTTAGTTCACCATCGTCATGGTGAACCTAGATGAATAACAATGAAAGAATGAAAGAATAAACCCAATAAAGGTGAAGAGGTAGCCTGAGCATCCAAGATCCTCCTTCAAAGGGGTGAAAGAGAGAGTGTTTGCCTCGTTTCTGCCAAAGATACTAAACTAAAGGACGTGCAAGCCCTTATATACTAATTTAGAGTTACAAAAGATTACAAAAGCCCAAGCCCAAAGAGTACCGCTCAGCGGTATTTACCGCTCAGCGGTAGTTGCGCGTCACAATTCTTCCCCTCAGCGGCCATTTGCCCCTCAGCGTGACTCCCGCAACCTCCTGAGTGCCGCTCAGCGGTAGTTTGCCGCTGAGCGGTGCCTTCGTCTTCTATTTTTGCACTCTTTCTTGTCTTTTCTAATGTCACTTCTCTCCTTCTTCACTCTTTTCACTAAATTCACCTTAAAAGCTGCACAAAAACACTCAAATCAAGTGTAAACCTGTCCAGCTCTCTTATTTATGAAAATATAGATAAACTACATGATTTCAAGCTAGTTTTTAAGTCTAAAGGTTGCTTTTAGTATCAAATTTAAGTATGAAAATAACAGTTTTTCAACTGTTATCACCCGTGAGCCTCTCTTTTGCCAATTTGTCTTCTTCAATCACTTTTTATGGACATTCCACCCAAGCACTCTTCTCCCTTTTCACGTGAATATGCTAAGACAGTGACATTCTTTTCATTCCCGTGAAGCTCCCTTGGACGTGCTGGAATGGTGCTGTGCTGCATGACGGGTGGAGCTGCTGTGTTGGCTTCTTGTTGCTGGCTTCCGTGGTGGCTGTTATACCGTGAAGCTTCTTTGCTGGAAGCAACAACCCGCTGGATGAAGCTGTGTGAAGGCTGGCCGTGAAATGTTTCTGGCCGTGTTCTTCTCTGGGTTGTGGATGTGGTTGTGTTGGCCTCCCATGGCTGCAACCTCGCTGCACTTGCTGGACTCCACTTCAACAACATGTGTGCATCTTCTCTTCAAGCTACTGGATTGTGTGTGTTGCTACTTCTCCTCCTAGTTTCCAGCCATCACCGTGCACCTCCAAGCTGCTGGATGTAGCTGGACCGTGTGGGCAGTAACGTTCTGCTACCACTTCTTCTCTTCCATAATGAAGCTCCAAAGCTTGCTGGACATGAAGGCTATGTGCTTCCGGTGGTTGCTGGGTTAAGCTGGAGAGTGTGACGCTGGACGTTTAGCTCACACATCAACGCTGCCATGGCTGGACGGAGTGAAGATGGTGGCTGCTGGTTGGTGCTAATGGACGGTTGAAGACTGCCCCTGGCCGTGTACTGCTCCTTCCATCATTTGTTGTTTGAATGTAACCGTGCACTCACAATCAGATGCTCGTTATGAGTTTTGCCAAGCAAACTAAACGCTGAATCAAAACCGTGAGTGATGTGTGCTTTACGGAAAGGAGATTCTCTTTGTGTAATTGACGTGTGATGTGTTTCTTCCAGCCACCTCCACGTGAAAGTAGTAAAGAAAAATGTGCCATAAACAAAATAAATCACCATATAACACATAAAGATGAGATGTGCTTTCTCCCACTCAAAACCGTGACTTTCAATAGGTGGTGGCTCCCACTTTCTAGGAAATTTCTCCATTTTGTCTTAGGCCGTGAATCACTTTTCCAGAACAGCCTCCACTATAATGTTGCAGCCGTAATACACTTCCTTCTTGTCCTTCATAATGATAAAATAAAATAAAACCAAAGGCTTTCATGTATTAGGTGCCGAACATTACTCCTTTTGTGCTCCACTTCACACGTAATGTCTATCCACAATATTAAAATAAAGGAAACATTGGTTGCCACTTCCAACGTACACACTCAATCATGGCCGTGAGATGCATTAGGAAACCATCAAAGAATTAAGTTGCTCTCTTCTACTGATTTAGCCAATTCGGTGTACAAAATGCTCTTTCAAATGTTCCAAAATATTATTCAATATTTTTCCTGCAATTACTAATACAATTAATTAGCTCAGATAATTCAAATTAGTTAAAATAAGAATTACTGGTTAATTTAAGCACAATTAGTAAAAACGGGAAAATACTGGACAATTAAGCACAATTCCCTCATTAATTTTAGCACAATAAACTAAGTGAAATGTAGAAAATATTGATTCATCACTCTGCAATCCCACATGGCTCCTTTGAAGATCCATCGGCCATTACTAGATTAACCTTTACAGGTTTCACATTAACATTGCCGATTTGCTCCAGTAAAGAGTAAGGTATCAAGTTAACACTTGAACCTAAATCAAGAAGAGCTTTCTTCACCCTTTTCTTCTGATGAGAGGGTCGCACCTCTCACAAAAGTTGTGCATAAAATTAATGCAGTATAAGCTAGGAAGTGACTCCTAGGTCGTCTCTCAAGGACCAAATTTGGTTCAAGTCTCAGGTCAAACACGCAGGGGGGGGTTTGATGGTTTGGTTGCGAATAAATAAAAAAAACGTTTTAAATAAAATTCAAAATAGTAACACTAGATTAAGACAGTAAAAACGGAACTGATACATTAAAATGAAATTGTAGCAACTTGAAATAGTAAAATCAATCCGAAACATCTAAAATACAGAAAATGAGTTCAAAATATGATATAAAATATTTTAAAGCAAAGGAAATGAAAGAAAATAAAACTTATGACCCATTCATCTACCAAAAGAAATTAAACATTGCAAATGCTTATAAAGAACTACCTCCTTAACCGTGTCACCGCATCTCCAACGTATCCTACTTCTTTTCCCAATTAAAAATTCCACACCTCTGCACCATCTTTCTTCAATGATTAACTAAAGAGAATAAAACTTTCTAGCCTCTTGAAAGTACTCCATCACTGTGCACACTATGGTCCACATCTAAACGATTAAAAATTGCTTTTCAAAGTGGAATAAATCCTTCCAATGACCGAACCCCTATGATGGGACGTGAACACCACTCCATCCAATCAACATGCTCCTTCATCCAGCAAAGGTAATGAAAATTAAATGTGCTCCAGTTCACATTCCAGTGCACACCGCTTCTGCATCTGCTCCTTCTATTCTCCAAAAATGATTCAATAAAACTCTTTTCTCAAATACTATCACCGTACACATCATTCCAGCCCAGCCAGCCGTGACTTCTCTTTTCTTCCAGCAGTTTCTTTGTGCAGCATTCATAAACTAAATCCAAATGCAAAGAAAAAAAAACCATTACCGTGCTGCTCTTCCAGCCCTTTGGACGTGACATATCCCTGCCACCAACTCTCACCTAATCATTTCTTCATTTCTCATTCTATGAAAATAAAATAAAAAAATCTCTCTTATTCCACCCGTGACACTTCACTTCTCTTCCAGCTCAACATCATACACCAACTTTCTCTAAATGAAAATGGATCCTCCTCTGCTCATTCCAACTGCGTGTGATTCTCCATCCGTATCTAATCACCGCTTCTCTCTTCTAAGAAATTGGATGCACTCCTTTCAATAGCACAAAGTTAATGCAGCACGTGTAATGTTAAAGAAAATAAAAACCCGAGAGGTTGGCGTCTCCACATTTCAGCACCCAAAAAAACGTTCCAGCCAAAATAAAAATGAAAATCAGTGAGGTAGGGAAGTGAAAAACTTTCTTTCATTCATCACCGTAACAGCATTGCACCCTTCTTTCAATTCATCAAAAAAAACGTTCAAAGAAAAACTCACTAAGGGTGGCGGCTGGCTCAAGGGCCGTGTGTCCCTCTTTAATAAGGGTAGGGTCCACACACAAAAACCCTAGGGTGCCAAGTCATTAACTTTTAATTTTGGGTCTAATCTAATTTACCAAAAATTGACCCAAAATATAAAAGTTGATACAAAAACTCTAAACTACTGAATTACAATTTAATTAATTTTAAAATGTCTTGGTGGAGAGTCTTGAATTTATTTGGCATTCTTCCTGATGTCCCAAAATGTATTTCCGAAATTTTCCTGCACTTCAAAAATGCACTTAATCAGCTCAGAAAATCCAAATTAGCACAATTACAAATTTCCGACCAAATAACAAACAATTAAACACAATTCCCTGGTTTATTTAAGTGCAATAAACTAAATATAATTCAAGAAATAACGACTCATCATCTTCCCTATGGTACAAGGGATAGAAAAACTGCCTGGGTCTGTTGCTTTAGGAGGGAATGGCTCTTTTTTAACAGTTATACACTCCTTTGCCTCATCATCTCTACGTCTCTTCTTTGTAGAGATTTCTTCATTAGATTTAGTGTAAACCGTAATCTGTTGCAGATTCTGTTCCCAAGGTGCATCATTATCCACCATTTTGAATAATTCTGTGAAGTCCAGTTGTTTCCCTTGATGGATTGGAAAAGGAAAAGTGTTATTGCTCTCTATTTCTCTTCTCTCTTCTGTTTCTAACTCAACTTTCTCATCATCAACACTCTCTACCACCTTGCACTCTTCTCTGGGTTAACCTCAGTATTAGCCCCAAAATTTCTATTTGGCCTTTCTTCCACCTGTTTGGTGATCTGCCCCATCTGAGTCTCCAGTTTTTGATAGCAGCTTCAGTGCTCTTCTGTGTAGACTCAGTCTTCTGTATGAAATTGTTGAGAGTTTCCTCCATCCTCATGGACCTTTCATTAAGCATAGAAAACGGTTGCCATAAGGTGGGTTGTTGCTGCTGCTTATTATATTGACCAACTTGCCCAGTTTGCCCTTGACCAATACTTGGGTGTGGTTTCCACCCCTGATTGTAGCTTCCTTGACGGTACTGATTGGTCAAGTAGTTTACATCCTCTACGGCTTCAACTACAAAGGCACATTGACCATTGATATGGTCGCCTCCACACAATTCGCACAACTGGGATTGTACCTGTGCAGCAGTTTTCAACTCTTTGGGTAATTGTGCAAGAGTTTTAGTCAGAGTCTCCAGCTGTTGAGTTAGAATTTTGTTTTGAGCTAGCAGGGCATCATGTGTCTGTAATTGGAGAACTCCTTTTTGCATAGGAGCTCCTCTCTCACTGTGTAGCTCATTATCACTAGTAGCCATGTTTTCTATAATCTCTGTTGCTTCCTTAGGAGTTTTCCATTTAATATTGCCTCCTGCTGAGGCATCCAGCATCATCTTGGTTTATGAACCAAGCCCTCCAAGGAAAGTTAAGACTACTTCCTGATCTTCAAAGCCATGCGTGGGTGTTTTTCTTAGCAAGCTTTTATACTTGTCCCGTGCATGCCCTAGTGATTCTTCCATGCCCTGTTTAAATGAAGAAATCTCTTGCTTGCCTTTTGTCACCTTAGATTGTGGGAAGTACTTGTTTAAAATTTTGTGACCACTACTTCCCACTCTGTGAAACTTTCTTCTGGGAAAGAATTCAACCAAAGCTTAGCATTGCCTCCCAATGAGAAAGGAAACAAGCTAAGTTTGATAGCTTCGTTTGGCACCCATTAATCTTGACTGTGTTGCAAATCTCATTGAAGGTAGTGAGGTGCTCATATGGGCTTTCATGAGATAACCCATTGAATTGGTTGCTTTTCACCAGTTGAATCAGTGCTGGTTTGACCTCCACATTAGCTGCATTGACTTTAGGTCTAGCTATACTGTTAAAGTGCTGAGGTCCAGCTATATTGGTGTAATCTGCAAGAGTTCTTCTAACATTATTGTTCTCCATATTTCCTGTGCTATGAACAGAACTTTGTGGTGATGATTGTAAGAGAGTTTCTGGAGAAAGGAAAAGTTCTCTAGATGTTCGGATTCTTCTCCTCCGTCTACTCTCGTCTAGACCTTCAACCAGAGGTTCTGTTGTTTTCTTGCTCCTTGTTCTAATTGCTTCCTGCATGCACAAGAAAACAAAACCCTAGAAAAGATTTGTTAGCACAAAAAGATATAGGAGAAGATAAAGATTCACAAGATAAAAGATTCAGAGGATAAAATAAAATAAGATAGAATAAAATAAAATCTAATCTAATCTAATAAAATAAAATAAAATAAAATCTAATCTAATCAAATCAAATAAGATAAAATAAAATAAGATAGAATAAGATAATATAAAATAAAATCTAATCTAATCAAATAAAATAAAATAAGATAGAATAAGATAAAATAAAATAAAATCTAATCTAATCCAATCAAATAAAATAAAATAAAATCTAATCTAATCTAATCAAATAAAATCTAATCTAATCAAATCAAATCAAATCAAATCAAATAAGATAAAATAAAAACCGAAAAAATAAAAACAGAAATAAAAAACAGAAATTCAAAATTAAAGTCAAAGATAATCAATAATCACACAAATTAACCAGTTAAACCACGAGTCCCCGGCAACGGCGCCAAAAACTTGATGGACAAATTTATGATCACCAAAATATGATGTCACAAACTTGTTGAACAATCGACAAGTATGACCGAATCCTTTCAAGTAATAAACTTGGTAAGACCAAGTATCGTTCTCCCAAAGGACTTACGGCCTAGTTTAGTTGTGTGGTTTGTTGATTAGCTAAGACTTAAGAACGAAATAATTGGATTTTACTATGCAAAACACGAAAATAAATATGGATGCATGAGGTTTTGATCAATGGAAAAAGCAAAAGACAAATACTTTCAATGAAATATATGAATGAATATGTTGTTGGGGGTCAATTTCATTTTATCCACTCTCATATATTTTAGGAATTCAACAATCAAATCATCATTGTTAATGCCACTCTCTAAATTACCTTGTCAAGAAGGCCTATCCCTAATTACGAGTTCATACGATTCCTAGCATTCCTAATAATTAGTTCTCTTAGCAGAGGAGCTTAACGACAACCAATATAATATTCGGAGAGATTCCCCGGATCTAGACTTCCCCGTACGTTCCCGTATCGACAAAATCAATAATCATGCATTGAATGTGTTAAACAAAGCAAGCATTAAGCAAAGAGGGAAAACCCTAACTAATGATGAAAGAAAGCATAAGTCTTAGATTAAGATGCAAGCACAAATTCCATATATGAGAGCTTCAAAAGATTACATTGATTCCCCAACAAACATACAAGGTTTAGTTCACCATATTCATGGTGAACCTAGATGAACAATAATGAAAGAATGAAGGATAAAACCCTAGAAAGGTGAAGAGGTAGCCTGAGCATCCAAGATCCTCCTTCAAAGGGGTGGAAGAGAGAGTGTTTGCTTCGTTTCTGCCAAAGATACCAACCCTAAGACATCTAGGTCTTTAAATAGGACATAAAAATAATAGAAAACCGATCTAGGCCCAAAACTCGTCTGGTTGACTTTTTTCGTATTCTGGTTTACTGGTTGACTTTTTGGTTGACTGGTTGACTTTTTTGGTTGACTTTTCTGGTTTCTATCTGTCCTTCTTCACTTCTTTCACTAAATTCACCTTAAAACCTGCACAAAAACACTGAAATCAAGTATAAACCTGTCCAGCTCTCTTATTTTTGAAAGTATGGATAAAAGCATGACTTTAAGTTAGTTTCTAAGTGTAAAGGTTGCTTTTTGTGTCAATTTTAAGCATGAAAATAACAGTTTTTCAACTGTTATCAAACAATAATGAAAGAATGAAAGATAAAACCCTAGAAAGGTGAAGAGGTAGCCTGAGCATCCAAGATCCTCCTTCAAAGGGGTGGAAGAGAAAGTGTTTGCTTTGTTTCTGCCAAAGATTCCAACCCTAAGACATCTAGGTGTTTAAATAGGACATAAAAATAATAGAAAACGGGTCCAGGCCCAAACAGATCATAAAATCGCATAAAACTGGCCCAAAACTCGTCTGGTTGACCTTTTTCGTATTTTGGTTGACTGGTTGACTTTTTGATTGACTAGTTGACTTTTCTGGTTGACTGGTTGACTTTTCTGGTTTCTGGTTGACTTTTCTGATTCCATCTCTCTCCTTCTTCACTTCTTTCACTAAATTCACCTTAAAACCTACACAAAAACACTAAAATCAAGCATAAACCTGTCCAGCTCTCTTATTTCTGAAAATATGGATAAAAGCATGATTTCAAGCTAATTTCTAAGTGTAAAGGTTGCTTTTTGTATCAATTTTAAGCATGAAAATAACAGTTTTTCAACTGTTATCACCTATCGTGCAACTAAAGCAGAACAAACAACAAAAATACAATCAATCAACTAGGTTGCCTCCCTCGTAGCGCTTGTTTAACGTCACGAGTCTAACCCAAACATCCACCAACACCATCATTAGGTGTCAAACCTAGTATCTTTCAGTAGATACTTAACCACCTAGCATCCTTCCGTAGATGTTATTCCCATAAATTTACAGAAGTAATGTCCAAGTTTATAAAAATTTACAAAACCAAAGTATAATCAAAAGAAAAATTGTCTCAAATCACTGGAATGTCTTCGAGCAAGCGCTCGTTTAACGTCACTAGCTTGACCCAATAGAGCTCATGTTCCTTCTTCATGGTTGATGTTCATATCACACCAACTCATCAACTGCTTCCGGTCCACTTTTTTGACTCTTCTGGAATATGGAGACTCTATCTCTATCACCTTATTTTCTTTATAGTCTTTCACAACCCACAACTTGTTTATGAACTTCATAAGTTTACCAAGTTGGAGTCGTTCTTGCATCCAGTCATCATGGACCTTTCTTCCTTTCCCAATCATTTCTTCTTCCTGTACCTGAAACAAAAAACAATGTTTACCTTTGACATTTGGCTTTTCATCTCCAAGGCTAGTGATAACAGTTGAAAAACTGTTATTTTCATGCTTAAAATTGATACTAAAAGCAACCTTTAACACTTAGAAACTAGCTTGAAATCATGCTTTTGTTCATATTTTCATAAATAAGAGAGTTGGACAGGTTTATGCTTGATTTCAGTGTTTTTGTGCAGGTTTTAAGGTGAAATTGGTGAAAGAAGTGAAGAAGGATAGAGATGGAATCAGAAAAGACATCAAAAAGTGCAAAAGGAGAAGCCGCAAGTACCGCTCAGCGGTAGTTTACCGCTGAGCGACACTCAGAAACCCACGTTGGATCCGCTGAGGGGTAAAATAGCCGCTGAGGGGAGAAAAACAACTCACGCACTTACCGCTGAGCGGCACTTTTATGGGCTTGGGCTTAATTTTTCTGTATTTTTAGAATAGTATATAAGCTTTAGGACGTCCTAGGGTTTGTATCTTTGGCAGAGACGATGCAAATACTCTCTTTTCCACCCGTTTGAAGGAAGATCTTGGATGCTTAGGCTACCTCTTCACCTTTCTAGGGTTTTATCTTTCATTCTTCCATTATTATTCATCTAGTTTCACCATGAATATGGTGAACTAAACCTTGTATTGCTGTTGTGGAATCAATGTAGTCTTGTGAAACTCTCATATATGGAATTTGTTTTAACATCTTACTTTTAAGACTTATGCTTTCTTTCATCATTAGTTAGGGTTTTTCCTCTTTGCTTATTGCTTGCTTTGTTTAACTCATTCATTGCCATGATTATTGATTTTGTCGATATGGGAACGTACGGGGAAATCTAGATCCGAGGAAATTCTCCCAATAGCATATTGGTTGCCTTTAAGCTCCTGCACTTCAGAACTAATTACTAGGAATGCTAGGAATTGTATGAACTCGTAATTAAGGTTAGGCCTTCTTGCAAGGTGATTTAGAGAGTGGCATTAACAATTGATGAAAAGAATGTTGAATTCCTAAAGTATATGAGAGTGGATAAGATGAAATTGATAACTCCCAACAACATACTCATCCATAAAATTCATTAAAGTGTTTGTATTCTGTCTTTTCCATTGATCAAATTCATGCATACATGTTTATTTACTGTCTTTTGCATATAAAACTACAATCAATTTGTTCTTAAGTCTTAAATAATCAACAAATCACATAACTAAACTAGGTCGTGAGTCCTTTGGGAGAACGATACTTGGTCTTACCGAGTTTTATTACTTGAAACGATTCGATTACACTTGTCGATTGTTAAACAAGTTTGTGGCGCCGTTTTTCGGTGTTCATAAATTTGTCATCAAGTTTTTGGCGCCGTTGCCGAGGACTCGTGGTTTAACTAGTTAATTTGTGTGATTATTGATTATCTTTGACTTGAATTTTAAATTTCTGTTTTTATTTTCTGTTTTTATTTTGCGGTTTTTATTTTATTTTATTTTCTGTGTTTATTTATTCTTATCTCTGAATCTTATATCTTCTTTTATATTTTTTTTTGTGCTAACAATTTTTTCTCGGATTTTGTTTTTCTTGTGTATGCAGGAGGCAATCCGAACCACGAGCAAGAAAACTGCAGAACCACTTCTTGAAGGTTTAGACGAGAGTAGACGGAGGAGAAGAATCCGTACATCTAGAGAACTGTTCCCTCCTCCGGAAATTCTATTGCAACCATCACCACAAGGTTCTGACCATAGCACTGAGAACATGGAGAATAATAATATCAGAAGAACTCTTGCAGATTACACAAATATAGTTGGACCTCAGCATTTTAACAGCATAGCAAGACCAAGAGTCAATGCAGCCAACATGGAGGTCAAACCAGCGTTGATCCAACTGGTAAAAAGTAATCAATTCAATGGGTTGTCTCACGAAAGCCCATATGAGCACCTCACAACATTTAATGAGATCTGCAACACGGTGAAAATAAATGGGGTGCCAGACGAAGCAATCAAACTTAGTTTGTTTCCATTTTCATTAGGAGGCAATGCTAAGCTTTGGTTGAATTCTTTTCCAGAGGGAAGCTTTACAGAGTGGGAGGCAGTGGTGACAAAGTTCCTAAACAAATACTTTCCACAATCAAAGGTGAATAAAGGAAAGCAAGAGATTTCATCATTCAGGCAAGGCATGGAGGAATCATTGGGTCATGCATGGGACAGATATAAAAGCTTGTTACGAAAGACTCCCACGCATGGATTTGAAGAAGTGGAAGTAGTCCTAATTTTCCTTGGAGGTCTTGGTTCACAAACCAAGATGATGCTTGACACCTCAACAGGAGGAAACATCATATGGAAAACTCTAGAGGAAGCTACAAAAATCATTGAAAATATGGCTACTAGTGACAACGAGATAAACAGTGAAAGAGGAGCTCCTATCCAACAAAAAGGAGTTCTACAATTACAAACAAATGATGCCTTGCTAGCACAGAATAAGATACTAACTCAACAACTGGAAACTCTTACAAAAACACTTGCATAATTTCCTGAAGAGTTAAAGACTGTTGCGCAGGTTCAATCACAATTGTGTGAATTGGAGAACCTTGGAAAAGGTATGTAGGAGTGTGTGTGCAAAGAAGATTCTGAAAAGAAAAACTAAAATGCAGCTTAGGTAAGTGCAAAATTTTCTCACCATCACCCATTAGTAGGTGTTACATGCTTAGCATCTTTCACTAGATGCTATATGTAACGTCCCGACAACTCACAAGGACCGTTGACTGCCCCCACAGACCACCACCAGGCTTTCCAGTGTGCTTTGTCCTCACTCGCACTTTCCGGGAAAACTTCCCAGAAGGTCACCCATCCCAGAATTACTCCAGGCTAAGCACGCTTAACCATGGAGTTCTTATGAGTCAGGCCACCGAAAAGTAAATGCATTTTGGTGATATGAGTAGCCAAATCAATTCCTTTAAGTTATTCCAGTGTGCTTTGTCCTCACTCGCACACTTTCCGGGAAAACTTCCCAGAAGGTCACCCATCCCAGAATTACTCCAGGCTAAGCACGCTTAACCATGGAGTTCTTCTGAGTCAGGTGACAGTTGAAAAACTGTTATTTTCATGCTTAAAATTGATATTAAAAGTAACCTTTAGACTTAAAAACTAGCTTGAAATCATGCTTTTATCTATATTTTCAGAAATAAGAGAGCTGGACAGGTTTATGCTTGATTTAAGTGTTTTTGTGCAGGTTTTAAGGTGAATTTAGTGAAAGAAGTGAAGAAAGAGAGAGATGGAATCAGAAAAGGAATCAAAGAGTGCAAAAGGAGAAGCCGAAAGCACCGCTCAGCGGCATTTTACCGCTGAGCGGCACTCAGGAGGTCACGGGAGATCCGCTGAGGGGCAAAACTGGCCGCTGAGGGGAAGAAAAGGGAAGCGTAGGCACCGCTGAGCGGTATTTACCGCTGAGCGCCAGTCTTAATAATGGGCTTGGACTCGTTTTCTGGCACTTTTATGGGCTTGGGCTTAGATCTTTTGTAATTCTAAAATAGTATATAAGGACTTGCACGTCCTAGAGTTAGTATCTTTGGCAGAAACGAGGCAAACACTCTCTCTTCCACCCCTTTGAAGGAGGATCTTGGATGCTCAGGCTACCTCTTCACCTTTTTAGGGTTTATTCTTTCATTCTTTCATTGTTATTCATCTAGGTTCACCATGAATATGGTGAACTAAACCTTGTATGTTTGTTGGGGAATCAATGTAATCTTTTGAAGCTCTCATATATGGAATTTATGCTTGCATCTTAATCTAAGATTTATGCTTTCTTTCATCATTAGTTAGGGTTTTTCCTCTTTGCTTAATGCATGCATGGTTTAACTCATTCGATGCATGATTATTGGTTTTGTCGATATGGGCACATACGGGGAAGTCTAGATCCAGGGAATTTCTCCCAATATTATGTTGGTTGTCGTTAAGCTCCTGAACTTATGAACTGATCATTAGGAATGCTAGGAATTGTATGAACTCGTGATTAGGGAGAAGCCATCTAGAATGGTACTTTAGAGAGTGGCATTAACAATGATGATTTGAATGTTGAATTCCTAAAATATATGAGAGTGGATGAGATGAAATTGACCCCCAACAACATATTCATTCATATATTTCATTGAAAGTGTTTATCTTTTGCTTTTGCCATTGATCAAAATTCATGCATACATGTTTATTTTCTGTATTGCATATTAAATTCCAAATATTTCGTTCTTAAGTCTTAGCTAATCAACAAACCACACAACTAAACTAGGCCGTGAGTCCTTTGGGAGAACGATACTTGGTCTTACCAAGTTTATTACTTGAACGATTCGGTCATACTTGCCGATTGTGAAACAAGTTTGTGACATCATATTTTGGTGATCATAAATTTGTCCATCAAGTTTTTGGCGCCGTTGCCGAAGACTCGTGGTTTAACTGGTTAATTTGTGTGATTATTGATTATCTTTGACTTTAATTTTAAATTTCTGTTTTTATTTTCTGTTTTTATTTTTTTCGGTTTTGATTTGATTAGATTAGATTTTATTTTATTTTATTTTATTTGATTAGATTAGATTAGATTTTATTTTATCTTATTAGAATAGATTAGATTTTATTTTATTTTATTTTATCTTCTATCTTTTAAATCTTTTATCTTTTTATCTTCTGAATCTTTTATCTTTCTATCTTCTGAATCTTTTATCTTCTTATCTTCTGAATCTTTTATCTTTTTATCTTTTGAATATATATCTTCTCTTATATCTTTTTGTGCTAACAAATATTTTCTAGGGTTTTGTTTTCTTGTGTATGCAGGAGGCAATTCGAACTAGGAGTAAGAAAACAACAGAACCTCTTCTTGAAGGTCTAGACGAGAGTAGAAGGAGGAGAAGAATCAGAACATCTAGAGAACTTTTCCCTTCTCCAGAAACTCTCTTACAATCATCACCACAAGGTTCTGTTCATAGCATAGGAAGTATGGAGAACAATAATGGTAGAAGAACTCTTGCAGACTACACCAATATTGCTGGGCGTCAACACTTTAACAGCATAGCTAGACCTAGAGTCAATGCAGCCAATATGGAGGTCAAACCAGCACTGATTCAACTGGTGAAGAGTAATCAATTTAATGGGTTATCTCATGAAAGCCCATATGAGCACCTCACTACCTTTAATGAGATTTGCAACACAGTCAAGATTAATGGGGTGCCAGACGAAGCAATCAAACTTAGCTTGTTTCCTTTCTCATTGGGAGGCAATGCTAAGCTTTGGTTGAACTCTTTTCCAGAAGAAAGTTTCACAGAGTGGGAAGCAGTGGTCACAAAATTTTTAAATAAATACTTCCCACAATCTAAGGTGACTAAAGGAAAGCAAGAGATTTCTTCATTCAAGCAAGGCATGGAAGAATCATTGGGGCATGCATGGGACAGGTATAAAAGCTTGTTACGTAAAACTCCCACGCATGGCTTTGAAGATCAAGAAGTAGTCTTAACTTTCCTTGGAGGGCTTGGTTCACAAACCAAGATGATGCTGGACGCCTCAGCAGGAGGCAATATTAAATGGAAAACTCCAGAGGAAGCAACTGAAATTATAGAAAACATGGCTACTAGTGATAATGAGCTGCACACAGAAAGAGGAGCTCCTATGCAACAAAAAGGGGTTCTTCAATTACAAACACATGATGCCTTGCTAGCCCAGAATAAAATTCTACCTCAACAGCTGGAAACTCTGACCAAAACTCTTGCTCTATTACCCAAAGAGTTAAAATCTGCTGCACAGGTACAAACCCAGTTGTGCGAATTATGTGGGGGTGATCATATCAATGGCCAATGTGCTTTTCCTGTGGAAGCCGTGGAGGATGTTAACTTCATGGCTAATCAATTTCCATACCGTCAAGGGAATTATAATCAGGGTTGGAAACCACATCCAAGCATTGGTCAAGGACAAACTGGGCAAGCTAATCAATATAATAAGCAGCAGCAGCAACCAACCTTGTGGCAACAGTTATCTATGCTTAATGAAAGATCAACTAGGTTGGAAGAAACTCTTCAGCAATTCATTCAGAAAACTGAATCTTCTCAAAAGAGCACTGAAGCTGCTATAAAGAATTTGGAGATTCAAATGGGTCAGATTACCAAGCAATTGGAAGAAAGGCCAAACAGAAACTTTGGGGCTAATACTGAGGTTAACCCCAGAGAAGAGTGCAAGGTGGTAGAGAGTGTTGATGATGAGAAAGTTGAGTTAGATACAGAAGAGAGAAGTGAAATAGAGAGCAAAAGCACGTTTCCTTTTCCAATCCATCAAGGGAAACCAATGGACTTCACAGAGTTATTCAAAATGGTGGATAATGATGCACCTTGGGAGAAAATTTTGCAACAGATTACGGTTTACACCAAATCTAATGAAGAAAGCTCTACAAAGAAGAGACGTAGAGATGATGAGGAAAAAAAGTGTATAACTGTTAAGGAAGAGTCATTCCCACCTAAAGCATCAGATCCAGGTAGTTTTTCTATCCCTTGTACTATAGGGAAGAAAAAGGTAAAGAAAGCTCTCCTTGATTTAGGTTCAAGTGTTAACTTGATACCTTATTCTTTACTGGAGCAAATTGGCAATGTTAAAATGAAACCTGTAAAGGTTAATTTAGTAATGGCCGATGGATCTTCAAAGGAGCCATGTGGGATTGCAGAAGACGTGGTAGTTTGTGTTGGCAAACTTCAGTTTTTGGCAGACTTTGTGGTGATGAAGATGGAAACTGAGAAAATACCTATCATACTTGGAAGACCGTTTATGAAAACGGCCAGGGCTATCATAGATGTAAATGAAGGTATAGTAGTGCTCCAGGATAGAGAAGAGAGAGTGGTGGTGGATGTCTTCAAAGATGAGACGCAAGCAAAGGAGGAAGAAGCCAGTTATAAAGCTGCATTTCGAGATGCACCCATAACTAGAGGTAAAGATGAAAATCTTGAGGTTTCAGGTAACCATTGTTTGTTGTTTCAGGTACCCAAGGAAGAAGAAATTGGAAGAGGAGAAGAAATTCCTAGAAACTGGAAGAAAAGAAGACTCCAACTTGGCAGACCTGTAAGAATCAAGAACAAGTTGTGGGTTGTAAAGGGCTTTAAAGAAAAGGAGATGATAGAGATAGAGTCTCCATATTCTAGAAGAACCAAAACAGTTCAAAGGAAGCAGCTGAGAAGTTGGTGGACTGACAACATCAACTATAAAGAAGATGGAACTTGAACTTTACTGGGTCAAGCTAATGACGTTAAAAGAGCGCTTACTGGGAGGCAACCCAGTGGATTTACAAATTTTTGACTTTTGATTTGGTTTTGTAACTTTTAATTTGTGGACATTATTTTGTAAATATTTTGTTGGATACAGCATCTACTGAAGGATGCTAGGTGGTTAAGTATCTACTAAACGATACTAAGTTTGTAACACCTACTGATGGGTGTTGGTGAGAAGATTTTGCACCTACTGATGGGTGCCGGTAAGTTTGAAACACCTACTGATGGGTGTTGGTGGATTTTGGGTCAGGCTCGTGACGTTAAACAAGCGCTACCTGGGAGGCAACCCAGTTGATTGATTGTTTCATTTTGTTTATTTTAGTTAGGGTTTGCATAAGCATTTTTAAACATTGAATTGTAGGGAACCAGTGAGGAGTATGTCTAGGAGGCACGTAGGTCAAGAAAAGAAGGAGAAGAGCAATTCCCGCAAGTGCCGCTGAGCGGCAAACTACCGCTGAGCGGTAGTCTCGCAGAATGGGCTTTAGTTCCCCTTAGCGGGACCCGAGCCCATTAGGGTATTTTTATACCCTAAGCTGCATTTTGGTTTTTATTTTCAGGCTCTTCTCTGCACACACACTCCTACATACCTTCTCAAAGGTTCTCTACAATTTTTCCCTCATCCCTCTTTAGAAAATCTCCCTTCCACTCACTTGCTCACTAGTTTTCCATCTAAGTTTGGGGTTGGGAGAGAGCATCATTGAAGGGGCTGGTTTCTTCATTGTGGTTTACTAATGCTTAACAATGTATCTTTTGGTTTTGTGAATTATGTTTGATGCAGGGATGGCCTCCTCATCGGGCAAAAAGAATCAAGACTATAAGATCCAAGAAGAGGAAGATACAGAGGACAGCTCAGACTGATGAGGAGCTGAGATAGCATTTACTGATGAATGCTATAATATGATTATGCTTTTATGGTTTAAGTTTTTTGAACTTATTTGTTTTTGTTTTTAGATTAGGGTTGATGTACTCTATGGAACACCTGGTTTATTATGATGGTTTGCTATTAACTGTGATTGTGTGATAAGTAATGCTTGATGATGCTTATTGATTAATTGATGTTGAGATGATGTGCACATTAAAATGCTTATACAGGTGATTCACAAGCTTTGTGAACAAATGCATGATATCATGATTGTGATTGTGAAATTAAGCAGGATGTGTATGTCAAATGTGAATGAGCTTATATGTGAGGTTTTGAGCTCCAGAGTTGTTATTGTTGAATGCTATTACTTTGAAAGCATGAATGACTTTGCCCAGGTTTTCTATGATTGAATCAATTGCTTGTTTTGCATCATGTGATCAAGGCCATTTGTTGGAACCCTTTTTATTGGCCAAATTCATAAAGTTAGCCTACTAAAAGAGAACACTTTGTGTTCTATCCTTTGAACCCTTAGCCTTGAATATACACTGAAAACACTTGATTGAAAATCTTTACCTTGAGTTAAGTAGAAGATCTTGTGTGGTATTGTTAAATGTTCAAGTTTGGGGTTGTTGGGAAAACATGAAAAAGAAAAGCATTGAGCTAAGAGCTAAAAAGTAAGAATATGCAAAGAAAAAGAAAAAGAAAAGAAAAGAAAAAGAAGTAAAGTTCAATGCAAATGCAAAGGCAAAAGAAAGTTGGGAATAAATAAGATAATTGTGTTGTTATGACTCTCTTAACTCAAGGATTTTGTGATCCAGAAAAACCAATTTTCTTGTTAGCCCAGCCACATTATAAGTCATTGAAAAGTCCTTGTGATGATGCATGCTTGTGAATGTTTTTGATTGTCGTAAAATGAAAGGCAAAGTTGATTCATGTGACATTGTGATAGTAGAGTGAATGAGTGAAACACTTTACCTCTTATACACTTGTGTGTTGAGTGAAACACTTTACCTAGTGAGGAAATATTCCATAAGCACATGAACATCCATGTTTAATTGATTGATCATTCATGAAAAATAGCATTTGTTGGAATTTAAATGACTTTGTGAACACTAAAGCATGTGCACATCTTGATTGAACTCTTGGTCATAAGTTTGAGTGAAGTTGTTACTTATCTTGAAAAAGAGGATTTTTGAATGAGTGAATCATCATATAAATTGGTTGGAGATTGAGTTACATTTTGTTTGCTTGAGGACAAGCAAAGTTCTAAGTTTGGGGTTGTGATAACAGTTGAAAAACTGTTATTTTCATGCTTAAAATTGATATTAAAAGTAACCTTTAGACTTAAAAACTAGCTTGAAATCATGCTTTTATCTATATTTTCAGAAATAAGAGAGCTGGACAGGTTTATGCTTGATTTAAGTGTTTTTGTGCAGGTTTTAAGGTGAATTTAGTGAAAGAAGTGAAGAAAGAGAAAGATGGAATCAGAAAAGGAATCAAAGAGTGCAAAAGAAGAAGCCGAAAGCACCACTCAGCGGCATTTTACCGCTGAGCGGCACTCAGGAGGTCACGGGATATCCGCTGAGGAGCAAAACTGGCCGTTGAGGGGAAGAAAAGGGAAGCGTAGGCACCGCTGAGCGGTATTTACCGCTGAGCGCCAGTCTTAATAATGGGCTTGGACTCGTTTTCTGGCACTTTTATGGGCTTGGGCTTAGATCTTTTGTAATTCTAAAATAGTATATAAGGACTTGCACGTCCTAGAGTTAGTATCTTTGGCAGAAACGAGGATCTTGGATGCTCAGGCTACCTCTTCACCTTTTTAGGGTTTATTCTTTCATTCTTTCATTGTTATTCATCTAGGTTCACCATGAATATGGTGAACTAAACCTTGTATGTTTGTTGGGGAATCAATGTAATCTTTTGAAGCTCTCATATATGGAATTTATGCTTGCATCTTAATCTAAGATTTATGCTTTCTTTCATCATTAGTTAGGGTTTTTCCTCTTTGCTTAATGCATGCATGGTTTAACTCATTCGATGCATGATTATTGGTTTTGTCGATATGGGCACATACGGGGAAGTCTAGATCCGGGGAATTTCTCCCAATATTATGTTGGTTGTCGTTAAGCTCCTGAACTTATGAACTGATCATTAGGAATGCTAGGAATTGTATGAACTCGTGATTAGGGAGAAGCCATCTAGAATGGTACTTTAGAGAGTGGCATTAACAATGATGATTTGAATGTTGAATTCCTAATATATATGAGAGTGGATGAGATGAAATTGACCCCCAACAACATATTCATTCATATATTTCATTGAGGGGGATAAACAACAAAAGGCTTTTGAGCTACTCAAAGAGAAGCTCACACAAGCACCCATTCTAGCTTTGCCAAATTTTTCCAAAACTTTTGAGCTAGAATGTGATGCTTCAGGATTTGGCATAGGTGCAGTATTATTACAAGAAGGACACCCAATTGCATACTTTAGTGAAAAACTTCATGGTTCCTCTTGTAATTACCCCACCTATGACAAAGAACTCTATGCACTTGTGAGGGCTCTTCAAACTTGGGAACATTACCTTGTTGCCAAGGAGTTTATAATTCACAGTGATCATGAATCACTTAAGTATTTGAAGAGTCAACACAAGTTACAAAAGAGGCATGCTAAGTGGTTGGAATTCATTGAACAATTCACTTATGTTATTAAATACAAGAAAGGAAAATCCAATGTGGTGGCTGATGCTTTGTCAAGAAAAATTAATCTATTAGCCACATTGGGAGCTCAAATTCTTGGATTTAATAGCATTCTTGAATTATATTCACAAGATCTTGATTTTGCTCATATCTATGAGGAATGTCTCAATAAGCCTCAAGGAGGATTCTATGTGAAAGAAGGGTATCTTTTTAAAGAAGGAAAAATTTGCATTCCTCAAGGTTCACATAGAAAACGCCTTGTTAAAGAGACACATGAGGGAGGTTTAATGGGGCATTTTGGGGTAGAAAAAACCCTTGGCATGTTGAAAGAAAAATTCTTTTGGCCTCACATGAGAAGGGATGTTCAAAGGCATTGCTTTAAGTGTATAACTTGTTTAGAAGCTAAATCTAAATCAATGCCTCATGGACTGTATACTCCTTTGAATGTTGCTTCCACCCCTTGGGAAGAGATAAGTATGGATTTTGTGTTAGGTCTTCCCAAAACTTCTAGGGGTTTTGATTCTATCTTTGTGGTGGTAGATAGATTTAGCAAAATGGCTCATTTTATACCTTGCCACAAAGTAGATGATGCAAGCAACATTGCAAAGTTATTCTTTAGAGATGTGGTTAAACTTCATGGGTTACCTAAGGTAATAGTTTCGGATAGAGATACAAAATTTCTTAGTCACTTTTGGCGGACCTTATGGTCTAGATTAGGGACTAAGTTATCTTTTTCTACTACTTGCCATCCTCAAACAGATGGTCAAACTGAAGTAGTCAATAGATCTCTTTCCACTTTACTAAGGGTAGTTCTTAAAGGAAATCACAAATCTTGGGATGAGTACCTACCTCATGTTGAGTTTGCCTACAATAGAGTAGTTCATGGAACTACTAAATTGTGTCCTTTTGAAGTTGTTTATGGTTTTAATCCTTTGACACCCATGGATTTAATACCCCTTCCAAATTCTATTGAGTTTATTCATCAAGATGGGGTATCTAAATCTAAATTTATCAAAGATTTACATCAAAGGGTTAAAATTCAAATTCAACAACAAAATGAGAAATATGCCAAGAAACATAATAAGGGCAAGAAAGAGTTAATCTTCAATGAAGGAGATTTAGTTTGGATTCATCTTAGAAAGGAAAGATTTCCTCAACTAAGAAAATCCAAACTCAATCCTAGAGGAGATGAACCTTTTAGAGTGATAAGGAGGATTAATAACAATGCATATCAACTTGATCTTCCTCCTGAATATGGTGTTCATGCTACCTTCAATGTATCTGATCTTAAACCTTTTTCAGGATTTGATAGTGAAGATGAAGACCTTTTGGATTTGAGGGCAAATCCTTCTCAAGAAGGAGGGGATGATACAAGAAGGTCTAACACCATAGGACCCATCACAAGAGGAATGGCCAAAAAGCTCCAAGATGAGTATTCTCCCCAAGGTCAAGTACTATTTGTTATCTTTGGATGGAAAATTGGAGAACAAGAACATATGCCAAATTTGCCAAAACATGGAGAAGGGTAAAGTAGACATTTCTATACAAGAAGGGGTGTGCTTATCCTTCTATGGGGCGACATTAGTAATTGTTTTCTCCACATAAAACTCATTTGTCACGTGCTTTCTAGAAGCCACACATTTAGCACATGGGTTCAGATCTGAAACGTGTAAATTGCTTGCTTAAGCCTTGAGATTGATCTATAAAATCTCATAGGCAAAGCTTGTAGATTACTTTTGGATTGTAGTAAAGAATTTCTGCTGAAATGTTTAGCAAATTCCTTCTCCAAGAGTCACTTCTTAGCTTGATCTCCATTGCAACTTTCTTCCACTCTAGGAAGCCTTCTGAGCTGTGAATCACCTCTCCAAGCTAGCCTCCATATCCATTCACCATAAACACTAACAATCCGCTGCTACACATCCAAAGATCCTAGCCAATCTGATCCTGAAATTCCAAGTCTGCACAACCATCTGCAGCTGCTACAGCTACTGTTACATTGGTTTCAGCAGCCTTCCAAGTCTCCCTGCGCCTCCAATCTCACGGCTCATCTTCTCTACATCTCCTAAGATGTATAACCTATGGTACAAGGGATAGAAAAATTGCCTGGGTCTGTTGCTTTAGGAGGGAATGGCTCTTTTTTAACAGTTATACACTCCTTTGCCTCATCATCTCTACGTCTCTTCTTTGTAGAGATTTCTTCATTAGATTTAGTGTAAACAGTAATCTGTTGCAGAATCTGTTCCCAAGGTGCATCATTATCCACCATGTTGAATAATTCTATGAAGTCCAGTTGTTTCCCTTGATGGATTGGAAAAGGAAAAGTGCTATTGCTCTCTATTTCTCTTCTCTCTTCTGTATCTAACTCAACTTTCTCATCATCAACACTCTCTACCACCTTGCACTCTTCTCTAGGGTTAACCTCAGTATTAGCCCCAAAATTTCTATTTGGCCTTTCTTCCACCTGTTTGGTGATCTGCCCCATCTGAGTCTCCAGATTTTTGATAGCAGCTTTAGTGCTTTTCTGTGTAGACTCAGTCTTCTGTATGAAATTGTTGAGAGTTTCCTCCATCCTCATGGACCCTTTCATTAAGCATAGATAACTGTTTCCATAAGGTGGGTTGCTGCTGCTGCTTATTATATTGACCAGCTTGCCCAGTTTTCCCTTGACCAATACTTGGGTGTGGTTTCCACCCCTAATTGTAGCTTCCTTGACGATACTCATTGGTCATGTAGTTTACATCCTCTATGGCTTCAACTGGAAAGGCACATTGACCATTGATATGGTCGCCTCCACACAATTCGCACAACTAGGTTTGTACCTGTGCAGCAGTTTTCAACTCTTTGGGTAATTGTGCAAGAGTTTTAGTCAGAGTCTCCAGCTGTTGAGTTAGAATTTTGTTTTGAGCTAGCAGGGCGTCATGTGTCTGTAATTGGAGGACTCCTTTTTGCATAGGAGCTCCTCTCTCACTATGCAGCTCATTATCACTAGTAGCCATGTTTTCTATAATCTCTGTTGCTTCCTCTGGAGTTTTCCATTTAATATTGCCTCCTACTGAGGCGTCCAGCATCATCTTGGTTTGTGAACCAAGCCCTCCAAGGAAAGTTAAGACTACTTCCTGATCTTCAAAGCCATGTGTGGGTGTTTTTCTTAGCAAGCTTTTATACCTGTCCCATGCATGCCTTAGTGATTCTTCCATGCCCTGTTTAAATGAAGAAATCTCTTGCTTGCCTTTTGTCACCTTAGATTGTGGGAAGTACTTGTTTAAAAATTTTGTGACCACTACTTCCCACTCTGTGAAACTTTCTTCTGGGAAAGAATTCAACCAAAGCTTAGCATTGCCTCCCAATGAGAAAGGAAACAAGCTAAGTTTGATAGCTTCGTCTGACACCCCATTAATCTTGACTGTGTTGCAAATCTCATTGAAGGTAGTGAGGTGCTCATATGGGCTTTCATGAGATAACCCATTGAATTGGTTGCTTTTCACCAGTTGAATCAGTGCTGGTTTGACCTCCATATTAGCTGCATTGACTCTAGGTCTAGCTATACTGTTAAAGTGCTGAGGTCCAGCTATATTGGTGTAGTCAGCAAGAGTTCTTCTAACATTGTTGTTCTCCATATTTTCTGTGCTATGAACAGAACCTTGTGGTGATGATTGTAAGAGAGTTTCTGGAGAAGGGAAAAGTTCTCTAGATGTTCGGATTCTTCTCCTCCGTCTACTCTCGTCTAGACCTTCAAGCAGAGGTTCTGTTGTTTTCTTGCTCCTTGTTCTAATTGCTTCCTGCATACACAAGAAAACAAAACCCTAGAAAATATTTGTTAGCACAAAAAGATATAGGAGAAGATAAAAGATTCAGAAGATAAAATAAAATAAGATAGAATAAAATAAAATAAAATAAAATCTAATCTAATCAAATAAAATAAAATAAAATAAAATAAAATCTAATCTAATCAAATCAAATAAAATAAAATAAAATAAAATAAAATCTAATCTAATCAAATAAAATAAAATCAAATCAAATAAGATAAAATAAAAACCGAAAAAATAAAAACAGAAAATAAAAACAGAAATTCAAAATTAAAGTCAAAGATAATCAATAATCACACAAATTAACCAGTTAAACCACGAGTCCCCGGCAACGGCGCCAAAAACTTGATGGACAAATTTATGATCACCAAAATATGATGTCACAAACTTGTTGAACAATCGGCAAGTATGACCGAATCGTTTCAAGTAATAAACTCGGTAAGACCAAGTATCGTTCTCCCAAAGGACTCATGGCCTAGTTTAGTTATGTGATTCTTTGATTAGCTAAGGCTTAATGACGAAATAATTGGATTGTATTATGCAAAAGACGAAAATAAACATGTATGCATGAGGTTTTGATCAATGGCAAAAGCAAAAGACAAATACTTTCAATGAAATATATGGATGAATATGTTGTTGGGGGTCAATTTCATCTCATCCACTCTCATATATTTTAGGAATTCAACATTCAAATCATCATTGTTAATGCCACTCTCTAAATTACCTTGTCAAGAAGGCCTATCCCTAATTACAAGTTTATACGATTCCTAGCATTCCTAATAATTAGTTCTCTTAGCACAGGAGCTTAACGACAACACATATAATATTGGGAGAGATTCCCCGGATCTAGACTTCCCCGTACGTTCCCGTATCGACAAAATCAATAATCATGCATTGAATGAGTTAAACAAAGCAAGCATTAAGCAAAGAGGAAAAACCCTAACTAATGATGAAAGAAAGCATAAATCTTAGATTAAGATGCAAGCATAAATTCCATATATGAGAGCTTCAAAAGATTACATTGATTCCCCAACAAACATACAAGATTTAGTTCACCATATTCATGGTGAACCTAGATGAACAATAATGAAAGAATGAAGGATAAAACCCTAGAAAGGTGAAGAGGTAGCCTGAGCATCCAAGATCCTCCTTCAAAGGGGTGGAAGAGAGAGTGTTTGCTTCGTTTTTGCCAAAGATACCAACCCTAAGACATCTAGGTCTTTAAATAGGACATAAAAATAATAGAAAACGGGTCTAGGCCCAAACAGATCATAAAATTGCATAAAACTGGCCCAAAACTCGTCTGGTTGACTTTTTTCGTATTCTGGTTGACTTTTTTGGTTGACTGATTGACTTTTCTGGTTGACTGATTGACTTTTCTGGTTTCTGGTTGACTTTTCAGCACTCCAATCATTCGGTACTTCAATTCTTCTTTCAAATAATTCAATTAGCCTACAAAATAAAGGGAATCTTGCACAAAACCATTAAATTCACTTTCAACTCTCTTATTCACAAAACTAAAGCTAAAATATGAGTTCAAGCTAGTTTCTAAGTCTTAAAGGTTGCTTTTGGTATCAATTTTAAGCATAAAAATAACAGTTTTACATATACTACTCTATAGAGCTATTACCAATAAGTTTCACCTATCACTTCCAAGGTCCATTCACATATTAGGCCAAGGAAATATTCTACTCTAGTTAAGTGTGAATGGTTATTAAAGTGTTAGATACATTCTTACTTAAATACATATATCAATGCATACACTAAAAAAACACAACAATAGGATTTTCCCATGAAATTCCTTAAATCATAACAACTCATATTTTTACTTCAAACCTTGCTACTTAATCCAGATTTACGGTTAAAAATCAAAACCGTATAACACATTTATAAATTGTTTTGGATTTTAAGAATAAAACTACAACTCAAAGCTCCAAATGTTCTTACGTTCAAATTAAATATGATTTAATCAAGAATGTAATGCAAAAAAATAA
Organism: Vigna nakashimae; assembly: GCA_034642375.1. Taxonomy (NCBI): domain Eukaryota; kingdom Viridiplantae; phylum Streptophyta; class Magnoliopsida; order Fabales; family Fabaceae; genus Vigna; species Vigna nakashimae. The sequence goes on from CM067765.1 coordinate 31,012,560, forward strand.
ATGATTAAAAAAGTTATACACCAAACAAACAATATAAGTTAAAATTGCCAATAACCTAAACTATAAGAATCTTACGTGCAAAGCTCCTTTAATTATAAACTTTCAATCAAAAATCAAACAGTCACAGTAAAAAAACTATATGTTTAAAACTAACTATCAAAACTACAGTTTGATCTGATAATTAACAAAGCGAAAATAGTAATTTTTTGAAATGACTCATAACAGATAATGGACTAGCCTCAGTGTTGGGAAAGTGGTGTCCAACACCAGCTACTCAATAGAAGAAACTAATTAACATATTAAAAGATAGAAAATACCTGAAAATAAAACTCTAAATAAATAATTTTTAGAATATTTTAAAATAAAACTTCTATTTATATTAAAATACTTTAATATTATAATAATGAATCTCATTATTTTAAACTATTATCATATCTAAAATACTATTTTTTTATCGTTACAATTCTTTTTAACAGTAGAGTTCAAAAATTACGTTTTCATATAAATAAAAGAAGCTATTTTTAATTCTATTACTACATCTTACATTCTGTTTTTATTTTTTAATTATTTTAAAATTTAAGAATATTTCAAAGAATATAAAATGTTAATCAAACATATATTTTCGTGCATAGAAATATATTATGACTTAGTACAATATCATAAAACATATATTCCATAAATATTACATGTTCTAATATTTTCCGTTTCTTTAACAACTCCAAGGCACATCATTATACGTAAAAGTTTCTTCTAGAATGAATAATAAATAAAATATAATAAATATTATTATATTTCATTTTTAATGTAATAAAGCGATTAAAATTTTAATGTAGTTATTTTAATTCTGTTAATTTAATTTAATTGTTAATAATTAATACTAAAAAAATCTATATTTTGAAATTAACTGTATATTAATACTAACTTTTTCTCTTTAACAGGCTCGTATAAAAATAAATTACTAGAGTTTACCCGTTCTTTCATGGAAAACCTTCTACTTACTCACCGGTCAGTTTTGCAAAAACCCTTCACTCACAGAACGTAACAAGCATACTCGCTAAGCTTCTCTGCAATGGCCGATTCCGGTCTCACTTCTAACAAGAGGGTTCCTATAAAGTCCTCAGGTGCGTTTCTATTCATCCCTAGATTGTCACTTCTCAGCAGTTCAAAGTTGAAAAAAAAAATAAAAATCAAAGACAAATGCTAAGGTTTGTAAAACTCCGTTTTTGAACTCTGACAATAAACCTAATCTAGAGATTCAATCGCGTGTTTGTTTTGTTTTGTTTTGTTTCAGTTGGGAATGCCGCCGCCAGTAGGAGACGAGAGCATGCAGTCGCAGTTGGGAAAGAAAGGAGGGGATCGCTGATGCGAGCGAAAAGACTCTGCAGAGTGGGCATTGGTGGTGGCGATTTCGAAGTTGCCATTGACAGTGACATGTTAATTGATGAAGAGCAATCTATTTTGGAGTCTCAGACTTCAGTGGCCGTGGAAAATTTGAAATCTGCCCTTGCTTTTCAGTAAGCTCTTCCGAACTCGTTGGGTCTTCAATGTTCATCTTGCTGGAAGTGTTGGTTGTTTTGGAATTCGGCTTTGTTTGGACTTTTTGGAGAAAACTTCTCCATAAGCTTTCGGAGAAGAAAAGATGAAATTAATTTCTCTTGTAAGCTAATTATGTTTAGCTTATGGATGAGCTAATTTGGAGTTGATTTCTCCCGAAGTCTCCCCGAATTGTTTTTAGCTTATGCATAAGCTAATTTTAGCTTGTGGTGAAAGTTAATTTCAATTTTTTTTCTTATTTTCTTCTTCTGCAGTGTTTGTGGAGATGTTAATCCAAACAGAGGTGGTTGTGGTAAGACACCGAAAGAGGTTTAGTAAATTATTTGTAGTTTGTGGTGAACTCAGAGGACTACTATTATGAGTAAATGGGGTCAAAGTACTTGCGACTTTGTGAAATTGTTTAATTTGAAATTGTGTAGTTGAAACGTATAATTAGCCAATAGTTTTGTTGGTCTGAGGATGTAAAACCCACCTAATGTTACGAGTCTTCTGATTGAGGTGGGATGATCTACGAATGAAGGAAACTTATACAACAAAAGATTGGTGTTTTGTTGTTTTATTTCTTTTATATTGTAGTCCTAGACTGGTCTTTTACTAAATCTTTCAGTATTGTCTTGGCTATGTTTTTATACAAACTGAGAAAGACTTAAATTGTGTCAATATAGTTCCTATATTCATTAACTTTGGCTTAATGCATTTCCTTTTACGTGTTCAATCAATAGGGGGAAGGGTGCGGTGAAGAAAAGAGTTGGGGCCCTTCAAGAATTAAGGCGTTTGCTGTCAAGATCTGAATTTCCTCCTGTTGAGTCTGCTCTTAAAGCTGGAGCTGTACCCATTCTTGTGCAGTGTCTTTCGTTTGGTTCTCCAGATGAACAGGTCTGAAGTTTCTTCTTCCTTTAAATGGTGTTCAATGTCACAGAAGGCTTACCTATGCTTGCTATGCTTATTGTATGGGATGAGTAGTGGGAAGAATATTTCTTAGAGCTTACTTATTGGGGTTAATGCCTTCTGCAGTTGCTTGAGGCAGCTTGGTGTCTCACAAATATTGCTGCAGGGAATCCAGAAGAAACAAAAGCATTGCTTCCTGCCTTGCCCTTACTTATTACTCATCTTGGGGGTGAGTGATCACTTTGAGATTCCTTTTGCCTTCACAGAAGTTAATTATTATTTTTATTTATATTTGTATATGATAAAGATTAATAGTAATTCTTATAGCTTGAATTTTTAAAGAATTGTAAGATATTGTCATATCTGAAAGGGATGGAAACATAATTATTTTTTGTAAATGTCCTCTTTTATACTCTATTCAGCATTATTATACAAAGTTGTTCTTGAAGGTTGAGACTATTTTAGTAATTTTAGTATTTACAGTTACCTTTTAAATTCATGAATGGTTTTCTTATGCAGAAAAGAGTTATCCAGCTGTTGTTGAACAGTGTGCTTGGGCTCTAGGAAATGTGGCCGGTGAAGGTGAAGAGCTTAGGAATCTTTTGCTTGTTCAAGGGGCTTTACTACCTCTTGCAAGAATGATGCTACCAGACAGAGGTTCTACTGTTAGAACAGCTGCCTGGGCTTTGTCTAACCTAATAAAGGTTTCGGAAATAACTTGCTTTTAACATATTGTTTGTTTTGATCGACCTTTTTGTTACAACTCTTTAATAATAGCTGTTCTACTTCATCCGTCTACTTGAGAATTAAACTGTAAAATAATTCTAGAGGACTTGATTGATCCCTCTCACAATCTTCTATTTATAAGAATAAATTGATACAAAAGTACCTGATAAATAGAGTAACCCTAGACACAATATAATCATGATAAATAGGGTAATCCTAGACACTATATAATCATGATAAATAGGATAACCCTTAACACAATATAATGATAAAATAGGATAAATATCCTAACACTCCTCCTCAAGCTGGAGCATACAAATTGTATGTACCAAGCTTGGAACAAATAAACTCAATTCGAGGACCCCTTAATGACTTGATCAATACATCTGCGAGTTGATCGTTTGACCCAATAAACTTAGTACATATTTCTTTAGTCAACAACTTTTCACGAACAAAATGACAATCAATTTCTATATGTTTAGTCCTCTCGTGAAACATTGGATTTGATGCAATGTGGAAAGCAGTTTGATTGTCGCAATACATCTTCATAGTATGGATGTCACAAAATTTAACCTCTTGAAGGAATTGTTTCACCCATATAAGTTCACATGTTAGTGATGCCATTGCCCTATACTCGGCTTCCGCGATTAATCTAGCTACTACATTCTGTTTCTTACTTTTCTAGGAAATAATGTTTCCTTCAAGAAAAACACAATATCCTGTAGTAGACTGTCTATGAACAGGTGAACCTGCCCAATCTGCATCACAATACCCAGAGACCTGAATGCTTCCTTTATCTTCATACAACAATCCTTGCCCGAGAGCCTTCTTTACATACCTTAGAATGCGAATGAGAGCATTCCAATGGTCAACACATGGAGCCTGCATTAACTGACTAACCACTCTAACTACAAAGGATAGATCTGACCTTGTAATAGTAAGATAAATCAGTTTTCCAACCAGTCTCTTATACCTCTCTGGATCGGAGAATAATTCACCTTCTTCTGTCCTTAATTTTTGGTTTCGGTTCATGGGACTGTTTACCGGTCTACAATCAATCATGCCTGTTTCTTGTAATATATCAAGAGCATACTTTCTCTGGGAGATTACAACTCCATCTCTTGATTGCGCTACTTCAATGCCTAAGAAGTATTTGAGACTTCCAAGATCCTTGGTTTGAAAATATCTACACAAGTACTCTTTTAGTTGAGATATTCCAACAACATCATTTCCTGTAATGACAATATCATCAACATATACTATTAAGTAAACACATTTCCCGAGAGAAGAATGACAGTAAAAAACTGAATGGTTTGCTTCACTGCGTTTTAGCCCAAATTTTTGAACAATGGAGCTAAACATTCCAAACCAAGCACGTGAGGATTGCTTGAGGCCATATAGAGATCGATGCAATTTGCATAACATACCAGATTCCTCCTGAGCAACAAACCCAGGAGGTTGCTCCATATAAACTTCTTCCTCAAGATCACCATCTAGGAAGGCATTCTTGATATCCAATTGATAAAGTGGCCAATGACGAATGGTTGCCATGGTAAAGAAGAGGCGAATAGTAGTCATCTTAGCTACAGGAGAGAAAGTGTCACAATAATCAAAACCATAAACCTGAGTGTAATCTTTTACAACAAACCGAGCTTTGAGCCGATCAATTTCACCATCAGGGCTGACTTTAACTGCATACACCCATCGACAACCAACCGCCTTTTTGCCTGGGGGAAGAGGTACCAGTTCCTAAGTATTACTGTGGTCAAGAGCCTGCATTTCTGCAATCATAGCTTGTCGCCATCCAGGATGATCAAGTGCTTCTTTCATATTCTTGGGTATAACAACAGAGGACACTGAGGATAAAAGAGAAAAATAGGAGGGCGACAATCGATGATAGCTTAGAAAATTATAAATGGGATGAGGGTTTCGAGTGGAACGAGAACCTTTTCTGAGGGCAATAGGCCATGTTAAATCATTTTCACCAGGAGGCATGGGAGGAGGTGATGAGGGAGAAGAATCTGAAGTAGGAGATTCACCATTGTCTTAGGGAGGTGGACTATTCATTGGGACCCTGTGTGGGATGATCTCAGTATGTGGAGAAACGAGTGTAGAAGGATTGTGATCAAGACTTGGAATGACATAGACAGTGGAGCTATTTGACTCAGCCATTGGAATAGGAAGGACCTGCTGGAGGATAGAAACATCCTGAACAGATGGAGAGAAGTAAGGAGTTTGTTCAAAGAATGTGACATTGGCCGACATGTAATACTTCTGAGTTTCAGGAGAGTAACACCAATACCCTTTTTGAAGTCGAGAATAGCCTAAGAAGACACATTTGAGAGCGCGAGCGGAGAGTTTGTCTAGACTTGGAGACATGTCATGAACAAAACATACACAACCAAACACTCGGGAAGATGTATGAAAGAGAAGAACATTAGGAAACAAAATGGAGAAAGGGACTTTATTATCAAGAGAGGAGGAGGGAATCCTATTAATAAGATAACATGCAGTTAAGATGACATCCCCCAGTGATGGACAGGAATATGGGCACCAAGCAAAAGGGTACGAGCAGTTTCAACCAAGTGTCTATTTTTGCGTTCTGCTATACCATTTTGCTGCGGTGTATGAGGACAAGTAGACTGATGTAAGATACCGTGGGAACTCAAGATGGTAGAAAAGGAGGATGAGAAATACTCTTTTGCATTATCACTTCTTAATATTTTGATTACTTGACCAAATTGATTCTTGATTTCATTCAAAAAAGATAGCCAACAATTCAGAACGATTTTTCATAAGATAAACCCAAGTACATCTTGAATATTCATCAATAAAGGTAACAAAATATCTAAAACCAAATGAGGAAATACAACTAGGTCCCCATATATTAGAATGGATGATGGAAAAACTAGAATTACATATTGATTGAGACCTTTTAGGAAAGGAAGATCTAACATGTTTTCCTAATTGACATGACTCACATTCTAAGGTTAGGAGACAACTAAGTTCAGGACACATCATTTTTAATTTGGACAAATGGGGATGACCAAGTCGATCATGTAGCACTTTAGGATTAGGAGCAACAACACAGGACACCCTTGGACGATATCCAAAATGGTATAATCCGCCAACTTCATATCCTTCTCCAATCTATCTCCCTGAACCATGCTCCTGTATTACAAAAGATTTATGATCAAAGGTTATTGAACAATTTAACATTTTGGTCAACTGGCTTAGGGAAATTAAATTAAAAGGACAATTAGGGACAAAAAGGACTGAGTTGAGATTGAGGGAGGGAGACAAAGAAACATGGCTGACTCCTTTGGAGGAAGTTTTAGATCCATTTGTAAGGGTTATGAAATGAGGTTTTTCTCGAAAGGAAATAAATGAGAACAAAGAGGTATTACTAGAAATGTGATCAGGAGCACCTTAGTCAATTACCCCTGAATTTTGATCTTCCATAGATTGAGAAACGCAGGCGGTTGATGTACTGGGAGATTGAGATGGTTGTGCCAAGCTATTAGACTTTAATTTTAAATACTCTTGATATTCATCCTCAGAAAACATAGAAGTGGAAGTTTCCGTCTTCGAAGTGGAAGTTTCAGTCTTCGAAATATTGGCGGTTTTGGAAGGGAAACCATGTAAGGAGTAGCAATTCTCTTGAGTATGACCCATCCTTTTATAGTATGTGCATTAAGGGCGTCTCTGACCTCCTCGTCCTCCTCTAGTGCCACGTCCTCCTCTTCCTCGTGTGGCAACCATGACAGATGGTTCCTCTAGTTCATGTGCTTCTTGAGTTTGAGGTACCGGGACACGCAAAAGGCGAGTGGTCAATGTTTCCATAGAGGGGACCTCATGACTAGTTAGAATTTGATCTCTGAGATGATCAAAATCGGGATGTAGGGCACGAAGGATCAACACCATGTAAAATTTGTCTAGTTTCTTTTTGATATCCTCTAATGGGTCCACTTCCAAAAACATTCTGAGTTCTTCGAAAGCAGATTGGGCTTCAGCCATGAAGGACACCATATCATGGTCTGCCATTTTAAGTGATGCAAGCTTGTTCGTAGTGTCATAAAGATGTTGAATATCGTTGGCATAAATGCTTTGGGCTTTCTTCCTAAAAGAGTGACAAGTTTTGAAAGCCCTCAAAGATACAAGAAGTTTGGGTTCCACTAATTGCCATAACAGGGCACACAACTGGAAATCTGCTTGTTTCCACTGATCAACTTTTTCAGTAGGCACATGGCTTCCATCTCGCTCAAGGTGGTCATAATGCCCTTGGCCAAGTAACCACATTTCAACGACAAAAGACCATGATAGATAATTTTTTCCATTTAGCTTCTCGGAGGTAATTGATGGACTTCCGGAGAAAGAAAGAGTACTGCCAGATGCCATTCCTGAAGAAGACGAATAGTACCAGCGAGGAACAAGAAATCCCTAAGGGTTTAGACGAACGAAACTATGACAGCGATGGCGGACGGTGGCCGGCGACGGGCAACGGCGGACGGTGGCGGGCGACGACAGATTGTGGTGTCGGACATATATTATGAGACAGAAACCAGAGCGGGATCGACCCGCTCTGATACCAACTTGAGAATTAAACTGTAAAATAATTCTAGAGGGCTTGATTGATTCCTCTCACAATCTTCTATTTATAAGAATAAATTGATACAAAAGTACATGATAAATAGGGTAACCCTAGACATAATATAATCATGATAAATAGTGTAATCTTAGACACAATATAATCATGATAAATAAGATAACCCTTAACACAATATAATGATGATAAAATAGGATAAAAATCCTAACATGTCTAACTGTATTCGTGGTCCATTTGCTTGTATGGGTTATGTTGTGATTTCTTTTGCATTGTGATTTGTGTAAGATGTAGCATTCCATATGCATTTTTTATTTGTGAACATGTGTGTTTGCCATGACATGATTTCCTTTTTGGAAACTTAACATGACTTTAGTATGTTTGCATGCAGGGCCCAGATCCTAAAGCTGCTACAGAACTCGTTCGTGTTGATGGAGTATTAGAGGCAATCATTCGGCACTTGAGGAAAGCGTGAGTATTACTTTGCGACTACTTGTTGTATTATCTTGGTCATTTCTTAGTCTGTAGCAATGTTAGCTGTGGTCTGATTTCTGGCAACAATGTGAGTTGAATTAATATCAGTGAAAACCTTCCCAAGTATTGTGCCATGTCGTTCCTCATTAAACTATTTCTTATTGATGTTAGCAAAATTATCTCTGTAATTTCTGGCAACAATGTGAATTGAATTAATATCAGTGAAAACCTTCCCAAGTATTGTGCCATTTCATGCCCCATTAAACTATTTCTTATTGATGTTAGCAAAATTATCTCTGTAATTTCTTAGACTGTAGCAGTGTTAGCTTTGGTCTGATTTCTGGCAACAATGTGAATTCAATTAATATCAGTGAAAACCTTCCCAAGTATTGTGCCATTTCGTTCCCCATTAAACTATTTCTTATTGATGTTAGCAAAATTATCTCTGTAATTTCCTGACTTGTTTGGATGAAGTCCTTGAAACTGAAATTTGTGTGCCTATAACTTGTATGCTTATAAAGTTCACTTTTCTATAGGTTTATTATGAGCTTAAAGACAGAAGTGATGATAGTTCAAATCCTCTTTAGAATTATGTGTAACATCGCAAAATATAGTATAATTTACATAATAGAATATTTACATGAAATGATATGATAGACCACTTATTCACTTAGTATTAAAGTGTTAACAGTACAATTATCCCAAAATAACTATAAAATAACATTAAGCAGAAACCTATTCTAATACAAAACTATGTACAAGACCGAACGGTCAGTACTAAACTAGTGGATCCTCTCCTTCCAGAGCTTGCTCCACCGAGACCTCTTCTCCTTCTACTCACATCCACCGGATTATCATTGCAAAGGATAAACCGAACGGGTAAACATGAAAAAATAGAAAAGCAAGGTAAGATAGTGTAATTTAATAATCATGTTAACACATAATTCAATAAACAGATAAAACACTCATACACATGCATAAAACATATACACACATATTGACCGACCACTTTAATTAGACTGTCTGGACTGGTATGAATACGTAGTTTTGGCCGTTCGTGCACTCGTGGGTGTAGTAACTAGAAACCTATCAGCTGCCACACGAGGTTAACCCGTTATACCTCACCTAAGGTCTTCCCCCTTAGACTAGAGTTTCCTGCTATTCTCACGACATGAATTACCCATCTCTACTTAAGACTTGGTAACCATTGAATGTTTGGATGAACGCCGTGGATTTCACTATCCATATTCATACCATACTATTACCATGAAAACCAACCACTGAGACATTCCTCATTGGAATTCTCTTTTATATCTAACTTTAGAAATCTCATACCTCACTACAATATCAACATTATTTCTCATGCATAATACCTTTAAACCTCTGAATTAAACACTCAAAGTACAATATAAGTTTAGACCGAATACTTAGTGTAAGACCGAACGGTCTTTCACTATCCATAGAACGGTCCATACTAGATAATGTTGAAGAAGTGGCCAAACACTATTACTGACCGACTACTAGAAGTAAGATCGAATACTATAATATTCCTATTCTAAAACAAGGCCAAGAACCAATATTAACCAAACACCCCAACGAAACCGAGTAACAATGTAGACCGATTTCTAAAAGAATATCGAGCCCCACTAAGGGATCGAACTCTAGTGTAGGACCAAACGCTACAACAGTGTGACGGTTAGGTTCCTGAGTTAGAAACCTTACTAAGACAACCCAATCACACACACAAACAAGAATCAACACTGTAAAAAGAATGGGTATCTGTATTGATATTCAAAGAAAGTACACATATAGCGCTAATGGAGGCCTAATCCCCCTCTTAGCCCTAGCGGAGGCCTAATCCCCCTCATAAGGTTCAAGACCTGTCTATACTCAGAAAAATGACTCCCTTCACAGAATTACCAAAAGGCTTATTTATACTCTCTCTCCCCCTAACAGCCTAATAAACTTTCCCGCTCTTTACTTCTATCCTAAACCCATTAACCATTATACCCTGCCACCCCGTATCCTAACAATGACTGAACGGTATACGAAACCGAATACCAACACATAATTGAATGGTCATTAAGTGGTAAGGCCCGTGTGAGGCGGAACGCATTTAAGACTGAATGCAAGTACGACACCGAGCACTGGTACAAGATGGAGCGCTACCAAGAAACCACACACCCCACTAAGACCGATCGCTACGACTAAACATAATACTAGTACAAGACGAATTGGTCGTTAACTGAAAAGCTCTACAAAAGTAGAACTCAGTTAAGACCGTATACAAGAAGAAAGTCGAACGGTCAACGAAGGACCCTCAGCAAACTACATAATTCTGCAGAATGACTGCAAAATTATGATCAACACCAATCTTGATCAGTTTCCTTCATTCTTCCCAACTTCTAATCCTTCCAAATTATATTATACAGACCTATACAACATCTAAACATTCCTCACATTATTTAAAGAGTTTCATCTCAGATTTGAGAGTCAATTCTCGTGAACTCAAAGACCGAGAACCAGATTTCTCTGTTTTAGTACAATTTTGGGTGACATAAGGATCGCAACGAGTCCTAAATAACTTGCCCAGATTTTCTATACAAACCAAACTCACACCGAACACAAATTCCCCAATTTCACCATCACACTTCCTCATAATTCACTCGGCCATTGAACCAAAAGTATGCGATATCACAATCAACATGAATTCAACACTTAATAGTCTTCAATAACAATATCAAACACACAATGTTAGGCCTTGGAGGGTTTATGAGAGGAAAAGGGTGAGGAATAATACCTAACTGTTATCTAACAGAATAACAGTTAAGAGGGCGGGAACAGGGTCTATATAAGGACCCTGTATTTGTTCCTGAAGGGCAGTTAGTGACTTGTATGTAGTTACCGGTCTTAGAGCCGGGTGAAGGAGGTTAAGCTCCTGAGTACATTGTATTCTTGATTTGTTGATGTGAATGCAATTCCATTCTTTCTCATTCTATTTGGTACTGTGTTGGTGTAAGTGAGTGAGAGTTAGAGAGCTCGTTAGGGATTTCATCTTGGATACCTAACAAAGTGGTCCGACCTGCCGGATCCATTTCGAGGAGAGAACGCGATGGAAGGGAAGTTACATGCTCTGGAGAACAGAATTGAAGGAAAAATGAACGTGGTTGAAGGACGAATGGAACACCTGGAGATGGCAGTAGAAGGGTTGAAGGCGGAGTCAGCGGCAAACCGGCAAGACTCGATAGCGATGCGTAAAGACATCCAAGAACTGTTACGGGTGATGGGTGTGCAAAGTAAGCCAAACGGGGAGAGCTCTGACGGGAGCAATGGGTCAGTCAATGATAATGGGGGTGGCCGGCGCGATGGAGCCGAAGGAGAAAGAGAAAGGGACCGATCAGAGAATCAACCAAATTGGAGACGACAGGTGGAGTTACCAGCGTTTGAAGGAGCCGATCCTTTGAATTGGATTAATAGAGCCGAAAAATTCTTTGAGATACAGAAGGTGGCGGAGGCGGAGAAGATCGAACTGGCTCACATCAGTATGGAGGGAAGCGTCAGTTATTGGTTTAAATTTTGGAAGGAAAAGGCGAGCGACCGAACATGGGAGGGGTTCAAAGAAGCGTTGTTGATCAGATTCGAGAGTCGATACCGGGGCGGCATTTTTGAGAGAATGGCGGCGATCAAGCAAACAGCCACGGTGGAGGAATATGTGAAGGAATTTGAAGCTCTGGCCGGACAAACGAAAGCGTTTTCGGACGACCAGTTGTTGGGATATTTCCTGGCGGGTTTACGGGAGGAATTGCGATGCCAGGTGAGGCCCCACGACCCACGAAACTTGATGACGGCTATGAAACTAGCACGGGACGTCGAAGAAGCTCTACGCGGGCTAGGTCTGATAGGGTGGACGCCATCCAAGAATCCGCCATCATGGGGACGAACGACAGGAGGAGGAACGGGGGTGATAAGAACCGATCCGCCTAGGAGCCAGTCGATACGAACGACTCCGACCGAGAGCGTTGGGTCCGTCAGACGTGACAGTGCTACGGGAGGTGGTGTGGTGAGAGGCGGAATACACGGAGGAAGTGATAGCCGTGGAAGAAGTTCAAGAAACCTGCCTTACCCGGAGTTTCTGAAACGCAGAGAAGAAGGAAGGTGTTTTCGATGTGGGGGGCCATTTAGCCCAGGGCACCATTGCCCGGAGAAGAGTTTACGGGTGGTGATATTGGCCGAAGACGAAGAAGATGAGGTTGAGGGAGAAGAGGTAGAGCTGGAGTCACCCTGCATGGAGTTATCGGCGTTCTCGGCCGGTGGGTTGACGCAGCCTAAGACATTGAAGTTGCAGGGGAAAGTAGGAGGAAGAGACGTGTTAATATTGGTGGACAGCGGCGCAAGCCACAACTTCGTTAGTCAAGAATTGGTGAGGGAGCTGAAACTCGAGCAGGAAGACACATCCCCATATCACGTCAGTTTGGGGGATGGTCAACGGAAGAAGACGCGGGGGTGTTGTCCGAGAGTGGTGGTTTGCATGGGGGACGTCGAGATCACGGAGAGATTTTATTTGTTCGAACTGGGGGGCGTAGACATGATTCTCGGAGTGGAGTGGTTGGCTAAGTTGGGTGAGATCACGGTAGACTGGGGAAAATCCACCATGTCGTTCTGGCAAGGGGAGCAGAAACGCACCATAACCGGAGACCCGAGGTTGGAGAGGAGGGTGATAGAACCCGAACAACTGCTGAAACTCAGCAAGGTAGAGTCGTGTGCGTTGGTTTGGAGTCTGGAGGGCAAAGAGGCAAGTTGGGAGACTGAGGAAGAAAGTGAGTTGACGAGAGAACAAAAGGAGGATATGAAGAAACTTTTGGAACAGTACGTGGGGGTATTCCAGGAATTTCCAGGACTGCCACCTAATAAAATGGCGAAACATCAAATTGTTTTAAAAGAAGGGGCCGATCCTGTAAATGTGCATCCTTATCGTTACCCACATGTCATGAAATCGGAGATCGAGCGACAGGTGGCGGAGATGTTACATGCAGGGGTTATCCAACCCTGTATAAGTCCATTCTCCAGTCCGGTGATCCTCGTTAAGAAGAAGGACGGAAGTTGGAGATTTTGCATCGACTACCGGGCTCTCAACAGGGTGACTGTTCCAAACAAGTTTCCCATCCCGGTGATTGAAGAGCTTCTGGATGAACTAGGGGGAGCGACGTACTTTTCGAAAGTGGACCTCAAATCCGGGTACCATCAAATAAGGATGGAAGAAGAGGATCTTCCAAAAACGGCGTTCAGAACGCACTTGGGCCACTACGAATTTCTGGTGATGCCCTTCGGCCTCACCAATGCTCCGGCCACCTTCCAAAGTGCCATGAACGAGCTGTTCCGACCCTACCTGCGGAAGTTCGTTCTCGTCTTTTTTGACGATATACTCGTGTACAGTCCGACTTGGATGGAGCATATGCAGCAGGTGAATCTTGTGATGGGGCGACTACAGGAACAACAATGGGTTGTCAACCGAAAGAAGAGTGAGTTTGGAAGAACATCGATAAGATATTTGGGCCATGTAATAACAGGGAGAGGTGTCGAAATGGACAAGGAGAAAGTGGAGGCGATTCTAGCCTGGGAAGAACTGAGAACGATAAAAGCGCTGAGGGGATTTTTGGGACTCACCGGGTATTACCGGAGATTCGTCTGAGATTATGGCAAGATAGCGCGACCATTAACGGAGATGCTAAAAAGGGGGAACTTTGTCTGGACTGAAGCTGCTAGAGGAGCAATGGGTCGATTAAAGGAGGCGGTGACGACGGCCCCAGTGCTTGCGCTACCAGATTTCACACGACAGTTTCAAGTGGAGTGTGACGCCTCGGGGGTGGGTATCGGGGCTGTATTGACACAGAGAAAAAGACCCATAGCTTACTTTAGTAAGGCGTTGTCGGAGGGGACGTTGGGGAAGTCGATCTACGAGAAGGAGCTCATGGCGGTGGCGTTGGCGGTTCAGCACTGGCGGCCCTATCTGATGGGTCAGAAATTCGTTGTGCACACTGATCAGAAAAGCTTGCGGTTTTTGCTGGAACAGAGAATAACCACCCCAGCTCAAAAACACTGGATAGCCAAGCTACTGGGCTACGATTTCGAAATCGTTTACAAGACGGGGCAAACTAATAAGGTGGCTGACGCTTTATCTAGAAAGGAAAGAGATGAATCAGAGGAGGAAACCGAGGAGGGTATCCCAGGAAGGGAGAAGGAGCTGAATATTGTAGTAAGACCATACTGGAAAGACTTCCAGGAAGTGGTAAAGGAAGTTGATGAGGATGAAGAGCTTAGAAAAATCATAACCGCCATAAACCAAGATCCTGACAAACATCCAGCATTCACGATGGAGAATGGGAGGCTGCATTACAAGGGGAGACTGGTTCTCTCGGCCAAGTCAGGTTGGATTCCGAAGCTGCTGGTTGAGCATCATACTACACCGACGGGAGGTCATTTGGGAGTATACCGAACCTACCGCTGGATCGCACAGTCCTTGTACTGGATCGGAATGAAGAAGGCTGTAACAGAATTCGTAACTCAGTGCCTGGTATGTCAGCAACATAAATATTTAGCAGCCTCTCCCCAAGGATTGTTGCAACCCCTACCAATACCCCAGGCTGTGTGGGAAGATATCAGCATGGATTTCATAGTAAGGTTGCCGAAATCCAAGGGGTACGACGCGATACTTGTAGTTGTGGATCGTCTGAGCAAGTACGCACATTTCATTCCTCTCAAACATCCTTATACCGCAAAGACAGTGGCTGAAGCGTTTGTAAAGGAGATTGTGAAGTTGCACGGGATACCCAAAACTATAGTCAGTGACGGAGACCCACTCTTCCTCAGTTTGTTTTGGAGGGAATTATTCAAGTTACAGGGTACTCAACTTCAGATGAGCACCTCCTACCATCCAGAGACTGATGGACAAACGGAAGTGCTCAACAGAATTTTAGAAGGCTATCTCAGATGTTTTCGCTCTGAACAGCCTAAAGGCTGGAACATGATTCTCCCTTGGGCCGAATACTGGTATAATACCAGCTATCAGGGAGCAGCGAAGAGTACCCCTTTTGAAGTTGTCTATGGAAGATCACCCCCTACTTTGACCAGGTTTGTACCGGGAGAAACGATGGTAGAAGCTGTAGCCCAGGAATTGTAGATGCGTGATGAGGCACTGCAGCAACTCCGTTTCCATTTGGCAAGGGCTCAGGATGCGATGGTCAAACAAGCTAACCGAGGGAGGAAGCCAGTTACGATTAAGGTGGATGACTGGGTATTTCTCAAAATCAGACCGCACGATGCCAGTGAGGTTGCACCCGAAATTAGCAGCTAGGTATTATGGACCGTTTAAGGTGATTCAGCAGATAGGGGAAGTAGCATTCAAGTTGCAGTTACCTGAGAACGCAAGGATTCATCTAGTCTTCCATGCGTCCCAATTGAAGTTAGCTATTGGAACGAAGCAGGTAGAGAAGGAGCTGCCAAAAGATCTGCAGGAAAGTGGCCCAACTTGTTTGCCTAGCAGAGTGTTAGATAGACGGGTCCGGCAGCAAGGAAGGGACCAAAGAGAGCAATTACTCATTGAATGGCAAAACAGTGGGGAGGAAAGCGCCACTTGGGAAGATCGTGTGATGATGCAAGAACAGTTCCCAGAATTCAACCTTGGGGACAAGGTTGATTTTCAAGGGGGGAGTAATGTTAGGCCTTGGAGGGTTTATGAGAGGAAAAGGGTGAGGAATGTTAAAACACTAAGACATTTTATTCATATATGAAGAAGTGTAAGTTACAAGGTTATGGTATTCTATATATATATATAGAATACCATGACAGAACACACTGACACAATATAACCCACTTCTCAAGTTGGGTACACACATCACAAAACAACATCAAACAACAACATAAACATAATACATTTTAACACTCCCCCTCAAGCTGGAGCATATAAATCATATGCACCAAGCTTGGAACATATAAACTGAATCCTAGGCCCTCTTAAAGACTTAGTAAAAATATCTGCAAGTTGTTCATTAGAATTGACAAATTCTGTAATGAGATCCTTGGACAATAACTTCTCTCTGATGAAATGACAATCAATTTCTATATGTTTTGTTCTCTCATGGAACACTGGATTGGAGGCAATGTGAAGAGCTGCTTGGCTATCACAATACAACTTCATAGGCTTGTTTTCACAGAATTTTAATTCTTGAAGGAGTTGTTTGATCCATATAAGTTCACATGTAGCTATGGCCATAGATCGGTATTCAGCTTCTGCACTAGATCGAGCAACAACACTTTGTTTCTTGCTTTTCCATGATACAAGGTTCCCTCCAAGGAGTACACAATATCCTGTGGTAGATCTTCGATCATTCGGACAACCAGCCCAATCTGCATCACAAAATCCTTCTAACTCAGTACTTCCCTTGTTCTCATACAACAGTCCATGACCTGGATTCCCTTTTACATATCTAAGGATGCGTACCACGGCATTCCAATGATCAATATGAGGATTTTGCATAAATTGGCTCACAACTCCCACTGGATAAGAAAGATCAGGTCTTGTTATGGTGAGATATATTAGTTTTCCAACCAACCTTCTGTATCTTTCTGGATCTGAGAAAGGTTCACCATGGTCTTTCATTAACTTTTTATTTGAGTCCATAGGACTATCAATGGGCTTGCAATCTGTCAGACCTGTTTCCTCCAAAATATCCATGGCATATTTTCTTTGTGAAATGATGACTCCTTCTTTTGATTGTGCCACTTCAATACCAAGGAAGTATTTCAACCGACCTAAGTCTTTGGTTTGAAAGTGGTTGAACAAATGATCCTTTAATCGAGCAATTCTCGCAACATCATTTCCTGTAATTACAATATCATCAACATAAACCATTAGATAAACACATTTATCAGGAGTAGAATGCCCATAAAACACTGAATGATCTGCTTCACATCGTTTTAATCCGAATTGTTGCACAACATGGCTAAATTTACCAAACCAAGCTCGAGGTGATTGTTTCAAACCGTAGAGTGAACGACGTAATTTACAAACTAACTTAGACTCCCCCTGAGCAACACAACTAAATCCAGGAGGTTGCTCCATGTATATCTCCTCTTCCAGATCACCATGAAGAAAGACATTTTTAATATCCAATTGGTGAAGTGGCCATTGTCTAATGGCAGCCATGGCAAGAAATAGACGAACACTACTGATTTTGGCCACCGGAGAAAAAGTATCACAATAATCGAGACCATAAACCTGAGTATATCCCTTTGCAACTAGACGAGCTTTAAGACGATCAATGGCACCAGTAGGACCAACTTTAATAGCATATACCCATCTGCATCCCACGGGTTTCTTATCAGGAGGAAGTGGTACAAGTTCCCAAGTGCCACTTTTGTCAAGTGCCTGCATTTCATCAATCATGGCTTGTCGCCATCCAGGGTGATCAAGTGCCTCACAAACATTATTAGGAACTTTGATGTTAGAAAGGGAGGAAACAAAGGAGAAATATGTAGGAGAAAGACGATGGTAACTTAAAAAATTATAGACAGGATAAGGATTTCGAGTAGATCGAATACCTTTTCGAAGAGCAATAGGCCAAGCCTGATTTGAGTCAGGAGAGGACGAGGAGGATGAAGGATCCATGGTCTGGGAATCTGATGGAGAAGGAGCTGAGTCTCGAGGATCTTCAGGCAAGGAGGAAGGTGGTTCAACAATATCTTGTGCATTCTGAGTTTGAGCTGAAGATGGAGACGCGGGAATGACCAAGGGATCACATAATGGTATAGGAAGCATCTCTTCAACAGATGAAGGATACTCCTTGGAAGACAAGAAAAAGGGTGTATCCTCAAAAAAAGTGACATCAGAAGACATATAATACCTTCTTGTGGAGGGAGAATAACATCTATATCCTTTCTGAATGCGAGAATATCCCAAAAAGACACATTTAATAGACTTGGGAGAAAGTTTATCAAGACCAGGAGAAACATTATGGACAAAACATGTACATCCAAATACACGTGGGGGAATATGATATAGGGCGTCATTTGGAAAAATAACAGAATAAGGAACTTTATTCTCAAGAGAGGAAGACGGCATCCTATTGATTTGAAAACAGGCAGTGAGGATTGCATCCCCCCAATGATGAACAGGAACATTAGTATTTAACATCAGGGAACGTGCTGTTTCAATGAGATGTCTATTCTTTCTCTCAGCTATGCCATTTTGTTGTGGAGTGTGAGGACATGTTGACTGATGTAAAATTCCTTTGGAAGATAAAAATGAAGAAAATGCAGCAGAAAAATATTCCTTAGCATTATCACTTCTGAGAATTTTAATTGTCTTTCCAAATTGATTCTGAACTTCATTAACAAAAGACATAAAGATGGCTAAAAGTTCAGATCTCTCTTTCATAAGATAAACCCACGTACATCGAGAAAATTCATCAATGAAGGTTACAAAATAGTTAAAACCAAAGGAAGTAACTCGACTTGGTCCCCAAATATCAGAGTGAATGGTAGAAAAAATAGACTTACATCGTGTCTCAGATTTCTTTGGATAAGAAGATCTAACATGTTTTCCTAACTGACAAGACTCACAATCTAGGACAGGAATGTGTTTAAGACTTGGAACCATCAACTTCAGCTTAGATAAATTTGGGTGACCCAAACGATCATGTAAAATTTTAGGAGATGAAGTTGAAATGCAAGAAACAAAAAAGGTAGGTTTTAGGAAATACAATCCTCCTGACTCATATCCTTCTCCAATTCGACGACCCGTACCATGTTCCTGTATGACAAAGGAAGTAGCAGTAAAGGTTATAGAACAATTTAATGAACGTGTCAATTGACTCACGGACATTAAGTTATAAGGACAATGAGAAATATACAAAACAGAATTTAAGTTCAGTGAGGGAGATAAAGAAACTTTGCCGATTCCTTGAGATGTCAATTTGGATCCATTGGCAATAGTAACTAACTGAGGAACTTTTTGAGAGGCAATGGAGGAAAACAAACGAGTGTTACCAGACAAATGATTTGAGGCACCTGAATCAAGAATCCATGAACCTTGACATTCTGCAGATTGTGAGATACGTGCACTTGACACACTTGGCACTAAAGGAAACTGACAATGGCCAGTGGATTTGTCAGACTTGTATCTCAAAAATTCTTGATACTCTTCATTTGAACATTGCACATACCCACTTCGACTACCATGGCATCCTCCATTAGCTTCGTTCCTTGAAGTGGCAGATAAGGAGAAATTAGTTTTAGTAGACGATGTCATTCTAGATTTGTGAGAAGGATCCAAAAAGAAACACGGTCTTATGACTATGGGAACTCAGAATCCCTCTTCAACCATACTAAGAAATGAAGCTCATCAATGTGAAATTTAAGAGAGAAAACCCTAGGTGCAAACAACTACCAAACCAGCGAAGCAAGGGCCAAAACACGATGAGGAAGCTACGACGAAACTGTCTGCAACGGCGCAGTGTCGGCCCCAGTACAGAGAAGGCCGCGCGTGCTGAACACGCGCCGGAAAATCGCCGGAAACAGGCGGCGCGTGAGGACCACGCGCCGGGAACTTGCTGGAGAAAGGTGGCGCGTGGCGGCGCGTGAAGAGGAGTCTGCTCTTGACTCCGACGAGCTTGTCCGTCGCTCGAGAAGGCGGTCCAGATCCGCTGGTCACCGGTGAAAACGGTGACGGTGGCCGGACGGTGGCCGGCGGCGATCGGAGAGAAGCTGCGCGTGGAGGAGCGTGTGGAGGTTTCTGAGGAAGCGGCCACCAGGGTTGGGTCGCGCTTCTCTAGGCGAACCGAACCCTCAACTTTGCCTAACAAACGGCGGCGGCGGACGGCGGTCGACGGCGGACGGCGGCGGCGGACGGCGGTCGACGGCGGACGGCAACGGCGGAAATTGGCGGCGACAACAGTGGCACACTGGGTCTGGCTCTTGATACCATGTTAAAACACTAAGACATTTTATTCATATATGAAGAAGTGTAAGTTACAAGGTTATGGTATTCTATATATATATATAGAATACCATGACAGAACACACTGACACAATATAACCCACTTCTCAAGTTGGGTACACACATCACAAAACAACATCAAACAACAACATAAACATAATACATTTTAACAAGGAATAATACCTAACTGTTATCTAACAGAATAACAGTTAAGAGGACGGGAACAGGGTCTATATAAGGACCCTGTATTTGTTCCTGAAGGGCAGTTAATGACTTGTATGTAGTTAACCGGTCTTAGAGCCGGGTGAAGGAGGTTAAGCTCCTGGGTACATTGTATTCTTGATTTGTTGATGTGAATGCAATTCCATTCTTTCTCATTCTATTTGGTACTGTGTTGGTGTAAGTGAGTGAGAGTTAGAAAGCTCGTTAGGGATTTCATCTTGGATACCTAACACACAATCATTCAGTTTCACACACATGCAACACCATCAAACAACATTTTCATGCATCATAAACCAAGCAATTAAATTAACTAGCTTCCCTTACCTCTTTGACCGAACCAAACTCTCAAGCAAAATTCGCTCACCACCAGAAATTCCTAAGAACCTAAAATTCACTTATTGATAAGAATAGACCCACCAAAAGACCAAATATATGATCAGAAATGGGAAGAGGAAGTTGATGAACACATGCAACCAGAAACTTGACTTGCATGTGTCAAAAAGTTTTGGAATCTCATAGAAGATCAAGGAATCGAGACTTACCAACTCTAAACAAAACTTTGATCGGTGGAAAAGGATGTTTTTGACTCCAAAATTACTTTAAGCTTGGTCTGATTGTAAATAAGATGATGTAAGATGAGAGATTATTAGAGAGAAGGAGGAGAAAAGAGGAGATTAAAATTTTGGAGAGAGTGCATGCAGAGAATGAAACGAAATTTGAAACTTTCATTTATATACCACTTACAAAACCGATCGGTCCAATCCAGTGCATACACCTATCTTTCTTCAATTTTCTTTATAAATTCTCAGTTCTTACATTATGACCTTGTGAAAAACTTATTTCCTTAAGTGTTAAGTTCTTCTACTCATTGAATACATACCCTGTGAAGCTGTCCTGATTATTGTCTTAATAATAGTTTTTTCACCTCAGGGATGATGAGTTAGCCACCGAAGTAGCATGGGTGGTTGTTTATTTGTCTGCCCTTTCAAATATAGCTACCAACAAGCTGGTGAAGAGTGATGTACTTGAATTACTTGTAAATAAATTATCAACATCAAACAGTTTGCCATTAATGATTCCGGTAATGATCTCTACTGCATTATTTTTTTTGTTCAGTTGTTGCAAAAGTGTGTCTCTTGGCATCTGTGACTTTTTATTGTGGTTAGCATATATCAATAATACACACAAGTTACAATGCTTATGTTATTCTCATTGATCTGTTGTTTCTAATAATAAATGGAAATTCTTCTAGATTTTGCGTAGTTTAGGTAATCTTATTGCTGGCGATTCCCAAGCAATTAATGCGGTTCTCATTCCTGGACGTGAAATTACAGGCTAGTAAATTTTCCTTTTTTTGCTAAGATGAATGCATTCATTTTGGTCAAACAGTATGGATGATATTCTCACATCTGTATTTTAATGGAATTTTCAGGTAATGCAATAGAAGTTCTTGTAAAA
Organism: Vigna nakashimae; assembly: GCA_034642375.1. Classification (NCBI taxonomy): domain Eukaryota; kingdom Viridiplantae; phylum Streptophyta; class Magnoliopsida; order Fabales; family Fabaceae; genus Vigna; species Vigna nakashimae. The sequence continues at coordinate 31,034,477 of CM067765.1, forward strand.
TGTCTGAACTGTCAAAACAGGGTCTTAAAGAAGGTACAAAATTTAATTTTTATTTTTTGAATCTACCTTTGGATTAATCAAGAGAAGCTTCATAATATATGCAGGAAGCAGCCTGGGTGCTGTCTAATATAGCTGCTGGTCTTGTTGAGCACAAACAGTTGATATATTCTAGTGAAGCAGTGCCTTTGCTATTGGAACTTCTTTCTGCCGCTCCATTTGATATAAGAAAAGAAGTGGCTTATGTATTAGGCAACCTTTGTGTTGCCCCGACTAAAGGTGATGGCAAGCCAAGTTTGATCCTGGAGCACATGGTTTCACTTGTTGAAAAAGGATGCTTGCCAGGTTTTATTGATTTGATTAGATCTGCTGATATTGAAGCTGCAAGGCTTGGACTTCAGTTCACAGAGCTCGTAAGAGATTTCAATGGTTGTCTAAATAATCACTTTCTATATATTTTGATTAGAACACGCCTATTACATGGTTTAGTCGGTAAATCAGGCCTATTGGTTTGTGTAATCATGACAAAATCAAACCTCAACCAAGAGCATACCAAGTTTTAAGATTTAAACCGCTAGTTGATTATGATTTCTTGTGTTCGTAGGTCCTGAGCGGGATGCCAAATGGCGAGGGCCCAAAGCTTGTAGAGCAAGAAGATGGGATTGAAGCCATGGAAAGATTTCAGTTTCATGAAAATGAAGATCTGAGGACTATGGCAAATACTCTAGTTGACAAATATTTTGGAGAAGACTATGGGCTTGATGTCTAGTAGGTATCATACTAGCAAGATTTACTGTCATTTAATGCTTGCCTTCCCTCGCCTCCGCCACATGTCCAATATGGAGCAATACAAGTCAATGACATTGCTGAACAACGATTCTTTATGAAAGCCAATAGAATTTGTTTTGGTATTATTATGTTTGATAAAATTATGCAGGGCTTGAGATGGTACACTTTTGATGGCCCTTGTATGAGTACATACAAGATAGTTGAGATGTAAATTTTTTGTTTGTATCTCTGTTCCAGATCTTTTTGTTAGAATTTAGTACCTATATGCATAAGATTCTAATTACTAGTAAGCTTAGTACACTCCCATAATTTTATTGATGAATTTTTATATGGTTTAATTGAACCTTTCTTGCATTAACCTTGAACCTTTCTTGCATTAACCTTGAACCTTTCTTGCATTAACCTTGATTGTATAATAATAAGATATAATGTGATAGGATATAACTTGTACAAAAAAGAAGAAAACAGGTTAGGAATTAGATGGTTGGGGGACCTTTATAAAAAGGTAGGGAGGTCATGTGTCAGGGGATTTTTGAATAATTTTGTAGATTGAACTTTGATTCTTTGTGAAGGGAAACCTTGGAGTAGAGAGTGCTCTCTTAATTTTGTATTCTTTGGTTACACTAATAATACAGTTTTGTTCCTAGTTATTTACTGAGTGAGTGTGTTCTGTTTTGAGTGATAGATAAATTTCTTGACCAAAGAAGTCTATCAAATTGGTCTCTATTGATCAAGAAGTGATCAAGAAAGGGTGGAAGCATGGAAGGAAGAGACAACATCTTGGAACGGAGGGCTAGTGAACAGAAAATGAGTGTGGTTGAATGTAGAAGAAATATCGAAGAAATAAAAGAAATGTTATAGGAAATCAAGATTCACATAAAAGGCTTAGAAAGAAGCGAGAAATCTATCATGAAAGGAAAGAAAAAGGGAAAAATGGGTAGGTATGTGCTGAAAGATAGTTTGCTATACATCAAGAAAGCCAAAAAAAACTCTCATATGGACGACAAAATTCAACCAATAGGGACAAGAAAAGAGAAACTGATACAAGTGAAGAGGACGGGGTTGATCAAGACCATGAGGGAAATGTTGTTACTGACGAGAGGGTCGCGCCTCTTGTAAAAGTTGATTGCACGAAAATAATGCAGTATAACTAGGAAGTAACTCCTAGGTCGTCTCTCAAGGACCAATTTGGGTGGTTCAGTCTCAGATTAAACACGAAGAGGGGGGGGGGGTTGAAAGGTTGTTGTGCAGAAAAATACGGAAAGCAGTAAAATTAATTGACTGTAAAAACAAGATTAAGCAGTAAAATTCTGAATACGGTAAAAACGAAATTTTGACAATTAAAATTGCAAATCTGAAATTCATGAACTGAAAATAATTGCATTCAAAATCTTAAACGTGAAAACGGATGTAGTGCGTAAATAAAAATCAAATCCAACAACATCAATTGGAAATTGCAGCATGAAATTACAATTAACATTCAATCCTTAAAACTGAAATTCTGGAAACTGGAAATTGAATCAAACACAACCTCCCCCAGAGGGGAGGAGAAAACCAGAACGTAAATTGCACTCCTAACTCTACTCCTAAAATCTAACAAGTTTTTCTCTGCATGCTGCCTCCTTTTTATAGCCAAATTCTCTGAGCAACTCCCATAGCTTCTCTGGACAAAGTCTCCGTAGGTAGTCTGCTAGCCTAGTCTGCTGCCTCCATGTTTCCAGTTGAGTTTTGTCTTCTGTCCCTGTAGGTTGCAGACTTTCTTCTACTCCTAGATGTGCCAAAGAAATAGGGTGGGGCCCTCCACAAGTCTCCGTTTTCTTCACTTGCTGCCAATGAATGAATTTGAATTTCCTTCCAGTCGTATCTCCCTTTGCTTCCACATTCCAGCTCTACTCTCCATCAAATTAAATCAAGACTAACGTGTATTCTTTCTTCTAAAACAAAAATCACCGTGAGCACCTCCTTTCTTCCATTACATTGCAGCTGTTGTTTTCCTTTCCAAAGCTAAGTGATGAGTCGTTATTTCTTGAATTATATTTAGTTTATTGCACTTAAATAAACCAGGGAATTGTGTTTAATTGTCTGTCATTTCCCCGTTTTCCGAATTCGGCTCAATTTGGTCGAAAATTCGTAATTGTGCTAATTTGGGTTTTCTGAGCTGATTAAGTGCATTTCTGGTTGCAGGGCAGTTGTGGAAACATCATCTGGAGCATTGGGATATTGAGTGACACACTCAAAGGCTCAACATTTAGAGGCTTGCCAAGTCTACTTGTGATTGCTTTCTTGAGTGCATTGAGTGACATTGATTTACCTTAAACACTTGAGAGAAACACTGATTGTGTGCATCTGTGAGGCTCTGTTGCTTTTGATTCATCTCTTGAACTGATTGAATGTATTCCTTGTACTGAACTGTTTGGATCATTCTTTGAGTATTTGCTTTCATTGACTCTGTGTGGATTCTGCCTATACCTTTTACTGTCCAGATTTTGTGAGAATTGTGCAACTGTGTTCCTGTTTTGGAGTCTTTGTTGTCTGTCTGTCGAGTCTGTGTCACCTCCCTAATGTTTGAGTAGTTCCCTGGTTTTCGTCTTGGTTTTGCCCAGGAGTGCAAAAGACTAAGTGTGGTCTATTTTGATGAGTCGTTATTTCTTGAATTATATTTAGTTTATTGCACTTAAATAAACCAGGGAATTGTGTTTAATTGTCTGTCATTTCCCCGTTTTTCGAATTCTGCTCAATTTGGTCGGAAATTCGTAATTGTGCTAATTTGGGTTTTCTGAGCTGATTAAGTGCATTTCTGGTTGCAGGGCAGTTGTGGAAACATCATCTGGAGCATTGGGATATTGAGTGACACACTCAAAGGCTCAACATTTAGTCATTTAGATTCTAATTAAAGTTGTAATTTCGTTTTCTAGAAGCCCTTAATTATAATTAGGTGTTTTGGACCCTTTTAGGGGCAATTTTGTAAAAATATTTTTTTAGGACATATGCCTTTTAGGTTAGGGTTTTTGTGTGTGTGGACCCTACCCTTATTTAAGAGGGACACACGGCCCTTGTGCCAGCGGCCACTTACATTTTTTTTGCCACGTTTTACTAGCTTTTCTTCTCTCGGTTTTTAACGTTTTTTAGAGGAATGAAAAATAGACTTTGAATGGTTCCATTTCCTTTTTGCAAGCACTGGATTCATGAGAATGTTTATTTAATTTTCGTTTTGAAGAAGTGCAGCCGCCACACTTGGACGCTCTCGGTTTTTTTTTATTTGAGTTTTTGGCTTAGAACTTTTTTTTGGCTGAACGTTGTTTTTGGAATTGAAGGAATGGAATGATTTTTTTTTTCTCATCTTTGCTGAACTCTCATTGCCGCTTCCATTTGGATGCATTGAATAAATGAAGAGATGATGGGAGTAGGTGCTGATTTGAGAATGCACTAGAATGGCAGCTGGAAGAAAAGGGAAGTAACAACACGTAGGGTCACGGTGCAGAGGTCGAATAGATTGGTGTGGAAGCTTCCGTTCTCTGCATAATGTTCATTGTCTTGTAGCTTGGTTCAAATAGCTTAGGTTCTACTTCAACCTCCTTTCTAGTTACCATTGCATTTTAGGTTGAAGCTTTCGGTCCAGCAAGGTCACGTTGTTGAGCTGGAACAGTGGTGTGCATAGAAGAAGGGCTGGAATGAATGGTGTGCACGATCCAGCACGTGATGGAAGAAAGGAGAATGGTGTTCACGGGGGAAACTGCAGTAGGTGTCACGGCTTGGTGCAGCTGCCACGTGAAGCTTTGCATTTTATTTCTCTGAGCATTTTTTTCATTTGAAGTGGAGATAAGAAAGCGCTGGTTGCAATTGGAGAAAAGTGACTTTGGAGGATGCGGTGCTGGATGGGAATAAAATAAGGCAGCCGCCATCCACAGGGATATGGTATTTCCTTTCGTTTTGCTTTTAGGAAAAGGGGTGCTAATTTCATCCAGCTTTTTGGCTTAATATGTAGCGCATTGAGAGGAGAAAGTGGTGATGTGTTGGAGCCACCGAGAGGGAGAGAATGAGGTGCAAGGGAACTTCCTTTATTTGCAAACCGAGCACAGGGGGTGGTTGAAGTCATTTTTTCTTTGTTTTACAAAATCAAGACTAAGCATTTAATTTCTAGAAGAGGCACATAACTCACGGTTAGCAATTGGGGATAGCTCCAAGGCACTGATTTCTATTGAAGAAAGGAAGCACGTGCGGTGATTAATTATTCTCTACAGGGTTTTTCTTTTACTTCTTGGCGCATTCAGCTTTGCAGTTGCCGCATCCAATTCTTGATGCATTTAAATTTTAGCTAAAAGTTACATTTTCATTTAGTTCATTGAAGTTTTATTCCAGCTGTGTGCATTTGATTGTTTGTATTTCGATAGCTTTAATTACGTTTGGATATTTACCTATTGCATTGTTTACTTTAATGTTTTCATGCATTTTGATTCTTTCAGTTATATTCGGTTTTGTTTAATTTTAAGTTTTAATTCAGTTTATTAAAAATCAAAAAACATTTTCACAAACCCCCCCACTACGTGTTCGATCTGAGACTGAACCGCAAATTGGTCCTTGAGAGACGACCTAGGAGTCACTTCCTAGTCTATACTGCATTCTTTTATGCACAACTTTTGTGGGAGGTGCGACCCTCCAATCAAAATGGCGCCGCTGCCGGGGACCAATGGTTCGGTCTTAGGTTTTTGTTGTGTTTGTGTGTGTTGTGTTTTGTCTTGTGATGTGATGTGATGTTCTGTTTTGTGTGTGCGTGTTGCATGTATAAATGTGTTGTGTTTTATTTGTATCGTGATTTTTAGTATTCTTCTTTTTCCATGTCTACCCATTTTGATTTTGTGAATACTGCTTATTTTGATAGTGCCTCTGATTATGATTCTCCTTCTGCATGTTACTCTGATTGTAATTCTACTAACTTTTATGCTGAGAACAATATGACCCATCCTCCAACTTCTGAGAGCTCTCTTTGGGAGCCGGTTCCACCTAATGAGGATGGTGATCATTTAGTTCTCACCACTGGACTGATGAATTTGTTGCCCAAGTTTTATGGTCTTGCAGGTGAATGCCCACATGAACATTTGGATAGGTTTTATCGAATTTGCTCTTTAATGAAACTTCCAAATGTCCCGGACGATCTAGTTTTCTTAAGGGCATTCCCGCACTCATTAGAAAGAGCACCAAAAGATTGGAAAGACTCTCTTCCTCCAGGATCCATTACCAGATGGGAAGATCTTGAGCACAAATTTCTGAGTAAATTCTCCCATGTGCAAGATGGATACGACAACGGTCTTGGATGGAATGACCCTACCTAGGGATGGTACAATGCTCTACAACATCAATATCAAGAACCACCATTCCAGAGTACTTTCATGCCTCCACCAGTCCAGCAATATCAGAGTCAGCAATATAATGCTTCTGCCGAAACAACTCCTCAGCCTTCTACTTCTGAGCCTACATTGCAGGAGTTGTTGGAGCAGATGACCATGCAGAACCTTCAGTTTCGGCAAGAGAACATGCAGTTCCAACAAGAAATAGGAGCTGCCATTCAGAGTATGACTGATCAGATAGGGCAGATGGCCACTCAACTCACTGAGGAACAGTCTCAAGATTCAGAGTTACCATTTCAGACTGTTCAGATTCCAGATGATGATGATAGTGGCATCAACATAGAAGAGGGGGAGAAGAGTCATGAACTTACTATTGTGCCATCTACTTTCCCATCATCCTATGTCCCTACTCTTGCACCTGAGGAGAGTGATGAGTATTTTGAGAAGCAGGCAGGTATAAGCAGCAATTTTGAGCCAGGTAGACCATTTTCATCCTCCACCACTATTCCAATCTTTAGGGAAGTGGAGGTAAACATACCTCAAATTGATTATTCTGTTGATGATTGTGCGATGCATGATTATGTTGTTGAGAGGTATGCTGATGATTGTATTGTTGTTGAGTCTCATTTTAATTTTCCCTCTATGCATGATGAGAACCAATTTTTGATGTCGCATCCGAATGTTTATTCTCCATGCATTGATTTTTGAATCTGAGTCTGTCGTTGATATTGCTTGTGATTTTGAAATTGATTCATGTTCTGAGGATGTATCTGAGGTTCAGTCTGTTACACTTGGATTGGGTGTTATACCCCTGCATGTAATTTCTGTAGAGCCACATTGCACTAACCCTATTGTAGGAGGTACACAAGAATTTGACCAACATGCACCCACAGTGGAAAACAAAGGTGCTAACACTCACAAAAGCTTCAACATCAGTAGGCACCTGCTGAACCTGCTCATCAACAATCAGTGCATAGATCCAGCTGTGGAAAACATTTCACTGCTAGATCAGATTTGGAGGATGAAGCAGTTCGTCCTCAAAACCTACTTGCTGGATACTATGGCGGAAAACATCTCCCTGAAAGTCCAAAATTGGCAACTGCCACCATGATCAGGGGAGTTTTCTTTCTCTCTTCTCCCCCTTTCCCTACTTTTATTGCACTTGTCCATGATCTGTTCACTGTTTTGATTTTCGATCTTATGCTTATGACACATTGAGGACACCGTGTAGTTTAAGTGTGGTCTATTGGGGGAGATTCTGATTTTTCTTCATTAGTTTTCGTTTTCCGTGTTAAATTTTTTCTTTTCTAGGTAGTTTTTGTTTTGTTTTGTGTACAGTTTTACATGTTTCTCTTGATTTCTGGACTTTGTTTGGGTTGTAGACTTATCATTTCCTTCACTTGATTGATACTTATTTGTTTGAAATCCTTGCTTTTCTCTGCTTGGAAGATGATTATGATGTTTGAGATTTGAATTGATTGTGACACAAAATTGCCCTGTGTGAGAATTTGAGCCACTTTATGTTCTTTCTTGTGTGTGATATGTCTCTTGATTGCTTGCACATATGCCTTGGCTTGACTCTTGTTGATAATTCTTGATTGATATGCATGTTTGGAAGTGATAAAGGCAATTTTGTTCTTGAGCCTCTCTAGCCAAATAAGCTTACCTTGTTCTAATCCTTTGAAAACCCTTTTTGAGCCTATACTTTCCCCCATTTCTTTGTTTTGAATGCTCATACACTAGCCCTTAGTGAAAAACCATGATTACCTTAACCTTAGGGAATTTTGGACCTTTGGAAGTGTCTTGGGAACAAGTGTGGTCTCTTTGGGGATTCTGATAAATTGGCTAATTGGTTCCTCTTCTTGTTTTGTTTTTAGAAATATGATTTATATCTTGTCTCTTATAGTTGTGTGCTAAAGAGAGAAAAGAAAAGAGACAGGATGGAAAAAAAAAAAAAGTAGAAAAATAGTGAAAAAAAAATGTGAATAATTGTGAATAATGGAGTCAAGAAGAGGATGAAATTAGAGGTTGTGGGTGTGTTTGAATGTGTTTACACTTGTTCCCCATTGCTCCTCTGTTCCTTATGATTTGTAGCTTCTTATCCAGATATATCCTCCCTTGTCCTTGGTCCCATTACAACCATGAAAAGACCTTTTGATTTGAACATGCGTATGTGTTTGAGTGTTGATATTAGAGGCTTGCCAAGTCTGTTTGTGATTGCTTTCTTGAGTGCATTGAGTGACATTGATTTACCTTAAACACTTGAGAGAAACACTGATTGTGTGCATCTGTGAGGCTCTGTTGCTTTTGATTCATCTCTTGAACTGATTGAATGTATTCCTTGTACTGAACTGTTTGGATCATTCTTTGAGTATTTGCTTTCATTGACTCTGTGTGGATTCTGCCTATACCTTTTACTGTCCAGATTTTGTGAGAATTGTGCAACTGTGTTCCTGTTTTGGAGTCTTTGTTGTCTGTCTGTCGAGTCTGTGTCAACTCCCTAATGTTTGAGTAGTTCCCTGGTTTTCGTCTTGGTTTTGCCCAGGAGTGCAAAAGACTAAGTGTGGTCTATTTTGATGAGTCGTTATTTCTTGAATTATATTTAGTTTATTGCACTTAAATAAACCAGGGAATTGTGTTTAATTGTCTGTCATTTCCCCGTTTTCCGAATTCTGCTCAATTTGGTCGGAAATTCGTAATTGTGCTAATTTGGGTTTTCTGAGCTGATTAAGTGCATTTCTGGTTGCAGGGCAGTTGTGGAAACATCATCTGGAGCATTGGGATATTGAGTGACACACTCAAAGGCTCAACATTTAGTCATTTAGATTCTAATTAAAGTTGTAATTTCGTTTTCTAGAAGCCCTTAATTATAATTAGGTGTTTTGGACCCTTTTAGGGGCAATTTTGTAAAAATATTTTTTTAGGACATATGCCTTTTAGGTTAGGGTTTTTGTGTGTGTGGACCCTACCTTTATTTAAGAGGGACACACGGCCCTTGTGCCAGCGGCCACTTACATTTTTTTGGCCACGTTTTACTAGCTTTTCTTCTCTCGGTTTTTAACGTTTTTCAGAGGAATGAAAAATAGACTTTGAATGGTTCCATTTCCTTTTTGCAAGCACTGGATTCATGAGAATGTTTATTTAATTTTCGTTTTGAAGAAGTGCAGCCGCCACACTTGGACGCTCTCGGTTTTTTTTTTATTTGAGTTTTTGGCCTAGAACTTTTTTTTGGCTGAACGTTGTTTTTGGAATTGAAGGAATGGAATGATTTTTTTTTTCTCATCTTTGCTGAACTCTCATTGCCGCTTCCATTTGGATGCATTGAATAAATGAAGAGATGATGGGAGTAGGTGCTGATTTGAGAATGCACTAGAATGGCAGCTGGAAGAAAAGGGAAGTAACAACACGTAGGGTCACGGTGCAGAGGTCGAATAGATTGGTGTGGAAGCTTCCGTTCTCTGCATAATGTTCATTGTCTTGTAGCTTGGTTCAAATAGCTTAGGTTCTACTTCAACCTCCTTTCTAGTTACCATTGCATTTTAGGTTGAAGCTTTCGGTCCAGCAAGGTCACGTTGTTGAGCTGGAACAGTGGTGTGCATAGAAGAAGGGCTGGAATGAATGGTGTGCACGGTCCAGCACGTGATGGAAGAAAGGAGAATGGTGTTCACGGGGGAAACTGCAGTAGGTGTCACGGCTTGGTGCAGCTGCCACGTGAAGCTTTGCATTTTATTTCTCTGAGCATTTTTTTCATTTGAAGTGGAGATAAGAAAGCGCTGGTTGCAATTGGAGAAAAGTGACTTTGGAGGATGCGGTGCTGGATGGGAATAAAATAAGGCAGCCGCCATCCACAGGGATATGGTATTTCCTTTCGTTTTGCTTTTAGGAAAAGGGGTGCTAATTTCATCCAGCTTTTTGGCTTAATATGTAGCGCATTGAGAGGAGAAAGTGGTGATGTGTTGGAGCCACCGAGAGGGAGAGAATGAGGTGCAAGGGAACTTCCTTTATTTGCAAACCGAGCACAGGCGGTGGTTGAAGTCAGTTTTTCTTTGTTTTACAAAATCAAGACTAAGCATTTAATTTCTAGAAGAGGCACATAACTCACGGTTAGCAATTGGGGATAGCTCCAAGGCACTGATTTCTATTGAAGAAAGGAAGCACGTGCGGTGATTAATTATTCTCTACAGGGTTTTTCTTTTACTTCTTGGCGCATTCAGCTTTGCAGTTGCCGCATCCAATTCTTGATGCATTTAAATTTTAGCTAAAAGTTACATTTTCATTTAGTTCATTGAAGTTTTATTCCAGCTGTGTGCATTTGATTGTTTGTATTTCGATAGCTTTAATTGCGTTTGGATATTTACCTATTGCATTGTTTACTTTAATGTTTTCATGCATTTTGATGCTTTCAGTTATATTAGGTTTTGTTTAATTTTAAGTTTTAATTCAGTTTATTAAAAATCAAAAAACATTTTCACAAACCCCTCCACTACGTGTTCGATCTGAGATTGAACCGCAAATTGGTCCTTGAGAGACGACCTAGGAGTCACTTCCTAGTCTATACTGCATTCTTTTATGCACAACTTTTGTGGGAGGTGCGACCCTCCAATCACTAAGCACACCTCCTTCTCTTTTTTCTTTGCTGGACCGTGAAGGTGGCTATGTGTGCTATCATCAACGTGCCTTCTCCTTTCCATTGGCTTCTCTTCTTCCAGCTCCTTGGATGTTAGCTGCTGCCCAAGCTTGGACACTTGGTTGTCTTCTCTTCCGTGTGTGCATCTCTAGCTCCAAGCTGCTGTCCGTGAAAACCTGGGCTACTTCCCTTGGATGTGAGTTGGACGTACTCCTTCCTTCACTGCTGGACCGAGAAGTGTTTCTTCCAAGCTGCTGGATGTTGAAGCTCGTAAGCTTCTCCAACAAGGACGTTGCTTCCCTTCTTTTTCCTGGTGTGTGTGGCAGCTAATAAAACCGTGAGGATGGGTGGCTCTTTTTTTATTTTGTTGTGGCTGGCTGCTTATAAGGCCGTGTGGTGTTGTGTAAAGAAAGCTGTTGTAATGTGAGTTGGATGTACATTATGAGTTGCGTTTTTTTTCATGTGCAGCTCTTCCAAATGAAACCACGTTCGGCTCCCACTTTTTATTCCAAACATGCTGAATGCTTGGTTGTCCTTTACACATTTTCTTAATCAACTTTTGATAAAACCAAGAGAAGGTGGCCATATGTCCGTGTGTTGCTGGTTGGTATTTGTTACCTACTTGAAAAGCCCCTTCTCCCAATTAATAAGCATTGCACTTCCCAAAATGACACATCACGTGAACCTTTCTTTCCAACCAAAAATCTTGATGTGGCATGATTTCCCTTAATGCCGTGCTGCACCCTTTTGTTTCCAAGCTCACTTTCCATTAGAAAACCGTAAGTGGCCCATGGTTGTCCCCTTTATTAGTTCACTTCAAGCCCAGTATGTGTTGCTTCCAATGTGAAACCATCAACTAAATCCTCTCAACAAAACTGTGTGGCTCCCACTTTTATTCTAGCAAATGCTCTTTGGACATTCAATGAGGGGCTATGTGCTATTATTATTTTGTAGCAATGTCACTTCAACAAATTCAGCACTTTGCATGACAGGCCATCAACTCCACTTCCCTCTCCTATTTTTTTTACGTGAGCTGCACCAAAAGAATGGAGAAAACCGTATGTGGTGGCCCCCTTATGGACAAATTTATGATCACCAAAATAAGATGTCACAAACTTGTTTTACAATCGGCAAGTATGACCGAATCGTTTCAAGTAATAAACTCGGTAAGACCAAGTATCGTTCTCCCAAAGGACTCACGGCCCAGTTTAGTTATGTGATTCGTTGATTAGCTAAGACTTAAGAACAAAATAATTGGATTATACTATGCAAAAGACGAAAATAAACATGTATGCATTGATCAATGGCAAAAGCAAAAGACAAGCACTTTCAATGAAATATATATATGAATATGTTGTTGGGGGTCAATTTCATCTTATCTACTCTCATATATTTTAGGAATTCGACATTCAAGTCATCATTGTTAATGCCACTCTCTAAATTACCTTGTCAAGAAGGCCTATCCCTAATTACGAGTTCATACGATTCCTAGCATTCCTAATAATTAGTTATTTTAGCACAGGAGCTTAACGACAACCAGTATAATATTGGGAGTAATTCCCCGGATCTAGACTTCCCCGTACGTTCCCGTATCGACAAAATCAATAATCATGCATTGAATGAGTTAAACAAAGCAAGCATTAAGCAAAGAGGAAAAACCCTAACTAATGATGAAGGAAAGCATAAATCTTAGATTAAGATGCAAGCACAAATTCCATATATGAGAGCTTCAAAAGATTACATTGATTCCCCAACAAACATACAAGGTTTAGTTCACCATATTCATGGTGAACCTAGATGAACAATAATGAAAGAATGAAGGATAAAACCCTAGAAAGGTGAAGAGGTAGCCTGAGCATCCAAGATCCTCCTTCAAAGGGGTGGAAGAGAGAGTGTTTGCTTCGTTTCTGCCAAAGATACAAACCCTAGGACGTCCTAAAGCTTATATACTATTCTAAAATTACAGAAAATCTAGGCCCAAGCCCATAAGTGTGCCGCTCAGCGGTAAAGTACCGCTTAGCGGTGAGTGCGCGTCTCGTTTCTTCCCCTCAGCGGCCATTTTGCCCCTCAGTGGATCTCCCGTAAGCTCCTGAGTGCCGCTCAACGGTAAACTGCCGCTGAGCGGTAACTTCGGCTTCTCCTTTTGCACTCTTTGATGTCTTTTCTGATTCCATCTCTCTCCTTCTTCACTTCTTTCACCAAATTCACCTTAAAACCTGCACAAAAACACTGAAATCAAGCATAAACCTATCCAGCTCTCTTATTTATGAAAATATGAATAAAAACATGATTTCAAGTTAGTTTCTAAGTATAAAGGTTGCTTTTAGTATCAATTTTAAGCATGAAAATAACAGTTTTTCAACTGTTATCACCCCTCCATTGTGTCATTCCTCATATGCCGTATGGTGTTATATTGGTTTCAAGCCATTTACAAAATGAGTCACCAAGTGGGCCATGACACTACTTCTATCTTTCCCTTGGACGTGACTTTTCAAAAAGTGTGGCCCCCCTCTTTTCCATCCAACACATTCTTTTAGGACTAAAAAAATATGAATGGCTGTGTGCTTCTTGCAAAATTCTTCAATCAATTTAGCCAAAAGTAAGACAAAAGAGGGGCCATGTATCCGTATGCTATTCCAACTATGATAAGCCTTTCAAAGTGTGAACTTAAAAATAAAACTTCTGCCATGGGCTGCACCCTTAACGTGTTACTTATTCCAAAGTGAAGGCTTCAATTTTTTTCATGAGCCACTTCCGTGTGCACAATAAATTTTCACCTTTCTTTCTCATTTTAATTTAAAATGTAATTGTTGAGAAATTTCTCTTTTAGTCCAAAAATATTATCCAACAATTTCCCTGTAATCAATAATGCAAATAATTAATCTCAGATAATTCAAATTAATTAAAATAAGAATTTCTGATCGAATTAAGTACAATTAAGAAAATTGGGAAAATACTGGACATTTTAGCACCATTCCTTGATTAAATTCGGTACAAAAAAGTGAAGTGAAGAGTTACCGTGGAGTGTCAAAAGCTGTTGTTTTGAGTGTTGATGGTTTTGCAAGAATTAGAGGGTAGTGTTAGATGGTAAGTTGTGTGTTTATGTTAATTGGGCTTAGCCCATTATGTATTTAGGGTTTAACCCTTATCTTACATTATAAATAAACTACCCTATGTGTATGCTAAACACAGAAGGGAGGTTTCTCGTAATCTTCTCTACTATTTCATATGGTATCTAGAGCTTAGGTTTTGTTCCAGCCAGTTCCGCAGTCTCCAGTACACATCGCCGATGTCACCGCAGCCATCGCTGCCACCGCCACCACTGCCACCGCCGCCGTCGCCGGAGTTCCAGAATCGACTGACGACCACACCATCGGAATCATCTTGGTCGGGCGACCACCGTGGTGCAAAGATCGCGACGAACAGACCATCCACGCGCCTCCACGCACTGCCGCAAAGGTCACCAGATCCGCGCTTCCCGTCGCGCGTGCTGGCGCGTCGCCGGCGAGATCCGCCGCCGACCAGGACCGTCGTGATCACCTTCTCGTCCTCTTTCTGGATCTATTATCGTTGCGTCAATAGGATCACTTTGGATTTTTTAGGGTTTCTCCCTCTCCATGGCTGCCCAACTTGATGATCGGAGTCGATCTCGCCAACCAGGTAATGGACGTCCAAAATGTGACCACTGTGGCAAGCTAGGCCACAAAATTGATAGATGTTATGCGCTTCATGGACGTACTACTCGACCTATAGCAATGGCTAATTCTGATCTAGCTCCCCGATCACTGTCTGTAGACCATTGATCCACCTCCCCGATCACTGTCTGCAGACCATCCTACTTCATCAAATACCATAAATAACCTTGTACTCTTTCAGGAATTTCTCAGATGGTATGAGGACCGTCAGCACTCTAGTTCCACTACATCTGCTTCTGTTATACGCACAGGTACCCCTTTTGTTGGTCTAACTCACTCTCTTGGATCTTGGGTCCTTGACTTAGGCGTCACCGATCATATCACTGGTAACAAGTCCTTGTTTTCTTCCTTGTCATGTCGAGATAATTTACCCTCGGTAACGATGGTTGATGGGTCTAGAGTCTCATCTCATGGTATTGGTACTGTTCATATTTTTCCGTCCATATCCATTGATAATGTACTTTATGTCCCTAGGTCTCCTTTTAACTTATTGTCTGTAAGTCGTCTAACTTGTTCCCTTAATTGTGTTATTTCATTTACCAAAGATTCTGTTTGGTTACAGGACCGGAGTTTGAAACACATGATTGGGACAGGATGTGAGTCTCATGGCCTATATCATCTCAGCCCTTCTCCACATGTTGGCGTAATCATGGAGTCACCATCCCTTCTTCATGCTCAGTTAGGTCATCCCAGTCTTGCCAAATTGCAACAACTTGTTCCGAGTCTGTCGAAATTATGAAGTTTGTCGTGTGAGTCTTGTCAGTTAGGTAAACATACTCGTAGTTCCTTTTCTCGTAGTGTTTCACAACGAGCGTCATCCCCCTTTTCATTGGTTCATTCTAATATTTGGGGACCTAGTCGTGTTAAGTCAACTTTAGGATTTCAGTATTTTGTTACCTTTATTGATGACTATTCCAGATGTACTTGGTTATTTCTCATAAAGAATCGTTCTGAGTTGTTTTCTATTTTTCAATCTTTTTTCAATGAAATAAAAACTCAGTTTGGGGTTTCTATTCGCACTTTACGCAGTGATAATGACCGTGAATACCTTTCTCAACCGTTTAAACATTTCATGGCTTCTCATGGCATTCTTCACCAAACCTCATGTGCTTATACCCCTCAACAAAATTGGGTGGCTGAGCGCAAGAATATACACCTTATTGAAACAACTCGTACCCTTCTCATTCATGGTCAAGTACCCTCACGTTTTTGGGGTGATGTTGTTCTCACGACATGTTATCTTATCTAATAAAATCTAACCTAACCAAATAAAATAAAATCTAATAAAATATAATCTAAAAAGATAAAAAAAATAAAATCTAACCTAATCTAAAAAGATAAAAAGATAAAATAAAATAAAAACAGAAAAAATAAAAACAGAAATTCAAAATTAAAGTCAAAGATAATCAATAATCACACAAATTAACCAGTTAAACCACGAAAATCCGGCAACGGCGCCAAAAACTTGATGGACAAATTTGCAAGCACCAAAATATGATGTCACAAACTTGTTTCACAATCGGCAAGTATGACCGAATCGTTCAAGTAATAAACTTGGTAAGACCAAGTATCGTTCTTCCCAAAGGACTCACGGCCTAGTTTAGTTATATGATTTGTTGATTAGCTAGGACTTACAAACGAAATATTTAGAGTTTAAAATGCAAGACAGAAAATAAACATGTATGCATGAAGTTTGATCAATGGCAAAGCAAAAGATAAACACTTTCAATGAATTATATGAATGAATATGTTGTTGGGGGTCAATTTCATCTCATCCACTCTCATATATTTTAGGAATTCAACATTCAAATCATCATTGTTAATGCCACTCTCTAATGTATCATTCTAGATGGCTTCTCCCTAATCAAATAGTTCATACAATTCCTAGCATTCCTAATGATTAGTTCATGAGTGCAGGAGCTTAAAGGCAACCAATAAAATATTGTCAGTATAATATTGGGAGAAATTCCCCGGATCTAGACTTCCCCGTACGTGTCCGTATCGACAAAACCAATAATCATGCATTAGAATGAGTTAAACAATGCAAGCATTGAGCAAAGAGGAAAAACCCTAACTAATGATGAAAGAAAGCATATGTCTTACTTAAAAGATGTACTCAACAAATCCATATATGAGAGCTTCAAGAGATTACATTGATTCCCCAACAAACATACAAGGTTTAGTTCACCATATTCATGGTGAACCTAGATGAATATCAATGAAAGAATGAAAGAATAAACCCAATAAAGGTGAAGAGGTAGCCTGAGCATCCAAGATCCTCCTTCAAAAAGGTGAGAGAGAGAGTGTTTGCCTCGTTTCTGCCAAAGATACCAATCCCAAGGACGTGCAAGCCCTTATATACTAATCTAGAGTTACAAAAGATTACAAAAGCCCAAGCCCATAAAGTGCCGCTCAGCGGTGATTGCGCGTCTTCTTTCTTCCCCTCAGCGGCCATTTTGCCCCTCAGCGGTTCCAACGCCACCTCTTGAGTGTCGCTCAGCGGTAGTTTGCCGCTGAGCGGTGCCTTCGTCTTCTCTTTTTGCACTCTTTCTTGTCTTTTCTAATGTCACTTCTCTCCTTCTTCACTCTTTTCACTAAATTCACCTTAAAACCTGCACAAAAACACTCAAATCAAGCATAAACCTGTCCAGCTCTCTTATTTATGAAAATATAGATAAACTGCATGATTTCAAGCTAGTTTTTAAGTCTAAAGGTTGCTTTTAGTATCAATATTAAGCATGAAAATAACAGTTTTTCAACTGTTATCACCTCTACATCCATTACCTCTTAGAGTTTTTGGGTCTACATGTTTTGTTCATGATTTTAGTCCTGGTCTTGATAAGTTATCTCCTAGGTCTCACAAATGTGTCTTCTTAGGATTTCAACGGTCACAAAAGGGCTATAAGTGTTTTTCCCCTTTCCTCAATCGTCATTTTATCTCTGCTGATGTCACTTTTGATGAATCTTCTTTTTACTTTACACATCTATCTTCTAGTTTTGTACCTCTCCCTGTTACTGTTGATATTCCTCCTATATGTGATCTGATGGACAAATTTATGAGCACCAAAATATGATGTCACAAACTTGTTTTTCAATCGGCAAGTATGACCGAATCGTTCAAGTAATAAACTCGGTAAGACCAAGTATCGTTCTCCCAAAGGACTCACGGCCTAGTTTAGTTATGTGATTCGTTGATTAGCTAAGACTTAAGAACGAAGTAAGTGAAGTTTAATATGCAAAACAGAAAATAGACATGTATGCATGAAGTTTTGATCAATGGCAAAAAGCAAAAGATAAACACTTTCAATGAAATTTATGTATGAATATGTTGTTGGGGGTTCAATTTCATCTTATCCACTCTCATATATTTTAAGAATTCAACATTCAAATCATCATTGTTAATGCCACTCTCTAAAGTACCTTTCTAGAAGGCTTCTACCTAATCACGAGTTCATACAATTCCTAGCATTCCTAATGATCAGTTCATAAGTGCAGGAGCTTAACAGACAACCAACATAATATTGGGAGAAATTCCCCGGATCTAGACTTCCCCGTACGTTCCCGTATCGACAAAACCAATAATCATGCATCGAATGAGTAATGAACGGGTCGCACCGCTCACAAAAGTTGATTGCACGAAATTAATGCAGTATAACTAGAAAGTGACTCCTAGGTCGTCTCTCAAGGACCAATTTTTGATGGTTCAGTCTCAGATCTAACACACGAAGTGGGGGGGGTTTGTGGATGTTTTTGTGATTGTGCGGAAAATAAAATTAAAACTGGAAATTAAATAAGACAACAAAAATTGAAAATACTGAAATAAATTTAAAAGACAATAAAAACTGAACAATGAAAGACAGTAAAAATAGAACAGTAATTATGCAGAAACGGTAAAAACATTGTAATTAAAATTTACCAAAAGTATCCATAAAAATAAACGGTAAAAACAACGTCTGAAAAGAAGATGTCCAGAAAAATACATTGACAGAATTTTAACGTTTTAGAAAATATTAAACGGTAAAAATAGAAGAGACAATAAAATTAAAAGTACTGAACTGGAAATGAAATTTACCCAAACTTTCAATACTTGAAAATAAAATTCTTGAACACGTAAAAATTAAATGAGCATGACAAACTTATACTGCTTGAGAAATAAAACTACATTTTTGCACTGTTTGACATGGAAACTCAGAAAACGGAAGAGAAAGAAGAAGAGGCGAGAGCCTCTTCCATGGCTGTGGGTGTCCTAAACTACTCCTAAAATCTAATCTCAAATCTCCTTTGGTCCCCGGCAACGGCGCCATTTTGATACGACTGTCGTGGTCATACAAATTTTATGTGCACGAAAATTTATGCAGTATAACTACTAGGAAGTGACTCCTAGGTCGTCTCTCGAGGACCAATTTTGTGTCGGTTCAGTCTTGGATTTTATCACGAAGGGGGGGGGTTTATGATTTGTGTTTGATGCGAAAAATTAAATTGGAACTGGAAATTAAATAAAACAAAATTAAAAACGTTAAAATAAATTTTAACGACAGTGACAACCAAACGGTAAAATCAGAAAATAGAAAATTACGCAGTATTTGAAAATAACATGAACAGTAAAACACAATGATAGAAATTAACGCTGCAGAAAATAATGAACGGTAAAATAAAATAGACGGTAAAAACAAAACCACCTTGAAAATCAAATTTATTAAACATTCAACATTAAATTAAAATTCCTGGACGGATAAAAATAAAATGAACAAACTAACACAGTACAGAAATTAAATTCTACATTTTTTTTTTCTGAAAATGAGCAAGGACCTAAAGCTACTGGAAGAGAGAGTCTCTCCCAGGCGTCTCCTACTCTACTGGAACAACTCCCCTTCCTACACTACCGAGAGCTCCTTTTATTCTTGAACGTGCTCTACTCCCTATGCTCTTGGACCAAAAAAAATAAGCAAATGGACCCTCCATTTAATTTTGTCTGTGAACTATTCTTCACGTGAATTCCTTCTAGCCGTGGGTTCTCTTTTCTATTCCACCAAGACAAAGAATCAACTGTTCTCCAAGGCATGGCAGCTGTAGCTTACGTAGTGTTCTTCTCCCAAGGTCGTGCCATGCTTTCTCTGCCTGGACACTGCTGGTGGTGATGAAGCTTTGCTGGATGATGATGGACCGAGAGTGAAGATGGTGGGAGTGTGGTGGCTGCACTGCTGGAATGATTGGTGAAGGTTGTTGCACTGCATCTGGCTGCTGCTTCTACTGGTGGAGATTCCCATACGGCTTCTCTTCATTCAAGCATTACTCCCCTCCGTTCCAGCACCTTCTGTTTGCACGTTCCCACCATCAAGTGAACAACGTTCCTGGATGAAGCTCCTCTGCTGATGGATGAAGATCTCCCTCTGTGGCAGCTGGACATTATGAACGCGACATCACCTTCTTCTTGCTTCCTTCAATTTTGTGTGTGCTAACAACAAGAAGGTGGAGAGGTCTTCTCGGTGGTGGCTTCAAGCTTGTTGTATGCTGCACCTAGTGCCAAGAAAATTAATTCCATGGGGAAAAACCGTGAGCCAAAACCAAGAGCCTTCCTTTTTGAATATGTGAAAACCATGTGCTTGACAAAACTGAGCTGCACTTGTTGCAACGTGGTCCCCTCATTTTCTTAAAATTCAAACGTTCCAAGCAAAGAAAGATGTGGTGGCTCCCACTTTCATTCCATGTAGAACCTTGCCAAAAGAATTTTCCATGGCCGTAACGTTGGCCACTTATTTCATCAATTTTCACTTCTTAATTGTTGGATGGCAGGGTGTGAAAGCAATGTGGTCCCCTCATCATTTCCCATATGGTTTTGTGTTTGTCACGTGAATTCTCCATGTACCTATTCTCTTCAATAATTTTGAGAAACTTAACTTCAAGGTGGTCCCCTCCATTTTCTTAAAATTCAAGATGTTTCAAGATAAGAAAGGATGTGGGGCTCCCTTGTCTTCTACTTGTTTTACGTGTACAACCCAATTTTATTCTTCAATTTCACACATTTGAGTACAAGAGCCGTGTGCTTCTATATACTGGTACACTTCTTCAAATCTTTTTCAATTCAACACAAAATAAGTGAATGCAGTGCAGCGTTTTCCGATTAAATAACAAAGTGTAAAAATGAATATTCTTTTAAATGTCTCAATTTGCATTTCCAAAATTTCCTGTAATCATTAATAAGAAGCTCAGATAATTCAAATTAATTAAAATAAGAATTTCTGATCAAATTACGCACAATTAACGAAAACGGAATAATATCAGACATTTAAGCACAATTCCCTGATTAATTCTAGCACAATAAACTAAGTGAAGTGAATAAAATATTGATTCATCAAAATAGACCACACTTAGTCTTTTGCACTCCTGGGCAAAATCAAGACACAGATCAAGGAAAAATTCAAAAGACTTTTAGGGAGGCGACACAAAACTCAGGAGACAGAAAAATAAAACTCAAAAGAAAGTAAATAGAATTTACATAGTTCTCAAGAAGTCTGGACAGAGAAAAGATGTAGAAAATATCCAACACATCATCAATAAAAGCAGATACTCATAGAAATCATCCAAGCAATTCAATACATAGCAAAATGATTAATCAGCTCAAGAGGTGATTTGAAAATAACAAAACCTCACAGATGCACTATAGTGTTTCTCTCAAGTGTCTAGGGTAAATAATAATATCAGCTCGATGTACTCAAGAAAACAAACACAAGTAGACTTGGCAAGCTTCTAATTATCAATACTTAAAACATATGCATCTTCAGATCAAAAGGTCTTTACTGGGTTGTAATGGGGCCAAGGACAGGGGAGGATAAATTTAGATAAGTAGCTATAGCTCAGAAGAAATAGAGGTGCACTAGGGAAAAAGTGTAAACTCAGTGAAATCTCACCCAAACCTCTAATTCAATCCTCTTCTCGACTCCATTGTTCTCAAAATTATATTATTATTTTTTTATCATTTTTTTTTCTTTCTCATCATTTTTTTTTCTTCATCCTGTCTATTTTTTTTTTCTTTCTTTATCACACAACAGGATATAATTTATATTTTCAGAACATGATGAGGAACCAACTAGCCAATTCATCAAAATTCCCAAGGAGACCACACTTTTTCACAAAATACTTCTATAGCTCCAGACTTCCCTAAGGTTAAGGTAATCATGGTTTTTCACTTAGGGCCAGTGTATGAGCTTTAAAACAAAGAAATGAATACAGTATAGGCTCAAAAGGGGTATCAAAGGATAACAAGGTAGGCTTATTTGGCTAAAGAGGCTCAAGAACAAAAATGCCTTTATCACGTCTGAACATGCATATCAATCAAGTATATCAAAAAGAATCAAGCCAAGGCATATGTGCAAGCAATCAAGATACATGTCACACACAAGAAAGAAAATAAAGTGGCTCAATTTCTCACACAGGGCATTCGTCACAATCAAATCAACCTCTTAAACATTATAATCATCTTCCAAACAGAGAAAAGCAAGGATTTCAAACTATAAGTATTAATCAAGTGAAGGAAAAATCTACAACTTAGACATCATCCAGAAATCAAGAGAAAAATGTAAAATTTATTGCACACAAAACTCGATAAAAATAACTTAAAATAGAAAAAATTTAACACTCAAAAACAAAAAATTTAACACACAAAATACAATCTAACAGAAAAATCAGAATTTCTTCCCAGTAGACCACACTTAAATCACACAATGTCCTCAGTGTGTTACAATCATCAGATTATCAATTTTAGAGCAGCAAATAATATAGACAAGTGCAATAAAAAGTTAGGAAAAATGGGAAGAAATTTTTCACTAACATCCATCAGCAGATGTTATCAGGGACATCCATCAGCAGATGTCTAAAACACCTAGCACCCATCAGTAGATGCTAATAATTTTTATTATTATTATTATTATTATTATTTTTTTTTTCATTTTTTTTTTCTGAAAAAGGAGACCGGTACTGTGACAACAGTCTCGGTAGCAAAGACCGGAACTGTTGCTACAGTGGAAAGCAATCTGGCTATAAATGAGGCATTCCTCCGCGTCCAGCGCCATTTCTGACCCCTCACTCTCTCTCTACTCTCTTCTCTCTGCTCTCTTCTCTTTGCTCTCTGCTCTCTCTCGAGCGTCTGGATCTGTGAGGAAGCTCTGTCCCCGCGCCTTCTGAAGAGTCTGAGTGAGATCCGCGAGGAGCCTCTACAAGCTCTACTTCTCCAGGTAAGTCCTCTGCACCTTCCTTCTTTCCTTTTTCCATTTCTTTAAGCTTTCTGTTCTTTCATTTCAGTATTCCTTTTCCTGCTTCGTTCTTCTTTGCTTTCTGCCTCCTCTTGTGCTTTCTCTATTTTGCTCTCCCTTTCCCTTTTCATTTTTTTTTCATTTTTTTGAAACTGAAAACACTTAAACACATAAAACACAACTGTCTAAAAACTTAAGGGGTATATCGGCTGGAAACCAGACGTTAATCTCCCTTCGATTGAAGGTATTGCAGAGACAATCGGGTAGAACAACGCCACGTACCCCACTTAAAAATAAACACAAAATCTTAATTTACAAGAACAACAAGGACAACAGGACAACTGGACGTAGATCCGTTTAGGACCCTTGTGCAAGGACCGTGAAACAGATCTGAGACCAGACACAGAAATATCAAAGACTGATCGGACAAAATAAACTGAAAAGGAAACAAAAACAACCAAATAAAGAAAAAAACTAAACTAAGAATCTAATATATTTTTATACTTCTTTTTTTTTTTTTTATGTTTTGTTTTTCTTTTTTATGTTTTTGTTCTTTTTATTTTTATTATTTTTCTTCTCTTTTTTTTTTTTATATGTTTTAGAATACTAGTAGAGGAAGGATGACTGATATGGAATCAGAGAGATATACCAGTCAACGATGGCGTCCTACCGACGATCAAATCAAGATGATGACCAAAATATTCAACTATGGGGTCACACACCCAAGCCGAGCGCAAGTCGTCGAGATCGCGTCTCGACTAAGGGCTTTCGGCGAAGCCACTGAATACAACGTACACTGCTGGTTCAACAACCACGGCAATCGGGTCAAGCGCTGGCAAGCGGAGATAGACCCCACTGGCACTCTCTTTTCACAACTACCGCTATACATGTACGGTAAGACCTCTGATCACACCTCCATTAAATTTTACATTCCTCTTCTATTATTAACACAAGTTTTTTTATTTTTTATTTTTTTATTTTTTATTTTTTTGTTTGAAAGAAAACAACTGGGTGATAATGAGGGCACCGAGGCTGCTGGATTTGTTTCCAGTTCCGATCATTATCGATGACAACAAAAATGAACGAGAAATTCCTCCACCAAAGCCTCCTGTATTCCGAACCAGAACTCCCTCAACGGAGCTCTCCCTTAGACCACCACAACCAGCTCGTGAATTCTTTCATTATTAATGTTTTTTTTTATGTTTTTGTTGGCCGAGTGTGGCCAGAATTAAGGACTGTAATATGAACACTTATATATTTTTTTTATGTTTTTATGTTTTTATGTTTTTTTTTATTAATGGTCTGTAATATTAACGATCAGAAATGATCGACCCCCGAACATCTTTATTATGTTTTTGTTTTTATTTTTATTATTATCAGTGTAAGACAGACTGTTTTCGGTGTATTTGGTATTTTCAATAAAAGTACTCAGATAGTTTTAGCTCAAATTACACCTCTCTGCCCTTACATGTTAATTATGCACTTTGTTGATTTTTTATTTTTTTTCAAAAACTAAATAAATAAAAACAGAACACATATTAACGAAACAAAAGACCTAATACCGAACACAAAATATCAAAGCAGACAAAACACAAATGTCAAAAACACCATACAAAACACATATTTACAAAACATACATTAACAAAATAACACACCTGAAATAGAATACACAATTTTTTTTTTTAAAGATAACAATTCGAAAACTAAGAAGAAAAGGAAAAACAAAATGCAGAATCTTCCCGAGACCACACTTAAACTACACTGTCCTAAATGTTTTCTAAGCACAAGATCATCAGTTAAAACACTAAACAGATAAAGGACAAATGCAATAAAAGTAGGAAAACGGGGAAGAAAGAAAAAGAAAACTCCCCTGGTCAGGGTGGCAGTTGCCAATTTTGGACTTGTAGGGAGATGTTCCCTTCTTCAGGATCCAGCATGAAAGTGTTGAGGACGAACTGCTTCATCCTCCAGATCTGATCAAGCAGGGAAATATCCTCCACCGCCGGATCTAAGCAGCAAATATTGTCACTGAGCAGATTCAGTAGGTGCCTTTTGATCTTCGAACTGCTGTATGTACTGGCACCTTTGTCTTCGAGCGTGGGTGCATGCTGATCAAATTTATATGTACCTCCTGCAATATGGTTAGTGCAATGTGGCAGTGCAGAAATTTCATGCAGAGGTATAACACCCCATCCCAATTCATCATACTGAGCCTTAGATAAATCCTCATAACATGAATCAATTTCTAAATTGCATGCAATATTAATCATAGACTTAGATTCATGTTCAGTGCATGAAGAATAACCATTCGAATGTGATAGTAAAAAGCGGTTCTCATCATGCACAGAGGAAAAATTAAAATCAGACTCAACAAGAATATAGTCATTAGCATACCGATCATCATCACAATCAACATAATAATCAAATTGTGGTATGCTTACCTCCTCTTCCTTGAAGATTTCTAAAGTGTGGGAAGATGAAGGTGGTCTACCTGGTTCAGGATTACTGCTTACTTCTGCCGGGTCCCCAAAATTTTCATCAGTCTCCTCAGGTACAAGAGTGGCCATCTGCCTGATCTGATCACTCAGATTCTGCAAGGCAGCTTGAGTTTCCTGCTGGAACTCCATGCTCTCTTGCTTGAACTGCATGTTCCCTTTCTGAAACTGAATGTTCTGCATTGTCATCTGCTCTAGTAACTCCTTTAATGTAGGTTTAGAAGTAGAAGGCTGAGGAGTTATTTGAATAGGAGAATCATACTGCTGACTCTCATATTGTGGAACTGGCTCCCAAAGAGAGCTCTCAGAAATTGGATGATGGAACATATTGTTCTCATCATAAAAATCAGCAGATTTAAAATCAAAGTAATATGCAGAATAAGAATCATAATCACAGACATTGGCAGAATAAGCATTATTCACAACATTAAAATAGGTAGACATGGAAAAATAAAAAGTAAAAACTAAAAACTAAAAATTATAAAACAGATAAAACACAACACATTTATACATGCAATACGTACACAAGACAGAACAATTTTTTTATTTATTTTTTTAATTAACAGACAAAATACATATGACACGCATACAAAACAAATAGAACATCACAACACAAGATAAAACACAACACAATTAAACATGCTACAGGCAAAAACAAGATAAAACAATTTTTTTTTTTAAATAATAACTAAATACAGAACACAACACAATAAAATATAAAAGACAAAATATATATTAACACAACATAATCGAAAAACACAACAAAAATCTAAAACAAGAACCTGGAACTGAAGTGACAACGCCGCCAAAATTTGCTGAAGGTGTCGTTGTCGCCTACAAAAATACAAAACACAAAACACACAAAATACACATTAACAGAACAAAAATTTACACAACAAAAATCTAAAACCAAACCGTCTTTTGATTGGTCCCCGGCAACGGCGCCATTTTTAATGAACGGGTCGCACCGCTCACAAAAGTTGATTGCACGAAATTAATGCAGTATAACTAGGAAGTGACTCCTAGGTCATCTCTCAAGGACCAATTTTTGATGGTTCAGTCTCAGATCTAACACACGAAGTGGGGGGGGGGTTTGTGGATGTTTTTGTGATTGTGCGGAAAATAAAATTAAAACTGGAAATTAAATAAGACAACAAAAATTGAAAATACTGAAATAAATTTAAAAGACAATAAAAACTGAACAATGAAAGACAGTAAAAATAGAACAGTAATTATGCAGAAACGGTAAAAACATTGTAATTAAAATTTACCAAAAGTATCCATAAAAATAAACGGTAAAAACAACGTCTGAAAAGAAGATGTCCAGAAAAATACATTGACAGAATTTTAACGTTTTAGAAAATATTAAACGGTAAAAATAGAAGAGACAATAAAATTAAAAGTACTGAACTGGAAATGAAATTTACCCAAACTTTCAATACTTGAAAATAAAATTCTTGAACACGTAAAAATTAAATGAGCATGACAAACTTATACTGCTTGAGAAATAAAACTACATTTTTGCACTGTTTGACATGGAAACTCAGAAAACGGAAGAGAAAGAAGAAGAGGCGAGAGCCTCTTCCATGGCTGTGGGTGTCCTAAACTACTCCTAAAATCTAATCTCAAATCTCCTTTGGTCCCCGGCAACGGCGCCATTTTGATATGACTGTCGTGGTCATACAAATTTTATGTGCACGAAAATTTATGCAGTATAACTACTAGGAAGTGACTCCTAGGTCGTCTCTCGAGGACCAATTTTGTGTCGGTTCAGTCTTGGATTTTATCACGAAGGGGGGGGGGGTTTATGATTTGTGTTTGATGCGAAAAATTAAATTGGAACTGGAAATTAAATAAAACAAAATTAAAAACGTTAAAATAAATTTTAACGACAGTGACAACCAAACGGTAAAATCAGAAAATAGAAAATTACGCAGTATTTGAAAATAACATGAACAGTAAAACACAATGATAGAAATTAACGCTGCAGAAAATAATGAACGGTAAAATAAAATAGACGGTAAAAACAAAACCACCTTGAAAATCAAATTTATTAAACATTCAACATTAAATTAAAATTCCTGGACGGATAAAAATAAAATGAACAAACTAACACAGTACAGAAATTAAATTCTACATTTTTTTTTCTGAAAATGAGCAAGGACCTAAAGCTACTGGAAGAGAGAGTCTCTCCCAGGCGTCTCCTACTCTACTGGAACAACTCCCCTTCCTACACTACCGAGAGCTCCTTTTATTCTTGAACGTGCTCTACTCCCTATGCTCTTGGACCAAAAAAAATAAGCAAATGGACCCTCCATTTAATTTTGTCTGTGAACTATTCTTCACGTGAATTCCTTCTAGCCGTGGGTTCTCTTTTCTATTCCACCAAGACAAAGAATCAACTGTTCTCCAAGGCATGGCAGCTGTAGCTTACGTAGTGTTCTTCTCCCAAGGTCGTGCCATGCTTTCTCTGCCTGGACACTGCTGGTGGTGATGAAGCTTTGCTGGATGATGATGGACCGAGAGTGAAGATGGTGGGAGTGTGGTGGCTGCACTGCTGGAATGATTGGTGAAGGTTGTTGCACTGCATCTGGCTGCTGCTTCTACTGGTGGAGATTCCCATACGGCTTCTCTTCATTCAAGCATTACTCCCCTCCGTTCCAGCACCTTCTGTTTGCACGTTCCCACCATCAAGTGAACAACGTTCCTGGATGAAGCTCCTCTGCTGATGGATGAAGATCTCCCTCTGTGGCAGCTGGACATTATGAACGCGACATCACCTTCTTCTTGCTTCCTTCAATTTTGTGTGTGCTAACAACAAGAAGGTGGAGAGGTCTTCTCGGTGGTGGCTTCAAGCTTGTTGTATGCTGCACCTAGTGCCAAGAAAATTAATTCCATGGGGAAAAACCGTGAGCCAAAACCAAGAGCCTTCCTTTTTGAATATGTGAAAACCATGTGCTTGACAAAACTGAGCTGCACTTGTTGCAACGTGGTCCCCTCATTTTCTTAAAATTCAAACGTTCCAAGCAAAGAAAGATGTGGTGGCTCCCACTTTCATTCCATGTAGAACCTTGCCAAAAGAATTTTCCATGGCCGTAACGTTGGCCACTTATTTCATCAATTTTCACTTCTTAATTGTTGGATGGCAGGGTGTGAAAGCAATGTGGTCCCCTCATCATTTCCCATATGGTTTTGTGTTTGTCACGTGAATTCTCCATGTACCTATTCTCTTCAATAATTTTGAGAAACTTAACTTCAAGGTGGTCCCCTCCATTTTCTTAAAATTCAAGATGTTTCAAGATAAGAAAGGATGTGGGGCTCCCTTGTCTTCTACTTGTTTTACGTGTACAACCCAATTTTATTCTTCAATTTCACACATTTGAGTACAAGAGCCGTGTGCTTCTATATACTGGTACACTTCTTCAAATCTTTTTCAATTCAACACAAAATAAGTGAATGCAGTGCAGCGTTTTCCGATTAAATAACAAAGTGTAAAAATGAATATTCTTTTAAATGTCTCAATTTGCATTTCCAAAATTTCCTGTAATCATTAATAAGAAGCTCAGATAATTCAAATTAATTAAAATAAGAATTTCTGATCAAATTACGCACAATTAACGAAAACGGAATAATATCAGACATTTAAGCACAATTCCCTGATTAATTCTAGCACAATAAACTAAGTGAAGTGAATAAAATATTGATTCATCAAAATAGACCACACTTAGTCTTTTGCACTCCTGGGCAAAATCAAGACACAGATCAAGGAAAAATTCAAAAGACTTTTAGGGAGGCGACACAAAACTCAGGAGACAGAAAAATAAAACTCAAAAGAAAGTAAATAGAATTTACATAGTTCTCAAGAAGTCTGGACAGAGAAAAGATGTAGAAAATATCCAACACATCATCAATAAAAGCAGATACTCATAGAAATCATCCAAGCAATTCAATACATAGCAAAATGATTAATCAGCTCAAGAGGTGATTTGAAAATAACAAAACCTCACAGATGCACTATAGTGTTTCTCTCAAGTGTCTAGGGTAAATAATAATATCAGCTCGATGTACTCAAGAAAACAAACACAAGTAGACTTGGCAAGCTTCTAATTATCAATACTTAAAACATATGCATCTTCAGATCAAAAGGTCTTTACTGGGTTGTAATGGGGCCAAGGACAGGGGAGGATAAATTTAGATAAGTAGCTATAGCTCAGAAGAAATAGAGGTGCACTAGGGAAAAAGTGTAAACTCAGTGAAATCTCACCCAAACCTCTAATTCAATCCTCTTCTCGACTCCATTGTTCTCAAAATTATATTATTATTTTTTTATCATTTTTTTTTCTTTCTCATCATTTTTTTTTCTTCATCCTGTCTATTTTTTTTTTCTTTCTTTATCACACAACAGGATATAATTTATATTTTCAGAACATGATGAGGAACCAACTAGCCAATTCATCAAAATTCCCAAGGAGACCACACTTTTTCACAAAATACTTCTATAGCTCCAGACTTCCCTAAGGTTAAGGTAATCATGGTTTTTCACTTAGGGCCAGTGTATGAGCTTTAAAACAAAGAAATGAATACAGTATAGGCTCAAAAGGGGTATCAAAGGATAACAAGGTAGGCTTATTTGGCTAAAGAGGCTCAAGAACAAAAATGCCTTTATCACGTCTGAACATGCATATCAATCAAGTATATCAAAAAGAATCAAGCCAAGGCATATGTGCAAGCAATCAAGATACATGTCACACACAAGAAAGAAAATAAAGTGGCTCAATTTCTCACACAGGGCATTCGTCACAATCAAATCAACCTCTTAAACATTATAATCATCTTCCAAACAGAGAAAAGCAAGGATTTCAAACTATAAGTATTAATCAAGTGAAGGAAAAATCTACAACTTAGACATCATCCAGAAATCAAGAGAAAAATGTAAAATTTATTGCACACAAAACTCGATAAAAATAACTTAAAATAGAAAAAATTTAACACTCAAAAACAAAAAATTTAACACACAAAATACAATCTAACAGAAAAATCAGAATTTCTTCCCAGTAGACCACACTTAAATCACACAATGTCCTCAGTGTGTTACAATCATCAGATTATCAATTTTAGAGCAGCAAATAATATAGACAAGTGCAATAAAAAGTTAGGAAAAATGGGAAGAAATTTTTCACTAACATCCATCAGCAGATGTTATCAGGGACATCCATCAGCAGATGTCTAAAACACCTAGCACCCATCAGTAGATGCTAATAATTTTTATTATTATTATTATTATTATTATTTTTTTTTTCATTTTTTTTTTCTGAAAAAGGAGACCGGTACTGTGACAACAGTCTCGGTAGCAAAGACCGGAACTGTTGCTACAGTGGAAAGCAATCTGGCTATAAATGAGGCATTCCTCCGCGTCCAGCGCCATTTCTGACCCCTCACTCTCTCTCTACTCTCTTCTCTCTGCTCTCTTCTCTTTGCTCTCTGCTCTCTCTCGAGCGTCTGGATCTGTGAGGAAGCTCTGTCCCCGCGCCTTCTGAAGAGTCTGAGTGAGATCCGCGAGGAGCCTCTACAAGCTCTACTTCTCCAGGTAAGTCCTCTGCACCTTCCTTCTTTCCTTTTTCCATTTCTTTAAGCTTTCTGTTCTTTCATTTCAGTATTCCTTTTCCTGCTTCGTTCTTCTTTGCTTTCTGCCTCCTCTTGTGCTTTCTCTATTTTGCTCTCCCTTTCCCTTTTCATTTTTTTTTCATTTTTTTGAAACTGAAAACACTTAAACACATAAAACACAACTGTCTAAAAACTTAAGGGGTATATCGGCTGGAAACCAGACGTTAATCTCCCTTCGATTGAAGGTATTGCAGAGACAATCGGGTAGAACAACGCCACGTACCCCACTTAAAAATAAACACAAAATCTTAATTTACAAGAACAACAAGGACAACAGGACAACTGGACGTAGATCCGTTTAGGACCCTTGTGCAAGGACCGTGAAACAGATCTGAGACCAGACACAGAAATATCAAAGACTGATCGGACAAAATAAACTGAAAAGGAAACAAAAACAACCAAATAAAGAAAAAAACTGAACTAAGAATCTAATATATTTTTATACTTCTTTTTTTTTTTTTTTATGTTTTGTTTTTCTTTTTTATGTTTTTGTTCTTTTTATTTTTATTATTTTTCTTCTCTTTTTTTTTTTTTATATGTTTTAGAATACTAGTAGAGGAAGGATGACTGATATGGAATCAGAGAGATATACCAGTCAACGATGGCGTCCTACCGACGATCAAATCAAGATGATGACCAAAATATTCAACTATGGGGTCACACACCCAAGCCGAGCGCAAGTCGTCGAGATCGCGTCTCGACTAAGGGCTTTCGGCGAAGCCACTGAATACAACGTACACTGCTGGTTCAACAACCACGGCAATCGGGTCAAGCGCTGGCAAGCGGAGATAGACCCCACTGGCACTCTCTTTTCACAACTACCGCTATACATGTACGGTAAGACCTCTGATCACACCTCCATTAAATTTTACATTCCTCTTCTATTATTAACACAAGTTTTTTTATTTTTTATTTTTTTATTTTTTATTTTTTTGTTTGAAAGAAAACAACTGGGTGATAATGAGGGCACCGAGGCTGCTGGATTTGTTTCCAGTTCCGATCATTATCGATGACAACAAAAATGAACGAGAAATTCCTCCACCAAAGCCTCCTGTATTCCGAACCAGAACTCCCTCAACGGAGCTCTCCCTTAGACCACCACAACCAGCTCGTGAATTCTTTCATTATTAATGTTTTTTTTTATGTTTTTGTTGGCCGAGTGTGGCCAGAATTAAGGACTGTAATATGAACACTTATATATTTTTTTTATGTTTTTATGTTTTTATGTTTTTTTTTATTAATGGTCTGTAATATTAACGATCAGAAATGATCGACCCCCGAACATCTTTATTATGTTTTTGTTTTTATTTTTATTATTATCAGTGTAAGACAGACTGTTTTCGGTGTATTTGGTATTTTCAATAAAAGTACTCAGATAGTTTTAGCTCAAATTACACCTCTCTGCCCTTACATGTTAATTATGCACTTTGTTGATTTTTTATTTTTTTTCAAAAACTAAATAAATAAAAACAGAACACATATTAACGAAACAAAAGACCTAATACCGAACACAAAATATCAAAGCAGACAAAACACAAATGTCAAAAACACCATACAAAACACATATTTACAAAACATACATTAACAAAATAACACACCTGAAATAGAATACACAATTTTTTTTTTTAAAGATAACAATTCGAAAACTAAGAAGAAAAGGAAAAACAAAATGCAGAATCTTCCCGAGACCACACTTAAACTACACTGTCCTAAATGTTTTCTAAGCACAAGATCATCAGTTAAAACACTAAACAGATAAAGGACAAATGCAATAAAAGTAGGAAAACGGGGAAGAAAGAAAAAGAAAACTCCCCTGGTCAGGGTGGCAGTTGCCAATTTTGGACTTGTAGGGAGATGTTCCCTTCTTCAGGATCCAGCATGAAAGTGTTGAGGACGAACTGCTTCATCCTCCAGATCTGATCAAGCAGGGAAATATCCTCCACCGCCGGATCTAAGCAGCAAATATTGTCACTGAGCAGATTCAGTAGGTGCCTTTTGATCTTCGAACTGCTGTATGTACTGGCACCTTTGTCTTCGAGCGTGGGTGCATGCTGATCAAATTTATATGTACCTCCTGCAATATGGTTAGTGCAATGTGGCAGTGCAGAAATTTCATGCAGAGGTATAACACCCCATCCCAATTCATCATACTGAGCCTTAGATAAATCCTCATAACATGAATCAATTTCTAAATTGCATGCAATATTAATCATAGACTTAGATTCATGTTCAGTGCATGAAGAATAACCATTCGAATGTGATAGTAAAAAGCGGTTCTCATCATGCACAGAGGAAAAATTAAAATCAGACTCAACAAGAATATAGTCATTAGCATACCGATCATCATCACAATCAACATAATAATCAAATTGTGGTATGCTTACCTCCTCTTCCTTGAAGATTTCTAAAGTGTGGGAAGATGAAGGTGGTCTACCTGGTTCAGGATTACTGCTTACTTCTGCCGGGTCCCCAAAATTTTCATCAGTCTCCTCAGGTACAAGAGTGGCCATCTGCCTGATCTGATCACTCAGATTCTGCAAGGCAGCTTGAGTTTCCTGCTGGAACTCCATGCTCTCTTGCTTGAACTGCATGTTCCCTTTCTGAAACTGAATGTTCTGCATTGTCATCTGCTCTAGTAACTCCTTTAATGTAGGTTTAGAAGTAGAAGGCTGAGGAGTTATTTGAATAGGAGAATCATACTGCTGACTCTCATATTGTGGAACTGGCTCCCAAAGAGAGCTCTCAGAAATTGGATGATGGAACATATTGTTCTCATCATAAAAATCAGCAGATTTAAAATCAAAGTAATATGCAGAATAAGAATCATAATCACAGACATTGGCAGAATAAGCATTATTCACAACATTAAAATAGGTAGACATGGAAAAATAAAAAGTAAAAACTAAAAACTAAAAATTATAAAACAGATAAAACACAACACATTTATACATGCAATACGTACACAAGACAGAACAATTTTTTTATTTATTTTTTTAATTAACAGACAAAATACATATGACACGCATACAAAACAAATAGAACATCACAACACAAGATAAAACACAACACAATTAAACATGCTACAGGCAAAAACAAGATAAAACAATTTTTTTTTTAAATAATAACTAAATACAGAACACAACACAATAAAATATAAAAGACAAAATATATATTAACACAACATAATCGAAAAACACAACAAAAATCTAAAACAAGAACCTGGAACTGAAGTGACAACGCCGCCAAAATTTGCTGAAGGTGTCGTTGTCGCCTACAAAAATACAAAACACAAAACACACAAAATACACATTAACAGAACAAAAATTTACACAACAAAAATCTAAAACCAAACCGTCTTTTGATTGGTCCCCGGCAACGGCGCCATTTTTAATGAACGGGTCGCACCGCTCACAAAAGTTGATTGCACGAAATTAATGCAGTATAACTAGGAAGTGACTCCTAGGTCATCTCTCAAGGACCAATTTTTGATGGTTCAGTCTCAGATCTAACACACGAAGTGGGGGGGGGGGTTTGTGGATGTTTTTGTGATTGTGCGGAAAATAAAATTAAAACTGGAAATTAAATAAGACAACAAAAATTGAAAATACTAAAATAAATTTAAAAGACAATAAAAACTGAACAATGAAAGACAGTAAAAATAGAACAGTAATTATGCAGAAACGGTAAAAACATTGTAATTAAAATTTACCAAAAGTATCCATAAAAATAAACGGTAAAAACAACGTCTGAAAAGAAGATGTCCAGAAAAATACATTGACAGAATTTTAACGTTTTAGAAAATATTAAACGGTAAAAATAGAAGAGACAATAAAATTAAAAGTACTGAACTGGAAATGAAATTTACCCAAACTTTCAATACTTGAAAATAAAATTCTTGAACACGTAAAAATTAAATGAGCATGACAAACTTATACTGCTTGAGAAATAAAACTACATTTTTGCACTGTTTGACATGGAAACTCAGAAAACGGAAGAGAAAGAAGAAGAGGCGAGAGCCTCTTCCATGGCTGTGGGTGTCCTAAACTACTCCTAAAATCTAATCTCAAATCTCCTTTGGTCCCCGGCAACGGCGCCATTTTGATATGACTGTCGTGGTCATACAAATTTTATGTGCACGAAAATTTATGCAGTATAACTACTAGGAAGTGACTCCTAGGTCGTCTCTCGAGGACCAATTTTGTGTCGGTTCAGTCTTGGATTTTATCACGAAGGGGGGGGGGGTTTATGATTTGTGTTTGATGCGAAAAATTAAATTGGAACTGGAAATTAAATAAAACAAAATTAAAAACGTT
The DNA here is from genome assembly GCA_034642375.1 of Vigna nakashimae. Classification (NCBI taxonomy): domain Eukaryota; kingdom Viridiplantae; phylum Streptophyta; class Magnoliopsida; order Fabales; family Fabaceae; genus Vigna; species Vigna nakashimae. The sequence continues at coordinate 31,069,651 of CM067765.1, forward strand.
AAAATAAATTTTAACGACAGTGACAACCAAACGGTAAAATCAGAAAATAGAAAATTACGCAGTATTTGAAAATAACATGAACAGTAAAACACAATGATAGAAATTAACGCTGCAGAAAATAATGAACGGTAAAATAAAATAGACGGTAAAAACAAAACCACCTTGAAAATCAAATTTATTAAACATTCAACATTAAATTAAAATTCCTGGACGGATAAAAATAAAATGAACAAACTAACACAGTACAGAAATTAAATTCTACATTTTTTTTTTCTGAAAATGAGCAAGGACCTAAAGCTACTGGAAGAGAGAGTCTCTCCCAGGCGTCTCCTACTCTACTGGAACAACTCCCCTTCCTACACTACCGAGAGCTCCTTTTATTCTTGAACGTGCTCTACTCCCTATGCTCTTGGACCAAAAAAAATAAGCAAATGGACCCTCCATTTAATTTTGTCTGTGAACTATTCTTCACGTGAATTCCTTCTAGCCGTGGGTTCTCTTTTCTATTCCACCAAGACAAAGAATCAACTGTTCTCCAAGGCATGGCAGCTGTAGCTTACGTAGTGTTCTTCTCCCAAGGTCGTGCCATGCTTTCTCTGCCTGGACACTGCTGGTGGTGATGAAGCTTTGCTGGATGATGATGGACCGAGAGTGAAGATGGTGGGAGTGTGGTGGCTGCACTGCTGGAATGATTGGTGAAGGTTGTTGCACTGCATCTGGCTGCTGCTTCTACTGGTGGAGATTCCCATACGGCTTCTCTTCATTCAAGCATTACTCCCCTCCGTTCCAGCACCTTCTGTTTGCACGTTCCCACCATCAAGTGAACAACGTTCCTGGATGAAGCTCCTCTGCTGATGGATGAAGATCTCCCTCTGTGGCAGCTGGACATTATGAACGCGACATCACCTTCTTCTTGCTTCCTTCAATTTTGTGTGTGCTAACAACAAGAAGGTGGAGAGGTCTTCTCGGTGGTGGCTTCAAGCTTGTTGTATGCTGCACCTAGTGCCAAGAAAATTAATTCCATGGGGAAAAACCGTGAGCCAAAACCAAGAGCCTTCCTTTTTGAATATGTGAAAACCATGTGCTTGACAAAACTGAGCTGCACTTGTTGCAACGTGGTCCCCTCATTTTCTTAAAATTCAAACGTTCCAAGCAAAGAAAGATGTGGTGGCTCCCACTTTCATTCCATGTAGAACCTTGCCAAAAGAATTTTCCATGGCCGTAACGTTGGCCACTTATTTCATCAATTTTCACTTCTTAATTGTTGGATGGCAGGGTGTGAAAGCAATGTGGTCCCCTCATCATTTCCCATATGGTTTTGTGTTTGTCACGTGAATTCTCCATGTACCTATTCTCTTCAATAATTTTGAGAAACTTAACTTCAAGGTGGTCCCCTCCATTTTCTTAAAATTCAAGATGTTTCAAGATAAGAAAGGATGTGGGGCTCCCTTGTCTTCTACTTGTTTTACGTGTACAACCCAATTTTATTCTTCAATTTCACACATTTGAGTACAAGAGCCGTGTGCTTCTATATACTGGTACACTTCTTCAAATCTTTTTCAATTCAACACAAAATAAGTGAATGCAGTGCAGCGTTTTCCGATTAAATAACAAAGTGTAAAAATGAATATTCTTTTAAATGTCTCAATTTGCATTTCCAAAATTTCCTGTAATCATTAATAAGAAGCTCAGATAATTCAAATTAATTAAAATAAGAATTTCTGATCAAATTACGCACAATTAACGAAAACGGAATAATATCAGACATTTAAGCACAATTCCCTGATTAATTCTAGCACAATAAACTAAGTGAAGTGAATAAAATATTGATTCATTAATGAGTTAAACAATGCAAGCATTAAGCAAAGAGGAAAAACCCTAACTAATGATGAAAGAAAGCATAAGTCTTAATTAAAAGATGTAAAAACAGATTCCATATATGAGAGCTTCAAAAGATTACATTGATTCCCCAACAAACATACAGAGTTTAGTTCACCATATTCATGGTGAACCTAGATGAATTGCAATGAAAGAATGAAAGAATAAACCCTAAAAAGGTGAAGAGGTAGCCTGAGCATCCAAGATCCTCCTTCAAAGGGGTGGAAGAGAAGGTGTTTGCCTCGTTTCTGCCAAAGATACAAACCCTAGGACGTCCTAAAGCTTATATACTATTCTAAAATTACGAAAAATCTAGGCCCAAGCCCATAAGTGCGCCGCTCAGCGGTAAAGTACCGCTCAGTGGTGAGTGCGCGTCTCGTTTCTTCCCCTTAGCGGCCATTTCGCCCCTCAGCGGACCTCCCGTGACTTCCTGAGTGCCGCTCAGCGGTAAAGTGCCACTGAGCGGTGACTTCGTCTTCTCCTTTTGCACTCTTTGATTTCTTTTCTGATTCCATCTCTCTCCTTCTTCACTTCTTTTACTAAATTCACCTTAAAACCTGCACAAAAACACTGAAATCAAGCATAAACCTGTCCAGCTCTCTTATTTATGAAAATATGGATAAAAGCATGATTTCAAGCTAGTTTCTAAATATAAAGGTTGCTTTTAGTGTCAATTTTAAGCATGAAAATAACAGTTTTTCAACTGTTATCACAACCCCAAACTTAGAACTTTGCTTATCCTCAAGCAAACAAGATGTAACTCAATCTCCAACCAATTCATATGATGGTTCACTCATTCAAAAATCCTTTTCTTCAAGATAAGTAAAAACTTTACTCAAACTTATGACCAAGAATTCGATCAAGATGTGCACATGCTTTAGTGTTCACAAAGTCATTTTAATTCCAACAAATGCTATTTTTCATGAATGATCAATCAATTAAGCATGGATGTTCATGTGCTTATGGAATATTTTCTCACTAGGTAAAGTGTTTCACTCAACACACAAGTGTATAAGAGGTAAAGTGTTTCACTCATGCACTCCACTATCACAATGTCACATGAATCAACTTTGCCTTTCATTTTACCACAATCAAAAACATTCACAAGCATGCATCATCACAAGGACTTTTCAATGACTTATAATGTGGCTGGGCTAAAAGGAAAATTGGTTTTTCTGGATGACAAAATCCTTGAGTTAAGAGAATCATAATAACACAATCATCTTATTCATTCCCAACTTTCTTTTGCCTTTTCATTTGCATTGAGCTTTACTTCTTTTTCTTTTCTTTTCTTTTTCTTTGCATATTCTTACTTTTTAGCTCTTAGCTCAATGCTTTTCATGTTTTCCCAACAACCCCAAACTTGAACATTTACCAATACCAAACAAGATCTTCTACTTAACTCAAGGTAAAGATTTTCAATCAAGGGTTTTCAGTGTATGTTCAAGGCTAAGGGTTCAAAGGATAGAACACAAAGTGTTCTCTTTTAGTGGGCTAAGTTTATGAATTTGGCCAATAAAAAGGGTTCCAACAAACGGCCTTGATCACATGATGCAAAACAAGCAATTGATTCAATCATAGAAAACCTGGGCAAAATCATTCATGTTTCCAAAGTAATAGCATTCAACAATAACAACTCTGGAGCTCAAAACCTCACATATAAGCTCATTCACATTTGACATACACATCCTGCTTAATTTCACAATCACAATCATGATATCATGCATTTGTTCACAAAGCTTGTGAATCACCTGTATAAGCATTTTATGTGCACATCTATCTCAACATCAATCACTCAATAAGCATCATCAAGCATTACTTATCACACATTCACAGTCATAAGCAAACCATCATAACAAACCAGGTTTCCAATAGAGTACATCAAACCCTAATCTAAAACAAAAGTAAATAATTTTAGAAAACTTAAACCAACAAAAGCATAAGTTCATGATAGCATTCATCAGTAAATGCTATCTCAGCTCCTCATAAATCTGAGCTGTCATCTGTATCTTCTTCCTCTCCTTCTTCTTGGATCTTATAGTCTTGATTCTTTTAGCATGATGAGGAGGCCATCCCTGCATCAAACTTAATTCACAAAACCAAAAGATACATTGTTAAGCATTAGTAAACCACAATGAAGAAATCAACCCCTTCAATGATGCTCTCTCCCAACCCCAAACTTAGATGGAAAACTAGTGAGAACGTGAGTAGAAGGGAGATTTTCTCAAGAGGGAAGAGGGAAAAGATGTGGAGAACCTTGGAAAAGGTATGTAGGAGTGTGTGTGCAGAGAAGAGCCTGAAAATAGAAGTTTATGTGCAGCTTAGGGTATAAAAATACCCTAATGGGCTCGGGTCCCGCTAAGGGGCAACCAAAGCCCAATCTGCGAAAGTACCGCTCAGCGGTAAGTTGCCACTCAGCGGCACTTTCGTGATGTGCTCTTCTCCTTCTTTTCTTATCCTACGTGCCTCCTAGACATGCCCCTCACTGGTTCCTTGCAATTCAATGCTTAAAATACTTATGCAAACCCTAACTAAAATAAAACAAACAAAAACAATCAATCAACTGGGTTGCCTCCCAGGTAGCGCTTGTTTAACGTCACGAGCCTGACCCAAAATCCACCAACACCCATTAGTAGGTGTTTCAAACTTACCAACACCCATCAGTAGGTGTTACAGACTTACCAGCACCCATCAGTAGGTGCAAAATTTTCTCACCAACACCCATCAGTAGGTGTTACACACTTAGTATCCTTCAGTAGATACTTAACCACCTAGCATCCTTCAGTAGATGCTGTATCCAACAAAATATTTACAAAATAATGTCTACAAATTAAAAGTTACAAAACCAAATCAAAAGTTTTTAAATCCACTGGGTTGCCTCCCAGCAAGCGCTCTTTTAACGTCATTAGCTTGACCCAGTAAATCTCAAGTTCCTTCTTCTTTTTCTTCTTTCTACTGAACTTCTTCAGAAATTTGATCAAACCAGGAACCTGTTGCAGTGCTCAATCATAGGAACTTTAATCTCTAATTTCTTGAAGATTTCCATAAAGCACTTGAATTTCTTTTCCTTCCTATGATTCTTCTTTAGATGAGGATGTGATTTTTCATATGATTTCTTCTTCTTTCCTCTCATCTTCTTTTTCTTCCTTTTTCTCTCCCTAAATTTTCTCTTTTTCTTTTCTTTTATTTTTTTCTTCCCTTTTCTTTTTCTTTTCAACTTCTTTATTTTCACACAAATTTTCTTTCTCTCTTCTCTCTCAACCACTTCTTTCTCTTTTTCTTCATCTTTATTTCTCTCACTCAATTCTTCTTTTTCTTTTCTCTCTATCTTTTCCTCATCGCCCCCTATTTTTTTCTCATTAAGAATCTTGTCACTTTCAGTGATAATGGCTTGCCCTTCCTCCTTAGGGTTAATTTCAGTATTAACCTCATCATTCAATCTCTGACTAATGGAATGAAGCTGCATCTCCATCCTTTTACATGATTCTTCAATGCTTTTCTGAGTAGCGTTAGAATTTTTCAAAAATTGTTGAAGGGTGTCATCCAAACTTCCTGATAGAAAGGTTTGTTGCTGTTGCTTGTTAAATTGCCCAGTTTGTCCAGCTTGCTCACTTTGTTCCTGACCAATACTTGGGTGTGGTTTCCACCCTTGATTGTAGCTCCCTTGACGGTACTGATTGGTCATGTAGTTTACATCCTCTACGGCTTCAACTGGAAAGGCACATTCACCATTGATATGGTCACCTCCACACAATTCGCACAACTGGGATTGTACCTGTGCAACAGTCTTTAACTCTTGTGGCAATTGTTCAAGTATCTTTGAGAGATTCTCCAATTGTTGAGTTATTAACTTGTTCTGAGCTATCAAGGCATCATTGGATTGCAACTGTAGAACTCCTTTTTGTTGAATAGGAGCTCCTCTTTCACTGTTCCACTCATTATCACTAGTAGCCATGTTTTCTATAATTTCTGTGGCTTCCTCTGGAGTTTTCCATTTAATATTACCTCCTACTGAGGCGTCCAGCATCATCTTGGTTTGTGAACCAAGCCCTCCAAGGAAAGTTAAGACTACTTCTTGATCTTCAAAACCATGCGTGGGAGTTTTACGTAACAAGCTTTTATACCTGTCCCATGCATGCCCTAGTGATTCTTCCATGCCTTGCTTAAATGAAGAAATCTCTTGCTTGCCTTTTGTCACCTTAGATTGTGGGAAGTACTTGTTTAAAAATTTTGTGACCACTGCTTCCCACTCTGTGAAACTTTCTTCTGGGAAAGAATTCAACCAAAGCTTAGCATTGCCTCCCAATGAGAAAGGAAACAAGCTAAGTTTGATAGCTTCGTCTGGCACCCCAGTAATCTTGACTGTGTGGCAAATCTCATTAAAGGTAGTGAGGTGCTCATATGGGCTTTCATGAGATAACCCATTAAATTGATTACTTTTCACCAGTTGGATCAGTGCTGGTTTGACCTCCATATTAGCTGCATTGACTCTAGGTCTAGCTATGCTGTTAAAGTGCTGAGGCCCACCTATATTGGTGTAGTCTGCAAGAGTTCTTCTGACATTATTGTTCTCCATATTTCCTGTGCTATGAACAGAACCTTGTGGTGATGATTGTAAGAGAGTTTCTGGAGAAGGGAAAAGTTCTCTAGATGTTCAAATTCTTCTCCTCCGTCTACTCTCGTCTAGACCTTCAAGAAGAGGTTCTGTTGTTTTCTTACTCCTAGTTCGAATTGCCTCCTGCATACACAAGAAAACAAAACCCTAGAAAATATTTGTTAGCACAAAAAGATATAGGAGAAGATATATATTCAGAAGATAAAATAAAATAAGATAAAATAAAATAAAATAAAATCTAATCTAATCAAATCAAATCTAATCTAATCAAATAAGATAAAATAAAATAAAAACAAAAAAATAAAAACAGAAATTCAAAATTAAAGTCAAAGATAATCAATAATCACACAAATTAACTAGTTAAACCAGAGTCCCCGGCAGCGGCGCCAAAAACTTGATGGACAAATTTATGAGCACCAAAATATGATGTCACAAACTTGTTTTTCAATCGGCAAGTATGACCGAATCGTTCAAGTAATAAACTCGGTAAGACCAAGTATCGTTCTCCCAAAGGACTCATTGGTCATGTAGTTTACATCCTCTATGGCTTCAACTGGAAAGGCACATTGACCATTGATATGGTCGCCTCCACACAATTCGCACAACTAGGTTTGTACCTGTGCAGCAGTTTTCAACTCTTTGGGTAATTGTGCAAGAGTTTTAGTCAGAGTCTCCAGTTGTTGAGTTAGAATTTTGTTTTGAGCTAGCAGGGCGTCATGTGTCTGTAATTGGAGGACTCCTTTTTGCATAGGAGCTCCTCTCTCACTGTGCAACTCATTATCACTAGTAGCCATGTTTTCTATAATCTCTGTTGCTTCCTCTGGAGTTTTCCATTTAATATTGCCTCCTGCTGAGGCGTCCAGCATCATCTTGGTTTGTGAACCAAGCCCTCCAAGGAAAGTTAAGACTACTTCCTGATCTTCAAAGCCATGCGTGGGTGTTTTTCTTAGCAAGCTTTTATACCTGTCCCATGCATGCCTTAGTGATTCTTCCATGCCCTGTTTAAATGAAGAAATCTCTTGCTTGCCTTTTGTCACCTTAGATTGTGGGAAGTACTTGTTTAAAAATTTTGTGACCACTGCTTCCCACTCTGTGAAACTTTCTTCTGGGAAAGAATTCAACCAAAGCTTAGCATTGCCTCCCAATGAGAAAGGAAACAAGCTAAGTTTGATAGCTTCGTCTGACACCCCATTAATCTTGACTGTGTTGCAAATCTCATTGAAGGTAGTGAGGTGCTCATATGGGCTTTCATGAGATAACCCATTGAATTGGTTGCTTTTCACCAGTTGAATCAGTGCTGGTTTGACCTCCATATTAGCTGCATTGACTCTAGGTCTAGCTATACTGTTAAAGTGCTGAGGTCCAGCTATATTGGTGTAGTCAGCAAGAGTTCTTCTAACATTGTTGTTCTCCATATTTTCTGTGCTATGAACAGAACCTTGTGGTGATGATTGTAAGAGAGTTTCTGGAGAAGGGAAAAGTTCTCTAGATGTTCGGATTCTTCTCCTCCGTCTACTCTCGTCTAGACCTTCAAGCAGAGGTTCTGTTGTTTTCTTGCTCCTTGTTCTAATTGCTTCCTGCATACACAAGAAAACAAAACCCTAGAAAATATTTGTTAGCACAAAAAGATATAGGAGAAGATAAAAGATTCAGAAGATAAAATAAAATAAAATAAAATCTAATCTAATCAAATAAAATAAAATAAAATAAAATCTAATCTAATCAAATAAAATAAAATAAAATAAAATAAAATAAAATCTAATCTAATAAAATAAAATAAAATAAAATAAAATAAAATAAAATCAAATAAGATAAAATAAAAACCGAAAAAATAAAAACCGAAAATAAAAACAGAAATTCAAAATTAAAGTCAAAGATAATCAATAATCACACAAATTACCCAGTTAAACCATGAGTCCCCGGCAACGGCGCCAAAAACTTGATGGACAAATTTATGATCACCAAAATATGATGTCACAAACTTGTTGAACAATCGGGAAGTATGACCGAATCGTTTCAAGTAATAAACTCGGTAAGACCAAGTATCGTTCTCCCAAAGGACTCACGGCCTAGTTTAGTTATGTGATTCGTTGATTAGCTAAGACTTAAGAACGAAATAAGTGAAGTTTAATATGCAAAACAGAAAATAAACATGTATGCATGAAGTTTTGATCAATGGCAAAAAGCAAAAGATAAACACTTTCAATGAACTTTATGTATGAATATGTTGTTGGGGGTTCAATTTCATCTTATCCACTCTCATATATTTTAGGAATTCAACATTCAAATCATCATTGTTAGCGCCACTCTCTAAAGTACCTTTCTAGAAGGCTTCTCCCTAATCACGAGTTCATACAATTCCTAGCATTCCTAATGATCAGTTCATAAGTGCAGGAGCTTAACGACAACCAACATAATATTGGGAGAAAGTCCCCGGATCTAAACTTCCCCGTACGTTCCCGTATCGACAAAACCAATAATCATGCATCGAATGAGTTAAACAATGCAAACATTAAGCAAAGAGGAAAAACCCTAACTAATGATGAAAGAAAGCATAAGTCTTAATTAAAAGATGTAAAAACAGATTCCATATATGAGAGCTTCAAAAGATTACATTGATTCCCCAACAAACATACAGAGTTTAGTTCACCATATTCATGGTGAACCTAGATGAATTGCAATGAAAGAATAAACCCTAAAAAGGTGAAGAGGTAGCCTGAGCATCCAAGATCCTCCTTCAAAGGGGGGGAAGAGAAGGTGTTTGCCTCGTTTCTGCCAAAGATACAAACCCTAGGACGTCCTAAAGCTTATATACTATTCTAAAATTACGAAAAATCTAGGCCCAAGCCCATAAGTGCGCCGCTCAGCGGTAAAGTACCGCTCAGCGGTGAGTACGCATCTCGTTTCTTCCCCTCAGCGGCCATTTCGCCCCTCAGCGGACCTCCCGTGACTTCCTGAGTGCCGCTGAGCGGTAAAGTGCCGCTGAGCGGTAAAGTGCCGCTGAGCGGTAAAGTGCCGCTGAGCGGTGACTTCGGCTTCTCCTTTTGCACTCTTTGATTTCTTTTCTGATTCCATCTCTCTTCTTCTTCACTTCTTTTACTAAATTCACCTTAAAACCTGCACAAAAACACTGAAATCAAGCATAAACCTGTCCAGCTCTCTTATTTATGAAAATATGGATAAAAGCATGATTTCAAGCTAGTTTCTAAGTATAAAGGTTGCTTTTAGTGTCAATTTTAAGCATGAAAATAACAGTTTTTCAACTGTTATCATGATCCTCCTAGTGATGCTCCACCCATTTTGTCTCCTCCTTCTTTAGACTCTCATTCACCACAAGATCGTCCTTCACCACCACCCCTTTAGGTTTACAGTTGTCGCAATTGTCTCCTTCATGACTCACGTCCAGTGCCGCCTCCTATGTCTCCTCTGGCTCCATCAAATGGGTTTGACTTTCCTATTGCCCTCTGTAAAGGTATACGCTCTACCCGTAACCCTTCCCCCCATTATACTATTCTTAGTTACCACAAATTATTTCCATCTTTTTACACTTGTCTCCTCCATTTCTTCTGTGTCACTTCCTTCCTAAATCTGTGGGTGATGCCTTAACTCATCTTGGCTGGCGTCAAGCTATGCTGGATGAATTAAGTGCTTTACAGAAAAGTGGAACTTAGGAGCTTTTTCAATTACCATCTGGAAAGTCTGTTGTTGGTTGCAGGTGGGTGTATGTTGTCAAGGTTGGCCCTGATGGCACAATTGATCGTCTGAAAGCTCGACTGGTTGTCAAAGGCTACACACAGATTTTTGGTTTGGATTATGGTGATACTTTTTCTCCAATGGAAAAAATGACCTCTGTTCGCCTATTCATTGCCATGGCCGCTCTTCGACAATGGCCTCTTTACCAACTTGAGGTCAAAAATGCTTTCCTAAATGGTGATTTGCATGAAGAAATTTATATGGAACAACCACTTGGCTTTGTTGCTCAGGGGAAGTCATCTGGATTGGTATGTCGTCTTCGCAAATCCTTATATGGCCTAAAACAATCTCCTTGGGCCTGGTTTGGTAAATTCAGTTGTGTTGTTCAACAATTTGGTATGTCTCGCAGTGAAGCGGATCATTCAATATTCTATTGCCACTTAAGTGCTGGATGTATTTAATAGTGTATGTCAATGATATTGTTCTCACAGGAAGTGACTATCTCGACATCTCTCAGATGAAACAACGCCTTTGTCATCATTTTCAAACCAAAGATCTTGGCAAACTCCGGTACTTTTTGGGTATTGAAGTAACACAATCCAATGATGGTATTGTCATATCTTAGAGGAAGTATGCTTTAGACATCTTGGAGGAAACAGGGTTAATGAACTGTAAATATATTGAGGCACCTATGGACCCTAACATCAAACTCCTACCAAATCAGGGGGAGCCTTTCTCAGATTCTGAATGGTACAAAAGATTAGTTGGTAAATTAAACTATCTTACTGTTACGTGTCCTGACATTTCCTTCGCAGTTAGTGTGGTGAGTCAATTTCTAAACTCCCCATGTAAAGACCGTTGGGATGCAGTTGTTCGCATACTAAAGTATATTAAAGGATCACCTGAAAAAGGTTTGCTATATGGCCCTAACAACGATACAAAAATCGTTTGCTATTCAGATGCTGATTGGGCTGGTTCCCCTTCTGATAGGAGGTCTACTTCTGGATATTGTGTCTCTATTGGTGGCAACCTGATATCTTGGAAAAGTAAGAAGCAAAGTGTTGTGTCAAGGTCCAGCACAGAAGTAAAATATAGAGCTATGTCATCTGCTTCTTGCGAGCTTGTGTGGTTTAAACAATTGCTTAGTGAATTGAAATTTGGAGCTGTCACTCACATGACACTTATATGTGATAATCAAGCTGCTCTTCATATTAGCTCTAACCCTGTCTTCCATGAGAGAACCAAGTACATTGAAGTTGATTGTCATTTTATTAGAGAAAAAATCATATCCGGAGATATCAAGATTGAGTTTGTTAACTCAAGCAACCAGTTGGCAGACACATTCACCAAGTCCTTACGAGGACCTAGAATTGACTATCTTTGTAACAAGCTTGGAACATATGATTTATATACTCCAGCTTGAGGAGGAGTGTTAGATGTTAAGTTGTGTGTTTATGTTAATTGGGCTTAGCCCATTCTGTATTTAGGGTTTAACTCTTATCTTACATTATAAATAAACTACCCTATGTGTATGCTAAACACATAAGGGAGATTTCTCCTAATCTTCTCTACTATTTCATAGATAGGATAGGAGAGAAGAAAACATATGTGATGAGGAAGGCAATGACGAAAACTGTGATGAAGACATTGGTGTGGTTGCTATTGAGAAATTTGCAAAAGTTGCTGAGATAGTGTGATAGGTTGTGGTGTGTATGTCAAAATAGTGAAGGGGGAAGAATTGTTGAGGCCTGAGGTTAAAACATGATGTAAGGGAGCAACCCAATTGAGTCTGTTTACAGAGGAAGAGAGGAACTTCTGCAAGACATCAAGAAAGTAAAGAAACACTCAGTTGGAGGAGAAAATTCAATGAATTAGGAGCAAAAAAAAGAAGGGAATGCCATTAACAATAATGGAACTAGGAAGGGTTAGGAAAAACTAGTTTTTTCGAGGGTAAAAAGAGAAGAGTTGTCCACTTAGGAAGGGATTGACACCAAAGGTCAAACAATAGGGGCAACAAATGCTTTTAAACTTTGGAACACCAAAGGATCAATAAAAGTACACCCAAACAACAAAGAAAATATAGTCTAGGGGTTCAAGACCTGACACCAAAAATTCAAGAACCATTCTTCGAAAAATCTGGCAACAACTCTACTAAGGATAGTTGAAGGGAACAAGGGATGCATGCTATGTGAGAGTTGGGAAGCAATAACACAGATTGGGAGTGAGAGTTTGAAACTAGATGGTGATAACCCTATGCATCATTCAAATTTGGTTGAATCTTCAGTTAATTTTCCTGGAATTGAATTTAGTAATGTGGTTGAAGAAAGTTTTTCTCTTTCATCCACTCTCTAGTTATACGGTTAAATCTAGTTTTGTTGAAAATAAAGTAGTAGCTATCGAAAGTGTTGTTGCTACAAGAGCCGACGAAGTCAGAGATGAGATTTTGAGGATTTCACAAAATTAGGCTAAAAGAATCTAGGAAGAGTGGAAATCATTGGAGAAGGATCTCCCATATCATCCACCACCCAAGCCTCTAGACCTAAATTTACAAGCAGTAGCAAGTGAGTTCCCTTCATATGATAACACATTGATGAAGATGAATCATGAGATCAAGCTTCACGATTCCAACCTTGAAAACAAGACTGTTTTGCAGTAGGGTGTAATGATAGGACATAATGTGATAAAATATAACTGTGCATGATAGAAGGAAATAGGTTAGGAATTAGTTGTTAGTTGGTTGGGAGGGTCTTTATAAGAAAGCATGGAGGTCTTGTGTTAGGGAACTTTTGGATAATTTTGTAGATTAAGTTTTGGCTCTTTATGAAGGGGAAACCCTTGGAGGAGAGAGTCCCCTCCTATTTTTGTATTCTTTGGTTACACTAATATTACAGTTCTATTCCCAGTTATCTGGTGAGTGAGTGTGTGTTGTTTTGAGTGATAGATAAATTTCTTGACCAAATAAGTCTAACCATTCGAGCATGACACAAAAATTGTGCATGGATTTAAGTTATCCCCGGTGGTTGAAGTAAACGATTTTCAAATTGTAAAATATTGAAGGGTAAAAAACATCTATTTATTTTTTTAATGTAAAAGAAAATGAAAAGTAAATTTCGAAATGAATAGTGTTATGTTAGAAGGATTGGCTGTGAGTAGAAACTTAGCTACTAATTTTAGAGAATTCTGATACTTTTGAGAGTATTCAATATAACTTTCGAAACTTTACTATGATAAGGTTCTTTCATTGTGTTCTTCGAGCTCTTGTTTAAATCTCCTAGAATTAGAATTTTTTCCTAACAATTTGTATCAGCTTGGGACTATCTGGGCAAACTTTTTGGGTATGGCAGGTGCTATGCGTAATGCTTAGGCAATAAAAGATGTTGAAGAACGACTGTACATGAGCATGGATTTTGGTTTCATGGAGTGATAATGGCTTTGCATCAGACATTGACAACATCTTTGAAACAAATTGATGCAAAAGCTGTTGAATCAAAAGCTTGAGGAAGAAACCTACAATCCGCATGCAACTTCTAAATTAGTGAGGGGAGAGTTATAATCTTTCTCCGTATGCTCGTGATACAAGTTAGATAGGATAAATTTTTCTCATTTTAAGGGAGCAAGTGTCAATCGTAGGATATACCAATACAATAATTACTTCTTAATTGATAATACTCATGAAGAATTCATGATGAAGCTTGCCATTGTTCATTTAGAGGGTAAGACATCACAATGACAACTCTTGGCAAACGTTTTTCGTCTCTCAACCTTGTAATCTTGGGCTGATTACACTAAGAAGTTTATTGAACTTTTTGGTGATTATGTGATGATCGCATGGTAGAATTAATTTGTTCTATTCATGACTAGGAAATATTAGAGCTTTAAGTTTATTGAATCTATTTAAGAGTATATTTTGAGTTCTTTCTAGGAAAGATGTGTAATGAGTCTGAATGTTTTAACAAGAATGTATGAAGCTGGTAACTCACATTTCTAAACAAAATGCACAGGGCAAGATTTAGCGGAGGGTTAGGTACATGTGGGTACCAACCTACCTTGGCGTTATTAATTCGTTGCAAACCCATGCAAACTCGAAGCTTGACTCTTGCTTATATGTCAAAATATGACTCTAGAAGGAAAGAGGAGAGGGAGGTTAGAATAGAGCTTGTAGACAAATTTAAACAATTTTTGCATAAACAAATAATGAAAGTAAAAGTATAGAAAAGGAGAAACACACAAATGATGTATACTAGTTTATCTATCATAGAGACTACGTCTAGTCCTTTAAGCAATGTTAGAACCCATTTAAAACCCACTAAAAACCCCATTTGAGTGGAAGCCAAATGTCAAGGAAGAGAGTTGGAATTAGAGAATGGAAAACAGGTGGCAGCAGGAGGCTGGCTGTTCGCTAATGATGGTAGGAGTAAAATTCTGGGTTTTCAAAAGTTCACGCCACTTCTGCATGCTTACCTTCTTCTCCAAATCTCTGAAACCATTTTCTCCTCCTTCTCTCTAAATAGCTATTACTTCTCTCTAAGAAATCCTCATCTTTCCTTCCTCCGATCACCACTCAGGAACAATTTCTACTTTCCCGGCGTCAAGGGCGTCCGTTTGAACCTACCAGTTTCGGATTCTGGACTGATAAGTTCATCTCTCTCAACCGAGTGGTTTTTCTGTGCATGCAAGCCTAGCTTTTGGCTGCTGGAGTTGATCACCTTTCCATATTTAATTCTGATAGTGTGTTGGTCCTTTACTCTGGTATAGTTTTGAAATCAGTAAGCTATAAGGGTAGAAGAAACCATAATGGTGAACCCTATTTTGCCTCTGTGAACGTTCAGTCACGCTTAGAGGTAAGGGAAACTTATGTAATTTGATTTAGATTCTTGCTTTGTATGGATGCATGTTCGTTGATATGAAATATGGTTGTTACTGCATTGTTGGCTGTATGAGTATATGAATTTAAGAGATGAGAAACTGGAATGATATTGTGTTGATGATGAAATATTGTATGTTGTTTAAAAGTATTGATGATTAAGGAAAGCCATGAAATGGGTAGGGATGATGTTGAGAGTCAGTATTGATCATTCAATTATACTTGAATATTCGGTCTTGGACCAAGCGTTCGTTTCAGTAGCGTTCGTTCTTCATAAGTGTTTGGTATTAGACCAACGCTAGTTCGATATAATGTTCGGTTATCTTGTGGACTCGGGTGGAACTGTATTCTTTCATTTGGAGAGAATTTTAGTTGAGGATGAGCGTCTTCGTTTTGTAATAGTCGTACATGAGCGTTCGACCAAGGGTAGTCGTTCCTTGGTATTTGGTTATAAACTTCAGTATATCTATATGCATTTGTATATTTCGTTCGATCTTGAACACTAGTTAAATGATATCTTATATGTATTAAGCCTTTATTCTATAAGTTTAGTAGTGCTCGGTCTTACACCAAACACTCGTACTAAGTAGTGCTCGGTCTTACACCAAGTACTTGTATTAAGTGGTGCTCGGTCTTAAACCAAGCGCTCGACCTTGATTCAGTAATATGATTTTTAAAATAAGAGCATTCGGCCAAACTCAATAGCGTTCGGTCTCTACAGTGCTCGGTCTTCGACTAGCACTCGTTCTCCTTGATGTTAAAGTCATTAATAAAGCTAAGTATTTATATCGTTCGGGTTTTTCATATAATTACGTCTGTTATTATTATTTGATGTCCTACAGTATCAATTTCTAATGGTGTTCAGCCTAGAGTGTTAGTACTCGGCCTAGGCCTTACGGTGTTCGGTTTGAACTATCAAGAGTCAGTTCATTAAATTGGCTCACTTGGTAAATAACGTTCGATTCTATTAGCCTCTGAGAACTATTATTGTATTCGGTCCCTTTCACAATAAGTCAGTAACTCTATCGATTTGATCTGTTTTGAGTTGGAGACATCTCGGTCTTACTTCAAGTGTTCGGTCTTGTTCTGGATTAAAAACTAACGTTCGGTATTTGGTATCCTACGGAATCTTTATTCAAATTGGTTCAGTTGAGGTTTTAATAATGAAAGATGATGGAATATGATATGGATGAAATGACTTTGGTTATGAAAGAGTGTTCCGGGGAGGAATATCTCATGATTTGATATTGGAGTGGTAAAGTATGAATGTGGTCAGACTAAGCTATCGTTCATCCTGACATTCTAACGGTCACCGAGTCTCAAGTAGAGAATAGTGGCACATGTGGTGAGAATAGCAGGAGGCTTGGTTGCGTATAGCTTGGGGTTCCAGCTATCGGACTAAACTCATGTGTAGACTTGGGTTTCCACCTACAGTGAGGGATGAAGGGCTAACCTCGTGTGGCGGCTTGGGTTTCCAACTATGGTAATTCTGATGGTTTTCCAGATTACCTTTCCATGAGTGCACGAATGTAGTAGCTACACAAAATTCATACATTCCGGACAGTCAGAGTAAAAAGAACAGTCTTTGCATGCATTGTTATATGATTATGGTTGGGAAAAATATGATTTTTGTACATGATGGTTTTTATTAGACTTGTGTGAAATATATGTTGATGTTTGAATTAAATTACATAAGCTTACCCTATTTCCTGTCATGTCATGTATTCCCGTTCGATCGTCCTTGTCATTGGGATGATCACCCTGTGGTGGGAGCAGAAGGAGAAGAGATTGCTGGAAGAAGCATTGGAAGAGGCGAACGTGAAGGTCGAAACTTAGGACGCTCGGTCAGTTTTTGGCCTACTCTTTTGTAGGAGCATTCGATCATTCGTTTACTTTATCTTTTGATTTGACCTTTCAACATAGAAAGGGTTATAAGTCGTTCATTCTATATTTTAAGTCATTTGTACAATTTTAACTCTTCTATTTTTGTAAGGCCGTTCGGCCATAACCGTACGTCCTATCTTTTGTAAAAATTGAGCTGTAATATTATTATATGTGATCTTTCTATTATATGGCTTTGCACTGTATTTTTGGGATGTTACATTAATGGTATCAGAGCAGTTAGTTCCTAAAACGACCTTCGAGTTGTGGGTTTGCATGTTTTCCTGTGGAAAGTTGAGTCCAAATGGCATGTTCTACCATTTTCCCCAAAATTTAGATGCAAAATTTGTATATTCAACTAAAAGTTTTGAGAACAGAGAATGTCTTGATAGAAGTAATGAGGATGCACGCTCATGACTTGTACCAGAGATGATTTTCTTTTCTCAATTTTGATTGAGATTAGACCCCTCTATTTATTGAATTCGATAGTTCAGTTTCTTGGTGATCGTTCGGTCTCTTACTGGCTTTCTTGTGACCGAACGTTCTATTAATTGTAACCGTTCGGTCATGCACTGTCTTTTTTACTATGCTGATTTGGCTTTTGGCTGTAGTCAACGTTCGGTTTAAATAGTGTCCCTGAGTTAGACTGATGGGTATTTCTCTTTGTATTTTCGGTAGATGACATCTAGGTCCTCTCCTCCCTCACCTACTGATATGGATGTACCTAGCTCCATGACATTAATGGAATCAATAATCACGGATATGCAGCAATAGAACATCGCGTTAACAAATTAGATAGGACTACATTGGTGGCTTTTCAACAATTGGATACCGCTCGGATTTCAGCAGAGACGGCTCAGCAGCAGTATGTGGATTTGATGTTGAAGGATAGGACTACAATTGGGTCATCTACTTCTTCTATTCACCAACAATAGTGGAGCTTAGAGAGTTTTCTATAACATCATCCGACAAAGTTTAGTAGGTTAGTGAGAGTGTGATTTATGGTAATGACTAACTTGGAAGTTACTCCAAGTGAGTAGTGTATAGACCGCTCGATATCTATTGGGTTAGACCATTCGTTAGCAAGAGGGTAGCTGAACGGTAATAGTAAATGTTTGGATTGTTGAGTCATCCTGAAGAGGTGCCAAGGTTATCTACCCATAGTGAAGTTGCGTCTCTTTTGCACTAATGCCAGATGTTAGATTATCATCAGTAATTTCTTGCAGAGTAGCATTAGCATAGTGGATGGAACTCAAGAATCAGTTTATTAGAATTGAACATTTCATTATGGAGTACGCTTGTTTTGTTGGCATAAAAGAAGGATGAATCAGAGTGGAACATCTGAGAGCATTACTAGGAGTGTTAAGGATAAAGAGAGTTGTGTGTAGAATTGTTCGAAGGGTGAATTATTGGAGGAGTGATAAACCGAGAGTTGGGTTTAGTTGAGAGTTTCAGGGATGATGGACAAATTTGTAAGCACCAAAATATGATGTCACAAACTTGTTTCACAATCGGCAAGTATGACCGAATCGTTCAAGTAATAAACTTGGTAAGACCAAGTATCGTTCTTCCCAAAGGACTCACGGCCTAGTTTAGTTATGTGATTTGTTGATTAGCTAGGACTTACAAACGAAATAATTGAGGTTTAATATGCAAGACAAAAAATAAACATGTATGCATGAAATTTGATCAATGGCAAAGACAAAAGATAAACACTTTCAATGAAATATATGAATGAATATGTTGTTGGGGGTCAATTTCATCTCATCCACTCTCATATATTTTAGGAATTCAACATTCAAATCATCATTGTTAATGCCACTCTCTAATGTACCATTCTAGATGGCTTCTCCCTAATCAAATAGTTCATACAATTCCTAGCATTCCTAATGATTAGTTCATGAGTGCAGGAGCTTAAAGGCAACCAATAAAATATTGTCAGTATAATATTGGGAGAAATTCCCCGGATCTAGACTTCCCCGTACGTGTCCGTATCGACAAAACCAATAATCATGCATTAGAATGAGTTAAACAATGCAAGCATTGAGCAAAGAGGAAAAAGCCTAACTAATGATGAAAGAAAGCATATGTCTTACTTAAAAGATGTACTCAACAAATCCATATATGAGAGCTTCAAGAGATTACATTGATTCCCCAACAAACATACAAGGTTTAGTTCACCATATTCATGGTGAACCTAGATGAATAACAATGAAAGAATGAAAGAATAAACCCAATAAAGGTGAAGAGGTAGCCTGAGCATCCAAGATCCTCCTTCAAAGGGGTGTGAAGAGAGAGTGTTTACTTCGTTTCTGCCAAAGATACTAATTCTAGGACGTGCAAGCCCTTATATACTAATCTAGAGTTACAAAAGATTACAAAAGCCCAAGCCCAAAAAGTGCCGCTCAGCGGTATTTACCGCTCAGCGGTGATTGCGCGTCTTCTTTCTTCCCCTCAGCGGCCATTTTGCCCCTCAGCGGTTCCAACGCCACCTCTTGAGTGCCGCTCAGCGGTAGTTTGCCGCTGAGTGGTGCCTTCGTCTTCTCTTTTTGCACTCTTTCTTGTCTTTTCTAATGTCACTTCTCTCCTTCTTCACTCTTTTCACTAAATTCACCTTAAAACCTGCACAAAAACACTTAAATCAAGCGTAAACCTGTCCAGCTCTCTTATTTATGAAAATATAGATAAAAGGCATGATTTCAAGCTAGTTTTTAAGTCTAAAGGTTGCTTTTAGTATCACCTTTAAGCATGAAAATAACAGTTTTTCAACTGTTATCACAACCCCAAACTTAGAACTTTGCTTGTCCTCAAGCAAACAAAATGTAACTCCATCTCCAACCAATTCACATGATGGTTCACTCATTCAAAATCCTCTTTCCAAGATAAGTAACAACTTCACTCAAACTTATGACCAAGAGTTCAATCAAGATGTGCACATGCTTTAGTGTTCACAAAGTCATTTAAGTTCCAACAAATGCTATTTTTCGTGAATGATCAATCAATTAAGCATGGATGTTCATGTGCTTATGGAATATTTCCTCACTAGGTAAAGTGTTTCACTCAACACACAAGTGTATAAGAGGTAAAGTGTTTCACTCATTCACTCTACTATTACAATGTCACATGAATCAACTTTGCCTTTCATTTTACCACAATCAAAAACATTCACAAACATGCATCATCACAAGGACTTTTCAATGGCTTATAATGTGGCTGGGCTAACAAGAAAATTGGTTTTTCTGGATCACAAAATCCTTGAGTTGAGAGAATCATATCAACACAATTATTCTTATTCATTCCCAACTTTCTTTTGCCTTTGCATTTGCATTGAGCTTTACTTCTTTTTCTTTTCTTTTCTTTTTCTTTGCATATTCTTACTTTTTAGCTCTTAGCTCAATGCTTTTCCTTTTTCATGTTTTCCCAACAACCCCAAACTTGAACATTTATCAATACCACACAAGATCTTCTACTTAACTCAAGGTAAAGATTTTCAATCAAGGGTTCAGTGTATATTCAAGGTTAAGGGTTCAAAGGATAGAACACAAAGTGTTCTCTTTTAGTAGGCTAACTTTATAAATTTGGCCAATAAAAAGGTTTAACAAAGATGGCCTTGATCACATGATGCAAAACAAGCAATTGATTCAATCATAGAAAACCTGGGCAAAGTCATTCAAGCTTCCAAAGTAATAGCATTCAACAATAACAACTCTGGAGCTCAAAACCTCACATATAAGCTCATTCACATTTGACATACACATCCTGCTTAATTTCACAATCACAATCATGATATCATGCATTTGTTCACAAAGCTTGTGAATCACCTGTATAAGCATTTTAATGTGCACATCATCTCAACATCAATCAATCAATAAGCATCATCAAGCATTACTTATCACACAATCACAGTTAATAGCAAACCATCATAAGAAACCAGGTGTTCAATAGAGTACATCAAACCCTAATCTAAAAACAAAAACAACTTACAAGATACTGGGTTGCCTCCCAGTAAGCGCTTGTTTAACGTCCCGAGCCTGACCCACACTTTCAAGGATCAACCAACAACATCATTGTGGAAAATTGTTGCACCTCTCCCCCTAGATAGGGCTTGAGACGTTGACCATTTATCACCCAACTTCTCTGTGGATCATCAGATGGATTAAATATTTCAATTGCTCCATGCGGATGCACTTCTTTTATCACAAATGGTCCTGTCCATTTTGACTTCAACTTCCCAGGAAATATCTTCAATCTTGAATTGAACAATAATACCTGTTGTCCTGGATTGAAGACTCTATTCACCAACTTCCTGTCATGATAAAATTTCATTTTGTCTTTGTAAGCCTTGGATGAATCATATGCATGTAAGCGCATTTCTTCAAGCTCCAAAATCTGCCGTCTGCGTGTACATTGAGTATCATAAGGATCAAAATTCAGGAATTTCAAAGCCCATAATGCTCTATGTTCCAATTCGACTGGCAAATGGCATGCTTTCCCATAGACTAATTGAAATGGTGATAATCCCATAGACGTCTTCATTGCTGTCCTATAAGCCCAAAGAGCATCATCCAATTTGAGAGACCAATCCTTTCTTGATGAAGTCACAGTCTTTTCCAGGATTCTTTTTATCTCCCTGTTAGATACCTCAGCTTGTCCATTGGTTTGTGGATGATAAGGTGCAGCTACCTTATGCCTCACTCCATAGTGTTTGAGTACTTTCTCTAGCTGATAATTGCAAAAATGAGATCCTCCATCACTAATCAACACTCTTGGAGTGCCAAAACGTGAGAATATCTGCCTCTTCAGGAATTTAATTACCGTGCCAGCATCATTTTTAGGACAAGCTAATGCTTCCACCCATTTACTCACATAATCCACTGCTACCAGAATATATTCATTGTTGAAAGATGGAGGGAAGGGTCCAACAAAGTCAATACCCCAACAATCAAAAACCTCAACCTCTAAAATACCTTGTAAAGGCATCTCATGACGTTTAGTGATTGTCCCTGCTCTTTGACATTTATCACAATTCCTAGCATGATTATGGGCATCTTTAAATAAAGTTGGCCAATAAAACCCTGATTGAAGGACTTTTGCTGCTGTTCTTTCCCCATTAAAATGTCCTCCATAAGGTGAATCATGACAATGCCAGAGAATTCCTTCTGCTTCTTCATTTGTAACACATCTCCTGAGAAGATTATCTGCTCCAATTTTGAACAAATATGGATCGTCCCACACAAACTGCTTGGCATCATGCAGAAATTTCTTTCTCTGTTGCCAAGTTAAGTCTTCCGGCATGACTCTTGCAGCTTTGAAATTTGCCATATCAGCAAACCAGGGCCTCTGCTGAATATACATGAGTGATTCATCTGAAAAAGATTCCCAGATTTCAGACTCCCTGCTAGTGACCTCATTGTTGACTAACCGTGATAAATGATCAGCAATTAAGTTCTCACTTCCTTTCTTATCACAGATTTCTACATCAAATTCTTGCAACAGTAATACCCATCTAATCAAACGTGGCTTAGAATCTGGTTTTGTCAACAAATATTTGATAGCTGCATGATCTGTGTAGACAATCACCTTAGACCCAATAAGATAAGGTCTAAATTTCTCTAGAGCATATACAATGGCAAGAAACTCTTTCTCTGTGGTAACATAATTCAATTGAGCATCATTCAGCACCTTGCTAGCATAATAAATTGGATGAAATTTTTGTTCTTTCCTTTGGCCAAGGACAACT
The DNA here is from genome assembly GCA_034642375.1 of Vigna nakashimae. NCBI lineage: Eukaryota > Viridiplantae > Streptophyta > Magnoliopsida > Fabales > Fabaceae > Vigna > Vigna nakashimae. The sequence goes on from CM067765.1 coordinate 31,092,322, forward strand.
CCTATTGCATAATCACTTGCATCACACATCAATTCAAAATTTTGATTCCAATCTGGTGCTACAATTACTGGAGCTGACACTAGCTTCTGCTTCAATATATCAAAAGCTTTCAGACAGTCTTCATTCATCACAAAAGGAGCATCCTTCATCAAAAGATTACTCAATGGTTTAGCAATTTTTGAGAAATCTTTGATGAATCTTCTATAGAACCCAGCATGACCAAGAAAACTCCTAATCCCCCTTACATTTGTTGGTGGGGGCAGTTTCTCAATGACTTCTACTTTGGCTTTATCCACCTCAATTCCTTTAGCAGAAATTTTATGCCCCAGTACAATCCCTTCAGTTACCATGAAATGACATTTCTCCCAATTCAAAACCAGATTTGTCTGAACACATCTTTTGAGGACCGTGTTCAAATTAGCTAAACATCTTTGGAAAGAATTTCCAAAAACTGAGAAGTCATCCATGAATACTTCAATGCATTTTTCTAGAAGATCAGAAAAGATTGCCTGCATACACCTCTGAAACGTAGCTGGAGCATTACATAATCCAAAAGGCATCTTTCTATATGCAAAGATACCAAAAGGACAAGTAAAAGCCGTCTTCTCCTGGTCTTTTGGATCTACCACAATTTGATTATATCCAGAATATCCATCTAGAAAACAATAGAAAGCCTGCCCTGATAACCTTTCTAGCATCTGATCCATGAAGGGAAGAGGAAAATGATCTTTCCTAGTAGCTTTATTCAGTTTCCTATAATCAATGCACATACGCCAGCCAGTAACTGTCCGAGTAGGAATAAGCTCATTCTTATCATTATAAATTACTGTCATCCCACCTTTCTTTGGAACCACCTGTACTGGACTCACCCATTCACTATCAGAGATTGGATAGATGATACCAGCTTCTAGCAGTTTCAACACTTCTTTTCTGACCACCTTCTTCATGACAGGATTTAACCTTCTCTGAGGTTGAGCACTTGGTTTATAATCTTCTTCCATAAAAATCCTGTGCATGCAATAAGTTGGGCTTATACCTTTGAGATCGGATATTGACCACCCAATTGCTTCTTTGTTGGCTTTCAGAATTTCTATCAACTGTTCTTCTTCTTGCAAAGATAAAGAGTTATTGATGATGACTGGCTTTGTTTCACCCCCTTCTAAAAACACATATTTCAAATGTGGTGGCAATCTTTTTAATTCTGGTGACTGTGCTTTGATTGTTTCTTCCTTATCAATTGTTTCAAATATTGGACATTCCTCTGGACTCTTTTTCAATGTTTCCAAATCCATCAGACATTCATCAATCAATTTTTCTTCTTCCTCATCCAAATCTTCACATGCATCAATGAGAGTTTTTTCCAATGGAGAAATATTACGCACCATTCTCTCTTGAACCATGCATACTTCATCAAGTTCATCAAATTGAAAACATGCTTTGCCATCATTTGGATATGTCATGGCCTTAGATACATCAAAAGTGACCTCTTCATCATCAACTCTCAGTTTAAGCTTACCATTCTCTACATCAATCAGAACTCTAGCAGTCTTCATAAAAGGTCTCCCCAGAATAAGAGGAACATCACTAGTTCCTTCCATCTCCATCACAATAAAATCCACTGGAAATACAAATTTGTCAACCTTCACTAGAACATCTTCAACCACTCCATATGGATATTTAAGAGACCTGTCTGCCAATTGAAGAGCCATTCTGGTTGGTTTAATTTCCAACCCCTGAATTGTTCTGCACATGGATAACGGCATCAGATTAATGCTAGCTCCCAAATCAATCAATGCTCTTCCAACTTTCACATCTCCTATGGTGCATGGAATGGTGAAGCTTCCTGGGTCTTTAAGTTTAGGAGGTAGTTTCTGTATGATTTCACTGCAATTGCCCTGTACATTGATAGTTTCCTTCTCAGTGTACTTGTGTTTCTTTGTGAGAAGTTCCTTCAAAAATTTTGCATATGCTGGCATCTGTTGCAATGCTTCAGAGAATGGTATAGTAATCTCCAGCTTCTTAAACAGTTCCATGAATCTTTCTAACTGCTTTTCTTTCTCCTTCCTTGAATAACCCTTTGGATAAGGAAGTGGCTTTTCATACTCTTTTTCTCTCTCTCTCTCTTCTCTCTCATTTTTTTCTCTCCTCTCCTCTTCTTCTTTTCTCTTTTTCTCTCTCTCAACTCTTTTTTTCCACTCACATGTTTCTTTTTCACTCTCACTCTCAATTTTTTCTTTCTCTCTCTCTTTTTGCCTCTCCTCTAACACTCTACCACTTCTGGTCACAACAGTTTTACAATCCTTTCCAAGATTATCATATTTAATCTCGTCAACTATTCTCTCAACATGACTCTTCATTTTTTTAAATGCAGCATCCACATTATGACAATAGGACGCATTTGTCTTCAAGAATCTCTGGAAAGTCTCATCAAGCTTTGTTGCTTTCTCAACTAGAGTGAATTGCATCTGCCATTTTTGTTGCTCTTGAACCATTGAAACCTGTTGTATTTCCTGTGGTATTTGAGAAAGTTTCATAGTCACTTCCTCAAGCTGTTGAGAGAGAGTTCTATTTTGGACAAGCAGAGCCTCATTTAATTTTGACAACTTCTTCTGATTAAGATCTCCTGTGTCAATGTTGAGTTCGTTGTCACTAGTAGCCATATTTTCAATAATTTCAGTTGCTTCCTCTGGAGTCTTCCATTTGATATTGCCTCCTGCTGAGGCATTCAGTATCATCTTGGTGTGTGAACCAAGCCCTCCAAGGAAAGTTAAGACTACTTCATGTTCTTTGAAGCCATGCATGGGAGTTTTACGTAACAAGCTTTTATATCTGTCCCATGCATGCCCCAGTGATTCTTCCATGCCCTGCTTGAATGAAGATATTTCTTGCTTTCCTTTAGTCACCTTAGATTGTGGGAAGTATTTGTTTAAGAATTTTGTGACCACTGCTTCCCACTCTGTGAAACTGTTTTCTGGAAAAGAGTTCAACCAAAGCTTAGCATTGCCTCCCAATGAGAAAGGAAACAAGCTAAGTTTGATAGCTTCGTCTGGCACCCCATTGATTTTGACTGTATTGCAAATCTCATTAAAGGTAGTGAGGTGCTCACATGGGCTTTCATGAGATAACCCATTAAATTGATTACTCTTCACCAGTTGAATCAGTGCTGGTTTGACCTCCATGTTGGCTGCATTGACTCTAGGTCTAGCTATGCTATTGAAGTGCTGAGGTCCAGCAAGATTAGTGTAATCTGCAAGAGTTCTTCTAACATTATTGCCCTCCATACTTCCTGTGCTATGAACAGAACCTTGTGGTGATGATTGTAAGAGAGTTTCTGGAGAAGGGAAAAGTTCTCTAGACGTTCTGATTCTTCTCCTCCTTCTACTCTCTTCTAGACCTTCAAGAAGTGGTTCTGTTGTTTTCTTACTTCTAGTTCGAATTGCTTCCTGCATGCACAAGAAAACAAAACCCTAGAAAAGATTTGTTAGCACAAAAAGATATAAGAGAAGATATATATTTAAAAGATAAAAAGATAAAAGATTCAGAAGATAAAAAGATAAGAAGATAAAAGATGTAGAAGATAGAAAATAAAATAAAATAAAATCTATTCTAAAAAGATAAAATAAAATCTAACCTAATCTAAAAGATAAAGATAAAATAAAATCTAATAAAATCTAACCTAACAAAATAAAATAAAATCTAATCTAATCTAAAAAGATAAAAAGATAACAGAAAAATAAAAACAGAAAATAAAAACAGAAATTTAAAATTAAAGTCAAAGATAATCAATAATCACAGAAATTAACCAGTTAAACCACGAGTCCCCGGCAACGGCGCCAAAAACTTGATGGACAAATTTGTAAGCACCAAAATATGATGTCACAAACTTGTTTCACAATCGGCAAGTATGACCGAATCGTTCAAGTAATAAACTTGGTAAGACCAAGTATCGTTCTTCCCAAAGGACTCACGGCCTAGTTTAGTTATGTGATTTGTTGATTAGCTAGGACTTACAAACGAAATAATTGAGGTTTAATATGCAAGACAAAAAATAAACATGTATGCATGAAATTTGATCAATGGCAAAGACAAAAGATAAACACTTTCAATGAAATATATGAATGAATATGTTGTTGGGGGTCAATTTCATCTCATCCACTCTCATATATTTTAGGAATTCAACATTCAAATCATCATTGTTAATGCCACTCTCTAATGTACCATTCTAGATGGCTTCTCCCTAATCAAATAGTTCATACAATTCCTAGCATTCCTAATGATTAGTTCATGAGTGCAGGAGCTTAAAGGCAGCCAATAAAATATTGTCAGTATAATATTGGGAGAAATTCCCCGGATCTAGACTTCCCCGTACGTGTCCGTATCGACAAAACCAATAATCATGCATTAGAATGAGTTAAACAATGCAAGCATTGAGCAAAGAGGAAAAACCCTAACTAATGATGAAAGAAAGCATATGTCTTACTTAAAAGATGTACTCAACAAATCCATATATGAGAGCTTCAAGAGATTACATTGATTCCCCAACAAACATACAAGGTTTAGTTCACCATATTCATGGTGAACCTAGATGAATAACAATGAAAGAATGAAAGAATAAACCCAATAAAGGTGAAGAGGTAGCCTGAGCATCCAAGATCCTCCTTCAAAGGGGTGAGAAGAGAGAGTCTTTACTTCGTTTCTGCCAAAGATACTAATTCTAGGACGTGCAAGCCCTTATATACTAATCTAGAGTTACAAAAGATTACAAAAGCCCAAGCCCAAAAAGTGCCGCTCAGCGGTGATTGCGCGTCTTCTTTCTTCCCCTCAGCGGCCATTTTGCCCCTCAGCGGTTCCAACGCCACCTCTTGAGTGCCGCTCAGCGGTAGTTTGCCGCTGAGCGGTGCCTTCGTCTTCTCTTTTTGCACTCTTTCTTGTCTTTTCTAATGTCACTTCTCTCCTTCTTCACTCTTTTCACTAAATTCACCTTAAAACCTGCACAAAAACACTTAAATCAAGCGTAAACCTGTCCAACTCTCTTATTTATGAAAATATAGATAAAAGGCATGATTTCAAGCTAGTTTTTAAGTCTAAAGGTTGCTTTTAGTATCACTTTTAAGCATGAAAATAACAGTTTTTCAACTGTTATCAAGGGACTTAATATTACAAGTGAGAATACGAACATTATTATGGGCCTCAGTTGAAAGTAGAAAGTGAGTTGTCCGATAGCACCGATTGAAAGTGAGCAAAGAAAAGATTTTGAGTTAGGAACGGACGATATCTTGAAGATTTAGCTAAAAGATTGTGTCCCTTATAATGGAGAATTAAGAGATTGATTGTTTTAGAAAGGCCATCACAATCAATTTAGTAGTTGGGTTTATAAACAGAAGTAGCTCGGTTTATGTGTTATAGTGTAACATGTCGAAAGGTGAAGGAAGAGTGATTTAGACATTTGAAGATTTGTACGAACGCCTGTTTTGCATCAATTAGGGGTCAGAGATGAGGTCTCGTTTCCTCCAATGACCAATAAATCTAGTCTCTGCCTAAACCTAAGTTATTTGATGCTCTTCTTCAAAACACTCACCAATTATCTATACTCCCTTCCTTAAACAGTAACAAACTTTCCTATTAATTCTTTTCCTCTTGAAAGACTTGTGACTCTTTATAATATAATTTTTCCCGTTCAGTATTTATGTTATCGTTCGGTTCACGTTTCAGAATCATTACCTCTTTATTTAAACGTCATCATTCAGCTCCTTACTCAACTATCCAAACCTTCACTATTGTGCGTTCTTATGAACGTTCGGGTCTTTTGGTTGTTCAGTCTCGTCCGGCCTCTTTTGCGTTCGTTCTTTGGCGGTCGTCCTTTCTGTTCTTCACTTGGATTAGCTATATGATGGACGAGCCTCCAAGGAGATAACGAATGAGCGTGTCGCGAGCTCCTTCGAAGCCTCCTCCAGAGATGAACGCAGCGAAAAATGAAAAAAAACTCGAAGAAGAACAAGAAACAGAGGGTTAATGATGGAAGCTACTCCAGGATATGCAGAAGAAGCTCCAAAACTCAGAGAAGTGGCAGCGGATTGAGAGAATGCAGTGGAATTTCTGGATGCACGGAAGGTATTTGATAATATGCTGGAGGTGTTTGAGTGGTTGTGTTTGGTAGAATTCTAGCTCAGCAAGCTTCCCAAAGGGGAAAGAAGCTAGAGGAGGTGCAAGATAACAAAGCACAAGGTTGAACTTGAGAGTGAAAGCTGAAAATTGGCAGCATTTCTTTACTACAAATCAAGTTACATTTACAAGTGATGAAGCTCTCTATTTATAGAAGAAGGAGAGCTTCTAAAATGTATTGTGCAAGTTACTTTAAATGTGCACATGCTGTAAAACAGATAGAGGAAGCTTGGGCAGAAAGCTATAATTGCCAACTCAGCAAAGCAATTGAAGAAGATGGAGTTGTTGTCTTTGGTGTTGAACGTAATGCAAAAGCCGTGGGCACCATCCATTTGTGCTTCTTTGCTTTTCTTACGTGGCAGCCCTTTTAATTTGCATAGACATGGTTCCTCCCTTTTATTAATATTCTACAAAAGCAATGTAAAAGTATTTAGCAAAGAGAAATAGAACTTAGTAAGTAATACTCCATAAGAGTAAGGTAGTGAGTGCTCCCTCTTCCTCTTGGATTCTCTTGGACATGGCTCTTGTTAAAGGTCCTATGTTAAGCTTAGATGGTCCTCCATCAGTCCCTTCCTCTTGAAAAAGATCTGTCCTCAGATCTTGGGAATCCTGTTGGGCATCTCCTGTGAAAGGAATTAAATCACAAATGTTAAAAGTAGGACTGACGCCATAACTTTTAGGAAGGTCTAATTGATATGCATTATCATTCATTTTCTTGACCACTTTGAAAGGACCATCACCTCTTGGGCTTAATTTGGATTTACGTTGAGAAGGAAATCTTTCCTTTCTCAAGTGAAGCCAAACTAAGTCTCCCTCTTTAAAGATTACTTGTTTTCTCCCTTTGTTGTTGTAGTCATAATATTTTTGAGTTTGTTTTTCAATATGGGTTTTAACCTTTTCATGTAACTTTTTGATAAATTCCGCTTTAGAAATACCTTCTTTATGAAGAAAAGAAGATGAATCTGGAAGAGGAAGTAAATCAAGCGGTGTGATAGGGTTAAAACCATAAACAACCTCAAAAGGAGAAAGTTTAGTAGTCTTGTGAACTACTCTATTATAAGAAAACTCTATATGAGGTAGATGATCATCCCAATTTTTAATATTGCCCTTTAACATTACCCTTAATAGAATTGATAGAGATCTATTTACTACGTCTATTTGCCCATCAGTTTATGGGTGACATGTAGTAGAAAATAGTAGTTTAGTTCCTAGCTTGGCCCAAAGTGTTTTCCAAAAGTAGCTAAGGAACTTAACATCTCTATCAGAAACTATAGTTTTGGGTAAGCCATGTAATTTGACTACTTCTTTGAAGAAAAGTGCTATATAGCTAGCATCATCTACTTTGTGGCAAGGTATGAAATGAGCCATTTTACTAAATCTATCAACTACCACAAAGATTGAATCAAACCCCTTTTGAGTTCTCGGTAGACCTAGGACAAAATCCATACTAATGTCCTCCCAAGGGGTGCTAGCTATTGGAAGAGGAAGATAGAGTCCATGAGGCATGACTTTAGATTTAGCTTGTAAACAAGCTATGCAACTAGAACAATTCTTTTGGACATCTATTCTCATGTGTGGCCAATAAAATTTTCTTTTTAAAGTATGAAGAGTTTTATCAACTCCATGATGGCCCATGAGTCCTCCTCCATGACTTTCCTTGATAAGAAGCTTTCGAATGGATCCTTGGGGTATGCATAGTTTTCCTTTATTAAAAAGATACCCCTCAGAAATATAGAATCCGTCGAATGGCTTCTTAAGACAAGATGCATAAGTGGATGCAAATGTAGGATCAGTTTCATAAAGTTGCTTAATGTCATCAAAACCTAGTATTTGTGATCCTAAAGTAACTAACAATGCATGACGTCTAGATAGAGCATCCGCAACAACATTAGTACTTCCCTTTTTATGTTTGATGACATATTGAAACTGCTCAAGATATTCTATCCACTTGGCATGTCTTTTGTTCAGCTTTCCTTGCCCTTTAATATACTTGAGAGATTCATGGTCAGTATTGATAATAAATTCTCTAGACACCAAGTAATGCTCCCAAGTTTGCAATGCTCAAATAAGGGCATATAGTTCTTTGTCATAGGTAGGATAATTCAATGTAGGTCCCCTGAGTTTTTCACTAAAATAAGCTATGGGGTGACCTTCTTGTATAAGGACAACTTCTATTCCTACCCCAGATGCATCAATTCGACTTGAAAGCTTTAGAAAAATCAGGTAAATGTAGAATGGGTGCATGTGTTAACTTATGCTTCAAGGTCTCAAAGGCTAGACTTTGCTTTTCATTCCACTTGAATGACACATCTTTCTTTAAAAGTTCATTGAGGGGAGCAGCAATAGTAGAGAAATTTTCTACAAATCGTCTATAGAAACCTGCTAGACCTAGAAAACTTCTTACTTCTCCCACTGTTTTCAAGACAGGCCACTCTTGGATAGCGTTGATTTTGCTAGGATCAACATGTACACCTTCTTTCCCAACTTTGAATCCCAGAAAAATGACACTTTCTTGACAAAAGGTACATTTGTCAAAGTTGGCAAATAAGTGATGTTGTCTAAGTAAAATCAAAACTTTCCTCACATGGTGAAGATGTTCTTTAAGACCTTTGCTATAGATTAGAATGTCATCAAAGTAGACTACAACATAGTTGTCGATGTATTCCTGAAGGACATGATTCATTAGTCGCATGAATGTACTAGGAGCATTGGTTAAGCCAAAAGGCATGACTAACCATTCATAGAGGCCAAATTTGGTCTTAAAAGCGGTTTTCCATTCATCTCCGTCTTTGATTCTTATTTGATGATATCCACTTTTAAGATCAATCTTGGTGAACATGTTTGCTCCATGTAACTCATCTAACATATCGTCCAACCGAGGAATAGGGTGCCTATACTTGACTGTAATGTTGTTGATAGCCCTACAATTTGTACACATTCGCCAAGAACCATCTTTCTTTGGGATTAACAAAACTGGCACGGCACAAGGGCTAAGACTTTTTTGTATCCACCCTTTTTCCAATAAATCATGGACTTGCCTCTCTATCTCTTTGGTTTCTGTAGGGTTAGTCCTATAAGCTGGCCTATTAGGAAGACTAGCTCCAGGGATCAAATCAATCTGATGTTCAATTCCTCTAAGAGGTGGTAAACCACTTGGAACCTCTTTAGGAAATAAATCATCAAATTCTTTCAAAAGCTTTTGTAACCCTTTGGGAAGAGAATCAAGTGGATGATTTATTAAAACAAGTGCCTCTTTGCAATAGAGAAGAAAGTGAGGTTATCCAAGAAAAAGATTTGTAGATTGTTTTGTTGGGACAACTACATTGGTTGAGGCACTTTCTAACAAACTCAAATTCTTCTCTTTTGAAACTGTTTTATTTTTGAGCTTTTTCTCACCATCCAATTTTTTTAAGTATTATTTGATCCTCTCGTACTTATGATGGTGTAAGAGGGCTCAAGATAATCTTTTTGCCTGTGTTGGATGGGGATCTTGTTGGTGACCCCATCATGCAAAGCTTGTTTGTCATATTGCCAAGGTCGCCCAAGTAAGATGTGACCTGCTTCCATTGGAACAATATCACAAATGATTTGATCTTCATACTTGCCTATGGAAATTGGTACACTTACTTGTTCCTTAACAACTATTCCTTCATCCTCTTTTATCCATTGAAGTTTGTAAGGGTTAGGATGAGGAGTAGGAGTTAAGCCTAGCTTTTCCACCATTCTAAAGCTACAACAATTACAACAAGAACCATTATCCACAATCATAGAACAAGTTTTATCAAAAACTTTGCAGCGTGTGTGGAATAGGTTTTCTTGTTGAGATTGTTCTAACTCCACATGCTTTGCTTTAAGGAGTCTCCTAACCATAAAAAGATCTCCATCACAAGGTGGAGCTTCATGTTCCTCTTCAGATGAGGACAACTGATGGACAAATTTGTAAGCACCAAATTATGATGTCACAAACTTGTTTCACAATCGGCAAGTATGACCGAATCGTTCAAGTAATAAACTTGGTAAGACCAAGTATCGTTCTTCCCAAAGGACTTACGGCCTAGTTTAGTTATGTGATTTGTTGATTAGCTAGGACTTACAAACGAAATATTTAGAGTTTAAAATGCAAGACAGAAAATAAACATGTATGCATGAAGTTTGATCAATGGCAAAGCAAAAGATAAACACTTTCAATGAATTATATGAACGAATATGTTGTTGGGGGTCAATTTCATCTCATCCACTCTCATATATTTTAGGAATTCAACATTCAAATCATCATTGTTAATGCCACTCTCTAATGTACCATTCTAGATGGCTTCTCCCTAATCAAATAGTTCATACAATTCCTAGCATTCCTAATGATTAGTTCATGAGTGCAGGAGCTTAAAGGCAACCAATAAAATATTGTTAGTATAATATTGGGAGAAATTCCCCGGATCTAGACTTCCCCGTACGTGTCCGTATCGACAAAACCAATAATCATGCATTAGAATGAGTTAAACAATGCAAGCATTGAGCAAAGAGGAAAGACCCTAACTAATGATGAAAGAAAGCATATGTCTTACTTAAAAGATGTATTCAACAAATTCCATATATGAGAGCTTCAAGAGATTACATTGATTCCCCAACAAACATACAAGGTTTAGTTCACCATATTCATGGTGAACCTAGATGAATAACAATGAAAGAATGAAAGAATAAACCCAATAAAGGTGAAGAGGTAGCCTGAGCATCCAAGATCCTCCTTCAAAGGGGTGGAAGAGAGAGTGTTTGCCTTGTTTCTGCCAAAGATACTAATCCCAAGGACGTGCAAGCCCTTATATACTAATCTAGAGTTACAAAAGATTACAAAAGCCCAAGCCCATAAAGTGCCGCTCAGCGGTATTTACCGCTCAGCGGTGATTGCGCGTCTTCTTTCTTCCCCTCAGCGGCCATTTTGCCCCTCAACGGTTCCAACGCCACCTCTTGAGTGCCGCTCAGCGGTAGTTTGCCGCTGAGCGGTGCCTTCGTCTTCTCTTTTTGCACTCTTTCTTGTCTTTTCTAATGTCACTTCTCTCCTTCTTCACTCTTTTCACTAAATTCACCTTAAAACCTGCACAAAAACACTTAAATCAAGCGTAAACCTGTCCAGCTCTCTTATTTATGAAAATATAGATAAAAGGCATGATTTCAAGCTAGTTTCTAAGTCTAAAGGTTGCTTTTAGTATCAATTTTAAGCATGAAAATAACAGGTTTTCAACTGTTATCACAACCCCAAACTTAGAACTTTGCTTGTCCTCAAGCAAACAAAATGTAACTCAATCTCCAACCAATTCATATGATGGTTCACTCATTCAAAAGTCCTCTTTTTCAAGATAAGTAACAATTTCACTCAAACTTATGACCAAGAGTTCAATCAAGATGTGCACATGCTTTAGTGTTCACAAAGTCATTTAAGTTCCAACAAATGCTATTTTTCATGAATGATCAATCAATTAAGCATGGATGTTATGTGCTTATGGAATATTTCCTCACTAGGTAAAGTGTTTCACTCAACACACAAGTGTATAAGAGGTAAAGTGTTTCACTCATTCACTCCACTATCACAATGTCACATGAATCAACTTTGCCTTTCATTTTACTACAATTAAAAACATTCACAAGCATGCATCATCACAAGGACTTTTTAATGGCTTATAATGTGGCTGGGCTAACAAGAAAATTGGTTTTTCTGGATCACAAAATCCTTGAGTTAAGAGAATCATAACAACACAATTATTCTTATTCTTCCCAACTTTCTTTTGCCTTTGCATTTGCATTGAGCTTTACTTCTTTTTCTTTTCTTTTCTTTTTCTTTGCATATTCTTACTTTTTAGCTCTTAGCTCAATGCTTTTCCTTTTTCATGTTTTCCCAACAACCCCAAACTTGAACATTTAACAGTACCACACAAGATCTTCTACTTAACTCAAGGTACAGATTTCCAATCAAGGGTTTTCAGTGTATATTCAAGGTTAAGGGTTCAAAGGATAGAACACAAAATGTTCTCTTTTAGTAGGCTAACTTTATGAATTTGGCCAGTAAAAAAAGGGTTCCAACAAATGGCCTTGATCATATGATGCAAAACAAGCAATTGATTCAATCATAGAAAACCTGGGCAAAATCATTCATGCTTTCAAAGTAATAGCATTTAACACTAACAACTCTGGAGCTCAAAACCTCACATATAAGCTCATTCACATTTGACATACACATCCTGCTTAATTTCACAACCACAATCATGATATCATGCATTTGTTCACAAAGGTTGTGAATCACCTGTATAAGCATTTTAATGTGCACATCATCTCAACATCAATCAATCAATAAGCATCATCAAGCATTACTTATCACACAATCACAGTTAATAGCAAACCATCATAAGAAACCAGGTGTTCAATAGAGTACATCAAACCCTAATCTAAAAACAAAAACAAATAAGTCCAGAAAACTTAAACCACAAAAGCATAATCATATGATAGCATTCATCAGTAAATGCTATCTCAGCTCCTCATCAGTCTGAGTTGTCCTCTGTATCTTCCTCTTCCTCTTCATCATCATCTTCATCAAATGCATCCTCCTCCTCAGCTTCATCTTCTTCCATGTCTCTGGCTGAAGCTTCAGCTGCTTCAGCTCCTCCATGTAATGGTTCTTCTGGCCAAGCTACCACATTATGGAATTCATCCATAGTCCACCTGTGTGCTGGAGGGGTATCATACATCCCCACTATCATCTCAGCCGTGGCCACCTGCCCTCTGTGGATGGACTGCAACTGAGCACCTATAAGAGACATATACATGTCCCTCATCTGGAATGGTTCTGCTTCATGAGTATCAGCAGATGTCCGGCTCTGTGCTGGCCCTCTCTCTCTACGAGCCTGGCGTGGTGGAATTGGCTGAGCTGCATCCTCACCTCCACAGTACTGTCTGTAATAGGCCTCATCAATAGCTTTTCTTGGCCTCTCAAATGGTGGAACAGAAGTATCCACCCCAGCTTGCTTGCAAAGGTGAGTAATCAAAGAAGGATGTCACAGTGGTGCTTTGTTGTTTGAGGTGTTAGCACACACACTAATCTCATCAGCTATCACCTGCCCAATATTAACATTCAAATTTCTGATAGCACAGTAGATGAATAGTGCCCTGCTGAGAGTGATATCTGACACATGTGAGCATGGCTGAATGTTGGCATGAGAAAATGCCATCCAATACTTTGCAAGAGGAGTCAAATCTGTCCTCCTAATGTTAACCACTGAGCCAGATCTATTCCTTTGGAAGTGTCCTCCAGGTATACACAGTACTCTCTCAACATCCTCAAAGTCATCACCTTCCTCCATGCTAAGAGCAAACTGGCATTGCTCACCAGCCCACACAGTATCCAGGAAGTTGTTGATGGAATCAGGATCATACCTGATAGCATGGCCTCTGACATAGCCCAAATAACTCTCAACTGGATAGTCACCAATCTTCTTTGCATTGGTGTAGAATTCCTTAACTACAGCTATGTTGGCAGGTGCTGGATAAGTGGCTAGCTTTCCCCAATCATTCCCTAACACTTGCTCTCCAAATTGAGGAGCAAAGTTAGGTATCATTCCAACCTTTCTCTCCATTACAAGTCTCCTGTCCTGAACCACCCTGAAGTGCTTCTCATGTTTCCTAGAGAGGAACCTGCCATTATGGGGCTGCTCTGGTTCCTTTTCCTTCCTCTTGGTTGCCATGGTTTTCAATCTCTTTCCTGAAGAGGATGCCATTCCTGCATTCAAACACAATTACAAAACCACAGAACATGATGTTAATCATTAGTAAACACAGAACACAACTCCTTTCGAAGCTAAACCACCGCTGAGGGTCAGAATTTCCCCTCAGCGCCACCAGTGCCACATTCAAACACGCAAAAAGCCAGAAAAAGCAAATCTGGCAGAGTGCCGCTCAGCGGTAAATGCCGCTCAGCGGTGACCTGCAGATTTTTGCAAATCTCTTTTTAAAACTGTCCTAACTCCACCCAAATGCAATTTTCAGTTTTCCAGTTCATAATCAAGCAGTTTAATCGGTTCAAACATCAAATATATCATCAAATCATGCATAGAAATCAAAACCCCTAAATATTCATGCTTTGACAATCACATTCAAACTCAAGAACCCTAGAATGACAAAATGCATTTTACTTACTTGGGTGGAGATGCTAGATGATATGAGAATGCTTCCAAACTAGAATGCTCTCTTCCAACCCCAAACTTTGATGGCACACTAGTGAAAAAGTGAGTGGAAGAGAAATTTTTCTAAGAGGGAAGAGTAAAAAGATGTGGGAAACCTAAGAGAAGATATGTGGAAGTGTTTGTGTAGAGAAGGGCTTGAAAGAATGTAAAAACGCGCATCTTAGGGTTTAAAAATACCCCAATGGGCTCGGGTTCCGCTAAGGGGAACTTAAGCCCATCTGCGATAGTACCGCTCAGCGGTAATTGCCGCTCAGCGGCACTTTCGTGATGTGCCCTTCTCCTTCTTTTCTTGACCTACGTGCCTTCCTAGCATACCTCTCATAGGTTCCCTGCAATTCAATGTTAAAAATGCTTATGCAAACCCTAATTAAAATAAAACAATCAAAAACAATCAATCAACTGGGTTGCCTCCCAGGTAGCGCTTGTTTAACGTCACGAGCCTGACCCAAAATCCACCAACACCCATCAGTAGGTGTTTCAAACTTACCAGCACCCATCAGTAGGTGCAAAATCTTCTCACCAACACCCATCAGTAGGTGTTACAAACTTAGTATCCTTCAGTAGATACTTAACCACCTAGCATCCTTCAGTAGATGCTAGATCCAACAAAATAATGTCCAGAATAATGTTCACAAATTAAAAGTTACAAAACCAAATTAAAAATCAAAAGTTTGTAAATCCACTGGGTTGCCTCCCAGCAAGCGCTTCTTTAACGTCACTAGCTTGACCCTGTTAAAGCTCATGTTCCATCTTCTTTATGGTTGATGTTGTCCTTCCACCAACCTTTCAACTGCTTCCTTTGGACTGTCTTAGATTCTCTAGAATATGGAGACTCTATCTCTATCATCTCCTCTTCTTTAAAGCCTTTTATAACCCACAACTTGTTCTTGAGTCTTACAGGTGTGCCAAGTTGGAGTCCTTTTTTCTTCCAGTCTCTAGGAACTTCTTCTCCTTTTCCAATTTCCTCTACCTTGGGTACCTGAAAATACAAACAATGGTTATCAGAAACCTTAAGATTTTCATTTTTACCTCTAGTTATGGGTGCATCTCGAAATGCAGCTTTATAACTGGCCTCTTCCTCCTTTGCTTGTATCTCATCTTTGAACACATCCACCACCACTCTCTCCTCTCTGTCCTGGAGCACCACTATACCCTCATTAACATCTATGATAGCCCTGGCCGTTTTCATAAACGGTCTTCCCAGTATGAAGGGTATCTTTTCGGTCTCCATCTTCATCACCACAAAGTCTGCCAACACAAACTACAATGTCTTCTGCAATCCCACATGGCTCCTTTGAAGATCCATCAGCCATTACCAGATTAACCTTTACAGGTTTTATTTTAACATGGCCAATTTGCTCCAATAGAGAATAAGGCATCAAGTTAACACTTGAGCCTAAGTCAAGGAGAGCTTTCTTTACCTTTTTCTTCCCTATAGTACAAGGGATAGAAAAACTTCCTGGATCTGCTGCTTTTGGTGGGAATGATTCTTTCTTAACAGTTACACACTTTTCTTCCTCATCATCTCTACGTCTTCTTTTTGTAGAGGTTCCTTCTTCAGATTTTATGTAAACTGCTATTTTCTGTAGAATTTGTTCCCAAGGAGCTTCATTATCAACCATTCTGAATAAATCTGTGAAATCCATTGGTTTCTCCTGATTTGTTAGAAAAGGAAAAGTGTCCTTTCTTTCTTCTTCTCTTCTCTCTTCTGTTTCATCTTCTTCTAACTCAATAATCTCTTCATTCACACTCTTGACCACTTTGCACTCTTCTCTAGGGTTAACCTCAGTATTAGCCCCAAATTTTCTGTGTGGTCTTTCTTCCAATTGCTTGGTAATCTGACCCATCTGAATCTCCAAATTCTTTATAGCAGCTTCAGTGCTCTTTTGAGAAGATTCAGTTTTCTGTATGAATTGCTGAAGAGTTTCTTCCAACCTTGTAGATCTTTCATTAAGCATAGATAATTATTGCCACATGGTTGGTTGTTGCTGCTGCTTATTATATTGATTAGCCTGCCCAGTTGGTCCTTGGCCAATACTTGGATGTGGTTTCCAACCCTGATTATAATTCCCTTGACGGTATGGAAACTGATTAGCCATGAAATTAACATCCTCCACGGCTTCCACAGGAAAAGCACATTGGCCATTGATGTGATCACCCCCACATAATTCGCACAACTGGGTTTGTACCTGTGCAGCAGATTTTAACTCTTTAGGTAATGAAGCAAGAGTTTTGGTCAGAGTTTCCAGCTGTTGAGTTAGAATTTTATTCTGGGCTAGCAAGGCATCATGGGTTTGTAGTTGAAGAACCCCTTTCTGTTGCATAGGGGCGCCTCTTTCATTGTACAGCTCATTATCACTTGTAGCCATATTTTCAATGATTTCAGTTGCTTCCTCTGGAGTCTTCCATTTGATATTGCCTCCAGCATCATCTTGGTTTGTGAACCAAGCCCTCCAAGGAAAGTTAGGACTACATCTTGATCTTCAAAGCCATGCGTGGGAGTTTTACGTAATAAGCTTTTGTACCTGTCCCATGCATGTCCCAGTGATTCCTCCATGCCCTGCTTGAATGAAGATATCTCTTGCTTTCCTTTAGTCACCTTAGATTGTGGGAAGTATTTGTTTAAGAACTTTGTAACCACTGCTTCCCACTCTGTGAAACTTTCTTCTGGAAAAGAGTTCAACCAAAGCTTAGCATTGCCTCCCAATGAGAAAGGAAACAAGCTAAGTTTGATTGCTTCGTCTGGCACCCCATTAATTTTGACTGTATTGCAAATCTCATTAAAGGTAGTCAGGGGCTCATATGGGCTTTCGTGAGATAACCCATTAAATTGATTACTCTTCACCAGTTGAATCAGTGCTGGTTTGACCTCCATGTTGGCTGCATTGACTCTAGGTCTAGCTATGCTATTGAAGTGCTGAGGTCCAGCAAGATTAGTGTAATCTGCAAGAGTTCTTCTAACATTATTGCCCTCCATACTTCCTGTGCTATGAACAGAACCTTGTGGTGATGATTGCAAGAGAGTTTCTGGAGAAGGGAAAAGTTCTCTAGACGTTCTGATTCTTCTCCTCCTTCTACTCTCTTCTAGACCTTCAAGAAGTGGTTCTGTTGTTTTCTTACTTCTAGTTCGAATTGCTTCCTGCATGCACAAGAAAACAAAACCCTAGAAAAGATTTGTTAGCACAAAAAGATATAAGAGAAGATATATATTCAAAAGATAAAAAGATAAAAGATTCAGAAGATAAGAAGATAAAAGATTTAGAAGATAGAAAGATAAAAGATAAAATAAAAATAAAATCTAATCCTAAAAGATAAAATAAAATCTAATCTAAAAATAAAATCTAAAAAGATAAAATCAAATCTAATCAAAAATAAAAATAAAATAAAATAAAATAAAATAAAATCTAACCTAATCTAAAAAGATAAAAAGATAAAATAAAATCTAATAAAATCTAACCTAACCAAATAAAATAAAATCTAATCTAAAAAGATAAAACAGAAAAAGATAAAACAGAAAATAAAAACAGAAATTCAAAATTAAAGTCAAAGATAATCAATAATCACACAAATTAACCAGTTAAACCAGAGTCCCCGGCAACGGCGCCAAAAACTTGATGGACAAATTTGTAAGCACCAAATTATGATGTCACAAACTTGTTTCACAATCGGCAAGTATGACCGAATCGTTCAAGTAATAAACTTGGTAAGACCAAGTATCGTTCTTCCCAAAGGACTTACGGCCTAGTTTAGTTATGTGATTTGTTGATTAGCTAGGACTTACAAACGAAATATTTAGAGTTTAAAATGCAAGACAGAAAATAAACATGTATGCATGAAGTTTGATCAATGGCAAAGCAAAAGATAAACACTTTCAATGAATTATATGAACGAATATGTTGTTGGGGGTCAATTTCATCTCATCCACTCTCATATATTTTAGGAATTCAACATTCAAATCATCATTGTTAATGCCACTCTCTAATGTACCATTCTAGATGGCTTCTCCCTAATCAAATAGTTCATACAATTCCTAGCATTCCTAATGATTAGTTCATGAGTGCAGGAGCTTAAAGGCAACCAATAAAATATTGTCAGTATAATATTGGGAGAAATTCCCCGGATCTAGACTTCCCCGTACGTGTCCGTATCGACAAAACCAATAATCATGCATTAGAATGAGTTAAACAATGCAAGCATTGAGCAAAGAGGAAAGACCCTAACTAATGATGAAAGAAAGCATATGTCTTACTTAAAAGATGTATTCAACAAATTCCATATATGAGAGCTTCAAGAGATTACATTGATTCCCCAACAAACATACAAGGTTTAGTTCACCATATTCATGGTGAACCTAGATGAATAACAATGAAAGAATGAAAGAATAAACCCAATAAAGGTGAAGAGGTAGCCTGAGCATCCAAGATCCTCCTTCAAAGGGGTGGAAGAGAGAGTGTTTGCCTTGTTTCTGCCAAAGATACTAATCCCAAGGACGTGCAAGCCCTTATATACTAATCTAGAGTTACAAAAGATTACAAAAGCCCAAGCCCATAAAGTGCCGCTCAGCGGTATTTACCGCTCAGCGGTGATTGCGCGTCTTCTTTCTTCCCCTCAGCGGCCATTTTGCCCCTCAGCGGTTCCAACGCCACCTCTTGAGTGCCGCTCAGCGGTAGTTTGCCGCTGAGCGGTGCCTTCGTCTTCTCTTTCTGCACTCTTTCTTGTCTTTTCTAATGTCACTTCTCTCCTTCTTCACTCTTTTCACTAAATTCACCTTAAAACCTGCACAAAAACACTTAAATCAAGCGTAAACCTGTCCAGCTCTCTTATTTATGAAAATATAGATAAAAGGCATGATTTCAAGCTAGTTTCTAAGTCTAAAGGTTGCTTTTAGTATCAATTTTAAGCATGAAAATAACAGTTTTTCAACTGTTATCAACAACTCAGACGCATTGGAGGTTGATACCTCACTATGATTTTCATGCTCAAGGATATAGGTTGACTTTTTGAAGTGACACTCAGTTGAATAGTGTCCTCTAGCCCCACATTTAAAACATCTAGTCTCCCTACCCTTGGAATCTCTAGTTTGATCTCTTGGAGACCGTTGTTCCTTTCCTTTAGAGTTCTCTTTTTCTTTTCTTAGCTCTCTATCCTTGCTTTTGATCTTATCTCTCTCTCGTTCACGCTCTCTCTCTTTTGATTCTTCATATCTTGGAAAACTACCCTCCCTCTTAAGATCTCGCTGATGAGTCTTTATTTCTTGAATTATATTTAGTTTATTGCACTTAAATAAACTAGGGAATTGTGTTTAATTGTCTATTATTTTCCCGTTTTCTGAATTCTGCTTAATTTGGTCGGAAATTCGTAATTGTGCTAATTTGGGTTTTCTGAGCTGATTAAGTGCATTTCTGGTTGCAGGAAAGTTGTGGAAACATCATCTGGAGCATTGGGATATGGCATGACACACTTAAAGGCTCAACATTTAGACATTTAGATTCTAATTAAAATTGTAATTTCGTTTTCTAGAAGCCCTTAATTAGAATTAGGTGTTTTGGACCCTTTTAGGGACAATTTTGTTGGACATGTGCCTTTTTGATTAGGGTTTTTAATTGATTGTGGACCCCATTTGGAAGAGAAACTCTCGGCATTTTAGAGAGCCTTAGCCAACCACACAAAAAGACTCTTACACACTTCATTTTTTTCACGTTTTTGAGCTTTTCTCTCTTAGGGTTTCTTGTATGAACACTCTTATGGAGAGCTTGACTTGGGTGTCTCGTTTTTGGCCATTTCAATGAGCAAGATGCAGATTTTCTTCTTCTCTTAATTTACTCTTGGTTGTCTTAGCTTATTGGTGGTGAAAAACTATTCATTTCCACTTCCATTTGCTTGTTCTTGATGCTTGGAGTTTGAGTTTTGGAGCTTGTCTTTGCATTTCCATGGTGGATGTTGGGTTTGAGTAACTTTATATTTCGTTTTCCTCTCCCTTTGCTGTTGTTCCTCTCGGTTTTTATCTCATTCTATATGGTTGGATGATAAAAATGAAGTTCTATGTAGTTTTAGGTTGAAGAGAGCTTAAGATGATGTGTGGGTGTCGTGGGTTTAACTCTTTTCTTGCATTTTTCGGTTTTGATGCTTGAGACAAGGTTGGGATCAGATCTTGGTGATGTTATGGAGGCTGGACAGAACTGGAATTAATGGTCTAAGTATTATTTTCGTTTTTGTAAAGAAACTTGAAGAAATGGTAGTGTTAAAGATGGGTTGATGAGTAGAAGTTTGGGTTTATTGTTCTTGTGTTCATTTGAAACTTTAACTTTGGTTTCTTGAAGTTGTTCTCTGTATTGAAGAGTGGAAGAAAGCTTTTGGATGCATAATTCTTGAAGAAAAACCGTTTGGAGTTTGTAGGAGAGAGGAAATTGCTTCATTTAATTTTTACCACTTTTGGACCAACACAAAAGATGCTTGTTTTGACCCAAGGAATGTTTCCACTTTGAGATTTGGCCTTTGCTTGTTCCAGCCGTGAATTGCAATGAGAAATGGAGGTTTTTAGAGTTTGTTTTCATTTGATTTAGCTTACTTGGCACATTGGTAGGAGCACCCATGGTATCTTCCATTTGCACATTGGTCTTTGAAGCATTCTTTGGCATTTCCACTTGGTGGTTCACGTAAATTGTGTGCTTTGGTGTATAAAATCATTTCTTTGCTGCACGGAAGGAGAAAGGGGACGGTCTTGGAGAGTGTGGAAGGCATATGCTTAATTTCTTGAGAAATGGTGCACATGGGAGAAGAAGTCAACACATTTTGTGGCTTATTTAAGGTGAAATTGAAGTTTGACTTGGGTGCATGGTGACTCACGGCCATGTTCTCTTTCTTTGGCCAATTGGACTTTTAAATTCATTTGTTAATTGCCATTATGATAAGTAATTTGCTAGGATTAAATTAGGCTTGTTGGTTTCTTTGGTTTTTAATTAATTTAATTAATAGGTTGAGTTTATGTGTTTGAGTTAGTGTTGCATTTAATTATTTTTAACTGTGTTTGTTAATCAGTTTGTAACAGTGTTTGATGTTTGAATGTTGTCTAAGGCTTTTAATAGTGCTAGTTTAATAACCATGCTAAATTAGTTTGTTTGCAACTGTGTCTTTATTAAGTTCTTTAATTTTTGCAAAACCTTTTCAAACCCCCCCTTTTTTTTGTGTTAGACTCAATTTTCGAACCGCAAAATTGGTCCTTGAGAGACGACCTAGGAGTCACTTCCTAGCACTATACTACATTATTAATGCACATCAAATTTGATGGGCCGCGACAGCCCACATCAATCGCCTATATGAAGATGTAGTAGGGTAGGATCTATTTGTGGAAGCTTTTCTTCTATTTTGTTATTCCACTCGCACACATAGCTCGACAAAGTCATTTAGATCTAAGTAAGGTAAGAGTTCAACCTTATCTCTAATCTCATAGTTTAATCCACTCTGGAATCTAGCTATGGTGAATCGCTCCTCTTCTTTTATCCCAGCTCTTAACATGAGTAATTCTAACTTTTGCCAGTATTCCTCAACACTCATGTTTCTTTGTTGAAGTCGATGGAGCTTGTCCATGACTTCTCTAGCATAATATGCCGGGACATGTGATGCACAAATTTATGATCACCAAAATATGATGTCACAAACTTGTTGAACAATCGGCAAGTATGACCGAATCGTTTCAAGTAATAAACTCGGTAAGACCAAGTATCGTTCTCCCAAAGGACTCACGGCCTAGTT
Source organism: Vigna nakashimae (assembly GCA_034642375.1). Taxonomy (NCBI): domain Eukaryota; kingdom Viridiplantae; phylum Streptophyta; class Magnoliopsida; order Fabales; family Fabaceae; genus Vigna; species Vigna nakashimae. The sequence continues at coordinate 31,114,461 of CM067765.1, forward strand.
TAGTTATGTGATTCGTTGATTAGCTAAGACTTAAGAATGAAATAATTGGATTTTACTATGCAAAAGACGAAAATAAACATGTATGCATGAGGTTGATCAATGGCTAAAACAAAATACAAACACTTTCAATGGAATATATGGATGAATATGTTGTTGGGGTTCAATTTCATCTTATCCACTCTCATATATTTTAGGAATTCAACATTGATGAGTCGTTATTTCTTGAACTATATTTAGTTTATTGCACTTAAATAAACCAGGGAATTGTGTTTAATTGTCTGTCATTTCCCCGTTTTCCGAATTCTGCTTAATTTGGTCGGAAATTCGTAATTGTGCTAATTTGGGTTTTCTGAGCTGATTAAGTGCATTTCTGGTTGCAGGGAAGTTGTGGAAACATCATCTGGAGCATTGGGATATGGAGTGACACACTCAAAGGCTCAACATTTAGTCATTTAGATTCTAATTAAAGTTGTAATTTCGTTTTCTAGAAGCCCTTAATTAGAATTAGGTGTTTTGGACCCTTTTAGGGACAATTTTGTAAAAAAATATCATTTGTAGGACATACGCCTTTTAGGTTAGGGTTTTTAATATTTTGTGTGGACCCTACCCTTATTAAAAAGGGACACACGGCCGTTATCCAGCCGCCACTGGCCATTTGCACGGTACACTCTTGGTTTTTAGTTTTTATGCTATTTGGAATGTTGAAATTTTTTTCGAAGAGTTGAACGTGGTCTTTGAATGGAATGAATGAACAGTTGTAATGATTATTCCTTTTGCTGAATGCTGATTGAAGTTTCCATTTGGTTTTGGTGCACTTTTATTCAATCTTTTCTCGCATTATGTGAGCTTGGAATAGGAGAATGAAGTGATGTCTCGGTTGTCTCACGGCTGCTGGAAGGAAATAGAATTGTTTTTGGATTTATAAAGTTGAAAGCTGAATTGATGGGAGTAGGTAGTGTGCACATGGTGATTCACGGACAGTAGGAAGTATCATTGCTGGCAGGATGGGCTTTCTCTTTCTTTAGAAAACAAGCACGGTGATTTGAGATTGGATGGAGGATTGATGTGCCACGGTTGGAATGAAGAGGTGATGGGAGTAGGTGGTGTGCTGAAACGTGGAGAAAGGAGAAGCACGCTCACTGGAAGGAAGCTTTTTAGCAGCCACCACTCTCGCTCATTTTGATTATTCCAGCTTCAAGGATGTTATGATGATTCCTTTTTTTTTTAGAAAGAGAGAATGGTTGAGAAATGTAAGGAGGGTGTGTCTCGGCCTTCGAGGAGAATGAAGCACAGGTTTTCCGGTTTTGGATGGGATTCTTTTTATCACATTTAGCTTTCACTTTCTTTTAAGAGAAAAGCGTTGATTGATGGGAGCAAAAAAGTGCATGTGTCGTCTAGTTGAAAGGAGTGGACCATGGAGCAACACGATATTTTTCTTTGTTGTAAAACGAGCAGCGGTGATTATGTTGAGTGAAGGAACACGCGGACGGAGATGGTTGGAGACGCAGCAACACGTTAGGTAGGGAGGTGGCACCATGCTGAACACATGGAAGTGTCACGGCCAAGGAGTATGTTTTAGAAGCATTTGCCAATTTCAATTTCTTTTGATAGATGAATGAGTGGTTAATGGTAGAGAAGTTTATTTTCTTTTATTTCTTTTGCCTTAAAATATTTTATATTATATGTTGAAATGATTTTCTTCTTTTTGGTGGTGAATTGTGTTTGAATATTTATCTATTGTATTGTTTTCTTTAAAAGTTTGCATGCACTTTAATGCTTTCAATTATATTCGGTCGTGTTTTATTTAATTTCCAGTTTAATTTAATTTTACCACAACCAAAAAAAAAATCACAAAACCCCCCCTTTTTCCGTGTGTGATCTGAGACTGAACCGCAATATTGGTCCTTGTGAGACGACATAAGAGTCACTTCCTAGCATTATACTGCATTCTTTTATGCACAACTTTGGTGAGAGGTGCGACCCTCTCATCAAAATGGCGCCGTTCCCCGGGGACCAATGGTTCAGTCTTAGGTCTTTTGTTGTGTTAGTGTTGTGTTGTGTGATGTGTTTTAGGATGTTTAGTTAGTCTTGTTTGGGTTTACTTCTTTTATCGATTTTTGTGTTTTTAGATTTTTATCATTTTTTGTATTTTGTGCATTTAGTTGTTGTTTCTGGAAGTTTCAAATTATGTAAATAATGGTTTTCCCCCATGTTATGTTTCTATATGTTTGGTTTAATCTTTGTTTGAAGTGGAAGTCCAGGTCTGAGACAGGTTTTGCACTACAATAGAGGAGATGACAGATTCACAAGACTGGATATATGATCTGATCAAGAGTCTTCCCAAATTCCATGGGTTGGCACATGAAGATCCATACAGGCACCTCAAGGAGTTTTGTTTGGTGTGTTAGTCGATGAGGCCTCCTGGTGTTTCAAAGGAGACAGTATTGATGAAAGTGTTTCCAATGTCCCTTCAAGGTGCAGTAAGAGACTGGTTCCTATACCAGTATCCTTTTGATAGTTGGCAGGAAACACAACAGAGATTCCTCAACAAGTTCTTTCCAGCAGCAAAGTTAATCAGCATTAGGAGGGAGATCACTACCATTGAGCAATTTCAAGAAGAAAGCCTAGCAGATTATTGGGAGAGGTTTAACAGGCTCTGCACAGCCTGTCCAAACCACCAAATTTCAGAGCATTTGCTCTTGATTTACTTTTATGAAGGGCTCTGGGACAATGAAAGGATATTAGTGGATGTAGCTGCTGGTGGATCTTTGATGGACAGAACTCCAACAGAGGCAAAGAAGTTGCTCTGCAAGCTGGCGGGTCAAAATCCAAGTGAGGTAGTAAAGGAAAAACCTGAGCAGGTTTTGTAACACCCCGATTTAGGCATTACAATTTATTTTCCACAAAATACATATGTAATTTGTCTTTAACAAATTTCAACACCCATAAAATATTAAGTTCTTTATTACAGCACAAGTCTTCTGAAAATAAAAGTCCACACAGTTCATAAACTTCTAAAAATTAAAATTTCTCACAGTTCGGAAATTCAAACACAGATTTATTTTAGAAATTCCCCATGTCTTCTTTTCCCTATAGATCTCTCATCTTCTAAGCAAGTCCAGAACCATCTGCTAATTCATCTGATATAGTTTCTGCTCCCGTATAATATCACACATTATACGATCATCGCATTCACATGCACAAACACAAACAGTAGGGTGAGCTAACCAATTCAAGAAGTATGCATCATCCACAATCTTACTGACATCACAAGTGTGGCAATCAGTCAAATACATGCATCTCAAACATACTCAAAAACCAACTATTACACTGATACTTTATAATATTTCTCCAATCAAAATCATCAGTCGATTCACTAGAGTCAATACAACATATTATTAATCTGCCTACTTACCAAAGCACAGCAGTCAACAATCCTTCTGTCTACTTACCAAAGTAGTATAACCATGATATACTGATTACTTACCAAAGTAATCTAACAAGGTGATTTTTATTATCTACTTACCAAAGTAGTACAACAAGGTGATATTGTCTACTTACCAAAGTAGCACAACACAAGATCTTCTACCTACTTACCAAAGTAGCACAAACCAAGTTCTTCTGCCTACTTACCAAAGTAGGGCAGCAAGACAATACTGTCTACTTACCAAAGTAGCACAGTACAGTTAATCTGCCTACTTATCAAAGTAGCCTGATTTATATCATTCTTTTTATCTCTTCATTCATCATCTCATTCTGCCTACTTATCAAAGTAGCGCAAATCACCCTGCTTACTTACCAAAGTAACGCAGACCAACATCTACTCGCCTACTTACCAAAGTAGCGCAAACCAACATCATTTACATTATTTCAACAAATTATTCATAATCAACCACAACCCATCCAAAACTAATCATACTTAACAAGCATAAGAAAACCGGTGAACTTTTCTCAATTCCCTTCTATCTACTTACTAATGTAGTACAAATTAACCAAATTACATTTTCCTAAAATATTATTCATAACCAATCACATGCCATCTCAACCACTAATCCCAAACCAATCATGCTTAACAAGTACATAATAACCAATCAACATATCTCAGTTTCAATTCTGCCTACTTACCAAAGTAGCACAAATTAACCAAATTATCTTTTTCAACATATTATTTATCGACGATCTGAACCAATCAAACTAATCAACAACATGTTTAGATCATATGGTAAGCTTTTCAGTCCAATCCAATGGTTAATGAGGCGGAAATCATCAATTTTGTATAAATGATCCTAAACATAAATTAAACAGTATTGAGATCCCTGAGAAGGTACGAAATTAATATCTCTAAATCTGTATCTCCGATCTAAAATCCGAACGGTCGAAGTATACCACTATCTCTTAGGAACAACATACTAAAATATCAGATTAATCTAACGGTTATCTCAATAGATATGGAGATTTTACCGAGGTAACTCAGAGATAGAAATTTAAGTAATTCTCGGTCTAACTCAAAATGCGGAATTAATTCCTCTAAGAACAGATATCCAATTCCAAATCTGAACGGTCAAAATCACCTAATATGTCTTATGAACTACATACTAAAGTTTGGGCTCAATCTAACGGTAAATTAAATATCTATGAAATTGTTACCATGATAACTTAAGAACATAATTACAGTATTCATCCGATTGTTTCAAACTTTCGAAATTTCTTGCTCTAAACACAGAGCTTCAATTACAAATCCGATCGGTCAAGTTGTAGTAATATGTCTTAGGGATCATATATCAAATTTGGAGGTTGATCTAACGGTCCAATAGGTCAGAATCAATATTATACCGAGACAACTCAGTAACAGAACTACAGGGGTAACGTATTTACTCAAACTTGCAGGATTTATTTCTCCAATTACAGACTTCTATTTTCAAATCCGAACGGTCAAAGTTTAGTACTAGGTATTATGATTCACAGACTAAAATTTTAGCTAAATCCAACGGTGAAAACAATTAATAGAAATTTTTCACCACAGTAACTCGAAAATAAGAAATTATAATCTTAAAAACCAAATTTTACACAAGTCAATATATAACTACCATTTCCAAATTTTAACACATGCATACTCATATTCATGATCATAATCAAGAAAGGATTAGCTCCCCTACCTCTTCTCCTTGCAAGAAATTCTTCACTCTTGATACACCTAGACCACACCTTTGCTTGATTTCCAATTTCACAAGTGCATGAAAGTTCTCACGTTCTACTCCCCTTTCTTTGCTATCCCCCTTTGATTATTTTTTTTTTCTTTAAATAGAACTCACTGACACATTCCCTCAGACATTGTTAAACATTAAGTTACAATAATTTGTAGGAAAAGTTTTCAAATGAATGGGTCCCAATTTCCTAATTTAAGGTCTATGTCCCCCCGTAGTTTGCTTGCTCCAAGATGTGTTTGTTTTATATGAATTTTTAAATGTATAGCCAACAATTAAAAGAGCCCACCTAGGAAAAACATGGATCCGTGTTTCAAGGGAAAAATCAACCTCCATGATTCATCTTCTTCTTTCCATATTAGTATTAGTTTTTATTATTATTATTTTTTTTAATTAAGTCCCTCCTTTTAACCAAACATGGTAAGCACAAATTACATCAAATTCAAATAATTAATACAAGAAAAACCAAGCTAAACAAAATGGTAAAAAGAAATACAAACAATAATCTTTATCTTACATATGAATGCACACCATAATTAATTATTCAAAACCACAACATTCATAAAATTATTTTGATTTTTCTATGGGTCTTACATTCACCCCAACTCCAAAAATTTTCGTCCTCGAAAATTAAGATGTTACCCAAACAAATGAGGGTATTCTTTTATCATAAAATCCTCTAGCTCCCATGTCATTTCTTGGGTTTCCTCGTTCCAAAGCACCTTCACTGTACGAATTTCCTTTCCCCGTAACTTCTTTGTTTGAACTTCTAACACCCTTATTGGTCTCACTTCGATAGTAAGATCTTCACGTACTTGAATGTCATCTGTTTCCAAAACATGAGTCGGATCAGAGACATACTTCCTCAGCTGCGACACGTGGAACACATTATGCAAGTTCGCCAACTGTGGTGGTAATGCTACCTCATATGCTACTGGTCCAATCCTCCTAAGAATATCGTAAGGACCAAGAAACTTTGGTGACAACTTCCTTGATTTAATAGCCCTACCTATGCCGGTAATCGGTGTCACACGTAGAAACACATGATCTCCTTCGTTGAACTCAAGAGGTCTTCTTCTCTTGTCTGCATAAGATTTTTGTCGACTTTGTGTTGCACGCATTCGGTCTTGTATCAGCTTGACTTTTTCTGTCGTTTGTTGCAACAACTCGGGACCTACTGAAACTGTTTCTCCATCCTGAAACCAGCACAAAGGTGTCCTGCACCTTCTCCCATACAATGCTTCATACGGTGCCATTCCAATACTCGCATGAAAGCTGTTGTTGTATGTGAACTCCACCAAAGGCAATACCTCACTCCAACCTCCCAAGTGATCCAATACACACGTTCTCAGCAGATCTTCCAATGACTGAATAGTCCTTTCAGTTTGTCCATCTGTTTGAGGATGATATGCTGAACTCATTCTTAACTTTGAACCCAAAGCCTCTTGCAATTGTTGCCAGAACCTTGACGTAAACCTTGGATCCCGATCTGAGACAATGCTATTTGGTACACCATGCAATCTCACTATTTCTTGAATGTACAACTCCGCCAACTTCTGCATTGACATTCTCAGGTTGATTGGCAAAAAGTGAGCACTTTTCGTTAATCGATCAACTATCACCCAAATGGAATCATGACCCTTCAATGATCTTGGTAAGTGAGTTACAAAGTCCATCGAGATGCTGTCCCATTTCCATTGGGGAATATCCAATTGTTGTAACATTCCACCTGGCCTTTGATGTTCTATCTTAGCCTTCTGACATACCAAACAAGAAGATACAAACTTTGCCACATCCTTTTTCATCCCACTCCACCAGAAAGATTCTTTCAAGTCTTTGTACATCTTAGTCATACCAGGATGTATACTAAGACGACTCTTGTGTCCTTCTTCTAGAATCATCTTCTTCAACTCATCCTTTGCTGGAACGCAGACTCTATTCTTAAAACGAATAATACCATCTAATCCCAAACTGAAGTCTTTAGCTTGATCTGTTCCCAACAACTCCACCGTATCTTGTAGACATGTGTCTTCCTTTTGTCCCACTTTGATCTTTTCCAAGAAATCATTTGTGATCTTTAAATGACAACACCAAAGGTGATCTTGGCTCAGCTGCAATCCCAAGTTCATATCTCTGAATTTCTCTATTAATTCAAACTCCTTCACCATCAAAGCTGACATATGTATTCGCTTCCTACTCAAAGCATCAGCTACAACATTTGCCTTCCCTGGATGGTACTGTAACTCAAAATCAAAATTTTTCAAGTACTCCATCCACCTTCTCTGCCTCATGTTCAACTCCTTCTGATCGAAGAGATACTTCAAACTCTTGTGATCACTAAAGATTTGAAAACGTGATCCGTAAAGATAGTGCCTCCAAGTCCTCAGAGCAAAAACCACAGCCGCTAATTCGATGTCGTGCGTTGGATAGTTCCTTTCATGCACCTTTAACTGTCTCGATGCATAAGCTACTGGTCGCTTCTCCTGCATCAATACACAACCGAGCCCATGGTATGAAGCATCACAAAACACTTCAAAAGCTTTAGAAGTATCAGGAACTGCTAATACTGGAGCACTTGTCAACCGTTTCTTCATCTCTTCAAAACTTGTTTCACACTTGTCGGTCCATAAGAAAGGTTGTTCTTTACGAGTCAACTGCGTCAAAGGACCCACTATCTTGGAGAAACCTTCGACAAACTTCCTGTAGTAACCAGCTAGGCCCACAAAACTTCTTACTTCTGACACCGTCTTTGGACGTTCCCATTTTAGCACTGCCTCCACCTTCGTTGGATCTACAGAAATTCCTTTGGCAGAAATCACGTGGCCAAGGAATTGTATTTCCTCCAATCAAAATTCACATTTAGATAATTTCCCAAACAATTGATGTTTCCTAAGAGTTTCCAACACAATCCTCAAATGTTCTGCATGTTCTTCATGATCCCTTGAATATATAAGAATGTCGTCTATGAACACAACAACAAATTTATCTAGCCACGGTCGAAATATTCGATTCATGTAATCCATGAATATAGCAGGAGCATTGGTCACTCCAAACGGCATCACCACATACTCGTAGTGACCATAACGTGACCTGAAAGCCGTCTTCTGACTATCCTCTGGCTTGACCAAGATCTGATGGTAACCAGACCTCAGGTCAATCTTTGAAAACACACCAGCTCCTCGCAACTGATCCAACAAGTCATCAATTCTTGGCAGTGGGTACTTGTTCTTAATCGTCAACTTGTTCAGCTGCCGATAGTCGATGCACAACCTTGAACTACCATCTTTCTTCTTTACTAACAAGACTGGAGCTCCCCATGGTGACACACTTGGCCTGATAAACCTCTTCTCCAGTAGTTCCTCAATTTGTCTCTTCAGCTCTGCTAGCTCTGTCGGAGCCATCCTATACGGAGCCATAGACACTGGTCCAGCCCCTGGTACCAAGTCTATAGAGATGGACAAACTGAAAGGACTATTCAGTCATTGGAAGATCTACTGAGAACGTGTGTATTGGATCATTTGGGAGGTTGGAGTGAGGTTTTGCCTTTGGTGGAGTTCACATACAACAACAGCTTTCATGCGAGCATTGGAATGACACCGTATGAAGCATTGTATGGGAGAAGGTGCAGGACACCTTTGTGCTGGTTTCAGGATGGAGAAACAGTTTCAGTAGGTCCCGAGTTGTTGCAACAAACGACAGAAAAAGTCAAGCTGATACAAGACCGGATGCGTGCAACACAAAGTCGACAAAAATCTTATGCAGACAAGAGAAGAAGACCTCTTGAATTCAGCGAAGGAGATCATGTGTTTCTACGTGTGACACCGATTACCGGCATAGGTAGGGCTATTAAATCAAGGAAGTTGTCACCAAAGTTTCTCGGTCCTTACGATATTCTTAGGAGGATTGGACCAGTAGCATATGAGGTAGCATTACCACCACAGTTGGCGAACTTGCATAATGTGTTCCACGTGTCGCAGCTGAGGAAGTATGTCTCTGATCCGACTCATGTTTTGGAAACAGATGACATTCAAGTACGTGAAGATCTTACTATCGAAGTGAGACCAATAAGGGTGTTAGAAGTTCAAACAAAGAAGTTACGGGGAAAGGAAATTCGTACAGTGAAGGTGCTTTGGAACGAGGAAACCCAAGAAATGACATGGGAGCTAGAGGATTTTATGATAAAAGAATACCCTCATTTGTTTGGGTAACATCTTAATTTTCGAGGACGAAAATTTTTGGAGTTGGGGTGAATGTAAGACCCATAGAAAAATCAAAATAATTTTATGAATGTTGTGGTTTTGAATAATTAATTATGGTGTGCATTCATATGTAAGATAAAGATTATTGTTTGTATTTCTTTTTACCATTTTGTTTAGCTTGGTTTTTCTTGTATTAATTATTTGAATTTGATGTAGTTTGAAATGAATGGTTGTCAGCAATATCAATATTAATCAGATTGTCTTCGTTAACTTCAATTTGTTTTTTGCCTTGAAGAGCAACATACCAATGGTCAGACGCAGGATCTTTGACATAAAAAACTTGAGATGCTTGATGTACCATGATAAACGGTTCGTCTCGATAACCCACCTTGCGAAAATCAACCAGTGTCATACCCGAGTCATCTATTTTCACACCACTCTTATTGTCAAACCACTTACACTTGAACAATGGAACAGAAAACTTGGTGTAATCAACCTCCCATATCTCTTCTATTATACCATAATATCTCATTGATCCAAGTACAGGAGATTGATCTTTTGATGTGGAAAATTGAAGTGACTCAGCTTCTAAACTGACTCCACTATTTTGTACTGTGCTTTTATCATCCAAAGTCTTCGTATATAATGTGCAATTATTGACTTCATAACCTGTACAACACACGACATCAAACTTCAAACCATTTGCAAGCCACAATAAAGTTTCAGAAGAATGTGGCTCTTTGTCAATTTCAGATTTGAACCAAGACATAAATGTTTTGTTATGCTCCATCAATTTCCATTTCTCTTATTGTCTTGGATTTTTATTCTTAACAATGGCTTTGTGTGCTTCCAAAAAAGGGATCACCTCATCTGTGTTGTTCAATATATAAAGATGCGCTTGCAACAATTCTTCGCGATCTTTTGTCACCACATTGACACCTCGGATGCTTTTACTTGTAGAAAATTTATTCAACCATGCTGTGCGAGGAACTCCTATTGGATTCGTTGATGTCATGTAATCTGAACAAAACTCGATACTTTCTTCAGCAATATACCTTTCAATCATCGAACCTTCAGGACGATATGGATTTTTAATGTACCCTTTCAAAATCTTCATATAACGCTCAATAGGATACATCCATCTTAAGTATACCGGTCCGCACAACTTGATTTCTCTAACCAAATGAACAAGTAAATGTACCATGATGTCAAAAAAAGATGGAGGGAAAAACATCTCTAGTTGACACAAGATGATAACAATCTCGCCTTGAAGTTCATCTAACTTTGTAGGATCGATGGCTTTACTACATATTGACGAGAAAAATGAACACAACCTGTTTATGGTGTGCCTAACATTTTTGGGCAAAATTCCACGAATAGCCACCGGTAACAACTGTTGCATTAAGACGTGACAATCGTGAGACTTCATGCCAACAAGCTTTAAGTCCTGCATTGACACTAAACTCTTCATATTTGAAGAGTATCCTTGTGGTACTTTGATACTCTTTAAACATACACAAAAACTTATCTTCTCTTGTCTAGACATTGTGTAACATGCAGGGGGCAAATAAGTACGTTTACCAATCTCCTTGGGTGCCAACTCTTCTCGGATATTCATGTCAACCAAATCCAAACGAGCATTCACTCCATCTTTTGTCTTTCCCTGAATGTTGAGTAATGTACCAATCAAGCTATCACACACATTCTTTTCTACATGCATCACATCTATGCAATGTCGAACATCTAACTTTGACCAATATGGAAGATCAAAGAATATTGATTTCTTCTTCCAAGGGGTCGTTACAGATGACTTCTTCGATGTTTTCCCAAATACATGATGTATTTTATTAACTTTTTCAAGAACTTGAAGGCCAGTAAGTGGATTTGGTGCTTCCTCCCTCTCTTGATCTCCATTGAATGCTTTTTTTAACCTTCGATATGGATGATTACGTTTTAGAAATCTCCGATGACGCAGATACACCGTCTTTCTTCCATGTTTCAATTGATGAGCTGCAGTGTTTTCTTCACATATAGGACACGCTTTATGACCTTTGACACTGTATCCTGACAAATTACCATAAGCAGGAAAGTCATTAATGGTGCAAAATAACATTGCACGCATCATAAAAGTCTCTGAAGCAAATGCATCAAATATTTCAACCCCATCAACCCACAAAACCTTCAAGTCTTCAACTAGTGGGCTTAGATAAACATCTATGTCATTTCCAGGCTGCTTTGGACCAGATATCATCATAGACAACATCATGTACTTCCTCTTCATGCACAATGCAGGAGATAAGTTGTAAATTATCAATATAATTGGCCAACAACTGTGATTGGTACTCAGATTACCAAATGGGTTCATTCCATCAGTGGCTAAAGCAAGCCTAAGATTTCTACACTCTTTACCAAATTCGGGGAACTGTCGATCAATATTTTTCCATTGCTTTGAATCAGCTGGATGATGAAGCAGCCCGTCAATTTTTCTCTCATCTGCATGCCATCTAAGATTTTTAGCATCTTTGGGATTCGCAAACAAACGCTTAAGTCTGGGCACTATTGGAAGGTACCAAACTACTTTCAAAGCAGATCCATTTTTTTCTATCTGACCATTATCTTCACTATTGTTTTTTGACTTGTATCGTGATAAGCCACATTTTGGACACTTTGTCAAAAATTCAAACTCTTTCCTATACAAAATGCAGTCATTGGGACAAGCATGTATCCTTTTATACTCCATACCCATTGGACAAAGAATTTTCTTCGCATCATAATTACGAGTGGGCAGTGTATTTCCATCTGGCAACATTTCATTCAACAACGTCAACAGTTCTGTAAAACTCTTATCAGTCCATCCATTGCTCGCCTTCAAATTCATGAGCCTTAACACTGCTGATAAACGTGTGAACTTAGTTGAACCGACATACAAAAGTGTTTCTGCATCAGTCGACATCGTCTCATACACATGAGCTTTGGCAAAATTTTCTGCTCCAACATCGCTGATGAATCATTATTTTCTTCACTTCACTTAGTTTACTGTACTAAAATTAATCAGGGAGTTGTGCTTAATTGTCCAGTATTTTCCCGTTTTTACTGATTGTGCTTAATTTGATCAGAAATTCTTATTTTACTTAATTTGAATTATCTGAGAATAATTATTTACATTAGTGAATGCAGGGAAAATTCTGTAAATATTTTAGAACATTAGGAAGAATATTTATTTACACACTGTGTTATCTAGTCGAAGCCGTACTGCATTGAATTAATCTGTGTATTGATCCGTATAATGAAATATTTTTCTTGAGTTTGTAAAAGCAAAATAGGCTTGGCATCATTACACCTCACGGCAACTCTTTGGATTCAAATGAAGAATTTTGCAAAACATTTAGCCTAAGTTGGAATGAAAGAGAAGAGACCACCAAGTTCCAAGTGCAGCCCACTGTTTTATGAATTGTTTTGGAAAAGAATAGCATTGTCTTATGTATACAATTCACATTACAAATTAAATGAGGGAATGAGGGAAGTGACCATACTTGAAAGTCTCGGCCATACACATACCACCTTTGGAAAATTCAACATACAATTGAGAAAAGGTAGAATGAGCTAAATCCAAGAACAAAGTCATCCCGTGAAACACCAATTGGAGAGCTAAATCCAAGCACAGGGGATTAATTGAAGAAAAATGAAAAAGGCTAACTACTAGGTGGTGGATCAGTCGCTACTCTATGGCACAAAGAGACAACACACATGCTGATTTTTGGGGTCTCTTAAAACCTCCTTCCTCTCGGCAATTTGGGGGGCATCCTATCTTTTCTCTTTTCCCGTGGAGTATAGCAAGAGTATTACAGAGATCATGGCTTCATGAAGAAAGAGAAGGTGCTGGTGTGAGATGATACGTCCAGAGAGCTAGAAGAGGGAAGCAAAACTGTATTTGATTCTTGAAACACTACTGGAAGAAGACACAAGACCAAGAGGCAGCTAGTTTGTTTCCTTTACTTTGCTTTGCTTCTTTGTACTTTGAATGCTTTTCCTTGAGAACTGGAAACATGTTCATGATGAATGAATAGCTTATGTTTATTTTCTTTCTTGAATTGTAATTGCATCTTCCATTTTGGTTTTCTGCATTTTCATACAATCTCTTAGCATCTTGTAACCTTTGAAAAGATGATTCATGGCTTTGTGTAGAACCAAATATCATGTTCATTTGTTTTGCTTTCATAGTAGAGTAGAAAGGAACTGCCGTCACCTATTCAACATAAAAAACCACAAAAAGAAAGTTGTTTAATATGAGATGGGAGTTCACGGTAAAGAGAAGAGGAGAGGCCAGTGAAACCTTGTAGATGCTGATTTGTTTCTGCTGTATGGAAGAGTAAACCACACACACTTATTTGCTTGCTAAAGAGTAGAGAGGAAGAGAAGGATTTGTTACAAAGGGGAGAAGTGATTTTTGATGAGAAGGGAACGTAGTTGAAGAAGGAGGAAAGGAGAGTGCAACTGGAATGGATGCAGCAAAGTGGACGGTCATTAGCTTATAGAAAGGGTGTGTGCATTAAATTCTGCAGAAAAAGTGCAAGTGTCCACGGTCTTGCATCTTTTTATTCATTTGAACATGGCCAAGTAATTGTTTGCATGGTGATGTGGATATGAATTCAGCCAGCATATACAATTTTATTTAGCTTTGAAGAAAGTAGTAGGGTCCTACTTGTTTTTTCTAAATGCTATGTTATCTTTGCCTTTCTTTTATATAATGCCGTGTAGTGTTGAGTCCATGGAGCAGCACCTTTGCACCTTTCCATCTTGTTTTGTTTTGATTAAAATGAAGGGAAACGTGAATCATTTATGCAGCACCGAGTTTGGTTTGTTAGAATAGGATTGTTATTGTTATTATTATAAGAAGTAGTGATTGATTTTAGATGGAAAGTAAGGAGGGTGAGCCGTGTGAAGAGTGCTTTGGAGAAGAAGACAAAAGCTTTCAAAGAGCATCTTTTGGAGGAGGAATTTACGTGAATGGAAACAACTTTTCAGAATTCTTAAACCAAGTGCTTTCTTTCATGTGATTGAGAAGAAGTGGCCCACGACCCCTTTCTTGCATTTCTTATTCTATTTGGAATTAGACATGACTATAATGGAGTAATGGTTGCACGTTAATTGCTTTCATTTTAATAGCTTTCAATTGCTCTTGGTAAATAGGTGGATTTAACCAATTCAAGTGCTGCTGCCACGTTTTTATGTATTAGTTCCAAGGCCTTATTTTAATTCATTTCACATGGAAACATATGCCAATTTATAGCTGCTGCACGTCCTTGTTTTGTTAGTTTTAAAGGTCTTCTTTAATTGTATTTCAAGTGGAAAACTAAGCCAATCTAGGAGGAGTGTAACGTCTTTCATTTCAAGCTTTAAAGGCATTCATTTAAATTATTTTCTTCTAGTAAAATGGTTCATGGTTAATGGTAGACACATTTTAATTTTATTTCTTGTCTTAAAATATTTTATATCATATGTTGAAATGATTTTCTGTATTTTTGTTTGTTGTATTTTGCTGCTGTAATTTTAATTCTGTTTTCATATTTGAATTTTTTCTGTTCCTGTATTTACTGTTTTGCTGTAATTATTTACTATTGTAATTTATTTTCTGTTTCTACTGTTTTCTATAATTATTATTTACTGTATTTTCGTTTTCTGTATTTAATTTTTTGGTCCAGATTTATTTTTACTGTTTTACGTTACTGTATTTTCATTTTCACTGTAGCAATTTCATTTTTTTTTAATTTCGTTTTACTATTTTAATTTTATTTCAACGCTTTTAAATTTCATCCGCAACCAAAACAATTTTCAAAACCCCCCCATTACGTGTTGACAAAAGACTGAACGACATTTGGTCCCTGAGAAACGACCTAGGAGTCAATTCCTAGCACTGTACTGCATTCTTAATTGCACATCAAATTTGATCGGCCGCGACAGCTGTATCAAATTTTGGCGCCGTTGCCGGGGACCAACGGTTCAGTTTTGAGTCTTGTGTCTGTGTTGTGTGATTTGTGTATGTGTTTGTGATAGTGTTGTTTTGCTACCTTGTGTTTATTTCTGTGGTTTGAATTTTCTGTGCTATTGTTTCTTGATTACAGGGTGTCGTGATTTAGTGCATGACTAGAGGAAATCCTGGATTCATACCACCCTTTGATCCTGAGATTGATAGGACTTTTCATAGCTTAATTAGGCATTCTAGGAATTTGTCTTTAGAGTCTGTTTTTGAACCTGTTCCATTAGATATTGTGCATCCTACTGTTGAGTATTCTGTGCATACTGCATCTACTGCATCTGTACTTGATTCTGATTCTGTTGTTTTTCACACTGAGAACAATATGGCACAACCTCCACCTCGCGAGAGGACTTTTAGGGAGATGGCTGCACCTGATTTCGATATTGAAAGCTTGTGCATCCAATATCCTGATGAGGACGTTCCGTATGTTCTCAAGACTGGACTGATCCATTTGTTGCCCAAGTTTCATGGTCTTGCAGGTGCGAGTCCACATAAGCATTTGAAGGAATTCCTGGTTGTTTGTTCCAGTATGAAACCGCACGATGTTCCTGAAGAGCACGTCTTCTTGAAGGCATTCCCTCATTCATTGGAAAATGTTGCTAAGGATTGGTTGTATAGTTTAGCGCCGAGATCCATTGCTAGCTGGGATGATCTGAAGAGGCTGTTCTTGGAGAAATTTTTCCCAGCATCCCGGACCACAGCTATCAGGAAAGACATAACTGGGATTAGACAGCTTAGTGGAGAGAACCTGTACGAATATTGGGAGAGATTCAAGACACTTTGTGCTAGCTGCCCCCACCATCAGATACCTGAACAACTCCTTATTCAGTATTTCTACGAGGGTTTGAACAACATGGATCGAGGTATGATCGATGCTGCCTGTGGTGGAGCTCTTGGAGACATCACACCTGCTGAGGCCAGACCATTGATTGAGAAGATGGCCTCCAACTCCCAGCAGTTTAGCAACAGGAATGATGCCATTGTGGTGAAGGGCGTACAAGATATTGCCCAGTCTTTATCAGCTGTTGAAAGCAAGTTAGAAGGCCAGATTAACTCTCTTGCGAAGATGGTGACACAGTTGACTACCAACCAGAGATCGACATCTCAATCTGCATCTGTTGCACGACTATGTGCTATTTGTCCTTCCAGTGACCACTACACAGATGCATGTCCTTCTTTGCAACATCCTGCTGCCTCTGATGTGCCTCAGGCTTATACTACAAACATCTACAACAACAGGCAGCCACAACAGCAAAATCATGACTTGTCCAGCAACAGGTACAACCCAGGGTGGAGGAATCACCCCAATCTTAGATGGAACAATGCGCCACAGCAACAGCAGCAGGCGCCACCTTTTCAGAATGCTGGAACACCTAACAGATATGTGCCTCCACCCATGCAACAACACCAAAGGCAACAACAACAGCAACAGCAAGAGGCACCTGCCCAACCAGCTGCCCAACCTTCCACTTCGTCTGAACCTTCATTGGAAGAGTTAGTGAGACAGATGACTGTGCAAAACCTGCAGTTTCAGAAAGATAACATGCAGTTTCAGAAAGACAACATGCAATTTCAGCAGGAGACTAGAGCGTCCATACAGAGCCTCACTAACCAGATAGGTCAGATGGCCACTCAGATAAACCAGGCGCAGTCTCAAAATTCTAGTAAGTTACCATCGCAGACTGTGCAGAATCCAAGAAATGTGAGTGCCATAACCCTCAGATCAGGGAAGCAGATTGTTGTACCTTCAGAGCCCGCCTCTATACCGACACCCGTGCCTGCTACTTCTCACAAAAAGGAGGACCAAGCTGGTCCAAGCAGGACATTTGAGGCAGGTGAATCTTCTTCTCCAGTCGGTGGTTCTTCTTCAGGAGGATCTCCTCCCTTAACCACCACTACTGCTGCCACACCATCTCCATTGATTGACCGACCTATCCCTCTTCCATTCCCTTCACGAGCACTTCCTAGCAAAAAGATGGAAGAGGTAGATAAAGAAATTCTGGAGACCTTCCGGAAGGTGGAGGTGAACATACCTCTACTTGATGCAATCAAGCAGATACCAAAGTATGCAAAATTCTTGAAGGAGCTGTGCACACACAAGAGGAAGATGAAGGGAAATGAAAGGATTAGCATGGGAAGAAATGTATCTGCACTTATTGGTAAGTCGGTCCCGCACATTCCTGAAAAGTGCAAAGATCCAGGTATATTTTGCATTCCTTGTGTAATTGGAAATAATAAATTTGAGAATGCCATGCTTGATTTGGGTGCTTCTGTTAATGTCATGCCTTTGTCTATATATGAATCTTTATCTCTTGGTCCTTTGCAAACCACGGGTGTGGTCATTCAGTTGGCTAATAGGAGTGTTACTCACCCAACAGGTTTCATAGAAGATGTCTTGGTAAGGGTTGGTGAATTGATTTTTCCTGCTGATTTTTATGTTTTGGAAATGGAGGAGGGATTCTCTCATGGATCCGCTCCCATTATTTTAGGCAGGCCATTCTTGAAAACTGCCCGAACTAAGATTGATGTGTATGCTGGAACTTTGTCTATGGAATTTGCTGATATTGTTGTTCATTTTAATATCTTTGATGCAATGAAATTTCCAGCTGAGGACCATTCTCTGTTTAGGATTGATACATTGGATGACATTATTGATGAATTTGTTGTTGACAACTTTAATTCTGTGCATGAGAAGAAGCATTCTTTTCTATCTTCTTTGCATTCATGTATTGAATCTAGATTCGAATCAGGTTTTGAGAATGATGTTGATAATGTTGTGGATTTTGATGAGGATTGTGATGTCCAGGATATTGATGCTATGAATGATATTGATGATGTTGTTGACATATCTGAGATGGACATTGATTTGGATTGTGATGAGATAAGTGATCTGCCTTTACCTGTACACTCTTTAGAGTCAGAATGCATTAACAATGTTGCAGGAAGTACACTTGAATCTGACTTGCAGGCACCCACTCTTGAGCTGAAACAGCTACCAGATAACCTCAAGTACGTGTACTTGGAGGATGATGAAAAGAAACCGGTGATCATTTCTACCTCCCTTGATTCTGTTCAAGAGGAGAAGTTGCTTGGTATACTGAGGAACAACAAGAAGGCCATTGGTTGGAGTTTGGCTGACATACCTGGTATTAGTCCATCCACATGCATGCATAGAATTCTTTTGGAAGAAGGGGCAAAGCCAGTGAGACAGCCACAAAGAAGGCAAAACCCCGTGATCATGGAAGTCATCAAGAAGGAGGTGACCAAGCTTTTGCAAGCAGGAATCATCTATCCTATTTCAGACAGTCAGTGGGTGAGCCCCATCCATGTCATACCCAAGAAAACTGGCCTCACTGTGGTGAAGAATGAGAGGGATGAGCTTATCCCAACTAGAGTGCAGAACAGCTGGAGAGTCTGCATTGACTATAGGAGGCTCAACCAAGCAACCAGGAAAGATCATTTTCCCCTGCCATTCATTGATCAGATGCTGGAGCGCCTGGCAGGTAAATCTCATTATTGTTTTCTTGATGGTTTTTCTGGATATTTTCAGATCAATATTGCTCCTGAGGATCAAGAGAAAACCACATTCGCCTGCCCCTTTGGCACTTTTGCCTATCGGAGGATGCCCTTTGGTCTATGCAACGCTCCTGGTACCTCTCAACGGTGCATGCTTAGCATTTTTAGTGACTTTCTTGAGAGTTGTATAGAGGTGTTTATGGATGATTTTACTGTGTATGGATCTTCTTTTGATGTATGTTTAGACAGTTTGGAAAAAGTCTTGAAAAGATGCATAGAAACAAACCTTGTTCTCAATTTTGAGAAATGTCACTTTATGGTTGAACAAGGTTTGGTTTTAGGGCATATCATTTCTGAAAAGGGAATAGAGGTAGATCCTGCTAAGATATCTGTGATTTCACAGTTGCCTTACCCCTCTTGCGTGCGAGAGGTGCGATCTTTCCTTGGACATGCAGGTTTCTACAGGCGCTTCATCAAAGATTTCAGCAAGAAGGCGCTTCCCTTGTCCAGACTACTGCAGAAGGATGTTGACTTTGTTTGTGATGAAAAATGCAAGCAGGCTTTTGATTGCCTCAAGGAAGCTTTGACTACCACCCCTATCATTCAGGCACCGGATTGGACAGCCCCATTTGAGCTCATGTGTGATGCATCTAACTATGCATTGGGGGCTGTCTTGACACAGAAAATTGACAAGCTGCCAAGAGTGATTTACTATGCATCACGCACTTTGGATGCTGCCCAAGCAAACTATACCACCACTGAAAAAGAATTGTTGGCAATTGTTTTTGCTCTTGATAAGTTTAGGTCATATTTGCTTGGATCATCTGTTATTGTATATACTGACCATGCAGCTCTTAAGTTTCTGTTGAAAAAGGCTGAGTCAAAGCCTAGATTGATCAGATGGATGCTACTGCTCCAGGAGTTTGACTTGCAGATTAAGGACCGGAGTGGAGCACAGAATCTAGTTGCGGACCACCTTAGCAGGATTGAGAGAGCTGGGAATGAAGTTGATGTGCTGCCCATCCAGGATGACTTTCCTGATGAGAGTTTGTTGATGATTTCTTCTTCTCACCCGACTCCTTGGTTTGCACACATTGTAAATTATTTGGTTGCTTCTATTTTTCCTCCCTTAGCATCACGTGCTCAGATTGCTAAAATTAAGAGTGATGCTAAGTATTATGTTTGGGATGACCCATATCTGTGGAAGTTGTGCAGTGACCAGGTTACTAGGAGATGCATTCCAGACCATGAGATTGACTCGGTCCTGCAGTTTTGTCATGCCTCCTCACCTGGTGGTCATCTGGGGATACAAAGAACAGCTCGTAGGGTGCTTGATTGTGGGTTCTATTGGCCTTCCATCTTCAAGGATGCGGAGAAGATTTGTAGCACTTGTGAGCCTTGTCAGAAAGCAGGAGGACAAATTTCACAGAGACAAGAGATGCCTCAACAACCTATGCTATTCTGTGAGGTGTTTGATGTCTGGGGTATAGATTTCATGGGTCCTTTTCCTGTTTCTTTTGGTTTTTCCTATATTCTCCTTGCTGTGGATTATGTTTCAAAATGGGTGGAAGCTAAAGCCACCAGAACTAATGATGCTCGGGTTGTTGTGGATTTTGTTAGATCTCACCTCTTTTGCAGGTTTGGAGTACCTAGAGCAATTGTTAGTGATCAGGGAACCCATTTTTGCAACAGATCCATGCAAGCTTTACTCAAGAAATATGGGGTGACGCACAGAGTTTCTACACCTTACCACCCCCAAACAAATGGGCAGGCTGAGATCTCCAACAGGGAGATTAAGAGGATTTTGGAAAAGATTGTCCAGCCCAACAGGAAAGATTGGAGTAGTAGATTGGACGATGCTCTTTGGGCCCACAGGACTGCATACAAAGCACCGATTGGGATGTCTCCGTACAGGGTTGTCTTCGGAAAGGCATGTCATCTACCAGTTGAAATTGAGCATCGGGCATATTGGGCTGTGAAGACATGCAACTTCTCCATGGACCAAGCTGGAGAGGAAAGGAAGTTGCAACTGAATGAACTGGATGAAATCCGATTGGAAGCATATGAGAATTCGAAGTTCTACAAGGAAAGAACCAAGAGGTTCCATGATAACTCCATTGTTAGAAAGGACTTCGAGGTTGGCCAACAGGTTTTATTGTATAACTCTAGACTCGGCCTCATGGGTGGTAAGTTGAGATCAAAGTGGACTGGACCCTTTGTTGTGACTAATGTTTATCCTTATGGTGCAGTAGAAATCCAGGGTCCATCTGCAGCTAAAAGCTTCAAGGTGAACGGGCATAGACTGAAGCCCTTCCTCAGCAATCCTTCTCTGTTGGATGCAGTGGTGGAGGAGACGTCTTTGGTCTACCCCACCTACCCTCCCACCTGACTCAGGGAGTTTCTTCTCTCCTTCCCTCCTCACTTTTGTTGCACTTTGTCGATATCTGATGACTATTCTGATTGTTTTGATCTGCTGAATGTGACACACTGAGGACATTGTGTCGTTTAAGTGTGGTCTATTAGGGGAGGTTGTTTCTTTGTTTATGTTTCGTTTTTGTGTATTTTGTGGTGTCTTATGTACAGTTTTGCATGATTTTCGTGAATTCTGGACTATGATTAGGTTGTCAGTTTTCCTGCACTTCATTGATACTCTAAACTGTTGAATTCCTTGCTTTACTTTGCTTGGGAGATAATCATGATATTTGAGAGTTGAATTGATGGTGACCATATTACCTGTGTGAGATTTGAGCCATTTGATGATCTTTCTTGTGTGTGATATATGCCTTGATTGCTTGCACATATGTCTTGGCTTCACTCTTTGAATTGATTCTTGACTAATACGCATGTTTGAAAGGGATAAAGGCATTTTGTTGTTGAGCCTCTAAGCCAGATAAGCCTACCCTGTTTTGATCCATTGATACCCTTTTGAGCCTATGTTTTTCCCCATTTCTTTGTTTTGAAGCTCATACACTAGCCCTAAGTGAAAAACCATTATTACCTGAACCTTAGGGAATTTTGTAGCTTTGGAATTGTTTTGGGAATAAGTGTGGTCTCCTGGGAATTTCAGATGAATTAGTGAGTTCTCTTCATATCTTGTTTCTGTTTGTAAATATGTGGTGCATCTTGTCTCTTGAAATTGTGTGTTGAACAGAGTAAAGAAAAAAGACAGGATGAAGAAAAAAAAATGATGAAAAAAAAAAAATCAGAAAAACAGAAAAAAATTGTGAACAACGGTGAATAATGGAGTTAACTAGAGGATGGAATTAGAGGCTGTAAGTGAGTTTGAATGTGTTTATACTTGTTCCCCATTGCTCATCTATCCCTTATGGTTTATAGCTTTTCATCCAGATATATCCTCCCTTGTCCTTGACCCCATTATGACCATAAAAAGACCTTTTGATTTGAACATGCGTATCTGTTTGAGTGTTGATATTAGAGGCTTGCCAAGCCTATTTGTGTTTGCTTTCTTGAGTTCATTGAGTGACATTGATTTACCTTAAACACTTGAGAGAAACACTGATTGTGTACATCTGTGAGGCTCTGTTGCTGTCGATTCATCTCTTGAACTGATTGATTGTTTTCCTTGTACTGAACTGTTTGGATGATTCTTTGAGTATTTGCTTTCATTGATTTTGTGTAGGATTCTGCCTGTACCTTTTACTGTCCAGATTTTGTGGGAATTGTGAAAGTGTGTTTCTGTTTTGGAGTTTGTGTTGTCTGTCAAGTCTGTGTCACTTTTCTAATGTTTGAACTGCTCCCTGGTTTTGTGTCTTAAGTTTGCCCAGGAGTGCAAACGACTAAGTGTGGTCTATTTTGATGAATCATTATTTTCTTCACTTCACTTAGTTTACTGTACTAAAATTAATCAGGGAGTTGTGCTTAATTGTCCAGTATTTTCCCGTTTTTACTGATTGTGCTTAATTTGATCAGAAATTCTTATTTTACTTAATTTGAATTATCTGAGAATAATTATTTACATTAGTGAATGCAGGGAAAATTCTGTAAATATTTTAGAACATTAGGAAGAATATTTATTTACACACTGTGTTATCTAGTCGAAGCCGTACTGCATTGAATTAATCTGTGTATTGATCCGTATAATGAAATATTTTTCTTGAGTTTGTAAAAGCAAAATAGGCTTGGCATCATTACACCTCACGGCAACTCTTTGGATTCAAATGAAGAATTTTGCAAAACATTTAGCCTAAGTTGGAATGAAAGAGAAGAGACCACCAAGTTCCAAGTGCAGCCCACTGTTTTATGAATTGTTTTGGAAAAGAATAGCATTGTCTTATGTATACAATTCACATTACAAATTAAATGAGGGAATGAGGGAAGTGACCATACTTGAAAGTCTCGGCCATACACATACCACCTTTGGAAAATTCAACATACAATTGAGAAAAGGTAGAATGAGCTAAATCCAAGAACAAAGTCATCCCGTGAAACACCAATTGGAGAGCTAAATCCAAGCACAGGGGATTAATTGAAGAAAAATGAAAAAGGCTAACTACTAGGTGGTGGATCAGTCGCTACTCTATGGCACAAAGAGACAACACACATGCTGATTTTTGGGGTCTCTTAAAACCTCCTTCCTCTCGGCAATTTGGGGGGCATCCTATCTTTTCTCTTTTCCCGTGGAGTATAGCAAGAGTATTACAGAGATCATGGCTTCATGAAGAAAGAGAAGGTGCTGGTGTGAGATGATACGTCCAGAGAGCTAGAAGAGGGAAGCAAAACTGTATTTGATTCTTGAAACACTACTGGAAGAAGACACAAGACCAAGAGGCAGCTAGTTTGTTTCCTTTACTTTGCTTTGCTTCTTTGTACTTTGAATGCTTTTCCTTGAGAACTGGAAACATGTTCATGATGAATGAATAGCTTATGTTTATTTTCTTTCTTGAATTGTAATTGCATCTTCCATTTTGGTTTTCTGCATTTTCATACAATCTCTTAGCATCTTGTAACCTTTGAAAAGATGATTCATGGCTTTGTGTAGAACCAAATATCATGTTCATTTGTTTTGCTTTCATAGTAGAGTAGAAAGGAACTGCCGTCACCTATTCAACATAAAAAACCACAAAAAGAAAGTTGTTTAATATGAGATGGGAGTTCACGGTAAAGAGAAGAGGAGAGGCCAGTGAAACCTTGTAGATGCTGATTTGTTTCTGCTGTATGGAAGAGTAAACCACACACACTTATTTGCTTGCTAAAGAGTAGAGAGGAAGAGAAGGATTTGTTACAAAGGGGAGAAGTGATTTTTGATGAGAAGGGAACGTAGTTGAAGAAGGAGGAAAGGAGAGTGCAACTGGAATGGATGCAGCAAAGTGGACGGTCATTAGCTTATAGAAAGGGTGTGTGCATTAAATTCTGCAGAAAAAGTGCAAGTGTCCACGGTCTTGCATCTTTTTATTCATTTGAACATGGCCAAGTAATTGTTTGCATGGTGATGTGGATATGAATTCAGCCAGCATATACAATTTTATTTAGCTTTGAAGAAAGTAGTAGGGTCCTACTTGTTTTTTCTAAATGCTATGTTATCTTTGCCTTTCTTTTATATAATGCCGTGTAGTGTTGAGTCCATGGAGCAGCACCTTTGCACCTTTCCATCTTGTTTTGTTTTGATTAAAATGAAGGGAAACGTGAATCATTTATGCAGCACCGAGTTTGGTTTGTTAGAATAGGATTGTTATTGTTATTATTATAAGAAGTAGTGATTGATTTTAGATGGAAAGTAAGGAGGGTGAGCCGTGTGAAGAGTGCTTTGGAGAAGAAGACAAAAGCTTTCAAAGAGCATCTTTTGGAGGAGGAATTTACGTGAATGGAAACAACTTTTCAGAATTCTTAAACCAAGTGCTTTCTTTCATGTGATTGAGAAGAAGTGGCCCACGACCCCTTTCTTGCATTTCTTATTCTATTTGGAATTAGACATGACTATAATGGAGTAATGGTTGCACGTTAATTGCTTTCATTTTAATAGCTTTCAATTGCTCTTGGTAAATAGGTGGATTTAACCAATTCAAGTGCTGCTGCCACGTTTTTATGTATTAGTTCCAAGGCCTTATTTTAATTCATTTCACATGGAAACATATGCCAATTTATAGCTGCTGCACGTCCTTGTTTTGTTAGTTTTAAAGGTCTTCTTTAATTGTATTTCAAGTGGAAAACTAAGCCAATCTAGGAGGAGTGTAACGTCTTTCATTTCAAGCTTTAAAGGCATTCATTTAAATTATTTTCTTCTAGTAAAATGGTTCATGGTTAATGGTAGACACATTTTAATTTTATTTCTTGTCTTAAAATATTTTATATCATATGTTGAAATGATTTTCTGTATTTTTGTTTGTTGTATTTTGCTGCTGTAATTTTAATTCTGTTTTCATATTTGAATTTTTTCTGTTCCTGTATTTACTGTTTTGCTGTAATTATTTACTATTGTAATTTATTTTCTGTTTCTACTGTTTTCTATAATTATTATTTACTGTATTTTCGTTTTCTGTATTTAATTTTTTGGTCCAGATTTATTTTTACTGTTTTACGTTACTGTATTTTCATTTTCACTGTAGCAATTTCATTTTTTTTTAATTTCGTTTTACTATTTTAATTTTATTTCAACGCTTTTAAATTTCATCCGCAACCAAAACAATTTTCAAAACCCCCCCATTACGTGTTGACAAAAGACTGAACGACATTTGGTCCCTGAGAAACGACCTAGGAGTCAATTCCTAGCACTGTACTGCATTCTTAATTGCACATCAAATTTGATCGGCCGCGACAGCTGTATCAATCGCGGATCATGTCCTCCAATTTGTCTTCATCCGGTCGATCTTCTTCCATGGTGGAATCAGTAACATTTACACTTTGAGAGTCAGTGGGAAAATCCATTTCTTCGCCGTGCCAGATCCATGTTGTATAGCATCTTAGAAAACCATCACATATAAGATGTTCTCTAATTTGAGTTGCGTTCAACTTTCTCCCATTCAAACAGTTCACACAAGGACATCTAAACTTCACTTCATCATCAGTTCTCCCCTCATTACGTTGCGCAAATTGTATAAATTCCTCTACACCTCTCTCGTACTCAACACTAATACGTGGTAAATTAATCCAATTTCGATCCATATTCCTAAATATTACATAAAAAGATAAGCTACTAAAAATCAAACTTCCAATTACATACAAGAACTACAACACACATTACCAAAACTATAGCAAAAATCATACCATACATTACCAAAACTATAACAATTTCATGCATTATCAAAATTAAAGAGAAAATTATACCATACAATAACAAAACTATAGAAACTTCATACATTACCAAAACTATAGCATTATGCAAAAACTAATGAAGAAATCACGTTAAAGATGCAAAAGGGCATAAATACCTGGAAGAGGAACGGCGAAAACGCTTGGTGCAACAAAAACCAAAACGCAACAGAGATGGAATGTCTCGTTTTCAAACGATTTTGATCGGCTGAAATGTTTCAAACGCGTCACAAATGAGAAAGGAAACAATAATTTTGAGTTTAAACGGTGCAGAAACGCGTACCTGAGATGACTCGGAGGAAGAAGAAAACGCGTTCCAGAGAGCTTGCGCGAAGACGACGACACTGTTCCAAGTTTTGTTTTTTAACTCTGAACGAGGGAATCTACCGCGGTTCCCTACTTAACCGCGGTATAATAGGGGTATATGCCGCGGTTTAACCCCCAACCGCGGCATATACTGATTAAAAAAATTATCCGAAATGGCATTTTTGAAATTATTTTCAAACTATATGCCGTGGTTCAGCGGGTAACCGCGGCATATACCTCGAAATATTTCGAATTCATATTAAATTAATTTCAGATAGGAGTATATGCCGCGGTTGTTCAGAGAACCGCGGCATATACCCCTGTAACGTGCTCAACACAACTGCCTCCCCAACTGCCTTCTGCTGAATTTGAAAAGTTACAGGGGGTATATGCCGCGGTTCTCTGGGGAACCGCGGCATATACCCCCTGTAACTTCTGAAATTCTCTGACTGGCAGAGAAGTTGAGACGTTACAGGGGGTATATGCCGCGGTTCTCTGGGCAACCGCGGCATATACCCCCTGTAACTTTTCAAATTCTCTGACCCAGTCAGCACCTGCAATAAATTGGCAGGGGTATATGCCACGGTTGCCCAGAGAACCGCGGCATATACTCTGTTATTTAATTTTTTATTCATACGTGGCGTCAAAGGCAATGGTTGACTGGAGTATATGCCGCGGTTTGGAGCAGAACCGCGGCATATATGTTCGATTTATTTACAAAACTGCCACCGCGCACCATTATGCTGCGATTTCTGTTGAACCGTGGCATAATGTGCGCTGTAAAAACCCAATTTTTTACTAGTGAATCCATTTTAGCCTAAATCACCCCTAAACGTAAAACACAAAGCAAATCAATATTAAAGTCTACTCTTATGGTGAGGCTTGTTGCTTTGTCTAACAAGACACACTCACATGTCTAGCTATGCTAAAATTAAAGCAAGTAAAGTTGCCAAGAGTTTGAAAGAGCACTAAGGACTCTTCCAAGGCAATTGGACTTTATAAAAGGCCCTTTTACAAAACAAGCTAAAGCTAACAGTAGGCTAACACAAGCCTATTATAAATAATTTGAAGAAAACAATTACAAAAGAAAACAACTATGCTAAGCTGCTATGGTCCTGGTCCACTTCATTCAGCTTTGTTGCTCAACTTTGTTGTTGCTGGAATCAATTCTCTTGAATCTCCTTGCCAGTCTCATCCTACAATCAATTGCACAAAGTTTATGTCACTTAAAAACCCTTAGTTAAGCATATTGCACAAAAAGATATAGGGTAGTAAGAACTTCCCTTTCTCTTGGCTGCACAAGCTTTCCAATCTTTCTAGTGAAATTTTGCTGCTGCTCAATTAAACTCGTACACAAATTGAATTCTAATGAAAGCAACTCTGCACAGATAATTCACACCAATTCAGCAGATCATGCAATCCAACAATGCTATTAATTTCCAGCTAAGACAAAAACAGTTAAGCAATCCAGAGGTAACAAAGTTAAACAACTCCCTTAATTAAATGGTTGTCTAGCTTGCTCTAAAATCTACTGAGATTTTGCTGCTACTTAAAATTCTCTACTCCAAATATTTATCAACTCTGCACACAACAACACACCTATTCTACACTTTCTCCCTGCACTGATTCAGTTAAAATCTGCACACCAAAATTACACCAATTCCAGCAAAATACACATAAACATGGATATTAAACCAGATGCAAATGGGTGTAATTCAAGGCTGAAACCAAACTGATTAAACAATCATTCCAAGCTAATCAAATCAATGGAGAAAGATTAACATGATGAAATGCAGAAATTGGCCGTTAAAACAGTGTTGATGCAGAAACGAAGAAGTTCAAAATGCAATCAAAACAGGTAAAGTAGCAGTGATTCAGCAAACAAATTAAGGTTCAAAATGAATGCAAGTGCAGATTAAAATGAGTACAATCACAACTGCTCTAGTTTGATCACTCAAACTCGTTTTCCTGCACAATTAACAGTCAGCAACACAGTTAGATGAACAATAAAATTCTCTATTTCAAATTGCCAAGGAATTAGGCCAAGTCAGCCTTACAAAACTCACAACACTCAGGCTTCTCTTTTGAAATTTAAAGCACATAAATGAAAAGGTTTGGAAGGGAGATTCTCCCTTGGCAGTTCAAGGCTTGAGAGTCTTTCAGACCACCACCACCTAAGATGCTACCAAGCACACAAACCTTCCTTCAAATTCCAGAAACCAAAGTATAACAGCTTCTCAAACAAGAATGGCTAGGCTAAGGCAAAGTGATATGCAGAACAAAGCAGGACAGCCACAAAATAATCACAACACAGCAGATCTATTGCTTAAGACAACTCTAGATCAGATGAATAAAGCAATTAAAAGCTTCAAATTAAAAACAGCATAATAGAATGCACATGCATTGAGACAAAACCAGGAAAGTCAATCAAGACAAACAAGAAACAAGGTAATGAATAATGTGAGCACTCAAACAGGATCCTAAGATCAGTTCTAGAGCAGATGTTAAAAGCAATAAAAAAACCCAAACAAGTTGCATTTGCACCAAATTCAAATTCAGTTCAGAATTGGTTGAAATTGTTCCATAAAATGCCTAAGAGAAAAGGCTTTTCAAATGCATCAGCTTTCATAAAAGTCAATTGCACTGGTATGTCCGCTTTTTAGAACTATATAAATGTTTCTTTTGAATTGTTTTACATGTAAACAGAATGACCAAGCTTTTGCTGCAATGACAACTCAATTTCAAATGCACCAATTCCACAAATTTCAGAAAAGGCAAACAACTAGCAACTTGTGAATGAAAAATGCCAAAAGTTTGGTGGTTTAAAGAATGAAAAGGCTTAGGGCAGCTATTAACTCATGGTTTCTTTGCATCATCAGTTTCAAATATCTAAAACAAACTTGTTTGTAAAGCAACTGGATGCAGAAACACATTATCTCAACATTTGACTTAGTCAGCCCCAAATTACTCAAATTAAGCAACTCTTCCACTCAAATTTTGACTTAATGAATCAAATGACCTTTGAACACTTAAATTGAACCAGAAACAACAACTCAAACTTGAACAAGACACTAAATCAACAATGAAAGATGTTTAGCAATGATCTATGTGCTAAACCAGATTTGAAACAAAAAATAACTAGACTCAAGCAAAGCAATGCAGATCGGCCAACTGCAAATGAGACTTTATTGGAGTTTTCTCAGTGCAACCAAGCTTTGCCAAAGCAATTCATTGTTTATATGGTATGCACATGGTACTGGCTCAATCAATCAGATGCATCTCAATGCCAAATTCTCAATCAAGTGCACAAAATAACCAAAAACAGATTAGGCACCAAATAAGTGTTGTGAACCAATGCAAAGCTGCATCTCATGTCAAACACTAAGCACCCGAGCTCTTAATGAATTTGTCATTGCTCATATGGTGTGCTGATGTTGATCAAATAGCTAACATGCAACAAAAACCTTAAGAACATATTACAACTGAATTAAAAGACAAATAACCAAATTAACATGACTATAGATAAGACAAAATATGATGCTCAAATAAAATGACTCAAACAAAAAAAAACTTGCACCGAATTAAAATGATAATAAGACTAAAAAATAATGACTCAAGCACAGGACACACAACTTGGAAACCTAAACAGATATGAAGAGAATGAAAACACGAAACACAAACAAGATTCACAACAACTTAAATCAGAAAAACAAATCAAGACATTGAAGGGAAAATGATGAACAACACGTAAATGAAGAAAACGCAACAGAGAGGCGAAACAACGCAAGAACATAATAAAACTCGAAACAGATAACGTGATATTAATCGAAACAACGCAGAAATGGAAGAACAACTCAGAATCAAGATAGAATCAAACTGAAACAAAAACAGAGACGTGAATCAAGAAAACAAAACTCAAACAACGAAGGAAACAGAAACATGATACTTACCTTTGACGCGTGGGCGTGGACGAAACCTAGCTCTGATACCACTTGATGGACGAGCCTCCAAGGAGATAACGAATGAGCGTGTCGCGAGCTCCTTCGAAGCCTCTCTAGAGATGAACGCAGCAGAAAATGAAAAAATACTCGAAGAAGAACAAGAAACAGAGGGTTAAACTCGATAGAAACCCTAGACATGGAAGAAAACCCAATATGAACTGATTAATCGGTTCAAAATGAAGATTGAACGGTGGAAAAGGTTTGGAACGAATCAAGAGTGATTTTAATCGACTAAAATCAGAGAAAATGATGAAAGAAGAAGGAAAACCTAGGGGAGGCCATAGAACGAAGCACTGTTCGGTGAAGATGATGTACTGTGAACGAAAATGGATGAAACAAGGAAGAAGTGGTGGGAGAAAATGTAGATCTGTGAAGAAGATAACCTGATTTGGAGTGTGGAGACGCGAGAAACTAAAATGGAGACAAATGAGAGTGAGGCTCTCTAATATGAGAAAATGAAGTGCTCTGGAATGCGCAAGAGAGAAAAATGATGAGGCAATGTGAATGTTGATGCGTGCGCAAGGATGTGTCAATGAAGGAATGGCTGACGCGTATGAAAGCAGTGTCGTGGAAGTGAGAGAAATAAGGTGGAGCATGGTGGAATTCAAGAAAAATGAAAATGGAGGCAGTGTGCAAGGAAGGTGGCTAGAGGGAGTCTTTGGACTCTCTAGCATGTGACTTTCAAGAGAGAATTATTTCTGATGGTCAGAAATTCAAATTCTCATTAAGCTCAAAAGTGTCAATACAAGAGAGGAGCTCGGTATTTATAGTAACCCATGCTCCTTAAGAGCTAAGCTATAAAAGGTTAAAAAAATACAAAAGGAGGACTACATCAAACAGGATTCCATCAGCAAATGTATAGTAGTAATAACAGAATATAATTGATACAATTTCAATCATTAAACCTAGTTAATTTTCTTGTAAAAGGCCATTTAAAACCAAGTGTTTGGAAGAGTCCTTGGTGCTCTCTTCAATGTTGGCAATTTCTTTTGTTCTATTTTCACGCTCTGAGATTTGTTTCATTAGAAGGCCGAAAATTAGAAGTCTAGGTGTTTTATCTTTCATTTTTATTCTTTGAGTCCATTTTTAAATTCAACAGTGAATCTTACTTTGAAAATGGTCAAGTAACCTTAGACATTCAGGCTAGGTAATACTTGGTATTTAATCGGCCTGTGGCTCACCACTCTTATCTGGGAATTGTCTCTTGGTAAAATCTTAAACCTTTTCAAACTAAGAATCCACTTTTTAAATTAAGAAGATGTCTAAGGAAAACATGATGACCAAGAGAGGAATAGAAATGAGTGAGCTTGGGGACTTGTTTGGCCAATACATGAAAAAGTAAAATGAAGGTGAACAAAAAGAAAGAAGGAAGGATGAAAGGTACAACCAAGCTAGGAAAGATATTCCATTCTTTGGTAGGGACATTAGTGCTTTAACATACTTAGCTTGGAAAACAAAAATTGATAAGATACATCCTTTTCTTGCTAGAGATAGTGAATCCTCTACTTTTAACATATGTCTTTCCAGATTAGAAGAACATGCAAGTGAGTGGTGTGGGATGAAAGGCAATATAGGGTTAATAAAGGTAAAAAATCCTCCATTCATAATTTGATGGAATCCTACTTGACTTAGTCTTTCTTTTGTATTTTTATCTTTCCTAGCTTAGCTCTTAAGGAGCATGGGTTACTACAAATACCCAACTCCTCTCTTGTATTGACACTTTTGAGATTAATGAGAATTAAGTTTTCTGAAATAGAAACAATTCTCTCTTGAAAGTCAGGCCAGAGAGTCCAAAGACTCCCTCTAGCCACCTTCCAAGCACCTCTCTCACTTTCATTTTCCACTACCACCGTGCTTCTCTCATCACGCAACATCACCATTCCAATCCGCGTCAGTGGCGTCAGCACACGCGTCTTCTTTCCCTTTGCGCATCATACACGCCCATCCACATTCTATTTTCTCGTTCCTTCACTCTCGCACAGAACCGCGCCTCTCATTTTTCTTTCTCTCGACGCATCCATTCACATCTCAGAGCGTCTCATTCTCGCTCTCGAGAGTTCCTTATCTCCGACCACAGATCCACATTCCGTACACGAAGGTATCTTCTAGGGTTTCCACTCATCTCCACCATTTTCCACCGAATATCATCTTCTCCACTAGGGTTTCTTCATCTTTCATTATTTTCTCTGATTTTAGCCGATTAAAAACACTTTTGATCCATTCCAAACCTTTTCCACCGTTTAATCTTCATTTTGAACCGATTAATCGGTTCATATTGCGTTTCCTTCCATTTCTAGGGTATCTATCGAGTTTAACCCTCTGTTGTTGTTTTTCTTCGAGTTTTTATCATATTCCGCTGCGTCATCTCTCTGGAGGAAGCTTCGAGGAGTCCGCATCGCACCTTCGTTCACTTCTCGGAACTTTTCGTCCATCAAGTGGTATCAGAGCAAGGTCGAACACGCTTCGAAGCACTAGTGCAGAATTGACCTTTAACGTCACTCCATAGACGTCCGTCCACGAAAACTCCAACGTAAATAATTGACCGGTGGCATAAATGTAAATAATTGAGTGCGGAGACGTCCGTCCTAAAGGGAGCCGGACGTCTATAATATAGTAGACGTCCGTCCCCCTCCAGGACGGACGTTCAAGAGGCTGACAGGGTAGTGAACCATCAGCCTCGTGAACGTCCGTCCTGGAGGGGGACGGACGTCCATTATATATGGACGTCCGTCCCCCTCCAGGACGGACGTTCACGAGGCTGACACCCATCAGCCTCTTGAACGTCCGTCCTGGAGGTGGACGGACGTCCATATATAGTGGACGTCCGTCCCCCTCCAGGACGGACGTTCACGCGACTGACAACCCATCAGCCTCTTGAACGTCCGTCCTGGAGATGGACGGACGTCCATATATAATAGACGTCCGTCCACCTCCAGGACGGACGTTCATGCGACTGAGGGTTGTACTACCCTGTCAGTCGCGTGAACGTCCGTCCTGGAGGGGGACGGACGTCCACTATATATGGACGTCCGTCCACCTCCAGGACGGACGTTCAAGAGGCTGATGGGTGTCAGCCTCGTGAACGTCCGTCCTGGAGGGGAACGGACGTCCATTATATATGGACGTCCGTCCCCCTACAGGACGGACGTTCAAGAGGCTGATGGGTGTCAGCCTCGTGAACGTCCGTCCTGGAGGGGGACGGACGTCCATTATATATGGACGTCCGTCCCCCTCCAGGACGGACGTTCAAGAGGCTGACACCCATCAGCCTCTTGAACGTCCGTCCTGGAGGGGGACGGACGTCCATATATAATGGACGTCCGTCCCCCTCCAGGACGGACGTTCACGCGACTGAGGGTTGTACTACCCTGTCAGTCGCGTGAACGTCCGTCTTGGAGGGGGCCGGACGTCTACTATATTATAGACGTCCGGCCCCCGCCACAACGGACGTTCAAAAGCGTTTTAAATAAAGATACGCCTTGCATTTCCCTCTGCGCCTTGCACTTCAAAACGCGAACCGCGAGGAGTTATGCGAACCTTTCCCTCTGCGCCTTACATTTCCAGGTTGATTTTTATGCGTTTTGGGCCATTTAATCTTACTTTTGTTCCGATTAAATTGTTCAGTGATGACATATCTTTCATTTGGACCGATTAAAAATCGTTTTCGGTGCATTTTGGTGCAGTTTGTTACGTGTTCTTGGGCGGCGTTTTTTGACCTACATTTTCGGTGCATTTTGGTCGTTTACTCCTCCATTTTCATTTTGAATCTGTTCTTCAGACGTGTTGCAGTGCACAAACAAACGTTCGAACCCGTAATCCTAAATAACCCTAAATAAGCCGTCTAATAAAGCCCTTTCTACAGTAGTATATAGACGTCCGAGAGGTTCACAGCGGACGTCCATATAGACGTCCGGCCGGACACAACGGACGTCCATATAGACGTCCGACCTGACACAACGGACGTCTACATAGACGTCACCTGAATAGACGTCCGTTGGAGGTCGGACGTTAAAAGGCCTAAAAAACGGACGTCTATGCCCCTTTTTGCACTAGTGAAGGTAAGTATCTCGGTTCGTCTCTGTTTCGAGTTGTCTTCTGTTCTTGCGTTGATTCGCGTTTCTGTTTTATGTCATCCTCTGTTTGTTTTGTCTCGCGTCTTTGATTCAAATCATGTTGATCTGTTTAGCTTATGCGTTGTTCATCATTTTTGAGTTGTTCATCATTTTCCTTTAATGTCGTGATTTGTTTTTCTGATCTCAGTTGTTGCGAATCTTGTTTGTGTTTCGTGTTTTGAATCTCTTCATATGTTTAGGTTTCCAAATTCTGATAAGGTTGGTTGATCTGTTCTTGTTGTGCTTTGAGTTCGTGTTTCCATCATTTTAATTCGGTGCAAATTTTTGTTTGAGTCTTTTATGTTTTGAAATCTATTTCTGTTTCTGTCAAAGTCATGTTAATTTGCTTATTTGTCTTTTAATTCAGTTGAAATATGTTCTTAAGGTTTTGTTGCATGTTAGCTGTTGATTAACATCAGCACACCATATGAGCAATGACAAATTTATTTAAGAGCTCGGGTGCTTAGTGTTTAACATGAGATGCAGCTTTGCATTGGTTCACAGCAGTTATTTGGTGCCTAATCTGTTTCTGGTTATTTTGTTTAATTGATATGCATCTGATTGATTGAGCCAGTACCATGTGCATACCATATAAGCAATGAATTGCTTTGGCAAAGCTTGGTTGCACTGAGAAAACTCCAATAGAGTCTCATTTGCAGTTGGCCGATCTGCATAACTTTGCTTGTGTCTATGTTCTTTGCGTTTCTTAATCTGGTTTAGCATTAGATCCTTGCTGGACATCTTGCATTAACTTCTTAGTGTCTTGTTTGAATTTTAATTGATGTCTTTGACTTTAGCTAGTTGATAAAAAGCTATTTGAATCTTTGAATCAAAATTTGAGTGGTTAAGTTGCTTACATTGAGTAATTTGGGGCTGACTAAGTCAAATTTTGAGATAGTGTGTTTCTGCATCCAGTTGCTTTACAAACAAGTTTCGTTTAGATATTTGAAACTGATGATGCAAAGAAACCACGAGTTATAGCTGCCCTAAGCATTTTCACTCTTTAAACCACCAAATTTTTGGCATTTTTCATTCACAAGTTGCTAGTTGTTTGCCTTTTCTGAAATTTATGGAACTGGTGCATTTGAAATTGAGTTGTCATTGCAGCAAAAAGATTGGTCATTCTGTTTACATGTAAAACAATTCAAAAGAAACATTTACATAGTTATAAAAAGCTGAAAGACCAGTGCAATTAACTTTTCTAAAATCTGATGCACCAGAAAACTGTTGTGCTCTGTTAGCATTTCATCAAACAGTTTCACTCAGTTGCTTTGAGCTTAAAATTTTGATGATATTGCAACTTGTTTCTGTTTCTTGTTTTATGAATCTGTTCTAGATCTTTTGGTAGGTTCAGTTTTTGGTGCCTTCTTCTTAAATAGCCTTATTTCTTGTTTGTCACTTGTTGGCTGTCTTAGTTTTGTCTACATTACATGTAAAATCTGTTCAGCTGTTCTAATTTGAGCTTTGTTTGCTTTCATAATCTGATCTTGAGTCAGTTTCTCTGTTGTGCTGTCAATTCCTTTGCTTTAGTGGCTGTCCTGTTTTGTTCTACCTGTCTGTCCATTACTTTGATCTTTGCCTAGCCATTTCTTTATTACGTGAGAAGCTTTTTCACTCTGGATTTCTGGAAATTGAAAGAAGGTTTGTGTGCTTGGTAGCATCTTAGGTGGTGGTGGTCTAAAAGACTCTCCAGCTTTGTACTGTCAAGGAAGAATATCCCTTCCAAACCTTTCCATTTTTTTTAGTGCTTTGAGCTTCCAGAGAGACCTGTTTTTTTTTTGTGAGCTTTGTGTGGCTACATCTAAAGCCAAATATCCTTGTTGAGAGTGTGTTCTTACTTCAGTTCTGAATCTTAATTGTGCTTACCAATTAGATTTGTGCAATTTTTGTTTTGATTACCATTTATAGGTGGTGTTGTGTCAAGAGTGAATTACAAAAAGCTGCTACAGTATAGAAGTTGAACAAGGAGTCTCATGAAACGTGAACTGAGTGGGCTTTGGGAGTGCAGACCCGAACCTTCACTGATACAGTTGTAGAACTTCAACAGAGTTTAGCTTAAGCAACCAGAAGCAGAAACAATTCACGTGGGAGTGTTGAACTAAAGGGAGTTTCTTTCACCTTTAATTACTTCTGTTTGGTTGAACTATGCCTGTTATAGCTTGTCATTGATTAGCATTATTTGTTGATCTGGTATGATAGTTTTTGTAGACTATGATTAGCTATTCTGAATTGGAATTGTTTCTGCATTGCATTGGATTGGTCAGGTTTTGATTAGTCTGGATGGTTGTTTCATCAGTTTGGTTCAGCTTTGATTTACACCTGTTTGCATCTGGTTCAATATCCATTGCCATTTGTACCTTGCTGAAATTTGGTGTGAAATTTTAGTGTGCAGAGCTGATCTGTTTGGGAGTTTAGTTGGAATTACACAGCTAAAATAGGGAAGTTGATTAGCTTACCTAATTCTAGTTTGCTTAGCTATTTCTGAGTTTCATTTGACATTGCTTTGCATTGTGTACTCTGCTGAACTAGTAGTGAATTTTCTGTGTAGTTTGGGAAAAGCCATATTGATTGTACTGTAGCAGATTGTAAAGTGTGTGCTGAATCCGTGAGACAAGTAGCATTTACATCTTGCTATGCAGTTTTGACTAAGGGGCCATTCTTCTACCTTAAACTGTTTTTGTTTTGATTGAACTGCTCTTGATATAATTTGTAAATTGCTTGCGATAAGTGAATTGTTGATTTAGTTGGAATTGTTTGTGCTGTATAAGTTGACACCATTATTTGAGCAGCAGCAAAATCTCAGTGGACAGTTTGTGCAGCCAAGAGAAAGGGAAGTTATTACTACCCTATATCCTCTTTTGAAATATGTTTTAACCAAGTGAATACTAATAGCAGTTTTGTGCATGTGTGATTGTAGGATGGGCATGGCAAGAAGATTCAAGACAACTGATTCCAGAAGCAACAAAGTTTAACCAAGACTAAGATGTCAAGAAGCCAGATTGAGCAAGTGGTTTTCCTGCAGGATGAACAGGACCGTAGCATAGGATTGTTGTTTTTGTAATTGTTTTTCTTCAATTTGTTTGTAATAGGCTTGTGTTAGCCTACTGTTAGCTTTAGCTTGTTTTGTAAAAAGGCCTTTTATAAAGTCCAAGTATTTGGAAGAGTCCTTGGTGCTCTTTCAAACTCTTGGTAACTTTATTTGCTTTTATTTTTAGCATAGCTAGACAGGTGAATGTGTCTTGTTAGCCAAAGCTACAAGCTTCACCATAGGAGTAGACTTTAATATTGACTTGATTTGTGTATCTTGTAGGGGTCATTAGAGTCCGCTGGTTTCTTTAGTGTTTTTGTTTCTTTGATTTTTGTGTTCACGTTTAGGGTTGATTAGGCTAAAAGGGATTAAACTCTAAGCCTTTTCACATTAGAGTCCGAGAGTCTAGTCTTTTATTTGTGCTTAATTGTTTGAGTTGTGTACTTTGTTTCTAAAGGTGATTTTAGTTTAAGGGGTAATTAGTTAGTAGCCTAAGACATTTCTGGCAAGGCAAGACTTGGTACTTAAGCAGCTCTTTAGCTCACCTCTCTTACCTGGGACTTGTCTAAGTGAAAGTTTTGAACCCTTTAGATTAAGAAAACTTTTAAAAACAAAGATGTCTTCTTATGGTTCATATAGGTCTTCTAGGTTAGATAAAGTTGATGAAATGTTTAAACAAGCTAGGAATCTTCCATCATTTGGTAAAGACATAGGAGCATTAACATACCTAGTTTGGGAGAAAGAAATTGATAAAATAAATCCTTGGTTTTATGAAGAGAGTGAATATTATGTCCTTAGTATATATCTCTCTAAGTTAGAAGAGCATGCAAGTGAGTGGTGGAATGAAAGACAATATCATGTTAGGAAAGGTAAAAAGTCTTCCATACGTGATTGGCATGATTTAAAAGCTTGCATGAGAAGAAAGTTTGTGCCTTCAAGCATTAAAAGAAACCTAGAATTAATTAGGGATTGCATTGATGATGGAAAACTATTTCTTGAGAGTTTAAATGATCATGGGTTTCTTCGTAGAGAATTAGAATTTGGGGCAAGACTTATGGAGATCAAGGATAAGAAAAGAGAAAGAGAGATTGAGAGAAAAGAAAAGGAAGAAAGGAAAGAAGAAGAGAAGAGAGAGAGAACAAATAAAGAAAAGAGAAGAGAGAAGAAGAGAGAAAAGAAGAAAAGAGAGAAAGGCAAGAAAGAGAGAAGAAAGAAAAGGAGAAATTGTTACTGATGACAAATCCTATTCTTTCAAAGACTGTGGGACCTAAAAGGGAAGGTTTCCAAATCTTTACTTCTTTTCCAATAATTGATTACTTTTCAATTTTTGACTTCTCTTTCAAACCAATTGTCATGAAAACATTTTCAAAATATGACAATTCAAATCTTGAGTTATTGTTATCTTTAAGAAAACAATTAACTCAAGATAAAATTGAATTTGGACTTCTAAAATTTTCAAAGATTACAAATCAAAGTATTAGAAGTTCTTATTCTCTTGTTTTTAAAGAAAAATTCTTTCTTGGATTAATATTAACCGAAGATATATTTGATGTGTATTGCAGATTCGTGTTTGATCCAGGAGGAAGAAAACTAGATCTAAAAGAATAAGGCCACTCCAAGATGGCCATGCTCCCAAAGATTGTGTGGAGCTTCTTCATAAGGCGATTGCCAGATTTGAGGACAAATCTTTTCTTAAGAGGGAGGGCATGATGGAATCTTACTTGACTTAGTCTTTCTTTTGTATTTTTATCTTTCCTAGCTTAGCTCTTAAGGAGCATGGGTTACTATAAATACCCAACTCCTCTCTTGTATTGACACTTTTGAGATTAATGAGAATTAAGTTTTCTGAAATAGAAACAATTCTCTCTTGAAAGTCAGGCCAGAGAGTCCAAAGACTCCCTCTAGCCACCTTCCAAGCACCTCTCTCACTTTCATTTTCCACTACCACCGTGCTTCTCTCATCACGCAACATCACCATTCCAATCCGCGTCAGTGGCGTCAGCACACGCGTCTTCTTTCCCTTTGCGCATCATACACGCCCATCCACATTCTATTTTCTCGTTCCTTCACTCTCGCACAGAACCGCGCCTCTCATTTTCTTTCTCTCGACGCATCCATTCACATCTCAGAGCGTCTCATTCTCGCTCTCGAGAGTTCCTTATCTCCGACCACATATCCACATTCCGTACACGAAGGTATCTTCTAGGGTTTCCACTCATCTCCACCATTTTCCACCGAATATCATCTTCTCCACTAGGGTTTCTTCATCTTTCATTATTTTCTCTGATTTTAGCCGATTAAAAACACTTTTGATCCATTCCAAACCTTTTCCACCGTTTAATCTTCATTTTGAACCGATTAATCGGTTCATATTGCGTTTCCTTCCATTTCTAGGGTATCTATCGAGTTTAACCCTCTGTTGTTGTTTTTCTTCGAGTTTTTATCAAATTCCGCTGCGTCATCTCTCTGGAGGAAGCTTCGAGGAGTTCGCATCGCACCTTCGTTCACTTCTCGGAACTTTTCGTCCATCATAATTGGTATGAATTAAAATCTTATATGAGAAGAAAGTTTGTGCCTCCAACCATTAAGAGAAACCTATAACTAATGAGAGATAGTATTCAAGAGGGAAAAATATTTCTTGAAAGTTTAAATGATCATGGTTTTCTTCGAAGAGAAATTGAGTTTGGAGCCAGGCTTAAGGAACTTATGGATAAGAAAATACAAAGAGAGATTAAGAGACGAGAGGAAGAGAGAAAAGACGAAGAGAAAAGAGAAAAAGAGATAAAAGAGGAAGAAAAAAGACAAAAAGAGAGAAGAAAAGAAGAGAGAAGAGAAGAAGAATGAAGAAAAGAAGAAAAGAAAGAGAGAAGAAAAGGAAAGAAGAGAGCAAGAGAGAGTAGAAGAAGAAAATAAATTGCTACTGATCGCAATTTCTAGTCCTACAATTACAGAGGAACCCAAAAGGGAAGGTTTCCAATCCTTTAATTCTTCTCCAATTATCTTTAAGTCTTTAAATGATAACACTTGCTGTAAATTTATAATATGGCCTTAATTTATAATATAACACATATCAGGCACATATCAGGCACATTTTAATCGATTGAGCTACTAACGTAGAAAAATATAACAATCAGTTATAACAAAATTAACAGCAATCAAACAAATAATTGAATGTACAATTAAGGGAATTAACTTGCAATAAATGCTTAGTCAACATATTTAAAAGTATGACCGTTATGTCAGTTGGGACAAGCATTTAACAATTTTCAAAACTTAACAGACTTAATCGAATACAAGAACCATACAGTCGATTAAGTAAAAATACTTAGAAAATTTTTTGAAAACTTTTCTCTGAAAAATATCTCATAGCACACTTGAAAAGAATTTGTGCAAACCCACGAGTTTTAATCGATTCACACCATAATGTAATCGACTTAAAACTGTTGTTTTGCCACACATTTAAAATTCAACCATAGTGCTTATGATTTTTCTTTTTCCGAAAACATATGTCATGCATACACATATAAAATCACATATTTCACATAGTGATATGCAATGAACAACACAAACAAAGCTTAAACAAGTTCTCAAATATGCTTTATCAGATTTAACACATTAAAGAAAAACATATGACATGTAAACACAGAACATGTAACACATAATATACATATGTTATTAATTATGTGTTGTCATGATCAAAAACTCATATATTACTGAGATTGTGGGTTAAGTGATAATGGTTGAAAAAACCGTTATCTGTGATTCAATTTTGATATTAAATCAACCCTTTGGTACTTAGAAGCTTGCTTGAACTCATGTTTTTAGTATAGTTTTGTGAATAACTAACCAGAGGGTTGATAACAGTTGAAAAACTGTTATTTTCATGCTTAAAATTGATACTAAAAGCAACCTTTAACACTTAGAAACTAGCTTGAAATCATGCTTTTGGTTATATTTTTAGAAATAAG
Source organism: Vigna nakashimae (assembly GCA_034642375.1). Taxonomy (NCBI): domain Eukaryota; kingdom Viridiplantae; phylum Streptophyta; class Magnoliopsida; order Fabales; family Fabaceae; genus Vigna; species Vigna nakashimae. Next base: position 31,156,098 of record CM067765.1, read on the forward strand.
AGAGCTGGATAGGTTTATGCTTGATTTCAGTGTTTTTATCCAGGTTTTAAGGTGAATTTGGTGAAAGAAGTGAAGAAGGATAGAGATGGAATCAGAAAAGACATCAAAAAGTGCAAAAGGAGAAGCCGCAAGTACTGCTCAGCGGTAGTTTACCGCTGAGAGGCACTCAGAAACCCACGTTGGATCCGCTGAGGGGTGAAATGGCCGCTGAGGGGAGAAAAACAACTCACGCACTTACCGTTGAGCGGCAGTTTACCGCTGAGCGGCACTTTTATGGGCTTGGGCCTAATTTTTCTGTATTTTTAGAATAGTATATAAGCTTTAGGACGTCCTAAGGTTTGTATCTTTGGCATAGACGAAGCAAACACTCTCTTTTCCACCCCTTGAAGGAAGATCTTGGATGCTCAGGCTACCTCATCCTCTTTCTAGGGTTTTATCTTTCATTCTTTCATTATTGTTCATCTAGTTTCACCATGAATATGGTGAACTAAACCTTGTATTGTTGTTGGGGAATCAATGTAGTCTTGTGAAACTCTCATATATGGAATTTGTTTTAACATCTTACTTTTAAGACTTATGCTTTCTTTCATCATTAGTTAGGGTTTTTCCTCTTTGCGTATTGCTTGCTTTGTTTAACTCAGTCATTGCCATGATTATTGATTTTGTCGATATGGGAACGTACGGGGAAATCTAGATCCGGGGAAATTCTCCCAATAGCATATTGGTTGCCTTTAAGCTCCTGCACTTCAGAACTAATTACTAGGAATGCTAGGAATTGTAAGAACTCGTAATTAAGGATAGGCCTTCTTGCAAGGTGATTTAGAGAGTGGCATTAACAATTGATGAAAAGAATGTTGAATTCCTAAAGTATATGAGAGTGGATAAGATGAAATTGATAACTCCCAACAACATACTCATCCATATAATTCATTAAAGTGTTTGTATTCTGTCTTTTCCATTGATCAAATTCATGCATACATGTTTATTTACTGTCTTTTGCATATAAAACTACAATCAATTTGTTCTTAAGTCTTAAATAATCAACAAATCACATAACTAAACTAGGCCGTGAGTCCTTTGGGAGAACGATACTTGGTCTTATCGAGTTTTTTTACTTGAAACGATTCGGTCACACTTGCTGATTGTTAAACAAGTTTGTGGCGCCGTTTTTCGGTGTTCATAAATTTGTCATCAAGTTTTTGGCGCCGTTGCCGGGGACTTGTGGTTTAACTAGTTAATTTGTGTGATTATTGATTATCTTTGATTTGAATTTTGAAATTTGAATTTCTGTTTTTATTTTTCGGTTTTATTTTTTTTTCTGTTTTTATTTTTATTTTATTTTGTTTTTTGTTTTTTTTTTGGTTTTTATTTTTCTTCTTATCTCTAAATTTTATATCTTTTTGTGCTAACCAATTCTTCTAGGGTTTTTGTTTTCTTGTGTATGCAGAAGGCAATCCGAACCAAGAGCAAGAAAACTGCAGAACCTCTTCATGAAGGTTTAGACGAGAGTAGACAGAGGAGAAGAATCCGTACATCTAGAGAACTTTTCCCTCCTCCGGAAACTCTGTTGCAACCATCACCACAAGGTTCTTACCATAGCACTGAGAACATGGAGAATAATAATATCAGAAGAACTCTTGCAGATTACACAAATATAGCTGGACCTCAGCATTTTAACATCATAGCAAGACCAAGAGTCAATGGAGCCAACATGGAGGTCAAACCAGCGTTGATCCAACTGGTAAAAAGTAATCAATTCAATGGGTTGTCTCACGAAAGCCCATATGAGCACCTCACAACATTTAATGAGAACTGCAACACGGTGAAAATAAATGGGGTGTCGGACGAAGCAATCAAACCTAGCTTGTTTCCATTCTCATTAGGAGGCAACGCTAAGCTTTGGTTAAATTCTTTTCCAGAGGGAAGCTTTACAGAGTGGGAAGCAGTGGTGACAAAGTTCCTAAACAAATACTTTCCACAATCAAAGGTGAATAAAGGAAAGCAAGAGATTTCATCATTCAGGCAAGGCATGGAGGAATCACTGGGTCATGCATGGGACAGATATAAAAGCTTATTACGAAAGACTCCCACGCATGGATTTGAAGAAGTGGAAGTAGTCCTAACTTTCCTTGGAGGTCTTGGTTCACAAACCAAGATGATGCTTGACGCCTCAATAGGAGGAAACATCAAATGGAAAACACCAGAGGAAGCTACAGAAATCATTGAAAATATGGCTACTAGTGACAACGAGCTAAACAGTGAAAGAGGAGCTCCTATCCAACAAAAAGGAGTTCTACAATTACAAACAAATGATGCCTTGCTAGCACAGAATAATATACTAACTCAACAACTGGAGACTCTTACAAAAACACTTGCACAATTGTCTAAAGAGTTAAAGACTGTTGCACAGGTTCAATCACAGTTGTGTGAATTATGTGGCGGTGACCATATCAATGGTCAATGCGCCTTTCTAGCAGAAGCCATAGAGGATGTTAATTACATGGCCAATCAATACCGTCAGGGGAATTTCAATCAGGGGTGGAAACCACACCCAAGCATTGGTCAAGAACAAACTGGGCAAGCTGGGCAATTTAACAAGCAACAACAACAACCAACCTTATGGCAGCAAATTTCTATACTTAATGAAAGGTCAATAAGGATGGAAGAAACTCTTAATCAGTTCATACAGAAAACTGAGTCTACTCAAAAGAGCACTGAAGCTGCTATCAAGAATTTTGAGATTCAGATGGGTCAGATCACTAAGCAGGTGGAAGAGAGGCCAGATAAAAATTTTGGGGCTAATACTGAGGTTAACCCCAGAGAAGAATGTAAAGTGTTAGAGAGTACTAAAGATGAGACAGTTGAGTTAGAAAAAGGAGAGATAGAAAAAGAAAAGAGAGAAAAGAGAGAAAAAGAAAAAGAAGAGGAAAAAGAGAAAAGAGAGATAAAGAGTAAAGATATTTTTCCTTTTCCAATAAATCAAGAGAAACAATTTGATTTTACAGAATTATTCAAGATGGTGGACAATGATGCACCTTGGGAAGAGATATTACAACAAATTACAGTTTATACTAAATCTGAGGACGATGTCTCTACAAAGAAAAGACGTAGAGATGATGAAGCAAAGAAGTATAAAGCTGTTAAAAAGGAGCCATTCCCTTCAAAAGCAAAAGATCCAGGAGGCTTTTCCATTCCATGCACAATAGGGAAGAAAAGGAATAAAAAAGCTCTACTTGATTTAGGTTCAAGTGTTAACTTGATACCTTATTCTTTACTGGAGCAGATTGGTGATGTGGATGTGAAGCCTACAAAGATTAACTTAGTAATGGCAGATGGATCTTCAAAGGAAACTGATGGAATAGCAGATGATATTATAGTTTGTGTAGGCAAACTCCTGTTCTTGGTAGACTTTGTGGTGATGAAGATGGAGATTGAAAAGATACCTATTATTCTTGGAAGACCGTTTATGAAAACGGTCAAAGCCATCATTGATGTGAACGAAGGTATAGTGGTGCTCCAAGACCGAGAGGAGAGAGTTGTTGTAGATGTCTCCAAAGATGAGAGGCAGATGCAGGAGGAAGAAGCTAGTCATAAAGCTGCATTTCAAGATGTACTCATGACTAACCCTGAAGATGAAAAGCCCAAGGTTGAAGGTAAACATTGTTTGTTGTTTCAGGTACAGAAAAGAGAAAAGATTGGAAGAGGAAGAAAAGTTCCTGATGACTGGATGAAAGGAAGACCCCAACTTGGTACACCTGTGAGATTCAAAAACAAGTTGTGGGTTGTGAAAGGCTATAAAGAAAAGGAGATGATAGAGATAGAGTCTCCATATTCTAGAAGAGTCAAAATAGTACACCTGAAGCAGTTGAGGGGTTGGTGGAATATGGACATTAACCATGAAGAAGGAACTTGAACTTTATTGGGTCAAGCTAATGACGTTAAAAGAGCGCTTGCTGGGAGGCAACCCAGTGATTTAAGAACTTTTGATTTTATTTTGGTTTTGTAATTTTTAATCAGTTAGACATTATTTTTGTAAATATTCTTTTGGATATAGCATCTACTGAAGGATGCTAGGTGGTTAAGTATCTACTGAAGGATACTAGGTTTCTTACACCTACTGATGGGTGTTGGTAAGAAAGTTTTGGTCCTACTGATGGGTGTTGGTGGACTTTGGGTCAGGCTCGTGACGTTAAACAAGCGCTACCTGGGAGGCAACCCAGTTGATTGATTATATTTTTGTTTGTTCTGCTTTAGTTGCATGATAGGAATTTGCATGAGTGATCTGAGAATTTAATTGCAGGGAACAAGTGAGAGGCATGAGTAGGCATAAACCTGTCCAGCTCTCTTATTTCTGAAAATATAGATAAAAGGCATGATTTCAAGCTAATTTCTAAGTCTAAAGGTTGCTTTTAGTATCAATTTAAGCATGAAAATAACAGTTTTTCAACTGTTATCACAACCCCAAACTTAGAACTTTGCTTGTCCTCAAGCAAACAAAATGTAACTCCATCTCCAACCAATTCATATGATGGTTCACTCATTCAAAATCCTCTTTTCAAGATAAGTAACAACTTCACTCAAACTTATGACCAAGAGTTCAATCAAGATGTGCACATGCTTTAGTGTTCACAAAGTCATTTAAACTCCAACAAATGCCATTTTCATGAATGATAAATCAATTAAGCATGGATGTTCATGTGCTTATGGAATATTTTCTCACTAGGTAAAGTGTTTCACTCAACACACAAGTGTATAAGAGGTAAAGTGTTTCACTCATTCCCTCTACTATCACAATGTCACATGAATCAACTTTGCCTTTCATTTTACCACAATCAAAAACATTCACAAGCATGCATCATCACAAGGACTTTTCAATGGCTTATAATGTGGCTGGGCTAACAAGAAAATTGGTTTTTCTGGATCACAAAATCCTTGAGTTAAGAGAATCATAACAACACAATTATTCTTATTCATTCCCAACTTGCCTTTGCATTTGCATTGAGCTTTACTTCTTTTTCTTTGCTTTTCTTTTTCTTTGCATATTCTTACTTTTTAGCTCTTAGCTCAATGCTTTTCCTTTTTCATGTTTCCCCAATAACCCCAAACTTGAACATTTAACAATACCACACAAGATCTTCTACTTAACTCAAGGTAAAGTTTTTCAATCAAGGGTTTTCAGTGTATATTCAAGGCTATGGGTTCAAAGGATAGAACACAAAGTGTTCTCTTTTAGTAGGCTAACTTTATGAATTTGGCCAATAAAAAGGGTTCCAACAAATGGCCTTGATCACATGATGCAAAACAAGCAATTGATTCAATCATAGAAAACCTGGGCAAAATCATTCATGCTTTCAAAGTAATAGCATTCAACAATCAACTCTGGAGCTCAAAACCTCACATATAAGCTCATTCACATTTGACATACACATCCTGCTTAATTTCACAATCACAATCATGATATCATGCATTTATTCACAAAGCTTGTGAATCACCTGTATAAGCATTTTAATGTGCACATCATCTCAACATCAATCAGTCAATAAGCATCATTCAATCATTACTTATCAAACAATCACAGTTAATAGCAAACCATCATAATAAACCAGGTGTTCAATAGAGTACATCAACCCTAATCTAAAAACAAAAACAAATAAGTCCAGAAAACTTAAACCACAAAAGCATAATCATATGATAGCATTCATCAGTAAATGCTATCTCAGCTCCTCATCAGTCTGAGCTGTCATCTGTATCTTCTTCCTCTCCTTCTTCTTGGATCTTATAGTCTTGATTCTTTTAGCATGATGAGGAGGCCATCCCTGCATCAAACGTAATTAACAAAACCAAAAGATACATTGTTAAGCATTAGTAAACCACAATGAAGAATTCAACCCCTTCAATGATGCTCTCTCCCAACCCCAAACTTAGATGGAAAACTAGTGAGAGCGTGAGTGGAAGGGAGATTTTCTCAAGAGGGAAGAGGGAAAAGATGTGGAGAACCTTAGAAAAGGTATGTAGGAGTGTGTGTGCAGAGAAGAGCCTGAAAATAGAAGCTTATGTGCAGCTTAGGGTATAAAAATACCCTAATGAGCTCGGGTTCCGCTAAGGGGAACTAAAGCCCATCTCCGAGAGTACCGCTCAGCGGTAAATGCCGCTCAGCGGTAAATGCCGCTCAGCGGCACTTCCGTGAAGTGCTCTTCTCCTTCTTTTCTTGACCTACGTGCCTTCTAGACATACCCCTCATGGGTTCCCTACAATTCAATGTTAAAAATGCTTATGCAAACCCTAACTAAAATAAAACAAACAAAAACAATCAATCAACTGGGTTGCCTCCCAGGTAGCGCTTGTTTAACGTCACGAGCCTGACCCAAAATCCACCAACACCCATCAGTAGGTGTTTCAAACTTACCAGCACCCATCAGTAGGTGCAAAATCTTCTCACCAACACGCATCAGTAGGTGTTAAAACCTAGTATCCTTCAGTAGATACTTAACCACCTAGCATCCTTCAGTAAATGCTAGATCCAACAAAATAATGTTCAGAATAATGTTCACAGATTAAAAATTACAAAACCAAAATCAAAATTAAAAGTTTGTCAATCACTGGGTTGCCTCCCAGCAAGCGCTTCTTTAACGTCACTAGCTTGACCCAATAAAGTTCACATTCCATCTTCTTTATGGTTGATGTTGTCCTTCCACCAACCTTTCAACTGCTTCCTTTGGACTGTCTTAGATTCTGTAGAATATGGAGACTCTATCTCTATCATCTCCTTTTCTTTAAAGCCTTTTATAACCCACAACTTGTTCTTGAGTCTTACAGGTGTGCCAAGTTGGAGTCCTCTTTTCTTCCAGTCTCTAGGAACTTCTTCTCCTTTTCCAATCTCTTCTACCTTGGGTACCTGAAAATACAAACAATGGTTATCAGAAACCTTAAGATTTTCATTTTTACCTCTAGTTATGGGTGCATCTCGAAATGCAGCTTTATAACTGGCTTCCTCCTCCTTTGCTTGCATCTCATCTTTGAAAACATCCACCACCACTCTCTCCTCTTTGTCTTGGAGCACCACTATACCTTCATTAACATCTATGATAGCCTTGGCCGTTTTCATAAACGGTCTTCCCAGTATGAAAGGTATCTTTTCGTTCTCCATCTTCATCACCACAAAGTCTGCCAAAAACTGAAGTTTGCCAACACAAACTACAATGTCTTCTGCAATCCCACATGGCTCCTTTGAAGATCCATCAGCCATTACCAGATTAACCTTTACAGGTTTTATTTTAACATGGCCAATTTGCTCCAATAGAGAATAAGGCATCAAGTTAACACTTGAGCCTAAGTCAAGGAGAGCTTTCTTTACCTTTTTCTTCCCTATAGTGCAAGGGATAGAAAAACTACCTGGATCTGCTGCTTTTGGTGGGAATGATTCTTTCTTAACAGTTACACACTTTTCTTCCTCATCATCTCTACGTCTTCTTTTTGTAGAGGTTCCTTCTTCAGATTTTGTGTAAACTGCTATTTTCTGTAGAATTTGTTCCCAAGGAGCTTCATTATCAACCATTCTGAATAAATCTGTGAAATCCATTGGTTTCTCCTGATTTGTTAGAAAAGGAAAAGTGTCCTTTCTTTCTTCTTCTCTTCTCTCTTCTGTTTCATCTTCTTCTAACTCAATAATCTCTTCATTCACACTCTTGACCACTTTGCACTCTTCTCTAGGGTTAACCTCAGTATTAGCCCCAAAGTTTCTGTGTGGTCTTTCTTCCAATTGCTTAGTAATCTGACCCATCTGAATCTCCAAATTCTTTATAGCAGCTTCAGTGCTCTTTTGAGAAGATTCAGTTTTCTGTATGAATTGTTGAAGAGTTTCTTCCAACCTTGTTGATCTTTCATTAAGCATAGATAATTGTTGCCACATGGTTGGTTGTTGCTGCTGCTGCTTATTATATTGATTAGCCTGCCCAGTTTGTCCTTGGCCAATGCTTGGATGTGGTTTCCAACCCTGATTATAATTCCCTTGACGGTATGGAAACTGATTAGCCATGAAATTAACATCCTCCACGGCTTCCACAGGAAAAGCACATTGGCCATTGATGTGATCTCCCCCACATAATTCACACAACTGGGTTTGTACCTGTGCAGCAGATTTTAACTCTTTAGGTAATGAAGCAAGAGTTTTGGTCAGAGTTTCCAGCTGTTGAGTTAGAATTTTATTCTGGGCTAGCAAGGCATCATGGGTTTGTAATTGAAGAACCCCTTTCTGTTGCATAGGGGCGCCTCTTTCATTGTGCAGCTCATTATCACTTGTAGCCATATTTTCAATAATTTCAGTTGCTTCCTCTGGAGTCTTCCATTTGATATTGCCTCCAGCTGAGGCATCCAGCATCATCTTGGTTTGTGAACCAAGCCCTCCAAGGAAAGTTAGGACTACTTCTTGATCTTCAAAGCCATGCGTGGGAGTTTTACGTAATAAGCTTTTATACCTGTCCCATGCATGTCCTAGTGATTCCTCCATGCCCTGCTTGAATGAAGATATCTCTTGCTTTCCCTTAGTCACCTTAGATTGTGGGAAGTATTTGTTTAGAAACTTTGTAACCACTGCTTCCCACTCTGTGAAACTTTCTTCTGGAAAAGAGTTCAACCAAAGCTTAGCATTGCCTCCCAATGAGAAAGGAAACAAGCTAAGTTTGATTGCTTCGTCTGGCACCCCATTAATCTTGACTGTATTGCAAATCTCATTAAAGGTAGTCAGATGCTCATATGGGCTTTCGTGAGATAACCCATTAAATTGATTACTCTTCACCAGTTGAATCAATGCTGGTTTGACCTCCATGTTGGCTGCATTAACTCTAGGTCGAGCTATGCTATTGAAGTGCTGAGGTCCAGCAAGATTAGTGTAGTCTGCAAGAGTTCTTCTAACATTATTGCCCTCCATACTTCCTGTGCTATGAACAGAACTTTGTGGTGATGATTGCAAGAGAGTTTCTGGAGAAGGGAAAAGTTCTCTAGACGTTCTGATTCTTCTCCTCCTTCTACTCTCTTCTAGACCTTCAAGAAGTGGTTCTGTTGTTTTCTTACTTCTAGTTCGAATTGCTTCCTGCATACACAAGAAAACAAACCCTAGAAAAGATTTGTTAGCACAAAAAGATATAAGAAAAGATATATAATAAAAGATTCAGAAGATAAGAAGATAAAAGATTTAGAAGATAGAAAATAAAATAAAATAAAATCTAATAAAATCTAACCTAAAAAATAAAATCTAGCCTAATCTAAAAGATAAAATAAAATCTAATCTAAAAGATAAAAAGATAAAAAGATAAAATAAAATCTAATAAAATCTAATCCTAAAAGATAACAGAAAAAGATAGAAACAGAAAATAAAAACAGAAATTTAAAATTAAAGTCAAAGATAATCAATAATCACACAAATTAACCAATTAAACCACGAGTCCCCGGCAACGGCGCCAAAAACTTGATGGACAAATTTGTAAGCACCAAAATATGATGTCACAAACTTGTTTCACAATCGGCAAGTATGACCGAATCGTTCAAGTAATAAACTTGGTAAGACCAAGTATCGTTCTCCCAAAGGACTCACGGCCTAGTTTAGTTATGTGATTTGTTGATTAGCTAGGACTTACAAACGAAATATTCAAATTTTAATATGCAAGACAGAAAATAAACATGTATGCATGAATTTTGATCAATGGCAAAGACAAAAGATAAACACTTTCAATGAAATATATGAATGGATATGTTGTTGGGGGTCAATTTCATCTCATCCACTCTCATACATTTTAGGAATTCAACATTCAAATCATCATTGTTAATGCCACTCTCTAATGTACCATTCTAGATGGCTTCTCCCTAATCAAATAGTTCATACAATTCCTAGCATTCCTAATGATTAGTTCATGAGTGCAGGAGCTTAAAGGCAACCAATAAAATATTGTCAGTATAATATTGGGAGAAATTCCCCGGATCTAGACTTCCCCGTACGTGTCCGTATCGACAAAACCAATAATCATGCATTAGAATGAGTTAAACAATGCAAGCATTGAGCAAAGAGGAAAGACCCTAACTAATGATGAAAGAAAGCATATGTCTTACTTAAAAGATGTATTCAACAAATTCCATATATGAGAGCTTCAAGAGATTACATTGATTCCCCAACAAACATACAAGGTTTAGTTCACCATATTCATGGTTAACCTAGATGAATATCAATGAAAGAATGAAAGAATAAACCCTATAAAGGTGAAGAGGTAGCCTGAGCATCCAAGATCCTCCTTCAAAGGGGTGAGAAGAGAGAGTGTTTACTTCGTTTCTGCCAAAGATACTAATCCCAAGGACGTGCAAGCCCTTATATACTAATTTAGAGTTACAAAAGATTACAAAAGCCCAAGCCCAAAAAGTGCCGCTCAGCGGTATTTACCGCTCAGCGGTGATTGCGCGTCTTCTTTCTTCCCCTCAGCGGCCATTTTGCCCCTCAGCGGTTCCAACGCCACCTCTTGAGTGCCGCTCAGCGGTAGTTTGCCGCTGAGCGGTGCCTTCGTCTTCTCTTTTTGCACTCTTTCTTGTCTTTTCTAATGTCACTTCTCTCCTTCTTTACTCTTTTCACTAAATTCACCTTAAAACCTGCACAAAAACACTGAAATCAAGCATAAACCTGTCCAGCTCTCTTATTTCTGAAAATATAGATAAAAGGCATGATTTCAAGCTAATTTCTAAGTCTAAAGGTTGCTTTTAGTATCAATTTAAGCATGAAAATAACAGTTTTTCAACTGTTATCAAGGAGGCACCTAGGTTAAGCTAGGAAGAAGAAGAAAACTTCCCGAAAGTGCCACTGAGCGGCAAACTACCGCTGAGCGGTAATATCGCAGACTGGGCTTAGGTTGTCCTTTAGCGGAACCCGAGCCCATTAGGGTATTTTTATACCCTAAGCTGCGCATTAGCTTCTCTTTTCAGACTCTTCTCTGCACACACACTCCTACATACCTTTTCCAAGGTTCTCCACATCTTTTCCCTCTTCCTTCTTGAGAAAATCTTTCTTTCACTCACTTTCTCACTAGTATTCCATCTAAGTTTGGGGTTGGAAGAGAGCATCTCAGCTTGAAAAGCATTGTTATCTCATCCAGCATCTCCACCCAAGTAAGTCAAGCATTTTGTTCATTCTAGGGTTCTTGAGTTTGAATGTGATTGTTAAAGCATGAATAGTTAGGGGTTTTTGATTTCTATACATGATTTGATGATTTAATTGATGTTTGAACTGATTGAATTGTTTAATTTTGATATGGAAAACTAAAAATTGCATGTGGGTGGAGTTAGGATAGGTTAAAAAGGAATTTTTCAAAAATCTGCAGAGTCACCGCTCAGGGGTAATTTGCCGCTGAGCGGCACTCTGACAGATTGGAAATTTTTTATGCATTGTGTTATGGATTGTTGCACTGGTGACGCTGAGGGATGATTTTGACCCTCAGCGGTGGTTTAGTTTCGAAATAAGGTGTGTTTTGTGTTCTACTAATGATTAACAACATGTTTTGTGGTTTTGCATCTATGTTTGATGTTTGATGTAGGAATGACATCTTCTTCAGGCAAAAGATTGAAGACCATGGCATCCAAAAGAAAAGAAAAGGAACCAGAACAACCCCATTCTAATAGGTTCCTATCTCGCAAACATGAAAAGCAAATAAGGTGGTCCAAGATAGGAGACTCCTTATGGAGAGAAAGGTTGGAATGATACCTAACTTTGCTCCTCAATTTGGAGAGCAATTGTTAGGGAATGATTGGGGGAAGCTAGCCACATACCCTACACCTGCAAATATAGCTGTGGTGAAAGAATTCTATACAAATGCAAGAAAGATTGGTGATTATCATGCTGAGAACTACCTAGGCTATGTCAGAGGCCATGCTATTAGGTATGATCCTGATTCCATCAACAACTTCTTAGATACTGTGTGGGCTGGTGAGCAGTGCCAATTTGCTCTCTGTATGGAAGAAGGTGCTGATTTTGATGATGTGGAGAGAGTTTTATGTGTACCTGGAGGACATTTTCAAAAGGAATAGAATTGGTGCTGTGGTGAATATTAGGAGGACTGACTTGACTCCTCTTGCAAAGTATTGGATGGCGTTTTCTCATGCCAACATTCAGCCATGTTCTCATGTGTCAGACATCACTCTTAGCAGGGCACTCTTCCTTTACTATGCAATCAGGAATTTGAATGTTAATATTGGGCAGGTAATAGCTGATGAGATCAGGGTGTGCGCTAACACAACAAACAATAAAGCACCCTTAGGACATCCTTCTTTAATCACACACCTCTGCAAGATAGCTGGGGTGGATACTTCTGCTCCACCATTTGAAAGGCCAAGAAAAGTAATTGATGAGGCTTATTATAGACAATACTGTGAAGGTGAGGAAGCAGCTCAGCCAGTTCCATCACGCCGTGCTCACAGAGAAAGAGGTCAAGCACAGAATCGGGCATCTGTTGAGACACATGAAGCAGAACCGTTCCAAATGAGGGACATGTACATGTTTCTTATAGGTGCACAGTTACAGTCTATCCACAGAGGGCAGGTGGCTACTGCAGAAATGATAATTGGAATGTATGATACACCTCTAGCTCACAGGTGGACTATGGAGGAGTTTCATAATGTGGTAGCTTGGCCAGAAGAGCAGGTACAAGGAGGCAGAGCTGAAGCAGCTGAAGCTTCACCTATGGAGATGGAGGACGATGATGCTGAAGCTGATGATGATGATGATGCATTTGAGGATGCTGAAGATGAAGAAGAAGAGGAGGATACAGATGACAACTCAGATTGATGAGGAGCTGAGATAGCATTTACTGATGAATGCTATCATAATTAGAGCAGGACTTATGCTTTTATTTGGTTCAGTGTTCTGTACTTACTTATTTTGTTTTTAGAATAGGGTTTGATGTACTCAATTGGAAACCTTTGTCTGTTGTGATGGTTTGCTTATGATTGTGATTGTGTGATAAGTAATGCTTGATGATGGTTTGATATTGATTGATGTTGAGATGTGCACATAATATGCTTATATAGGTGATTCACAAGCATTGTGAATAAATGCATGATGTTATGATTGTGATTATGATGCTAAGCAGGATGTGTATGTGAAATGTGAATGAGCCATTTGTGAGGTTTTGAGCTCCAGATTTTTTGAGATTGAATGCTATTACTTTGAAAGCATGAATGATTTTGCCCAGATTTTCTATGATTGAATCAATTGCTTGTTTGCATCATATGATCAAGGCCATTTGTTGGTAACCCTTTTTATTGGCCAAATTCATGAAGTTAGCCCACTAAAAGAGAGCACTTTGTGTTCTATCCTTTGAACCCTTAGCCTTGAACATGATTTGAAAACCCTTGATGAAAAGCTTTACCTTGAGTTAAGTAGAAAATCTTTCGTGGAATTGATAAATGTTCAAGTTTGGGGTTGTTGAGAAAGTATGAAAAAGAAAAAGGAAAGCATTGAGCTAAGATCTAAATAAGAATGTGAAAATAAAAAGAAAAGAAAAGAAAAGGCAAAACTCAATGCAAAGGAAAGTTGGGAAAAGTAAGAATGATTGTGTTGATATGCTTCTCTTAACTCAAGGGTTTTGTGATCTAGAAAAACCAATTTTCTTGTTAGCCCAGCCACATTATAAGCCATTGAAAAAGTCCTTGTGATGATGCATGCTTGTGAATTTATTTGATTGTCGTTAAATGAAAGGCAAAGACAATTCATGTGACATTGTGATAGTAGAGTGAATGAGTGATTACCTCTTATACACTTGTGTTTGAGTGAAACACTGTACATAGTGAGGAAATATTCCATGAGCACATGAACATCCATGCTTAGTTGATTGATCATTCATGAAAAATAGCATTTGTTGGATATTAAGTGACTTTGTGAACACCAAAGCATGTCCACGTCTTGATTGAAATCTTTGTCATAAGTTTGATTGAAGTCTTTACTTATCTTGAAAAGAAGATTTTTGAATGAGTGAACCATTATACAGATTGGTAGAAGATTGAGTTACATCTTGTTTGCTTGAGGACAAGCAAAGTTCTAAGTTTGGGGTTGTGATAACAGTTGAAAAACTATTATTTTCATGCTTAAAATTGATACTAAAAGCAACCTTTAACACTTAGAAACTAGCTTGAAATCATGCTTTTGGTTATATTTTTAGAAATAAGAGAGCTGGACAGGTTTATGCTTGATTTCAGTGTTTTTATGCAGGTTTTAAGGTGAATTTGGTGAAAGAAGTGAAGAAAGATAGAGATGGAATCAGAAAAGACATCAAAAAGTGCAAAAGGAGAAGCCGCAAGTACCGCTCAGCGGTAGTTTACTGCTGAGCGACACTAAAAAACCCACGTTGGATCCGTTGAGGGGTAAAATGGCCGTTGAGGGGAGAAAAACAACTCACGTACTTACCGCTGAGCGGCACTTTTATGGGTTTGGGCCTAATTTTTCTGTATTTTTAGAATAGTATATAAGCTTTAGGACGTCCTAGGGTTTGTATCTTTGGCAGAGATAAAGCAAATACTCTCTTTTCCACCCCTTGAAGGAAGATCTTCGATGCTCAGGCTACCTCATCCTCTTTCTAGGGTTTTATCTTTCATTCTTTCATTATTGTTCATCTAGTTTCACCATGAATATGATGAACTAAACCTTGTATTGTTGTTGGGGAATCAATGTAGTCTTGTGAAACTCTCATATATGGAATTTGTTTTAACATCTTACTTTTAAGACTTATGCTTTTTTTCATCATTAGTTAGGGTTTTTCCTCTTTGCTTATTGCTTGCTTTGTTTAACTCATTCATTGCCATGATTATTGATTTTGTCGATATGGGAACGTACGGGGAAATCTAGATCCGGGGAAATTCTCCCAATAGCATATTGGTTGCCTTTAAGCTCCTGCACTTCAGAACTAATTATTAGGAATGCTAGGAATTGTATGAACTTGTAATTAAGGATAGGCCTTCTTGCAAGGTGATTTAGAGAGTGGCATTAACAATTGATGAAAAGAATGTTGAATTGCTAAAGTATATGAGAGTGGATAAGATGAAATTGATAACTCCCAACAACATACTCATCCATATAATTCATTAAAGTGTTTGTATTCTGTCTTTTCCATTGATCAAATTCATGCATACATGTTTATTTACTGTCTTTTGCATATAAAACTACAATCAATTTGTTCTTAAGTCTTAAATAATCAACAAATCACATAACTAAACTAGGCCGTGAGTCCTTTGGAAGAACGATACTTGGTCTTACCGAGTTTTATTACATGAAACGATTCGGTCACACTTGCCGATTGTTAAACAAGTTTGTGGCGCCGTTTTTCGGTGTTCATATATTTGTCATCAAGGGTATACTTGATGATTTTATCACTAAATTTCCATTATTTTGTAGGTTATAGTTATGATTTGTAAGAAGAGCAAAAGTATCCAAGAGTTGGAATTCAAGAGGGACAGTCAAAGCAACAAAAAAGGAGCACAGGAGGTCACGTAGGGCGCCTGAGCACCCGTTTGTGTGGTGCAGGGCGCCTGAGTGGCCGCTTTGTACCCAGGGCGCCTGAGCGCCCCAATCAAGGTGCTTGAGCGCCAATTTTGTCCCGTACCACGCTTAGAAAGGTCTAGGAAAACCAGAAGGAAAGAAGCTTGAGGCTTGGATGCCCTTTTTAAGGCTTGAGCGCCGGATGTAAAAGGCTTGGGCATACTCTAAAAGGCTTAAGCATAGGAAGTGTCGTTCACCGCCCGGGCACACCTTTTGGGGGCGCTTAAGCATCGAATGTAGAAGGCTTGGGCAACCTCTACGTGGCTTGAGCGTGGAAGACCACTGCTCGCTGCCTGGGCGTCCTTAGTGGGGCGCTTGTGCGCCGGCAACTTAGGCTTGGGCTTTGTTTCTGTTATGATTTTGTTCTATTTAACGGACCTAAGCATCCTAGGTTTGGTATCTCTGGCTGGAGCAGCACAACACCACACTCTTCTACTCTCTGAAGGCGGATTTGGAGGTGGAAGCTTCCATCCTCTATTTTTAGGGTTTTTCTATCTCATGCTTTTCCATTATTCATTTAGTTTCTCCATGTCTATGGGGAACTAAACTCTATTTGTTGTTGGGGGATGATGTAACCTTGTGAACTCTCATGTATTTGAATATATTCTTAATTTCATATGTTTTTCATTAATTGTTAGAGTAATTCATTTGTGCTTATTACATGCTTTGTTTAACTCATTCATCGCATGATTTACGAATTGCATGAGTGCCGGGAGGTTCGTTACGATTTAGGTTCTTGTTGAATTCTCCCAAGAGTAATATTTCTCAAGGATGAGGGTATGAGTCTTGGTCGTCTTAAGCTCTTGATCTTCACATTTAATTACAAGGAATGCTAGGAATTGCATGAACTGGTGATTAAGGACAGACTTCTTTGCTGAGGGATCGAGTTTAACTGATTTAGTGAGTGACGTCGACATTAATGCATAAAGAAGAATTCTTGCATACATAAGAAGGAACTTGGTGAAATCTAACCCCAACAACATACTCATATCATATTAAACAACTTCCGTTATCATTGTGCTCTTTTACTATTGATTAACTTGCATTCATATTTAATTTTATGCCTTTGCATTTGAAACCAACAATCTCCTTTTATTTAATTCTTAATTGATCAAGTTATCTCACAACTATCTAGTGTCGAGAGTCTTGTGGGATACGATTCTTCGTCTTACCATTTTATATTACTTGTGCGATTTGGTACACTTGCCAATCCCTCAACAGCTTGGACCCGTTTTTTGTTATTTTTATGTTTTATTTAAGGACTTGGACGTCCTAGGGATTGTATCTTTTGATGGCTTCAGCACAAAAACACACTTTTTACCACTTTGGGGGTAGATTTGGGGATGTGACAACTCTCCTCTTCTCTTTCTTGAGGGTAGATTTGGGGATGTGATAACTTTCCTTTTCTCTTTCTAGGGTTTTTCTATCTCTTCCAAACTTTCATTCCATTGTTCATCTAGTTTCTCCATGATACTGGAGAACTAAACCTTATTTGTTGTTGGGAAAGAAGTAACCTTTTAAACTCTCATGTATTTTGAATTGATTCTGATTTATTTATGCTTCTTTCAATAATTGTTAGGGTTATTCTTCTTCGCTCTATGCATTGTTATGTTTAACTCATTCATGGCATGATTATTGGTTTTCGTGATATGGACACATACGGGGAAACCTAGATTTGGAGAATTGCTCCCAAAAGCAGTACTGCCTAGACATAGGGATATGAGTTTTGGTTATCTTAAGCTTCTGTACGTATGTAATGCAGACTTAATTGCAAGGGAAACAAGACATTGTAAACTAGTAATTAAGGATAGGTTGTCTTCGCCGAGACATCAGGTTTTAAGTAATTTAGAAAGTGATATTAACATTCACAAAGAAGATGAATTCATACATTCATGAGAGGAAACTTGGTGAAATATAAACCCCCAACAACATGGTCATCTCATATTTTCAATATCATCCATTCATCTTTGTGTTTGGCCTCAATTGATCAAATTGCATTCATGTTTATTTTTATTGGATTTGCATTCAAAACTCTTAAATTGTTCTTCAAAAATCATAATTAGTTGAGTATAACATAATTGTTTAGTGTCGTGAGTCGTTTGGGAAATGATACTTGGTCTTACCATTTTATTATTACTTTATACGATTCGGTACACTTACCAACATCTTAACAAGTTTTTGGCGCTGTTGTTGGGGACTGGTGGTTTAAACTATTCTATTTGTGTGATTCTTAACCGATTAGATTTTATCTTTAATTTTTATCTTTTTATCTTATTATCATGGCATTAATGTAAATAAATTCATTCGTTACACGTTAAGTGGTATCAATAACGGACGTGGATCTCTTCGTTTCAAATATTATGTCAACCTTGTAACTAGATTTGAAATTTAAATTCTCTTGAAGTTGTTTCCACCATAAGAAATCCGATGACGTACATTAGATCGTGTAATTATGCTTAGTGTGTGAACGTCGAATCCCGGCCGAATTCGATGTTCAAACATCATTCAGTGAAAAAGTAAAAATATCTCTGGTGCTTCTGACGAAAAAAACGTATTGTGTATTCAGTAATCAAATTCATGTTAACTTTTATCTTGTGTTTTCCTTATTTTCCTTTACTAAACAAAGACATTTCTTTGATAACCATAAAGGCATAGGAAGGAAAAAGTTAACACTTATGAATTTCAAGTAGACCCTTTCAAAACCTATCCTACATTACTTCCTGGTTTTGGTTATGATGTCTTCCATCATCTTTGGTCTTCAGTTTAGATGTTGTGTTTTCTAAAAGGATCTTTTTGAAATCCTCTAAGATATAAGACGTTAGTGATCCCAAAAAGAAGACGTCAATCACCAAGCCTTTTCGTCGAATTGACTCAATATTCGACGTTGAACTTTATAAATTTAATTTGTCTTGGAGTTGTTTCCACCATAAGAAATCAAATAGCTCTGAAATCTAATGGTAGAAGACAACTCCAAGAAAATTTAAAAAACGATTCATACATTGTTGAATGTTGAAGTTGAACATCTTCTTTATATAATTATTTTAAATCATAAAATTGTTTCAGCAATAAACGTATTGTGAACCATTTTTCTTTTTCCTAAGTGCTTCCCTTTCAGTAAGATAACTTAATCATTTATGTACTATAAAAAGCATTTTGTTGACTTGAATTTCAAAGGCCAATTTCATATGAACTGAGACCTGAACGCGACACTTTGAAATTCAAGTGAGCAAATTGCAATTTGGGGAACAAAAATGCTTCAAAATCTAAGGAAAAGAAAACACAAAGGATGAAATGATGACGTCAGACTGTCTAAGAAACAGACGTACTATATATCACGAATAAAGCTTAGTAACTGCCACAATCCATCATTTGTAGCCACGTCACAGCCCAGTCGCAGTTTACGTTTAAACATCATTAAGTGGAAAGAAATACATCTCTTTTGATTCAGATAAGAACTAATTGATTTCGAGCCCTCAACAAAAGACGTGAAAAACATCATTGGAAACAACACACCATTAATGTCCCACTACTCCACAGAGTCGGACGTGCTATTGAATGATTAAAAATTAAAAAGAAAAAATTATTAAAAATTAGATGAAGTTGGTGATTTATGAATTAGGGAACAACAGATCCTCTTGATGATGACGATGGAGAAGCCATTTCTGAATAGAATTCTAGGAATGTCTTTCACAATCTCGACTTCTTAACTTCATAACTTCTCAGCTTAAAAAATACATGATGGAGACTAATCCCAGCTGGAATCATGCAGGCAGAAGCTCCAGACCAAAAGAAATCAGCAGTGCAAGAAGGTGCAGCGGAATGATGAAAACAGTGAAATGTTTGAAATGTTTTAATGGAGGAGAGGTGTATGGGTGAAGCCTCACAGCTCAAAGGGCCTTCCTACAGAGGAAGGAAGCTTGAGGAAGGGAGAAGAAGTAGTAAATCAGAGGTGACTTAAGAGCACAAAAGCTGAAAAACAAATTCTGCAGCATATCATTAAGCTCAAAAGTCCTTTACATGGTGAAAGAGGTCTCTTATTTATAGGGAAATAAGAGCCTCAGATCTGAAATGAAATTCAAAATGAAATGACAATTAAATTGAAATGAATGGCGCCAATTTTGGTTTGGGCAGCAGCTCACATAACTCATGTGAAATCTTGGGCAGCAAGTTGGAAAGCGCCAAATTCTATTTTGGTGGTTTTGGCCAGCAGCACACATGTAAAACACCTTTGTTTGATAGCTTGGGCAGCAAGCTTTTCCCCCAAGTCTTTATGTTGGTAGTTGCTTTTTATTAATCCTACAAAGCAAGGAAAAATGTGCTTTTAATTATGGGAAAAAGAATCAATGTAAATTACCTTCCATAAAAGCAAAATGGTAGGTGATCCTTCTTCCTCTTGAATCCTCTTTGCCATGGCTCTAGTAAGAGGTCCAATGTACGTCTTAGATGGTCTTCCATCAATACAAAGGAGACGTCGAATTATAGAGGGCATCGACGTACTAATTGTCAGCCAGAAGACAAAGAGTTAGAAAAAGATGTCAAATTTTAGGGATATTCGACGTTTTCTTCTTGGGTAATACTACCTGGAAGATGTTTACGTGATCGTCTAACTACTGCAAATTTATTTTTGGTTCATGCCATAAAAACCTGGATACCCACTAGTGCAGAAAAGGCTATAGACGTCCGTTCTTTTGCCCTTTTGACGTCTAATCTTCCCCCGACGTCTATGCGGGTGACGTTACTCAAACGTCGGGGGCTTCAAACCGGACATCTATATAAACGTCCATTGTGTCAGGCCGACGTCTATATAGACGTCCGGTGTACACCCTCGGACGTTCGTATAGACGTCCCGTGTGCCAGTACGGACGTCTATATAAACGTCCGCCCTGAAACACCGGACGTCTATATAGACGTCCGTTCCCTTCCCCCGGACGTCCAGTTGCCTGAATTGTCTGTGGTAGGGGCTGGGGGTTGGACGTCCGTGTGTGCATTGCCAGACGTCTGGAGACGTCGGTTAGTGCACTGCCGGGTGCACCAACCGACGTCTACTGGGCGTTTTTTTTTTAAATTATTTTATTTTTGCATTAAAACCACACCTAAAAAGCAGAAAATTGTCCCAGAACAATTTTTCAATAATATAAATATATGTTTCATATGAACAAAGTTCTACTTAATGTGGAGTTGAATCCACTAACAAAACTATCAACATGAAACTTAAACTAAAACTAAGTAATGTTCAACAAGAAATAAAACTATTCCTAACTCCATCTTTGCAGAAGATAAGCAGTCAACTCCTGCCTTATCTGTTTAATTGTGTCCTCTGAAATAGGCGATGTACTCTTGAAGAGCTGCAAAATTCAAGAAAGATTCAGTATGGTTTCATATATGTTGAAGATGAATTTTGTTTATAATGTATTGAAGGTATACATCATTACCTCATTCCAGTCATCTGTAATGACAACTCGAATGATGGTCTTAATGCAACACATGACATAGAAGCCACATTCCCATGAATCTAGCTGCTGGTTACACTAAAATCACAAACTAAATAGTTAAGAATTTTGATCATTCAATAACATAGAAAATGAATTAGAAACTATAAATGACTTACAACCTTTGGATACAAAATTTGAACCAGTTGACCACGAGATTTACCAATAACTCTGTACAGATTGAAAACACAAAGTATAATTAATATGACTATATTTATCATAAAAGTTGAAGGTGAACATCAAATTCAAAGTCATTTTTGGAGAAACACTTACCCTTGAAGCATGGTTCTCAAGTCATTTTTCATCTTCCTGTGCAACGAACAAAACCATATAATTTTACATTGTTTGGAAATGATGACCATCAGCTGCCAGTGCGACCTATCACGAAGGACAAATAGTTATTCAACTAATTAAGGAAACTATAATAATGAACTGACCACATATAACAACACCTACCCCTCAATGTATGGCACAAGGTATACGTCTCTTTTTGAATCATCCATCCATGTTTGCAAATAATGTCGTCTGTTTTGAAGTGTGTTACCAGACGGTTGAATGGTCTGAGGTTCAACAAATCCGTACATGGAAGACCGACCTTGGTCTACAACGATTGTGTCCATGTACCTAAAACAACAAAGTTAAGTTGTTAGAAACTATAACAATGTAAATAACAGTAATATGAAAGACCAAATTGACTATCTTACATGCACCACAGCTGAATGATGGAAATATTCAACATCCTGTCTCCCCCAATCACCTCCAATGCATAAGAGAATGTGATATAAACTGGCACATGTGGGGGAAGACCAAATACTTTGAAATCCCAGTATAGTTGTAATGATGCTTTCTTCAATCTGGGTAATTTTGTCATTAGCTTTGATAGAGGATCATCCTCCGCTTCAGCCATCTCATCATCTTCATGTATGACTGTATCATCAATTAGCTGCTTCTGAGGACGTGTGAACTGAAGATAAGAATTTACGTCAAAGCGTTATCAACAATTATTTGAAGAATAAACATAGAAATACTAAGGAAAAAGACATTATACATGTGGAGTAGCGATGTGGGACATGATCAATGCTCTGGGCCATGCAATAAATGATCCTATGGCCTCCCCCACAAAGTTAATTTCTGGAGTGGGTACAGGCACCTGAGCCTAGGGATCTCGAACCTCGTCAACGGTCACACGCACGTGCTGGGGTAATATGGGAACACCATGAATAGTCTGCCCTCCCTCAAGCACTCGTCTGACAGCCACAATGCGTGGGGGGTCCCCATCAACCAACAGCTCATACTGACCGCTATACTGAGTGGGGTCTACAGCTGAGCATGATCCTCTAGTGCTGACACGAGGTGGTGTGGGAGTTTCATCGGCCCCCATGTTGCCTTGCGTCATGGAATGCAGCTTTTCTTCAAGCGCTCTTTGTATTTCTTTTTGTTCTTGTAGCTACTCCATGAATCGTTGCTCCATTGATCTCATGCTTTGGTTGAGTCTTTCCTCCCACTAAAGATCCATCTGCCTCAATGTCTCCTGACTCATTGATTGGGGGGTTTTCTGTGTAGGGCCAAAGTAGTCACGAAGACCAATCGCCCCAGGAACTCCACGTACACTTCCTGGGTGCTCGGGCCTTCCAATGGTTGTTGTTAGAAGGTCGTCCCTACATTGGCCAACAAATGTGACCTGAGTCTGCTGCTCAACCAACTCATCCTGCATATAAAAAAACCAAGTTACTTAGAAGACATGCTGTTATAGATACACAATCACAGAACTACTTATATTTTGAACTTAGAATTCTTTGTGAGATCAAGGCAGCTGAGGAAGATGTCATGTTCCCATCAGATTTAGTCCGAGCAGCCTTCCACAACTCGTACCTAGCAGGTGCAGGTGCTAGGTCCGACGACTCAAGTCCTAAGGCATCCGCTCTAGACTTTCTCAGTTTCTTCTCCAATTTTGCATATCCACCTCGTGATAATAGGTGGAGTTCATCGTTTAGCCTTTGTCTTTCTTGGGCGACTAACCTTTTATCCTGTGAAACCATGTATATCAATAAGTGTAAAATCATAAAAACTCAATGAAAGACGATGTTAAGAAACATACCTTCCATTCCTCAGACTCTCTAGATGCACGGAACTGCATCCAATCCTCCTCTGTGAATGTATATTGATGACAGGGATTTTCATGTTGCCTGTCTCCAAAGACATACAGTCGTGTCAGCCTTGTCTTGAAATCCCTCCATCTTATCGCTATATGCGATAACACTTTCTTTCTAATTTGCATTGTGTTTGGAATGTCAAAATGTTGCTGTTTAAAACAAAAAACTTGTTATTCCAAAATAAAACATAAAAGATAAGTATGTCACAAATTGCATGAAGTATAAACATACCTGAATATCTTGCCATAAGAGGTTCTAGTCAACCTCTAGGATGTCATCCCAACATGCATGAAGGATAGAGACATGACTTTTTGCTAACTTACCCAGATAACTCCTAAACCTATCACCATTTGGCCCTAATGGATGACCTGATCTGGGGTCGATGTCAACATGCCTCCTCTGACCATCCACGCGTCCGGACGTCACATCTGCCACTGGAGTGATGCCTCGTCCACGTCTGCTCTTTCCCGATCCTGAGTCTGAGGCCGACATACCTGTAAAATTAAACAACGTTAGTAATAATTCAATTATGATAAACATACATATAAAGTCAATAAAAGTGAAAATATCAACCAATTAATTAATTGTTTTTTCCCAAATGCCTTTGTTGTGATCACTACGAATTGCCAGCATGACATCGACAACGTCATCAACTAGGTCTTCAGTGGGTCTACATGCAACAGATGTTGTCTCAAGTATATCAAGAGAATCATCATCATCATGTCCATGCATTTTTTTCCTTCTAAAACCACTGACCATTTGTTATTCGATGGATCATTTACGTAGAATATTTGTCTTGCTTGACTAGCCATGATAAATGGTTCATCAGTGTAATTCATCTTGTTCAAGTCTACCAATGTGAAACCAAGGTCATCTGTCATGACACTATAATTTATATCAACCCATTTACACTTGAAAATTGGGACTCTAAAAGTGACGTAATCAACTTCCCATATTTCTTGTATTATTCCAAAATAACTGATGGATGCTGTGATTGGATTTTAATCTTTAGAACTAGCAAAGTGCACAGCCTCAGCTTGTAGTGTGACGCCACTATTTTGAACTCTGCTTCTGTCATCTTCTACCTTTGTCTGAAAAGAAATATTGTTTATATAGTACCCACCATATGTAATCACATCTGTGTTCGGCCCATGAGATAACCTCAATAAAGTTTCAGAAACATGTTGTAACATCCCAAAAATTCACCCTAAAAAATTATTTTCGAAACTTAAATGTAATAATACATAACATCCCGAACATCAACTAAAATCTATACATCAGTTTTAAGCTCAGACACAACTGGAAAGATAACCTTGAATCCTTCTAATTCGATCTTCCATCTCTTCCTCCATTTGTACAGGATCACGTGACAATCCTTCAACTGCTCCCGTATAACATCACACATTATACGATCATCGCATTCACATGCACAAACAAGCAAAGTAAGGGTGAGCTAACCTGAAACACATCATTTATAGAACATGCAGAGTTATTTCAATACAAATGTCATATAATAATTAAATCAGACATCCTCATGCCAACGTACCACGATTCCTATTGGACACTCATCCCACAGTACCCAATAATCAACCCAGTACACAATAGACTCTCATCCGGATGATACATGGATGAGTAACTCAATGAAAGATTCTCCACTTGTGATACCATCCTTAGTCCCCTCACTATGTCCAAAATCGGCACATAGACCAGAACATCCTAATACAGTACTCTCAACATCAATATATACACAGATACCATACCATTACTGAATCGAACGCTAAAACAATGAACTTCTATTATATCGAATAATGTTTACACGAACATTAAGATTGATCACTTAAGCTCGACACTAAACACCAAACGTTATTATACCGGATACCATTAGGTCGAATACCAAAAGATCAAACGCTAAGTAAAATCAAGTACTTAGACTACACATTAAGACAGTGTACTCTACTAGAACAATTACTATTATTTCGAACACTATTCAAACGATTGCTCAACAAATCCATATATGAGAGCTTCAAGAGATTACATTGATTCCCCAACAAACATACAAGGTTTAGTTCACCATATTCATGGTGAACCTAGATGAATATCAATGAAAGAATGAAAGAATAAACCCAATAAAGGTGAAGAGGTAGCCTGAGCATCCAAGATCCTCCTTCAAAGGGGTGGAAGAGAGAGTGTTTGCCTCGTTTCTGCCAAAGATACCTAATTCTAGGACGTGCAAGCCCTTATATACTAATCTAGAGTTACAAAAGATTACAAAAGCCCAAGCCCAAAAAGTGCCGCTCAGCGGTGGTTGCGCGTCACATTTCTTCCCCTCAGCGGCCAGTTTGCCCCTCAGCGTGACTCCCGCAACCTCCTGAGTGCCGCTCAGCGGTAAAATGCCGCTGAGCGGTGCCTTCGTCTTCTCTTTTTGCACTCTTTTCTTGTCTTTTCTAATGTCACTTCTCTCCTTCTTCACTCTTTTCACTAAATTCACCTTAAAACCTGCACAAACACACTTAAATCAAGCATAAACCTGTCCAGCTCTCTTATTTATGAAAATATAGATAAACTGCATGATTTCAAGCTAGTTTTTAAGTCTAAAGGTTGCTTTTAGTATCAATATTAAGCATGAAAATAACAGTTTTTCAACTGTTATCACAACCCCAAACTTAGAACTTTGCTTGTCCTCAAGCAAACAAGATGTAACTCAATCTTCAACCAATTCATATGATGGTTCACTCATTCAAAAATTCTCTTTTCAAGATAAGTAAAACTTTAATCAACCTTATGACCAAGAGTTCATTCAAGATGTGCACATGCTTTAGTGTTCACAAAGTCATTTAAGTTCCAACAAATGCTATTTTTCATGAATGATCAATCAATTAAGCATGGATGTTCATGTGCTTATGGAATATTTCCTCACTAGGTAAAGTGTTTCACTCAACACACAAGTGTATAAGAGGTAAAGTGTTTCACTCATTCACTCTACTATCACAATGTCACATGAATCAACTTTGCCTTTCATTTTACCACAATCAAAAACATTCACAAGCATGCATCATCACAAGGACTTTTCAATGGCTTATAATGTGGCTGGGCTAACAAGAAAATTGGTTTTTCTGGATCACAAAATCCTTGAGTTAAGAGAATCATAACAACACAATTATTCTTATTCTTCCCAACTTTCTTTTGCCTTTGTATTTGCATTTGCATTGAGCTTTGCTTCTTTTTCTTTTCTTTGCATATTCTTACTTTTTAGCTTTTAGCTCAATGCTTTTCCTTTTTCATGTTTCCCCAATAACCCCAAACTTGAACATTTATCAATACCACACAAGATCTTCTACTTAACTCAAGGTAAAGATTTTCAATCAAGGGTTTTCAGTGTATATTCAAGGCTAAGGGTTCAAAGGATAGAACACAAAGTGTTCTCTTTTAGTGGGCTAACTTTATGAATTTGGCCAATAAAAAGGATTCCAACAAATGGCCTTGATCACATGATGCAAAACAAGCAATTGATTCAATCATAGAAAACCTGGGCAAAGTCATTCATGCTTTCAAAGTAATAGCATTCAACCAATAATAACTCTGGAGCTCAAAACCTCACATATAAGCTCATTCACATTTGACATACACATCCTGCTTAATTTCATAATCACAATCATGATATCATGCATTTGTTCACAAAGCTTGTGAATTACCTGTATAAGCATTTTAATGTGCACATCATCTCAACATCAATTAATCATAAAGCATCATCAAGCATTACTTATCAAACAATCACAGTTAATAGCAAACCATCTTAAAAAACCAGGTTTCAAATGGAGTACATCATACCCTAATCTAAAACATAAACAACTTACAAGATACTGGGTTGCCTCCCAGTAAGCGCTTGTTTAACGTCCCGAGCCTGACCCAAACTTTCAAGGATCAACCAACAACATCATTGTGGAAAATTGTTGCACCTCTCCCCCTAGATAGGGCTTGAGACGTTGACCATTTACCACCCAACTTCTCTGTGGATCATCAGATGGATTAAATATTTCAATTGCCCCATGCGGATGCACTTCTTTAATCACAAATGGTCCTGTCCATTTTGACTTCAGCTTCCCAGGAAATATCTTCAATCTTGAATTGAACAATAATACCTGTTGTCCTGGATTGAAAACTCTATTCACCAACTTCCTGTCATGATAAAATTTCATTTTGTCTTTGTAAGCCTTGGATGAATCATATGCATGTAAGCGCATTTCTTCAAGCTCCAAAATCTGCCGTCTGCGTGTATATTGAGTATCATAAGGATCAAAATTCAAGAATTTCAAAGCCCATAATGCTCTATGCTCCAATTCGACTGGCAAATGGCATGCGTTCCCATAGACTAATTGAAATGGTGATAATCCCATAGATGTCTTCATTGCTGTCCTATAAGCCCAAAGAGCATCATCCAATTTGAGAGACCAATCCTTTCTTGATGAAGTCACAGTCTTTTCCAGGATTCTTTTTATCTCCCTGTTAGATACCTCAGCTTGTCCATTGGTTTGTGGATGATAAGGTGCAGCTACCTTATGCTTTACTCCATAGTGTTTGAGTACTTTCTCTAGCTGATAATTGCAAAAATGAGATCCTCCATCACTAATCAACACTCTTGGAGTGCCAAAACGTGAGAATATCTGCCTCTTCAGGAATTTAATTACTGTGCTAGCATCATTTTTAGGACAAGCTAATGCTTCCACCCATTTACTCACATAATCCACTGCTACCAGAATATATTCATTGTTGAAAGATGGAGGGAAGGGTCCAACAAAGTCAATACCCCAACAATCAAAAACCTCAACCTCTAAAATACCTTGTAAAGGCATCCCATGACGTTTAGTAATTGTCCCTGCTCTTTGACATTTATCACAATTCCTAGCATGATTATGGGCATCTTTAAATAGAGTTGGCCAATAAAACCCTGATTGAAGGACTTTTGCTGTTGTTCTTTCCCCATTAAAATGTCCTCCATAAGGTGAATCATGACAATGCCAGAGAATTCCTTCTGCTTCTTCATTTGTGACACATCTCCTGAGAAGATTATCTGCTCCAATTTTGAACAAATATGGATCGTCCCACACAAACTGCTTGGCATCATGCAAAAATTTCTTTCTCTGTTGCCAAGTTAAGTCTTCCGGCATGACTCTTGCAGCTTTGAAATTTGCCATATCAGCAAACCAAGGTCTCTGCTGAATATACATAAGTGATTCATCTGAAAAAGATTCCCAGATTTCAGACTCCTTGCTAGTGACCTCATTGTTGACTAACCGTGACAAATGATCAGCAATTAAATTCTCACTTCCTTTCTTATCACGGATTTCTACATCAAATTCTTGCAACAGTAACACCCATCTAATCAGACGTGGCTTAGAATCTGGTTTTGTCAACAAATATTTGATAGCTGCATGATCTGTGTAGACAATCACCTTAGACCCAATAAGATAAGGTCTAAATTTCTCTAGAGCATATACAATAGCAAGAAACTCTTTCTCTGTGGTAGCATAATTCAACTGAGCATCATTCAGCACCTTGCTAGCATAATAAATTGGATGAAACTTTTGTTCTTTCCTTTGGCCAAGGACAACTCCTATTGCATAATCACTTGCATCACACATCAATTCAAAATTTTGATTCCAATCTGGTGCTACAATTACTGGAGCTGACACTAGCTTCTGCTTCAATATATCAAAAGCTTTCAGACAGTCTTCATTCATCACAAAAGGAGCATCCTTCATCAAAAGATTACTCAATGGTTTAGCAATTTTTGAGAAATCTTTGATGAATCTTCTATAGAACCCAGCATGACCAAGAAAACTCCTAATCCCCCTTACATTTGTTGGTGGAGGTAGTTTCTCAATGACTTCTACTTTGGCTTTATCTACCTCAATTCCTTTAGCAGAAATTTTATGCCCCAGTACAATTCCTTCAGTTACCATGAAATGACATTTCTCCCAATTCAACACCAGATTTGTCTGAACACATCTTTTGAGGACCGTGTTCAAATTAGCTAAACATCTTTGGAAAGAATTTCCAAAAACTGAGAAGTCATCCATGAATACTTCAATGCATTTTTCTAGAAGATCAGAAAAGATTGCCTGCATACATCTCTGAAACGTAGCTGGAGCATTACATAATCCAAAAGGCATCTTTCTATATGCAAAGATACCAAAAGGACAAGTAAAAGCCGTCTTCTCCTGGTCTTTTGGATCTACCACAATTTGATTATATCCAGAATATCCATCTAGAAAACAATAGAAAGCCTGCCCTGATAACCTTTCTAGCATCTGATCCATGAAAGGAAGAGGAAAATGATCTTTCCTAGTAGCTTTATTCAGCTTCCTATAATCAATGCACATACGCCAGCCAGTAACTGTCCGAGTAGGAATAAGCTCATTCTTATCATTATAAATTACTGTCATCCCACCTTTCTTTGGAACCACCTGTACTGGACTCACCCATTCACTGTCAGAGATTGGATAGATGATACCAGCTTCTAGCAGTTTCAACACTTCTTTTCTAACCACCTCCTTCATGACAGGATTTAACCTTCTCTGCGGTTGAGCACTTGGTTTATAGTCCTCTTCCATAAAAATCCTGTGCATGCAATAAGTTGGGCTTATACCTTTGAGATCTGATATTGACCACCCAATTGCTTCTTTGTTGGCTTTCAGAATTTCTATCAACTGCTCTTCTTCTTGTAAAGATAAAGAGTTATTGATGATGACTGGCTTTGTTTCACCTTCTTCTAAAAACACATATTTCAGATGTGGTGGCAATCTTTTTAATTCTGGTGACTGTGCTTTGATTGTTTCTTCCTTATCAATTGTTTCAAATATTGGATCTTCCTCTGGACTCTTTTTCAATGTTTCCAAGTCCATCAGACATTCATCAATCAATTTCTCTTCTTCTTCATCCAAATCTTCACATGCATCAATGAGAGTTTTTTCCAATGGTGAAATATTACGCACCATTCTTTCTTGAACCATACAAACTTCATCAAGTTCATCAAATTGAAAGCATGCTTTATCATCATTTGGATATGTCATGGCCTTGGATACATCAAAAGTGACCTCTTCATCATCATCTCTCAGTTTAAGCTTACCATTCTCTACATCAATCAGAACTCTAGCCGTCTTCATAAAAGGTCTCCCAAGAATAAGAGGAACATCACTAGTTCCTTCCATCTCCATCACAATGAAATCTACTGGAAATACAAATTTGTCAACCTTCACTAGAACATCTTCAACCACTCCATATGGATATTTAAGAGACCTGTCTGCCAATTGAAGAGCCATTCTGGTTGGTTTAATTTCCAACCCCTGAATTGTTCTGCACATGGATAGCGGCATTAGATTAATGCTAGCTCCCAAATCAATCAATGCTCTTCCAACTTTCACATCTCCTATGGTGCATGGAATAGTGAAGCTTCCTGGGTCTTTAAGTTTAGGAGGTAGTTTCTGTATGATTGCACTGCAATTGCCCTGTATATTGATAGTTTCCTTCTCAATGTACTTATGTTTCTTTGTGAGAAGTTCCTTCAAGAATTTTGCATATGCTGGCATCTGTTGCAATGCTTCAGAGAATGGTATAGTAATCTCCAGCTTCTTAAACAGTTCCATGAATCTTTCCAACTGTTTTTCTTTTTCCTTCCTTGAATAACCCTTTGGATAAGGAAGTGGCTTTTCATACTCTTTTTCTCTTTCTCTCTCCTCTCTCTCATTTTTTTCTCTCCTCTCCTCTTCTTCTTTTCTCTTTTTCTCTCTCTCAACTCTTTCTTTCCACTCACATGATTCTTTTTCACTCTCACTCTCATTTTTTTCTTTCTCTCTCTCTTTTTGTCTCTCCTCTAACACTCTACCACTTCTGGTCACAACAGTTTTACAATCCTTTCCAAGGTTATCATGTTTAATCACGTCAACTATTCTCTCAACATGACTCTCCATTTTTTTAAATGCAGCATCCACATTATGACAATAGGACGCATTTGTCTTCAAGAATCTCTGGAAAGTCTCTTCAAGCTTTGTTGTTTTCTCAACTGAAGTAAATTGCATCTGCCATTTTTGTTGCTCTTGAACCATTGAGACCTGTTGTACTTCCTGTGGTATTTGAGAAAGTTTCATGGTTACTTCCTCAAGCTGTTGAGAGAGAGTTCTATTTTGGACAAGCAGAGCCTCATTTAATTTTGACAACTCCTTCTGATTAGGATCTCCTGTGTCAATATTTAGTTCATTGTCACTAGTAGCCATATTTTCAATAATTTCAGTTGCTTCCTCTGGAGTCTTCCATTTGATATTACCTCCTGCTGAGGCATTCAGCATCATCTTGGTTTGTGAACCAAGCCCTCCAAGGAAAATTAAGACTACTTCATGTTCTCTAAAGCCATGTATGGGAGTTTTACGTATCAAGCTTTTATACCTGTCCCATGCATGTCCCAATGATTCCTCCATTCCCTGCTTGAATGAAGATATCTCTTGCTTTCCTTTAGTCACCTTAGATTGTGGGAAGTATTTGTTTAAAAACTTTGTAACCACTGCTTCCCACTCTGTGAAACTTTCTTCTGGAAAAGAGTTTAACCAAAGCTTAGCATTGCCTCCCAATGAGAAAGGAAACAAGCTAAGTTTGATAGCTTCGTCTGGCACCCCATTTATCTTGACCGTGTTGCAGATCTCATTAAAGGTAGTCAGGTGCTCATATGGGCTTTCATGTGATAACCCATTAAATTGATTACTCTTCACCAGTTGAATCAGTGCTGGTTTGACCTCCATGTTGGCTGCATTGACTCTAGGTCTAGCTATGCTATTGAAGTGTTGAGGTCCAGCAAGATTAGTGTAATCTGCAAGAGTTCTTCTAACATTATTGCCCTCCATACTCCCTGTGCTATGAACAGAACCTTGTGGTGATGAATGTAAGAGAGTTTCAGGAGAAGGGAAAAGTTCTCTGGACGTTCTGATTCTTCTCCTCCTTCTACTCTCTTCTAGGCCTTCAAGAAGTGGTTCTGTTGTTTTCTTACTCCTAGTTCGAATTGCTTTCTGCATGCACAAGAAAACAAAACCTAGAAAAGATTTGTTAGCACAAAAAGATATAAGAGAAGATATATATTCAAAAGATAAAAAGATAAAAGATTCAGAAGATAAGAAGATAAAAGATTCAAAAGATAAAAAGATAAAAGATAAAATAAAATTTAAAAATAACATCTAATAGAAAAAGATAAAATAAAATCTAACCAAAGATAAAAAGATAAAAACAGAAATTCAAAATTAAAATCAAAGATAATCAATAATCACACAAATTAACCAGTTAAACCACGAGTCCCCGCAACGGCGCCAAAAACTTGATGGGCAAATTTGTAAGCACCAAAATATGATGTCACAAACTTGTTTCACAATCGGCAAGTATGACCGAATCGTTCAAGTAATAAACTTGGTAAGACCATGTATCGTTCTTCCCAAAGGACTCGCGGCCTAGTTTAGTTATATGATTTGTTGATTAGCTAAGACTTACAAACGAAATATTCAAAGTTTATTATGCAAGACAGAAAATAAACATGTATGCATGAAATTTGATCAATGGCAAAGACAAAAGATAAACACTTTCAATGAAATATATGAATGAATATGTTGTTGGGGGTCAATTTCATCTCATCCACTCTCATATATTTTAGGAATTCAACATTCAAATCATCATTGTTAATGCCACTCTCTAATGTACCATTCTAGATGGCTTCTCCCTAATCAAATAGTTCATACAATTCCTAGCATTCCTAATGATTAGTTCATGAGTGCAGGAGCTTAACGACAACCAATATAATATTGTCAGTATAATATTGGGAGAAATTCCCCGGATCTAGACTTCCCCGTACGTGTCCGTATCGACAAAACCAATAATCATGCATTAGAATGAGTTAAACAATGCAAGCATTGAGCAAAGAGGAAAAACCCTAACTAATGATGAAAGAAAGCATATGTCTTACTTAAAAGATGTATTCAACAAATCCATATATGAGAGCTTCAAGAGATTACATTGATTCCCCAACAAACATACAAGGTTTAGTTCACCATGTTCATGGTGAACCTAGATGAATATCAATGAAAGAATGAAAGAATAAACCCAATAAAGGTGAAGAGGTAGCCTGAGCATCCAAGATCCTCCTTCAAAGGGGTGAGAAGAGAGAGTGTTTGCCTCGTTTCTGCCAAAGATCCTAATTCTAGGACGTGCAAGCCCTTATATACTAATCTAGAGTTACAAAAGATTACAAAAGCCCAAGCCCAAAAAGTGCCGCTCAGCGGTGATTGCGCGTCCTTTTCTTCCCCTCAGCGGCCAGCTTGCCCCTCAACGGTTCCAACGTCACCTCTTGAGTGCCGCTCAGCGGTAAAATGCCGCTGAGCGGTGCCTTTGTCTTCTCTTTTTGCACTCTTTCTTGTCTTTTCTAATGTCACTTCTCTCCTTCTTCACTCTTTTCACTAAATTCACCTTAAAACCTGCACAAAAACACTTAAATCAAGCATAAACCTGTCCAGCTCTCTTATTTATGAAAATATAGATAAACTGCATGATTTCAAGCTAGTTTTTAAGTCTAAAGGTTGCTTTTAGTATCAATATTAAGCATGAAAATAACAGTTTTTCAACTGTTATCAGAATGCACTTCACAAGTCCTGGAATCAGCGCATCCTCTTCCAAAATAAAGCCCACCATACAGTTTAATAATGAAGCACTACTGGACCTAAACTTCACTCCAGTTCATGAGCCAAAATGAAATTAAATGGCAAACTGAAAACGAAACTCATGCACAAGTCAAAGCAAGAAAATTAAATTTCATAAAAGCTTCCTTCGCAACAGTGTTTTCAGCCAAAGAAAAATTCCCCCAAAACCAAAACCCGAGAGAAATAAAAATTTCCAAAATGTGTGGCGGCTGGCACCCTCTACGGACGTGTGTCCTCCCTTTAATAGGGATGGGGTCCACACAATAAAACCCTAGGTCCAAGTCACTAACTTCTAATTTTTGGGTCTACTCTAATTTACCAAAAATTGACCCAAAATATAAGAGTTGATACAGAAATTCTAAACTACTGAATTACAATTTAATTAATTCTAAAATGTCTGTGTGGAGAGTCTTGAATTTATTTGGCATTCTTCCTGATGTCCCAAAATGTATTTCCGAAATTTTCCTGCACTTCAAAAATGCACTTAATCAGCTCAGAAAATCCAAATTAGCACAATTACAAATTTCCGACCAAATTAAGCAGAATTCGGAAAACGGGGAAATAAACAATTAAACACAATTCCCTGGTTTATTTAAGTGCAATAAACTAAATATAATTCAAGAAATACAAAGACTCTCTCTGGTTTATTTAAGTACAAAATAGACCACACTTAGTCTTTTGCACTCCTGGGCAAAACCAAAACTAAAACCAGGGAACACTCAAACATCAAGGAGCTGATACAGACTCAACAGACAGACAACAAAGACTCCAAAACAGAAACACAGTTGCACAATTCTCACAAAATCTGGACGGTAAAAGGTATAGGCAGAATCCCACACAGAGTCAATGAAAGCAAATACTCAAAGAATCATCCAAACAGTTCAGTACAAGGAAAACATTCAATCAGTTCAAGAGATGAATCAAAAGCAACAGAGCCTCACAGATGCACACAATCAGTGTTTCTCTCAAGTGTTTAAGGTAAATCAATGTCACTCAATGCACTCAAGAAAGCAATCACAAATGGACTTGGCAAGCCTCTAATATCAACACTTAAACACATACGCATGTTCAAATGAAAAGGTCTTTTCATGGTTGTAATGGGGCCAAGGACAAGGGAGGATATATCTGGATAAGAAGCTACAAACCATAAGGAACAGAGGAGCAATGGGGAACAAGTGTAAACACATTCAAACACACCCACAACCTCTAATTCCATCCTCTTCTTGACTCCATTATTCACAATTATTCACATTTTTTTTTCTTCACTATTTTTCTGCTCTCTTTTTTTTTTTCCATCCTGTCTCTTTTCTTTTCTCTCTTTTCAAAACAAAACTGTAAAAGACAAGATACACATAATTTTACCAAAACAAAACAAGAGAGGAACCAACTAGCCAACCCATCAGAAACCCCCAAGAGACCACACTTGTTTCCAAAACACTTCCAAAGCTCCAAAATTCCCTAAGGTTAAGGTAATCATTGTTTTTCACTGAGGGCTAGTGTATGAGCTTCAAAACAAGGAAGTGGTGGAAAGTATAGGCTCAAAATGGGTTATCAAAGAATTAAAACAAGGTAAGCTTATTTGGCTAGAGAGGCTCAAGAACAAAATTTCCTTTATCACTTCCAAACATGCATATCAATCAAGAACTATCAACAAGAGTCAAGCCAAGGCATATGTGCAAGCAATCAAGAGACATATCACACACAAGAAAGAACATAAAGTGGCTCAAATTCTCACACAGGGCATTTGTGTCACAATCAATTCAACTCTCAAACATGATGATCATCTTCCAAGCAAAGAAAAGCAAGGAATCCACATCTTAGAGTATCAATGAAGTGAAGGAAAACTGACAACCTAACCACAATCCAGAATTTATGAAAAGCATGCAAAATTGTACACAAGACACAACAAACTACATAAAAACTGAAACATGAACAAAGAAACAACCTCCCCTAATAGACCACACTTAAACGACACAATGTCCTCAGTGTGTCACAATCAGTAGATCAAACAATCAGAACAATCATCAGATATCGACAAAGTGCAATAAAAGTGAGGAGGGAAGGAGAAAAGAAACTCCCTGAGTCAGATGGGAGGATAGGTGGGGTGGACCAAAGACGTCTCCTCCACCACTACATCCATTAAAGAAGGGTTGTTGAGGAAAGGCTTCAGTCTATGCCCGTTCACCTTGAAGCTTTTAGCTGTAGATGGACCTTGGATCTCTACTGCACCATAAGGATAAACATTAGTCACAACAAAAGGTCCAGTCCATTTTGATCTCAACTTACCACCCATGAGGCCAAGTCTAGAGTTATACAACAAAACCTGTTGGCCAACCTCGAAGTCCTTTCTAACAATAGAACTATCATGGAACTTCCTTGTCCTTTCCTTGTAGAACTTCGAGTTCTCATATGCCTCCAATCGGATCTCATCCAATTCATTCACTTGTAACTTTCTTTCCTCTCCAGCTTGGTCCATGGAGAAGTTGCAAATCTTCACAGCCCAATATGCCCGATGCTCAATCTCGACCGGTAGGTGACATGCTTTTCCGAAGACAACCCGGTAGGGGGACATCCCTATCAGTGCTTTGTAAGTTGTCATGTGAGCCCAAAGAGCATCGTCCAACCTATTGCTCCAATCTTTCCTGTTGGGCTGGACAATCTTCTCCAAAATCCTCTTAATCTCCCTGTTGGAGATCTCAGCCTGCCCATTTGTTTGGGAGTGGTAAGGTGTAGAAACTCTGTGCGTCACCCCATATTTCTTGAGCAAAGCTTGCATGGATCTGTTGCAAAAATGGGTTCCTTGATCACTAACAATTGCTCTAGGCACTCCAAACCTGCAAAAGAGGTGAGATCTAACAAAATCTACAACAACCCGAGCATCATTAGTCCTGGTGGCTCTAGCTTCCACCCATTTTGAAACATAATCCACAGCAAGGAGAATATAACAGAAACCAAAAGAAACAGGAAAAGGACCCATGAAATCTATACCCCATACATCAAACACCTCACAGAACAACATAGGTTGTTGAGGCATCTCTTGTCTCTGTGAAATTGATCCTCCTGCTCTTTGACAAGGTTCACAAGTGCTGCAAATCTTCTCCGCATCTTTGAAGATGGAAGGCCAATAGAAACCACAGTCAAGCACCCTGCGAGCTGTTCTCTGTATCCCCAGATGACCACCAGGTGAGGAGGCATGACAAAACTACAAGACCAAGTCAATCTCATGGTCCGAAATGCATCTCCTAGTAACCTGGTCAC
Organism: Vigna nakashimae; assembly: GCA_034642375.1. Taxonomy (NCBI): domain Eukaryota; kingdom Viridiplantae; phylum Streptophyta; class Magnoliopsida; order Fabales; family Fabaceae; genus Vigna; species Vigna nakashimae. The sequence continues at coordinate 31,193,281 of CM067765.1, forward strand.
TGCACAACTTCCACAGATATGGATCATCCCAAACATAATACTTAGCATCACTCTTAATTTTAGCAATCTGAGCACGTGATGCTAAGGGAGGAAAAACAGAAGCAACCAAATAATTTACAATGTGTGCAAACCAAGGAGTGGGGTGAGAGTAAGAAATCATCAACAAACTCTCGTCAGGAAAGGTATCCTGTATGGGAATTGATGGACAAATTTATGAGCACCAAAAATGATGTCATAAACTTGTTTTTCAATCGGCAAGTATGACCGAATCGTTCAAGTAATAAACTCGGTAAGACCAAGTATCGTTCTCCCAAAGGACTCACGGCCTAGTTTAGTTATGTGATTCGTTGATTAGCTAAGACTTAAGAACGAAATAAGTGAAGTTTAATATGCAAAACAGAAAATAAACATGTATGCATGAAGTTTTGATCAATGGCAAAAAGCAAAAGATAAACACTTTCAATGAAATTTATGTATGAATATGTTGTTGGGGGTTCAATTTCATCTCATCCACTCTCACATATTTTAGGAATTCAACATTCAAATCATCATTGTTAATGCCACTCTCTAAAGTACCTTTCTAGAAGGCTTCTCCTTAATCACGAGTTCATACAATTCCTAGCATTCCTAATGATCAGTTCATAAGTGCAGGAGCTTAACGACAACCAACATAATATTGGGAGAAATTCCCCGGATCTAGACTTCCCCGTACGTTCCCGTATCGACAAAACCAATAATCATGCATCAAATGAGTTAAACAATGCAAGCATTAAGCAAAGAGGAAAAACCCTAACTAATGATGAAAGAAAGCATAAGTCTTAATTAAAAGATGTAAAAACAGATTCCATATATGAGAGCTTCAAAAGATTACATTGATTCCCCAACAAACATACAGAGTTTAGTTCACCATATTCATGGTGAACCTAGATGAATTGCAATGAAAGAATGAAAGAATAAACCCTAAAAAGGTGAAGAGCTAGCCTGAGCATCCAAGATCCTCCTTCAAAGGGGTGGAAGAGAAAGTGTTTGCCTCGTTTCTGCCAAAGATACAAACCCTAGGACGTCCTAAAGCTTATATACTATTCTAAAATTATAGAAAATTCAGGCCCAAGCCCATAAGTGTGCCGCTCAGCGGTAAAGTACCGCTCAGCGGTGAGTGCGCGTCTCGTTTCTTCCCCTCAGCGGCCATTTTGCCCCTCAGCGGACCTCTCGTGACTTACTGAGTGCCGCTCAGCGGTAAAGTGCCGCTGAGCGGTGACTTCGGCTTCTCCTTTTGCACTCTTTGATTTCTTTTCTGATTCCATCTCTCTCCTTCTTCACTTCTTTCACTAAATTCACCTTAAAACCTGCACAAAAACACTGAAATCAAGCATAAACCTGTCCAGCTCTCTTATTTCTGAAAATATGGATAAAAGCATGATTTCAAGCTAGTTTCTAAGTATAAAGGTTGCTTTTAGTATCAATTTTAAGCATGAAAATAACAGTTTTTCAACTGTTATCACAACCCCAAACTTAGAACTTTGCTTGTCCTCAAGCAAACAAGATGTAACTCAATCTCCAACCAATTCATATGATGGTTCACTCATTCAAAAATCCTCTTTTCAAGATAAGTAAAAACTTCAATTAAACTTATGACCAAGAGTTCAAACAAGATGTGCACATGCTTTAGTGTTCACAAAGTCATTTAAATTCCAACAACTGCTATTTTTTTATGAATGATCAATCAATTAAGCATGGATGTTCATGTGCTCATGGAATAATTCCTCACTAGGTAAAGTGTTTCACTCACACTCAAGTGTATAAGAGGTAATCACTCATTCACTCTACTATCACAATGTCACATGAATCAACTTTGCCTTTCATTTTACCACAATCAAAAACATTCACAAGCATGCATAATCACAAGGACTTTTCAATGGCTTATAATGTGGCTGGGCTAACAAGAAAATTGGTTTTTCTGGATCACAAAATCCTTGAGTTAAGAGAATCATAATAACACAATCATCTTATTCATTCCCAACTTTCTCACTGAAGCTGCTATCAAAAATTTGGAGATTCAGATGGGGCAGATCATCAAACAGATGGAAGAAAGACCAAGTAGAAATTGTGGGGCTAATACTGAGGTTAACCCCAGGGAAGAGTGTCAAGAGCTAGTGAGTGTAAATGTTGAAAAAGTTGAGTTGGAAAAAGAAGAGAGAAAAGAGAGAGAAGAGAAAGAAGAAGAGAAAATTTGTGTGAAGATTGAGAAGGTGAGTAGAAAAAGAAAAGAAAAAAAGAAAGTGGGAGAAAAGTGAAAGAGGACGAGAGAAAAAAATAAAGAATCATATTAAAAATCTCGTCCCCATCCAAAGAAGTATCGTAGGAAGGAAAAGAAATTTAAGTGCTTTATGGAAATCTTTAAGAAATTGGAGATTAAAGTTCCTATGATTGAGACACTGCAACAAGTTCCTGGTTTGATCAAATTTCTGAAGAAGTTCAGTAGAAAGAAGAAAAAGAAGAAGGAACTGGGGCTTTATTGGGTCAAGCTAATGACGTTAAAAGAGCGCTTGCTGGGAGGCAACCCAGTGGATTTACAAACTTTTGATTTTGATTTTGGTTGTGTAACTTTTAATTTGTGGACATTATTTTGTGAATATTTTGTTGGATCCAGTATCTACTAAAGGATGCTAGGTGGTTAAGTATCTACTGAAGGATACTAAGTTTGTAACACCTACTGATGGGTGTTGGTGAGAAGATTTTGCACCTACTGATGGGTGCTGGTAAGTTTGAAACACCTACTGATGGGTGTTGGTGGATTTTGGGTCAGGCTCGTGACGTTAAACAAGCGCTACCTGGGAGGCAACCCAGTTGATTGATTGTTTTTGTTTGTTTTATTTTAATTAGGGTTTGCATAAGCATTTTTAACATTGAATTGTAGGGAACCTATGAGGGGTATGCTAGGAAGGCACGTAGGTCAAGAAAAGAAGGAGAAGGGCACATCACGAAAGTGCCGCTGAGCGGCAATTACCGCTGAGCGGTACTATCGCAGATGGGCTTAAGTTCCCCTTAGCGGAACCCGAGCCCATTAGGGTATTTTTATACCCCAAGCTGCGTTTTAGGGTTTATTTCCAGACTTCTCTTTGCAAAAACACTTCCACACACCTTCTCCTAGGTTTTCCACATCTTTTCACTCTTCCCTCTTAAGAAAATTTCTCTTCCACTCACTTTTACACTAGTGTGCCATCAAAGTTTGGGGTGGAAGAGAGCATTCTAGTTTGGAAGCATTCTCATATCATCTAGCATCTCCACCCAAGTAAGTAAAATGCATTTTGTTCATTCTAGGGTTCTTGAATTTGAATGTGATTGTCAAAGCATGAATATTTAGGGGTTTTGATTTCTATGCATGATTTGATGATATATTTGATGTTTGAACCGATTAAACTGCTTGATTATGAACTGGAAAACTGAAAATTGCATTTGGGTGGAGTTAGGAAAGCTTTAAAACAGATTTTTCAAAAATCTGCAGAGTTACCGCTGAGCGGCATTTACCGCTGAGCGGCATTCTGCCAGACTTGGTTTTTTCTGGTTTTTGCGTGTTGGAATGTGGCACTGGTGGCGCTGAGGGGAAATTCTGGCCCTCAGCGGTGGTTTAGCTTCGAAAGGAGTTGTGTTCTGTGTTTACTAATGATTAACATCATGTCTGTGGTTTTGTAATTGTGTTTGAATGCAGGAATGGCATCCTCTTCAGGAAAGAGATTGAAAACCATGGCAACCAAGAGGAAGGAAAAGGAACCAGAGCAGCCCCATAATGGCAGGTTCCTCTCTAGGAAACATGAGAAGCACTTTAGGGTGGTTCAGGACAGGAGACTTCTAATGGAGAGAAAGGTTGGAATGATACCTAACTTTGCTCCTCAATTTGGAGAGCAAGTATTAGGGAATGATTGGGGCAAGCTAGCCACTTATCCAGCACCTGCCAACATAGCTGTGGTGAAAGAATTCTACACCAATGCAAAGAAGATTGGTGACTATCCAGCTGAGAATTATTTGGGCTATGTCAGAGGCCATGCTATCAGGTATGATCCTGATTCCATCAACAATTTCCTGGATACTGTGTGGGCTGGTGAGCAATGCCAGTTTGCTCTTAGCATGGAGGAAGGTGCTGACTTTGAGGATGTGGCGAGAGTGTTGTGCATACCTGGAGGACACTTCCAAAGGAATAGATCTGGCTTAGTGGTTAATATTAGGAGGACAGATTTGACTCCTCTTGCAAAGTATTGGATGGCATTTTCTCATGCCAACATTCAGCCATGTTCACATGTGTCAGATATTACTCTCAGCAGGGCACTATTCATCTACTGTGCTATCAGAAACTTGAATGTTAATATTGGGCAGGTGATAGCTGATGAGATTAGTGTGTGTGCTAACACCTCAAACAACAAAGCACCACTAGGACATCCTTCTTTGATCACTCACCTCTGCAAGCTAGCTGGGGTGGACACTTCTGTTCCACCATTTGAGAGGCCAAGAAAAGCTATAGATGAGGCCTATTACAGACAGTACTGTGGAGGTGAGGAGGCAGCCCAGCCAGTTCCACCACGCCAGGTTCGTAGAGAGAGAAGGCCAGCACAGAGCAGGACATCTGCTGATACACATGAAGCAGAGCCATTCCAGATGAGGGACATGTATATGTCTCTTATAGGTGCTCAGTTGCAGTCCATTCACAGAGGGCAGGTGGCCACGGCTGAGATGATAGTGGGGATGTATGATACCCCTTCAGCACACAGGTGGACTATGGATGAATTCCATAATGTGGTAGCTTGGCCAGAGGAACCATTGCATGGAGGAGCTGAAGCGGCTGAAGCTTCAGCTCGAGACATGGAAGAAGATGAAGCTGAGGAGGAGGATGCATTTGATAATGATGATGATGAAGAGGAAGAGGAAGATACAGAGGACAGCTCAGATTGATGAGGAGCTGAGATAGCATTTACTGATGAATGCTATCATATGATTATGCTTTTGTGGTTTAAGTTTTCTGAACTTATTTGTTTTTGTTTTTAGATTAGGGTTTGATGTACTCTATCGAACACCTGGTTTATTATCATGGTTTGCTATTAACTGTGATTGTTTGATAAGTAATGCTTGATGATGCTTATTGATTGATTGATGTTGAGATGATGTGCACATTAAAATGCTTATACAGGTGATTCACAAGCTTTGTGAACAAATGCATGATATCATGATTGTGATTGTGAAATTAAGCAGGATGTGTATGTCAAATGTGAATGAGCTTATATGTGAGGTTTTGAGCTCCAGAGTTGTTATTGTTGAATGCTATTACCTTGAACGCATGAATGATTTTGCCCAGGTTTTCTATGATTGAATCAATTGCTTGTTTTGCATCATGTGATCAAGGCCATTTGTTGGAACCCTTTTTATTGGCCAAATTCATAAAGTTAGCCACTAAAAGAGAACACTTTGTGTTCTATCCTTTGAACCCTTAGCCTTGAACATACACTGAAAACCCTTGATTGAAAATCTTTACCTTGAGTTAAGTAGAAGATCTTGTGTGATATTGTTAAATGTTCAAGTTTGGGGTTGTTAGGGAAAGATGAAAAAGGAAAAGCATTGAGCTAAGAGCTAAAAAGTAAGAATATGCAAAGAAAAAGAAAAGAAAAGAAAAAGAAGTAAAGCTCAATGCAAATGCAAAGGCAAAAGAAAGTTGGGAATGAACAAGATGATTGTGTTGATATGATTCTCTTAACTCAAGGATTTTGTGATCCAGAAAAACCAATTTTCTTGTTAGCCCAGCCACATTATAAGCCATTGAAAAGTCCTTGTGATGATGCATGCTTGTGAATGTTTTTGATTATGGTAAAATGAAAGGCAAAGTTGATTCATGTGACATTGTGATAGTGGAGTGAATGAGTGAAACACTTTACCTCTTATACACTTGTGTGTTGAGTGAAACACTTTAACTAGTGAGGAAATATTCCATAAGCACATGAACATCCATGCTTAATTAATTGATCATTCATGAAAAATAGCATTTGTTGGAACTTAAATGACTTTGTGAACACTAAAGCATGTGCACATCTTGAATGAACTCTTGGTCATAAGGTTGATTGAAGTTGTTACTTATCTAGAAAAAGAGAATTTTTGAATGAGTGAACCATCATATGAATTGGTTGGAGATTGAGTTACATTTTGTTTGCTTGAGGACAAGCAAAGTTCTAAGTTTGGGGTTGTGATAACAGTTGAAAAACTGTTATTTTCATGCTTAATATTGATACTATAAGCAACCTTTAGAGTTAAAAACTAGCTTGAAATCATGCTTTTATCTATATTTTCAGAAATAAGAGAGCTGGACAGGTTTATGCTTGATTTAAGTGTTTTTGTGCAGGTTTTAAGGTGAATTTGGTGAAAGAAGTGAAGAAGGAGAGAGATGACATTAGAAAAGACAAGAAAAGAGTGCAAAAAGAGAAGACGAAGGCACCGCTCAGCGGCATTTTACCGCTGAGCGGCACTCAGGAGGTTGCGGGAGTCACGCTGAGGGGCAAACTGGCCGCTGAGGGGAAGAAATGTGACGCGCAACCACCGCTGAGCGGCACTTTTTGGGCTTGGCCTTTTGTAATCTTTTGTAACTCTAGATTAGTATATAAGGGCTTGCACGTCCTAGAATTAGGTATCTTTGGCAGAAACGAGGCAAACACTCTCTCTTCCACCCCTTTGAAGGAGGATCTTGGATGCTCAGGCTACCTCTTCACCTTTATTGGGTTTATTCTTTCATTCTTTCATTGATATTCATCTAGGTTCACCATGAATATGGTGAACTAAACCTTGTATGTTTGTTGGGGAATCAATGTAATCTCTTGAAGCTCTCATATGTGGAATCTGTTGATTACATCTTTTAATTAAGACTTATGCTTTCTGTCATCATTAGTTAGGGTTTTTCCTCTTTGCTCAATGCTTGCATAGTTTAACTCATTCCATGCATGATTATTGGTTTTGTCGATACGGGCACGTACGGGGAAGTCTAGATCCGGGGAATTTCTCCCAATATTTTACTGACAATATTATATTGGTTGTCGTTAAGCTCCTGCACTCATGAACTAATCATTAGGAATGCTAGGAATTGTATGAACTCGTGATTAGGGAGAAGCCATCTAGAATGGTACATTAGAGAGTGGCATTAACAATGATGACTTGAATGTTGAATTCCTAAAATATATGAGAGTGGATGAGATGAAATTGACCCCCAACAACATATTCATTCACATAATTCATTGAAAGTGTTTATCTTTTGTCTTTGCCATTGATCAAACTTCATGCATACATGTTTATTTTCTGTCTTGCATTTTAAACTCTAAATATTTCGTTTGTAAGTCCTAGCTAATTGATACAGCTGTCGCGGCCGATCAAATTTGATGTGCAATTAAGAATGCAGTACAGTGCTAGGAATTGACTCCTAGGTCGTTTCTCAGGGACCAAATGTCGTTCAGTCTTTTGTCAACACGTAATGGGGGGGTTTTGAAAATTGTTTTGGTTGCGGATGAAATTTAAAAGCGTTGAAATAAAATTAAAATAGTAAAACGAAATTAAAAAAAAATGAAATTGCTACAGTGAAAATGAAAATACAGTAACGTAAAACAGTAAAAATAAATCTGGACCAAAAAATTAAATACAGAAAACGAAAATACAGTAAATAATAATTATAGAAAACAGTAGAAACAGAAAATAAATTACAATAGTAAATAATTACAGCAAAACAGTAAATACATGAACAGAAAAAATTCAAATATGAAAACAGAATTAAAATTACAGCAGCAAAATACAACAAACAAAAATACAGAAAATCATTTCAACATATGATATAAAATATTTTAAGACAAGAAATAAAATTAAAATGTGTCTACCATTAACCATGAACCATTTTACTAGAAGAAAATAATTTAAATGAATGCCTTTAAAGCTTGAAATGAAAGACGTTACACTCCTCCTAGATTGGCTTAGTTTTCCACTTGAAATACAATTAAAGAAGACCTTTAAAACTAACAAAACAAGGACGTGCAGCAGCTATAAATTGGCATATGTTTCCATGTGAAATGAATTAAAATAAGGCCTTGGAACTAATACATAAAAACGTGGCAGCAGCACTTGAATTGGTTAAATCCACCTATTTACCAAGAGCAATTGAAAGCTATTAAAATGAAAGCAATTAACGTGCAACCATTACTCCATTATAGTCATGTCTAATTCCAAATAGAATAAGAAATGCAAGAAAGGGGTCGTGGGCCACTTCTTCTCAATCACATGAAAGAAAGCACTTGGTTTAAGAATTCTGAAAAGTTGTTTCCATTCACGTAAATTCCTCCTCCAAAAGATGCTCTTTGAAAGCTTTTGTCTTCTTCTCCAAAGCACTCTTCACACGGCTCACCCTCCTTACTTTCCATCTAAAATCAATCACTACTTCTTATAATAATAACAATAACAATCCTATTCTAACAAACCAAACTCGGTGCTGCATAAATGATTCACGTTTCCCTTCATTTTAATCAAAACAAAACAAGATGGAAAGGTGCAAAGGTGCTGCTCCATGGACTCAACACTACACGGCATTATATAAAAGAAAGGCAAAGATAACATAGCATTTAGAAAAAACAAGTAGGACCCTACTACTTTCTTCAAAGCTAAATAAAATTGTATATGCTGGCTGAATTCATATCCACATCACCATGCAAACAATTACTTGGCCATGTTCAAATGAATAAAAAGATGCAAGACCGTGGACACTTGCACTTTTTCTGCAGAATTTAATGCACACACCCTTTCTATAAGCTAATGACCGTCCACTTTGCTGCATCCATTCCAGTTGCACTCTCCTTTCCTCCTTCTTCAACTACGTTCCCTTCTCATCAAAAATCACTTCTCCCCTTTGTAACAAATCCTTCTCTTCCTCTCTACTCTTTAGCAAGCAAATAAGTGTGTGTGGTTTACTCTTCCATACAGCAGAAACAAATCAGCATCTACAAGGTTTCACTGGCCTCTCCTCTTCTCTTTACCGTGAACTCCCATCTCATATTAAACAACTTTCTTTTTGTGGTTTTTTATGTTGAATAGGTGACGGCAGTTCCTTTCTACTCTACTATGAAAGCAAAACAAATGAACATGATATTTGGTTCTACACAAAGCCATGAATCATCTTTTCAAAGGTTACAAGATGCTAAGAGATTGTATGAAAATGCAGAAAACCAAAATGGAAGATGCAATTACAATTCAAGAAAGAAAATAAACATAAGCTATTCATTCATCATGAACATGTTTCCAGTTCTCAAGGAAAAGCATTCAAAGTACAAAGAAGCAAAGCAAAGTAAAGGAAACAAACTAGCTGCCTCTTGGTCTTGTGTCTTCTTCCAGTAGTGTTTCAAGAATCAAATACAGTTTTGCTTCCCTCTTCTAGCTCTCTGGACGTATCATCTCACACCAGCACCTTCTCTTTCTTCATGAAGCCATGATCTCTGTAATACTCTTGCTATACTCCACGGGAAAAGAGAAAAGATAGGATGCCCCCCAAATTGCCGAGAGGAAGGAGGTTTTAAGAGACCCCAAAAATCAGCATGTGTGTTGTCTCTTTGTGCCATAGAGTAGCGACTGATCCACCACCTAGTAGTTAGCCTTTTTCATTTTTCTTCAATTAATCCCCTGTGCTTGGATTTAGCTCTCCAATTGGTGTTTCACGGGATGACTTTGTTCTTGGATTTAGCTCATTCTACCTTTTCTCAATTGTATGTTGAATTTTCCAAAGGTGGTATGTGTATGGCCGAGACTTTCAAGTATGGTCACTTCCCTCATTCCCTCATTTAATTTGTAATGTGAATTGTATACATAAGACAATGCTATTCTTTTCCAAAACAATTCATAAAACAGTGGGCTGCACTTGGAACTTGGTGGTCTCTTCTCTTTCATTCCAACTTAGGCTAAATGTTTTGCAAAATTCTTCATTTGAATCCAAAGAGTTGCCGTGAGGTGTAATGATGCCAAGCCTATTTTGCTTTTACAAACTCAAGAAAAATATTTCATTATACGGATCAATACACAGATTAATTCAATGCAGTACGGCTTCGACTAGATAACACAGTGTGTAAATAAATATTCTTCCTAATGTTCTAAAATATTTACAGAATTTTCCCTGCATTCACTAATGTAAATAATTATTCTCAGATAATTCAAATTAAGTAAAATAAGAATTTCTGATCAAATTAAGCACAATCAGTAAAAACGGGAAAATACTGGACAATTAAGCACAACTCCCTGATTAATTTTAGTACAGTAAACTAAGTGAAGTGAAGAAAATAATGATTCATCAAAATAGACCACACTTAGTCGTTTGCACTCCTGGGCAAACTTAAGACACAAAACCAGGGAGCAGTTCAAACATTAGAAAAGTGACACAGACTTGACAGACAACACAAACTCCAAAACAGAAACACACTTTCACAATTCCCACAAAATCTGGACAGTAAAAGGTACAGGCAGAATCCTACACAAAATCAATGAAAGCAAATACTCAAAGAATCATCCAAACAGTTCAGTACAAGGAAAACAATCAATCAGTTCAAGAGATGAATCGACAGCAACAGAGCCTCACAGATGTACACAATCAGTGTTTCTCTCAAGTGTTTAAGGTAAATCAATGTCACTCAATGAACTCAAGAAAGCAAACACAAATAGGCTTGGCAAGCCTCTAATATCAACACTCAAACAGATACGCATGTTCAAATCAAAAGGTCTTTTTATGGTCATAATGGGGTCAAGGACAAGGGAGGATATATCTGGATGAAAAGCTATAAACCATAAGGGATAGATGAGCAATGGGGAACAAGTATAAACACATTCAAACTCACCTACAGCCTCTAATTCCATCCTCTAGTTAACTCCATTATTCACCGTTGTTCACAATTTTTTTCTGTTTTTCTGATTTTTTTTTTTTTCATCATTTTTTTTTCTTCATCCTGTCTTTTTTCTTTACTCTGTTCAACACACAATTTCAAGAGACAAGATGCACCACATATTTACAAACAGAAACAAGATATGAAGAGAACTCACTAATTCATCTGAAATTCCCAGGAGACCACACTTATTCCCAAAACAATTCCAAAGCTACAAAATTCCCTAAGGTTCAGGTAATAATGGTTTTTCACTTAGGGCTAGTGTATGAGCTTCAAAACAAAGAAATGGGGAAAAACATAGGCTCAAAAGGGTATCAATGGATCAAAACAGGGTAGGCTTATCTGGCTTAGAGGCTCAACAACAAAATGCCTTTATCCCTTTCAAACATGCGTATTAGTCAAGAATCAATTCAAAGAGTGAAGCCAAGACATATGTGCAAGCAATCAAGGCATATATCACACACAAGAAAGATCATCAAATGGCTCAAATCTCACACAGGTAATATGGTCACCATCAATTCAACTCTCAAATATCATGATTATCTCCCAAGCAAAGTAAAGCAAGGAATTCAACAGTTTAGAGTATCAATGAAGTGCAGGAAAACTGACAACCTAATCATAGTCCAGAATTCACGAAAATCATGCAAAACTGTACATAAGACACCACAAAATACACAAAAACGAAACATAAACAAAGAAACAACCTCCCCTAATAGACCACACTTAAACGACACAATGTCCTCAGTGTGTCACATTCAGCAGATCAAAACAATCAGAATAGTCATCAGATATCGACAAAGTGCAACAAAAGTGAGGAGGGAAGGAGAGAAGAAACTCCCTGAGTCAGGTGGGAGGGTAGGTGGGGTAGACCAAAGACGTCTCCTCCACCACTGCATCCAACAGAGAAGGATTGCTGAGGAAGGGCTTCAGTCTATGCCCGTTCACCTTGAAGCTTTTAGCTGCAGATGGACCCTGGATTTCTACTGCACCATAAGGATAAACATTAGTCACAACAAAGGGTCCAGTCCACTTTGATCTCAACTTACCACCCATGAGGCCGAGTCTAGAGTTATACAATAAAACCTGTTGGCCAACCTCGAAGTCCTTTCTAACAATGGAGTTATCATGGAACCTCTTGGTTCTTTCCTTGTAGAACTTCGAATTCTCATATGCTTCCAATCGGATTTCATCCAGTTCATTCAGTTGCAACTTCCTTTCCTCTCCAGCTTGGTCCATGGAGAAGTTGCATGTCTTCACAGCCCAATATGCCCGATGCTCAATTTCAACTGGTAGATGACATGCCTTTCCGAAGACAACCCTGTACGGAGACATCCCAATCGGTGCTTTGTATGCAGTCCTGTGGGCCCAAAGAGCATCGTCCAATCTACTACTCCAATCTTTCCTGTTGGGCTGGACAATCTTTTCCAAAATCCTCTTAATCTCCCTGTTGGAGATCTCAGCCTGCCCATTTGTTTGGGGGTGGTAAGGTGTAGAAACTCTGTGCGTCACCCCATATTTCTTGAGTAAAGCTTGCATGGATCTGTTGCAAAAATGGGTTCCCTGATCACTAACAATTGCTCTAGGTACTCCAAACCTGCAAAAGAGGTGAGATCTAACAAAATCCACAACAACCCGAGCATCATTAGTTCTGGTGGCTTTAGCTTCCACCCATTTTGAAACATAATCCACAGCAAGGAGAATATAGGAAAAACCAAAAGAAACAGGAAAAGGACCCATGAAATCTATACCCCAGACATCAAACACCTCACAGAATAGCATAGGTTGTTGAGGCATCTCTTGTCTCTGTGAAATTTGTCCTCCTGCTTTCTGACAAGGCTCACAAGTGCTACAAATCTTCTCCGCATCCTTGAAGATGGAAGGCCAATAGAACCCACAATCAAGCACCCTACGAGCTGTTCTTTGTATCCCCAGATGACCACCAGGTGAGGAGGCATGACAAAACTGCAGGACCGAGTCAATCTCATGGTCTGGAATGCATCTCCTAGTAACCTGGTCACTGCACAACTTCCACAGATATGGGTCATCCCAAACATAATACTTAGCATCACTCTTAATTTTAGCAATCTGAGCACGTGATGCTAAGGGAGGAAAAATAGAAGCAACCAAATAATTTACAATGTGTGCAAACCAAGGAGTCGGGTGAGAAGAAGAAATCATCAACAAACTCTCATCAGGAAAGTCATCCTGGATGGGCAGCACATCAACTTCATTCCCAGCTCTCTCAATCCTGCTAAGGTGGTCCGCAACTAGATTCTGTGCTCCACTCCGGTCCTTAATCTGCAAGTCAAACTCCTGGAGCAGTAGCATCCATCTGATCAATCTAGGCTTTGACTCAGCCTTTTTCAACAGAAACTTAAGAGCTGCATGGTCAGTATATACAATAACAGATGATCCAAGCAAATATGACCTAAACTTATCAAGAGCAAAAACAATTGCCAACAATTCTTTTTCAGTGGTGGTATAGTTTGCTTGGGCAGCATCCAAAGTGCGTGATGCATAGTAAATCACTCTTGGCAGCTTGTCAATTTTCTGTGTCAAGACAGCCCCCAATGCATAGTTAGATGCATCACACATGAGCTCAAATGGGGCTGTCCAATCCGGTGCCTGAATGATAGGGGTGGTAGTCAAAGCTTCCTTGAGGCAATCAAAAGCCTGCTTGCATTTTTCATCACAAACAAAGTCAACATCCTTCTGCAGTAGTCTGGACAAGGGAAGCGCCTTCTTGCTGAAATCTTTGATGAAGCGCCTGTAGAAACCTGCATGTCCAAGGAAAGATCGCACCTCTCGCACGCAAGAGGGGTAAGGCAACTGTGAAATCACAGATATCTTAGCAGGATCTACCTCTATTCCCTTTTCAGAAATGATATGCCCTAAAACCAAACCTTGTTCAACCATAAAGTGACATTTCTCAAAATTGAGAACAAGGTTTGTTTCTATGCATCTTTTCAAGACTTTTTCCAAACTGTCTAAACATACATCAAAAGAAGATCCATACACAGTAAAATCATCCATAAACACCTCTATACAACTCTCAAGAAAGTCACTAAAAATGCTAAGCATGCACCGTTGAAAGGTACCAGGAGCGTTGCATAGACCAAAGGGCATCCTCCGATAGGCAAAAGTGCCAAAGGGGCAGGTGAATGTGGTTTTCTCTTGATCCTCAGGAGCAATATTGATCTGAAAATATCCAGAAAAACCATCAAGAAAACAATAATGAGATTTACCTGCCAGGCGCTCCAGTACCAAAATAGACCACACTTAGTCTTTTGCACTCCTGGGCAAAATCAAGACACTGATCAAGGAATAGTTCAAAAGACATTAGGGAAGTGGTGACACAAACTCAGCAGACAGAAAACAAAGACTAACGAGAAAAATAAACAGAATTTACACAGTTCTCAAGAATTATGGACCAATGAAAGAAGTAGAAATTTTCCAACACAAAATCAAGAAAAGCACATACTTACAGAAATCATCCAAGCAATTCAATACATAGGAAAATGATTAATCAGCTCAAGAGGTGATTTGAAAATAACAAATCCTCACAGATGCACTATAGTGTTTCTCTCAAGTGTCTAGGGTAAACATTTCAACTCAATGCACTCAAGAAAGCAAACACAAATTGACTTGGCAAGCTTCTAATATCAACACTCAAAACATATGCACGTTTAGATCAAAAGGTCTTTACTGGGTTGTAATGGGGCCAAGGACAGGGAAGGATAATTATGGATAAGTAGCTATAGCTCAGAAGAAATAGAGGTGCACTAGGGAAAAAATGTAAACACAGTGAAATCTCACCCAAACCTCTAATTCAATCCTCTTCTCGACTCCATTATTCATAAAATTATTTTTCAATTTTCTCTTTTTCTCATCAAATATTTTTTTTTCATCCTGTCTTCTTTTTTTTTTTTTTTTTTTTTTCACAACAGGATATAAATTATCATTTCAAAACATGATGAGGAACCAACTAGCCAATTCATCAGAATTCCCAAGGAGACCACACTTATTCTCAAAACACTTCTGTAGCTCCAGACTTTCCTAAGTTTTAGGTAATCATTTGTTTTTCACTTAGGATCAGTGTATGAGCTTTAACACAAAGAAATGGATACAGTATAGGCTCAAAAGGGGTATCAAAGGATAATAACAAGGTAGGCTTATTTGGCTAAAGAGGCTTAAGAAATAAAATGCCTTTATCATTTCTAAACATGCATATCCATCAAGAATTATCAAAAAGAATCAAGCCAAGGCATATGTGCAAGCAATCAAGATACATATCACACAAGAAAGAAAATAAAGTGGCTCAAATCTCACACAGGGTATTTTTTGTTATACTCAATTCACCATCTCAAACATCATAATAATCTTCCCAAGCAGAGAAAAGCAAGGTTTTCAAACCGTAAGTATTACTGAAGTGAAGGAAAAATCTACGATCTAGACATCATCCAGAAATCAAGAGAAAAATGTAACATTTATTGCACACAAAACTGGATAAAAATAACTTAAAAGAGAAAAAATTTAACACTCAAAAAACAAAAAATTTAACACACAAAATACAATCTAACAGAAAAATCAGAAAAATCAGAATTTCTTCCCAGTAGACCACACTTAAATCACACAATGTCCTCAGTGTGTTACAATCATCAGATGATCAACTTCAGAGTAGTCAAATAATATAGACAAGTGCAATAAAATGTTAGGAAATGGGAAGAAATTTTCAGTAACATCCATCAGTAGATGTTTTCAGTGACATCCATCAGTAGATGTCTAAATCACGTAGCACCCATCAGTAGATGCTAATTAATTTTTATTATATTTTTTTATTTATTTATTTATTTTTTTATTTTTTTATTTTTATTTTTTTTTAAAAAATGATGACCTGTACTGTGACAACAGTTTCGGTGGGAATGACCGAAACTGTTGCTACAGTGGAAAGCAATTTGGCTATAAATGGCCCACTCCTCCGCGTCCAGCGCCATTTCCTGACTTCCACTCTCTCTGCTCTTCTCTTCTCTCTCTACCCTCTCTTCTCTCGAGCGTCTGGAATCTCTACGGAGCCTCTGCCCCGGTGCCATCTGAAGGTGTACGAGCCCTGCAAGGAGCCTCTGCCACCGTGCCAACTGAAGAGTCTGAGATCCTCGAGGAGCTTCTCTGCCAGCTCTACTACTCCAGGTAAGTCCTCTGCTCCTGGATCTGCCTTTCTTTCTGCTAGCTTTACTTTCTTTCCGTCCTTTACCGCTTTTCCTGCTTTCCATTTTTTTATGCATTCCTCTTGCCTGCTCTCCCTCTTTATTTCCTGCTTTCCTGATCTTTCATTTTCATTTTTTTTTCTTTTTCTTATTCTGCTTTCTTTTTCACCTGCTAAACACTTAAAAACACATAAAACACAACTGTCTAAAAACTTAAGGGGTATATCGGCTGGAAACCAGACGTTAATCTCCCTTCGTTTGAAGGTATGGCAGAGACAATCGGGTAGAACAACGCCACGTACCCCACTTAAAACTAAAACACAGAAACTGAATATACAAGAACAATATGGACAAGGACACTGGACGTAGATCCGTTTAGGACCCTTTGCAAGGACCGTGAAACAGATCTGAGACCAGACACAAAAACAATCAAAGACAGACAGGACAAAATAAATTTAACGGAAAACAAGAACAAATAAAGAAAACACAGAACTAATCTAAAAATTTTTTATGCTTCATTTTTTTTTTTTTTTTAGTTCTTTTTATTATTATTTTTTTTTTTTATGTTTAGTTTTTTCTTCTTCTTTTTTTTATGTTTTTGTTCTTTTTATTTTTTTTTATTTAAGTATTTGTATATTACGAGAGGAAGGATGAGTGATACGGAATCAGAGAGATATACCAGTCAACGGTGGCGTCCTACCGACGATCAAATCAAGATGATGACCAAAATATTCAACTATGGGGTCACACACCCAAGCCGAGCGCAAGTCGTCGAGATCGCGTCTCGACTAAGGGCTTTCGGCGAAGCCACTGAATACAACGTACACTGCTGGTTTAACAACCACGGCAATCGGGTCAAGCGCTGGCAAGCGGAGATAGACCCTACTGGCACTCTCTTCTCACAACTGCCGCTGTACATGTACGGTAAGACCTCTGATCACACCTCCATTTTTATTGAAAATTTTCACTTCCTCTTCTATAATTAACACAAGTTTTTTATTTTTTTATTTTTTTATTTTTTATTTTTTTTGTTTGAAAGAAAACAACTGGGTGATAATGAGGGCACCGAGGCTGCTGAATCTGTTTCCCGTTCCGATCATCATTGACGATGATAGAGATGAGAGACAAATCCCTCCACCCAAGCTTCTCACATTCCGAACCAGAGCTCCCTCAACGGAGCTCTCCCTTAGACCACCACAACCAGCTCGAGAGTTCTTTCATTTTTAAAGTTTTGGGTTTTTTTATTTTTTTTATGTTTTTGTTGGCCGAGTGTGGCCAGAATTTGAACAAGTACTGTAATATGAACACTTAATTTTTTTTTTTGTTGTTTTTATTTTTTATGTTTTTATTTATTATGGTGTGTAATATTAACGATCAGAAATGATCGAACAACTTTATTTATGTTTTTATGTATTTTATTTTAATAATTATGTAAGACAGAATGTTTTCTGCGCATATGGTATGTTCAATAAATGCACTCAGATTAGTGTCTCTGCTAAAACTTCACCTCTCTGCCTTACATGTTAAATCTGCTCTTAAAATATTTTTTTTTTTTAACAAAAACTAAATAAAAAAATAAAAACAGAACACATAATAACGAAACAAAAGACCTAATACAGAATCAAAATATCAACGCAGATAAAACACATATGTCAAAAACATCAAACAAAGCACATATTTACAAAACATACATTAACAGACTTGAAACAAAACACAAAAACTTTTTTTTTTTTTTTTTTTAGTAAAAACACTAAGAATCAGGAAGCAAATAAAACACAAAACACATTTTTTTTAAATATATGAAAAATAAATATATGTATATCATATAACAATTAAATTTTAATTGAAAGGAAAGATTTTGCACGCTTAAAATAAAATAATTTATCAAAAAGAATTTTTTTTTTATTGAAAGAATATAATAATTCGAAAACTAATAAAGAAAATAAAATAAAAAAAAAAAAAAAAAAAAAAAATAAACATAAAAGAAAACAAAATGCAGAATCTCCCCCAGACCATACTTAAACTACAATGTCCTAAACGTGTTCTAAGCATAAGATCATCAATTAAAACACTAAACAGATAAAGGACAAATGCAATAAAAGTAGGAAAACGGGGAAGAAAGAAAAAGAAAACTCCCCTGGATTATGGTGGCAGTTGCCAAAATTGGACAATCAGGGAGATGTTTTTCGCCTCGGGATCCAGTATGAAAGTGTTGAGGATGAACTGCTTCATCCTCCAGATCTGATCAAGCAGTGAAATGTCTTCCACGGCTGGATCCAAACAATTATTGTTGATGACTAGATTCAATAGGTGCCTGTTGATGTTGAAATCGTTCTGGGTGCTTGCACCTCTGTCTTCAATTGTGGGTGTCTGCTCATCAAATTTATACGTACCTCCTGCAGTATGGTTAGTGCAAATTGGTTCCACAGAAATGTCATGCAGAGGTATAACACCCAATCCCAATTCATCATACTGAGCCTTAGATACAACCTCATAACATGAATCAGTTTGAAATGTAGAAACAATATCTATAACAGGTTCAGATTCATGTTCAGTGCATGGAGAACAAATATTCAGATCTGATAACACAAAATTATTCTCGTCATGCATAGAGGGAAAATTAAAATCATGCTCAGCAACAATATAATTATCAACATACCTCTCAACAGCATAATCATCAAATTGAGGTATGTTGGTGGAAAATGAAAGTGGTCTACCTGGTTCAAAATAGCTGCTTGTACCTGCCTGGTCCTCAAAATATTCATCAGTCTCCTCAGGTGCAAGAGTGGCCATCTGCCTGATCTGATCAGTCAGATTCTGAATGGCAGCTTGAGTTTCCTGCTGGAACTCCATGCTCTCTTGCTTGAACTGCATGTTCCCTTTCTGAAACTGAATGTTCTGCATTGTCATCTGCTCTAGTAACTCCTTCAATGTAGGTTCAGAAGTTGAAGGCTGAGGAGCTATTTGAGCGGTATCATACTGCTGACTCTCGTATTGTGGAATTGGCTCCCAAAGAGAGCTCTCAGAAATTGGATGATGGAACATATTGTTCTCATCATAAAAATCAGCAGATTTAAAATCAAAGTAATATGCAGAATAAGAATCATAATCACAGACATTGGCAGAATAAGCATTATTCACAACATTAAAATAGGTAGACATGAAAAAAATAAAAAGTAAAAACTAAAAACTAAAAATTACGAATCAGATAAAACAAAATACATTTATACACGCTACAAGCACACACAAGACAGAACATCAATAGTAAAAATTTTTAATTAATTTTTTTTTTTTTTTTAATTTAAATTTTTTTTTTTTAATAACAACTAAATACAGAACATAGCACAATTAAACACATATATACAAAATATATATTAACACAGTAAAAATCTAAAACAAAAACCTGAACTGAAGTGACAACGCCGCCAAAATTTGCTGAAGGTGTCGTTGTCGCCTACAAGAATACAAAACACAAAACACACATATTAACAGAACAAAAATTTACATAACAAGAATCTAAAACCAAACCGTTATTGGTCCCCGGCAGCGGCGCCATTTTTTGATACAGCTGTCGCGGCCGATCAAATTTGATGTGCAATTAAGAATGCAGTACAGTGCTAGGAATTGACTCCTAGGTCGTTTCTCAGGGACCAAATGTCGTTCAGTCTTTTGTCAACACGTAATGGGGGGGTTTTGAAAATTGTTTTGGTTGCGGATGAAATTTAAAAGCGTTGAAATAAAATTAAAATAGTAAAACGAAATTAAAAAAAAATGAAATTGCTACAGTGAAAATGAAAATACAGTAACGTAAAACAGTAAAAATAAATCTGGACCAAAAAATTAAATACAGAAAACGAAAATACAGTAAATAATAATTATAGAAAACAGTAGAAACAGAAAATAAATTACAATAGTAAATAATTACAGCAAAACAGTAAATACAGGAACAGAAAAAATTCAAATATGAAAACAGAATTAAAATTACAGCAGCAAAATACAACAAACAAAAATACAGAAAATCATTTCAACATATGATATAAAATATTTTAAGACAAGAAATAAAATTAAAATGTGTCTACCATTAACCATGAACCATTTTACTAGAAGAAAATAATTTAAATGAATGCCTTTAAAGCTTGAAATGAAAGACGTTACACTCCTCCTAGATTGGCTTAGTTTTCCACTTGAAATACAATTAAAGAAGACCTTTAAAACTAACAAAACAAGGACGTGCAGCAGCTATAAATTGGCATATGTTTCCATGTGAAATGAATTAAAATAAGGCCTTGGAACTAATACATAAAAACGTGGCAGCAGCACTTGAATTGGTTAAATCCACCTATTTACCAAGAGCAATTGAAAGCTATTAAAATGAAAGCAATTAACGTGCAACCATTACTCCATTATAGTCATGTCTAATTCCAAATAGAATAAGAAATGCAAGAAAGGGGTCGTGGGCCACTTCTTCTCAATCACATGAAAGAAAGCACTTGGTTTAAGAATTCTGAAAAGTTGTTTCCATTCACGTAAATTCCTCCTCCAAAAGATGCTCTTTGAAAGCTTTTGTCTTCTTCTCCAAAGCACTCTTCACACGGCTCACCCTCCTTACTTTCCATCTAAAATCAATCACTACTTCTTATAATAATAACAATAACAATCCTATTCTAACAAACCAAACTCGGTGCTGCATAAATGATTCACGTTTCCCTTCATTTTAATCAAAACAAAACAAGATGGAAAGGTGCAAAGGTGCTGCTCCATGGACTCAACACTACACGGCATTATATAAAAGAAAGGCAAAGATAACATAGCATTTAGAAAAAACAAGTAGGACCCTACTACTTTCTTCAAAGCTAAATAAAATTGTATATGCTGGCTGAATTCATATCCACATCACCATGCAAACAATTACTTGGCCATGTTCAAATGAATAAAAAGATGCAAGACCGTGGACACTTGCACTTTTTCTGCAGAATTTAATGCACACACCCTTTCTATAAGCTAATGACCGTCCACTTTGCTGCATCCATTCCAGTTGCACTCTCCTTTCCTCCTTCTTCAACTACGTTCCCTTCTCATCAAAAATCACTTCTCCCCTTTGTAACAAATCCTTCTCTTCCTCTCTACTCTTTAGCAAGCAAATAAGTGTGTGTGGTTTACTCTTCCATACAGCAGAAACAAATCAGCATCTACAAGGTTTCACTGGCCTCTCCTCTTCTCTTTACCGTGAACTCCCATCTCATATTAAACAACTTTCTTTTTGTGGTTTTTTATGTTGAATAGGTGACGGCAGTTCCTTTCTACTCTACTATGAAAGCAAAACAAATGAACATGATATTTGGTTCTACACAAAGCCATGAATCATCTTTTCAAAGGTTACAAGATGCTAAGAGATTGTATGAAAATGCAGAAAACCAAAATGGAAGATGCAATTACAATTCAAGAAAGAAAATAAACATAAGCTATTCATTCATCATGAACATGTTTCCAGTTCTCAAGGAAAAGCATTCAAAGTACAAAGAAGCAAAGCAAAGTAAAGGAAACAAACTAGCTGCCTCTTGGTCTTGTGTCTTCTTCCAGTAGTGTTTCAAGAATCAAATACAGTTTTGCTTCCCTCTTCTAGCTCTCTGGACGTATCATCTCACACCAGCACCTTCTCTTTCTTCATGAAGCCATGATCTCTGTAATACTCTTGCTATACTCCACGGGAAAAGAGAAAAGATAGGATGCCCCCCAAATTGCCGAGAGGAAGGAGGTTTTAAGAGACCCCAAAAATCAGCATGTGTGTTGTCTCTTTGTGCCATAGAGTAGCGACTGATCCACCACCTAGTAGTTAGCCTTTTTCATTTTTCTTCAATTAATCCCCTGTGCTTGGATTTAGCTCTCCAATTGGTGTTTCACGGGATGACTTTGTTCTTGGATTTAGCTCATTCTACCTTTTCTCAATTGTATGTTGAATTTTCCAAAGGTGGTATGTGTATGGCCGAGACTTTCAAGTATGGTCACTTCCCTCATTCCCTCATTTAATTTGTAATGTGAATTGTATACATAAGACAATGCTATTCTTTTCCAAAACAATTCATAAAACAGTGGGCTGCACTTGGAACTTGGTGGTCTCTTCTCTTTCATTCCAACTTAGGCTAAATGTTTTGCAAAATTCTTCATTTGAATCCAAAGAGTTGCCGTGAGGTGTAATGATGCCAAGCCTATTTTGCTTTTACAAACTCAAGAAAAATATTTCATTATACGGATCAATACACAGATTAATTCAATGCAGTACGGCTTCGACTAGATAACACAGTGTGTAAATAAATATTCTTCCTAATGTTCTAAAATATTTACAAAAATTTCCTGCAATTACTAATACAAATAATTAGCTTAGATAATTCAAATTAATCAAAATAAGAATTTATAGTCAATTTAAACATAATTAGTAAAAACAGGAAAATACCGGACAATTAAGCACAATTCCCGAATCAATTCTAGCATAATAAACTAAGTGAAGTGAATAAAATATCGACTCATCAAAATAGACCACACTTAGTCTTTTGCACTCCTGGGCAAAATCAAGACACTGATCAAGGAATAGTTCAAAAGACATTAGGGAAGTGGTGACACAAACTCAGCAGACAGAAAACAAAGACTAACGAGAAAAATAAACAGAATTTACACAGTTCTCAAGAATTATGGACCAATGAAAGAAGTAGAAATTTTCCAACACAAAATCAAGAAAAGCACATACTTACAGAAATCATCCAAGCAATTCAATACATAGGAAAATGATTAATCAGCTCAAGAGGTGATTTGAAAATAACAAATCCTCACAGATGCACTATAGTGTTTCTCTCAAGTGTCTAGGGTAAACATTTCAACTCAATGCACTCAAGAAAGCAAACACAAATTGACTTGGCAAGCTTCTAATATCAACACTCAAAACATATGCACGTTTAGATCAAAAGGTCTTTACTGGGTTGTAATGGGGCCAAGGACAGGGAAGGATAATTATGGATAAGTAGCTATAGCTCAGAAGAAATAGAGGTGCACTAGGGAAAAAATGTAAACACAGTGAAATCTCACCCAAACCTCTAATTCAATCCTCTTCTCGACTCCATTATTCATAAAATTATTTTTCAATTTTCTCTTTTTCTCATCAAATATTTTTTTTTCATCCTGTCTTCTTTTTTTTTTTTTTTTTCACAACAGGATATAAATTATCATTTCAAAACATGATGAGGAACCAACTAGCCAATTCATCAGAATTCCCAAGGAGACCACACTTATTCTCAAAACACTTCTGTAGCTCCAGACTTTCCTAAGTTTTAGGTAATCATTTGTTTTTCACTTAGGATCAGTGTATGAGCTTTAACACAAAGAAATGGATACAGTATAGGCTCAAAAGGGGTATCAAAGGATAATAACAAGGTAGGCTTATTTGGCTAAAGAGGCTTAAGAAATAAAATGCCTTTATCATTTCTAAACATGCATATCCATCAAGAATTATCAAAAAGAATCAAGCCAAGGCATATGTGCAAGCAATCAAGATACATATCACACAAGAAAGAAAATAAAGTGGCTCAAATCTCACACAGGGTATTTTTTGTTATACTCAATTCACCATCTCAAACATCATAATAATCTTCCCAAGCAGAGAAAAGCAAGGTTTTCAAACCGTAAGTATTACTGAAGTGAAGGAAAAATCTACGATCTAGACATCATCCAGAAATCAAGAGAAAAATGTAACATTTATTGCACACAAAACTGGATAAAAATAACTTAAAAGAGAAAAAATTTAACACTCAAAAAACAAAAAATTTAACACACAAAATACAATCTAACAGAAAAATCAGAAAAATCAGAATTTCTTCCCAGTAACAACAAAATTGTTGCCAATTTTGGACTTGTAGGGAGATGTTCCCCGGCAACGGCGCCATTTTGGTGAACGGGTCGCACCGCTCACAAAAGTTGATTGCACGAAATTAATGCAGTATATTTACTAGGAAGTGACTCCTAGGTCGTCTCTCAAGGACCAATTTTTGGTGGTTCAATCTCAGATTTTTTACACAAAGTGGGGGGGGGGGTTTGATGGTTTTTGTTTTTATGCGAAAAAATTAAAATGAACTAGAATTTAAATAACACCAAATTAAATACGGTGAAGTAAAATGCAGTACAGTAAAAACCCAATGGTAAAAGACATCAAAATAAAATAAACGCGGAAACATTAAACGTATAGAAAACGTTTAAACATTCAACACAAAAATAAAAGCATAATTAAAAACAATACGTAAAATTTAAAACTAAAATGGTAAAAACGAAATTAAAACAGTAAAACAAATTTAAAACAGTAAAAATGATTTTGATACAGTAAAAACGAAAATACAGTAAGGTAAAATAGTAAAAAAATAAATATGGAACAGAAAACTAAAATACAGAAAATGAAAATACAGAAAAACGAAAATACAGTACATAGTAAATACAGAATACAGTAGAAATAGTAAAACAGTAAATTTTAGAAACAGTAAAAACAAAAATACAGTAACATGAATCAGTGAAAATAAATCTAAAACAGTAAAAACGAAAATACAGAAAAACATAAAATACAGAAAACAGTAAATACAGAAAACAGTAAAAATAGTAAAACAGTAAAACAATAAATTTTAGAAAATGAAATTACAGCAGCTCATAATTGCAGTAAAACAGTAAATACAGAATTACAGAATCAGGAAAACAGTAAAAGCAAATACAGAAAATGAAATACAGAAAACAGAAAATACAGAAAAACAGTAAATTTCGAAAACAGTAAAAACAGAGTCAAAATTACTGCAATAAAATACAGAGAGTAAAATTACAGTGAAATAATCAACATGCAAAAGATAAACAACATTAAAAATTAAATTGTAGAAAACTGGATACAAAAATTAAAGTACAGCAGTAATTAAATTTCAGCAGTAAAAAAAAACAGTAAAACAGAATTTAAATTTCAGAAACAGTAAATTAAATTAATGCATTGAATTAAAATAGTAGATGAATTTATTACAACAAAAGAAAGGGAAAAGTAAATATGAAATTCAACATTACAAGAAGTGTGCATCAACCGTATCCTTCCATTGTGCCAGTGCATCCTTCTGTTCCAGCCCTCCTCACGTTCCAGTCCTTATTCTCTACTGTCCATCTACTGCTGGACTTATTCTCCCCTCCGGAACCTCACAGCCCCCTCCTCCCTCTTATACTACAAGACCATGATTTTTTTAATTTTGGAAGAATGCAGTGAGGGGCCCTCCATTTTGTGTGCTATCCGTGTGTTTCTCTGGACATTCCCATTTCCATTCCCCAAGTGCTCCATATCACATGCACCAAAGAAGAAAACATGTTGCTCACCTTTTGTCCTTTTCCTCCTTGCATTTTTTTTTGACTTTCTTCAACCACTTACTCTTCACGGACGTGTGAATCAATAGGCAAG
This sequence comes from Vigna nakashimae, assembly GCA_034642375.1. NCBI lineage: Eukaryota > Viridiplantae > Streptophyta > Magnoliopsida > Fabales > Fabaceae > Vigna > Vigna nakashimae. Next base: position 31,218,867 of record CM067765.1, read on the forward strand.
GTTACACCACTTTTCAAAATAAGACAAAACAAATAATTTCTTTCTTTTCTGCATGTAAGTGTCGTGAGCTTCTCCCTCAAATGCTTCCAACCGTGATTTTTATTTTCATTTGTGTGGCCTCCTTCTTCACCGTCCAGCCATGATAACCTTCATCTCCTCTCCAAGGTGGAACACCACTTCTTCTCTTCTTGTTGGACGCTGCTGGACGTGGAGGACTGAGACACCTTCTTCCCAACGTGCAAGCCACCAGCTGCAAAGTTTCTCTTTCAAATGTGTGGAGTTATCCAATTTGATGGTTGCTTCCTGCCTCCACTGAAATTCACATTCCAGCAAAAAGTGTGGTGGTCCGAAATGCTTTCCAAAATAAGTTTGCATGTGGGCCGTGTGTTTTTGTTATATAAAAGAGAGGAATCAAAAACACATGTGTAATGGAGAAGGATGATATTAAAATCTGCAAGCCAAAGTGAATGGACGTGCACCACTTCCACTAAACCAATAAAATTCAGCACTTAGCATTTTTTTGGAGTCCCATCAACGTGAATTTTTAAAATGGTGGTCCCTTCTTGGTTCACGGTTTATCTCAAATGCTTGACAAAAATTGAATGAGCAGTGTATGACTTTGCCGTGTGATGTGTATGTTGCACCGATAATTATGCTTTAAAATGAATGACTACCCCTTTCCATATCCAAGACCATTTTCACGTCCAAACACATGTGCAATTTTGGGTTGCTGCCAAATTTCTTTGTAAAGGAAAATCCATTCCCAAAATAAAATGTGTTGTACATCAAAATAAATCTCCACCTCTCGATTCAATTGCCATTTTATTTTCATTAAACCTTCAAATGTCCCAAATTGTATTTCCAAAAATTTCCTGCAATTACTAATACAAATAATTAGCTTAGATAATTCAAATTAATCAAAATAAGAATTTATAGTCAATTTAAACATAATTAGTAAAAACAGGAAAATACCGGACAATTAAGCACAATTCCCGAATCAATTCTAGCATAATAAACTAAGTGAAGTGAATAAAATATCGACTCATCACTAATCAACAAATCACATAACTAAACTAGGCCGTGAGTCCTTTGGGAAGAACGATACTTGGTCTTACCAAGTTTATTACTTGAACGATTCGGTCATACTTGCCGATTGTGAAACAAGTTTGTGACATCATATTTTGGTGCTTACAAATTTGTCCATCACCCCATCAGTTGAGGATTCATACTTCCTTGAGGTTGTCTCACTGGTTTAGCATCCTCCTCCAAAAGTATTCTATGCATGCAAAAAGAAGGGCTAATACCAGGAATATCTGCTAAACTCCAGCCTATTGCTCTCTTGTGGTCTCTGATAACCTGTAATAGCTGTTTTTCCTGCTCATCAGTAAGCAATGCAGATATAATAACAGGGAGTTTCCCATCCTTCTCAAGATAAGCATATTTTAAATGGGATGGTAAAGGTTTCAACTCCAAAATTGGTGGCTGCACCACAGATGGCAAAATTTTACTGCCTAAGGTAATCTCAGCCACCTCAACATCACACTCGGACGCCACTGAGGTATCATCTATTAATACCGCGTCCTCAATATCACCTGCTTTACAGTTTCCTTTTTCGTCCAAAATTAGGGATGACATATTTGAAAAAGAAAAACTGTTTACAACATCACTTGATAAATCAATACAAAACAAAGAACGATCTTTAATCTGGTGCTTCCCAGCTTCCAACACGTTGAACCGCACCTTCTCGTCTCCTATCTCCATTGTCAATGATCTTGCATGCACATCTATCTTGGTTCGTGCTATCATCATGAAAGGTCTTCCCAAGATAATAGTTGTTGGACTGATTCCTTCATCATCCTTCATGTCCAAGATATAGAAATCTGCAGGAAAAATTAACTTGTCTACTCGAACAAGGATGTCCTCAAGCACACCTGCAGGGTTAACTGTGCTACGGTTGACCAGTTGAATGACCACACCAGTAGTCTTAAGAGGTCCCAAAGATAGAGAAGTAAACACTGATAAAGGCATTACATTTATGGAAGCCCCTAAATCTAGCATGGCATTGTCAAACTTTGAATTTCCAATAACACATGGAACAGAAAACATACCTGGATCCTTGCATTTTCGTGGTATTTCAATATGCTTCTTAATCAAGCTTGACACATTTCTTCCCAAATTCACAACCTCATTATCCCTAAAACGCCTTCTATTTGTGCAAATTTCTTTCAAAAACTTGGCGTATTTAGGGATTTGCTTAACAGCATCTAGCAAGGGAATGTTGATCTCCACCTTTTTGAAAGTATTTAAGATCTCTTGGTCTAATTCCTCCATTTTTTTGTTTTTCGATTTCAATCGATTTGGATACGGAGGAGGAGGAGAATAAGATGAAGAAGAATTTTTAGAAGAAGAGTTAGAGGATACTAACCTGGATTTATCAGTGGTAGTCTCAGGTGATGGTTCACTTGGTCCTCCATTGTCATCAATTTGCGCTCCTTCTTTCTCCTTATCTTCATCCTCTTGGGCTCCTTCAGAGCCTTCTACTTGCTTACCCGTTCTCAAAGTAATAGCACTTACATTTTGCGGGTTGATTATTGTTTGTGCAGGTAGTTTATTTGACTCCTTAGCCTCTAATTTTTCCACCCTCTGAGTCAACTCTACAATTGATTTCTTTATTTCTGAATTTTGCTCAACTATTGTTTTCATGAAATCTTGCATTGACATTTCAGGCTGAGATTGCTGCCTTTGTTGAGGTGGAACATAAGGTTGTCTGTTCTGCTGATACCTATTAGAGGACAAATCATGATAATTCTGGTATGGTCTATTTCCTCCAATCATGTTTGCAGCAAAAGCTTGAGATGAGTTTCCCACAGTAGTTTCCACCAAGCTAGGACATTCATCAGTGTAATGGTTAGTTGAAATGCAAATTCCACACTTCTTAGCAATTTGTGGAGTTGAGGTTTTAAACAAACTTGCAATCTCGTCGAGTTTGCTTTCTAGCTTATTCAATCTTTCATCTATCCCCTTTCCATCAACTGCACCATTATCAATTTCATGCACTCCCTTCAACAAAGTCAATGAATTTTCTCTTGTGCCATACTGTTGATTGTCTACTGCCTTTCGTTCTATTAAATCTATACCATCTTCTGGTGACCTGTCTAAGAAAGATCCTCCGCTTGCAGCATCTGCCCATGACCTATCAGTAGGACTTAAGCCTTCATAAAAGCTTAGAATAAAATCTTCCATTTGGAGTTGAGGGCATGAAGAACATAGTTTCTTGAATCTTTCCCAATATTCACTAAGATTCTCTCTATCTCTCTGTCTTATATCTTGAATTTCTCTGCGGATAGCTGATAATCTAGATGCAGGAAAATACTTCTCAAGAAAGAGTCTTTCAATAGTTTCCCAATTTGTAATTCGTGCATAGAGATAATACCACCAATCTTGAGCTGCGCCTTGAAGAGTAAAAGGAAAAGCTCTCATTTTAAGGCTCTCTATTGTGATCCTGGGAGATCTAAAGTTTTCACACAACATGTGAAATTGTCTCAAGTGCTTGTGCGGATTCTCCCTTGATAACCCATTGAACTTTGGTAAGGCATTTAACAGGTCAGGTCTCAACTCCCACTCCTCATTAGGATATTCAATGTTACTTCGGATAGCTGTATTGTGGGAGGTGGCTAACTATCTGATGGTTCTTTGTGCCATATTGTTTGGGTTAGGATCAGGTAAAGGATTGGATGATATGTTTGTGATTGGAGATGATGAAGGTGGAATGACTTCAGATGTAGGAAGTGTTCCCTCAGTAGAACACCCAAATTTCAATCTTCTCCGCAGCTTACGCAAATTCCTTTCGACTTCTGGGTTAATTTGATAAAATTCTCCCGGGTTAGCTCTGGTCATGCACTACGTAATCTGTTTGAAGTTGTTTCTCTTGACTTCTCTTTTTCTTTTGTTCTTGCTTTAGAGAAAGATTTCAAATAAGAGATAAGAGAGACTTGTTGGATCCACTCCCAGGAAAGAGAGGTGCGTCACAATGGACAACTTAAATACCAAGTCTTTCCTAGCCAGAGTGTATTCAAACTAGCCTCAAGTATTTCTCAAAAGAAATTCTTAATAAAAACAAGAACAAAGATTTTTTCTAAAACAAGAATGACTAAAGGCTACAAAATAACTCAATTTAAATTAAATGTATGTGTGTAAAAAAAAAACTAAAGATAAAAATAAAAATAAAAATAAAAATAAGATTTAAATATTCAAAATACTAACCGTATTCCCCGGCAACGGCGCCAAATTTGATAAGTTGTCGTCGAAGCTATCAAATTAATACTACTTTTCAAGGCAACATCAGTATTGCCAAGTAGTATTCAAGAAGGTAGATAGGGCTAAAGTAACCCTGAGTCGTCTCCCAACGAACACGGAATTGCTTCTGAATATCTGACTCTTATGCTATGCAATGCTTATGAATAAAACTGATGTTTGAAGAATGTTTAAAGAACAAATAATAAACTTAAAAATAGTTATGATTAAATAGGTTAATTCCACTGCTTTTCCAAGATAGATTCGTCATCGGTTATTCATAGATAATTGTTCAATTGATTATTATTTAAGTTTCAAATTAATTAAAGTACATTCTTAATTAATTTGAGGGCGATCATGCATTTAACCAAAGTAAATTCTCAATCAAATGCAAAACCTTTCTAGATTATTCACAATAAATTTAACCAAAGTACATTCTCAATCAAATTTTATTGTGTTTAATCATGTCTATTCTTAAATCTCTTAACCAAATTAAAAGTTAATCAATCAAAGTAAATTCTCAATTGATTATAGTTGAAATTATTACTACCAACCAAAGTACATTCTCAATTGATAGTAAAAACCATTTAATCATATGAAAGTTCCTAAATTAAATCAAAGTAGATTCTCAATTTAAACCTAGAAACCCTAAAACTCATATAATCAATATGCATATAGATTCAAACATATTATGATGCAAAAAGCTTTGCTTTTAACAAGATAGAGAGATGAAAGACATAGAGAGAACAACTTAATTCAATAATCAAAGTAAACAATTGCATTAACTGAACATAACCTCAGAATCCGTCTTCGAATTACAGCAGAATAGCCCTAGATGCTTAGCTCTCCATGAATGGAGTTGAATACAAGATGAAAGAAAAGTGAGAGGAGTATGAGAGAATGAATGAAGTGAAGTCCCCCCTCTTTCTGCCTCCCTTGGGTCTCTTTATATAGGCTTGATTGGGCTTGGACTTTGAATAGTTTGTTGATAAGATATTTTCTGTTGATATATTATATCTTTCAAATATTCATTAGATTAAATCAGTTTTAAAGAATATTTGATAGATATTAACTCAATTATCTTATATCTTATATCTTCCAAATAACTAACAGATTTAGATAATGATAAAATTATTTGGAAGATATTTTCTGTTGATATTCCCAAATTAAATTCAACAACTGAATTTTATCTTTTAGATTTTCTGACTTTCCAAAATTGCACAAATACGCTGAAATTTCCTCTATTTGCACTTTAGCCCCTTCTGAATTTTCCACATAAAATCTGATTTTGGGCCTTGAATTGCCATTTGGACCAATAAAACTTATATTCTCAGCTGCACAAATAAACATTAGAACATCCAATAATAATTTATGTGCTAAAATTCACTTTTTACGTTTCTTTATTCCCCAAACCCAACAATTCCAATCATCACAAATTCACTTAAATAAACCATTTAAGCACAATTATCCCATCAAAAATTTGAATTTTAAAGCATAAATATGGGCATAAATATGCACTCATCAGGAGGAAATGGAGGAAGTGGAGGAAGTGGAGGAAGTGGAGGAAGTGGAGGAAGTGCAGGAAGTGGAGGAAGTGGACGAAGTGGACGAACTGCACGAAGTGGACAAAGTGGAAGAAGGGAAAGAAGTGGAGGAAGTAGACGAAGTGGAGGAAGTGGAGAAAGTGGAGGAAATGGAGGAAGTGGTTGAAGTGGAGGAAATGGAGGAAGTGGACGAAATGGGCGAAGTGGAGGAGGTTGAGGAAGTGGAGGAAGTGGACGAAGTGGTCAAAGTGGACGAAGTTTACGATGTTGACGAAGTAGACGAAGTGGACGAAGTGGAGGATGTGGAGGAAGTGGAGGAAGTGGAGGAAGTGGATGAGGTGGACGAAGTGGAGGAAGTTGAGGAAGTGAAGGAAGTTGAGGAAGCGGAGGAAGTGGAGGAAGTGGAAGATGTGGACTAAGTGGACGAATTGGACGAAGTGGACCATGTGGACGAAGTAGAAGAAGTGGAGGAAGTGGATGAATCGGGCGAAGTGGTAGAAGTGAACGAAGTAGAGGAAGTGGAAGGAAGTGGAGGAAGTTGAAGAATTGGAGGAAGTTGAGGAAGAGGAGGAAGTGGCAAAAGTTGAGGAAGTGGAGGAAGTGGAGGAGGAGGCGCAAGTGGAGGAAGTGGAGGAAGTGGTCGAAGTGGATGAAGTGGACGAAGTGCACGAAGTGGACGAAGTGGAGGAAGCTGAGGAAGTAGAGGAAATGGAGGAAGTGGAGGAAGCGGAGGAAGTGGAGGAAGTGGATGATGTGGACGAATTGGACGAAGTAGACCATGTGGACGAAGTGGACGAAATGGAAGATGTGAAGGAAGTGAAGTGATGGACAAATTTATGATCACCAAAATATGATGTCACAAACTTGTTTCACAATCGGCAAGTATGACCGAATCGTTCAAGTAATAAACTTGGTAAGACCAAGTATCGTTCTTCCCAAAGGACTCACGGCTGATGGACAAATTTATGATCACCAAAATATGATGTCACAAACTTGTTTCACAATCGGCAAGTATGACCGAATCGTTCAAGTAATAAACTTGGTAAGACCAAGTATCGTTCTTCCCAAAGGACTCACGGCCTAGTTTAGTTGTATGGTTTGTTAATTAGCTAAGACTTAAGAACAAATATTTAAAGTTTAATATGCAAAGACGAAAATAAACATGTATGCATGAGTTTTGATCAGTGGCAAAAGCAAAAGATAAACACTTTCAATGAATTATATGAATGAATATGTTGTTGGGGGTCAATTTCATCTCATCCACTCTCATATATTTTAGGAATTCAACATTCAAATCATCATTGTTAATGCCACTCTCTTAGGTACCATTCTAGATGGCTTCTCCCTAATCACGAGTTCATACAATTCCTAGCATTCCTAATGATTAGTTCATAAGTGCAGGAGCTTAACGACATCCAATATAATATTGGGAGATGCAAGCATAAATTCCATATATGAGAGCTTCAAGAGATTACATTGATTCCCCAACAAACATACAAGGTTTAGTTCACCATATTCATGGTGAACCTAGATGAACAATAATGAAAGAATGAAGGATAAAACCCTAGAAAGGTGAAGAGGTAGCCTGAGCATCCAAGATCCTCCTTCAAAGGGGTGGAAGAGAGAGTGTTTGCCTCGTTTCTGCCAAAGATACTAATTGTAGGACGTGCAAGTCCTTATATACTATTCTAGAGCTACAAAAGATTACAAAAGCCCAAGCCCATAAAAGTGCCGCTCAGCGGTGACTGCGCGTTCTTTTTCTTCCCTTCAGCGGCCAGTTTGCCCCTCAGCGGACCTCCCGTGACCTCCTGAGTGCCGCTCAGCGGTAAATTGCCGCTGAGCGGTGCCTTCGGCTTCTCCTTTTGCACTCTTTGCTTCCTTTTCTGATTCCATCTCTCTCATTCTTCACTTTTTTCACTAAATTCACCTTAAAACCTGCACAAAAACACTTAAATCAAGCATAAACCTGTCCAGCTCTCATATTTATGAAAATATAGATAAAAGCATGATTTCAAGCTAGTTTTTAAGTCTAAAGGTTGCTTTTAGTATCATTTTTAAGCATGAAAATAACAGTTTTTCAACTGTTATCACAACCCCAATATTATGTTGGTTGTCGTTAAGCTCCTGAACTTATGAACTGATCATTAGGAATGCTAGGAATTGTATGAACTCGTGATTATGGAGAAGCCTTCTAGAAAGGTACTTTAGAGAGTGGCATTAACAATGATGATTTGAATGTTGAATTCCTAAAACATATGAGAGTGGATGAGATGAAATTGACCCCCAACAACATATTCATTCATATATTTCATTGAAAGTGTTTATCTTTTGCTTTTGCCATTGATCAAAACTCATGCATACATGTTTATTTTCTGTCTTGCATATTAAATTCCAAATATTTCGTTCTTAAGTCTTAGCTAATCAACAAACCACACAACTAAACTAGGCCGTGAGTCCTTTGGGAGAACGATACTTGGTCTTACCAAGTTTATTACTTGAACGATTCGGTCATACTTGCCGATTGTGAAACAAGTTTGTGACATCATATTTTGGTGATCATAAATTTGTCCATCAAGTTTTTGGCGCCGTTGCCGGGGACTCGTGGTTTAACTGGTTAATTTGTGTGATTATTGATTATCTTTGACTTTAATGTTGAATTTCTGTTTTTATTTTCTGTATTTATTTTTTCGGTTTTTATTAGATTAGATTAGATTTTATTTTATCTTATTTGATTTTATTAGATTAGATTTAGATTAGATTTTATTTTTAGATTAGATTTGATTTTATTTTATTTTATCTTCTTATCTTCTAAATCTTTTATCTTCTATCTTCTGAATCTTTTATCTTCTTATCTTCTGAATCTTTTATCTTCTTAATATATATCTTCTCCTATATCTTTTTGTGCTAACAAATATTTTCTAGAGTTTTGTGCCTAATGTTTGCAGGATGCAATTCGAACAAGAATTTAATAGGCACTCAATTCTACCAAAGTAATCTCAACCACTGGTGGGAACATGACTCAAGCATGGATCAAAGCCAATTTTGGCAAGCTGCCGGACAATTTGAGAACCAACCACAACAACAATGGCAGCAACAAAGCTTTAGAATCAACAAAGGGAAGCAAGAGATCTCTTCATTTAGACAAGGCATGGAAGAATCACTGGGGCATGCATGGGACAGGTATAAAAGCCTATTACGAGAGACTCCCACGCATGGATTTAACGAAGGAGAAGTAGTCCTAATCTTCCTTGGAGGTCTTGGTTCACAAACCATGATGATGCTTAACGCCTCAGCTGGAGGCAATATCAAATGGAAGACTCCAGAGGAAGCCACAGAAATAATTGAAAACATGACTACTAATAACAATAACTGGAACAGTGAAAGAGGAGCTCCTATTCAACAAAAAGGAGTTCTACAGTTGCAATCCAATGATGCCTTGCTAGCTCAGAACAAGATACTAACTCAACAGTTGGAGAATCTCACAAAGATACTTGCACAACTACCCAAAGAGTTGAAGACTGCTGCACAGGTACAATCCCAGTTGTGCGAATTATGTGGAGGCGACCATATCAATGGTCAATGTGCCTTTTCAGTAGAAGCAATGGAGGATGTAAACTACATGACCAATCAACACCGTCAAGGGAACTACAATCAAGGGTGGAAACCACACCCAAGCATTGGTCAAGGGCAAACTGGGCAAGCTGGTCAATTTAATAAGCAGCAGCAGCAACCCACCTTATGGCAACAGTTTTCTATGCTTAATGAAAGGTCAATAAGGATGGAAGAAACTCTTTATTAGTTTATACAGAAAACTGAATCCACTCAAAAGAGCACTGATGCTGCTATTAAGAATTTGGAGATTCAAATGGGGCAGATCATCAAGCAGGTGAAAGAAAGGCAAAATGAAAATTTTGGGGCTAATACTGAAGTTAACCCTAGAGAGGAATGTGAAGTGCTAGTGAGTGCAAATGTTGAAAAAGTTGAGTTGGAAAAAGAAGAGAGAAAAGAGAGAGTAGAGAAAATTTGTCTGAAGATTGAGAAAGTGAGTAGAAAAAGAAAAGAAAAAAAGAAAGTGAGAGAAATGAAAAAGAGGACGAGAGAAAAAAAGAAAGAATCATATGAAAAACCTCTTCCTCATCCAAAGAAGTATCATAGGAAGAAGGAATTTGAGCGCTTTATGGAAATTTTCAAGAAATTGGAAATTAAAGTTCCTATGATTGAGACACTGCAACAGGTTCCTGGTTTGATCAAATTTCTGAAGAAGTTCAGTAGAAAGAAGAAAAAGAAGAAGGAACTTGAGCTTTACTGGGTCAAGCTAATGACGTTAAAAGAGCGCTTGCTGGGAGGCAACCCAGTGGATTTAAAAACTTTTGATTTGGATTTGTAACTTTTAATTTGTGGACATTATTTTGTAAATATTTTGTTGGATACAGCATCTACTGAAGGATGCTAGGTGGTTAAGTATCTACTGAAGGATACTAAGTTTGTAACACCTACTGATGGGTGTTGGTGAGAAAATTTTGCACCTACTGATGGGTGCTGGTAAGTCTGTAACACCTACTGATGGGTGTTGGTAAGTTTGAAACACCTACCGATGGGTGTTGGTGGATTTTGGGTCAGGCTCGTGACGTTAAACAAGCGCTACCTGGGAGGCAACCTAGTTGATTGATTGTTTTTGTTTGTTTTATTTTAGTTAGGGTTTGCATAAGTATTTTAAGCATTGAATTGTAGGGAACCAGTGAAGAGCATGTCTAGGAGGTACGTAGGTTAAGAAAAGAAGGAGAAGAGCACTTCACGAAAGTGCCGCTGAGCGGCAACTTACCGCTGAGCGGTACTCTCGCAGATGGGCTTTAGTTTCCCCTTAGCGGGATCCGAGCCCATTAGGGTATTTTTATACCCTAAGCTGCGTTTTGGTTTCTCTTTTCAGACTCTTCTCTGCACACACACTCTTACATACCTTTTCAAAGGTTCTCTACAACTTTTCCCCCATCCCTCTTTAGAAAATCTCCCTTCCACTCACTTGCTCACTAGTTTTCCATCTAAGTTTGAGGTTGGGAGAGAGCATCATTGAAGGGGCTGATTTCTTCATTATGGTTTACTAATGCTTAACAATGTATCTTTTGGTTTTGTGAATTATGTTTGATGCAGGGATGGCCTCCTCATCGGGCAAAAAGAATCAAGACTATAAGATCCAAGAAGAAGGAGGATACAGAGGACAACTCAGATTGAGGAGGAGTTGAGATAGCATTTACTGATGAATGCTATCATAACTAGAGCAGGACTTATGCTTTTGTTTGGTTTAAGTTTTCTGAACTTATTTACTTCTGTTTTAGATTAGGGTTTGATGTACTCTATTGAACACCTGGTTCCTTATGATGGTTTGCTATTAACTGTGATTGTGTGATAAGTAATGCTTGATGATGCTGATTGATTGATTGATGTTGAGATAGATGTGCACATTAAAATGCTTATACAGGTGATTCACAAGCTTTGTGAACAAATGCATGATATCATGATTGTGATTGTGAAATTAAGCAGGATGTGTATGTCAAATGTGAATGAGCTTATATGTGAGGTTTTGAGCTCCAGAGTTATTATTGTTGAATGCTATTACTTTGAAAGCATAAATGACTTTGCCCAGGTTTTCTATGATTGAATCAATTGCTTGTTTTGCATCATGTGATCAAGGCCATTTGTTGGAACCCTTTTTATTGGCCAAATTCATAAAGTTAGCCCACTAAAAGAGAACACTTTGTGTTCTATCCTTTGAACCCTTAGCCTTGAACATACACTGAAAACCCTTGATTGAAAATCTTTACCTTGAGTTAAGTAGAAGATCTTGTGTGGTATTGTTAAATGTTCAAGTTTGGGGTTATTGGGAAAACATGAAAAAGGAAAAGCATTGAGCTAAGAGCTAAAAAGTAAGAATATGCAAAGAAAAAAGAAAAAGAAAAGAAAAAGAAGCAAAGCTCAATGCAAATGCAAAGGCAAAAGAAAGTTGGGAATGAATAAGAATAATTGTGTTGTTATGATTCTCTTAACTCAAGGATTTTGTGATCCAGAAAAACCAATTTTCTTGTTAGCCCAGCCACATTATAAGCCATTGAAAAGTCCTTGTGATGATGCATGCTTGTGAATGTTTTTGATTGTGGTAAAATGAAAGGCAAAGTTGATTCATGTGACATTGTGATAGTGGAGTGAATGAGTGAAACACTTTACCTCTTATACACTTGTGTGTTGAGTGAAACACTTTACCTAGTGAGGAAATATTCCATAAGCACATGAACATCCATGCTTAATTGATTGATCATTCATGAAAAATAGCATTTGTTGGAACTTAAATGACTTTGTGAACACTAAAGCATGTGCACATCTTGAATGAACTCTTGGTCATAAGTTTGAGTGAAGTTGTTACTTATCTTGAAAAAGAGGATTTTTGAATGAGTGAACCATCATATGAATTGGTTGGAGATTGAGTTACATTTTGTTTGCTTGAGGACAAGCAAAGTTCTAAGTTTGGGGTTGTGATAACAGTTGAAAAACTGTTATTTTCATGCTTAAAATTGATATTAAAAGCAACCTTTAGACTTAAAAACTAGCTTGAAATCATGCTTTTATCCATATTTTCAGAAATAAGAGAGCTGGACAGGTTTATGCTTGATTTAAGTGTTTTTGTGCAGGTTTTAAGGTGAATTTAGTGAAAGAAGTGAAGAAGGAGAGAGATGGAATCAGAAAAGGAATCAAAGAGTGCAAAAGGAGAAGCCGAAGGCACCGCTCAGCGGCATTTTACCGCTGAGCGGCACTCAGGAGGTCACGGGAGGTCCGCCGAGGGGAAAACTGGCCGCTGAGGGGAAGAAAAGGGACGCGCAGTCACCGCCGAGCGGTATTTCCCGCTGAGCGGCACTTTTATGGGCTTGGGCTTTTGTAATCTTTTGTAATTCTAAAATAGTATATAAGGGCTTGCACGTCCTAGAGTTAGTATCTTTGGCAGAAACGAGTCAAACACTCTCTCTTCCACCCCTTTGAAGGAGGATCTTGGATGCTCAGGCTACCTCTTCACCTTTTTAGGGTTTATTCTTTCATTCTTTCATTGATATTCATCTAGGTTCACCATGAATATGGTGAACTAAACCTTGTATGTTTGTTGGGGAATCAATGTAATCTCTTGAAGCTCTCATATATGGAATTTATGCTTGCATCTTTTAATTAAGACTTATGCTTTCTTTCATCATTAGTTAGGGTTTTTCCTCTTTGCTTAATGCTTGCATTGTTTACCTCATTCGATGCATGATTATTGGTTTTGTCGATACGGGAACGTACGGGGAAGTCTAGATCCGGGGAATTTCTCCCAATATGATATTGGTTGTCGTTAAGCTCCTGAACTTATGAACTGATCATTAGGAATGCTAGGAATTGTATGAACTCGTGATTAGGGAGAAGCCATCTAGAATGGTACTTTAGAGAATGGCATTAACAATGATGATTTGAATGTTGAATTCCTAAAATATATGAGAGTGGATAAGATGAAATTGACCCCCAACAACATATTCATTCATATATTTCATTGAAAGTGTTTATCTTTTGCTTTTGCCATTGATCAAAACCTCATGCATACATGTTTATTTTCTGTCTTGCATATTAAACTCCAATTATTTCGTTCTTAAGTCTTAGCTAATCAACAAACCACACAACTAAACTAGGCCGTGAGTCCTTTGGGAGAACGATACTTGGTCTTACCAAGTTTATTACTTGAACGATTCGGTCATACTTGCCGATTGTGAAACAAGTTTGTGACATCATATTTTGGTGATCATAAATTTGTCCATCAGTGAACTAAACCTTGTATGTTTGTTGGGGAATCAATGTAATCTCTTGAAGCTCTCATATATGGAATCTATGCTTGCATCTTTTAATTAAGATTTATGCTTTCTTTCATCATTAGTTAGGGTTTTTCCTCTTTGCTTAATGCTTGCATGGTTTAACTCATTCGATGCATGATTATTGGTTTTGTCGATACGGGCACGTACGGGGAAGTCTAGATCCGGGGAATTTCTCCCAATATTATATTGGTTGTCGTTAAGCTCCTGCACTTATGAACTGATCATTAGGAATGCTAGGAATTGTATGAACTCGTGATTAGGGAGAAGCCATCTAGAATGGTACTTTAGAGAGTGGCATTAACAATGATGATTTGAATGTTGAATTCCTAAAATATATGAGAGTGGATGAGATGAAATTGACCCCCAACAACATATTCATTCATATATTTCATTGAAAGTGTTTATCTTTTGCTTTTGCCATTGATCAAAACTTCATGCATACATGTTTATTTTCGTCTTTGCATATTAAACTTCAAATATTTCGTTCTTCAGTCTTAGCTAATCAACAAATCACATAACTAAACTAGGCCGTGAGTCCTTTGGGAAGAACGATACTTGGTCTTACCAAGTTTATTACTTGAACGATTCGGTCATACTTGCCGATTGTGAAACAAGTTTGTGACATCATATTTTGGTGATCATAAATTTGTCCATCATATTTGGAATTTAATATGCAAGACAGAAAATAAACATGTATGCATGAGGTTTTGATCAATGGCAAAAGCAAAAGATAAACACTTTCAATGAAATATATGAATGAATATGTTGTTGGGGGTCAATTTCATCTCATCCACTCTCATATATTTTAGGAATTCCACATTCAAATCATCATTGTTAATGCCACTCTCTAAAGTACCTTTCTAGAAGGCTTCTCCATAATCACGAGTTCATACAATTCCTAGCATTCCTAATGATCAGTTCATAAGTTCAGGAGCATAACGACAACCAACATAATATTGGGAGAAATTCCCCGGATCTAGACTTCCCCGTACGTGCCCGTATCGACAAAATCAATAATCATGCATCGAATGAGTTAAACAATGCAAGCATTAGGCAAAGAGGAAAAACCCTAACTAATGATGAAAGAAAGCATAAGTCTTAATTAAAAGATGCAAGCATAAATTCCATATATGAGAGCTTCAAGAGATTACATTGATTCCCCAACAAACATACAAGGTTTAGTTCACCATATTCATGGTGAACCTAGATGAACAATGAAAGAATGAAAGAATAAACCCTAAAAAGGTGAAGAGGTAGCCTGAGCATCCAAGATCCTCCTTCAAAGGGGTGGAAGAGAGAGTGTTTGCCTCGTTTCTGCCAAAGATACAAACCCTAGGACCTGCAAGTCCTTATATACTATTCTAGAATTACAAAAGATTACAAAAGCCCAAGCCCATAAAAGTGCCGCTCAGCGGTAAATACCGCTCAGCGGTGACTGCGCGTCCCTTTTCTTCCCCTCAGCGGCCAGTTTGCCCCTCAGCGGACCTCCCGTGACCTCCTGAGTGCCGCTCAGCGGTAAAATGCCGCTGAGCGGTGCCTTCGGCTTCTCCTTTTGCACTCTTTGCTTCCTTTTCTGATTCCATCTCTCTCCTTCTTCACTTCTTTCACTAAATTCACCTTAAAACCTGCACAAAAACACTTAAATCAAGCATAAACCTGTCCAGCTCTCTTATTTCTGAAAATATGGATAAAAGCATGATTTCAAGCTAGTTTTTAAGTCTAAAGGTTGCTTTTAATATCAATTTTAAGCATAAAAATAACAGTTTTTCAACTGTTATCACAACCCCAAACTTAGAACTTTGCTTGTCCTCAAGCAAACAAAATGTAACTCAATCTCCAACCAATTCATATGATGGTTCACTCATTCAAAAATCCTCTTTTTCAAGATAAGTAACAACTTCACTCAAACTTATGACCAAGAGTTCATTCAAGATGTGCACATGCTTTAGTGTTCACAAAGTCATTTAAGTTCCAACAAATGCTATTTTTCATGAATGATCAATCAATTAAGCATGGATGTTCATGTGCTTATGGAATATTTCCTCACTAGGTAAAGTGTTTCACTCAACACACAAGTGTATAAGAGGTAAAGTGTTTCACTCATTCACTCCACTATCACAATGTCACATGAATCAACTTTGCCTTTCATTTTACCACAATCAAAAACATTCACAAGCATGCATCATCACAAGGACTTTTCAATAGCTTATAATGTGGCTGGGCTAACAAGAAAATTGGTTTTTCTGGATCACAAAATCCTTGAGTTAATAGAATCATATCAACACAATTATTCTTATTCATTCCCAACTTTCTTTTGCCTTTGCATTTGCATTTGCATTGAGCTTTACTTCTTTTTCTTTTCTTTTCTTTTTCTTTTTCTTTGCATATTTTTACTTTTTAGCTCTTAGCTCAATGCTTTTCCTTTTTCATGTTTCCCCAACAACCCCAAACTTGAACATTTAACAATACCACACAAGATATTATACTTAACTCAAGGTAAAGATTTTCAATCAAGGGTTTTCATTGTATATTCAAGGCTAAGGGTTCAAAGGATAGAACACAAAGTGTTCTCTTTTAGTAGGCTAACTTTATGAATTTGGCCAATAAAAAGGGTTCCAACAAATGGCCTTGATCATATGATGCAAAACAAGCAATTGATTCAATCATAGAAAACCTGGGCAAAGTCATTCAAGCTTCCAAAGTAATAGCATTCAACAATAACAACTCTGGAGCTCAAAACCTCACATATAAGCTCATTCACATTTGACATACACATCCTGCTTAATTTCACAATCACAATCATGATATCATGCATTTGTTCACAAAGCTTGTGAAATACCTGTATAAGCATTTTAATGTGCACATCATCTCAACATCAATCAATCAATAAGCATCATCAAGCATTACTTATCAAACAATCACAATTAATAGCAAACCATCATAAGAAACCAGGTGTTCAATAGATTCCATCAAACCTAATCTAAAAACATAAAATACTTACAAAATACTGGGTTGCCTCCCAGTAAGCGCTTGTTTAACGTCCCGAGCCTGACCCAAACTTTCAAGGATCAACCAACAACATCATTGTAGAACATTGTTGCACCTCTCCCCCTAGATAAGGCTTGAGACGTTGACCATTTACCACCCAACTTCTCTGTGGATCATCAGCAGATGGATTAAATATTTCAATTGTTCCATGCGGATGCACTTCTTTTATCACAAATGGTCCTGTGCATTTTGACTTCAGCTTCCCAGGAAATATCTTCAATCTTGAATTGAACAATAGTACCTGTTGTCCTGGATTAAAAACTCTATTCACCAACTTCCTGTCATGATAAAATTTAATTTTGTCTTTGTAAGCCTTGGATGAATCATATGCATGTAACTGCATTTCTTCAAGCTCCAAAATCTGCCTTCTGCGTGTGCATTGAGTTTCATAAGGATCAAAATTCAAGAATTTCAAAGCCCATAATGCTCTATGCTCCAATTCAACTAGCAAATGACATGCTTTCCCATAGACTAATTGAAATGGTGAGAGTCCCATGGACGTCTTCATTGCTGTCCTATAAGCCCAAAGAGCATCATCCAATTTGAGAGACCAATCCTTTCTTGATGAAGTCACAGTTTTTTCCAGGATTCTTTTTATCTCCCTGTTAGACACCTCAGCTTGTCCATTGGTTTGTGGATGATAAGGTGCAGCTACCTTATGCTTTACTCCATAGTGTTTGAGTACTTTCTCTAGCTGATAATTGCAAAAATGAGATCCTCCATCACTAATCAACACTCTTGGAGTGCCAAAACGTGAGAATATCTGCCTCTTCAGGAATTTAATTACTGTGCTAGCATCATTTTTAGGACAAGCTAATGCTTCCACCCATTTACTCACATAATCCACTGCTACCAGAATATATTCATTGTTGAAAGATGGAGGGAAGGGTCCAACAAAGTCAATACCCCAACAATCAAAAACCTCAACCTCTAAAATACCTTGTAAAGGCATCTCATGACGTTTAGTGATTGTCCCTGCTCTTTGACATTTATCACAATTCCTAGCATGATTATGGGCATCTTTAAATAAAGTTGGCCAATAAAACCCTGATTGAAGGACTTTTGCTGCTGTTCTTTCCCCATTAAAATGTCCTCTATAAGGTGAATCATGACAATGCCAGAGAATTCCTTCTGCTTCTTCATTTGTAACACATCTCCTTAGAAGATTATCTGCTCCAATTTTGAACAAATATGGATCGTCCCACACAAACTGCTTGGCATCATGCAGAAATTTCTTTCTCTGTTGCCAAGTTAAGTCTTCCGGCATGACTCTTGCAGCTTTGAAATTTGCCATATCAGCAAACCAAGGCCTCTGCTGAATATACATGAGTGATTCATCAGAAAAAGATTCCCAGATTTCAGACTCCTTGCTAGTGACCTCCTTGTTGACTAACCGTGACAAATGATCAGCAATTAAGTTCTCACTTCCTTTCTTATCACGGATTTCTACATCAAATTCTTGCAATAGTAGTACCCATCTAATCAGACGTGGCTTAGAATCTGGTTTTGTCAACAAGTATTTGATAGCTGCATGATCTATATAGACAATCACCTTAGACCCAATAAGATAAGGTCTAAATTTCTCTAGAGCATATACATTGGCAAGAAACTCTTTCTCTGTGGTAGCATAGTTCAATTGAGCATCATTCAGCACCTTGCTAGCATAATAGATTGGATGAAACTTTTGTTCTTTCCTTTGGCCAAGGACAACTCCTATTGCATAATCACTTGCATCACACATTAATTCAAAATTTTGATTCCAATCCGGTGCTACAATTACTGGAGCTGACACTAGCTTCTTCTTCAATATATCAAAAGCTTTCAGGAAATCTTCATTCATCACAAAAGGAGCATCCTTCATCAAAAGATTACTCAATGGTTTAGCAATTTTTGAGAAATCTTTGATAAATCTTCTATAAAACCCAGCATGACTAAGAAAACTTCTAATCCCCTTTACATTTGTTGGTGGAGGTAGTTTCTCAATAACTTCTACTTTAGCTTTGTCTACCTCAATTCCTTTAGCAGAGATTTTATGCCCCAATACAATTCCTTCAGTTACCATGAAATGACATTTCTCCCAATTCAAAACCAGATTTGTCTGAACACATCTTTTGAGAACAGTGTTCAAACTAGCTAAACACCTTTGGAAAGAATTTCCAAAGACTGAGAAATCATCCATGAATACTTCAATGCATTTTTCTAAAAGATCCGCAAAGATTGCCTGCATACATCTCTGAAACGTAGCTGGAGCATTACATAATCCAAAAGGCATCTTTCTATACGCAAAGATACCAAAAGGACAAGTAAAAGCCATCTTCTCCTGGTCTTTTGGATCTACCACAATTTGATTATATCCAGAATATCCATCTAGAAAACAATAGAAAGCCTGCCCTGATAACCTTTCTAGCATCTGATCCATGAAGGGAAGAGGAAAATGATCTTTCCTAGTAGCTTTATTGAGCTTCCTGTAATCAATGCACATACGCCAACCAGTGACTGTCCGAGTAGGAATGAGTTCATTCTTATCATTATAAATTACTGTCATCCCACCTTTCTTTGGAACCACCTGTACTGGACTCACCCATTCACTGTCAGAAATTGGATAGGTGATACCAGCTTCTAGCAGTTTCAACACTTCTTTTCTGACCACCTCCTTCATAACAGGATTTAACCTTCTCTGTGGTTGAGCACTTGGTTTATAATCTTCTTCCATAAAAATTTTGTGCATGCAATAAGTTGGGCTAATACCTTTAAGATCTGATATTGACCACCCAATTGCTTCTTTGTTGGCTTTCAGAATTTCTATCAATTGCTCTTCTTCTTGTAAAGATAAAGAGTTATTGATGATAATTGGCTTTGTTCCATCTTCTTCTAAAAACACATATTTCAGATGTGATGGCAATCTTTTTAATTCTGGCAACTGTGCTTTGATTGTTTCTTCCTTATCAATTATTTCGAATATTGGATCTTCCCCTGGACTCTTTTTCAATGTATCCAAGTCCATCAGACATTCATCAATCAATTTCTCTTCTTCTTCATCTAAATCTTCACATGCATCAATGAGAGTTTTTTCCAATGGAGATATATTTCGCACCATTCTTTCCTGAACCATACAAACTTCATCAAGTTCATCAAATTGAAAACATGCTTTGTCATCATTTGGATATGTCATGGCCTTGGATACATCAAAAGTAACTTCTTCATCATCAACTCTCAGTGTAAGCTTACCATTCTCTACATCAATCAGAACTCTAGCAGTCTTCATAAAAGGTCTCCCAAGAATAAGAGGAACATCACTAGTTCCTTCCATCTCCATCACAATAAAATCCACTGGAAATACAAATTTGTCGACCTTCACTAGAACATCTTCAACCACTCCATATGGATATTTAAGAGACCTGTCTGCCAATTGAAGAGCCATTCTGGTTGGTTTAATTTCCAGCCCCTGAATTGTTCTGCACATGGATAGCGGCACTAGATTAATGCTAGCTCCCAAATCGATCAATGCTCTTCCAACTTTCACATCTCCTATGGTGCATGGAATAGTGAAGCTTCCTGGGTCTTTAAGTTTAGGAGGTAGTTTCTGTATGATTGCACTGCAATTACCCTGTATATTGATAGTTTCCTTCTCAATGTACTTATGTTTCTTTGTGAGAAGTTCCTTCAAAAATTTGGCATATGCTGGCATCTGTTGCAATGCTTCAGAGAATGGTATAGTAATCTCCAACTTCTTAAACAGTTCCATGAATCTTTCCAACTGCTTTTCTTTCTCCTTCCTTGAATAACCCTTTGGGTAAGGAAGTGGCTTTTCATACTCTTTTTCTTTCTGTCTCTCTTCTCTCTCTTTTTTTTCTCTCCTCTCTTCTTCTTCTTTTTTCTCTTTTTCTCTCTCAACTCTTTCTTTCCACTCACATGATTCTTTTTCACTCTCACTCTCAATTTTTTTCTCTCCTCTCTCTTTTTGTCTCTCCTCTAACACTCTACCACTTCTAGTCACAACAGTTTTACAATCCTTTCCAAGATTATCATGTTTCATCTCGTCAACTATTCTCTCAACATAAACCTCCATTTTTTTGAATGCAGCATCCATATTATGACAATAAGACTCATTCGTCTTCAAGAATCTTTGGAAAGTCTCTTCAAGCTTTGTTGTTTTCTCAACTGGAGTGAATTGCATCTGTGATAACAGTTGAAAAATTGTTATTTTCATGCTTAATATTGATACTAAAAGCAACCTTTAGACTTAAAAACTAGCTTGAAATCGTGCAGTTTATCTATATTTTCATAAATAAGAGAGCTGGACAGGTTTATGCTTGATTTAAGTGTTTTTGTGCAGGTTTTAAGGTGAATTTAGTGAAAAGAGTGAAGAAGGAGAGAGGTGACATTAGAAAAGACAAGAAAGAGTGCAAAAAGAGAAGACGAAGGCACCGCTCAGCGGTATTTACCGCTGAGCGACACTCAGGAGGTTGCGGGAGTCACGCTGAGGGGCAAACTGGCCGCTGAGGGGAAGAAATGTGACGCGCAATCACCGCTGAGCGGTATTTACTGCTGAGCGGCACTTTTTGGGCTTGGGCTTTTGTAATCTTTTGTAACTCTAGATTAGTATATAAGGGCTTGTACGTCCCTAGGATTAGTATCTTTGGCAGAAACGAGGCAAACACTCTCTCTTCCACCCCTTTGAAGGAGGATCTTGGATGCTCGGGCTACCTCTTCACCTTTATTGGGTTTATTCTTTCATTCTTTCATTGATATTCATCTAGGTTCACCATGAATATGGTGAACTATACCTTGTATGTTTGTTGGGGAATCAATGTAATCTCTTGAAGCTCTCATATATGGAATTTGTTGAATACATCTTTTAATTAAGACATATGCTTTCTTTCATCATTAGTTAGGGTTTTTCCTCTTTGCTCAATGCTTGCATAGTTTAACTCATTCCATGCATGATTATTGGTTTTGTCGATACGGACACGTACGGGGAAGTCTAGATCCGGGGAATTTCTCCTAATATTATACTGACAATATTATATTGGTTGCCTTTAAGCTCCTGCGCTCATGAACTAATCATTAGGAATGCTAGGAATCGTATGAACTCGTGATTAGGGAGAAGCCATCTAGAATGGTACATTAGAGAGTGGCATTAACAATGATGATTTGAATGTTGAATTCCTAAAATATATGAGAGTGAATGAGATGAAATTGACCCCCAACAACATATTCATTCATATAATTCATTGAAAGTGTTTATCTTTTTCTTTGCCATCGATCAAACTTCATGCATACATGTTTAATTTCTGTCTTGCATATTAAACTTTGAATATTTTGTTTGTAAGTCCTAGCTAATCAACAAATCATATAACTAAACTAGGCCGTGAGTCCTTTGGGAAGAACGATACTTGGTCTTACCAAGTTTATTACTTGAACGATTCGGTCATACTTGCCGATTGTGAAACAAGTTTGTGACATCATATTTTGGTGCTTACAAATTTGTCCATCAAGTTTTTGGCGCCGTTGCCGGGGATTTGGGGATTGAACCCAAGTTCTAGCAACGGCTAATAAGTTTGGGTCATCAAGTTTTTGGCGCCGTTGCCGGGGACTCGTGATTTAACTGGTTAATTTGTGTGATTATTGATTATCTTTGACTTTAATTTTGAATTTCTGTTTTTATTTTTCTGTTTTTATTTTATTTTATTTTATCTTTTTAGGTTAGATTTTATTTTATCTTATTTTTTTAGATTAGATTTTATTTTATTTTATCTTTTAGAATTAGGTTAGATTTTGTTTTATCTTTTAGATTAGATTAGATTTTATTTGGTTAGGTTAGATTTTATTAGATTTTATTTTATCTTTATCTTTTAGATTAGATTTTATTTTATCTTTTTAGATTAGATTTTATTTTATTTTATCTTCTATCTTCTAAATCTTTTATCTTCTTATCTTCTGAATCTTTTATCTTTTTATCTTTTGAATATATATCTTCTCCTATATTTTTTTGTGCTAACAAATATTTTGTAGAGTTTTGTGCCTAATGTTTGCAGGATGCAATTCGAACAAGAATTTAATAGGCACTCAATTCTACTAAGGTAATTTCAATCACTGGTGGGATCTCACTCAAGCATGGATGATGATCAATTTTGGCAAGCTGTCGAACAGTTTAAGAATCTACCACCACAACAAAGGCAGAAAAAACCCTCTCTATCGGGAAGAAGGATAACGTTGGAGGAGGCAGTTCAACAGTACATACAGATACCTGATTGTCATCACAAAACCACTCAAGCTGCCGAAGAATTTGATAGGCTGCCACCACAACAATGGCAGCAACAACCCTCTCCATCAGTAAATTTGGATGACACCCAACAATTTTTGAAAAATTTGGAGATGCACCTTCGTTTCATTAGTCAAAAATTGAATGTTAAGGTTAATACTGAAGTTAACCTTAAGGAGGAAGGTCAAGCCATTGTCACTGAAAGTGACAAGATTTTTGCTGAGAAAAAAATAGAGGGAGATGAGGAAAGGGTAGAGAGAGAAGAAAAAGAAGAGTTGAGTTAGAAAGTTAAAGATGATGAAAAAGAAAAAGAAGTGGTTGAGAGAGAAGAGAGGAAGAAAATTTGTGTGAAAATAAAGAAGTTAAGAAAAAGAGAAGGGAAGAAAAAAATAAGAGAAAAGAAAAAGAGAAAATTTGGGGAGAGGAAGCATAAGAAAAAGAAGATGAGAGGAAAGAAGAAGGAATCATATGAAAAATCCCATCCTCATCTAAAGAAGAATCGTAGGAAGGAAAAGAAATTTAAGTGCTTTATGGAAATCTTCAAGAAATTGGAGATTAAAGTTCCTATGATTGAGACACTGCAACAAGTTCCTGGTTTGATCAAATTTCTGAAGAAGTTCAGTAGAAAGAAGAAAAAGAAGAAGGAACTTGAGCTTTATTGGGTCAAGCTAATGACGTTAAAAGAGCGCTTACTGGGAGGCAACCCAGTGGATTGACAAACTTTTAATTTTGATTTTGGTTTTATATCTGTGGACATTATTTTGTGAATATTTTGTTGGATCTAGCATCTACTGAAGGATGCTAGGTGGTTAAGTATCTACTGAAGGATACTAGGTTTGTAACACCTACTGATGGGTGTTGGTGAGAAGAATTTGCACCTACTGATGGGTGCTGGTAAGTTTGAAACACCTACTGATGGGTGATTGGTGGATTTTGGGTCAGGCTCGTGACGTTAAACAAGCGCTACCTGGGAGGCAACCCAGTTCATTGATTGTTTTTGTTTGTTTTATTTTAATTAGGATTTGCATAAGCATTTTTAACATTGAATTTCAGGGAACCTATGAGGGGTAAGCTAGGAAGGCACGTAGGTCAAGAAAAGAAGGAGAGGAGCACTTCACGAAAGTGCCGCTGAGCGGCAATTACCGCTGAGCGGTACTATCGCAGATGGGCTCAAGTTCCCCTTAGCGGGACCCGAGCCCATTAGGGTATTTTTATACCCCAAGCTGCGTTTTTAGGGTTTATTTCCAGGCTTCTCTCTGCACAAACACTTCCACACTTTCACTCTTACCTCTTTAGAAAATCTCTCTTCCACTCACTTTTACACTAGTGTGCCATCAAAGTTTGGGGTTGGAAGAGAGCATTCTAGCTTGGAAGCATTCTCATTTCATCTAACATCTCCACCCAAGTAAGTAAAATGCATTTTGTTCATTCTAGGGTTCTTGAAATTGAATATGATTGTCAAAGCATGAATATTTAGGGGTTTTGATTTCTATGCATGATTTGATGATATATTTGATGTCTGAACCGATTAAACTGCTTGATTATTGATGGACAAATTTGTAAGCACCAAAATATGATGTCACAAACTTGTTTCACAATCGGCAAGTATGACCGAATCGTTCAAGTAATAAACTTGGTAAGACCAAGTATCGTTCTTCCCAAAGGACTCACGGCCTAGTTTAGTTATATGATTTGTTGATTAGCTAGGACTTACAAACGAAATATTCAGATTTTAATATGCAAGACAGAAAATAAACATGTATGCATGAAGTTTGATCAATGGCAAAGACAAAAGATAAACACTTTCAATGAATTATATGAATGAATATGTTGTTGGGGGTCAATTTCATCTCATCCACTCTCATATATTTTAGGAATTCAACATTCAAATCATCATTGTTAATGCCACTCTCTAATGTACCATTCTAGATGGCTTCTCCCTAATCAAATAGTTCATACAATTCCTAGCATTCCTAATGATTAGTTCATGAGTGCAGGAGCTTAAAGGCAACCAATAAAATATTGTCAGTATAATATTGGGAGAAATTCCCCGGATCTAGATTTCCCCGTACGTGTCCGTATCGACAAAACCAATAATCATGCATTAGAATGAGTTAAACAATGCAAGCATTGAGCAAAGAGAAAAAACCCTAACTAATGATGAAAGAAAGCATATGTCTTACTTAAAAGATGTATTCAACAAATTCCATATATGAGAGCTTCAAGAGATTACATTGATTCCCCAACAAACATACAAGGTTTAGTTCACCATATTCATGGTGAACCTAGATGAATATCAATGAAAGAATGAAAGAAGAAACCCAATAAAGGTGAAGAGGTAGCCTGAGCATCCAAGATCCTCCTTCAAAGGGGTGGAAGAGAGAGTGTTTACTTCGTTTCTGCCAAAGATACTAATTCTAGGACGTGCAAGTCCTTATATACTATTTTAGAATTACAAAAGATCTAAGCCCAAGCCCATAAAAGTGCCAGAAAACGAGTCCAAGCCCATTATTAAGAATGGCGCTCAGCGGTAAATACCGCTCAGCGGTGACTGCGGTTCCCTTTTCTTCCCCTCAGCGGCCAGTTTGCCCCTCAGCGGACCTCCCGTGACCTCTTGAGTGCCGTTCAACGGTAGTTTGCCGTTGAGCGGTGCCTTTGACTTCTCTTTTTGCACTCTTTCTTGTCTTTTCTAATGTCATCTCTCTCCTTCTTCACTCTTTTCACCAAATTCACCTTAAAACCTGCACAAAAACACTAAAATCAAGCATAAACCTGTCCAGCTCTCTTATTTCTGAAAATATGGATAAAAGGCATGATTTCAAGCTAGTTTCTAAGTCTAAAGGTTGCTTTTAGTATCAATTTTAAGCATGAAAATAACAGTTTTTCAACTGTTATCACAACCCCAAACTTAGAACTTTGCTTGTCCTCAAGCAAACAAAATGTAACTCCATCTCCAACCAATTTATATGATGGTTCACTTATTCAAAATCCTCTTTTCAAGATAAGTAACAACTTCACTCAAACTTATGACCAAGAGTTCAATCAAGATGTGCACATGCTTTAGTGTTCACAAAGTCATTTAAGTTCCAACAAATGCTATTTTTCATGAATGATCAATCAATTAAGCATGGATGTTCATGTGCTTATGGAATATTTCCTCACTAGGTAAAGTGTTTCACTCAACACACAAGTGTATAAGAGGTAAAGTGTTTCACTCATTCACTCCACTATCACAATGTCACATGAATCAACTTTGCCTTTCATTTTACCACAATCAAAAACATTCACAAGCATGCATCATCACAAGGACTTTTCAATGACTTATAATGTGGCTGGGCTAACAAGAAAATTGGTTTTTCCGGATCACAAAATCCTTGAGTTAAGAGAATCATATCAACACAATTATTCTTATTCATTCCCAACTTTCTTTTGCCTTTGCATTTGCAATTGCATTGAGCTTTACTTCTTTTTCTTTTCTTTTCTTTTTCTTTGCATATTCTTACTTTTTAGTTCTTAGCTCAATGCTTTTCCTTTTTCATGTTTTCCCAACAACCCCAAACTTGAACATTTGTCAATACCACACAAGATATTCTACTTAACTCAAGGTAAAGATTTTCAATCAAGGGTTTTCAGTGTATGTTCAAGGCTATGGGTTCAAAGGATAGAACACAAAGTGTTCTCTTTTAGTAGGCTAACTTTATGAATTTGGCCAATAAAAAGGTTTAACAAAGATGGCCTTTATCACATGATGCAAAACAAGCAATTGATTCAATCATAGAAAACCTAGGCAAAGTCATTCAAGCTTCCAAAGTAATAGCATTCAACAATAACAACTCTGGAGCTCAAAACCTCACATATAAGCTCATTCACATTTGACATACACATCCTGCTTAATTTCACAATCACAATCATGATATCATGCATTTGTTCACAAAGCTTGTGAATCACCTGTATAAGCATTTTAATGTGCACATCATCTCAACATCAATCAATCAATAAGCATCATCAAGCATTACTTATCAAACAATCACAATTAATAGCAAACCACCATAATAAACCAGGTGTTCAATAGAGTACATCAACCCTAATCTAAAAACAAAAACAAATAAGTCCAGAAAACTTAAACCACAAAAGCATAATCATATGATAGCATTCATCAGTAAATGCTATCTCAGCTCCTCATCAGTCTGAGCTGTCCTCTGTATCTTCCTCCTCTTCCTCATCATCATTATCATCAAATGCATCCTCCTCCTCAGCTTCATCTTCTTCCATGTCTCTGGCTGAAGCTTCAGCTGCTTCAGCTCCTCCATGTAATGGTTCTTCTGGCCAAGCTACCACATTATGGAATTCATCCATAGTCCACCTGTGTGCTGGAGGGGTATCATACATCCCTACTATCATCTCAGCCGTGGCCACCTGCCCTCTGTGAATGGACTGCAACTGAGCTCCTATAAGAGACATATACATGTCCCTCATCTGGAATGGTTCTGCCTCATGAGTATCAGCAGATGTCCTGCTCTGTGCTGGCCCTCTCTCTCTACGAGCCTGGCGTGGTGGAACTGGCTGAGCTGCCTCCTCACCTCCACAGTACTATCTGTAATAGGCCTCATCAATAGCTTTTCTTGGCCTCTCAAATGGTGGAACAGAAGTGTCCACCCCAGCTAGCTTGCAAAGGTGAGTGATCAAGGAAGGATGTCCTAGTGGTGCTTTGTTGTTTGAGGTGTTAGCACACACATTAATCTCATCAGCTATCACCTGCCCAATATTAACATTCAAGTTTCTGATAGCACAGTAGATGAATAGTGCCCTGCTGAGAGTAATATCTGACACATGTGAACATGGCTGAATGTTGGCATGAGAAAATGCCATCCAATACTTTGCAAGAGGAGTCAAATCTGTCCTCCTAATGTTAACCACTGAGCCAGATCTATTCCTTTGGAAGTGTCCTCCAGGTATACACAGTACTCTCTCAACATCCTCAAAGTCAGCACCTTCCTCCATGCTAAGAGCAAACTGGCATTGCTCACCAGCCCACACAGTATCCAGGAAGTTGTTGATGGAATCAGGATCATACCTGATAACATGGCCTCTGACATAGCCCAAATAATTCGCAGCTGGATAATCACCAATCTTCTTTGCATTGGTGTAGAATTCCTTCACCACAGCTATGTTGGCAGGCGCTGGATAAGTGGCTAGCTTCCCCCAATCATTCCCTAACACTTGCTCTCCAAATTGAGGAGCAAAGTTAGGTATCATTCCAACCTTTCTTTCCATTAGAAGTCTCCTGTCCTGAACCACCCTAAAGTGCTTCTCATGTTTCCTAGAGAGGAACCTGCCATTATGGGGCTGCTCTGGTTCCTTTTCCTTCCTCTTGGTTGCCATGGTTTTCAATCTCTTTCCTGAAAAGGATGTCATTCCTGCATTCAAACACAATTACAAAACCACAGAACATGATGTTAATCATTAGTAAACACAGAACACAACTCCTTTCCAAGCTAAACCACCGCTGAGGGTCAGAATTTCCCCTCAGCGCCACCAGTGCCACATTCAAACACGCAAAAAGCCAGAAAAAGCAAATCTGGCAGAGTGCCGCTCAGCGGTAAATGCCGCTCAGCGGTGACCTGCAGATTTTTGCAAATCTCTTTTTAAAACTGTCCTAACTCCACCCAAAGGCAATTTTCAGTTTTCCAGTTCATAATCAAGCAGTTTAATCGGTTCAAACATCAAATATATCATCAAATCATGCATAGAAATCAAAACCCCTAAATATTCATGCTTTGACAATCACATTGATGGAAGACCATCTAAGATGCACATTGGACCTCTTACTAGAGCCATGGCAAAGAGGATTCAAGAGGAAGAAGGACCACATACTATTTTGCTTCTATGGAAGGTTACTTATAAAAATCCTTCTTCTCTTAACTAAAGCATTTATACTTTGTTTTGTAGGAATTAATAAATCTTGGAGACTATGATTGAGCCATCCAAGAAGATAAATCAATAGATCAAGCAAAAGAGCCAAAAAGAGGTGCTTACGGCATGCACCAACATTTTCCACGTGAAATGGGCTGATGTGGAAGGAAGCACACACCTTGCTTGATGAGCTGGAAAGAGGCATGAACCTTGCTTGATCAAAATAAATCTGAACCATTTGAATTTAGGAGGGAATTAGACTTAGAAATTAGGCTCCTCTTCACCTATAAATAAGAGGGCCTTTTCCTTGTATTGATTCACTTTTGAGCTTAATGATATGCTGCAGAATTGGTTTTCCAGCTTTTGTGCTCTTAAGTCACCTTTGAATTACTACTTCTTCTCCTTTCCTCAAGCTTCCTTCCTCTGTAGGAAGGCCCTCTGAGCTGTGAGGCTTCACCCATACACCTTTCCTCCATTAAAACACCTCAAACACTGCATCATTTCATCCATCCGCTGCACCATTATTCATTACTGGTTTCCTCTGGTCTGGAGCCTCTTCCTACACGTATCCATCTGGGAATTGGTTTCCATCAAGTGGTATCATGAGCTTAGGTCATCCACGCACCAAGAGCTAAGCTATTCCTCCACCTTTGCACTCCATTTCTACATTCTGTTGTGCTCTCTGTTTCAGCTTTTCCAGTTTCTGTTTTGAGTAATTTTGTTTCTGTTTTGTGTTTTTCCAGTCATTAGTTTCGTGTTTCCTGTTGCATTATTTGTGTTTCCAGTGTTCATACATGTTTGTTACTCATTTTAAACGGTGAATCATTCTTGTTTATGTCTTTTCCAGCTTTATTTTTCAATTCCAGTTATGTTTTAGTCTTGTGCAATCCATATTTGCAGTTTTAATTCTGTTTCACTTTGGTTTTCTGTTCTGCTGGGTTTCATTTTGGTTTATTTAAGTTTAGAGTGCTGGAAAAGCTTTAAATCAACCAAATAAGGCAATGAGAACATGTTCTAGCCTTGGTGATAGAAGCAAAAGCACTAGAAACTAATTCTGGTTTCAAATCTGCTCAAGAAATTCAAATCTGGTTTTAAAATTTGAAATCTGTTTCAGCTGATTTTATTTGATTCTGCTGCTTGGCAAAAATTTGTTTGCTGTTATTGGAAGTGGCTAAAGGTGTGGCAGACCATTAAAAGCAAGGAAATGCATCTAGCATAGCTTGGTTGCCTTAAAAACCAGTAACCTTTGCTGTCCAGTTTTTTTCTGTTCTAGCTTTTCACCGTGCTATCATTCTTTGCTTAGTCCAGTCTGAGTTTATTCATACTAAGCAATTTAATTCTAGCTTAGTTCAGTGTAATAATATTCTCTGGAGTCATTGTGTGTGCTGTCCAGCCTTATCTCCACAAGTTTCTTAAATCTGGTGTAGTTTTGGTGGGAATTTGCTGCATAAATAGGCTATAGCAAGGGTGAATTGTTGAATCTTGCTATTTCTGTGCATTTACAACATTTGAGCAAGTTTAAATTGTCATTCCAAAGTTGTTTGCACTGTTCATTTGGTCATTTTCTAGCCTATATGCAGATTTGCCTTTTTAAACCTTAAAATTGTCTTTAAAATGGAAGTGCACCAGTGAATTCACATTGCAATCTGTTTTCTAGCTGTTTCAATGTTTAAACATCTTTAAAATGATGATACAAAGTTGTTTGATACATCAATTGAACTGCTGAATCACTTCCAATCAATTTTGGGTTTAAAACCACCATTTCAATCCACTTTTTCTGGTGCAGAAATCATTTTCCAGCAACTGTTTTGGTCATTCTTGTTCAAATTCATTTCTGGATTGTAGTAAGAGCTGGTTCATTATTTTAAATTGAAAATAAATGATCAAAATAAGTCAGAGCAAGTGTTAAAAAGCCTGTTGAATCGTGCAATCCAGTTTTTGGCAGTTAAAAACCCCAAAACACCAAATCTGGTTTTCATTGGGGCATTTTAACAAACACTTTGGTAAAATATCAAACAGTTTGGTCTGGATGAGTTTGTGATCTGCTATTTCTGTTTTTGTTGCTTTCTTAATCTGTTCTAGTACCATTATTAGGTTCCTTTTGAGTGCTTTCTGTTATTCCATCCCTGTTTCCATTTGATTTCCCATTCTTGGCTTCCAAATTGTCAAAAATTCAAAACAAAATCTGGTTTGAAATTTTGGTGCAGTTTACTAATTCTGTTTGGTGTGTTTGACTGGAATCTTGAGGTGTTGTGGTAACTATTGTGAGGCATCCAGAAGCAGAAACCTTTCCCTACTGAGGCACCATATTAGGAAGAGAAAAGGGGGCTGAAGTGGGAACAAAAAGGGAGCTTTTGAGCAGCTGCAACTCTGCTGTTCCAGCAGCTAAAAATACACCAGAAAAGCTTGAAGTGCAACCTGTTTTGGAGTAGCAATCTGCAGCAGCAAGAGAGTGAAGCTTACATTAGTTTTAGGCCTTCTTTTAAGTTTGTTTACACCACATATCACGGAACCTTTGCTGTTTAAAGTTGATTTTCATTTCTTGGCTAAGTGACTTGGGAAAATGCTCTTGAAGCAATTCCAAGATCATATTTAAACATTGTAATAGTGCAATTTCGTTTTCTTAGTGTGGAAGTGTGTCAAGGGGCTCCAAGTGTCACTTGCACTTTCACTTAGGGCCGTCTAGCATTTACATTCTTGCATTTTTATTGCTTTCTTTAATTTCTTGCTTAATCTTTTATTTTTTTTAAGTCTCCGTGGTATATATAGGATAGCATAGCATATAGTAAACCTTTCTTTGGTTTGTAGGTTCATAACATTTAAAAAGAATTTGAAGAATTTCTACTTAGAAACTAAATTAAAAGAACATTCTAAGGAAACTCTGGCTAAGGAAGAACTTGGTTTCTAAGCTTGTCCATTTGTGACTCACCTCTTCTTCCTGGGAGCTACTTAGAAACATCTTTTGCTTCTAGAATCTCTTTAGAAATTTTTCACCAAAAACAAAGAAAGCTTGTGAAAATTTTTTCACTCATTACTTGTCAAATATTTTGAAAACTTTGTGAAAACCTTTTTCATTTGACAAGAATGAGTCAATCAAGTGTGCAAGGTAGCATCAAACCCAATAGTGAGAGTTCTTTAAGGGAGGAATTTCAACAAAAATTTGAACAAAGGGATAAAGAGATTAGTGAGCTCAAAGACATGATTAGTCAACTTTTGAATAATCAAGACAAAAGAAAAGAGAGATCTTCCCATAGGAGAAGAGAAGAATCATCATCTTCTCCTAGTGAGCTTGAGCAATATAGTAGTCATCACAATGATGACCACTACCAAATGCCTCCTAGAAGACATCATAGAGTGAGAGAAAACCATCCAAGAGAGCCCAAAATTGATCTACCTTCTTTTCATGGAAAGGATGATGTGGAAGAATATCTAGAGTGGGAAATGAAAGTTGAGCAATTGTTTGAGTGCCACCAAATAGATGATGAAAGGAGAGTCACCATGGCTTCTCTAAGCTTTCAAGGCTATGCCTTAATTTGGTGGACAACCTTGGTCAAGGATTATAGGCTAAGACACTTACCTCCCATCAGATATTGGAATGAGTTGAGAACTGCCTTGAGAAGAAGGCATGTACCAACCTATTATGATAGGGAATTAATGGATAAGCTCCACAAACTCCAACAAAGGAACATGAGTGTTGAGGAATATAGACAGAAAATGGAGTTACTCATGTTGAGAGTTGGGATAAGAGAAGAACCTAGGATAACAATTGCTAGGTTTCAAAGTGGACTCAACTATGACATAAGAGATAGGGTTGAACTTATACCCTACAATGATCTCAATGAGTTAGTCCAACTTTGTGTGAGGGTAGAGCAACAACTAAAGAGGAAAAGCTCCACCAAGAAAGATTACCCTCATAGTTCTTCCCATAAGAAAGAGTATAAGAAGGAGGGTAGTCAAACCAAGCCAAGATATGAAGAAAGAGAGAGAGAGAGAGGAAAAGAAAAAGTCAAAGAGCCTTCAAGAGATCATAAGAGTAAGGAGACTAAGTGCTTTAGATGTGGGGAAAAAGGGCACTATGCATCTGAGTGCCGCAATAGAAGGTCAACTTACATCCTTGAGCATGAGAGTGAAAGTGAGGGTTCTTCATATAGTGAGTCTGAAACATCCACTTCTGAAGAAGAAGAAGCTTTACCTTGTGATGGTGACTTACTTATGGTAAGGAGACTCCTGGAAAGTAAACATGTAGAACTAGAACAGTCACAAAGAGAGAACCTATTCCACACAAGATGCAAAGTTTTAGAAAAGACATGTTCAATGATAGTGGATAGTGGCTCTTGTTGCAACTGTTGTAGTTCTAGAATGGTAGAGAAGCTTGGTTTAACCACTACTCCTCATCCTAAACCTTACAAACTTCAATGGATCAAAGAGGATGATGGAATAGTAGTTAAAGAACAAGTAAGTGTACCCATTTCCATTGGCAAATATGAAGATCAAATTGTTTGTGATATAGTACCAATGGAAGCTGGGCACATATTACTTGGAAGACCTTGGCAATATGATAAACAAGCTTTACATGATGGAGTCACCAACAAAATCACCATTCAACACAAGGGAAAGAAAATTATTTTGTGTCCTCTTACACCTTCACAAGTAAGAGAGGACCAAATAATTCTTAAGAAGAAGTTGGATGGAGAAAAGAAAAAAGAAAATAAGAAAGAAAGAAAGAATTTGGTAACCCATGCCTCAGCCCATGAAGTTGTCCAACCTCAAACCTTGAATATTTCCAAAAATCTTTTTCTTGGACAACCTCATTTCCTTCTTTATTGCAAAGAGGCATTTGTTTCAATCACTCATGAACTTGGTTCTCTACCAAAGGGGTTGCAAAAACTTTTAAAGGAATTTGATGATATATTTCCCAAAGAGGTACCAAGTGGATTACCACCTTTGAGGGGAATAGAACATCAAATAGATTTGGTGCCTGGGGCAAGCCTACCCAATAGGCCAGCCTATAGAACCAACCCTATGGAAACAAAAGAAATAGAGAAACAAGTTAATGACTTGTTGAACAAAGGGTGGATCCAAAAGAGTTTAAGTCCCTGTGCTGTGCCTGTGTTGTTGGTACCTAAAAAGGATGGGTCTTGGAGAATGTGTACAGATTGTAGGGCCATCAACAACATAACTGTCAAGTATAGGCATCCCATTCCTAGGCTAGATGACATGTTGGATGAATTACATGGAGCAAATCTCTTCACCAAAATTGATCTTAAAAGTGGATACCATCAAATAAGAATTCATGAAGGAGATGAATGGAAAACTGCTTTCAAGACCAAGTTTGGTTTGTATGAATGGTTAGTCATGCCCTTTGGCTTGACCAATGCTCCAAGTACATTCATGAGATTAATGAATCATGTGCTTAGGGAATGCATAGGCAGATTTGTAGTGGTTTACTTTGATGATATCTTAATCTATAGTCAAAGCCTTCAAGAACACCTTAACCATGTCAGAAAAGTCTTGCTTCTTCTTAGAGAACATCATCTCTTTGCCAACTTTGACAAATGTACTTTTTGTCAAGAAAGTGTGATTTTCCTTGGATTCAAAGTGGGAAAAGAAGGTGTACATGTTGATCCAGAGAAGATCAAGGCTATACAAGAATGGCCAACCCCTAAAAATGTAGGAGAGGTGAGAAGTTTTCATGGGCTAGCAAGTTTTTATAGGAGATTTGTGAAAGATTTCTCCACCATAGCTGCTCCTTTAAATGAGCTAGTCAAGAAAGATATGCCTTTTATTTGGGGTGATAAGCAGGAGTTGTCTTTTGAGACTTTGAAACACAAGTTAACACATGCACCTATTCTAGTTTTGCCTGATTTTTCCAAAGCCTTTGAACTAGAATGTGATGCATCTGGGGTAGGAATAGGAGCTGTTTTAATACAAGGAGGACATCCCGTAGCTTACTTTAGTGAAAAACTTAGGGGGCCTACCTTAAACTATCCTACATATGACAAAGAGTTGTATGCCCTCATTAGAGCTTTAAAAACTTGGGAGCATTACTTGGTAACTAGAGAATTCATCATACACACTGACCATGAATCTCTCAAGTACATTAAAGGGCAAGCAAAGCTAAACAAAAGACATGCAAAGTGGGTGGAATATCTTGAGCAATTTCCCTATGTCATCAAACACAAAAAGGGGAGTACTAATGTTGTTGCGGATGCTTTATCTAGAAGACATGCATTATTAGTAACCCTAGGATCCCAAATATTAGGATTTGATGACATAAAAGAGTTATATGAAAATGATGAAACATTTGCATCCACTTATTCATCATGTCTTAAGAAGCCTTTTGATGGATTCTATCTTTCTGAGGGGTATCTTTTTAATAAAGGAAAACTTTGTATACCCCAAGGATCCATTAGAAAACTTCTTATCAAAGAGAGTCATGGAGGAGGACTCATGGGCCATCATGGAGTTGATAAAACTCTAAACATTTTGAAAAGTAAATTTTATTGGCCACACATGAGAATAGATGTTCAAAGGCATTGTTCTAAATGTATAGCTTGTTTACAAGCTAAGTCCAAAATTATGCCTCATGGACTTTATACACCTCTTCCTATAGCTAATACCCCTTGGGAGGACATAAGCATGGACTTTGTCTTAGGATTGCCAAGAACTCAAAGGGGGTATGATTCTATATTTGTGGTAGTAGATCGTTTTAGTAAAATGGCTCATTTTATACCCTGCCACAAAGTAGATGATGCTAGCTATATCTTTAGACTCTTCTTTAAAGAGATAGTGAGATTGCATGGCTTACCCAAAACTATAGTGTCTGATAGAGATGTGAAGTTTCTAAGCCATTTTTGGAAAACTTTATGGGAAAAGCTTGGAACTAAACTTCTATTTTCTACTACATGTCACCCACAAACTAATGGGCAAACTGAAGTAGTAAATAGATCTTTATCTACATTATTAAGGGTAATATTAAGAGGAAATAACAAATCTTGGGATGAACATCTACCTCATATTGAATTTGCTTATAATAGAGTAGTCCACAAGACTACTAATCTTTCTCCTTTTGAGGTTGTTTATGGTTTTAACCCTATCACACCTCTTGATTTACTACCTCTTCCAGAATCATCTTCTTTTCTTCATAAAGAAGGTGCTTCTAAAGCGGAGTTTATCAAGAAGTTACATGAGAAAGTTAAAATCCAAATTGAAAAACAAACTCAAAAATATGCAGAACACAACAACAAAGGGAGAAAGAAAATAGTTTTTGAAAAAGGAGACCTAGTTTGGCTTCATTTGAGAAAGGAAAGATTTCCCTCTCAAAGGAAATCCAAACTTAGTCCAAGAGGAGATGGTCCATTCAAGGTGGTCAAAAGGATAAATGATAATGCATACATATTAGACCTTCCTGAAAGTTATGGTGTCAGTCCTACTTTTAACATCTGCGATTTAATTCCTTTCACAGGAGATGATCAACAGGATGAAGCAGATCTGAGGACAGATCTTTTTCAAGAGGGAGGGTCTGATGGAAGACCATCTAAGATGCACATTGGACCTCTTACTAGAGCCATGGCAAAGAGGATTCAAGAGGAAGAAGGACCACATACTATTTTGCTTCTATGGAAGGTTACTTATAAAAATCCTTCTTCTCTTAACTAAAGCATTTATACTTTGTTTTGTAGGAATTAATAAATCTTGGAGACTATGATTGAGCCATCCAAGAAGATAAATCAATAGATCAAGCAAAAGAGCCAAAAAGAGGTGCTTACGGCATGCACCAACATTTTCCACGTGAAATGGGCTGATGTGGAAGGAAGCACACACCTTGCTTGATGAGCTGGAAAGAGGCATGGACCTTGCTTGATCAAAATAAATCTGAACCATTTGAATTTAGGAGGGAATTAGACTTAGAAATTAGGCTCCTATTCACCTATAAATAAGAGGGCCTTTTCCTTGTATTGATTCACTTTTGAGCTTAATGATATGCTGCAGAATTGGTTTTCCAGCTTTTGTGCTCTTAAGTCACCTTTGAATTACTACTTCTTCTCCTTTCCTCAAGCTTCCTTCCTCTGTAGGAAGGCCCTCTGAGCTGTGAGGCTTCACCCATACACCTTTCCTCCATTAAAACACCTCAAACACTGCATCATTTCATCCATCCGCTGCACCATTATTCATTACTGGTTTCCTCTGGTCTGGAGCCTCTTCCTACACGTATCCATCTGGGAATTGGTTTCCATCACACATTCAAATTCAAGAACCCTAGAATGACAAAATGCATTTTACTTACTTGGGTGGAGATACTAGATGATATGAGAATGCTTCCAAACTAGAATGTTCTCTTCCAACCCCAAACTTTAATGGCACACTAGTGAAAAAGTGAGTGGAAGAGAAATTTTTCTAAGAGGGAAGAGTAAAAAGATGTGGGAAACCTAAGAGAAGATATGTGGAAGTGTTTGTGCAGAGAAGGGCTTGAAAGAATGTGAAAACGCGCAGCTTAGGGTTTAAAAATACCCCAATGGGCTCGGGTTCCGCTAAGGGGAACTTAAGCCCATCTGCGATAGTACCGCTCAACGGTAAATGCCGCTCAGCGGCACTTTCGTGATGTGCCCTTCTCCTTCTTTTCTTGACCTACATGCCTTCCTAGCATACCCCTCATATGTTCCCTGCAATTCAATGTTAAAAATGCTTATGCAAACCTTAATTAAAATAAAACAAACAAAAACAATCAATCAACTGGGTTGCCTCCCAGGTAGCGCTTGTTTAACGTCACGAGCCTGACCCAAAATCCACCAACACCCCTCAGTAGGTGTTTCAAACTTACCAGCACCCATCAGTAGGTGCAAAATCTTCTCACCAACACCCATCAGTAGGTGTTACAAACTTAGTATCCTTCAGTAGATACTTAACCACCTAGCATCCTTCAGTAGATGCTAGATCCAACAAAATAATATCCAGCATAATGTTCACAAATTACAAATTACAAAACCAAATCAAATCAAAAGTTTGTAAATCCACTGGGTTGCCTCCCAGCAAGCGCTTCTTTATCGTCACTAGCTTGACCCAGTAAAGCCCAAGTTCCTTCTTCTTTTTCTTCTTTCTACTGAACTTCTTCAGAAATTTGATCAAACCAGGAACTTGTTGCAGTGTCTCAATCATAGGAACTTTAATCTCCAATTTCTTGAAGATTTCCATAAAGCACTTAAATTTCTTTTCCTTCCTATGATTCTTCTTTAGATGAGGATGAGATTTTTCATATGATTCCTTCTTCTTTCCTCTCATCTTCTTTTTCTTATGCTTCCTTTCCCCAAATTTTCTCTTTTTCTTTTCTCTTATTCTTTTCTTCCCTTCTCTTTTTCTTCTCAACTTCTTTATTGTCACACAAATTTTCTTCCTCTCTTCTCTCTCAACCACTTCTTTTTCTTTTTCATCATCTTTAACTTTCTCACTCAACTCTTCTTTTTCTTCTCTCTCTACCCTTTCCTCATCTCCCTCTAATTTTTCCTCATCAAGAATCTTGTCACTTTCAGTGATAATGACTTGCCCTTCCTCCTTAAGGTTAACTTCGGTATTAACATCATCATTCAATCTCTGATTGATGTAACGAAGTTGCATCTCCATTCTTTTACATGATTCTTCAATGCTTTTCTGAGTAGAGTCGGAATTTTTCAAAAATCGTTGAAGGGTGTCCTCCAACCTATCCAAACTTCCTGATAGAAAGGGTTGTTGCTGCCATTGTTGTTGTGGTTGGTTCTCAAATTGTCCAGCAGCTTTCCAAAATTGGCTTTGATCCATGCTTGAGTGAGGTTCCCACCAGTGGTTGAGATTACTTTGGTAGAATTGAGTGCCCATATAGTTAAATTCTTGATCGAATTGCATCCTGCATGCATTAGGCACAAAACTCTAAAAAATATTTGTTAGCACAAAATGATAGAGAAGAAGATATAGATTCAAAAGATAAAAAGATTTAGAAGATAGAAAGATAAAATAAGAAAGAATAAAATAAAATAAAATCTAACCTAATCTAAAAGATAAAGATAAAATAAAATAAAATCTAACCTAACCAAATAAAATAAAATCTAATCTAATCTAAAAGATAAAATAAAATCTAATCTAAAAAATAAAATAAAATAAAATCTAATCTAAAAAGATAAAATAAAATAAAAACAGAAATTCAAAATTAAAGTCAAAGATAATCAATAATCACACAAATTAACCAGTTAAACCACGAGTCCCCGGCAACGGCGCCAAAAACTTGATGGACAAATTTGTAAGCACCAAAATATGATGTCATAAACTTGTTTCACAATCGGCAAGTATGACCGAATCGTTCAAGTAATAAACTTGGTAAGACCAAGTATCGTTCTTCCCAAAGGACTCACGGCCTAGTTTAGTTATATGATTTGTTGATTAGCTAGGACTTACAAACGAAATATTCAGATTTTAATATGCAAGACAGAAAATAAACATGTATGCATGAAGTTTGATCAATGGCAAAGACAAAAGATAAACACTTTCAATGAATTATATGAATGAATATGTTGTTGGGGGTCAATTTCATCTCATCTACTCTCATATATTTTAGGAATTCAACATTCAAATCATCATTGTTAATGCCACTCTCTAATGTACCATTCTAGATGGCTTCTCCCTAATCAAATAGTTCATACAATTCCTAGCATTCCTAATGATTAGTTCATGAGTGCAGGAGCTTAAAGGCAACCAATAAAATATTGTCAGTATAATATTGGGAGAAATTCCCCGGATCTAGATTTCCCCGTACGTGTCCGTATCGACAAAACCAATAATCATGCATTAGAATGAGTTAAACAATGCAAGCATTGAGCAAAGAGAAAAAACCCTAACTAATGATGAAAGAAAGCATATGTCTTACTTAAAAGATGTATTCAACAAATTCCATATATGAGAGCTTCAAGAGATTACATTGATTCCCCAACAAACATACAAGGTTTAGTTCACCATATTCGTGGTGAACCTAGATGAATATCAATGAAAGAATGAAAGAATAAACCCAATAAAGGTGAAGAGGTAGCCTGAGCATCCAAGATCCTCCTTCAAAGGGGTGGAAGAGAGAGTGTTTACTTCGTTTCTGCCAAAGATACTAATTCTAGGACGTGCAAGTCCTTATATACTATTTTAGAATTACAAAAGATCTAAGCCCAAGCCCATAAAAGTGCCAGAAAACGAGTCCAAGCCCATTATTAAGAATGGCGCTCAGCGGTAAATACCGCTCAGCGGTGACTGTGCTTCCCTTTTCTTCCCCTCAGCGGCCAGTTTGCCCCTCAGCGGACCTCCCGTGACCTCTTGAGTGCCGCTCAGCGGTAGTTTGCCGCTGAGCGGTGCCTTTGACTTCTCTTTTTGCACTCTTTCTTGTCTTTTCTAATGTCATCTCTCTCCTTCTTCACTCTTTTCACCAAATTCACCTTAAAACCTGCACAAAAACACTGAAATCAAGCATAAACCTGTCCAGCTCTCTTATTTCTGAAAATATGGATAAAAGGCATGATTTCAAGCTAGTTTCTAAGTCTAAAGGTTGCTTTTAGTATCAATTTTAAGCATGAAAATAACAGTTTTTCAACTGTTATCAATTATGAACTGGAAAACTGAAAATTGCATTTGGGTGGAGTTAGGACAGTTTTAAAACGAGATTTGTAAAAATCTGCAGGTCACCGCTGAGCGGCAATTACCGCTGAGCGGCACTCTGCCAGATTAGTTTTTTTTCTGGTTTTTGCGTGTTGGACTGTGGCACTGGTGGCGCTGAGGGGAAATTCTGGCCCTCAGCGGTGGTTTAGCTTCGAAAGGAGTTGTGTTCTGTGTTTACTAATGATTAACATCATGTTCTATGGTTTTGGATTTGTGTCTGAATGCAGGAATGGCATCCTCTTCAGGAAAGAGATTGAAAACCATGGCAACCAAGAGGAAGGAAAAGGAACCAGAGCAACCCCATAATGGCAGGTTCCTCTCTAGGAAACATGAGAAGCACTTTAGGGTGGTTCAGGACAGGAGACTTCTGATGGAGAGAAAGGTTGGAATGATACCTAACTTTGCTCCTCAATTTGGAGAGCAAGTGTTAGGGAATGATTGGGGGAAGCTAGCCACTTATCCAGCACCTGCCAACATAGCTGTAGTTAAGGAATTCTACACCAATGCAAAGAAGATTCGTGACTATCCAGCTGAGAATTATTTGGGCTATGTCAGAGGCCATGCTATCAGGTATGATCCTGATTCCATCAACAACTTCCTGGATACTGTGTGGGCTGGTGAGTGATGGACAAATTTATGATCACCAAAATATGATGTCACAAACTTGTTTCACAATCGGCAAGTATGACCGAATCGTTCAAGTAATAAACTTGGTAAGACCAAGTATCGTTCTTCCCAAAGGACTCACGGCCTAGTTTAGTTATATGATTTGTTGATTAGCTAGGACTTACAAACAAAATATTCAAAGTTTAATATGCAAGACAGAAATTAAACATGTATGCATGAAATTTGATCAATGGCAAAGACAAAAGATAAACACTTTCAATGAATTAAATGAATGAATATGTTGTTGGGGGTCAATTTCATCTCATCCACTCTCATATATTTTAGGAATTCAACATTCAAATCATCATTGTTAATGCCACTCTCTAATGTACCATTCTAGATGGCTTCTCCCTAATCAAATAGTTCATACAATTCCTAGCATTCCTAATGATTAGTTCATGAGTGCAGGAGCTTAAAGGCAACCAATATAATATTGTCAGTATAATATTGGGAGAAATTCCCCGGATCTAGACTTCCCCGTACGTGTCCGTATCGACAAAACCAATAATCATGCATTAGAATGAGTTAAACAATGCAAGCATTGAGCAAAGAGGAAAAACCCTAACTAATGATGAAAGAAAGCATATGTCTTAATTAAAAGATGTAAACAACAGATTCCATATATGAGAGCTTCAAGAGATTACATTGATTCCCCAACAAACATACAAGGTTTAGTTCACCATATTCATGGTGAACCTAGATGAATAACAATGAAAGAATGAAAGAATAAACCCAATAAAGGTGAAGAGGTAGCCTGAGCATCCAAGATCCTCCTTCAAAGGGGTGGAAGAGAGAGTGTTTACTTCGTTTCTGCCAAAGATACTAATCCCAAGGACGTGCAAGCCCTTATATACTAATCTAGAGTTACAAAAGATTACAAAAGCCCAAGCCCATAAAGTGCCGCTCAGCGGTATTTACCGCTCAGCGGTGATTGCGCGTCTTCTTTCTTCCCCTCAGCGGCCATTTTGCCCCTCAGCGGTTCCAACGCCACCTCTTGAGTGCCGCTCAGCGGTAGTTTGCCGCTCAGCGGTGCCTTCGTCTTCTCTTTTTGCACTCTTTCTTGTCTTTTCTAATGTCACTTCTCTCCTTCTTCACTCTTTTCACTAAATTCACCTTAAAACCTGCACAAAAACACTTAAATCAAGCATAAACCTGTCCAGCTCTCTTATTTATGAAAATATAGATAAACTGCATGATTTCAAGCTAGTTTTTAAGTCTAAAGGTTGCTTTTAGTATCACTTTTAAGCATGAAAATAACAGTTTTTCAACTGTTATCACAACCCCAAACTTAGAACTTTGCTTGTCCTCAAGCAAACAAAATGTAACTCCATCTCCAACCAATTCATATGATGGTTCACTCATTTAAAATCCTCTTTCCAAGATAAGTAACAACTTCACTCAAACTTATGACCAAGAGTTCAATCAAGATGTGCACATGCTTTAGTGTTCACAAAGTCATTTAAGTTCCAACAAATGCTATTTTTCATGAATGATCAATCAATTAAGCATAGATGTTCATGTGCTTATGGAATATTTCCTCACTAGGTAAAGTGTTTCACTCAACACACAAGTGTATAAGAGGTAAAGTGTTTCACTCATTCACTCCACTATCACAATGTCACATGAATCAACTTTGCCTTTCATTTTACCACAATCAAAAACATTCACAAGCATGCATCATCACAAGGACTTTTCAATGGCTTATAATGTGGCTGGGCTAACAAGAACATTGGTTTTTCTGGATCACAAAATCCTTGAGTTAAGAGAATCATAACAACACAATTATTCTTATTCATTCCCAACTTGCCTTTTGCCTTTGCATTTGCATTGAGCTTTGCTTCTTTTTCTTTTCTTTTCTTATTCTTTGCATATTCTTACTTTTTAGCTCTTAGCTCAATGCTTTTCCTTTTTCATGTTTTTCCCAACAACCCCAAACTTGAACATTTGTCAATACCACACAAGATCTTCTACTTAACTCAAGGTAAAGATTTTCAATCAAGGGTTCAGTGTATATTCAAGGCTAAGGGTTCAAAGGATAGAACACAAAGTGTTCTCTTTTAGTAGGCTAACTTTATAAATTTGGCCAATAAAAAGGTTTAACAAACATGGCCTTGATCATATGATGCAAAACAAGCAATTGATTCAATCATAGAAAACCTGGGCAAAGTCATTCAAGCTTCCAAAGTAATAGCATTCAACAATAACAGCTCTGGAGCTCAAAACCTCACATATAAGCTCATTCACATTTAACATACACATCCTGCTTAATTTCACAATCACAATCATGATATCATGCATTTGTTCACAAAGCTTGTGAATCACCTGTATAAGCATTTTAATATGCACATCATCTCAACATCAATCAATCAATAAGCATCATCAAGCATTACTTATCACACAATCACAGTTAATAGCAAACCATCATAACAAACCAG
This sequence comes from Vigna nakashimae, assembly GCA_034642375.1. Taxonomy (NCBI): domain Eukaryota; kingdom Viridiplantae; phylum Streptophyta; class Magnoliopsida; order Fabales; family Fabaceae; genus Vigna; species Vigna nakashimae. The sequence continues at coordinate 31,262,572 of CM067765.1, forward strand.
ATGTTCAATAGAGTACATCAAACTCTAATCTAAAAAAAAAAATAAATAAGTCCAGAAAACTTAAACCACAAAAGCATAATCATATGATAGCATTCATCAGTAAATGCTATCTCAGCTCCTCATCAGTCTGAGCTGTCCTCTGTATCCTCCTCCTCCTCTTCATCATCATCATCATCAAAAGCATCCTCCTCCTCAACTTCATCTTCTTCCATGTCTCGAGCTGAAGCTTCAGCTGCTTCAGCTCCTCCATGCAATGGTTCTTCTGGCCAAGCTACCACATTATGGAATTCATCCATAGTCCACCTGTGTGCTGGAGGGGTATCATACATCCCTACTATCATCTCAGCCGTGGCCACCTGCCCTCTGTGGATGGACTGCAAATGAGCACCTATAAGAGACATATACATGTCCCTCATCTGGAATGGCTCTGCTTGATGAGTATCAGCAGATGTCCGGCTCTGTGCTGGCCCTCTCTCTCTACGAGCCTGGCGTGGTGGAACTGGCTGAGCTGCCTCCTCACCTCCACAGTACTGTCTGTAATAGGCCTCATCTATAGCTTTTCTTGGCCTCTCAAATAGTGGAACAGAAGTGTCCACCCCAGCTAGCTTGCAAAGGTGAGTGATCAAGGAAGGATGTCCTAGTGGTGCTTTGTTATTAGAGGTGATAGCACACACACTAATCTCATCAGCTATCACCTGCCCAATATTAACATTCAAGTTTCTGATAGCACAGTAGATGAATAGTGCCCTGCTGAGAGTGATATCTGACACATGTGAACATGGCTGAATGTTGGCATGAGAAAATGCCATCCAATACTTTGCAAGAGGAGTCAAATCTGTCCTCCTAATGTTAACCACTGAGCCAGATCTATTCCTTTGGAAGTGTCCTCCAGGTATACACAGTACTCTCTCAACATCCTCAAAGTCAGCACCTTCCTCCATGCTAAGAGCAAACTGGCATTGCTCACCAGCCCACACAGTATCCAGGAAGTTGTTGATAGAATCAGGATCATACCTGATAGCATGGCCTCTGACATAGCCCAAATAATTCTCAGCTGGATAGTCACCAATCTTCTTTGCATTGGTGTAGAATTCCTTAACTACAACTATGTTGGCAGGTGCTGGATAAGTGGCTAGCTTTCCCCAATCATTTCCTAACACTTGCTCTCCAAATTGAGGAGCAAAGTTAGGTATCATTCCAACCTTTCTCTCCATTAGAAGTCTCCTGTCCTGAACCACCCTAAAGTGCTTCTCATGTTTCCTAGAGAGGAACCTGCCATTATGGGGCTGCTCTGGTTCCTTTTCCTTCCTCTTGGTTGCCATGGTTTTCAATCTCTTTCCTGAAGAGGATGCCATTCCTGCATGAAAACACAAATCCAAAACCACAGAACATGATGTTAATCATTAGTATAACATAGAACACAACTCCTTTCGAAGCTAAACCACCGCTGAGGGCCAGAATTTCCCCTCAGCGCCACCAGTGCCACATTCAAACACGCAAAAAGCCAGAAAAAACAAATCTGGCAGAGTGCCGCTCAGCGGTAATTGCCGCTCAGCGATGATCTGCAGATTTTTGCAAATCTCTTTTTAAAACTGTCCTAACTCCACCCAAATGCAATTTTCAGTTTTTCCAGTTCATAATCAAGCAGTTTTAATTGGTTCAAACATCAAATATATCATCAAATCATGCATAGAAATCAAAACCCCTAAATATTCATGCTTTGACAATCACATTCAATTTCAAGAACCCTAGAATGAACAAAATGCATTTTACTTACTTGGGTGGAGATGCTAGATGATATGAGAATGCTTCCAAACTAGAATGCTCTCTTCCAACCCCAAACTTTGATGGCACACTAGTGAAAAAGTGAGTGGAAGAGAAATTTTTCTAAGAGGGAAGAGTAAAAAGATGTGGGAAACCTAAGAGAAGATATGTGGAAGTGTTTGTGCAGAGAAGGGCTTGAAAGAATGTGAAAACGCGCAACTTAGGGTTTAAAAATACCCCAATGGGCTCGGGTTCCGCTAAGGGGAACTTAAGCCCATCTGCGATAGTACCGCTCAGCGGTAAATACCGCTCAGCGGCACTTTCGTGATGTGCCCTTCTCCTTCTTTTCTTGACCTACGTGCCTTCCTAGCATACCCCTCATAGGTTCCCTGCAATTCAATGTTAAAAATGCTTATGCAAACCCTAATTAAAATAAAACAATTAAAAACAATCAATCAACTGGGTTGCCTCCCAGGTAGCGCTTGTTTAACGTCACGAGCCTGACCCAAATCCACCAACACCCCTCAGTAGGTGTTTCAAACTTACCAGCACCCATCAGTAGGTGCAAAATCTTCTCACCAACACCCATCAGTAGGTGTTACAAACTTAGTATCCTTCAGTAGATACTTAACCACCTAGCATCCTTCAGTAGATGCTAGATCCAACAAAATAATGTTCAGAATAATGTTCACAAATTAAAAATTACAAAACCAAATCAAATCAAAAGTTTGTAAATCCACTGGGTTGCCTCCCAGCAAGCGCTTCTTTAACGTCACTAGCTTGACCCTGTTAAAGCTCATGTTCCATCTTCTTTATGGTTGATGTTGTCCTTCCACCAACCTTTCAACTGCTTCCTTTGGACTGTCTTAGATTCTCTAGAATATGGAGACTCTATCTCTATCATCTCCTCTTCTTTAAAGCCTTTTATAACCCACAACTTGTTCTTGAGTCTTACAAGTGTGCCAAGTTGGAGTCCTCTTTTCTTCCAGTCTCTAGGAACTTCTTCTCCTTTTCCAATTTCCTCTACCTTGGGTACCTGAAAATACAAACAATGGTTATCAGAAACCTTAAGATTTTCATTTTTACCTCTAGTTATGGGTGCATCTCAAAATGCAGCTTTATAACTGGCCTCTTCCTCCTTTGCTTGTATCTCATCTTTGAACACATCCACCACCACTCTCTCCTCTCTGTCCTGGAGCACCACTATACCCTCATTAACATCTATGATAGCCCTGGCCGTTTTCATAAACGGTCTTCCCAGTATGAAGGGTATCTTTTCGTTCTCCATCTTCATCACCACAAAGTCTGCCAAAAACTGAAGTTTGCCAACACAAACTACAATGTCTTCTGCAATCCCACATGGCTCCTTTGAAGATCCATCAGCCATTACAAGATTAACCTTTACAGGTTTTATTTTAACATGGCCAATTTGCTCCAATAAAGAATAAGGCATCAAGTTAACACTTGAGCCTAAATCAAGGAGAGCTTTCTTTACCTTTTTCTTCCCTATAGTGCAAGGGATAGAAAAACTACCTGGATCTGCTGCTTTTGGTGGGAATGATTCTTTCTTAACAGTTACACACTTTTCTTCCTCATCATCTTTACGTCTTCTTTTTGTAGAGGTTCCTTCTTCAGATTTTGTGTAAACTGCTATTTTCTGTAGAATTTGTTCCCAAGGAGCTTCATTATCAACCATTCTGAATAAATCTGTGAAATCCATTGGTTTCTCCTGATTTGTTGGAAAAGGCAAAATGTCCTTTCTTTCTTCTTCTTTTTTCTCTTCTGTTTCATCTTCTTCTAACTCAATAATCTCTTCATTCACACTCTTGACCACTTTGCACTCCTCTCTAGGGTTAACCTCAGTATTAGCCCCAAAGTTTCTGTGTGGTCTTTCTTCCAATTGCTTGGTAATCTGACCCATCTGAATCTCCAAATTCTTTATAGCAGCTTCAGTGCTCTTTTGAGAAGATTCAGTTTTCTGTATGAATTGCTGAAGAGTTTCTTCCAACCTTGTAGATCTTTCATTAAGCATAGATAATTGTTGCCACATGGTTGGTTGCTGCTGCTGCTTATTATACTGATTAGCCTGCCCAGTTTGTCCTTGGCCAATACTTGGATGTGGTTTCCAACCCTGATTATAATTCCCTTGACGGTATGGAAACTGATTAGCCATGAAATTAACATCCTCCACGGCTTCCACAGGAAAAGCACATTGGCCATTGATGTGATCTCCCCCACATAATTCGCACAACTGGGTTTGTACCTGTGCAGCAGATTTTAACTCTTTGGGTAATGAAGCAAGAGTTTTGGTCAGAGTTTTCAGTTGTTGAGTTAGAATTTTATTCTGGGCTAGCAAGGCATCATGGGTTTGTAGTTGAAGAACCCCTTTCTGTTGCATAGGGGCGCCTCTTTCATTGTGCAGCTCATTATCACTTGTAGCCATATTTTCAATAATTTCAGTTGCTTCCTCTGGAGTCTTCCATTTGATATTGCCTCCAGCTGAGGCATCCAGCATCATCTTGGTTTGTGAACCAAGCCCTCCAAGGAAAGTTAAGACTACTTCTTGATCTTCAAAGCCATGCGTGGGAGTTTCACGTAATAAGCTTTTGTACCTGTCCCATGTATGTCCCAGTGATTCTTCCATGCCCTGCTTGAATGAAGAAATCTCTTGCTTTCCTTTAGTCACTTTAGATTGTGGGAAGAATTTGTTTAAAAACTTTGTAACCACTGCTTCCCACTCTGTGAAACTTTCTTCTGGAAAAGAGTTCAACCAAAGCTTAGCATTGCCTCCCAATGAGAAAGGAAACAAACTAAGTTTGATTGCTTCGTCTGGCACCCCATTAATCTTGACTGTATTGCAAATCTCATTAAAGGTTGTGAGGTGCTCATATGGGCTTTCATGAGATAACCCATTAAATTGATTACTCTTCACCAGTTGAATCAGTGCTGGTTTGACCTCCATGTTGGCTGCATTGACTCTAGGTCTAGCTATGCTATTGAAGTGCTGAGGTCCAGCAAGATTAGTGTAATCTGCAAGAGTTCTTCTAACATTATTGCCCTCCATACTTCCTGTGCTATGAACAGAACCTTGTGGTGATGATTGCAAGAGAGTTTCTGGAGAAGGGAAAAGTTCTCTAGACGTTCTGATTCTTCTCCTCCTTCTACTCTCTTCTAGACCTTCAAGAAGTGGTTCTGTTGTTTTCTTACTTCTAGTTCGAATTGCTTCCTGCATGCACAAGAAAACAAAACCCTAGAAAAGATTTGTTAGCACAAAAAGATATAAAAGAAGATATAAATTCAAAAGATAAAAAGATAAAAGATTCAGAAGATAAGAAGATAAAAGATTTAGAAGATAGAGAGATAAAAGATTTAAATAAAATAAAATCTAATCCTAAAAGATAAAATAAAATCTAATCTAAAAATAAAATCTAAAAGATAAAGATAAAATAAAATAAAATCTAACCTAAAAAATAAAATCAAATCCTAAAAGATAAAATAAAATCTAATAAAATCTAACCTAACAAAATAAAATAAAATCTAATAAAATCTAATCTAAAAAGATAAAATAAAATCTAAAAAGATAAAATAAAATAAAAACAAAAAAAATAAAAACAGAAATTTAAAATTAAAGTCAAAGATAATCAATAATCACACAAATTAACCAGTTAAACCACGAATCCCCGGCAACGGCGCCAAAAACTTGATGGACAAATTTATGATCACCAAAATATGATGTCACAAACTTGTTTCACAATCGGCAAGTATGACCGAATCGTTCAAGTAATAAACTTGGTAAGACCAAGTATCGTTCTTCCCAAAGGACTCACAAAGTAATAAAGTAATAAAGTTATGTGATTTGTTGATTAGCTAGGACTTACAAACGAAATATTCAAAGTTTAATATGCAAGACAGAAAATAAACATGTATGCATGAAATTTGATCAATGGCAAAGACAAAAGATAAACACTTTCAATGAATTAAATGAATGAATATGTTGTTGGGGGTCAATTTCATCTCATCCACTCTCATATATTTTAGGAATTCAACATTCAAATCATCATTGTTAATGCCACTCTCTAATGTACCATTCTAGATGGCTTCTCCCTAATCAAATAGTTCATACAATTCCTAGCATTCCTAATGATTAGTTCATGAGTGCAGGAGCTTAAAGGCAACCAATATAATATTGTCAGTATAATATTGGGAGAAATTCCCCGGATCTAGACTTCCCCGTACGTGTCCGTATCGACAAAACCAATAATCATGCATTAGAATGAGTTAAACAATGCAAGCATTGAGCAAAGAGGAAAAACCCTAACTAATGATGAAAGAAAGCATATGTCTTAATTAAAAGATGTAAACAACAGATTCCATATATGAGAGCTTCAAGAGATTACATTGATTCCCCAACAAACATACAAGGTTTAGTTCACCATATTCATGGTGAACCTAGATGAATAACAATGAAAGAATGAAAGAATAAACCCAATAAAGGTGAATTTCTCCCAATATTATACTGACAATATTATATTGGTTGCCTTTAAGCTCCTGCGCTCATGAACTAATCATTAGGAATGCTAGGAATCGTATGAACTCGTGATTAGAGAGAAGCCATCTAGAATGGTACATTAGAGAGTGGCATTAACAATGATGATTTGAATGTTGAATTCCTAAAATATATGAGAGTGGATGAGATGAAATTGACCCCCAACAACATATTCATTCATTAATTCATTGAAAGTATTTATCTTTTGTCTTTGCCATTGATCAAACTTCATGCATACATGTTTATTTTCTGTCTTGCATATTAAACTTTGAATATTTCGTTTATAAGTCCTAGCTAATCAACAAATCATATAACTAAACTACGCCGTGAGTCCTTTGGGAAGAACGATACTTGGTCTTACCAAGTTTATTACTTGAACGATTCGGTCATACTTGCCGATTGTGAAACAAGTTTGTGACATCATATTTTGGTGCTTACAAATTTGTCCATCACTATGCTATTAAAGTGTTGAGGCCCAGCAATATTAGTGTAGTCTGCAAGAGTTCTTCTACCATTATTGTTCTCCATACTTCCTGTGCTATGAACAGAACCTTGTGGTGATGATTGTAAGAGAGTTTCTGGAGAAGGGAAAAGTTCTCTAGACGTTCTGATTCTTCTCCTCCGTCTACTCTCTTCTAATCCTTCAAGAAGAGGTTCTGTTGTTTTCTTACTCCTAGTTCGAATTGCCTCCTGCATACACAAGAAAACAAAACCCTAGAAAATATTTGTTAGCACAAAAAGATATAAGAGAAGATATATATTCAAAAGATAAAAAGATAAAAGATTCAGAAGATAAGAAGATAAGAAGATAAAAGATTTAGAAGATAGAAGATAAAATAAAATAAAATCTAATCTAAAAATAAAATATAATCTAATCTAATAAGATAAAATAAAATAAAATAAAATCTAATCTAATCTAATAAAAACCGAAAATATAAAAACAGAAAATAAAAACAGAAATTCAAAATTAAAGTCAAAGATAATCAATAATCACACAAATTAACCAGTTAAACCACGAGTCCCCGGCAACGGCGCCGAAAACTTGATGGACAAATTTATAATCACCAAAATATGATGTCACAAACTTGTTTCACAATCGGCAAGTATGACCGAATCGTTCAAGTAATAAACTTGGTAAGACCAAGTATCGTTCTCCCAAAGGACTCACGGCCTAGTTTAGTTGTGTGGTTTGTTGATTAGCTAAGACTTAAGAACGAAATATTTGGAATTTAATATGCAAGACAGAAAATAAACATGTATGCATGAGTTTTTGATCAATGGCAAAAGCAAAAGATAAACACTTTCAATGAAATATATGAATGAATATGTTGTTGGGGGTCAATTTCATCTCATCCACTCTCATATATTTTAGGAATTCAACATTCAAATCATCATTGTTAATGCCACTCTCTAAAGTACCATCCTAGATGGCTTCTCTTTAATCACGAGTTCATACAATTCCTAGCATTCCTAATGATCAGTTCATAAGTGCAGGAGGTTAACGACAACCAATATAATATTGGGAGAAATTCCCCGGATCTAGACTTCCTCGTACGTGCCCGTATTGACAAAACCAATAATCATGCATCGAATGAGTTAAACCATGCAAGCATTAAGCAAAGAGGAAAAACTCTAACTAATGATGAAAGAAAGTATAAATCTTAGATTAAGATGCAAGCATAAATTCCATATATGAGAGCTTCAAGAGATTACATTGATTCCCCAACAAACATACAAGGTTTAGTTCACCATATTCATGGTGAACCTAGATGAACAATGAAAGAATGAAAGAATAAACCCTAAAAAGGTGAAGAGGTAGCCTGAGCATCCAAGATCCTCCTTCAAAGGGGTGGAAGAGAGAGTGTTTGCCTCGTTTCTACCAAAGATACTAACTCTAGGACGTGCAAGTCCTTATATACTATTCTAGAATTACAAAAGATTACAAAAGCCCAAGCCCATAAAAGTGCCGCTCAGCGGTAAATACCGCTCAGCGGTGACTGCGCGTCCCTTTTCTTCCCCTCAGCGGCCAGTTTGCCCCTCAGCGGACCTCCCGTGACCTCCTGAGTGCCGCTCAGCGGTAAAATGCCGCTGAGCGGTGCCTTCGGCTTCTCCTTTTGCACTCTTTGCTTCCTTTTCTGGTTCCATCTCTCTCCTTCTTCACTTCTTTCACTAAATTCACCTTAAAACCTGCACAAAAACACTTAAATCAAGCATAAACCTGTCCAGCTCTCTTATTTCTGAAAATATGGATAAAAGCATGATTTCAAGTTAGTTTTTAAGTCTAAAGGTTGCTTTTAATATCAATTTTAAGCATAAAAATAACAGTTTTTCAACTGTTATCACCAAGCCCATAAGTGTCCCGCTCAGCGGTAAAGTACCGCTCAGCGGTGAGTGCGCGTCTCGTTTCTTCCCCTCAACGGCCATTTTGCCCCTCAGCGGACCTCCCGTGACCTCCTGAGTGCCGCTCAGCGGTAAAATGCCGCTGAGCGGTGCCTTCGGCTTCTCCTTTTGCACTCTTTGATTTCTTTTCTGATTCCATCTCTCTGCTTCTTCACTTTTTTCACTAAATTCACCTTAAAACCTGCACAAAAACACTGAAATCAAGCATAAACCTGTCCAGCTCTCTTATTTCTGAAAATATGGATAAAAGCATGATTTCAAGCTAGTTTCTAAGTCTAAAGGTTGCTTTTAGTATCAATTTTAAGCATGAAAATAACAGTTTTTCAACTGTTATCAGGCGACCATATCAATGGTCAATGTGCCTTTGCAGTTGAAGTCGTAAAGGATGTAAACTACATGACCAATCAGTACCATCAAGGGAGCTACAATCGGGGGTGGAAACCACACCCAAGTATTGGTCAAGGGCAAACTGGGCAAGCTGGTCAATATAATAAGCAGCAGCAGCAACCCACCTTATGGCAACAGTTATCTATATTTAATGAAAGGTCCATGAGGATGGAGGAAACTCTCAACAATTTCATACAGAAGACTGAGTCTACACAGAAGAGCACTGAAGCTGCTATCAAAAATCTGGAGACTCAGATGGGGCAGATCACCAAACAGGTGGAAGAAAGGCCAAATAGAAATTTTGGGGCTAATACTGAGGTTAACCCCAGAGAAGAGTGCAAGGTGGTAGAGAGTGTTGATGATGAGAAAGTTGAGTTAGAAACAGAAGAGAGAAGAGAAATAGAGAGCAATAGCACTTTTCCTTTTCCAATCCATCAAGGGAAACAACTGGACTTCACAGAATTATTCAAAATGGTGGATAATGATGCACCTTGGGAACAGATTCTGCAACAGATTACGGTTTACACTAAATCTAATGAAGAAATCTCTACAAAGAAGAGGCGTAGAGATGATGAGGCAAAAGAGTGTATAACTGTTAAAAAAGAGCCATTCCCTCCTAAAGCAACAGACCCAAGCAGTTTTTCTATCCCTTGTACCATAGGGAACAAAAGGGTGAAGAAAGCTCTTCTTGATTTAGGTTCAAGTGTTAACTTGATACCTTACTCTTTACTGGAGCAAATCGGCAATGTTAATGTGAAACCTGTAAAGGTTAATCTAGTAATGGCCGATGGATCTTCAAAGGAGCCATGTGGGATTGCAGAGGACATTATAGTTTGTGTTGGCAAACTTCAGTTCTTGACAGACTTTGTGGTGATGAAGATGGAGACAGAGAAGATACCTATCATACTTGGAAGACCGTTTATGAAAACGACCAGAGCTATCATTGATGTAAATGAAGGTATAGTGGTGCTCCAGGATCGAGAGGAGAGAGTGGTTGTAGACGTCTTCAAGGATGAGACGCAAGCACAGGAGGAAGAAGCTAGTTATAAAGCTGCATTTCAAGATGCACACATGACTAGCCATAAAGATGAAAAGCCCAAGGTTGCAGGTAACTATTGTTTGTTGTTTCAGGTACACAAGGAAGAAAAGATTGGAAGAGGAGGAGAAATTGCTGGTGACTGGGAGAAAAGAAGACCCCAACTTGGCACACCTGTAAGAATCAAGAACAAGTTGTGGGTTGTGAAGGGATTTAAAGAGAAGGAGATGATAGAGATAGAGTCTCCACATTCTAGAAGGACCAAAACAGTTCACAGGAAACAGCTGAGGAGTTGGTGGGATGACAACATCAACTATAAAGCAGGAACTTGAGCTTACTGGGTCAAGCTAATGACGTTAAAAGAGCGCTTCTGGGAGGCAACCCAGTGATTTTAGAACTTTTAAATTTTACTTGGGTTTGTAATCTTTAAATCTGTTGAACATTATATTGCTGAACATAACATCTACTGAAGGATGCTAGTTGGATATAGCATCTACTGAAGGATGCTAGTTGGATATAGCATCTACTGAAGGATGCTAAGTGGTAACACCTACTGATGGGTGTTGGTAAGTTTGAAGCACCTACTGATGGGTGTTGGTGAGATTTTAAACACCTACTGATGGGTGTTGGTGGATTTTGGGTTAGGCTCGTGACGTTAAACAAGCGCTACCTGGGAGGCAACCCAGTTGATTGATTGTTTTTGCTTGTTTTCGTTAGTTAGGGTTTGCATAAGTATTTTAAACATTGAATTGCAGGGAACCAGTGAGGGGCATGTCTAGGAGGCACGTAGGTTAAGAAAAGAAGGAGAAGAGCACTTCACGAAAGTGCCGGTGAGCGGCAATTTACCGCTGAGCGGTACTCTCGCAGAATGGGCTTTAGTTCCCCTTAGCGGGACCCGAGCCCATTAGGGTATTTTTATACCCTAAGCTACACATATGCTCATACTTTCCGGCTCTTCTCTGCACAAACACTCCCACATACCTTCTCCAAGGTTTTCCACATCTTTTCCCTCATCCCTCTTTAGAAAATCTCCCTTCCACTCACTTGCTCACTAGTTTTCCATTTAAGTTTGGGGTTGGGAGAGAGCATCATTGAAGGGGCTGATTTCTTCATTGTGGTTTACTAATGCTTAACAATGTATCTTTTGGTTTTGTGAATTATGTTTGATGCAGGGATGGCCTCCTCATCGGGCAAAAAGAATCAAGACTATAAGATCCAAGAAGAAGGAAGATACGGAGGACAACTCAGACTGATGAGGAGCTGAGATAGCATTTACTGATGAATGCTATCATATGCTTATTGATACGCGGGGACCAAGGCCAATTAGTTTAGTATAGTTTATTTTACTTTTATTAAAAATATGTGTAAAAGGTGTTAGGCATGTGCTAGATAGGAGGGACTTTTAGTCCTATATATAGACATGCCACCACCTTTTGTAAGATACTTTTGAGAATAATGAATTAAACTTTCTGTAGAGAGAACTCCAGAAATTAATTCCCTTGAAAGTCAAAACTAGAGAATCCCAAAGGATCTCCTCTAGCCACCTTCCCTTCACATCATCCATTCTCTCAGTTTCCATTATCAGATTCTCTCTCCTCCGTAACATCCATCTCACGCCACTCTCACCAATTGTTAGCTTCCTCGTGGCTTGCATCATATCTACTGCCACGCGTGCCTTATGCCCTCACGAGATTCCTCCTTTCGCGTCTTCACCTACGTTTTCTCTGTCGAAAACTCTTCAACCACAAAACTCCTCCTCATCATCACTGAATCTTCACCGTGGTGTTTCTCGTCACCAATCGGGTTCCTCGCTCCAGTTTATCGTCGATCCAACCTTCGACTACATCCATTCGAGCCTCTTCACCGACATCATCAGGAGCCTAGGGTTTCTTCCGCTTCTAGAGTTTTCCCCGATCAAACCTCCAAACCTAGGGTTCTTAGTTCTTCTGTTGCTTCCGCTACCTCAAGTTTCGTCTTCTCCTCGGAGCGTCGCTTATCATGTGGTATTCAGAGCCTAGGTTAGGCGCGTCCGCTTGAGCTAAGTATCTTGTTTCTCTCTGATCTGAGTTACTTTTCGTCGATTCTCAAAAGTTCTGTCTCGATCTGTTCTCTGTTCTTGAGATTCAATTTGTGCGTTTGCTTGTTTTCAAGTTTTTTGTGTTGTTGATTATCATTCGTGCAATGTCTTGAGTATTTTACTTTGTCTTATTCATTCGTGTTGAATCTCTTCAATATTCGTGTTGTTCATTATGATTCCTTCTATGTCTTGTGTTGATTCATGTGTTTTTGGTTTTGATCTGTTCATTAGGTTTCTGTTTGAGTCATTTCTTGTATGCTAACCTTGTTTTGGTTGTGTCTTTCATCATCTTAATCGGTCCAAATTTTTGTTGAGTCATTTTCATTGCTGAATCATATTCTGTCATGTTTACAGTCATGTTTAATTGCTTAAAATGTTATAAATTTTGTGTTCAAAGCTGTGTTGAGTTTTTTCTGAGATTCTGGAATATATGATCAGTGGCTATACACCATATGAGCTATGATACATTCATTGTGAACTCGGGTGCATGCAAAAGTGACCGTAATCTCAGATTTAACGTACTGTTGAGGTGTATTTTGATTTGCGTTTATTGTCATGGCCAATACATATTATTTTGGTGATAAAATGCTTGAATGAGTTCGTATCAGGTGCACATCACTTAAGCCATGAATTGCTGAAGCAAATAGCTTGGTGGCACCTTGTGAAAACTCTAGCAGTATCAAATTGCAGTTGGTCGATCTGCATTGTCTTGTTTGAGTCTAGTTTTTGTTTTAAAATCTGTTCTGGCATATAGATCTTGCTGGAAATCTTGCATTAACTTCCTCGTGTCGTGTTCAAGTTTCCAATTGCAGTTTTGGAGTCATTTTCATCAATAATTTGTCAATTGATTCCATAAAACTTAAAACTGGTGGTGTGGTTGAGCTGTTTGCTTGCATAATTGGCTATTGCAAGTTCAATTGTCGAATTACTATGTTCTGCATCCAATTTTAATGCAAAACAAGTTTGTTTTGATGTTTTAAACATGTTGAGATAGTTTAATTCGAGTTATATCAGCCTTTGTGCATCTTTCACCTTTTGAAACCATCATTTTAAGTCAATTTTTTTTATGAAGCAAGTATAGTGCAGTACTGACATTTTGATTTGTGCATTTATGATTCAGTTGGATTGTAGTAAGAGCTAGGGTCTGTTGAATGAAATCAAAACAAGTGAAAAAGAATATCTATACAAGTTTAAAAAGCGTTCAGACCTTGTGCAATCCAACTAAGACAAGCTCCAAATCAGAAACTGAAAACATTATCAAACGCATTTGTAAAATTCAGTACTGGAGTCACTTAATTGTTTGTGCTCTAACTTGCTTGTTTTTTTTCTTGCTTTCTTAATTCCCTCTAGAGCAATTCTTAGGTTCATTTTGAGTGCTTTCCTTCTTGATAGCTTTGTTTCTTGCTTGTCTTTGTTGGTTATCTAGTTTTGTCTGCAATGCATGTGAAATCTATTCTTCCAATCTTTAATTGAAGCTTTTAATTGCTTATTTCATCTGGTCTAGAGTTTCCTTGGTTAGAGTCTGCTCTGCTGTTTGAGTGGTTGTCCTGTTTGTCCATCACTTTGTTTTAGCCTAGCCATTTTCCTAATTGAAAAATCTGTTTCCATTCTGGGTTTTGCTTTTGGGATTTGAAAGAAGGTAAATGTGAATGGTAGCATTCTAGGTGGTGGTGATCCACAGGACTCTCTGGCCTAGACTGAGAATTTTCTCTTTTAAACTTTTCAATTGAGTGTTTAAATTTTTTTAAGAGAAACCTCAGTGCTGTGAGCTTAGTAAGGCTAATTTAGCCTAAAATTCCTTGGCATTTGCAAGAGAGTTCAGTTTCAATTAACCATTTGTTAACTGTGTTCATTGTGCAGGAAAAGAAGTTGGAATAATTAGAATGGAGCAGCTGTGATTTGTTGCAACTGCAACTGAAATCACTGTTGTTTTTATTGATTATTGATTTCCTGGTGCTTGTGAATGTTTAAACTGTCATTGCAATCATTTTAGTTTCAAGCATTGCTTGCTGAATTCATTGATGTCATCACTGTTTTGAAAATGAATTGTTGATTTTATGGTTTAATTGGGCATGTTGAATGTTGATTCTGATTTGATAAGACCTATGGGAACTTGGTAGATGCATAGGATTTTCAAATAATGTGCTGATTGTTTTATGAGCATGTCTGGAAGTGCATCAACATTGTTTTAACTGCCAATTTCTGCATTGCATCATGTTAATCTTTCTCCATTGACTTGATTAGCTTGTGATGGTTGTCTAATCAGTTGGACTAAGGTTTGAACTTCATATATTTGAATCTGATGAAAATTGAGCACATTGGCCTATGTGTGCATATCAGAATTTCAATGAAATGATTTGAGAGCTTAAACAGCTGAGATTTATTTGTGCAGATTTCCATGCTGTTTAAATTCATTGTTTAATGTTAGCTGAATTTTCCGCATTACATCATATCACTCTTTGTCCATTGGTTTGATCAGGTTTTGATTAATTTGGAATGATTGTTTAATCATTTTGGTTTCAGCTTTGAATTACATCCATTTGCATCTAGTTTAATATCCATGTTTATGTGTATTTTGCTGGAATTGGTGTAATTTCAGTGTGCAGATTTGAACTAAATCAGTGCAGGGATAAAGTGCAGACTAGGAGTGTTGTGTGCAGAGTTGATAAACATTTGGAGTCAAGAATTTTAAGCAGCAGCAGAATCTCAGTAGAGTTTACAGCAAGATAGACCAACCATTTAGTTAGGGGAGTTGTTTAACTTCTTACATCTGGATTGCTTAACTGTTTCTGTCTTAGCTGGAAATTGATAGCATTGATGGTTGCTCTGCTGAATTGAGTGTGAATATTTAATTGCAGTTTGTCATTTGGGAGCAAAAGCAATTCTATTCGCTGTCAGGATTAACAAGTGCACCGTGAAGGCCAGAGAATAAAAGGGAAGTTCTTACTGTTATGTGTTGTCATTGTGCAATTTGTTCTAGCTAAGAAAAAAATTTTGATTGCAGATCTGCATTTGCCTTTGTAGGATTGAACTGATCAGGGGATTCAAGAGAGTTGATTCCAGAAGCAACAAAATTGAGCAAAAGTGTAGTTGGAGCAGGCTAGCAGCTGTATTTTGAACTAAAGGGAGTTTTCTTTTACCTTAAACGGTTTCTGTTTTGATTGAACTGTTCTTGTCATGATTTGTAATTACTTGTAATGTGTGAATTGTTGATGTTGGTCTGAATATCTGTGCAGGTTTTCTCTGTGCAACAAATTGTAATGGACAGTCAATAGGAACATTTCTCTGCATCAAGTGTACAAACCCGAGAAAGGGAAGGCTCATTTAAGTGTAACTTCCCTCTTCCAATATGTTCGTTAACTGTCTCTGATCCAGCTTTGTACATTTGTGATTGTAGAGTTGAACCCAAGAGCTAGGAGACTCCAACGTTGTCCAGAAGCAACCAAAAAAGTGGAACACTAGCTTCTTCATGCGGATTTGAATCAGGACCAGGATTGAAGCATCGCTGTTAATATTTTTAATTGTTTCTTCATCTGGTTTTGTAATAGGCTATATTGTTAGTTTTCTTAATTTCATTGTAAAAGGCCATTCAAAGTCCAAGTGTCTTGGAAGAGTCCTTGGTGCTCTTTCAACTCTTGGCAAAGCTTTTCTTGTTTGTGTTTAATTTCTTTTAATGTCTTACATTTAGGGTGATTTGGGCTAAAAGGGATTAAACTCTAAGCCTTGTCACAATAGAGTCCGAAAAGTTTCGTGTTTTAGTGTTTAATTGTTGTGATTATTTGTGAGTTGTGTCCTTTGATTTTAAAAGTGATTTTAGTTTAAAGGGTAACTAGTAGTAACCTAAGACATTTCTGGCAAGGCAAGACTTGGTACTTAAGCAGTCTTCATGACTCACCTCTCTTACCTGGGACTTGTCTAAGTGTGAATCTTGTATATCTTTTACACTAAAAAAAAATAAACCTTTTAGAAACAATAATGTCTTGTTATCCATATAGGTCTGCTAGGAATGATGATAAGCAACTTAGTTACAAAGGCATCAAAAGAGAACATGATAAAGCTAGAAGGAAGTCTTGTTCATCTTATGAATTTGATAGGATTGAAGATGATTTGTATAAACAAGCTAGTGAAAATATTCCATTCTTTGGTGATGATATTGGTGCATTAACATACCTAGCTTGGGAAAAGGAAATTAATGACATGCATTCATTCATGGTGAGAAAAAGTAAATATGAATCCTTCTATTCTAGAGATGATGAATCTTATATTCTTAATCTTTACACTTCTAGTTTTAAAAAGCATGCAAGAGAGTGGTGGGATGATAGGCAATATCATGTTAAGATAGGTAGAAAATATCCCATTCATGATTGGAATGAATTAAAAGCTTGTATGAGAAGAAAGTTTGTGTCTCGAGAAATTGAAAGAAACTTAGAACTTATGAGAGAGCTTATTAGAGAAGGTAAGTCATTCATTCAAAATTTAAGTGGGTTCTCCCGCAGGGAAAGTGAGTTTCTAGAAAAACTTAAGAAGCTATGGGAAGAGACAAGTAAACATAGAATTGAGAGGTTAAAAAGAGAAAAACAAAAGCAAGAAGTAAGAGAGAAAAGAGAAATAGAGAGAAGAGAAAAAGAGAGAAGAGAAGAGGAAGAACGAAATAAAAGAAAAGAGGAGGAGAGAAAGAGAAGAGAAGAGGAAGAAAACAAGAGAAAAGATGAGGAAGAAAGAGAAGAAGAGAATAGAAGAGAGAAAGAGAGAAAAGAAACACTTAGAAGAGAAAAGGAAGAAGTTGAAAGGATAGAAATGGAAGAAAAGAAATCAAAGCAACTAAGGACAACATCTCCTCCTACATTAGAAGTCAAACTCTTAAGGGGAGGTTTTCTATCCTCTCACTCTTATCCATTTATATTTGAATTTTCCAAATTTCACTTTTCTTTCAAAGAATTGACCACTCCATCTTTAACAATGTTATCACTTTCAACACATGCAAAATTCCAACTTGGGTTATGGTTACCTTTATGGTTACCAATAACTCAAGATACAAATAAAATTTCAAATGAAGAAAGGTTTCTTTGTTATATTAAATTTAAAAATTTCAAAATTTGGAAACCTTCTTCTACACATATTCTTTTATATATCTTATTGGGTCAAAGAAAACTAATTAGAGATATGTTTGATGCTTATTGCAGATGGATATTTGACCCAGGAGGAACCCTTATGAAGATAACAAAAATAAGTCTTCAAAAGCACCATCAGATTTGAGGACAAATCCTTTCCAAGGGGGAGGGGATGATACGCGGGGACCAAGGCCAATTAGTTTAGTATAGTTTATTTTACTTTTATTAAAAACATGTGTAAAAGGTGTTAGGCATGTGCTAGATAGGAGGGACTTTTAGTCCTATATATAGACATGCCACCACCTTTTGTAAGGTACTTTTGAGAATAATGAATTAAACTTTCTGTAGAGAGAACTCCAGAAATTAATTCCCTTGAAAGTCAAAACTAGAGAATCCCAAAGGATCTCCTCTAGCCACCTTCCCTTCACATCATCCATTCTCTCAGTTTCCATTATCAGATTCTCTCTCCTCCGTAACATCCATCTCACGCCACTCTCACCAATTGTTAGCTTCCTCGTGGCTTGCATCATATCTACTGCCACGCGTGCCTTATGCCCTTACGAGATTCCTCCTTTCGCGTTTTCACCTACGTTTTCTCTGTCGAAAACTCTTCAACCACAAAACTCCTCCTCATCATCACTGAATCTTCACCGTGGTGTTTCTCGTCACCAATCAGGTTCCTCGCTCCAGTTTATCGTCGATCCAACCTTCGACTACATCCATTCGAGCCTCTTCACCGACATCATCAGGAGCCTAGGGTTTCTTCCGCTTCTAGAGTTTTCCCCGATCAAACCTCCAAACCTAGGGTTCTTAGTTCTTCTGTTGCTTTCGCTACCTCAAGTTTCGTCTTCTCCTCGGAGCGTCGCTTATCACTTATGCTTTTGTTGGTTTAAAGTTTTCTGAACTTATTTGTTTTTGTTTTTAGATTAGGGTTTGATGTACTCTATTGGACACCTGGTTTGTGTGATGGTTTGCTATTAACTGTGATTGTGTGATAAGTAATGCTTGATGATGCTTATTGAGTGATTGATGTTGAGATAGATGTGCACATAAAATGCTGATACAGGTGATTCACAAGCTTTGTGAACAAATGCATGATATCATGATTGTGATTGTGAAATTAAGCAGGATGTGTATGTCAAATGTGAATGAGCTTATATGTGAGGTTTTGAGCTCCAGAGTTGTTATTGTTGAATGCTATTACTTTGGAAACATGAATGATTTTGCCCAGGTTTTCTATGATTGAATCAATTGCTTGTTTTGCATCATGTGATCAAGGCCGTTTGTTGGAACCCTTTTTATTGGCCAAATTCATAAAGTTAGCCCACTAAAAGAGAACACTTTGTGTTCTATCCTTTGAACCCTTAGCCTTGAACATACACTGAAAACCCTTGATTGAAAATCTTACCTTGAGTTAAGTAGAAGATCTTGTGTGGTATTGTTAAATGTTCAAGTTTGGGGTTGTTAGGAAAACATGAAAAAGGAAAAGCATTGAGCTAAGAGCTAAAAAGTAAGAATATGCAAAGAAAAAGAAAAAAAAAAGAGAAAGAAAAGAAAAGAAAAGAAGAAGCAAAGCTCAATGCAAATGCAAAGGCAAGTTGGGAAAAATAAGAATAATTGTGTTGTTATGATTCTCTTAACTCAAGGATTTTGTGATCCAGAAAAACCAATTTTCTTGTTAGCCCAGCCACGTTATAAGCCATTGAAAAGTCCTTGTGATGATGCATGTGATGAGAGGGTCGCACCTCCCACAAAAGTTGTGCATAAAAGAATGCAGTATAGACTAGGAAGTGACTCCTAGGTCGTCTCTCAAGGACCAAATTGGGTTCAGCCTCAGATTAAACACGTAGTGGGGCGGGGTTTTGAAAAATGTTTCATGAATGCAA
Organism: Vigna nakashimae; assembly: GCA_034642375.1. Lineage (NCBI taxonomy): Eukaryota > Viridiplantae > Streptophyta > Magnoliopsida > Fabales > Fabaceae > Vigna > Vigna nakashimae. Next base: position 31,281,779 of record CM067765.1, read on the forward strand.
TTGAACTAAAAAAATTAAAATTAAACACAACTGAATATAAATAAAACAAAATTTAAAACGTGGAAATAAATTTTTACGACAGTAAGACTAAATGGTAAATGACAATAAAATCAGAGAATGCAAAATTCATCAATGCTTGAAATTAAAACGCTGTAATAATAAATATGCAGAAAAACAGTAAACGGTAAAATAGAACGGATAATAAAAATTAAAACACTTTAACTGAAATGAAATTCATCAAGGATTCAACACTTAAATTAAAATGACTCAACAATGAAGACAAAAATAATATGAGAAAATTGCTCTAATCACTGTGACACACTACTACATTCTTTAATTAAAGAATTCACACCATGCTATTATCATCCGAGAAAGTTCTCCCTTCTACTCCAAAACCACTACAAAATCAAGCAAGAAAGGGGCCCACATGCTGGAATAAACAAAATAGAAAGCATCCAAAGCAAAATAAATCAATGTTTCCTTTTTTTTTAAGAAAGAAAGTAAAAGTCAACCACACTAATTTCTAAAAGAAAGAAAAACTCCATCACCGCACTCACAGCCCCTGAAATCAGCACCTCTTCTTCCAAGAATTGAATGCACCGCTTATGTATAAAACAAGAAACTTGTATCACTTTTTCTATAAGGAAAACAAAGGTGCTTCTCTCCTTGTCGTGACAGAACATATTTATTAATGTGTGGTGCTTCCAAAAATCAAAGCCAAGAACCAAAATTACACCCACCATGCAGCACTCCAGTAATGAAACATTTACTTTACTTTCTAAAAGAAATAGCTTAATGGAAGATACCATCCAAACCATGACATTCCACGGGTTCCACTAAATTAAAATGCACTTTTCATTCAATGAAATTTAAACAACCATTACTCATGAATCCATCATCAAATAACACAAAAGATATGAAATAGAATACTTGGACAGTAAAACAAAAGTGAAATGATTCAAATTGCTTCAACCTCTAACAGCAAAACACACTGCATCCAGCTCAACGTGCAGCACCTCCTCCCCTCCTCTGCATTCAGCTCAACCATTCTCCATTCTCTCCTCCGTGGCGGCTGGACCTACTCTCACTCCCTGCCCTACACTACCCTACACTACTACGGACTGCACTACTCTCCCCTCAACAGTGTTCAAAAAGCCAATAAAATAGTAACCTCCTTAGCTAAAAAATATCCGTACGTGGTTGCGGCTGGAGCATTCAAAGTTCAAGATGAAAGACCCCTTCCGCACAGCTCTCTCCTTTTTCTGGACCCTACTTCTCATGTGGGCCGCGTGGCGTGTGCACCTCTTTCTCTCCTGCACGTGTGCAGCTTGGACCGTGATGGACGTGTGGATCTTCATTCTCTCGGTGGCTATTGCACGTGCTGCTGGATGCACCCCCTGCTTCCCATGTGAAAGCTGCTGGAACGTGATGCTCTTCATATGAAAGCAAGCTGGGCCGAGGTGATGTTTATTGGACGTGTGCTTCAATGTGGGCCCCTTAATTATTTTGAGTTTTGCCAAACCATTCTTTCAGCAAAAACCGTGGAAGCTCTTATAATATGGTGGCCCCCTCTTTCATTTCACTTCACTACCATTTTGTGCTGGCCGTAGAGTCTGCACCTCTTTTCTACATTTTCTTAAATCAAAAGAACAAGAGGGCCCTCCACTAGTTGATGTTTCAACCGTGACATGCACCTTCTAGTGGTAGCCTCCATTTCATTCCAAATCATGTTCATTTACTTCTACATTGTCGTGAATTTCCTTAGAGAAGGTGGCTTCCTCCAACAACAAAAATCACACTTGTTATCTTTCAAGGGAATTCTGAAACCGTGAGCTTCTCAACTTGGTGGCCCCCCTTCCAAAATTAATTTTCCAATGGACTTTAGCTATTACAAATTCAAGAAAAATATTTATCAACACACAGAATAAATAAATGCAGTGCAAGTTCTTCTAAGCAAACTGTGTGAATGTTTTTCCAAATGTCCCAAATTATTATCCAATAATTTCCCTACAATTAATAATGCAAATAATTAGCTCAAATAATTCAAATTAATTAAAATTTGAATTTCCGATCAAATTAAGCACAATTGGTGAAAACGGGAAAATATCGGACATTTAAGCACAATTCCCTGATTAATTCTAGCACAATAAACTAAGTGAAGTCAATAAAATATCGACTCATCAGCATGCTTGTGAATGTTTTTGATTGTGGTTAAATGAAAGGCAAAGTTGATTCATGTGACATTGTGATAGTGGAGTGAATGAGTGATTACCTCTTGTACACTTGTGTTTGAGTGAAACACTTTACCTAGTGAGGAAATATTCCATGAGCACATGAACATCCATGCTTAATTGATTGATCATTCATGAAAAATAGCATTTGTTGGATATTAAGTGACTTTGTGAACACCAAAGCATGTGCACGTCTTGATTGAAATCTTGGTCATAAGCTTGATTGAAGTCTTTACTTATCTTGAAAAGAAGATTTTTGAATGAGTGAACCATTATATGAATTGGTAGAAGATTGAGTTACATCTTGTTTGCTTGAGGAGAAGCAAAGTTCTAAGTTTGGGGTTGTGATAACAGTTGAAAAACTGTTATTTTTATGCTTAAAATTGATACCAAAAGCAACCTTTAAGACTTAGAAACTAGCTTGAACTCATATTTTTGCTTTAGTTTTGTGAATAAGAGAGTTGAAAGTGAATTTAATGGTTTTGTGCAAGATTCCCTTTATTTTGTAGGCTAATTGAATGATTTGAAAGAAGAATTGAAGTACCGAATGATTGGAGTGCTGAAAAGTCAACCAGAAACCAGAAAAGTCAACCAGTCAACCAAAAAAGTCAACCAGTCAACCAGAATATGAAAAAAGTCAACCTGACGAGTTTTGGGCCAGTTTTATGCGATTTTATGATCTGTTTGGGCCAGAACCCGTTTTCTATTATTTTTATGTCCTATTTAAAGACCTAGATGTCTTAGGGTTGGTATCTTTGGCAAAGACGAAGCAAACACTCTCTCTTCCACCCCTTTAAAGGAGGATCTTGGATGCTCAGGCTACCTCTTCACCTTTCTAGGGTTTTATCCTTCATTCTTTCATTATTGTTCATCTAGGTTCACCATGAATATGGTGAACTAAACCTTGTATGTTTGTTGGGGAATCAATGTAATCTTTTGAAGCTCTCATATATGGAATTTGTGCTTGCATCTTAATCTAAGATTTATGCTTTCTTTCATCATTAGGTAGGGTTTTTCCTCTTTGCTTAATGCTTGCTTTGTTTAACTCATTCAATGCATGATTATTGATTTTGTCGATACGGGAACGTACGGGGAAGTCTAGATCCGGGGAATCTCTCCCAATTTTATATTGGTTGTCGTTAAGCTCCTGTGCTAAGAGAACTAATTATTAGGAATGCTAGGAATCGTATGAACTCGTAATTAAGGATAGGCCTTCTTGACAAGGTAATTTAGAGAGTGGCATTAACAATGATGATTTGAATGTTGAATTCCTAAAATATATGAGAGTGGATGAGATGAAATTGACCCCCAACAACATATTCATTCATATATTTCATTGAAAGTATTTGTCTTTTGCTTTTGCCATTGATCAAAACCTCATGCATACATATTTATTTTCGTCTTTTGCATAGTAAAATCCAATTATTTTGTCCTTAAGTCTTAGCTAATCAACAAACCACACAACTAAACTAGGCCGTGAGTCCTTTGGGAGAACGATACTTGGTCTTACCAAGTTTATTACTTGAACGATTTGGTCATACTTGCCGATTGTAAAACAAGTTTGTGACATCATATTTTGGTGATCATAAATTTGTCCATCACTACCACATTATGAAACTCCTCCATAGTCCACCTGTGTGTTGGAGGTGTATCATACATTCCAATAATCATCTCAGCAGTGGCCACCTGCCCTCTATGAATAGACTGTAACTGTGCACCTATAAAAGACATGTACATGTCCCTCATTTGAAATGGTTCTACTTCATGTGTCTCAGCAGATGCTTGACTCTATGCTTGCCCTTTTTCTCTACGAGTACGGCGTTGTGGAACTGGTTGAGCTGCTTCCTCACCTCCATAGTATTGTCTATAACAGGCCTCATCAATTGCTTTCCTTGGCGTTTCAAATGGTGGAGCAGAAGTATCCACCCCAACTATCTTGCAGAGGTGTGTGATTAAAGAAGGATGTCCTAAGGGTGCTTTGTTGTTTGTGGTGTCAGCGCACATCCTTATCTCATCAACTATTACCTGTCCAATATTGACATTAAAGTTCCTGATTGCACAGTAAAGGAGAAGTGCGCTACTAAGAGTGATGTCTGACACATGAGAACATGGCTGAATGTTGACATGAGAAAATGCCATCCAATACTTTGCAAGAGGAGTCAAGTCAGTCCTCCTAATGTTCACCATAGAGCCAGTTCTATTCCTCTGAAAATGTCCTCCAGGTACACATAGAACTCTCTCCACATCATCAAAATTAGCGCCTTCTTCCATACAGAGAGCAAACTGACGCTGCTCACCAGCCCACACAGTATCCAAGAAGTTGTTGATGGCCTCTGACATAGCCTAGGTAGTTCTCAACTGGATAATCACCAATCTTTCGTGCATTAGTGTAGAATTCTTTCACCACAACTATATTGGCAGGTGTAGGGTATGTGGCTAGCTTCCCCCAATCATTCCCTAACAATTGCTCTCCAAATTGAGGAGCAAAGTTATGTATCATTCCAACCTTTCTCTCCATAAGGAGTCTCCTATCTTGGACCACCTTAAATTGTTTCTCATGTTTGCGAGATAGGAACCTACTAGAATGGGGTTGTTCTGGTTCCTTTTCTTTTCTTTTGGATGCCATGGTCTTCATTCTTTTGCCTGAAGAGGATGCCATTCCTACATCAAACACAGATACAAAACCACAAAACATGTTATTAATCATTAGTAAAACTCATAACACACCTTATTTCGAAACTAAACCACCGCTGAGGGTCAAAATCACCCCTCAGCGCCACCAATGCAGCAATGCAGAACACAATGCAGCAAAAATCATAAGTTTGTCAGAGTGCCGATCAGCGGCAATTTACTCCTGAGCGGTAAATCGGCAGAATTTTGAAAAGCTTCTTTTGGCTTATCTTAACTCCACCCAAAAATAATTTTCATGTTTCCAGCTTAAAATCAAACAGTTCAATTGGTTCAATCATCAATTAAATCATCAAATCATGCATAGAATTCAAAACCCTAAAGATTCATGCTTTAACAATCACATTCAAACCCAAGAACCCTAGAATGAACAAAATGCTTGACTTACTTGGGTGAAGATGGTAGATGAGATGAGAATGCTTTCAAGCTAAGATGCTCTCTTCCAACCCCAAACCTAGATGGAACACTAGTGAGAAAGTGAGTGAAAGGGAGAATTTTTTTTCAAGAGACAAGAGGGAAAAGATGTGGAGAACCTTTGAAAATGTATGTAGGAGTGTGTGTGCAGAGAAGATTCTGAAAAGAAACACTAAAACGCAGCTTGGGGTATAAAAATACCCTTATGGGCTCGGGTTCCGCTAAGGGGCAACCTAAGCCCAGTCTGCGATACTACCGCTCAGCGACACTTTCGGGAAGTTTTCTTCTTCTTCCTAGCTTAACCTAGGTGCCTCCTACTCATGCCCCTCACTGGTTCCCTGCAATTAAATTCTCAGATCCCTTATGCAAATCCCTATCATGCAACTAAAACAGAACAAACAAAAAATATAATCAATCAACTGGGTTGCCTCCTAGGTAGCGCTTGTTTAACGTCACGAGCCTGACCCAAAATCTATCAACACCCATCAGTAGGTGCAAAACTTTCTTACCAACACCCATCAGTAGGTGTAACAAACCTAGTATCCTTCAGTAGATACTTAACCACCTAGCATCCTTCAGTAGACGCTATATTCAAAAGAATATTTACAAAATTAATGTCCAACTAATTAAAAATTACAAAACGAAAATAAAATCAAAAGTTCTTAAATCACTGGGTTGCCTCCCAGCAAGCGCTCTTTTAACGTCATTAGCCTGACCCAATAAAGTTCAAGTTCCTTCTTCATGGTTGATGTCCTTGTCCTACCAACTCCTCAACTGTTTCCGGTGTACTGTTTTGACTCTTCTAGCATACGGAGACTCTATCTCTATCATCTCCTTTTCTTTGTAGCCTTTCACAACCCACAACTTGTTTTTGAATCTCACCGGTGTACCAAGTTGGAGTTGTTCTTTCATCCAATCATCAAGAACTTTTCTTCCTCTTCCAATCTTTTCTTTTTTTTGTATCTGAAACAACAAACAATGTTTACCTTTAACCTTGGGCTTTTCATCTTCAGCGCTAGTCATGAGTACATCTTGAAATGCACATTTCTGACTAGCTTCTTCATCCTACATCTGCCTCTCTTCTTTGAAGACATCTACAACAACTCTCTCCTCTCAGTCTTGGAGCACCACTATACCTTCGTTCACATCAATGATGGCTTTGGCCGTTTTCATAAACGGTCTTTCGAGAATAATGAGTATCTTTTCAGTCTCCATCTCCATCACCACAAAGTCTACCAAGAACTGGAGTTTGCCTACACAAACTATAATATCCTCTGCTATTCCATAGGTTTCCTTTGAAGATCCATATGCCATTACTAAGTTAACCTTTGTAGGCTTCACATCCACATCACCAATCTGCTCCAGTAAAGAATAAGGTATCAAGTTAACACTTGATCCTAAATCAAGTAAAGCTTTTTTTATCCTTTTCTTCCCTATTGTGCATGGAATGGAAAAGCCTCCTGGATCTTTTGCTTTTGGAGGGAATGGCTCCTTTTTAACAACTTTATACTTCTTTGTATCATCATCTCTACGTCTTTCTTTGTAGAGACTTCTTTCTCAGATTTAGTATAAACTGCAATTTGTTGTAATATCTCCTTCCCTCCTTCCCTGCTGCAACTCCCACCCATCATCACGGGCACACACGCAAACTTTCTATTCCTCCATTTCCTCAACCAAACCTCATTCCCTCATCCAATCATCAACCATCATCCATATTCACCGGCCACGGTGGCGTTTCTATCCCAGGCATGAAAGGGAGACACGTGAGGAGACCTGTGAGCAGCGAAGGCGTTTCCAACATTAGTGTTTGCCGCCGGTGATGTCTTTGTTCCAGTTGTAGGACGCGGTGGTGTGGCATCGGAGGCTGCGGTGGCCACGAACGGGGGGTAGCTGTGTGGCGGAGGCGAGACCCTCCCTTGGGATCGCCGTTTTCGAAGGGAGAAGAGTGGAGACGGTGGCATCGTGGCTGACGGTGGTTTTGGTGGCGCAAGTTGTCACCGGCGAGGCCAAGGCTTGTTCTGGCTGAGGCGACGGTGGCCGGTTCTAGCAGAAGCGGCGATGAGCTTATAGTGTAAGAGACCTTGGGTCTTTGGGGAGTGTGTGAGCTGAGGGAGTGAGCTGAGGGAGTGAGCTTACGGAAGAGTGATGGATCTGAGTGGGTGAGGAATGGAAGGGGAATGTTGAACGCCTAGGGGATTCTAGGTCTGGAAAACCACCCCGGGCCAGTGCTGGGCCAAGCCCAAGAATAACTGAAATCCTTTTCTCCCGCAGCCCCTGTTTCTCACTTCCACACCCTCTTTCAGCTTGGATTTTTTGGCCCAGTGCATTTACAAAAGAAAAAAATAGTTTAGACACCCCAGTTTCTCATTTAGGCACCCCCACTATTTGTTTTATTTTTATTACTTATTTATTTATTTGCTTTTCTTTATCTATTTTATTGTGTTCCCTTATTTATCTTATTCTATTTGTTTTTTTATTTTATTTTATTATTTTTATTGTTGTTTTGGTTTTTATTGTTTTCATTTTATTTTATTTATTTATTCTAAATATCTACTTATTTTAAAATACATATTTAATAATGCATAAAAAATAAAATATTTATATATATATATATACAAAATTTACAAAAATATTTTAAAGGTTTAGGCACATGTGTGATCGCTCGCATCGTCCTTGTGCTATAAACCTTTTCTCTTTCTTTTAGAAAAATACAAAAATAGATTTTGAAGGTCAAGCACATGCGTGATCGCTCGCATCGTCCTTGTGCTATAAACCTTTTCTCTTTCTTTTAGAAAAATACAAAAAATACATTTTAAAGGTCAAGCACATGTGTGATCGCTCGCATCGTCCTTGTGCTAGAAACCTTTTTTCTTTCTTTTAGAAAAATACAAAATACATTTTAAAGGTCAAGCACATGTGTGATCGCTCGCATCGTTCTTGTGCTAGGAACCTTTTTTCTTTCTTTTATAAAAATACAAAATACATTTTAAAGGTCAAGCACATGTGTGATCGCTCGCATTGTCCTTGTGCTAGAAACCTTTTCTCTTTCTTTTATAAAAATACAAAAATATATTTTAAAGGTTTAGGCACATGTGTGATCGTTCGCATTGTCCTTGTGCTAAAAATTTTTCTCCTTCTCACATGAAAATACCAAAATATAAAACATTCACATCTTCAAAATACAATCAACCTTTTAGCTAGAACTACGTGATCCTTGATTCTTCATCAAAAATGGAGATACGTAGGAGCAAGGCCAGTCCTTGTCAGGTTCACTTCCCCAAAAATCCAAAAGTATCCAAAATCATTCAAAACAAATTTTCAAACAATTTCCAAACAAATTTCTCAAATAGTTTCCAAAAGAACTACGTAACCCTGATTTCTCATTTTGAATGAGAATACGTAGGAGCAAGGTCAATCCTTGTCGGGCCCAAAAAACTTAAAAATATATTGTTCATTTAGAATTTTATTTTAGGGGATAGTTAAACATTTTGAAAATCACATCATATTCGCGCATTTAGTTAAAGGTACTGCCTTAGGACAGACGTTGTAGGATGCTAACACCTTCCCCACGCGTAACCGACTCCCGAACCCAGAATATGGTTTTCGTGGACCGTGTCTTATTATTTTATGGTTTTTTCGTAGTTTTCCATAATAAACTATGGTGGCGAATCCAAATCTCTTTTCAAAACCTGTCCTTTTTTTGGCTCGTCGCCCCGTCGCGATTTCGGTTGCGACACAACTGTCTCATCTTTTGTACTCTCCAACACTTTACATTCTTCTTTGGGGTTAACCTCAGTATTAGCCCCAAAATTTTTATCTGGCCTCTCTTCCAACTGCTTAGTGATTTGACCCATCTGAATCTCCAAATTCTTGATAGCAGCTTTAATGCTCTTTTGAGTAGACTTAGTTTTCTGTATGAACTGATGAAGAGTTTCTGCCATCCTTATTGACCTTTCATTCAGTATAGAAATTTGTTGCCTTAAGGTTGGTTGTTGTTGTTGCTTGTTAAATTGTCAAGCTTACCCAGTTTGTCCTTAACCAATGCTTGAGTGTGGTTTCCACCCTTGATTGAAATTCCCCTGACTGTATTGATTGGTCATGAAGTTAACATCCTCTAAGGCTTCTGTTGGAAAGGCGCATTGACCATTGATATGGTCACCCCCACATAATTCACACAATTGTGATTGAACCAGTGCAACAGGCTTTAACTCTTTTGCAGTTGTGTAAGTGTTTTTGTAAGAGTCTCCAGTTGTTGAGTTAGTATCTTGTTTTATGCTAGCAAGGCATCATTTGTTTGTAGCTGTAGAACTCCTTTTTGTTGGATAGGAGCTCCTCTTTCACTGTTTAGCTCGTTGTCACTAGTAGCCATATTTTCAATGATTTCTGTAGCTTCCTCTGGAGTTTTCCATTTGATATTTCCTCCTGCTGAGGCGTCAAGCATCATCTTGGTTTGTGAACCAAGACCTCCAAGGAAGATTAGGACTACTTCCACTTCGTCAAATCCATACGTGGGAGTCTTTCGTAATAAGCTTTTATATCTGCCCCATGCATGACCCAGTGATTCCTCCATGCCTTGCCTGAATGATGAAATCTCTTGCTTTCCTTTATTCACCTTTGATTGTGGAAAGTATTTGTTTAAGAACTTTGTCACCACTGCTTCTGATGAGTCAATATTTTCTTCACTTCACTTAGTTTATTGTACTAGAATTAATCAGGGAATTGTGCTTAATCGTCCGTTATTTTCCTATTTTTCCTAATTGTGCTTAATTCGATCAGAAATTCTTATTTTAACTAATTTGAATTATCTGAGCTTATTATTTTGCATTATTAATTATGGGAAAATTTTGGATATCTTTTTGGGACATTTGAAGGCTAAATGAGAAATGACAATTGAGCCCAATGCATTTCAGCCACTTCAATTTTCGCTGGTTGCTGTGTGAATTTTGTGTCAACTTGTTTGTCCTCGTTCGAATTCAATTCGTATCCGTTTTCCATTCAATTTTTTTTCATAGTTTCGTATGGATGTCTATTTTCATGTATAGTTTTTACTTTGTTCAAATTCGTTATGTGTTGTTCCCAGTAATTGTTTTACTCCCCTGTGTCAGTCAAGTTCATACTGTTTAAGTGGCTTCTAATTTGTTTGCATTGTTTGCTTGTTGTTTCATACTTGTGGTGGTTAGGAATTGATAATTGAACGGTGCTAAGACCTCCCAACACTCAAGGATTCAACACTCATATTGACACATTTTATAGCTCATTTCAAGAAGCAATATTGGTTTGTTTGGAAACCAGGTTGCAACTCACTGGCTTTTGAAGAAAGTGGCTGCCATAAGTCTTCAGCATTCACAGCCATTCATCTTGTCAAGCCAATACATTGGAATTTCATGATGAAGTGCACACGGCAATATACACAAAAGGAAAGGCCATTTGCAAAATTAGCTTATTCTTTGGCAAGCATTTAAAATGGAAAGTTGGGGCCACCATGGTTGAAGCTAACGTCCAACACTTGAAAAAATGGAATGGTGAATGGTTTGTTTTTATCTCCATTTGTTTTTGGCTAGACAACATGGGAGCCACCACTTTGAAAAGTTTACGTGAAGGTGTAAGAGCTCCAAAATGCTATGCTTTTAATTCTTCATAAACACATGCCCCATATTATTTTGGGCAAAGCATTCACCACATATGTTGAATTAAAGAGGGGCCACCACTTTGTTCAAGTTCACGGGAGAAGCTTGCAAAAATTTGAATTTTATATTATTAAGGGAAGTGGTGTTACTGATATGTTTTGCCAAGCCAACAAACCACTTAATGGAGCTCATGGTATTGATGGTAGAAAATACATTATGGCCCACTTTGCACTCATCTCACAATTGCTTCAGAAACAACACACACCACACTTCTTTCCTAAAACGAAAATTGGCTTGCATATATGCAATGAGTTCACGGCTTTGAGAAGTTTGGTGCAGAATTTTTGAAGTGTTTTCCACAAAGTAGCTCACGGCCTAGATGCTGTCATAGCCTGGTTTGGTTTCATATTCTAACAGCACCATCTACATAGAAGCAAGGCATAAAGGTGGCTGAAAGAAGCACACAGCTCATGTACAAGAAACGGTGGGCATTTAATTTCTGTTCGAAGAAAAGCAAAACACAAGGGCCCCTATTACTTTTTGGCTTGCAAAGTCAAACACGGTTACATGCTACTTGGAGAAGCTTCCCATAGTCAGCAAAACAGAGCTTGGAGCTGCAGAGCACGCTGGAGACACACGGCCTGATCACCAGCCACCACTGAGAAATTTCTTCACCTTCCTTTACGTGAGCAACACTAAAGGAAGAAGATGTCCAGCAGCTGCAACATGTGAAGGGAGAAGAGTTGAGAAGGGTGTTCACGGGTGAATGGAGAAGAAGTTCACGGAGAAGCTCTAAAGGTCACATCCATCCATTGGGAGTGCAAACGGCTAGCTGGAAGAAGTGGTGCTGGATAGGAACGTTAATGGCTGGAAGAAAAGCACACCATGCACAGCAGCTTGAAGCTTGAAAGCTTGAAACTAGAAGCAGCAAAATGAAGAGAAGCAAGTTGGGAGAAGAGGACAAATATTAGTTGGAAAAAGGAGAGACTCACGGGTTCAGATGTTTTGTTATAAAACCACCACAAGCAGCAAAGAAGGGGTATCCGTTTTTAGAAAGTAGGAGTAGTTTAGGAACTCACGTCTCGGAGGAGGCTCTTGCCTCTTCCTCTTCCAAACTCTCTGTAATTTAATTTCAACAGTGCCAAAAGCCAAGTTTTCATTTCTGAATGTGTCACTCTTGATCGTTTCATTTTTAATTGTACTGTCCAGAATTTTAATTTAATGTTTAATCTTTGATGAATTTTATTTTCATGTTAAATGTTTTAAATTTTACTTTCTTTTCTATTTTTACCGTTTACTATTTTCTAAAACGTTAAAATTCTGTCAATGTATTTTTATGTTCGTTTTAATTTCAAACGTCATTATACCATTTATTGTTTTCTGCATCGTTTAATTTTACCGTTTTTGCATATTTACTGTTATGTTTTTACCATCTTTTACCGTTCAGTTTTTATTGTCTTTAAAGTTTATTTCAGTATTTTTAAATTTTGTGTTATTTAATTTCTAGTCAACTTTAATTTTACCACAACAAACACAATCACAAAACCCCCCACCTTCGTGTGTAAATCTGAGACTGAGCCACAATATTGGTCCTTGAGAGACGACCTAGGAGTCACATCCTAGCTATACTGCATATTTTCATGCACAACTTTTGTGAGCGGTGCGACCCGTTTAATCAGCTTCCCACTCTGTAAAGCTTCTCTTTGGAAAAGAATTCAACCAAAGCTTAGCATTGCCTCCTAATGAGAATGGAAACAAACTAAGTTTGATTGCTTCGTCCGACACCCCATTTATTTTCACCGTGTTGCAAATCTCATTAAAAGTTGTGAGGTGCTCATATGGGCTTTCGTGAGACAACCCATTGAGTTGATTACTTTTCACCAGTTGGATTAATGCTGGTTTCACCTCCATGTTGGCAGCATTGACTCTTGGTTTTGCTATGCTGTTAAAATGCTGAGATCCAGCTATATTTGTGTGATCTGCAAGAGTTCTTCTGATATTATTATTCTCCATATTTTCAGTGCTATGGTCAGAACCTTGTGGTGATGGTTGCAATAGAGTTTCCGGAGGAGGTAAAAGTTCTCTAGATGTACGGATTCTTCTCCTCTGTATACTCTCATCTAAACCTTCAAGAAGAGGTTCTGTAGTTTTCTTGCTCCTAGTTCAGATTGCCTCTTGCATACACAAGAAAACAAAACCCTAGAAGAATTAGTTAGCACAAAAAGATATAAAAGAAGATTTAAGATTATGAAATAAGAAGAAAAAATAAAAACAGAAAAAAAATAAAAACAGAAAACAGAAAATAAAATAAAATAAAAACAGAAAATAGAAAATAAAATAAAATAAAATAAAATAAAGTAAAATAAAATAAAATAAAAACAGAAATTCAAATTTCAAAATTCTAGTCAAAGATAATAAATAATCACACAAATGACCTAGTTAAACCATTAGTTCCCGGCAACAGCGCCAAAAACTTGATGACAAATTTATGAACACCGAAAAACGGCGCCAGAAACTTGTTTAATAAAACAAGGTAAGACAAAGTATCGTTTTCCCAAAGGACTCACGACCTAGTTTAGCTATATGATTTGTTGATTATTTAAGACTTAAGAACAAATTGATTGTAGGTTTAAATGCAAAAGACAGAAATTAAATATGTATGCATGAATTTGATCAATGGAGAAAAACAGAATACAAATACTTCAATGAATTAGATGGATGAGTATGTTGTTGGGGTTATCAATTTCATCTTATCCACTCTCATATACTTTAAGAATTCATCATTATTTTCATCAATGCTAATGCCACTCTCTAAATCACCATGCAAGAAGTTTTCATCAATGCTAATGCCACTCTCTAAATCACCTTGCAAGAAGGCCTATCCTTAATTACGAGTTCATACAATTCCTAGCATTCCTAGTAATTAGTTCTTAAGTGCAGGAGCTTAACGGCAACCAATATGCTATTGGGAGAAATTCCCCGGATCTAGATTTCCCCGTACGTTCCTGATGACCCAAACTTAATAGCCGTTGCTAGGACTCGGGTTCAATCCCCAAATCCCCGGCAACGGCGCCAAAAACTTGATGGACAAATTTGTAAGCACCAAATTATGATGTCACAAACTTGTTTCACAATCGGCAAGTATGACCGAATCGTTCAAGTAATAAAACTTAGTAAGACCAAGTATCGTTCTTCCCAAAGGACTCACGGCCTAGTTTAGTTATGTGATTTGTTGATTAGCTAGGACTTAGAAACGAAATATTCAAAGTTTAATATGCAAGACAGAAAATAAACATGTATGCATGAATTGATCAATGGCAAAGACAAAAGATAAACACTTCCAATGAATTATATAAATGAATATGTTGTTGGGGTTCAATTTCATCTCATCCACTCTCATATATTTTAGGAATTCAACATTCAAATCATCATTGTTAATGCCACTCTCTAATGTACCATTCTAGATGGCTTCTCCCTAATCAAATAGTTCATACAATTCCTAGCATTCCTAATGATTAGTTCATTACAGCAGGAGCTTAAAGGCAACCAATATAATGTTGTCAGTAAAATATTGGGAGAAATTCCCCGGATCTAGACTTCCCCGTACGTGTCCGTATCGACAAAACCAATAATCATGCATTAGAATGAGTTAAACAATGCAAGCATTGAGCAAAGAGGAAAAACCCTAACTAATGATGAAAGAAAGCATATGTCTTAATTCAAAGATGTACTCAACAAATCCATATATGAGAGCTTCAAGAGATTACATTGATTCCCCAACAAACATACAAGGTTTAGTTCACCATCGTCATGGTGAACCTAGATGAATAACAATGAAAGAATGAAAGAATAAACCCAATAAAGGTGAAGAGGTAGCCTGAGCATCCAAGATCCTCCTTCAAAGGGGTGAAAGAGAGAGTGTTTGCCTCGTTTCTGCCAAAGATACTAAACTAAAGGACGTGCAAGCCCTTATATACTAATTTAGAGTTACAAAAGATTACAAAAGCCCAAGCCCAAAGAGTACCGCTCAGCGGTATTTACCGCTCAGCGGTAGTTGCGCGTCACAATTCTTCCCCTCAGCGGCCATTTGCCCCTCAGCGTGACTCCCGCAACCTCCTGAGTGCCGCTCAGCGGTAGTTTGCCGCTGAGCGGTGCCTTCGTCTTCTCTTTTTGCACTCTTTCTTGTCTTTTCTAATGTCACTTCTCTCCTTCTTCACTCTTTGCACCAAATTCACCCTAAAACCTGCACAAAAACACTCAAATCAAGTGTAAACCTGTCCAGCTCTCTTATTTCTGAAAATAAAGATAAAAGGTGTGATTTCAAGCTAGTTTCTAAGTCTAAAGGTTGCTTTTAGTATCAATTTTAAGCATGAAAATAACAGTTTTTCAACTGTTATCACAACCCCAAACTTAGAACTTTGCTTGTCCTCAAGCAAACAAGATGTAACTCTATCTCCAACCAATTTATATGATGGTTCACTCATTCAAAATCCTCTTTTCAAGATAAGTAACAACTTCACTCAAACTTATGACCAAGAGTTCAATCAAGATGTGCACATGCTTTAGTGTTCACAAAGTCATTTAAGTTCCAACAAATGCTATTTTTCATGAATGATCAATCAATTAAACATGGATGTTCATGTGCTTATGGAATATTTCCTCACTAGGTAAAGTGTTTCACTCAACACACAAGTGTATAAGAGGTAAAGTGTTTCACTCATTCACTCCACTATCACAATGTCACATGAATCAACTTTGCCTTTCATTTTACCACAATCAAAAACATTCACAAGCATGCATCATCACAAGGACTTTTCAATGGCTTATAATGTGGCTGGGCTAACAAGAAAATTGGTTTTTCTGGATCACAAAATCCTTGAGTTAAGAGAATCATAACAACACAATTATTCTTATTCATTCCCAACTTTTGTTTGCCTTTTCATTTGCATTGAGCTTTACTTCTTTTCTTTTCTTTTCTTTTGCATATTCTTTCTTTTTAGCTCTTAGCTCAATGCTTTTCCTTTTTCATGATTTCCCAATAACCCCAAACTTGAACATTTATCAATACCAGACAAGATATTCTACTTAACTCAAGGTAAAGATTTTCAATCAAGGGTTCAGTGTATATTCAAGGCTATGGGTTCAAAGGATAGAACACAAAGTGTTCTCTTTTAGTAGGCTAACTTTATGAATTTGGCCAGTAAAAAGGGTTTCAACAAACACGGCCTTTGATCATATGATGCAAAACAAGCAATTGATTTAATCATAGAAAACCTGGGCAAAGTCATTCAAGCTTCCAAAGTAATAGCATTCAACAATAACAACTCTGGAGCTCAAAACCTCACATATAAGCTCATTCACATTTGACATACACATCCTGCTTAATTTCACAATCACAATCATGATATCTTGCATTTGTTCACAAAGCTTGTGAATCACCTGTATAAGCATTTTAATGTGCACATCATCTCAACATCAATCAGTCAATAAGCATCATCAAGCATTACTTATCACATAAACACAGTTAATAGCAAACCATCACACAAACCAGGTATTCAATAGAGTACATCAAACCCTAATCTAGAAACAAAAATCAATAAGTTCAGAAAGTTTAAACCGCAAAAGCATAAAACATATGATAGCATTCATCAGTAAATGCTATCTCAGCTCCTCATCAGTCTGAGCTGTCCTCTGTATCTTCCTCCTCCTCTTCATCATCATCTTCATCAAAAGCATCCTCCTCCTCAGCTTCTTCTTCTTCCATGTCTCGAGCTGAAGATTCAGCTCCTCCAGCTCCTCCATGGAATGGTTCTTCTGGCCAAGCTACGACGTTATGGAATTCATCCATCGTCCACCTGTGTGCTGGAGGGGTATCATACATCCCCACTATCATCTCAGCCGTGGCCACCTGCCCTCTGTGGATGGACTGCAACTGAGCACCTATAAGAGACATATACATGTCCCTCATCTGGAATGGTTCTGCCTCATGTGTATCAGCAGATGTCCGGCTCTGTGCTGGTCCTCTCTCTCTACGAGCCTGGCGTGGTGGAACGGGCTGAGCTGCCTCCTCACCTCCACAATACTGTCTGTAATAGGCCTCATCTATAGCTTTTCTTGGCCTCTCAAATGGTGGAACAGAAGTGTCCACCCCAGCTAGCTTGCAGAGGTGAGTGATCAAAGAAGGATGTCCCAGTGGTGCTTTGTTGTTTGAGGTGTTAGCACACACACTAATCTCATCAGCTATCACCTGCCCAATATTAACATTCAAACTTCTGATAGCACAGTAGATGAATAGTGCCCTGCTGAGAGTGATATCTGACACATGTGAGCATGGCTGAATGTTGGCATGAGAAAATGCCATCCAATACTTTGCAAGAGGAGTCAAATCTGTCCTCCTAATGTTAACCACTGCTCCAGATCTATTCCTTTGAAAGTGTCCTCCAGGTATGCACAACACTCTCTCAACATCCTCAAAGTCAGCACCTTCCTCCATGCTAAGAGCAAACTGACATTGCTCACCAGCCCACACAGTATCCAGGAAGTTATTAATGGACTCAGGATCATACCTGATGGCATGGCCTCTAACATATCCCAAATAGTTCTCAGCTGGATAGTCACCAATCTTCTTGGCATTAGTGTAGAATTCCTTAACCACAGCTATGTTGGCAGGTGCTGGATAAGTGGCTAGCTTCCCCCAGTCATTCCCTAACACTTGCTCTCCAAATTGAGGAGCAAAGTTAGGTATCATTCCGACCTTTCTCTCCATCAGAAGTCTCCTGTCCTGAACCACCCTAAAGTGCTTCTCATGTTTCCTGGAGAGGAACCTGCCATTATGTGGCTGCTCTGGTTCCTTTTCCTTCCTCTTGGTTGCCATGGTTTTCAATCTCTTTCCAGAAGAGGATGCCATTCCTGCATTCAAACACAAATCCAAAACCACAGAACATGATGTTAATCATTAGTAACATACAGGACACAACTCCTTTCGAAGCTAAACCACCGCTGAGGGCCAGAATTTCCCCTCAGCGCCACCACACCAACACGCAAAAAGCCAGAAAAAGCAAATCTGGCAGAGTGCCGCTCAGCGGTAAATACCGCTCAGCGGTGACCTGCAGATTTTTGCCAAACTCGTTTTTAAACTGCCCTAACTCCACCCAAATGCAATTTTCAGTTTTCCAGTACATAATCAAGCAGTTTAATCGGTTCAAACATCAAATATATCATCAAATCATGCATAGAAATCAAAAGCCCTAAATACTCATGCTTTGACAATCACATTCAAATTCAAGAACCCTAGAATGACAAAATGCATTTTACTTACTTGGGTGGAGATGCTAGATGAGGTGAGAATGCTTCCAAACTAGAATACTCTCTTCCAACCCCAAACTTTGATGGCACACTAGTGAAAAAGTGAGTGGAAGAGAAATTTTTCTAAGAGGGAAGAGTAAAAAGATGTGGGAAACCTAAGAGAGAGTATGAGGGAGTGTTTCTGCGGAGAAGGGCTTGAAAAAAATGTCAAAACGCGCAGGTTAAGGTTTAAAAATACCCCAATGGGCTCGGGTTCCGCTAAGGGGAACTTAAACCCATCAGCGTTAGTACCGCTCAGCGGTAATTGCCGCTCAGCGGCACTTTCGTGATGTGCCCTTCTCCTTCTTTTCTTGCCCTACGTGCCTTCCTAGCATACTCCTCATGGGTTCCCTGCAATTTCATTGTTAAACATGCTTATGCAATCCCTAATTAGAATAAAACAAACAAAGATAATCAATCAACTGGGTTGCCTCCCAGGTAGCGCTTGTTTAACGTCACGAGCCTGACCCAAAATCCACCAACACCCATCAGTAGGTGTAACAAACTTACCAACACCCATCAGTAGGTGCAAAATTTTCTTACCAACACCCATCAGTAGGTGTTACAAACTGAGTATCCTTCAGTAGATACTTAACCACCTAGCATCCTTCAGTAGATGCTATATCCAACAAAATATTTACAAAAATAATGTCCACAGATTAAAAGTTACAAAACCAAAATCAAAATCAAAAGTTTTTAAATCACTGGGTTGCCTCCCAGCAAGCGCTCTTTTAACGTCATTAGCTTGACCCAATAAAGCTCATGTTCCATCTTCTTTTTCTTCTTCCTACTGAACTTCTTCAGAAATTTGATCAAACCAGGAACTTGTTGCAGTGTCTCAATCATAGGAACTTTAATCTCCAATTTCTTGAAGATTTCCATAAAGCACTCAAATTCCTTCTTCCTATGATACTTCTTTGGATGGGGACGAGATTTTTCATATGATTCTTTCTTTTTTTCTCTCGTCCTCTTTCTCTTTTCTCCCACTTTCTTTTTTTCTTTTCTTTTTCTACTCACCTTCTCAATCTTCACACAAATTTTCTCTTCTTCTTTCTCTTCTCTCTCTTTTCTCTCTTCTTTTTCCAACTCAACGTTTTCAACATTTACACTCACTAGCTCTTGACACGACCCTGGGGTTAACCTCAGTATTAGCCCCACAATTTCTACTTGGCCTTTCTTCCATCTGTTTGATGATCTGCCCCATCTGAATCTCCAAATTTTTGATAGCAGCTTCAGTGCTCTTTTGGGAAGACTCAGTTTTCTGTATGAAATTGTTGAGAATTTCCTCCAACCTCATGGACCTTTCATTAAGCATAGAAATCTGTTGCCATAAGGTGGGTTGCTGCTGGGCTTCCACAGGAAAAGCACATTGACCATTGATATGATCACCCCCACATAATTCACACAACTGGGATTGTACCTGTGCAGCAGTCTTCAATTCTTTGGGTAGTTGTGCAAGTATCTTTGTGAGATTCTCCAATTGTTGAGTTAGTATATTGTTCTGAGCTAGCAAGGCATCATTGGATTGCATCTGCAGAACCCCTTTTTGTTGAATAGGAGCTCCTCTTTCACTGTTCCACTTATTGTCATTAGTAGTCATGCTTTCAATTATTCCTGTGGCTTCCTCTGGAGTCTTCCATTTGATATTGCCTCCTGCGGAGGCATCCAGCATCATCTTGGTTTGTGAACCAAGCCCTCCAAGGAAGATTAGGACTACTTCTCCTTCGTTAAATCCATGCGTGGGAGTCTTTCTTAATAGGCTTTTATATCTGTCCCATGCATGACCTAGTGATTCCTCCATGCCTTGCCTGAAAGATGAGATCTCTTGCTTTCCTTTGTTGACCTTGGAAGAATTGAGTGCCCATATAGTTGAATTCTTGATCGAATTGCATCCTGCAAACATTAGGCACAAAACTCTAGAAAATATTTGTTAGCACAAAAAGATATAGAAGAAGATATATATTCAGAAGATAAAAGATTTAGAAGATAGAATAAAATAAGATAGAATAAAATAAAAATCTAACCTAATCTAAAAAGATAAAATAAAATAAAATCTAACCTATCCTAAAAAGATAAAATAAAATCTAATCTAATCTAAAAAAAATATAAAATAAAATCTAATCTAATCTAAAAAGATAAAATAAAATGAAAACAGAAAAAAAAATAAAAACAGAAATTCAAAATTAAAGTCAAAGATAATCAATAATCACACAAATTAACCAGTTAAACCACGAGTCCCCGGCAACGGCGCCAAAAACTTGATGACCCAAACTTAATAGCCGTTGCTAGGACTCGGGTTCAATCCCCAAATCCCCGGCAACGGCGCCAAAAACTTGATGGACAAATTTGTAAGCACCAAATTATGATGTCACAAACTTGTTTCACAATCGGCAAGTATGACCGAATCGTTCAAGTAATAAAACTTAGTAAGACCAAGTATCGTTCTTCCCAAAGGACTCACGGCCTAGTTTAGTTATGTGATTTGTTGATTAGCTAGGACTTAGAAACGAAATATTCAAAGTTTAATATGCAAGACAGAAAATAAACATGTATGCATGAATTGATCAATGGCAAAGACAAAAGATAAACACTTCCAATGAATTATATAAATGAATATGTTGTTGGGGTTCAATTTCATCTCATCCACTCTCATATATTTTAGGAATTCAACATTCAAATCATCATTGTTAATGCCACTCTCTAATGTACCATTCTAGATGGCTTCTCCCTAATCAAATAGTTCATACAATTCCTAGCATTCCTAATGATTAGTTCATTACAGCAGGAGCTTAAAGGCAACCAATATAATGTTGTCAGTAAAATATTGGGAGAAATTCCCCGGATCTAGACTTCCCCGTACGTGTCCGTATCGACAAAACCAATAATCATGCATTAGAATGAGTTAAACAATGCAAGCATTGAGCAAAGAGGAAAAACCCTAACTAATGATGAAAGAAAGCATATGTCTTAATTCAAAGATGTACTCAACAAATCCATATATGAGAGCTTCAAGAGATTACATTGATTCCCCAACAAACATACAAGGTTTAGTTCACCATCGTCATGGTGAACCTAGATGAATAACAATGAAAGAATGAAAGAATAAACCCAATAAAGGTGAAGAGGTAGCCTGAGCATCCAAGATCCTCCTTCAAAGGGGTGAAAGAGAGAGTGTTTGCCTCGTTTCTGCCAAAGATACTAAACTAAAGGACGTGCAAGCCCTTATATACTAATTTAGAGTTACAAAAGATTACAAAAGCCCAAGCCCAAAGAGTACCGCTCAGCGGTATTTACCGCTCAGCGGTAGTTGCGCGTCACAATTCTTCCCCTCAGCGGCCATTTGCCCCTCAGCGTGACTCCCGCAACCTCCTGAGTGCCGCTCAGCGGTAGTTTGCCGCTGAGCGGTGCCTTCGTCTTCTCTTTTTGCACTCTTTCTTGTCTTTTCTAATGTCACTTCTCTCCTTCTTCACTCTTTGCACCAAATTCACCCTAAAACCTGCACAAAAACACTCAAATCAAGTGTAAACCTGTCCAGCTCTCTTATTTCTGAAAATAAAGATAAAAGGTGTGATTTCAAGCTAGTTTCTAAGTCTAAAGGTTGCTTTTAGTATCAATTTTAAGCATGAAAATAACAGTTTTTCAACTGTTATCAGTTCCCATATCGAAAAAATCAATAATCATGGCAATGAATGAGTTAAACAAAGCAAGCTTTAAGCAAAGAGGAAAATCCTTAACTAATGATGAAAGAAAGCATAAGTCTTAAAAATAAGATGTTAAAACAAATTCCATATATGAGAGTTTCACAAGACTACATTGATTCCCCAACAACAATACAAGGTTTAGTGCACCATGGTGAAACTAGATGAATAATGATGGAAGAATGAAAGATGGAACCCTAGAAAGAGGAGGAGGTAGCCTTAGCATCCAAGATCTTCCTTCAAGGGATGGAAAAGAGAGTGTTTGCTTCGTCTCTGCTAAAGATACAAACCCTAGGACGTCCTAAAGCTTATATACTATTCTAAAATATACAGAAAATTAGGCCCAAGCCCAAAATAGTGTCGCTCAGCGGTAAAGGAAGTGGAGGAAGTGAAGGAAGTGAAGGAAGTGGAGGAAGTGGAGGAAGTGAAGGAAGTAGAGGAAGTGGATGAAGTGGAAGAAGTGGACGAAGTGGAAGAAGTGGAGGAAGTGGAGGAAGTGAAGGAAGTGGAGGAAGTGGACTTATTGGACAAAGTGGAGGAAGTGAACGAAGTGGACAAAGTAGACGATGTGGACTTAGTGGACTTAGTGGATGAAAAGGAGGAAGTGGTGGAAGTTGAGGAAATGGAGGAAGTGGTGGAACTGGAGGAAGTCGAGGAAGTGGAAGAAGTGGACGAAATGGACGAATTTGACGAAGTGGACAAAGTGGAGGAAGTGGAGGAACTAGACGAATTGGACGAAGTGGCTGAAGTAGACGAAATGAACGAAGTGGATAAAGTGGAGGAAGTGGACGAAGTTGACGAAGTGAAGGAAGGGGAGGAAGTGGAGCAAGTAGAGGAACTAGAGGAAGTGAAGGAAGTGGACGAAGTGGAGGAAGTAGACGAAGTTGACAAAGCGGACGAAGAGGAGGAAGTGGAGGAAGTGGACGAATTGGACGCAGCGAAGGAAGTGGAGGAAGTCGACGAAGTGGGGGAAGTGGACGAAGTTGACGATGCAGACGAAGTGGACGAAGTTGACAAAGTAGATGAAGTGGACGATGTGAACTTAGTTGACCTAGTGGACTTTGATGGACAAATTTATGATCACCAAAATATGATGTCACAAACTTGTTCCACAATCGGCAAGTATGACCGAATCGTTCAAGTAATAAACTTGGTAAGACCAAGTATCGTTCTCCCAAAGGACTCATGATAACAGTTGAAAAATTGTTATTTTCATGCTTAATATTGATACTAAAAGCAACCTTTAGACTTAAAAACTAGCTTGAAATCATGCTTTTATCTATATTTTCAGAAATAAGAGAGCTGGACAGGTTTATGCTTGATTTAAGTGTTTTTGTGCAGGTTTTAAGGTGAATTTGGTGAAAGAAGTGAAGAAGGAGAGAGATGACATTAGAAAAGACAAGAAAAGAGTGCAAAAAGAGAAGACGAAGGCACCGCTCAGCGGCATTTTACCGCTCAGCGGCACTCAGGAGGTTGCGGGAGTCACGCTGAGGGGCAAACTGGCCGCTGAGGGGAAGAAATGTGACGCGCAGTCACCGCTGAGCGGCACTTTTTGGCCTTGGGCTTTTGTAATCTTTTGTAACTCTAGACTAGTATATAAGGGCTTGCACGTCCTAGAATTAGGTATCTTTGGCAGAAACGAGGCAAACACTCTCTTTTCCACCCCTTTGAAGGAGGATCTTGGATGCTCAGGCTACCTCTTCACCTTTATTGGGTTTATTCTTTCATTCTTTCATTGTTATTCATCTAGGTTCACCATGAATATGGTGAACTAAACCCTGTATGTTTGTTGGGGAATCAATGTAATCTCTTGAAGCTCTCATATATGGAATCTGTTGATTACATCTTTTAATTAAGACTTATGCTTTCTTTCATCATTAGTTAGGGTTTTTCCTCTTTGCTCAATGCTTGCATAGTTTAACTCATTCCATGCATGATTATTGGTTTTGTCGATACGGGCACGTACGGGGAAGTCTAGATCCGGGGAATTTCTCCCAATATTTTACTGACAATATTATATTGGTTGTCGTTAAGCTCCTGCACTCATGAACTAATGATTAGGAATGCTAGGAATTGTATGAACTCGTGATTAGGGAGAAGCCATCTAGAATGGTACATTAGAGAGTGGCATTAACAATGATGACTTGAATGTTGAATTCCTAAAATATATGAGAGTGGATGAGATGAAATTGACCCCCAACAACATATTCATTCATATATTCCATTGAAAGTGTTTATCTTTTGTCTTTGCCATTGATCAAACTTCATGCATACATGTTTATTTTCTGTCTTGCATTTTAAACTCTAAATATTTCGTTTGTAAGTCCTAGCTAATCAACAAATCACATAACTAAACTAGGCCGTGAGTCCTTTGGGAAGAACGATACTTGGTCTTACCAAGTTTATTACTTGAACGATTCGGTCATACTTGCCGATTGTGAAACAAGTTTGTGACATCATAATTTGGTGCTTACAAATTTGTCCATCAACTCACGGCCTAGTTTAGTTGTGTGGTTTGTTGATTAGCTAAGACTTAAGAACGAAATATTTGGAGTTTAATATGCAAGACAGAAAATAAACATGTATGCATGAGTTTTTGATCAATGGCAAAAGCAAAAGATAAACACTTTCAATGAAATATATGAAAGAATATGTTGTTGGGGGTCAATTTCATCTCATCCACTCTCATATATTTTAGGAATTCAACATTCAAATCATCATTGTTAATGCCACTCTCTAATGTACCTTTCTAGAAGGCTTCTCCCTAATCACGAGTTCATACAATTCCTAGCATTCCT
Organism: Vigna nakashimae; assembly: GCA_034642375.1. Lineage (NCBI taxonomy): Eukaryota > Viridiplantae > Streptophyta > Magnoliopsida > Fabales > Fabaceae > Vigna > Vigna nakashimae. Next base: position 31,306,579 of record CM067765.1, read on the forward strand.
AATGATCAGTTCAGAAGTGCAGGAGCTTCACGATAACCAACATAATATTGGGAGAAATTCCCCGGATCTAGACTTCCCCGTACGTGCCCGTATCAACAAAACCAATAATCATGCATCGAATGAGTTAAACCATGCAAGCATTAAGCAAAGAGGAAAAACCCTAACTAATGATGAAAGAAAGCATAAATCTTAGATTAAGATGCAAGCATAAATTCCATATATGAGAGCTTCAAGAGATTACATTGATTCCCCAACAAACATACAAGGTTTAGTTCACCATATTCATGGTGAACCTAGATGAATAACAATGAAAGAATGAAAGAATAAACCCTAAAAAGGTGAAGAGGTAGCCTGAGCATCCAAGATCCTCCTTCAAAGTGGTGGAAGAGAGAGTGTTTGCCTCGTTTCTGCCAAAGATACAAACCCTAGGACGTCCTAAAGCTTATATACTACTCTAAAATTACAAAAAATCTAGGCCCAAGCCCATAAGTGTGCCGCTCAGCGGTAAAGTACCGCTCAGCGGTGAGTGCGCGTTCCTTTTCTTCCCCTCAGCGGCCATTTTGCCCCTCAGCGGATCTCCCGTGAGCTCCTGAGTGCCGCTCAGCGGTAAAATGCCGCTGAGCGGTGCCTTCGGCTTCTCCTTTTGCACTCTTTGATTTCTTTTTTGATTCCATCTCTCTTCTTCTTCACTTCTTTCACTAAATTCACCTTAAAACCTGCACAAAAACGCTGAAATCAAGCATAAACCTGTCCAGCTCTCTTATTTCTGAAAATATGGATAAAAGCATGATTTCAAGCTAGTTTCTAAGTCCAAAGGTTGCTTTTAGTATCAATTTTAAGCATGAAAATAACAGTTTTTCAACTGTTATCACAACCCCAAACTTAGAACTTTGCTTGTCCTCAAGCAAACAAAATGTAACTCAATCTCCAACCAATTCATATGATGGTTCACTCATTCAAAAATCCTCTTTTTCAAGATAAGTAACAACTTCACTCAAACTTATGACCAAGAGTTCATTCAAGATGTGCACATGCTTTAGTGTTCACAAAGTCATTTAAATTCCAACAAATGCTATTTTTCATGAATGATCAATCAATTAAGCATGGATGTTCATGTGCTTATGGAATATTTCCTCACTAGATAAAGTGTTTCACTCAACACACAAGTGTATAAGAGGTAAACTGTTTCACTCAGTCACTCCACTATCACAATGTCACATGAATTAACTTTGCCTTTCATTTTACCACAATCAAAAACATTCACAAGCATGCATCATCACAAGGACTTTTCAATGGCTTGTAACGTGGCTGGGCTAACAAGAAAATTGGTTTTTCTGGATCACAAAATCCTTGAGTTAAGAGAATCATAACAACACAATTATTCTTATTCATTCCCAACTTTCTTTTGCATCTGCATTTGCATTGAGCTTTGCTTCTTTTTCTTTTCTTTTCTTTTTCTTTTTCTTTGCATATTCTTACTTTTTAGCTCTTAGCTCAATGCTTTTCCTTTTTCATGTTTTCCCAACAACCCCAAACTTGAACATTTAACAATACCACACAAGATCTTCTACTTAACTCAAGGTAAAGATTTTCAATCAAGGGTTTTCAGTGTATGTTCAAGGCTAAGGGTTCAAAGGATAGAACACAAAGTGTTCTCTTTTAGTGGGCTAACTTTATGAATTTGGCCAATAAAAAGGGTTCCAACAAACGGCCTTGATCACATGATGCAAAACAAGCAATTGATTCAATCATAGAAAACCTGGGCAAAGTCATTCATGCTTTCAAAGTAATAGCATTCAACAATAACAACTCTGGAGCTCAAAACCTCACATATAAGCTCATTCACATTTGACATACACATCCTGCTTAATTTCACAATCACAATCATGATATCATGCATTTGTTCACAAAGCTTGTGAATCACCTGTATAAGCATTTTAATGTGCACATCATCTTAACATCAATCAATCAATAAGCATCATCAAGCATTACTTATCACACAATCACAGTTAATAGCAAACCATCATAAGAAACCAGGTGTTCAATAGAGTACATCAACCCTAATCTAAAAACAAAAACAAATAAGTTCAGAAAACTTAAACCACAAAAGCATAATCATATGATAGCATTCATCAGTAAATGCTATCTCAGCTCCTCATCAGTCTGAGCTGTCCTTTGTATCTTCCTCTTCCTCCTCATCTTCATCATCTTCAAATGCATCCTCCTCATCAACTTCATCTTCTTCCATATCTCTAGCTGAAGCTTCAGCTGCTTCAGCTCCTCCTCCATACAATGGTTCTTCTGGCCAAGCTACTACATTATGGAATTCATCCATAGTCCACCTGTGTGCTGGAGGTGTATCATACATCCCCACTATCATCTCAGCAGTGGCCACCTGCCCTCTGTGAATGGACTGCAACTGAGCACCTATAAGAGACATATACATGTCCCTCATCTGGAATGGTTCTGCTTCATGTGTATCAGCAGATGTCTGGCTCTGTGCTGGCCCTCTCTCTCTACGAGCCCGGCGTGGTGGAACTGGCTGAGCTGCATCCTTACCTCCACAGTATTGTCTGTAATAAGCCTCATCAATAGCTTTTCTTGGCCTCTCAAATGGTGGAACAGAAGTGTCCACCCCAGCTAGCTTGCAAAGGTGAGTGATCAAAGAAGGATGTCCTAGTGGTGCTTTGTTGTTTGAGGTGTTAGCACATACACTAATTTCATCAGCTATCACCTGCCCAATATTAACATTCAAGTTTCTGATAGCACAGTAGATGAATAGTGCCCTGCTGAGAGTAATATCTGACACATGTGAACATGGCTGAATGTTGGCATGAGAAAATGCCATCCAATACTTTGCAAGAGGAGTCAAATCCGCCCTCCTAATGTTAACCACTGAGCCAGATCTATTCCTTTGGAAGTGTCTGATAACAGTTGATAAACTGTTATTTTCATGCTTAAAATTGATATTAAAAGCAACCTTTAGACTTAAAAACTAGCTTGAAATCATGCTTTTATCCATATTTTCAGAAATAAGAGAGCTGGACAGGTTTATGCTTGATTTAAGTGTTTTTGTGCAGGTTTTAAGGTGAATTCAGTGAAAGAAGTGAAGAAGGAGAGAGATGGAATCAGAAAAGTAATCAAAGAGTGCAAAAGGAGAAGCCGAAAGCACCGCTCAACGGCATTTTACCGCTGAGCGGCACTCAGGAGGTCACGGGAGGTCCGCTGAGGGGCAAAATGGCCGCTGAGGGGAAGAAACAGGACGTGCAGTCACCGCTGAGCGGTATTTACCGCTGAGCGCCATTCTTAATGGGCTTGGACTTGTTTTCTGGCACTTTTATGGGCTTGGGCTTAGATCTTTTGTAATTCTAGAATAGTATATAAGGACTTGCACGTCCTAGAGTTAGTATCTTTGGCAGAAACGAGGCAAACACTCTCTCTTCCACCCCTTTGAAGGAGGATCTTGGATGCTCAGGCTACCTCTTCACCTTTTTAGGGTTTATTCTTTCATTCTTTCATTGTTATTCATCTAGGTTCACCATGAATATGGTGAACTAAACCTTGTATGTTTGTTGGGGAATCAATGTAATCTCTTGAAGCTCTCATATATGGAATTTATGCTTGCATCTTGTAATTAAGATTTATGCTTTCTTTCATCATTAGTTAGGGTTTTTCCTCTTTGCTTAATGCTTGCATGGTTTAACTCATTCGATGCATGATTATTGGTTTTGTCGATACGGGCACGTACGGGGAAGTCTAGATCCGGGGAATTTCTCCCAACATTATATTGGTTGTCGTTAAGCTCCTGCACTTATGAACTGATCATTAGGAATGCTAGGAATTGTATGAACTCGTGATTAGGGAGAAGCCATCTAGAATGGTACTTTAGAGAGTGGCATTAACAATGATGATTTGAATGTAGAATTCCTAAAATATATGAGAGTGGATGAGATGAAATTGACCCCCAACAACATATTCATTCATATATTTCATTGAAAGTGTTTATCTTTTGCTTTTGCCATTGATCAAAACTTCATGCATACATGTTTATTTTCGTCTTTGCATATTAAACTTCAAATATTTCGTTCTTAAGTCTTAGCTAATCAACAAATCACATAACTAAACTAGGCCGTGAGTCCTTTGGGAAGAACGATACTTGGTCTTACCAAGTTTATTACTTGAACGATTCGGTCATACTTGCCGATTGTGAAACAAGTTTGTGACATCATATTTTGGTGATCATAAATTTGTCCATCAAGTTTTTGGCGCCGTTGCCGGGGACTCGTGGGTTAACTGGTTAATTTGTGTGATTATTGATTATCTTTGACTTTAATTTTGAATTTCTGTTTTTATTTTCTGTTTTTATTTTTTTCGGTTTTTATTAGAATAGATTAGATTTTATTTTATTTTATTTTATCTGATTAGATTAGATTAGATTTTATTTTTAGATTAGATTTTATTTTATTTTATCTTCTATCTTCTGAATCTTTTATCTTCTTATCTTCTTATCTTCTGAATCTTTTATCTTTTTATCTTTTGAATATATATCTTCTCTTATATCTTTTTGTGCTAACAAATATTTTCTAGGGTTTTGTTTTCTTGTGTATGCAGGAGGCAATTCGAACTAGGAGTAAGAAAACAACAGAACCTCTTCTTGAAGGATTAGAAGAGAGTAGACGGAGGAGAAGAATCAGAACATCTAGAGAACTTTTCCCTTCTCCAGAAACTCTCTTACAATCATCACCACAAGGTTCTGTTCATAGCACACGAAGTATGGAGAACAATAATGGTAGAAGAACTCTTGCAGATTACACCAATATTGCTGGGCCTCAACACTTTAACAGCATAGCTAGACCTAGAGTCAATGCAGCCAACATGGAGGTCAAACCAGCACTGATTCAACTGGTGAAGAGTAATCAATTTAATGGGTTATCTCATGAAAGCCCATATGAGCACCTCACTACCTTTAATGAGATTTGCAACACAGTCAAGATTAATGGGGTGCCAGACGAAGCAATCAAACTTAGTTTGTTTCCTTTCTCATTGGGAGGCAATGCTAAGCTTTGGTTGAACTCTTTTCCAGAAGAAAGTTTCACCGAGTGGGAAGCAGTGGTCACAAAATTTCTAAACAAATACTTCCCACAATCTAAGGTGACTAAAGGAAAGCAAGAGATTTCTTCATTCAAGCAGGGCATGGAGGAATCACTGGGGCATGCATGGGACAGGTATAAAAGCTTGTTACGTAAAACTCCCACGCATGGTTTTGAAGATCAAGAAGTAGTCTTAACTTTCCTTGGAGGGATTGGTTCACAAACCAAGATGATGCTGGATGCCTCAGCAGGAGGCAATATTAAGTGGAAAACTCCAGAGGAAGCAACTGAAATTATAGAAAACATGGCTACTAGTGATAATGAGCTGCACAGTGAAAGAGGAGCTCCTATGCAACAAAAAGGGGTTCTTCAATTACAAACACATGATGCCTTGCTAGCTCAGAATAAAATTCTAACTCAACAGCTGGAGACTCTGACCAAAACTCTTGCTCAATTACCCACAGAGTTGAAATCTGCTGCACAGGTACAAACCCAGTTGTGCGAATTATGTGGGGGTGATCATATCAATGGCCAGTGTGCTTTTCCTGTGGAAGCCGTGGAGGATGTTAATTTCATGGCTAATCAATTTCCATACCGTCAAGGGAATTATAATCAGGGGTGGAAACCACATCCAAGCATTGGTCAAGGACAAACTGGGCAAGCTAATCAATATAATAAGCAGCAGCAACCAACCTTGTGGCAACAGTTATCTATGCTTAATGAAAGATCAACAAGGTTGGAAGAAACTCTTCAGAAATTCATTCAGAAAACTGAATCTTCTCAAAAGAGCACTGAAGCTGCTATAAAGAATTTGGAGATTCAAATGGGTCAGATCACCAAGCAATTGGAAGAAAGGCCGAATAGAAACTTTGGGGCCAATACTGAGGTTAACCCCAGAGAAGAGTGCAAGGTGGTAGAGAGCGTTGATGATGAGAAAGTTGAGTTAGATACAGAAGAGAGAAGTGAAATAGAGAGCAAAAGCACGTTTCCTTTTCCAATCCATCAAGGGAAACCAATGGACTTCACAGAGTTATTCAAAATGGTGGATAATGATGCACCTTGGGAGCAAATTCTGCAACAGATTACGGTTTACACCAAATCTAATGAAGAAAGCTCTACAAAGAAGAGACGTAGAGATGATGAGGAAAAAAAGTGTATAACTGTTAAGGAAAAGTCTTTCCCACCTAAAGCATCAGATCCAGGTAGTTTTTCTATCCCTTGCACTATAGGGAAGAAAAAGGTAAAGAAAGCTCTCCTTGATTTAGGTTCAAGTGTTAACTTGATACCTTATTCTTTACTGGAGCAAATTGGCAATGTTAAAATGAAACCTGTAAAGGTTAATCTAGTAATGGCCGATGGATCTTCAAAGGAGCCATGTGAGATTGCAGAAGACATTGTAGTTTTTGTTGGCAAACTTCAGTTTTTGGCAGACTTTGTGGTGATGAAGATGGAAACCGAGAAAATACCTATCATACTTGGAAGACCGTTTATGAAAACGGCCAGGGCTATCATAGATGTAAATGAAGGTATAGTGGTGCTCCAGGATAGAGAGGAGAGAGTGGTGGTGGATGTCTTCAAAGATGAGACCCAAGCAAAGGAGGAAGAAGCCAGTTATAAAGCTGCATTTCGAGATGCACCCATAACTAGAGGTAAAGATGAAAATCTTGAGGTTTCAGGTAACCATTGTTTGTTGTTTCAGGTACCCAAGGAAGAAGAAATTGGAATAGGAGAAGAAATTCCTAGAAACTGGAAGAAAAACTGTTATTTTTATGCTTAAATTTGATACCAAAAGCAACCTTTAAGACTTAGAAACTAGCTTGAATTCAGATTTTTTCTTTAGTTTTGAGAATAAGAGAGTTGAAAGTGAATTTAATGGTTTTGTGCAAGATTCCCTTGATTTTGTAGGCTAATTGAATGATTTGAAAGAAGAATTGAAATACCGAATGATTGGAGTGCTGAAAAGTCAACCAGAAACCAGAAAAGTCAACTAGTCAACCAGAAAAGTCAACCAGTCAACCAGAAAAGTCAACCAGTCAACCAGAATGCTGAAAAACCAACCAGAACGCAGAAAACGTGTGACCGAGTGGCGCTGAGCGGTAAATACCGCTGAGCGGCACTTTTCGGGTGCCGAAATCACCGCTGAGGGGCAAAACAGCAGTTGTGGGGCAAAATGGATCAACCGCTAGTACCGCTCAGCGGTAAAATACCGCTGAGCGCCATTCTAAATGGGCTTGGACCGGTTTTCTGGCAGTTTTGTGGGCTTGGGCCTAGATCTTTTGTAATTTTAGAATAGTATATAAGCTTTAGGACGTCCTAGGGTTTGTATCTTTGGCAGAAACGAGGCAAACACTCTCTCTTCCACCCCTTTGAAGGAGGATCTTGGATGCTCAGGCTACCTCTTCACCTTTTTAGGGTTTATTCTTTCATTCTTTCATTGATATTCATCTAGGTTCACCATGAATATGGTGAACTAAACCTTGTATGTTTGTTGGGGAATCAATGTAATCTCTTGAAGCTCTCATATATGGAATTTATGCTTGCATCTTGTAATTAAGATTTATGCTTTCTTTCATCATTAGTTAGGGTTTTTCCTCTTTGCTTAATGCTTGCATGGTTTAACTCATTCGATGCATGATTATTGGTTTTGTCGATACGGGCACGTACGGGGAAGTCTAGATCCGGGGAATTGCTCCCAATATTATATTGGTTGTCGTTAAGCTCCTGCACTTATGAACTGATCATTAGGAATGCTAGGAATTGTATGAACTCGTGATTAGGGAGAAGCCATCTAGAATGGTACTTTAGAGAGTGGCATTAACAATGATGATTTGAATGTTGAATTCCTAAAATATATGAGAGTGGATGAGATGAAATTGACCCCCAACAACATATTCATTCATATATTTCATTGAAAGTGTTTATCTTTTGCTTTTGCCATTGATCAAAAACTCATGCATACATGTTTATTTTCTGTCTTGCATATTCAACTCCAAATATTTCGTTCTTAAGTCTTAGCTAATCAACAAACCACACAACTAAACTAGGCCGTGAGTCCTTTGGGAGAACGATACTTGGTCTTACCAAGTTTATTACTTGAACGATTCGGTCATACTTGCCGATTGTGAAACAAGTTTGTGACATCATATTTTGGTGATCATAAATTTGTCCATCAAGTTTTTGGCGCCGTTGCCGGGGACTCTGGTTTAACTGGTTAATTTGTGTGATTATTGATTATCTTTGACTTTAATTTTGAATTTCTGTTTTTATTTTTCTGTTTTGATTTTATTTTATCTTATTTGATTAGATTAGATTAGATTTTATTTTATTTGATTAGATTAGATTTGATTTGATTTGATTTTATTTTATCTTATTAGATTAGATTAGATTTTATTTTATTTTATTTTATTTTATTCTATCTTATTTTATTTTATCTTCTGAATCTTTTATCTTCTGAATATATATATCTTCTCCTATATCTTTTTGTGCTAACAAATATTTTCTAGAGTTTTGTGCCTAATGTTTGCAGGATGCAATTCGAACAAGACTTTAATAGGCACTCAATTCTACCAAAGTAATCTCAACCACTGGTGGGAACATGACTCAAGCATGGATCAAAACTAATTTTGGCAAGCTGCCGGACAATTTGAGAACCAACCACAACAACAATGGCAGCAACAAAGCTTTAAAATCAACAAAGGGAAGCAAGAGATCTCTTCATTTAGACAAGGCATGGAAGAATCACTGGGGCATGCATGGGACAGGTATAAAAGCCTATTACGAAAGACTCACACATGGATTTAACGAAGGAGAAGTAGTCCTAATCTTCCTTGGAGGTCTTGGTTCACAAACCATGATGATGCTTAACGCCTCAGCTGGAGGCAATATCAAATGGAAGACTCCAGAGGAAGCCACAGAAATAATTGAAAACATGACTACTAATAACAATAAGTGGAACAGTGAAAGAGGAGCTCCTATTCAACAAAAAGGAGTTCTACAGTTGCAATCCAATGATGCCTTGATAGCTCAGAACAAGTTAATAACTCAACAATTGGAGAATCTCTCAAAGATACTTGAACAATTGCCACAAGAGTTAAAGACTGTTGCATAGGTACAATCCCAGTTGTGCGAATTGTGTGGGGGCGACCATATCAATGGTCAATGTGCCTTTCCAGTTGAAGCCGTAGAGGATGTAAACTACATGACCAATCAGTATCGTCAAGGGAGCTACAATCAGGGGTGGAAACCACACTCAAGCATTGGTCAAGGGCAAACTGGGCAAGTGGGTCAATATAATAAGCAGCAGCAGCAGCAGCAACCCACCTTATGGCAACAATTATCTATGCTTAATGAAAGGTCCATGAGGATGGAGGAAACTTGATGGACAAATTTATGATCACCAAAATATGATGTCACAAACTTGTTTCACAATCGGCAAGTATGACCGAATCGTTCAAGTAATAAACTTGGTAAGACCAAGTATCGTTCTCCCAAAGGACTCACGACCTAGTTTAGTTGTGTGGTTTGTTGATTAGCTAAGACTTAAGAACGAAATATTTGAAGTTTAATATGCAAAGACGAAAATAAACATGTATGCATGAGTTTTGATCAATGGCAAAAGCAAAAGATAAATACTTTCAATGAAATATATGAATGAATATGTTGTTGGGGGTCAATTTCATCTTATCCACTCTCATATATTTTAGGAATTCAACATTCAAATCATCATTGTTAATGCCACTCTCTAAAGTACCATTCTAGATGGCTTCTCCCTAATCACGAGTTCATACAATTCCTAGCATTCCTAATGATCAGTTCATAAGTGCAGGAGCTTAACGACAACCAATATCATATTGGGAGAAATTCCCCGGATCTAGACTTCCTCGTACGTGCCCGTGTCGACAAAACCAATAATCATGCATCGAATGAGTTAAACCATGCAAGCATTAAGCGAAGAGGAAAAACCCTAACTAATGATGAAAGAAAGCATAAATCTTAATTAAAAGATGCAAGCATATATTCCATATATGAGAGCTTCAAGAGATTACATTGATTCCCCAACAAACATACAAGGTTTAGTTCACCATATTCATGGTGAACCTAGATGAATATCAATGAAAGAATGAAAGAATAAACCCTAAAAAGGTGAAGAGGTAGCCTGAGCATCCAAGATCCTCCTTCAAAGGGGTGAGAGAGAGAGTGTTTGCCTTGTTTCTGCCAAAGATACTAACTCTTGGACGTGCAAGTCCTTATATACTATTCTAGAGTTACAAAAGATTACAAAAGCCCAAGCCCATAAAAGTGCCGCTCAGCGGTAAATACCGCTCAGCGGTGACTGCGCGTCCCTTTTCTTCCCCTCAGCGGCCAGTTTGCCCCTCAGCGGACCTCCCGTGACCTCCTGAGTGCCGCTCAGCGGTAAAATGCCGTTGAGCGGTGCTTTCGGCTTCTCCTTTTGCACTCTTTGCTTCCTTTTCTGATTCCATCTCTCTCCTTCTTCACTTCTTTCACTAAATTCACCTTAAAACCTGCACAAAAACACTTAAATCAAGCATAAACCTGTCCAGCTCTCTTATTTCTGAAAATATGGATAAAAGCATGATTTCAAGCTAGTTTCTAAGTCTAAAGGTTGCTTTTAGTATCAATTTTAAGCATGAAAATAACAGTTTTTCAACTGTTATCACAACCCCAAACTTAGAACTTTGCTTGTCCTCAAGCAAACAAAATGTAACTCAATCTCCAACCAATTTATATGATGGTTCACTCATTCTAAAATCCTCTTTTTCAAGATAAGTAACAACTTCACTCAAACTTATGACCAAGAGTTCATTCAAGATGTGCACATGCTTTAGTGTTCACAAAGTCATTTAAATTCCAACAAATACTATTTTTCATGAATGATCAATCAATTAAGCATGGATGTGATGGACAAATTTATGATCACCAAAATATGATGTCACAAACTTGTTTCACAATCGGTAAGTATGACCGAATCGTTCAAGTAATAAACTTGGTAAGACCAAGTATCGTTCTTCCCAAAGGACTCACGGCCTAGTTTAGTTATGTGATTTGTTGATTAGCTAGGACTTACAAACGAAATATTTAGAGTTTAAGATGCAAGACAGAAAATAAACATGTATGCATGAAGTTTGATCAATGGCAAAATCAAAAGATAAACACTTTCAATGAATTATATGAATGAATATGTTGTTGGGGGTCAATTTCATCTCATCCACTTTCATATATTTTAGGAATTCAACATTCAAATCATCATTGTTAATGCCACTCTCTAATGTACCATTCTAGATGGCTTCTCCCTAATCACGAGTTCATACAATTCCTAGCATTCCTAATGATTAGTTCATGAGTGCAGGAGCTTAACGACAACCAATATAATATTGTCAGTAAAATATTGGGAGAAATTCCCCGGATCTAGACTTCCCCGTACGTTCCCGTATCGACAAAACCAATAATCATGCATGGAATGAGTTAAACTATGCAAGCATTGAGCAATCCTTTCTTGATGAAGTCACAGTTTTTTCCAGGATTCTTTTTATCTCCCTGTTAGACACCTCAGCTTGTCCATTGGTTTGTGGATGATAAGGTGCAGCTACCTTATGCTTTACTCCATAGTGCTTGAGTACTTTCTCTAGCTGATAATTGCAAAAATGAGATCCTCCATCACTAATCAACACTCTTGGAGTGCCAAAACGTGAGAATATCTGCCTCTTCAAGAATTTAATTACCGTGCTAGCATCATTTTTAGGACAAGCTAATGCTTCCACCCATTTACTCACATAATCCACTGCTACCAGAATATATTCATTGTTGAAAGATGGAGGGAAGGGTCCAACAAAGTCAATACCCCAACAATCAAAAACCTCAACCTCTAAAATACCTTGTAAAGGCATCTCATGACGTTTAGTGATTGTCCCTGCTCTTTGACATTTGTCACAATTCCTAGCATGATTATGAGCATCTTTAAATAAAGTTGGCCAATAGAATCCTGATTGAAGGACTTTTGCTACTGTTCTTTCTCCATTAAAATGTCCTCCATAAGGTGAATCATGACAATGCCAGAGAATTCCTTCTGCTTCTTCATTTGTAACACATCTCCTCAGAAGATTATCTGCTCCAATTTTGAACAAATATGGATCGTCCCACACAAACTGCTTGGCATCATGCAAAAATTTCTTTCTCTGTTGCCAAGTTAAGTCTTCCGGCATGACTCTTGCAGCTTTGAAATTTGCCATATCAGCAAACCAGGGCCTCTGCTGAATATACATGAGTGATTAATCTGAAAAAGATTCCCAGATTTCAGACTCCTTGTTAGTGACCTCATTGTTGACTAACCGTGACAAATGATCAGCAATTAAGTTCTCACTTCCTTTCTTATCACGAATTTCTACATCAAATTCTTGCAACAGTAGTACCCATCTAATCAGACGTGGCTTAGAATCTGGTTTTGTCAACAAATATTTGATAGCTGCATGATCTGTATAGACAATCACCTTAGACCCAATAAGATAAGGTCTAAATTTCTCTAGAGCATATACAATGGCAAGAAACTCTTTCTCGGTGGTAGCATAATTCAATTGAGCATCATTCAGCACCTTACTAGCATAATAGATTGGATGAAACTTTTGTTCTTTCCTTTGGCCAAGGACAACTCCTATTGCATAATCACTTGCATCACACATCAATTCAAAATTTTGATTCCAATCTGGTGCTACAATTACTGGAGCTGACACTAGCTTCTGCTTCAATATATCAAAAGGTTTCAGACAGTCTTCATTCATCACAAAAGGAGCATCCTTCATCAAAAGCTTACTCAATGGTTTAGCAATTTTTGAGAAATCTTTGATGAATCTTCTATAGAACCCAGCATGACCAAGAAAACTCCTAATCCCCCTTACATTTGTTAGTGGAGGCAGTTTCTCAATGACTTCTACTTTAGCTTTATCCACCTCAATTCCTTTAGCAGAAATTTTATGCCCCAGTACAATCCCTTCAGTTACCATGAAATGACATTTCTCCCAATTCAAAACCAGATTTGTCTGAACACATCTTTTGAGGACAATGTTCAAATTAGCTAAACATCTTTGGAAATAATTTCCAAACACTGAGAAGTCATCCATGAATACTTCAATGCATTTTCCTAGAAGATCAGAAAAGATTGCCTGCATACACCTTTGAAACGTAGCTGGAGCATTACATAATCCAAAAGGCATCTTTCTATATGCAAAGATACCAAAAGGACAAGTAAAAGCCGTCTTCTCCTGGTCTTTTGGATCTACCACAATTTGATTATATCCAGAATATCCATCTAGAAAACAATAGAAAGCCTGCCCTGATAACCTTTCTAGCATCTGATCCATGAAGGGAAGAGGAAAATGATCTTTCCTAGTAGCTTTATTCAGTTTCCTATAATCAATGCACATACGCCAGCCAGTAACCGTCCGAGTAGGAATAAGTTCATTCTTATCATTATAAATTACTGTCATCCCACCTTTCTTTGGAACCACCTGTACTGGACTCACCCATTCACTGTCAGAGATTGGATAGATGATACCAGCTTCTAGCAGTTTCAACACTTCTTTTCTGACCACCTCCTTCATGACAGGATTTAACCTTCTCTGCGGTTGAGCACTTGGTTTATAGTCCTCTTCCATAAAAATCTTGTGCATGCAATAAGTTGGGCTTATACCTTTGAGATCTGATATTGACCACCCAATTGCTTCTTTGTTGGCTTTCAGAATTTCTATCAACTGCTCTTCTTCTTTTAAAGATAAAGAGTTATTGATGATGACTGGCTTTGTTTCACCCTCTTCTAAAAACACATATTTCAGATGTGATGGTAATCTTTTTAATTCTGGCGACTGTGCTTTGATTGTTTCTTCCTTGTCAATTATTTCAAATATTGGATCTTCCTCTGGATTCTTTTTCAATGTTTCCAAATCCATCAGACATTCATCAATCAATTTCTCTTCTTCTTCATCTAAATCTTCACATGAATCAATGAGAGTTTTTTCCAATGGAGAAATATTTCGCACCATTCTCTCCTGAACCATACAAACTTCATCAAGTTCATCAAATTGAAAACATGCTTTGTCATCATTTGGATATGTCATGGCCTTGGATACATCAAAAGTGACCTCTTCATCATCAACTCTCAGTTTAAGCTTACCATTCTCTACATCAATCAGAACTCTAGCAGTCTTCATAAAAGGTCTCCCCAAAATAAGAGGAACATCACTAGTTCCTTCCATCTCCATCACAATAAAATCCACTGGGAATACAAATTTGTCGACCTTCACTAGAACATCTTCAACCACTCCATATGGATATTTAAGAGACCTGTCTGCCATTTGAAGAGCCATTCTGGTTGGTTTAATTTCCAGCCCCTGAATTGTTCTGCACATGGCTAGCGGCATTAGATTAATGCTAGCTCCCAAATCAATCAATGCTCTTCCAACTTTCACATCTCCTATGGTGCATGGAATAGTGAAGCTTCCTGGGTCTTTAAGTTTAGGAGGTAGTTTCTGTATGATTGCACTGCAATTGCCCTGTATATTGATAGTTTCCTTCTCAATGTACTTGTGTTTCTTTGTGAGAAGTTCCTTCAAGAATTTTGCATATGCTGGCATCTGTTGCAATGCTTCAGAGAATGGTATAGTAATCTCCAGCTTCTTAAACAGTTGCATGAATCTTTCCAACTGCTTTTCTTTCTCCTTCCTTGAATAACCCTTTGGATAAGGAAGTGGCTTTTCATACTCTTTTTCTTTCTGTCTCTCTTCTCTCTCTTTTTTTTCTCTCCTCTCTTCTTCTTCTTTTTTCTCTTTTTCTCTCTCAACTCTTTCTTTCCACTCACATGATTCTTTTTCACTCTCACTCTCATTTTTTTTCTCTCCTCTCTCTTTTTGTCTCTCCTCTAACACTCTACCACTTCTAGTCACAACAGTTTTACATTCCTTTCCAAGATTATCATGTTTAATCTCGTCAATTATTCTCTCAACATGACCCTCCATTTTTTTAAATGCAGCATCCACATTATGACAATAGGACGCATTTGTCTTCAAGAATCTCTGGAAAGTCTCTTCAAGCTTTGTTGTTTTCTCAACTGGAGTAAATTGCATCTGCCATTTTTGTTGCTCTTGAACCATTGAGACCTGTTGTATTTCCTGTGGTATTTGAGAAAGTTTCATGGTTACTTCATCAAGCTGTTGAGATAGTGTTCTATTTTGGACAAGCAGAGCCTCATTTAATTTTGACAACTTCTTCTGATTAAGATCTCCTTTTTCAATATTGAGTTCGTTGTCACTAGTAGCCATATTTTCAATAATTTCAGTTGCTTCCTCTGGAGTTTTCAATTTAATATTGCCTCCTGCTGAGGCATTCAGCAGCATCTTCGTTTGTGAACCAAGCCCTCCAAGGAAAGTTAAGACTACTTCATGTTCTTCAAAGCCATGCATAGGAGTTTTACGTAACAAGCTTTTATACCTGTCCCATGCATGTCCCAGTGATTCTTCCATGCCCTGCTTGAATGAAGAAATCTCTTGCTTTCCTTTAGTCACCTTAGATTGTGGGAAGTATTTATTTAAGAATTTTGTAACCACTGCTTCCCACTCTGTGAAACTTTCTTCTGGAAAAGAGTTCAACCAAAGCTTAGCATTGCCTCCCAATGAGAAAGGAAACAAGCTAAGTTTGATTGCTTCGTCTGGCACCCCATTAATCTTGACTGTATTGCAAATCTCATTAAAGGTAGTCAGGTGCTCATATGGGCTTTCGTGAGATAACCCATTAAATTGATTACTCTTTACCAGTTGAATCAGTGCTGGTTTGACCTCCATGTTGGCTGCATTGACTCTAGGTCTAGCTATGTGATAACAGTTGAAAAACTGTTATTTTCATGCTTAAAATGGATACTAAAAGCAACCTTTAGACTTAGAAACTAGCTTGAAATCATGCCTTTTATCCATATTTTCAGAAATAAGAGAGCTGGACAGGTTTATGCTTGATTTCAGTGTTTTTGTGCAGGTTTTAAGGTGAATTTGGTGAAAAGAGTGAAGAAGGAGAGAGATGACATTAGAAAAGACAAGAAAGAGTGCAAAAAGAGAAGTCAAAGGCACCGCTCAGCGGTAGTTTGCCGCTGAGCGGCACTCAAGAGGTGACGTTGGAACCGCTGAGGGGCAAAATGGCCGCTGAGGGGAAGAAAGAAGACGCGCAATCACCGCTGAGCGGTAAATACCGCTGAGCGGCACTTTTTGGGCTTGGGCTTTTGTAATCTTTTGTAACTCTAGATTAGTATATAAGGGCTTGCACGTCCTAGAATTAGGTATCTTTTGCAGAAACGAAGTAAACACTCTCTCTTCCACCCCTTTGAAGGAGGATCTTGGATGCTCAGGCTACCTCTTCACCTTTATTGGGTTTATTCTTTCATTCTTTCATTGATATTCATCTAGGTTCACCATGAATATGGTGAACTAAACCTTGTATGTTTGTTGGGGAATCAATGTAATCTCTTGAAGCTCTCATATATGGAATCTGTTGATTACATCTTTTAATTAAGATATATGCTTTCTTTCATCATTAGTTAGGGTTTTTCCTCTTTGCTCAATGCTTGCATAGTTTAACTCATTCCATGCATGATTATTGGTTTTGTCGATACGGACACGTACGGGGAAGTCTAGATCCGGGGAATTTCTCCCAATATTCTACTGACAATATTATATTGGTTGTCGTTAAGCTCCTGCACTCATGAACTAATCATTAGGAATGCTAGGAATTGTATGAACTCGTGATTAGGGAGAAGCCATCTAGAATTGTACATTAGAGAGTGGCATTAACAATGATGATTTGAATGTTGAATTCCTAAAATATATGAGAGTGGATGAGATGAAATTGACCCCCAACAACATATTCATCCATATATTTCATTGAAAGTGTTTAGATTTTGTCTTTGCCATTGATCAAACTTCATGCATACATGTTTATTTTCTGTCTTGCATATTAAAATCCAAATATTTCGTTTGTAAGTCCTAGCTAATCAACAAATCACATAACTAAACTAGGCCGTGAGTCCTTTGGGAAGAACGGTACTTGGTCTTACCAAGTTTATTACTTGAACGATTCGGTCATACTTGCCGATTGTGAAACAAGTTTGTGACATCATATTTTGGTGCTCATAAATTTGTCCATGTTGGCTGCATTGACTCTAGGTCTAGCTATGCTATTGAAGTGCTGAGGTCCAGCAAGATTAGTGTAATCTGCAAGAGTTCTTCTAACATTATTGCCCTCCATACTTCCTGTGCTATGAACAGAACCTTGTGGTGATGTCTGCAAGAGAGTTTCTGGAGAAGGGAAAAGTTCTCTAGACGTTCTGATTCTTCTCCTCCTTCTACTCTCTTCTAGACCTTCAAGAAGTGGTTCTGTTGTTTTCTTACTCCTAGTTCGAATTGCTTCCTGCATGCACAAGAAAACAAAACCCTAGAAAAGATTTGTTAGCACAAAAAGATATAAGAGAAGATATATTCAAAAGATAAAAAGATAAAAGATTCAGAAGATAAGAAGATAAAAGATTTAGAAGATAGAAAATAAAATAAAATAAAATCTATTCTAAAAAGATAAAATAAAATCTAACCTAATCTAAAAGATAAAGATAAAATAAAATCTAATAAAATCTAACCTAACAAAATAAAATCAAATCTAATCTAATCTAATCTAAAAAGATAAAAAATAAAATCTAACCTAATCTAAAAAGATAAAAAGATAAAATAAAATAAAAAACAGAAAAAAATAAAAACAGAAATTCAAAATTAAAGTCAAAGATAATCAATAATCACACAAATTAACCAGTTAAAGCACGAGTCCCCGGCAGCGGCGCCAAAAACTTGATGGACAAATTTATGATCACCAAAATATGATTTCACAAACTTGTTTCACAATCGGCAAGTATGACCGAATCGTTCAAGTAATAAACTTGGTAAGACCAAGTATCGTTCTTCCCAAAGGACTCACGGCCTAGTTTAGTTATGTGATTTGTTGATTAGCTAGGACTTACAAACGAAATATTTAGAGTTTAATATGCAAGACAGAAAATAAACATGTATGCATGAAGTTTGATCAATGGCAAAATCAAAAGATAAACACTTTCAATGAATTATATGAATGAATATGTTGTTGGGGGTCAATTTCATCTCATCCACTTTCATATATTTTAGGAATTCAACATTCAAATCATCATTGTTAATGCCACTCTCTAATGTACCATTCTAGATGGCTTCTCCCTAATCACGAGTTCATACAATTCCTAGCATTCCTAATGATTAGTTCATGAGTGCAGGAGCTTAACGACAACCAATATAATATTGTCAGTAAAATATTGGGAGAAATTCCCCGGATCTAGACTTCCCCGTACGTTCCCGTATCGACAAAACCAATAATCATGCATGGAATGAGTTAAACTATGCAAGCATTGAGCAAAGAGGAAAATCCCTAACTAATGATGAAAGAAAGCATATGTCTTAATTAAAAGATGTACTCAACAAATCCATATATGAGAGCTTCAAGAGATTACATTGATTCCCCAACAAACATACAAGGTTTAGTTCACCATATTCATGGTGAACCTAGATGAATAACAATGAAAGAATGAAAGAATAAACCCAATAAAGGTGAAGAGGTAGCCTGAGCATCCAAGATCCTCCTTCAAAGGGGTGGAAGAGAGAGTGTTTGCCTCGTTTCTGCCAAAGATACCTAATTCTAGGACGTGCAAGCCCTTATATACTGATCTAGAGTTACAAAAGATTACAAAAGCACAAGCCCAAAAAGTGCCGCTCAGCGGTAAATACCGCTCAGCGGTAAATACCCCTAATTATTCATGCTTTGACAATCACATTCAAATTCAAGAACCCTAGAATGAACAAAATGCATTTTACTTACTTGGGTGGAGATACTAGATGCAATGAGAATGCTTCCAAGCTAGAATACTCTCTTCCAACCCCAAACTTTGATGGCACACTAGTGAAAAAGTGAGTGGAAGAGATATTTTCTTAAGAGGGAAGAGTGAAAATATGTGGAAAACCTAGGAGAAGGTATGTAGGAGTGTTTGTGCAGAGAAGAGCTTGAAAGAATAAGAAATTGCGCAGCTTAGGGTTTAAAAATACCCTAATGGGCTCGGGTTCCGCTAAGGGAAACTAAAGCCCATCTGCGAGACTACCGCTCAGCGGTAATTGCCGCTCAGCGGCACTTTCGTGAAGTGCTCCTCTCCTTCTTTTCTTGACCTACGTGCCTCCTAGACATACCCCTCACTGGTTCCCTGCAATTCAATGTTAAAAATGCTTATGCAAACCCTAACTAAAATAAACAAACAGAAAACATTCAATCAACTGGGTTGCCTCCCAGGTAGCGCTTGTTTAACGTCACGAGCCTGACCCAAAATCCACCAACACCCATCAGTAGGTGTTTCAAACTTACCAGCACCCATCAGTAGGTGCAAAATCTTCTCACCAACACCCATCAGTAGGTGTTACAAACTTAGTATCCTTCAGTAGATACTTAACCACCTAGTATCCTTCAGTAGATGCTGTATCCAACAAATTATTCACAAAATAAATGTCCACAAATTAAAAGTTACAAAACCAAATCAAAAGTTTGTTAATCCACTGGGTTGCCTCCCAGCAAGCGCTCTTTTAACGTCATTAGCTTGACCCAGTAAAGCTCAAGTTCCTTCTTCTTTATAGTTGATGTTATCAGTCCACCAACTTCTCAGCTGCTTCCTATGAACTATTTTGGTTCTTCTAGAATATGGAGACTCTATCTCTATCATCTCCTTTTCTTTAAAACCCTTCACAACCCACAACTTGTTCTTGATTCTTACAGGTGTGCCAAGTTGGAGTCTTCTTTTCTTCCAGTCTCTAGGAATTTCTTCTCCTCTTCCAATTTCTTCTTCCTTGGGTACCTGAAACAACAAACAATGGTTACCTGAAACCTCAAGATTTTCATCTTTACCTCTAGTTATGGGTGTATCTTGAAATGCAGCTTTATAACTGGCTTCTTCCTCCTTTGCTTGTGTCTCATCTTTGAAAACATCCACCACCACTCTCTCCTCTCTATCCTGGAGCACCACTATACCTTTATTTACATCTATGATAGCCCTGGCCGTTTTCATAAACGGTCTTCCAAGTATGATAGGTATTTTCTCGGTTTCCATCTTCATCACCACAAAGTCTACCAAAAACTGAAGTTTGCCAACACAAACTACAATGTCTTCTGCAATCCCACATGGCTCCTTTGAAGATCCATCGGCCATTACTAAATTAACCTTTACAGGTTTCATTTTAACATTGCCAATTTGCTCCAGTAAAGAATAAGGTATCAAGTTAACACTTGAACCTAAATCAAGGAGAGCTTTCTTTACCTTTTTCTTCCCTATAGTACAAGGGATAGAAAAACTACCTGGATCTGATGCTTTAAATGGGAATGATTCTTCCTTAACAGTTATACACTTTTTTGCCTCATCATCTCTACGTCTCTTCTTTGTAGAGCTTTCTTCATTAGATTTGGTGTAAACCGTAATCTGTTGCAAAATTTGCTCCCAAGGTGCATCATTATCCACCATTTTAAATAACTCTGTGAAGTCCATTGGTTTCCCTTGATGGATTGGAAAAGGAAACGTGCTTTTGCTCTCTATTTCACTTCTCTGTTCTATATCTAACTCAACTTTCTCATCATCAGCACTCTCTACCACCTTGCACTCTTCTCTGGGGTTAACCTCAGTATTAGCCCCAAAGTTTCTGTTTGGCCTTTCTTCCAATTGCTTGGTAATCTGACCCATTTGAATCTCCAAATTCTTTATAGCAGCTTCAGTGCTCTTTTGAGAAGATTCAGTTTTCTGAATGAATTGCTGAAGAGTTTCTTCCAACCTTGTTGATCTTTCATTAAGCATAGATAACTGTTGCCACAAGGTTGGTTGCTGCTGCTGCTTATTATATTGATTAGTGATGGACAAATTTGTAAGCACCAAAATATGATGTCACAAACTTGTTTCACAATCGGCAAGTATGACCGAATCGTTCAAGTAATAAACTTGGTAAGACCAAGTATCGTTCTTCCCAAAGGACTCACGGCCTAGTTTAGTTATGTGATTTGTTGATTAGCTAGGACTTACAAACGAAATATTTAGATTTTTAAGATGCAAGACAGAAAATAAACATGTATGCATGAAGTTTGATCAATGGCAAAGACAAAAGATAAACACTTTCAATGGAATATATGAATGAATATGTTGTTGGGGGTCAATTTCATCTCATCCACTCTCATATATTTTAGGAATTCAACATTCAAATCATCATTGTTAATGCCACTCTCTAATGTACCATTCTAGATGGCTTCTCCCTAATCAAATAGTTCATACAATTCCTAGCATTCCTAATGATTAGTTCATGAGTGCAGGAGCTTAACGACAACCAATATAATATTGTCAGTATAATATTGGGAGAAATTCCCCGGATCTAGACTTTCCCGTACGTGTCCGTATCGACAAAACCAATAATCATGCATGGAATGAGTTAAACTATGCAAGCATTGAGCAAAGAGGAAAAACCCTAACTAATGATGAAAGAAAGCATATGTCTTAATTAAAAGATGTAAACAACAGATTCCATATATGAGAGCTTCAAGAGATTACATTGATTCCCCAACAAACATACAAGGTTTAGTTCACCATATTCATGGTGAACCTAGATGAATATCAATGAAAGAATGAAAGAATAAACCCAATAAAGGTGAAGAGGTAGCCTGAGCATCCAAGATCCTCCTTCAAAGGGGTGGAAGAGAGAGTGTTTGCCTCGTTTCTGCCAAAGATGCCAACCCTAAGACTTCTAGGTCTTTAAATAGGACATAAAAATAATAGAAAACGGGTCCAGGCCCAAACAGATCATAAAATCGCATAAAACTGGCCCAAAACTCGTCTGGTTGACTTTTTTCGTATTCTGGTTGATTGGTTGACTTTTTGGTTGACTGGTTGACTTTTTCTGGTTGACTGGTTGACTTTTCTGGTTACTGGTTGACTTTTCAGCATTCCAATCATTCGGTACTTCAATTCTTCTTTCAAATCATTCAATTAGCCTACAAAATCAAGGGAATCTTGCACAAAACCATTAAATTCACTTTCAACTCTCTCCTTCTTCACTTCTTTCACTAAATTCACCTTAAAACCTGCACAAAAACACTTAAATCAAGCATAAACCTGTCCAGCTCTCTTATTTCTGAAAATATAGATAAAAGCATGATTTCAAGCTAGTTTTTAAGTCTAAAGGTTGCTTTTAGTGCCAATTTTAAGCATGAAAATAACAGTTTTTCAACTGTTATCACAACCCCAAACTTAGAACTTTGCTTATCCTCAAGCAAACAAAATGTAACTCAATCTCCAACCAATTTATATGATGGATCACTCATTCAAAAATCCTCTTTTTCAAGATAAGTAACAACTTCACTCAAACTTATGACCAAGAGTTCATTCAAGATGTGCACATGCTTTAGTGTTCACAAAGTCATTTAAATTCCAACAAATGCTATTTTCATGAATGATCAATCAATTAAGCATGGATGTTTATGTGCTTATGGAATATTTCCTCACTATATAAAGTGTTTCACTCAACACACAAGTGTATAAGAGGTAAAGTGTTTCACTCATTCACTCCACTATCACAATGTCACATGAATCAACTTTGCCTTTCATTTTACCACAATCAAAAACATTCACAAGCATGCATCATCACAAGGACTTTTCAATGGCTTATAATGTGGCTGGGCTAACAAGAAAATTGGTTTTTCTGGATCACAAAATCCTTGAGTTAAGAGAATCATAACAACACAATTATTCTTATTCTTCCCAACTTGCCTTTGCATTTGCATTGAGCTTTGCTTCTTTTTCTTTTCTTTTCTTTTTCTTTGCATATTCTTACTTTTTAGCTCTTAGCTCAATGCTTTTCCTTTTTCATGTTTCCCCAACAACCCCAAACTTGAACATTTAACAATACCATACAAGATCTTCTACTTAACTCAAGGTAAAGATTTTCAATCAAGGGTTTTCAGTGTATGTTCAAGGCTAAGGGTTCAAAGGATAGAACACAACGTGTTCTCTTTTAGTGGGCTAACTTTATGAATTTGGCCAATAAAAAGGGTTCCAACAAACGGCCTTGATCATATGATGCAAAACAAGCAATTGATTCAATCATAGAAAACATGGGCAAAGTCATTCATGCTTTCAAAGTAATAGCATTCAACAATAACAACTCTGGAGCTCAAAACCTCACATATAAGCTCATTCACATTTGACATACACATCCTACTTAATTTCACAATCACAATCATGATATCATGCATTTGTTCACAAAGCTTGTGAATCACCTGTATAAGCATTTTAATGTGCACATCTATCTCAACATCAATCAATCAATCATCATCATCAAGCATTACTTATCACACAATCACAGTTAATAGCAAACCATCATAAGGAACCAGGTGTTCAATAGAGTACATCAAACCCTAATCTAAAACAGAAGTAAATAAGTTCAGAAAACTTAAACCAAACAAAAGCATAAGTCCTGCTCTAGTTATGATAGCATTCATCAGTAAATGCTATCTCAACTCCTCCTCAATCTGAGCTGTCCTCTGTATCCTCCTTCTTCTTGGATCTTATAGTCTTGATTCTTTTTGCCCGATGAGGAGGCCATCCCTGCATCAAACATAATTCACAAAACCAAAAGATACATTGTTAAGCATTAGTAAACCATAATGAAGAAATCAGCCCCTTCAATGATGCTCTCTCCCAACCCCAAACTTAGATGGAAAACTAGTGAGCAAGTGAGTGGAAGGGAGATTTTCTAAAGAGGGATGAGGGAAAAGTTGTAGAGAACCTTTGAAAAGGTATGTAAGAGTGTGTGTGCAGAGAAGAGTCTGAAAAGAGAAACCAAAACGCAGCTTAGGGTATAAAAATACCCTAATGGGCTCGGATCCCGCTAAGGGGAAACTAAAGCCCATCTGCGAGAGTACCGCTCAGCGGTAAGTTTGCCGCTCAGCGGCACTTTCGTGAAGTGCTCCTCTCCTTCTTTTCTTGACCTACGTGCCTCCTAGACATACCCCTCACTGGTTCCCTGCAATTCAATGTTAAAAATGCTTATGCAAACCCTAACTAAAATAAACAAACAGAAAACAATCAATCAACTGGGTTGCCTCCCAGGTAGCGCTTGTTTAACGTCACGAGCCTGACCCAAAATCCACCAACACCCATGAGTAGGTGTTTCAAACTTACCAGCACCCATCAGTAGGTGCAAAATCTTCTCACCAACACCCATCAGTAGGTGTTACAAACTTATTATCCTTCAGTAGATACTTAACCACCTAGCATCCTTCAGTAGATGCTGTATCCAACAAAATATTTACAAAATAATGTCCACAAATTAAAAGTTACAAATCCAAATCAAAAGTTTTTAAATCCACTGGGTTGCCTCCCAGCAAGCGCTCTTTTAACGTCACTAGCTTGACCCAGTAAAGCTCAAGTTCCTTCTTCTTTTTCTTCTTTCTACTGAACTTCTTCAGAAATTTGATCAAACCAGGAACCTGTTGCAGTGTCTCAATCATAGGAACTTTAATCTCCAATTTCTTGAAGATTTCCATAAAGCACTTAAATTTCTTTTCCTTCCTACGATTCTTCTTTAGATGAGGATGGGGTTTTTCATATGATTCCTTCTTCTTTCCTCTCATCTTCTTTTTCTTACGCTTCCTCACCGCAAATTTTCTCTTTTTCTTTTCTCTTATTTTTTTCTTCCCTTCTCTTTTTCTTCCCAACTTCTTTATTTTCACACAAATTTTCTTCCTCTCTTCTCTCTCAACCACTTCTTTTTCTTTCTCATCATCTTTATCTCTCTCACTCAACTCTTCTTTTTCTTCTCTCTCTATCTTTTCCTCATCGCCCCCTATTTTTTTCTCATCAAGAATCTTGTCACTTTCAGTGATAATGGCTTGCCCTTCCTCCTTAGGGTTAACTTCAGTATTAACCTCATCATTCAATCTCTGACTAATGGAATGAAGCTGCATCTCCATCCTTTTACATGATTCTTCAATGCTTTTCTGAGTAGCGTCAGAATTTTTCAAAAATTGTTGAAGGGTGTCATCCAAACTTCCTGATAGAAAGGTTTGTTGCTGTTGCTTGTTAAATTGCCCAGTTTGTCCAGCTTGCCCACTTTGTTCCTGACCAATACTTGGGTGTGGTTTCCACCCTTGATTGTAGCTCCCTTGATGGTACTGATTGGTCATGTAGTTTACATCCTCTACGGCTTGAACTGGAAAGGCACATTGACCATTGATATGGTCACCTCCACACAATTCGCACAACTGGGATTGTACCTGTGCAACAGTCTTTAACTCTTGTGGCAATTGTTCAAGTATCTTTGAGAGATTCTCCAATTGTTGAGTTATTAACTTGTTCTGAGCTATCAAGGCATCATTGGATTGCAACTGTAGAACTCCTTTTTGTTGAATAGGAGCTCCTCTTTCACTGTTCCACTTATTGTTATTAGTAGTCATGCTTTCAATTATTTCTGTGGCTTCCTCTGGAGTCTTCCATTTGATATTGCCTCCAGCTGAGGCGTTAAGCATCATCATGGTTTGTGAACCAAGACCTCCAAGGAAGATTAGGACTACTTCTCCTTCGTTAAATCCATGCGTGGGAGTCTGTCGTAATAGGCTTTTATACCTGTCCCATGCATGCCCCAGTGATTCTTCCATGCCTTGTCTAAATGAAGAGATCTCTTGCTTCCCTTTGTTGATTTTAAAGCTTTGTTGCTGCCATTGTTGTTGTGGTTGGTTCTCAAATTGTCCGGCAGCTTGCCAAAATTGGCTTTGATCCATGCTTGAGTCATGTTCCCACCAGTGGTTGAGATTACTTTGGTAGAATTGAGTGCCTATTAAAGTCTTGTTCGAATTGCATCCTGCAAACATTAGGCACAAAACTCTAGAAAATATTTGTTAGCACAAAAAGATATAAGAGAAGATATATATTCAAAAGATAAAAAGATAAAAGATTCAGAAGATAAAAGATAAAAGATTTAGAAGATAGAAAGATAAAAGATTCAGAAGATAGAATAAAATAAACTAAAATCTAATCTAATCTAATAAGATAAAATAAAATCTAATCTAAAAGATAAAGATAAAATAAAATCTAATAAAATCTAACCTAACCAAATAAAATAAAATCAAATCTAATCTAGTCAAATCAAATCAAATCTAATCTAATCAAATAAAATCAAATCAAATCAAATCAAATAAGATACAAACTGTAAAATATAAACAGAAAAAAAATAAAAAATAAAAAAATTCGAAATTTAAATTAAAAATAAAAAAATAAGTCAAAGATAATCAATAATCACACAAATTAACCAGTTAAACCAGAGTCCCCGGCAACGGCGCCAAAAACTTGATGGACAAATTTGTAAGCACCAAAATATGATGTCACAAACTTGTTTCACAATCGGCAAGTATGACCGAATCGTTCAAGTAATAAACTTGGTAAGACCAAGTATCGTTCTTCCCAAAGGACTCACGGCCTAGTTTAGTTATGTGATTTGTTGATTAGCTAGGACTTACAAACGAAATATTTAGATTTTTAAGATGCAAGACAGAAAATAAACATGTATGCATGAAGTTTGATCAATGGCAAAGACAAAAGATAAACACTTTCAATGGAATATATGAATGAATATGTTGTTGGGGGTCAATTTCATCTCATCCACTCTCATATATTTTAGGAATTCAACATTCAAATCATCATTGTTAATGCCACTCTCTAATGTACCATTCTAGATGGCTTCTCCCTAATCAAATAGTTCATACAATTCCTAGCATTCCTAATGATTAGTTCATGAGTGCAGGAGCTTAACGACAACCAATATAATATTGTCAGTATAATATTGGGAGAAATTCCCCGGATCTAGACTTCCCCGTACGTGTCCGTATCGACAAAACCAATAATCATGCATGGAATGAGTTAAACTATGCAAGCATTGAGCAAAGAGGACAAACCCTAACTAATGATGAAAGAAAGCATATGTCTTAATTAAAAGATGTAAACAACAGATTCTATATATGAGAGCTTCAAGAGATTACATTGATTCCCCAACAAACATACAAGGTTTAGTTCACCATATTCATGGTGAACCTAGATGAATATCAATGAAAGAATGAAAGAATAAACCCAATAAAGGTGAAGAGGTAGCCTGAGCATCCAAGATCCTCCTTCAAAGGGGTGGAAGAGAGAGTGTTTGCCTCGTTTCTGCCAAAGATGCCAACCCTAAGACATTTAGGTCTTTAAATAGGACATAAAAATAATAGAAAACGGGTCCAGGCCCAAACAGATCATAAAATCGCATAAAACTGGCCCAAAACTCGTCTGGTTGACTTTTTTCGTATTCTGGTTGACTGGTTGACTTTTTGGTTGACTGGTTGACTTTTCTGGTTGACTGGTTGACTTTTCTGGTTTCTGGTTGACTTTTCAGCATTCCAATCATTCGGTACTTCAATTCTTCTTTCAAATCATTCAATTAGCCTACAAAATCAAGGGAATCTTGCACAAAACCATTAAATTCACTTTCAACTCTCTCCTTCTTCACTTCTTTCACTAAATTCACCTTAAAACCTGCACAAAAACACTTAAATCAAGCATAAACCTGTCCAGCTCTCTTATTTCTGAAAATATAGATAAAAGCATGATTTCAAGCTAGTTTTTAAGTCTAAAGGTTGCTTTTAGTGCCAATTTTAAGCATGAAAATAACAGTTTTTCAACTGTTATCACAACCCCAAACTTAGAACTTTGCTTATCCTCAAGCAAACAAAATGTAACTCAATCTCCAACCAATTTATATGATGGTTCACTCATTCAAAAATCCTCTTTTTCAAGATAAGTAACAACTTCACTCAAACTTATGACCAAGAGTTTTCCATTTAATATTGCCTCCTGCTGAGGCATCCAACATCATCTTGGTTTGTGAACCAAGCCCTCCAAGGAAAGTTAAGACTACTTCTTGATCTTCAAAGCCATGCGTGGGAGTTTTACGTAACAAGCTTTTATACCTGTCCCATGCATGCCCCAGTGATTCTTCCATGCCCTGCTTGAATGAAGAAATCTCTTGCTTACCTTTAGTCACCTTAGATTGTGGAAAGTACTTGTTTAGAAATTTTGTGAGCACTGCTTCCCATTCGGTGAAACTTTCTTCTGGAAAAGAGTTCAACCAAAGCTTAGCATTGCCTCCCAATGAGAAAGGAAACAAGCTAAGTTTGATTGCTTCGTCTGGCACCCCATTAATCTTGACTGTATTGCAAATCTCATTAAAGGTAGTGAGGTGCTCATATAGGCTTTCATGAGATAACCCATTAAATTGATTACTCTTCACCAGTTGAATCAGTGATGGTTTGACCTCCAGATTGGCTGCATTGACTCTAGGTCTAGCTATGCTGTTAAAGTGTTGAGGTCCAGCAATATTGGTGTAGTCTGCAAGAGTTCTTCTACCATTATTGTTCTCCATACTTCCTGTGCTATGAACAGAACCTTGTGGTGATGATTGTAAGAGAGTTTCTGGAGAAGGGAAAAGTTCTCTAGACGTTCTGATTCTTCTCCTCCGTCTACTCTCGTCTAGACCTTCAAGAAGAGGTTATGTTGTTTTCTTACTCCTAGTTCGAATTGCCTCCTGCATACACAAGAAAACAAAACCCTAGCAAATATTTGTTAGCACAAAAAGATATAAGAGAAGATATATATTCAAAAGATAAAAAGATAAAAGATTCAGAAGATAGAAGATAAAATAAAATAAAATCTAATCTAAAAATAAAATCTAATCTAATCTAATAAGATAAAATAAAATCTAATCTAAAAATAAAATAAAATCTAATCTAATCTAATCAAATCAAATAAAATAAAATCTAATCTAATCTAATAAAAACCGAAAAAATAAAAACAAAAAATAAAAACAAAAATTCAAAATTAAAGTTAAAGATAATCAATAATCACACAAATTAACCAGTTAAACCACGAGTCCCCGGCAACGGCGCCAAAAACTTGATGGACAAATTTATGATCACCAAAATATGATGTCACAAACTTGTTTCACAATCGGCAAGTATGACCGAATCGTTCAAGTAATAAACTTGGTAAGACCAAGTATCGTTCTCCCAAAGGACTCACGGCCTAGTTTAGTTGTGTGGTTTGTTGATTAGCTAAGACTTAAGAACGAAATATTTGAAGTTTAATATGCAAAGACGAAAATAAACATGTATGCATGAGTTTTGATCAATGGCAAAAGCAAAAGATAAACACTTTCAATGAAATATATGAATGAATATGTTGTTGGGGGTCAATTTCATCTTATCCACTCTCATATATTTTAGGAATTCAACATTCAAATCATCATTGTTAATGCCACTCTCTAAAGTACCATTCTAGATGGCTTCTCCCTAATCACGAGTTCATACAATTCCTAGCACTCTTTTTGCACTCTTTTCTTCCTTTTCTGATTCCATCTCTCTCCTTCTTCACTTCTTTCACTAAATTCACCTTAAAACCTGCACAAAAACACTTAAATCAAGCATAAACCTGTCCAGCTCTCTTATTTCTGAAAATATGGATAAAAGAATGATTTCAAGCTAGTTTCTAAGTCTAAAGGTTGCTTTTAGTATCAATTTTAAGCATGAAAATAACAGTTTTTCAACTGTTATCAAAACTCTCAACAATTTCATACAGAAAACTGAGTCTACCCAAAAGAGCACTGAA
This sequence comes from Vigna nakashimae, assembly GCA_034642375.1. Taxonomy (NCBI): domain Eukaryota; kingdom Viridiplantae; phylum Streptophyta; class Magnoliopsida; order Fabales; family Fabaceae; genus Vigna; species Vigna nakashimae. Next base: position 31,336,486 of record CM067765.1, read on the forward strand.
GCTGCTATCAAAAATTTGGAGACTCAGATGGGGCAGATCACCAAACAGGTGGAAGAAAGGCCAAGTAGAAATTGTGGGGCTAATATTGAGGTTAACCCCAGGGAAGAGTGTGAAGTGCTAGTGAGTGTAAATGTTGAAAAAGTTGAGTTGGAAAAAGAAGAGAGAAAAGAGAGAGAAGAGAAAATTTGTGTGAAGATTGAGAAAGTGAGTAGTAAAAGAAAAGAAAAAAAGAAAGTAAGAGAAAAGAAAAAGAGGACGAGAGAAAAAAAGAAAGAATCATATGAAAAACCTCTTCCTCATCCAAAGAAGTATCATAGGAAGGAAAAGAAATTTAAGTGCTTTATTAAAATCTTCAAGAAATTGGAGATTAAAGTTCCTATGATTGAGACACTGCAACAGGTTCCTGGTTTGATCAAATTTCTGAAGAAGTTCAGTAGAAAGAAGAGAAAGAAGAAGGAACTTGAGCTTTACTAGGTCAAGCTAATGACGTTAAAAGAGCGCTTGCTGGGAGGCAACCCAGTGGATTTAAAAACTTTTGATTTGGATTTGTAACTTTTAATTTGTGGACATTATTTTGTAAATATTTTGTTGGATACAGCATCTACTGAAGGATGCTAGGTGGTTAAGTATCTACTGAAGGATACTAAGTTTGTAACACCTACTGATGGGTGTTGGTGAGAAAATTTTGCACCTACTGATGGGTGTTGGTAAGTTTGAAACACCTACTGATGGGTGTTGGTGGATTTTGGGTCAGGCTCGTGACGTTAAACAAGCGCTACCTGGGAGGCAACCCAGTTGATTGATTGTTTTTGTTTGTTTTATTTTAGTTAGGGTTTGCATAATTATTTTAAGCATTGAATTGCAAGGAACCAGTGAGGGGCATGTCTAGGAGGCACGTAGGATAAGAAAAGAAGGAGAAGAGCTCATCACGAAAGTGCCGCTGAGCGGCAACTTACCGCTGAGCGGTACTCTCGCAGATGGGCTTTAGTTTCCCCTTAGCGGGATCCGAGCCCATTAGGGTATTTTTATACCCTAAGCTGCATTTTGGTTTTTATTTTCAGGCTCTTCTCTGCACACACACTCCTACATACCTTTTCAAAGGTTCTCTACAATTTTTTCCTCATCCCTCTTTAGAAAATCTCCCTTCCACTCACTTGCTCACTAGTTTTCCATCTAAGTTTGGGGTTGGGAGAGAGCATCATTGAAGGGGCTGATTTCTTCATTGTGGTTTACTAATGCTTAACAATGTATCTTTTGGTTTTGTGAATTATGATTGATGCAGGGATGGCCTCCTCATCGGGCAAAAAGAATCAAGACTATAAGATCCAAGAAGAGGAAGATACAGAGGACAACTCAGATTGATGAGGAGTTGAGATAGCATTTACTGATGAATGCTATCATAACTAGAGTAGGACTTATGCTTTTGTTTGGTTTAAGTTTTCTGAATTTATTTGTTTTTGTTTTTAGATTAGGGTTTGATGTACTCTATTGGAAACCTGGTTTGTGGGATGGTTTGTTATTAACTGTGATTGTTTGATAAGTAATGCTTGATGATGCTTATTGATTGATTGATGTTGAGATGATGTGCACATTAAAATGCTTATACAGGTGATTCACAAGCTTTGTGAACAAATGCATGATATCATGATTGTGATTGTGAAATTAAGCAGGATGTGTATGTCAAATGTGAATGAGCTGATATGTGAGATTTTGAGCTCCAGAGTTGTTATTGTTGAATGCTATTACTTTGAAAGCATGAATGACTTTGCCCAGGTTTTCTATGATTGAATCAATTGCTTGTTTTGCATCATGTGATCAAGGCCGTTTGTTGGAACCCTTTTTATTGGCCAAATTCATAAAGTTAGCCCACTAAAAGAGAACACTTTGTGTTCTATCCTTTGAACCCTTAGCCTTAAACATACACTGAAAACCCTTGATTGAAAATCTTTACCTTGAGTTAAGTAGAAGATCTTGTGTGGTATTGTTAAATGTTCAAGTTTGGGGTTGTTGGGAAAACATGAAAAAGGAAAAACATTGAGCTAAGAGCTAAAAAAGTAAGAATATGCAAAGAAAAAGAAAAAGAAAAGAAAAGAAAAAGAAGCAAAGCTCAATGCAAATGCAAAGGCAAGTTGGGAAGAATAAGAAAAATTGTGTTGTTATGATTCTCTTAACTCAAGGATTTTGTGATCCAGAAAAACCAATTTTCTTGTTAGCCCAGCCACATTATAAGCCATTGAAAAGTCCTTGTGATGATGCATGCTTGTGAATGTTTTTGATTGTGGTAAAATGAAAGGCAAAGTTGATTCATGTGACATTGTGATAGTAGAGTGAATGAGTGATTACCTCTTATACACTTGTGTGTGAGTGAAACACTTTATCTAGTGAGGAAATATTCCATGAGCACATGAACATCCATGCTTAATTGATTGGTTGATAACAGTTGAAAAACTGTTATTTTCATGCTTAATATTGATACTAAAAGCAACCTTTAGACTTAAAAACTAGCTTGAAATCGTGCAGTTTATCTATATTTTCATAAATAAGAGAGCTGGACAGGTTTATGCTTGATTTAAGTGTTTTTGTGCAGGTTTTAAGGTGAATTTAGTAAAAAGAGTGAGTAAGGAGAGAGGTGACATTAGAAAAGACAAGAAAGAGTGCAAAAAGAGAAGACGAAGGCACTCAGGAGGTTGCGGGAGTCACGCTGAGGGGCAAACTGGCCGCTGAGGGAAAGAAATGTGACGCGCAATCACCGCTGAGCGGTATTTACCGCTGAGCGGCACTTTTTGGGCTTGGGCTTTTGTAATCTTTTGTAACTCTAGATTAGTATACAAGGGCTTGTACGTCCCTAGGATTAGTATCTTTAGCAGAAACGAGGCAAACACTCTCTCTTCACCTTTATTGGGTTTATTCTTTCATTCTTTCATTGTTATTCATCTAGGTTCACCATGAATATGGTGAACTAAACCTTGTATGTTTGTTGGGGAATCAATGTAATCTCTTGAAGCTCTCATATATGGAATTTGTTGAATACATCTTTTAATTAAGACATATGCTTTCTTTCATCATTAGTTAGGGTTTTTCCTCTTTGCTCAATGCTTGCATAGTTTAACTCATTCCATGCATGATTATTGGTTTTGTCCATACGGACACGTACGGGGAAGTCTAGATCCGGGGAATTTCTCCCAATATTATACTGACAATATTATATTGGTTGCCTTTAAGCTCCTGCGCTCATGAACTAATCATTAGGAATGCTAGGAATCGTATGAACTCGTGATTAGGGAGAAGCCATCTAGAATGGTACATTAGAGAGTGGCATTAACAATGATGATTTGAATGTTGAATTCCTAAAATATATGAGAGTGAATGAGATGAAATTGACCCCCAACAACATATTCATTCATATAATTCATTGAAAGTGTTTATCTTTTGTCTTTGCCATTGATCAAACTTCATGCATACATGTTTATTTTCTGTCTTGCATATTAAACTTTGAATATTTTGTTTGTAAGTCCTAGCTAATCAACAAATCATATAACTAAACTAGGCCGTGAGTCCTTTGGGAAGAACGATACTTGGTCTTACCAAGTTTATTACTTGAACGATTCGGTCATACTTGCCGATTGTGAAACAAGTTTGTGACATCATATTTTGGTGCTTACAAATTTGTCCATCATTGATCATTCATGAAAAATAGCATTTGTTGGAATTTAAATGACTTTGTGAACATTAACGCATGTGCACATCTTGATTGAACTCTTGGTCATAAGTCTGAGTGAAGTTGTTACTTATCTTGAAAAAGAGGATTTTTGAATGAGTGAACCATCATATGAATTGATTGGAGATTGAGTTACATCTTGTTTGCTTGAGGACAAGTGATGGACAAATTTATGAGCACCAAAATATGATGTCACAAACTTGTTTCACAATCGGCAAGTATGACCGAATCGTTCAAGTAATAAACTTGGTAAGACCAAGTATCGTTCTTCCCAAAGGACTCACGGCCTAGTTTAGTTATGTGGTTTGTTGATTAGCTAAGACTTAAGAACGAAATATTTAAGGTTTAATATGCAAAGACGAAAATAAATATGTATGCATGAGTTTTGATCAATGGCAAAGACAAAAGATAAACACTTTCAATGAAATATATGAATGAATATGTTGTTGGGGGTCAATTTCATCTCATCCACTCTCATATATTTTAGGAATTCAACATTCAAATCATCATTGTTAATGCCACTCTCTAATCTACCATTCTAGATGGCTTCTCCCTAATCACGAGTTCATACAATTCCTAGCATTCCTAATGATTAGTTCATGAGTGCAGGAGCTTAACGACAACCAATATAATATTGTCAGTATAATATTGGGAGAAATTCCCCGGATCTAGACTTCCCCGTACGTGCGCGTATCGACAAAACCAATAATCATGCATGGAATGAGTTAAACTATGCAACCATTGAGCAAAGAGGAAAAACCCTAACTATTGATGAAAGAAAGCATAAGTCTTAATTAAAAGATGTAAGCAAAGATTCCATATATGAGAGCTTCAAGAGATTACATTGATTCCCCAACAAACATACAAGGTTTAGTTCACCATATTCATGGTGAACTGATGAGTCAATATTTTCTTCACTTCACTTAGTTTATTGTACTAGAATTAATCAGGGAATTGTGCTTAATCGTCCGTTATTTTCCTATTTTTCCTAATTGTGCTTAATTTGATCAGAAATTCTTATTTTAACTAATTTGAATTATCTGAGCTTATTATTTTGCATTATTAATTATGGGAAAATTTTGGATATCTTTTTGGGACATTTGAAGGCTAAATGAGAAATGACAATTGAGGCCAATGCATTTCAGCCACTTCAATTTTCGCTGGTTGCTGTGTGAATTTTGTGTCAACTTGTTTGTCCTCGTTCGAATTCAATTCGTATCCGTTTTCCATTCAATTTTTTTTCATAGTTTCGTCTAGATGTCTAGTTTCATGTATAACTTTTACTTTGTTCAAATGCGTTCTGTACTGTTCCCAGTAATTTGTTTACTCTCCTATGTCAGCCTAGTACTACGTGAATGTTGTGTCAACTTGTGTGTCTTCGTTTGAGTTTAATTCTTATCCGTTTTGCATGCGGTTTTTTTTCATAGTTTCGTATGGATGTCTATTTTCATGTATAGTTTTTACTTTGTTCAAATTCGTTATGTGTTGTTCCCAGTAATTGTTTTACTCCCCTGTGTCAGTCAAGTTCATACTGTTTAAGTGGCTTCTAATTTGTTTGCATTGTTTGCTTGTTGTTTCATACTTGTGGTGGTTAGGAATTGATAATTGAACGGTGCTAAGACCTCCCAACACTCAAGGATTCAACACTCATATTGACACATTTTATAGCTCATTTCAAGAAGCAATATTGGTTTGTTTGGAAACCAGGTTGCAACTCACTGGCTTTTGAAGAAAGTGGCTGCCATAAGTCTTCAGCATTCACAGCCATTCATCTTGTCAAGCCAATACATTGGAATTTCATGATGAAGTGCACACGGCAATATACACAAAAGGAAAGGCCATTTGCAAAATTAGCTTATTCTTTGGCAAGCATTTAAAATGGAAAGTTGGGGCCACCATTTTGAAAGCCTACGTACATGTGGGAGGAACTCCAAAATGATTGAAGGGAATAATGTTAAGAGAAGCAAAATGAATGGGACCACACTCTTCAAAGTTCACGGCCTTGGCTCATTGAAAAATTTAGCAAGTAGAGTGGCTGCAAATTTCAATTGCCTTCTTGCCTTTGAAGAAATAAACACAAGGGACCACCAATCATCCAAAGTTCACGTGCATTTTATCATCTTGCAAGTGCAGCACACGGTTTTTCTATATACAAGGCCCCATGTAAAATTCATTTTTCAAAATAGCAAAACACACTTGAACAAAAGAGGGGCACACTCCTTGAAAGCTCATCACGTAGGAAAGAAACAACAATTCACATCCAGCAAGATTGGCTATAAAGGAGTAGCAGGCAGAGAAGAAATGACATTAGAGTTTTAGGAGTAGTTTAGGATAGCTGAGAAGAGGCTCTCGCCTCTTCCTCTCTGTTTTCCATTTTAAACAGTAAAATAATGTAGTGTTTTATTTCTGAAAGCATGTAATTTGTCTCAGCAATTGGAGCAATTTGATCGGTTTGATTTTTATTCAGTAATTTTATTTCAAGTATTAAATCTTTGAAGAATTTTATTTTAGTCAAGTGCTTTTATTTTTATCGTCTCTTTTATTTTGTAATTTAATGTTTTCTGAAACGTTAAAATTCTGTCAATGTATTTTACTGTTCATCTCATTTTCAGACGTTATTTTTACCGTTTATTTTTACTGATGCTTTTGGTAAATTTTAATTACAATGTTTTTACCATTTCTGCATATTTACTGTTCCGTTTTTACCGTCTTTCACTGTTCAGTTTTTATTGTCTTTTAAATGTATTTTAGTATTTTTAATTCTGTTTTGTTTAAATTCCAGTTTTAATTTATTTTACCTCAACGAAAAACAATCACAACCCCCCCCACTTCGTGACTAATCTAAGATTGAACCACCAAAATTGGTCCTTGAGAGACGACCTAGGAGTCAAATCCTAGTAATTATACTGCATTATTTTCGTGCACTCAACTTTTGTGAGCGGTGCGACCCGTTCATCAAAATGGCGCTGTTGCCGGGGACCAATGACGGTGTAGTTTTAGATTTTTGTTCTGTTAATATTTGTTCTGTTAATATGTGTATTTTGTGTGTTTTGTGTTTTGTATTTTTGTAGGCGACAACGACACCTTCAGCAAATTTTGGCGGCGTTGTCACTTCAGTCCAGGTTCTTGTTTTAGATTTTTACTGTTTTTGTTGTTGTAATCTATGTTTTGTCTTTTATATTTTTATTGTGCTATGTTATGTATTTAGTTGTTAAATAAAAAAAAAATTGTTCTGTCTTGTTTGTGCATGTAGCATGTTTAATTGTGTTGTGTTTAATTTTGTGTCGTGATGTGATGTTGTATTTTCTGTATGCGTGTCGTATGTATTTTGTCTGTTAAATAAAAAAACAAAATTGTTCTGTCTTGTGTACGTATTGGATGTATAAATGTGTTGTGTTTTATCTATTTCGTAATTTTTAGTTTTTAGTTTTTACTTTTTATTTTTCCATGTCTACCTATTTTAATGTTGTGAATAATGCTTATTCTGCCAATGTCTGTGATTATGATTCTTATTCTGCATATTACTTTGATTTTAAATCTGCTGATTTTTATGATGAGAACAATATGTTCCATCATCCAATTTCTGAGAGCTCTCTTTGGGAGCCAGTTCCACAATATGAGAGTCAGCAGTATGATTCTCCTATTCAAATAACTCCTCAGCCTTCTACTTCTGAACCTACATTAAAGGAGTTATTAGAGCAGATGACAATGCAGAACATTCAGTTACAGAAAGGGAACATGCAGTTCAAGAAAAATAGCATAGAGTTTCAGCAGGAAACTCAAGCTGCAATTGAGAATCTGACTGATCAGATCGGGCAGATGGCCACTATTGCACCTCAGGAGACTGATGAAGATTTTGAGGAACAGGCAGATACGAGCAGTAATTCTGAACAAGGTAGACCACTTTCATCCTCCACTACTTTACCAATCTTCAAGGAAGTGGAGGTAAGCATACCGCAAATTGATTATTCTGTTGACTGTGTTATTAAAGATTATGCTGATGATAGGTATGCTTGTAATCATATTGTAGCTGAGCATGTTTTTAATTCTCCCTCTGAACATGAATCTGAGCCTGTTAGAGATATTATTTCTACATTTGAAACCGATTCATGTTATGAGGATTTATCTGAGGTTCAGCCTATTACACTAGGATTGGGTGTTATACCCCTGCATGAAATTTCTGCAGTGCCACATTGCACTAACCATGTTGCAGGAGGTACGTATAAATTTGATCAACATACACCCACAGTGGAAAACAAAGGTGCTGACACTGATAGTTTGAAGATCAACAGGCACCTGCTGAATCCGCTCAGTAACAATAATTGCTGCTTAGATCCGGTGGTGGAAGATATTTCCCTACTTGACCAGATTTGGAGGATGAAGCAGTTCGTCCTCAACACTTTCATGCTGGATCCTGAAGAAGGGAACATCTCCCTACAAGTCCAAAATTGGCAACTGCCACCCTGACCAGGGGAGTTTTCTTTTTCTTTCTTCCCCGTTTTCCTACTTTTATTGCATTTGTCCTTTATCTGTTTAGTGTTTTAACTGATGATCTTATGCTTAGAACATGTTTAGGACATTGTAGTTTAAGTGTGGTCTAGGGGAGATTCTGCATTTTGTTTTTCTTTTAAGTTTGTTTTTCCTTTTCTTCTTAGTTTTCGTAATTGTTATCTTTAAAAAAAAAAAAAAATAAATAATAAAAAGAAAAAACATAAAAAGTTTGTGATAAAATTTTTTTTTTAAAGCGTGCCAAATCTGTATTCTGATATGTATAATTATTTTTTTTTCTCTTAGTTTTCACATTGTTATCCTTATAAAAAAAAAAATTTCAAAAATTCAAAAAAAAAAAAAAATTGTTTTGCATATTCCTTGATTTTATTTCGACCCTCAGTATCTTATTATTTCATACCAATAAAAATTTTCACTTCAGATCTCATTTTTTTCCTTATTTTCCTTCACTGTAAATATAATTTCTTAGTTGTTTTTATACGGTTAATTGATTAAAAATTTTGTTTAGACTAAGAAAAGATTTCATTCATAATAACAAAAATTACAGTATTGGTGAATGGAAATTGAACAGATCTGGAATTGAAATTGCAGTAGATATATATAAATAAAAGATGTTCGGGGGGTCGATCTTTAGTGATCGTTAAATATTACAGACCATAAAAAAACAACATATAAAAAATTAAAAACATAAAAACATAAAAAAAAAATTTAGTTGTTCATATTACAGTCCTCATTAATATTCTGGCCACACTCGGCCAACAAAAACATAAAAAAAAAAAAAAACATAAAACATCAAAACTGGAAGAATTCTCGAGCTGGTTGTGGTGGTCAAAGGGAGAGCTCCGTTGAGGGAGCTCTGGTTCGGAATGTGAGAAGCATGGGTGGAGGGATTTGTCTCTCATTGATGAGTCATTATTTTCTTCACTTCACTTGGTTTATTGTACTAAAATTAATTACAGAATTGTGTTTAAATGTCCAGTATTTTCCTATTTTTCTTAATTGTGCTTAATTCGATCAGAAATTCTTATTTTAATTAATATGAATTATCTGAGTTGATTATTTGCATTAATAATTGGAGGGAAATATTGGAAATATTTTGGGATATTTGGAAGAATATTCATTTACACACTGTGCTATCTAGTCAAAGCCGTACTGCATTGATTTAATCTGTGTGTTGATATGTACAAATTTGAGGTGGAATAATTTTGTTTAGAGTTGAAAAGGAGGTGTCACGGTTTCTTACTACATTTAGTTTATGGAACGAAGCTCACGGTTTTGGGCATAGAAGAAGCAAATTCACGGCACATGAAATCTTCTTTCTCTTTGCAGATAAATGTGAATGGGAGACAACATATTATGGAGGGGACCACGTTACATTTTTGAAAGAAGAAACAAAGGAGAAGGGGCCACTTTCCATTCACGGTTTGGTTGGGAGAAGTGTAATGCTAATTTATTTTGTTAGTTTGTGGTCACTCATTTCACGTAGCTAACACTCACCACACGGCCACCACTCACGTTTACATTTAATTGAAGTTTGCAAAAGTTCACACGTAGATATGTAGGGACCAAAATGATTAGTAAGTGGATGCTTTATTTATTTTGGAGAGAAGTGATATCACGGTCCACTTTGGTTTGAAAAGAATGTGCAGAACTCTTTGGGAAAAAGAAGGAATTGTGTCCCAGCTGTTTCTGGAAGCAAGAAGATGACAGCCCAGCTATCTTTACGGATGATGGCAGAGAAGGAGATGCTCACGTTGCAGCAGCTCAGCACGTCCGTGAAGGAAGAAGAAGGAAGCTCTCGGTCTTCCATTACAGCAAGTGCAGCAGCTACACGATCTTCACGCTCCCAGCTAATCCAGCAACCCTTCACTTCCATCAGCTTCACGTTCCAACAGAGAGAGAAGGAGTGACGGTATGGTGGAAGCAGACAGCACATGCACGTTACAGCAGACAAAGTTCAAAAGAGTGGCAGTACCCATATAAAAAGGAAGTGATTCATTTCTTTATCTTTGGGAACACTTTACGGTTTGGCTTGGGAAGGAAGCAGCACCGGCCCACAAGAAAAGAAGAAGATAACAATCACAAGCTGCACTGTATTGGAATAAAGAAGTGGTGTTGTCGAGAATACATGGTGTCAGAGGCATGGGAGGAATGCATTTGTGTAGTATTTGTTTAATTTGAAGAAAGAAAACAACATGGGCTGGGAGGAATTAATTCACGTGAAAGAGAGATTGAAAGCACAAACGGCCACCACCAAAAAGAGCACTAGCATTAAAAATGAATTATGAATTTGGAAGCTGGTCTTCATAGAAAGTGAGAAAGAATATGCAGCAAACACACGGCACCAGGATTCAATAAAAAATTATATATAAAAGTGAAGGTGCATCAATGGGCATTCATTTGTTTTTCTTGAATTCAAAAGTGGAGGAGACAAAAACACACGGCTGCAACAATACAAGTGGGCTCTCCTTTGTGACATGGAAAGCATTGGGTCACATAATGGACCTCTTTTCTCGGCTGAAATAAAATGCATAATGACAAGGAAGCCGTTCACATGAAGGACACGACAAAGGAAGAAAGTGGAGAGCACATAATTGGCAAAGAGTTCACGGTGGGGGCTGGAAGAAGGTTGATCCATCTCTGCAGCAGCAGCAGCCACGTTTACGTTCAACACACCTTACTCCATTCCAGCAACTTGGCACCACCGAGAGGGAGATCTTCATCCAGCAAGCTCCTCGGTCCAACATCTATCTACATCCAGCAGCTGCACACGGCTCATTAAATTTGGTAAGCATCCAGCAAGTTACGTCCAAAGCAAAGCTGGAAGAAATGAAATGGAATGAATAGGACGCTCATTTGAGGACCAGCAAATCCAGCCAAGGCACGGTGATAAAGTTGATTAGCATCCAGCAGGATGGAGAATAGTTGGACACGTGAAGAGGGAGAAGAGATGCTTGGCTGGAATATCCACGGTCTTGGTCTAAGAAGAGAAGGAGGAAGCAAGCACAAGGACACCAACAAAAATGGAGGGCCCTCACCCTATTTTCTCACGGCCAAGTAACTATTTTCTCACAAGGCAAGGAAAAGATACTCACTCAAAGACAAGAAGCCTCACGGGAGTAGCTTCAGAGAATTGGTTATAAAAGAGCAGGGGTGTGGGTGTAGAGGAGGGACGGCTTGGAGGCCTGGGAAAGGCTCTCGTTGCCTTCTCTTCCCGGGGCTCTGGATTTTCATTTTCACAGTGCACTAAATGTTGTAGAATTTTATTTCTGAAGGGTGTGGTTCAGTAGAGGTTTTTACAATTTGCTATTTCATTTTCATCTGTACCAATTATTAAGTGTTGAATCTTCGGTGAATTCCATTTTCAATTAAGTGTTTTTATTTTATCTGTTGTATTTTACCGTTTAGTATTTTCTGCACCGTTAAATTCTGTCATTGTGTTTTACTGGTCATGTTATTTTCAAGAGTCGTTTTTACGGTTTATTTTCACTGATGAATTTGGTAAATTTTAATTACAATGTTTTTTTTTACGTTTTTCAGTATGTTATTGTTCATGCATTTTAATTTTAAACACTGTGTAATTTTCCGTTTTGTGATTTTATTGTCTTTTACCGTTCAGTTTTTACCGTCGTTAAAATTTACTTAAGTGTTTTTAAATTCAGTTGTCTTATTTAAATTTCAGTCAGTTCCAATTTTATTTTCCGCATCAAAACATTCAAAATCCCCCACCTTCGTGTGTAAATCTGAGACTGAGCCACAGTATTGGTCCTTGAGAGACGACTTAGGAGTCACTTCCTAGTACTGTACTGCATTCATTAATTGCACATAAAATTTGTATGACCGCGACAGTCGTAACAAATTTTGGCGCCGTTGCCGGGGACCAATGGAGGTTTGGTTTTAGATTTTTGTTGTATAAAGTTTTGTTCTGTTAATATGTTTGTTTTGTGTGTTTTGTCTTGTATATTTTTGTAGGTGACAACGACACCTTCAGCAAATTTTGGCGGCGTTGTCACTTCAGTTCCAGGTTTTTCGTTTTAGATTTTTGCTGTGTTTTTCGATTATGTTGTGTTAATATATGTTTTGTCTTTTATATTTTATTGTGCTGTGTTCTGTATTTAGTTGCTATATTTAAAAAAAAAAAAATAATTTAATTTTTTTTTTTTACTATTGATGTTCTGTCTTGTGTGTGCTTGTAGCATGTATAAATGTGTTTAGTTTATCTGTTTCGTAATTTTTAGTTTTTAGTTTTTATTTTTATTTTCCATGTCTACCTATTTTAATTTTGTGAATAGTGCTTATTCTACAAGTGCCTGTAATTATGATTCTCTTTCTGCATATTACTCTGATTCTTGTGCTGATTTTAATACTGAGAAAAATATGGATCATCCTCAAATTCCTGAGAGCTCCCTTTGGGAGCCGGTTCCACCAGTTCAGCAATATCAGAGTCAGCAGTATGATGCTCCTGCCCAAGTAGCTTCTCAGCCTTCAACTTCTGAACCTACATTGAAGGAGTTATTGGAGCAGATGACCATGCAGAACATTCAGTTTCAGAAAGGGAACATGCAGTTCAAGCAAGAGAGCATGGAAACTCAAGCTGCCATTCAGAAGCTGACTGATCAGATCGGGCAGATGGCCACTCAACACTTTCAAGATGATAGTGGCATCAACATAGAAGATGGGGAGCAAAGCTATGAGTTTACTACTACACCCTCTTTCCTACCTTTCTATGATCCCACTCTTGCACCTGAGACTGTTGATGATTATTTTAAGGACCAGGCAGGTACGAGTAACACTGTTGAGACAGGTAGACCATTTTTATCTTCCACCGTGGAGGTAAACGTACCTCAACTTGAATGTGCAGTTGATGAATTGGAAATTCATGAGAAAATTTATTCTGAGCAAAAACATGTTTATTCTGAAACTGAGATTACAAGCTCTTTACCAGATCTGCCTATACATTCAATTGCTTGTGATTTGTTGCACAATGATTCTACAGGTTTTAGGATTGAAACTGATACAGACTTGATTGACAATTCTGAAGTTTTTGATTCAGTATTAGTCTCTGAAACCATTGGTATAAATGTTGTGTTGAATGAACATGATTACAGTGATGAAATTTCCATTGATAATAGCTTTGCACTGAATGTGGATTTTGTTGATGATGCATATGTCAATATTGATTTTGAGACAGGAATTTTGCAGTCGCATAACATGATAGAGTTAGAACAAAACATTGATCTGACTCAGTTTTCTGAGAATTGTGAATGTGATTGTGAATCTGGTTCTTGCCCGATTTGTATTGAAATTGATTATGTGTTACAAACAGATTCTAAATTCATAACAGATGCTATTGATTATGAGTTTGATGACCAGGTTACAAAAGTAAATGAGAATACAGGTACTGACATAGAGGAAACAATGATAGATGAAGGAAAGTATACTGCTATTTCTCTTATTACTCCGGTGTCACAGACTCAACAACTGCTGGTGGACAGAAGGCTCCTGATTTTGTTGATTCAACAACTTGCTCGGAGAAGAAGGAAGAAAAGTCTTGATTTGAGTGAGAGGGCAGTACTGGGCGAGCTGCTCCTGAAGACATCTTCGCCGGATCCTGAGGTGGAAGATATCTCACTGATAGTCCAGAATTGGCAACTGCCACCATGACCAGGGAGCACTCTTTTTCCTCATTATGTACATATTATTTAGCTTTTCTGATGTGTTTTCATGGTTGTGTTTATTTCATTTTTAAATTGTGAGCATGAATTAAAAAAAAAATTAATTAAAAAAAAAAAAAAAAATTGTTCAAATTCATAAAAATTCATAAAAATAAAATAAAGATGTCCGAGGTTCGATCATTATTGATCGTTAATATTACAGTCCAAATAAAAAAAAAAAAAAAAAAAAAAAAAAAAACTTAAAACATAAAAAAAATTAAAAACATAAAAAATTAAGTGTCCTTATTACAGTACTTGTTCAAATTCTGGCCACACTCGGCCAACAAAAACATAAAAATAAAAAAAAAAACATAAAACTTTAAAAATGAAAGAACTCTCGAGCTGGTTGTGGTGGTCTAAGGGAGAGCTCCGTTGAGGGAGCTCTGGTTCGAAAAGTCACGAGCGGAGGCTTTGGTGGAGGAATTTCTCGTTCATTTTTGTCGTCATCGATAATGATCGGAACTGGAAACAAATTCAGCAGCCTCGGTGCCCTCATTATCACCCAGTTGTTTTCTTTCAAAAAAAAAAAAAAATAATAAAAAAAAAAATAAATAAAAAATAAAAAACTTGTGTTAATAATAGAAGAGGAATGGAAAATTCAATGGAGGTGTGATCAGAGGTCTTACCGTACATGTATAGCGGCAGTTGTGAAAAGAGAGTGCCTGTGGGGTCTATCTCCGCTTGCCAGCGCCTGACCCGATTGCCATGGTTGTTAAACCAGCAGTGCACGTTGTATTCAGTGGCTTCGCCGAAGGTCCTTAGTCGAGACGCGATCTCGACGACTTGCGCTCGGCTTGGGTGTGTGACCCCATAGTTGTAGATTTTGGTCATCATATTTATCTGATCATCTGTAGGACGCCATCGCTGACTAGTGTATCTCTCTGATTCCATCTCGCTCGTCATAATTCCTCTTGAAATATTCTAAAACTTAATAAAAAAAAAAATATATATATAAAAATAAAAAGCACAAAAACATAAAAAAAGAAAAACAAAACATAAAAAAAAAAAAAAAAAGAAGCATAAAAAATTTAGATTAGTTTTGTGTTTTCTTTATTTGTTCTTGTTTCCCGTTAAATTTATTTTGTCCTGTCAGTCTTTGATATTTCTGTGTTTGGTCTCAGATCTGTTTCACGGTCCTTGCAAAAGGGTCCTAAACGGATCTACGTCCAGTTGTCCTTGTCCATATTGTTCATGTATATTCAGTTTCTGTGTTTTATTTTTAAGTGGGGTACGTGGCGTTGTTCTACCCGATTGTCTCTGCAATACCTTCAATCGAAGGGAGATTAACGTCTGGTTTCCAGCCGATATACCCCTTAAGTTTTTAGACAATTGTGTTTTATGTGTTTAAGTGTTTTCAGTTTCAAAAATAAAAAAAATTTTGAAAAGGAGAAGATAGATCGGGCAAAGGAAGAGGGAGAGCAGGCAAGAGATCAGGAAGAAAAAAATGGAAAGCAGGAAAGCAGGAAGGTATAACAGCAGAATGAAAGGAAAAAGCAGAAAGAAGATGAAAAATAAAGGAAATTACATGAAGGAAAGGAAAAGTTACTAAGTTCTGAGGACTTACCTGGGGAAGTAGGCTTGCAGAGGCTCTTCGCGGATCTCACTCAGACTCTTCAGCAGACGCGGGGTGGAGAGGCTTCCTCGCAGATCCAGACGCTCGAGCAGAGAGTTGAGAGAGCAGAGAGAAGAGAGAGTTGAGAGAGCAGAGGAGTAGAGAGAGAATGGGAATCAGAAATAGCGCTGGACGCGGAGGAGCGGCCTCATTTATAGCCAGATTTCTTTCCACTGTAGCAACAGTGCCGGTCATTCGCACCGAAACTGTTGTCACAGTACCGGTCTCCTTTTTCAAAAAAAAAAAAAAAAAAAATAATAATAATAATAATAATAATAATAATAATAAAAATTATTAGCATCTACTGATGGGTGCTAGGTGTTTTAGACATCTGCTGATGGATGTCCCTGATAACATCTACTGATGGATGTTACTGAAAAATTTCTTCCCATTTTTCCTAACTTTTTATTGCACTTGTCTATATTATTTGACTGCTCTGAAATTGATAATATGATGATTGTAACACACTGAGGACATTGTGTGATTTAAATGTGGTCTACTGGGGAGAAATTTTGATTTTCTGTTAGTTTCTGTTAAGTTTGTATTTTGTGTGTTAAATTTTTTGTTTTTGAGTG
This sequence comes from Vigna nakashimae, assembly GCA_034642375.1. Lineage (NCBI taxonomy): Eukaryota > Viridiplantae > Streptophyta > Magnoliopsida > Fabales > Fabaceae > Vigna > Vigna nakashimae. Next base: position 31,352,614 of record CM067765.1, read on the forward strand.
TTAAATTTTTTCTGTTTTAAGTGGTTTTTAGTGTGTTTTGTGTGCAATAAATTTTACATTTTTCTTTTGATTTCTGGATGATGTTTAAGTTGTAGATTTTTCCTTCACTTCATTAATACTTATGGTTTGAAATCCTTGCTTTTCTCTGCTTGGAAGATGATTATAATGTTTAAGAGGTTGATTTGATTGTAACGAATGCCCTGTGTGAGATTTGAGCCACTTAATTTTCTTTCTTGTGTGATATGTATCTTGAATGCTTGCACATATGCCTTGGCTTGATTATTTTAGATATACTTGATTGATATGCATGTTCAGACGTGATAAAGGCATTTTTTGTTCTTGAACCTCTCTAGCCAAATAAGCCTACCCAGTTATTATCCTTTGCTAACCCCTTTGAGCCTATAATGTATCCATTTCTTTGTTTTGAAGCTCATACACTAGCCCTAAGTGAAAAACCATTATTACCTTAACCTTAGGGAATTTTGGAGCTTTAAGAGTGTTTTGGGAACAAGTGTGGTCTTCCTGGGGATTCTAGTGAATTGGCGAGTTGGTTCCTCTTCGTGTTTCATTTTTGTAAATATGTTGTGTATTTTGTCTCTTACAATTGAGTGCAAAAAAAAAAAAAAAAAAAAAAAAAAACAACAACAAAAAAAAAAAAAAACAAAAAAACAAAAACGAAATTGAAAAATAATCCTGTGAATAATGGAGTCGAGAAGAGGATTGAATTAGAGGTTTGGGTGAGATTTCACTGAGTTTACACTTTTTCCCTAGTGCTCCTCTATTTCTCCTGAGCTGTAGCTACTTATCCATATTTTATCCTCCCCTATCCTTGGCCCCATTACAACCCAGTAAAGACCTTTGGATCTGAACATGCATATGTTTTAAGTGTTGATATTAGAAGCTTGCCAAGTCTACTTGTGTTTGTTTTCTTGAGTGCATTGAGTTGAAACTGTATACCCTAGACACTTGAGAGAAACACTGTGAGTGCATCTGTGAGGTTTTGTTATTTTTAAATCGCCTCTTGAACTGATTAATTATTTTTGCCATACTTTGAATTGCTTGGATGATTTCTGTAAGTATCTGCTTTTCCATGATTTTGTGTTGGATATTGTCTACATCTTTTCTCTATCCAGATTTCTTGAGAACTCTGTAAATTCGGTTTGTTTCCTTGTGAGTCTTTATTTTCTGTACGCTATGTTTGTGTCGTACCCTTGAAAGTCCTTTGAACCATTTTCTGATTTGTGTCTTAATTTTGCCCAGGAGTGCAAAAGACTAAGTGTGGTCTATTTTGATGAGTCATTATTTTCTTCACTTCACTTGGTTTATTGTACTAAAATTAATTACAGAATTGTGTTTAAATGTCCAGTATTTTCCTATTTTTCTTAATTGTGCTTAATTCGATCAGAAATTCTTATTTTAATTAATATGAATTATCTGAGTTGATTATTTGCATTAATAATTGGAGGGAAATATTGGAAATATTTTGGGATATTTGGAAGAATATTCATTTACACACTGTGCTATCTAGTCAAAGCCGTACTGCATTGATTTAATCTGTGTGTTGATATGTACAAATTTGAGGTGGAATAATTTTGTTTAGAGTTGAAAAGGAGGTGTCACGGTTTCTTACTACATTTAGTTTATGGAACGAAGCTCACGGTTTTGGGCATAGAAGAAGCAAATTCACGGCACATGAAATCTTCTTTCTCTTTGCAGATAAATGTGAATGGGAGACAACATATTATGGAGGGGACCACGTTACATTTTTGAAAGAAGAAACAAAGGAGAAGGGGCCACTTTCCATTCACGGTTTGGTTGGGAGAAGTGTAATGCTAATTTATTTTGTTAGTTTGTGGTCACTCATTTCACGTAGCTAACACTCACCACACGGCCACCACTCACGTTTACATTTAATTGAAGTTTGCAAAAGTTCACACGTAGATATGTAGGGACCAAAATGATTAGTAAGTGGATGCTTTATTTATTTTGGAGAGAAGTGATATCACGGTCCACTTTGGTTTGAAAAGAATGTGCAGAATTCTTTGGGAAAAAGAAGGAATTGTGTCCCAGCTGTTTCTGGAAGCAAGAAGATGACAGCCCAGCTATCTTTACGGATGATGGCAGAGAAGGAGATGCTCACGTTGCAGCAGCTCAGCACGTCCGTGAAGGAAGAAGAAGGAAGCTCTCGGTCTTCCATTACAGCAAGTGCAGCAGCTACACGATCTTCACGCTCCCAGCTAATCCAGCAACCCTTCACTTCCATCAGCTTCACGTTCCAACAGAGAGAGAAGGAGTGACGGTATGGTGGAAGCAGACAGCACATGCACGTTACAGCAGACAAAGTTCAAAAGAGTGGCAGTACCCATATAAAAAGGAAGTGATTCATTTCTTTATCTTTGGGAACACTTTACGGTTTGGCTTGGGAAGGAAGCAGCACCGGCCCACAAGAAAAGAAGAAGATAACAATCACAAGCTGCACTGTATTGGAATAAAGAAGTGGTGTTGTCGAGAATACATGGTGTCAGAGGCATGGGAGGAATGCATTTGTGTAGTATTTGTTTAATTTGAAGAAAGAAAACAACATGGGCTGGGAGGAATTAATTCACGTGAAAGAGAGATTGAAAGCACAAACGGCCACCACCAAAAAGAGCACTAGCATTAAAAATGAATTATGAATTTGGAAGCTGGTCTTCATAGAAAGTGAGAAAGAATATGCAGCAAACACACGGCACCAGGATTCAATAAAAAATTATATATAAAAGTGAAGGTGCATCAATGGGCATTCATTTGTTTTTCTTGAATTCAAAAGTGGAGGAGACAAAAACACACGGCTGCAACAATACAAGTGGGCTCTCCTTTGTGACATGGAAAGCATTGGGTCACATAATGGACCTCTTTTCTCGGCTGAAATAAAATGCATAATGACAAGGAAGCCGTTCACATGAAGGACACGACAAAGGAAGAAAGTGGAGAGCACATAATTGGCAAAGAGTTCACGGTGGGGGCTGGAAGAAGGTTGATCCATCTCTGCAGCAGCAGCAGCCACGTTTACGTTCAACACACCTTACTCCATTCCAGCAACTTGGCACCACCGAGAGGGAGATCTTCATCCAGCAAGCTCCTCGGTCCAACATCTATCTACATCCAGCAGCTGCACACGGCTCATTAAATTTGGTAAGCATCCAGCAAGTTACGTCCAAAGCAAAGCTGGAAGAAATGAAATGGAATGAATAGGACGCTCATTTGAGGACCAGCAAATCCAGCCAAGGCACGGTGATAAAGTTGATTAGCATCCAGCAGGATGGAGAATAGTTGGACACGTGAAGAGGGAGAAGAGATGCTTGGCTGGAATATCCACGGTCTTGGTCTAAGAAGAGAAGGAGGAAGCAAGCACAAGGACACCAACAAAAATGGAGGGCCCTCACCCTATTTTCTCACGGCCAAGTAACTATTTTCTCACAAGGCAAGGAAAAGATACTCACTCAAAGACAAGAAGCCTCACGGGAGTAGCTTCAGAGAATTGGTTATAAAAGAGCAGGGGTGTGGGTGTAGAGGAGGGACGGCTTGGAGGCCTGGGAAAGGCTCTCGTTGCCTTCTCTTCCCGGGGCTCTGGATTTTCATTTTCACAGTGCACTAAATGTTGTAGAATTTTATTTCTGAAGGGTGTGGTTCAGTAGAGGTTTTTACAATTTGCTATTTCATTTTCATCTGTACCAATTATTAAGTGTTGAATCTTCGGTGAATTCCATTTTCAATTAAGTGTTTTTATTTTATCTGTTGTATTTTACCGTTTAGTATTTTCTGCACCGTTAAATTCTGTCATTGTGTTTTACTGGTCATGTTATTTTCAAGAGTCGTTTTTACGGTTTATTTTCACTGATGAATTTGGTAAATTTTAATTACAATGTTTTTTTTTACGTTTTTCAGTATGTTATTGTTCATGCATTTTAATTTTAAACACTGTGTAATTTTCCGTTTTGTGATTTTATTGTCTTTTACCGTTCAGTTTTTACCGTCGTTAAAATTTACTTCAGTGTTTTTAAATTCAGTTGTCTTATTTAAATTTCAGTCAGTTCCAATTTTATTTTCCGCATCAAAACATTCAAAATCCCCCACCTTCGTGTGTAAATCTGAGACTGAGCCACAGTATTGGTCCTTGAGAGACGACTTAGGAGTCACTTCCTAGTACTGTACTGCATTCTTATCTGCAAACAACTTTTGTGAGCGGTGCGACCCGTTCGTCACTCATCTCTATCATCGTCAATGATGATCGAAACGGGAAACAGATTCAGCAGCCTCGGTGCCCTCATTATCACCCAGTTGTTTTCTTTCAAACAAAAAAAAAATAAAATAAAATAAAATAAAACTTGTGTTAATAATTGAAGAGGAAAGAAAAAAAAAATCAATAAAAATTGAGGTGTGATCAGGGTCTTACCATACATATACAGCGGCAGTTGTGAAAAGAGAGTGCCAGTGGGGTCTATCTCCGCTTGCCAGCGCCTGACCCGATTGCCATGGTTGTTAAACCAGCAGTGCACGTTATATTCGGTGGCATCTGCGAAGGTCCTTAGTCGAGACGCGATCTCGACGACTTGCGCTCGGCTTGGGTGTGTGACCCCATAGTTGTAGATTTTGGTCATCATATTGATCTGATCATCTGTAGGACGCCATCGCTGACTAGTGTATCTCTCTGATTCCATCTCACTCGTCATCATTCCTCTTGAAATATTCTAAAACTTAATAAAAAAAAATATAAAAATAAAAAGAACAAAAACATAAAAAAAAAGAAAAGCAAAACAAAAAAAAAGCATAAAAATATATTAGATTCTTAGTTCAGTATTTTCTTTAATTGTTTGTTCTTGTTTCATTTTAGATTTATTTTGTCCTGTCTGTCTTTGATGTTTCAGTGTCTGGTCTCAGATCTGTTTCACGGTCCTTGCAAAAGGGTCCTAAACGGATCTACGTCCAGTTGTCCGGTTGTTCTTGTCCATATTGTTCTTGTATATTATGTTTATGTGTTTATTTAGTTTTAAGTGGGGTACGTGGCGTTGTTCTACCCGATTGTCTCTGCAATACCTTCAATCGAAGGGAGATTAACGTCTGGTTTCCAGCCGATATACCCCTTAAGTTTTTAGACAGTTGTGTTTTTTGTGTTTAAGTGTTTTCAGTTTCAAAAAAAAAAAATTGAAAAAAAAAATTGAAAAGGAGAAGATAGATCGGGCAGGGGGAGAGGACAAGTATTGCAGAAAAGAAAAAAAATAATAATAATAAAGATGAGCAGGCAAGAGGAAAGCAGAGAAGAAAAATACAGGAAAGCAGGCAAGAGGAAAGCAGAGAAGAAAGAAAGGGAGATCCTTAGAGAAGAAGGACTTACCTGGGGAAGTAGGCTTGCAGAGGCTCTTCGCGGATCTCACTCAGACCTTCAGCAGACGCGGGGTGGAGAGGCTTCCTCGCAGATCCAGATGCTCGAGAGAGAGCAGAGAGAGCAGAGAGAGCAGAGAGAGAAGAGAGTAGAGAGAGAAGAGAGCAGAGAAGAGAGCAGAGAGAGGAGTAGAGAGAGAGTGAGGGATCAGAAATGGCGCTGGACGCGGAGGAGTGCCTCATTTATAGCCAGATTGCTTTCCACTGTAGCAACAGTTCCGGTCTTTGCCACCGAGACTGTTGTCACAGTACCGGTCTCCTTTTTCAGAAAAAAAAAATAAAAATAAAAATAAAAATAAAAAAAAAATAAAAAAAAATAAAAAAATATAATAAAAATTAATTAGCATCTACTGATGGGTGCTACGTGATTTAGACATCTACTGATGGATGTCACTGAAAACATCTACTGATGGATGTTACTGAAAATTTCTTCCCATTTCCTAACATTTTATTGCACTTGTCTATATTATTTGACTGCTCTGAAGTTGATCATCTGATGATTGTAACACACTGAGGACATTGTGTGATTTAAGTGTGGTCTACTGGGAAGAAATTCTGATTTTTCTGATTTTTCTGTTAGATTGTATTTTGTGTGTTAAATTTTTTGTTTTTGAGTGTTAAATTTTTTCTCTTTTAAGTTATTTTTATCCAGTTTTGTGTGCAATAAATTTTACATTTTTCTCTTGATTTCTGGATGATGTCTAAGTTGTAGATTTTTCCTTCACTTACTACTTATAGATTGTAATCCTTGCTTTTCTTTGCTTGGAAAGATAATTATACGTTTGAGAGGTTGATTTGATTGTGACAAACACCCTGAGTGAGATTTGAGCCACTTAATTTTCTTTCTTGTGTGTGATATGTCTCTTGATTGCTTGCACATATGCCTTGGCTTGATTCTTTTTGATATACTTGATTGATATGCATGTTCAGACGTGATAAAGGCATTTTTGTTCTTGAGCCTCTTTAGCCAAATAAGCCTACCTTGTTATTATCCTTTGATAACCCCTTTGAGCCTATACTGTATATATTTCTTTGTGTTGAAGCTCATACACTGATCCTAAGTGAAAAACAAATGATTACCTTAACCTTAGGAAAGTCTGGAGCTATAGAAGTATTTTGTGAATAAGTGTGGTCTCCTTGGGAATTCTGATGAATTGGCTAGTTGGTTCCTCATCATGTTTTGAAAATATGAATTATATCCTGTTGTGTGATAAAGGAAAAAAAAAAGAAAAGAGACAGGATGAAAAAAAAATGATGAGAAAAAGAGAAAAATTGAAAAATAATTTTGTGAATAATGGAGTCGAGAAGAGGATTGAATTAGAGGTTTGGGTGAGATTTCACTGTGTTTACATTTTTTTCCCTAGTGCACCTCTATTTCTTCTGAGCTATAGCTACTTATCCAAATTTATCCTCCCCTGTCCTTGGCCCCATTACAACCCAGTAAAGACCTTTTGATCTGAACATGCATATGTTTTAAGTATTGATAATTAGAAGCTTGCCAAATCTGATTGTGTTTGTTTTCTTGAGTGCATTGAGTTGAAATGTTTACCCTAGACACTTGAGAGAAACACTGTAGTGCATCTGTGAGGTTATGTTATTTTTAAATCACCTCTTAAGCTGATTGATTATTTTTTCCGTGTATTGAATTGCTTGGAAGATTTCTATAAGTATCTGCTTTATTTGATTTGTGTTGGATAATTTCTACTTCTCTTATCTCTCTAGAATTCTTGAGAACTTTGTAAATTTTGTTTATTTTCTTGCGAGTTTTTATTTTCTGTATGTTGCATCTATGTCAGTCCTTTGATGTCGTATTCCCTGATTTGCGTCTTGATTTTGCCCAGGAGTGCAAAAGACTAAGTGTGGTCTATTTTGATGAGTCAATATTTTCTTCACTTCACTTAGTTTATTGTACTAGAATTAATCAGGGAATTGTGCTTAATCGTCCGTTATTTTCCTATTTTTCCTAATTGTGCTTAATTCGATCAGAAATTCTTATTTTAACTAATTTGAATTATCTGATCTTATTATTTTGCATTATTAATTATGGGAAAATTTTGGATATCTTTTTGGGACATTTGAAGGCTAAATGAGAAATGACAATTGAGCCCAATGCATTTCAGCCACTTCAATTTTCGCTGGTTGCTGTGTGAATTTTGTGTCAACTTGTTTGTCCTCGTTCGAATTCAATTCGTATCCGTTTTCCATTCAATTTTTTTTCATAGTTTCGTCTAGATGTCTAGTTTCATGTATAACTTTTACTTTGTTCAAATGCGTTCTGTACTGTTCCCAGTAATTTGTTTACTCTCCTATGTCAGCCTAGTACTACGTGAATGTTGTGTCAACTTGTGTGTCTTCGTTTGAGTTTAATTCTTATCCGTTTTGCATGCGGTTTTTTTTCATAGTTTCGTATGGATGTCTATTTTCATGTATAGTTTTTACTTTGTTCAAATTCGTTATGTGTTGTTCCCAGTAATTGTTTTACTCCCCTGTGTCAGTCAAGTTCATACTGTTTAAGTGGCTTCTAATTTGTTTGCATTGTTTGCTTGTTGTTTCATACTTGTGGTGGTTAGGAATTGATAATTGAACGGTGCTAAGACCTCCCAACACTCAAGGATTCAACACTCATATTGACACATTTTATAGCTCATTTCAAGAAGCAATATTGGTTTGTTTGGAAACCAGGTTGCAACTCACTGGCTTTTGAAGAAAGTGGCTGCCATAAGTCTTCAGCATTCACAGCCATTCATCTTGTCAAGCCAATACATTGGAATTTCATGATGAAGTGCACACGGCAATATACACAAAAGGAAAGGCCATTTGCAAAATTAGCTTATTCTTTGGCAAGCATTTAAAATGGAAAGTTGGGGCCACCATTTTGAAAGCCTACGTACATGTGGGAGGAACTCCAAAATGATTGAAGGGAATAATGTTAAGAGAAGCAAAATGAATGGGACCACACTCTTCAAAGTTCACGGCCTTGGCTCATTGAAAAATTTAGCAAGTAGAGTGGCTGCAAATTTCAATTGCCTTCTTGCCTTTGAAGAAATAAACACAAGGGACCACCAATCATCCAAAGTTCACGTGCATTTTATCATCTTGCAAGTGCAGCACACGGTTTTTCTATATACAAGGCCCCATGTAAAATTCATTTTTCAAAATAGCAAAACACACTTGAACAAAAGAGGGGCACACTCCTTGAAAGCTCATCACGTAGGAAAGAAACAACAATTCACATCCAGCAAGATTGGCTATAAAGGAGTAGCAGGCAGAGAAGAAATGACATTAGAGTTTTAGGAGTAGTTTAGGATAGCTGAGAAGAGGCTCTCGCCTCTTCCTCTCTGTTTTCCATTTTAAACAGTAAAATAATGTAGTGTTTTATTTCTGAAAGCATGTAATTTGTCTCAGCAATTGGAGCAATTTGATCGGTTTGATTTTTATTCAGTAATTTTATTTCAAGTATTAAATCTTTGAAGAATTTTATTTTAGTCAAGTGCTTTTATTTTTATCGTCTCTTTTATTTTGTAATTTAATGTTTTCTGAAACGTTAAAATTCTGTCAATGTATTTTACTGTTCATCTCATTTTCAGACGTTGTTTTTACCGTTTATTTTTACTGATGCTTTTGGTAAATTTTAATTACAATGTTTTTACCATTTCTGCATATTTACTGTTCCGTTTTTACCGTCTTTCACTGTTCAGTTTTTATTGTCTTTTAAATGTATTTTAGTATTTTTAATTCTGTTTTGTTTAAATTCCAGTTTTAATTTATTTTACCTCAACGAAAAACAATCACAACCCCCCCCCCACTTCGTGACTAATCTAAGATTGAACCACCAAAATTGGTCCTTGAGAGACGACCTAGGAGTCAAATCCTAGTAATTATACTGCATTATTTTCGTGCACTCAACTTTTGTGAGCGGTGCGACCCGTTCATCATGAACCTAGATGAATAACAATGAAAGAATGAAAGAATAAACCCTAAAAAGGTGAAGAGGTAGCCTGAGCATCCAAGATCCTCCTTCAAAGGGGTGGAAGAGAGAGTGTTGGCCTCGTTTCTGCCAAAGATACTAATTCTAGGACGTGCAAGCCCTTATATACTATTCTAGAGTTACAAAAGATTACAAAAGCCCAAGCCCAAAAAGTGCCGCTCAGCGGTAAATACCGCTCAACGGTGACTACGCTTCACTTTCTTCCCCTCAGCGGCCAGTTTGCCCCTCAGCGTGACTCCCGCAACCTCCTGAGTGCCGCTCAGCGGTAAAATGCCGCTGAGCGGTGCCTTCGACTTCTCTTTTTGCACTCTTTCTTGTCTTTTCTAATGTCATCTCTCTCCTTCTTCACTTCTTTCACCAAATTCACCTTAAAACCTACACAAAAACACTTAAATCAAGCATAAACCTGTCCAGCTCTCTTATTTCTTAAAATATAGATAAAAGCATGATTTCAAGCTAGTTTTTAAGTCTAAAGGTTGCTTTTAGTATCAATATTAAGCATGAAAATAACAGTTTTTCAACTGTTATCAACAAGCAAAGTTCTAAGTTTGGGGTTGTGATAACAGTTGAAAAACTGTTATTTTTATGCTTAAATTTGATACCAAAAGCAACCTTTAAGACTTAGAAACTAGCTTGAATTCATATTTTTTCTTTAGTTTTGAGAATAAGAGAGTTGAAAGTGAATTTAATGGTTTTGTGCAAGATTCCCTTGATTTTGTAGGCTAATTGAATGATTTGAAAGAAGAATTGAAATACCGAATGATTGGAGTGCTGAAGAGTCAATCAGAAACCAGAAAAGTCAACCAGTCAACCAGAAAAGTCAACCAGTCAACCAGAATGCTGAAAAACCAACCAGAACGCAGAAAACGTGTGACCGAGTGGCGCTGAGCGGTAAATACCGCTGAGCGGCACTTTTCGGGTGCCGAAATCACCGCTGAGGGGCAAAACAGCAGCTGGGGGGCAAAATGGATCAACCGCTAGTACCGCTCAACGGTAAAATACCGCTGAGCGCCATTCTAAATGGGCTTGGACCGGTTTTCTGGCACTTTTGTGGGCTTGGGCCTAGATCTTTTGTAATTTTAGAATAGTATATAAGCTTTAGGACGTCCTAGGGTTTGTATCTTTGGCAGAAACGAGGCAAACACTCTCTCTTCCACCCCTTTGAAGGAGGATCTTGGATGCTCAGGCTACCTCTTCACCTTTTTAAGGTTTATTCTTTCATTCTTTCATTGATATTCATCTAGGTTCACCATGAATATGGTGAACTAAACCTTGTATGTTTGTTGGGGAATCAATGTAATCTCTTGAAGCTCTCATATATGGAATTTATGCTTGCATCTTTTAATTAAGACTTATGCTTTCTTTCATCATTAGTTAGGGTTTTTCCTCTTTGCTTAATGCTTGCATGGTTTAACTCATTCGATGCATGATTATTGGTTTTGTCGATACGGGCACGTACGGGGAAGTCTAGATCCGGGGAATTTCTCCCAACATTATATTGGTTGTCGTTAAGCTCCTGCACTCATGAACTGATCATTAGGAATGCTAGGAATTGTATGAACTCGTGATTTGGGAGAAGCCATCTAGAATGGTACTTTAGAGAGTGACATTAACAATGATGATTTGAATGTTGAATTCCTAAAATATATGAGAGTGGATGAGATGAAATTGACCCCCAACAACATATTCATTCATATATTTCATTGAAAGTGTTTATCTTTTGCTTTTGCCATTGATCAAAACCTCATGCATACATGTTTATTTTCTGTCTTGCATATTAAATTCCAAATATTTCGTTCTTAAGTCTTAGCTAATCAACAAACCACACAACTAAACTAGGCCGTGAGTCCTTTGGGAGAACGATACTTGGTCTTACCAAGTTTATTACTTGAACGATTCGGTCATACTTGCCGATTGTGAAACAAGTTTGTGACATCATATTTTGGTGCTCATAAATTTGTCCATCAGAAGTCGACGAAGTCGAGGAAGTGGAGGGAGTGGAGGAAGTTAAGCAATTGGAGGAAGTGAAGGAAGTTAACGAAGTAGAAGAAGTGGATGATGTGGAGCAAGTGGTTGAAGTGGAGGAAGTGCAGGAAGTTTAGGAAGTGAACGAAGTAAAGGAAGTGGACGAAGTGATGGAAGTGGAAGAGGTGGAGGGAGTGGAGGAAGTGAAGGAAGTGGAGGAAGTAGAGGAAGTGGACGAATTGGACGAAGTGAACGAAGTAGAGGAAGTGGAGGAAGTGGACAAAGTGGACGAAGTGGACGACGTGTAGGAAGTGGAGGAAGTAGACGAATTGGACAAAGTGGACTAGTGGACGAAGTGGAGGAAGTGGAGGGAGTGGAGGAAGTTGAGGAACTAGAGGAACTGGAGGAACTGGAGTAAGTGGAGGAAGTGAAGGAAGTGGAGGAAGTAGATGAAGTGGACTTAGTGGACGAAGTGGAGGAAGTGGAGGAAGTGGACGAAGTTGACGAAGTAGACGAAGTGGACGAAGTAGACGAAGTGGACGAAGTGGACGAAGTGGACTCAGTGGATGAAGTGGACGAAATTGACGAAGTGGAGGAAAAGGAGGAAGTGGAGGAAATGGAGGAAGTGGAGGAGGTGGAGGAAGTGGAGGAAGTGGAGGAATTGGAGGAAGTAGACGAATTGGACGAACTGGAGGAAGTGGACGAAGTCGATAAAGTGCATGAAGTGGACGAAGTGGACTTAGTGGACGAAGCAGAGGATGTGTAGGAAGTGGAGGAAGTGGAGGAAGTGCACGAGGTGGACGAAGTGGACGAAGTAGACGAAGTGGAGGAAATGGACGAAGTGGACTTAGTGGCGGAAGTGGAGGAAGTGGAGGAAGTGGATGAAGTTAACGAAGTAGATGAAGTGGACGATGTGGACGATGTGGAGGAAGTGGAGGAAGTGGAGGAAGTGGAGCAAGTAGAGGAAGTGGAGGAAGTGGACGAAGTTGACGAAATGGACGAAGTGGACGAAGTGGACGAAAGGGACGAATTGGACGAAATGGACGAAGTAGAGGAAGAGGAGGAAGTGGAGGAAGTGGAGGAAGTGGAGGAAGTGGTGGAAGTGGACGAAGTGGAGGAAGCAGAGGAAGTGAAGGAAGTGGAGGAAGTGGACGAAGTTGAGAAAGTGGAGGAAGTGGAGGAAGTGAAGGAAGTGGAGCAAGTGGAGTGATATGATCATAGATGGGGCAACAATGAAGAGTTTTCAAAGTGACAACAAGCATAAAAAAGAGTAGAATAGGTTTCATTGGCTTGTATTTGCCTCTTTTGTTCTTTCGTTATTTCTAGTTGTAGAGACGCTTATAAACTCTTCTTTCTCTTTAAGAACAAGCAATGTGGGACTTTCCATGGCTTGGTCTTAAAAAGAAAAGGAGAGGAAATGGGCGTCCTAGGCGTTAATGCAAGGTAGCATAGGTAGTTTTCATGTTTTGAACTATAGGAGAACTAGTTGCCTTATAAACCCTTTGGAGTGGAGAGAATTGAGCAATGTGGGACTCAAAAGTCCCTAGAAGACCTGCAGCAACTGTTGGACGAACTACACCCTCAAAAGTCCCACATCTCCTAGATCTTGCATCTTAGCTCACTCCAAAGGTTATATAAGAAGGCTTAGGGGTCTCCTTTTTGTACACCTTACCTTGATTCAATGAATTTGAGTTGATTTGCACTTTTGCAATCCTCTTTGAGATAGAATTCTGTCTCTAAGGTCCCAAATTTGGGCAGACCTTATCTTGTTCAAGCAAGTGGCGGTCCTCCTCTTGATGCTTATCTTGGAAGCTTGTTCAAGTGGCGCATCTTCAATTCCTAAGTTTCCTTTTCTTAATCTCTTCCATTTTTTAATTTCTTTCCCATTCTCTTAAATGTCATTTAGTATATTCTCTCTAGGTATGCACTTCCCCATCATGTGGTATCATGAGCCTTAGGTTTTTGATCTCTTAGGAATTGCATGCTAGAGTAGAAAAGCTTAGATATGTTCATTTTCGCTGAGCCATTTTCTGTCTCGCCCAGCCTCTGCGTGAAAATACAGTGAACTTGTATGATTGATGGACAAATTTATGAGCACCAAAATATGATGTCACAAACTTGTTTTTCAATCGGCAAGTATGACCGAATCGTTCAAGTAATAAACTTGGTAGGACCAAGTATCGTTCTTCCCAAGGGACTCACGGCCTAGTTTAGTTATGTGATTTGTTGATTAGCTAAGACTTACAAACGAAATAATTGAGATTTTATATGCAAGACAGAAAATAAACATGTATGCATGAAGTTTTGATCAATGGCAAAAAGCAAAAGATAAACACTTTCAATGAAATTTATGTATGAATATGTTGTTGGGGGTTCAATTTCATCTTATCCACTCTCATATATTTTAGGAATTCAACATTCAAATCATCATTGTTAATGCCACTCTCTAAAGTACCTTTCTAGAAGGCTTCTCCCTAATCACGAGTTCATACAATTCCTAGCATTCCTAATGATCAGTTCATAAGTGCAGGAGCTTAACGACAACCAACATAATATTGGGAGAAATTCCCCGGATCTAGACTTCCCCGTACGTTCCCGTATCGACAAAACCAATAATCATGCATCGAATGAGTTAAACAATGCAAGCATTAAGCAAAGAGGAAAAACCCTAACTAATGATGAAAGAAAGCATAAGTCTTAATTAAAAGATGTAAAAACAGATTCCACATATGAGAGCTTCAAAAGATTACATTGATTCCCCAACAAACATACAGAGTTTAGTTCACCATATTCATGGTGAACCTAGATGAATTACAATGAAAGAATGAAAGAATAAACCCTAAAAAGGTGAAGAGGTAGCCTGAGCATCCAAGATCCTCCTTCAAAGGGGTGGAAGAGAAAGTGTTTGCCTCGTTTCTGCCAAAGATACAAACCCTAGGACGTCCTAAAGCTTATATACTATTCTAAAATTACAAAAAATCTAGGTCCAAGCCCATAAGTGTGCCGCTCAGCGGTAAAGTACCGCTCAGCGGTAAGTGCGTGAGTTGTTTCTTCCCCTCAGCGGCCATTTTGCCCCTCAGCGGATCTCCCGTAAGCTCCTGAGTGCCGCTCAGCGGTAAACTGCCGCTGAGCGGTGAACGAAGTGGATAATGTGGACTTAGTGGACTTAGTGAACGAAGTGGACGAAGTGAACGAAGTAGACGAAGTGGACGTAGTAAACGAAGTGGACGAAGTGCAGGAAGTGGACGAAGTTGACGAAGTGGACGAAGTGGACGAAGTGGACTTAGTGGATGAAGTCGACAAAGTGGAGGAAGTGGAGGAGGTGGAAGGAGTGGAGGAAGTTGAGGAAGTGGAGGAAGTGGAGGAAGGGAAGAAAGTGGACGAATTAGACGAAGTGGTCGAAGTACACGAAATGGACGAAGTGGTCAAAGTGGACGATGTGGACAAAGTGAACGATGTAGACGAAGTGGAGGACGTGGATGAAGTGGAGGAAGTGGAGGAAGTGGAGGAAGTGGAGGAAGTAGAGGAAGTGGATGAAGTTGACGAAGTGGACGAAGTGGAGGAAGTGAAGGAAGTGAAGGAAGTCGAGGAAGTCGAGGAAGTGCATGAGGTGTACGAAGTAGAGGAAGTGGAGGAAGTGAACGAAGTGGTCAAAGTAGACGAAATGGACGACGTAGACTTAGTTGAGGAAGTGGAGGAAGTAGACGAAGTTGAAGAAGTGGACAAAGTGGACGATATGGACGAAGTAGACTTAGTTGACATAGTGGACGAAGTGGAGGAAGTGGACGAGGTGTAAGAAGTGGAGGACGTGAATGAAGTCGAGGAAGTCGAGGAAGTGCACGAATTGGACGAAGTGGACGAATTGGACGTAGTGGACGAATTGGACGAAGTGGTCCAAGTATACGAAATGGACGACGTGGACAAAGTGGAGGAAGTGGAGGAAATTGACGAAGTGGACGAAGTTCAGAAAGTGGACAAAGTGGACGAAGTGGACTTAGTTGACTTAGTGGACGAAGTGGAGGAAGTGGAGGAAGTGGAAGAAGTGGAGGAAGTGAAGGAAGTGAAGGAAGTGGAGGAAGTCGAGGAAGTGGATGAATTGGACGAAGTGGACGAATGGGACGAAGTGGTCAAAGTAGACGAAATGGACGACGTGGATGAATTGGACGAAGTGGAGGAAGTTGACGAGGTTGACGAAGTGGACAAAGTGACGATGGGGACGAAGTGGACTTAGTTGACATAGTGGAGGTAGTGGACGAAGTGGAGGAAGGAAGTGGACGAAGTGGATAAAATTGACGAAGTTGACAAAGTTGACGAAGTGGACAAATTTGACGAAGTGGACAAAGTTGACAAAGTGGACGAAGTTCACGAAGTTGACAAAGTGGACGAAGTTCACGAAGTTGACAAAGTGGTGGAAGTGGACGAAGTGCACGAAGTGGACGAAGTGGACAAAGTGGGAGAAGTGGAGGAAATGGAGGAAGTGGAGGAAGTGGACGAACTAGACGAAGTGGACAAAGTGGCTTAGTGGAGGAAGTGGAGGAAATGGACGAAGTGGATGAACTGGACGAATTGGACGAAGTGGTCGAAGTAGACGAAGTGGATGTAGTGGACGAAGTCGACAAAGTAGAGGAAGTGGAGGGAATGGAGGAACTGGAGGAAGTGGCAGAAGTTGAGGAAGTGGAGGAAGTAGAGGAAGCAGACGAAGTGGAGGAAGTGGAGAAAGTGGACGAACTGGGCGAATTGAACGAATTGGACTAAGGGGTCGAAGTGGACGATGTAGACGAAGTGGACGAAGAGGACGAAGTAGAGGAAGTGGAGGGAATGGAGGAAGTTGAGGAACTGGAGGAAGTGACGGAAGTGGAGGAAGTGGATGAAGTAGAGGAAGTGGACGAAGTGGAGGAACTGGAGAAAGTGGATGAAGTGGACTTAATGGATTTAGTGGACTTACTGGAGGAAGTGGACGAAGTGGAGGCAGTGGACGAAGTGGACGAAGTGGACGAAGTGACCGACGTGGAGGAAGTGTAGGAAATAAAGGAAGTGAAGGAAGTGGAGGAAGTTGAGGAAGTGGAGGAAGTGGACGAAGTTGACAAATTGCACGAAGTGGACTTAGTGGACGATGTCGACGAAGTCGAGGAAGTGGAGGGAGTGGAGGAAATGGACGAAGTGGACTTAGTGGACTTAGTGGCGGAAGTGGAGGAAGTTGATGAAGTATACGAAGTGGACGATGTGGAGGAAGTGGAGGAAGTGGAGGAAGTGGAGCAAGTAGAGGAAGTGGAGGAAGTCGACGAAGTTGACGAAATGGACGAAGTGGACGAAGTGGACGAAGTGGATGAAAGGGACGAATTGGACGAAATGGACGAAATGGACGAAGTGGAGGAAGAGGAGGAAGTGGAGGAAGTGGAGGAAGTGGACGAAGTGGAGGAAGCAGAGGAAGTGATACATCTTGGAAGATGTATAGCAGATGTGCCGTGAGATTGGAGGTGCAGGGAGACTTGGAAGGCAGCTGAAACCAAGGTAACAGTGGCGGTAGCAGCTACAGATTGTTGTGCAGACTTGAAATTTCTGGATCAGATTGGATGGGATCTTTGGAGGTGTGGCAGCGAATTGGTGGTGTTTATGGTGAATGGAGATGGAGGATAGCTTGGAGAGATGATTCACAACTCAGAAGGCTTCCTAGAGTGGAAGAAAGTTGCAATGGAGATCAAGCTAAGAAGTGACTCTTGGAGAAGGAATTTGCTATACATTTCAGCAGAAATTCTTTACTACAATCCAAAAGTGAACTACAAGCTTTGCCTATGAGATTTTATAGATCAATCTCAAGGCTTAAGCAAGCATTTTACACGTTTTAGAGCTAAGATGCTAACAACTACCCATGTGCTAAATGTGTGGCTTCTAGGAAGCTTGATGAAGCACGTGACAAATGTGTTTTACATGTGGAGAAAACAATGACTAATGCCGCCCCATAGAAGGCTATTCACACCCCTTCTTGTATAGAAATGTCCAATTTACCCTTCTCCATGTTTTGGCAAATTTGTAATATCTTCTTGTTCTCCAATTTCCCATCCAAAAATAGCAAATAATATTTGACCTTGGGGAGAATATTCATCTTGGAGCTTTTTGGCCATTCCTCTTGTGATGGGTCCTATGGTGTTAGACCTTCTTGTATCATCCCCTCCCTCTTGAGAAGGATTTGCCCTCAAATCCAAAAGGTCTTCATCTTCACTATCAAATCCTGAAAAAGGTTTAAGATCAGATACATTTAAGGTAGCATGAACACCATATTCAGGAGGAAGATCAAGTTGATATGCATTGTTATTAATCCTCCTTATCACTCTAAAAGATCCATCTCCTCTAGGATTGAGTTTGGATTTTCTTAGTTGAGGAAATCTTTCCTTTCTAAGATGAATCCAAACTAAATCTCCTTCATTGAAGATTAACTCTTTCTTGCCCTTATTATGTTGCTTGGCATATTTCTCATTTTGTTGTTGAATTTGAATTTTAACCCTTTGATGTAAATCTTTGATAAATTTAGACTAAGATACCCCATCTTGATGAATAAAATCAATAGAATTTGGAAGGGGTATTAAATCCATGGGTGTCAAATGATTAAAACCATAAACAACTTCAAAAGGAGACAATTTAGTAGTTCCATGAACTACTCTATTGTAGGCAAACTCAACATGAGGTAGGTACTCATCCCAAGATTTGTGATTTCCTTTAAGAACTACCCTTAGTAAAGTGGAAAGAGATCTATTGACTACTTCAGTTTGGCCATCTGTTTGAGGATGGCAAGTAGTAGTAAAAGATAACTTAGTCCCTAATCTAGACCATAAGGTCCGCCAAAAGTGACTAAGAAATTTTGTATCTCTATCCGAAACTATTACCTTAGGTAACCCATGAAGTTTAACCACATCTCTAAAGAATAACTTTGCAATGTTGCTTGCATCATCTACTTTGTGCCAAGGTATAAAATGAGCCATTTTGCTAAATCTATCTACCACCACAAAGATAGAATCAAAGCCCCTAGAAGTTTTGGGAAGACCTAACACAAAATCCATACTTATCTCTTCCCAAGGGGTGGAAGCAACATTCAAAGGAGTATAAAGTCCATGAGGCATTGATTTAGATTTAGCTTCTAAACAAGTTATACACTTAAAACAATGCCTTTGAACTTCCCTTCTCATGTGAGGCCAAAAGAATTTTTCTTTCAACATGCCAAGGGTTTTTTCTACCCCAAAATGCCCCATTAAACCTCCCTCATGTGTCTCTTTAACGAGGAGTTTTCTATGTGAACCTTGAGGAATGCAAATTTTTCCTTCTTTAAAAAGATACCCTTCTTTCACATAGAATCCCCCTTGAGGCTTATTGAGACATTCCTCATAGATATGAGCAAAATCAAGATCTTGTGAATATAATTCAAGAATGTTATTAAATCCGAGAATTTGAGCTCCCAATGTGGCTAATAGATTAATTTTTCTTGACAAAGCATCAGCCACCACATTGGATTTTCCTTTCTTGTATTTAATAACATAAGTGAAAATTGTTCAATGAATTCCAACCACTTAGCATGCCTCTTTTGTAACTTGTGTTGACTCTTCAAATACTTAAGTGATTCATGATCACTATGAATGATAAACTCCTTGGCAACAAGGTAATGTTCCCAAGTTTGAAGAGCCCTCACAAGTGCATAGAGTTCTTTGTCATAGGTGGGGTAATTACAAGAGGCACCATGAAGTTTTTCACTAAAGTATGCAATTGTGTGTCCTTCTTGTAATAATACTGCACCTATGCCAAATCCTGAAGCATCACATTCTAGCTCAAAAGTTTTGGAAAAATTTGGCAAAGCTAGAAAGGGTGCTTGTGTGAGCTTCTCTTTGAGTAGCTCAAAAGCCTTTTGTTGTTTATCCCCCAATGGAATATAACATCTTTTTTCACCAACTCATTGAGGGGTGAAGCAATACTAGAGAAGTTAGGAACAAATCTTCTATAAAAGCTTGCCAACCCATGGAAGCTCCTTACTTCTCCTACATTCTTTGGATGAGGCCAATCTTGGATGGCCTTTATTTTTTCTGGGTCCACATGAACCCCATTTTTGGTGACTACATATCCCAGAAATATGACACTATCAACACAAAAGGTACACTTGTCAAAATTTGCAAACAATTTGTGTTTTCTAATAATTGTTAAAACAACTCTCAAATGATTTTCATGAGTTTGCAAGTTTTGACTATATACCAAGATGTCATCAAAGTAGACAACTACAAACTTCCCAATGCAATCCCTAAGAACATGATTCATAAGTCTCATGAATGTGCTTGGAGCATTTGTAAGACCAAAAGGCATAACTAGCCATTCATATAATCCAAACTTGGTCTTAAAGGCAGTTTTCCATTCATCACCTTCTTTAATTCTTATTTGGTGATAACCACTTTTTAAATCTACCTTTGAAAATATTTGTGCTTCATGCAATTCATCCAACATATCATCAAGCCTAGGAATGGGATGTCTATATTTGATTGTGATGTTGTTGATAGCCCTACAATCACAACACATGCGCCACTTCCCATCTTTTTTTGGTACAAGCAACACTGGTACAGCACAGGGACTTAGACTCTTTTGAACTAAGCCTTTATCTAGCAACTCTTGGACTTGTGTCTCAATCTCCTTAGTTTCTTGGGGGTTTGTCCTATAGGCTGGCCTATTAGGAAGAATTGCCCCTGGAATGAAATCAATTTGATGTTCTATTCCTCTGATGGGTGGAAGCCCTTTTGGAATTTCTTTTGGAAATAGATCATCAAATTCTTTCAAAAGTTTTTGAATGGGGTGAGAAAGAGTTGAAGTTTTTGGATCACTAGATATGCATGTAAGTGTCCCTTGACAAAGAAGAAGGTATGAAGGTTGCTCAACTTAAAGTGTATTGAGTAGAGTCTTTTTGTTTAAAAGCACTTCATGTTGAGTGACCTTAGGTGGTACATTTATCTCTATACCCTCCTTTCTTTTTGACTTTTTCTTTTGATCATGTTCTTGCTTTCTTAACATCTTCATTTGTGCTTGATCCTTAGCCACTTGGGTAGGAGTCAAAGGATGAAGCACAAACTTCTTGTCCTTTTGATGGATAGTGATGGTATTGGTTAGACCATGATGGATAGTTTGATGATCAAATTGCCATGGTCTCCCCAATAACACATGACAGGCTTCCATGGGAACTATATCACATAAAACTTCATGTTTGAAATTCCCAATGGAAAATGCCAACTTCACTTGATTCTTGACTATTATATCCCCATCTTCATTTAGCCAATGAAGTTTATAAGGTTTTGGATGGGGTATAATATCAAGCTTCAACTTCTCAACCAACCTTGTGCTACAACAATTGCAACAAGACCCACTATCAACAATGAGAGAACAATGATTTTCTTGAATTTTACATCTTGTGTGAAAGATGTTCTCTCTTTGTGATAGGTGTTCAAGACTTGGTTGGTTGCTAAGTATCCTTCTCACCATGAGAAGTTGCCCATCATCAGCATATATTTCCTCTTCCCTCTCTTCTTCCTCACTCTCACTTGTACTAGTTGGGGTGTCACTTTCACTACTATAAATGTCCTTGCCTTTCAAAATGATGTTTCTTTTTGTAGGACATTGAGTAGCTACATGACCCCTTCCTAGACATTTGAAGCATTTGATTTCACTTGTTCTGGTGTGTGAGGGTGTCTCTTTCTTGGGTCTCTCTTCTATTTTGGCTAGAGGTTTAAATGGCTCTTTTTCTTTAAAAATTTTCTTTTCAAAAGTAGGTTGAACTTGAATTCTTTTAGAAGAAGATTTTCTCAAGTTTTGTTGTTCTACCTTTATACACATTTGAACAAGATCATTCAAATCTCTATAAGGTAGAAGTTCAACCCTATCTCTTATGTCAAAATTGAGTCCACTTAAAAATCTAGCTAAAGTAATTTCTGGACCTTCTACTATGCCTGCCCTCATCATATACAACTCCATCTTTTGTCTATATTCCTCAACTGTCATAGACCTTTGTTGTAACCTTTGGAGTTTATCCATGAGTTCTCTATTGTAGTAGGAGGGAATGTGTCTCCTCCTAAGGGCAGACTTGAGATCATTCCAATAGTGGATGGGAGGGGCTTGATGTCTAAGCCTCTCTTTGACCAAGGCAGTCCACCAGTACATTGCATACCCTTGAAAGCTTAGGGTAGCTAGAGAGACCTTCCTCTCTTCACTCACTTGGTGGCATTCAAACAATTGTTCTACCTTCATCTCCCAATCAAGATAAGCCTCTACATTGTCCTTCCCATGGAAGTGAGGCAACACAACATTGACTTCTTTAGGGGGTGGGGGTGCATGAGAATTTCTCCTATGCCTCCTAGAAGTAGAAGGCTGATGAGGGTAATAATCACACATACTCAAAGATATCCCTCCCTCTTAAGAGTTTTCACTCTGACTTCCCCTAGACTTACGTTTCCTTATCAATCTCAACTCATCTTGAATAACAGCATTTTGAAGCTCTCTATTGACTTTCTCTTCATTCATTTCTCTTCTTATTTCCTTGAATTCATTAACTAAAGTTTGAAGAGAAAAATGTTCTTTTTCACTATCACTAATCCTAGGAGAATGCCTTCTAGACATTATGATGGACTTAAATGTTATTTTTGAAGTAAAGACTAGAGAATTTCACTTGAAAGCAATATTCCAGGTAAGGGAGGTGATTCACTAGGAATGCTTAAGTACCAAGCCTTATCCTTGCCAAATATGCTTCTGGTTACTTACTAGAGTCCTTAGATCAAAATCACTCTTAAATCCACTTAAGTCTTAAAGACAACAAAGAAAACACAAAGCAAAGAAAGGACACAACCTAAACTCTAAATTCGGACCCCTAAGAAAGCTTCCTATTCGCACAAGATATATGCTATCTAGTCGAAAATTGGAAAAAACAATTAAAGTGAGGTCTCCTAGGTGAGGCTTAGACTTTGGATCTAAGACACACTCACCGCCTACTCAATTTTAGGTTATGAGACTTCTTTGAGTCTAGTTACAAATGAGGGAAGAGCACTTGTGAACTCTAGCACCTCACTTGCTTGGATTTGGAACTTACAACCAAAGAAACCAATGGGAATTACAAAGAAATTTGGTAAATTGGAAAGGAAAAAGTTAAAATAGGCTAAGGAAACAATGTGTGCAGCTTTGGGTTGCTCTCAAAGAACTTGAATCTACTGGATTCCAAACAATTCTCTCAGTTGCAAAGTGCTTAAACAAGGAGATTAATTTTCTGCAGAATAGAACTCTGCTGCAAGTTGCTGGTCGGACAATTCTGGACAGAATTGATCACGGCCTTTCCTTCTTCAAGAACCAACTTCAATCACTTTCTTCACCAATTGAACTTCCTTTGATGCTTCCACTTGCAATGAGCCATTTGAATTATAGTTCACCTATCCAACAAACCAGTTAATCACAGAAACTACCACCACAATTGCCAGCAAAATCACATCCAAGTGACAACAACACCAAGACTTTTGTCAAACAGATGGTGTGCAGAGTGTTCAAAATTCAGAAAGCAAGCAATTAAATGGCTATCAATCACTGTGGCACTTCAAAATGATCTCAGGAATGACTCTAGAACAAATTTAAAACGCAATAAAAGACCAGAAACCAGAATCAAGCACGAAATAGCTATGCAATGAAAGTGGACCAAACTGTTTGTTGAAATGTCTCAATGAACTTGCATTAATTTTTGACAGCAATGTTCAAAGGTGCAACCAGAATTTCGAAATCAGGATGTATTGGTCCTATTCTGCCTTTTAATGTTTTAATCACTCTTTTTAACTTGAACTTTTGATATTTTATGGACCAATGGCTTTTACTACATCCACTCTTATTGAATCAAACAGCCAAACTTTGAAACTTTGGACCCAAAAATTTACTGCATAGCTCTTGGCAGCCAGCACAAATCTACCCAGAAAAATGACCAAATGCACAGTACAATTTATATGCTCATTCCAATGACTTAAACATGTTTCAATGATGAGTGAGGACTTGCAGAAACATATATAATGAGCTAAATCACTGTGTAACAGAGTTGGAATACTGCAGTGGTCATTTTCAGCTCAAATTCACAACCACAAGGTTCAAAATGTAGATTGGCTTTGATTCTGGATTAAAAAACATCAAAAAGAGTTTGAAAATGGTATTTGAAAGTTGCTCAAAACAGCAGAATCAACTTAAAAATGATTGGCAATGATCTAGTACCAATCCAACTCAAATTATGCAGAATTTTTAACTCAAAGACACTTGCAGATCGGCTACTGCATTTTTTTTATGCTTACAACATTACAAAACACTTGGAATCAAATCATTTCATGTTCCAAATGATTCAGACATTAACTCATTCAATTGTTGTTCAATAGAACAGTGCACAATGCTAAATGAACAGTGGAGTTTTGTTACAGCAGTAGCACTTTCTGGAATAAACAGAACAGTAACTAAAAAGCCATGCAGATCTGAGTTTGGTTGGCAAATTTAAACACCTGAGCTCATCTCTTGATTGTTCATTGCTCTTAATTGGTGTAGCCACATCCAAACACTTTTAGAATCGTAAAACTTGGTTAAAAACCAGATTTGATGACAAAACAACAAATTAACCAAACATGACTAAGACAAAACTGGAAATGATGCTCAAATGATTAAAATGACTCAAAGCAGCAAGAGATAACCGAATAAAATGATGATAGACTCAAGCAAATAGAGCTGGTATCAATAAAACTTAAAACATAGAAGCCTAAACACATCATAGATGCTGAAACAAAAACAGAATTCAGAAGACAACAAGACATAGCAAAAATTGAATGACAGTTTGGAAATGAAAGATGAAACCACTTATCTCACAATTCAAGTTAGAACCTGGCTCTGATACCACTTGATACATCTTGGAAGATGTATAGCAGATGTGCCATGAGATTGGAGGTGCAGGGAGACTTGGAAGGCAGCTGAAACCAAGGTAACAGTGGCGGTAGCAGCTACAGATTGTTGTGCAGACTTGAAATTTCTGGATCAGATTGGATGGGATCTTTGGAGGTGTGGCAGCGGATTGTTGGTGTTTATGGTGAATGGAGATGGAGGATAGCTTGGAGAGATGGTTCACAACTCAGAAGGCTTCCTAGAGTGGAAGAAAGTTGCAATGGAGATCAAGCTAAGAAGTGACTCTTGGAGAAGGAATTTGCTATACATTTCAGCAGAAATTCTTTACTACAATCCAAAAGTGAACTACAAGCTTTGCCTATGAGATTTTATAGATCAATCTCAAGGCTTAAGCAAGCATTTTACACGTTTTAGATCTGAGATGCTAACAACTACCCATGTGCTAAATGTGTGGCTTCTAGGAAGCTTGATGAAGCACATGACAAATGTGTTTTACATGTGGAGAAAACAATTACTAATGCCGCCCCATAGAAGGCTATTCACACCCCTTCTTGTATAGAAATGTCCAATTTACCCTTCTCCATGTTTTGGCAAATTTGTAATATCTTCTTGTTCTCCAATTTCCCATCCAAAAATAGCAAATAGTATTTGACCTTGGGGAGAATACATCTTGGAGCCTTTTGGCCATTCCTCTTGTGATGGGTCCTATGGTGTTAGACCTTCTTATATCAGGAAGTGAAGGAAGTGGAGGAAGTGGACGATGTGGACGAAGTGGACGAAACGGACGAAATGGACGAAGTGGACAAAGTGGACGAAGTGGACGAAAGGGACAAAGTGGACGAAATGGACGAAGTGGAGGAAGAGGAGGAAGTGGAGGAAGTGGAGGAAGTGGAGGAAGTGGAGGATGTGGAAGTAGTGGAGGAACTAGAGGAAGTAGACGAACTAGTCGAATTGGTCGAAGTAGACAAAATAGACGAAGTTGACGAAGTGGACGAAGTGGACGAAGTGGATGAAGTAGACGAAGTGGACGAAATGGACGAAATGGACGAAATGGACGAAATGGACGAAGTGGAGGAAGAGGAGGAAGTGAAGGAAGTGGAGGATGTGGAAGAAGTGGAGGAACTGGAGGAAGTAGATGAACTAGACGAATTGGACGAAGTGGTCGAAGTAGAGCAAATGGACGAAGTTGACGAAGTGGACAAAGTTGACCTACTGGACCAAATGTACGAAGTGAACGAAGTCGATGAAGTGGAAGAAGTTGACGAAGTTGATGAAGTGGATGAAGTGGACTTAGTGGACGAAGTGGAGGAAGTGGAGGAACTGGAGGAAGTGGAGGAAGTGCAGGAAGTGGACGAACTGGATGAAGTTGAGGAAGTGGAGGAAGTGAAGGAAGTGGAGGAAGTGGAGGAAGTGGAGGAAGTGGACGAATTGGACGAAGTGGTTGAAGTGGACGAAGTGAAGGAAGTGAAAGAAGTGGAGGAAGTTGATAACAGTTGAAAAACTGTTATTTTTATGCTTAAAATTGATACTAAAAGCAACCTTTATACTTAGAGACTAGCTTGAAATCATACTTTTATTCATATTTTCAGAAATAAGAGAGCTGGACAGGTTTATGCTTGATTTCAGTGTTTTTGTGCAGGTTTTAAGGTGAATTTGGTGAAAGAAGTGAAGAAGGAGAGAGATGAAATCAGAAAAGACATTAAAAAGTGCAAAAGGAGAAGCCGAAGTCACTGCTCAGCGGCAGTTTACCCCTGAGCGGCACTCAGGAGCTTACGGGAGATCCACTGAGGGGCAAAATGGCCGCTGAGGGGAAGAAACGACTCGCGCACTTACCGCTGAGCGGCACACTTATGGGCTTGGACCTAGATTTTTTGTAATTTTAGAATAGTATATAAGCTTTAGGACGTCCTAGGGTTTGTATCTTTGGCAGAAACGAGGCAAACACTCTCTCTTCCACCCCTTTGAAGGAGGATCTTGGATGCTCAGGCTACCTCTTCACCTTCTTAGGGTTTATTCTTTCATCCTTTCATTGCAATTCATCTAGGTTCACCATGAATATGGTGAACTGATGGACAAATTTGTAAGCACCAAAATATGATGTCACAAACTTGTTTCACAATCGGCAAGTATGACCGAATCGTTCAAGTAATAAACTTGGTAAGACCAAGTATCGTTCTCCCAAAGGACTCACGGCCTAGTTTAGTTATGTGATTTGTTGATTAGCTAGGGCTTACAAACGAAATATTTAGAGTTCAATATGCAAGACAGAAAATAAACATGTATGCATGAAGTTTGATCAATGGCAAAGACAAAAGATAAACACTTTCAATGAAATATATGAATGGATATGTTGTTGGGGGTCAATTTCATCTCATCCACTCTCATATATTTTAGGAATTCAACATTCAAATCACCATTGTTAATGCCACTCTCTAAAGTACCATTCTAGATGGCTTCTCCCTAATCACGAGTTCATACAATTCCTAGCATTCCTAATGATTAGTTCATGAGTGCAGGAGCTTAACGACAACCAATATAATATTGTCAGTATAATATTGGGAGAAATTCCCCGGATCTAGACTTCCCCGTACGTGTCCGTATCGACAAAACCAATAATCATGCATGGAATGAGTTAAACTATGCAAGCATTGAGCAAAGAGGAAAAACCCTAACTAATGATGAAAGAAAGCATATGTCTTAATTAAAAGATGTAAACAACAGATTCCATATATGAGAGCTTCAAGAGATTACATTGATTCCCCAACAAACATACAAGGTTTAGTTCACCATATTCATGGTGAACCTAGATGAACAATGAAAGAATGAAAGAATAAACCCAATAAAGGTGAAGAGGTAGCCTGAGCATCCAAGATCCTCCTTCAAAGGGGTGAGAAGAGAGAGTGTTTGCCTTGTTTCTGCCAAAGATACTAATCCCAAGGACGTGCAAGCCCTTATATACTAATTTAGAGTTACAAAAGATTACAAAAGCCCAAGCCCAAAAAGTGCCGCTCAGCGGTATTTACCGCTCAGCGGTGATTGCGCGTCTTCTTTCTTCCCCTCAGCGGCCATTTTGCCCCTCAGCGGTTCCAACGCCACCTCTTGAGTGCCGCTCAGCAGTAGTTTGCCGCTGAGCGGTGCCTTCGTCTTCTCTTTTTGCACTCTTTCTTGTCTTTTCTAATGTCACTTCTCTCCTTCTTTACTCTTTTCACTAAATTCACCTTAAAACCTGCACAAAAACACTGAAATCAAGCATAAACCTGTCCAGCTCTCTTATTTCTGAAAATATAGATAAAAAGCATGATTTCAAGCTAATTTCTAAGTCTAAAGGTTGCTTTTAGTATCAATTTAAGCATGAAAATAACAGTTTTTCAACTGTTATCACAACCCCAAACTTAGAACTTTGCTTGTCCTCAAGCAAACAAAATGTAACTCCATCTCCAACCAATTCATATGATGGTTCACTCATTCAAAATCCTCTTTTCAAGATAAGTAACAACTTCACTCAAACTTATGACCAAGAGTTCAATCAAGATGTGCACATGCTTTAGTGTTCACAAAGTCATTTAAACTCCAAAAAATGCCATTTTCATGAATGATAAATCAATTAAGCATGGATGTTCATGTGCTTATGGAATATTTTCTCACTAGGTAAAGTGTTTCACTCAACACGCAAGTGTATAAGAGGTAAAGTGTTTCACTCATTCCCTCTACTATCACAATGTCACATGAATCAACTTTGCCTTTCATTTTACCACAATCAAAAACATTCACAAGCATGCATCATCACAAGGACTTTTCAATGGCTTATAATGTGGCTGGGCTAACAAGAAAATTGGTTTTTCTGGATCACAAAATCCTTGAGTTAAGAGAATCATAACAACACAATTATTCTTATTCATTCCCAACTTGCCTTTGCATTTGCATTGAGCTTTACTTCTTTTTCTTTGCTTTTCTTTTTCTTTGCATATTCTTACTTTTTAGCTCTTAGCTCAATGCTTTTCCTTTTTCATGTTTCCCCAATAACCCCAAACTTGAACATTTAACAATACCACACAAGATCTTCTACTTAACTCAAGGTAAAGTTTTTCAATCAAGGGTTTTCAGTGTATATTCAAGGCTATGGGTTCAAAGGATAGAACACAAAGTGTTCTCTTTTAGTAGGCTAACTTTATGAATTTGGCCAATAAAAAGGGTTCCAACAAATGGCCTTGATCACATGATGCAAAACAAG
This sequence comes from Vigna nakashimae, assembly GCA_034642375.1. Classification (NCBI taxonomy): domain Eukaryota; kingdom Viridiplantae; phylum Streptophyta; class Magnoliopsida; order Fabales; family Fabaceae; genus Vigna; species Vigna nakashimae. Next base: position 31,381,137 of record CM067765.1, read on the forward strand.
CAATTGATTCAATCATAGAAAACCTGAGCAAAATCATTCATGCTTTCAAAGTAATAGCATTCAACAATCAACTCTGGAGCTCAAAACCTCACATATAAGCTCATTCACATTTGACATACACATCCTGCTTAATTTCACAATCACAATCATGATATCATGCATTTGTTCACAAAGCTTGTGAATCACCTGTATAAGCATTTTATTGTGCACATCATCTCAACATCAATCAATCAATAAGCATCATCAAGCATTACTTATCACACAATCACAGTTAATAGCAAACCATCATAACAAACCAGGTGTTCAATAGAGTACATCAAACCCTAATCTAAAAACAAAAACAAATAAGTTCAGAAAACTTAAACCACACAAGCATAATCATATGATAGCATTCATCAGTAAATGCTATCTCAGCTCCTCATCAGTCTGAGCTGTCCTCTGTATCTTCCTCTTCCTCTTCATCATCATCATCATCAAAAGCATCCTCCTCCTCAGCTTCATCTTCTTCCATATCTCTGGCTGAAGCTTCAGCTGCTTCAGCTCCTCCATGCAATGGTTCTTCTGGCCAAGCTACCACGTTATGGAATTCATCCATAGTCCATCTGTGTGCTGGAGGGGTATCATACATCCCCACTATCATCTCAGCCGTGGCCACCTGCCCTCTGTGGATGGACTGCAACTGAGCACCTATAAGAGACATATACATGTCTCTCATCTGGAATGGTTCTGCCTCATGAGTATCAGCAGATGTCCTGCTCTGTGCTGGCCCTCTCTCTCTACGCGCCTGGCGTGGTGGAACTGGCTGAGCTGCCTCCTCACCTCCACAGTACTGTCTGTAATAGGCCTCATCTATAGCTTTTCTTGGCCTCTCAAATGGTGGAACAGAAGTGTCCACCCCAGCTTGCTTGCAAAGGTGAGTGATCAAAGAAGGATGTCCCAGTGGTGCTTTGTTGTTTGAGGTGTTAGCACACACACTAATCTCATCAGCTATCACCTGCCCAATATTAACATTCAAATTTCTGATAGCATAGTAGATGAATAGTGCCCTGCTGAGAGTGATATCTGACACATGTGAGCATGGCTGAATGTTAGCATGAGAAAATGCCATCCAATACTTTGCAAGAGGAGTCAAATCTGTCCTCCTAATGTTAACCACTGCTCCAGATCTATTCCTTTGAAAGTGTCCTCCAGGTATGCACAACACTCTCTCAACATCCTCAAAATCAGCACCTTCCTCCATGCTAAGAGCAAACTGGCATTGCTCACCAGCCCACACAGTATCCAGGAAGTTGTTGATGGAATCAAGATCATACCTGATGGCATGGCCTCTGACATAGCCCAAATAATTCTCAGCTGGAGAATCACCAATCTTCTTTGCATTGGTGTAGAATTCCTTCACCACAGCTATGTTGGCAGGTGCTGGATAAGTGGCTAGCTTTCCCCAATCATTCCCTAACACTTGCTCTCCAAATTGAGGAGCAAAGTTAGGTATCGTTCCAACCTTTCTCTCCATTAGAAGTCTCCTGTCCTGAACCACCCTGAAGTGCTTCTCATGTTTCCTAGAGAGGAACCTGCCATTATGGGGCTGCTCTGGTTCCTTTTCCTTCCTCTTGGTTGCCATGGTTTTCAATCTCTTTCCTGAAGAGGATGTCATTCCTGCATTCAAACACAACTCCAAAACCACAGAACATGATATTAATCATTAGTAAACACAGAACAAAACTCCTTTCGAAGCTAAACCACCGCTGAGGGCCAGAATTTCCCCTCAGCGCCACCAGTACCACAATCCAACACGCAAAAAGCCAGAAAAAAACCAAGTCTGGCAGAGTGCCGCTCAGCGGTAAATGCCGCTCAGCGGTGACCTGCAGATTTTTGCGAAACTCGTTTTAAAGCCTTCCTAACTCCACCCAAATGCAATTTTCAGTTTTCCAGTTCATAATCAAGCAGTTTAATCGGTTCAAACATCAAATATATCATCAAATCATGCATAGAAATCAAAACCCCTAAATATTCATGCTTTGACAATCACATTCAAATTCAAGAACCCTAGAATGACAAAATGCATTTTACTTACTTGGGTGGAGATACTAGATGCTATGAGAATGCTTCCAAGCTAAAATACTCTCTTCCAACCCTAAACTTTGATGGCACACTAATGTAAAAGTGAGTGGAAGAGAAATTTTCTAAAGATGGAAGAGTAGAAAGATGTGGAAAACCTAAGAGAGGGTATGTGGGATTCTTTGTGCAGAGAAGAGCTTGAAAGAATGTAAAATCGCGCAGCTTAGGGTTTAAAAATACCCCAATGGGCTCGGGTTCCGCTAAGGGGAACTTAAGCCCATCTGCGATAGTACCGCTCAGCGGTAAATGCCGCTCAGCGGCACTTTCGTGATGTGCCCTTCTCCTTCTTTTCTTGACTTACGTGCCTTCCTAGCATACCTCTCATAGGTTCCCTGCAATTCAATGTTAAAAATGCTTATGCAAATCCTAATTAAAATAAAACAATAAAAAACAATCAATCAACTGGGTTGCCTCCCAGGTAGCGCTTGTTTAACGTCACGAGCCTGACCCAAAATCCACCAACACCCATCAGTAGGTGTTTCAAACTTACCAGCACCCATCAGTAGGTACAAAATCTTCTCACCAACACCCATCAGTAGGTGTTAAAACCTAGTATCCTTCAGTAGATACTTAACCACCTAGCATCCTTCAGTAAATGCTAGATCCAACAAAATAATGTTCAGAATAATGTTCACAGATTAAAAATTACAAAACCAAAATCAAAATTAAAAGTTTGTCAATCACTGGGTTGCCTCCCAGCAAGCGCTTCTTTAACGTCACTAGCTTGACCCAATAAAGTTCACATTCCATCTTCTTTATGGTTGATGTTGTCCTTCCACCAACCTTTCAACTGCTTCCTTTGGACTGTCTTAGATTCTCTAGAATATGGAGACTCGATCTCTATCATCTCCTTTTCTTTAAAGCCTTTTATAACCCACAACTTGTTCTTGAGTCTTACAGGTGTGCCAAGTTGGAGTCCTCTTTTCTTCCAGTCTCTAGGAACTTCTTCTCCTTTTCCAATCTCTTCTACCTTGGGTACCTGAAAATACAAACAATGGTTATCAGAAACCTTAAGATTTTCATTTTTACCTCTAGTTATGGGTGCATCTCGAAATGCAGCTTTATAACTGGCTTCCTCCTCCTTTGCTTGTATCTCATCTTTGAAAACATCCACCACCACTCTCTCCTCTCTGTCTTGAAGCACCACTATACCTTCATTAACATCTATGATAGCCCTGGCCGTTTTCATAAACGGTCTTCCCAGTATGAAAGGTATCTTTTCGTTCTCCATCTTCATCACCACAAAGTCTGCCAAAAACTGAAGTTTGCCAACACAAACTACAATGTCTTCTGCAATCCCACATGGCTCCTTTGAAGATCCATCAGCCATTACCAGATTAACCTTTACAGGTTTTATTTTAACATGGCCAATTTGCTCCAATAGAGAATAAGGCATCAAGTTAACACTTGAGCCTAAGTCAAGGAGAGCTTTCTTTACCTTTTTCTTCCCTATAGTGCAAGGGATAGAAAAACTACCTGGATCTGCTGCTTTTGGTGGGAATGATTCTTTCTTAACAGTTACACACTTTTCTTCCTCATCATCTCTACGTCTTCTTTTTGTAGAGGTCCCTTCATCGGTTTTTGTGTAAACTGCTATTTTTTGTAGAATTTGTTCCCAAGGAGCTTCATTATCAACCATTCTGAATAAATCTGTGAAATCCATTGGTTTCTCCTGATTTGTTAGAAAAGGAAAAGTGTCCTTTCTTTCTCCTTCTCTTCTCTCTTCTGTTTCATCTTCTTCTAACTCAATAATCTCTTCATTCACACTCTTGACCACTTTGCACTCTTCTCTAGGGTTAACCTCAGTATTAGCCCCAAAGTTTCTGTGTGGTCTTTCTTCCAATTGCTTAGTAATCTGACCCATCTGAATCTCCAAATTCTTTATAGCAGCATCAGTGCTCTTTTGAGAAGATTCAGTTTTCTGTATGAATTGCTGAAGAGTTTCTTCCAACCTTGTTGATCTTTCATTAAGCATAGATAATTGTTGCCACATGGTTGGTTGTTGCTGCTGCTGCTTATTATATTGATTAGCCTGCCCAGTTTGTCCTTGGCCAATGCTTGGATGTGGTTTCCAACCCTGATTATAATTCCCTTGACGGTATGGAAACTGATTAGCCATGAAATTAACATCCTCCACGGCTTCCACAGGAAAAGCACATTGGCCATTGATGTGATCTCCCCCACATAATTCGCACAACTGGGTTTGTACCTGTGCAGCAGATTTTAACTCTTTAGGTAATGAAGCAAGAGTTTTGGTCAGAGTTTCCAGCTGTTGAGTTAGAATTTTATTCTGGGCTAGCAAGGCATCATGGGTTTGTAATTGAAGAACCCCTTTCTGTTGCATAGGGGCGCCTCTTTCATTGTGCAGCTCATTATCACTTGTAGCCATATTTTCAATAATTTCAGTTGCTTCCTCTGGAGTCTTCCATTTGATATTGCCTCCAGCTGAGGCATCCAGCATCATCTTGGTTTGTGAACCAAGCCCTCCAAGGAAAGTTAGGACTACTTCTTGATCTTCAAAGCCATGCGTGGGAGTTTTACGTAATAAGCTTTTATACCTGTCCCATGCATGTCCTAGTGATTCCTCCATGCCCTGCTTGAATGAAGATATCTCTTGCTTTCCCTTAGTCACCTTAGATTGTGGGAAGTATTTGTTTAGAAACTTTGTAACCACTGCTTCCCACTCTGTGAAACTTTCTTCTGGAAAAGAGTTCAACCAAAGCTTAGCATTGCCTCCCAATGAGAAAGGAAACAAGCTAAGTTTGATTGCTTCGTCTGGCACCCCATTAATCTTGACTGTATTGCAAATCTCATTAAAGGTAGTCAGGTGCTCATATGGGCTTTCGTGAGATAACCCATTAAATTGATTACTCTTCACCAGTTGAATCAATGCTGGTTTGACCTCCATGTTGGCTGCATTAACTCTAGGTCGAGCTATGCTATTGAAGTGCTGAGGTCCAGCAAGATTAGTGTAGTCTGCAAGATTTCTTCTAACATTATTGCCCTCCATACTTCCTGTGCTATGAACAGAACTTTGTGGTGATGATTGCAAGAGAGTTTCTGGAGAAGGGAAAAGTTCTCTAGACGTTCTGATTCTTCTCCTCCTTCTACTCTCTTCTAGACCTTCAAGAAGTGATTCTGTTGTTTTCTTACTTCTAGTTCGAATTGCTTCCTGCATACACAAGAAAACAAACCCTAGAAAAGATTTGTTAGCACAAAAAGATATAAGAAAAGATATATAATAAAAGATTCAGAAGATAAGAAGATAAAAGATTTAGAAGATAGAAAATAAAATAAAATAAAATCTAATAAAATCTAACCTAAAAAATAAAATCTAACCTAATCTAAAAGATAAAATAAAATCTAATCTAAAAGATAAAAAGATAAAAAGATAAAATAAAATCTAATAAAATCTAACCTAATAAAATCTAATCCTAAAAGATAACAGAAAAAGATAGAAACAGAAAATAAAAACAGAAATTTAAAATTAAAGTCAAAGATAATCAATAATCACACAAATTAACCAGTTAAACCACGAGTCCCCGGCAACGGCGCCAAAAACTTGATGGACAAATTTGTAAGCACCAAAATATGATGTCACAAACTTGTTTCACAATCGGCAAGTATGACCGAATCGTTCAAGTAATAAACTTGGTAAGACCAAGTATCGTTCTCCCAAAGGACTCACGGCCTAGTTTAGTTATGTGATTTGTTGATTAGCTAGGGCTTACAAACGAAATATTTAGAGTTCAATATGCAAGACAGAAAATAAACATGTATGCATGAAGTTTGATCAATGGCAAAGACAAAAGATAAACACTTTCAATGAAATATATGAATGGATATGTTGTTGGGGGTCAATTTCATCTCATCCACTCTCATATATTTTAGGAATTCAACATTCAAATCACCATTGTTAATGCCACTCTCTAAAGTACCATTCTAGATGGCTTCTCCCTAATCACGAGTTCATACAATTCCTAGCATTCCTAATGATTAGTTCATGAGTGCAGGAGCTTAACGACAACCAATATAATATTGTCAGTATAATATTGGGAGAAATTTCCCGGATCTAGACTTCCCCGTACGTGTCCGTATCGACAAAACCAATAATCATGCATGGAATGAGTTAAACTATGCAAGCATTGAGCAAAGAGGAAAAACCCTAACTAATGATGAAAGAAAGCATATGTCTTAATTAAAAGATGTAAACAACAGATTCCATATATGAGAGCTTCAAGAGATTACATTGATTCCCCAACAAACATACAAGGTTTAGTTCACCATATTCATGGTGAACCTAGATGAACAATGAAAGAATGAAAGAATAAACCCAATAAAGGTGAAGAGGTAGCCTGAGCATCCAAGATCCTCCTTCAAAGGGGTGAGAAGAGAGAGTGTTTGCCTTGTTTCTGCCAAAGATACTAATCCCAAGGACGTGCAAGCCCTTATATACTAATTTAGAGTTACAAAAGATTACAAAAGCCCAAGCCCAAAAAGTGCCGCTCAGCGGTATTTACCGCTCAGCGGTGATTGCGCGTCTTCTTTCTTCCCCTCAGCGGCCATTTTGCCCCTCAGCGGTTCCAACGCCACCTCTTGAGTGCCGCTCAGCGGTAGTTTGCCGTTGAGCGGTGCCTTCGTCTTCTCTTTTTGCACTCTTTCTTGTCTTTTCTAATGTCACTTCTCTCCTTCTTTACTCTTTTCACTAAATTCACCTTAAAACCTGCACAAAAACAATGAAATCAAGCATAAACCTGTCCAGCTCTCTTATTTCTGAAAATATAGATAAAAAGCATGATTTCAAGCTAATTTCTAAGTCTAAAGGTTGCTTTTAGTATCAATTTAAGCATGAAAATAACAGTTTTTCAACTGTTATCATGAACTAAACTCTGTATGTTTGTTGGGGAATCAATGTAATCTTTTGAAGCTCTCATATATGGAATCTGTTTTTACATCTTTTAATTAAGACTTATGCTTTCTTTCATCATTAGTTAGGGTTTTTCCTCTTTGCTTAATGCTTGCATTGTTTAACTCATTCGATGCATGATTATTGGTTTTGTCGATACGGGAACGTACGGGGAAGTCTAGATCCGGGGAATTTCTCCCAATATTATGTTGGTTGTCGTTAAGCTCCTGCACTTATGAACTGATCATTAGGAATGCTAGGAATTGTATGAACTCGTGATTAGGGAGAAGCCTTCTAGAAAGGTACTTTAGAGAGTGGCATTAACAATGATGATTTGAATGTTGAATTCCTAAAATATATGAGAGTGGATAAGATGAAATTGAACCCCCAACAACATATTCATACATAAATTTCATTGAAAGTGTTTATCTTTTGCTTTTTGCCATCGATCAAAACTTCATGCATACATGTTTATTTTCTGTCTTGCATATAAAATCTCAATTATTTCGTTTGTAAGTCTTAGCTAATCAACAAATCACATAACTAAACTAGGCCGTGAGTCCTTTGGGAAGAACGATACTTGGTCCTACCAAGTTTATTACTTGAACGATTCGGTCATACTTGCCGATTGAAAAACAAGTTTGTGACATCATATTTTGGTGCTCATAAATTTGTCCATCAGAAGTGGAGGAAGTGCAGGAAGTGCAAGAAGTAGAGGATGTGGAAGAAGTGGTGGAACTGTAGGAAGTAGACGAACTGGACGAACTGGACGAAGTGGTCGAAGTGGAGGAAGAAGACGAAGTGGAGGAAGTGGAGGAACTTGACGAAGTGTACAAAGTGGACGAAGTGGACTCAGTGGACGAAGTGGACAAAGTGGAGGAAGTGGGAGAAGTTGACGAAGTGGACGAAGTGGACAAAGTGGAGTGATGAGAGGGTCGCACCTCCCACAAAAGTTGTGCATAAAAGAATGCAGTATAGTACTAGGAAGTGACTCCTAGGTCGTCTCTCAAGGACCAATTTGCGGTTCAGTCTCATATCGAACACGTAGTGGGGGGGTTTGTGAAAGGTTTGTGAATGCAATTGAACTCAAATTTAAAAGACAACTGTAAACACAAGATTAAAACAGTTAAACTAACATCATAACTAAAATATCACAACCAAACAGAATAGAGAACATTAAAGTGAATATTAAAATTTAAATAAAGACAAAAGAAAAATAAGTCATTAAAGAAAAGAACCTAGGAGCATTTAATTAAGCATCCATTCTATGCATAAGGAAATTGTGGAATGGAAACATAAGCTTGGTGTATAAAAAAAAAACTAGCAGACAGTTATAAATCATAAGTGCAAATTGCTTCAGCCAGGAAAGCACCGTGCAGCATGAAACGAGACTTCAATTCCCATCACTTGAATCAATTAAAGTGCAATAGATTTTAACTAATCTAACGCTAATTAAAAAAAAAAACAAATCTGCAACCGTGCTGCACTAACCTATTAGTTAACGCTTCTCTTTTTTTTTTCTAAATGAAAAGCAATTGAAATTGTGCTCTCCACATCAAGCAACGTACACACCCTTCAATAGTGGAATTCGTGCTTCATTCTTCTCCCAAGCAATGACTGAAAAGCAACGAAAGTGCATAAGAGAGGTCCCACCTACTGGACTCGCTTCCCACAATTCCCTAAGCCAAAAATAAGTGCTCTCCTTCCAATTTAATCACCGTGTGCACTCCCAACTCCTAGAATCAGCCGTACGCTTCTTGCTTCCAGCTCCTGTGAACACCATGCTCCCATCAACTCGTCATAAACGAGACCCGTGCCTCGTTTCTCCCAGCCGAGAATCACCTCATCTCAAAATGAAGAGAAAGGACGCTCGTTCACGGAACGAGCACACCATTCCAGCCGTCCGCGTGCACACATCAACTGAATGGAATCCCGTGAGTGGATGAAGGGTGACGGCTGCTCCCTGGACACCAACCTCCAAGACGCGTGAGTTTCTTCAACGCTTGCAGCTGGACGTGGCAGCACCTTCCAGTGCACACTTTCTATCAAGAATCACTAATGAAGTAACGTAACCTTGCTTCCCGTTCCAGCCATCTGTAATATCCCTGCCTCCAAAACTAATTAAAGCACCGCACTCTTTGCAAAGTGAGAAGAAATTGAATAGGAAGCTTCCAATTGAAACGTAATATCCCGTGCACACCATTCTCCAGTTCCAAATTCCATCCCGCGTGTGCTCCCTGCAGCATCAGCGTTCCCTCTTCTCCACATCCACTTCTTCGTTCAGCATCCACACATTTAAAATGCAATGAAATGTATTTATATCTGAATGGAATCAGCGCTGGATGATAAAAAAATAAAATGAAATCTCCATAACAGTGTCAAGCACAATGCATAAAAATTGAAAAATGAGAATGCCATGGGAGTTTAGCCACCGGAACAAAACATTCTCTTCATCCCTGCCTTGAAAAACCGTGTTCAGTAATCACCAAAAGCAGAATGAAAAAAACCAAAAAAATGTAACTCGCTGGCGGCTGCCCTAAAGGCCGTGGGTCACCTTTAATAAGGGTGGGGTCCACACAAAAAATCCTAAGGTGCCAAGTCATTTTCCTTCACATTTTGGGTCTAGTCTACTTTACCAAAAATTGTCCCAAAATGTAAAAGTTGATACAGAAATTCTAAACTACTGAATTACAATTTAATTAATTCTAAAATGTCTGTGTGGAGAGTCTTGAATTTATTTGGCATTCTTCCTGATGTCCCAAAATGTATTTCCGAAATTTTCCTGCACTTCAAAAATGCACTTAATCAGCTCAGAAAACCCAAATTAGCACAATTGTAATTTTCCGACCAAATTAAGCAGAATTCGGAAAACGGGGAAATAACAGACAATTAAACACAATTCCCTGGTTTATTTAAGTGCAATAAACTAAATATAATTCAAGAAATAACGACTCATCAAAATAGACCACACTTAGTCTTTTGCACTCCTGGGCAAAACCAAAACGAAAACCAGGGAACTACTCAAACATCAGGAAGCTGACACAGACTCTAAAGACAGACAACAAAGACTCCAAAACAGAAACACAGTTGCACAATTCTCACAAAATCTGGATGGTAAAAGGTATAGGCAGAATCCCACACAGAGTCAATGAAAGCAAATACTCAAAGAATCATCCAAACAGTTCAGTACAAGGAAAACATTCAATCAGTTCAAGAGATGAATCAAAAGCAACAGAGCCTCACAGATGCACACAATCAGTGTTTCTCTCAAGTGTTTAAGGTAAATCAATGTCACTCAATGCACTCAAGAAAGCAATCACAAACAGACTTTGCAAGCCTCTAATATCAACACTCAAGCACATACGCATGTTCAAATCAAAAGGTCTTTTCATGGTTGTAATGGGGCCAAGGACAAGGGAGGATATATCTGGATAAGAAGCTACAAACCATAAGGAACAGAGGAGCAATGGGTAACAAGTGTAAACACATTCAAACACACCCACAACCTCTAATTCAATCCTCTTCTTGACTCCATTATTCACAATTTTTTTTTTGTTTTTTTTTTCAATTTTTTTTCATCCCATCTCTGTTCTTTTCTCACTTTACCACACAACTATAAGAGATAAGATATAAATCATATTTCTAAAAAACAAAACAAGAAGAGGAACCAACTAGCCAATTTATCAGAATCCCCAGGGAGACCACACTTGTTCCCAAGACACTTCCAAAGCTCCAAAATTCCCTAAGGTTAAGGTAATCATGGTTTTTCACTTAGGGCTAGTGTATGAGCTTCAAAACAAAGAAATGAGGAAAGTAGAGGCTCAAAATGGGTTATCAAAGAATTAAAACAAGGTAAGCTTATTTGGCTAGAGAGGCTCAAGAACAAAATTGCCTTTATCACTTCCAAACATGCATATCAATCAAGAACTATCAACAAGAGTCAAGCCAAGTGATAAGACTGTCGCGGTCATACAAATTTGATGTGCAGAAATTAATGCAGTATAACTAGGATTTGACTCCTAGGTCGTCTCTCAAGGACCAATATTAGGTTCAGTCTTAGATTTATCACGAAGTGGGGGGGGTTTGTGGATATTTTTGTGTGGAAAAATAAAATTAAAACTGACTGGAATTTAAATAAGACAACAAAATTTAAAAACACTGAAATAAATTTTAACAGTGGTAAAAACTGAACGGTAAAAAAAAATGGTAAAAATAGACAATGGAAAAAATTACAGTGTTGGAATTTAAAATACAGAACAGTAAATATGCAGAAGACAAAATAACAGTGTAATTAAAATTTACCAATAGCTCCAGTAAAAATAAACCGTAAAAACGATTCTTGAAAATAACATGACCAGTACAACACAATGACAGAATTTAACGATGCAGAAAATACTAAATGGTAAAATAATAGAGACAGTAAAAAATAAAAGTACTTAATTGAAAATGGAATTCATCAAAGCATTCAATACTTAAATTAAAATTCTGAACAAAAGATAAAAATTAAATGAAGATACAGCTCCAAACACTGACGAAATAAAATTCCACACTATTGCACTGTTTGAAATGAAAATAACTGAGACATCTACTGGGAGGGAAGAGGCAGAGCCTCTTCCGGGCCGTGCATTAAAACTACCCCTAATTCTAATCTAAAATCTCCTCCTAAGTGTGCTCTGCTGCTGCCAATTTATAACCACTTCTCTTAACAAAGTCTCCTGATTTCCTTCTTCATTTCACGGACCTTGTCTGCTTATGGGTTTGTCCTAATTGGCAGCTCCTGTTTTGGGGAATTTCTCCCACCAATTTGCTCCTAGTCGTGCCAAAAGAGGTCCTCTATGTGGTGTCCGTTTGCTTAGGTTGTGCTTAGGCTTCCCCCATTCACGCAAATTCCTTTCACCCGTGTGCCCCACTCCAAACTGCTGTAGCTTCCTCTGCTGTGCATGGTGGATGTTGTTGTTGCTGCACGTGAAGCTGTTGGACCGTGGCTACTCCAGCTCTTTACCGAGAACTCCCTTCTTCATTCTAAGAATCCACTTTTCTCCCTGGACATGTGCTGGAACGTAACTCTCCAAGTGCTGCTGGTGTTGTTGCCTTTGCTTCCATTTTCCAGCTCCTTGCTCACGGCTTCTTCTTCTTCAACTAGATTAAGATTGTGGAGCATCTCCTTTACTGGACCAGCAGCTGGACATGTGGATCTTCTCTACTGGTGGCTGCTCCAAGCTAGACGTCTTCTTCAATTAGTTGCCACACACTTCTTTATCTCTTTACGGAAATGGTTTTCTGCCGTGGGCTCCCACTCCATTGCTTCTACTTCCATCACTTCTAAAATGAAGATCACCGTGAGCACCTCCTTCCAGCATTTGCCTCTTCCAACCTTGATGCTTCACTCCCTTAACATGGTGGCTGTTTGGACGTGCTGAAAGAGGAGGACCTTCCCTGTGCCATCTCCTTATTTCTCTTCAACATGCTGCTGGACGGTACTGGACTGGATGCTCTTTGCAGCAATGGCCGTGTCTTCTCTTTTTGCTTTTCACCTTTGGTTTGGTACCGTGGAAGTGCAGCCCCTTGTACACCACTCCAAAATTAAGAGAACCATAAGCTTTCTTTCTTCAAAAACGTGGTCCCCTCCATTATCTCACTCCATTATGTGTGGTCTTCTATGTATCATTCCAACAACGTGAGCATGAGTTTTGTTTTGCCAATCATCCATTAAATAACAAAGTGGTGGCCCATGTGTTGTCTCCAACGTGGCCCCTTCTTCAATTCCAATTGATTTGTTCTTTTGTGCTAGCCAATTTACATTGCCGTGGCATATACTCAGAATATGGCTTCCTCCATGATAAAAAAAAATCACAATTGTTATCTTCCACATTTGAGAACCGTGGGCTGAATGCAAGGTGGTCTCTCTCCATCATTTTGCTTCAAATCTACTTTGTTTTCCAAATTATGAGGCCGTGAGGTTGCTTCTTGTTTCTCTTAGAAACCAAAATGAAAACAAAAGTGCCAATATGAGTGTTGAATCCTTGAGTGTTTGGAGGTCTTAGCATCGTCCAATGATCAATTCCAGCTACCACAAGTATGAAACAACAAGCAAACAATGCAAACAAATTAGAAGCCACTTAAACTGTATGAACTTGACTGACACAGGGGAGTAAAACAATTACTGGGAACAACACATAACGAATTTGAACAAAGTAAAAACTATACATGAAAATAGACATCCGTACGAAACTATGAAAAAAAACTGCATGCAAAACGGATAAGAATTGAATTCGAACGAGGACAAACAAGTTGACACAACATTCACGTAGTACTAGGCTGACATAGGAGAGTAAACAAATTACTGGGAACAGTACAGAACGCATTTGAACAAAGTAAAAGTTATACATGAAACTAGACATCTAGACGAAACTATGAAAAAAAATTGCATTGAAAACGGATAAGAATTGATCTCGAACGAAGACACACAAGTTGACACAAAATTCACGCAGCACTGGTAATCGTTTACAGCACCCCTGTAAACGATTACACGAGAGGACTTGCAAATTTGTACAGAAAGTCCAACACAGGTACACAGTCAGGTGAACACAGGTCACCATTGGCAAAACAACTGACTTTTAGGCACTTCTGCCCCTGTCTGAGGCTTGTTCAGGTGTTCCAGTGGTGGGAGAGGGTGGATGGTGATGTGATGTGAGGCCAAGGAGTGTGGGGTGACCCTCGTTTACAGTACCCCTGTAAACGATTACCCGAGAGAAATTGGGAATTTGTACAGAAAGTCTAAATGTCCAAAAATATTTTCCAAAATTTTTCCTGCACTCAATAATGTAAATAATTCGTTTCAGATAATTCAAATTAATTAAAATAAGAATTTCTGATCGGATTAGGCTCAATTCAGTAAAATGGGAAAATACTGGACAATTAAGCACAATTCCCTGATTAATTCTAGCACAATAAACTAAATGAAGTGAATAAAATAATGATTCATCAAAATAGACCACACTTAGTCTTTTGCACTCCGGGGCAAAATTAAGACGCAAATCAGGGAATGGTTCAAAGGACTTTTAGGGAGGCGACACAATTGCAGCATACAGAAAAATAAAAACTCGCAAGAAAACAAAATTTACAGAGTTCTCAAGAATTTGGACAAATAAAAGAAGTAGAAATTATCCAACACAAATCAAATAAAGCAGATACTTATAGAAATCTTCCAAGCAATTCAATACATAGCAAAATGATTACTCAGCTCAAGAGGTGATTCAAAAATAACATAACCTCACAGATGCACTAACAGTGTTTCTCTCAAGTGTTTAGGGTAAATAATTTCAACTCAATGTACTCAAGAAAACAAACACAAGTAGACTTGGCAAGCTTCTAATATCAACACTCAAAACATATGCACGTTTAGATCAAAAGGTCTTTACTGGGTTGTAATGGGGCCAAGGACAGGGAAGGATAAATATGGATAAGTAGCTATAGCTCAGAAGAAATAGAGGAGCACTGGGAAAAAAAATGTAAACACAGTGAAATCTCACCCAAACCTCTAATTCCATCCTCTTCTCGACTCCATTATTCACAGGATTATTTTTCAATTTTCTCTTTTTCTCATCAAATTTTTTTTTCCATCCTGTCTCTTTTATTTTCTCTCTTTATCACACAACAGGATAGAATTCATATTTTCAGAACAAGATGAGGAACCAACTAGCCAATTTATCAGAATCCCCAAGGAGACCACACTTTTTTTTTCACAAAACACTTCTATAGCTCCAGACTTCCCTAAGGTTTAGGTAATCATGGTTTTTCACTTAGGGTCAGTGTATGAGCTTTAAAACAAAGAAATGAATACAGTATAGGCTCAAAAGGGGTATCAAAGGATAATAACAGGGTAGGCTTATTTGGCTAAAGAGGCTCAAGAAATAAAATGCCTTTATCATTTCTAAACATGCATATCCATCAAGAATTATCAAAAAGAATCAAGCCAAAGCATATGTGCAAGCAATCAAGAGACATATCACACAAGAAAGAACATAAATTGGCTCAAATCTCACACAGGGTATTCGTCACAATCAAATCAACCTCTTAAACGTTATAATTATCTTCCAAGCAGAGAAAAACAAGGATTTCAAGCTAAGTATCAATGAAGTGGAGGAAAAATCTACAACTTAGACATCATCCAGAAATCAAGAGAAAAATGTAAAATTTATTTCACCCAAAACACACTAAAAACAACTTAAAACAGAAAAAATTTAACACTCAAAACAGAAAAAATTTCACACACAAAACAAAAACAATTCAGAGTCTCCCCCAATAGACCACACTTAAACTACACATTGTCCTCAATGTGTTCTAAGCATACATTAGCAATCAAAACAGGAAACATATTATGGACAAGTGCAATAAAAAGTTAGGAAAAATGGGAAGAAATTTTTCAGTAACATCCATCAGCAGATGTTATCAGGGACATCCATCAGCAGATGTCTAAAACACCTAGCACCCATCAGTAGATGCTAACATTTTTTATTTTTTTATTTTTTATTTTTTATTTTTTTTATTTATATTTTTTTTTTTTTTTTTTTTTCAGAAAAAGGAGATGACCGGCACTGTGACAACAGTCTCGGTGGCAAAGACCGGAACTGTTGCTACAGTGGAAAGAAATCTGGCTATAAAAGGCTGCTCCTCCGCGTCCAGTGCCATTTCTGAACGCTCAATCTCTCTCTACTCCTCTGCTCTCTCTCTCTGCTCTCTCAACTATCTGCTCTCTCTCGACTCTCTGCTCTCTCAACTCTCTCGAGCGTCTGGATCTCTGCAGGGAGCCTCTCCTCTGAGCATCTGGAGCTGCGCGGAGCCTCTGCCACCGCGCCTTCTGAAGAGTCTGAGATCAGCCAGGAGCTCCTCTGCCAGCCTACTACTCCAGGTAAGTCATCTGCACCTAGATCTACCTTTCTTTCAGCTTTTTCTGCTCTCTCTCTCTGTATTACCTTTATTTTTCATCTCTGCCCTGCTCTCCCTTTACTGCTTTCCATCTTCTTTCTGCTTTTTCCTTTCATTCTGCTGTTATACCTTCCTGCTTTCCTGTTTCTCCTTTTCCTGCTTTCCAGATCTTTCATCATTTTTTTTTTCTTTTTCTTATTCTGCTTTCTTTCACCTGCTAAACACTTAAAACACATAAAACACAACTGTCTAAAAACTTAAGGGGTATATCGGCTGGAAACCAGACGTTAATCTCCCTTCGTTTGAAGGTATGGCAGAGACAATCGGGTAGAACAACGCCACGTACCCCACTTAAAACTAAAACACAGAAACTGAATATACAAGAACAATATGGACAAGGACACTGGACGTAGATCCGTTTAGGACCCTTTTGCAAGGACCGTGAAACAGATCTGAGACCAAAAACTGAAACATCAAATACAGACTGGACAAAATATATCTAAAAGGAAACAAGAACAAATAAAGAAAACAGAGAACTAATCTAATTTTTTTATGCTTCTCTTTTTTTTTTATTGTTATTTATGTTATGCTTATTTTTCTTGTTTTTTTGTTCTTTTTATATGTATTTATTTTTTTATTTATGTATTTGTATATTACGAGAGGAAGGATGAGTGAAACGGAATCAGAGAGATATACCAGTCAACGGTGGCGTCCAACCGACGATCAGATCACGATGATGACCAAAATATTCAACTATGGGGTCACACACCCAAGCCGAGCGCAAGTCGTCGAGATCGCGTCTCGACTAAGGGCTTTCGGCGAAGCCACTGAATACAACGTACACTGCTGGTTCAACAACCACGGCAATCGGGTCAAGCACTGGCAAGCGGAGATAGACCCCACTGGCACTCTCTTTTCACAACTGCCGCTGTACATGTACGGTAAGACCTCTGATCACACCTCCATTTTTATTGAAAATTTTCACTTCCTCTTCTATAATTAACACAAGTTATTTATTTTTTTTTTTTATTTTTTTATTTTTTTATTTTTTATTTTTTTGTTTGAAAGAAAACAACTGGGTGATAATGAGGGCACCGAGGCTGCTGAATTTGTTTCCAGTTCCGATCATTATCGATGACGACAGAAATGAACGAGAAATTCCTCCACCAAAGCCTCCGCTCGTGACTTTTCGAACCAGAGCTCCCTCAACGGAGCTCTCCCTTAGACCACCACAACCAGCTCGAGAGTTCTTCCACTTTTAAAGTTTTGTTTAATTATTTTTTTTTTTATGTTTTTATTGGCCGAGTGTGGCCAGAATATGGGCTGTAATATGAACACTTATATTTTTGTTGTTTTTATTTTTATGATGTTTTTGTTTTTTTATTATGGTGTGTAATATTAACGATCAGACATGATCGACCCCTGAACAACCTTATTTATATATCTACAGCAATTTCATTTTCAGATCTGTTAAATCTCTATTTCTCCATTACTGTAATTTTTGCATTGATGAATGAAATCTTTCTTAGTTAAACAAAATTTTCAATCAAAGATCTGTATGAAACAACTAAGAAATTATTTTTACAGTGAAGGAAAATAAGGAAAAAAAATGAGATCTGAAGTGAAAATTTTCAATGAATTATTGGTAAGAAACTGAGGGCCGAAAAAAAACAAAATCATGGACTTCGCAAAACAATTTTTGAATTTTTGAATTTTTTTTTTTTTTTTTTATAAGGATAACAATGTGAAAACTAAGAAAGAAATATACATATCGGAATAAAGATTTGGCACGCTTAAAACAAAATATTTTATCACAACAGAAAAAATTTTTTTTATTTTTTTTTTTTTTTTTTTTTTTTTTTTTTTTTTTTAATTCATGCTCACAATTTTAAAAATGAAATAAACACAACCATGAAAACACACCAGAAAAGCTAAATAATATGTACATAATGAGGAAAAAGAGTGCTCCCTGGTCATGGTGGCAGTTGCCAATTCTGGACAATCAGTGAGATATCTTCCACCTCAGGATCCGGCGAAGATGTCTTCAGGAGCAGCTCGCCCAGTACTGCCCTCTCACTTGAATCAGGACAAATCCCAGTAGCCACGCCACTTCTCCGAGCAAGTTGTTGAATCAATAAAATCAGGAGCCTTCTGTCCACTAGCAGTTGTTGAGTCTGTGACACCGGAGTAATAAGAGAAATAACAGTATACTTTCCTTCATCTATCATTGTTTCCTCTATGTCAGTACCTGTATTCTCATTTACTTTTGTAACCTGGTCATCAAACTCATAATCAATAGCATCTGTTATGAATTTAGAATCTGTTTGTAACACATAATCAATTTCAATACAAATCGGGCAAGAATCAGATTCACAATCACATTCACAATTCTCAGAAAACTGAGTCAGATCAACGTTTTGTTCTAACTCTATCAAGTTATGCGATTGCAAAATTCCTGTCTCAAAATCAATATTGACATATGCATCATCAACAAAATCCACATTCAGTGCAAAGCTATTATCAATGGAAAATTTATCACTGTAATCATGTTCATTCAACACAACATTTATACCAATGGTTTCAGAGACTAATACTGAATCAAAAACTTCAGAATTGTCAATCAAGTCTGTATCAGTTTCAATCCTAAAACCTGTAGAATCATTGTGCAACAAATCACAAGCAATTGAATGTATAGGTAGATCTGGTAAAGAGCTTGTAATCTCAGTTTCAGAATAAACATGTTTTTGCTCAGAATAAATTTTCTCATGAATTTCCAATTCATCAACTGCACATTCAAGTTGAGGTACGTTTACCTCCACGGTGGAAGATAAAAATGGTCTACCTGTCTCAACAGTGTTACTCGTACCTGCCTGGTCCTTAAAATAATCATCAACAGTCTCAGGTGCAAGAGTGGGATCATAGAAAGGTAGGAAAGTGGGTGTAGTAGTAAACTCATAGCTTTGCTCCCCATCTTCTATGTTGATGCCACTATCATCTTGAAAGTGTTGAGTGGCCATCTGCCCGATCTGATCAGTCAGCTTCTGAATGGCAGCTTGAGTTTCCATGCTCTCTTGCTTGAACTGCATGTTCCCTTTCTGAAACTGAATGTTCTGCATGGTCATCTGCTCCAATAACTCCTTCAATGTAGGTTCAGAAGTTGAAGGCTGAGAAGCTACTTGGGCAGGAGCATCATACTGCTGACTCTGATATTGCTGAACTGGTGGAACCGGCTCCCAAAGGGAGCTCTCAGGAATTTGAGGATGATCCATATTTTTCTCAGTATTAAAATCAGCACAAGAATCAGAGTAATATGCAGAAAGAGAATCATAATTACAGGCACTTGTAGAATAAGCACTATTCACAAAATTAAAATAGGTAGACATGGAAAATAAAAAAAATAAAAACTAAAAACTAAAAATTACGAAACAGATAAACTAAACACATTTATACATGCTACAAGCACACACAAGACAGAACATCAATAGTAAAAAAAATTTTTTTTTTTTTTTAAATATAGCAACTAAATACAGAACACAGCACAATAAAATATAAAAGACAAAACATATATTAACACAACATAATCGAAAAACACAGCAAAAATCTAAAACAAAAAACCTGGAACTGAAGTGACAACGCCGCCAAAATTTGCTTAAGGTGTCGTTGTCGCCTACAAAAATACAAAACACAAAACACACAAAAGACACATATTAACAGAACAAAAATTAACAGAACAAAAATCTAAAACCAAACCGTCATTGATTGGTCCCCGGCAACGGCGCCAAAATTTGATAAGACTGTCGCGGTCATACAAATTTGATGTGCAGAAATTAATGCAGTATAACTAGGATTTGACTCCTAGGTCGTCTCTCAAGGACCAATATTAGGTTCAGTCTTAGATTTATCACGAAGTGGGGGGGGTTTGTGGATATTTTTGTGTGGAAAAATAAAATTAAAACTGACTGGAATTTAAATAAGACAACAAAATTTAAAAACACTGAAATAAATTTTAACAGTGGTAAAAACTGAACGGTAAAAAAAAATGGTAAAAATAGACAATGGAAAAAATTAGAGTGTTGGAATTTAAAATACAGAACAGTAAATATGCAGAAGACAAAATAACAGTGTAATTAAAATTTACCAATAGCTCCAGTAAAAATAAACCGTAAAAACGATTCTTGAAAATAACATGACCAGTACAACACAATGACAGAATTTAACGATGCAGAAAATACTAAATGGTAAAATAATAGAGACAGTAAAAAATAAAAGTACTTAATTGAAAATGGAATTCATCAAAGCATTCAATACTTAAATTAAAATTCTGAACAAAAGATAAAAATTAAATGAAGATACAGCTCCAAACACTGACGAAATAAAATTCCACACTATTGCACTGTTTGAAATGAAAATAACTGAGACATCTACTGGGAGGGAAGAGGCAGAGCCTCTTCCGGGCCGTGCATTAAAACTACCCCTAATTCTAATCTAAAATCTCCTCCTAAGTGTGCTCTGCTGCTGCCAATTTATAACCACTTCTCTTAACAAAGTCTCCTGATTTCCTTCTTCATTTCACGGACCTTGTCTGCTTATGGGTTTGTCCTAATTGGCAGCTCCTGTTTTGGGGAATTTCTCCCACCAATTTGCTCCTAGTCGTGCCAAAAGAGGTCCTCTATGTGGTGTCCGTTTGCTTAGGTTGTGCTTAGGCTTCCCCCATTCACGCAAATTCCTTTCACCCGTGTGCCCCACTCCAAACTGCTGTAGCTTCCTCTGCTGTGCATGGTGGATGTTGTTGTTGCTGCACGTGAAGCTATTGGACCGTGGCTACTCCAGCTCTTTACCGAGAACTCCCTTCTTCATTCTAAGAATCCACTTTTCTCCCTGGACATGTGCTGGAACGTAACTCTCCAAGTGCTGCTGGTGTTGTTGCCTTTGCTTCCATTTTCCAGCTCCTTGCTCACGGCTTCTTCTTCTTCAACTAGATTAAGATTGTGGAGCATCTCATTTACTGGACCAGCAGCTGGACATGTGGATCTTCTCTACTGGTGGCTGCTCCAAGCTAGACGTCTTCTTCAATTAGTTGCCACACACTTCTTTATCTCTTTACGGAAATGGTTTTCTGCCGTGGGCTCCCACTCCATTGCTTCTACTTCCATCACTTCTAAAATGAAGATCACCGTGAGCACCTCCTTCCAGCATTTGCCTCTTCCAACCTTGATGCTTCACTCCCTTAACATGGTGGCTGTTTGGACGTGCTGAAAGAGGAGGACCTTCCCTGTGCCATCTCCTTATTTCTCTTCAACATGCTGCTGGACGGTACTGGACTGGATGCTCTTTGCAGCAATGGCCGTGTCTTCTCTTTTTGCTTTTCACCTTTGGTTTGGTACCGTGGAAGTGCAGCCCCTTGTACACCACTCCAAAATTAAGAGAACCATAAGCTTTCTTTCTTCAAAAACGTTGTCCCCTCCATTATCTCACTCCATTATGTGTGGTCTTCTATGTATCATTCCAACAACGTGAGCATGAGTTTTGTTTTGCCAATCATCCATTAAATAACAAAGTGGTGGCCCATGTGTTGTCTCCAACGTGGCCCCTTCTTCAATTCCAATTGATTTGTTCTTTTGTGCTAGCCAATTTACATTGCCGTGGCATATACTCAGAATATGGCTTCCTCCATGATAAAAAAAAATCACAATTGTTATCTTCCACATTTGAGAACCGTGGGCTGAATGCAAGGTGGTCTCTCTCCATCATTTTGCTTCAAATCTACTTTGTTTTCCAAATTATGAGGCCGTGAGGTTGCTTCTTGTTTCTCTTAGAAACCAAAATGAAAACAAAAGTGCCAATATGAGTGTTGAATCCTTGAGTGTTTGGAGGTCTTAGCATCGTGCAATGATCAATTCCAGCTACCACAAGTATGAAACAACAAGCAAACAATGCAAACAAATTAGAAGCCACTTAAACTGTATGAACTTGACTGACACAGGGGAGTAAAACAATTACTGGGAACAACACATAACGAATTTGAACAAAGTAAAAACTATACATGAAAATAGACATCCGTACGAAACTATGAAAAAAAACTGCATGCAAAACGGATAAGAATTGAATTCGAACGAGGACAAACAAGTTGACACAACATTCACGTAGTACTAGGCTGACATAGGAGAGTAAACAAATTACTGGGAACAGTACAGAACGCATTTGAACAAAGTAAAAGTTATACATGAAACTAGACATCTAGACGAAACTATGAAAAAAAATTGCATTGAAAACGGATAAGAATTGATCTCGAACGAAGACACACAAGTTGACACAAAATTCACGCAGCACTGGTAATCGTTTACAGCACCCCTGTAAACGATTACACGAGAGGAATTGCAAATGTGTACAGAAAGTCCAACACAGGTACACAGTCAGGTGAACACAGGTCACCATTGGCAAAAAAACTGACTTTTAGGCACTTCTGCCCCTGTCTGAGGCTTGTTCAGGTGTTCCAGTGGTGGGAGAGGGTGGATGGTGATGTGATGTGAGGCCAAGGAGTGTGGGGTGACCCTCGTTTACAGTACCCCTGTAAACGATTACCCGAGAGAAATTGGGAATTTGTACAGAAAGTCTAAATGTCCAAAAATATTTTCCAAAATTTTTCCTGCACTCAATAATGTAAATAATTCGTTTCAGATAATTCAAATTAATTAAAATAAGAATTTCTGATCGGATTAGGCTCAATTCAGTAAAATGGGAAAATACTGGACAATTAAGCACAATTCCCTGATTAATTCTAGCACAATAAACTAAATGAAGTGAATAAAATAATGATTCATCACCAAGGCATATGTGCAAGCAATAAAGAGACATATCACACACAAGAAAGAACATAAAGTGGCTCAAATTCTCACACAGGGCATTTGTGTCACAATCAATTCAACTCTCAAACATCATGATCATCTTCCAAGCAAAGAAAAGCAAGGAATCCACATCTCAGAGTATCAATGAAGTGAAGGAAAACTGACAACCTAACCACAATCCAAAATTTACGAAAAGCATGCAAAACTGTACACAAGACACAACAAACTACATGAAAACTGAAACATGAACAAAGAAACAACCTCCCCTAATAGACCACACTTAAACAACACAATGTCCTCAGTGTGTCACAATCAGTAGATCAAACAATCAGAACAATCATCAAATATCGACAAAGTGCAATAAAAGTGAGGAGGGAAGGAGAAAATAAACTCCCTGAGTCAGATGGGAGGATAGGTGGGGTGGACCAAAGACGTCTCCTCCACCACTACATTCACTAAAGAAGGGTTGTTGAGGAAAGGCTTCAGTCTATGCCCGTTCACCTTGAAGCTTTTAGCTGTAGATGGACCTTGGATCTCTACTGCACCATAAGGATAAACATTCGTCACAACGAAAGGTCCAGTCCATTTTGATCTCAACTTACCACCCATGAGGCCGAGTCTAGAGTTATACAACAAAACCTGTTGGCCAACCTTGAAGTCCTTTCTAACAATAGAACTATCATGGAACTTCTTTGTCCTTTCCTTGTAGAACTTCGAGTTCTCATATGCCTCCAATCGGATCTCATCCAATTCATTAAGTTGCAACTTCCTTTCCTCTCCAGCTTGGTCCATGGAGAAGTTGCAAATCTTCACAGCCCAATATGCCCGATGCTCAATCTCGACCGGTAGGTGACATGCTTTTCCGAAGACAACCCGGTAGGGGGACATCCCTATCGGTGCTTTGTAAGCTGTCCTGTGAGCCCAAAGAGCATCGTCCAACCTATTGCTCCAATCTTTCCTGTTGGGCTGGACAATCTTCTCCAAAATCCTCTTAATCTCCCTGTTGGAGATCTCAGCCTGCCCATTTGTTTGGGGGTGGTAAGGTGTAGAAACTCTGTGCGTCACCCCATATTTCTTGAGCAAAGCTTGCATGGATCTGTTGCAAAAATGGGTTCCTTGATCACTAACAATTGCTCTAGGCACTCCAAACCTGCAAAAGAGGTGAGATCTAACAAAATCTACAACAACCCGAGCATCATTAGTCCTGGTGGCTCTAGCTTCCACCCATTTTGAAACATAATCCACAGCAAGGAGAATATAACAGAAACCAAAAGAAACAGGAAAAGGACCCATGAAATCTATACCCCATACATCAAACACCTCACAGAACAACATAAGTTGTTGAGGCATCTCTTGTCTTTGTGAAATTGATCCTCCTGCTCTTTGACAAGGTTCACAAGTGCTGCAAATCTTCTCCACATCTTTGAAGATGGAAGGCCAATAGAAACCACAGTCAAGCACCCTGCGAGCTGTTCTCTGTATCCCCAGATGACCACCAGGTGAGGAGGCATGACAAAACTGCAGGACCGAGTCAATCTCATGGTCCGGAATGCATCTCCTAGTAACCTGGTCACTGCACAATTTCCACAGATATGGGTCATCCCAAACATAATACTTAGCATCACTCTTAATTTTAGCAATCTGAGCACGTGATGTTAAGGGAGGAAAAACAGAAGCAACCAAATAATTTACAATGTGTGCAAACCAAGGAGTGGGGTGAGAGTAAGAAATCATCAACAAACTCTCGTCAGGAAAGGTATCCTGTATGGGAAACACATCAGCTTCATTCCCAGCTTTTTCAATCCGGCTTAGGTGGTCTGCAAATCAAATTTTGTGCTCCACTCCGGTCTTCAATTTGCAAGTCAAACTCTTGGAGTAGTAGCATCCACCTGATCAATCTAGGCTTTGACTCCGCCTTTTTCAACAGAAACTTTAGAGCTGCATGGTCAGTATACACAATAACAGGTGATCCAAGCAAATATGACCTAAACTTATCAAGGGCAAAAACAATTGCCAACAACTCTTTTCCAGTGGTGGTATAATTTGCCTGGGCAACATCCAAAGTGCGTGAAGCATAGTAGATCACTCTCGGCAGCTTGTCAATTTTCTGTGTCAAGACAGCCCCTAATGCATAATTAGACGCATCACACATGAGCTCAAATGGGGCTGTCCAATCCGGTGCCTGAATGATAGGGGCGGTGGTCAAAGCTTCCTTCAGGCAGTCAAACGCCTCCTTGCATCTGTCATCAAAAGAAAAGTCAATATCTTTCTGCAGCAGTCTGGACAAGGGAAGCGCCTTCTTGCTGAAATCTTTGATGAAGCGCCTGTAGAAACCTGCATGTCCAAGAAAAGATCGCACCTCTCGCACGCAAGAGGGGTAAGGCAACTGCGAAATCACAGATATCTTAGCAGGGTCTACCTCTATTCCCTTTTCAGAAATGATATGTGATGGACAAATTTATGATCACCAAAATATGATGTCACAAACTTGTTTCACAATCGGCAAGTATGACCGAATCGTTCAAGTAATAAACTTGGTAAGACCAAGTATCGTTCTTCCCAAAGGACTCACGGCCTAGTTTAGTTATGTGATTTGTTGATTAGCTAGGACTTACAAACAAAAGATTTAAATTTTAATATGCAAGACAGAAAATAAACATGTATGCATGAAGTTTGATCAATGGCAAAGACAAAAGATAAACACTTTCAATGATTTATATGAATCAATATGTTGTTGGGGGTCAATTTCATCTCATCCACTCTCATATATTTTAGGAATTCAACATTCAAGTCATCATTGTTAATGCCACTCTCTAATGTACCATTCTAGATGGCTTCTCCCTAATCACGAGTTCATACAATTCCTAGCATTCCTAATGATTAGTTCATGAGTGCAGGAGCTTAACGACAACAAATATAATATTGTCAATATAATATTGGGAGAAATTCCCCGGATCTAGACTTCCCCGTACGTGCCCGTATCGACAAAACCAATAATCATGCATGGAATGAGTTAAACTATGCAAGCATTGAGCAAAGAGGAAAAACCCTAACTAATGATGAAAGAAAGCATAAGTCTTAATTAAAAGATGTAAGCAAAGATTCCATATATGAGAGCTTCAAGAGATTACATTGATTCCCCAACAAACATACAAGGTTTAGTTCACCATATTCATGGTGAACCTAGATGAATATCAATGAAAGAATGAAAGAATAAACCCAATAAAGGTGAAGAGGTAGCCTGAGCATCCAAGATCCTCCTTCAAAGGGGTGGAGGAGAGAGTGTTTGCCTCGTTTCTGCCAAAGATACTAACCCCTAGGACGTGCAAGTCCTTATATACTATTCTAGAGTTACAAAAGATTACAAAAGCCCAAGCCCAAAAAGTGCCGCTCAGCGGTGACTGCGCGTCACATTTCTTCCCCTCAGCGGCCATTTTGCCCCTCAGCGTAACTCCCGCAACCTCCTGAGTGCCGCTCAGCGGTAAAATACCGCTGAGCGGTGCCTTTGACTTCTCTTTTTGCACTCTTTCTTGTCTTTTCTAATGTCATCTCTCTCCTTCTTCACTTCTTTCACCAAATTCACCTTAAAACCTGCACAAAAACACTTAAATCAAGCATAAACCTGTCCAGCTCTCTTATTTCTAAAAATATAGATAAAAGCATGATTTCAAGCTAGTTTTTAAGTCTAAAGGTTGCTTTTAGTATCAATTTTAAGCATGAAAATAACAGTTTTTCAACTGTTATCAATATGCCCTAGAACCAAACCTTGTCCAACCATGAAGTGACATTTCTCAAAATTGAGAACAAGGTTTGTTTCTATGCATCTTTTCAAAACTTTTTCCAGACTGTCTAAACACGCATCAAAGGAGGATCCATACACAGTAAAATCATCCATAAACACCTCTATGCAATTCTCAAGAAAATCGCTAAAACTGCTAAGCATGCACCGTTGGAAGGTACCAGGGGCGTTGCATAGACCAAAGGGCATCCTCCTATAGGCAAAAGTGCCAAAGGGGCAGGTGAATGTGGTTTTTTCTTGATCCTCAGGCGCAATATTTATTTGAAAGTAACCAGAAAAACCATCAAGAAAACAATAATGAGATTTACTGATGGACAAATTTATGATCACCAAAATATAATGTCACAAACTTGTTTCACAATCGGCAAGTATGACCGAATCGTTCAAGTAATAAACTTGGTAAGACCAAGTATCGTTCTTCCCAAAGGACTCACGGCCTAGTTTAGTTATGTGATTTGTTGATTAGCTAGGACTTACAAACGAAATATTTAAGTTTTAATATGCAAGACAGAAAATAAACATGTATGCATGAAGTTTGATCAATGGCAAAGACAAAAGATAAACACTTTCAATGGAATATATGAATGAATATGTTGTTGGGGGTCAATTTCATCTCATCCACTCTCATATATTTTAGGAATTCAACATTCAAATCATCATTGTTAATGCCACTCTCTAATGTACCATTCTAGATGGCTTCTCCCTAATCACGAGTTCATACAATTCCTAGCATTCCTAATGATTAGTTCACGAGTGTAGGAACTTAACGACAACCAATATAATATTGTCAGTAAAATATTGGGAGAAATTCCCCGGATCTAGACTTCCCCGTACGTTCCCGTATCGACAAAACCAATAATCATGCATGGAATGAGTTAAACTATGCAAGCATTGAGCAAAGAGGAAAATCCCTAACTAATGATGAAAGAAAGCATATGTCTTAATTAAAAGATGTACTCAACAAATCCATATATGAGAGCTTCAAGAGATTACATTGATTCCCCACCAAACATACAAAGTTTAGTTCACCATATTCATGGTGAACCTAGATGAATAACAATGAAAGAATGAAAGAATAAACCCAATAAAGGTGAAGAGGTAGCCTGAGCATCCAAGATCCTCCTTCAAAGGGGTAGAAGAGAGAGTGTTTGCCTCGTTTCTGCCAAAGATACTAATTCTAGGGACGTGCAAGCCCTTATATACTAATTTAGAGTTACAAAAGATTACAAAAGCCCAAGCCCAAAAAGTGCCGCTCATCGGTAAATACCGCTCAGCGGTGATTGCGCATCTTTTTCTTCCCCTCAGCGGCCAGTTTGCCCCTCAGCGTGACTCCCGCAACCTCCTGAGTGCCGCTCAGCGGTAAAATGCCGCTGAGCGGTGCCTTCGACTTCTCTTTTTGTACTCTTTCTTGTCTTTTCTAATGTCATCTCTCTCCTTCTTCACTTCTTTCACCAATTTCACCTTAAAACCTGCTCAAAAACACTTAAATCAAGCATAAACCTGTCCAGCTCTCATATTTATGAAAATATAGATAAAAGCATGATTTCAAGCTAGTTTTTAAGTCTAAAGGTTGCTTTTAGTATCAATTTTAAGCATGAAAATAACAATTTTTCAATTGTTATCACAACCCCAAACTTAGAACTTTGCTTGTCCTCAAGCAAACAAAATGTAACTCAATCTCCAACCAATTCATATGATGGTTCACTCATTCAAAAATCCTGTTTTTCAAGATAAGTAACAACTTCACTCAAACTTATGACCAAAAGTTCATTCAAGATGTGCACATGCTTTAGTGTTCACAAAGTCATTTAAGTTCCAACAAATGCTATTTTTCATGAATGATCAATCAATTAAGCATGGATGTTCATGTGCTTATGGAATATTTCCTCACTAGGTAAAGTGTTTCACTCAACACACAAGTGTATAAGAGGTAAAGTGTTTCACTCATTCACTCCACTATCACAATGTCACATGAATTAACTTTGCCTTTCATTTTACCACAATCAAAAACATTCACAAACATGCATCATCACAAGGACTTTTCAATGGCTTATAATGTGGCTGGGCTTAACAAGAAAATTGGTTTTTCTGGATCACAAAATCCTTGAGTTAAGAGAATCATCACAACACAATCATTCTTATTCTTTCCCAACTTTTATTTGCCTTTTCATTTGCATTGAGCTTTGCTTCTTTTTCTTTGCTTTTCTTTTTCTTTTTCTTTGCATATTCTTACTTTTTAGCTCTTAGCTCAATGCTTTTCCTTTTTCATTTTTTCCCAATAACCCCAAACTTGAACATTTAACAATACCACACAAGATCTTCTACTTAACTCAAGGTAAAGATTTTCAATCAAGGGTTTTTAGTGTATATTCAAGACTAAGGGTTCAAAGGATAGAACACACAGTGTTCTCTTTTAGTAGGCTAACTTTATGAATTTGGCCAGTAAAAAGGGTTCCAACAAATGGCCTTGATCACATGATGCAAAACAAGCAATTGATTCAATCATAGAAAACCTGGGCAAAGTCATTCAAGCTTCCAAAGTAATAGCATTCAACAATAACAACTCTGGAGCTCAAAACCTCACATATAAGCTCATTCACATTTGACATACACATCCTGCTTAATTTCACAATCACAATCATAATACCATGCATTTCTTCACAAAGCTTGTGAATCACCTGTATAAGCATTTTAATGTGCACATCATCTCAACATCAATCAATCATAAGCATCATTCAAGCATTACTTATCAAACAATCACAGTTAATAGCAAACCATCATAAGAAACTAGGTGTTCAATAGAGTACATCAAACCCTAATCTAAAAACAAAAACAAATAAGTCCAGAAAACTTAAACCACAAAAGCATATTCATCAGTAAATGCTATCTCAGCTCCTCATCAATCTGAGCTGTCCTCTGTATCTTCCTCCTCCTCTTCATCATCATCTATCAAATGCATCCTCCTCCTCAGCTTCATCTTCTTCCATATCTCTAGCTGAAGCTTCAGCTGCTTCAGCTCCTCCATGCAATGGTTCTTCTGGCCAAGCTACCACGTTATGGAATTCATCCACAGTCCACCTGTGTGCTGGAGGGGTATCATACATCCCCACTATCATCTCAGCCGTGGCCACCTGCCCTCTGTGAATGGACTGCAACTGAGCACCTATAAGAGACATATACATGTCCCTCATCTGGAATGGTTCTGCTTCATGAGTATCAGCAGATGTCCTGCTCTGTGCTGGCCCTCTCTCTCTACGAGCCTGGCGTGGTGGAACTGGCTGAGCTGCCTCCTCACCTCCACAGTACTGTCTGTAATAGGCCTCATCAATAGCTTTTCTTGGCCTCTCAAATGGTGGAACAGAAGTGTCCACCCCAGCTAGCTTGCAAAGGTGAGTGATCAAAGAAGGATGTCCTAGTGGTGCTTTGTTGTTTGAGGTGTTAGCACACACACTAATCTCATCAGCTATCACCTGCCCAATATTAACATTCAAGTTTCTGATAGCACAGTAGATGAATAGTGCCCTGCTGAGAGTGATATCTGACACATGTGAACACGGCTGAATGTTGGCATGAGAAAATGCCATCCAATACTTTGCAAGAGGAGTCAAATCTGTCCTCCTAATGTTAACCACTGCGCCAGATCTATTCCTTTGAAAGTGTCCTCCAGGTAGACACAGTACTCTCTCAACATCCTCAAAGTCAGCACCTTCCTCCATGCAAAGAGCAAACTGGCATTGCTCACCAGCCCACACAGTATCCAGGAAGTTGTTGATAGAATCAGGATCATACCTGATAGCATGGCCTCTGACATAGCCTAAATAATTCTCAGTTGGATAGTCACCAATCTTCTTTGCATTGGTGTAGAATTCCTTGACTACAGCTATGTTGGCAGGTGCAGGATAAGTGGGTAGCTTCCCCCAATCATTACCTAACACTTGCTCTCCAAATTGAGGAGCAAAGTTAGGTATCATTCCAACCTTCCTCTCCATCAGAAGTCTCCTGTCCTGAACCACCCTAAAGTGCTTCTCATGTTTCCTAGAGAGGAACCTGCCATTATGGGGCTGCTCTGGTTCCTTTTCCTTCCTCTTGGTTGCCATGGCTTTCAATCTCTTTCCTGAAGAGGATGCCATTCCTGCATTCAAATACAAATCCAAAACCACAGAACATGATATTAATCATTAGTAAACACAGAACACAACTCCTTTCGAAGCTAAACCACCGCTGAGGGCCAGAATTTCCCCTCAGCGCCACCAGTGCCACATTCAACAAGCAAAAACCAGAAAAAACCAAGTCTGGCAGAGTGCCGCTCAGCGGTAAATGCCGCTCAGCGGTGACCTGCAGATTTTTGCAAATCTCGTTTTGAAACTGTCCTAACTCCACCCAAATGCAATTTTCAGTTTTCCAGTTCATAATCAAGCAGTTTAATCGGTTCAAACATCAAATATATCATCAAATCATGCATAGAAATCAAAAGCCCTAAAGATTCATGCTTTGACAATCACATTCAAATTCAAGAACCCTAGAATGAACAAAATGCATTTTACTTACTTGGGTGGAGATGCTAGATGATATGAGAATGCTTCCAAGCTAAAATACTCTCTTCCAACCCCAAACTTTGATGGCACACTAGTGAAAAAGTGAGTGGAAGGGAGATTTTCTAAAGAGGGAAGAGTAAGAAGATGTGGAAAACCTAAGAGAAGAGGTGTGGAAGTGTTTGTGCAGAGAGAAGCCTGGAAATAAACCCTAAAACGCAGCTTGGGGTATAAAAATACCCTAATGGGCTCGGGTTCCGCTAAGGGGAACTAAAGCCCAGTCTGCGATAGTACCGCTCAGCGGTAAATGCCGCTCAGCGGCACTTTCGTGAAGTGCTCCTCTCCTTCTTTTCTTGACCTACGTGCCTTCCTAGCATACCCTTCATAGGTTCCCTGCAATTCAATGTTAAAAATGCTTATGCAAACCCTAACTAAAATAAATAAACAGAAAACAATCAATCAACTGGGTTGCCTCCCAGGTAGCGCTTGTTTAACGTCAAGAGCCTGACCCAAAATCCACCAACACCCCTCAGTAGGTGTTTCACTTACCAGCACCCATCAGTAGGTGCAAAATCTTCTCACCAACACCCATCAGTAGGTGTTACAAACCTAGTATCCTTCAGTAGATACTTAACCATCTAGCATCCTTCAGTAGATGCTAGATCCAACAAAATAATGTCCAGAATAATGTTCACAGATTAAAAGTTACAAAACCAAAACAAAAGTTTGTAAATCCACTGGGTTGCCTCCCAGCAAGCGCTTCTTTAACGTCACTAGCTTGACCCTGTTAAAGCTCAAGTTCCATCTTCTTTATAGTTGATGTTGTCAGTACACCAACTTTTCAACTGCTTCCTTTGTACTGTTTTGGATTCTCTAGAATATGGAGACTCTATCTCTATCATCTCCTTCTCTTTAAAGCCTTTTATAACCCACAACTTGTTCTTGAGTCTTACAGGTGTGCCAAGTTGGAGTCTTCTTTTCTTCTAGTCTCTAGGAACTTCTTCTCCTTTTCCAATCTCTTCTGTACCTGAAAATACAAACAATGGTTACCTGAAACATCTTTACCTCTAGTCATGGGTGCATCTCGAAATGCAGCTTTATAACTAGACTCTTCCTCCTTTGCTTGTATCTCATCTTTGAAGACATCCACCACCACTCTCTCCTCTCTGTCCTGAAGCACCACTATACCTTCATTAACATCTATGATAGCCTGATGGACAAATTTGTAAGCACCAAAATATGATGTCACAAACTTGTTTCACAATCGGCAAGTAAGACCAAGTATCGTTCTCCCAAAGGACTCACGGCCTAGTTTAGTTATGTGATTTGTTGATTAGCTAGGACTTACAAACGAAATATTTAAAGTTTACTATGCAAGACAGAAAATAAACATGTATGCATGAAATTTGATCAATGGCAAAGACAAAAGATAAACACTTTCAATGAAATATATGAATGGATATGTTGTTGGGGGTCAATTTCATCTCATCCACTCTCATACATTTTAGGAATTCAACATTCAAATCATCATTGTTAATGCCATTCTCTAATGTACCATTCTAGATGGCTTCTCCCTAATCAAATAGTTCATACAATTCCTAGCATTCCTAATGATTAGTTCATGAGTGCAGGAGCTTAAATGCAACCAATAAAATATTGTCAGTATAATATTGGGAGAAATTCCCCGGATCTAGACTTCCCCGTACGTGTCCGTATCGACAAAACCAATAATCATGCATTAGAATGAGTTAAACAATGCAAGCATTGAGCAAAGAGGAAAGACCCTAACTAATGATGAAAGAAAGCATATGTCTTACTTAAAAGATGTACTCAACAGATTCCATATATGAGAGCTTCAAGAGATTACATTGATTCCCCAACAAACATACAAGGTTTAGTTCAACATATTCATGGTGAACCTAGATGAATAACAATGAAAGAATGAAAGAATAAACCCAATAAAGGTGAAGAGGTAGCCTGAGCATCCAAGATCCTCCTTCAAAGGGGTGGAAGAGAGAGTGTTTACTTCGTTTCTGCCAAAGATACTAATCCCAAGGACGTGCAAGCCCTTATATACTAATTTAGAGTTACAAAAGATTACAAAAGCCCAAGCCCAAAAAGTGCCGCTCAGCGGTATTTACCGCTCAGCGGTGATTGCGCGTCTTCTTTCTTCCCCTCAGCGGCCATTTTGCCCCTCAGCGGTTCCAACGCCACCTCTTGAGTGCCGCTCAGCGGTAGTTTGCCGCTGAGCGGTGCCTTCGTCTTCTCTTTTTGCACTCTTTCTTGTCTTTTCTAATGTCACTTCTCTCCTTCTTTACTCTTTTCACTAAATTCACCTTAAAACCTGCACAAAAACACTGAAATCAAGCATAAACCTGTCCAGCTCTCTTATTTCTGAAAATATAGATAAAAGGCATGATTTCAAGCTAATTTCTAAGTCTAAAGGTTGCTTTTAGTATCAATTTAAGCATGAAAATAACAGTTTTTCAACTGTTATCACAACCCCAAACTTAGAACTTTGCTTGTCCTCAAGCAAACAAAATGTAACTCCATCTCCAACCAATTCATATGATGGTTCACTCATTCAAAATCCTCTTTTCAAGATAAGTAACAACTTCACTCAAACTTATGACCAAGAGTTCAATCAAGATGTGCACATGCTTTAGTGTTCACAAAGTCATTTAAACTCCAACAAATGCCATTTTCATGAATGATAAATCAATTAAGCATGGATGTTCATGTGCTTATGGAATATTTTCTCACTAGGTAAAGTGTTTCACTCAACACACAAGTGTATAAGAGGTAAAGTGTTTCGCTCATTCCCTCTACTATCACAATGTCACATGAATCAACTTTGCCTTTCATTTTACCACAATCAAAAACATTCACAAGCATGCATCATCACAAGGACTTTTCAATGGCTTATAATGTGGCTGGGCTAACAAGAAAATTGGTTTTTCTGGATCACAAAATCCTTGAGTTAAGAGAATCATAACAACACAATTATTCTTATTCATTCCCAACTTGCCTTTGCATTTGCATTGAGCTTTACTTCTTTTTCTTTGCTTTTCTTTTTCTTTGCATATTCTTACTTTTTAGCTCTTAGCTCAATGCTTTTCCTTTTTCATGTTTCCCCAATAACCCCAAACTTGAACAGTTAACAATACCACACAAGATCTTCTACTTAACTCAAGGTAAAGTTTTTCAATCAAGGGTTTTCAGTGTATATTCAAGGCTATGGGTTCAAAGGATAGAACACAAAGTGTTCTCTTTTAGTAGGCTAACTTTATGAATTTGGCCAATAAAAAGGGTTCCAACAAATGGCCTTGATCACATGATGCAAAACAAGCAATTGATTCAATCATAGAAAACCTGGGCAAAATCATTCATGCTTTCAAAGTAATAGCATTCAACAATAACAACTCTGAAGCTCAAAACCTCACATATAAGCTCATTCACATTTGACATACACATCCTGCTTAATTTCACCATCACAATCATGATATCATGCATTTGTTCACAAAGCTTGTGAATCACCTATATAAGCATTTTAATGTGCACATCATCTCAACATCAATCAATCAATAAGCATCATCAAGCATTACTTATCAAACAATCACAATTAATAGCAGACCATCATAATAAACCAGGTGTTCAATAGAGTACATCATACCCTAATCTAAAAACAAAAACAAATAAGTTCAGAAAACTTAAACCACAAAAGCATAATCATATGATAGCATTCATCAGTAAATGCTATCTCAGCTCCTCATCAGTCTGAGTTGTCCTCTGTATCTTCTTCCTCTCCTTCTTCTTGGATCTTATAGTCTTGATTCTTTTAGCATGATGAGGAGGCCATCCCTGCATCAAACTTAATTAACAAAACCAAAAGATACATTGTTAAGCATTAGTAAACCACAATGAAGAATTCAACCCCTTCAATGATGCTCTCTCCCAACCCCAAACTTAGATGGAAAACTAGTGAGAACGTGAGTGGAAGGGAGATTTTCTCAAGAGGGAAGAGGGACAAGATGTGGAGAACCTTGGAAAAGGTATGTAGGAGTGTGTGTGCAGAGAAGAGCCTGAAAATAGAAGCTTATGTGCAGCTTAGGGTATAAAAATACCCTAATGAGCTCGGGTTCCGCTAAGGGGAACTAAAGCCCATCTCCGAGAGTACCGCTCAGCGGTAAATGCCGCTCAGCGGCACTTTCGTGAAGTGCTCTTCTCCTTCTTTTCTTGACCTACGTGCCTTCCTAGCATACCCCTCATAGGTTCCCTGCAATTCAATGTTAAAAATGCTTATGCAAACCCTAAGTAAAATAAAACAAACAAAAACAATCAATCAACTGGGTTGCCTCCCAGGTAGCGCTTGTTTAACGTCACGAGCCTGACCCAAAATCCACCAACACCCATCAGTAGGTGTTTCAAACTTACCAGCACCCATCAGTAGGTGCAAAATCTTCTCACCAACACCCATCAGTAGGTGTTAAAACCTAGTATCCTTCAGTAGATACTTAACCACCTAGCATCCTTCAGTAAATGCTAGATCCAACAAAATAATGTCCAGAATAATGTTCACAGATTAAAAGTTACAAAACAAATATCAAAATTAAAAGTTTGTCAATCACTGGGTTGCCTCCCAGCAAGCGCTTCTTTATCGTCACTAGCTTGACCCAATAAAGTTCACGTTCCATCTTCTTTATGGTTGATGTTGTCCTTCCACCAACCTTTCAACTGCTTCCTTTGGACTGTCTTAGATTCTCTAGAATATGGAGACTCTATCTCTATCATCTCCTTTTCTTTAAAAGCCTTTTATAACCCACAACTTGTTCTTGAGTCTTACAGGTGTGCCAAGTTGGAATCCTCTTTTCTTCCAGTCTCTAGGAGCTTCTTCTCCTTTTCCAATCTCTTCTACCTTGGGTACCTGAAAATACAAACAATGGTTATCAGAAACCTTAAGATTTTCATTTTTACCTCTAGTTATGGGTGCATCTCGAACTGCAGCTTTATAACTGGCTTCCTCCTCCTTTGCTTGTATCTCATCTTTGAAAACATCCACCACCACTCTCTCCTCTCTGTCTTGGAGCACCACTATACCTTCATTAACATCTATGATAGCCCTGGCCGTTTTCATAAACGGTCTTCCCAGTATGAAAGGTATCTTTTCGTTCTCCATCTTCATCACCACAAAGTCTGCCAAAAACTGAAGTTTGCCAACACAAACTACAATGTCTTCTGCAATCCCACATGGCTCCTTTGAAGATCCATCAGCCATTACCAGATTAACCTTTACAGGTTTTATTTTAACATGGCCAATTTGCTCCAATAGAGAATAAGGCATCAAGTTAACACTTGAGCCTAAGTCAAGGAGAGCTTTATTTACCTTTTTCTTCCCTATAGTGCAAGGGATAGAAAAACTACCTGGATCTGCTGCTTTTGGTGGGAATGATTCTTTCTTAACAGTTACACACTTTTCTTCCTCATCATCTCTACGTCTTCTTTTTGTAGAGGTTCCTTCATCGGTTTTTGTGTAAACTGCTATTTTCTGTAGAATTTGTTCCCAAAGAGCTTCATTATCAACCATTCTGAATAAATCTGTGAAATCCATTGGTTTCTCCTGATTTGTTAGAAAAGGAAAAGTGTCCTTTCTTTCTTCTTCTCTTCTCTCTTCTGTTTCATCTTCTTCTAACTCAATAATCTCTTCATTCACACTCTTGACCACTTTGCACTCTTCTCTAGGGTTAACCTCAGTATTAGCCCCAAAGTTTCTGTGTGGTCTTTCTTCCAATTGCTTAGTAATCTGACCCATCTGAATCTCCAAATTCTTTATAGCAGCTTCAGTGCTCTTTTGAGAAGATTCAGTTTTCTGTATGAATTGCTGAAGAGTTTCTTCCAACCTTGTTGATCTTTCATTAAGCATAGATAATTGTTGCCACATGGTTGGTTGCTGCTGCTGCTGCTTATTATATTGATTAGCCTGCCCAGTTTGTCCTTGGCCAATGCTTGGATGTGGTTTCCAACCCTGATTATAATTCCCTTGACGGTATGAAAACTGATTAGCCATGAAATTAACATCCTCCACGGCTTCCACAGGAAAAGCACATTGGCCATTGATGTGATCTCCCCCACATAATTCGCACAACTGGGTTTGTACCTGTGCAGCAAATTTTAACTCTTTAGGTAATGAAGCAAGAGTTTTGGTCAGAGTTTCCAGCTGTTGAGTTAGAATTTTATTCTGGGCTAGCAAGGCATCATGGGTTTGTAATTGAAGAACCCCTTTCTGTTGCATAGGGGCGCCTCTTTCATTGTGCAGCTCATTATCACTTGTAGCCATATTTTCAATAATTTCAGTTGCTTCCTCTAGAGTCTTCCATTTGATATTGCCTCCAGCTGAGGCATCCAGCATCATCTTGGTTTGTGAACCAAGCCCTCCAAGGAAAGTTAGGACTACTTCTTGATCTTCAAAGCCATGCGTGGGAGTTTTACGTAATAAGCTTTTATACCTGTCCCATGCATGTCCCAGTGATTCCTCCATGCCCTGCTTGAATGAAGATATCTCTTGCTTTCCCTTAGTCACCTTAGATTGTGGGAAGTATTTGTTTAGAAACTTTGTAACCACTGCTTCCCACTCTGTGAAACTTTCTTCTGGAAAAGAGTTCAACCAAAGCTTAGCATTGCCTCCCAATGAGAAAGGAAACAAGCTAAGTTTGATTGCTTCGTCTGGCACCCCATTAATCTTGACTGTATTGCAAATCTCATTAAAGGTAGTCAGGTGCTCATATGGGCTTTCGTGAGATAACCCATTAAATTGATTACTCTTCACCAGTTGAATCAATGCTGGTTTGACCTCCATGTTGGCTGCATTAACTCTAGGTTGAGCTATGCTATTGAAGTGCTGAGGTCCAGCAAGATTAGTGTAGTCTGCAAGAGTTCTTCTAACATTATTGCCCTCCATACTTCCTGTGCTATGAACAGAACTTTGTGGTGATGATTGCAAGAGAGTTTCTGGAGAAGGGAAAAGTTCTCTAGACGTTCTGATTCTTCTCCTCCTTCTACTCTCTTCTAGACCTTCAAGAAGTGGTTCTGTTGTTTTCTTACTTCTAGTTCGAATTGCTTCCTGCATACACAATAAAACAAACCCTAGAAAAGATTTGTTAGCACAAAAAGATATAAGAAAAGATATATAATAAAAGATTCAGAAGATAAGAAGATAAAAGATTTAGAAGATAGAAAATAAAATAAAATAAAATCTAATAAAATCTAACCTAAAAAATAAAATCTAACCTAATCTAAAAGATAAAATAAAATCTAATCTAAAAGATAAAAAGATAAAAAGATAAAATAAAATCTAATAAAATCTAACCTAATAAAATCTAATCCTAAAAGATAATAGAAAAAGATAGAAACAGAAAATAAAAACAGAAATTTAAAATTAAAGTCAAAGATAATCAATAATCACACAAATTAAGCAGTTAAACCACGAGTCCCCGGCAGCAGCGCCAAAAACTTGATGGACAAATTTGTAAGCACCAAAATATGATGTCACAAACTTGTTTCACAATCGGCAAGTATGACCGAATCGTTCAAGTAATAAACTTGGTAAGACCAAGTATCGTTCTCCCAAAGGACTCACGGCCTAGTTTAGTTATGTGATTTGTTGATTAGTTAGGACTTACAAACGAAATATTTAAAGTTTACTATGCAAGACAAAAAATAAACATGTATGCATGAAATTTGATCAATGGCAAAGACAAAAGATAAACACTTTCAATGAAATATATGAATGGATATGTTGTTGGGGGTCAATTTCATCTCATCCACTCTCATACATTTTAGGAATTCAACATTCAAATCATCATTGTTAATGCCACTCTCTAATGTACCATTCTAGATGGCTTCTCCCTAATCAAATAGTTCATACAATTCCTAGCATTCCTAATGATTAGTTCATGAGTGCAGGAGCTTAAAGGCAACCAATGAAATATTGTCAGTATAATATTGGGAGAAATTCCCCGGATCTAGACTTCCCCGTACGTGTCCGTATCGACAAAACCAATAATCATGCATTAGAATGAGTTAAACAATGCAAGCATTGAGCAAAGAGGAAAGACCCTAACTAATGATGAAAGAAAGCATATGTCTTACTTAAAAGATGTACTCAACAGATTCCATATATGAGAGCTTCAAGAGATTACATTGATTCCCCAACAAACATACAAGGTTTAGTTCACCATATTCATGGTGAACCTAGATGAATAACAATGAAAGAATGAAAGAATAAACCCACTAAAGGTGAAGAGGTAGCCTGAGCATCCAAGATTCTCCTTCAAAGGGGTGGAAGAGAGAGTGTTTACTTCGTTTCTGCCAAAGATACTAATCCCAAGGACGTGCAAGCCCTTATATACTAATTTAGAGTTACAAAATATTACAAAAGCCCAAGCCCAAAAAGTGCCGCTCAGCGGTATTTACCGCTCAGCGGTGATTGCGCGTCTTCTTTCTTCCCCTCAGCGGCCATTTTGCCCCTCAGCGGTTCCAACGCCACCTCTTGAGTGCCGCTCAGCGGTAGTTTGCCGCTGAGCGGTGCCTTCGTCTTCTCTTTTTGCACTCTTTCTTGTCTTTTCTAATGTCACTTCTCTCCTTTTTTACTCTTTTCACTAAATTCACCTTAAAACCTGCACAAAAACACTGAAATCAAGCATAAACCTGTCCAGCTCTCTTATTTCTGAAAATATAGATAAAAGGCATGATTTCAAGCTAATTTCTAAGTCTAAAGGTTGCTTTTAGTATCAATTTAAGCATGAAAATAACAGTTTTTCAACTGTTATCATAGCCCTGGCCGTTTTCATAAACGGTCTTCCCAGTATGAAAGGTATCTTTTCGGTCTCCATCTTCATCACCACAAAGTCTGCCAAAAACTGAAGTTTGCCAACACAAACTACAATGTCTTCTGCAATCCCACATGGCTCCTTTGAAGATCCATCAGCCATTACCAGATTAACCTTTACAGGTTTTATTTTAACATGGCCAATTTGCTCCAATAGAGAATAAGGCATGAAGTTAACACTTGAGCCTAAATCAAGGAGAGCTTTCTTTACCTTTTTCTTCCCTATAGTGCAAGGGATAGAAAAACTACCTGGATCAGCTGCTTTTGGTGGGAATGACTCTTTCTTAACAGTTATACACTTTTCTTCCTCATCATCTCTACGTCTTCTTTTTGTAGAGGTCCCTTCATCAGATTTTGTGTAAACTGCTATTTTCTGTAAGATTTGTTCCCAAGGTGCTTCATTGTCAACCATTCTGAATAAATCTGTGAAATCCATTGGTTTCTCCTGATTTGTTGGAAAAGGTAAAATGTCCTTTCTTTCTTCTTCTCTTCTCTCTTCTATTTCTCCTTCTTCTAACTCAATAATCTCTTCATTCACACTCTTGACCACTTTGCACTCTTCTCTGGGGTTAACCTCAGTATTAGCCCCAAAGTTTCTGTGTGGCCTTTCTTCCAATTGCTTGGTGATCTGACCCATTTGAATCTCCAAATTCTTTATAGCAGCTTCAGTGCTCTTTTGAGAAGATTCAGTTTTCTGTATGAATTGCTGAAGAGTTTCTTCCAACCTTGTTGATCTTTCATTAAGCATAGATAACTGTTGCCAAAAGGTTGGTTGCTGCTGCTGCTTATTATATTGATTAGTCATGTAGTTTACATCCTCCATTGCTTCTACTGAAAAGGCACATTGACCATTGATATGGTCGCCTCCACATAATTCGCACAACTGGGATTGGACCTGTGCAGCAGTCTTCAACTCTTTGGGCAGTTGTGCAAGTATCTTTGTGAGATTCTCCAACTGTTGAGTTAGTATCTTGTTCTGAGCTAGCA
The DNA here is from genome assembly GCA_034642375.1 of Vigna nakashimae. Lineage (NCBI taxonomy): Eukaryota > Viridiplantae > Streptophyta > Magnoliopsida > Fabales > Fabaceae > Vigna > Vigna nakashimae. The sequence goes on from CM067765.1 coordinate 31,422,136, forward strand.
AGGCATCATTGGATTGCATCTGCAGAACTCCTTTTTGTTGCATAGGAGCTCCTCTCTCACTGTGTAGCTAATTATCATTAGTAGCCATGTTTTCTATAATTTCAGTTGCTTCCTCTGGAGTTTTCCATTTAATATTGCCTCCTGCTGAGGCGTCCAGCATCATCATGGTTTGTGAACCAAGACCTCCAAGGAAGATTAGAACTACTTCCACTTCGTCAAATCCATGCGTGGGAATCTTTCTTAATAGGCTTTTATATCTGTCCCATGCATGACCTAGTGATTCCTCCATGCCTTGCCTGAAAGATGAGATCTCTTGCTTTCCTTTGTTGACCTTGGAAGAATTTAGTGCCCATATAGTTAAATTCTTGACCGAATTGCATCCTACAAACATTAGACACAAAACTCTAGAAAATTTTTGTTAGCACAAAAAGATATAAGAGAAGATATATATTCAAAAGATAAAAAGATAAAAGATTCAGAAGATAAGAAGATAAAAGATTCAGAAGATAGAAAGATAAAAGATTTTAAAAAAAATAAAAGATAAAATAAAAATAAAATCTAATCTAAAAAGATAAAATAAAATCTAACCTAATCTAAAAGATAAAGATAAAGATAAAATAAAATATAATAAAATCTAACCTAGCCAAATAAAATCAAATCTAATCTAAAAAGATAAAACAGAAAATAAAAACAGAAATTTAAAATTAAAGTCAAAGATAATCAATAATCACACAAATTAACCAGTTAAACCACGAGTCCCCGGCAACGGCGCCAAAAACTTGATGGACAAATTTATGATCACCAAAATATGATGTCACAAACTTGTTTCACAATCGGCAAGTATGACCGAATCGTTCAAGTAATAAACTTGGTAAGACCAAGTATCGTTCTTCCCAAAGGACTCACGGCCTAGTTTAGTTATGTGATTTGTTGATTAGCTAGGACTTACAAACGAAATATTTAAGTTTTAATATGCAAGACAGAAAATAAACATGTATGCATGAAGTTTGATCAATGGCAAAGACAAAAGATAAACACTTTCAATGGAATATATGAATGAATATGTTGTTGGGGGTCAATTTCATCTCATCCACTCTCATATATTTTAGGAATTCAACATTCAAATCATCATTGTTAATGCCACTCTCTAATGTACCATTCTAGATGGCTTCTCCTAATCACGAGTTCATACAATTCCTAGCATTCCTAATGATTAGTTCATGAGTGCAGGAGCTTAACGACAACCAATATAATATTGTCAGTAAAATATTGGGAGAAATTCCCCGGATCTAGACTTCCCCGTACGTTCCCGTATCGACAAAACCAATAATCATGCATGGAATGAGTTAAACTATGCAAGCATTGAGCAAAGAGGAAAATCCCTAACTAATGATGAAAGAAAGCATATGTCTTAATTAAAAGATGTACTCAACAAATCCATATATGAGAGCTTCAAGAGATTACATTGATTCCCCAACAAACATACAAAGTTTAGTTCACCATATTCATGGTGAACCTAGATGAATAACAATGAAAGAATGAAAGAATAAACCCAATAAAGGTGAAGAGGTACCTGAGCATCCAAGATCCTCCTTCAAAGGGGTGGAAGAGAGAGTGTTTGCCTCGTTTTTGCCAAAGATACTAATTCTAGGGACGTGCAAGCCCTTATATACTAATTTAGAGTTACAAAAGATTACAAAAGCCCAAGCCCAAAAAGTGCCGCTCAGCGGTGATTGCGCGTCTTTTTCTTCCCCTCAGCGGCCAGTTTGCCCCTCAGCGTGACTCCCGCAACCTCCTGAGTGCCGCTCAGCGGTAAAATGCCGCTCAGCGGTGTCTTCGACTTCTCTTTTTGCACTCTTTCTTGTCTTTTCTAATGTTATCTCTCTCCTTCTTCACTTCTTTCACCAATTTCACCTTAAAACCTGCTCAAAAACACTTAAATCAAGCATAAACCTGTCCAGCTCTCATATTTATGAAAATATAGATAAAAGCATGATTTCAAGCTAGTTTTTAAGTCTAAAGGTTGCTTTTAGTATCAATTTTAAGCATGAAAATAACAGTTTTTCAACTGTTATCATTTACCTGCCAGGCGCTCCAGCATCTGATCAATGAATGGCAGGGGGAAATGATCTTTCCTGGTTGCTTGGTTGAGCCTCCTATAGTCAATGCAGACTCTCCAACTGTTCTGCACTCTAGCTGGGATAAGCTCATCCCTCTCCTTCTTCACCACAGTGAGGCCAGTTTTCTTGGGCACAACATGGATGGGGCTAACCCACTGACTGTCTGAAATACGGTAGATGATCCCAGCTTGCAAAAGCTTGGTCACCTCCTTCTTGATGACGTCCATGATCACGGGGTTTTGCCTTCTTTGTGGCTGTCTCACTGGCCTTGCCCCATCTTCCAAAAGAATTCTATGCATGCATGTGGATGGGCTAATACCAGGTATGTCAGCCAAACTCCAACCAATGGCCTTCTTGTGCTTCCTCAGCATACCAAGCAACTTCTCCTCTTGAACAGAATCAAGGGAGGTGGAAATGATCACCGGTTTCTTCTCATCATCCTCCAAGTACACGTACTTGAGGTTATCTGGGAGCTGTTTCAACTCAAGAGTAGGTTCCTGCAAGTCAGATTCATTTGTACTTCCTACAAAGTGGTTAGTGCATTCTGACTCCAAAGAATTCACAGGTAAAGGCGGAACACCTATCTCATCAAGCTCCAAATCCATATCCATGACAATTACATTATCAACATCATCCATATCAAAAACATCATCAACATCATGGATATCAAAATTCTCTTCAAAATCAACATCATTCTCAAATTCAGATTCAATGCATGTATGTAGAGAAGATAGAAAAGAATGCTCTTTCTTATGCAAAGAATCAAAATCATCAACAACATATTTATCAATAATGTCATCCAATGTATCGATCCTAAACAGAGAATGGTCCTCAGCTGGAAATTTCATTGCATCAAGGATATTAAAATGAACAACAATATCAGCAAATTCCATAGACAAAGTTCCAGCATACACATCAATCTTAGTTCGGGCAGTTTTCAAGAATGGCCTGCCTAAGATAAAGGGAGCGGATCCATGAGAGAATCCCTCCTCCATTTCCAAAACATAAAAGTCAGCAGGAAAAATCAATTCATCAACCCTAACCAAAACATCCTCTATGAAACCTGCTGGGTGGGTAACACTCCTATTGGCCAACTGAATGACCACACCCGGGGTTTGCAAAGGACCAAGAGACAAAGATGCATATATAGACAAAGGCATGACATTAACAGAAGCACCCAAATCAAGCATGGCATTTTCAAATTTATTGTTTCCAATCACACAAGGAATGCAAAATATACCTGGGTCCTTGCACTTTTCAGGGATGTGCGGGACCGACTTACCAATAAGCGCAAATACATTCCTTCCCATGCTAATCCTCTCATTTCCCTTCATCTTCCTCTTATGTGTGCACAGCTCCTTCAAGAATTTGGCATACTTCGGTATCTACTTGATGGCATCGAGTAAAGGGATGTTCACCTCTACCTTCCTGAAGGTCTCCAGAATTTCCTTATCCACATCTTCCATCTTTTTGCTAGGAAGTGCCCGTGAAGGGAATGGTAGAGGGATAGGTCGGTCAACCAATGGAGAAGGTGCGACAGCGGTGGTGGTGGAATAGGGAGAAGATCCACTTGAAGAAGAACCACCGGCTAGAGAAGAAGACTCACCCACCTCAAATGCCCTGCTTGGACCGTCATGGTCGTTCTTTCTAGGACAAGTAGAAGGCATGGGTGTAGGTGTAGAAGCGGGCTCTGAAGGCACAAAAATCTGGTTCCCTGATCTAAGGGTTATGGCACTCACATTCCTTGGGTTCTGCACAGTCTGGGATGGTAACTTATCCGAATTCTGAGACTACGCCTGGTTTATCTGAGTAGCCATCTGACCCATCTGGTTAGTGAGACTCTGTATGGAAGCTCTAGTCTCCTGCTGAAACTGCAGGTTTTTGATGGACAAATTTGTAAGCACCAAATTATGATGTCACAAACTTGTTTCACAATCGGCAAGTATGACCGAATCGTTCAAGTAATAAACTTGGTAAGACCAAGTATCGTTCTTCCCAAAGGACTCACGGCCTAGTTTAGTTATGTGATTTGTTGATTAGCTAGGACTTACAAACGAAATATTTAGAGTTTAAAATGCAAGACAGAAAATAAACATGTATGCATGAAGTTTGATCAATGGCAAAGACAAAAGATAAACACTTTCAATGGAATATATGAATGAATATGTTGTTGGGGGTCAATTTCATCTCATCCACTCTCATATATTTTAGGAATTCAACATTCAAGTCATCATTGTTAATGCCACTCTCTAATGTACCATTCTAGATGGCTTCTCCCTAATCACGAGTTCATACAATTCCTAGCATTCCTAATGATTAGTTCATGAGTGCAGGAGCTTAACGACAACCAATATAATATTGTCAGTAAAATATTGAGAGAAATTCCCCGGATCTAGACTTCCCCGTACGTGCCCGTATCGACAAAACCAATAATCATGCATGGAATGAGTTAAACTATGCAAGCATTGAGCAAAGAGGAAAAACCCTAACTAATGATGAAAGAAAGCATAAGTCTTAATTAAAAGATGTAATCAACAGATTCCATATATGAGAGCTTCAAAAGATTACATTGATTCCCCAACAAACATACAAGGTTTAGTTCACCATATTCATGGTGAACCTAGATGAATAACAATGAAAGAATGAAAGAATAAACCCAATAAAGGTGAAGAGGTAGCCTGAGCATCCAAGATCCTCCTTCAAAGGGGTGGAAAAGAGAGTGTTTGCCTCGTTTCTGCCAAAGATACCTAATTCTAGGACGTGCAAGCCCTTATATACTAGTCTAGAGTTACAAAAGATTACAAAAGCCCAAGCCCAAAAAGTGCCGCTCAGCGGTAAATACCGCTCAGCGGTGACTGCGCGTCACATTTCTTCCCCTCAGTGGCCAGTTTGCCCCTCAGCGTGACTCCCGCAACCTCCTGAGTGCCGCTCAGCGGTAAAATGCCGCTGAGCGGTGCCTTCGTCTTCTCTTTTTGCACTCTTTTCTTGTCTTTTCTAATGTCATCTCTCTCCTTCTTCACTTCTTTCACCAAATTCACCTTAAAACCTGCACAAAAACACTTAAATCAAGCATAAACCTGTCCAGCTCTCATATTTCTGAAAATATAGATAAAAGCATGATTTCAAGCTAGTTTTTAAGTCTAAAGGTTGCTTTTAGTATCAATATTAAGCATGAAAATAACAATTTTTCAACTGTTATCACAACCCCAAACTTAGAACTCTGCTTGTCCTCAAGCAAACAACATGTAACTCAATCTCCAACCAATTCATATGATGGTTCACTCATTCAAAAATCCTCTTTTTCAAGATAAGTAACAACTTCACTCAAACTTATGACCAAGAGTTCATTCAAGATGTGCACATGCTTTAGTGTTCACAAAGTCATTTAAGTTCCAACAAATGCTATTTTTCATGAACGATCAATCAATTAAGCATGGATGTTCATGTGCTTATGTAATATTTCCTTACTAGGTAAAGTGTTTCACTCAACACACAAGTGTATAAGAGGTAAAGTGTTTCACTCATTCACTCCACTATCCCAATGTCACATGAATCAACTTTGCCTTTCATTTTACCACAATCAAAAACATTCACAAGCATGCATCATCACAAGGACTTTTCAATGGCTTATAATGTGGCTGGGCTAACAAGAAAATTGGTTTTTCTGGATCAAAAAATCCTTGAGTTAAGAGAATCATATCAACACAATCATCTTATTCATTCCCAACTTTCTTTTGCCTTTGCATTTGCATTGAGCTTTACTTCTTTTTCTTTTCTTTTCTTTTTCTTTGCATATTCTTACTTTTTAGCTCTTAGCTCAATGCTTTTCCTTTTTCATGTTTTCCCAACAACCCCAAACTTGAACATTTAACAATACCACACAAGATCTTCTACTTAACTCAAGGTAAAGATTTTCAATCAAGGGTTTTAGTGTATATTCCAGGCTAAGGGTTCAAAGGATAGAACACAAAGTGTTCTCTTTTAGTGGCTAACTTTATGAATTTGGCCAATAAAAAGGGTTCCAACAAATGGCCTTGATCACATGATGCAAAACAAGCAATTGATTCAATCATAGAAAACCTGGGCAAAATCATTCACGCGTTCAAGGTAATAGTATTCAACAATAACAACTCTGGAGCTCAAAACCTCACATATAAGCTCATTCACATTTGACATACACATCCTGCTTAATTTCACAATCACAATCATGATATCATGCATTTGTTCACAAAGCTTGTGAATCACCTGTATAAGCATTTTAATGTGCACATCATCTCAACATCAATCAATCAATAAGCATCATCAAGCATTACTTATCAAACAATCACAGTTAATAGCAAACCATCATAATAAACCAGGTGTTCAATAGAGTACATCAAACCCTAATCTAAAAACAAAAACAAATAAGTTCAGAAAACTTAAACCACAAAAGCATAATCATATGATAGCATTCATCAGTAAATGCTATCTCAGCTCCTCATCAATCTGAGCTGTCCTCTGTATCTTCCTCTTCCTCTTCATCATCATCATTATCAAATGCATCCTCCTCCTCAGCTTCATCTTCTTCCATGTCTCGAGCTGAAGCTTCAGCTGCTTCAGCTCCTCCATGCAATGGTTCTTCTGGCCAAGCTACCACATTATGGAATTCATCCATAGTCCACCTGTGTGCTGGAGGGGTATCATACATCCCCACTATCATCTCAGCCGTGGCCACCTGCCCTCTGTGAATGGACTGCAACTGAGCACCTATAAGAGACATATACATGTCCCTCATCTGGAATGGCTCTGCTTCATGTGTATCAGCAGATGTCCTGCTCTGTGCTGGCCTTCTCTCTCTACGAACCTGGCGTGGTGGAACTGGCTGGGCTGCCTCCTCACCTCCACAGTACTGTCTGTAATAGGCCTCATCTATAGCTTTTCTTGGCCTCTCAAATGGTGGAACAGAAGTGTCCACCCCAGCTAGCTTGCAGAGGTGAGTGATCAAAGAAGGATGTCCTAGTGGTGCTTTGTTGTTTGAGGTGTTAGCACACACACTAATCTCATCAGCTATCACCTGCCCAATATTAACATTCAAGTTTCTGATAGCACAGTAGATGAATAGTGCCCTGCTGAGAGTAATATTTGACACATGTGAACATGGCTGAATGTTGGCATGAGAAAATGCCATCCAATACTTTGCAAGAGGAGTCAAATCTGTCCTTCTAATATTAACCACTGAGCCAGATCTATTCCTTTGGAAGTGTCCTCCAGGTATGCACATCACTCTCTCCACATCCTCAAAGTCAGCACCTTCCTCCATGCTAAGAGCAAACTGGCATTGCTCACCAGCCCACACAGTATCCAGGAAATTGTTGATGGAATCAGGATCATACCTGATAGCATGGCCTCTGACATAGCCCAAATAATTCTCAGCTGGATAGTCACCAATCTTCTTTGCATTGGTGTAGAATTCTTTCACCACAGCTATGTTGGCAGGTGCTGGATAAGTGGCTAGCTTGCCCCAATCATTCCCTAATACTTGCTCTCCAAATTGAGGAGCAAAGTTAGGTATCATTCCAACCTTTCTCTCCATTAGAAGTCTCCTGTCCTGAACCACCCTAAAGTGCTTCTCATGTTTCCTAGAGAGGAACCTGCCATTATGGGGCTGCTCTGGTTCCTTTTCCTTCCTCTTGGTTGCCATGGTTTTCAATCTCTTTCCTGAAGAGGATGCCATTCCTGCATTCAAACACAATTACAAAACCACAGACATGATGTTAATCATTAGTAAACACAGAACACAACTCCTTTCGAAGCTAAACCACCGCTGAGGGCCAGAATTTCCCCTCAGCGCCACCAGTGCCACATTCCAACACGCAAAAACCAGAAAAAACCAAGTCTGGCAGAATGCCGCTCAGCGGTAAATGCCGCTCAGCGGTAACTCTGCAGATTTTTGAAAAATCTGTTTTAAAGCTTTCCTAACTCCACCCAAATGCAATTTTCAGTTTTCCAGTTCATAATCAAGCAGTTTAATCGGTTCAAACATCAAATATATCATCAAATCATGCATAGAAATCAAAACCCCTAAATATTCATGCTTTGACAATCACATTCAAATTCAAGAACCCTAGAATGAACAAAATGCATTTTACTTACTTGGGTGGAGATGCTAGATGATATGAGAATGCTTCCAAACTAGAATGCTCTCTTCCAACCCCAAACTTTGATGGCACACTAGTGTAAAAGTGAGTGGAAGAGAAATTTTCTTAAGAGGGAAGAGTGAAAAGATGTGGAAAACCTAGGAGAAGGTGTGTGGAAGTGTTTGTGCAGAGAGAAGTCTGGAAATAAACCCTAAAACGCAGCTTGGGGTATAAAAATACCCTAATGGGCTCGGGTTCCGCTAAGGGGAACTTAAGCCCATCTGCGATAGTACCGCTCAGTGGTAATTGCCGCTCAGCGGCACTTTCGTGATGTGCCCTTCTCCTTCTTTTCTTGACCTACGTGCCTTCCTAGCATACCCCTCATAGGTTCCCTGCAATTCAATGTTAAAAATGCTTATGCAAACCCTAATTAAAATAAAACAAACAAAAACAATCAATCAACTGGGTTGCCTCCCAGGTAGCGCTTGTTTAACGTCACGAGCCTGACCCAAAATCCACCAACACCCATCAGTAGGTGTTTCAAACTTACCAGCACCCATTAGTAGGTGCAAAATCTTCTCACCAACACCCATCAGTAGGTGTTACAAACTTAGTATCCTTCAGTAGATACTTAACCACCTAGCATCCTTCAGTAGATACTGGATCCAACAAAATATTCACAAAATAATGTCCACAAATTAAAAGTTACACAACCAAAATCAAAATCAAAAGTTTGTAAATCCACTGGGTTGCCTCCCAGCAAGCGCTCTTTTAACGTCATTAGCTTGACCCAATAAAGCCCCAGTTCCTTCTTCTTTTTCTTCTTTCTACTGAACTTCTTCAGAAATTTGATCAAACCAGGAACTTGTTGCAGTGTCTCAATCATAGGAACTTTAATCTCCAATTTCTTGAAGATTTCCATAAAGCACTTAAATTTCTTTTCCTTCCTACGATACTTCTTTGGATGGGGACGAGATTTTTCATATGATTCTTTATTTTTTTTCTCTCGTCCTCTTTCTCTTTTCTCCCACTTTCTTTTTTTCTTTTCTTTTTCTACTCACCTTCTCAATCTTCACACAAATTTTCTCTTCTTCTTTCTCTTCTCTCTCTTTTCTCTCTTCTTTTTCCAACTCAACTTTTTCAACATTTACACTCACTAGCTCTTGACACTCTTCCCTGGGGTTAACCTCAGTATTAGCCCCACAATTTCTACTTGGCCTTTCTTCCATCTGTTTGATGATCTGCCCCATCTGAATCTCCAAATTTTTGATAGCAGCTTCAGTGCTCTTTTGGGAAGACTCAGTTTTCTGTATGAAATTGTTGAGAATTTCCTCCAGCCTCATGGACCTTTCATTAAGCATAGAAAACTATTGCCATAAGGTGGGTTGCTGCTGCTGCTTATTAAATTGACCAGCTTGCCCAGTTTGCCCTTGACCAATGCTTGGGTGTGATTTCCACCCTTGATTGTAGTTCCCTTGACAGTATGGAACTTGATTAGCCATGAAGTTAACATCCTCCACGGCTTCCACAGGAAAAGCACATTGGCCATTGATGTGATCACCACCACATAATTCGCACAACTGGGTTTGTACCTGTGCAGCAGATTTTAACTCTTCGGGTAATGAAGCAAGAGTTTTGGTCAGAGTTTCCAGCTGTTGAGTTAGAATTTTATTCTGTGCTAGCAAGGCATCATGGGTTTGTAATTGAAGAACCCCTTTTTGTTGCATAGAAGCTCCTCTTTCACTGTGCAGCTCATTACCACTAGTAGCCATGTTTTCAATAATTTCTGTGGCTTCCTCTGGAGTCTTCCATTTGATATTGCCTCCAGCTGAGGCGTCAAGCATCATCATGGTTTGTGAACCAAGACCTCCAAGGAAGATTAGGACTACTTCTCCTTCGTTAAATCCATGCGTGGGAGTCTTTCTTAATAGGCTTTTATATCTGTCCCATGCATGACCTAGTGATTCCTCCATGCCTTGCCTGAAAGATGAGATCTCTTGCTTTCCTTTGTTGTCCTTGGAAGAATTGAGTGCCCATATAGTTAAATTCTTGACCGAATTGCATTCTGCAAACATTGGGCACAAAACTCTAGAAAATATTTGTCAGCACAAAAAGATATAAGAGAAGATATATATTCAAAAGATAAAAAGATAAAAGATTCAGAAGATAAGAAGATAAAAGATTTAGAAGATAGAAAATAAAATAAAATAAAATCTATTCTAAAAAGATAAAATAAAATCTAACCTAATCTAAAAGATAAAAATAAAATAAAATCTAATAAAATCTAACCTAACAAAATCAAATCAAATCTAATATAATCTAATCTAAAAAGATAAAAATAAAAAAAATAAAATCTAACCTAATCTAAAAAGATAAAATAAAATAAAAACAGAAAAATTAAAAACAGAAATTCAAAATTAAAGTCAAAGATAATCAATAATCACACAAATTAACCAATTAAACCACGAGTCCCCGGCAACGGCGCCAAAAACTTGATGGACAAATTTGTAAGCACCAAATTATGATGTCACAAACTTGTTTCACAATCGGCAAGTATGACCGAATCGTTCAAGTAATAAACTTGGTAAGACCAAGTATCGTTCTTCCCAAAGGACTCACGGCCTAGTTTAGTTATGTGATTTGTTGATTAGCTAGGACTTACAAACGAAATATTTAGAGTTTAAAATGCAAGACAGAAAATAAACATGTATGCATGAAGTTTGATCAATGGCAAAGACAAAAGATAAACACTTTCAATGGAATATATGAATGAATATGTTGTTGGGGGTCAATTTCATCTCATCCACTCTCATATATTTTAGGAATTCAACATTCAAGTCATCATTGTTAATGCCACTCTCTAATGTACCATTCTAGATGACTTCTCCCTAATCAGGAGTTCATACAATTCCTAGCATTCCTAATGATTAGTTCATGAGTGCAGGAGCTTAACGACAACCAATATAATATTGTCAGTAAAATATTGGGAGAAATTCCCCGGATCTAGACTTCCCCGTACGTGCCCGTATCGACAAAACCAATAATCATGCATGGAATGAGTTAAACTATGCAAGCATTGAGCAAAGAGGAAAAACCCTAACTAATGATGAAAGAAAGCATAAGTCTTAATTAAAAGATGTAATCAACAGATTCCATATATGAGAGCTTCAAGAGATTACATTGATTCCCCAACAAACATACAAGGTTTAGTTCACCATATTCATGGTGAACCTAGATGAATAACAATGAAAGAATGAAAGAATAAACCCAATAAAGGTGAAGAGGTAGCCTGAGCATCCTAGATCCTCCTTCAAAGGGGTGGAAAAGAGGGTGTTTGCCTCGTTTCTGCCAAAGATACCTAATTCTAGGACGTGCAAGCCCTTATATACTAGTCTAGAGTTACAAAAGATTACAAAAGCCCAAGCCCAAAAAGTGCCGCTCAGCGGTGACTGCGCGTCACATTTCTTCCCCTCAGCGGCCAGTTTGCCCCTCAGCGTGACTCCCGCAACCTCCTGAGTGCCGCTCAGCGGTAAAATGCCGCTGAGCGGTGCCTTCGTCTTCTCTTTTTGCACTCTTTTCTTGTCTTTTCTAATGTCATCTCTCTCCTTCTTCACTTCTTTCACCAAATTCACCTTAAAACCTGCACAAAAACACTTAAATCAAGCATAAACCTGTCCAGCTCTCTTATTTCTGAAAATATAGATAAAAGCATGATTTCAAGCTAGTTTTTAAGTCTAAAGGTTGCTTTTAGTATCAATATTAAGCATGAAAATAACAATTTTTCAACTGTTATCAGTTTTGCATAGTCATCTGTCTCACTAACTCTTCCAATGAAGGTTCAGACGAAGTGGAAGGTTGGGCAACTGGTTGGGCAGGTGCCTCTTGTTGCTGTTGTTGTTGTTGCCTCTGGTGTTGTTGCATAGGTGGAGGCACATATCTGTTAGGTGCTCCAGCATTCTGGAAAGGTGGTGCCTGCTGTTGATGCTGTGGCGTATTGTTCCATCTCAGATTGGGGTGATTCCTCCACCCTGGGTTGTACCTGTTGCTGGATAAGTCATGATTTTGCTGTTGTTGCTGCCTATTGTTGTAGATGTTCGTAGCAGAAGCCTGAGGCGCATCAGAGGCAACAGAGTGCTGCAAAGAAGGACAAGCATCTGTATAGTGGTCACTGGAAGGACAAATAGCACATAGCCGTGCAACAGATGCAGATGGAGCTCCAGATCTCTGGTTGGTAGTCAACTGTGTCACCATCTTCGTAAGAGAGTCAATCTTTCCTTCCAACTTGCTTTCAACAGCTGATAAAGACTGGGCCACAACATCATGTACGCCCCTCACCACAATGGTATCATTCCTGGTGCTAAACTGTTGGGAGTTGGAGGCCATCTTCTCAATCAATTGCCTGGCCTCAGCAGGTGTGGTGTCTCCAAGAGCTCCACCACTGGCAGCATCAATCATACCACGGTCCATGTTGTTCAAACCCTCATAGAAATATTGGACAAGGAGATGCTCAGGTATCTGATGGTGGGGACAACTAGCACAAAGTGTCTTGAATCTCTCCTAATACTCATATAAGTTCTCTCCACCAAGTTGCCTAATCCTAGTTATGTCTTTTCTGATAGCTGTGGTCCGGGCTGCTGGGAAAAATTTATCTAAGAACATCCTCTTCAGATCATCCCAGCTAGTGACAGATCTAGGCGCCAAACCATACAACCAATCCTTAGCAACATTTTCCAATGAATGAGGGAATGCCTTCAAGAAGATTTGCTCTTCAGGAACATCATGTGGTTTCATACTAGAACAGACAATGTGGAATTCCTTCAAATGCTTATGAGGACTCTCACCTGCAAGACCATGAAACTTGGGCAACAAATGGATCAGTCCAGTCTTGAGAACAAATGGAATGTCCTCATCAGGATATTGGATGCACAAGCTTTCGATATCGAAATCAGGTGCAGCCATCTCCCTAAAAGTCCTCTCACGAGGTGGAGGTTGTGCCATATTGTTCTCAGTGTGAAAAACAACAGAATCAGAATCAGAATCAGAATCACGTGCAGATGCAACCGATGCAGTAGATGCAGTATGCACAAAGTACTCAGCAGTGGGATGCACAGTATCCAATGGAACAGACTCAAAAACAGACTCTAAAGATAACTGTAAACACAAGATTAAAACAGTAAACACAAGATTAAAACAGTTAAACTAACATCATAACTAAAATATCACAACCAAACAGAATAGACAACATTAAAGTGAATATTAAAATTTAAATAAAGACAAAAGAAAAATAAGTCATTAAAGAAAAGAACCTAGGAGCATTTAATTAAGCATCCATTCTATGCATAAGGAAATTGTGGAATGGAAACATAAGCTTGGTGTATAAAAAAAAAAACTAGCAGACAGTTATAAATCATAAGTGCAAATTGCTTCAGCCAGGAAAACACCGTGCAGCATGAAACGAGACTTCAATTCCCATCACTTGAATCAATTAAAGTGCAATAGATTTTAACTAATCTAACGCTAATTAAAAAAAAAAAAACAAATCTGCAACCGTGCTGCACTAACCTATCAGTTAACGCTTCTCTTTTTTTTTTCTAAATGAAAAGCAATTGAAATTGTGCTCTCCACATCAAGCAACGTACACACCCTTCAACAGTGGAATTCGTGCTTCATTCTTCTCCCAAGCAATGACTGAAAAGCAACGAAAGTGCATAAGAGAGGTCCCACCTACTGGACTCGCTTCCCACAATTCCCTAAGCCAAAAATAAGTGCTCTCCTTCCAATTTAATCACCGTGTGCACTCCCAACTCCTAGAATCAGCCGTACGCTTCTTGCTTCCAGCTCCCGTGAACACCATGCTCCCATCAACTCGTCATAAACGAGACCCGTGCCTCGTTTCTCCCAGCCGAGAATCACCTCATCTCAAAATGAAGAGAAAGGACGCTCGTTCACGGAACAAGCACACCATTCCAGCCGTCCGCGTGCACACATCAACTGAATGGAATCCCGTGAGTGGATGAAGGGTGACGGCTACTCCCTGGACACCAACCTCCAAGACGCGTGAGTTTCTTCAACGCTTGCAGTTGCGTGGCAGCACCTTCCAGCGCACACTTTCTATCAAGAATCACTAATGAAGTAACATAACCTTGCTTCCCGTTCCAGCCATCTGTAATATCCCTGCCTCCAAAACTAATTAAAGCACCGCACTCTTTGCAAAGTGAGAAGAAATTGAATAGGAAGCTTCCAATTGAAACGTAATATCCCGTGCACACCATTCTCCAGTTCCAAATTCCATCCCGCGGTGCTCCCTGCAGCATCAGCGTTCCCTCTTCTCCACATCCACTTCTTCGTTCAGCATCCACACATTTAAAATGCAATGAAATGTATTTATATCTAAATGGAATCAGCGCTGGATGATAAAAAAATAAAATGAAATCTCCATAACAATATCAAGCACAATGCATAAAAACTGAAAAATGAGAATGCCATGGGAGTTTAGCCACCGGAACAAAACATTCTATTCATCCCTGCCTTGAAAAACCGTGTTCAGTAATCACCAAAAGCAGAATGAAAAAAACCAAAAAAATGTAACTCGCTGGCGGCTGCCTGATAACAGTTGAAAAACTGTTATTTTCATGCTTAAAATTGATACTAAAAGCAACCTTTAGACTTAGAAACTAGCTTGAAATCATGCCTTTTATCTATATTTTCATAAATAAGAGAGTTGGACAGGTTTACGCTTGATTTATGTGTTTTTGTGCAGGTTTTAAGGTGAATTTAGTGAAAAGAGTGAAGAAGGAGAGAAGTGACATTAGAAAAGACAAGAAAGAGTGCAAAAAGAGAAGACAAAGGCACCGCTCAGTGGCAAACTACCGCTGAGCGGCACTCAGGAGGTTGCGGGAGTCACGCTGAGGGGCAAAATGGCCGCTGAGGGGAAGAAAAGGACGCGCAACCACCGCTGAGCGGTATTTACCGCTGAGCGGCACTTTTTGGGCTTGGGCTTTTGTAATCTTTTGTAACTCTAGAATAGTATATAAGGGCTTGCACGTCCTTGGGATTAGTATCTTTGGCAGAAACGAAGTAAACACTCTCTCTTCCACCCCTTTGAAGGAGGATCTTGGATGCTCAGGCTACCTCTTCACCTTTATTGGGTTTATTCTTTCATTCTTTCATTGTTATTCATCTAGGTTCACCATGAATATGGTGAACTAAACCTTGTATGTTTGTTGGGGAATCAATGTAATCTCTTGAAGCTCTCTGATGAGTCAATATTTTCTTCACTTCACTTAGTTTATTGTACTAGAATTAATCAGGGAATTGTGCTTAATCGTCCGTTATTTTCCTATTTTTCCTAATTGTGCTTAATTCGATCAGAAATTCTTATTTTAACTAATTTGAATTATCTGAGCTTATTATTTTGCATTATTAATTATGGGAAAATTTTGGATATCTTTTTGGGACATTTGAAGGCTAAATGAGAAATGACAATTGAGCCCAATGCATTTCAGCCACTTCAATTTTCGCTGGTTGCTGTGTGAATTTTGTGTCAACTTGTTTGTCCTCGTTCGAATTCAATTCGTATCCGTTTTCCATTCAATTTTTTTTCATAGTTTCGTATGGATGTCTATTTTCATGTATAGTTTTTACTTTGTTCAAATTCGTTATGTGTTGTTCCCAGTAATTGTTTTACTCCCCTGTGTCAGTCAAGTTCATACTGTTTAAGTGGCTTCTAATTTGTTTGCATTGTTTGCTTGTTGTTTCATACTTGTGGTGGTTAGGAATTGATAATTGAACGGTGCTAAGACCTCCCAACACTCAAGGATTCAACACTCATATTGACACATTTTATAGCTCATTTCAAGAAGCAATATTGGTTTGTTTGGAAACCAGGTTGCAACTCACTGGCTTTTGAAGAAAGTGGCTGCCATAAGTCTTCAGCATTCACAGCCATTCATCTTGTCAAGCCAATACATTGGAATTTCATGATGAAGTGCACACGGCAATATACACAAAAGGAAAGGCCATTTGCAAAATTAGCTTATTCTTTGGCAAGCATTTAAAATGGAAAGTTGGGGCCACCATGGTTGAAGCTAACGTCCAACACTTGAAAAAATGGAATGGTGAATGGTTTGTTTTTATCTCCATTTGTTTTTGGCTAGACAACATGGGAGCCACCACTTTGAAAAGTTTACGTGAAGGTGTAAGAGCTCCAAAATGCTATGCTTTTAATTCTTCATAAACACATGCCCCATATTATTTTGGGCAAAGCATTCACCACATATGTTGAATTAAAGAGGGGCCACCACTTTGTTCAAGTTCACGGGAGAAGCTTGCAAAAATTTGAATTTTATATTATTAAGGGAAGTGGTGTTACTGATATGTTTTGCCAAGCCAACAAACCACTTAATGGAGCTCATGGTATTGATGGTAGAAAATACATTATGGCCCACTTTGCACTCATCTCACAATTGCTTCAGAAACAACACACACCACACTTCTTTCCTAAAACGAAAATTGGCTTGCATATATGCAATGAGTTCACGGCTTTGAGAAGTTTGGTGCAGAATTTTTGAAGTGTTTTCCACAAAGTAGCTCACGGCCTAGATGCTGTCATAGCCTGGTTTGGTTTCATATTCTAACAGCACCATCTACATAGAAGCAAGGCATAAAGGTGGCTGAAAGAAGCACACAGCTCATGTACAAGAAACGGTGGGCATTTAATTTCTGTTCGAAGAAAAGCAAAACACAAGGGCCCCTATTACTTTTTGGCTTGCAAAGTCAAACACGGTTACATGCTACTTGGAGAAGCTTCCCATAGTCAGCAAAACAGAGCTTGGAGCTGCAGAGCACGCTGGAGACACACGGCCTGATCACCAGCCACCACTGAGAAATTTCTTCACCTTCCTTTACGTGAGCAACACTAAAGGAAGAAGATGTCCAGCAGCTGCAACATGTGAAGGGAGAAGAGTTGAGAAGGGTGTTCACGGGTGAATGGAGAAGAAGTTCACGGAGAAGCTCTAAAGGTCACATCCATCCATTGGGAGTGCAAACGGCTAGCTGGAAGAAGTGGTGCTGGATGGGAACGTTAATGGCTGGAAGAAAAGCACACCATGCACAGCAGCTTGAAGCTTGAAAGCTTGAAACTAGAAGCAGCAAAATGAAGAGAAGCAAGTTGGGAGAAGAGGACAAATATTAGTTGGAAAAAGGAGAGACTCACGGGTTCAGATGTTTTGTTATAAAACCACCACAAGCAGCAAAGAAGGGGTATCCGTTTTTAGAAAGTAGGAGTAGTTTAGGAACTCACGTCTCGGAGGAGGCTCTTGCCTCTTCCTCTTCCAAACTCTCTGTAATTTAATTTCAATAGTGCCAAAAGCCAAGTTTTCATTTCTGAATGTGTCACTCTTGATCGTTTCATTTTTAATTGTACTGTCCAGAATTTTAATTTAATGTTTAATCTTTGATGAATTTTATTTTCATGTTAAATGTTTTAAATTTTACTTTCTTTTCTATTTTTACCGTTTACTATTTTCTAAAACGTTAAAATTCTGTCAATGTATTTTTATGTTCGTTTTAATTTCAAACGTCATTATACCATTTATTGTTTTCTGCATCGTTTAATTTTACCGTTTTTGCATATTTACTGTTATGTTTTTACCATCTTTTACCGTTCAGTTTTTATTGTCTTTAAAGTTTATTTCAGTATTTTTAAATTTTGTGTTATTTAATTTCTAGTCAACTTTAATTTTACCACAACAAACACAATCACAAAACCCCCCACCTTCGTGTGTAAATCTGAGACTGAGCCACAATATTGGTCCTTGAGAGACGACCTAGGAGTCACATCCTAGCTATACTGCATATTTTCATGCACAACTTTTGTGAGCGGTGCGACCCGTTCATCAAAATGGCGCCGTTGCCGGGGACCAATCAATGGAGGTTTGGTTTTAGATTTTTGTTGTATAAAGTTTTGTTCTGTTAATATGTTTGTTTTGTGTGTTTTGTCTTGTATATTTTTGTAGGCGACAACGACACCTTCAGCAAATTTTGGCGGCGTTGTCACTTCAGTTCCAGGTTTTTCGTTTTAGATTTTTGCTGTGTTTTTCGATTATGTTGTGTTAATATATGTTTTGTCTTTTATATTTTATTGTGCTGTGTTCTGTATTTAGTTGCTATATTTAAAAAAAAAATTATTTTTTTTTTTTATTTTACTATTGATGTTCTGTCTTGTGTGTGCTTGTAGCATGTATAAATGTGTTTAGTTTATCTGTTTCGTAATTTTTAGTTTTTAGTTTTTATTTTTATTTTCCATGTCTACCTATTTTAATTTTGTGAATAGTGCTTATTCTACAAGTGCCTGTAATTATGATTTTCTTTCTGCATATTACTCTGATTCTTGTGCTGATTTTAATACTGAGAAAAATATGGATCATCCTCAAATTCCTGAGAGCTCCCTTTGGGAGCCGGTTCCACCAGTTCAGCAATATCAGAGTCAGCAGTATGATGCTCCTGCCCAAGTAGCTTCTCAGCCTTCAACTTCTGAACCTACATTGAAGGAGTTATTGGAGCAGATGACCATGCAGAACATTCAGTTTCAGAAAGGGAACATGCAGTTCAAGCAAGAGAGCATGGAAACTCAAGCTGCCATTCAGAAGCTGACTGATCAGATCGGGCAGATGGCCACTCAACACTTTCAAGATGATAGTGGCATCAACATAGAAGATGGGGAGCAAAGCTATGAGTTTACTACTACACCCACTTTCCTACCTTTCTATGATCCCACTCTTGCACCTGAGATTGTTGATGATTATTTTAAGGACCAGGCAGGTATGAGTAACACTGTTGAGACAGGTAGACCATTTTTATCTTCCACCGTGGAGGTAAACGTACCTCAACTTGAATGTGCAGTTGATGAATTGGAAATTCATGAGAAAATTTATTCTGAGCAAAAACATGTTTATTCTGAAACTGAGATTACAAGCTCTTTACCAGATCTACCTATACATTCAATTGCTTGTGATTTGTTGCACAATGATTCTACAGGTTTTAGGATTGAAACTGATACAGACTTGATTGACAATTCTGAAGTTTTTGATTCAGTATTAGTCTCTGAAACCATTGGTATAAATGTTGTGTTGAATGAACATGATTACAGTGATGAAATTTCCATTGATAATAGCTTTGCACTGAATTTGGATTTTGTTGATGATGCATATGTCAATATTGATTTTGAGACAGGAATTTTGCAATCGCATAACTTGATAGAGTTAGAACAAAACGTTGATCTGACTCAGTTTTCTGAGAATTGTGAATGTGATTGTGAATCTGATTCTTGCCCGATTTGTATTGAAATTGATTATGTGTTACAAACAGATTCTAAATTCATAACAAATGCTATTGATTATGAGTTTGATGACCAGGTTACAAAAGTAAATGAGAATACAGGTACTGACATAGAGGAAATAATGATAGATGAAGGAAAGTATACTGCTTTTTCTCTTATTACTCCGGTGTCACAGACTCAACAACTGCTGGTGGACAGAAGGCTCCAGATTTTGTTGATTCAACAACTTGCTCGGAGAAGTGGCGTGGCTACAGGGATTTGTCCTGATTCAAGTGAGAGGGCAGTACTGGGCGAGCTGCTCCTGAAGACATCTTCGCCGGATCCTGAGGTGGAAGATATCTCACTGATTGTCCAGAATTGGCAACTGCCACCATGACCAGGGAGCACTCTTTTTCCTCATTATGTACATATTATTTAGCTTTTCTGGTGTGTTTTCATGGTTGTGTTTATTTCATTTTTAAAAATTGTGAGCATGAATTAAAAAAAAAATATTTTGTGATAAAATTTTTTTGTTTAAAAGCGTGCCAAATCTGTATTCTGATATGTATAATTATTTTTTTTTTCTTAGTTTTCACATTGTTATCCTTATAAAAAAAAAAATTCAAAAATTCAAAAAAAAAAAAAAAAAAAAAATTGTTTTGCATATTCCTTGATTTTATTTCGACCCTCAGTATCTTATTGTTTCTTACCAATAATTCATTAAAAAAAAATTTTCACTTCAGATCTCATTTATTTTCCTTATTTTCCTTCACTGTAAATACAATTTCTTAGTTGTTTTCATTCAGATCTTTGATTGAAAATTTTGTTTAGACTAAGAGAGATTTCATTCATCAATGCAAAAAATTACAGTAATGGAAAAATGGAGATTGAGCAGATCTGAAAATAAAATTTGCAGTAGATTCATATGTGAAAATAAGGTTGTTCAGGGGTCGATCATGTCTGATCGTTAATATTACACACCATAATAAATAAAAACAAAAACAACATAAAAAAAAAAATTAAATTAAAAACATAAAAAACATAAGTGTTCATATTACAGTCCTCATTAATATTCTGGCCACACTCGGCCAGCAAAAACATAATAATAAAAAAATAAAAACATAAAACCTAAAACATTAATAATGAAAGAACTCTCGAGCTGGTTGTGGTGGTCTAAGGGAGAGCTCCGTTGAGGGAGCTCTGGTTCGAAAAGTCACGAGCGGAGGCTTTGGTGGAGGAATTTCTCGTTCATTTCTGTCGTCATCGATGATGATCGGAACGGGAAACAGATTCAGCAGCCTCGGTGCCCTCATTATCACCCAGTTGTTTTCTTTCAAACAAAAAAATAAAAAATAAAAAAATAAAAAAACATGTGTTAATAATAGAAGAGGAAGTGAAAAAATTTCAATGGAGGTATGATGAGAGTTCTTACCGTACATGTACAGCGGCAGTTGTGAAAAGAGAGTGCCTGTGGGGTCTATCTCCGCTTGCCAGCGCCTGACCCGATTGCCATGGTTGTTAAACCAGCAGTGCACGTTGTATTCAGTGGCTTCGCCGAAGGTCCTTAGTCGAGACGCGATCTCGACGACTTGCGCTCGGCTTGGGTGTGTGACCCCATAGTTGTAGATTTTGGTCATCATCGTGATCTGATCATCTGTAGGACGCCATCGTTGACTGGTATATCTCTCTGATTCCATATCACTCATCCTTCCTTTCGTAATATACAAATACTTAAATAAAAAATAAATAAATATAAAAAGAACAAAAACAAGAAAAAAAAAAGCATAACATAAAAAAAAAAAAAAAAAAACATAAAAACATTAGATTCTTGATTCAGTGTTTTCTTTATTTGTTCTTGTTTCCTTTTAGATTTATTTTGTCCAGTCTGTATTTGATGTTTCAGTGTCTGGTCTCAGATCTGTTTCACGGTCCTTGCAAAAGGGTCCTAAACGGATCTACGTCCAGTGTCCTTGTCCATATTGTTCTTGTATATTCAGTTTCTGTGTTTTAGTTTTAAGTGGGGTACGTGGCGTTGTTCTACCCGATTGTCTCTGCCATACCTTCAAACGAAGGGAGATTAACGTCTGGTTTCCAGCCGATATACCCCTTAAGTTTTTAGACAGTTGTGTTTTATGTGTTTAAGTGTTTTTCAGTTTCAAAAATATGAAAAAAAAATGAAAAGGGAAAGGGAGAGCAAAATAGAGAAAGCTGAAAATAAAGAAGGAACAGAAAGCAGGAAAAGAAGAAAAATGAAAGATCTGGAAAGCAGGAAAAGGTAAAGCTTAAGAGCAGAAAGCTTAAACAGCAGAAAGAAGAAGATCAAAGGTGTAGAGGACTTACCTGGAGTAGTAGGGCTTACAAAAGCTTGACGCAGATCTTAGATGCTCCGAAGGCACACAGGCAGAGGCTCCTCACAGATCTCACTCAGACTCTTCAGAAGGGGAAGGGGCAGAACTTCCTCGCAGATCCAGACGCTCGAGAGAGAGAAGAGAGCAGAGAGCAGAGAGTTGAGAGAGCAGAGAGTTGAGAGAGCATAGGAGAGAGCAGAGAGAGTAGAGAGAGTTGAGAGAGAAGCAGAGAGGAGAGAGTGAGAGTCAGGAAATGGCGCTCAGACGCGGAGGAGTGGCTCATTTGTAGCCAAAGCTTTGCCACTGTAGCAACAGTTCCGGTCTTTGCCACCGAGACTGTTGTCACAGTACCGGTCTCCTTTTTCAAAAAAAAAAAAAAAAATATAATAAATAATAAAATAATAATAAAAATTTATTAATTAGCATCTACTGATGGGTGCTAGGTGTTTTAGACATCTGCTGATGGATGTCACTGATAACATCTACTGATGGATGTTACTGAAAAATTTCTTCCCATTTTTCCTAACTTTTTATTGCACTTGTCTATATTTTTTGACTGCTCTGAAATTGATAATCTGATGATTGTAACACACTGAGGACATTGTGTGATTTAAGTGTGGTCTACTGGGGAGAAATTCTGATTTTTTCTGTTAGTTTCTGTTAGTATGTTTTTTGTGTGTTAAATTTTTTGTTTTTGAGTGTTAATTTTTTTTTCTGTTTTTAAGTTATTTTTATCGAGTTTTGTGTGCAATAAATTTTACATTTTTTCTTTTGATTTTTGGATGATGTTTAAGTTGTAGATTTTTCCTTCACTTACTTAATACTTATGGTTTGTAATCCTTGCTTTTCTTTGCTTGGAAAGATAATTATACGTTTGAGAGGTTGATTTGATTGTGACAAACACCCTGTGTGAGATTTGAGCCACTTAATGTTCTTTCTTATGTGAGATATGTATCTTGATTGCTTGCACATATGCCTTGGCTTGATTCTTTTTGATATACTTGATTGATATGCATGTTTTAGAAGTGATAAAGGCATTTTGTTCTTGAGCCTCTTTAGCCAAATAAGCCTACCTTGTTATTATCCTTTGATACCCCTTTTGATTAATAATCAAACGTTGCCGGGGACCAATCAAACAAAAAAAAATAATAAATAAATAAAAAAAAAATTAAAAAAAAAAAAAAAAATTTTGATGAACGGGTCGCACCGCTCACAAAAGTTGTGCATGAAAATATGCAGTATAGCTAGGATGTGACTCCTAGGTCGTCTCTCAAGGACCAATATTGTGGCTCAGTCTCAGATTTACACACGAAGGTGGGGGGTTTTGTGATTGTGTTTGTTGTGGTAAAATTAAAGTTGACTAGAAATTAAATAACACAAAATTTAAAAATACTGAAATAAACTTTAAAGACAATAAAAACTGAACGGTAAAAGATGGTAAAAACATAACAGTAAATATGCAAAAACGGTAAAGAGGTAGAACAAAAATGGTAAAAATTTTTGTTTGATTATTAATCAAAAGGGGTATCAAAGGATAATAACAAGGTAGGCTTATTTGGCTAAAGAGGCTCAAGAACAAAATGCCTTTATCACTTCTAAAACATGCATATCAATCAAGTATATCAAAAAGAATCAAGCCAAGGCATATGTGCAAGCAATCAAGATACATATCTCACATAAGAAAGAACATTAAGTGGCTCAAATCTCACACAGGGTGTTTGTCACAATCAAATCAACCTCTCAAACGTATAATTATCTTTCCAAGCAAAGAAAAGCAAGGATTACAAACCATAAGTATTAAGTAAGTGAAGGAAAAATCTACAACTTAAACATCATCCAAAAATCAAAAGAAAAAATGTAAAATTTATTGCACACAAAACTCGATAAAAATAACTTAAAAACAGAAAAAAAAATTAACACTCAAAAACAAAAAATTTAACACACAAAAAACATACTAACAGAAACTAACAGAAAAAATCAGAATTTCTCCCCAGTAGACCACACTTAAATCACACAATGTCCTCAGTGTGTTACAATCATCAGATTATCAATTTCAGAGCAGTCAAAAAATATAGACAAGTGCAATAAAAAGTTAGGAAAAATGGGAAGAAATTTTTCAGTAACATCCATCAGTAGATGTTATCAGTGACATCCATCAGCAGATGTCTAAAACACCTAGCACCCATCAGTAGATGCTAATTAATAAATTTTTATTATTATTTTTTTATTTATTATATTTTTTTTTTTTTTTTTGAAAAAGGAGACCGGTACTGTGACAACAGTCTCGGTGGCAAAGACCGGAACTGTTGCTACAGTGGCAAAGCTTTGGCTACAAATGAGCCACTCCTCCGCGTCTGAGCGCCATTTCCTGACTCTCACTCTCTCCTCTCTGCTTCTCTCTCAACTCTCTCTACTCTCTCTGCTCTCTCCTATGCTCTCTCAACTCTCTGCTCTCTCAACTCTCTGCTCTCTGCTCTCTTCTCTCTCTCGAGCGTCTGGATCTGCGAGGAAGTTCTGCCCCTTCCCCTTCTGAAGAGTCTGAGTGAGATCTGTGAGGAGCCTCTGCCTGTGTGCCTTCGGAGCATCTAAGATCTGCGTCAAGCTTTTGTAAGCCCTACTACTCCAGGTAAGTCCTCTACACCTTTGATCTTCTTCTTTCTGCTGTTTAAGCTTTCTGCTCTTAAGCTTTACCTTTTCCTGCTTTCCAGATCTTTCATTTTTCTTCTTTTCCTGCTTTCTGTTCCTTCTTTATTTTCAGCTTTCTCTATTTTGCTCTCCCTTTCCCTTTTCATTTTTTTTTCATATTTTTGAAACTGAAAAACACTTAAACACATAAAACACAACTGTCTAAAAACTTAAGGGGTATATCGGCTGGAAACCAGACGTTAATCTCCCTTCGTTTGAAGGTATGGCAGAGACAATCGGGTAGAACAACGCCACGTACCCCACTTAAAACTAAAACACAGAAACTGAATATACAAGAACAATATGGACAAGGACACTGGACGTAGATCCGTTTAGGACCCTTTTGCAAGGACCGTGAAACAGATCTGAGACCAGACACTGAAACATCAAATACAGACTGGACAAAATAAATCTAAAAGGAAACAAGAACAAATAAAGAAAACACTGAATCAAGAATCTAATGTTTTTATGTTTTTTTTTTTTTTTTTTTTTTATGTTATGCTTTTTTTTTTCTTGTTTTTGTTCTTTTTATATTTATTTATTTTTTATTTAAGTATTTGTATATTACGAAAGGAAGGATGAGTGATATGGAATCAGAGAGATATACCAGTCAACGATGGCGTCCTACAGATGATCAGATCACGATGATGACCAAAATCTACAACTATGGGGTCACACACCCAAGCCGAGCGCAAGTCGTCGAGATCGCGTCTCGACTAAGGACCTTCGGCGAAGCCACTGAATACAACGTGCACTGCTGGTTTAACAACCATGGCAATCGGGTCAGGCGCTGGCAAGCGGAGATAGACCCCACAGGCACTCTCTTTTCACAACTGCCGCTGTACATGTACGGTAAGAACTCTCATCATACCTCCATTGAAATTTTTTCACTTCCTCTTCTATTATTAACACATGTTTTTTTATTTTTTTATTTTTTATTTTTTTGTTTGAAAGAAAACAACTGGGTGATAATGAGGGCACCGAGGCTGCTGAATCTGTTTCCCGTTCCGATCATCATCGATGACGACAGAAATGAACGAGAAATTCCTCCACCAAAGCCTCCGCTCGTGACTTTTCGAACCAGAGCTCCCTCAACGGAGCTCTCCCTTAGACCACCACAACCAGCTCGAGAGTTCTTTCATTATTAATGTTTTAGGTTTTATGTTTTTATTTTTTTATTATTATGTTTTTGCTGGCCGAGTGTGGCCAGAATATTAATGAGGACTGTAATATGAACACTTATGTTTTTTATGTTTTTAATTTAATTTTTTTTTTTTTTATGTTGTTTTTGTTTTTATTTATTATGGTGTGTAATATTAACGATCAGACATGATCGACCCCTGAACTACCTTATTTTCACATATGAATCTACTGCAAATTTTATTTTCAGATCTGCTCAATCTCCATTTTTCCATTACTGTAATTTTTTGCATTGATGAATGAAATCTCTCTTAGTCTAAACAAAATTTTCAATCAAAGATCTGAATGAAAACAACTAAGAAATTGTATTTACAGTGAAGGAAAATAAGGAAAATAAATGAGATCTGAAGTGAAAATTTTTTTTTAATGAATTATTGGTAAGAAACAATAAGATACTGAGGGTCGAAATAAAATCAAGGAATATGCAAAACAATTTTTTTTTTTTTTTTTGAATTTTTGAATTTTTGTTTTTTTTATAAGGATAACAATGTGAAAACTAAGAAAAAAAAAATAATTATACATATCAGAATACAGATTTGGCACGCTTTTAAACAAAAAAATTTTATCACAAAATATTTTTTTTTTAATTCATGCTCACAATTTTTAAAAATGAAATAAACACAACCATGAAAACACACCAGAAAAGCTAAATAATATGTACATAATGAGGAAAAAGAGTGCTCCCTGGTCATGGTGGCAGTTGCCAATTCTGGACAATCAGTGAGATATCTTCCACCTCAGGATCCGGCGAAGATGTCTTCAGGAGCAGCTCGCCCAGTACTGCCCTCTCACTTGAATCAGGACAAATCCCTGTAGCCACGCCACTTCTCCGAGCAAGTTGTTGAATCAACAAAATCTGGAGCCTTCTGTCCACCAGCAGTTGTTGAGTCTGTGACACCGGAGTAATAAGAGAAAAAGCAGTATACTTTCCTTCATCTATCATTATTTCCTCTATGTCAGTACCTGTATTCTCATTTACTTTTGTAACCTGGTCATCAAACTCATAATCAATAGCATTTGTTATGAATTTAGAATCTGTTTGTAACACATAATCAATTTCAATACAAATCGGGCAAGAATCAGATTCACAATCACATTCACAATTCTCAGAAAACTGAGTCAGATCAACGTTTTGTTCTAACTCTATCAAGTTATGCGATTGCAAAATTCCTGTCTCAAAATCAATATTGACATATGCATCATCAACAAAATCCAAATTCAGTGCAAAGCTATTATCAATGGAAATTTCATCACTGTAATCATGTTCATTCAACACAACATTTATACCAATGGTTTCAGAGACTAATACTGAATCAAAAACTTCAGAATTGTCAATCAAGTCTGTATCAGTTTCAATCCTAAAACCTGTAGAATCATTGTGCAACAAATCACAAGCAATTGAATGTATAGGTAGATCTGGTAAAGAGCTTGTAATCTCAGTTTCAGAATAAACATGTTTTTGCTCAGAATAAATTTTCTCATGAATTTCCAATTCATCAACTGCACATTCAAGTTGAGGTACGTTTACCTCCACGGTGGAAGATAAAAATGGTCTACCTGTCTCAACAGTGTTACTCATACCTGCCTGGTCCTTAAAATAATCATCAACAATCTCAGGTGCAAGAGTGGGATCATAGAAAGGTAGGAAAGTGGGTGTAGTAGTAAACTCATAGCTTTGCTCCCCATCTTCTATGTTGATGCCACTATCATCTTGAAAGTGTTGAGTGGCCATCTGCCCGATCTGATCAGTCAGCTTCTGAATGGCAGCTTGAGTTTCCATGCTCTCTTGCTTGAACTGCATGTTCCCTTTCTGAAACTGAATGTTCTGCATGGTCATCTGCTCCAATAACTCCTTCAATGTAGGTTCAGAAG
Source organism: Vigna nakashimae (assembly GCA_034642375.1). NCBI lineage: Eukaryota > Viridiplantae > Streptophyta > Magnoliopsida > Fabales > Fabaceae > Vigna > Vigna nakashimae. The sequence goes on from CM067765.1 coordinate 31,449,794, forward strand.
TTGAAGGCTGAGAAGCTACTTGGGCAGGAGCATCATACTGCTGACTCTGATATTGCTGAACTGGTGGAACCGGCTCCCAAAGGGAGCTCTCAGGAATTTGAGGATGATCCATATTTTTCTCAGTATTAAAATCAGCACAAGAATCAGAGTAATATGCAGAAAGAGAATCATAATTAGAGGCACTTGTAGAATAAGCACTATTCACAAAATTAAAATAGGTAGACATGGAAAATAAAAATAAAAACTAAAAACTAAAAATTACGAAACAGATAAACTAAACACATTTATACATGCTACAAGCACACACAAGACAGAACATCAATAGTAAAAAAAAAAAAATAATTTTTTTTTTAAATATAGCAACTAAATACAGAACACAGCACAATAAAATATAAAAGACAAAACATATATTAACACAACATAATCGAAAAACACAGCAAAAATCTAAAACGAAAAACCTGGAACTGAAGTGACAACGCCGCCAAAATTTGCTGAAGGTGTCGTTGTCGCCTACAAAAATATACAAGACAAAACACACAAAACAAACATATTAACAGAACAAAACTTTATACAACAAAAATCTAAAACCAAACCTCCATTGATTGGTCCCCGGCAACGGCGCCATTTTTGACGAACGGGTCGCACCGCTCACAAAAGTTGATTGCACGAAATAATGCAGTATAGTACTAGGAGGTGACTCCTAGGTCGTCTCTCAAGGACCAAATTTGGTTCAGTTTCAGATTAAACACGAAAAGGGGGGGGGTTGTGAATGGTTTTTGTTTTTATGCGAAAAAAATTAAAACGAACTGGAATTTAAATAACACCAAATTAAATACGGTGAAGTAAAATGCAGTACAGTAAAAACCCAATGGTAAAAGACATCAAAATAAAATAAACGCGGGAACATTAAACGTATAAAAAAAACGTTAAACATTAAACACAAAAATAAAAGCATAATTAAAAACAATACGTAAAATTTAAAACTAAAATGGTAAAAAGGAAATTAAAACAGTAAAACAAATTTAAAACAGTAAAAATGATTTTGCTACAGTAAAAACGAAAATACAGTAAGGTAAAATAGTAAAAAATAAATCTGGAACAGAAAACTAAAATACAGAAAACGAAAATACAGAAAAACGAAAATACAGTACATAGTAAATACAGAATACAGTAGAAAGAGTAAAATAGTAAATTTTAGAAACAGTAAAAACGAAAATACAGTAATATGAAACAGTGAAAATAAATCTAAAACAGTAAAAACGAAAATACAAAAAAACATAAAATACAGAAAATGGAAAATACAGAAAATAGTAAAAACAGTAAAACATCAAAAACAAAAATATGAAATTACAGCAGTAAACAATAACAGTAAAAACAGTGAATACAGAATTTCAAAATCAGTAAAGCAGTAAAAGTAAAATACAGAATATAAACATACAGAAAACAGGAAATACAGAAAAACAGTAAATTTCAAAAACAGTAAAAACAAATTCAAAATTACTGCAGTAAAATACAGAGAACAGAATTAATCAACATGCAAAAGATAAACAGCAGCAGAAATTAAATTGCATAAAAAATGTAATACAGAAATTAAAATACAGCAGAAATTAAATTACAGCAGTAAAATAGAAACAGTAAAACAGAATTGAAAATTCAGAAACAGTAAATGAAATCAAACTTTGAATTGAATTTAACTTGTTCACAAATTTATTACAGCAAAGAAAATAAAATTTGATACTAACGTACACTGCTCAACCATATCCTTCCATCTTTGTAGTGTGCTATTCTTCACTGTTCCAGCCCCTTTGCTCTTTTCTGGACTGAAAATTCCAGCTTTGTGCTGGAATTATTCCTCTGCTGGAACGTATCCAGCCCCCCCTCCATTTTGTTGTCCAGCTTCCCTTTTAAAAGCCAATTTTTCCTCACTTCTTTTTCTTCCTCGGTGCAGAATTAAATCAAGAGGGCCCCTCCACTTTCTCTTCACTTCAGCAGAATGGATGCACTTTCAAAAGAGGACAAAAATATAATGTTGCATTCCATTGACAAAAAGGGGCGGCTGGTGCTTAATCAAACCATTTTGCTTCTTAAAAAATTAAGTGCATGACCCCTCCACAGTGCCAAATTCTTTTGCCCGTGAACTTCTCTAAGTTGGAAGCTCCCACTGCCTGCTGCTGCACCAAGGTCTGCTGCACCAAGGTTCCAATAGCTCCTCTCTCGTCACCGTTTCTGCTTCTACTCCAAAGTGAAATCAGTGTGGACAATCAAAGTTCAGCTGTTGGCTTCTCTTTAACGTGCTGCTGCTACCGTGAATCAGCCCTTCATTCTTCTCCCTGGCGTGTGTTTGTTCATGGACGTTGGACCACTTCTTCTTCTCCAGCCAAGTCCTTCCCGTGGACAAAACCAGATAAAAATTGTAATGGAAATCAGCTTCCTTCCAGCGGAACGTGTTCTGTACTGCCATGCAGCTTCACGGGTTTACCTCACTTTAGTCAAAATTCTCCATGCTAAATGGTGGCTCCCACTTTAAATTCCAACTTTGTTAATTGCTTTTCCAAATTGGCTCCTTCATGGGCCCTAGGCCGTGTGCTTTTAGTTTGGTAGTAATTATAACAAGCTGTTCAATGAATGTTAACTTAGCAAAACAATGAGGGCCCTTCATTTTATTCTTTGGTGAATTCAACTTAAACATCCGTGACAAGGCACATGTTAACGTGAGTTTGCAACACAAGTGTGACCCTTCTTTTAATTTTCATTCAACAGTAATGCTCAAATCATCATGCTTCTTCGTGAAATGAGCTCCAAATTGTGCCAATATTCCACTTCAACACTCAAATAAATCAGTGGACTAGCTTCTCCTAGTTAAAAAGCACAGTGTACAATTGCATGCTCTTCTGAATGTCCTAAAATGTAATCCAAAATATTCCTGCAATCATTAATGAAAATAATAAGCTCAGATAATTCAAATTAATTAAAATAAGAATTTCTGATCAAATTATGCACAATTAACGAAAATGGAATAATATCGAACATTTAAACACAATTCCCCAATTAATTCTAGTACAATAAACTAAGTGAAGTGAAGAAAATAATGATTCATCACTCTCATATATGGAATCTGTTGAGTACATCTTTTAATTAAGACATATGCATTCTTTCATCATTAGTTAGGGTTTTTCCTCTTTGCTCAATGCTTGCATTGTTTAACTCATTCTAATGCATGATTATTGGTTTTGTCGATACGGACACGTATGGGGAAGTCTAGATCCGGGGAATTTCTCCCAATATTATACTGACAATATTTTATTGGTTGCCTTTAAGCTCCTGCACTCATGAACTAATCATTAGGAATGCTAGGAATTGTATGAACTATTTGATTAGGGAGAAGCCATCTAGAATGGTACATTAGAGAGTGGCATTAACAATGATGATTTGAATGTTGAATTCCTAAAATGTATGAGAGTGGATGAGATGAAATTGACCCCCAACAACATATTCATTCATTTAATTCATTGAAAGTGTTTATCTTTTGTCTTTGCCATTGATCAAACTTCATGCATACATGTTTATTTTCTGTCTTGCATTTTAAACTCTAAATATCTCGTTTGTAAGTCCTGGCTAATCAACAAATCACATAACTAAACTAGGCCGTGAGTCCTTTGGGAGAACGATACTTGGTCTTACCAAGTTTATTACTTGAACGATTCGGTCATACTTGCCGATTGTGAAACAAGTTTGTGACATCATAATTTGGTGCTTACAAATTTGTCCATCACTGCCCTAAAGGCCGTGGGTCACCTTTAATAAGGGTGGGGTCCACACAAAAAACCCTAAGGTGCCAAGTCATTTTCCTTCACATTTTGGGTTTAGTCTACTTTACCAAAAATTGTCCCAAAATGTAAAAGTTGATACAGAAATTCTAAACTACTGAATTACAATTTAATTAATTCTAAAATGTCTGTGTGGAGAGTCTTGAATTTATTTGGCATTCTTCCTGATGTCCCAAAATGTATTTCCGAAATTTTCCTGCACTTCAAAAATGCACTTAATCAGCTCAGAAAACCCAAATTAGCACAATTGTAATTTTCCGACCAAATTAAGCAGAATTCGGAAAACGGGGAAATAACAGACAATTAAACACAATTCCCTGGTTTATTTAAGTGCAATAAACTAAATATAATTCAAGAAATAACGACGAAGTGGAGGAAGTGGACGAAGGGGAGAAAGTGGACAATATGGACGAAGTTGATAAAGTGGACGAAGTTGACGAAGTGGACGAAGTGGAGGAAGTGGAGGAACTGGGGGAAGTGGACGAAGGGGAGGAAGTGGAGGAAGTGGAGGAAGTGGACGAACTAAACGAATTGGAAGAAGTGGACGAAGTAGACGAAATGGACGAAGTGGTAGAAGTGGAGGAAGTGGAGGATGTGGAGGACATGGAGGAAGTGGAGGAAGTGGAGGAAGTGGAGGAAGTGGAGGAGGTGGACGAACTAGACGAGGTTAACGAAATGGACGAAGTGGACGAAGTAGAGGAAGTGGACAAAGTGGAGGAAGTGGACGAACTGGATGAATTGGACGAAGTGGTCGAAGTGGAGGAAGTGGAGGAAGTGGAGGAAGTAAACAAAGTGGAGGAAGTGGAGATAGCGTAGGAAGTGGAGGAAGTAGAGTATGTGGAGGATGTGGAGGATGTGGAGGATGTGGAGTAAGTGGAGGAAGTGGAGGAAGTGGATGAACTGGATGAAATGGACGTAGTGGTTGAAGTGGAGGAACTGGAGGAAGTGAACAAAGTAGAGGAAGTGGAGAAAGTGGACGAAGTTCAGAAAGTTGACAAAGTGGACGAAGTGGACTTAGTTGACTTAGTGGACGAAGTGGAGGAAGTGAAGGAAGTCGAGGAAGTCGAGGAAGTGGATGAATTAGACGAAGTGGACGAATTGGACGAAGTGGTCAAAGTAGACGAAATGGACGACGTGGACGAATTAGTGTTAGCAAAAATCAAAGATGAAGTTTTGATGATGAACAGATTTGCACAAGTCAAGATCCATAAAGACAAATTGAAGATCTCTGTATTTTATAAAGCTTTTATAATAATCAAAGTTGATGTAATAGTGCTCAAATAAGTATTAGGGTTGATTCTTGTAATTTATATTTGATTTATTTACTGTTAAGAATCATCCACAAGTTGTTTTAATCGATTAAACCCAGTGTTAATCGATTAAAACGAGGCTGGCACTGAAAACCCAATTACCCCTGTAATAATCGATTAAGGCTATTAATAATCGATTAGTTAATCGATTATTCCTGAAAATAATCGATTAACACTAGCCGTTGGGGGTTTCAGATTTGAAAAACTAGCCGTTGGGGGTTTCAGATTTGAAAAACTAGCCGTTGTACTCATTATTAATCGATTAATATTTATGTTAATCGATTAAATGCGTTAGATGGCCCGTTTTCGCAGAATGGAAGGGTATTAGGCTGAACTCTTTTGAGAACTCTTTATCTCAAAAGATAACTCTTCCCTTGTGCTCTAGTACTCTGAACTCTTTTGAGAACTCTGTGAATTTGCTGAAGCTAAGGAAACTCTTGTCTGCAAAGTCCTGAAGTGGTATTGCGGTGACAGAGGAATAGCTGGTTCATCCTTGGTGTGTCTGAGGAAGTGTTTGGAAGAGAATCATCCTTCGCGAAGCATTCGAAGGAGGTGATCATCCTTTGTGAAGATTCAAAGGAGGTGTAAGTTCATCTCTCGTGGTTTCAAGAGAGGTGGTAATTTCTAAACTGTTACAAATTATTTTTCTGTGACTAATATTTGTAATTGTTCTGTGATAGTGAAAAAGGTTTATCTTGTTTGAGATAAGCGACTGGACGTAGGATCCTAGTGATCTGAACCAGGATAAAATCACCTGTGCAATTTTTCTCTTTCCCTTACTCTGTTATTTATTTTTAATTATCTGCTTAGTAAGAAAAATCAAGAGAAAAATATAAAAAGGCATAATAAAAGAATATAACCAATTCACCCCCCCTCTTGGTTTGTTATCACGCTAATAATTCCGCTGCAGCAATTCTAACAATTAGAGGAAGTGGAACAAGTTGACGAAGTGGACGAAGTGGATGATGTGGACTTAGTGGACTTAGTGGACTTAGTGAACGAAGTGGACGAAGTGGACAAAGTGGACGTAGTAGACGAAGTGGACGAAGTGGAGGAAGTGGACGAAGTTGACGAAGTGGACCAAGTGGACGAAGTGGACCAAGTGGACGAAGTAGACTTAGTGGATGAAGTCGACAAAGTGGAGGAAGTGGAGGAGGTGGAAGGAGTGGAGGAAGTTGAGGAAGTTGAGGAAGTGGAGGAAGTGGAGGAAGGGAAGAAAGTGGACGAATTAGACGAAGTGGTCGAAGTACACGAAATGGACGAAGTGGTCAAAGTGGACGATGTGGACAAAGTGAACGATGTAGACGAAGTGGAGGACGTGGACTTAGTGGACTTAGTGGATGAAGTGGAGGAAGTGGAGGAAGTGGAGGAAGTGGAGGAAGTGGAGGAAGTAGAGGAAGTGGAGGAAGTGGATGAAGTTGACGAAGTGGAGGAAGTGGAGGAAGTGAAGGAAGTGAAGGAAGTCGAGGAAGTCGAGGAAGTGCATGAGGTGTACGAAGTAGAGGAAGTGGACGAAGTGGAGGAAGTGAACGAAGTGGTCAAAGTAGACGAAATGGACGACGTAGACTTAGTTGAGGAAGTGGACGAAGTGGACGAAGTTGACGAAGTGGACAAAGTGGACAATATGGACGAAGTAGACTTAGTTGACATAGTGGACGAAGTGGAGGAAGTGGACGAGGTGTAAGAAGTGGAGGACGTGAATGAGGTGAAGGAAGTCGAGGAAGTTGAGGAAGTGCAAGAATTGGACGAAGTGGACGAATTGGACGTAGTGGACGAATTGGACGAAGTGGTCCAAGTAGACGAAATGGACGACGTGGAGGAAGTGGAGGAAGTTGACGAAGTGGACGAAGTTCAGAAAGTGGACAAAGTGGACGAAGTGGACTTAGTTGACTTAGTGGACGAAGTGGAGGAAGTGGAGGAAGTGGAAGAAGTGGAGGAAGTGAAGGAAGTGAAGGAAGTCGAGGAAGTGGATGAATTGGACGAAGTGGACGAATGGGACAAAGTAGTCAAAGTAGACGAAATGGACGACGTGGACGAATTGGACGGAGTGGAGGAAGTTGACGAGGTCGACGAAGTGGACAAAGTGACGATGTGGACGAAGTGGACTTAGTTGACATAGTGGAGGTAGTGGACGAAGTGGAGGAAGGAAGTGGACGAAGTGGACAAAATTGACGAAGTGGACAAAGTTGACGAAGTGGACGATGTGGACAAAGTTGACAAAGTGCACGAAGTTGACAAAGTGGTTGAAGTGGACGAAGTGCACGAAGTGGACGAAGTGGACAAAGTGGGAGAAGTGGAGGAAATGGAGGAAGTGGAGGAAGTGGACGAACTAGACGAAGTGGACAAAGTGGCTTAGTGGAGGAAGTGGAGGAAATGGAGGAAGTGGATGAACTGGACGAAGTGGTCGAAGTGGACGTAGTGGACGAAGTGGACGAAGTAGAGGAAGTGGAGGCAATGGAGGAACTTGAGGAAGTGGCGGAAGTTGAGGAAGTGGAGGAAGTAGAGGAAGCAGAAGAAAAGGAGGAAGTGGAGAAAGTGGACAAACTGGACGAATTGAACGAATTGGACTAAGTGGTCGAAGTGGACGAAGTAGACGAAGTGGACGAAGAGGACAAAGTAGAGGAAGTGGAGGGAATGAAGGAAGTTGAGGAACTGGAGGAAGTGACGGAAGTGGAGGAAGTGGACGAAGTAGAGGAAGTGGACGAAGTGGAGGAGCTGGAGAAAGTGGACGAAGTGGACTTAGTGGATTTAGTGGACTTACTGGAGGAAGAAGGACGAATTGGACAAAATAAAGGAAGTGGAGGAAATAAAGGAAGTGAAGGAAGTGGACGAAGTTGACAAATTGCACGAAGTTGACAAAGTGGACGAAGAGGACGATGTCGACGAAGTCGAGGAAGTGGAGGGAGTGGAGGAAGTTAAGCAATTGGAGGAAGTGGAGGAACTGGACAAATTGGACGAAGTGGGCGAAGTGGACTTAGTGGAAATAGTTGTAGAAGTGGAGGAAGTTAACGAAGTAGGAGAAGTGGATGATGTGGAGCAAGTGGTTGAAGTGGAGGAACTGCAGGAAGTTTAGGAAGTGAACGAAGTGGAGGAAGTGGACGAAGTGATGGAAGTGGAAGAGGTGGAGGGAGTGGAGGAAGTGAAGGAAGTGGAGGAAGTTGAGGAAGTAGAGGAAGTGGACGAATTGGACGAAGTGAACGAAGTAGAGGAAGTGGAGGAAGTGGACAAAGTGGACGAAGTGGACGACGTGGAGGAAGTGGAGGAAGTGGACGAATTGGACAAAGTGGACTAGTGGAGGAAGTGGAGGAAGTTGATAACAGTTGAAAAACTGTTATTTTCATGCTTAAAATTGATACTAAAAGCAACCTTTATACTTAAAAACTAGCTTGAAATCATGCTTTTATCTATATTTTCAGAAATAAGAGAGCTGGACAGGTTTATGCTTGATTTAAGTGTTTTTGTGCAGGTTTTAAGGTGAATTTAGTGAAAGAAGTGAAGAAGGAAAGAGATGGAATCAGAAAAGGAATCAAAGAGTGCAAAAGGAGAAGCCGAAGGCACCGCTCAGCGGCATTTTACCGCTGAGCGGCACTCAGGAGGTCACGGGAGGTCCGCTGAGGGGCAAACTGGCCGCTGAGGGGAAGAAAAGGGACGCGCAGTCACCGCTGAGCGGTACTTTTATGGGCTTGGGCTTTTGTAATCTTTTGTAATTTTAGAATAGTATATAAGCTTTAGGACGTCCTAGAGTTTGTATCTTTGGCAGAGACAAGGCAAACACTCTCTCTTCCACCCCTTTGAAGGAGGATCTTGGATGCTCAGGCTACCTCTTCACCTTTTTAGGGTTTATTCTTTCATTCTTTCATTATTGTTCATCTAGGTTCACCATGAATATGGTGAACTAAACCTTGTATGTTGTTGGGGAATCAATGTAATCTCTTGAAGCTCTCATATATGGAATTTATGCTTGCATCTTTTAATTAAGATTTATGCTTTCTTTCATCATTAGCTAGGGTTTTTCCTCTTTGCTTAATGCTTGCATGGTTTAACTCATTCAATGCATGATTATTGGTTTTGTCGATACGGGCACGTACGGGGAAGTCTAGATCCGGGGAATTTCTCCCAATATTATGTTGGTTGTCGTTAAGCTCCTGAACTTATGAACTGATCATTAGGAATGCTAGGAATTGTATGAACTCGTGATTAGGGAGAAGCCTTCTAGAAAGGTACATTAGAGAGTGGCATTAACAATGATGATTTGAATGTTGAATTCCTAAAATATATGAGAGTGGATGAGATGAAATTGACCCCCAACAACATATTCATTCATATATTTCATTGAAAGTGTTTATCTTTTGCTTTTGCCATTGATCAAAAACTCATGCATACATGTTTATTTTCTGTCTTGCATATTAAATTCCAAATATTTCGTCCTTAAGTCTTAGCTAATCAACAAACCACACAACTAAACTAGGTCGTGAGTCCTTTGGGAGAACGATACTTGGTCTTACCAAGTTTATTACTTGAACGATTCGGTCATACTTGCCGATTGTGAAACAAGTTTGTGACATCATATTTTGGACGACGTGGAGGAAGTGGAGGAAGTGGACGAATTGGACAAAGTGGACTAGTGGAGGAAGTGGAGGAAGTGGAGGGAGTGGAGGAAGTTGAGGAACTGGAGGAACTGGAGGAACTGGAGGAAGTGAAGGCAGTGGAGGAAGTAGATGAAGTGGACTTAGTGGACGAAGTGGAGGAAGTGGAGGAAGTGGACGAAGTTGACGAAGTAGACGAAGTGGACGAAGTGGAGGAAGTGGACGAAGTGGACGAAGTAGATGAAGTGGACGAAATTGACGAAGTGGAGGAAAAGGAGGAATTGGAGGAAGTGGAGGAGGTGGAGGAAGTGGAGGAAGTGGAGGAAGTGGAGGAAGTGGAGGAAGTAGACGAATTGGACGAACTGAAGGAAGTGGACGAAGTTGATAAAGTGCATGAAGTGAACGAAGTGGACTTAGTGGACGAAGCAGAGGATGTGTAGGAAGTGGAGGAAGTGGAGGAAGTGCACGAGGTGGACGAAGTGGACGAAGTAGACGAAGTGGAGGAAATGGACGAAGTGGACTTAGTGGCGGAAGTGGAGGAAGTGGATGAAGTTGACGAAGTAGACGAAGTGGATGATGTGGACGATGTGGAGGAAGTGGACGAAGTGGAGGAAGTGGAGCAAGTAGAGGAAGTGGACGAAGTTGACGAAATGGACGAAGTGGACGAAGTGGACGAAAGGGACGAATTGGACGAAATGGACGAAATGGACGAAGTGGAGGAAGAGGAGGAAGTGGAGGAAGTGGAGGAAGTGGAGGAAGTGGTGGAAGTGGACGAAGTGGAGGAAGCAGAGGAAGTGAAGGAAGTGGACGAAGTTGAGGAAGTGGACGAAGTGGAGGAAGTGGAGGAAGTGAAGGAAGTGGAGCAAGTGGAGTGATATGATCATAGATGGGGCAACAATGAAGAGTTTTCAAAGTGACAACAAGCATAAAAAAGGGTAGAATAGGTTTCATTGGCTTGTATTTGCCTCTTTTGTTCTTTCGTTATTTCTAGTTGTAGAGACGCTTATAAACTCTTCTTTCTCTTTAAGAACAAGCAATGTGGGACTTTCCATGGCTTGGTCTTAAAAAGAAAAGGAGAGGAAATGGGCGTCCTAGGCGTTAATGCAAGGTAGCATAGGTAGTTTTCATGTTTTGAACTATAGGAGAACTAGTTGCCTTATAAACCCTTTGGAGTGGAGAGAATTGAGAATGTGGGACTCAAAAGTCCCTAGAAGACCTGCAGCAACTGTTGGACGAACTACACCCTCAAAAGTCCCTGATGAGTCGTTCTTTCTTGAATTATATTTAGTTTATTGCACTTAAATAAACCAGGGAATTGTGTTTAATTGTTTGTTATTTCCCCGTTTTCCGAATTCTGCTTAATTTGGTTGGAAATTTGTAATTGTGCTAATTTTGATTTTCTGAGCTGATTAAGTGCATTTTTGAAGTGCAGGAAAATTTCGGAAATACATTTTGGGACATCAGGAAGAATGCCAAATAAATCCAAGACTCTCCACACAAACATTTTAGAATTAATTAAATTGTAATTCAGTAGTTTAGAATTTCTGTATCAACTTTTACATTTTCGGACAATTTTTGGTAAAGTAGACTAGACCCAAAATGTGAAGGAAAAAAAAATGACTTGGCACCTTAGGGTTTTTGTGTGGACCCCACCCTTATTAAAGGTGACCCACGGCCCTTGGAAAAGCCAGCCGCCACTTACCACTAGATTTTCTGGGTTTTGAGTTCTTGAATCCGGGAATGGCAATGAAAGAAAAAAACCTTCTCATTTTCTAACGTTTTTTTTATCTCTCATGGAATTGAAAACGGCTTTAGCACTTTGCACTGAAGAATTATTTTTCCAGTACACATTTTGCTTTTCATAGAAAAGCTCGGTCAAAGAGAATGAAGAGGTGTTACATAGTTTTGCTGGAAACGAAACAGTGATTGAGATTGGATGGAAGGCATTGCTGGATGGAATAAGAGCTGTGTGGTGCCACGGTGCTGGAAGGAGGAGTCACGGCCTGGTGTTTCATTCCAGCACATAGCTGCACGGTGATTTAGAAGCTGGAGGTGCCACGGCTGATTTAGTTGCGTCCTGGGGCAGTGGTGTGCATAGAATGAAGCGGTGTTGAATGGTGCCAACCTGCAAGCTGCTGGAACTTGGAGGAAGATTGATGTGCCACGGCTGGAAGGAAGAAGGGAAGTGGTGTTTCGGCTTGGGAGGATGCACACATTCCAATATTTTTTTTATTAAAGCTTTAATTGTTTCTTTGCTGGAATGGAGAAGAAAAGAGAGGGCACGGCTGGAAGCATAAAAGGGAGAGAATGCTCCAGGATGGTGACCTTATTTTATTTAGAGAAATAGAAATGGTGTGCACGGGAACGTAGAGCAACGTGTGTGCGTGTTGGATAATGGTGTGCGTGGAGTTGGATGTGTCTCGGTGGCACGGGAAGTGGATGCAAGAAGAATGAAATGGAGGTGTGTTGTGCTGGAAGGCTGATTAAAGTGGACGTGGAGAAGAAAAAACAATGCTGGCAGCAGGGAGCACAGCACCGTCTAATTTGAATGCAGCACGCAGGATAATTTTTTTTTTCTTTTAAATAGAAGCATATGGAGTTAAGCATGAAAAATGACCAAATAAATTCAAGACTCTCCACACAGACATTTTAGAATTAATTAAATTGTAATTTAGTAGTTTAGAATTTTTGAATCAACTCTTACATTTTGGGTCAATTTTTGGTAAAGTAGATTAGACCCAAAAGTAGAGATTAGTGACATGGACCCTAGGGTTTTATTGTGTGGACCCAACTTTATTAAAAGGAGAGCACACGACCTAGGTTAGCGGCCACTTGCCATTTGCACGGTACACTCTCTGTTTTTAGTTTTTATGCTATTTGGAATTTTGAATTTTTTTCGAAGAGTTGAACGTGGTCTTTGAATAGAATGAATGAACAGTTGTAATGATTATTCCTTTTGCTGAATTCTGATTGAATTTTCCATTTGGTTTTGGTGCACTTTTATTCAATCTTTTCTCGCATTATGTGAGCTTGGAATGGGGAAAGTGTTGTCTCGGTTTGGGAGAAGAGTAGCTTGGTGAAGCAATGTATGAGGCACAGGTGGAAGCACGGGAATGAGGGAGAGATTAGGTGGAAAAGAGTGAAGCTTGGGCAGCAGCACACGTGGAGTTTCACGCGGAATGAGAGGAGCACATTGTTGAGTTCTTAGGTGGCAACGTGAAGTCACGGCTGCTGGAACGAGAAGGCTATGCTACTTTTATATTGTGTTTAATGCTTTTAAGATGTCTTTTCCTTGAGAAATGAGGAATTAGATTAGGTTAGGCAAGCTGTGTCACGGCTGGAAGCAAAGAGGAGATACGGTGATTTGAAAGCTGCTGCCACGGAGAAAGGCTACCCCACTTTCGTTTATTGGATTAAACATTTTGCAGATTCATTTACCTTTAGAAATGAAGAAGTGATTTAATAGGAGAATGAAGTGATGTCTCGGTTGTCTCACGGCTGCTGGAAGGAAATAGAATTGTTTTTGGATTTATAAAGTTGAAAGCTGAATTGATGGGAGTAGGTAGTGTGCACATGGTGATTCACGGACAGTAGGAAGTGTCATTGCTGGCTGGATGGGCTTTCTCTTTCTTTAGAAATCAAGCACGGTGACGGGTTGAAGCGTAGAAAGCACGCTGTTTTCGGCCAACAAAATTCTTTTTGGCATTGGTTCTTTATTTTATTTTTTTTATTTGTCCTTAATGTCCTTTTCTTTTGAGAATGTTGAGAGTTGCTGATTGTTGAAGGGTCACATCCAGGGAATTAGTCTTGCTTTTAAAATTTGGAAGCATTGAAGGAGTAGGTGTGTGTCACGGCATGGAGAGAGCACATGATGGATTGAGCTGGTGAGTCACGGGAGTGATGCACGTCTAACGCGGATGGAAATTGGAAGCACACAACTGAACATTAAAATTGGAATGTTGCACGGTGATTGGCCTTTGGGAAAAGAAAAAACGGGGTTTAATTGTGAAGCAACATGATTGAATAGAAGTAGATTAAGTGGAAGAATGATGGGACGTTGGCAGCAGTCTAGCAACAATGCATTTCTTTCTTTTAGATTCATTACTTTTGATGTTTAGCTTACAACATTGTGCATTTAATGTTTTAGCTTGTCGCATTTCTATAGTTTGAATTGTGTTTGGATATTTATGTGTGGTATTGTTCACTTTAATGTTTTCATACACTTTAATGTTTTTAATTGTGTTCAATTGTGTTTAATTGTCATTTTAATTTAATCATTTGCATTCACCAAAAACACTTTCACCAAACCCCCCCCCCCTTTTCAGTGTGTGATCTGAGACTGAACCGCAATATTGGTCCTTGTGAGACGACCTAGGAGTCACTTCCTAGCACTATACTGCATTCTTTTATGCACAACTTTTGTGAGAGGTGTGACCCTCATCATCAAAATGTTGATTGCAAAATTAATGCAGTATAGTGCTAGGAAGTGACTCCTAGGTCGTCTCTCAAGGACCAAATTTGGTTCAGTCTCAGATCAAACACATTGTAGGGGGTTTTGTGAAAGGTTTGTGAATGCAAATGAAGAAATTAAAAATGAAAATTAAACACAACCGAATATAAGTGAAAGCATTAAAATGCATGAAAACATTAAACCGAACACTGTAACAGATAAATATCCAAACACAATTCAAACTATTCAAACGACAATGTTGAGCTAACAAATTAAATGCACATTGGAATAAAGCTTGGAAATTGTAAAATAAAAATTACCACCGATTCAAACATCAACACAATGTAAATAGACCGTTTTAGAACTAAAAGAGAATAAAAGATAATTCAAAGAAAATGTTTTTCTAAAAGAAAAATGCAAAGGAAAGCGTGTACACTTGATTGAAAATGCTTCCACCATCCAAGTTGGACCATCATTCTCCAATCACCAAGTGCACACCAACACTGGAAGCTACATTCTCCCGTGAATCACCGTGCTTCTTTATCACTTTGACACCGCACACCTACTCCCTTCAATCAGTGTTCCAGCAGCTTGCACCGTTTTCATTCAATGATTAACTAAAAAAATTAATAAAACTTTCTAGACTTGACCATGACAAGGGAATAAATTCCCATGACCGTGCACTACTTTGCTTCACCTAATCTACCTCTTCATTCTTAAACAAATAAAAGAAATACATTGCTACACCTCCTGCTACCACATGTCCCATCATCTAGACTTTATCCTAATCTACTACTCATTCCATTAAAGCCAAATTAAATGCACCTTGTGCTGCACCAAATGAAATCACTGTCCACACTTTCAAGTAAATCACCTTTTGAATAAAAATAAAATCGAGAGCTGCTGGAATAGAAAAAAAACGTGCACAGTAAAATGCTAAAATGAAAACTTTAATAAAAACAAAATGCTTGAACAAAAAATATTGAAAATGGCATGTGTAATCTGCAACATAAAAATAAAGTAAGCTTTTTCCTCAAAATCTAAACATTCCCAGCCAAAGAAAAATCTAAACGCTCTTCTTCATCCAAGCCGTAACACTTGGAGCTCGGACGTGGCAGCTCTCTTTGGTACATTCCCTCTAGTCAAAATATAAAATCCGCTAACCACAACCCTCCATCTCTGTGTCTTTTCTTTCTCCAGTTCTTCCCCTCACCCCCTTACGGCTAGAACAGCTCTCTCCTCTTTTTACTGTGGCCGCTGGAGCTTTTTTCACACCTTGGACCGTGGAAGCTTGAAGACTCTCTGTGGTTTGCTGCTGGATCTGTGCTGGATGCACCCCCCAAACTGCTTTCCATTCTCCGCGTGAAGCTCCCCCTTTCCAGCATGAAAAGTGAATTCTTCTTCCTCCTGCATTGGGCCGTGTGCTCTTCATCCGCGCCACCACGTTCTTGCTGGGTGTGGACGTGGCTGTGTGCTGGCCCCTCACGTGGATCTCTCTCGGTGGCTGTTGCGTGAAGGCTGCTTCTTTGGACACCCCATTTGCTTTTCTGTTGGGCGTAACGTGCAGCCGTGGGCTTCACTCTTTCTTTCTCTTCCGCAGCCTTGCTGGACCAGACCAAGCAAATACCGTGTGCACCTCCCTTCCAACACTGGACATCATCTTCTTATTTTCTTGTGGGCCGTATACGTGTGCTGATGGTGGAACGCGTATCTTCATGTGTGGGCCGCATGCGTGGAGTGTACTGAAGCTGGAAAATGAACCGTGAGCGTGGCTGCTCCAATTGCTGGATGTCACAAATCCTCATGGGCCACGGTGTGCTGCTGCTTGGACGTCTATCTCCGTGTGCCCCCTAATAACAGTTGAAAAACTGTTATTTTCATGCTTAAAATTGATACTAAAAGCAACCTTTAGACTTAGAAACTAGCTTGAAATCATGCCTTTTATCCATATTTTTAGAAATAAGAGAGTTGGACAGGTTTATGCTTGATTTCAGTGTTTTTGTGCAGGTTTTAAGGTGAATTTAGTGAAAAGAGTGAAGAAGGAGAGAGGTGACATTAGAAAAGACAAGAAAGAGTGCAAAAAGAGAAGACGAAGGCACCGCTCAGCGGTATTTACCGCTGAGCGGCACTCAGGAGGTTGCGGGAGTCACGCTGAGGGGCAAACTGGCCGCTGAGGGGAAGAAATGTGACACGCAATCACCGCTGAGCGGCACTTTTTGGGCTTGGGCTTTTGTAATCTTTTGTAACTCTAGATTAGTATATAAGGGCTTGTACGTCCCTAGGATTAGTATCTTTGGCAGAAACGAGGAAAACACTCTCTCTTCCACCCCTTTGAAGGAGGATCTTGGATGCTCAGGCTACCTCTTCACCTTTATTGGGTTTATTCTTTCATTCTTTCATTGTTATTCATCTAGGTTCACCATGAATATGGTGAACTAAACCTTGTATATTTGTTGGGGAATCAATGTAATCTCTTGAAGCTCTCATATATGGATTTGTTGAGTACATCTTTTAATTAAGACATATGCTTTCTTTCATCATTAGTTAGGGTTTTTCCTCTTTGCTCAATGCTTGCATAGTTTAACTCATTCCATGCATGATTATTGGTTTTGTCGATACGGACACGTACGGGGAAGTCTAGATCCGGGGAATTTCTCCCAATATTATACTGACAATATTATATTGGTTGTCGTTAAGCTCCTGCACTCATGAACTAATCATTAGGAATGCTAGGAATTGTATGAACTCGTGATTAGGGAGAAGCCATCTAGAATGGTACATTAGAGAGTGGCATTAACAATGATGATTTGAATGTTGAATTCCTAAAATATATGAGAGTGGATGAGATGAAATTGACCCCCAACAACATATTCATTCATATAATTCATTGAAAGTGTTTATCTTTTGTCTTTGCCATTGATCAAATTTCATGCATACATGTTTATTTTCGTCTTTGCATATTGAACTTTAAATATTTCGTTTGTAAGTCCTAGCTAATCAACAAATCACATAACTAAACTAGGCCGTGAGTCCTTTGGGAAGAACGATACTTGGTCTTACCAAGTTTATTACTTGAACGATTCGGTCATACTTGCCGATTGTGAAACAAGTTTGTGACATCATATTTTGGTGCTCATAAATTTGTCCATCAAGTTTTTGGCGCCGTTGCCGGGGACTCGTGGTTTAACTGGTTAATTTGTGTGATTATTGATTATCTTTGACTTTAATTTTGAATTTTTGTTTTTATTTTTTCTGTTTTTATTTTATTTTATATTTTTATCATTTTAGATTAGGTTAGATTAGATTTGATTTTATTTTGTTAGGTTAGATTTTATTAGATTTTATTTTATCTTTATCTTTTAGATTTTATTTTTAGATTAGATTTTATTTTATCTTTTAGGATTAGATTTTATTTTATTTTATCTTTTATCTTTCTATCTTCTAAATCTTTTATCTTCTTATCTTCTGAATCTTTTATCTTTTTATCTTTTGAATATATATCTTCTCTTATATCTTTTTGTGCTAACAAATCTTTTCTAGGGTTTTGTTTTCTGGTGCATGCAGGAAGCAATTCGAACTAGAAGTAAGAAAACAACAGAACCACTTCTTGAAGGTCTAGAAGAGAGTAGAAGGAGGAGAAGAATCAGAACGTCTAGAGAACTTTTCCCTTCTCCAGAAACTCTCTTGCAATCATCACCACAAGGTTCTGTTCATAGCACAGGAAGTATGGAGGGCAATAATGTTAGAAGAACTCTTGCAGATTACACTAATCTTGCTGGACCTCAGCACTTCAACAGCATAGCTAGACCTAGAGTCAATGCAGCCAACATGGAGGTCAAACCAGCACTGATTCAACTGGTGAAGAGTAATCAATTTAATGGGTTATCTCACGAAAGCCCATATGAGCACCTCACTACCTTTAATGAGATTTGCAATACAGTCAAGATTAATGGGGTGCCAGACGAAGCTATCAAACTTAGCTTGTTTCCTTTCTCATTGGGAGGCAATGCTAAGCTTTGGTTGAACTCTTTTCCAGAAGAAAGTTTCACAGAGTGGGAAGCAGTGGTTACAAAGTTTTTAAATAAATATTTCCCACAATCTAAAGTAACTAAAGGCAAGCAAGAGATTTCTTCATTCAAGCAGGGCATGGAAGAATCACTGGGACATGCATGGGACAGGTATAAAAGCTTGTTACGTAAAACTCCCACGCATGGCTTTGAAGATCAAGAAGTAATCCTAACTTTCCTTGGAGGGCTTGGTTCACAAACCAAGATGATGCTGGATGCCTCAGCTGGAGGCAATATCAAATGGAAGACTCCAGAGGAAGCAACTGAAATTATTGAAAACATGGCTACAAGTGATAATGAGCTGCACAGTGAAAGAGGAGCTCCTATGCAACAGAAAGGGGTTCTTCAATTACAAACCCATGATGCCTTGCTAGCCCAGAATAAAATTCTAACTCAACAGCTGGAAACTCTGACCAAAACTCTTGCTTCATTACCTAAAGAGTTAAAATCTGCTGCACAGGTACAAACCCAGTTGTGCGAATTATGTGGGGGAGATCACATCAATGACCAATGTGCTTTTCCTGTGGAAGCCGTGGAGGATGTTAATTTCATGGCTAATCAAATTCCATACCGTCAAGGGAATTATAATTAGGGTTGGAAACCACATCCAAGTATTGGCCAAGGACAAACTGGGCAGGCTAATCAATATAATAAGCAGCAGCAGCAACCAACCGTGTGGCAACAATTATCTATGCTTAATGAAAGATCAACAAGGTTCGAAGAAACTCTTCAACAATTCATACAGAAAACTGAATCTTCTCAAAAGAGCACTGAAGCTGCTATAAAGAATTTGGAGATTCAGATGGGTCAGATCACCAAGCTATTGGAAGAAAGGCCAAACAGAAGCTTTGGGCTAATACTGAGGTTAACCCCAGAGAAGAGTGCAAAGTGGTCAAGAGTGTGAATGAAGAGATTATTGAGTTAGAAGAAGGAGAAATAGAAGAGAGAAGAGAAGAAGAAAGAAAGGACATTTTACCTTTTCCAACAAATCAGGAGAAACCAATGGATTTCACAGATTTATTCAGAATGGTTGATAATGAAGCTCCTTGGGAACAAATTCTACAGAAAATAGCAGTTTACACAAAATCTGATGAAGGACCCTCTACAAAAAGAAGACGTAGAGATGATGAGGAAGAAAAGTGTATAACTGTTAAGAAAGAGTCATTCCCACCAAAAGCAGCAGATCCAGGTAGTTTTTCTATCCCTTGCACTATAGGGAAGAAAAAGGTAAAGAAAGCTCTCCTTGATTTAGGCTCAAGTGTTAACTTGATGCCTTATTCTCTATTGGAGCAAATTGGCCATGTTAAAATAAAACCTGTAAAGGTTAATCTTGTAATGGCTGATGGATCTTCAAAGGAGCCATGTGGGATTGCAGAAGACATTGTAGTTTGTGTTGGCAAACTTCAGTTTTTGGCAGACTTTGTGGTGATGAAGATGGAGACCGAAAAAATACCTTTCATACTGGGAAGACCGTTTATGAAAACGGCCAGGGCTATCATAGATGTTAATGAAGGTATAGTGGTGCTCCAGGACAGAGAGGAGAGAGTGGTGGTGGATGTTTTCAAAGATGGGATACAAGCAAAGGAGGAAGAGTCTAGTTATAAAGCTGCATTTCGAGATGCACCCATGACTAGAGGTAAAAATGAAAATCTTGAAGTTTCTGATAACCATTGTTTGTTTTTTCAGGTACCCAAGGTAGAAGAGATTGGAAAAGGAGAAGAAGTTCCTAGAGACTGGAAGAAAAGAAGACCCCAACTTGGCACACCTGTAAGACTCAAGAACAAGTTGTGGGTTATAAAAGGCTTTAAAGAGAAGGAGATGATAGAGATAGAGTCTCCATATTCTAGAGAATCTAAGACAGTCCAAAGGAAGCAGTTGAAAGGTTGGTGGAAGGACAACATCAACCACAAAGAAGATGGAACATGAGCTTTAACAGGGTCAAGCTAGTGACGTTAAAGAAGCGCTTGCTGGGAGGCAACCCAGTGGATTTACAAAATTTTGATTTGCTTTTGTAATTTGTAATTTGTGAACATTATTCTGGACATTATTTTGTTGGATTTAGCATCTACTGAAGGATGCTAGGTGGTTAAGTATCTACTGAAGGATACTAAGTTTGTAACACCTACTGATGGGTGTTGGTGAGAAGATTTTGCACCTACTGATGGGTGCTGGTAAGTTAAAACACCTACTGATGGGTGTTGGTGGATTTTGGGTCAGGCTCGTGACGTTAAACAAGCGCTACCTGGGAGGCAACCCAGTTGATTGATTGTTTTTGTTTGTTTTATTTTAATTAGGGTTTGCATAAGCATTTTTAACATTGAATTGCAGGGAACCTATGAGGGGTATGCTAGGAAGGCACTGATGGACAAATTTGTAAGCACCAAAATATGATGTCACAAACTTGTTTCAGAATCGGCAAGTATGACCGAATCGTTCAAGTAATAAACTTGGTAAGACCAAGTATCGTTCTTCCCAAAGGACTCACGGCCTAGTTTAGTTATATGATTTGTTGATTAGCTAGGACTTATAAACGAAATATTCAAAGTTTAATATGCAAGACAGAAAATAAACATGTATGCATGAAGTTTGATCAATGGCAAAGACAAAAGATAAATACTTTCAATGAATTAATGAATGAATATGTTGTTGGGGGTCAATTTCATCTCATCCACTCTCATATATTTTAGGAATTCAACATTCAAATCATCATTGTTAATGCCACTCTCTAATGTACCATTCTAGATGGCTTCTCCCTAATCAAATAGTTCATACAATTCCTAGCATTCCTAATGATTAGTTCATGAGTGCAGGAGCTTAAAGGCAACCAATATAATATTGTCAGTATAATATTGGGAGAAATTCCCCGGATCTAGACTTCCCCGTACGTGTCCGTATCGACAAAACCAATAATCATGCATGGAATGAGTTAAACTATGCAAGCATTGAGCAAAGAGGAAAAACCCTAACTAATGATGAAAGAAAGCATATGTCTTACTTAAAAGATGTACTCAACAAATCCATATATGAGAGCTTCAAGAGATTACATTGATTCCCCAACAAACATACAAGGTTTAGTTCACCATATTCATGGTGAACCTAGATGAATAACAATGAAAGAATGAAAGAATAAACCCAATAAAGGTGAAGAGGTAGCCTGAGCATCCAAGATCCTCCTTCAAAGGGGTGGAAGAGAGAGTGTTTACTTCGTTTCTGCCAAAGATACTAATCCCAAGGACGTGCAAGCCCTTATATACTAATCTAGAGTTACAAAAGATTACAAAAGCCCAAGCCCAAAAAGTGCCGCTCAGCGGTATTTACCGCTCAGCGGTGATTGCGCATCTTCTTTCTTCCCCTCAGCGGCCATTTTGCCCCTCAGCGGTTCCAACGCCACCTCTTGAGTGCCGCTCAGCGGTAGTTTGCCGCTGAGCGGTGCCTTCGTCTTCTCTTTTTGCACTCTTTCTTGTCTTTTCTAATGTCACTTCTCTCCTTCTTCACTCTTTTCACTAAATTCACCTTAAAACCTGCACAAAAACACTTAAATCAAGCATAAACCTGTCCAGCTCTCTTATTTATGAAAATATAGATAAAAGGCATGATTTCAAGCTAGTTTCTAAGTCTAAAGGTTGCTTTTAGTATCAATTTTAAGCATGAAAATAACAGTTTTTCAACTGTTATCACAACCCCAAACTTAGAACTTTGCTTGTCCTCAAGCAAACAAGATGTAACTCAATCTCCAACCAATTCATATGATGGTTCACTCATTCAAAAATTCTCTTTTTCAAGATAAGTAACAACTTCACTCAAACTTATGACCAAGAGTTTATTCAAGATGTGCACATGCTTTAGTGTTCACAAAGTCATTTAAGTTCCAACAAATGCTATTTTTCATGAATGATCAATCAACTAAGAATGGATGTTCATGTGCTTATGGAATATTTCCTCACTAGGTAAAGTGTTTCACTCAACACACAAGTGTATAAGAGGTAAAGTGTTTCACTCATTCACTCCACTATCACAATGTCACATGAATCAACTTTGCCTTTCATTTTACCACAATCAAAAACATTCACAAGCATGCATCATCACAAGGACTTTTCAATGGCTTATAATGTGGCTGGGCTAACAAGAAAATTGGTTTTTCTGGATCACAAAATCCTTGAGTTAAGAGAGTCATAACAACACAATTATTCTTATTCATTCCCAACTTTCTTTTGCCTTTGCATTTGCATTTGCATTGAGCTTTGCTTCTTTTTCTTTTCTTTTCTTTTTCTTTGCATATTCTTACTTTTTAGCTCTTAGCTCAATGCTTTTCCTTTTTCATGTTTTCCCAACAACCCCAAACTTGAACATTTAACAATACCACACAAGATCTTCTACTTAACTCAAGGTAAAGATTTTCAATCAAGGGTTCAGTGTATGTTCAAGGCTAAGGGTTCAAAGGATAGAACACAAAGTGTTCTCTTTTAATAGGCTAACTTTATGAATGTGGCCAATAAAAAGGGTTCCAACAAACGGCCTTGATCACATGATGCAAAACAAGCAATTGATTCAATCATAGAAAACCTGGGCAAAGTCATTCAAGCTTCCAATGTAATAGCATTCAACAATAACAACTCTGGAGCTCAAAACCTCACATATAAGCTCATTCACATTTGACATACACATCCTGCTTAATTTCACAATCACAATCATGATATCATGCATTTGTTCACAAAGCTTGTGAATCACCTGAATAAGCATTTTAATGTGCACATCTATCTCAACATCAATCAATCAATCAGCATCATCAAGCATTACTTATCACACAATCACAGTTAATAGCAAACCATCATAAGGAACCAGGTGTTCAATAGAGTACATCAAACCCTAATCTAAAACAGAAGTAAATAAGTTCAGAAAACTTAAACCAAACAAAAGCATAAGTCCTGCTCTAGTTATGATAGCATTCATCAGTAAATGCTATCTCAACTCCTCCTCAATCTGAGCTGTCCTCTGTATCTTCCTCTTCTTGGATCTTATAGTCTTGATTCTTTTTGCCCGATGAGGAGGCCATCCCTGCATCAAACATAATTCACAAAACCAAAAGATACATTGGTAAGCATTAGTAAACCACAATGAAGAAATCAGCCCCTTCAATGATGCTCTCTCCCAACCCCAAACTTAGATGGAAAACTAGTGAGCAAGTGAGTGGAAGGGAGATTTTCTAAAGAGGGATGAGGAAAAAAATTGTAGAGAACCTTTGAAAAGGTATGTAGGAGTGTGTGTGCAGAGAAGAGCCTGAAAATAAAACCAAAATGCAGCTTAGGGTATAAAAATACCCTAATGGGCTCGGATCCCGCTAAGGGGAAACTAAAGCCCATCTGCGAGAGTACCGCTCAGCGGTAAATGCCGCTCAGCGGCACTTTCGTGAAGTGCTCTTCTCCTTCTTTTCTTGACCTACGTGCCTCCTAGACATATCCCTCACTGGTTCCTTGCAATTCAATGTTAAGAATGCTTATGCAAACCCTAACTAAAATAAACAAACAGAAAACAATCAATCAACTGGGTTGCCTCCCAGGTAGCGCTTGTTTAACGTCACGAGCCTGACCCAAAATCCACCAACACCCATCAGTAGGTGTTTCAAACTTACCAGCACCCATCAGTAGGTGCAAAATCTTCTCACCAACACCCATTAGTAGGTGTTACAAACTTAGTATCCTTCAGTAGATACTTAACCACCTAGCATCCTTCAGTAGATGCTGGATCCAACAAAATATTTACAAAAATATGTCCACAGATTAAAAATTACAAAACCAAAATAAAAATAAAAAGTTTGTAAATCTACTGGGTTGCCTCCCAGCAAGCGCTCCTTTAACGTCACTAGCTTGACCCAATAAAGCTCAAGTTCCTTCTTCTTTTTCTTCTTTCTACTGAACTTCTTCAGAAATTTGATCAAACCAGGAACCTGTTGCAGTGTCTCAATCATAGGAACTTTAATCTCCAATTTCTTGAAGATTTCCATAAAGCACTTGAATTTCTTTTCCTTCCTATGATTCTTTGGATGGGGACGAGATTTTTCATATGATTCTTTATTTTTTTCTCTCGTCCTCTTTCTCTTTTCTCTCACTTTCTTTTTTTCTTTTCTTTTTCTACTCACCTTCTCAATCTTCACACAAATTTTCTCTTCTTCTTTCTCTTCTCTCTCTTTTCTCTCTTCTTTTTCCAACTCAACCTTTTCAACATTTACACTCACTAGCTCTTGACACTCTCCCCTGGGGTTAACCTCAGTATTAGCCCCAAAATCCGTGTCAGGCCTTTCTTCCAACTGCTTGGTAATCTGCCCCATTTGAATCTTCAAGTTCTTAATAGCAGCTTCAGTGCTCTTTTGAGAAGATTCAGTTTTCTGTATACATTGCTGAAGAATTTCTTCCAACCTTATTGATCTTTCATTAAGCATAGATAACTGTTGCCAAAAGGTTGGTTGCTGCTGCTGCTTATTATATTGATTAGCTTGCCCAGTTTGTCCTTGACCAATGCTTGGATGTGGTTTCCAACCCTGATTATAATTGCCTTGACGGTATGGAAATTGATTAGCCATGAAATTAACATCCTCCACGACTTCCACAGGAAAAGCACATTGGCCATTGATATGATCACCCCCACATAATTTGCACAACTGGGTTTGTACTTGTGCAGCAGATTTCAACTCTTTAGGTAGTAGAGCAAGAGTTTTAGTCAGAGTCTCCAGCTGTTGAGTTAGAATTTTATTCTGAGCTAGCAAGGCATCATGTGTTTGTAATTGAAGAACCCCTTTTTGTTGCATAGGAGCTCCTCTTTCACTGTGCAGCTCATTGTCACTAGTAGCCATGTTTTCTATTATTTCTGTGGCTTCCTCTGGAGTCTTCCATTTGATATTGCCTCCAGCTGAGGCGTCAAGCATCATCATGGTTTGTGAACCAAGACCTCCAAGGAAGATTAGGACTACTTCTCCTTCGTTAAATCCATGCGTGGGAGTCTTTCTTAATAGGCTTTTGAACCTGTCCCATGCATGCCCCAGTGATTCTTCCATGCCTTGTCTAAATGAAGAGATCTCTTGCTTCCCTTTGTTGATTTTAAAGCTTTGTTGCTGCCATTGTTGTTGTGGTTGGTTCTCAAATTGTCCGGCAGCTTGCCAAAATTGGCTTTGATCCATGCTTGAGTATGTTCCCACCAGTGGTTGAGATTACTTTGGTAGAATTGAGTGCCTATTGAAGTCTTGTTCGAATTGCATCCTGCAAACATTAGGCACAAAACTCTAGAAAATATTTGTTAGCACAAAAAGATATAAGAGAAGATATATATTCAAAAGATAAAAAGATAAAAGATTCAGAAGATAGAAGATAAAAGATTTAGAAGATAGAAAGATAAAAGATTCAGAAGATAGAATAAAATAAACTAAAATCTAATCTAATCTAATAAGATAAAATAAAATAAAATCAAATCAAATCTAATCTAATCAAATAAAATAAAATCTAATCTAATCTAATCAAATAAGATAAAATCAAATCAAATCAAATCTAATCTAATCAAATAAAATCAAATCAAATCAAATCTAATCAAATCAAATAAGATAAAATAAAATAAAAACAAAAAAATAAAAACAGAAAATAGAAAAATAAAATCAAATCAAATAAAATACAAACTGTAAAATATAAACAGAAAAAAATAAAAAAATAAAAAAATTCAAAATTTAAATTAAAAATAAAAAAAATAAGTCAAAGATAATCAATAATCACACAAATTAACCAGTTAACCCAGAGTCCCCGGCAACGGCGCCAAAAACTTGATGGACAAATTTGTAAGCACCAAAATATGATGTCACAAACTTGTTTCAGAATCGGCAAGTATGACCGAATCGTTCAAGTAATAAACTTGGTAAGACCAAGTATCGTTCTTCCCAAAGGACTCACGGCCTAGTTTAGTTATATAATTTGTTGATTAGCTAGGACTTATAAACGAAATATTCAAAGTTTAATATGCAAGACAGAAAATAAACATGTATGCATGAAGTTTGATCAATGGCAAAGACAAAAGATAAATACTTTCAATGAATTAATGAATGAATATGTTGTTGGGGGTCAATTTCATCTCATCCACTCTCATATATTTTAGGAATTCAACATTCAAATCATCATTGTTAATGCCACTCTCTAATGTACCATTCTAGATGGCTTCTCCCTAATAAAATAGTTCATACAATTCCTAGCATTCCTAATGATTAGTTCATGAGTGCAGGAGCTTAAAGGCAACCAATATAATATTGTCAGTATAATATTGGGAGAAATTCCCCGCATCTAGACTTCCCCGTACGTGTCCGTATCGACAAAACCAATAATCATGCATGGAATGAGTTAAACTATGCAAGCATTGAGCAAAGAGGAAAAACCCTAACTAATGATGAAAGAAAGCATATGTCTTACTTAAAAGATGTACTCAACAAATCCATATATGAGAGCTTCAAGAGATTACATTGATTCCCCAACAAACATACAAGGTTTAGTTCACCATATTCATGGTGAACCTAGATGAATAACAATGAAAGAATGAAAGAATAAACCCAATAAAGGTGAAGAGGTAGCCTGAGCATCCAAGATCCTCCTTCAAAGGGGTGGAAGAGAGAGTGTTTACTTCGTTTCTGCCAAAGATACTAATCCCAAGGACGTGCAAGCCCTTATATACTAATCTAGAGTTACAAAAGATTACAAAAGCCCAAGCCCAAAAAGTGCCGCTCAGCGGTATTTACCGCTCAGCGGTGATTGCGCGTCTTCTTTCTTCCCCTCAGCGGCCATTTTGCCCCTCAGCGGTTCCAACACCACCTCTTGAGTGCCGCTCAGCGGTAGTTTGCCGTTGAGCGGTGCCTTCGTCTTCTCTTTTTGCACTCTTTCTTGTCTTTTCTAATGTCACTTCTCTCCTTCTTCACTCTTTTCAACTGTTATCACAACCCCAAACTTAGAACTTTGCTTGTCCTCAAGCAAACAAAATGTAACTCCATCTCCAACCAATTCATATGAAGGTTCACTCATTCAAAAATTCTCTTTTTCTAGATAAGTAACAACTTCACTCCAACTTATGACCAAGAGTGCAAAAAGGAGCGGCACTCAGGAGGTTGCGGGAGTCACGCTGAGGGGCAAACTGGCCGCTGAGGGGAAGAAATGTGACGCGCAATCACCGCTGAGCGGCACTTTTTGGGCTTGGGCTTTTGTAATCTTTTGTAACTCTAGATTAGTATATAAGGGCTTGTACGTCCCTAGGATTAGTATCTTTGGCAGAAACGAGGCAAACACTCTCTCTTCCACCCCTTTGAAGGAGGATCTTGGATGCTCAGGCTACCTCTTCACCTTTATTGGGTTTATTCTTTCATTCTTTCATTGTTATTCATCTAGGTTCACCATGAATATGGTGAACTAAACCTTGTATGTTTGTTGGGGAATCAATGTAATCTCTTGAAGCTCTCATATATGGATTTGTTGAGTACATCTTTTAATTAAGACATATGCTTTCTTTCATCATTAGTTAGGGTTTTTCCTCTTTGCTCAATGCTTGCATAGTTTAACTCATTCCATGCATGATTATTGGTTTTGTCGATACGGACACGTACGGGGAAGTCTAGATCCGGGGAGTTTCTCCCAATATTATACTGACAATATTATATTGGTTGTCGTTAAGCTCCTGCACTCATGAACTAATCATTAGGAATGCTAGGAATTGTATGAACTCGTGATTAGGGAGAAGCCATCTAGAATGGTACATTAGAGAGTGGCATTAACAATGATGATTTGAATGTTGAATTCCTAAAATATATGAGAGTGGATGAGATGAAATTGACCCCCAACAACATATTCATTCATATAATTCATTGAAAGTGTTTATCTTTTGTCTTTGCCATTGATCAAATTTCATGCATACATGTTTATTTTCGTCTTTGCATATTGAACTTTAAATATTTCGTTTGTAAGTCCTAGCTAATCAACAAATCACATAACTAAACTAGGTCGTGAGTCCTTTGGGAAGAACGATACTTGGTCTTACCAAGTTTATTACTTGAACGATTCGGTCATACTTGCCGATTGTGAAACAAGTTTGTGACATCATATTTTGGTGCTCATAAATTTGTCCATCACCCCCCTCTCCAAAGCCAAGCTCATTTAACCTCCAAACGTCCCAAATTGTAATTCCAAAATTTTCCTACAATCCAAAATGAAAATAATAAGCTCAAATATTCCAAATTAATTAAAATAACAATTTCTGGTCAAATTAAGCACAATTAGATAAAATAGGAAAATACTGGACATTTAAGCACAATTCCCTAATTAAATCTGGTACAATAAACTAAGTGAAATCAATAAAATATTGACTCATCATGGAGGAAGTAGACGAAGTGGACGAAGTGGACAATGTGGACGAAGTCGACAAAGTGGACGAAGTGGAGGAAGTGAACTTAGTAGACTTAGTGGAGGAAGTGGATGAAGATTACGAAGTGGAGGAAGTGGAGGTGATGAATCATTATTTTCTTCACTTCACTTAGTTTATTGTACTAGAATTAATCAGGGAATTGCGCTTAAAAGTCCAGTATTTTCCCATTTTTACTATTTGTGCTTATAATTTGATCGGAAATTCTTATTTTAACTAATTTGAATTATCTGAGCTAATTATTTTACAAGGAAAATTTGGAGATACAATTTGGGACATTTGAAGGTTAAATGAGAATTGGCAATTGAGCCCAATCTATTTCAGCCATTTCAGTTTTCGCTGGTTGCTGCGTGAATTTTGTGTCAACTTGTTTGTCCTCGTTTGAGTTCAATTCTTATCCTTTTTCCATGCAATTTTTTTTCATAGTTTCGTCTAGATGTCTATTTTCACATATAGTTTTTCGTTTGTTCATATTCATTTTTTGTTGTTCCCAGTATTTTTTTTTACTCTCCTATGTCAGTCCAGTAATTACTGTTTGAGTGTTCTAATATGTTTGCATTGTTTGCTTGCTATTTAGTACTTGTGGTGGCTCGCATTTATCATTGGAAGGTGTTAAGATCTTCCAACACTCTTAAGCAAGGTTTATGTGCCACATTCACATAGAAAAGATTTTTTAAAACCATCTTGGCTGGAATGCAAAAGTCCACGTAAAGCTTTCATTTTGGAAAAATAATATTAGGTGGAGTAAAGGAGAAAGAAGTGGTGACACGGCCCACATAGAAAGAGGTGGAATCCTTTGGCTTGGAGTGCAGAATTTTTGACGTGATGTTTCACTTTGGCTTTGCATATTCATTTTTTTAAGGAAGCTCACGGTCCCTACACTTTTGCACATCCATTTAATTGAAGAAAGTGGAACAAAGGCTTATCACACTTTTTGGTTTTAATTGGTTTGAGAAAGCATTTCATGGGGCTGTTACGGAAGTGGTGTTTTCAATTTGGAAAAGTGAATTACATGGTCAAATAAAAGACGAAACGTGGTGCCACAACTTCTAAACATTTGTCACGGTAAAAGAAGCATAAAGAATGAAGTGTTATTACATTTGAAGAAGGGCTTCACGCAGCTCACAGCTTTTACAATTATTAAACAAGTTAAGCTTGATGGGAAATCATGGGCCACCACTCACTCATTTCACGTAGCTTTTTGATTTGGAACACATTCCACATTTTAAAAGTTCACGCCCAGATGGATGCAAAGGCTTATAGAAACAAAATGGAGAACGGTTGAGCTGCAGCTACCGAGAGGGAGAGCTGGAACGTGTGCACAACAAAGAGAAGTCTTCATCTTCCAGCACCTTCACGCAACACTTGAAGAAGACAGTCCAGCCACATGAAGAAGCATCCAGCAAGAAGCTAGGAGGAGCACGCTGCCATGGCTGCTTGGAAGAATGAAGGAGATGAAGCTGGAATGTGCATAAGGAGAAAGCTCACTGTCCAGCTTGAAGCCACCTTCACTTCCAGTAGCAAACTTCCAAACACAGCAGCTGAGTTTGAAGAGGAAACAATAATCTTAGAATGGAAGCACATTGATGAGTCGATATTTTCTACACTTCACTTAGTTTATTTTACTAGAATTAATCAGGGAATTGTGCTTAAATGTCCAGTGTTTTCCCATTTTGCTTGATTGTGCTTAATTCGATCAGAAATTCTTTTTTTTAATTAATTTGAATTATCTGAGCTAATTATTTTACAAGAAAAATTTGGAAATACAATTTGGGACATTTGAAGGTTAAATAAGAAATGGAAATAGAGCCCAATGTATTTCAGCCATTTCAGTTTTCGCTGGTTGCTGCGTAAATTTTGTGTCAACTTGTGTGTCTTCGTTCGAGATCAATTCTTATCCGTTTTCCATGCAATTTTTTTTCATAGTTTCGTCTGGATGTCTATTTTCACGTATAGTTTTTATTTTGTTCAAATTCATTATGTGTTGTTCCCAGTATTTTTTTTACTCCCCTATGTCAGTCTTGTGTTTACTGTTTGAGTGACTTCTAAATTGTTTGCTTGTTGTTTGATACTTGTGGTAGCTGGAATTGATCATTGGACGGTGCTAAGACCTCCCAACACTCAAGGATTCAACACTCATATTGGCACATTTTGTGGCTCATTTCAAGAAGTAATATTGGTTGGTTTGGAAACCATGGTGCAACTCACGGCTTTTGAAGAAAGTGGCTGCAATAAGTCTTAAGCATTCACGGCTGCAACTCCTTCCTTTCAAATGAAGAATTATGCAAAAGACAAAGCACAAGCCAATTGGAATTATTGGGAGGCCACGGTTTTCTCAAGGTGTGCAATAAACAATTCACTTTGGCAATATAATAGCTTTTGGGACGTTTGGCACCAAGCAAGGCAATTCTTTTATTTCCTTATGAAAGATGAAATGCACAATTGTGAAAGCATCCAAATGGAGAAACAAATGAAGAGTGGGAGCCACCACCCATGAAAGTTCACGTCCATACAAGGGAAGAGCTCCAACATGTGCTGAATTTTATTAAAGTGGTATCAAGGCCCCACACAAAAGTTGTGCACTATGGTTTGAAGAGATGTGCTGTTTCACCCATAATACACTCACGGTGCATTCCATTTTAAAAGCACATTCTACATGCACAACACGGCCCACATAGAAAGTGGTGGAATCCTTTGGCTTGGAGTGCAGAATTTTTACGTGATGTTTCACTCCACACAAGCATTTGGCTTTGCATATTAATTTTTTTAAGGAAGCTCACGGACCCACACAATTGCTCAAGTATCATGACTGGAAAATGAAGAGCACGACCATTCATTATGTCACCACGGTTTTGTATACACAAGACCCATGAAAAATTCATTTTCAAAGTAGTAAAACACAATTGGAACGAAAGAGGGGCACACTTCTTGAAGTATCACGGTTCTTTTAATTTAGGAGAATACTGGTGTTGTTTTGAAGAAAGAATCTAGCAGCAAAGCACATGGGAGTGAGTTGGAAGGTGCTTCTTTCATTCCAAAAGAGACATGCATGACTTACTAAAAAGCTCACGGGTTTCTTCATCCAAGAACACAACACGGCCTTGCTGGAAGAAGCTTCACGGTCCAGCCATCTCCAAGTCCGCTAGCTTGGAAGAAAGAAGAGAATGGAGCAGCCACCTTCAAGGCCATGGCAGCAGAGAAGCACTTCCAGCTTGAGCAAAGAGAAGCTTCACACTTCACGGTTTTCTTAAGAAGCATCCAGCAGCTGCAACGGTTGAGGAGGAGGCTGCTCTTGCGCATATCTTGTAACACCTTTGTCTAGCATCCAGCGGAGCAACCTTCATGCAGCAGCTAAACGGTCCAACAGGTAAGCATTTTGGCTGGAAAGAATGCACTGATGTAGGAGCTGGAAGGAGCATTGCTGAACGAAGGAAGAAGAGCCACCACCTTCACGGTTCTTTGATTGCCACCAGGGAAAAGAGGAAGCTAGCAAACGGACACCACATGAAGGGCCCCTCATGTCCAAGCAGCTCACATTCCACGGCTTGCTTGGGTTCATCCAACAATCAACAAATTGAAGAAGAAGACAAGATTTTTCCCACGTCCAAGGAATACAATCAGCAAATTAAGGAATTAATTTAAAGTAAGCAACAAAACAAAACCAAGGTGGAAAAATTAGCTGAAATGGAGAAGTCACGGGAGTTTGTGAGAAGTGGCTATAAATAAAAGCAGCATCAGAGAAGCAAGGGGGGAGTCCAGAGGTGAGGGGGCTGCTGGAAAATCTAGCAGCTGGAAATTGGGGGCTGGAAATTCCAGCAGGGAGCTTATCCAGTTTGCAGAGCACAACTACATCATGGAGTCTTACGGTTAAGAGTTGAACAGTGTACATCATAGGTTGCCATTTTATTCCTTTTGTTTGTTGTAATCTATTTCAATTCAATTTTAGTTTGATTTATTTTTCTGAACATCCAAGTGTGTACTGTTTTTATTTTATTTCTGTAATTACATTTCTGCTGCTGTAATTAAATTCTGCTGTTATTTAATTCTCTGTTGTTATTTTTGTGCAATTAAATTTATGTTGTTTTTACTATGTTGTTAATCATTTCACTTTGAATCATTCATTGTAAATTTATTTTCTTTATTTTACTGCAGTGATTTTGATTCTGTTTTTGAATTTTACTGTTTTCTGTATTTACTGTTTTCTGTTTTACTGATTTACTGTATTTCTGTATTCCATTTTTACTGTTTCTGTATTTTTTTTTATTTATTTTGGATTCTGTAATTCTGTATTTACTATTTTACTGCAATTATGTGCTGCTGTAATTTTATTTTCCAAAATTTACTGTTTTCTGTTTTTATTATTTTCTGTATTTTGTGTTTTTCTGTATTTTCGTTTTTACTGTTCCAGATTTATTTTTACAGTTTTGTGTTACTGTATTTTAGTTTTTACTGTACCAATTTCGTTTTTACTGTTTTAAATTAGTTTTATAGTTTTAAATTTGTTTTTTTTTTTTTACTGTTTTACGGTTTATTTTTATTGATGTTTTTACTTTAGCGTTTAATGTTTTACGTTTTGTTCATGTTTAATGTTTCTGCGTTTATTTTATTTTGATGTCTTATACCATTGGGTTTTTACTTTCGTTAAAAAAATATTTCAACGTTTTTAAATTTAGTTTTATTCAATTTCCAGTTCACTTTAATTTTATCGCATCAAAACAACAAAATCACAAAAACAACCCCCCCCACTTCGTGTTAAATCTAAGACCGAACCACAAATATTGGTCCTTGTGAGACGACCTAGGAGTCAAATCCTAGCACTGTACTGCATTCTTAATTGCACATCAAATTTGATCGGCCGCGACAGCTGTATCAAAATGGCGCCGTTGCCGGGGACCAATGGAGGTTTGGTTTTAGATTTTTGTTGTATAAAGTTTTGTTCTGTTAATATGTTTGTTTTGTGTGTTTTGTCTTGTATATTTCTGTAGGCGATAACGACACCTTCAACAAATTTTGGCGGCGTTGTCACTTCAGTTCCAGGTTTTTTGTTTTAGATTTTTGCTGTGTTTTTCGATTATGTTGTGTTAATATATGTTTTGTCTTTTATATTTTATTGTGCTGTGTTCTGTATTTAGTTGCTATATTTAAAAAAAAAAAAATATTTTACTGTTAATGTTCTGTCTTGTTTGTGCCTGTAGCATGATTAATTGTGTTATGCTTTATCTTGCATTATGATGTGATGTTCTATTTTCTGTATGCGTGTCATATGTATTTTGTTTGTTAATTAAAAAAAAAATTATTAAAAAAAAAAAATTATTAAAAAAAAAAAAATTTATGTGTTGTGTGTTCCTGTAGCATGTATAAATGTGTTGTGAATTATCTGTTTCGTAATTTTTAGTATTTACTTTTTATTTGTTTTATTTTTATTTTTCGATGTCTACCTATTTTAATGTTGTGAATAATGCTTATTCTGCCAATGTCTGTGATTATGATTCTTATTCTGCATATTACTTTGATTTTAAATCTGCTGATTTTTATGATGAGAACAATATGTTCCATCATCCAATTTCTGAGAGCTCTCTTTGGGAGCCAGTTCCACAATATGAGAGTCAGCAGTATGATTCTCCTATTCAAATAACTCCTCAGCCTTCTATTTCTGAACCTACATTAAAGGAGTTACTAGAGCAGATGACAATGCAGAACATTCAGTTTCAGAAAGGGAACATGCAGTTCAAGCAAGAGAGCATGGAGTTCCAGCAGGAAACTCAAGCTGCCATACAGAATCTGAGTGATCAGATCAGGCAGATGACCACTCTTGCACCTGAGGAGACTGATGAAAATTTTGGGGACCCGGCAGAAGTAAGCAGTAATCCTGAACCAGGTAGACCACCTTCATCTTCCCACACTTTAGAAATCTTCAAGGAAGTAGAGGGAAGCATACCGCAAATTGATTATTCTATTGATTATGCTGTTGATTGGTATGCTGATGATTATATAGTTGTTGAGTCTGATTTTAATTTTTCCTCTGTGCATGATGAGAACCGTTTTTTACTATCACATTCGAATAGTTATTCTCCATGCATTGAACATGAATCTGAGTCTGCGATTAATATGGTTTCTAATTTTGAAATTGATTCGTGTTTTGAGGATGTATCTAAGGTTCAGCCTGTTACACTGGATTTGGGTGTTGTACCCCTGCATGTAATTTCTGTAGAACCATATTGCACTAACCCTATTGCAGGAGGTACAGATGAATTGGACCAACATGCACCCACAGTGGAAAACATAGGTGCAAACACTGACAAATCAAAGTTCGGAAGGCATCTGCTGTACCCGCTCATCAACAATTGCTGCTTAGATCCGGTGGTGGAAGATATTTCCCTACTTGATCAGATTTGGAGGATGAAGCAGTTCGTCCTCAACACTTTCATGCTGGATCCTGAAGAAGGGAACATCTCCCTACAAATCCAAAATTGGCAACTGCCACCCTGACCAGGGAAGTTTTCTTTTTCTTTCTTCCCAGTTTTCATATTTTTAGTGCACTTGTCCTTTATCTGTTTGTTATTTTAGTTTATGATCTTATGCTTAGAAAACATTTAGGACAGTGTAGTTTAAGTGTGGTCTCGGGAAGATTCTGATTTTTGTTTTTTTTTTAAGTTTGTTTTTTCCCTTTTCTTCTTAGTTTTCGAATTGTTATCTTTAAAAAAAAAAAAATTAAAAAAAAAAAAAAAAAAAATTATTCTGTTGTGATAAAATTGTTTTTGAGCGTGCCAAATCTGTATTCTGATATGTATAATTATTTTTTTTCTTAGTTTTCACATTGTTATCCTTATAAAAAAAAAAAAAAAAAAATTCAAAAATTCAAAAATTGTTTTGCGTATTCCTTGATTTTATTTCGACCCTCAGTTTCTTACCAATATTTCATTAAAAATTTTCACTTCAGATCTCATTTATTTTCCTTATTTTCCTTCACTGTAATATAATTTCTTAGTTGTTTCACACAGATAATTCATTGAATATTTTGTTTACACTAAGAAAAGATTTCATTCATAATAACAAAAATTACAGTAATGGGGGTAAGGAGCTTGAACAGATCTGAATATAAAGATGCAGTAGATATATATGAAAATAAGGTTGTTCAGGGGTCGATCATTTCTGATCGTTAATATTACACACCATAAAAACATAAAAAAAATAAAAATAAAAATAAAAATAAAAACAACAAAAATATAAGTGTTCATATTACAGCCCATATTCTGGCCACACTCGGCCAATAAAAACATAAAAAAAAATAAATAAACAAAACATTAAAACTGAAAGAACTCTCGAGCTGGTTGTGGTGGTCTAAGGGAGAGCTCCGTTGAGGGAGCTCTGGTTCGGAATGCGAGCGGAGGCTTTGGTGGAGGAATTTCTCGTTCATTTCTGTCGTCATCGATGATGATCGGAACTGGAAACAAATTCAGCAGCCTCGGTGCCCTCATTATCACCCAGTTTTTTTCTTTCAAACAAAAAAAAAAAAATAAAAAATAAAAAAAAAATAATAATAAAAAAATAAATAACTTGTGTTAATTATAGAAGAGGAAGTGAAAATTTTCAATAAAAATAGAGGTGTGATCAGAGGTCTTACCGTACATGTACAGCGGCAGTTGTGAAAAGAGAGTGCCAGTGGGGTCTATCTCCGCTTGCCAGTGCTTGACCCGATTGCCGTGGTTGTTGAACCAGCAGTGTACGTTGTATTCAGTGGCTTCGCCGAAAGCCCTTAGTCGAGACGCGATCTCGACGACTTGCGCTCGGCTTGGGTGTGTGACCCCATAGTTGAATATTTTGGTCATCATCGTGATCTGATCGTCGGTTGGACGCCACCGTTGACTGGTATATCTCTCTGATTCCGTTTCACTCATCCTTCCTCTCGTAATATACAAATACATAAATAAAAAAAATAAATACATATAAAAAGAACAAAAACATAAAAAAAGAAAAAAATGAACATAAAAAAAAAAAAAAAAAAAAAAAAGAGAAGCATAAAAAATTAGATTAGTTCTCTGTTTTATTTATTTGTTCTTATTTCCTTTTAAATTTATTTTGTCCTGTCTGTCTTTGATTGTTTTTGTGTCTGGTCTCAGATCTGTTTCACGGTCCTTGCAAAGGGTCCTAAACGGATCTACGTCCAGTGTCCTTGTCCATATTGTTCTTGTATATTCAGTTTCTGTGTTTTAGTTTTAAGTGGGGTACGTGGCGTTGTTCTACCCGATTGTCTCTGCAATACCTTCAATCGAAGGGAGATTAACGTCTGGTTTCCAGCCGATATACCCCTTAAGTTTTTAGACAGTTGTGTTTTATGTGTTTAAGTGTTTTCAGTTTCAAAAATAAAAAAAATTTTGAAAAGGAGAAGATAGATCGGGCAAAGGAATAGGGAGAGCAGGCAAGAGATCAGGAAGAAAAAAATGGAAAGCAGGAAAGCAGGAAGGTATAACAGCAGAATGAAAGAAAAAAAGCAGAAAGAAGATGAAAAATAAAGGAAATTACTTGAAGGAAAGGAAAAGTTACTAAGTTCTGAGGACTTACCTGGGGAAGCAGGGACAGAGGCTCTGCGCAGATCTCAGATCTTCAGCAGACGCGGGGTGGAGAGGCTTCCTCGCAGATCCAGACGCTCGAGCAGAGAAGAGAGCAGAGAGCAGATAGAAGAGAGAGTTGAGAGAGCAGAGGAGTAGAGAGAGAGTGAGGGATCAGAAATGGCGCTGGACACGGAGGAGCAGCCTTTTATAGCAGAATTGCTTTCCACTGTAGCAACAGTTCCGGTCTTTGCCACCGAGACTGTTGTCACAGTACCGGTATCCTTTTTCAGAAAAAAAAAAAATAATAAAATAAAAAAAAAAAAATAATAATAAAAAAAAAAAAAAAATTATTAGCATCTACTGATGGGTGCTAGGTGTTTTAGACATCTGCTGATGGATGTCCCTGATAACATCTACTGATGGATGTTACTGAAAAATTTCTTCCCATTTTTCTTAACTTTTTATTGCACTTGTCTATATTATTTGACTGCTCTGAAATTGATAATCTGATGATTGTAACACACTGAGGACATTGTGTGATTTAAGTGTGGTCTACTGGGGAGAAATTTAGAAATTCTGATTTTTCTGTTAAATTGTATTTTGTGTGTTAAATTTTTGTTTTTGAGTGTTAAATTTTTTCTGTTTTAAGTGGTTTTTAGTGTGTTTTGTGTGCAATAAATTTTACATTTTTCTCTTGATTTCTGGAGTTTGTCTAAGTTGTAGATTTTTCCTTCACTTACTTAATACTTATGGTTTGAAATCCTTGCTTTTCTCTGCTTGGAAGATGATTATAATGTTTAAGAGGTTGATTTGATTGTGACGAATACCCTGTGTGAGATTTGAGCCACTTAATTTTCTTTCTTGTGATATGTCTCTTGATTGCTTGCACATATGCCTTGGCTTGATTCTTTTTGATATACTTGATTTATATGCATTTTTGGAAGTGATAAAGGCAATTTTATTCTTGAGCCTCTTTAGCCAAATAAGCCTACCTTGTTATTATCCTTTGATAACCCCTTTGAGCCTATGCTGTATATATTTCTTTGTGTTGAAGCTCATACACTGATCCTAAGTGAAAAACAAATGATTACCTTAAACTTAGGAAAGTCTGGAGCTATAGAAGTGTTTTGTGCATAAGTGTGGTCTCCTTGGGAATTCTGATGAATTGGCTAGTTGGTTCCTCATCATGTTTTGAAATGATAATTTATATCCTGTTGTGTGAAAAAAAAAAAAAAAAAAAAAAAACAGGATAAAAAAAAAAAATGATGAGAAAAAGAGAAAAATTGAAAAATAATTTTATGAATAATGGAGTCGAGAAGAGGATTGAATTAGAGGTTTGGGTGAGATTTCACTGTGTTTACATTTTTTTCCCTAGTGCACCTCTATTTCTTCTGAGCTATAGCTACTTATCCAAATTTATCCTCCCCTGTCCTTGGCCCCATTACAACCCTGAAAGACCTTTTGATCTGAGCATACATATGTTTTAAGTGTTGATATTAGAAGCTTGCCAAGTCTACTTGTGTTTGTTTTCTTGAGTACATTGAGTTGAATTTATTTACCTTAAACACTTGAGAGAAACACTATTAGTGCATCTGTGAGGTTATGTTATTTTTAAATCACCTCTTGAGCTGATTAATTATTTTGCCATACTGTGAATTGCTTGGATGATTTCTATAAGTATGTGCTTTTCTTGATTTGTGTTGGATATTTTCTACTTCTTTCATCGATCCATAATTCTTGAGAACTTTGTAAATTCTGTTTATTTTCTCTTGAGTCTTTGTTTTTCTGTCTGCTGAATTTGTGTAACCTTCTTAAAAGTCCTTTGAATTATTCCCTGATTTGCGTCTTGATTTTGCCCAGGAGTGCAAAAGACTAAGTGTGGTCTATTTATTAGCATCTACTGATGGGTGCTAGGTGTTTTAGACATCTGCTGATGGATGTCCCTGATAACATCTACTGATGGATGTTACTGAAAAATTTCTTCCCATTTTTCTTAACTTTTTATTGCACTTGTCTATATTATTTGACTGCTCTGAAATTGATAATCTGATGATTGTAACACACTGAGGACATTGTGTGATTTAAGTGTGGTCTACTGGGGAGAAATTTAGAAATTCTGATTTTTCTGTTAAATTGTATTTTGTGTGTTAAAGTTTTGTTTTTGAGTGTTAAATTTTTTCTGTTTTAAGTGGTTTTTAGTGTGTTTTGTGTGCAATAAATTTTACATTTTTCTCTTGATTTCTGGAGTTTGTCTAAGTTGTAGATTTTTCCTTCACTTACTTAATACTTATGGTTTGAAATCCTTGCTTTTCTCTGCTTGGAAGATGATTATAATGTTTAAGAGGTTGATTTGATTGTGACGAATACCCTGTGTGAGATTTGAGCCACTTAATTTTCTTTCTTGTGATATGTCTCTTGATTGCTTGCACATATGCCTTGGCTTGATTCTTTTTGATATACTTGATTTATATGCATTTTTGGAAGTGATAAAGGCAATTTTATTCTTGAGCCTCTTTAGCCAAATAAGCCTACCTTGTTATTATCCTTTGATAACCCCTTTGAGCCTATGCTGTATATATTTCTTTGTGTTGAAGCTCATACACTGATCCTAAGTGAAAAACAAATGATTACCTTAAACTTAGGAAAGTCTGGAGCTATAGAAGTGTTTTGTGCATAAGTGTGGTCTCCTTGGGAATTCTGATGAATTGGCTAGTTGGTTCCTCATCATGTTTTGAAATGATAATTTATATCCTGTTGTGTGAAAAAAAAAAAAAAAAAAAAAAAAAAAAAAAAAAAAACAGGATAAAAAAAAAAAAAAAAAAATGATGAGAAAAAGAGAAAAATTGAAAAATAATTTTATGAATAATGGAGTCGAGAAGAGGATTGAATTAG
Organism: Vigna nakashimae; assembly: GCA_034642375.1. Taxonomy (NCBI): domain Eukaryota; kingdom Viridiplantae; phylum Streptophyta; class Magnoliopsida; order Fabales; family Fabaceae; genus Vigna; species Vigna nakashimae. Next base: position 31,489,906 of record CM067765.1, read on the forward strand.
AGGTTTGGGTGAGATTTCACTGTGTTTACATTTTTTTCCCTAGTGCACCTCTATTTCTTCTGAGCTATAGCTACTTATCCAAATTTATCCTCCCCTGTCCTTGGCCCCATTACAACCCTGAAAGACCTTTTGATCTGAGCATACATATGTTTTAAGTGTTGATATTAGAAGCTTGCCAAGTCTACTTGTGTTTGTTTTCTTGAGTACATTGAGTTGAATTTATTTACCTTAAACACTTGAGAGAAACACTATTAGTGCATCTGTGAGGTTATGTTATTTTTAAATCACCTCTTGAGCTGATTAATTATTTTGCCATACTGTGAATTGCTTGGATGATTTCTATAAGTATGTGCTTTTCTTGATTTGTGTTGGATATTTTCTACTTCTTTCATCGATCCATAATTCTTGAGAACTTTGTAAATTCTGTTTATTTTCTCTTGAGTCTTTGTTTTTCTGTCTGCTGAATTTGTGTAACCTTCTTAAAAGTCCTTTGAATTATTCCCTGATTTGCGTCTTGATTTTGCCCAGGAGTGCAAAAGACTAAGTGTGGTCTATTTTGATGAGTCGATATTTTCTACACTTCACTTAGTTTATTTTACTAGAATTAATCAGGGAATTGTGCTTAAATGTCCAGTGTTTTCCCATTTTGCTTGATTGTGCTTAATTCGATCAGAAATTCTTTTTTTTAATTAATTTGAATTATCTGAGCTAATTATTTTACAAGAAAAATTTGGAAATACAATTTGGGACATTTGAAGGTTAAATAAGAAATGGAAATAGAGCCCAATGTATTTCAGCCATTTCAGTTTTCGCTGGTTGCTGCGTAAATTTTGTGTCAACTTGTGTGTCTTCGTTCGAGATCAATTCTTATCCGTTTTCCATGCAATTTTTTTTCATAGTTTCGTCTGGATGTCTATTTTCACGTATAGTTTTTATTTTGTTCAAATTCATTATGTGTTGTTCCCAGTATTTTTTTTACTCCCCTATGTCAGTCTTGTGTTTACTGTTTGAGTGACTTCTAAATTGTTTGCTTGTTGTTTGATACTTGTGGTAGCTGGAATTGATCATTGGACGGTGCTAAGACCTCCCAACACTCAAGGATTCAACACTCATATTGGCACATTTTGTGGCTCATTTCAAGAAGTAATATTGGTTGGTTTGGAAACCATGGTGCAACTCACGGCTTTTGAAGAAAGTGGCTGCAATAAGTCTTAAGCATTCACGGCTGCAACTCCTTCCTTTCAAATGAAGAATTATGCAAAAGACAAAGCACAAGCCAATTGGAATTATTGGGAGGCCACGGTTTTCTCAAGGTGTGCAATAAACAATTCACTTTGGCAATATAATAGCTTTTGGGACGTTTGGCACCAAGCAAGGCAATTCTTTTATTTCCTTATGAAAGATGAAATGCACAATTGTGAAAGCATCCAAATGGAGAAACAAATGAAGAGTGGGAGCCACCACCCATGAAAGTTCACGTCCATACAAGGGAAGAGCTCCAACATGTGCTGAATTTTATTAAAGTGGTATCAAGGCCCCACACAAAAGTTGTGCACTATGGTTTGAAGAGATGTGCTGTTTCACCCATAATACACTCACGGTGCATTCCATTTTAAAAGCACATTCTACATGCACAACACGGCCCACATAGAAAGTGGTGGAATCCTTTGGCTTGGAGTGCAGAATTTTTACGTGATGTTTCACTCCACACAAGCATTTGGCTTTGCATATTAATTTTTTTAAGGAAGCTCACGGACCCACACAATTGCTCAAGTATCATGACTGGAAAATGAAGAGCACGACCATTCATTATGTCACCACGGTTTTGTATACACAAGACCCATGAAAAATTCATTTTCAAAGTAGTAAAACACAATTGGAACGAAAGAGGGGCACACTTCTTGAAGTATCACGGTTCTTTTAATTTAGGAGAATACTGGTGTTGTTTTGAAGAAAGAATCTAGCAGCAAAGCACATGGGAGTGAGTTGGAAGGTGCTTCTTTCATTCCAAAAGAGACATGCATGACTTACTAAAAAGCTCACGGGTTTCTTCATCCAAGAACACAACACGGCCTTGCTGGAAGAAGCTTCACGGTCCAGCCATCTCCAAGTCCGCTAGCTTGGAAGAAAGAAGAGAATGGAGCAGCCACCTTCAAGGCCATGGCAGCAGAGAAGCACTTCCAGCTTGAGCAAAGAGAAGCTTCACACTTCACGGTTTTCTTAAGAAGCATCCAGCAGCTGCAACGGTTGAGGAGGAGGCTGCTCTTGCGCATATCTTGTAACACCTTTGTCTAGCATCCAGCGGAGCAACCTTCATGCAGCAGCTAAACGGTCCAACAGGTAAGCATTTTGGCTGGAAAGAATGCACTGATGTAGGAGCTGGAAGGAGCATTGCTGAACGAAGGAAGAAGAGCCACCACCTTCACGGTTCTTTGATTGCCACCAGGGAAAAGAGGAAGCTAGCAAACGGACACCACATGAAGGGCCCCTCATGTCCAAGCAGCTCACATTCCACGGCTTGCTTGGGTTCATCCAACAATCAACAAATTGAAGAAGAAGACAAGATTTTTCCCACGTCCAAGGAATACAATCAGCAAATTAAGGAATTAATTTAAAGTAAGCAACAAAACAAAACCAAGGTGGAAAAATTAGCTGAAATGGAGAAGTCACGGGAGTTTGTGAGAAGTGGCTATAAATAAAAGCAGCATCAGAGAAGCAAGGGGGGAGTCCAGAGGTGAGGGGGCTGCTGGAAAATCTAGCAGCTGGAAATTGGGGGCTGGAAATTCCAGCAGGGAGCTTATCCAGTTTGCAGAGCACAACTACATCATGGAGTCTTACGGTTAAGAGTTGAACAGTGTACATCATAGGTTGCCATTTTATTCCTTTTGTTTGTTGTAATCTATTTCAATTCAATTTTAGTTTGATTTATTTTTCTGAACATCCAAGTGTGTACTGTTTTTATTTTATTTCTGTAATTACATTTCTGCTGCTGTAATTAAATTCTGTTGTTATTTAATTCTCTGTTGTTATTTTTGTGCAATTAAATTTATGTTGTTTTTACTATGTTGTTAATCATTTCACTTTGAATCATTCATTGTAAATTTATTTTCTTTATTTTACTGCAGTGATTTTGATTCTGTTTTTGAATTTTACTGTTTTCTGTATTTACTGTTTTCTGTTTTACTGATTTACTGTATTTCTGTATTCCATTTTTACTGTTTCTGTATTTTTTTTTATTTATTTTGGATTCTGTAATTCTGTATTTACTATTTTACTGCAATTATGTGCTGCTGTAATTTTATTTTCCAAAATTTACTGTTTTCTGTTTTTATTATTTTCTGTATTTTGTGTTTTTCTGTATTTTCGTTTTTACTGTTCCAGATTTATTTTTACAGTTTTGTGTTACTGTATTTTAGTTTTTACTGTACCAATTTCGTTTTTACTGTTTTAAATTAGTTTTATAGTTTTAAATTTGTTTTTTTTTTTTACTGTTTTACGGTTTATTTTTATTGATGTTTTTACTTTAGCGTTTAATGTTTTACGTTTTGTTCATGTTTAATGTTTCTGCGTTTATTTTATTTTGATGTCTTATACCATTGGGTTTTTACTTTCGTTAAAAAAATATTTCAACGTTTTTAAATTTAGTTTTATTCAATTTCCAGTTCACTTTAATTTTATCGCATCAAAACAACAAAATCACAAAAACAACCCCCCCCCACTTCGTGTTAAATCTAAGACCGAACCACAAATATTGGTCCTTGTGAGACGACCTAGGAGTCAAATCCTAGCACTGTACTGCATTCTTAATTGCACATCAAATTTGATCGGCCGCGACAGCTGTATCACACATCCAGTAGCTGGTCCAGTAGAAGAGATGCTGCAAGGTCTTAGTCTAGTTGAAGAAATTCTTCAAGCAAATGGGAAAGAAAAGACAAACCGTGAAAGCTGGAGCAAAGTTCACGGACCAGCAACTTGAAGTGGGAACCCACGGCTGCAAATCATTTCCTTGAAAGAGGAAGAAGTGTCACGGCAACAAGTGAAGAAGAAGACAAGTTAAGTTGAAAAATGGAGGGCCCTCACCTATTTTCATTCCTTCAAGGAAGTGAATGTTTGGTTAAAAAAGTCTTCAAAGCTACGAAAAACACACAAAGTCTAGAAGAATAGGAAGGAAGCTAGGGGGACAACAGACAAACAAAAGCTGAATTGAAGGAGGATGATACGAGAGAGTTGGATATAAAAGAGAAGCAGCAGAGCAGAGAAAGATTATTAGATTTTAGGAGTAGTTTTAGGGAGAGAAATCACAGACGTTTTTTATTTTGAGTGTTCATTTTTCCTCCTCCCCTCTGGGGGAGGTTCTGTGTTTGATTCAAATTCCAGTTTCCAAGTTGAATTTTAATTGTATTTTTCAGTTTGCGTTTTTCAATCAATGTTCGTTGAATTTTATTTTCCTTTACCATTTTCTACACAATTACTGTTTCTGCAATTTAATTACCGTTTTACTGTTTTGAATTTTATTTCAGCACTTTTTATTTAGTTTTGCAATTTACGGTTTTTTTGTACTTTATTTATTCACTGCATTTACGTTTTCTGCACTGTTGTTTTAATTTTAATTTAATTTTCCCGTATACAAAACATCCACAAACCCCCCACTTAGTGTGAAACAAATCTGAGACTGAACCAACACAATTGGTCCTTGAGAGACGACCTAGGAGTCAAATCCTAGCTATACTGCATATTTTCGTGCAATCAACTTTTGTGAGCGGTGCGACCCGTTCAACAAAATGGCGCCGTTGCCGGGGACCAAAGACGGTTTGGTTTTAGATTCTTGTTGTGTAAATTTTTGTTCTGTTAATATGTGTATTTTGTGTGTTTTGTGTTTTGTATTTTTGTAGGCGACAACGACACCTTCAGCAAATTTTGGCGGCGTTGTCACTCAGTTCCAGGTTTTTTGTTTTAGATTTTTGCTGTGTTTTTCGATTATGTTGTGTTAATATATGTTTTGTCTTTTATATTTTTATTGTGTTGCGTTTTGTATTTAGTTGTTATATTTAAAAAAAAAAAAGTTTTGTTGATGTTCTGTCTTGTTTGTGCCTGTAGCATGTTTAATTGTGTTGTGATGTTCTATTTTTTGTATGTGTGTCGTATGTATTTTGTCTGTTAATTAAAAAAAAAGTAAAAAAAAAAATTAATTTTAAAAAAATAATAATAATAAAATTATTTTTATGTTCTGTTTTGTGTGTGCCTGTAGCATGTATAAATGTGTTGTATTTTGTTTGTCTAGTAATTTTTAGTGTTTAATTTTTATTTTTATTTTCCATGTCTACCGATTTTAATTTTGTGAAAAATGCTTATTCTGTCTATGCCCATAATTATGATTCTCCTTCTGCATGTTACTCTGATTATAATTCTGTTGATTTCTATGTCGGGAATTATATGGATCATCCTCAAATTACTGAGAGCGCTCCTAGTGAGCCGGTCCCACCTACAAAGGATGATATTCATTGCGTTCTAAGCGCTAGACTGATATATCTGCTCCCTAAGTTTCATGGATTTGCAGGAGAATGCCCACATGAACATTTGGAAAATTTCTATAGAATTTGTTCTGCAATGAAACCTCCAAATGTCCCAGATGATTACATTTTCTTGACGGCGTTTCAGCATTCATTACAAGGAGCAGCTAAGGATTGGTTGAATTGTCTTCCTCGAGGACTCATTACCAGATGGGAAGATCTTGAGCAAAATTTTCTGATTGAATTTTTCCCTGCACAAGATGGATACAGCAACGGTCCTGGAGGGAATGACCCTACCTTGGGATGGTACAGTGCTCCACAGTATCGATATCAAGAACCACCATTCCAGAATACTTTGATGCCTCCACTAGTCCAGCAAGAACAGCAGATGCAGTTCTATGATGCTACTGCTCAATTTACTCCTCAGCCTTCGATTTCTGAGCCTACAATAAAGGAGTTACTGGAGCAGATGACCATGCAGAACGTTCAGTTACAGAAAGGGAACATGCAGTTCAAGAAAAATAGCATAGAGTTTCAGCAGGAAACTCAAGCGGCAATTCAGAATCTGACTGATCAGATCGGGCAGATGGCCACTATTGCACCTAAGGAGACTGATGAAGATTTTGAGGCCCAGGCAGGAATAAGCAATACTTTTGAGCCAGGTAGACCACCTTCATCCTCCACTACTTTACAAATCTTCAAGGAAGTGGAGGTAAGCATACCACAATTTGATTATTCTGTTGATTGTGATGATGATCGGTATGCTAATGATTATATTGTTGTTGAGTCTGATTTTAATTTTTTCTCTGTGCATGATGAGAATTGCTTTTTACTATCACATTCAAATGTTTATTCTCCATGCACTGAACATGAATATGAGTCTGTGGTTGATAATGCATGTAATTTTAAAATTGATTCATGTTCTGAGGATGTATCTGAGGTTCATCTTGTTACACTGGATTTGGGTGTTTTACCTCTGCATGAAATTTCGGTGGAACCATTTTGCACTAACCCTATTGCAGGAGGTACAAATGAATTTGACCAATATGCACCCACAGTGGAAGACAAAGGTGCCACCGCTCACCAAAGTTTCAACAACAATAGGCACCTGCTGAACCTGCTCATCAACAATAACTGCATAAATCCAGCAGTGGAAAACATTTCACTGCTTGATCAAATTTGGAGGATGAAGCAGTTCGTCCTCAAAACTTCCTTGCTGGATTCTGAAGACATCTCCCTGAAAGTCCAAAATTGGCAGCTTCCACCATAACCTGCGGGAGTTTGCATTTTCTTTCTCTCCCTTTTTCCTTACTTTTATTGCACTTGTCCATAATATGTTTCCTGTTTTGATTGCTGATGTATGCTTAGAACACATTGAGGACAATGTGTAGTTTAAGTGTGGTCTATTGGGAGAGATTCTGAATTTTATTTGTTTTGTGTGTGAAATTTTTTCTGTTTTGAGTGTTAAATTTTTTCTATTTTAAGTTGTTTTTAGTGTGTTTTGGGTGAAATAAATTTTACATTTTTCTCTTGATTTCTGGATGATGTCTAAGTTGTAGATTTTTCCTCCACTTCATTGATACTTAGTTTGAAATCCTTGTTTTTCTCTGCTTGGAAAGATGATTATGCGTTTGAGAGGTTGATTTGATTGTGACAAACACCCTGTGTGAGATTTGAGCCACTTAATGTTCTTTCTTATGTGAGATATGTATCTTGATTGCTTGCACATATGCCTTGGCTTGATTCTTTTTGATATACTTGGTTGATATGCATGTTTTAGAAGTGATAAAGGCATTTTGTTCTTGAGCCTCTTTAGCCAAATAAGCCTACCTTGTTATTATCCTTTGATACCCCTTTTGAGCCTATACTGTATCCATTTCTTTGTGTTAAAGCTCATACACTGATCCTAAGTGAAAAACAAATGATTACCTAAACCTTAGGGAAGTCTGGAGCTATAGAAGTGTTTTGTGAATAAGTGTGGTCTCCTTGGGGATTCTGATAAATTGGCTAGTTGATTCCTCATCATGTTGTGAAAATATAATTTATATCCTGTTGTGTGAAAAAGAGAGAAAAGAGACAGGATGAAAAAAAAATGATGAGAAAAAGAGAAAATTGAAAAATAATCCTGTGAATAATGGAGTCGAGAAGAGGATTGAATTAGAGGTTTGGGTGAGATTTGACTGTATTTCGATTTATTCCCCATTGCTCCTCTATTTCTTCTGAGCTATAGCTACTTATCCATATTTATCCTCCCCTGTCCTTGGCACATTACAACCAAGTAAAGACCTTTTGATCTGAATATGCATATGTTTTAAGTATTGATAATTAGAAACTTGCCAAGTCTGCTTGTATTTGCTTTCTTGAGTGCATAGAGTTGAAATGTTTACGCTAGACACTTGAGAGAAACACTGTAGTGCATCTGTGAGGTTATGTTATTTTTAAATCACCTCTTGAGCCAACTAATCATTTTGCCATACTTTGAATTGCTTGGATGATTTCTGTAAGTATCTGCTTTTCTTTGATTTTGTGTTGGATATTTTCTACTTCTTTTCTCTGTCCAGAATTCTTGAGAACTGTGTAAATCATGTTTATTTTCTTGCGAATTTTTATTTTCTGTATGCTGCATCTGTGTTACGCCTTTCAAGTCCTTTGAACAATTCCCTGATTTGCGTCTTGATTTTGCCCAGGAGTGCAAAAGACTAAGTGTGGTCTATTTTGATGAATCATTATTTTCTTCACTTCACTTAGTTTATTGTACTAGAATTAATCAGGGAATTGCGCTTAAAAGTCCAGTATTTTCCCATTTTTACTATTTGTGCTTATAATTTGATCGGAAATTCTTATTTTAACTAATTTGAATTATCTGAGCTAATTATTTTACAAGGAAAATTTGGAGATACAATTTGGGACATTTGAAGGTTAAATGAGAATTGGCAATTGAGCCCAATCTATTTCAGCCATTTCAGTTTTCGCTGGTTGCTGCGTGAATTTTGTGTCAACTTGTTTGTCCTCGTTTGAGTTCAATTCTTATCCTTTTTCCATGCAATTTTTTTTCATAGTTTCGTCTAGATGTCTATTTTCACATATAGTTTTTCGTTTGTTCATATTCATTTTGTGTTGTTCCCAGTATTTTTTTTTACTCTCCTATGTCAGTCCAGTAATTACTGTTTGAGTGTTCTAATATGTTTGCATTGTTTGCTTGCTATTTAGTACTTGTGGTGGCTCGCATTTATCATTGGAAGGTGTTAAGATCTTCCAACACTCTTAAGCAAGGTTTATGTGCCACATTCACATAGAAAAGATTTTTTAAAACTGATGAGTCGATATTTTCTACACTTCACTTAGTTTATTTTACTAGAATTAATCAGGGAATTGTGCTTAAATGTCCAGTGTTTTCCCATTTTGCTTGATTGTGCTTAATTCGATCAGAAATTCTTTTTTTTAATTAATTTGAATTATCTGAGCTAATTATTTTACAAGAAAAATTTGGAAATACAATTTGGGACATTTGAAGGTTAAATAAGAAATGGAAATAGAGCCCAATGTATTTCAGCCATTTCAGTTTTCGCTGGTTGCTGCGTAAATTTTGTGTCAACTTGTGTGTCTTCGTTCGAGATCAATTCTTATCCGTTTTCCATGCAATTTTTTTTCATAGTTTCCTCTGGATGTCTATTTTCACGTATAGTTTTTATTTTGTTCAAATTCATTATGTGTTGTTCCCAGTATTGTTTTTACTCCCCTATGTCAGTCTTGTGTTTACTGTTTGAGTGACTTCTAAATTGTTTGCTTGTTGTTTGATACTTGTGGTAGCTGGAATTGATCATTGGACGGTGCTAAGACCTCCCAACACTCAAGGATTCAACACTCATATTGGCACATTTTGTGGCTCATTTCAAGAAGTAATATTGGTTGGTTTGGAAACCATGGTGCAACTCACGGCTTTTGAAGAAAGTGGCTGCAATAAGTCTTAAGCATTCACGGCTGCAACTCCTTCCTTTCAAATGAAGAATTATGCAAAAGACAAAGCACAAGCCAATTGGAATTATTGGGAGGCCACGGTTTTCTCAAGGTGTGCAATAAACAATTCACTTTGGCAATATAATAGCTTTTGGGACGTTTGGCACCAAGCAAGGCAATTCTTTTATTTCCTTATGAAAGATGAAATGCACAATTGTGAAAGCATCCAAATGGAGAAACAAATGAAGAGTGGGAGCCACCACCCATGAAAGTTCACGTCCATACAAGGGAAGAGCTCCAACATGTGCTGAATTTTATTAAAGTGGTATCAAGGCCCCACACAAAAGTTGTGCACTATGGTTTGAAGAGATGTGCTGTTTCACCCATAATACACTCACGGTGCATTCCATTTTAAAAGCACATTCTACATGCACAACACGGCCCACATAGAAAGTGGTGGAATCCTTTGGCTTGGAGTGCAGAATTTTTACGTGATGTTTCACTCCACACAAGCATTTGGCTTTGCATATTAATTTTTTTAAGGAAGCTCACGGACCCACACAATTGCTCAAGTATCATGACTGGAAAATGAAGAGCACGACCATTCATTATGTCACCACGGTTTTGTATACACAAGACCCATGAAAAATTCATTTTCAAAGTAGTAAAACACAATTGGAACGAAAGAGGGGCACACTTCTTGAAGTATCACGGTTCTTTTAATTTAGGAGAATACTGGTGTTGTTTTGAAGAAAGAATCTAGCAGCAAAGCACATGGGAGTGAGTTGGAAGGTGCTTCTTTCATTCCAAAAGAGACATGCATGACTTACTAAAAAGCTCACGGGTTTCTTCATCCAAGAACACAACACGGCCTTGCTGGAAGAAGCTTCACGGTCCAGCCATCTCCAAGTCCGCTAGCTTGGAAGAAAGAAGAGAATGGAGCAGCCACCTTCAAGGCCATGGCAGCAGAGAAGCACTTCCAGCTTGAGCAAAGAGAAGCTTCACACTTCACGGTTTTCTTAAGAAGCATCCAGCAGCTGCAACGGTTGAGGAGGAGGCTGCTCTTGCGCATATCTTGTAACACCTTTGTCTAGCATCCAGCGGAGCAACCTTCATGCAGCAGCTAAACGGTCCAACAGGTAAGCATTTTGGCTGGAAAGAATGCACTGATGTAGGAGCTGGAAGGAGCGTTGCTGAACGAAGGAAGAAGAGCCACCACCTTCACGGTTCTTTGATTGCCACCAGGGAAAAGAGGAAGCTAGCAAACGGACACCACATGAAGGGCCCCTCATGTCCAAGCAGCTCACATTCCACGGCTTGCTTGGGTTCATCCAACAATCAACAAATTGAAGAAGAAGACAAGATTTTTCCCACGTCCAAGGAATACAATCAGCAAATTAAGGAATTAATTTAAAGTAAGCAACAAAACAAAACCAAGGTGGAAAAATTAGCTGAAATGGAGAAGTCACGGGAGTTTGTGAGAAGTGGCTATAAATAAAAGCAGCATCAGAGAAGCAAGGGGGGAGTCCAGAGGTGAGGGGGCTGCTGGAAAATCTAGCAGCTGGAAATTGGGGGCTGGAAATTCCAGCAGGGAGCTTATCCAGTTTGCAGAGCACAACTACATCATGGAGTCTTACGGTTAAGAGTTGAACAGTGTACATCATAGGTTGCCATTTTATTCCTTTTGTTTGTTGTAATCTATTTCAATTCAATTTTAGTTTGATTTATTTTTCTGAACATCCAAGTGTGTACTGTTTTTATTTTATTTCTGTAATTACATTTCTGCTGCTGTAATTAAATTCTGCTGTTATTTAATTCTCTGTTGTTATTTTTGTGCAATTAAATTTATGTTGTTTTTACTATGTTGTTAATCATTTCACTTTGAATCATTCATTGTAAATTTATTTTCTTTATTTTACTGCAGTGATTTTGATTCTGTTTTTGAATTTTACTGTTTTCTGTATTTACTGTTTTCTGTTTTACTGATTTACTGTATTTCTGTATTCCATTTTTACTGTTTCTGTATTTTTTTTTATTTATTTTGGATTATGTAATTCTGTATTTACTATTTTACTGCAATTATGTGCTGCTGTAATTTTATTTTCCAAAATTTACTGTTTTCTGTTTTTATTATTTTCTGTATTTTGTGTTTTTCTGTATTTTCGTTTTTACTGTTCCAGATTTATTTTTACAGTTTTGTGTTACTGTATTTTAGTTTTTACTGTACCAATTTCGTTTTTACTGTTTTAAATTAGTTTTATAGTTTTAAATTTGTTTTTTTTTTTTTACTGTTTTACGGTTTATTTTTATTGATGTTTTTACTTTAGCGTTTAATGTTTTACGTTTTGTTCATGTTTAATGTTTCTGCGTTTATTTTATTTTGATGTCTTATACCATTGGGTTTTTACTTTCGTTAAAAAAATATTTCAACGTTTTTAAATTTAGTTTTATTCAATTTCCAGTTCACTTTAATATTATCGCATCAAAACAACAAAATCACAAAAACAACCCCCCCCCCCACTTCGTGTTAAATCTAAGACCGAACCACAAATATTGGTCCTTGTGAGACGACCTAGGAGTCAAATCCTAGCACTGTACTGCATTCTTAATTGCACATCAAATTTGATCGGCCGCGACAGCTGTATCAAAATGGCGCCGTTGCCGGGGACCAATGGAGGTTTGGTTTTAGATTTTTGTTGTATAAAGTTTTGTTCTGTTAATATGTTTGTTTTGTGTGTTTTGTCTTGTATATTTCTGTAGGCGATAACGACACCTTCAACAAATTTTGGCGGCGTTGTCACTTCAGTTCCAGGTTTTTTGTTTTAGATTTTTGCTGTGTTTTTCGATTATGTTGTGTTAATATATGTTTTGTCTTTTATATTTTATTGTGCTGTGTTCTGTATTTAGTTGCTATATTTAAAAAAAAAAAAATATTTTACTGTTAATGTTCTGTCTTGTTTGTGCCTGTAGCATGATTAATTGTGTTATGCTTTATCTTGCATTATGATGTGATGTTCTATTTTCTGTATGCGTGTCATATGTATTTTGTTTGTTAATTAAAAAAAAAATTATTAAAAAAAAAAAATTATTAAAAAAAAAAAAAAATTTATGTGTTGTGTGTTCCTGTAGCATGTATAAATGTGTTGTGAATTATCTGTTTCGTAATTTTTAGTATTTACTTTTTATTTGTTTTATTTTTATTTTTCGATGTCTACCTATTTTAATGTTGTGAATAATGCTTATTCTGCCAATGTCTGTGATTATGATTCTTATTCTGCATATTACTTTGATTTTAAATCTGCTGATTTTTATGATGAGAACAATATGTTCCATCATCCAATTTCTGAGAGCTCTCTTTGGGAGCCAGTTCCACAATATGAGAGTCAGCAGTATGATTCTCCTATTCAAATAACTCCTCAGCCTTCTATTTCTGAACCTACATTAAAGGAGTTACTAGAGCAGATGACAATGCAGAACATTCAGTTTCAGAAAGGGAACATGCAGTTCAAGCAAGAGAGCATGGAGTTCCAGCAGGAAACTCAAGCTGCCATACAGAATCTGAGTGATCAGATCAGGCAGATGACCACTCTTGCACCTGAGGAGACTGATGAAAATTTTGGGGACCCGGCAGAAGTAAGCAGTAATCCTGAACCAGGTAGACCACCTTCATCTTCCCACACTTTAGAAATCTTCAAGGAAGTAGAGGGAAGCATACCGCAAATTGATTATTCTATTGATTATGCTGTTGATTGGTATGCTGATGATTATATAGTTGTTGAGTCTGATTTTAATTTTTCCTCTGTGCATGATGAGAACCGTTTTTTACTATCACATTCGAATAGTTATTCTCCATGCATTGAACATGAATCTGAGTCTGCGATTAATATGGTTTCTAATTTTGAAATTGATTCGTGTTTTGAGGATGTATCTAAGGTTCAGCCTGTTACACTGGATTTGGGTGTTGTACCCCTGCATGTAATTTCTGTAGAACCATATTGCACTAACCCTATTGCAGGAGGTACAGATGAATTGGACCAACATGCACCCACAGTGGAAAACATAGGTGCAAACACTGACAAATCAAAGTTCGGAAGGCATCTGCTGTACCCGCTCATCAACAATTGCTGCTTAGATCCGGTGGTGGAAGATATTTCCCTACTTGATCAGATTTGGAGGATGAAGCAGTTCGTCCTCAACACTTTCATGCTGGATCCTGAAGAAGGGAACATCTCCCTACAAATCCAAAATTGGCAACTGCCACCCTGACCAGGGAAGTTTTCTTTTTCTTTCTTCCCAGTTTTCATATTTTTAGTGCACTTGTCCTTTATCTGTTTGTTATTTTAGTTTATGATCTTATGCTTAGAAAACATTTAGGACAGTGTAGTTTAAGTGTGGTCTCGGGAAGATTCTGATTTTTGTTTTTTTTTTAAGTTTGTTTTTTCCCTTTTCTTCTTAGTTTTCGAATTGTTATCTTTAAAAAAAAAAAAATTAAAAAAAAAAAAAAAAAAAAAAAATTATTCTGTTGTGATAAAATTGTTTTTGAGCGTGCCAAATCTGTATTCTGATATGTATAATTATTTTTTTTCTTAGTTTTCACATTGTTATCCTTATAAAAAAAAAAAAAAAAAAAAATTCAAAAATTCAAAAATTGTTTTGCGTATTCCTTGATTTTATTTCGACCCTCAGTTTTTTACCAATATTTCATTAAAAATTTTCACTTCAGATCTCATTTATTTTCCTTATTTTCCTTCACTGTAATATAATTTCTTAGTTGTTTCACACAGATAATTCATTGAATATTTTGTTTACACTAAGAAAAGATTTCATTCATAATAACAAAAATTACAGTAATGGGGGTAAGGAGCTTGAACAGATCTGAATATAAAGATGCAGTAGATATATATGAAAATAAGGTTGTTCAGGGGTCGATCATTTCTGATCGTTAATATTACACACCATAAAAACATAAAAAAAAAAAAAAATAAAAATAAAAACAACAAAAATATAAGTGTTCATATTACAGCCCATATTCTGGCCACACTCGGCCAATAAAAACATAAAAAAAAATAAATAAACAAAACATTAAAACTGAAAGAACTCTCGAGCTGGTTGTGGTGGTCTAAGGGAGAGCTCCGTTGAGGGAGCTCTGGTTCGGAATGCGAGCGGAGGCTTTGGTGGAGGAATTTCTCGTTCATTTCTGTCGTCATCGATGATGATCGGAACTGGAAACAAATTCAGCAGCCTCGGTGCCCTCATTATCACCCAGTTTTTTTCTTTCAAACAAAAAAAAAAAATAAAAAATAAAAAAAAAATAATAATAAAAAAATAAATAACTTGTGTTAATTATAGAAGAGGAAGTGAAAATTTTCAATAAAAATAGAGGTGTGATCAGAGGTCTTACCGTACATGTACAGCGGCAGTTGTGAAAAGAGAGTGCCAGTGGGGTCTATCTCCGCTTGCCAGTGCTTGACCCGATTGCCGTGGTTGTTGAACCAGCAGTGTACGTTGTATTCAGTGGCTTCGCCGAAAGCCCTTAGTCGAGACGCGATCTCGACGACTTGCGCTCGGCTTGGGTGTGTGACCCCATAGTTGAATATTTTGGTCATCATCGTGATCTGATCGTCGGTTGGACGCCACCGTTGACTGGTATATCTCTCTGATTCCGTTTCACTCATCCTTCCTCTCGTAATATACAAATACATAAATAAAAAAATAAATACATATAAAAAGAACAAAAACATAAAAAAAGAAAAAAATGAACATAAAAAAAAAAAAAAAAAAAGAGAAGCATAAAAAATTAGATTAGTTCTCTGTTTTATTTATTTGTTCTTATTTCCTTTTAAATTTATTTTGTCCTGTCTGTCTTTGATTGTTTTTGTGTCTGGTCTCAGATCTGTTTCACGGTCCTTGCAAAGGGTCCTAAACGGATCTACGTCCAGTGTCCTTGTCCATATTGTTCTTGTATATTCAGTTTCTGTGTTTTAGTTTTAAGTGGGGTACGTGGCGTTGTTCTACCCGATTGTCTCTGCAATACCTTCAATCGAAGGGAGATTAACGTCTGGTTTCCAGCCGATATACCCCTTAAGTTTTTAGACAGTTGTGTTTTATGTGTTTAAGTGTTTTCAGTTTCAAAAATAAAAAAAATTTTGAAAAGGAGAAGATAGATCGGGCAAAGGAATAGGGAGAGCAGGCAAGAGATCAGGAAGAAAAAAATGGAAAGCAGGAAAGCAGGAAGGTATAACAGCAGAATGAAAGAAAAAAAGCAGAAAGAAGATGAAAAATAAAGGAAATTACTTGAAGGAAAGGAAAAGTTACTAAGTTCTGAGGACTTACCTGGGGAAGCAGGGACAGAGGCTCTGCGCAGATCTCAGATCTTCAGCAGACGCGGGGTGGAGAGGCTTCCTCGCAGATCCAGACGCTCGAGCAGAGAAGAGAGCAGAGAGCAGATAGAAGAGAGAGTTGAGAGAGCAGAGGAGTAGAGAGAGAGTGAGGGATCAGAAATGGCGCTGGACACGGAGGAGCAGCCTTTTATAGCAGAATTGCTTTCCACTGTAGCAACAGTTCCGGTCTTTGCCACCGAGACTGTTGTCACAGTACCGGTATCCTTTTTCAGAAAAAAAAAAAATAATAAAATAAAAAAAAAAATAATAATAAAAAAAAAAAAAAATTATTAGCATCTACTGATGGGTGCTAGGTGTTTTAGACATCTGCTGATGGATGTCCCTGATAACATCTACTGATGGATGTTACTGAAAAATTTCTTCCCATTTTTCTTAACTTTTTATTGCACTTGTCTATATTATTTGACTGCTCTGAAATTGATAATCTGATGATTGTAACACACTGAGGACATTGTGTGATTTAAGTGTGGTCTACTGGGGAGAAATTTAGAAATTCTGATTTTTCTGTTAAATTGTATTTTGTGTGTTAAATTTTTGTTTTTGAGTGTTAAATTTTTTCTGTTTTAAGTGGTTTTTAGTGTGTTTTGTGTGCAATAAATTTTACATTTTTCTCTTGATTTCTGGAGTTTGTCTAAGTTGTAGATTTTTCCTTCACTTACTTAATACTTATGGTTTGAAATCCTTGCTTTTCTCTGCTTGGAAGATGATTATAATGTTTAAGAGGTTGATTTGATTGTGACGAATACCCTGTGTGAGATTTGAGCCACTTAATTTTCTTTCTTGTGATATGTCTCTTGATTGCTTGCACATATGCCTTGGCTTGATTCTTTTTGATATACTTGATTTATATGCATTTTTGGAAGTGATAAAGGCAATTTTATTCTTGAGCCTCTTTAGCCAAATAAGCCTACCTTGTTATTATCCTTTGATAACCCCTTTGAGCCTATGCTGTATATATTTCTTTGTGTTGAAGCTCATACACTGATCCTAAGTGAAAAACAAATGATTACCTTAAACTTAGGAAAGTCTGGAGCTATAGAAGTGTTTTGTGCATAAGTGTGGTCTCCTTGGGAATTCTGATGAATTGGCTAGTTGGTTCCTCATCATGTTTTGAAATGATAATTTATATCCTGTTGTGTGAAAAAAAAAAAAAAAAAAAAAAAAACAGGATAAAAAAAAAAAAAATGATGAGAAAAAGAGAAAAATTGAAAAATAATTTTATGAATAATGGAGTCGAGAAGAGGATTGAATTAGAGGTTTGGGTGAGATTTCACTGTGTTTACATTTTTTTCCCTAGTGCACCTCTATTTCTTCTGAGCTATAGCTACTTATCCAAATTTATCCTCCCCTGTCCTTGGCCCCATTACAACCCTGAAAGACCTTTTGATCTGAGCATACATATGTTTTAAGTGTTGATATTAGAAGCTTGCCAAGTCTACTTGTGTTTGTTTTCTTGAGTACATTGAGTTGAATTTATTTACCTTAAACACTTGAGAGAAACACTATTAGTGCATCTGTGAGGTTATGTTATTTTTAAATCACCTCTTGAGCTGATTAATTATTTTGCCATACTGTGAATTGCTTGGATGATTTCTATAAGTATGTGCTTTTCTTGATTTGTGTTGGATATTTTCTACTTCTTTCATCGATCCATAATTCTTGAGAACTTTGTAAATTCTGTTTATTTTCTCTTGAGTCTTTGTTTTTCTGTCTGCTGAATTTGTGTAACCTTCTTAAAAGTCCTTTGAATTATTCCCTGATTTGCGTCTTGATTTTGCCCAGGAGTGCAAAAGACTAAGTGTGGTCTATTTTGATGAGTCGATATTTTCTACACTTCACTTAGTTTATTTTACTAGAATTAATCAGGGAATTGTGCTTAAATGTCCAGTGTTTTCCCATTTTGCTTGATTGTGCTTAATTCGATCAGAAATTCTTTTTTTTAATTAATTTGAATTATCTGAGCTAATTATTTTACAAGAAAAATTTGGAAATACAATTTGGGACATTTGAAGGTTAAATAAGAAATGGAAATAGAGCCCAATGTATTTCAGCCATTTCAGTTTTCGCTGGTTGCTGCGTAAATTTTGTGTCAACTTGTGTGTCTTCGTTCGAGATCAATTCTTATCCGTTTTCCATGCAATGTTTTTTCATAGTTTCGTCTGGATGTCTATTTTCACGTATAGTTTTTATTTTGTTCAAATTCATTATGTGTTGTTCCCAGTATTTTTTTTACTCCCCTATGTCAGTCTTGTGTTTACTGTTTGAGTGACTTCTAAATTGTTTGCTTGTTGTTTGATACTTGTGGTAGCTGGAATTGATCATTGGACGGTGCTAAGACCTCCCAACACTCAAGGATTCAACACTCATATTGGCACATTTTGTGGCTCATTTCAAGAAGTAATATTGGTTGGTTTGGAAACCATGGTGCAACTCACGGCTTTTGAAGAAAGTGGCTGCAATAAGTCTTAAGCATTCACGGCTGCAACTCCTTCCTTTCAAATGAAGAATTATGCAAAAGACAAAGCACAAGCCAATTGGAATTATTGGGAGGCCACGGTTTTCTCAAGGTGTGCAATAAACAATTCACTTTGGCAATATAATAGCTTTTGGGACGTTTGGCACCAAGCAAGGCAATTCTTTTATTTCCTTATGAAAGATGAAATGCACAATTGTGAAAGCATCCAAATGGAGAAACAAATGAAGAGTGGGAGCCACCACCCATGAAAGTTCACGTCCATACAAGGGAAGAGCTCCAACATGTGCTGAATTTTATTAAAGTGGTATCAAGGCCCCACACAAAAGTTGTGCACTATGGTTTGAAGAGATGTGTTGTTTCACCCATAATACACTCACGGTGCATTCCATTTTAAAAGCACATTCTACATGCACAACACGGCCCACATAGAAAGTGGTGGAATCCTTTGGCTTGGAGTGCAGAATTTTTACGTGATGTTTCACTCCACACAAGCATTTGGCTTTGCATATTAATTTTTTTAAGGAAGCTCACGGACCCACACAATTGCTCAAGTATCATGACTGGAAAATGAAGAGCACGACCATTCATTATGTCACCACGGTTTTGTATACACAAGACCCATGAAAAATTCATTTTCAAAGTAGTAAAACACAATTGGAACGAAAGAGGGGCACACTTCTTGAAGTATCACGGTTCTTTTAATTTAGGAGAATACTGGTGTTGTTTTGAAGAAAGAATCTAGCAGCAAAGCACATGGGAGTGAGTTGGAAGGTGCTTCTTTCATTCCAAAAGAGACATGCATGACTTACTAAAAAGCTCACGGGTTTCTTCATCCAAGAACACAACACGGCCTTGCTGGAAGAAGCTTCACGGTCCAGCCATCTCCAAGTCCGCTAGCTTGGAAGAAAGAAGAGAATGGAGCAGCCACCTTCAAGGCCATGGCAGCAGAGAAGCACTTCCAGCTTGAGCAAAGAGAAGCTTCACACTTCACGGTTTTCTTAAGAAGCATCCAGCAGCTGCAACGGTTGAGGAGGAGGCTGCTCTTGCGCATATCTTGTAACACCTTTGTCTAGCATCCAGCGGAGCAACCTTCATGCAGCAGCTAAACGGTCCAACAGGTAAGCATTTTGGCTGGAAAGAATGCACTGATGTAGGAGCTGGAAGGAGCATTGCTGAACGAAGGAAGAAGAGCCACCACCTTCACGGTTCTTTGATTGCCACCAGGGAAAAGAGGAAGCTAGCAAACGGACACCACATGAAGGGCCCCTCATGTCCAAGCAGCTCACATTCCACGGCTTGCTTGGGTTCATCCAACAATCAACAAATTGAAGAAGAAGACAAGATTTTTCCCACGTCCAAGGAATACAATCAGCAAATTAAGGAATTAATTTAAAGTAAGCAACAAAACAAAACCAAGGTGGAAAAATTAGCTGAAATGGAGAAGTCACGGGAGTTTGTGAGAAGTGGCTATAAATAAAAGCAGCATCAGAGAAGCAAGGGGGGAGTCCAGAGGTGAGGGGGCTGCTGGAAAATCTAGCAGCTGGAAATTGGGGGCTGGAAATTCCAGCAGGGAGCTTATCCAGTTTGCAGAGCACAACTACATCATGGAGTCTTACGGTTAAGAGTTGAACAGTGTACATCATAGGTTGCCATTTTATTCCTTTTGTTTGTTGTAATCTATTTCAATTCAATTTTAGTTTGATTTATTTTTCTGAACATCCAAGTGTGTACTGTTTTTATTTTATTTCTGTAATTACATTTCTGCTGTTATTTAATTCTCTGTTGTTATTTTTGTGCAATTAAATTTATGTTGTTTTTACTATGTTGTTAATCATTTCACTTTGAATCATTCATTGTAAATTTATTTTCTTTATTTTACTGCAGTGATTTTGATTCTGTTTTTGAATTTTACTGTTTTCTGTATTTACTGTTTTCTGTTTTACTGATTTACTGTATTTCTGTATTCCATTTTTACTGTTTCTGTATTTTTTTTTATTTATTTTGGATTCTGTAATTCTGTATTTACTATTTTACTGCAATTATGTGCTGCTGTAATTTTATTTTCCAAAATTTACTGTTTTCTGTTTTTATTATTTTCTGTATTTTGTGTTTTTCTGTATTTTCGTTTTTACTGTTCCAGATTTATTTTTACAGTTTTGTGTTACTGTATTTTAGTTTTTACTGTACCAATTTCGTTTTTACTGTTTTAAATTAGTTTTATAGTTTTAAATTTGTTTTTTTTTTTACTGTTTTACGGTTTATTTTTATTGATGTTTTTACTTTAGCGTTTAATGTTTTACGTTTTGTTCATGTTTAATGTTTCTGCGTTTATTTTATTTTGATGTCTTATACCATTGGGTTTTTACTTTCGTTAAAAAAATATTTCAACGTTTTTAAATTTAGTTTTATTCAATTTCCAGTTCACTTTAATTTTATCGCATCAAAACAACAAAATCACAAAAACAACCCCCCCACTTCGTGTTAAATCTAAGACCGAACCACAAATATTGGTCCTTGTGAGACGACCTAGGAGTCAAATCCTAGCACTGTACTGCATTCTTAATTGCACATCAAATTTGATCGGCCGCGACAGCTGTATCAAAAACCATCTTGGCTGGAATGCAAAAGTCCACGTAAAGCTTTCATTTTGGAAAAATAATATTAGGTGGAGTAAAGGAGAAAGAAGTGGTGACACGGCCCACATAGAAAGAGGTGGAATCCTTTGGCTTGGAGTGCAGAATTTTTGACGTGATGTTTCACTTTGGCTTTGCATATTCATTTTTTTAAGGAAGCTCACGGTCCCTACACTTTTGCACATCCATTTAATTGAAGAAAGTGGAACAAAGGCTTATCACACTTTTTGGTTTTAATTGGTTTGAGAAAGCATTTCATGGGGCTGTTACGGAAGTGGTGTTTTCAATTTGGAAAAGTGAATTACATGGTCAAATAAAAGACGAAACGTGGTGCCACAACTTCTAAACATTTGTCACGGTAAAAGAAGCATAAAGAATGAAGTGTTATTACATTTGAAGAAGGGCTTCACGCAGCTCACAGCTTTTACAATTATTAAACAAGTTAAGCTTGATGGGAAATCATGGGCCACCACTCACTCATTTCACGTAGCTTTTTGATTTGGAACACATTCCACATTTTAAAAGTTCACGCCCAGATGGATGCAAAGGCTTATAGAAACAAAATGGAGAACGGTTGAGCTGCAGCTACCGAGAGGGAGAGCTGGAACGTGTGCACAACAAAGAGAAGTCTTCATCTTCCAGCACCTTCACGCAACACTTGAAGAAGACAGTCCAGCCACATGAAGAAGCATCCAGCAAGAAGCTAGGAGGAGCACGCTGCCATGGCTGCTTGGAAGAATGAAGGAGATGAAGCTGGAATGTGCATAAGGAGAAAGCTCACTGTCCAGCTTGAAGCCACCTTCACTTCCAGTAGCAAACTTCCAAACACAGCAGCTGAGTTTGAAGAGGAAACAATAATCTTAGAATGGAAGCACATCCAGTAGCTGGTCCAGTAGAAGAGATGCTGCAAGGTCTTAGTCTAGTTGAAGAAATTCTTCAAGCAAATGGGAAAGAAAAGACAAACCGTGAAAGCTGGAGCAAAGTTCACGGACCAGCAACTTGAAGTGGGAACCCACGGCTGCAAATCATTTCCTTGAAAGAGGAAGAAGTGTCACGGCAACAAGTGAAGAAGAAGACAAGTTGAGTTGAAAAATGGAGGGCCCTCACCTATTTTCATTCCTTCAAGGAAGTGAATGTTTGGTTAAAAAAGTCTTCAAAGCTACGATAAACACACAAAGTCTAGAAGAATAGGAAGGAAGCTAGGGGGACAACAGACAAACAAAAGCTGAATTGAAGGAGGATGATACGAGAGAGTTGGATATAAAAGAGAAGCAGCAGAGCAGAGAAAGATTATTAGATTTTAGGAGTAGTTTTAGGGAGAGCAATCACGGACGTTTTTTATTTTGAGTGTTCATTTTTCCTCCTCCCCTCTGGGGGAGGTTCTGTGTTTGATTCAAATTCCAGTTTCCAAGTTGAATTTTAATTGTATTTTTCAGTTTGCGTTTTTCAATCAATGTTCGTTGAATTTTATTTTCCTTTACCATTTTCTACACAATTACTGTTTCTGCAATTTAATTACCGTTTTACTGTTTTGAATTTTATTTCAGCACTTTTTATTTAGTTTTGCAATTTACGGTTTTTTTGTACTTTATTTATTCACTGCATTTACGTTTTCTGCACTGTTGTTTTAATTTTAATTTAATTTTCCCGTATACAAAACATCCACAAACCCCCCACTTAGTGTGAAACAAATCTGAGACTGAACCAACACAATTGGTCCTTGAGAGACGACCTAGGAGTCAAATCCTAGCTATACTGCATATTTTCGTGCAATCAACTTTTGTGAGCGGTGCGACCCGTTCAACAGGAGGAAATGGACGAGGTGGACGAAGTGTAGGAAGTAGAGGAACTCGATGAAGTAGACGAAGTGCATGAAGTGGACGAAGTGGAGGAAGTTGACGAAGTGGACGAAGTGGACGAGGTGGACGAAGTGGAGGAAGTGGAGGAAGTGAAGGAACTAGAGGAAGTTGGAGGAAGTGGAGGAAGTGGAGGAAGTGAAGGAAGTGAACGAACTGGACGAATTGGATGAAGTGGTCGAAGTAGACGAAATGGACGAAGTGGAGGAAGTGGACGAAGTGGAGGAAGTGGTCGAAGTCGACGAAGTGCAGGAAGTGGAGGAAGTGGAGGAAGTGGAGGAAGTGTAGGAAGTGGAGGAATTGGAGGAATTGGACAAAGTGGAGGAAGTGGAGGAAGGGGAGGAAGTGAAGGAAGTGGTGGAAGTGGAGGAAGTGGAGAAAGTGAAGGAACTGGACGAATTGAAAAAATTGGACGAAGTGGTCGAAGTAGACGAAATGGACGAAGTGGAGTAAGTGGAGGAAGAGCAGGAAGTGGAGGGAGTGGAGGAAGTGGAGGAAGTGGTGGAAGTGGAGGAAGTGGAGGAAGTGGAGGAAGTGGAGGAATTGGAAGAATTGGACGAAGTGGACAAAGTGGACGAAGTGGAGTAAGTGGAGGAAGTGCAGGAAGTGGAGGGAGTGGAGGGAGTGGAGGAAGTGGAGGAAGTGGTGGAAGTGGAGGAAGTGGAGGAAGTGGAGGAAGTGGAGGAAGTGGAGGAATTGGAAGAATTGGATGAAGTGGACAAAGTGGACGAAGTGGACGAAGTGGACGAAGTGGTCGAAGTCGACGAAGTGGAGGAAGTGGAGGAAGTGGAGGAAGTGAACAAACTGGACGAATTGGACGAATTGGACGAAGTGGTCGAGGTAGACGAAATGGACGAAGTGGACGAAGTGGAGGAAGTGGAGTGATAACAGTTGAAAAACTGTTATTTTCATGCTTAAAATTGATACTAAAAGTAACCTTTAAGACTTAGAAACTAGCTTCAAATCATGATTTTATTCATATTTTCATAAATAAAAGAGCTAGACAAGTTTATGCTTGATTTTAGTGTTTTTGTGCAAGTTTTAAGGTGAATTTAGTGAAAGAAGTGAAGAAGGAGAGATATGGAATCAGAAAAGACACCAAAAAGTGCAAAAGGAGAAGTCGCAACTGCCGTTCAGCGGCAGTTTACCGTTGAGCGGCACTCAAGGGACCACGGTGGATCCGCTGAGGGGCAAAATGGCCGCTGAGGGGAGAAAATAACTCACGCACTTACCGCTGAGCGGCACTTTACCACTGAGCGGCACACTTATGGGCTTGGGCCTAAATTTTCTGTAATTTTAGAATAGTATATAAGCTTTAGGACGTCCTAGGGTTTGTATCTTTGGCAGAAACGAAGCAAACACTCTCTCTTCCACCCCTTTGAAGGAGGATCTTGGATGCTCAAGCTACCTCTTCACCTTTCTAAGGTTTTATCTTTCATTCTTCCATTATTATTCATCTAGTTTAGGATCTAGGGTTTTTCCTCTTTGCTCAATGCTTGCTTTGTTTAACTCATTCAATGCCATGATTATTGATTTTGTCGATACGGGAACGTACGGGGAAATCTAGATCCGGAGAATTTCTCCCAATAGTATATTGGTTGCCGTTAAGCTCCTGCACTTAAGAACTAATTACTAGGAATTGTATGAACTCGTAATTAAGGATAGGCCTTCTTGCAAGGTGATTTAGAGAGTGGCATTAACAATGATGAAAAGAATGTTGAATACCTAAAGTATATGAGTGTGGATAAGATGAAATTGATAGCCCCAACAACATACTCATCCATATATTCCATTGAAGTGTTTGTATTTTGTTTTAGCCATTGATCAAATTCATGCATACACGTTTATTTTCTGTCTTTTGCATATTAAACTCCAACTATTTTGTTCTTAAGTCTTAAATAATCAACAAATCACATAACTAAACTAGGTCGTGAGTCCTTTGGGAGAACGATACTTGGTCTTACCGAATTTTATTACTTGAAACGATTCGGTCACACTTGCCGATTGTAAAACAAGTTTGTGGCGCCGTTTTCGGTGTTCATAAATTTGTCATCATGGAGGAAGTGGACGAATTCAACGAAGTGGTTGAAGTAGACGAAATGGATGAAGTGCACGAAGTGGACGAAGAGAAGAAAGTTGAGGAAGTGGACAAAGTCGACGAAGTTTACGAAGTGGACGAACTGGGGGAAGTGGAGGAAGTGGACGAAGTTGACAAAGTGGACGAAGTGAAGGAAGTGGACGAAGTGGAGGAAGTAGACGAAGTGGAGGAAGTAGACAAAGTGGGCGAACTAGAGGAAGTAGAGGAAGTTGACGAATTGGACGAAGGGGACGAAGTGGACGAATTGGACGAAGTGGAGGAAAAGTGGAGGAAATGGAGGAAGTGGAGGAAGTGGAGGAAGTGGACAAAGTGGAGGAAGTGGACAAAGTGGACGAAGTGGGTGAAGTGGACTGATAACAGTTGAAAAACTGTTATTTTCATGCCTAAAATTGATACTAAAAGCAAGCTTTAACACTTAGAAACTAGCTTGAAATCATGTTTTTATTCATATTGACAGAAATAAGAGAGCTGGACAAGTTTATGCTTGATTTCAATGTTTTTGTGCAGGTTTTAAGATGAATTTGGTGAAAGAAGTGAAGAAGGAGAGAGATGGAATCAGAAAAGACATCAAAAAGTGCAAAAGGAGAAGACATCAAGCTAATGACGTTAAACGAGCGCTTGCTGGGAGGCAACCCAGTGGAATTAAGAACTTTTTAATTTTACTTTGGTTTGTAATTTTTAATCTGTTGAACATTACTTTGTAATTATTTTCGAGATAACATCTACTGAAGGATGCTAGTTTGATATAGCATCTACTGAGGGATGCTAAGTTGTAACACCTACTGATGGGTGTTGGTGAAAAAATTTTGCACCTACTAATGGGTGCTGGTAAGTTTGTAACACCTACTGATGGGTGTTGGTGGATTTTGGGTCAGGCTCGTGACGTTAAACAAGCGCTACCTGGGAGGCAACCTAGTTGATTGATTGTTTTTGTGTGTTTCATTTTAGTTGCATAATAGGGTTTGCATAAGTATTTTAAGCATTGAATTGCAGGGAACCAGTGAGGGGCATGTCTAGGAGGCACGTAGGTTAAGAAAAGAAGGAGAAGAGCACTTCACGAAAGTGTCACTGAGCGGCAACTTACCGCTGAGCGGTACTCTCGCAGATGGGCTTTAGTTTCCCCTTAGCGGGACCCAAGCCCATTAGGGTATTTTTATACCCTAAGCTGCGCATTTGTTCATACTTTCAGGCTCTTCTCTTCACAAATACTCCCACATACCTTTTCCAAGGTTTTCCACATCTTTTCACTCTTCCCTCTTAAGAAAATTTCTCTTCCACTCACTTTTTCACTAGTGTGCCATCAAAGTTTGGGGTTGGAAGAGAGCATTCTAGCTTGGAAGCATTCTCATTGCATCTAGTATCTCCACCCAAGTAAGTAAAATGCATTTTGTTCATTCTAGGGTTCTTGATTTTGAATGTGATTGTCAAAGCATGAATATTTAGGGGTTTTGATTTCTATGCATGATTTGATGATATATTTGATGTTTGAACCGATTAAATTGCATGATTCTGAACTGGAAAACTGAAAATTGCATTTGGGTGGAGTTAGGACAGCTTAAAAGAGATTTTTCAAAATTCTGCAGAGTTACCGCTCAAGGGTAAACTGCCGCTGAGCGGCACTCTGCCAGACTTGGTTTTTCTGATTTGTTGCGTTCTGGAATGTGGCACTGGTTGCGCTGAGGGGAAATTCTGGCCCTCAGCGGTGGTTTAGCTTCGAAAGGAGTTGTGTTCTGTGTTTTACTAATGATTAACATCATGTTCTGTGGTTTTGTATTTGTGTTTGAATGCAGGAATGGCATCCTCTTCAGGAAAGAGATTGAAAACCATGGCAACCAAGAGAAAGGAAAAGGAACCAGAACAGCCCCACTCTAGTAGGTTCCTCTCTCGGAAACATGAGAAGCACTTTAGGGTGGTTCAGGACAAGAGACTTCTGATGGAAAGAAAGGTTGGAATGATACCTAACTTTGCTCCTCAATTTGGAGAGCAAGTGTTAGGGAATGACTGGGGAAAGCTAGCCACATATCCTGCACCTGCCAACATAGTTGTGGTAGAAGAGTTCTACACCAATGCAAAGAAAATTGGTGATTACCCAGCTAAAAATTATTTGGGTTATGTCAGAGGCCATGCTATCAGATATGATTCTGATTCTATCAACAACTTCCTGGACACTGTGTGGGCTGGTGAGCAGTGCCAATTTGCTCTTTGCATGGAGGAAGGTGCTGATTATGAGGATGTGGAGAGAGTGTTGTGTATACCAGGAGGACACTTCCAAAGGAATAGATCTGGCTCAGTGGTTAATATTAGGAGGACTGATTTGACTCCTCTTGCTAAGTATTGGATGGCATTTTCTCATGCCAACATTCAGCCATGTTCACATGTGCCAGATATTACTCTCAGCAGGGCACTCTTCATCTACTGTGCTATTAGAAACTTAAATGTTAACATTGGGCAGGTGATAGCTGATGAGATTAGTGTGTGCACCAATACCTCAAACAACAAAGCACCACTAGGACATCCTTCCTTGATCACTCACCTTTGCAAGATAGTTGGGGTGGACACTTCTGCTCCACCATTTGAGAGGCCAAGAAAAGCTTATACAGGTGATAGATGTGCACATTGAATGCTTATACAGGTGACTCACAAGCTTTGTGAACAAATGCAGGATATGATGATTGTGATTGTGAGATTAAGAAGGATGTGTATGTCAAATGTGAATGAGCTTATATGTGAGGTTTTGAGCTCCAGAGTTGTTATGATTGAATGCTATTACTTTGAAAGCATGAATGATTTTGTCCAAGTTTTCTATGATTGAATCAATTGCTTGTTTTGCATCATATGATCAAGGCCGTTTGTTGGAACCCTTTTTTATTGGCCAAATTCATAAAATTAGCCCACTAAAAGAGAACACTTTGTGTTCTAACCTTTGAACCCTTAGCCTTGAACATAAATTGAAAACCCTTGTTGAAAAGCTTTACCTTGAGTTAAGTAGAAAATCTTGTGTGGTATTGTTAAATGTTCAAGTTTGGGGTTGTTGGGAAATCATGAAAAAGAAAAAGGAAAAGCATTGAGCTAAGAGCTAAGAATTAAGAATATGAAAAGAAAAGAAATAAAAGAAAAGAAAAGAAAAAGCAAAGCTCAATGCAAAGGCAAGTTGGGAAAAATAAGAATAATGGTGTTGTTATGATTCTCTTAACTCAAGGACTTTGTGATCCAGAACAACCAATTTTCTTGTTAGCCCAGCCAAGTTATAAGCCATTGAAAAGTCCTTGTGATGATGCATGCTTGTGAATGTTTTTGATTGTGGTTAAATGAAAGGCAAAGTTGATTCATGTGACATTGTGATAGTAGAGTGAATGAGTGATTACCTCTTATACACTTGTGTGTGAGTGAAACACTTTACCTGGTGAGGAAGTATTCCATGAGCACATGAACATCCATGCTTAATTGATTGATCATTCATGAAAAATAGCATTTGTTGGATATTAATTGACTTTGTGAACACTAAAGCATGTGCACATCTTGATTGAAATCTTGGTCATAAGTTTGATTGAAGTCTTTACTTATCTTGAAAAGAAGATTTTTGAATGAGTGAACCATCATATGAATTGGAAGAAGATTGAGTTACATCTTGTTTGCTTGAGGACAAGCGAAGTTCTAAGTTTGGGGTTGTGATAACAGTTGAAAAACAGTTATTTTCATGCTTAAAATTGATACTAAAAGCAACCTTTAACACTTAGAAACTAGCTTGAAATCATGCTTGTATTCATATTTTCAGAAATAAGAGAGTTGGACAGGTTTATGCTTGATTTCAGTGTTTTTGTGCAGGTTTTAAGGTGAATTTAGTGAAAGAAGTGAAGAAGGAGAGAGATGGAATCAGAAAAGACACCAAAAAGTGCAAAAGGAGAAGCCGCAACTGCCGCTTAGCGGCAGTTTACCACTGAGCGGCACTCAAGAGACCACGGTGGATCCGTTGAGGGGCAAAATGGCCGCTGAGGGGAAGAAACCAACTCACGCACTTACCGCTGAGCGGCACTTTACCGCTGAGCGGCACACTTATGGGCTTGGGCCTAAATTTTCTGTAATTTTAGAATAGTATATAAGCTTTAGGACGTCCTAGGGTTTGTATCTTTGGCAGAAACGAAGCAAACACTCTCTCTTCCACCCCTTTGAAGGAGGATCTTGGATGCTCAAGCTACCTCTTCACCTTTCTCGGGTTCTATCTTTCATTCTTTCATTATTGTTCATCTAGTTTCACCATGAATATGGTGAACTAAACCTTGTATTGTTGTTGGGGAATCAATGTAGTCTTGTGAAACTCTCTTACATGGAATTTGTGTTTACATCTTATATTTAAGACCTATGCTTTCTTTCATCATTAGTTAGAGTTTTTCCTCTTTGCTCAATGCTTGCTTTGTTTAACTCATTCAATGCATGATTATTGATTTTCTCCCAATAGTATATTGGTTGTCGTTAAGCTCCTGCACTCAAAGAACAAATTATTAGGAATGCTAGGAATTGTATGAACTCGTAATTAAGGATAGGCCTTCTTGCAAGGTAATTTAGAGAGTGGCATTAACAATGATGAAAAGAATGTTGAATTCCTAAAATATATGAGAGTGGATAAGATGAAATTGATAACCCCAACAACATACTCATCCATATATTCCATTGAAGTGTTTGTATTTTGTTTTAGCCATTTATCAAAACTCATGCATACATGTTTATTTTCTGTTTTGCATATTAAACTCCACTTATTTCGTTCTTAAGTCTTAAATAATCAACGAATCACATAACTAAACTAGGTCGTGAGTCCTTTGGTAGAACGATACTTGGTCTTATCGAGTTTATTACTTGAAACAATTCGGTCACACTTGCCGATTGTTCAACAAGTTTGGAGCGCCGTATTTCGGTGTTCATAAATTTGTCATCAACGAACTTGAGGAAGTGGTTGAAGTGGACGAAGTGGACTTGGTTGTCGAGGTTGACGAGGTATACGAAATTAATGAAGTGGACGAAATGGTCGAAGTGGACGAACAGAACGAACTCGACGAACTCGACGAAGTGGTCAAAGTGGACGAAATGGACGAACTTGACGAACTTATCGAAGTGCACGAAGTGGACCAGGTTGACGAGGTTGACGAGGTTGACGAAGTTGACAAAGTGCACGAAGTGGACAAAGTGGATGAAGTGGACAAAGGGAACGAAGTGGACGAGGTGCACGAAGTGGACGAAGTGGTCAAAGTGGAGGAACTGGACGAGCTGGACGAAGTGGTCGAAGTGGATGAAGTGGAGGAACTGGACAAACTAGACGAAGGTGAAGAAGAAGAAGAAGAAGAAGAACAAGAAGAAGAAAAAGAAGAAATGGACAAAGTGGACGAAATGGTCGAACTAGACGAACTAGACGAAGCAGACGAAATTGAGTAAGTGGTCAAAGTCGACGAAGTGGACTTGGGTGACGAGGTTGACGAAATTAATGATGTGGATGATAACAGTTGAAAAACTGTTATTTTCATGCTTAAAATTGATACTAAAAGCAACCTTTATACTTAAAAACTAGCTTGAAATCATGCTTTTATCTATATTTTCAGAAATAAGAGAGCTGGACAGGTTTATGCTTGATTTAAGTGTTTTTGTGCAGGTTTTAAGGTGAATTTAGTGAAAGAAGTGAAGAAGGAGAGAGATGGAATCAGAAAAGGAATCAAAGAGTGCAAAAGGAGAAGCCGAAAGCACCGCTCAGCGGCATTTTACCGCTGAGCGGCGCTCAGGAGGTTGATAACAGTTGAAAAACTGTTATTTTCATACTTAAATTTGATACTAAAAGCAACCTTTAGACTTAAAAACTAGCTTGAAATCATGTAGTTTATCTATATTTTCATAAATAAGAGAGCTGGACAGGTTTACACTTGATTTGAGTGTTTTTGTGCAGCTTTTAAGGTGAATTTAGTGAAAAGAGTGAAGAAGGAGAGAAGTGACATTAGAAAAGACAAGAAAGAGTGCAAAAATAGAAGACGAAGGCACCGCTCAGCGGCAAACTACCGCTGAGCGGCACTCAGGAGGTTGCGGGAGTCACGCTGAGGGGCAAATGGCCGCTGAGGGGAAGAATTGTGACGCGCAACTACCGCTGAGCGGTAAATACCGCTGAGCGGTACTCTTTGGGCTTGGGCTTTTGTAATCTTTTGTAACTCTAAATTAGTATATAAGGGCTTGCACGTCCTTTAGTTTAGTATCTTTGGCAGAAACGAGGCAAACACTCTCTCTTTCACCCCTTTGAAGGAGGATCTTGGATGCTCAGGCTACCTCTTCACCTTTATTGGGTTTATTCTTTCATTCTTTCATTGTTATTCATCTAGGTTCACCATGACGATGGTGAACTAAACCTTGTATGTTTGTTGGGGAATCAATGTAATCTCTTGAAGCTCTCATATATGGATTTGTTGAGTACATCTTTGAATTAAGACATATGCTTTCTTTCATCATTAGTTAGGGTTTTTCCTCTTTGCTCAATGCTTGCATTGTTTAACTCATTCTAATGCATGATTATTGGTTTTGTCGATACGGACACGTACGGGGAAGTCTAGATCCGGGGAATTTCTCCCAATATTTTACTGACAACATTATATTGGTTGCCTTTAAGCTCCTGCTGTAATGAACTAATCATTAGGAATGCTAGGAATTGTATGAACTATTTGATTAGGGAGAAGCCATCTAGAATGGTACATTAGAGAGTGGCATTAACAATGATGATTTGAATGTTGAATTCCTAATATATATGAGAGTGGATGAGATGAAATTGAACCCCAACAACATATTCATTTATATAATTCATTGGAAGTGTTTATCTTTTGTCTTTGCCATTGATCAATTCATGCATACATGTTTATTTTCTGTCTTGCATATTAAACTTTGAATATTTCGTTTCTAAGTCCTAGCTAATCAACAAATCACATAACTAAACTAGGCCGTGAGTCCTTTGGGAAGAACGATACTTGGTCTTACCAAGTTTTATTACTTGAACGATTCGGTCATACTTGCCGATTGTGAAACAAGTTTGTGACATCATATTTTGGTGCTTACAAATTTGTCCATCAAGCTTTTGGCGCCGTTGCCGGGGATTTGGGGATTGAACCCGAGTCCTAGCAACGGCTAATAAGTTTGGGTCATCAAGTTTTTGGCGCCGTTGCCGGGGACTCGTGGTTTAACTGGTTAATTTGTGTGATTATTGATTATCTTTGACTTTAATTTTGAATTTCTGTTTTTATTTTTTTCTGTTTTCATTTTATTTTATCTTTTTATCTTTTTAGATTAGATTAGATTTTATTTTATATTTTTTTTTAGATTAGATTAGATTTTATTTTATATTTTTAGGTTAGATTAGATTCTGTTTTATCTTTTTAGATTTTATTTTTTAGGTTAGATTTTATTAGATTTTATTTTTCTTATCTTTTTATCTTTTTAGATTAGATTTTATTTTATTTAGTTAGTTTAGATTTTATTTTATTTTTTTTAATTTTATTTTATTTTATCTTTTAGGATTAGATTTTATTAGGTTAGATTTTATTTTATCTTTCTATCTTCTGAATCTTTTATCTTTCTATCTTTTGAATATATATCTTCTCTTATATCTTTTTGTGCTAACAAATATTTTCTAGGGTTTTGTTTTCTTGTGCATGCAGGAAGCAATTCGCACTAGAAGTAAGAAAACAACAGAACCACTTCTTGAAGGTCTAGAAGAGAGTAGAAGGAGGAGAAGAATCAGAACGTCTAGAGAACTTTTCCCTTCTCCTGAAACTCTCTTGCAAACATCACCACAAGGTTCTGTTCATAGCACAGGAAGTATGGAGGGCAATAATGTTAGAAGAACTCTTGCAGATTACACTAATCTTGCTGGACCTCAGCACTTCAACAGCATAGCTAGACCTAGAGTCA
This sequence comes from Vigna nakashimae, assembly GCA_034642375.1. Lineage (NCBI taxonomy): Eukaryota > Viridiplantae > Streptophyta > Magnoliopsida > Fabales > Fabaceae > Vigna > Vigna nakashimae. The sequence goes on from CM067765.1 coordinate 31,522,763, forward strand.
ATGCAGCCAACATGGAGGTCAAACCAGCACTGATTCAACTGGTGAAGAGTAATCAATTTAATGGGTTATCACATGAAAGCCCATATGAGCACCTGACTACCTTTAATGAGATTTGCAATACAGTCAAGATTAATGGGGTGCCAGACGAAGCAATCAAACTTAGCTTGTTTCCTTTCTCATTGGGAGGCAATGCTAAGCTTTGGTTAAACTCTTTTCCAGAAGAAAGTTTCACAGAGTGGGAAGCAGTGGTTACAAAGTTTCTAAACAAATACTTCCCACAATCTAAAGTAACTAAAGGCAAGCAAGAGATATCTTCATTCAAGCAGGGCATGGAGGAATCACTGGGACATGCATGGGACAGGTACAAAAGCTTATTACGTAAAACTCCCACGCATGGCTTTGAGGATCAAGAAGTAGTCCTAACTTTCCTTGGAGGGCTTGGTTCACAAACCAAGATGATGCTAGATGCCTCAGCTGGGGGCAATATCAAATGGAAGACTCCAGAGGAAGCCACTGAGATTATTGAAAATATGGCTACAAGTGATAATGAGCTTCACAATGAAAGAGGCGCTCCTATGCAACAGAAAGGGGTTCTTCAATTACAAACCCATGATGCTCTGCTAGCCCAAAATAAAATTCTGACTCAACAGCTGGAGACTCTGACCAAAACTCTTGCTTCATTACCAAAAGAGTTAAAATCTGCTGCACAGGTACAAACCCAGTTGTGCGAACTATGTGGAGGAGATCACATCAATGGCCAATGTGCTTTTCCTGTGGAAGCCGTGGAGGATGTTAACTTCATGGCTAATCAGTTTCCATACCGTCAAGGTAATTATAATCAGGGTTGGAAACCACATCCAAGTATTGGCCAAGGACAAACTGGGCAGGTTAATCAATTTAATAAGCAACAGCAGCAGCAACCAACCATGTGGCAACAAATTTCTATGCTCAATGAAAGATCTACAAGGTTGGAAGAAACTCTTCAACAATTTATTCAGAAAACTGAATCCTCCCAAAAGAGCACTGAAGCTGCTATAAAGAACTTGGAGATTCAGATGGGTCAGATCACTAAGCAGTTGGAAGAAAGACCACACAGAAACTTTGGGGCTAATACTGAGGTTAACCCTAGAGAAGAATGCAAAGTGGTCAAGAGTATAAATGAAGAGAGTATTGAGTCAGAAGAAGATGAAACAGAAGAGAGAAGAGAAGAAGAAAGAAAGGATACTTTTCCTTTTGTAACAAATCAGGAGAAACCAATGGATTTCACAGACTTATTCAGAATGGTTGATAATGAAGCTCCTTGGGAACAAATCTTACAGAAAATAGCAGTGTACACAAAATCTGATGAGGGAACCTCTACAAAAAGAAAACGTAGAGATGATGATGATGAAAAGTGTGTAACTGTTAAGAAAGAATCATTCCCACCAAAAGCTGCTGATCCAGGTAGTTTTTCTATCCCTTGCACTATAGGGAAGAAAAAGGTGAAGAAAGCTCTCCTTGACTTAGGCTCAAGTGTTAACTTGATGCCTTACTCTCTATTGGAGCAAATTGGCCATGTGAAAATAAAACCTGTAAAGGTTAATCTGGTAATGGCTGATGGATCTTCAAAGGAGCCATGTGGGATTGCAGAAGACATTGTAGTTTGTGTTGGCAAACTTCAGTTCTTGGCAGACTTTGTGGTGATGAAGATGGAGACCGAAAAGATACCTTTCATACTGGGAAGACCGTTTATGAAAACGGCCAGGGTTATTATAGATGTTAATGAAGGTATAGTGGTGCTCCAGGACAGAGAGGAGAGAGTGGTGGTGAATGTGTTTAAAGATGAGATACAAGCAAAGGAGGAAGAGGCCAGTTATAAAGCTGCATTTCAAGATGCACCCATAACTAGAGGTAAACATGAAAATTTTAAAGTTTCTGATAACCATTGTTTGTATTTTCAGGTACCCAAGGTAGATGAAAGTGGAAAAGGAAAGGAAGTTCTTAGAGACTGGAAGGAAAGAGGACTCCAACTTGGCACACCTGTAAGATTCAAGAACAAGTTGTGGGTTGTAAAAGGTTTTAAAGAGAAGGAGATGATAGAGATAGAGTCTCCATATTCCAGAGAATCCAAAACAGTCCTAAGGAAGCAGTTGATACGTTGGTGGAAGGATAACATCAACTTTAAAGAAGATGGAACGTGAGCTTTTTTGGGTCAGGCTCGTGACGTTAAACAAGCGCTACCTGGGAGGCAACCCAGTTGATTGATTGTTTTCTGTTTGTTTATTTTAGTTAGGGTTTGCATAAGCATTTTTAACATTGAATTGCAGGGAACCAGTAAGGGGTATGTCTAGGAGGCACGTAGGTCAAGAAAAGAAGGAGAAGAGCAATTCTCGCAAGTGCCGCTGAGCGGCATATACCGCTGAGCGGTACTCTCGCAGATGGGCTTTAGTTTCCCCTTAGCGAGACTCGAGCCCATTAGGGTATTTTTATACCCTAAGCTGCGCATAAGCTTCTATTTTCAGGCTCTTCTCTGCACACACACTCCTACATACCTTTTCCAAGGTTCTCCACATCTTTTCCCTCTTCCCTCTTGAGAAAATCTCCCTTCTACTCACGTTCTCACTAGTTTTCCATCTAAGTTTGGGGTTGGGAGAGAGCATCATTGAAGGGGATTGATTTCTTCATTGTGGTTTACTAATGCTTAACAATGTATCTTTTGGTTTTGTGAATTAAGTTTGATGCAGGGATGGCCTCCTCATCATGCTAAAAGAATCAAGACTATAAGATCCAAGAAGAAGGAGAGGAAGAAGATACAGATGACAGCTCAGACTGATGAGGAGCTGAGATAGCATTTACTGATGAATGCTATCATATGATTATGCTTTTGTGGTTTAAGTTTTCTGAACTTATTTGTTTTTGTTTTTAGATTAGGGTTTAATGTACTCTATTGAACACCTGGTTTCTTATGATGGTTTGCTATTAACTGTGATTGTGTGATAAGTAATGCTTGATGATGCTTATTGATTGATTGATGTTGAGATGATGTGCACAATAAATGCTTATACAGGTGATTCACAAGCTTTGTGAACAAATGCATGATATCATGATTGTGATTGTGAAATTAAGCAGGATGTGTATGTCAAATGTGAATGAGCTTATATGTGAGGTTTTGAGCTCCAGAGTTGTTATTGTTGAATGCTATTATTTTGAAAGCATGAATGATTTTGCCCAGGTTTTCTATGATTGAAGCAATTGCTTGTTTTGCATCATATGATCAAGGCCGTTTGTTGGAACCCTTTTTATTGGCCAAATTCATAAAGTTAGCCTACTAAAAGAGAACACTTTGTGTTCTATCCTTTGAACCCATAACCTTAAACATACACTGAACCCTTGATTGAAAATCTTTACCTTGAGTTAAGTAGAAGATCTTGTGTGGTATTGTTAAATGTTCAAGTTTGGGGTTATTGGGAAAACATGAAAAAGGAAAAGCATTGAGCCAAGAGCTAAAAAGTAAGAATATGCAAAGAAAAAGAAAAGAAAAGAAGTAAAGCTCAATGCAAATGAAAAGGCAAACAAAAGTTGGGAATGAATAAGAATAATTGTATTATTATGAATCTCTTAACTCAAGGATTTTGTGATCCAGAAAAACCAATTTTCTTGTTAGCCTAGCCACATTATAAGCCATTGAAAAGTCCTTGTGATGATGCATACTTGTGAATGTTTTTGATTGTGGTTAAATGAAAGGCAAAGTTGATTCATGTGACATTGTGATAGTAGAGTGAATGAGTGAGACACTTTACCTCTTATACACTTGTGTGTTGAGTGAAACACTTTACCTAGTGAGGAAATATTCCATAAGCACATGAACATCCTTGCTTAATTGATTGATCATTCATGAGAAATAGCATTTGTTGGAACTTAAATGACTTTGTGAACACTAAAGCATGTGCACATCTTGATTGAACTCTTGGTCATAAGTTTGAGTGAAGTTATTACTTATCTTGAAAAAAAAAAGGATTTTTGAATGAGTGAACTATCATATGAATTGGTTGGAGATGGAGTTACATTTTGTTTGCTTGAGGACAAGCAAAGTTCTAAGTTTGGGGTTGTGATAACAGTTGAAAAACTGTTATTTTCATGCTTAATATTGATACCAAAAGCAACCTTTAGACTTAAAAACTAGCTTGAAATCATGCAGTTTATCTATATTTTCATAAATAAGAGAGCTGGACAGGTTTACGCTTGATTTAAGTGTTTTTGTGCAGGTTTTTTGGTGAATTTAGTGAAAAGAGTGAAGAAGGAGAGAAGTGACATTAGAAAAGACAAGAAAGAGTGCAAAAAGAGAAGACGAAGGCACCGCTCAGCGGCAAACTACCGCTGAGCGGCACTCAAGAGGTGGCGTTGGAACCGCTGAGGGGCAAAATGGCCGCTGAGGAGAAGAAAGAAGACGCGCAATCACCGCTGAGCGGCACTTTATGGGCTTGGGCTTTTGTAATCTTTTGTAACTCTAGATTAGTATATAAGGGCTTGCACGTCCTTGGGATTAGTATCTTTGGCAGAAACGAAGTAAACACTCTCTCTTCCACCCCTTTGAAGGAGGATCTTGGATGCTCAGGCTACCTCTTCACCTTTATTGGGTTTATTCTTTCATTCTTTCATTGTTATTCATCTAGGTTCACCATGAATATGGTGAACTAAACCTTGTATGTTTGTTGGGGAATTAATGTAATCTCTTGAAGCTCTCATATATGGAATTTGTTGAGTACATCTTTTAAGTAAGACATATGCTTTCTTTCATCAATTAGTTAGGGTTTTTCCTCTTTGCTCAATGCTTGCATTGTTTAACTCATTCTAATGCATGATTATTGGTTTTGTCGATACGGACACGTACGGGGAAGTCTAGATCCGGGGAATTTCTCCCAATATTATACTGACAATATTTTATTGGTTGCCTTTAAGCTCCTGCACTCATGAACTAATCATTAGGAATGCTAGGAATTGTATGAACTATTTGATTAAGGAGAAGCCATCTAGAATGGTACATTAGAGAGTGGCATTAACAATGATGATTTGAATGTTGAATTCCTAAAATATATGAGAGTGGATGAGATGAAATTGACCCCCAACAACATATTCATCCATTTAATTCATTGAAAGTGTTTATCTTTTGTCTTTGCCATTGATCAAAATTCATGCATACATGTTTATTTTCTGTCTTGCATTTTAAACTCTAAATATTTCGTTTGTAAGTCCTAGCTAATCAACAAATCACATAACTAAACTAGGCCGTGAGTCCTTTGGGAAGAACGATACTTGGTCTTACCAAGTTTATTACTTTTTCGATTCGGTCATACTTGCCGATTGTGAAACAAGTTTGTGACATCATATTTTGGTGCTTACAAATTTGTCCATCAAGTTTTTGGCGTCGTTGCCGGGGATTCGTGGTTTAACTGGTTAATTTGTGTGATTATTGATTATCTTTGACTTTAATTTTGAATTTCTGTTTTTATTTTTTCTGTTTTTATTTTATTTTATCTTTTTAGATTAGGTTAGATTTTATTTTTTTTATCTTTTTAGATTAGATTTTATTAGATTTGATTTTATTTGGTTAGGTTAGATTTTATTAGATTTTATTTTATCTTTATCTTTTAGATTAGTTTAGATTTTATTTTATCTTTTAGGATTTTATTTTATTTTATTTTATCTTTTATCTTTCTATGTTCTGAATCTTTTATCTTTCTATCTTTTGAATCTTTTATCTTTTTATCTTCTGAATATATATCTTCTCCTATATCTTTTTGTGCTAACAAATTTTTTCTAGGGTTTTGTTTTCTTGTGCTTGGAGGAAGCAATTCGAACTAGGATTATGGAGAACAATAATGGTAGAAGAACTCTTGCAGATTACACTAATCTTGCTGGACCTCAGCATTTCAATAGCATAGCTAGACCTAGAGTCAATGCAGCCAACATGGAGGTCAAACCAGCACTGATTCAACTGGTGAAGAGTAATCAATTTAATGGGTTATCTCATGAAAGCCCATATGAGCACCTCACTACCTTTAATGAGATTTGCAATACAGTCAAAATCAATGGGGTGCCAGACGAAGTTATCAAACTTAGCTTGTTTCCTTTCTCATTGGGAGGCAATGCTAAGCTTTGGTTGAACTCTTTTCCAGAAGACAGTTTCACAGAATGGGAAGCAGTGGTCACAAAATTCTTAAACAAATACTTCCCACAATCTAAGGTGACTAAAGGAAAGCAAGAGATATCTTCATTCAAGCAGGGCATGGAAGAATCACTGGGGCATGCATGGGACAGATATAAAAGCTTGTTACGTAAAACTCCCATGCATGGCTTCAAAGAACATGAAGTAGTCTTAACTTTCCTTGGAGGGCTTGGTTCACACACCAAGATGATACTGAATGCCTCAGCAGGAGGCAATATCAAATGGAAGACTCCAGAGGAAGCAACTGAAATTATTGAAAATATGGCTACTAGTGACAACGAACTCAACATTGACACAGGAGATCTTAATCAGAAGAAGTTGTCAAAATTAAATGAGGCTCTGCTTGTCCAAAATAGAACTCTCTCTCAACAGCTTGAGGAAGTGACTATGAAACTTTCTCAAATACCACAGGAAATACAACAGGTTTCAATGGTTCAAGAGCAACAAAAATGGCAGATGCAATTCACTCCAGTTGAGAAAGCAACAAAGCTTGATGAGACTTTCCAGAGATTCTTGAAGACAAATGCGTCCTATTGTCATAATGTGGATGCTGCATTTAAAAAAATGAAGAGTCATGTTGAGAGAATAGTTGACGAGATTAAATATGATAATCTTGGAAAGGATTGTAAAACTGTTGTGACCAGAAGTGGTAGAGTGTTAGAGGAGAGGCAAAAAGAGAGAGAGAAAGAAAAAATTGAGAGTGAGAGTGAAAAAGAAACATGTGAGTGGAAAGAAAGAGTTGAGAGAGAGAAAAAGAGAAAAGAAGAAGAGGAGAGGAGAGAAAAAAATGAGAGAGAAGAGAGAGAGAGAGAAAAAGAGTATGAAAAGCCACTTCCTTATCCAAAGGGTTATTCAAGGAAGGAGAAAGAAAAGCAGTTGGAAAGATTCATGGAACTGTTTAAGAAGCTGGAGATTACTATACCATTCTCTGAAGCATTGCAACAGATGCCAGCATATGCAAAATTTTTGAAGGAACTTCTCACAAAGAAACACAAGTACACTGAGAAGGAAACTATCAATGTATAGGGCAATTGCAGTGCAATCATACAGAAACTACCTCCTAAACTTAAAGACCCAGGAAGCTTCACCATTCCATGCACCATAGGAGATGTGAAAGTTGGAAGAGCATTGATTGATTTGGGAGCTAGCATTAATCTGATGCCGTTATCCATGTGCAGAACAATTCAGGGGTTGGAAATTAAACCAACCAGAATGGCTCTTCAATTGGCAGACAGGTCTCTTAAATATCCATATGGAGTGGTTGAAGATGTTCTAGTGAAGGTTGACAAATTTGTATTTCCAGTGGATTTTATTGTGATGGAGATGGAAGGAACTAGTGATGTTCCTCTTATTCTGGGGAGACCTTTTATGAAGACTGCTAGAGTTCTGATTGATGTAGAGAATGGTAAGCTTAAACTGAGAGTTGATGATGAAGAGGTCACTTTTGATGTATCTAAGGCCATGACATATCCAAATGATGACAAAGCATGTTTTCAATTTGATGAACTTGATGAAGTATGCATGGTTCAGGAGAGAATGGTGCGTAATATTTCTCCATTGGAAAAAACTCTCATTGATGCATGTGAAGATTTGGATGAGGAAGAAGAAAAATTGATTGATGAATGTCTGATGGATTTGGAAACATTGAAAAAGAGTCCAGAGGAATATCCAATATTTGAAACAATTGATAAGGAAGAAACAATCAAAGCACAGTCACCAGAATTAAAAAGATTGCCACGACATCTGAAATATGTGTTTTTAGAAGAGGGTGAAACAAAGCCAGTCATCATCAATAACTCTTTATCTTTGCAAGAAGAAGAGCAGTTGATAGAAATTCTGAAAGCCAACAAAGAAGCAATTGGGTGGTCAATATCCGATCTCAAAGGTATAAGCCCAACTTATTGCATGCACAGGATTTTTATGGAAGAAGATTATAAACCAAGTGCTCAACCTCAGAGAAGGTTAAATCCTGTCATGAAGGAGGTGGTCAGAAAAGAAGTGTTGAAACTGCTAGAAGCTGGTATCATCTATCCAATCTCTGAGAGTGAATGGGTGAGTCCAGTACAGGTGGTTCCAAAGAAAGGTGGGATGACAGTAATTTATAATGATAAGAATGAGCTTATTCCTACTCGGACAGTTACTGGCTGGCGTATGTGCATTGATTATAGGAAACTGAATAAAGCTACTAGGAAAGATCATTTTCCTCTTCCCTTCATGGATCAGATGCTAGAAAGGTTATCAGGGCAGGCTTTCTATTGTTTTCTAGATGGATATTCTGGATATAATCAAATTGTGGTAGATCCAAAAGACCAGGAGAAGACGACTTTTACTTGTCCTTTTGGTATCTTTGCATATAGAAAGATGCCTTTTGGATTATGTAATGCTCCAGCTACGTTTCAGAGGTGTATGCAGGCAATCTTTTCTGATCTTCTAGAAAAATGCATTGAAGTATTCATGGATGACTTCTCAGTTTTTGGAAATTCTTTCCAAAGATGTTTAGCTAATTTGAACACGGTACTCAAAAGATGTGTTCAGACAAATCTGGTTTTGAATTGGGAGAAATGTCATTTCATGGTAACTGAAGGGATTGTACTGGGGCATAAAATTTCTGCTAAAGGAATTGAGGTGGATAAAGCCAAAGTAGAAGTCATTGAGAAACTGCCCCCACCAACAAATGTAAGGGGGATTAGGAGTTTTCTTGGTCATGCTGGGTTCTATAGAAGATTCATCAAAGATTTCTCAAAAATTGCTAAACCATTGAGTAATCTTTTGATGAAGGATGCTCCTTTTGTGATGAATGAAGACTGTCTGAAAGCTTTTGATATATTGAAGCAGAAGCTAGTGTCAGCTCCAGTAATTGTAGCACCAGATTGGAATCAAAATTTTGAATTGATGTGTGATGCAAGTGATTATGCAATAGGAGTTGTCCTTGGCCAAAGGAAAGAACAGAAGTTTCATCCAATTTATTATGCTAGCAAGGTGCTGAATGATGCTCAATTGAATTATGCTACCACAGAGAAAGAGTTTCTTGCCATTGTATATGCTCTAGAGAAATTTAGACCTTATCTTATTGGGTCTAAGGTGATTGTCTACACAGATCATGCAACTATCAAATATTTGTTGACAAAACCAGATTCTAAGCCACGTTTGATGAGATGGGTATTACTGTTGCAAGAATTTGATGTAGAAATCCGTGATAAGAAAGGAAGTGAGAACTTAATTGCTGATCATTTGTCACGGTTAGTCAACAATGAGGTCACTAGCAGGGAGTCTGAAATCTGGGAATCTTTTTCAGATGAATCACTCATGTATATTCAGCAGAGGCCCTGGTTTGCTGATATGGCAAATTTCAAAGCTGCAAGAGTCATGCCGGAAGACTTAACTTGGCAACAGAGAAAGAAATTTCTGCATGATGCCAAGCAGTTTGTGTGGGATGATCCATATTTGTTCAAAATTGGAGCAGATAATCTTCTCAGGAGATGTGTTACAAATGAAGAAGCAGAAGGAATTCTCTGGCATTGTCATGATTCACCTTATGGAGGACATTTTAATGGGGAAAGAACAGCAGCAAAAGTCCTTCAATCAGGGTTTTATTGGCCAACTTTATTTAAAGATGCCCATAATCATGCTAGGAATTGTGATAAATGTCAAAGAGCAGGGACAATCACTAAACGTCATGAGATGCCTTTACAAGGTATTTTAGAGGTTGAGGTTTTTGATTGTTGGGGTATTGACTTTGTTGGACCCTTCCCTCCATCTTTCAACAATGAATATATTCTGGTAGCAGTGGATTATGTGAGTAAATGGGTGGAAGCATTAGCTTGTCCTAAAAATGATGCTAGCACGGTAATTAAATTCCTGAAGAGGCAGATATTCTCACGTTTTGGCACTCCAAGAGTGTTGATTAGTGATGGAGGATCTCATTTTTGCAATTATCAGCTAGAGAAAGTACTCAAACACTATGGAGTGAAGCATAAGGTAGCTGCACCTTATCATCCACAAACCAATGGACAAGCTGAGGTATCTAACAGGGAGATAAAAAGAATCCTGGAAAAGACTGTGACTTCATCAAGAAAGGATTGGTCTCTCAAATTGGATGATTCTCTTTGGGCTTATAGAACAGCAATGAAGACGTCTATGGGATTATCACCATTTCAATTAGTCTATGGGAAAGCATGCCATTTGCCAGTCGAATTGGAGCATAGAGCATTATGGGCTTTGAAATTCTTGAATTTTGATCCTTATGATACTCAATGTACACGCAGACGGCAGATTTTGGAGCTTGAAGAAATGCGCTTACATGCATATGATTCATCCAAGGCTTACAAAGACAAAATGAAATTTTATCATGACAGGAAGTTGGTGAATAGAGTTTTCAATCCAGGACAATAGGTATTATTGTTCAATTCAAGATTGAAGATATTTCCTGGGAAGCTGAAGTCAAAATGGACAGGACCATTTGTGATAAAAGAAGTGCATCCGCATGGGGCAATTGAAATATTTAATCCATCTGATGATCCACAGAGAAGTTGGGTGGTAAATGGTCAACGTCTCAAGCCTTATCTAGGGGGAGAGGTGCAACAATGTTCTACAATGATGTTGTTGGTTGATCCTTGAAAAGTTTGGGTCAGGCTCGGGACGTTAAACAAGCGCTTACTGGGAGGCAACCCAGTGTTTTGTAAGTAATTTTTGTTTTTAAATTTTTTTGTTTTTAGATTAGGGTTTGATGTACTCTATTGAACACCTGGTTTCTTATGATGGTTTGCTATTAACTGTGATTGTGTGATAAGTAATGCTTGATGATGCTTATTGATTGATTGATGTTGAGATGATGTGCACATTAAAATGCTTATACAGGTGATTCACAAGCTTTGTGAACAAATGCATGATATCATGATTGTGATTGTGAAATTAAGCAGGATGTGTATGTCAAATGTGAATGAGCTTATATGTGAGGTTTTGAGCTCCAGAGTTGTTATTGTTGAATGCTATTACTTTGAAAGCATGAATGATTTTGCCCAGGTTTTCTATGATTGAATCAAATGCTTGTTTTGCATCATGTGATCAAGGCCATTTGTTGGAACCCTTTTTGTTGGCCAAATTCATAAAGTTAGCCCACTAAAAGAGAACATGTTGTGTTCTATCCTTTGAACCCTTAGCCTTGAATATACACTGAAAAGCCTTGATTGAAAATCTTTACCTTGAGTTAAGTAGAAGATCTTGTGTGGTATTGTTAAATGTTCAAGTTTGGGGTTATTAGGAAAACATGAAAAAGGAAAAGCATTGAGCTAAGAGCTAAAAAGTAAGAATATGCAAAGAAAAAGAAAAGAAAAGAAAAAGAAGTAAAGCTCAATGCAAATGCAAAGGCAAAAGAAAGTTGGGAATGAATAAGAATAATTGGGTTGTTATGATTCTCTTAACTCAAGGATTTTGTGATCCAGAAAAACCAATTTTCTTGTTAGCCCAGCCACATTATAAGCCATTGAAAAGTCCTTGTGATGATGCATGCTTGTGAATGTTTTTGATTGTGGTAAAATGAAAGGCAAAGTTGATTCATGTGACATTGTGATAGTGGAGTGAATGAGTGAAACACTTTACCTCTTATACACTTGTGTGTTGAGTGAAACACTTTACCTAGTGAGGAAATATTCCATAAGCACATGAACATCCATGCTTAATTGATTGATCATTCATGAAAAATAGCATTTGTTGGAACTTAAATGATTTGGTGAACACTAAAGCATGTGCACATCTTGGTTGAACTCTTGGTCATAAGTTTGAGTGAAGTTATTACTTATCTTGAAAAAGAGAATTTTTGAATGAGTGAACCATCATATGAATTGGTTGGAGATTGAGTTACATTTTGTTTGCTTGAGGACAAGCAAAGTTCTAAGTTTGGGGTTGTGATAACAGTTGAAAAACTGTTATTTTCATGCTTAAAACTGATACTAAAAGCAACCTTTAGACTTAAAAACTAGCTTGAAATCATGCTTTTATCTATATTTTCATAAATATGAGAGCTGGACAGGTTTATGCTTGATTTAAGTGTTCTTGTGCAGGTTTTAAGGTGAATTTAGTGAAAAGAGTGAAGAATGAGAGAGATGGAATCCGAAAAGGAAGCAAAGAGTGCAAAAGGAGAAGCCGAAGGCACCGCTCAGCGGCATTTTACCGCTGAGCGGCACTCAGGAGGTCACGGGAGGTCCGCTGAGGGGCAAACTGGCCGCTGAGGGGAAGAAAAGGGAAGCGTAGTCACCGCTGAGCGGTATTTACCGCTGAGCGCCATTCTTAATAATGGGCTTGGACTTGTTTTCTGGCACTTTTATGGGCTTGGGCTTAGATCTTTTGTAATTCTAAAATAGTATATAAGGACTTGCACGTCCTAGAGTTAGTATCTTTGGCAGAAACGAGGCAAACACTCTCTCTTCCACCCCTTTGAAGGAGGATCTTGGATGCTCAGGCTACCTCTTCACCTTTTTAGGGTTTATTCTTTCATTCTTTCATTGTTATTCATCTAGTTTCACCATGAATATGGTGAACTAAACCTTGTATGTTTGTTGGGGAATCAATGTAATCTCTTGAAGCTCTCATATATGGAATCTATGCTTGCATCTTTTAATTAAGACTTATGCTTTCTTTCATCATTAGTTAGGGTTTTTCCTCTTTGCTTAATGCTTGCATGGTTTAACTCATTCGATGCATGATTATTGGTTTTGTCGATACGGGCACGTACGGGGAAGTCTAGATCCGGGGAATTTCTCCCAATATTATATTGGTTGTCGTTAAGCTCCTGCACTTATGAACTGATCATTAGGAATGCTAGGAATTGTATGAACTCGTGATTAGGGAGAAGCCATCTAGAATGGTACATTAGAGAGTGGCATTAACAATGATGATTTGAATGTTGAATTCCTAAAATATATGAGAGTGGATGAGATGAAATTGACCCCCAACAACATATTCATTCATATATTTCATTGAAAGTGTTTATCTTTTGCTTTTGCCATTGATCAAAACTCATGCATACATGTTTATTTTCGTCTTTGCATATTAAACTTCAAATATTTCGTTCTTAAGTCTTAGCTAATCAACAAACCACATAACTAAACTAGGCCGTGAGTCCTTTGGGAGAACGATACTTGGTCTTACCAAGTTTATTACTTGAACGATTCGGTCATACTTGCCGATTGTGAAACAAGTTTGTGACATCATATTTTGGTGCTCATAAATTTGTCCATCAGTGGATGAGATGAAATTGACCCCCAACAACATATTCATTCATATATTTCATTGAAAGTGTTTATCTTTTGCTTTTGCCATTGATCAAAAACTCATGCATACATGTTTATTTTCTGTCTTGCATATTAAATTCCAAATATTTCGTTCTTAAGTCTTAGCTAATCAATAAACCACACAACTAAACTAGGCCGTGAGTCCTTTGGGAGAACGATACTTGGTCTTACCAAGTTTATTACTTGAACGATTCGGTCATACTTGCCGATTGTGAAACAAGTTTGTGACATCATATTTTGGTGCTCATAAATTTGTCCATCAGTGGACGAAGTGGACGAAGTGAACGAAGTGGACGAAATGGTCGAAGTGAACGAACTGGACAAACTAGACGAAGTGGTCGAAGTGGACGAAATGGACAAAGTGGACGAACTTGACGAGGTTGATGAAGTTGACGACGTGGACGAAGTGGAGGAAATGGACGAACTGGACGAAATGGTCGAAGTGGACGAAGTTGACGAGGTTGACGAAGTTGACGACGTCGACAAAGTAGATGAAATGGACGAAGTTGACGAAGTGGACGAAGTGCTCGAAGTGGACGACGTGGACGAAGTAGACGAACTGGACGAAGTGGACGAACTGGACAAACTGGACGAAGTGGTCAAAGTGGTCGAAGTGGACGAAGTGGTCGAAGTGCACGAACTGGAGAACTGGACGAAGGAGAACAAGAAGAAGAACAAGAACAACAACAAGAAGAAGAAGAAGAAGAAAAAGAAGAAAAAGTGGACGAAGTGGACGAAATGGACGAGCTAGAAGATGTGGATGAACTTGAGGAAGTGGTCAAAGTGGACGAAGTCCACTTGGTTGTCGAGGTTGACGAGGTTGACGAAATTAATGAAGTGGACAAAGTGAACGAAGTGGACGAAATGATCGAAGTGGACGAACTCGACGAACTCGACGAAGTGGTCAAAGTGGACGAAATGGACGAAGTGCACGAAGTTGAAGAAGTGGGCGAAGTGGACAAAGTGGATGAAGTGGATAAAATGGACGAAGTGGACGAAGTGAAAGAGGTTGACGAGGTTGACGACGTGGATGGCGTGGACGAAATGGACGAAGTGGTCGAAGTGGACAAAGTGGACGAAGTGGATGAAGTGGACAAGTTGACGAAGTTGACGAAGTGGACAAAGTGGTCGAAGTGGATGAATTGGACGAATTGGTCGAAGTGGTAGAAGTGGTCGAAGGGGACGAAGTGGTCGAACTAGATGAACTGGACGAAGGAGAAGAAAAAGTGGACGAAGTTGACAAAGTGGATGATGATGACAAAGTGGACGAAGTGGACAAAGATGACGAAGTAAACGAAGAGGACGAAGTGGACTTACTGGAGAACATGACGAAGTTATCGAAGTGGCCGAAGTGGACCAGGTTGACGAGGTTGATGAGGTTGACGAAGTGGACAAAGTGGACAAAGTGGACGAAGTGGAGGAAGTGGACGAGGTGCACGAAGTGGATGAAGTGGTCAAAGTGGACGAACTGGACGAAGTGGACGAAGTGGTCGAAGTGGACGAAGTGGACGAATGTGACGAACTAGACGAAGGAGAAGAAGAAGAAGAAGAACAAGAACAAGAAGAAGAAAAAGAAGAAGAAGTGGACAAAATGGACGAAATGGTCGAACTGGACGAACTAGACGAAGCGGACGAAGTTAAGGAAGTGCTCAAAGTGGACGAAGTGGAGGAAGTGGACTTCGTTGACGAGGTTTACGAGGTTGACGAAATTAATGAAGTGGACGAAGTGGACGAAGTGAACGTAGCGGACGAAATGGTCGAAGTGGACGAACTGGACGAACTAGACGAAGTGGTCAAACTGGAAGAAATGGACGAAATGGACGAAGTTGACGAAGTTGGCGAAGTGGACAAAGTCGATGAAGTGGACAAAGTGGATGAAGTGGACGAACTGGACGAAGTTGACGACGTGGACGAAGTGGACGAAGTGGTCGAAGTGGACGAAATGGACGAAGTGGACGAAGTTGACGACGTGGACGAAGTGGAGGAAGTGGACGAAGTGGACGAAGTTGACGAAGTGGACGAAGTGGACAAAGTGGTCGAAGAGGTCGAAGTCGACGAAGTGGTCGAAGTGGACAAACTGGACGAATTGGACGAACTAGACGAACTAGACGAAGGAGAATAAAAAGAAGAAGAAGAAGTAGAAGAAGAAGAAGAAGAAGAAGAAGAAGAAGAAAAAGAAGAAAAAGTAGAAGAAGTGAACGAAATGGACGAACTGGACAAAGTAGACGAACTGGACGAAGTAGACGAACTGGACGAACTTGACGAAGTGGTCGAAGTGGACGAAGTGGACTAGGTTGACCAGGTTGAAGAGGTTTACGAGGTTGACGAGGTTGACGAGGTTGACGAGGTTGACGAGGTTGACGAAGTTGACAAAGTGGAGGAAGTGAACGAAGTGGACGAAATGGTCGAAGTGGACGAACTGGACAAAGTGGTCAAAGTAGACCAAATGGACGAAGTAAGAGAACTGGAAAAAGTGGGCGAAGTGGACGAACTGGACGAAGTGGTCGAAGTGTACGAAGTGGACGAAGTGTACGAAGTGGACGAGGTTGACGACATGGACGAAGTTGGCAAAATAGACGAAGTGGACGAAGTGCTCGAAGTGGACAAAATAGACGAAGTGGACGAAGTGGACGAAGTGGACGAAGTTGACGAAGTGGACGAAGTGGTCGAAGAGGACGAAGTGGACGAGTTGGACGAAGGAGAAGAAGAAGAAGAACAAGAAGAAGAAGAAGAGGAAGTGGACGAAGTGGATGAACTTGACGAACTGGACAAGGTGGTCGAAGTGGTCGAAGGGGACGAACTAGACTAAGTGGTCAAAGTGGACGAAGTTCACGATGTGGGCGAAGTGGACGAAGTGGACGAACTGGACGAAGTGGGCGAAGTGGACGAAGTCGTCGAAGTAGTCGAAGTGCATGAACTGGATGATAACAGTTGAAAAACTGTTATTTTCATGCTTAAAATTGATACAAAAAGCAACCTTTATACTTAGAAACTAGCTTGAAATCATGCTTTTATCCATATTTTCATAAATAAGAGAGCTGGACAGGTTTATGCTTGATTTCAGTGTTTTTGTGTAGGTTTTAAGGTGAATTTAGTGAAAGAAGTGAAGAAGGAGAGAGATGAAATCAGAAAAGACATCAAAAAGTGCAAAAGGAGAAGCCGAAAGTACCGCTCAGCGGCAGTTAACCGCTGAGCGGCAATCAGGAAGTCACGGGAGGTCCGCTGAGGGGCAAAATGGCCGCTGAGGGGAAGAAACGAGACGCGCACTCACCGCTGAGCGGTATTTTACCGCTGAGCGGCACACTTATGGGCTTGGGACTAGATTTTCTGTAATTTTAGAATAGTATATAAGCTTTAGGACATCCTAGGGTTTGTATCTTTGGCAGAAACGAAGGAAACACTCTCTCTTTCACCCCTTTGAAGGAGGATCTTTGATGCTCAGGCTACCTCTTCACCTTTCTAGGGTTTTATCCTTCATTCTTTCATTATTGTTCATCTAGGTTCACCATGAATATGGTGAACTAAACCTTGTATGTTTGTTGGGGAATCAATGTAATCTTTTGAAGCTCTCATATATGGAATTTGTGCTTGCATCTTAATCTAAGATTTATGCTTTCTTTCATCATTACTTAGGGTTTTTCCTCTTTGCTTAATGCTTGCTTTGTTTAACTCATTCAATGCATGATTATTGATTTTGTCGATACGGTAACGTACGGGGAAGTCTAGATCCGTGGAATCTCTCCCAATATTATATTGGTTGTCGTTAAGCTCCTGTGCTAAGAGAACTAATTATTAGGAATGCGAGGAATCATATGAACTCGTAATTAGGGATAGGCCTTCTTGACAAGGTAATTTAGAGAGTGGCATTAACAATGATGATTTGAATGTTGAATTCCTAAAATATATGAGAGTGAATGAGATGAAATGGACCCCCAACAACATATTCATCCATATATTTCATTGAAAGTATTTGTCTTTTGCTTTTGCCATTGATCAAAACCTCATGCATACATATTTATTTTCGTTTTTTGCATAGTAAAATCCAATTATTTCGTTCTTAAGTCTTAGCTAATCAACAAACCACACAACTAAATTAGGCCGTGAGTCCTTTGGGAGAACGATACTTGGTCTTACCAAGTTTACTACTTGAACGATTCGGTCATACTTACCGATTGTAAAACAAGTTTGTGACATCATATTTTGGTGATCATAAATTTGTCCATCACTGGACGAAGTGGACAAAGGAGAAAAAGTAGAAGAAGAAGAAGAAGAAGAGGAAGTGGACGAAATGAACGAAGTGGACGAACTGGACGAAGTGGATGAAGTGGACGAACATGACGGAGTTGTCGTAGTGGACGAAGTGCACAAGGTTGACGAGGTTGACGAGATTGACGAAGTTGAAGAACTGAACGAAGTAGATGAAGTGGACGAAGTGGACAAAGGTAATGAAGAGGACGAAGTGGACGAGGTGCTCAAAGTAGACGAACTGGACGAAGTGGATGAACTTGACGAAGTTGTCAAAGTGGAGGAGGTGGACGAAGTGCACCAGGTTGACGAGGTTGACGAGGTTGAGGAAGTTGACGAAGTGGAGGAAGTGGACGAAGGGAACGAAGTTGACGAAGTGGACGAGGTGGACAAAGTGGATGAAGTGGACGAAGTGGATGACTTAGACTAAGTGGTCCAAGCGGATGAATTGGACGAAGTGGACGAAGTTGACGAAGTGGGTGAAGTGGACGAAGATGACGAAGTGGACGAAGTTATCGAAGTGGACGAAGTTGACGAGGTTGACCAAGTTGACGATGGGGATGAACCGGACGAAATGGACGAAGTGGACGAAGATGTCAAAGTGGACAAAATGGACGGAGTGGACGAACTGGACGAAGGAGAAGTAGAAGAAGAAGAGGAGGAGGAGGAAGTGGACGAAGCGGACGAAGTCGACGAAGTGGACGAACAAGACGAAGTGGACAAAGTGGAGGATATGGACGAAGTGGTCGAAGGGGCCGAAGTGGTCGAAGTGGCGAACTGGACGAAGTGGTCGAAGTGGACGAAGTGGTCGAAGTGGAGGAACTGGACGGAGTGGACGAAATGGACGAAGTGGACGAAGCGGACGAAATGGACGAAGTGGACGAAATGGACGAAGTTGTCAAAGTGGACGAAATGGACGGAGTGGACGAACTGGACGAAGGAGAAGTAGAAGAAGAAGAAGAAGAGGAAGTGGACGAAGCGGATGAAGTCGACGAAGTGGACGAACAAGACGAAGTGGACAAAGTGGAGGATATGGACGAAGTGGTCGAAGTGGCGAACTGGACGAAGGAGAAGGAGAAGAAGAAGAAGAAATAGAAGAGGAAGTGGAGCAAGTGCACGAAGTGGACGAAGTGGACGAAGTGGTCGAAGTGGTCGAAGTGGACGAAGTGGACGAAGTGGTCGAAGTGGTCAAAGTGGACGAACTGGACGAACTGGACGAAGTAGACGAACTGGACGAAGGAGAAGAAGAAGTGAACGAAATGGACGAAGTAGACGAACTGGACCAACTAGACTAAGTGGTCAAAGTGGACGAAGTGGACGAAGTGCTCGAAGTGGACAAAATAGACGAAGTGGACGAAGTGGACGAAGTGGACGAAGTGGACGAAGTTGACGAAGTGGACGAAGTGGTCGAAGAGGACGAAGTGGACGAGTTGGACGAAGGAGAAGAAGAAGAAGAACAAGAAGAAGAAGAAGAGGAAGTGGACGAAGTGGATGAACTTGACGAACTGGACAAGGTGGTCGAAGTGGTCGAAGGGGACGAACTAGACTAAGTGGTCAAAGTGGACGAAGTTCACGATGTGGGCGAAGTGGACGAAGTGGACGAACTGGACGAAGTGGGTGATGAGTCAATATTTTCTTCACTTCACTTAGTTTATTGTACTAGAATTAATCAGGGAATTGTGCTTAATCGTCCGTTATTTTCCTATTTTTCCTAATTGTGCTTAATTCGATCAGAAATTCTTATTTTAACTAATTTGAATTATCTGAGCTTATTATTTTGCATTATTAATTATGGGAAAATTTTGGATATCTTTTTGGGACATTTGAAGGCTAAATGAGAAATGACAAATGAGCCCAATGTATTTCAGCCACTTCAATTTTCGCTGGTTGCTGTGTGAATTTTGTGTCAACTTGTTTGTCCTCGTTCGAATTCAATTCGTATCCGTTTTCCATTCAATTTTTTTTCATAGTTTCGTCTAGATGTCTAGTTTCATGTATAACTTTTACTTTGTTCAAATGCGTTCTGTACTGTTCCCAGTAATTTGTTTACTCTCCTATGTCAGCCTAGTACTACGTGAATGTTGTGTCAACTTGTGTGTCTTCGTTTGAGTTTAATTCTTATCCGTTTTGCATGCGGTTTTTTTTCATAGTTTCGTATGGATGTCTATTTTCATGTATAGTTTTTACTTTGTTCAAATTCGTTATGTGTTGTTCCCAGTAATTGTTTTACTCCCCTGTGTCAGTCAAGTTCATACTGTTTAAGTGGCTTCTAATTTGTTTGCATTGTTTGCTTGTTGTTTGATACTTGTGGTGGCTGGAATTGATCATTGGACGGTGCTAAGACCTCCCAACACTCAAGGATTCAACACTAATATTGAAGTGGAAACTGCACCCTTTCTTTGGCTAACATGGCATTAATGGAGGGGATAGAGAAATGGGATTCCAATTTGATTAAATGCTACATCATAGGATATTATTTTGGAAATGAAAATTCAATATGCATTTGCAGCTCACATTCCACGGCTTCTTTCTTTTGGTCCAACAATTAACAATTGGAGAATTACAACACACGGCCATTGCTATTGAATTGCAAGAAGTAAATCAAATGGCAAAAGGGGGGACCACCAAGAAAGATTAGTACACGGCAAACTCAAATTGATTGATAAGCATCAATATATGTTTGGAATAAAAAATGGAAGGGCAAACTATTTTTGACTGGGATGACAATGAATATTAAAGAAACATTTGGCTTGCAACAAGACCACACCCCACGGCCTGCACATCCATCACTTGGAAAATTCACTTGAGAAACACCAAAAGCATGGGAAATGATGAGGGGACCACGTTACTTTCACACTTTATCCCATCCAGCAATTTAACAAGGAAGCTAAATGGAATAAGAGGCCACCTCACGGTATACAACTTCTTATCTTTTTGCTGAAATATGCCAACATCAAGGGACCACCAATTCATCAATTATTGAGGGCTGGCTACATGATGGTTCTCGGAATTCATACAACAAAAACACACATCCACATTTTTGCTTGCCGAAAAATTAGAGAAGTGGAATCATATCCACGTGTGCAACTGAAAAGTGAAGTGAAAAGCATACTGCAGCGCGGCAAGGAGATGTCTCACGGCTTGAATCCAGCAAAAGCATCACGTTCCAACTTCATCCACCTTCCAGCAAGCCACGGCCACTTCCAAGCAACCAGGCAGCAGTAGAAGCTCACGGTCAATGGAGGCAGAAGCATCTTGATCCAGTAGCTTGGTGTGCATGGTGATGAAGGCAACAACTTGGTGCAGGAAGTGGAGAGGAATTCACGGAAGCAAGATATTCACGTGATGGATTGATTGGAAAGAAAGAGTAGTTCACGGACAGAGGAAGCTACAGAAGATTGGAATGGTCTCCAAAAGAAGAAGACAAGTTTGCAAAAGGAGAGGCTCACGGGAATAGCTTCGGAATTGGGCTATAAAATGGAGCAGCAGAGAAGAAATAAGGGAGGGAGATTTTAGTGTAGTTTAGGTGTAAGTGTAAGAAACTCACGGTCTGGGAGGAGGCTTCTGCCTCTTCCTTTTCTTTTCCAGTAGCAAGCTCTTTCATTTCCATTTTAAACAAGTGCAATGTAATTTTATTTCTGAATGCAGGAGTGTGTTACATTATATTGCTTATTTTATTTTCGGTTTTTACGTGTAGTATTCAAGAATTTTATTTTTAATGTTAAAACTTTTTGATGAATTTCATTTTCAGTGCATTTAATTTTACCGTTTCTGCATATTTACTGTTCCGTTTTTACCATTTGGTTTTACAATCTTTAAAATTTATTTCAGTGTTTTTAAATTCAGTTGTGTTTAAATTTTCACTTTTAATTTCAATTTCCGCACACAAAAAATCACAAACCCCCCCACTTCGTGACTAATCTAAGACTGAACCACCAAAATTGGTCCCTGAGAGACGACCTAGGAGTCAAATCCTAGTTATACTGCATTAATTTCTGCACATCAAATTTGTATGACCGCGACAGTCGTATCAAATTTTGGCGCCGCTGCCGGGGACCAATGACGGTTTAGTTTTAGATTTTTGTTCTGTTAATATTTGTTCTGTTAATATGTGTATTTTGTGTGTTTTGTGTTTTGTATTTTTGTAGGCGACAACGACACCTTCAGCAAATTTTGGCGGCGTTGTCACTTCAGTCCAGGTTCTTGTTTTAGATTTTTACTGTTTTTGTTGTTGTAATCTATGTTTTGTCTTTTATATTTTTATTGTGCTATGTTATGTATTTAGTTGTTAAATAAAAAAAAAAAATTGTTCTGTCTTGTTTGTGCATGTAGTATGTTTAATTGTTGTGTTTTATCTTGCGTTATGATGTGATGTTCTATTTTCTGTATGCGTGTCATATGTATTTTGTTTGTTAATTAAAAAAAAAATTAAAAAAAAAAAAATTTAAAAAAAAAAAAAAAAATTTATGTGTTGTTTTGTGTGTTCCTGTAGCATGTATAAATGTGTTGTGAATTATCTGTTTCGTAATTTTTAGTATTTACTTTTTATTTGTTTTATTTTTATTTTTCGATGTCTACCTATTTTAATGTTGTGAATAATGCTTATTCTGCCAATGTCTGTGATTATGATTCTTATTCTGCATATTACTTTGATTTTAAATCTGCTGATTTTTATGATGAGAACAATATGTTCCATCATCCAATTTCTGAGAGCTCTCTTTGGGAGCCAGTTCCACAATATGAGAGTCAGCAGTATGATTCTCCTATTCAAATAACTCCTCAGACTTCTACTTCTGAACCTACATTAAAGGAGTTACTAGAGCAGATGACAATGCAGAACATTCAGTTTCAGAAAGGGAACATGCAGTTCAAGCAAGAGAGCATGGAGTTCCAGCAGGAAACTCAAGCTGCCATACAGAATCTGAGTGATCAGATCAGGCAGATGGCCACTCTTGCACCTGAGGAGACTGATGAAAATTTTGGGGACCCGGCAGAAGTAAGCAGTAATCCTGAACCAGGTAGACCACCTTCACCTTCCCACACTCTAGAAATCTTCAAGGAAGAGGAGGTAAGCATACCTCAATTTGATTATATTGATGACTATGTTGTTGAGAGGTATGCTGATGACTATATTGTTGCTGAGCATGATTTTAATTTTTCCTCTGTGCATGATGAGGACCGCTTTTTACTATCACATTCAAATATTTGTTCTCCATGCACTGAACATGAATCTGAACCTGTTATAGATATTGTTTCTACATTTGAAACGGATTCATGTTATGAGGTTGTATCTAAGGCTCGGTATGATGAATTGGGATTGGGTGTTATACCTCTGCATGATATTTCTGTGGAACCATTTTGCACTAACCATATTGCAGGAGGTACATATAAATTTGATCAGCATGCACCCACGCTGGAAGACAAAGGTGCCAGTACATACAGCAGTTCGAAGATCAAAAGGCACCTACTGAATCTACTCAGTGACAATATTTGCTGCTTAGATCCGGCGGTGGAGGATATTTCTCTGCTTGATCAGATTTGGAGGATGAAGCAATTTTTCCTCAAAATTTCCGTCTTGGATCCTGAAGAAGACATCTCCCTGATTGTCCAATTTTGGCAACTGCCACCATAACAGGGGAGTTTTCCTGTCCCTTCTTCCCTTAATTTTCTTAGTTTGCGAATTAGGGGAGAATTCTTAATTTTCTTTATTAGTTTTCGGATTGTTTTGTTTTTTTTTTAAATTAAAAAAAAAAATTAAAAAAAAAAAAACTTTGTGATAAAATATTTTGTTTTAAGTGTGCCAAATCTGTATTCTAATATGTATATTTATTTATTTAATTATTTATTTTCTTTTTCTTAGTTTTCAAATTGCTATCCTTAAAAAAAAAAATTTTCAAAAATTCAAAAATTGTTTTGCGTAGTCCTTGATTTTATTTCGACCCTCAGTTTCTTACCAATATTTCATTAAAAATTTTCACTTCAGATCTCATTTATTTTCCTTATTTTCCTTCACTGTAAATACAATTTCTTAGTTGTTTTCATACAGATCTTTGATTGCAAATTTTTAGACTAAGAAAATATTTCATTCATAATAGCAAAATTACAGTAATGGAAAATAGGAGCTTGAACAGATCTGAATATAAAGATGCAGTAGATATATATGAAAATAAAAGATGTTCGGGGGTCGATCTTTAGTGATCGTTAATATTACAAACCAAATAAAAAAAACAAAAACAACATAAAAAAAATTAAAAACATAAAAAAACATAAGTGTCCTTATTACAGTACTTGTTCAAATTCTGGCCACACTCGGCCAACAAAAAGATAAAAATAAAAAAAAAACATAAAACTTTAAAAATGAAAGAACTCTCGAGCTGGTTGTGGTGGTCTAAGGGAGAGCTCCGTTGAGGGAGCTCTGGTTCGAAAAGTCACGAGCGGAGGCTTTGGTGGAGGAATTTCTCGTTCATTTCTGTCGTCATCGATAATGATCGGAACTGGAAACAAATCCAGCAGCCTCGGTGCCCTCATTATCACCAGTTGTTTTCTTTCAAACAAATAAAAAAATAAAAAATAAAAAATAAAAAATAAAAAACTTGTGTTAATAATAGAAGAGGAATGGAAAATTCAATGGAGGTGTGATCAGAGGTCTTACCGTACATGTACAGCGGCAGTTGTGAAAAGAGAGTGCCTGTGGGGTCTATCTCCGCTTGCCAGCGCCTGACCCGATTGCCATGGTTGTTAAACCAGCAGTGCACGTTATATTCGGTGGCATCTGCGAAGGTCCTTAGTCGAGACGCGATCTCGACGACTTGCGCTCGGCTTGGGTGTGTGACCCCATAGTTGTAGATTTTGGTCATCATCGTGATCTGATCATCTGTA
The DNA here is from genome assembly GCA_034642375.1 of Vigna nakashimae. Classification (NCBI taxonomy): domain Eukaryota; kingdom Viridiplantae; phylum Streptophyta; class Magnoliopsida; order Fabales; family Fabaceae; genus Vigna; species Vigna nakashimae. Next base: position 31,547,381 of record CM067765.1, read on the forward strand.
GGACGCCATCGTTGACTGGTATATCTCTCTGATTCCATATCAGTCATCCTTCCTCTACTAGTATTCTAAAACATAAAAAATAAAAAAAAAATAAAAAAAAGAAGAAAAATAATAAAAATAAAAATAACAAAAACATAAAAAAGAAAAAAACAAAACATAAAAATAAAAAAAAAATAAAAAAAAGCATAAAAAATTTTTAGATTAGTTCTGTGTTTTCTTTATTTGTTCTTGTTTCCCGTTAAATTTATTTTGTCCTGTCAGTCTTTGATATTTCTGTGTTTGGTCTCAGATCTGTTTCACGGTCCTTGCAAAAGGGGCCTAAACGGATCTACGTCCAGTTGTCCTTGTCCATATTGTTCATGTATATTCAGTTTCTGTGTTTTATTTTTAAGTGGGGTACGTGGCGTTGTTCTACCCGATTGTCTCTGCAATACCTTCAATCGAAGGGAGATTAACGTCTGGTTTCCAGCCTATATACCCCTTAAGTTTTATTTGACAGTTGTGTTTTATGTGTTTTAAGTGTTTTTTTTTTTTTGTTTAGAAAAAAAAATTGAAAAGGAGAAGAAGGAAAGCAGGAAATGGAAAATAAAAGGCAGAAAGAAAAGAAGAACGAAGTGCATAAAGGAAAGGAATAACGGAAAGCTTAAAGGGGAAAGCAGGAAAAGTAAAGCAAGCAGAAAGAAAGGCAGATCCAGGAGCAGAGGACTTACCTGGAGTAGTAGGCTGGCAGAGAAGCTCCTCGGGGTTCTCAGACTCTTCAGTTGGCACGGTGGCAGAGGCTCCTTGCAGGGCTCGTACACCTTCAGAGCACGCGGACGCGGGGGGGAGAGGCTCCCTGCAGAGATCCAGACGCTCGAGAGAGTAGAGAGAGGAGAGAGCAGAGAAGAGAGTAGAGAGAGGAGAGAGCAGAGAAGAGAGCAGAGAGAGGAGTAGAGAGAGAGTGAGGGATCAGAAAATGGCGCTCAGACGCGGAGGAGTGGCTCATTTGTAGCCAAAGCTTTGCCACTGTAGCAACAGTTCCGGTCTTTGCCACCGAGACTGTTGTCACAGTACCGGTCTCCTTTTTAAAAAAAAAAAAAAAAAAAAAAAAAACAATAATAATAATAATAAAAATTATTAGCATCTACTGATGGGTGCTAGGTGTTTTAGACATCTGCTGATGGATGTCCCTGATAACATCTACTGATGGATGTTACTGAAAAATTTCTTCCCATTTTTCCTAACTTTGTATTGCACTTGTCTATATTATTTGACTGCTCTGAATTTGATCATCTGATGATTGTAACACACTGAGGACATTGTGTGATTTAAGTGTGGTCTACTGGGGAGAAATTTTGATTTTTCTGTTAGTCTCTCTTAGTATGTATTTTGTGTGTTAAATTTTTTGTTTTTGCGTGTTAAATTTTTCTGTTTTTAAGTTATTTTTATCGAGTTTTGTGTGCAATAAATTTTACATTTTTCTCCTGATTTCTGGATTTTGTCTAAGTTGTAGATTTTTCCTCCACTTCATTGATACTTAGTTTGAAATCCTTGTTTTTCTCTGCTTGGAAACATGATTATGTGTTTAAGAGGTTGATTTGATTGTGACGAATACCCTGTGTGAGATTTGAGCCACTTAATTTTCTTTCTTGTGTGTGATATGTCTCTTGAATGCTTGCACATATGCCTTGGCTTGATTCTTTTTGATATAATTGATTGATATGCATGTTCAGACGTGATAAAGGCATTTTTGTTCTTGAGCCTCTTTAGCCAAATAAGCCTACCCTGTTATTATCCTTTGATAACCCCTTTGAGCCTATACTTTCCCCATTTCTTTGTGTTGAAGCTCATACACTGACCCTAAGTGAAAAATAATGATTACCTTAACCTTAGGAAAGTCTGGAGCTATATAAGTGTTTTATGAAAAAGTGTGGTCTCCTTGGGAATTCTGATGAAATTGGCTAGTTGGTTCCTCATCATGTTTTGAAATGGTGATTTATATCCTGTTGTGTGATAAAGAAAAAAAGAGAGACAGGATGAAAAAAAAAATGATGAGAAAAATGAAAAATAATTTTGTAAACAATGGAGTCGAGAAGAGGATTGAATTAGAGGTTTGGGTGAGATTTGACTGTATTTACTCTTGTTCCCCATTTGTCCTCTATTTTCTTCTGAGCTGTAACTACTTATCCATATTTATCCTCCCCTGTCCTTGGCCCCATTACAACCATGTAAAGACCTTTTGATCTGAATATGCATATGTTTTAAGTATTGATAATTAGAAACTTGCCAGGTCTACTTGTGTTTGTTTTCTTGAGTACATTGAGTTGAAATTATTTACCCTAGACACTTGAGAGAAACACTGTGAGTGCATCTGTGAGGTTTTGTTATTTTCAAATCACCTCTTGAGCTGATTAATTATTTTGCTACGTATTGAATTGCTTGGATAATTTCTATAAGTATCTGCTTTTCTTGATTACGTGTTGGACATTTTCTACTTCTTTTATTTTTTGTATGCTGCGTCTGTGTCAGTCCTTTGAAGTCCTTTGAACCGTTCCCTGGTTTGTGTCTTGATTTTGCCCAGGAGTGCAAAAGACTAAGTGTGGTCTATTTTGATGAGTCAATATTTTCTTCACTTCACTTAGTTTATTGTACTAGAATTAATCAGGGAATTGTGCTTAATCGTCCGTTATTTTCCTATTTTTCCTAATTGTGCTTAATTCGATCAGAAATTCTTATTTTAACTAATTTGAATTATCTGAGCTTATTATTTTGCATTATTAATTATGGGAAAATTTTGGATATCTTTTTGGGACATTTGAAGGCTAAATGAGAAATGACAAATGAGCCCAATGTATTTCAGCCACTTCAATTTTCGCTGGTTGCTGTGTGAATTTTGTGTCAACTTGTTTGTCCTCGTTCGAATTCAATTCGTATCCGTTTTCCATTCAATTTTTTTTCATAGTTTCGTCTAGATGTCTAGTTTCATTTATAACTTTTACTTTGTTCAAATGCGTTCTGTACTGTTCCCAGTAATTTGTTTACTCTCCTATGTCAGCCTAGTACTACGTGAATGTTGTGTCAACTTGTGTGTCTTCGTTTGAGTTTAATTCTTATCCGTTTTGCATGCGGTTTTTTTTCATAGTTTCGTATGGATGTCTATTTTCATGTATAGTTTTTACTTTGTTCAAATTCGTTATGTGTTGTTCCCAGTAATTGTTTTACTCCCCTGTGTCAGTCAAGTTCATACTGTTTAAGTGGCTTCTAATTTGTTTGCATTGTTTGCTTGTTGTTTGATACTTGTGGTGGCTGGAATTGATCATTGGACGGTGCTAAGACCTCCCAACACTCAAGGATTCAACACTAATATTGAAGTGGAAACTGCACCCTTTCTTTGGCTAACATGGCATTAATGGAGGGGATAGAGAAATGGGATTCCAATTTGATTAAATGCTACATCATAGCATATTATTTTGGAAATGAAAATTCAATATGCATTTGCAGCTCACATTCCACGGCTTCTTTCTTTTGGTCCAACAATTAACAATTGGAGAATTACAACACACGGCCATTGCTATTGAATTGCAAGAAGTAAATCAAATGGCAAAAGGGGGAACCACCAAAATTGGTCCCTGAGAGACGACCTAGGAGTCAAATCCTAGTTATACTGCATTAATTTCTGCACATCAAATTTGTATGACCGCGACAGTCGTATCAGTGGGCGAAGTGGACGAAGTCGTCGAAGTAGTCGAAGTGCATGAACTGGATGATAACAGTTGAAAAACTGTTATTTTCATGCTTAAAATTGATACAAAAAGCAACCTTTATACTTAGAAACTAGCTTGAAATCATGCTTTTATCCATATTTTCATAAATAAGAGAGCTGGACAGGTTTATGCTTGATTTCAGTGTTTTTGTGTAGGTTTTAAGGTGAATTTAGTGAAAGAAGTGAAGAAGGAGAGAGATGAAATCAGAAAAGACATCAAAAAGTGCAAAAGGAGAAGCCGAAAGTACCGCTCAGCGGCAGTTAACCGCTGAGCGGCAATCAGGAAGTCACGGGAGGTCCGCTGAGGGGCAAAATGGCCGCTGAGGGGAAGAAACGAGACGCGCACTCACCGCTGAGCGGTATTTTACCGCTGAGCGGCACACTTATGGGCTTGGGCCTATATTTTCTGTAATTTTAGAATAGTATATAAGCTTTAGGACATCCTAGGGTTTGTGATGAGTCAATATTTTCTTCACTTCACTTAGTTTATTGTACTAGAATTAATCAGGGAATTGTGCTTAATCGTCCGTTATTTTCCTATTTTTCCTAATTGTGCTTAATTCGATCAGAAATTCTTATTTTAACTAATTTGAATTATCTGAACTTATTATTTTGCATTATTAATTATGGGAAAATTTTGGATATCTTTTTGGGACATTTGAAGGCTAAATGAGAAATGACAATTGAGCCCAATGCATTTCAGCCACTTCAATTTTCGCTGGTTGCTGTGTGAATTTTGTGTCAACTTGTTTGTCCTCGTTCGAGTTCAATTCGTATCCGTTTTCCATTCAATTTTTTTTCATAGTTTCGTCTAGATGTTTAGTTTCATGTATAGTTTTTACTTTGTTCAAATTCGATCTGTACCGTTCCCAGTAATTTGTTTACTCTCCTATGTCATCCCAGTGCTGCGTGAATGTTGTGTCAACTTGTGTGTCTTCGTTTGAATACAATTCTTATCCGTTTTGCATGCAATTTTTTTTCATAGTTTCGTATGGATGTCTATTTTCATGTATAGTTTTTACTTTGTTCAAATTCGTTATGTGTTGTTCCCAGTAATTGTTTTACTCCCCTGTGTCAGTCAAGTTCATACTGTTTAAGTGGCTTCTAATTTGTTTGCATTGTTTGCTTGTTGTTTCATACTTGTGGTGGTTAGGAATTGATAATTGAACGGTGCTAAGACCTCCCAACACTCAAGGATTCAACACTCATATTGACACATTTTATAGCTCATTTCAAGAAGCAATATTGGTTTGTTTGGAAACCAGGTTGCAACTCACTGGCTTTTGAAGAAAGTGGCTGCCATAAGTCTTCAGCATTCACAGCCATTCATCTTGTCAAGCCAATACATTGGAATTTCATGATGAAGTGCACACGGCAATATACACAAAAGGAAAGGCCATTTGCAAAATTAGCTTATTCTTTGGCAAGCATTTAAAATGGAAAGTTGGGGCCACCATGGTTGAAGCTAACGTCCAACACTTGAAAAAATGGAATGGTGAATGGTTTGTTTTTATCTCCATTTGTTTTTGGCTAGACAACATGGGAGCCACCACTTTGAAAAGTTTACGTGAAGGTGTAAGAGCTCCAAAATGCTATGCTTTTAATTCTTCATAAACACATGCCCCATATTATTTTGGGCAAAGCATTCACCACATATGTTGAATTAAAGAGGGGCCACCACTTTGTTCAAGTTCACGGGAGAAGCTTGCAAAAATTTGAATTTTATATTATTAAGGGAAGTGGTGTTACTGATATGTTTTGCCAAGCCAACAAACCACTTAATGGAGCTCATGGTATTGATGGTAGAAAATACATTATGGCCCACTTTGCACTCATCTCACAATTGCTTCAGAAACAACACACACCACACTTCTTTCCTAAAACGAAAATTGGCTTGCATATATGCAATGAGTTCACGGCTTTGAGAAGTTTGGTGCAGAATTTTTGAAGTGTTTTCCACAAAGTAGCTCACGGCCTAGATGCTGTCATAGCCTGGTTTGGTTTCATATTCTAACAGCACCATCTACATAGAAGCAAGGCATAAAGGTGGCTGAAAGATGCACAGCAGCTTGAAGCTTGAAAGCTTGAAACTAGAAGCAGCAAAATGAAGAGAAGCAAGTTGGGAGAAGAGGACAAATATTAGTTGGAAAAAGGAGAGACTCACGGGTTCAGATGTTTTGTTATAAAACCACCACAAGCAGCAAAGAAGGGGTATCCGTTTTTAGAAAGTAGGAGTAGATTTTAGGAATAAGTTAGTACCACTCACGGTTTAGAAGAGGCTTCTGCCTCTTCCTTTTTCCTTTTCCATTTCCAGTAGCAAACTCTCTTAATTTTTATTTTTCAAACAGTGCAATGTAGTTTTTTTTTCTGAAGGTGTATTGCGTTATTGAAACAGTTTTATCATTTGATTTTTATCTTCACTTTCCAGTCATTTTAATTTAATTGTTCAATTTGTGATAACTTTCATTTTCAAAATACTGTTATTTTTACTGTTCCGTTTTTACCATCTCTTACCGTTCAATTTTTATTGTCTTTAAAGTTTATTTCAGTGTTTTAAATTCTGTCTTATTTAATTTCCAATTTCCAATTTAATTTTACCGCATTCAACCAAAACACCAAAAACACCCCCCCCCCACTACGTATTTAATCTAAGACCGAACCACAAATATTGGTCCTTGAGAGACGACCTAGGAGTCACCTCCTAGTCTATACTGCATTCTTACTTGCACATCAAATTTGATCGGCCGCGACAGCTGCATCAAATTTTGGCGCCGTTGCCGGGGACCAATGGAGGTTTGGTTTTAGATTTTTTTTTTTTGTATAAAGTTTTGTTCTGTTAATATGTTTGTTTTGTGTGTTTTGTCTTGTATATTTTTGCAGGCGATAACGACACCTTCAACAAATTTTGGCGGCGTTGTCACTTCAGTTCCAGGTTTTTTGTTTTAGATTTTTACTGTGTTTTTCGATTATGCTGTGTTAATATATATTGTGTATATATGTGTTTAATTGTGCTATGTTCTGTATTTAGTTGTTATTAAAAAAAAAAAATTTGAAAATTAAAAAAAAAAAAAAATTAATTAAAAATTTTTACTATTGATGTTCTGTCTTGTGTGTGCTTGTAGCATGTATAAATGTGTTTTGTTTTATCTGATTCGTAATTTTTAGTTTTTACTTTTTATTTTTCCATGTCTACCTATTTTAATGTTGTGAATAATGCTTATTCTGCCAATGTCTGTGATTATGATTCTTATTCTGCATATTACTTTGATTTTAAATCTGCTGATTTTTATGATGAGAACAATATGTTCCATCATCCAATTTCTGAGAGCTCTCTTTGGGAGCCAGTTCCACAATATGAGAGTCAGCAGTATGATTCTCCTATTCAAATAACTCCTCAGCCTTCTATTTCTGAACCTACATTAAAGGAGTTACTGGAGCAGATGACCATGCAGAACGTTCAGTTACAGAAAGGGAACATGCAGTTCAAGAAAAATAGCATAGAGTTTCAGCAGGAAACTCAAGCGGCAATTCAGAATCTGAGTAATCAGATTGGGCAGATGACCATTCTTGCACTTGAGGAAAATGCTGATGATTTTGAGGACCAGGAAAGAATAAGCAATAATCTTGAACCAGGTGGACTACTTTCATCCTCCACTACTTTACCAATCTTCAAGGAAGTGGAGGTAAGCATACCGCAAATTGATTATTCTGTTGACTGTGTTATTAAAGATTATGCTGATGATAGGTATGCTTGTAATCATATTGTTGCTGAGCATGTTTTTAATTCTCCCTCTGAACATGAATCTGAGCCTGTTAAAGATATTATTTCTACATTTGAAACCGATTCATGTTATGAGGATTTATCTGAGGTTCAGCCTATTACACTAGAATTGGGTGTCATACCCCTGCATGAAATTTCTGCGGAACCACATTGCACTAACCATGTTGCAGGAGGTACGTATAAATTTGATCAACATACACCCACAGTGGAAAACAAAGGTGCTGACACTGACAGTTCAAAGATCAACAAGCACCTACTGAATCCGCTCAGTAACAATATTTGCTGCTTAGATCCGGCGGTGGAGGACATTTCACTGCTTGATCAAATCTGGAGGATGAAGCAGTTCGTCCTCAAAACTTCATGGCTGGATCGTGAACATGAAGACCTCTCCCTGATGATCCAAAATTGGCAACTGCCACCATAATCCAGGGGAGTTTTCTTTTTCTTTCTTTCCCGTTTTCCTACTTTTATTGCATTTGTCCTTTATCTGTTTAGTGTTTTAACTGATGATCTTATGCTTAGAACACGTTTAGGACATTGTATTTTAAGTATGGTCTCGGGAAGATTCTGAATTTTGTTTTCTTTTATGTTTATTTTTCCTTTTATTTTTCTTTATTAGTTTTCGAGTTATTATTTTAAAAAAAAAAAAAAAAAATTATTTGTGATAATTTTTTTTTTTTTTTTCAAGTGTGCAAAAATTTTTTTATTTTCAAATTTAATTGTTATGAGATGTACATATATTTATTTTTCATATATTTAAAAACGAAAAAAAATGTGTTTTGTGTTTTATTTGCTTCCTCATTCTTAGTGTTTTTACTAAAAAGAAAAAAAAAAAATTTTTGTGATAATTTTTTTTTTAAAAGCGTGCCAAATCTGTATTCTGATATGTATAATTATTTTTTCTTAGTTTTCACATTGTTATCCTTACAATAAAAAAAAAAAAATTCAAAAATTCAAAAATTGTTTTGCGTATTCTTTGATTTTATTTCGACCCTCAGTATCTTATTATTTCATACCAATAAAAATTTCACTTCAGATCTCATTTATTTTCCTTATTTTCCTTCACTGTAAATACAATTTCTTAGTTGTTTTCATACAGATCTTTGATTGCAAATTTTTTTTAGACTAAGAAAATATTTCATTCATCAATGCAAAAATTACAGTAATGGAGAAAAGGGATTGAACAGATCTGAAAATGAAATTGCAGTAGATATATATGAAATTAAAAGATGTTAGGGGGTCGATCTTTAGTGATCGTTAATATTACAAACCAAATAAAAAAACAAAAACATCATAAAAATAAAAACAACAAAAATTAAGTGTCCTTATTACAGTACTTGTTCAAATTCTGGCCACACTCGGCCAACAAAAACATAAAAATAAAAAAAAATAATAAATAAACAAAACTTTAAAAGTGGAAGAATTCACGAGATGGTTGTGGTGGTCTAAGGGAGAGCTCCGTTGAGGGAGCTCTGGTTCGAAAAGTCACGAGCGGAGGCTTTGGTGGAGGAATTTCTCGTTCATTTCTGTCGTCATCGATAATGATCGGAACTGGAAACAAATTCAGCAGCCTCGGTGCCCTCATTATCACCCAGTTATTTTCTTTCAAACAAAAAAATAAAAAATAAAAAATAATAAAAAAATAAAAAAATAAAACTTGTGTTAATAATAGAAGAGGAATGGAAAATTTTATGGAGGTGTGATCAGAGGTCTTACCGTACATATATAGCGGCAGTTGTGAAAAGAGAGTGCCTGTGGGGTCTATCTCCGCTTGCCAGCGCCTGACCCGATTGCCATGGTTGTTAAACCAGCAGTGCACGTTGTATTCAGTGGCTTCGCCGAAGGTCCTTAGTCGAGACGCGATCTCGACGACTTGCGCTCGGCTTGGGTGTGTGACCCCATAGTTGTAGATTTTGGTCATCATCGTGATCTGATCATCTGTAGGACGCCATCGCTGACTAGTGTATCTCTCTGATTCCATCTCACTCGTCATCATTCCTCTTGAAATATTCTAAAACTTAATAAAAAAAAATATAAAAATAAAAAGAACTAAAACATAAAAAAAAAAAAAAAAAAAAAAAACATAAAAATATATTAGATTCTTAGTTCAGTATTTTCTTTAATTGTTTGTTCTTGTTTCATTTTAGATTTATTTTGTCCTGTCTGTCTTTGATTGTTTTTGTGTCTGGTCTCAGATCTGTTTCACGGTCCTTGCAAAGGGTCCTAAACGGATCTATGTCCAGTTGTCCTTGTCCATATTGTTCTTGTATATTATGTTTCTGTGTTTTATTTAATTTTAAGTGGGGTACGTGGCGTTGTTCTACCCGATTGTCTCTGCCATACCTTCAATCGAAGGGAGATTAACGTCTGGTTTCCAGCCGATATACCCCTTAAGTTTTTAGACAGTTGTGTTTTATGTGTTTAAGTGTTTTTCAGTTTCAAAAATATGAAAAAAAAAATGAAAAGGGAAAGGGAGAGCAAAATAGAGAAAGCAAAATAAAGAGCAGAAAGCTGAAAATAAAGAAGGAACATAAAGCAGGAAAATAAAGCAGAAAAAAAAAAAAAAAAAAAAAAAAAGCGAATAAGATCTGAAAGCAGGAAAAGAAGAAAAATGAAAGATCTGGAAAGCAGGAAAAGGTAAAGCTTAAGAGCAGAAAGCTTAAACGGCAGAAAGAAGGAGATCAAAGGTGTAGAGGACTTACCCGGAGTAGTAGGGCTTACAAAAGCTTGACGCAGATCTTAGATGCTCCGAAGGCACACAGGCAGAGGCTCCTCACAGATCTCACTCAGACTCTTCAGAAGGCGAAGGGGCAGAGCTTCCTCACAGATCCAGACGCTCGAGAGAGAGAAGAGAGAAGAGAGCAGAGAGCAGAGAGTTGAGAGAGCAGAGAGTGGAGAGAGCATAGGAGAGAGCAGAGAGAGTAGAGAGAGTTGAGAGAGAAGCAGAGAGGAGAGAGAGAGAGTCAGGAAATGGCGCTCAGACGCGGAGGAGTGGCTCATTTGTAGCCAAAGCTTTGCCACTGTAGCAACAGTTCCGGTCTTTGCCACCGAGACTGTTGTCACAGTACCGGTCTCCTTTTTCAAAAAAAAAAAAAAAAAAAAATAATAATAATAATAATAAAAATTATTAGCATCTACTGATGGGTGCTAGGTGTTTTAGACATCTGCTGATGGATGTCCCTGATAACATCTACTGATGGATGTTACTGAAAAATTTCTTCCCATTTTTCCTAACTTTTTAATGCACTTGTCTATATTATTTGACTGCTCTGAATTTGATCATCTGATGATTGTAACACACTGAGGACATTGTGTGATTTAAGTGTGGTCTACTGGGAGAAATTCTGATTTTTCTGTTAGATTGTATTTTGTGTGTTAAATTTTTTGTTTTTGAGTGTTAAATTTTTTCTCTTTTAAGTTATTTTTATCGAGTTTTGTGTGCAATAAATTTTACATTTTTCTCTTGATTTCTGGATGATGTCTAAGTTGTAGATTTTTCCTTCACTTCATTAATACTTATGGTTTAAAATCCTTGTTTTTCTCTGCCTGGAAAGATGATTATGTGTTTAAGAGGTTGATTTGATTGTGACGAATACCCTGTGTGAGATTTGAGCCACTTAATTTTCTTTCTTGTGTGTGATATGTATCTTGAATGCTTGCACATATGCCTTGGCTTGATTTTTTTTGATATACTTGATTGATATGCATGTTCAGACGTGATAAAGGCAATTTTTGTTCTTGAGCCTCTTTAGCCAAATAAGCCTACCCTGTTATTATCCTTTGATAACCCCTTTGAGCCTATACTTTCCCCATTTCTTTGTGTTGAAGCTCATACACTGACCCTAAGTGAAAAATAATGATTACCTTAACCTTAGGAAAGTCTGGAGCTATATAAGTGTTTTATGAAAAAGTGTGGTCTCCTTGGGAATTCTGATGAAATTGGCTAGTTGGTTCCTCATCATGTTTTGAAATGGTGATTTATATCCTGTTGTGTGATAAAGAAAAAAAAGAGAGACAGGATGAAAAAAAAATGATGAGAAAAATGAAAAATAATTTTGTAAACAATGGAGTCGAGAAGAGGATTGAATTAGAGGTTTGGGTGAGATTTGACTGTATTTACTCTTGTTCCCCATTTGTCCTCTATTTTCTTCTGAGCTGTAACTACTTATCCATATTTATCCTCCCCTGTCCTTGGCCCCATTACAACCATGTAAAGACCTTTTGATCTGAATATGCATATGTTTTAAGTATTGATAATTAGAAACTTGCCAAGTCTACTTGTGTTTGTTTTCTTGAGTACATTGAGTTGAAATTATTTACCCTAGACACTTGAGAGAAACACTGTGAGTGCATCTGTGAGGTTTTGTTATTTTTGAATCACCTCTTAAGCTGATTGATTATTTTTCTGTGTATTGAATTGCTTGGATGATTTCTGTAACTATCTGCTTTATTTGATTTTGTATCGGATATTTTCTACTTCTTTTATCTATCCAGAATTCTTGAGAACTGTGTAAATTCTGTTTATTTTTCTTGCGAGTTTTTATTTTATGTATGTTGCATCTGTGTCAGTCCTTTGATGTCGTATTCCCTGATTTGCATCTTGATTTTGCCCAGGAGTGCAAAAGACTAAGTGTGGTCTATTTTGATGAGTCAATATTTTCTTCACTTCACTTAGTTTATTGTACTAGAATTAATCAGGGAATTGTGCTTAATCGTCCGTTATTTTCCTATTTTTCCTAATTGTGCTTAATTCGATCAGAAATTCTTATTTTAACTAATTTGAATTATCTGAACTTATTATTTTGCATTATTAATTATGGGAAAATTTTGGATATCTTTTTGGGACATTTGAAGGCTAAATGAGAAATGACAATTGAGCCCAATGCATTTCAGCCACTTCAATTTTCGCTGGTTGCTGTGTGAATTTTGTGTCAACTTGTTTGTCCTCGTTCGAGTTCAATTCGTATCCGTTTTCCATTCAATTTTTTTTCATAGTTTCGTATGGATGTCTATTTTCATGTATAGTTTTTACTTTGTTCAAATTCGTTATGTGTTGTTCCCAGTAATTGTTTTACTCCCCTGTGTCAGTCAAGTTCATACTGTTTAAGTGGCTTCTAATTTGTTTGCATTGTTTGCTTGTTGTTTCATACTTGTGGTGGTTAGGAATTGATAATTGAACGGTGCTAAGACCTCCCAACACTCAAGGATTCAACACTCATATTGACACATTTTATAGCTCATTTCAAGAAGCAATATTGGTTTGTTTGGAAACCAGGTTGCAACTCACTGGCTTTTGAAGAAAGTGGCTGCCATAAGTCTTCAGCATTCACAGCCATTCATCTTGTCAAGCCAATACATTGGAATTTCATGATGAAGTGCACACGGCAATATACACAAAAGGAAAGGCCATTTGCAAAATTAGCTTATTCTTTGGCAAGCATTTAAAATGGAAAGTTGGGGCCACCATGGTTGAAGCTAACGTCCAACACTTGAAAAAATGGAATGGTGAATGGTTTGTTTTTATCTCCATTTGATTTTGGCTAGACAACATGGGAGCCACCACTTTGAAAAGTTTACGTGAAGGTGTAAGAGCTCCAAAATGCTATGCTTTTAATTCTTCATAAACACATGCCCCATATTATTTTGGGCAAAGCATTCACCACATATGTTGAATTAAAGAGGGGCCACCACTTTGTTCAAGTTCACGGGAGAAGCTTGCAAAAATTTGAATTTTATATTATTAAGGGAAGTGGTGTTACTGATATGTTTTGCCAAGCCAACAAACCACTTAATGGAGCTCATGGTATTGATGGTAGAAAATACATTATGGCCCACTTTGCACTCATCTCACAATTGCTTCAGAAACAACACACACCACACTTCTTTCCTAAAACGAAAATTGGCTTGCATATATGCAATGAGTTCACGGCTTTGAGAAGTTTGGTGCAGAATTTTTGAAGTGTTTTCCACAAAGTAGCTCACGGCCTAGATGCTGTCATAGCCTGGTTTGGTTTCATATTCTAACAGCACCATCTACATAGAAGCAAGGCATAAAGGTGGCTGAAAGATGCACAGCAGCTTGAAGCTTGAAAGCTTGAAACTAGAAGCAGCAAAATGAAGAGAAGCAAGTTGGGAGAAGAGGACAAATATTAGTTGGAAAAAGGAGAGACTCACGGGTTCAGATGTTTTGTTATAAAACCACCACAAGCAGCAAAGAAGGGGTATCCGTTTTTAGAAAGTAGGAGTAGATTTTAGGAATAAGTTAGTACCACTCACGGTTTAGAAGAGGCTTCTGCCTCTTCCTTTTTCCTTTTCCATTTCCAGTAGCAAACTCTCTTAATTTTTATTTTTCAAACAGTGCAATGTAGTTTTTTTTTCTGAAGGTGTATTGCGTTATTGAAACAGTTTTATCATTTGATTTTTATCTTCACTTTCCAGTCATTTTAATTTAATTGTTCAATTTGTGATAACTTTCATTTTCAAAATACTGTTATTTTTACTGTTCCGTTTTTACCATCTCTTACCGTTCAGTTTTTATTGTCTTTAAAGTTTATTTCAGTGTTTTAAATTCTGTCTTATTTAATTTCCAATTTCCAATTTAATTTTACCGCATTCAACCAAAACACCAAAAACACCCCCCCCACTACGTATTTAATCTAAGACCGAACCACAAATATTGGTCCTTGAGAGACGACCTAGGAGTCACCTCCTAGTCTATACTGCATTCTTACTTGCACATCAAATTTGATCGGCCGCGACAGCTGCATCAGTTTGTATCTTTGGCAGAAACGAAGGAAACACTCTCTCTTTCACCCCTTTGAAGGAGGATCTTTGATGCTCAGGCTACCTCTTCACCTTTCTAGGGTTTTATGCTTCATTCTTTCATTATTGTTCATCTAGGTTCACCATGAATATGGTGAACTAAACCTTGTATGTTTGTTGGGGAATCAATGTAATCTTTTGAAGCTCTCATATATGGAATTTGTGCTTGCATCTTAATCTAAGATTTATGCTTTCTTTCATCATTACTTAGGGTTTTTCCTCTTTGCTTAATGCTTGCTTTGTTTAACTCATTCAATGCATGATTATTGATTTTGTCGATACGGTAACGTACGGGGAAGTCTAGATCCGTGGAATCTCTCCCAATATTATATTGGTTGTCGTTAAGCTCCTGTGCTAAGAGAACTAATTATTAGGAATGCGAGGAATCATATGAACTCGTAATTAGGGATAGGCCTTCTTGACAAGGTAATTTAGAGAGTGGCATTAACAATGATGATTTGAATGTTGAATTCCTAAAATATATGAGAGTGAATGAGATGAAATGGACCCCCAACAACATATTCATCCATATATTTCATTGAAAGTATTTGTCTTTTGCTTTTGCCATTGATCAAAACCTCATGCATACATATTTATTTTCGTTTTTTGCATAGTAAAATCCAATTATTTCGTTCTTAAGTCTTAGCTAATCAACAAACCACACAACTAAATTAGGCCGTGAGTCCTTTGGGAGAACGATACTTGGTCTTACCAAGTTTACTACTTGAACGATTCGGTCATTGATAAACGGGTCGCACCGCTCACAAAAGTTGAGTGCACGAAAATAATGCAGTACAGTTACTAGGAAGTGACTCCTAGGTCGTCTCTCAAGGACCAAATTGGGTTCAGTCTCAGATCAAACACGTAGTGGGGGGGGTTTTGTGAATATTTTTGGATGCGGAAAATTAAACACGACTGAATTAAAAATGTTGAAATAAAATTTAACAACTGTAAAACCAAACGGTACAAGATAGTAAAATCACAAAACGAAAAATTATGCAGTGTTTGAAATTAAAATGCTGGAAACAATAAACATGCAGAAAACGTAATAATGCACAATTTAAATGCTCGTTCATAACGAAAATGGTAATAAAAACAATACATGAACACGGGTGAGATGAACCAAACTTTGCTAAATTCAAACAACATTAAACGTTCACAATACAGTGTGCTACTAGAAGAGAAAGAAAGAAAACTAAAGTGTTGTGCCGAGAACCGAGAGCTATCTACTGGAATGGTGGAATGAAAAATGAAGCTCCTGGAAGAGAAGACCTCTCCCAGCTCGTAATACCCCTGCAATTTCTCGGCCCTCTCTTTATACACACACGACACACCTTTTCCAAATTAGAGATGTTTGTCTCTATGTGGCCTTGCAGCCGTGAATGTCTCCCACTAATACACTTTTTAAATTATTCTTCCATGGCTGCTAAAAAATGATTTAGGTAGGCCCCTCCATTATGCGTGTAGTGTGTTTCTTCCTGGACGTGAGCTGCTTCTCTTCCAAGTCAGCTGGAACTGCTTGTGAAGCTTCTTCCTCCAACCGTGTGCTCTATTCCAAATGAAGATCTAAAACCAAAAGCTTGGGTGGATTGGAAGAGATGGAGAGGTAAAGAAAAACTGCACACCAAACCTCTCAAAAACTGTTGCAGCTCTTCCCTTCACGTGTGCATGCAGCGTTTGCGTCCCTTCTTCAATCACCATGCGCCGAGACACCCTCTTCTATGTTGGATGTGCTGGGCTTGCTGCTGTCCGAGAAGCCACTACTGTCTGGACGTTGCTGGAACAGTTGGGACGTCATCTATTCTTCATTTCCCGTCACAGCCTTCTCTCCCTGCGTGTGGATGGCTGCTGGAAGTGCACTACTGGATTGGACCGTGAGACTCCTCTTGGCTGGATGTTTGCTCCTGGATGCTTGCTTCTTCAAGGCGTGCGACTGCTGGACAAAGCCTTGATGCGTGCGTGAAGTGTTGGTGCGTGAAGCCTTCCTTCTCGGTGAATGAACGTGTACAAGCAAAGTCCAAGCTGCTGCCTACGTGAACCAGCCCTCCTTGTTTTTAACTTGTTTTTAATTTAATCACCATAGACCATCCAGCATTAATCATTTTGCAGCCTTCCAAGTACCGTGTTCTGTGTTCCCTGGACGCGTACCTTGCTTGGTCACGTGCAGATTCAATTAAAAGGATGGAATGTGCTTCCAAAGTTGGCTCACCAATTTTTCAACGTGTGGGTCGTGCTTTTCCATTCACCAATTAATAATCAATTTTTCTTAAAGAAAGAAAGAAAAGGAATACGTGAAAGCACATTTCAATAATAAAAACTTGAATAGTAAAAGCATTCAACTTTTGGATGTGACAACTATGGTCATTATGCTATTAAAATTCAAATTGAATTTGTGTGGGCAAGACTCCACGTGAAATCAACAACCTCTCCTTCCAGTGCACTCTTAAATATGAAATTCACCTCTTCACTCATTTTACCTCGTCCCAAATTATATTTCCAAAAATTTCCCTTACAATCACCAATTCAAATAATTAACTAAAAAAAATCAAATTAATTAAAATTTGATTTTTTAGTCAATTTAAGCACAATTAGTAAAAATAGGAAAATATTGGTCAATTATGCACAATTTCCTAATTAAATTCGGTACAATAAGCTAAGTGAAATTGAGAAAATATTGACTCATCAAAATAGACCACACTTAGTCTTTTGCACTCCTGGGCAAAATTAAGACGCAAATCAGTTAATAGTTCAAAGGACTTTCAGGAATAGTGACACAAACTCAGCAGACAGAAAACAAAGACTAACGAAAAAAATAAACAGAATTTACACAGTTCTCAAGAATTTTGAACAGAGAAAAGAAGTAGAAATTTTCCAACACGAAATCAAGAAAAGCACAAACTTACAGAAATCATCCAAGCAATTCAATACATAGCAAAATGATTAATCAGTTCAAGAGGTGATTCAAAAATAACGAAACCTCACAGATGCACTATAGTGTTTCTCTCAAGTGTCTAGGATAAATAATAATATCAGCTCGATGTACTCAAGAAAACAAACACAAGTAGACTTGGCAAGCTTCTAATTATCAATACTTAAAACATATGCATGTTCAGATCAAAAGGTCTTTACTGGGTTGTAATGGGGCCAAGGACAGGGGAGGATAAATTTGGACAAGTAGCTATAGCTCAGAAGAAATAGAGGTGCACTAGGAAAAAATGTAAACACAGTGAAATCTCACCCAAACCTCTAATTCAATCCTCTTCTCGACTCCATTATTCACAGAATTATTTTTCTAATTTTTTTTTCTTTTTCTCATCATTTATCCTGTTTTTGTTTTTTTTTTTTTAATCACCCAACAGGATATATATTATCATTTCAAAACATGATGAGGAACCAACTAGCCAATTCATCAGAATTCCCAAGGAGACCACACTTATTCACAAAATACTTCTATAGCTCCAGACTTTCCTAAGGATAAGGTAATCATTTGTTTTTCACTTAGGATCAGTGTATGAGCTTCAACACAAAGAAATATATACAGTATAGGCTCAAAGGGGTTATCAGAGGATAATAACAAGGTAGGCTTATTTGGCTAAAGAGGCTCAAGAATAAAATTGCCTTTATCACTTCTAAACATGCATATCAATCAAGTATATCAAAAAGAATCAAGCCAAGGCATATGTGCAAGCAATCAAGATACATATCACACACAAGAAAGAAAATAAAGTGGCTCAAATCTCACACAGGGTATTCGTCACAATCAAATCAACCTCTCAAACGTATAATCATCTTTCCAAGCAAAGAAAAACAAGGATTACAATCTATAAGTAGTAAATAAGTGAAGGAAAAATCTACAACTTAGATAATCCAGAAATCAAGAGAAAAATGTAAAATTTATTGCACACAAAACTGAATAAAAATAACTTAAAACAAAAATTTAACACACAAAATGCATACTAACAGAAACTAACAGAAAAATCAGAATTTCTCCCCAGTAGACCACACTTAAATCACACAATGTCCTCAGTGTGTTACAATCATCAGATTATCAATTTCAGAGCAGTCAAAAAATATAGACAAGTGCAATAAAAAGTTAGGAAAAATGGGAAGAAATTTTTCAGTAACATCCATCAGTAGATGTTATCAGTGACATCCATCAGCAGATGTCTAAAACACCTAGCACCCATCAGTAGATGCTAATTAATAAATTTTTATTATTATTTTTTTATTTATTATATATATTTTTTTTTTTTTTGAAAAAGGAATGACCGATACTGTGACAACAGTTTCGGTGACAAAGACCGAAACTGTTGCTACAGTGGAAAGCAATCTGGCTATAAATGAGGCACTCCTCCGCGTCCAGCGCCATTTCTGATCCCTCACTCTCTCTCTACTCTCTCTACTCTCTCTGCTCTCTCTCTACTCTCTCTGCTCTCTTCTCTCTCTCGAGCGTCTGGATCTGCGAGGAAGCCTCTGCCCCGGTGCCATCTGCTGAAGATCTGAGATCTGCGCAGAGCCTCTACAAGCCTACTTCTCCAGGTAAGTCTTTCTTCACTAAGGATCTCCTTTTCTCTCTGCTTGCTTGCTCTGCTTCTCTTTAAGCTTTTAGATCTTTCATTTCCGTTTTTTCATTTCCTGCTTTCTTTTCATGCTTTCATTTCTCTTCTTTTCCATTGTTATTTACTTGCGCTTTCTCAGCTTTCCTCTTCCCTGCTCTCCCTTTCTTCTTCTTTTTTTTTTTCTGCTTTATTTTTTTTTTTAAAGAAAAACACATAAAACACAACTGTCAAAAAAACTTAAGGGGTATATAGGCTGGAAACCAGACGTTAATCTCCCTTCGATTGAAGGTATTGCAGAGACAATCGGGTAGAACAACGCCACGTACCCCACTTAAAACTAAATAAACACATAAACATAATATACAAGAACAATATGGACAAGAACAACCGGACAACTGGACGTAGATCCGTTTAGGACCCTTTGCAAGGACCGTGAAACAGATCTGAGACCAGACACAAAAACAATCAAAGACAGACAGGACAAAATAAATCTAAAATGAAACAAGAACAAACAATTAAAGAAAATACTGAACTAAGAATCTAATATATTTTTATGCTTTTTTTTTTTTTTTTTATGTTTTGCTTTTCTTTTTTTTATGTTTTTGTTCTTTTTATTTTTATATTTTTTTTTATTAAGTTTTAGAATATTTCAAGAGGAATGATGACGAGTGAGATGGAATCAGAGAGATACACTAGTCAGCGATGGCGTCCTACAGATGATCAGATCAATATGATGACCAAAATCTACAACTATGGGGTTACACACCCAAGCCGAGCGCAAGTCGTCGAGATCGCGTCTCGACTAAGGACCTTCGCAGATGCCACCGAATATAACGTGCACTGCTGGTTTAACAACCATGGCAATCGGGTCAGGCGCTGGCAAGCGGAGATAGACCCCACAGGCACTCTCTTTTCACAACTGCCGCTATACATGTACGGTAAGACTCTGATCATACCTCCATTTTTATTAAATTTTTTTTTTTCACTTCCTCTTCTATAATTAACACAATTTTATTTATTTATTTATTTATTATTTTTTTTTTGTTTGAAAGAAAACAACTGGGTGATAATGAGGGCACCGAGGCTGCTGGATTTGTTTCCAGTTCCGATCATTATCGATGACGACAGAAATGAACGAGAAATTCCTCCACCAAAGCCTCCGCTCGTGACTTTTCGAACCAGAGCTCCCTCAACGGAGCTCTCCCTTAGACCACCACAACCAGCTCGTGAATTCTTTCATTTTTAAAGTTTTATGTTTTTTTTTTCTTTTTTTATGTTTTTGCTGTTGGCCGAGTGTGGCCAGAATTTGAACAAGTACTGTAATAAGGACACTTAATTTTTTTATGTTTTTAATTTTTTTTATGTTTTAAGTTTTTTTTTTTTTTTTTTATTTGGACTGTAATATTAACGATCAATAATGATCGAACCTCGGACATCTTTATTTTATTTTTATGAATTTTTATGAATTTGAACAATTTTTTTTTTTTTAATTTTTTTTTTAATTCATGCTCACAATTTAAAAATGAAATAAACACAACCATGAAAACACATCAGAAAAGCTAAATAATATGTACATAATGAGGAAAAAGAGTGCTCCCTGGTCATGGTGGCAGTTGCCAATTCTGGACTATCAGTGAGATATCTTCCACCTCAGGATCCGGCGAAGATGTCTTCAGGAGCAGCTCGCCCAGTACTGCCCTCTCACTCAAATCAAGACTTTTCTTCCTTCTTCTCCGAGCAAGTTGTTGAATCAACAAAATCAGGAGCCTTCTGTCCACCAGCAGTTGTTGAGTCTGTGACACCAGAGTAATAAGAGAAATAGCAGTATACTTTCCTTCATCTATCATTGTTTCCTCTATGCCAGTACCTGTATTCTCATTTACTTTTGTAACTTGGTCATCAAACTCATAATCAATAGCATCTGTTATGAATTTAGAATCTGTTTGTAACACATAATCAATTTCAATACAAATCGGGCAAGAACCAGATTCACAATCACATTCACAATTCTCAGAAAACTGAGTCAGATCAATGTTTTGTTCTAACTCTATCATGTTATGCGACTGCAAAATTCCTGTCTCAAAATCAATATTGACATATGCATCATCAACAAAATCCACATTCAGTGCAAAGCTATTATCAATGGAAATTTCATCACTGTAATCATGTTCATTCAACACAACATTTATACCAATGGTTTCAGAGACTAATACTGAATCAAAAACTTCAGAATTGTCAATCAAGTCTGTATCAGTTTCAATCCTAAAACCTGTAGAATCATTGTGCAACAAATCACAAGCAATTGAATGTATAGGTAGATCTGGTAAAGAGCTTGTAATCTCAGTTTCAGAATAAACATGTTTTTGCTCAGAATAAATTTTCTCATGAATTTCCAATTCATCAACTGCACATTCAAGTTGAGGTACGTTTACCTCCACGGTGGAAGATAAAAATGGTCTACCTGTCTCAACAGTGTTACTCGTACCTGCCTGGTCCTTAAAATAATCATCAACAGTCTCAGGTGCAAGAGTGGGATCATAGAAAGGTAGGAAAGTGGGTGGAGTAGTAAACTCATAGCTTTGCTCCCCATCTTCTATGTTGATGCCACTATCATCTTGAAAGTGTTGAGTGGCCATCTGCCCGATCTGATCAGTCAGCTTCTGAATGGCAGCTTGAGTTTCCATGCTCTCTTGCTTGAACTGCATGTTCCCTTTCTGAAACTGAATGTTCTGCATGGTCATCTGCTCCAATAACTCCTTCAATGTAGGTTCAGAAGTTGAAGGCTGAGAAGCTACTTGGGCAGGAGCATCATACTGCTGACTCTGATATTGCTGAACTGGTGGAACCGGCTCCCAAAGGGAGCTCTCAGGAATTTGAGGATGATCCATATTTTTCTCAGTATTAAAATCAGCACAAGAATCAGAGTAATATGCAGAAAGAGAATCATAATTACAGGCACTTGTAGAATAAGCACTATTCACAAAATTAAAATAGGTAGACATGGAAAATAAAAATAAAAACTAAAAACTAAAAATTACGAAACAGATAAACTAAACACATTTATACATGCTACAAGCACACACAAGACAGAACATCAATAGTAAAAAAAAAAAATTAAATTTTTTTTTTTTAAATATAGCAACTAAATACAGAACACAGCACAATAAAATATAAAAGACAAAACATATATTAACACAACATAATCGAAAAACATAGCAAAAATCTAAAACGAAAAACCTGGAACTGAAGTGACAACGCCGCCAAAATTTGCTGAAGGTGTCGTTGTCGCCTACAAAAATATACAAGACAAAACACACAAAACAAACATATTAACAAAACAAAACTTTATACAACAAAAATCTAAAACCAAACCGTCTTTGGTCCCCGGCAACGGCGCCATTTTTGATAAACGGGTCGCACCGCTCACAAAAGTTGAGTGCACGAAAATAATGCAGTACAGTTACTAGGAAGTGACTCCTAGGTCGTCTCTCAAGGACCAAATTGGGTTCAGTCTCAGATCAAACACGTAGTGGGGGGGGTTTTGTGAATATTTTTGGATGCGGAAAATTAAACACGACTGAATTAAAAATGTTGAAATAAAATTTAACAACTGTAAAACCAAACGGTACAAGATAGTAAAATCACAAAACGAAAAATTATGCAGTGTTTGAAATTAAAATGCTGGAAACAATAAACATGCAGAAAACGTAATAATGCACAATTTAAATGCTCGTTCATAACGAAAATGGTAATAAAAACAATACATGAACACGGGTGAGATGAACCAAACTTTGCTAAATTCAAACAACATTAAACGTTCACAATACAGTGTGCTACTAGAAGAGAAAGAAAGAAAACTAAAGTGTTGTGCCGAGAACCGAGAGCTATCTACTGGAATGGTGGAATGAAAAATGAAGCTCCTGGAAGAGAAGACCTCTCCCAGCTCGTAATACCCCTGCAATTTCTCGGCCCTCTCTTTATACACACACGACACACCTTTTCCAAATTAGAGATGTTTGTCTCTATGTGGCCTTGCAGCCGTGAATGTCTCCCACTAATACACTTTTTAAATTATTCTTCCATGGCTGCTAAAAAATGATTTAGGTAGGCCCCTCCATTATGCGTGTAGTGTGTTTCTTCCTGGACGTGAGCTGCTTCTCTTCCAAGTCAACTGGAACTGCTTGTGAAGCTTCTTCCTCCAACCGTGTGCTCTATTCCAAATGAAGATCTAAAACCAAAAGCTTGGGTGGATTGGAAGAGATGGAGAGGTAAAGAAAAACTGCACACCAAACCTCTCAAAAACTGTTGCAGCTCTTCCCTTCACGTGTGCATGCAGCGTTTGCGTCCCTTCTTCAATCACCATGCGCCGAGACACCCTCTTCTATGTTGGATGTGCTGGGCTTGCTGCTGTCCGAGAAGCCACTACTGTCTGGACGTTGCTGGAACAGTTGGGACGTCATCTATTCTTCATTTCCCGTCACAGCCTTCTCTCCCTGCGTGTGGATGGCTGCTGGAAGTGCACTACTGGATTGGACCGTGAGACTCCTCTTGGCTGGATGTTTGCTCCTGGATGCTTGCTTCTTCAAGGCGTGCGACTGCTGGACAAAGCCTTGATGCGTGCGTGAAGTGTTGGTGTGTGAAGCCTTCCTTCTCGGTGAATGAACGTGTACAAGCAAAGTCCAAGCTGCTGCCTACGTGAACCAGCCCTCCTTGTTTTTAACTTGTTTTTAATTTAATCACCATAGACCATCCAGCATTAATCATTTTGCAGCCTTCCAAGTACCGTGTTCTGTGTTCCCTGGACGCGTACCTTGCTTGGTCACGTGCAGATTCAATTAAAAGGATGGAATGTGCTTCCAAAGTTGGCTCACCAATTTTTCAACGTGTGGGCCGTGCTTTTCCATTCACCAATTAATAATCAATTTTTCTTAAAGAAAGAAAGAAAAGGAATACGTGAAAGCACATTTCAATAATAAAAACTTGAATAGTAAAAGCATTCAACTTTTGGATGTGACAACTATGGTCATTATGCTATTAAAATTCAAATTGAATTTGTGTGGGCAAGACTCCACGTGAAATCAACAACCTCTCCTTCCAGTGCACTCTTAAATATGAAATTCACCTCTTCACTCATTTTACCTCGTCCCAAATTATATTTCCAAAAATTTCCCTTACAATCACCAATTCAAATAATTAACTAAAAAAAAATCAAATTAATTAAAATTTGATTTTTTAGTCAATTTAAGCACAATTAGTAAAAATAGGAAAATATTGGTCAATTATGCACAATTTCCTAATTAAATTCGGTACAATAAGCTAAGTGAAATTGAGAAAATATTGACTCATCAGTCATACTTGCCGATTGTAAAACAAGTTTGTGACATCATATTTTGGTGATCATAAATTTGTCCATCACTGGACGAAGTGGACAAAGGAGAAAAAGTAGAAGAAGAAGAAGAAGAAGAAGAGGAAGTGGACGAAATGAACGAAGTGGACGAACTGGACGAAGTGGATGAAGTGGACGAACATGACAGAGTTGTCGTAGTGGACGAAGTGCACAAGGTTGACGAGGTTGACGAGATTGACGAAGTTGAAGAACTGAACGAAGTAGATGAAGTGGACGAAGTGGACAAAGGTAATGAAGAGGACGAAGTGGACGAGGTGCTCAAAGTAGACGAACTGGACGAAGTGGATGAACTTGACGAAGTTGTCAAAGTGGAGGAGGTGGACGAAGTGCACCAGGTTGACGAGGTTGACGAGGTTGAGGAAGTTGACGAAGTGGAGGATGTGGACGAAGGGAACGAAGTTGACGAAGTGGACGAGGTGGACAAAGTGGATGAAGTGGACGAAGTGGATGACTTAGACTAAGTGGTCCAAGTGGATGAATTGGACGAAGTGGACGAAGTTGACGAAGTGGGTGAAGTGGACGAAGATGACGAAGTGGACGAAGTTATCGAAGTGGACGAAGTTGACGAGGTTGACCAAGTTGACGATGGGGATGAACCGGACGAAATGGACGAAGTGGACGAAGTTGTCAAGGTGGACAAAATGGACGGAGTGGACGAACTGGACGAAGGAGAAGTAGAAGAAGAAGAGGAGGAGGAGGAAGTGGACGAAGCGGACGAAGTCGACGAAGTGGACGAACAAGACGAAGTGGATAAAGTGGAGGATATGGACGAAGTGGTCGAAGTGGTCGAAGTGGCGAACTGGACGAAGTGGTCGAAGTGGACGAAGTGGTCGAAGTGGAGGAACTGGACGGAGTGGACGAAATGGACGAAGTGGACGAAGCGGACGAAATGGACGAAGTGGACGAAATGGACGAAGTTGTCAAAGTGGACGAAATGGACGGAGTGGACGAACTGGACGAAGGAGAAGTAGAAGAAGAAGAAGAAGAGGAAGTGGACGAAGCGGATGAAGTCGACGAAGTGGACGAACAAGACGAAGTGGACAAAGTGGAGGATATGGACGAAGTGGTCGAAGTGGCGAACTGGACGAAGGAGAAGGAGAAGAAGAAGAAGAAATAGAAGAGGAAGTGGAGCAAGTGCACGAAGTGGACGAAGTGGACGAAGTGGACGAAGTGGTCGAAGTGGTCGAAGTGGACGAAGTGGACGAAGTGGTCGAAGTGGTTAAAGTGGACGAACTGGACGAACTGGACGAAGTAGACGAACTGGACGAAGGAGAAGAAGAAGTGAACGAAATGGACGAAGTAGACGAACTGGACCAACTAGACTAAGTGGTCAAAGTGGACGAAGTGGACGAGCTAGACTAAGTGGTCAAAGTGAACGAAGTGGACGAAGATTACGATGTGGGCGAAGTGGACGAAGTCATCGAAGTGGTCAAAGTGCACGAACTGGACGAAGGAGAAAAAGAAGAACAAGAACAAGAAGAAGAAGAAGAAGAAGAAGAAGAAGAAGAGAAAGTGGACGAAGTGGACGAAATGAACGAAGTGGACGAACTGGACGTAGTAGACGAAGTGGACGAAGTGGACGAACTTGACGAAGTTGTCGTAGTGGACGAAGTGCACAAGGTTGATGAGGTTGACGAAGTTGAAGAAGAGAACGAAGTAGACGAAGTGGACGAAGGTAACGGAGAGGACGAGGTGGACGAAGTGCTCAAAGTGGACGAATTGGCCGAAGTGGCCAAGCTGGACGAAGTGGACGAACTAGACGAAGTGGATGAACTTGACGAAGTTGTCGAAGTGGAGGAAGTGGACCAGGTTGACGAGGTGGACGAGGTTGAGGAAGTTGACGAAGTGGAGGAAGTGGAGGAAGTGGCCGAAGTGGCCGAAGTGGACTAAGTGGACGAAGTGGACAAAGTGGACAAAATGGACGATATGGACGAAGTGGTCGAAGGGGACGAAGTGGTCGAAGTGGCGAACTGGACGAACTGGACGAAGTGCACGAACTGGACGAAGGAGAAGGAGAAGAAGAAGAAGAAGAAGAACAAGAAGAGGAAGTGGAGCAAGTGCACGAAGTGGAGGAACTAGACGAAGTGGTCGAAGTGGTCGAAGTGGACGAAGTGGTCGAAGTGGTCGAAGTGGACAAACTGGACGAACTAGACGAACTGGACGAAGGAGAAGAAGAAGTGGACGAAATCGACGAAGTGGTCGAAGTAGACGAACTGGACCAACTAGACTAAGTGGTCAAAGTGGACGAAGTGGATGAACTACACTAAGTGGTCAAAGTGAACGAAGTGGATGAAGATCACGATGTGGGCGAAGTGGACGAAGTCGTCAAAGTGGTCGAAATGCACGAACTGGACGAAGGAGAAAAAGAAGAAGAAGAAGAAGAAGAAGAAGAAGAAGAGGAAGTGGACGAAGTGGACGAAATGAACGAGGTGGACGAACTGGACGAAGTAGACGAAGTGGACGAAGTGGACGAACTTGACGAAGTTGTCGTAGTAGACGAGGTGCACAAGGTTGACGAGGTTGACGAGATTGACGAAGTTGAAGAAGAGAACGAAGTAGACGAACTGGACGAAGGTGAAGAAGAAGAAGAACAAGAAGAATAAGAAGAAGAATAAGAAGAAGAAGCGGACGAAGTGGACAAAATGGACGAACTGGACGAACTAGAAGAAGTGGACGAACTTGAGGAAGTGGTCGAAGTGGACGAGGTTGACGAAATTAATGAAGTGGACGAAATGGACGAAATGGTCGAAGTGGACGAACTGGACGAACTCGACGAAGTGGTCAAAGTGGACGAAATGGACGAAGTTGAAGAAGTGGGCGAAGTGGACAAAGTGGATGAAGTGGACAAAGTGGACGAAGTAGACGAACTGGACGAAGTGGACGAAGTTGACGAGGTTGACGAGGTTGACAACATGGATGACGTGGACGAAATGGATGAAGTTGACGAAGTGGTCGAAGTGGACGAAGTTGACGAAGTGGACGAAGTGGAGGAAGTCAATGAAGTGGACTAAGTTGATGAAGTGGACGAAGTGGTCGAAGTGGACGAAATGGATGAACTGGATGAACTGGTCGAAGTAGTCGAGGTGGACGAACTAGACAAACTGGATGAACTGGACAACTGGACGAAGGAGAAGAAGAAGAAGAAGAAGAAGAAAAAGAAGAAGAAGTGGACGAAGTAGACGAAGTAGACGAACTGGACGAACTAGACGAAGTGGACGAACTTGACGAAGTGGTCCAAGTGGACGAAGTGGTCCAAGTGGGACTTTAGAGACAAAATTCTATCTCAAAGAGGATTGCAAAAGTGCAAATCAACTCAAATTCATTGAATCAAGGTAAGGTGTAAAAAGGAGACCCCTAAGCCTTCTTATATAACCTTTGGAGTGAGCTAGGATGCAAGATCTAGGAGATGTGGGACTTATGAGTGTGGAGGTCGTCCAGCAGCTGCTGTAGTTCCTCTAGGGACTTTTGAGTCCCACATTGCTCAATTCTCTCCACTCCAAAGGGTTTATAAGGAAACTAGTTCTCCCATAGTTCAAAACATGAAAACTACCTATGCTACCATGCAATAACGCCTAGGACGCCCATTTCCTCTCCTTTTCTTTTTAAGACAAAGCCATGGAAAGTCCCACATTGCTTGTTCTTAAAGAGAAAGAAGAGTTTATAAGCGTCTCTACAACTAGAAATAACGAAAGAACAAAAGAGGCAAATACAAGCCAACGAAACCTATTCTACTCTTTTTTATGCTTGTTGTCACTTTGAAAACTCTTCATTGTTGCCCCATCTATGATCATATCATCCCCCCAATCTATGATCATATCATATCATTGTTAACCTACAAAAAACATCAAACATTTTGTGAATAAATTGATGTTTACCAAACAATGTATATGGAAAAGGAATATTGAAAGAATGGGTCTTTGAAATTTGATTTATTATTTTTTTAAGGAAAACTAAACATCCTTCTTTAGAAAAACTTGTATTTTTGTCTTGAGTTAAGTGTAAAAAAGAATACATTAACTCAAGATGTGGGTTGGAAATGGTGTGTGAAGAAGTGGTAATAAGAGATGAGAAACATGGGATATTTTAACAAAAGTTTTTAGGAAAAGAAGAAAGCTTAATATTTGGAGAAAAGGGGAAGGATGGAAAAACTCCCCTATCATAGCTGGGATCCAGTTGAATGATGGGAGGGGAAGGTGCCTGCAATAACACTTCCTTTGTGATTAGGACATTTGCCTTCTCCTTTTCTCTCACAATTTCTTCTTTTTCTTTGTTTTCTTTCTCCTCTTTTTCTTTCCTCTCATGTTCTTCTTTTACTCTCTCCTCTTGGTTATCTTGAATGTCCCTAGTTAAACAATGAAGCATAACCTTCTCTTTTTCTTCACTTGGTGAGGAAGAAGAGCTATAAGTGTGTGTAGGTGAGGAAGAGGTAGACTCATTAATGACAACTTCTTCTTCCCTAATGCACACTACCCTTTTATTAGGACAAGAAGATTCTATATGACCATGCCCTAAACATTTAAAACACTTAATATGGCTAGGTCTAGAAGGAGATGTAGATGGGGAGGAGGAATGGTTAGAAGAAGAATGGTTAAAAGAAGAATGAGGACAAGATTTGTTAGTGGATTCCTTAGAAACATTCTTGGCTTTATCCTTTGATGATGAAGATTTGTAGAAAACATCTTTTGAAATTTTGTTGTGAAAATCCTCTTTTTGCAAGAGTTTCTTCACAACTTTCATGGCCCTATAAACCACTACATCTAAAGTCTCATCATCATGGAGTTTCAAAACATCTTGGATGTTTCTATTGAGTCCACTAATAAATCTAACTATTTTTGCATGATCATTTTCTTTAGTGTTAGTATGATATAGGAGCACTTTGAGCTCGCGAGCATACTCCTCCACACTTCGTCTACCTTGAGTAAGCCGTTGGAGCTTAATCAAGAGGTCCCTATGGTAGTATGGAGGTACGAAACGTTGGTACAAAATGTCCCTGCAATGTTCCCATGTACTCGCGGGTGAGGCCATGGTTAAGTATCTCCTATTTAGCCATTGCTTGGCGTATCCCTCTAAAGCTAAACAAGCTAACTTTACACGCAAAGGTCCATTTACACTATACAAATCAAAAATTTGGTCTACTTTAGCTATCCAATCTAGAAAAATAGACGGCTCGGCTTCCCGTTTGAAAGTAGGCAAGTTCAACTTTGGTAGTGTAAGGCCTTGGTCCATAGCTTTATCTTCTTGATGCTTCTTTGGCGAGGGAAGGTATACATTTACGGTTCTAGCTTCTTGCTTCTTCTTGTAGGAAGCATGATCATGACCATGAGGTTGCTCCCCTTTTTCTTTCATGTCCTTGTCCAACCATTTACTAATGGAATCAAGTTGATGTTGCATTTGTTGAAAAGCCTTCCTCAAATCAAATTTTCTAGAAGCACTTTCGTGATAACTAGCTCCATTGGAGGAAACACGGCTTGAACCTGCAAACATGTTAACAAAGCAAACAGCAGCAAAGCTAACACACAAAATTGGTTAGAAACAACCAAAATCATGGCCAAAACAGTAGCACACGGTTTCACTCAAAACAACAAGAAAAGAAGCTCAAATCTCTCGGCAAAGTGTCTAAAAAAAAAACAAGGTAAGGTGATGGACAAATTTGTAAGCACCAAAATATGATGTCACAAACTTGTTTCACAATCGGCAAGTATGACCGAATCGTTCAAGTAATAAACTTGGTAAGACCAAGTATCGTTCTTCCCAAAGGACTCACGACCTAGTTTAGTTATGTGATTTGTTGATTAGCTAGGACTTACAAACGAAATATTTAGATTTTAATATGCAAGACAGAAAATAAACATGTATGCATGAAATTTGATCAATGGCAAAGACAAAAGATAAACACTTTCAATGGAATATATGAATGAATATGTTGTTGGGGGTCAATTTCATCTCATCCACTCTCATATATTTTAGGAATTCAACATTCAAATTATCATTGTTAATGCCACTCTCTAATGTACCATTCTAGATGGCTTCTCCCTAATCAAATAGTTCATACAATTCCTAGCATTCCTAATGATTAGTTCATGAGTGCAGGAGCTTAAAGGCAACCAATAAAATATTGTCAGTATAATATTGGGAGAAATTCCCCGGATCTAGACTTCCCCGTACGTGTCCGTATCGACAAAACCAATAATCATGCATGGAATGAGTTAAACTATGCAAGCATTGAGCAAAGAGGAAAAACCCTAACTAATGATGAAAGAAAGCATATGTCTTACTTAAAAGATGTAAACAACAGATTCCATATATGAGAGCTTCAAGAGATTCCATTGATTCCCCAACAAACATACAAGGTTTAGTTCACCATATTCATGGTGAACCTAGATGAATATCAATGAAAGAATGAAAGAATAAACCCAATAAAGGTGAAGAGGTAGCCTGAGCATCCAAGATCCTCCTTCAAAGGGGTGGAAGAGAGAGTGTTTGCCTCGTTTCTGCCAAAGATACCTAATTCTAGGACGTGCAAGCCCTTATATACTAATCTAGAGTTACAAAAGATTACGAAAGCCCAAGCCCAAAAAGTGCCGCTCAGCGGTATTTACCGCTCAGCGGTGATTGCGCGTCTTCTTTCTTCCCCTCAGCGGCCATTTTGCCCCTCAGCGGTTCCAACGCCACCTCTTGAGTGCCGCTCAGCGGTAGTTTGCCGCTGAGCGGTGCCTTCGTCTTCTATTTTTGCACTCTTTCTTGTCTTTTCTAATGTCACTTCTCTCCTTCTTCACTCTTTTCACTAAATTCACCTTAAAACCTGCACAAAAACACTCAAATCAAGCATAAACCTGTCCAGCTCTCTTATTTATGAAAATATAGATAAACTGCATGATTTCAAGCTAGTTTTTAAGTCTAAAGGTTGCTTTTAGTATCAATATTAAGCATGAAAATAACAGTTTTTCAACTGTTATCACAACCCCAAACTTAGAACTTTGCTTGTCCTCAAGCAAACAAAATGTAACTCCATCTCCAACCAATTCATATGATGGTTCACTCATTCAAAATTCTCTTTTCAAGATAAGTAACAACTTCACTCAAACTTATGACCAAGGGTTCAATCAAGATGTGCACATGCTTTAGTGTTCACAAAGTCATTTAGATTCCAACAAATGCTATTTTTCATGAATGATCAATCAATTAAGCATGGATGTTCATGTGCTTATGGAATATTTCCTCACTAGGTAAAGTGTTTCACTCAACACACAAGTGTATAAAAGGTAAAGTGTTTCACTCATTCACTCCACTATCACAATGTTACATGAATCAACTTTGCCTTTCATTTTACCATAATCAAAAACATTCACAAGCATGCATCATCACAAGGACTTTTCAATGGCTTATAACGTGGCTGGGCTAACAAGAAAATTGGTTTTTCTGGATCACAAAATCCTTGAGTTAAGAGAATCATATCAGCACAATCATCTTATTCATTCCCAACTTTCTTTTGCCTTTGCATTTGCATTGAGCTTTGCTTCTTTTTCTTTTCTTTTCTTTTTCTTTCTCTTTGCATATTCTTACTTTTTAGCTCTTAGCTCAATGCTTTTCCTTTTTCATGTTTCCCCAACAACCCCAAACTTGAACATTTAACAATACCATACAAGATCTTCTACTTAACTCAAGGTAAAGATTTTCAATCAAGGCTAAGGGTTCAAAGGATAGAACACAACGTGTTCTCTTTTAGTGGGCTAACTTTATGAATTTGGCCAATAAAAAGGGTTCCAACAAACGGCCTTGATCATATGATGCAAAACAAGCAATTGATTCAATCATAGAAAACCTGGGCAAAGTCATTCATGCTTTCAAAGTAATAACATTCAATCATACCAAAAACTCTGGAGCTCAAAACCTCACATATAAGCTCATTCACATTTGACATACACATCCTGCTTAATTTCACAATCACAATCATGATATCATGCATTTGTTCACAAAGCTTGTGAATCACCTGTATAAGCATTTTAATGTGCACATCATCTCAACATCAATTAATCATAAGCATCATTCAAGCATTACTTATCAAACAATCACAGTTAATAGCAAACCATCATAAGAAACTAGGTGTTCAATAGAGTACATCAAACCCTAATCTAAAAACAAAAACAAATAAGTTCAGAAAACTTAAACCACAAAAGCATAATCATATGATAGCATTTATCAGTAAATGCTATCTCAGCTCCTCCTCTTCTTGGATCCTATAGTCTTGATTCCTTTTGCCCGATGAGGAGGCCATCCCTGCATCAAACATAATTCACAAAACCAAAAGATACATTGTTAAGCATTAATAAACCATAATGAAGAAATCAGCCCCTTCAATGATGCTCTCTCCCAACCCCAAACTTAGATGGAAAACTAGTGAGCAAATGAGTGGAAGGGAGATTTTCTAAAGAGGGATGAGGGAAAAGTTGTAGAGAACCTTTGAAAAGGTATGTAGGAGTGTGTGTGCAGAGAAGAGTCTGAAAATAAAAGCATTTGCACAGCTTAGGGTATAAAAATACCCTAATGGGCTCGGGTTCCACTAAGGGGAACTAAAGCTCATTATGCGAGAGTACCGCTCAGCGGTAAGTTGCCGCTCAGCGGCACTTTCGTGGTGTGCTCTTCTCCTTCTTTTCTTAACCTACGTGCCTCTGATAACAGTTGAAAAACTGTTATTTTCATGCTTAAAATTGATACTAAAAGCAACCTTTAGACTTAGAAACTAGCTTGGAATCATGCCTTTTATCTATATTTTCATAAATAAGAGAGCTGGACAGGTTTACACTTGATTTAAGTGTTTTTGTGCAGGTTTTAAGGTGAATTTAGTGAAAAGAGTGAAGAAGGAGAGAAGTGACATTAGAAAAGACAAGAAAGAGTGCAAAAAGAGAAGACAAAGGCACCGCTCAGCGGCAAACTACCGCTGAGCGGCACTCAGGAGGTTGCGGGAGTCACGCTGAGGGGCAAAATGACCGCTGAGGGGAAGAAAAGGACGCGCAATCACCGCTGAGCGATAAATACCGTTGAGCGGCACTTTTTGGGCTTGGGCTTTTGTAATCTTTTGTAACTCTAAATTAGTATATAAGGGCTTGCACGTCCTTAGAATAGGTATCTTTGGCAGAAACGAGGCAAACACTCTCTCTTCCACCCCTTTGAAGGAGGATCTTGGATGCTCAGGCTACCTCTTCACCTTTATTGGGTTTATTCTTTCATTCTTTCATTGTTATTCATCTAGGTTCACCATGACGATGGTGAACTAAACCTTGTATGTTTGTTGGGGAATCAATGCAATCTCTTGAAGCTCTAATATATGGATTTGTTGAGTACATCTTTGAAGTAAGACATATGCTTTCTTTCATCATTAGTTAGGGTTTTTCCTCTTTGCTCAATGCTTGCATTGTTTAACTCATTCTAATGCATGATTATTGGTTTTGTCGATACGGACACGTACGGGGAAGTCTAGATCCGGGGAATTTCTCCCAATATTTTACTGACAACATTATATTGGTTGCCTTTAAGCTCCTGCAGTCATGAACTAATCATTAGGAATGCTAGGAATTGTATGAACTATTTGATTAGGGAGAAGCCATCTAGAATGGTACATTAGAGAGTGGCATTAACAATGATGATTTGAATGTTGAATTCCTAAAATATGAGAGTGGATGAGATGAAATTGACCCCCAACA
Source organism: Vigna nakashimae (assembly GCA_034642375.1). Classification (NCBI taxonomy): domain Eukaryota; kingdom Viridiplantae; phylum Streptophyta; class Magnoliopsida; order Fabales; family Fabaceae; genus Vigna; species Vigna nakashimae. The sequence goes on from CM067765.1 coordinate 31,581,393, forward strand.
ACATATTCATTCATATAATTCCATTGAAAGTGTTTATCTTTAGTCTTTGCCATTGATCAATTCATGCAGACATGTTTAATTTTCGTCTTGCATAATATAATCCAATTATTTCGTCCTTAAGTCTTAGCTGATCAACAAACCACACAACTAAACTAGGCCGTGAGTCCTTTGGGAAGAACGATACTTGGTCTTACCAAGTTTTATTACTTGAACGATTCGGTCATACTTGCCGATTGTGAAACAAGTTTGTGACATCATATTTTGGTGCTTACAAATTTGTTCATCAAGTTTTTGGCGCCGTTGCCGGGGATTCGTGGTTTAACTGATTAATTTGTGTGATTATTGATTATCTTTGACTTTAATTTTGAATTTCTGTTTTAATTTTTTTAGGTTAGATTTTATTAGATTTTATCTTATCTTTTAGATTTTATTTTGTTAGGTTAGATTTTATTTTATCTGTTTAGAATAGATTTTATTTTATCTTTTATCTTTCTATCTTCTAAATCTTTTATCTTCTTATCTTCTGAATCTTTTATCTTTTCATCTTTTGAATATATATCTTCTCTTTTATATCTTTTTGTGCTAACAAATCTTTTCTAGGGTTTTGTTTTCTTGTGCATGCAGGAAGCAATTCGAACTAGAAGTAAGAAAACAACAGAACCACTACTTGAAGGCTTAGAAGAGAGTAGAAGGAGGAGAAGAATCAGAACGTCCAGAGAACTTTTCCCTTCTCCTGAAACTCTCTTGCAATCATCACCACAAGGTTCTGTTCATAGCACAGGAAGTATGGAGGGCAATAATGTTAGAAGAACTCTTGCAGATTACACTAATCTTGCTGGACCTCAGCACTTCAATAGCATAGCTAGACCTAGAGTCAATGCTGCAAACATGGAGGTCAAACCAGCACTGATACAACTGGTGAAGAGTAATCAGTTTCATGGGTTATCTCACGAAAGCCCATATGAGCACCTGACCACTTTTAATGAGATTTGCAATACAGTCAAGATTAATGGGGTGCCAGACGATGCAATCAAACTTAGCTTGTTTCCTTTCTCATTGGGAGGCAATGCTAAGCTTTGGTTGAACTCTTTTCCAGAAGAAAGTTTCACGGAGTGGGAAGCAGTGGTTACAAAGTTTCTAAATAAATACTTCCCACAATCTAAGGTGACTAAAGGAAAGCAAGAGATATCTTCATTCAAGCAGGGCATGGAGGAATCACTGGGACATGCATGGGATAGGTATAAAAGCTTGTTACGTAAAACTCCTATGCATGGCTTTAAAGAACATGAAGTAGTCTTAACTTTCCTTGGAGGGCTTGGTTCACAAACCAAGATGCTGCTGAATGCCTCAGCAGGAGGCAATATTAAATTGAAAACTCCAGAGGAAGCAACTGAAATCATTGAAAATATGGCTACTAGTGACAACGAACTCAATACTGACACAGGAGATCTTCATCAGAAGAAGTTGTCAAAATTAAATGAGGCTCTGCTTGTCCAAAATAGAACTCTTTCTCAACGGATTGAGGAAGTGACTATGAAACTTTCTCAAATACCACAGGAAATACAACAGGTTTCAATGGTTCAAGAGCAACAAAAATGGCAGATGCAATTCACTCCAGTTGAGAAAGCAACAAAGCTTGAAGAGACTTTCCAGAGATTCTTGAAAACAAATGCGTCATATTGTCATAATGTGGATGCTGCATTTAAAAAAATGGAGAGTCATGTTGAGAGAATAGTTGACGAGATTAAATATGATAATCTTGGAGAGGATTGTAAAACTGTTGTGACCAGAAGTGGTAGAGTGTTAGAGGAGAGACAAAAAGAGAGAGAGAAAGAAAAAAATGAGAGTGAGAGTGAAAAAGAAACATGTGAGTGGAAAGAAAGAGTTGAGAGAGAGAAAAAGAGAAAAGAAGAAGAGGAGAGGAGAGAAAAAAATGAGAGAGAGGAGAGACAGAGTGAAAAAGAGTATGAAAAGCCACTTCCTTATCCAAAGGGTTATTCAAGGAAGGAGAAAGAAAAGCAGTTGGAGAGATTCATGGAACTGTTTAAGAAGTTGGAAATCACTATACCATTCTCTGAAGCATTGCAACAGATGCCAGCATATGCAAAATTTCTGAAGGAACTTCTCACAAAGAAACACAAGTACATTGAGAAGGAAACCATCAATATACAGGGCAATTGCAGTGCAATCATACAGAAACTACCTCCTAAACTTAAAGACCCAGGAAGCTTCACTATTCCATGCACCATAGGAGATGTGAAAGTTGGAAGAGCATTGATTGATTTGGGAGCTAGCATTAATCTAATGCCGCTAGCAATGTGCAGAACAATTCAGGGGTTGGAAATTAAACCAACCAGAATGGCTCTTCAATTGGCAGACAGGTCTCTTAAATATCCATATGGAGTGGTTGAAGATGTTCTAGTAAAAGTTGACAAATTTGTATTTCCAGTAGATTTCATTGTGATGGAGATGGAGGGAACTAGCGATGTTCCTCTTATTCTGGGGAGACCTTTTATGAAGACTGCTAGAGTTTTGATTGATGTAGAGAATGGTAAGCTTAAGCTGAGAGTTGATGATGAAGAGGTTACTTTTGATGTATCCAAGGCCATGACATATCCAAATGATGACAAAGCATGTTTTCAATTTGATGAACTTGATGAAGTCTGTATGGTTCAGGAGAGAATGGTGCGTAATATTTCTCCATTGGAAAAAACTCTCATTAATGCATGTGAAGATTTGGATGAGGAAGAAGAAAAATTGATTGATGAATGTCTGATGGACTTGGAAACAATGAAAAAGAATCCAGAGGAAGATCCAATATTTGAAATAATTGACAAGGAAGAAACAATCAAAGCACAGTTGCCAGAATTAAAAAGATTGCCATCACATTTGAAATATGTGTTTTTAGAAGAGGGTGAAACAAAGCCAGTCATCATCAATAACTCTTTATCTTTACAAGAAGAAGAGCAGTTGATAGAAATTCTGAAAGCCAATAAAGAAGCAATTGGGTGGTCAATATCAGATCTCAAAGGTATAAGCCCAACTTATTGCATGCACAGGATTTTTATGGAAGAGGACTATAAACCAAGTGCTCAACCGCAGAGACGGTTAAATCCTGTCATGAAGGAAGTGGTCAGAAAAGAAGTGTTGAAACTGCTAGAAGCTGGTATCATCTATCCAATCTCTGACAGTGAATGGGTGAGTCCAGTACAGGTGGTTCCAAAGAAAGGTTGGATGACAGTGGTTTATAATGATAAGAATGAGCTTATTCCTACTCGGACAGTTACTGGCTGGCGGATGTGCATTGATTACAGGAAGCTGAATAAAGCTACTAGGAAAGATCATTTTCCTCTTCCTTTCATGGATCAGATGCTAGAAAGGTTATCAGGGCAGGCCTTCTATTGTTTTCTAGATGGATATTCTGGATATAATCAAATTGTGGTAGATCCAAAAGACCAGGAGAAGACGGCTTTTACTTGTCCTTTTGGTATCTTTGCATATAGAAAGATGCCTTTTGGATTATGTAATGCTCCAGCTACGTTTCAGAGGTGTATGCAGGCAATCTTTTCTGATCTTCTGGAAAAATGCATTGAAGTATTCATGGATGACTTCTCAGTTTTTGGAAATTCTTTCCGAAGATGTTTAGCTAATTTGAACACGGTCCTCAAAAGATGTGTTCAGACAAATCTGGTTTTGAATTGGGAGAAATGTCATTTCATGGTAACTGAAGGGATTGTACTGGGGCATAAAATTTCTGCTAAAGGAATTGAGGTGGATAAAGCCAAAGTAGAAGTCATTGAGAAACTGCCTCCACCAACAAATGTAAGGGGGATAAGGAGTTTTCTTGGTCACGCTGGGTTCTATAGAAGATTCATCAAAGATTTCTCAAAAATTGCTAAACCATTGAGTAATCTTTTGATGAAGGATGCTCCTTTTGTGATGAATGAAGACTGTCTGAAAGCTTTTGATATATTGAAGCAGAAGCTAGTGTCAGCTCCAGTAATTGTAGCACCAGATTGGAATCAAAATTTTGAATTAATGTGTGATGCAAGTGATTATGCAATAGGAGTTGTCCTTGGCCAAAGGAAAGAACAAAAGTTTCATCCAATTTATTATGCTAGCAAGGTACTGAGTGATGCTCAATTGAATTATGCTACCACAGAGAAAGAGTTTCTTGCTATTGTATATGCTCTAGAGAAATTTAGACCTTATCTTATTGGGTCTAAGGTGATTGTCTATACAGATCATGCAGCTATCAAATATTTGTTGACAAAACCAGATTCTAAGCCACGTCTGATTAGATGGGTACTACTGTTGCAAGAATTTGATGTAGAAATCCGTGATAAGAAAGGAAGTGAGAACTTAATTGCTGATCATTTGTCACGGTTAGTCAACAATGAGGTCACTAGCAAGGAGTCTGAAATCTGGGAGTCTTTTTCAGATGAATCACTTATGTATATTCAGCAGAGGCCTTGGTTTGCTGATATGGCAAACTTCAAAGCTGCAAGAGTCATGCCGGAAGACTTAACTTGGCAACAGAGAAAGAAATTTCTGCATGATGCCAAGCAGTTTGTGTGGGACGATCCATATTTGTTCAAAATTGGAGCAGATAATCTTCTCAGGAGATGTGTTACAAATGAAGAAGCAGAAGGAATTCTCTGGCATTGTCATGATTCACCTTATGGAGGACATTTTAATGGGGAAAGAACAGCAGCAAAAGTCCTTCAATCAGGATTTTATTGGCCAACTTTATTTAAAGATGCTCATAATCATGCTAGGAATTGTGACAAATGTCAAAGAGCAGGGACAATTACTAAACGTCATGAGATGCCTTTACAAGGTATTTTAGAGGTTGAGGTTTTTGATTGTTGGGGTATTGACTTTGTTGGACCCTTCCCTCCATCTTTCAACAATGAATATATTCTGGTAGCAGTGGATTATGTGAGCAAATGGGTGGAAGCATTAGCTTGTCCTAAAAATGATGCTAGCACGGTAATTAAATTCCTGAAGAGGCAGATATTCTCACGTTTCGGCACTCCAAGAGTGTTGATTAGTGATGGAGGATCTCATTTTTGCAATTATCAGCTAGAGAAAGTAGTCAAGCACTATGGAGTAAAGCATAAGGTAGCTGCACCTTATCATCCACAGACCAATGGACAAGCTGAGGTATCTAACAGGGAGATAAAAAGAATCCTGGAAAAGACTGTGACTTCATCAATAAAGGATTGGTCTCTCAAATTGGATGATGCTCTTTGGGCTTATAGGACAGCAATGAAGACGTCTATGGGCTTATCACCATTTCAATTAGTCTATGGGAAAGCATGCCATTTGCCAGTCGAATTGGAGCATAGAGCATTATGGGCTTTGAAATTCTTGAATTTTGATCCTTATGACACTCAATGTACACACAGACGGCAGATTTTGGAGCTTGAAGAAATGCGCTTACATGCATATGATTCATCTAAGGCTTACAAAGACAAAATGAAATTTTATCATGACAGGAAGTTGGTGAATAGAGTTTTCAATCCAGGACAACAGGTATTATTGTTCAATTCAAGATTGAAGATATTTCCTGGGAAGCTGAAGTCAAAATGGACAGGACCATTTGTGATAAAAGAAGTGCATCCGCATGGGGCAATTGAAATATTTAATTCATCTGATGATCCACAGAGAAGTTGGGTGGTAAATGGTCAACGTCTCAAGCCTTATCTAGGGGGAGAGGTGCAACAATGTTCTACAATGATGTTGCTGGTTGATCCTTGAAAGTTTGGGTCAGGCTCGGGACGTTAAACAAGCGCTTACTGGGAGGCAACCCAGTGTTTTGTGAGTATTTTATGTTTTTAGATTAGGATTTGATGTACTCTATTTAACACCTGGTTTATTATGATGGTTTGCTATTGACTGTGATTGTGTGATAAGTAATGCTTGATGATGCTTATTGATTAATTGATGTTGAGATGATGTGCACATTAAAATGCTTATACAGGTGATTCACAAGCTTTGTGAACAAATGCATGATATCATGATTGTGATTGTGAAATTAAGCAGGATGTGTATGTCAAATGTGAATGAGCTTATATGTGAGGTTTTGAGCTCCAGAGTTGTTATTGTTGAATGCTATTACTTTGGAAGCATGAATGACTTTGCCCAGGTTTTCTATGATTGAATCAATTGCTTGTTTTGTATCATGTGATCAAGGCCGTGTTTTTGAAACCCTTTTTATTGGCCAAATTGATAAAGTTAGCCTACTAAAAGAGAACACTTTGTGTTCTATCCTTTGAACCCATAACCTTAAACATACACTGAACCCTTGATTGAAAATCTTTACCTTGAGTTAAGTAGAAGATCTTGTGTGGTATTGTTAAATGTTCAAGTTTGGGGTTGTTGGGAAAATATGAAAAAGGAAAAGCATTGAGCTAAGAGCTAAAAAGTAAGAATATGCAAAGAAAAAGAAAAGAAAAGAAAAAGAAGTAAAGCTCAATGCAAATGAAAAGGCAAACAAAAGTTGGGAAGAATAAGAATAATTGTGTTGCTATGATTCTCTTAACTCAAGGATTTTGTGATCCAGAAAAACCAATTTTCTTGTTAGCCCAGCCACATTATAAGCCATTGAAAAGTCCTTGTGATGATGCATGCTTGTGAATGTTTTTGATTGTGGTAAAATGAAAGGCAAAGTTGATTCATGTGACATTGTGATAGTAGAGTGAATGAGTGAAACACTTTACCTCTTATACACTTGTGTGTTGAGTGAAACACTTTACCTAGTGAGGAAATATTCCATAAGCACATGAACATCCATGCTTAATTGATTGATCATTCATGAAAAATGGCATTTGTTGGAACTTAAATGACTTTGTGATCACTAAAGCATGTGCACATCTTGATTGAATTCTTGGTCATAAGTTTGAGTGAAGTTGTTACTTATCTTGAAAAAGAGGATTTTTGAATGAGTGAACCATCATATGAATTGGTTGGAGATGGAGTTACATTTTGTTTGCTTGAGGACAAGCAAAGTTCTAAGTTTGGGGTTGTGATAACAGTTGAAAAACTGTTATTTTCATGCTTAAAATTGATACTAAAAGCAACCTTTAGACTTAGAAACTAGCTTGGAATCATGCCTTTTATCTATATTTTCATAAATAAGAGAGCTGGACAGGTTTACACTTGATTTAAGTGTTTTTGTGCAGGTTTTAAGGTGAATTTAGTGAAAAGAGTGAAGAAGGAGAGAAGTGACATTAGAAAAGACAAGAAAGAGTGCAAAAAGAGAAGACAAAGGCACCGCTCAGCGGCAAACTACCGCTGAGCGGCACTCAGGAGGTTGCGGGAGTCACGCTGAGGGGCAAAATGACCGCTGAGGGGAAGAAAAGGACGCGCAATCACCGCTGAGCGGTAAATACCGTTGAGCGGCACTTTTTGGGCTTGGGCTTTTGTAATCTTTTGTAACTCTAAATTAGTATATAAGGGCTTGCACGTCCTTAGAATAGGTATCTTTGGCAGAAACGAGGCAAACACTCTCTCTTCCACCCCTTTGAAGGAGGATCTTGGATGCTCAGGCTACCTCTTCACCTTTATTGGGTTTATTCTTTCATTCTTTCATTGTTATTCATCTAGGTTCACCATGACGATGGTGAACTAAACCTTGTATGTTTGTTGGGGAATCAATGCAATCTCTTGAAGCTCTAATATATGGATTTGTTGAGTACATCTTTGAAGTAAGACATATGCTTTCTTTCATCATTAGTTAGGGTTTTTCCTCTTTGCTCAATGCTTGCATTGTTTAACTCATTCTAATGCATGATTATTGGTTTTGTCGATACGGACACGTACGGGGAAGTCTAGATCCGGGGAATTTCTCCCAATATTTTACTGACAACATTATATTGGTTGCCTTTAAGCTCCTGCAGTCATGAACTAATCATTAGGAATGCTAGGAATTGTATGAACTATTTGATTAGGGAGAAGCCATCTAGAATGGTACATTAGAGAGTGGCATTAACAATGATGATTTGAATGTTGAATTCCTAAAATATGAGAGTGGATGAGATGAAATTGACCCCCAACAACATATTCATTCATATAATTCCATTGAAAGTGTTTATCTTTAGTCTTTGCCATTGATCAATTCATGCAGACATGTTTAATTTTCGTCTTGCATAATATAATCCAATTATTTCGTCCTTAAGTCTTAGCTGATCAACAAACCACACAACTAAACTAGGCCGTGAGTCCTTTGGGAAGAACGATACTTGGTCTTACCAAGTTTTATTACTTGAACGATTCGGTCATACTTGCCGATTGTGAAACAAGTTTGTGACATCATATTTTGGTGCTTACAAATTTGTTCATCAAGTTTTTGGCGCCGTTGCCGGGGATTCGTGGTTTAACTGATTAATTTGTGTGATTATTGATTATCTTTGACTTTAATTTTGAATTTCTGTTTTAATTTTTTTAGGTTAGATTTTATTAGATTTTATCTTATCTTTTAGATTTTATTTTGTTAGGTTAGATTTTATTTTATCTGTTTAGAATAGATTTTATTTTATCTTTTATCTTTCTATCTTCTAAATCTTTTATCTTCTTATCTTCTGAATCTTTTATCTTTTCATCTTTTGAATATATATCTTCTCTTTTATATCTTTTTGTGCTAACAAATCTTTTCTAGGGTTTTGTTTTCTTGTGCATGCAGGAAGCAATTCGAACTAGAAGTAAGAAAACAACAGAACCACTACTTGAAGGCTTAGAAGAGAGTAGAAGGAGGAGAAGAATCAGAACGTCCAGAGAACTTTTCCCTTCTCCTGAAACTCTCTTGCAATCATCACCACAAGGTTCTGTTCATAGCACAGGAAGTATGGAGGGCAATAATGTTAGAAGAACTCTTGCAGATTACACTAATCTTGCTGGACCTCAGCACTTCAATAGCATAGCTAGACCTAGAGTCAATGCTGCAAACATGGAGGTCAAACCAGCACTGATACAACTGGTGAAGAGTAATCAGTTTCATGGGTTATCTCACGAAAGCCCATATGAGCACCTGACCACTTTTAATGAGATTTGCAATACAGTCAAGATTAATGGGGTGCCAGACGATGCAATCAAACTTAGCTTGTTTCCTTTCTCATTGGGAGGCAATGCTAAGCTTTGGTTGAACTCTTTTCCAGAAGAAAGTTTCACGGAGTGGGAAGCAGTGGTTACAAAGTTTCTAAATAAATACTTCCCACAATCTAAGGTGACTAAAGGAAAGCAAGAGATATCTTCATTCAAGCAGGGCATGGAGGAATCACTGGGACATGCATGGGATAGGTATAAAAGCTTGTTACGTAAAACTCCTATGCATGGCTTTAAAGAACATGAAGTAGTCTTAACTTTCCTTGGAGGGCTTGGTTCACAAACCAAGATGCTGCTGAATGCCTCAGCAGGAGGCAATATTAAATTGAAAACTCCAGAGGAAGCAACTGAAATCATTGAAAATATGGCTACTAGTGACAACGAACTCAATACTGACACAGGAGATCTTCATCAGAAGAAGTTGTCAAAATTAAATGAGGCTCTGCTTGTCCAAAATAGAACTCTTTCTCAACGGATTGAGGAAGTGACTATGAAACTTTCTCAAATACCACAGGAAATACAACAGGTTTCAATGGTTCAAGAGCAACAAAAATGGCAGATGCAATTCACTCCAGTTGAGAAAGCAACAAAGCTTGAAGAGACTTTCCAGAGATTCTTGAAAACAAATGCGTCATATTGTCATAATGTGGATGCTGCATTTAAAAAAATGGAGAGTCATGTTGAGAGAATAGTTGACGAGATTAAATATGATAATCTTGGAGAGGATTGTAAAACTGTTGTGACCAGAAGTGGTAGAGTGTTAGAGGAGAGACAAAAAGAGAGAGAGAAAGAAAAAAATGAGAGTGAGAGTGAAAAAGAAACATGTGAGTGGAAAGAAAGAGTTGAGAGAGAGAAAAAGAGAAAAGAAGAAGAGGAGAGGAGAGAAAAAAATGAGAGAGAGGAGAGACAGAGTGAAAAAGAGTATGAAAAGCCACTTCCTTATCCAAAGGGTTATTCAAGGAAGGAGAAAGAAAAGCAGTTGGAGAGATTCATGGAACTGTTTAAGAAGTTGGAAATCACTATACCATTCTCTGAAGCATTGCAACAGATGCCAGCATATGCAAAATTTCTGAAGGAACTTCTCACAAAGAAACACAAGTACATTGAGAAGGAAACCATCAATATACAGGGCAATTGCAGTGCAATCATACAGAAACTACCTCCTAAACTTAAAGACCCAGGAAGCTTCACTATTCCATGCACCATAGGAGATGTGAAAGTTGGAAGAGCATTGATTGATTTGGGAGCTAGCATTAATCTAATGCCGCTAGCAATGTGCAGAACAATTCAGGGGTTGGAAATTAAACCAACCAGAATGGCTCTTCAATTGGCAGACAGGTCTCTTAAATATCCATATGGAGTGGTTGAAGATGTTCTAGTAAAAGTTGACAAATTTGTATTTCCAGTAGATTTCATTGTGATGGAGATGGAGGGAACTAGCGATGTTCCTCTTATTCTGGGGAGACCTTTTATGAAGACTGCTAGAGTTTTGATTGATGTAGAGAATGGTAAGCTTAAGCTGAGAGTTGATGATGAAGAGGTTACTTTTGATGTATCCAAGGCCATGACATATCCAAATGATGACAAAGCATGTTTTCAATTTGATGAACTTGATGAAGTCTGTATGGTTCAGGAGAGAATGGTGCGTAATATTTCTCCATTGGAAAAAACTCTCATTAATGCATGTGAAGATTTGGATGAGGAAGAAGAAAAATTGATTGATGAATGTCTGATGGACTTGGAAACAATGAAAAAGAATCCAGAGGAAGATCCAATATTTGAAATAATTGACAAGGAAGAAACAATCAAAGCACAGTTGCCAGAATTAAAAAGATTGCCATCACATTTGAAATATGTGTTTTTAGAAGAGGGTGAAACAAAGCCAGTCATCATCAATAACTCTTTATCTTTACAAGAAGAAGAGCAGTTGATAGAAATTCTGAAAGCCAATAAAGAAGCAATTGGGTGGTCAATATCAGATCTCAAAGGTATAAGCCCAACTTATTGCATGCACAGGATTTTTATGGAAGAGGACTATAAACCAAGTGCTCAACCGCAGAGACGGTTAAATCCTGTCATGAAGGAAGTGGTCAGAAAAGAAGTGTTGAAACTGCTAGAAGCTGGTATCATCTATCCAATCTCTGACAGTGAATGGGTGAGTCCAGTACAGGTGGTTCCAAAGAAAGGTTGGATGACAGTGGTTTATAATGATAAGAATGAGCTTATTCCTACTCGGACAGTTACTGGCTGGCGGATGTGCATTGATTACAGGAAGCTGAATAAAGCTACTAGGAAAGATCATTTTCCTCTTCCTTTCATGGATCAGATGCTAGAAAGGTTATCAGGGCAGGCCTTCTATTGTTTTCTAGATGGATATTCTGGATATAATCAAATTGTGGTAGATCCAAAAGACCAGGAGAAGACGACTTTTACTTGTCCTTTTGGTATCTTTGCATATAGAAAGATGCCTTTTGGATTATGTAATGCTCCAGCTACGTTTCAGAGGTGTATGCAGGCAATCTTTTCTGATCTTCTGGAAAAATGCATTGAAGTATTCATGGATGACTTCTCAGTTTTTGGAAATTCTTTCCGAAGATGTTTAGCTAATTTGAACACGGTCCTCAAAAGATGTGTTCAGACAAATCTGGTTTTGAATTGGGAGAAATGTCATTTCATGGTAACTGAAGGGATTGTACTGGGGCATAAAATTTCTGCTAAAGGAATTGAGGTGGATAAAGCCAAAGTAGAAGTCATTGAGAAACTGCCTCCACCAACAAATGTAAGGGGGATAAGGAGTTTTCTTGGTCACGCTGGGTTCTATAGAAGATTCATCAAAGATTTCTCAAAAATTGCTAAACCATTGAGTAATCTTTTGATGAAGGATGCTCCTTTTGTGATGAATGAAGACTGTCTGAAAGCTTTTGATATATTGAAGCAGAAGCTAGTGTCAGCTCCAGTAATTGTAGCACCAGATTGGAATCAAAATTTTGAATTAATGTGTGATGCAAGTGATTATGCAATAGGAGTTGTCCTTGGCCAAAGGAAAGAACAAAAGTTTCATCCAATTTATTATGCTAGCAAGGTACTGAGTGATGCTCAATTGAATTATGCTACCACAGAGAAAGAGTTTCTTGCTATTGTATATGCTCTAGAGAAATTTAGACCTTATCTTATTGGGTCTAAGGTGATTGTCTATACAGATCATGCAGCTATCAAATATTTGTTGACAAAACCAGATTCTAAGCCACGTCTGATTAGATGGGTACTACTGTTGCAAGAATTTGATGTAGAAATCCGTGATAAGAAAGGAAGTGAGAACTTAATTGCTGATCATTTGTCACGGTTAGTCAACAATGAGGTCACTAGCAAGGAGTCTGAAATCTGGGAGTCTTTTTCAGATGAATCACTTATGTATATTCAGCAGAGGCCTTGGTTTGCTGATATGGCAAACTTCAAAGCTGCAAGAGTCATGCCGGAAGACTTAACTTGGCAACAGAGAAAGAAATTTCTGCATGATGCCAAGCAGTTTGTGTGGGACGATCCATATTTGTTCAAAATTGGAGCAGATAATCTTCTCAGGAGATGTGTTACAAATGAAGAAGCAGAAGGAATTCTCTGGCATTGTCATGATTCACCTTATGGAGGACATTTTAATGGGGAAAGAACAGCAGCAAAAGTCCTTCAATCAGGATTCTATTGGCCAACTTTATTTAAAGATGCTCATAATCATGCTAGGAATTGTGACAAATGTCAAAGAGCAGGGACAATTACTAAACGTCATGAGATGCCTTTACAAGGTATTTTAGAGGTTGAGGTTTTTGATTGTTGGGGTATTGACTTTGTTGGACCCTTCCCTCCATCTTTCAACAATGAATATATTCTGGTAGCAGTGGATTATGTGAGCAAATGGGTGGAAGCATTAGCTTGTCCTAAAAATGATGCTAGCACGGTAATTAAATTCCTGAAGAGGCAGATATTCTCACGTTTCGGCACTCCAAGAGTGTTGATTAGTGATGGAGGATCTCATTTTTGCAATTATCAGCTAGAGAAAGTAGTCAAGCACTATGGAGTAAAGCATAAGGTAGCTGCACCTTATCATCCACAGACCAATGGACAAGCTGAGGTATCTAACAGGGAGATAAAAAGAATCCTGGAAAAGACTGTGACTTCATCAATAAAGGATTGGTCTCTCAAATTGGATGATGCTCTTTGGGCTTATAGGACAGCAATGAAGACGTCTATGGGCTTATCACCATTTCAATTAGTCTATGGGAAAGCATGCCATTTGCCAGTCGAATTGGAGCATAGAGCATTATGGGCTTTGAAATTCTTGAATTTTGATCCTTATGACACTCAATGTACACACAGACGGCAGATTTTGGAGCTTGAAGAAATGCGCTTACATGCATATGATTCATCTAAGGCTTACAAAGACAAAATGAAATTTTATCATGACAGGAAGTTGGTGAATAGAGTTTTCAATCCAGGACAACAGGTATTATTGTTCAATTCAAGATTGAAGATATTTCCTGGGAAGCTGAAGTCAAAATGGACAGGACCATTTGTGATAAAAGAAGTGCATCCGCATGGGGCAATTGAAATATTTAATTCATCTGATGATCCACAGAGAAGTTGGGTGGTAAATGGTCAACGTCTCAAGCCTTATCTAGGGGGAGAGGTGCAACAATGTTCTACAATGATGTTGCTGGTTGATCCTTGAAAGTTTGGGTCAGGCTCGGGACGTTAAACAAGCGCTTACTGGGAGGCAACCCAGTGTTTTGTGAGTATTTTATGTTTTTAGATTAGGATTTGATGTACTCTATTTAACACCTGGTTTATTATGATGGTTTGCTATTGACTGTGATTGTGTGATAAGTAATGCTTGATGATGCTTATTGATTAATTGATGTTGAGATGATGTGCACATTAAAATGCTTATACAGGTGATTCACAAGCTTTGTGAACAAATGCATGATATCATGATTGTGATTGTGAAATTAAGCAGGATGTGTATGTCAAATGTGAATGAGCTTATATGTGAGGTTTTGAGCTCCAGAGTTGTTATTGTTGAATGCTATTACTTTGGAAGCATGAATGACTTTGCCCAGGTTTTCTATGATTGAATCAATTGCTTGTTTTGTATCATGTGATCAAGGCCGTGTTTTTGAAACCCTTTTTATTGGCCAAATTGATAAAGTTAGCCTACTAAAAGAGAACACTTTGTGTTCTATCCTTTGAACCCATAACCTTAAACATACACTGAACCCTTGATTGAAAATCTTTACCTTGAGTTAAGTAGAAGATCTTGTGTGGTATTGTTAAATGTTCAAGTTTGGGGTTGTTGGGAAAATATGAAAAAGGAAAAGCATTGAGCTAAGAGCTAAAAAGTAAGAATATGCAAAGAAAAAGAAAAGAAAAGAAAAAGAAGTAAAGCTCAATGCAAATGAAAAGGCAAACAAAAGTTGGGAAGAATAAGAATAATTGTGTTGCTATGATTCTCTTAACTCAAGGATTTTGTGATCCAGAAAAACCAATTTTCTTGTTAGCCCAGCCACATTATAAGCCATTGAAAAGTCCTTGTGATGATGCATGCTTGTGAATGTTTTTGATTGTGGTAAAATGAAAGGCAAAGTTGATTCATGTGACATTGTGATAGTAGAGTGAATGAGTGAAACACTTTACCTCTTATACACTTGTGTGTTGAGTGAAACACTTTACCTAGTGAGGAAATATTCCATAAGCACATGAACATCCATGCTTAATTGATTGATCATTCATGAAAAATGGCATTTGTTGGAACTTAAATGACTTTGTGATCACTAAAGCATGTGCACATCTTGATTGAATTCTTGGTCATAAGTTTGAGTGAAGTTGTTACTTATCTTGAAAAAGAGGATTTTTGAATGAGTGAACCATCATATGAATTGGTTGGAGATGGAGTTACATTTTGTTTGCTTGAGGACAAGCAAAGTTCTAAGTTTGGGGTTGTGATAACAGTTGAAAAACTGTTATTTTCATGCTTAAAATTGATACTAAAAGCAACCTTTAGACTTAGAAACTAGCTTGGAATCATGCCTTTTATCTATATTTTCATAAATAAGAGAGCTGGACAGGTTTACACTTGATTTAAGTGTTTTTGTGCAGGTTTTAAGGTGAATTTAGTGAAAAGAGTGAAGAAGGAGAGAAGTGACATTAGAAAAGACAAGAAAGAGTGCAAAAAGAGAAGACAAAGGCACCGCTCAGCGGCAAACTACCGCTGAGCGGCACTCAGGAGGTTGCGGGAGTCACGCTGAGGGGCAAAATGACCGCTGAGGGGAAGAAAAGGACGCGCAATCACCGCTGAGCGGTAAATACCGCTGAGCGGCACTTTTTGGGCTTGGGCTTTTGTAATCTTTTGTAACTCTAAATTAGTATATAAGGGCTTGCACGTCCTTAGAATAGGTATCTTTGGCAGAAACGAGGCAAACACTCTCTCTTCCACCCCTTTGAAGGAGGATCTTGGATGCTCAGGCTACCTCTTCACCTTTATTGGGTTTATTCTTTCATTCTTTCATTGTTATTCATCTAGGTTCACCATGACGATGGTGAACTAAACCTTGTATGTTTGTTGGGGAATCAATGTAATCTCTTGAAGCTCTCATATATGGATTTGTTGAGTACATCTTTGAAGTAAGACATATGCTTTCTTTCATCATTAGTTAGGGTTTTTCCTCTTTGCTCAATGCTTGCATTGTTTAACTCATTCTAATGCATGATTATTGGTTTTGTCGATACGGACACGTACGGGGAAGTCTAGATCCGGGGAATTTCTCCCAATATTTTACTGACAACATTATATTGGTTGCCTTTAAGCTCCTGCAGTCATGAACTAATCATTAGGAATGCTAGGAATTGTATGAACTATTTGATTAGGGAGAAGCCATCTAGAATGGTACATTAGAGAGTGGCATTAACAATGATGATTTGAATGTTGAATTCCTAAAATATATGAGAGTGGATGAGATGAAATTGACCCCCAACAACATATTCATTCATATAATTCCATTGAAAGTGTTTATCTTTAGTCTTTGCCATTGATCAATTCATGCATACATGTTTAATTTTCGTCTTGCATAATATAATCCAATTATTTCGTCCTTAAGTCTTAGCTAATCAACAAACCACACAACTAAACTAGGCCGTGAGTCCTTTGGGAAGAACGATACTTGGTCTTACCAAGTTTTATTACTTGAACGATTCGGTCATACTTGCCGATTGTGAAACAAGTTTGTGACATCATATTTTGGTGCTTACAAATTTGTTCATCAAGTTTTTGGCGCCGTTGCCGGGGATTCGTGGTTTAACTGGTTAATTTGTGTGATTATTGATTATCTTTGACTTTAATTTTGAATTTCTGTTTTAATTTTTTTAGGTTAGATTTTATTAGATTTTATCTTATCTTTTAGATTTTATTTTGTTAGGTTAGATTTTATTTTATCTGTTTAGAATAGATTTTATTTTATATTTTATCTTTCTATCTTCTAAATCTTTTATCTTCTTATCTTCTGAATCTTTTATCTTTTCATCTTTTGAATATATATCTTCTCTTTTATATCTTTTTGTGCTAACAAATCTTTTCTAGGGTTTTGTTTTCTTGTGCATGCAGGAAGCAATTCGAACTAGAAGTAAGAAAACAACAGAACCACTACTTGAAGGCTTAGAAGAGAGTAGAAGGAGGAGAAGAATCAGAACGTCCAGAGAACTTTTCCCTTCTCCTGAAACTCTCTTGCAATCATCACCACAAGGTTCTGTTCATAGCACAGGAAGTATGGAGGGCAATAATGTTAGAAGAACTCTTGCAGATTACACTAATCTTGCTGGACCTCAGCACTTCAATAGCATAGCTAGACCTAGAGTCAATGCTGCCAACATGGAGGTCAAACCAGCACTGATACAACTGGTGAAGAGTAATCAGTTTCATGGGTTATCTCACGAAAGCCCATATGAGCACCTGACCACTTTTAATGAGATTTGCAATACAGTCAAGATTAATGGGGTTCCAGACGATGCAATCAAACTTAGCTTGTTTCCTTTCTCATTGGGAGGCAATGCTAAGCTTTGGTTGAACTCTTTTCCAGAAGAAAGTTTCACGGAGTAGGAAGCAGTGGTTACAAAGTTTCTAAATAAATACTTCCCACAATCTAAGGTGACTAAAGGAAAGCAAGAGATATCTTCATTCAAGCAGGGCATGGAGGAATCACTGGGACATGCATGGGATAGGTATAAAAGCTTGTTACGTAAAACTCCTATGCATGGCTTTAAAGAACATGAAGTAGTCTTAACTTTCCTTGGAGGGCTTGGTTCACAAACCAAGATGCTGCTGAATGCCTCAGCAGGAGGCAATATTAAATTGAAAACTCCAGAGGAAGCAACTGAAATCATTGAAAATATGGCTACTAGTGACAACGAACTCAATACTGACACAGGAGATCTTCATCAGAAGAAGTTGTCAAAATTAAATGAGGCTCTGCTTGTCCAAAATAGAACTCTTTCTCAACGGATTGAGGAAGTGACTATGAAACTTTCTCAAATACCACAGGAAATACAACAGGTTTCAATGGTTCAAGAGCAACAAAAATGGCAGATGCAATTCACTCCAGTTGAGAAAGCAACAAAGCTTGAAGAGACTTTCCAGAGATTCTTGAAAACAAATGCGTCATATTGTCATAATGTGGATGCTGCATTTAAAAAAATGGAGAGTCATGTTGAGAGAATAGTTGACGAGATTAAATATGATAATCTTGGAGAGGATTGTAAAACTGTTGTGACCAGAAGTGGTAGAGTGTTAGAGGAGAGACAAAAAGAGAGAGAGAAAGAAAAAAATGAGAGTGAGAGTGAAAAAGAAACATGTGAGTGGAAAGAAAGAGTTGAGAGAGAGAAAAAGAGAAAAGAAGAAGAGGAGAGGAGAGAAAAAAATGAGAGAGAGGAGAGACAGAGTGAAAAAGAGTATGAAAAGCCACTTCCTTATCCAAAGGGTTATTCAAGGAAGGAGAAAGAAAAGCAGTTGGAGAGATTCATGGAACTGTTTAAGAAGTTGGAAATCACTATACCATTCTCTGAAGCATTGCAACAGATGCCAGCATATGCAAAATTTCTGAAGGAACTTCTCACAAAGAAACACAAGTACATTGAGAAGGAAACCATCAATATACAGGGCAATTGCAGTGCAATCATACAGAAACTACCTCCTAAACTTAAAGACCCAGGAAGCTTCACTATTCCATGCACCATAGGAGATGTGAAAGTTGGAAGAGCATTGATTGATTTGGGAGCTAGCATTAATCTAATGCCGCTAGCAATGTGCAGAACAATTCAGGGGTTGGAAATTAAACCAACCAGAATGGCTCTTCAATTGGCAGACAGGTCTCTTAAATATCCATATGGAGTGGTTGAAGATGTTCTAGTAAAAGTTGACAAATTTGTATTTCCAGTAGATTTCATTGTGATGGAGATGGAGGGAACTAGCGATGTTCCTCTTATTCTGGGGAGACCTTTTATGAAGACTGCTAGAGTTTTGATTGATGTAGAGAATGGTAAGCTTAAGCTGAGAGTTGATGATGAAGAGGTTACTTTTGATGTATCCAAGGCCATGACATATCCAAATGATGACAAAGCATGTTTTCAATTTGATGAACTTGATGAAGTCTGTATGGTTCAGGAGAGAATGGTGCGTAATATTTCTCCATTGGAAAAAACTCTCATTAATGCATGTGAAGATTTGGATGAGGAAGAAGAAAAATTGATTGATGAATGTCTGATGGACTTGGAAACAATGAAAAAGAATCCAGAGGAAGATCCAATATTTGAAATAATTGACAAGGAAGAAACAATCAAAGCACAGTTGCCAGAATTAAAAAGATTGCCATCACATTTGAAATATGTGTTTTTAGAAGAGGGTGAAACAAAGCCAGTCATCATCAATAACTCTTTATCTTTACAAGAAGAAGAGCAGTTGATAGAAATTCTGAAAGCCAATAAAGAAGCAATTGGGTGGTCAATATCAGATCTCAAAGGTATAAGCCCAACTTATTGCATGCACAGGATTTTTATGGAAGAGGACTATAAACCAAGTGCTCAACCGCAGAGACGGTTAAATCCTGTCATGAAGGAAGTGGTCAGAAAAGAAGTGTTGAAACTGCTAGAAGCTGGTATCATCTATCCAATCTCTGACAGTGAATGGGTGAGTCCAGTACAGGTGGTTCCAAAGAAAGGTTGGATGACAGTGGTTTATAATGATAAGAATGAGCTTATTCCTACTCGGACAGTTACTGGCTGGCGGATGTGCATTGATTACAGGAAGCTGAATAAAGCTACTAGGAAAGATCATTTTCCTCTTCCTTTCATGGATCAGATGCTAGAAAGGTTATCAGGGCAGGCCTTCTATTGTTTTCTAGATGGATATTCTGGATATAATCAAATTGTGGTAGATCCAAAAGACCAGGAGAAGACGGCTTTTACTTGTCCTTTTGGTATCTTTGCATATAGAAAGATGCCTTTTGGATTATGTAATGCTCCAGCTACGTTTCAGAGGTGTATGCAGGCAATCTTTTCTGATCTTCTGGAAAAATGCATTGAAGTATTCATGGATGACTTCTCAGTTTTTGGAAATTCTTTCCGAAGATGTTTAGCTAATTTGAACACGGTCCTCAAAAGATGTGTTCAGACAAATCTGGTTTTGAATTGGGAGAAATGTCATTTCATGGTAACTGAAGGGATTGTACTGGGGCATAAAATTTCTGCTAAAGGAATTGAGGTGGATAAAGCCAAAGTAGAAGTCATTGAGAAACTGCCTCCACCAACAAATGTAAGGGGGATAAGGAGTTTTCTTGGTCACGCTGGGTTCTATAGAAGATTCATCAAAGATTTCTCAAAAATTGCTAAACCATTGAGTAATCTTTTGATGAAGGATGCTCCTTTTGTGATGAATGAAGACTGTCTGAAAGCTTTTGATATATTGAAGCAGAAGCTAGTGTCAGCTCCAGTAATTGTAGCACCAGATTGGAATCAAAATTTTGAATTAATGTGTGATGCAAGTGATTATGCAATAGGAGTTGTCCTTGGCCAAAGGAAAGAACAAAAGTTTCATCCAATTTATTATGCTAGCAAGGTACTGAGTGATGCTCAATTGAATTATGCTACCACAGAGAAAGAGTTTCTTGCTATTGTATATGCTCTAGAGAAATTTAGACCTTATCTTATTGGGTCTAAGGTGATTGTCTATACAGATCATGCAGCTATCAAATATTTGTTGACAAAACCAGATTCTAAGCCACGTCTGATTAGATGGGTACTACTGTTGCAAGAATTTGATGTAGAAATCCGTGATAAGAAAGGAAGTGAGAACTTAATTGCTGATCATTTGTCACGGTTAGTCAACAATGAGGTCACTAGCAAGGAGTCTGAAATCTGGGAGTCTTTTTCAGATGAATCACTTATGTATATTCAGCAGAGGCCTTGGTTTGCTGATATGGCAAACTTCAAAGCTGCAAGAGTCATGCCGGAAGACTTAACTTGGCAACAGAGAAAGAAATTTCTGCATGATGCCAAGCAGTTTGTGTGGGACGATCCATATTTGTTCAAAATTGGAGCAGATAATCTTCTCAGGAGATGTGTTACAAATGAAGAAGCAGAAGGAATTCTCTGGCATTGTCATGATTCACCTTATGGAGGACATTTTAATGGGGAAAGAACAGCAGCAAAAGTCCTTCAATCAGGATTCTATTGGCCAACTTTATTTAAAGATGCTCATAATCATGCTAGGAATTGTGACAAATGTCAAAGAGCAGGGACAATTACTAAACGTCATGAGATGCCTTTACAAGGTATTTTAGAGGTTGAGGTTTTTGATTGTTGGGGTATTGACTTTGTTGGACCCTTCCCTCCATCTTTCAACAATGAATATATTCTGGTAGCAGTGGATTATGTGAGCAAATGGGTGGAAGCATTAGCTTGTCCTAAAAATGATGCTAGCACGGTAATTAAATTCCTGAAGAGGCAGATATTCTCACGTTTCGGCACTCCAAGAGTGTTGATTAGTGATGGAGGATCTCATTTTTGCAATTATCAGCTAGAGAAAGTAGTCAAGCACTATGGAGTAAAGCATAAGGTAGCTGCACCTTATCATCCACAGACCAATGGACAAGCTGAGGTATCTAACAGGGAGATAAAAAGAATCCTGGAAAAGACTGTGACTTCATCAATAAAGGATTGGTCTCTCAAATTGGATGATGCTCTTTGGGCTTATAGGACAGCAATGAAGACGTCTATGGGCTTATCACCATTTCAATTAGTCTATGGGAAAGCATGCCATTTGCCAGTCGAATTGGAGCATAGAGCATTATGGGCTTTGAAATTCTTGAATTTTGATCCTTATGACACTCAATGTACACACAGACGGCAGATTTTGGAGCTTGAAGAAATGCGCTTACATGCATATGATTCATCTAAGGCTTACAAAGACAAAATGAAATTTTATCATGACAGGAAGTTGGTGAATAGAGTTTTCAATCCAGGACAACAGGTATTATTGTTCAATTCAAGATTGAAGATATTTCCTGGGAAGCTGAAGTCAAAATGGACAGGACCATTTGTGATAAAAGAAGTGCATCCGCATGGGGCAATTGAAATATTTAATTCATCTGATGATCCACAGAGAAGTTGGGTGGTAAATGGTCAACGTCTCAAGCCTTATCTAGGGGGAGAGGTGCAACAATGTTCTACAATGATGTTGCTGGTTGATCCTTGAAAGTTTGGGTCAGGCTCGGGACGTTAAACAAGCGCTTACTGGGAGGCAACCCAGTGTTTTGTGAGTATTTTATGTTTTTAGATTAGGATTTGATGTACTCTATTTAACACCTGGTTTATTATGATGGTTTGCTATTGACTGTGATTGTGTGATAAGTAATGCTTGATGATGCTTATTGATTAATTGATGTTGAGATGATGTGCACATTAAAATGCTTATACAGGTGATTCACAAGCTTTGTGAACAAATGCATGATATCATGATTGTGATTGTGAAATTAAGCAGGATGTGTATGTCAAATGTGAATGAGCTTATATGTGAGGTTTTGAGCTCCAGAGTTGTTATTGTTGAATGCTATTACTTTGGAAGCATGAATGACTTTGCCCAGGTTTTCTATGATTGAATCAATTGCTTGTTTTGTATCATGTGATCAAGGCCGTGTTTTTGAAACCCTTTTTATTGGCCAAATTGATAAAGTTAGCCTACTAAAAGAGAACACTTTGTGTTCTATCCTTTGAACCCATAACCTTAAACATACACTGAACCCTTGATTGAAAATCTTTACCTTGAGTTAAGTAGAAGATCTTGTGTGGTATTGTTAAATGTTCAAGTTTGGGGTTGTTGGGAAAATATGAAAAAGGAAAAGCATTGAGCTAAGAGCTAAAAAGTAAGAATATGCAAAGAAAAAGAAAAGAAAAGAAAAAGAAGTAAAGCTCAATGCAAATGAAAAGGCAAACAAAAGTTGGGAAGAATAAGAATAATTGTGTTGCTATGATTCTCTTAACTCAAGGATTTTGTGATCCAGAAAAACCAATTTTCTTGTTAGCCCAGCCACATTATAAGCCATTGAAAAGTCCTTGTGATGATGCATGCTTGTGAATGTTTTTGATTGTGGTAAAATGAAAGGCAAAGTTGATTCATGTGACATTGTGATAGTAGAGTGAATGAGTGAAACACTTTACCTCTTATACACTTGTGTGTTGAGTGAAACACTTTACCTAGTGAGGAAATATTCCATAAGCACATGAACATCCATGCTTAATTGATTGATCATTCATGAAAAATGGCATTTGTTGGAACTTAAATGACTTTGTGATCACTAAAGCATGTGCACATCTTGATTGAATTCTTGGTCATAAGTTTGAGTGAAGTTGTTACTTATCTTGAAAAAGAGGATTTTTGAATGAGTGAACCATCATATGAATTGGTTGGAGATGGAGTTACATTTTGTTTGCTTGAGGACAAGCAAAGTTCTAAGTTTGGGGTTGTGATAACAGTTGAAAAACTGTTATTTTCATGCTTAAAATTGATACTAAAAGCAACCTTTAGACTTAGAAACTAGCTTGGAATCATGCCTTTTATCTATATTTTCATAAATAAGAGAGCTGGACAGGTTTACACTTGATTTAAGTGTTTTTGTGCAGGTTTTAAGGTGAATTTAGTGAAAAGAGTGAAGAAGGAGAGAAGTGACATTAGAAAAGACAAGAAAGAGTGCAAAAAGAGAAGACAAAGGCACCGCTCAGCGGCAAACTACCGCTGAGCGGCACTCAGGAGGTTGCGGGAGTCACGCTGAGGGGCAAAATGACCGCTGAGGGGAAGAAAAGGACGCGCAATCACCGCTGAGCGGTAAATACCGCTGAGCGGCACTTTTTGGGCTTGGGCTTTTGTAATCTTTTGTAACTCTAAATTAGTATATAAGGGCTTGCACGTCCTTAGAATAGGTATCTTTGGCAGAAACGAGGCAAACACTCTCTCTTCCACCCCTTTGAAGGAGGATCTTGGATGCTCAGGCTACCTCTTCACCTTTATTGGGTTTATTCTTTCATTCTTTCATTGTTATTCATCTAGGTTCACCATGACGATGGTGAACTAAACCTTGTATGTTTGTTGGGGAATCAATGTAATCTCTTGAAGCTCTCATATATGGATTTGTTGAGTACATCTTTGAAGTAAGACATATGCTTTCTTTCATCATTAGTTAGGGTTTTTCCTCTTTGCTCAATGCTTGCATTGTTTAACTCATTCTAATGCATGATTATTGGTTTTGTCGATACGGACACGTACGGGGAAGTCTAGATCCGGGAAATTTCTCCCAATATTTTACTGACAACATTATATTGGTTGCCTTTAAGCTCCTGCAGTCATGAACTAATCATTAGGAATGCTAGGAATTGTATGAACTATTTGATTAGGGAGAAGCCATCTAGAATGGTACATTAGAGAGTGGCATTAACAATGATGATTTGAATGTTGAATTCCTAAAATATATGAGAGTGGATGAGATGAAATTGACCCCCAACAACATATTCATTCATATAATTCCATTGAAAGTGTTTATCTTTAGTCTTTGCCATTGATCAATTCATGCATACATGTTTAATTTTCGTCTTGCATAATATAATCCAATTATTTCGTCCTTAAGTCTTAGCTAATCAACAAACCACACAACTAAACTAGGCCGTGAGTCCTTTGGGAAGAACGATACTTGGTCTTACCAAGTTTTATTACTTGAACGATTCGGTCATACTTGCCGATTGTGAAACAAGTTTGTGACATCATATTTTGGTGCTTACAAATTTGTTCATCAGCCTCCTAGACATGCCCCTCATTGGTTCCCTGCAATTCAATGTATAAAAATGCTTATGCAAACCCTAACTTAAATAAACAAACAAAAATATTCAATCAACTGGGTTGCCTCCCAGGTAGCGCTTGTTTAACGTCACGAGCCTGACCCAAAATCCACCAACACCCATCAGTAGGTGTTTCAGACTTACCAGCACCCATCAGTAGGTGCAAAATTTTCTCACCAACACCCATCAGTAGGTGTTACAAACTTAGTATCCTTCAGTAGATACTTAACCACCTACATCCTTCAGTAGATGCTGTATCCAACAAAATATTTACAAAATAATGTCCACAAATTAAAAGTTACAAAACCAAATCAAAAGTCAAAAGTTTGTAAATCACTGGGTTGCCTCCCAGCAAGCGCTCTTTTAACGTCATTAGCTTGACCCAGTAAAGCCCAAGTTCCTTCTTCTTTTTCTTCTTTCTACTGAACTTCTTCAGAAATTTGATCAAACCAGGAACTTGTTGCAGTGTCTCAATCATAGGAACTTTAATCTCCAATTTCTTGAAGATTTCCATAAAGCACTCAAATTCCTTCTTCCTATGATACTTCTTTGGATGGGGACGAGATTTTTCATATGATTCTTTATTTTTTTCTCTCGTCCTCTTTCTCTTTTCTCTCACTTTCCTTTTTTCTTTTCTTTTTCTACTCACCTTCTCAATCTTCACACAAATTTTCTCTTCTTCTTTCTCTTCTCTCTCTTTTCTCTCTTCTTTTTCCAACTCAACTTTTTCAACATTTACACTCACTAGCTCTTGACACTCTCCCCTGGGGTTAACCTCAGTATTAGCCCCAAAATTCGTGTCAGGCCTTTCTTCCAACTGCTTGGTAATCTGCCCCATTTGAATCTTCAAGTTCTTAATAGCAGCTTCAGTGCTCTTTTGAGAAGATTCAGTTTTCTGTATAAATTGCTGAAGAGTTTCTTCCAACCTTATTGATCTTTCATTAAGTATAGAAATTTGTTGCCATAAGGTTGGTTGTTGTTGTTGCTTGTTAAATTTCCCAGTTTGTCCAGCTTGCCCACTTTGTCTTTGACCAACACTTGGGTGTGGTTTCCACCCTTCATTGAAATTCGCCTAACTGTATGGAAATTGATTGGCCATGAAGTTAACATCCTCTAAAGCTTCTGCTGGACAGGCGCATTGACCATTGATATGATCACCTCCACATAATTCACACAACTGTGATTGAACCTGTGCAACTCTTTTGGCAGTTGTTCAAGTATCTTTGTGAGATTCTCCAATTGTTGAGTTATTAACTTGTTTTGAGCTATCAAGGCATATTTGGATTGCAACTGTAGAACTCCTTTTTGTTGAATAGGAGCTCCTCTTTCACTGTTCCACTTATTGTCATTAGTAGTCATGCTTTCAATTATTTCTGTGGCTTCCTCTGGAGTCTTCCATTTGATATTGCCTCCAGCTGAGGCGTCAAGCATCATCATGGTTTGTGAACCAAGACCTCCAAGGAAGATTAGGACTACTTATCCTTCGTTAAATCCATGCGTGGGAGTCTTTCTTAATAGGCTTTTGTACCTGTCCCATGCATGCCCCAGTGATTCTTCCATGCCTTGTCTAAATGAAGAGATCTTTTGCTTCCCTTTGTTGATTTTAAAGCTTTGTTGCTGCCATTGTTGTTGTGGTTGGTTCTCAAATTGTCCGGCAACTTGCCAAAATTAGCTTTGATCCATGCTTGAGTCATGTTCCCACCAGTGGTTGAGATTACTTTGGTAGAATTGAGTGCCCATTAAATTCTTGTTCGAATTGCATCCTGCAAACATTAGGCACAAAACTCTAGAAAATATTTGTTAGCACAAAAAGATATAGGAGAAGATATATATTCAGAAGATAAAATAGAGTAAGATAGAATAAAATAAAATAAAATCAAATCAAATCTAATCTAATCTAATAAGATAAAATAAAATAAAATAAAATCTAATCTAATCAAATAAAATAAAATAAAATAAAATAAAATCAAATCTAATCTAATCAAATCAAATAAGATAAAATAAAATAAAATAAAAACAGAAAAATAAAAACAGAAATTCAAAATTAAAGTCAAAGATAATCAATAATCACACAAATTAACTAGTTAAACCAGAGTCCCCGGCAACGGCGCCAAAAACTTGATGGACAAATTTATGATCACCAAAATATGATGTCACAAACTTGTTTCACAATCGGCAAGTATGACCGAATCGTTCAAGTAATAAACTTGGTAAGACCAAGTATCGTTCTCCCAAAGGACTCTCGGCCTAGTTTAGTTATGTGATTTGTTGATTAGCTAAGACTTAAGAACGAAATATTTGGAGTTTAATATGCAAGACAGAAAATAAACATGTATGCATGAGTTTTTGATCAATGGCAAAAGCAAAAGATAAACACTTTCAATGAAATATATGAATGAATATGTTGTTGGGGGTCAATTTCATCTCATCCACTCTCATATATTTTAGGAATTCAACATTCAAATCATCATTGTTAATGCCACTCTCTAAAGTACCATTCTAGATGGCTTCTCCCTAATCACGAGTTCATACAATTCCTAGCATTCCTAATGATCAGTTCATAAGTGCAGGAGCTTAACGACAACCAATATAATATTGGGAGAAATTCCCCGGATCTAGACTTCCCCGTACGTGCCCGTATCGACAAAACCAATAATCATGCATCGAATGAGTTAAACCATGCAAGCATTAAGCAAAGAGGAAAAACCCTAACTAATGATAAAAGAAAGCATAAATCTTAATTAAAAGATGCAAGCATAGATTCCATATATGAGAGCTTCAAGAGATTACATTGATTACCCAACAAACATACAAGGTTTAGTGATAACAGTTGAAAAACTGTTATTTTCATGCTTAAAATTGATACTAAAAGCAACCTTTATACTTAGAAACTAGCTTGAAATCATGCTTTTATCCATATTTTCAGAAATAAGAGAGCTGGACAGGTTTATGCTTGATTTAAGTGTTTTTGTGCAGGTTTTAAGGTGAATTTAGTGAAAGAAGTGAAGAAGGAGAGAGATGGAATCAGAAAAGGAATCAAAGAGTGCAAAAGGAGAAGCCGAAAGCACCACTCAGCGGCATTTTACCGCTGAGCGGCACCCATGAGGTCACGGGAGGTCCGCTGAGGGGCAAAATGGCCGCTGAGGGGAAGAAACAAGACGCGCAGTCACCGCTGAGCGGTATTTACCGCTGAGCACCATTCTTAATGGGCTTGGACTTGTTTTCTAGCACTTTTTTGGGCTTGGGCTTAGATCTTTTGTAATTCTAGAATAGTATATAAGGACTTGCACGTCCTAGAGTTAGTATCTTTGGCAGAAACGAGGCAAACACTCTCTCTTCCACCCCTTTGAAGGAGGATCTTGGATGCTCAGGCTACCTCTTCACCTTTTTTGGGTTTATTCTTTCATTCTTTCATTGTTATTCATCTAGGTTCACCATGAATATGTTGAACTAAACCTTGTATGTTTGTTGGGGAATCAATGTAATCTCTTGAAGCTCTCATATATGGAATCTATGCTTGCATCTTTTAATTAAGATTTATGCTTTCTTTCATCATTAGTTAGGGTTTTTCCTCTTTGCTTAATGCTTGCATGGTTTAACTCATTCGATGCATGATTATTGGTTTTGTCGATACGGGCACGTACGGGGAAGTCTAGATCCGGGGAATTTCTCCCAATATTATATTGGTTGTCGTTAAGCTCCTGCACTTATGAACTGATCATTAGGAATGCTAGGAATTGTATGAACTCGTGATTAGGGAGAAGCCATCTAGAATGGTACTTTAGAGAGTGGCATTAACAATGATGATTTGAATGTTGAATTCCTAAAATATATGAGAGTGGATGAGATGAAATTGACCCCCAACAACATATTCATTCATATATTTCATTGAAAGTGTTTATTTTTTGCTTTTGCCATTGATCAAAACTCATGCATACATGTTTATTTTCTGTCTTGCATATTAAACTCCAAATATTTCGTTCTTAAGTCTTAGCTAATCAACAAACCATACAACTAAGTTAGGCCGTGAGTCCTTTGGGAGAACGATACTTGGTCTTACCAAGTTTATTACTTGAACGATTCGGTCATACTTGCCGATTGTGAAACAAGTTTGTGACATCATATTTTGGTGCTCATAAATTTGTCCATCATTTAGTTCACCATATTCATGGTGAACCTAGATGAATAACAATGAAAGAATGAAAGAATAAACCCTAAAAAGGTGAAGAGGTAGCCTGAGCATCCAAGATCCTCCTTCAAAGGGGTGGAAGAGAGAGTGGTTGCCTCGTTTCTGCCAAAGATACAAACCCTAGGACGTGCAAGTCCTTAAATAGGGCATAAAAATAACATAAAACAAGTCCAAGCCCATAAAAACAAAAGAAAACCGGTCCAAGCCCACTTAGAATGCCGCTCAGCGGTATTTTACCGCTGAGCGGTACTAGCGCATGATCCATTTTGCCCCCCAGCTGCTGTTTTGCCCCTCAGCGGTGATTTCGGCACCCGTAAAGTGCCGCTCAGCGGTATTTTTCCGCTCAGCGCCACTCGGTCACACGTTTTCTGCGTTCTGGTTGGTTTTTCAGCATTCTGGTTGACTGGTTGACTTTTCTGGTTTCTGGTTGACTTTTCAGCACTCCAATCATTCGGTATTTCAATTCTTCTTTCAAATCATTCAATTAGCCTACAAAATCAAGGGAATCTTGCACAAAATCATTAAATTCACTTTCAACTCTCTTATTCTCAAAACTAAAGAAAAAATATGAGTTCAAGCTAGTTTCTAAGTCTTAAAGGTTGCTTTTGGTATCAATTTTAAGCATACAAATAACAGTTTTTCAACTGTTATCACTCTACACTGCCACTCTCGCGCACGCGTCAGCTCCTCTTTACATCACCGCTCCAACGTTCAGCCACGTCTTCAGACCGCGGCTCTCATTTCTTTCTCTCGCCCATCCATCCACATCTCAGAGCGTTTCATCCTCGCTCTCGGGAGCTCCATTATCTTCAACCACAGATCCGCACTCCATACATGTCTTCGAAGGTATCTTCTCTTCGTTCACCATACTTCCTCATCTTCTTCTAGGATTTCCACTCGTTTTCACCATTTTCCACCGAACATCATCTTCCCTGCTAGGGTTTCTTCCTCTATCATCATTTTCTCTGATTTTAGCCGATTAAAATGACTCTTGATCCGTTCCAAACCTTTTTCACCATTCAATATTCATTTTGAACCGATTAATCGGTTCATATTAGGTTTCCTCCCATTTCTAGGGTTTTTATCGAGTTTAACCCTCTGTTCTTGTTCTTCTTCGAGTTTTTGTCACATTCCGCTGCGTCTTCACTCGTCGGAGAGAGCTTCGAGGAGGTCCGGTTCGTGTTCGCGCATCTTCAATCGATCTCTCCTCGGCGTTCGTCCATCATGGACGAACTGGACGAAGTTGACGAAGTGGACGAAGTGGACAAATTGGAAGAAGTGGACGAAGTGAATGAACTGAACGAACTGGACGAACTTGACGAAGTGGACGAAGTGGTCAAAGTGGAGGAAGTGGAGGAAGTGGACGAAATGGACAAAGTGGACAAAATGGACAGATTGGAAGAAGTGGACGAACTGGACGAAGTAGACGAAGTGGATAAATTGGACGAACTGGACGAAGCAGAAGAAGAAGAAGAAGAAGAAGAGGAAGTGGAGCAAGTGCAGCAAATGGAGCAACTGGACAAACTGGACGAACTGGTCGAAGTGGTCTAAGTGGACGAAGTGGTCGAAGTGGTCAAAGTAGTCGAAGTGGACGAACTCGATCAACTGGACCAAGGAGAACAAGAAGAAGAACAAGAAGAAGAAGAAGAAGAAGAAGAAGAAGAAGAAGAAGAAGAAGAAGAAGAAGAAAGAGAAGAAGAAGTGGATGAACTGGACGAAGTGGTCGAAGTGAACGAAATGGACGAAGTGGTCGAAGTGGACGAACTGGACGAAGTGGTCGAAGTGAACGAACTGGACGAAGTGGTCGAAGTGGATGAACTGGACGAAGTGGTCGAAGTGGCCGAAGTCGACGAAGCGGACGAAATGGACTGAGTGGACAAAGTGGTCGAAGTGGATGAAGTTAACGAGGTTGACGAAGTGGACGACATGGACGAAGTGGACGAGATGGACGAGGTGGACGACGTGGACGAAGTTGACGAGGTTGACGAAGTTGACGACGTGGACGAACTAGACGTACTGGACGAAATGGACGAAGTGGTCGAAGTGGACGAAGTGGACGAAATGGATGAAGTGGACGAAGTGGTCGAAGTGGACGAAGTGGTCGAAGTGGACGAAGTGGACGAACTGGACGAAGTGCACGAAGTGGACGAAATGGACGAAATGGGCAAAGTGGACGAACTGGATGAAGTGGTCGAAGTGGAAGAAGTTCACGAAGTGGACGAAGTGGACGAGGTAGACGAAGCTGATGAAGTGGAGGAAGGGGACAAAGTTTTCGAAGTGCACGAAGTGGACGAAGTTGACGAGGTTAACGAAGTTGACGACGTGGACGAAGTTGACAAAGTGGACGAAGTTGACAAAATGGACTGAGTGGACAAAGTGGACGAAGTTGACAAGGTTGACGAAGTTGACGACATGGACGAACTGGACGAAATGGACGAAGTGGTCGAAGTGGACGAATTGGATGAAGTAGACGAAGTGCACGAAGTGGTCGAAGTGGACAAACTGCACGAAGTGGTCGCAGTGGACGAAGTGGTCGAAGTGGTTGAAGTGGACGAACTAGAAGAACTGGACGGAGGAAAAGAAGAAGAAATGGAAGAAGTGGACGAAGTGGTCGAAGTAGACGAAATGGACGAAGTGGACGAACTAGACGAAGTGGACGAACTTGATGAAGTGGACGAAGTGGACGAGTTTGACGAGGTTGACGGGTTTGACGAGGTTGACGAACTTGACGAAGTGGAGGAAGTGGACTAAGTAGACGAAATGGTCGAAGTGGACGAACTGGACGAACTGGACGAAGTGGTCGAAGTGGACGAAATGGACGAAGTGGACAAAGTGGACGAGGTAGACAAAGTGGACGAAGTGACAAAGTGGTCGAAGTGGACGAAGTGGAAGAAGTTAATGAGGTTAGCGAAGTTGGCAACGTGGACGAAGTGGACGAAATGGACGAAGTGGACTAAGTGGTCAAAGTGGACGACATGGACAAAGTGGACGAAGTTGACAAAGTTGACGAAGTAGACGAAATGGACAAAGTGGACGAAGTGGTCGAAGTGGACGAAGTTAACGAGGTTGACGAAGTGGACCAAGTGGACGAGGTGGACAACGTGGAAGAGGTGGACGAAGTGGACGAGGTTGACGAGGTCGACGAAGTTGACGACATGGACGAACTGGTCGAACTGAACAAAGCGGACCAAGTGAACGAAGTGGTCGAAGTGGACGAAGTAGTCGAATTGAACAAAGTGGTCGAAGTGGACTAGGTTAATGAGGTTGACGAAGTGGATGAAGTGCACGAAGTGGACGAATTGGAAGAAGTGGACGAAATGGACGAAATGGACAAATTTGACGAGGTTGAAGAAGTTGACAAAGTGGACAAATTGGAAGAAGTGGACGAACTGGACGAAGTTGACGAAGTGGACGAAGTGGACAAAGTGGACAAACTGGAAGAAGTGGACGAACTGGACGAACTTGACGAAGTGGACGAAGTGGTCAAAGTGGACGAAGGGGACGAAATGGACAAAGTGGTCAAAATGGACAAATTGGAAGAAGTGGACGAACTGGACGAAGCAGAAGAAGAAGAAGAAGAAGAGGATGTGGAGCAAGTGCAGCAAGTGGAGCAAGTGGACAAACTAGACGAACTAGACGAAGTGGTCGAAGTGGTCTAAATGGACGAAGTGGTCGAAGTGGACGAACTGGACGAAGTGGTCGAAGTGGCCGAAGTCGACGAAGCGGACGAAATAGACTGAGTGGAGAAAGTGGTTGAAGTGGATGAAGTTAACGAGGTTGACGAAGTGGACGACATGGACGAAGTGGAGGAAGTGGACGAGGTGGACGAGGTGGACGAAGTGGACGAAGTTGACGAGGTTGACGAAGTTGACGAAGTTGACGACGTGGACGAACTGGACGAACTGGACGAAATGGACGAAGTGGACGAAGTGGTCGAAGTGGACGAAGTGGTCGAAGTGGACGAAATGGACGAAGTGGACGAAGTGGTCGAAGTGGACGAAGTGGTCGAAGTGGACGAAGTGGACGAACTGGACGAAGTGGACGAAGTGGACGAAGTGGACGAAATGGACAAAGTGGACGAAGTGGACGAACTGGATGAAGTGGTCGAAGTGGACGAAGTTCACGAAGTGGACGAAGTTCACGAAGTGGACGAGGTAGACGAAGTGGAGGAAGTGGACAAAGTTTTCAAAGTGCACGAAGTGGACGAAGTTGACGAAGATGAAGTTAACGAGGTTGACGAAGTGGACGACATGGACGAAGTGGAGGAAGTGGACGAGGTGGACGAGGTGGACGAAGTGGACGAAGTTGACGAGGTTGACGAAGTTGACGACGTGGACGAACTGGACGAACTGGACGAAATGGACGAAGTGGACGAAGTGGTCGAAGTGGACGAAGTGGTCGAAGTGGACGAAGTGGACGAACTGGACGAAGTGCACGAAGTGGACGAAATGGACGAAATGGACAAAGTGGACGAAGTGGACGAACTGGATGAAGTGGTCGAAGTGGACGAAGTTCACGAAGTGGACGAAGTTCACGAAGTGGACGAGGTAGACGAAGTGGAGGAAGTGGACAAAGTTTTCAAAGTGCACGAAGTGGACGAAGTTGACGAGGTTAACGAAGTTGACGACGTGGACGAAGTTGACAAAGTTGACGAAGTTGACAAAGTGGACGAAGTTGACAAAATGGACTGAGTGGACAAAGTGGTCGAAGTGGATGAACTGCACGAACTCGATGAACTGGACGAAGGAGAACAAGAAGAAGAAGAAGAAGAAGAAGAAAGAGAAGAAGAAGTGGACGAACTGGACGAAGTGGTCGAAGTGAACGAACTAGACGAAGTGGTCGAAGTGGACGAACTGGACGAAGTGGTCGAAGTGGCCGAAGTCGACGAAGCGGACGAAATGAACTGAGTGGACAAAGTGGTCGAAGTGGATGAAGTTAACGAGGTTGACGAAGTGGACGACATGGACGAAGTGGACGAAGTTGACGAGCTTGACGAAGTTGACGACGTGGACGAACTGGACGAAATGGACGAAGTGGTCGAAGTGGACGAAGTGGTCGAAGTGGTCGAAGTGGACGAAATGGACGAAGTGGACGAAGTGGTCGAAGTGGAGGAAGTGGTCGAAGTGGACGAAGTGGACGAAGTGCACGAGGTGGACGAAATGACGAGATGGACGAAGTGGACGAACTGGATGAAGTGGTCGAAGTGGACGAAGTTCACGAAGTGGACGAGGTTCACCAAGTGGACGAGGTGCACGAAGTGGACGAAGTGGACAAAGTGGATGAAGTTAACAAGGTTGACGAAGTGGACGAAGTGGACGAAATGGACGACGTGGACTAAGTGGACGAAATGGACGAGGTGGACGAGGTGGACGAAGTTGACGAGGTTGACGAAGTTGACGACATGGACAAACTGGACGAAATGGACGAAGTGGTTGAAGTGGACGAATTGGACGAATTGGACGAAGTGGACAAAGTGCACGAAGTGGTCGAAGTGGACGAAGTGGACGAATTGCACGAAGTGGTCGCAGTGGACGAAGTGGTCGAAGTGGATGAACTGGAAGAACTGGACGAACTGGACGGAGGAGAAGAAGAAGAAATGGAAGAAGTGGACGAAGTGGTCGAAGTAGACGAAATGGAGGAAATGGACGAACTGGATGAACTAGACGAAGTGGACGAACTTGATGAAGTGGACGAAGTGGACCAGTTTGACGAGGTTGACGAACTTGACGAAGTGGAGGAAGTGGACTAAGTGGACGAAATGGTCGAAGCGGACGAACTCGACGAACTGGACGAAGTGGTCGAAGTGGACGAAATGGACGAAGTGGACGAAGTGGACGAAGTGGACGAGGTAGACGGAGTGGACGAAGTGACAAAGTGGTCGAAGTGGACGAAGTAGAAGAAGTTAATGAGGTTAACGAAGTCGACGACGTGGACGAAGTGGACGAAATGGACGAAGTGGACTAAGTGGTCAAAGTGGACGACATGGACAAAGTGGACGAAGTTGACAAAGTTGACGAAGTAGACTGATAACAGTTGAAAAACTGTTATTTTCATGCTTAAAATTGACACAAAAAGCAACCTTTACACTTAGAAACTAGCTTGAAATCATGCTTTTATCCATATTTTCATAAATAAGAGAGCTGGATAGGTTTATGCTTGATTTCAGTGTTTTTGTGCAGGTTTTAAGGTGAATTTAGTGAAAGAAGTGAAGAAGGAGAGAGATGGAATCAGAAAAGTCAACCAGAAACCAGAAAAGTCAACCAGTCAACCAGAAAAGTCAACTAGTCAACCAAAAAAGTCAACCAGAATACGAAAAAAGTCAACCAGACGAGTTTTGGGCCAGTTTTATGCGATTTTATGATCTGTTTGGGCCTTG
The DNA here is from genome assembly GCA_034642375.1 of Vigna nakashimae. Lineage (NCBI taxonomy): Eukaryota > Viridiplantae > Streptophyta > Magnoliopsida > Fabales > Fabaceae > Vigna > Vigna nakashimae. Next base: position 31,616,477 of record CM067765.1, read on the forward strand.
ACCCGTTTTCTATTATTTTTATGTCCTATTTAAAGACCTAGATGTCTTAGGATTGGTATCTTTGGCATAAACGAAGCAAACACTCTCTCTTCCACCCCTTTGAAGGAGGATCTTGGATGCTCAGGCTACCTCTTCACCTTTCTAGGGTTTTATCTTTCATTCTTTCATTATTGTTCATCTAGGTTCACCATGAATATGGTGAACTAAACCTTGTATGTTTGTTGGGGAATCAATGTAATCTTTTGAAGGTCTCATATATGAAATTTATGTTTGTTGGGGAATCAATGTAATCTTTTTCGGTTTTTATTTTATCTTATTTGATTTGATTAGATTAGATTTTATTTTATTTTATTTTATTTTATTAGATTAGATTTTATTTTATTTTATTTTATTTGATTAGATTAGATTTTATTTTATTTATTTTATTTTATTTGATTAAATTAGATTTTATTTTATTTTATTCTATCTTATTTTATTTTATCTTCTGAATCTTTTATCTTCTCCTATATCTTTTTGTGCTAACAAATCTTTTCTAGGGTTTTGTTTTCTTGTGCATGCAGGAAGCAATTAGAACAAGGAGCAAGAAAACAACAGAACCTCTGCTTGAAGGTCTAGACGAGAGTAGACGGAGGAGAAAAATCCGAACATCTAGAGAACTTTTCCCTTCTCCAGAAACTCTCTTACAATCATCACCACAAGGTTCTGTTCATAGCACATAAAATATGGAGAGCAACAATGTTAGAAGAACTCTTGCTGACTACACCAATATAGCTGGACCTCAGCACTTTAACAGTATAGCTAGACCTAGAGTCAATGTAGCTAATATGGAGGTCAAACCAGCACTGATTCAACTGGTGAAAAGCAATCAATTTAATGGGTTATCTCATGAAAGCCCATATGAGCACCTCACTACCTTCAATGAGATTTGCAACACAGTCAAGATTAATGGGGTGTCAGACGAAGCTATCAAACTTAGCTTGTTTCCTTTCTCATTGGGAGGCAATGCTAAGCTTTGGTTGAATTCTTTACCAGAAGAAAGTTTCACAGAGTGGGAAGCAGTGGTCACAAAATTTTGAAACAAGTACTTCCCACAATCTAAGGTAACAAAAGGCAAGCAAGAGATTTCTTCATTTAAGCAAGGCATGGAAGAATCACTGGGGCATGCATGGGACAGATACAAAAGCTTGCTAAGAAAAACACCCATGCATGGTTTCAAAGAAGAAGAAGTAGTCCTAACTTTCCTTGGAGGTCTTGGTTCACAAACTAAGATGATGCTTAATGCCTCAGCAGGAGGAAACATTAACTGGAAAACTCCAGAGGAAGCAACAGAAATTATTGAAAATATGGCTACTAGTGACAACGAATTCACCATTGAAAGAGGATATCTTAGTCAGAAGGAGTTGTTACAATCAAATGATGCTTTGCTTATTCAAAATAGAATTATCTCTCAATAGCTAGAAGAAGTAATTATGAAGCTTTCTCAATTACCACAAGAAATACAACAGGTCTCAATGGTTCAAGTGCAACAGAAAAAATGGCAAATACAATCTTCTCCAGTTGAGAAAACAACAAAACTTGAAGAGACTTATTGTCAGAATGTAGATGCTGCATTTAAAAATATGGAGGTCTATGTTGAGCGAATAGTTGACAAGATGAAACATGATAATCTCAGAAAGGAGTGTAAAACTGTTGTGACCAGGAGTGGTAGAGTGTTAGAGGAGAGAAAAAAAGAAAGAGAGGAGAAAGAAAATGAGAGTGGGAGTGAAAAACAAACATGTGAGTGGAAAGAAAGAGTTGAGAGAGAGAAAAAGAAAAAAGAAGAAGATGAGAGGAGAAAAAAAAAAGAGAGAGAAGAGAGAGAGGAGAGACAAAAAGAAAAAGAGTGTGAAAAGCCACTTCCTTATCCAAAGAGTTATTCAAGGAAGGATAAAGAAAAGCATTTGGAAAGATTCATGGAGTTGTTTAAGAAGCTGGAGATCACTATACCATTCTCTGAAGCATTGCAACAGATGCCAGCATATGCAAAGTTTTTGAAGGAACTCCTTACGAAGAAAAACAAGTACATTGAAAAAGAAACTATCAATGTACAGGGTAACTGTAGTGCAATCATACAGAAACTACCTCCTAAACTTAAAGATCCATGAAGCTTCACTATTCCATGCACCATAGGAGATTTGAAAGTTGGAAGAGCATTAATTGATTTGGGAGCTAGTATTAATTTAATGCCGCTATCCATGTGCAGAACAATTCAGGGTTTGGAAATCAAACCAACCAGAATGGCTCTTCAACTGGCAGACAGGTCTCTTAAATATCCATATGGAGTGGTTGAAGATGTTCTAGTGAAGGTTGATAAATTCATATTCCCAGTGGATTTTATTGTGATGGAGATGGAAGGGAATAATGATGTTCCTCTTATTCTTGGGAGACCTTTTATGAAGACTGCTAGAGTTTTAATTGATGTAGAGAATGGTAAGCTTAAATTGAGAGTTGATGATGAAGAAGTCACTTTTGACGTATCCAAAGCCATGACATATCCAAATGATGACAAAGCATGTTTTCAATTTGATGAACTTGATGAAGTTTGTATGGTGCAAGAAAGGATGGTGCGAAATATTTCTCCATTGGAAAAAACTCTCATTGATGCATGTGAGGATTTAGATGAAGAAGAAGAGAAATTGATTGATGAATGTCTGATGGACTTGGAAACATTGAAAAAGAGTCCGGAGGAAGATCCATTATTTGAAATAATGGATAAGGAAGAAGCAGTCAAAGCACAGACACCAGAATTAAAAAGATTGCCATCACACCTGAAATATGTTTTTCTAGAAGAAGATGGAACAAAGCCAGTCATCATAAATAACTCTTTATCTCTACAAGAAGAAGAATAGTTGATAGAAATTCTAAAAGCCAACAAAGAAGCAATTGGGTGGTCAATATCAGATCTCAAAGGTATTAGCCCAACTTATTGCATGCACAAGATTTTTATGGAAGAAGATTATAAACCAAGTGCTCAACCACAGAGAAGGTTAAATCCTGTTATGAAAGAGGTGGTCAGAAAAGAAGTGCTGAAACTGCTAGAAGCTGGTATCATCTATCCAATCTCTGACAGTGAATGGTGAGTCCAGTGCAGGTGGTTCCAAAGAAAGGTGGGATGACAGTAATTTATAATGATAAGAATGAACTAATTCCTACTCGGACAGTTACTGGCTGGCGTATGTGCATTGATTACAGAAAGCTGAATAAAGCTACTAGGAAAGATCATTTTCCTCTTCCTTTCATGGATCAGATGTTAGAAAGGTTATCAGGTCAGGCTCTCTATTGTTTTCTAGATGGATATTCTGGATACAATCAAATTGTGGTAGATCCAAAAGATCAAGAGAAGACGGCCTTTACTTGTCCTTTTGGTATCTTTGCATATAGAAAGATGCCATTTGGATTGTGTAATGCCCCAGCTACATTTCAAAGGTGTATGCAGGCAATTTTTGCGGATCTCTTGGAAAAATACATTGAAGTATTCATGGATGATTTCTCAGTTTTTGGAAATTCTTTCCAAAGATGTTTGGCTAATCTGAATATTGTTCTCAAAAGATGTGTTCAGACAAATCTTGTTCTTAACAGGGAGAAATGTCATTTCATGGTAACTGAAGGAATTGTACTGGGGCATAAAATCTCTGCTAAAGGAATTGAGGTGGATAAAGCCAAAGTAGAAGTCATTGAGAAACTGCCTCCACCAACAAATGTAAGGGGGATTAGGAGTTTTCTTGGTCATGCTGGGTTCTATAGAAGATTCATCAAAGATTTCTCAAAAATTGCTAAACCATTGAGTAATCTTTTGATGAAGGATGCTCCTTTTGTGATGAATGAAGATTGTTTGAAAGTTTTTGACACATTGAAGAATAAGCTAGTGTCAGCTCCAATAATTGTAGCGCCAGATTGGACTCAGAATTTTGAATTAATGTGTGATGCAAGTGATTATGCAATAGGAGTTGTCCTTGGCCAGAGAAAACAACAAAAGTTTCACCCAATTTATTATGCTAGCAAAGTTCTGAATGATGCTCAATTGAATTATGCTACCACAGAGAAAGAATTTCTGGCCATTGTATATGCTCTAGAGAAATTTAGACCTTATCTTATTGGGTCTAAGGTGACTGTCTATACAGATCATGCAGCTATCAAATATTTGTTGACAAAACCATATTCTAAGCCACGTCTGATTAGATGGGTATTACTGTTGCAAGAATTTCATGTAGAAATCCGTGATAAGAAAGGAAGTGAGAACTTGATTGCTAATCATTTGTCACGATTAGTCAACAATGAGGTCATGATGGACAAATTTGTAAGCACCAAAATATGATGTCACAAACTTGTTTCACAATCGGCAAGTATGACCGAATCGTTCAAGTAATAAAACTTGGTAAGACCAAGTATCGTTCTTCCCAAAGGACTCACGGCCTAGTTTAGTTATGTGATTTGTTGATTAGCTAGGACTTACAAACGAAATATTAAAGTTTAATATGCAGAGACGAAAATAAACATGTATGCATGAATTTGATCAATGGCAAAGACTAAAGATAAACACTTTCAATGGAAATATGAATGAATATGTTGTTGGGGGTCAATTTCATCTCATCCACTCTCATATATTTTAGGAATTCAATATTCAAATCATCATTGTTAATGCCACTCTCTAATGTACCATTCTAGATGGCTTCTCCCTAATCAAATAGTTCATACAATTCCTAGCATTCCTAATGATTAGTTCATGAGCGCAGGAGCTTAAAGGCAACCAATAGAATATTGTCAGTATAATATTGGGAGAAATTCCCCGGATCTAGACTTCCCCGTACGTGTCCGTATCGACAAAACCAATAATCATGCATTAGAATGAGTTAAACAATGCAAGCATTGAGCAAAGAGGAAAAACCCTAACTAATGATGAAAGAAAGCATATGTCTTACTTAAAAGATGTACTCAACAGATTCCATATATGAGAGCTTCAAGAGATTACATTGATTCCCCAACAAACATACAAGGTTTAGTTCACCATATTCATGGTGAACCTAGATGAACAATGAAAGAATGAAAGAATAAACCCAATAAAGGTGAAGAGGTAGCCTGAGCATCCAAGATCCTAAGAGAGTGTTTACTTCGTTTCTGCCAAAGATACTAATCCCAAGGACGTGCAAGCCCTTATATACTAATTTAGAGTTACAAAAGATTACAAAAGCCCAAGCCCAAAAAGTGCCGCTCAGCGGTGATTGCGCGTCTTCTTTCTTCCCCTCAGCGGCCATTTTGCCCCTCAGCGGTTCCAACGCCACCTCTTGAGTGCCGCTCAGCGGTAGTTTGCCGCTGAGCGGTGCCTTCGTCTTCTATTTTTGCACTCTTTCTTGTCTTTTCTAATGTCACTTCTCTCCTTCTTCACTCTTTTCACTAAATTCACCTTAAAACCTGCACAAAAACACTCAAATCAAGTGTAAACCTGTCCAGCTCTCTTATTTATGAAAATATAGATAAAAGGCATGATTTCAAGCTAGTTTCTAAGTCTAAAGGTTGCTTTTAGTATCAATTTTAAGCATGAAAATAACAGTTTTTCAACTGTTATCACAACCCCAAACTTAGAACTTTGCTTGTCCTCAAGCAAACAAAATGTAACTCCATCTCCAACCAATTTACATGATGGTTCACTCATTCAAAAATCCTCTTTTCAAGATAAGTAACAACTTCACTCAAACTTATGACCAAGAGTTCAATCAAGATGTGCACATGCTTTAGTGTTCACAAAATCATTTAAGTTCCAACAAATGCTATTTTTCATGAATGATCAATCAATTAAGCATGGATGTTCATGTGTTCATGGAATATTTCCTCACCAGTTAAAGTGTTTCACTCAACACACAAGTGTATAAGAGGTAAAGTGTTTCACTCATTCACTCCACTATCACAATGTCACATGAATCAACTTTGCCTTTCATTTTACCACAATCAAAAACATTCACAAGCATGCATCATCACAAGGACTTTTCAATGGCTTATAATGTGGCTGGGCTAACAAGAAAATTGGTTTTTCTGGATCACAAAATCCTTGAGTTAAGAGAATCATAACAACACAATTATTCTTATTCATTCCCAACTTTCTTTTGCCTTTGCATTTGCATTTGCATTGAGCTTTACTTCTTTTTCTTTTCTTTTCTTTTTTCTTTGCATATTCTTACTTTTTAGCTCTTAGCTCAATGCTTTTCCTTTTTCATGTCAACCCCAAACTTGAACATTTGTCAATACCACACAAGATATTCTACTTAACTCAAGGTAAAGATTTTCAATCAAGGGTTTTCAGTGTATGTTCAAGGCTAAGGGTTCAAAGGATAGAACACAAAGTGTTCTCTTTTAGTAGGCTAACTTTATGAATTTGGCCAATAAAAAGGGTTCCAACAAATGGCCTTGATCACATGATGCAAAACAAGCAATTGATTCAATCATAGAAAACCTGGGCAAAATCATTCATGCTTTCAAAGTAATAGCATTCAACAATCAACTCTGGAGCTCAAAACCTCACATATAAGCTCATTCACATTTGACATACACATCCTGCTTAATTTCACAATCACAATCATGATATCATGCATTTGTTCACAAAGCTTGTGAATCACCTGTATAAGCATTTTATTGTGCACATCATCTCAACATCAATCAATCAATAAGCATCATCAAGCATTACTTATCACACAATCACAGTTAATAGCAAACCATCATAACAAACCAGGTGTTCAATAGAGTACATCAAACCCTAATCTAAAAACAAAAACAAATAAGTTCAGAAAACTTAAACCACACAAGCATAATCATATGATAGCATTCATCAGTAAATGCTATCTCAGCTCCTCATCAGTCTGAGCTGTCCTCTGTATCTTCCTCTTCCTCTTCATCATCATCATCATCAAAAGCATCCTCCTCCTCAGCTTCATCTTCTTCCATATCTCTGGCTGAAGCTTCAGCTGCTTCAGCTCCTCCATGCAATGGTTCTTCTGGCCAAGCTACCACGTTATGGAATTCATCCATAGTCCATCTGTGTGCTGGAGGGGTATCATACATCCCCACTATCATCTCAGCCGTGGCCACCTGCCCTCTGTGGATGGACTGCAACTGAGCACCTATAAGAGACATATACATGTCTCTCATCTGGAATGGTTCTGCCTCATGAGTATCAGCAGATGTCCTGCTCTGTGCTGGCCCTCTCTCTCTACGAGCCTGGCGTGGTGGAACTGGCTGAGCTGCCTCCTCACCTCCACAGTACTGTCTGTAATAGGCCTCATCTATAGCTTTTCTTGGCCTCTCAAATGGTGGAACAGAAGTGTCCACCCCAGCTTGCTTGCAAAGGTGAGTGATCAAAGAAGGATGTCCCAGTGGTGCTTTGTTGTTTGAGGTGTTAGCACACACACTAATCTCATCAGCTATCACCTGCCCAATATTAACATTCAAATTTCTGATAGCACAGTAGATGAATAGTGCCCTGCTGAGAGTGATATCTGACACATGTGAGCATGGCTGAATGTTAGCATGAGAAAATGCCATCCAATACTTTGCAAAAGGAGTCAAATCTGTCCTCCTAATGTTAACCACTGCTTCAGATCTATTCCTTTGAAAGTGTCCTCCAGGTATGCACAACACTCTCTCAACATCCTCAAAATCAGCACCTTCCTCCATGCTAAGAGCAAACTGGCATTGCTCACCAGCCCACACAGTATCCAGGAAGTTGTTGATGGAATCAGGATCATACCTGATGGCATGGCCTCTAACATAGCCCAAATAATTCTCAGCTGGATAATCACCAATCTTCTTTGCATTGGTGTAGAATTCCTTCACCACAGCTATGTTGGCAGGTGCTGGATAAGTGGCTAGCTTTCCCCAATCATTCCCTAACACTTGCTCTCCAAATTGAGGAGCAAAGTTAGGTATCCTTCCAACCTTTCTCTCCATTAGAAGTCTCCTGTCCTGAACCACCCTGAAGTGCTTCTCATGTTTCCTAGAGAGGAACCTGCCATTATGGGGCTGCTCTGGTTCCTTTTCCTTCCTCTTGGTTGCCATGGTTTTCAATCTCTTTCCTGAAGAGGATGTCATTCCTGCATTCAAACACAAATCCAAAACCACAGAACATGATATTAATCATTAGTAAACACAGAACAAAACTCCTTTCGAAGCTAAACCACCGCTGAGGGCCAGAATTTCCCCTCAGCGCCACCAGTACCACAATCCAACACGCAAAAAGCTAGAAAAAACCAAGTCTGGCAGAGTGTCGCTCAGCGGTAAATGCCGCTCAGCGGTGACCTGCAGATTTTTGCAAAACTCGTTTTAAAGCCTTCCTAACTCCACCCAAATGCAATTTTCAGTTTTCCAGTTCATAATCAAGTAGTTTAATCGGTTCAAACATCAAATATATCATCAAATCATGCATAGAAATCAAAACCCCTAAATATTCATGCTTTGACAATCACATTCAAATTCAAGAACCCTAGAATGACAAAATGCATTTTACTTACTTGGGTGGAGATACTAGATGCTATGAGAATGCTTCCAAGCTAAAATACTCTCTTCCAACCCCAAACTTTGATGGCACACTAATGTAAAAGTGAGTGGAAGAGAAATTTTCTAAAGATGGAAGAGTAGAAAGATGTGGAAAACCTAAGAGAGGGTATGTGGGATTCTTTGTGCAGAGAAGAGCTTGAAAGAATGTAAAATCGCGCAGCTTAGGGTTTAAAAATACCCCAATGGGCTCGGGTTCCGCTAAGGGGAACTTAAGCCCATCTGCGATAGTACCGCTCAGCGGTAAATGCCGCTCAGCGGCACTTTCGTGATGTGCCCTTCTCCTTCTTTTCTTGACTTACGTGCCTTCCTAGCATACCTCTCATAGGTTCCCTGCAATTCAATGTTAAAAATGCTTATGCAAATCCTAATTAAAATAAAACAATAAAAAACAATCAATCAACTGGGTTGCCTCCCAGGTAGCGCTTGTTTAACGTCACGAGCCTGACCCAAAATCCACCAACACCCATCAGTAGGTGTTTCAAACTTACCAGCACCCATCAGTAGGTGCAAAATCTTCTCACCAACACCCATCAGTAGGTGTTAAAACCTAGTATCCTTCAGTAGATACTTAACCACCTAGCATCCTTCAGTAAATGCTAGATCCAACAAAATAATGTTCAGAATAATGTTCACAGATTAAAAATTACAAAACCAAAATCAGAATTAAAAGTTTGTCAATCACTGGGTTGCCTCCCAGCAAGCGCTTCTTTAACGTCACTAGCTTGACCCAATAAAGTTCACATTCCATCTTCTTTATGGTTGATGTTGTCCTTCCACCAACCTTTCAACTGCTTCCTTTGGACTGTCTTAGATTCTCTAGAATATGGAGACTCTATCTCTATCATCTCCTTTTCTTTAAAGCCTTTTATAACCCACAACTTGTTCTTGAGTCTTACAGGTGTGCCAAGTTGGAGTCCTCTTTTCTTCCAGTCTCTAGGAACTTCTTCTCCTTTTCCAATCTCTTCTACCTTGGGTACCTGAAAATACAAACAATGGTTATCAGAAACCTTAAGATTTTCATTTTTACCTCTAGTTATGGGTGTATCTCGAAATGCAGCTTTATAACTGGCTTCCTCCTCCTTTGCTTGTATCTCATCTTTGAAAACATCCACCACCACTCTCTCCTCTCTGTCTTGGAGCACCACTATACCTTCATTAACATCTATGATAGCCCTGGCCGTTTTCATAAACGGTCTTCCCAGTATGAAAGGTATCTTTTCGTTCTCCATCTTCATCACCACAAAGTCTGCCAAAAACTGAAGTTTGCCAACACAAACTACAATGTCTTCTGCAATCCCACATGGCTCCTTTGAAGATCCATCAGCCATTACCAGATTAACCTTTACAGGTTTTATTTTAACATGGCCAATTTGCTCCAATAGAGAATAAGGCATCAAGTTAACACTTGAGCCTAAGTCAAGGAGAGCTTTCTTTACCTTTTTCTTCCCTATAGTGCAAGGGATAGAAAAACTACCTGGATCTGCTACTTTTGGTGGGAATGATTCTTTCTTAGAAAAGGAAAAGTGTCCTTTCTTTCTTCTTCTCTTCTCTCTTCTGTTTCATCTTCTTCTAACTCAATAATCTCTTCATTCACACTCTTGACCACTTTGCACTCTTCTCTAGGGTTAACCTCAGTATTAGCCCCAAAGTTTCTGTGTGGTCTTTCTTCCAATTGCTTAGTAATCTGACCCATCTGAATCTCCAAATTCTTTATAGCAGCTTCAGTGCTCTTTTGAGAAGATTCAGTTTTCTGTATGAATTGCTGAAGAGTTTCTTCCAACCTTGTTGATCTTTCATTAAGCATAGATAATTGTTGCCACATGGTTGGTTGCTGCTGCTGCTGCTTATTATATTGATTAGCCTGCCCAGTTTGTCCTTGGCCAATGCTTGGATGTGGTTTCCAACCCTGATTATAATTCCCTTGACGGTATGGAAACTGATTAGCCATGAAATTAACATCCTCCACGGCTTCCACAGGAAAAGCACATTGGCCATTGATGTGATCTCCCCCACATAATTCGCACAACTGGGTTTGTACCTGTGCAGCAGATTTTAACTCTTTAGGTAATGAAGCAAGAGTTTTGGTCAGAGTTTCCAGCTGTTGAGTTAGAATTTTATTCTGGGCTAGCAAGGCATCATGGGTTTGTAATTGAAGAAACCCTTTCTGTTGCATAGGGGCGCCTCTTTCATTGTGCAGCTCATTATCACTTGTAGCCATATTTTCAATAATTTCAGTTGCTTCCTCTGGAGTCTTCCATTTGATATTGCCTCCAGCTGAGGCATCCAGCATCATCTTGGTTTGTGAACCAAGCCCTCCAAGGAAAGTTAGGACTACTTCTTGATCTTCAAAGCCATGCGTGGGAGTTTTACGTAATAAGCTTTTATACCTGTCCCATGCATGTCCCAGTGATTCCTCCATGCCCTGGTTGAATGAAGATATATCTTGCTTTCCCTTAGTCACCTTAGATTGTGGGAAGTATTTGTTTAGAAACTTTGTAACCACTGCTTCCCACTCTGTGAAACTTTCTTCTGGAAAAGAATTCAACCAAAGCTTAGCATTGCCTCCCAATGAGAAAGGAAACAAGCTAAGTTTGATTGCTTCGTCTGGCACCCCATTAATCTTGACTGTATTGCAAATCTCATTAAAGGTAGTCAGGTGCTCATATGGGCTTTCGTGAGATAACCCATTAAATTGATTACTCTTCACCAGTTGAATCAATGCTGGTTTGACCTCCATGTTGGCTGCATTAACTCTAGGTCGAGCTATAATATTGAAGTGCTGAGGTCCAGCAAGATTAGTGTAGTCTGCAAGAGTTCTTCTAACATTATTGCCCTCTATACTTCCTGTGCTATGAACAGAACTTTGTGGTGATGATTGCAAGAGAGTTTCTGGAGAAGGGAAAAGTTCTCTAGACGTTCTGATTCTTCTCCTCCTTCTACTCTCTTCTAGACCTTCAAGAAGTGGTTCTGTTGTTTTCTTACTTCTAGTTCGAATTGCTTCCTGCATACACAAGAAAACAAACCCTAGAAAAGATTTGTTAGCACAAAACGATATAAGAAAAGATATATAATAAAAGATTCAGAAGATAAGAAGATAAAAGATTTAGAAGATAGAAAATAAAATAAAATAAAATCTAATAAAATCTAACCTAAAAAATAAAATCTAACCTAATCTAAAAGATAAAATAAAATCTAATCTAAAAGATAAAAAGATAAAAAGATAAAATAAAATCTAATAAAATCTAACCTAATAAAATCTAATCCTAAAAGATAACAGAAAAAGATAGAAACAGAAAATAAAAACAGAAATTTAAAATTAAAGTCAAAGATAATCAATAATCACACAAATTAACCAGTTAAACCACGAGTCCCCGGCAGCGGCGCCAAAAACTTGATGGACAAATTTGTAAGCACCAAAATATGATGTCACAAACTTGTTTCACAATCGGCAAGTATGACCGAATCGTTCAAGTAATAAAACTTGGTAAGACCAAGTATCGTTCTTCCCAAAGGACTCACGGCCTAGTTTAGTTATGTGATTTGTTGATTAGCTAGGACTTACAAACGAAATATTAAAGTTTAATATGCAGAGACGAAAATAAACATGTATGCATGAATTTGATCAATGGCAAAGACTAAAGATAAACACTTTCAATGGAAATATGAATGAATATGTTGTTGGGGGTCAATTTCATCTCATCCACTCTCATATATTTTAGGAATTCAACATTCAAATCATCATTGTTAATGCCACTCTCTAATGTACCATTCTAGATGGCTTCTCCCTAATCAAATAGTTCATACAATTCCTAACATTCCTAATGATTAGTTCATGAGCGCAGGAGCTTAAAGGCAACCAATAGAATATTGTCAGTATAATATTGGGAGAAATTTCCCGGATCTAGACTTCCCCGTACGTGTCCGTATCGACAAAACCAATAATCATGGATTAGAATGAGTTAAACAATGCAAGCATTGAGCAAAAAGGAGAAACCCTAACTAATGATGAAAGAAAGCATATGTCTTACTTAAAAGATGTACTCAACAGATTCCATATATGAGAGCTTCAAGAGATTACATTGATTCCCCAACAAACATACAAGGTTTAGTTCACCATATTCATGGTGAACCTAGATGAACAATGAAAGAATGAAAGAATAAACCCAATAAAGGTGAAGAGGTAGCCTGAGCATCCAAGATCCTCCTTCAAAGGGGTGAGAAGAGAGAGTGTTTACTTCGTTTCTGCCAAAGATACTAATCCCAAGGACGTGCAAGCCCTTATATACTAATTTAGAGTTACAAAAGATTACAAAAGCCCAAGCCCAAAAAGTGCCGCTCAGCGGTGATTGCGCGTCTTCTTTCTTCCCCTCAGCGGCCATTTTGCCCCTCAGCGGTTCCAACGCCACCTCTTGAGGGCCGCTCAGCGGTAGTTTGCCGCTGAGCGGTGCCTTCGTCTTCTATTTTTGCACTCTTTCTTGTCTTTTCTAATGTCACTTCTCTCCTTCTTCACTTTTTTCACTAAATTCACCTTAAAACCTGCACAAAAACACTCAAATCAAGTGTAAACCTGTCCAGCTCTCTTATTTATGAAAATATAGATAAAAGGCATGATTTCGAGCTAGTTTCTAAGTCTAAAGGTTGCTTTTAGTATCAATTTTAAGCATGAAAATAACAGTTTTTCAACTGTTATCAGGTCACTAGCAAGGAGTCTGAAATCTGGGAATCTTTTTCAGATGAATCACTCATGTATATTCAGCAGAGGCCCTGGTTTGCTGATATGGCTAATTTCAAAGCTGCAAGGGTCATGCCGGAAGACTTAACTTGGCAACAAAGAAAGAAATTTTTGCATGATGCCAAGCAGTTTGTTTGGGATGATCCTTATTTGTTCAAGACTGGAGCAGATAATCTTCTGAGGAGATGTGTTACGAATGAAGAAGCAGAAGGAATTCTCTAGCATTGTCATGATTCACCTTATGGAGGACATTTTAATGGAGAAAGAACAGCAGCAAAAGTCCTTCAATCAGGGTTTTATTGGCCAACTTTATTTAAAGATGCCCATAATCATGCTAGAAATTGTGATAAATGTCAAAGAGCAGGGACAATCACTAAACGTCATGAGATGCCTTTACAAGGTATTTTAGAAGTTGAGGTTTTTGATTGTTGGGGTATTGACTTTGTTGGACCCTTCCCTCCATCTTTGAACAATGAATATATTCTGGTAGCACTGGATTATGTGAGTAAATGGGTGGAAGCATTAGCTTGTCCTAAAAATGATGCTAGCACGGTAATTAAATTCCTGAAGAGGCAGATATTCTCACGTTTTGGCACTCCAAGAGTGTTGATCAGTGATGGAGGATCTCACTTTTGCAATTATCAGCTAGAGAAAGTACTCAAACACTATGGAGTAAAACATAAGGTAGTTGTACCTTATCATCCACAAACCAATGGACAAGTTGAGGTATCTAATAGAGAGATAAAAAGAATCCTGGAAAAAATAGTGACTTCATCAAGAAAGGATTGGTCTCTCAAATTAGATGATGCTCTTTGGGCTTATAGGACAACAATGAAGACGTCTATGGGATTATCACCATTTCAATTAGTCTATGGGAAAGCATGCCATTTGCTAGTGGAATTGGAGCATAGAGCATTATGGGCTTTGAAATTCTTGAATTTTGATCCTTATGAAACTCAATGCACACGCAGAAGGAAGATTTTGGAGCTTGAAGAAATGCGGTTACATGCGTATGATTCATCCAAGGCTTACAAAGACAAGATTAAATTTTATCATGACAGGAAGTTGGTGAATAGAGTTTTTAATCCAGGACAACAGGTACTATTGTTCAATTCAAGATTGAAGATATTTCCTGGGAAGCTGAAGTCAAAATGGACAGGACCATTTGTGATAAAAGAAGTGCATCCGCATGGAGCAATTGAAATATTTAATCCATCCGCTGATGATCCACAGAGAAGTTGGGTGGTAAATGGTCAACGTCTCAAGCCCTATCTAGGGGGAGAGGTGCAACAATTTTCCACAATGATGTTGTTGGTTGATCCTTGAAAGTTTGGGTCAGGCTCGTGACGTTAAACAAGCGCTTACTGGGAGGCAACCCAGTATCTTGTAAGTATTTTATGTTTTTAGATTAGGGTTTGATGTACTCTATTGAAAATCTGGTTTGATGATGGTTTGCTATTAACTGTGATTGTTTGATAAGTAATGCTTGATGATGCTTATTGATTGATTGATGTTGAGATGATGTGCACATTAAAATGCTTATAAAGGTGATTCACAAGCTTTGTGAACAAATGCAGGATATCATGATTGTCATTGTGAAATTAAGCAGGATGTGTATGTCAAATGTGAATGAGCTTATATGTGAGGTTTTGAGCTCCAGAGTTTTTGGTATGATTGAATGCTATTACTTTGAAAGCATGAATGACTTTGCCCAGGTTTTGTATGATTGAATCAATTGCTTATTTTGCATCATATGATCAAGGCCGTTTGTTGGAACCCTTTTTATTGGCCAAATTCATAAAGTTAGCCCACTAAAAGAGAACACTTTGTGTTCTATCCTTTGAACCCTTAGCCTTGATTGAAAATCTTTACCTTGAGTTAAGTAGAAGATCTTGTATGGTATTGTTAAATGTTCAAGAAGTGGTTCTGTTGTTTTCTTACTCCTAGTTCGAATTGCTTCCTGCATGCACAAGAAACCAAAACCCTAGAAAAAAAATTTGTTAGCACAAAAAGATATAAAAGAAGATATATATTCAAAGATAAAAAGATAAAAGATTCAGAAGATAAGAAGATAAAAGATTTAGAAGATAGAAAATAAAATAAAATAAAATCTATTCTAAAAAGATAAAATAAAATCTAACCTAATCTAAAAAGATAAAAAGATAAAATAAAATAAAAAACAGAAAAATAAAAACAGAAATTCAAAATTAAAGTCAAAGATAATCAATAATCACACAAATTAACCAGTTAAACCACGAGTCCCCGGCAACGGCGCCAAAAACTTGATGGACAAATTTATGATCACCAAAATATGATGTCACAAACTTGTTTCACAATCGGCAAGTATGACCGAATCGTTCAAGTAATAAACTTGGTAAGACCAAGTATCGTTCTTCCCAAAGGACTCACGGCCTAGTTTAGTTATGTGATTTGTTGATTAGCTAGGACTTACCAACGAAATATTTAGAGTTTAAAATGCAAGACAGAAAATAAACATGTATGCATGAAGTTTGATCAATGGCAAAGACAAAAGATAAACACTTTCAATGAAATATATGTATGAATATGTTGTTGGGGGTCAATTTCATCTCATCCACTCTCATATATTTTAGGAATTCAACATTCAAATCATCATTGTTAATGCCACTCTCTAATGTACCATTCTAGATGGCTTTTCCCTAATCACGAGTTCATACAATTCCTAGCATTCCTAATGATTAGTTCATGAGTGCAGGAGCTTAACGACAACCAATATAATATTGTCAGTATAATATTGGGAGAAATTCCCCGGATCTGGACTTCCCCGTACGTGCCCGTATCGACAAAACCAATAATCATGCATGGAATGAGTTAAACTATGCGAGCAAAGAGGAAAATCCCTAACTAATGATGAAAGAAAGCATAAGTCTTAATTAAAAGATGTAAGCAACAGTTTCCATATATGAGAGCTTCAAGAGATTACATTGATTCCCCAACAAACATACAAGGTTTAGTTCACCATATTCATGGTGAACCTAGATGAATAACAATGAAAGAATGAAAGAATAAACCCAATAAAGGTGAAGAGGTAGCCTGAGCATCCAAGATCCTCCTTCAAAGGGGTGGAAGAGAGAGTGTTTGCCTCGTTTCTGCCAAAGATACCTAATTCTAGGACGTGCAAGCCCTTATATACTAGTCTAGAGTTACAAAAGATTACAAAAGCCCAAGCCCAAAAAGTGCCGCTCAGCGGTGACTCCGCGTCACTTTCTTCCCCTCAGCGGCCATTTTGCCCCTCAGCGTGACTCCCGCAACCTCCTGAGTGCCGCTCAGCGGTAAAATACCGCTGAGCGGTGCCTTTGACTTCTCTTTTTGCACTCTTTCTTGTCTTTTCTAATGTCATCTCTCTCCTTCTTCACTTCTTTCACCAAATTCACCTTAAAACCTACACAAAAACACTTAAATCAAGCATAAACCTGTCCAGCTCTCTTATTTATGAAAATATAGATAAAAGCATGATTTCAAGCTAGTTTTTAAGTCTAAAGGTTGCTTTTAGTATCAATTTCAAGCATGAAAATAACAATTTTTCAACTGTTATCATGGACAAAGTTGTCCAAGTGGATGAAATGGACGAAGTGGACGAAGTTGACGAAGTGGACGATGTGGACCAACTAGGTGAAGTGGACAAAGAAGAAGAAGAAGAAACAAAAGAAGAAGAAGAAGAAGAAGAAGAAAAAGAAGAAGAAGAAAAGGAAGTGGACGAAGTGGCGAAATGGACGGAGTGGACGACTTGGACGAAGTGGACTGTTGGAACAAATTTATGATCACCAAAATATGATGTCACAAACTTGTTTTACAATCGGCAAGTATGACCGAATCGTTCAAGTAATAAACTTTGTAAGACCAAGTATCGTTCTCCCAAAGGACTCACGGCCTAGTTTAGTTGTGTGGTTTGTTGATTAGCTAAGACTTAAGAACGAAATAATTGGAGTTTAATATGCAAAACAGAAAATAAACATGTATGCATGAGTTTTGATCAATGGCAAAAGCAAAAGACAAGCACTTTCAATGAAATATATGGATGAATATGTTGTTGGGGGTCAATTTCATCTTATCCACTCTCATATATTTTAGGAATTCAACATTCAAATCATCATTGTTAATGCCACTCTCTAAATTACCTTGTCAAGAAGGCCTATCCCTAATTACGAGTTCATACGATTCCTAGCATTCCTAATAATTAGTTCTCTTAGCACAGGAGCTTAACGACAACCAATATACTATTGGGAGTAATTCCCCAGATCTAGACTTCCCCGTACGTTCCCGTATCGACAAAATCAATAATCATGCATTGAATGAGTTAAACAAAGCAAGCATTAAGCAAAGAGGAAAAACCCTAACTAATGATGAAAGAAAGCATAAGTCTTAGATTAAGATGCAAGCACAAATTCCATATATGAGAGCTTCAAAAGATTACATTGATTCCCCAAAAAACATACAATGTTTAGTTCACCATATTCATGGTGAACCTAGATGAACAATAATGAAAGAATGAAGGATAAAACCCTAGAAAGTTGAAGAGGTAGCCTGAGCATCCAAGATCCTCCTTCAAAGGGGTGGAAGAGAGAGTGTTTGCTTCGTTTCTGCCAAAGATACCAACCCTAAGATATCTAGGTCTTTAAATAGGACATAAAAATAATAGAAAACGGGTCCAGGCCCAAACAGATCATAAAATCGCATAAAACTGGCCCAAAACTCGTCTGGTTGACTTTTTTGTTGACTGGTTGACTTTTCTGGTTTCTGGTTGACTTTTCAGCATTCCAATCAATCGGTACTTCAATTCTTCTTTCAAATCATTCAATTAGCCTACAAAATCAAGGGAATCTTGCACAAAACCATTAAATTCACTTTCAACTCTCTCCTTCTTCACTTCTTTCACTAAATTCACCTTAAAACCTGCACAAAAACACTGAAATCAAGCATAAACGTGTCCAGCTCTCTTATTTCTGAAAATATGGATAAAAGAATGATTTCAAGCTAGTTTCTAAATGTAAAGGTTGCTTTTTGTGTCATTTTTAAGCATGAAAATAACAGTTTTTCAACTGTTATCACAATCCCAAACTTAGAACTTTGCTTGTCCTCAAGCAAACAAGATGTAACTCAATCTTCAACCAATTCATATGATGGTTCACTCATTCAAAAATCCTCTTTTTCAAGATAAGTAACAACTTCACTCAAACTTATGACCAAGAGTTCAATCAAGATGTGCACATGCTTTAGTGTTCACAAAGTCATTTAAATTCCAACAAATGCTATTTTTCATGAATGATCAATCAATTAAGCATGGATGTTCATGTGCTTATGGATGAATATTTCCTCACTAGGTAAAGTGTTTCACTCAACACACAAGTGTATAAGAGGTAAAGTGTTTCACTCATTCACTCCACTATCACAATGTTACATGAATCAACTTCCCTTTCATTTTACCACAATCAAAAACATTCACAAGCATGCATCATCACAAGGACTTTTCAATGGCTTATAATGTGGCTTGGCTAACAAGAAAATTGGTTTTTCTGGATCACAAAATCCTTGAGTTAAGAGAGTCATAACAACACAATTATTCTTATTCTTCCCAACTTGCCTTTGCATTTGCATTGAGCTTTGCTTCTTTTTCTTTTCTTTTCTTTTTCTTTTTCTTTGCACATTCTTACTTTTTTAGCTCTTAGCTCAATGCTTTTCCTTTTTCATGTTTTCCCAACAACCCCAAACTTGAACATTTAACAATACCACACAAGATATTCTACTTAACTCAAGGTAAAGATTTTCAATCAAGGGTTTTTCAATTTATGTACAAGGCTAAGGGTTCAAAGGATAGAACACAAAGTGTTCTCTTTTAGTGGGCTAACTTTATGAATTTGGCCAATAAAAAGGGTTCCAACAAACGACCTTGATCACATTATGCAAAACAAGCAATTGATTCAATCATAGAAAACTTGGGCAAAATCATTCATGTTTCCAAAGTAATAGTATTCAACAATAACAACTCTGGAGCTCAAAACCTCACATATAAGCTCATTCACATTTGACATACACATCTTTCTTAATTTCACAATCACAATCATGATATCATGCATTTGTTCACAAAGCTTGTGAATCACCTGTATAAGCATTTTATGTGCACATCTATCTCAACATCAATCACTCAATAAGCATCATCAAGCATTACTTATCACACAATCACAGTTAATAGCAAACCATCACACAAACCAGGTGTCCAATAGAGTACATCAAACCCTAATCTAAAAACAAAAACAAATAAGTTCAAAAAACTTTAAACCAACAAAAGCATAACCATATGATAGCATTCATCAGTAAATGCTATCTGAGCTCCTCATCAGTCTGAGTTGTCCTCTGTATCTTCCTTCTTCTTGGATCTTATAGTCTTGATTCTTTTTGCCCGATGAGGAGGCCATCCCTGCATCAAACATAATTCACAAAACCAAAAGATACATTGTTAAGCATTAGTAAACCACAATGAAGAAATCAGCCCCTTCAATGATGCTCTCTCCCAACCCCAAACTTAAATGGAAAACTAGTGAGCAAGTGAGTGGAAGGGAGATTTTCTAAAGAGGGATGAGGGGAAAGATGTGGAAAACCTTGGAGAAGGTATGTGGGAGTGTTTGTGCAAAGAAGAGCCTGAAAGTATGAGCATATGCGCAGCTTAGGGTATAAAAATACCCTAATGGGCTCGGGTCCCGCTAAGGGGAAACTAAAGCCCATCTGCCAGAGTACCGCTCAGCGGCACTTTCGTGAAGTGCTCTTCTCCTTCTTTTCTTAACCTACGTGCCTCCTAGACATGCCCCTTACTGGTTCCCTGCAATTCAATGTTTAAAATACTTATGCAAACCCTAACTAAAATAGAACAAACAAAAACAATCAATCAACTGGGTTGCCTCCCAGGTAGCGCTCGTTTAACGTCACGAGCCTGACCCAAAATCCATCAACACCCATCAGTAGGTGTTTAAAATCTCACCAACACCCATCAGTAGGTGTTACAAACTTACTAGCACCCGTCAGTAGGTGCAAAATTTTCTCACCAACACCCATCAGTAGGTGTTACAACTTAGCATCCTTCAGTAGATGCTATGTCAAGCTAGCATCCTTTAGTAGTTGCTATCTCCAAAAATAATGACAAAGTAATGTTGAACAGATTAAAAATTTACAAACCAAAGAAAAATTAAAAAGTTCTTAAATCCACTGGGTTGCCTCCCAGCAAGCGCTCTTTTAACGTCATTAGCTTGACCCAATAAAGCTCAAATTCCTTCTTTATAGTTGATGTTTGTCATTCAACCAACTCCTCAGCTGTTTCCTGTGAACTGTTTTGGTCCTTCTAGAATGTGGAGACTCTATCTCTATCATCTCCTTCTCTTTAAAGCCCTTCACAACCCACAACTTGTTTTTTATTCTCACAGGTGTACCAAGTTGGGGTCTTCTTTTCTCCTAGTCATCAGGAATTTCTCCTCCTCTTCCAATTTTTTCTTCCTTGTGCACCTGAAACAACAAACAATGGTTACCTGCAACCTTGGGCTTTTCATCTTTATGGCTAGTCATGTGTGCATCTTGAAATGCAGCTTTATAACTAGCTTCTTCCTCCTGTGCTTGCTTCTCATCTTTGAAGACGTCTACAACCACTCTCTTCTCCCTGTCGTGGAGCACTACTATACCTTCATTTACATCAATGATAGCTCTGGCCGTTTTCATAAACGGTCTTCCAAGTATGATAGGTATCTTCTCTGTCTCCATCTTCATCACCACAAAGTCTGCCAAGAACTGAAGTTTGCCAACACAAACTATAATGTCCTCTGCAATCCCACATGGCTTCTTTGAAGATCCATCGGCCATTACTAGATTAACCTTTACAGGTTTCACTTTAACATTGCCAATTTGCTCCAGTAAAGAGTAAGGTATCAAGTTAACACTTGAACCTAAATCAAGGAGAGCTTTCTTCACCCTTTTCTTCCCTATGGCACAAGGGATAGAAAACCTGTCTGGGTCTGTTGCTTTAGGAGGGAATGGCTCTTTTTTAACAGTTATACACTCCTTTGCCTCATCATCTCTACGTCTCTTCTTTGTAGAGATTTCTTCATTAGACGAAATGGTCGAAGTGGACGAAATGGTCGAAGTGGACGAAGTGGACGAAGGAGAAGAAGAGGAAGAAGAAGAAGAAGACAAAGAAGTGGACGAAATGGACGAACTGGACGAACTGGAGGAACTGGACGAACTTGACGAAGTGCTCAAAGTGGACGGAGTGGACCAGGTTGACAAGGTGGATGAGGTTGAAGAAGTTGACGAAGTGGACGAAGTGGACGAAATGGACAAAGTGGACGAAGTTGACATAGTGGACGAAGTGGACGAAGTGCACAAAGTGGAGGAAGTGGAGGAAGTGGACGAAGTGGTCTAAGTGGACTAAGTAGTTGAAATGGACGAACTGGAAGAAGTGGACAAAGTTGTCCAAGTGGATGAAATGGACGAAGTGGTTGATGTGGACCAACTAGACGAAGTGGACGAAGAAGAAGAAGAAGAAACAGAAGAAGAAGAAGAAGAAGAAGAAGAAGAAGAAGAGGAAGTGGACGAAGTGGCCGAAATGGACGGAGTGGACGACTTGGACGAAGTGGACTGTTGGAACAAATTTATGATCACCAAAATAGGATGTCACAAACTTGTTTTACAATCGGCAAGTATAACCGAATCGTTCAAGTAATAAACTTGGTAAGACCAAGTATCGTTCTCCCAAAGGACTCACGGCCTAGTTTAGTTGTGTGGTTTGTTGATTAACTAAGACTTAAGAACGAAATAATTGGAGTTTAATATGCAAAACAGAAAATAAACATGTATGCATGAGTTTTGATCAATGGCAAAAGCAAAAGACAAGCACTTTCAATGAAATATATGGATGAATATGTTGTTGGGGGTCAATTTCATCTTATCCACTCTCATATATTTTAGGAATTCAACATTCAAATCATCATTGTTAGTGCCACTCTATAAATTACCTTGTCAAGAAGGCCTATCCCTAATTACGAGTTCATACGATTCCTAGCATTCCTAATAATTAGTTCTCTTAGCACAGGAGCTTAACGACAACCAATATACTATTGGGAGTAATTCCCCGGATCTAGACTTCCCCGTACGTTCCCGTATCGACAAAATCAATAATCATGCATTGAATGAGTTAAACAAAGCAAGCATTAAGCAAAGAGGAAAAACCCTAACTAATGATGAAAGAAAGCATAAGTCTTAGATTAAGATGTAAGCACAAATTCGATATATGAGAGCTTCAAAAGATTACATTGATTCCCCAACAAACTTATAAGGTTTAGTTCACCATATTCATGGTGAACCTAGATGAACAAGAATGAAAGAATGAAGGATAAAACCCTAGAAAGGTGAAGAGGTAGCCTGAGCATCCAATATCCTCCTTCGAAGGGGTGGAAGAGAGAGTGTTTGCTTCGTTTCTGCCAAAGATACAAACCCTAGTACGTCCTAAAGCTTATATACTAATCTAAAATTAAAGAAAATTCAGGCCCAAGCCCATAAGTGTGCCGCTCAGCGGTAAGTGCATGAGTTATTTTCTCCCCTCAGCGGCCATTCTACCCCTCAGCGGATCCAACGCGAGCTTCTGAGTGCCGCTCAGCGGCAGTTGCGGCTTCTCTTTTTGCACTTTTTGGTGTCTTTTCTAATGTCATCTCTCTCCTTCTTCACTTCTTTCACTAAATTCACCTTAAAACCTGCACAAAAACACTAAAATCAAGCATAAACCTGTCCAGCTCTCTTATTTATGAAAATATGAATAAAAGCATGGTTTCAAGCTAGTTTCTAAGTGTAAAGGTTGCTTTTTGTGTCAATTTCAAGCATGAAAATAACAGTTTTTCAACTGTTATCACAACCCCAAACTTAGAACTTTGCTTGTCCTCAAGCAAACAAGATGTAACTCAATCTTCTACCAATTCATATGATGGTTCACTTTTTCAAAAAAAAATCTTTTCAAGATAAGTAAACACTTCAATCAAACTTATGACCAAGAGTTAAATCAAGATGTGCACATGCTTTAGTCTTCACAAAGTCATTTAAATTCCAACAAATGCTATTTTTCATGAATGATCAATCAATTAAGCATGGATGTTCATGTGCTCATGGAATATTTCCTCACTAGGTAAAGTGTTTCACTCACACACAACTGTATAAGAGGTAATCACTCATTCACTCCACTATCACAATGTCACATGAATCAACTTTGCCTTTCATTTTACCACAATCAAAAACATTCACAAGCATGCATCATCACAAGGACTTTTCAATGGCTTATAATATGGCTGGGCTAACAAGAGAATTGGTTTTTCTGGATCACAAAATCCTTGAGTTAAGAGAATCATAACAACACAATTAGTCTTATTCTTCCCAACTTGCTTTTTGCATTTGCATTGAGCTTTGCTTTTTCTTTTCTTTTATTTTCTTTCTCTTTTTCTTTGCATATTCTTAGCTCAATGCTTTTACTTTTTCATGTTTTCCCAACTGTTATCACAACCCCAAACTTGAACATTTAACAATACCACACAATATTTCCTACTTAACTCAAGGTAAAGTTTTTCAACAAGGGTTTTTCAATTTATGTTCAAGGCTAAGGGTTCATAGGATAGAACACAAAGTGTTCTCTTTTAGTGGGCTAACTTTATGAATTTGGCCAATAAAAAAGGTTCCAACAAACGGCATTGATCATATGATGCAAAACAAGCAATTGATTCAATCATAGAAAACCTGGGCAAAATCATTCATGCTTTCAAAGTAACAGCATTCAATCAATAACAACTTTGGAGCTCAAAACCTGACATATAAGCTCATTCACATTTGACATACACAACCTCCTTAATTTCACAATCACAATCATAATATCATGCATTTGTTCACAAAGCTTGTGAGTCACCTGTATAAGCATTTTAATGTGCACATCATCTCAACATCAATCAATCAATAAGCATCATTCAGCATTACTTATCACACAATTACAGTTAATAACAAACCATCATAACAAACCAGGTTTCCAATAGAGTACATCAAACCCTAATCTAAAACAAAAATAAATAAGTTCAGTTAACTTAAACCAACAAAAGCATAAGTTCATGATAGCATTCATCAGTAAATGCTATCTCAGCTCCTCATCAATCTGAGCTGTCATCTGTATCTTCTTCCTCTCCTTCTTCTTGGATCTTATAGTCTTGATTCTTTTAGCATGATGAGGAGGCCATCCCTGCATCAAACATAATTCACAAAACCAAAAGATACATTGTTAAGCATTAGTAAACCCCAATGAAGAAATCAACCCCTTCAATGATGCTCTCTCCCAACCCCAAACTTAGATGGAAAACTAGTGAGAACGTGAGTGGAAGGGAGATTTTCTCAAGAGGGGAGGGGGAAAAGATGTGGAGAACCTTTGAAAAGGTATGTAGGAGTGTGTGTGCAAAGAAGATTCTGAAAAGAAAAACTAAAACACAGCTTAGGGTATAAAAATACCCTAATGGGCTCGGGTTCCACTCAGGGTAACCAAAGCCCACTCTGTGAGAGTACCGCTCAGCGGTAAGTTGCCGCTCAGCGGTACTTTCGTGATGTGCTCTTCTCCTTCTTTGCTTAACCTAAGTGCCTCCTAAACATGCCCCTCACTGGTTCCCTGCAATTCAATCTTTAGAATACTTATGCAAAACCCTATTATGCAACTAAAATGAAAGAAACGAAAACAAACAATCAACTGGGTTGCCTCCCAGGTAGCGCTTGTTTAACGTCACGAGCCTGACCTAAAATCCACCAACACCCATCGGTAGGTGTTACAATCTGACCAACACCCATCAGTAGGTTTTACAAACTTACCAACACCCATCAGTAGGTGCAAAATTTTCTCACTAACACCCATCAATAGGTGTTGCAAACTTAGTATCCTTCAGTAGATACTTAACCACCTAGCATCCTTTAGTAGATGCTATATCCAACAAAATATTTACAAAAGTAATGTTCAAAAATTTAAGATTACAACACCAAAATAAAATCAAAAGTTTTTAAATCACTGGGTTGCCTCCCAGCAAGCGCTCTTTTAACGTCATTAGCTTGACCTAGTAAAGTTCAGGTTCCTTCTTTTTTTTCTTTCTACTGAACTTTTTCGGAAATTTGATCAAACCAGGAACCTATTGCAATATCTCAATCATAGGAACTTTAATCTCCAACTTCTTGAAGATTTCCATGAAGCACTTAAATTTCTTTTCCTTCCTATGATTCTTCTTTAGATGAGGATGGGGTTTTTCATATGATTTCTTCTTCTTTCCTCTCATCTTCTTTTTCTTTCTTTTCCTCTCCCCAAATTTTCTCTTTTTCTTTTCTTTTATTTTTTTCTTCCCTTCTATTTTTGTTTTCTTTTATTTTTTTCTTCCCTTCTCTTTTTCTCCTCAACTTCTTTATTTTCACAGACATTTTCTTTTTCTCTTCTCTCTCAACCACTTCTTTTTCTTTTTCTTCATCTTTATCTTTCTCACTCAACTCTTCTTTTTCTTTTCTCTCTATCTTTTCCTCATCTCTCCCTATTTTTTCTTCAGCATAAGTCTTATCACTTTCAGTGACAATGGCTTCACCTTCCTCCTTAAGGTTAACTGCATTCAATTTCTGACTAATGAAACGAAGGTGCATCTCCATCCTTTTACATGATTCTTCAATGCTTTTCTGAATAGAGTCGGAATTTTTCAAAAATCGTTGAAGGGTGTCATCCAAATTTACTGATAGAGAGGGTTGTTGCTGCCATTGTTGTGGTGGCAGCCTATCAAATTCTTTGGCAGTTTGAGTGCTTTTGTGATGACAAATAGGTATCTGTATGTACTGTTGAACTGCCTCCTCCAACGTTATCCTTTTTCCCGATAGAGAGGGTTTTTGCTGCCATTGTTGTGGTGGTCGATTCTTAAATTGTTTGACAACTTGCCAAAATTGACCATTATCCATGCTTGAGTGAGGTCCCATCAGTGGTTGAAATTACCTTAGTAGAATTGAGTGCACATATAGTTAAATTCTTGACCAAATTGCATCCTGCAAACATTAGGCACAAAACCCTAAAAATAATTGTTAGCCAGAGAAGATATAAGATTCAGAGAATAAAATAAAATAAAATAAAATAAAATAAACTAAAATAAAATAAAATAAAATAAAATAAAATAAAATAAAATAAAATAAAAATCGAAAAATAAAAACAGAAAATAAAAACAGAAATTCAAAATTAAAGTCAAAGATAATCAATAATCACACAAATTAACTAGTTAAACCACGAGTCCACGGCAACGGCGCCAAAAACTTGATGACAAATTTATGGACACCGAAATACGGCGCCACAAACTTGTTGAACAATTGGCAAGTATGACCGAATCGTTTCAAGTAATAAACTCGGTAAGACTAAGTATCGTTCTCCCAAAGGACTCACGGCCTAGTTTAGTTATGTGATTCGTTGATTAGCTAAGACTTAAGAACGAAATAATTGGATTTACTATGCAAAAGACGAAAATAAACATGTATGCATGAGGTTGATCAATGGCTAAAACAAAATACAAACACTTTCAATGGAATATATGGATGAATATGTTGTTGGGGATCAATTTCATCTTATCCACTCTCACATAATTTAGGAATTCAACATTAAAGTCATCATTTTGTGAAGGGTTTTAAAGAGAAGGAGATGATGGAGATAGAGTCTCCACATTCTAGAAGGACCAAAACAGTTCACAAGAAACAGCTGAGGAGTTGGTGAGATGACAACATCAACTATAAAGCAGGAACTTGAGCTTACTGGGTCAAGCTAATGACGTTAAAAGAGCGCTTGCTGGGAGGCAACCCAGTGATTTTAGAACTTTTAAATTTTACTTGGGTTTGTAATCTTTAAATCTGTTGAACATTATATTGCTGAACATAGCATCTACTGAAGGATGCTAGTTGGATATAGCATCTACTGAAGGATGCTAAGTGGTAACATCTATTGATGGGTGTTGGTAAGTTTGAAACACCTACTGATGGGTGTTGGTGAGATTTTAAACACCTACTGATGGGTGTTGGTGGATTTTGGGTCAGGCTCGTGACGTTAAACAAGCACTACCTGGGAGGCAACCCAGTTGATTGATTGTTTTTGCTTGTTTTACTTTAGTTAGGGTTTGCATAAGTATTTTAAACATTGAATTGCAGGGAACTAGTGAGGGGCATGTCTAGGATGCACGTAGGTTAAGAAAAGAAGGAGAAGAGCACTTCACAAAAGTGTCGCTGAGCGGCAATTTACCGCTGAGCGGCAATTTACCGCTGAGCGGTACTCTCGCAGAATGGGCTTTAGTTCCCCTTAGCGGGACCCAAGCCCATTAGGGTATTTTTATAGCCTAAGCTGCGCATATGCTCATACTTTCAGGCTCTTCTCTGCACAAACACTCCCACATACCTTCTCCAAGGTTTTCCACATCTTTTCCCTCATCCCTCTTTAGAAAATCTCCCTTCCACTCACTTGCTCACTAGTTTTCCATCTAAGTTTGGGGTTGGGAGAGAGCATCATTGAAGGGGCTGATTTCTTCATTGTGGTTTACTAATGCTTAACAATGTACCGTTTGGTTTTGTGAATTATGTTTGATGCAGGGATGGCCTCCTCATCGGGCAAAAAGAATCAAGACTATAAGATCCAAGAAGAAGGAAGATACAGAGGACAACTCAGACTGATGAGGAGCTGAGATAGCATTTACTGATTAATGCTATCATATGCTTATTGATAACAGTTGAAAAACTGTTATTTTCATGCTTAAAATTGACACTAAAAGCAACCTTTATACTTAGAAACTAGCTTGAAATCATGCTTTTATCCATATTTTCAGAAATAAGAGAGCTGGACAAGTTTATGCTTGATTTCAGTGTTTTTGTGCAGGTTTTAAGGTGAATTTAGTGAAAGAAGTGAAGAAGGAGAGAGATGGAATCAGAAAAGACATCAAAGAGTGCAAAAGGAGAAGCCGAAGTCACCGCTCAGCGGCACTTTACCGCTGAGCGGCACTCAGGAAGTCACGGGAGGTCCGCTGAGGGGTAAAATGGCCGCTGAGGGGAAGAAACGAGACGCGCATTCACCGCTGAGCGGTACTTTACCGCTGAGCGGCGCACTTATGGGCTTTAGGACGTCCTAGGGTTTGTATCTTTGGCAGAAACGAGGCAAACACTTTCTCTTCCACCCCTTTGAAGGAGGATCTTGGATGCTCAGGCTACCTCTTCACCTTTTTAGGGTTTATTCTTTCATTCTTTCATTGCAATTCATCTAGGTTCACCATGAATATGGTGAACTAAACTCTGTATGTTTGTTGGGGAATCAATGTAATCTTTTGAAGCTCTCATATATGGAATCTGGTTTTACATCTTTTAATTAAGACTTATGCTTTCTTTCATCATTAGTTAGGGTTTTTCCTCTTTGCTTAATGCTTGCATTGTTTAACTCATTCGATGCATGATTATTGGTTTTGTCGATGCGGGAACGTACGGGGAAGTCTAGATCCGGGGAATTTCTCCCAATATTATGTTGGTTGTCGTTAAGCTCCTGCACTTATGAACTGATCATTAGGAATGCTAGGAATTGTATGAACTCGTGATTAGGGAGAAGCCTTCTAGAAAGGTACTTTAGAGAGTGGCATTAACAATCATGATTTGAATGTTGAATTCCTAAAATATATGAGAGTGGATGAGATGAAATTGAACCCCCAACAACATATTCATACATAAATTTCATTGAAAGTGTTTATCTTTTGCTTTTTGCCATTGATCAAAACTTCATGCATACATGTTTATTTTCTGTCTTGCATATAAAATCTCAATTATTTCGTTTGTAAGTCTTAGCTAATCAACAAATCACATAACTAAACTAGGCCGTGAGTCCTTTGGGAGAACGATACTTGGTCTTACCGAGTTTATTACTTGAACGATTCGGTCATACTTGCCGATTGAAAAACAAGTTTGTGACATCATATTTTGGTGCTCATAAATTTGTCCATCAAGTTTTTGGCGCCGTTGCCGGGGACTCGTGGTTTAACTGGTTAATTTGTGTGATTATTGATTACCTTTGACTTTAATTTTGAATTTCTGTTTTTATTTTTCTGTTTTTATTTTATTTTATTTTATTTTATTTGATTAGATTTGATTTGATTTTATTAGCTTAGATTTTATTTTATTTTATTTTATTCTATCTTATTTTATTTTATCTTCTGAATCTTTTATTTTCTGAATATTTATCTTCTCCTATATCTTTTTGTGCTAACAAATATTTTCTAGGGTTTTGTTTTCTTGTGTATGCAGGAAGCAATTAGAACAAGGAGTAAGAAAACAACAGAACCTCTTCTTGAAGGATTAGAAGACAGTAGACGGAGGAGAAGAATCAGAACGTCTAGAGAACTTTTCCCTTCTCCAGAAACTCTCTTACAGTCATCACCACAAGGTTCTGTTCATAGCACAGAAAATATGGAGAACAACAATGTTAGAAGAACTCTTGCAGATTACACCAATATTGCTGGACCTCAGCATTTTAACAGCATAGCTAGACCTAGAGTCAATGCAGCCAATATGGAGGTCAAACCAGCACTGATCCAACTGGTGAAAAGTAATCAATTTAATGGGTTATCTCATGAAAGCCCATATGAGCACCTTACTACATTCAATGAAATTTGCAACACAGTCAAAATCAATGGGGTGCCAGATGAAGCGATCAAACTTAGTTTGTTTCCTTTCTCATTGGGAGGCAATGCTAAGCTTTGGTTGAATTCTTTCCCAGAAGGAAGTTTCACAGAGTGGGAAGCAGTGGTAACAAAGTTTCTAAACAAGTACTTTCCACAATCAAAGGTGACAAAAGGCAAGCAAGAGATATCTTCATTTAAGCAGGGCATGGAAGAATCACTGGGGCATGCGTGGGATAGATACAAAAGTCTACTAAGAAAAACACCCACGCATGGCTTTGAAGAACAGGAAGTAGTCTTAACTTTCCTTGGAGGGCTTGGTTCACAAACCAATATGATGTTGGACACCTCAGCAGGAGGAAACATGAAATGGAAAACTCCAGAGGAAGCAACTGAAATTATTGAAAATATGGCTACTAGTGACAACGAACTCAATATTGAAAAAGGAGATCTTAGTCAGAAGGAGTTGTTACAATCAAATGAGGCTTTGCTTATCCAAAATAGAATTATCTCTCAACAGCTTGAAGAAGTAACCATGAAACTTTCTCAAATACCACAGGAAATACAACAGGTTTCAATGGTTCAAGTGCAACAACAAAAATGGCAGATGCAATTTACTCCAGTTGAGAAAACAACAAAGCTTGAAGAGACTTTCCAAAGATTCTTGAAGACGAATGCGTCTTATTGTCATAATGTGGATGTTGCATTTAAAAAAATGGAGGTTTATGTTGAGAGAATAGTTGACGAGATGAAACATGATAATCTTGGAAAGGAGTGTAAAACTGTTTTGACTAGAAGTGGTAGAGTGTTAGAGGAGAGACAAAAAGAGAGAGAGGAGAAAGAAAATGAGAGTGAGAGTGAAAAAGAAACATGTGAGTGGAAAGAAAGAGTTGAGAGAGAGAAAAAGAAAAAAGAAGAAGAGGAGAGGAGAGAAAAAAAAGAGAGAGAAGAGAGACAGAAAGAAAAAGAGTATGAAAAGCCACTTCCTTATCCAAAGAGTTATTCAAGGAAGGAGAAAGAAAAGCAGTTGGAAAGATTCATGGAACTGTTTAAGAAGTTGGAGATTACTATACCATTCTCTGAAGCATTGCAACAGATGCCAGCATATGCAAAATTTTTGAAGGAACTTCTCACAAAGAAACACAAGTACATTGAGAAGGAAACTATCAATATACAGGGTAATTGCAGTGCAATCATACAGAAACTACCTCCTAAACTTAAAGACCCAGGAAGCTTCACTGTTCCATGCACCATAGGAGATGTGAAAGTTGGAAGAGCATTGATTGATTTGGGAGCTAGCATTAATCTAATGCCGCTATCCATGTGCAGAACAATTCAGGGGCTGGAAATTAAACCAACCAGAATGGCCCTTCAATTGGCAGACATGTCTCTTAAATATCCATATGGAGTGGTTGAAGATGTTCTAGTGAAGGTCGACAAATTTGTATTTCCAGTGGATTTTATTGTGATGGAGATGGAAGGAACTAGTGATGTTCCTCTTATTCTTGGGAGACCTTTTATGAAGACTGCTAGAGTTTTGATTGATGTAGAGAATGGTAAGCTTAAATTGAGAGTTGATGATGAAGAAGTCACTTTTGATGTATCCAAGGCCATGACATATCCAAATGATGACAAAGCATGCTTTCAATTTGATGAACTTGATGAAGTTTGTATGGTTCAAGAAAGAATGGTGCGAAATATTTCTCCATTGGAAAAAACTCTCATTGATGCATGTGAAGATTTAGATGAAGAAGAAGAGAAATTGATTGATGAATGTCTGATGGACTTGGAAACATTGAAAAAGAGTCCAGAGGAAGATCCAATATTCGAAATAATTGATAAGGAAGAAACAATCAAAGCACAGTCGCCAGAATTAAAAAGATTGCCATCACATCTAAAATATGTGTTTTTAGAAGAAGATGGAACAAAGCCAGTTATCATCAATAACTCTTTATCTCTACAAGAAGAAGAGCAATTGATAGAAATTCTGAAAGCCAACAAAGAAGCAATTGGATGGTCAATATCAGATCTTAAAGGTATTAGCCCAACTTATTGCATGCACAAAATTTTTATGGAAGAAGATTATAAACCAAGTGCTCAACCACAGAGAAGGTTAAATCCTGTTATGAAGGAGGTGGTCAGAAAAGAAGTGTTGAAACTGCTAGAAGCTGGTATCATCTATCCAATTTCTGACAGTGAATGGGTGAGTCCAGTACAGGTGGTTCCAAAGAAAGGTGGGATGACAGTAATTTATAATGATAAGAATGAACTTATTCCTACTCGGACAGTCACTGGTTGGCGTATGTGCATTGATTACAGGAAGCTTAATAAAGCTACTAGGAAAGATCATTTTCCTCTTCCCTTCATGGATCAGATGCTAGAAAGGTTATCAGGGCAGGCTTTCTATTGTTTTCTAGATGGATATTCTGGATATAATCAAATTGTGGTAGATCCAAAAGACCAGGAGAAGACGACTTTTACTTGTCCTTTTGGTATCTTTGCGTATAGAAAGATGCCTTTTGGATTATGTAATGCTCCAGCTACGTTTCAGAGGTGTATGCAGGCAATCTTTGCGGATCTTTTAGAAAAATGCATTGAAGTATTCATGGATGATTTCTCAGTTTTTGGAAATTCTTTCCAAAGATGTTTAGCTAATTTGAACACTGTCCTCAAAAGATGTGTTCAGAAAAATCTGGTTTTGAATTGGGAGAAATGTCATTTCATGGTAACTGAAGGAATTGTATTGGGCATAAAATCTCTGCTAAAGGAATTGAGGTAGACAAAGCTAAAGTAGAAGTTATTGAGAAACTACCTCCACCAACAAATGTAAAGGGGATTAGAAGTTTTCTTGGTCATGCTGGGTTTTATAGAAGATTTATCAAAGATTTCTCAAAAATTGCTAAACCATTGAGTAATCTTTTGATGAAGGATGCTCCTTTTGTGATGAATGAAGACTACCTGAAAGCTTTTGATATATTGAAGAAGAAGCTAGTGTCAGCTCCAGTAATTGTAGCACCAGATTGGAATCAAAATTTTGAATTAATGTGTGATCCAAGTGATTATGCAATAGGAGTTGTCCTTGGCCAAAGGAAAGAACAAAAGTTTCATCCAATTTATTATGCTAGCAAGGTGTTGAATGATGCTCAATTGAATTATGCTACCACAGAGAAAGAATTTCTTGCCATTGTATATGCTCTAGAGAAATTTAGACCTTATATTATTGGGTCAAAGGTGATTGTCTATACAGATCATGCAGCTATCAAATATTTGTTGACAAAACCAGATTCTAAGCCACGTCTGATTAGATGGGTACTACTATTGTAAGAATTTGATGTAGAAATCCGTGATAAGAAAGGAAGTGAGAACTTAATTGCTGATCATTTGTCACGGTTAGTCAACAATGAGGTCACTAGCAAGGAGTCTGAAATCTGGGAATCGTTTTCAGATGAATCACTCATGTATATTCAGCAGAGGCCCTGGTTTGCTGATATGGCAAATTTCAAAGCTGCAAGAGTCATGCCGGAAGACTTAACTTGGCAACATAGAAAGAAATTTCTGCATGATGCCAAGCAGTTTGTGTGGGACGATCCGTATTTGTTCAAAATTGGAGCAGATAATCTTCTACGAAGATGTGTTACAAATGAAGAAGGAGAAGGAATTCTCTGGCATTGTCATGATTCACCTTATGGAGGACATTTTAATGGAGAAAGAACAGCAGCAAAAGTCCTTCAATCAGGGGTTTTATTGGCCAACTTTATTTAAAGATGCCCATAATCATGCTAGGAATTGTGATAAATGTCAAAGAGCAGGGACAATTACTAAACGTCATGAGATGCCTTTACAAGGTATTTTAGAGGTTGAGGTTTTTGATTGTTGGGGTATTGATTTTGTTGGACCTTTTCCTCCATCTTTCAATAATGAATATATTCTGGTAGCAGTGGATTATGTGAGTAAGTGGGTGGAAGCATTAGCTTGTCCTAAAAATGATGCTAGCATGGTAATTAAATTCCTGAAGAGACAAATATTCTCACGCTTTGGCACTCCAAGAGTGTTGATCAGTGATGGAGGATCTCATTTTTGCAATTATCAGCTAGAGAAAGTACTCAAACACTATGGAGTAAAGCATAAGGTAGCTGCACCTTATCATCCACAAACCAATGGACAAGCTGAGGTGTCTAATAGGGAGATAAAAAGAATCCTGGAAAAAACCGTGACTTCATCAAGAAAGGATTGGTCTCTTAAATTGGATGATGCTCTTTGGGCTTATAGGACAGCAATGAAGATGTCTATGGGATTATCACCATTTCAATTAGTCTATGGGAAAGCATGCCATTTGCCAGTCGAATTGGAGCATAGAGCATTATGGGCTTTAAAATTCTTAAATTTTGATCCGTATGAAACTCAATGCACACGCAGACGGCAGATTTTGGAGCTTGAAGAAATGCGATTACATGCATATGATTCATCCAAGGCTTACAAAGACAAAATGAAATTTTATCATGACAGGAAGTTGGTGAATAGAGTTTTCAATCCAGGACAACAGGTATTATTGTTCAATTCATGATTGAAGATATTTCCTGGGAAGCTGAAATCAAAATGGTCAGGACCATATGTGATAAAAGAAGTGCATCCGCATGGAGCAATTGAAATATTTAATCCAGCTGCTAATGATCCACAGAAAAGTTGGGTGGTGAATGGTCAACGTCTCAAACCCTATCTAGGGGGAGAGGTGCAACAATTTTCCACAATGATGTTGTTGGTTGATCCTTGAAAGTTTGGGTCAGGCTCGTGACGGTAAACAAGCGCTTGCTGGGAGGCAACCCAGTATTCTGTGAGCATTTTTTGTTTTTAGATTAGGGTTGATGTACTCTATTGAACACCTGGTTTCTTATGATGGTTTGCTATTAATTGTGATTGTGTGATAAGTAATGCTTGAATGATGCTTATGATTAATTGATGTTGAGATAATGTGCACATTAAAATGCTTATACAGGTGATTCACAAGCTTTGTGAACAAATGCATGATATCATGAAATTGATTGTGAAATTAAGCAGGATGTGTATGTCAAATGTGAATGAGCTAATATGTGAGATTTTGAGCTCCAGAGTTGTTATTGTTGAATGCTATTACTTTGAAAGCATGAATGATTTTGCCCAGGTTTTCTATGATTGAATCAATTGCTTGTTTTGCATCATGTGATCAAGGCCGTTTGTTGAAACCCTTTTTATTGGCCAAATTCATAAAGTTAGCCCACTAAAAGAGAACACGTTGTGTTCTACCCTTTGAACCCTTAGCCTTGAACATACACTGAAACCTTTGATTGAAAAATCTTTACCTTGAGTTAAGTAGAATATCTTGTGTGGTATTGTTAAATGTTCAAGTTTGGGGTTGTTGGGAAAACATGAAAAATGAAAAGCATTGAGCTAAGAGCTAAAAAAGTAAGAATATGCAAAGAAAAAGAAAAGAAAAGAAAAAGAAGTAAAGCTCAATGCAAATGCAAAGGCAAAAGAAAGTTGGGAATGAATAAGATGATTGTGTTATTATGATTCTCTTAACTCAAGGATTTTGTGGTCTGATGGACAAATTTGTAAGCACCAAAATATGATGTCACAAACTTGTTTCACAATCGGCAAGTATGACCGAATCGTTCAAGTAATAAACTTGGTAAGACCAAGTATCGTTCTTCCCAAAGGACTCACGGCCTAGTTTAGTTGTGTGGTTTCTTGATTAGCTAAGACTTACAGACAAAATAATTGAGATTTTAATATGCAAGACAGAAAATAAACATGTATGCATGAGTTTGATCAATGGCAAAGACTAAAGATAAGCACTTTCAATGGAATATATGAATGAATATGTTGTTGGGGGTCAATTTCATCTCATCCACTCTCATATATTTTAGGAATTCAACATTCAAATCATCATTGTTAATGCCACTCTCTAATGTACCATTCTAGATGGCTTCTCCCTAATCAAATAGTTCATACAATTCCTAGCATTCCTAATGATTAGTTCATGAGTGCAGGAGCTTAACGACAACCAATATAATATTGTCAGTATAATATTGGGAGAAATTCCCCGGATCTAGACTTCCCCGTACGTGTCCGTATCGACAAAACCAATAATCATGCATTAGAATGAGTTAAACAATGCAAGCATTGAGCAAAGAGGAAAAACCCTAACTAATGATGAAAGAAAGCATATGTCTTAATTAAAAGATGTACTCAACAAATCCATATATGAGAGCTTCAAGAGATTACATTGATTCCCCAACAAACATACAAGGTTTAGTTCACCATATTCATGGTGAACCTAGATGAATAACAATGAAAGAATGAAAGAATAAACCCAATAAAGGTGAAGAGGTAGCCTGAGCATCCAAGATCCTCCTTCAAAGGGGTGAAAGAGAGAGTGTTTGCCTCGTTTCTGCCAAAGATACCTAACTATAGGACGTGCAAGCCCTTATATACTAATCTAGAGTTATAAAAGATTACAAAAGCCCAAGCCCAAAAAGTGCCGCTCAGCGGTAAATACCGCTCGGCGGTGATTGCGCGTCCTTTTCTTCCCCTCAGCGGCCAGTTTGCCCCTCAGCGTGACTCCCGCAACCTCCTGAATGCCGCTCAGCGGTAAAATACCGCTGAGCGGTGCCTTTGTCTTCTCTTTTTGCACTCTTTCTTGTCTTTTCTAATGTCACTTCTCTCCTTCTTTACTCTTTTCACTAAATTCACCTTAAAACCTGCACAAAAACACTTAAATCAAGCATAAACCTGTCCAGCTCTCTTATTTATGAAAATATAGATAAACTGCATGATTTCAAGCTAGTTTTTAAGTCTAAAGGTTGCTTTTAGTATCAATATTAAGCATGAAAATAACAGTTTTTCAACTGTTATCATGATCCAGAAAAACCAATTTTCTTGTTAGCCCAGCCACATTATAAGCCATTGAAAAGTCCTTGTGATGATGCATTCTTGTGAATGTTTTTGATTGTGGTAAAACGAAAGGCAAAGTTGATTCATGTGACATTGTGATAGTAGAGTGAATGAGTGATTACCTCTTATACACTTGAGTGTGAGTGAAACCCTTTACCTAGTGAGGAAATATTCCATGAGCACATGAACATCCATGCTTAATTGATTGATCATTCATGAAAAATAGCATTTGTTGGAATTAAAATGACTTTGTGAACACTAAAGCATGTGCACATCTTGATTGAACTCTTGGTCATAAGGTTGATTGAAGTTTTTACTTATCTTGAAGAAGAGGATTTTTGAATGAGTGAACCATCATATGAATTGGTTGAAGATTGAGTTACATATTGTTTGCTTGAGGACAAGCAAAGTTCTAAGTTTGGGGTTGTGATAACAGTTGAAAAACTGTTATTTTCATGCTTAAAATTGACACTAAAAGCAACCTTTATACTTAGAAACTAGCTTGAAATCATGCTTTTATCCATATTTTCAGAAATAAGAGAGCTGGACAGGTTTATGCTTGATTTCATTGTTTTTGTGCAGGTTTTAAGGTGAATTTAGTGAAAGAAGTGAAGAAGGAGAGAGATGGAATCAGAAAAGAAATCAAAGAGTGCAAAAGGAGAAGTCGAAGTCACCGCTCAGCGGCACTTTACCGCTGAGCGGCACTCAGGAAGTCACGGGAGGTCCGCTGAGGGGCAAAATGGCCGCTGAGGGGAAGAAACGAGACGCGCATTCACCGCTGAGCGGCGCACTTATGGGCTTGGGCCTAGATTTTTCGTAATTTTAGAATAGTATATAAGCTTTAGGACGTCCTAGGGTTTGTATCTTTGGCAGAAACGAGGCAAACACTTTCTCTTCCACCCCTTTGAAGGAGGATCTTGGATGCTCAGGCTACCTCTTCACCTTTTTAGGGTTTATTCTTTCATTCTTTCATTGCAATTCATCTAGGTTCACCATGAATATGGTGAACTAAACTCTGTATGTTTGTTGGGGAATCAATGTAATCTTTTGAAGCTCTCATATATGGAATCTGGTTTTACATCTTTTAATTAAGACTTATGCTTTCTTTAATCATTAGTTAGGGTTTTTCCTCTTTGCTTAATGCTGGCATTGTTTAACTCATTCGATGCATGATTATTGGTTTTGTCGATACGGGAACGTACGGGGAAGTCTAGATCCGGGGAATTTCTCCCAATATTATGTTGGTTATCGTTAAGCTCCTGCACTTATGAACTGATCATTAGGAATGCTAGGAATTGTATGAACTCGTGATTAGGGAGAAGCCTTCTAGAAAGGTACTTTAGAGAGTGGCATTAACAATCATGATTTGAATGTTGAATTCCTAAAATATATGAGAGTGGATGAGATGAAATTGAACCCCCAACAACATATTCATACATAAATTTCATTGAAAGTGTTTATCTTTTGCTTTTTGCCATTGATCAAAACTTCATGCATACATGTTTATTTTATGTCTTGCATATAAAATCTCAATTATTTCGTTTGTAAGTCTTAGCTAATCAACAAATCACATAACTAAACTAGGCCGTGAGTCCTTTGGGAGAACGATACTTGGTCTTACCGAGTTTATTACTTGAACGATTCGGTCATACTTGCCGATTGAAAAACAAGTTTGTGACATCATATTTTGGTGCTCATAAATTTGTCCATCACTTATGCTTTTGTTGGTTTAAAGTTTTCTGAACTTATTGGTTTTTGTTTTTAGATTAGGGTTTGATGTACTCTATTGGACACCTGGTTTGGGTGATGGTTTGCTATTAACTGTGATTGTGTGATAAGTAATGCTTGATGATGCTTATTGAGTGATTGATGTTGAGATAGATGTGCACATAAAGTGCTTATACAGGTGATTCACAAGCTTTGTGAACAAATGCATGATATCATGATTGTGATTGTGAAATTAAGCAGGATGTGTATGTCAAATGTGAATGAGCTTATATACGAGGTTTTGAGCTCCAGAGTTGTAATTGATTGAATGCTATTACTTTGGAAACATGAATGATTTTGCCCAGGTTTTCTATGATTGAATCAATTGCTTGTTTTGCATCATATGATCAAGGTCGTTTGTTGGAACCCTTTTTATTGGCCAAATTCATGAAGTTAGCCCACAAAAAGAGAACACTTTGTGTTCTATCCTTTGAACCCTTAGCCTTGAATATACACTGAAAACCCTTGATTGAAAATCTTTACCTTGAGTTAAGTAGAAGATCTTGTGTGGTATTGTTAAATGTTCAAGTTTGGGGTTGTTAGGAAAACATGAAAAATGAAAAGCATTGAGCTAAGAGCTAAAAAGTAAGAATATGCAAAGAAAAAGAAAAAGAAAAAGAGAAAGAAAAGAAAAGAAAAGAAGAAGCAAAGCTCAATGCAAATGCAAAGGCAAGTTGGGAATTAATAAGAATAATTGTGTTGTTATGATTCTCTTAACTCAAGGATTTTGTGATCCAGAAAAACCAATTTTCTTGTTAGCCCAGCCACGTTATAAGCCATTGAAAAGTCCTTATGATGATGCATGCTTGTGAATGTTTTTGATTGTGGTTAAATGAAAGGCAAAGTTGATTCATGTGACATTGTGATAGTGGAGTGAATGAGGGATTACCTCTTATACACTTGTGTTTGAGTGAAACACTTTACCTAGTGAGGAAATATTCCATGAGCACATGAACATCCATGCTTAATTGATTGATCATTCATGAAAAATAGCATTTGTTGGATATTAAGTGACTTTGTGAACACCAAAGCATGTGCACGTCTTGATTGAAATCTTGGTCATAAGCTTGATTGAAGTCTTTACTTATCTTGAAAAGAAGATTTTTGAATGAGTGAACCATTATATGAATTGGTAGAAGATTGAGTTACATCTTGTTTGCTTGAGGACAAGCAAAGTTCTAAGTTTGGGGTTGTGATAACAGTTTTAAAACCGTTATTTTTATGCTTAAAATTGATACCAAAAGCAACCTTTAAGACTTAGAAACTAGCTTGAACTCATATTTTTGCTTTAGTTTTGTGAATAAGAGAGTTGAAAGTGAATTTAATGGTTTTGTGCAAGATTCCCTTGATTTTATAGGCTAATTGAATGATTTGAAACAAGAATTGAAGTACCGAATGATTGAAGTGCTGAAAAGTCAACCAGAAACCAGAAAAGTCAACCAGTCAACCAGAAAAGTCAACCAGTCAACCAAAAAAGTCAACCAGTCAACCAGAATACGAAAAAAGTCAACCAGACGATTTTTGGGCCAGTTTTATGCGATTTTATGATCTGTTTGGGCCTGGACCCGTTTTCTATTATTTTTATGTCCTATTTAAAGACCTAGATGTCTTAGGGTTGGTATCTTTGGCAGAAACGAAGCAAACACTCTCTCTTCCACCCCTTTGAAGGAGGATCTTGGATGCTCAGGCTACCTCTTCACCTTTCTAGGGTTTTATCCTTCATTCTTTCATTATTGTTCATCTAGGTTCACCATGAATATGGTGAACTAAACCTTGTATGTTTGTTGGGGAATCAATGTAATCTTTTGAAGCTCTCATATATGGAATTTATGCTTGCATCTTAATCTAAGATTTATGCTTTCTTTCATCATTAGTTAGGGTTTTTCCTCTTTGCTTAATGCTTGCTTTGGTTAACTCATTCAATGCATGATTATTGATTTTGTCGATACGGGAACGTACGGGGAAGTCTAGATCCGGGGAATCTCTCCCAATATTATATTGGTTGTCGTTAAGCTCCTGTGCTAAGAGAACTAATTATTAGGAATGCTACGAATCGTATGAACTCGTAATTAGGGATAGGCCTTCTTGACAAGGTAATTTAGAGAGTGGCATTAACAATGATGATTTGAATGTTGAATTCCTAAAATATATGAGAGTGGATGAGATGAAATTGACCCCCAACAACATATTCATACATATATTTCATTGAAAGTATTTGTCTTTTGCTTTTGCCATTGATCAAAACCTCATGCATACATGTTTATTTTCGTCTTTTGCATAATACTATCCAACTATTTCGTTCTTAAGTCTTAGCTAATCAACAAACCACACAACTAAACTAGACCGTGAGTCCTTTGGGAGAGCGATACTTGGTCTTACCAATTTTATTACTTGAACGATTCGGTCATACTTGCCGATTGTAAAACAAGTTTGTGACATCATATTTTGGTGATCATAAATTTGTCTATCATTGTCGAAGTGGACAAACTGGATGAACTGGTTGAACTGGACGAAACAGAAGAAGAAGAAGAAGAAGAAGAAGAAGAAGAATAAGAAGTGGACGAAATGGACGAAGTGGACGAACTGGACGGAGTCGACGAAGTGGACGAACTGGACGAAGTGGTCGAAGTGGTGGAACTTGTCGAAGTGGATGAAGTGGATGAAGTGGTCGAAGTGGACGAAGTTAACGAGGTTGACGAAGTGGACGAAGTGGACAAGGTGGACGAGGTGGATGAGGTGAACGAAGTGGACGAAGTGGACGAATTTAACAAAGTTGACTATGTGGACGAAGTGATCGAAGTGGAGGAAGTGGAGGAACGGGACAAACTGGAGAAGATGGACGAACTGTACGAAGTGGTCAAAGTGGTCGAAGTGTACGAAGTGGTCGAAACGGACGAAGTAGTCGAAGTGGTCGAAGTGGACGAACTGGACAAAGTGGACGAAGGAGAAGAAAAAGAAGAAGAAGAAGAAGAAGAAGTGGACGAAGTGGATGAAACAGACGAAGTGGACGAACTGGACGAACTAGACGAAGTGGACGAACTTGACCAAGTGGTCGAAGTGGACGAGGTAGACGAAGTGGACGAAGTGGACGAAATGGACGAAGTGGTCAAAGTGGACGAAAGGACGAAGTGGTCGAAGTTGACGAACTGGACGGAGTGGACGAAGAAGAAGAAGAAGAAGTACAAGAAGAAGATGAAGAAGAAGAAGAGGAAGTGAACGAAGTGGCCGAAATGGACGGAGTGGACAAAGTGCATGAAGTGGATGAACTGGACGAACTCGAAGAAGTGGTCGAAGTGGACGAAGTGGTTGAAGTGGTCAAAGTGGTCGAAGTGGTCGAAACGGACGAAGTAGTCGAAGTGGTCGAAGTGGATGAACTGGACGAAGTGGACGAAGGAGAAGAAAAAGAAGAAGAAGAAGAAGAAGTGGACGAAGTGGACAAAATAGACAAAGTGGACGAACTGGATGAACTAGACGAAGTGGACGAACTTGAGAAGGTGGTCGAAGTGGACGAACTAGACGAAGTGCCCGAACTGGACTAAGTGGTTGAAATGGTAGAAGTGGTCAAAGTGGTCGAAGTGGACGAACTGGACGAAGTGGATGAAGTGCATGAAGTGCATGAAGAAGAAGAAGAGGAAGTGAACGAAGTGGCCGAAATGGACGGAGTGGATGAAGTGCATGAAGTGGAAGAACTGGACGAACTCGAAGAAGTGGTCGAAGTGGTCGAAGTGGACAAATTGTTCAACGTGGTCGAAGGGGACGAACTGGACAAACTGGTTGAACTGGACGAAGTGGAAGAAAGAGAACAAGAAGAAGAAGAAGAAGAAGAAGAAGAAGAAGAAGAAGTGGACGAAGTGGATTAAATGGACGAAATGGATGAAGTGGACGAACTGGACGAAGTCAACGAAGTGGACGAACTGGTCGAAGTGGTGGAAGTGGCCGAAGTGGTCGAAGTGGAGGAAGTGGTCAAAGTGGACGAAGTTGACGAAGTTGACGAGGTTGACGACGTTGACGAAGTTGACGACCTGGATGAACTGGACGAAATGGACGAAGTGGACGAAGTGGTCGAAGTGGACGAAATGGACGGAGTGGACGAAGTGGACGAACTAGACGAACTAGACGGAGTGGTCGAAGTGGACGAACTGGACGAAGTGGTCGAAGTGAACGAAGTGGCGAAGTGGACGAACTGGATGAAGTGGACAAAGTGGTCGAAGTGGACGAATTGGTCAAAGTGGTAGAAGTGGAAAAACAGGACGAACTGGTTAAACTGGACGAAACAGAAGAAGAAGAAGAAGAAGAAGAAGAAGAAGAAGAAGAAGAAGAAGAAGAAGTGGACAAAGTGGACGAAATAGACGAAATGGACGAAGTGGACGAATTGGACGAAGTCAACGAAGTGGACGAACTGGACGAAGTGGTCGAAGTGGTGGAAGTAGCCGAAGTGTTCGAAGTGGAGGAAGTGAAGGAAGTGGTCAAAGTGGACGAAGTGAACGAAGTTAACGAGGTTGACGAAGTGGACGAAGTGGACGAAGTGGACGAGGCAGACGAAGTGGATGAAGTGGACGAAGTTGATGAGGTTGACGAGGTTGACGACGTGGATGAACTAGACCAAATGGACGAAGTGGTCGAAGTGGACGAAATGGACGAAGTGGACGAATTGGTTGAACTGGACGAAGTGGACGAAAGAGAAGAAGAAGAAGAAGACGAAGAAATGGACGAAGCGGATGAAACGGACGAAGTGGACGAACTAGACGGAGTCGACGAAGTGGACGAACAACACGAAGTGGTCGAAGTGGATGAACTGGACGAAGTGGTCAAAGTGAACGAATTGGTCAAAGTTGTCGAAGTGGAGAAACTGGACGAACTGGTTGAACTGGACGAAGTGGATGAAACAGAAGAAGAAGAAGAAGAAGAAGAAGAAGTGGACGAAATGGATGAAGTGGACTAACTGGACGAAGTCGACGAAGTGGACGAACTGGACGAAGTGGTCGAAGTGGTGGAACTTGTCGAAGTGGACAAAGTGGATGAAGTGGTCGAAGCAGACGAAGTTAACGAGGTTGACGAAGTGGACGAAGTGGACAAGGTGGACGACGTGGACGAGGTGAACGAAGTGGACGAAGTTGACGAGGTTGACGATGTTCACGAAGTTGATGACGTGGATGAACTTGACGAAATGGACGAAGTGGACAAAGTGGTCGAAGTTGATGAAATGGACGAAGTGGACGGAGTGGTCGAAGTGGATGAAGTTAACGAGGTTGACGATGTGGACGAACTCGAGGAAGTGGAGGAAATGGACGAAGTGAACGAACTAGACGAAGTGGATGAACTAGACGAATTGGACGAAGTAGATGAAGTGGATGAACTGGATGAAGTAGATTGAGTGCACGAACTGGACGAAGTGAACGGACTGGACGAAGTGGATGAAGTGGTCGAAATGGACGAACTGGACGAAATGGACGAACGAGAAGAAGAAGAAGAAGAAGAAGAAGAAGAAGAAGGAGTGGACGAAGTGAATGATGTGGACGAATTGGACGAAGTGGACGAATTGGACGAACTGTACGAACTGGACGAAGTGGTCGAAGTGGACGAAGTGGACGACGTGGACGAAGTCGACCAGGTGGACGAAGTGGTCGAAGTGGATGAATTGGTCGAAGTGGTCAAAGTGGACAAACTGGACGAACTAATGGAACTGGAG
This sequence comes from Vigna nakashimae, assembly GCA_034642375.1. Lineage (NCBI taxonomy): Eukaryota > Viridiplantae > Streptophyta > Magnoliopsida > Fabales > Fabaceae > Vigna > Vigna nakashimae. The sequence goes on from CM067765.1 coordinate 31,660,908, forward strand.
GAAAGAGAAGAAGAAGAAGAAGAAGAAGAAGAAGAAGAAGTGGACGAAGTAGACAACTGGACGAAGTCGTCGAAGTGGTGGAAGTGGATGAAGTGGTGGAAGTGGACGAAGTGGATGAAGTGGTCGAACTGGACGAAGTGGACGAACTGGAGAAACTTGACGAACTACACGAAGTGGTCAAACTGGTCAAAGTGGACGAGGTGGACAAGGTGGACGAAGTGGACGAGGTGGACGAGGTGAACAAAGTGGACGAAGTTGACGAGGTTGACGACGTTCACGAAGTTGACGACGTTGATGAACTAGACGAAATGGACGAAGTGGACAAAGTGGTCGAAGTGGACGAAGTTAACGAGGTTGACGATGTGGACGAACTGGAGGAAGTGCAGGAAATGGACGAAGTGAACGAACTAGACGAAGTGGACGAACTAGACGAACTGGACGAAGTAGATGAAGTGGACGAACTGGATGAAGTAGACGAAGTCGACGAAGTTGACGAAGTAGACGAACTCGACGAAGTGGTCGAAGTGGTGGAAGTGGACGAACTGTTCGAAGTGGATGAAGTGGTCGAACTGGACGAAGTGGACAAACTGGACGAACTAGAGAAACTTGACGAACTGCACGAAGTGGTCAAAGTGGTCGAAGTGGTCGAAATGGACGAAGTGGTCGAGGTGGTCGAAGTGGACAAACTGAACGAAGTGGACGAAGTGGACAGAGTGGACAAACTAGAGGAACTGGTGGAATTGGACGAAGTGGACGAAAGAGAATAAAAAGAAGAAGAAGAAGAAGAAGAAGAAGAAGAAGAAGAAGAAGAAGAAGAAGTGGACGAACTGGACGAAGTCGACGAATTGGACGAACTGAACGAAGTGTTAGAAGTGGTGGAAGTGGACGAAGTGGACAAAGTGGATGAAGTGGTCGAACTGGACGAACGTGAGAAACTTGACGAACTGCACGAAGTGGTCAAAGTGGTCGAAGTGGATGAAGTGATCGAAATGGTCGAAGTGGTCAAAGTGGACAAACTGGACGAAGTGGATGAACTGGACGAAGTGGACGAAGGAGAAGAAGAAGAAGAACAAGAACAAGAAGTGGACGAAACGGAACGAAGTGTACGAAGTGGACGAACTAGACAAAGTGGACAAACTTGACCAAGTGGTCGAAGTGGACGAAGTAGACGAAGTGGACGAACTGGACGAAATGGATGAAGTGGTCGAAGTGGACGAAGTTGACGAAGTGGACGGAGTGGACGAAGTGGTCGAAGTGGACAACGCTAACGAGGTTGGCGATGTGGACGAAGTGGAGGAAGTGGAGGAAATGGACGAAGTGAACAAACTAGACAAAGTGGACAAACTGGACGAATTGAAGGAACTTGACAAGGTGGTCAAAGTGGTTGAAGTGGACGAAGTGGTCGAACTGGTTGAACTTGACAAAGTGGACGAAAGAGAAGAAGAAGAAGAAGATGTGGACGACGTGGACGAACTAGACGAAATGGATGAAGTGGACGAACTGGACGAAGTCGACGAAGTGGACGAAGAGGTCGAAGTGGTCGAAGTGGACGAAGTGGTCGAAGTGGACGAAGTGGACGAGGTTGATGAGGTTGACGATGTTGGCGAAGTGGACGAAGTGGACAAAGTGGACGAACTAGACCAGTTGGTCGAAGTGGTTGAAGTTGTCGAACTGGACGAAGTGGACGAATTTGATGCACTGGACGAATTGGACGAACTGCACGAAGTGGTCAAAGTGGTCGAAGTGATTGAAATGGTCCAAATGGTCGAAATGGACGAAATGGATGAAGGGGACGAACTGGACGAACTAGACGAACTTGACGAAGTGGACGAAAAGAGACCAGGTTGACGAGGTTGACGGGGTTGACGAGGTTGACGAAGTTGACAAAGTGGACGAAGTGAACGAAGTTAAGGAAGTGGACGAAATGGTCGAAGTGGACGAACTGGACGAAGTGGTCGAAGTGGTCGAAGTGGACGAAATGGACGAAGAGGACGAAGTTCATGAAGTGGATGAAGCGGACGAAGTGGACTAAGTGGTCGAAGTGGACAAAATGAACGAAATGGACAAAGTGAACGAGGTGGACGAAATGGTTGAGGTGGACGAAATGGGCGAGGTGGACGAACTGGACAAAGTGGACGAGTGGTCGAAGTGGACGAAATGGATCAAGTGGACGACGAAGTTGACGAAGTAGACGAGGTGGAGAAAGTGGACAAAGTGGTCGAAGTGGACGAAGTTGACGAGGTTAACGAAGTTGAGGACGTGGACGAAATGGACGAAGTGGATGAAGTGGTCGAAGTGAACGAAATGGACGAAGTGGAGGAAGTTGACAAAGTTGACGAAATGGACTGAGTGGACGAAGTGGGCTAAGTGGACGAAGTTAACGAGGTTGACAAAGTGGACGATGTGGACGACGTGGACGTAGTGCAGAAGGTGGACGAAGTTGACGAGGTTGACGAAGTTGACGACGTGGACGAAGTGGACAAAATGGACGAAGTGGTCGAAGTGGACAAAATGGACGAAGTTGACGAAGTGGACGGAGTGGACGAAGTGGTCGAAGTGAACGAAGTGGACAACGCTAATGAGGTTGGCGATGTGGACGAAGTGGACGAAGTGAAGGAAGTGGAGGAAATGGACGAAGTGAACGAACTAGACGAAGTGGACGAACTGAAGGAACTGGACGAACTGGACAAAGTGGTCAAAGTGGTTGAAGTGGACGAAGTGGTTGAATTGGTGAAAGTGGACGAACTGGACGAAGGAGAAGAAGAAGAAGAAGAAGTGGACGAAGTGGACAAAATGGACGAAGTGGTCGAAGGGGACGAAGTGCACGAAGTGACCGAAGTGGTCGAAGTGGTCGAACTGAACGAACTGGACGAAGTGGTCAAGGTGGACGAAGTGGTCGAAGTGGACGAAGTAGACGAAGTGGTTGAACCGGACGAACTGGACGAACTAGACGAATTGGTCGAAGGGGACAAAGTGGTCGAAGTGGGCGAACTGAACGAACTGGACAAAGGAGAAGAAGAAGAAGAAGAAGAAGAAGAAGACGAAGAAGTGGACGAAGTGGACGAAATGGACAAAGTGGAGGAATTGGACGTACTGGACGAACTTGACAAAGTGGTCAAAGTGGACGAAGTGGAGGAAGAGGACGAAGTGGACCAGGTTGACGAGGTTGACGAGGTTGAAGAAGTTGACGAAGTGGTCGAAGTGGACGAAATGGACGAAGTGGACGAGGTGGATGAAGTGGACGAAGTGGACAAAGTGGTCGAAGTGGACGAACCGGACGAATTGGACGAACTGGACGAAATGCACGAAGTGGACGATGTTGACGAACTGGACAATGTGGAGGAAGTGGACAAAGTGGTCGAAGTCGACGAAGTGGATGAAGTGGACGAACGGGATGAACGGAAGAAACTAGAGGAATTTGACGAAGGAAAAGAACAAGAAGAAGAAGAAGAAGAACTAGATGAAGTGGATTAAGTGGACAAACTAGACGAACTGGACGAAGTCGACGAAGTGGTTGAAGTGGACGAACAGGACAAACGGGACGAACTGGACGAACTGGACGAAGGAAAAGAACAAGAAGAAGAAGAAGAAGAAGAACTAGATGAAGTGGATGAAGTGGACACACTATACGAATGAACGAACGTGAGAAAGTAGTCGAAGTGGACGAAGTGGTCGAAGTGGACGAAGTGGATGAGGTGGTCGAAGTGGACGAAATGGATGACGTGGCAAAGTGGACGAAGTGGACGAAGTGGAGGAAGTGGACAGAGTGGACGAAGTGGACGGAGTGGATGTGGTGGACGAAGTGGTCGATGTGGTCAAAGTGGACGAAGTTGACGAGGTGGAGGAAGTGGACAGAGTGGACGAAGTGGACGAAGTGGAAAAAGTGGTTGAAGTGGATGTGGTGGACGAAGTGGACGAAGTGGTCGATGTGGTCGAAGTGGACGAAGTTGACGAGGTTGACGAAGTTGACGAAGGAGGAGGAGAAGAAGAAGAAGAAGAAGAAAAAGAAGAAGAAGAACAAGAAGAAGTGGATGAAGTGGACGAACTGGATGAAGTGGACGAAGTGGACGAGGTGGACGAACGGGACGTACGGGACGAACTAGACGAATTGGACGAAGGAAAAGAACAAGAAGAAGACTCTACGAAGTGGACGAAGTGGACGAAGTGGACAAAATGGAGGAAGTGGTCAAAGTGGACGAATGAGAGGAAGAAGAAGAATATGATGATGATGATGAAGAAGAAGAAAAAGAAGAAGAAGAAGAAGAAGTAGACGAAGAAGAAGTGGACGAAGTGGACGAAGTGTACGAAGTGGAGGAACTGTACGAAGTGGAGAAAGGAGAAGAAGAAGAAGAAGTTGAAGAATATGATGTTGATGATGAAGAAGAAGAAGATGAAGAAGAAGAAGAAGTAGAAGTGGACGAAGTGGACGAAGTGGAGGAAGTGGACGAACGAATTGGCCCAAGTGGACGAAATGGACGAAGTGGTCGAAGTGGACTAAGTGGAGCAAGTGGTTGAAGTGGACGGAGGAGAAGAAGAAGAAGAAGAAGAAGAATATGATGATGATGATGGTGATGATGATGAAGAAGAAGAAGAAGAATATGATGATGATGATGAAGAGGAAGAAGAAAAAGAAGAAGTAGAACTGGAGGAAGTGGACGGAGTGGACGAGGTGGACGAAGTGGAAAAAGTGGTCGAAGTGGATGAAGTGGACGAAGTGGACGAGGTTGACGAAGTTGACGAAGTGGACGAAGTGGAGGAAGTGGACGAAGTGGTCGAAGTGGACGAAGTTGACGAAGTTGACGAGGTTGACGAAGTTGACGAAGTGGACGAAGTGGAGGAAGTGGACGAAGTGGATGAAGTGGACGAACTGGACAAAGTGGAGGAAGTGGTCGAAGTGGACGAAGGAGAAGAAGAAGAAGAAGAATATGATTTTGATGATGAAGAAGAAGAAGAAGAAGAAGAAGTAGAAGTGGACGAAGTGGAGGAAGTGGTCGAAAGGAGGAAGGAGAAGAAGATCAAGAAGTAGAAGAATATGATGTTGATGATGATGAAGAAGAAGATGAAGAAGAAGAAGAAGTAGAAGTGGACTAACTGGACCAACTGGACGAAGTGGTTGAAGTCGACGAAGTGGACGAAGTGGAGTAAGTGGATGAAGTGGACGAAGGAGAAGAAGAACAAGAAGAAGAAGAAGAATATGATGATGATGATGATGAAGAAGAAGAAGAAGAAGAAGAAGAAGAAGAAGAATATGATGATGATGATGAAGAGGAAGAAGAAAAAGAAGAAGTAGAAGTGGAAGAAGTGGACGAAGTGGACGAACTGGACGGAGTGGACGAAGTGGAAAAAGTGGTCGAAGTGGACGTGGTGGACGAAGTGGACGAAGTGGTCGAAGTGGACGATGTTGACAAGGTTGACGAAGTGGACGAAGTGGACGAACTGGTCGAATGTGGATGAAGTCGACGAACTGGACGAAGTGGAGGAAGTGGTCGAAGTGGACGAAGGATAAGAAGAAGAAGAATAGGATGATGATGATGATGATGATGATGATGAAGAAGAAGAAGAAGAAGAAGAAGAAGAAGAAGAAGTAGAAGTAGAAGTGGACAAAGTGGATGAAGTGGATGAAGTGGACGAAGTGGACGAAGTGGTCGAACTGGAGGAAGGAGAAGAAGAAGAAGAAGTAGAAGAATATGATGTTGATGATGATGAAGAAGAAGATGATGAAGAAGAAGAAGTAGAACTGGACGAAGTTGACAAAGTGGACGAACTGGACCAACTGGACGAAGTGGAGGAAGTGGACGAACGAAGTGGTTGAAGTGGACGAAACGGACGAAGTGGTCGAAGTGGACGAAGTGGATGAAGTGGACGAAGGAGAAGAAGAAGAAGAAGAAGAAGAAGAAGAAGAAGAACATGATGATGATGATGATGAAGAAGAAGAAGAAGAGGAAGAAGAAGAAGAAGAAGAAGAAAAAGAAGAAGAAGGAGAAGAAGAATATGATGATGATGATGAAGAGGAAGAAGAAAAAGAAGAAGTAGAAGTGGAGGAAGTGGACGGAGTGGACGAAGTGGAGGAAGTGGACGGAGTGGACGAAGTGGACCAAGTTGACAAGGTTGACGAAGTTGATGAAGTGGACGAAGTGGACACAGTGGACGAATGGGACGAACTGGACGAAGGAGAAGAAGAAGAAGAAGAAGAAGAAGAAGAAGTTGACGAAGTGGATGAAGTGGACGAACTAGACGAAGTGGTCAAAGTGGACGAAGTTGATGGAGTGGACGAAGTGGACAAAGGAGAAGAAGAAGAAGAAGAAGAAGAAGAAGAAGAATATGATGATGATGATGATGAAGAAGAAGAAGAAGAAGAAGAAGAAGAAGAATATGATGATGAAGAAGAAGAAGAAGAAGAAGAAGAATATGATGATGATGATGATGAAGAGGAAGAAGAAAAAGAAGAAGTAGAAGTGGACGAAGTGGACGGAGTGGACGAAGTGAAGGAAGTGGACGAAGTGGACGGAGTGGACGAAGTGGTCGATGTGGTCGAAATGGACAAAGTTGAGAAGGTTGACGAAGTGGACACAATGGACGAATGGGACGAACTGGACGAAGGAGAAGAAGAGGAAGAAGAAGAAGAAGAAGAAGAAGAAGAAGTTGACGAAGTGGATGAAGTGGACGAAGTGGATGAACTGGACGAAGTGGTCTAAGTGGACGAAGTTGATGGAGTGGACGAAGTGGACGAAGGAGAAGAAGAAGAAGAAGAAGAAGAAGCAGAATATGATGATGATGATGATGATGATGATGATGATGATGATGATGATGATGATGGTGATGATGATGATGAAGAAGAAGAAGAAGAAGAAGAAGAAGAAGAAGAAGAAGTAGAAGTGGACGAAGTGGAGGAACTGGACGAAGTGGAGGAAGTGGTCGAAGTGGAGGAAGGAGAACAAGAAGAAGAAGAAGAAGAAGAAGAAGAATATGATGATGATGATGAAGAAGAAGAAAAAGAAGAAGAAGTAGAAGTGGACGAAGTGGGCAAAGTGGACGAAGTGGGCGAAGTGGACGAACTGGACAAAGTGGAGGAAGTGGAGGAAGGAGAAGAAGAAAAATATGATGATGATGGAAAAGAAGAAGAAGAAGAAGAAGTAGAAGTGGACGAAGTGGATGAAGTGGACGAAGTGGTCGAAGTGGACGAACTGGACGAAGTGGGGGAAGTGGTCGAAGTGGACAAAGGACAAGAAGAAGAAGAATATGATGATCATGATGAAGAAGAAAAAGAAGAAGCAGAAGTGGACGAAGTGGACCATGTTGACGAAGTGAACGAAGTAAACAAAGTGGACGAAATGGTCGAAGTGGACGAACTAGACAAATTGGACAAGTGGTCGAACTGGTCGAAGAGGACGAAGTTGACGAGGTTAACGACGTGGACGAATTTGACGAGGTTAACGATGTGGACGAAGTTGACAAAGTGGACGAAGAGGACGAAGTGGATGAAATGGTCGAAGTGGAGGAACTGGACGAACTGGAGGAACTCGACTAATTGGACGAAGTGGTTGGAGTGGATGAAATGGACGAAGTGGTTGAAGCAGACGAACTGGACGAAGTGGTCGAAGTGGACGAAGTGGTCGAGGTGGACGAACTGGACAAAGTGGACTAAGGAGAAGAAGAAGTAGAAGAAGAAGAAGAAGAAGAAGACGAAGAAGTGGACGAAGTGGACGAAATGGACGAAGTGGAGGAAGTGGTCGAAGTGGACGAAGGTGACGAAGTGGACGAAGTGGACGAAGTGGACGAATTGGTCTAAGTGGACGAAGTTGACGAGGTTGACGAGGTTGACGATGTGGACGAAATGGACGAAGTAGATGCAGTGGTCGAAGTGGACGAAATGGTCGAAGTGGACGAAATCGACGAAGTGCTCGGAGTGGACGAAGTTGACGAAGTGGACAAAGTGGTTAAAGTGGACGAAGTGGATGAAGTGGACGAACGGGACGAACGGGACAAACTAGACGAATTGGACGAAGGAAAAGAAGAAGAAGAAGAAGAAGAAATAGATGAAGTGGATGAAGTGGACAAACTGGACAAAGTGGACGAAGTGGTCGAAGTGGAAGAAGTCGACGAAGTGGAGGAAATGGACGAACTGGACGAAGTGGACGAACTGCACGAAGTGGTCGAAGTGGACGAAGTGGACCAAGTGGACGAAGGGGACGAAGTGGATGAAGTGGACTAAGTGGACCAAGTGGACCAAGTGGACGAAGTGTTCGAAGCGGACGAAGTGGATGAACGGGACGAACTGGACAAATTGGACGAAGTTGAAACACCGGACGAACTGGACGAAGGAGAAGTAGAAGAAGATCAAGAACAAGAAGTGGACGGAGTAGACGGAGTGGACGGAGTGGACCGAGTGGATCGAGTGGACCGAGTGAAAAGAGTGGACCGAGTGGACGGAGTGGTCGAAGTGGACGAAGTGGACGAAGTGGAAGAAGGAGAAGAAGAAGAAGAAGAAGAAGAAGAAGTGGACGAAGTGGGCGAATTGGACGAAGTTGTCGAAGTGGACGAAGTGGACGAAATGGACGAACTAAACGAAGTGGATGAAGTGGTCGAAGTGGACGAGGTTGACGAGGTTGAAGACGTTGACGAAGTGGACGAAGGGGACGAAGTGGATGAAGTGGTCGAAGCGGACGAAGTGGACGAAGTGGACGAAGTGGTTGAAGCGGACGAAGTGGAAGAACGGGACGAACGGGACGAACTTGACGAAGTGGACGAAGTGGAAGAACTGGACAAACTAGACGAAGGAGAAGGAGAAGAAGATAAAGAAGAAGAAGTGGACGGAGTGGACGGAGTGGACGGAGTGTATGGAGTGGACAGAGTGTACGGAGTGGACGGAGTGGACCGTGTGGACGGAGTGGTTGAAGTGGATGGAGTGGACGGAGTGCACGGAGTGGACGAAGAAGAAGAAGAAGAAGAAGAAGAAGAAGAAGTAGAAGTGGACGAAGTGGAGGAAGTGAACGGAGTGGACGAGGTGGACGAAGTGAAGGAAGTGGAGGAAGTGGAGGAAGTGGACGAAGTGGACAAAGTGGTCGAAGTGGTCAAAGAGGTCGAAGTGGACGCAGTTGACGAGGTTGACGAAGTGGACGAAGTGGACTAAGTGGCCGAAGTGGTCGAAGTGGTCAAAGTGGACGAAGTGGACGAGGTTGACGAGGTTGATGAGGTTGACGAGGTCGACGAAGTGGACGAAGAGGACGAAGTGGATGAACTGGACGAAGTGGTCGAAGTGACGAAGCGGACGATCTGGACGAATTGGAGGAAGTGGTCAAAGTGGACGAAGGAGTAGAAGAAGAAGAAGAATATAATGATGATGGTGATGAAGAACAAGAAGAAGAAAAAGAAGAACAAGAAGAAGTAGAAGTGGACGAAGAGGAGGAATTGAACGGAGTGGACGAAGTGAAGGAAGTGGAGGAAGTGGACAAAGTTGTATAAGTGGTCGAAGAGGTTGAAGTAGACGAGGTTGACGAGGTTGAAGAAGTTGACAAAGTGGACGAAGTGGTCGAAGTTGTCGAAGTAATAGAAGTGGACGAAGGGGACGAAGTGGACGAATTGGACAAAGTGGTCGAAGTGGACGAAGTGGTCGAAGTTGTCGAAGTAATAGAAGTGGACGAAGTGGACAAAGTGGATGAAGTGGAGGAAGTGGAGTAAGTGGAGGAAGTGGAGGAAGTGGAGGAAGTGGACGAAGTGGACGAAGTAGACGAAGTGGACGAAATGGTTGAAGTGGTCGAAGTTATCGAAGTGGACGAACTGGACGAAGTAGTCGAAGTGGACGAAGTGGACCAAGTGGACAAAGGGGACGAAGTGGATGAAGTGGACTAAGTGGACCAAGTGGGGGAAGTGGACCAAGTGGTCGAAGTGGACGAACTGGACGAAGTGGACGAACTAGACGAAGTGGTCGAAGTGGACGAAGTGGACCAAGTGGACCAAGTGGACGAAGGGGACGGAGTGGACTAAGTGAACCAAGTGGACCAAGTGGGAAGAAGAAGAAGAAGAAGAAGAAGAAAGTTTTGTATTAACAATCATGACACCAAATGACTCAAATAATGATGACTTAAATGAACTCGTTAGAAAAGTGTGTTGACCAGAAGGGTCAACACAACATAACAAGGCACTAGATGATTGCACACATTAGACAAGTTTGAAAGAGTTATGTCATTTGACTAGGTCATCTCTTTCCTTTGACTAATGATTGATTATTTGAATTAACAATTTTATTTGATTATTTTAAATTAAGATTTATTGAAATCTTCTTATAAGAATTACCTTTTAATAATAATATTCTAGAAGAAGAATGTTTTTGAACCAAATGGTCAAGTCTCATGAATATACGGAAAAAATATATTAGACTGAAGATCAAATTGATAATTGATTGCAATTATAAAATATTACTTTAACAATACAATTGCGTAATTATGTTGCATAAAGTTTTCTTAAATAGGATAGGATAAATGTTGAATGTTGAATAAAATTCAAAACAAACTCGTGCTCATTAAATAAAAGAAATAAGATATTACAAACAACATCAACAAGAAACAATTGAATACTAAAAGAATGATGTTAAAGAATTACATTGAAAAATCAAATTAAAAAAATTTATCTAGTCATCCCTTATTAAAAGAAATCAAGAAGATGATGAAGTTATGCAATTCAAATCCTCATCGACTAGCAATTGAACATCTATATAAAAGGATCAAAATTGATTGAGAAAAAACACACACAGACAAAGTACCAAAGTGTTGAAACTATAAAAATTCATATCAATACTTAAAGTTTATAATATTCTTCACAAAGTGAATTGTATCTTGTGTGAGTTGAATTATATACTCTCTTACTTTGAGAGTATTTCTTGTTATTTATAGTTGTGAGTTCTTAATACCATAAGGAGGTTAAGAAGGTGATACCTAAAAAGGTTTGTACTTGGTGTGACTTAAAAGGGCCGATACATATTATAACATGGACATGTTTCTATTCATTATAACCTTGAGAGGGATCAAAGGAATTGATTTTAAAATATCTTAAATACGTTGCTTCTAACATCCCAAAAATACAGTGTAAAACCATATAATAGAAAGATCACATAATAATATTACAGCTCAGTTTTTACAAAAGATAGGACCTACGGTTATGGCCGAACGACCTTACAAAAATAGCAGAGAGTTAAAACTGTACAAATGACTACAAATATAGAATGAACGACTTATAACCCTTCCTATGCTGAACGGTCAAATCAAAAGATAAAGTAAACGAATGATCGAACGCTCCCACAAAAGAGTAGGCCAATAACTGAGCGTCCTAAGTTTCGACCTTCACGTCTGTCTCTTCCAATGCTTCTTCTAGCAATCTCTTCTCCTTCTGCTCCCACCCATAGGGTGACCATCGCAATGACTAGGACGAACGAACGGGAATATATGACATGACAGGAAATAGGGTAAGCTTATGTAATTTAATTCAAAAATCAACATATATTTCACACAAGTCTAAAAAAAACCATCATGTACAAAAATCATATTTTTCCGAACTATAATCATATAACAATGCATGCAAAGACTGTTCTTTTTACTCTGATTGTCCGGACTGTATGAATTATGTGTAGCTACTATGTTCGTGCACTCGTGGAAAGGTAATCTGGAAAACCATCAAAATTACCGTAGTTGGAAACCCAAGCCGTCACACGAGGTTAGCCCTTCATCCCTCACTGTAGCTGGAAACCCAAGTCCACACATAAGTTTAGTCTGATAGCTGGAACCCCAAGCTATATGCAACCAGGCCTCCTGCTATTCTCACCACATGCGCCACCATTCTCTACTTGAGACTCGGTGACCATTAGAATGTCAGGATGAACGACAGCTTAGTTTGACCACATTCATACTTTACCATTCCAATATCAAATCATGAGATATTCCTCCCTAGAACACTCTTTCATAACCAAAGTGATACGCGGGGACCAAGCACCATAGAACACCAAGGTCCCATCACTAGAAGGATAGAAGAAACCCAAGAAAAGAATAATAAAGTGCGGAAATGAAGATGTGCCTAGCACAAAACCCACGTGCAACAATCCAGCTACTGATTTGTCTTCACGGGTAGCACATGTTTTCGGTGCATCAATTATTTCCAGCACATGTTTCTCTTCCTTACATGTGGCTTTTGATCCACTAAACACGACTGATCATCAGCTTAGTATAGGCACTGAAATGGTTGCTGGATTGGCTATAAATCAACACCTCTTCTCATTGTAAAGCTACTTTTGATGATTAATGAGTTTTACTTCTGCTGAAGCATTTTCTAACACCTGAAACTCTGCCAAAAGTCACCACCAATTGAGCTTTCCTTCTCCATCTAGCTTCCTTCTAGTGAAGGCCGCCTAAGCTAGAGAATCCATTCACCACTGATAACAGTTGAAAAACTGTTATTTTCATGCTTAAAATTGATACTAAAAGCAACCTTTAACACTTAGAAACTAGCTTGAAATCATGCTTTTATTCATATTTTCAGAAATAAGGGAGCTGGACAGGTTTATGCTTGATTTCAGTGTTTTTGTGCAGGTTTTAAGATGAATTTAGTGAAAGAAGTGAAGAAGGAGAGAGATGGAATAAAAAAAGACACCAAAAAGTGCAAAATGAGAAGCCGCAACTGCCGCTCAGCGGCAGTTTACCGCTGAGCGGCACTCACGAGTTCACGGGCGATCCACTGAGGGGCAAAATGGCCGCTGAGGGGAAGAAACCAACTCACGCACTTACCGCTGAGCGGCACTTTACCGCTGAGCGGCACACTTATGGGCTTGGGCCTGAATTTTCTGTAATTTTAGAATAGTATATAAGCTTTAGGACGTCCTAGGGTTTATATCTTTGGCAGAAACGAAGCAAACACTCTCTCTTCCATCCCTTTGAAGGAGGATCTTGGATGCTCAGGCTACCTCTTCACCTTTCTAGGGTTCTATCTTTCATTCTTTCATTATTGTTCATCTAGGTTCACCATGAATATGGTGAACTAAACCTTGTATTGTTGTTGGGGAATCAATGTGGTCTTGTGAAACTCTCATATATGGAATTTGTGTTTATATCTTATATTTAAGACCTATGCTTTCTTTCATCATTAGTTAGGGTTTTTCCTCTTTGCTCAATGCTTGTTTTGTTTAACTCATTCAATGCATGATTATTGATTTTGTTGATACGGGAACGTACGGGGAAGTCTAGATCCGGGGAATTTCTCCCAATAGTATATTGGTTATCGTTAAGCTCCTGCACTCAAAGAACTAATTATTAGGAATGCTAGGAATTGTATGAACTCGTAATTAGGGATAGGCCTTCTTGCAAGGTAATTTAGAGAGTGGCATTAACAATGATGAAAAGAATGTTGAATTCCTAAAATATATGAGAGTGGATAAGATGAAATTGATAAACCCCAACAACATACTCATCCATATATTCCATTGAAAGTGTTTGTATTTTGTTTTAGCCATTGATCAACCTCATGCATACATGTTTATTTTTTCGTCTTTTGCATAGTAAACTCCAATTATTTCGTTCTTAAGTCTTAAATAATCAACGAATCACATAACTAAACTAGGCCGTGAGTCCTTTGGGAGAACGATACTTGGTCTTAACGAGTTTATTACTTGAAACGATTCGGTCATACTTGCCGACTTTTCAATAAGTTTGTGGCGTCGTATTTCGGTGTTCATAAATTTGTCATCAAGTTTTTGGCGCCGCTGCCGGGGACTCGTGGTTTAACTGGTTAATTTGTGTGATTATTGATTATCTTTAACTTTAATTTTGAATTTCTGTTTTTATTTTCTGTTTTTATTTTTCGGTTTTTATTTTATTTTATTTTATTTTATTCCCTGAATGTTATATCTTCTCTTATATCTTTTTGTGCTAACCAAATATTCTAGGGTTTTGTTTTCTTGTGTATGCAGGAGGCAATTCGAACTAGGAGCAAGATAACTGCAGAACCTCTTCTTGAAGGTTTAGACGAGAGTAAACGGAGGAGAAGAATCCGAACATCTAGAGAACTTTTCCCTCCTCTGGAAACTTTGTTACAACCATCACCACAAGGTTCTGACCACAGCACAGAAAATATGGAGAACAACAATATCAGAAGAACTATTTGCTGATTACACCAATACAGCTGTACCTAAGCACTTTAACAGTATAGCTAGACCTAGAGTCAATGCAGCTAACATGGAGGTCAAACCAGCGTTGATCCAACTGGTGAAGAGCAATCAATTCAATGGGTTATCTCATGAAAGCCCATATGAGCACCTCACTACATTTAATGAGATTTGCAACACAGTAAAAATCAATGGGGTGCCAAATGAAGCGATCAAACTTAGCTTGTTTCCTTTCTCATTAGGAGGCAATGCTAAGCTTTGGTTAAATTCTTTTCCAGAGGGAAGTTTCACAGAGTGGGAAGCAGTGGTAACCAAGTTTCTAAATAAATACTTTCCACAATCAAAGGTGAACAAAGGAAAGCAAGAAATTTCTTCATTCAGGCAGGGCATGGAAGAATCACTGTGACATGCATGGGATAGATACAAAAGCTTGCTACGAAAAACACCCACGCATGGATTCAAAGAAGAGGAAGTAGTCCTAACTTTCCTTGGAGGTCTTGGTTCACAAACCAAGATGATGCTTGATGCCTCAGCAAGAGGAAACATTAAATGGAAAACTCCAGAGGAAGCAACAGATATTATTGAAAATATAGCTACTAGTGACAACGAACTCAACATTGAAAGAGGATATCTTAGTCAGAAGGAGTTGTTACAATCAAATGATGCTCTGCTTATTCAAAATAGAATTATCTCTCAACAGTTGGAAGAAGTAATTATGAAGCTTTCTCAAATACCACAAGAAATACAACAGGTCTCAATGGTTCAAGGGCAACAGCAAAAATGGCAAATGCAATCTACTCCATCTGAGAAGACAACAACACTTGACGAGACTTTCCAAAGATTCTTGAAGACGAATGCATCTTATTGTCAGAATGTGGATGCTGCATTTAAAAATATGGAGATCTATGTTGAGTGAATAGTTGACAAGATGAAACATGATAATCTCAGAAAGGAGTGTAAAACTGTTGTGACCAGAAGTGGTAAAGTGTTAGAGGAGAGAGAAAAAGAAAGAGAGGAGAAAGAAAATGAGAGTGAGAGTGAAAAAGAAACATGTGAGTGGAAAGAAAGAGTTGAGAGAGAGAAAAAGAAAAAAGAAGAAGATGAGAGGAGAGAAAAAAAGAGAGAGAAGAGAGAGAGGAAAGACAAAAAGAAAAAGAGTGTGAAAAGCCACTTCCTTATCCAAAGAGTTATTCAAGGAAGGAGAAAGAAAAGCAGTTGGAAAGATTCATGAAGTTGTTTAAGAAGCTGGAGATCACTATACCATTCTCTGAAGCATTGCAACAGATGCCAGCATATGCAAAGTTTTTGAATGAACTTCTTACAAAGAAAAACAAGTACATTGAAAAGGAAACTATCAATGTACAGGTTAACTGCAGTGCAATCATACAGAAACTACCTCCTAAACTTAAAGATCCAGGAAGCTTCACTATTCCATGCACCATAGGAGATTTGAAAGTTGGAAGAGCATTGATTGATTTAGGAGCTAGCATTAATTTAATGCCGCTATCCATGTGCAGAACAATTCAGGGTTTGGAAATCAAACCAACCAGAATGGCTCTTCAACTGGCGGACAGGTCTCTTAAATATCCATATGGAGTGGTTGAAGATGTTCTAGTGAAGGTTGATAAATTTGTATTCCCAGTGGATTTTATTGTGATGGAGATGGAAGGAAATAGTGATGTCCCTCTTATTCTTGGGAGACCTTTTATGAAGACTGCTAGAGTTCTAATTGATGTAGAGAATGGTAAGCTTAAATTGAGAGTTGATGATGAAGAAGTCACTTTTGACGTATCCAAGGCCATGACATATCCAAATGATGACAAAGCATGTTTTCAATTTGATGAACTTGATGAAGTTTGTATGGTGCAAGAAAGGATGGTGCAAAATATTTCTCCATTAGAGAAAACTCTCATTGATGCTTGTGAAGATTTAGATGAAGAAGAAGAGAAATTAATTGATGAATGTCTGATGGACTTGGAAACATTGAAAAAGAGTCCAGTGGAAGATCCAATCTTTGAAATAATTGATAAGGAAGAAGAAGTCAAAGCAAAGACGCCAGAATTAAAAAGATTGCCATCACATCTGAAATATGTTTTTCTAGAAGAAGATGGAACAAAGCCAGTCATCATCAATAACTCTTTATCTCTACAAGAAGAAGAACAGTTGATAGAAATTTTGAAAGCCAACAAAGAAGTAATTGGGTGGTCAATATCAGATCTTAAAGGTATTAGCCCAACTTATTGCATGCACAAGATTTTTATGGAAGAAGATTATAAACCAAGTGCTCAACCACAGAGAAGGTTAAATCCTGTTATGAAGGAGGTGGTTAGAAAAGAAGTGTTGAAACTGCTAGAAGCTGGTATCATCTATCCAATCTCTGATAGTGAATGAGTGAGTCCAGTACAGGTGGTTCCAAAGAAAGGTGGGATGACAGTAATTCATAATGATAAAAATGAACTTATTCCTACTCGTACAGTTACTGGCTGGCGTATGTGCATTGATTACAGGAAGCTGAATAAAGCTACTAGAAAGGATCATTTTCCTCTTCCTTTCATGGACCAGATGTTAGAAAGATTATCAGGTCAAGCTTTCTATTGTTTTCTAGATGGATATTTTGGATACAATCAAATTATGGTAGATCCAAAAGACCAAGAGAAGACGAGTTTTACTTGTCCTTTTGGTATCTTTGCATATAGAAAGATGCCATTTGGATTATGTAATGCTCCAGCTACATTTCAAAGGTGTATGCAGGCAATTTTTGCAGATCTCTTAGAAAAATGTATTGAAGTGTTCATGGATGATTTCTCAGTTTTTGGAAATTCTTTCCAAAGATGTTTGGCTAATTTGAACACTATTCTCAAAAGATGTGTTCAGACAAATCTTGTTCTTAATTGGGAGAAATGTCATTTCATGGTAACTGAAGGAATTGTGCTGGGGCATAAAATCTCTGCTAAAGGAATTGAGGTAGATAAAGCTAAAGTCGAAGTCATTTAGAAACTGCCTCCACCAACAAATGTAAGGGGGTTAGGAGTTTTCTCGGTCATGCTGGGTTTTATAGAAGATTCATCAAAGATTTCTCAAAAATTGCTAAATCATTGAGTAATCTTTTGATGAAGCATGCTCCTTTTGTGATGAATGAAGACTGTTTGAAAGCTTTTGACACATTGAAGAATAAATTAGTGTCTGCTCCAGTAATTGTAGCGCCAGATTGGAATCAAAATTTTTAATTAATGTGTGATGCAAGTGATTATGCAATAGGAGTTGTTCTTGGCCAGCGAAAAGAACAAAAGTTTTTATTATGCTAGCAAAGTTCTGAATGATGCTCAACTGAATTATGCTACCACAGAAAAAGAATTCCTGGCTATTGTGTATGCTTTAGAGAAATTTCGAACTTATCTTATTGGATCTAAGGTTACTGTCTATACAAATCATGCAGCTATCAAATATTTGTTGACAAAGCCAGATTCTAAGCCACGTCCGATTAGATGGGTACTACTGTTGCAAGAATTTGATGTAGAAATCCGTGATAAGAAAGGAAGTGAGAACTTGATTACTGATCATTTGTCACGGTTAGTTGATAACAGTTGAAAAACTGTTATTTTCATGCTTAAAATTGACACAAAAAGCAACCTTTACACTTAAAAACTAGCTTGAAATCATGCTTTTATCCATATTTTCATAAATAAGAGAGCTGGACAGGTTTATGCTTGATTTCAGTGTTTTTGTGCAGGTTTTAAGGTGAATTTAGTGAAAGAAGTGAAGAAGGAGAGAGATGAAATCAGAAAAGACATCAACAAGTGCAAAAGGAGAAGCCGAAAGTACCGCTCAGCGGCAGTTTACCGCTGAGCGGCAATCAGGAAGTCACGGGAGGTCCGCTGAGGGGCAAAATGGCCGCTGAGGGGAAGAAACAAGACGCGCACTCACCGCTGGGCCTAGATTTCTTGTAATTTTAGAATAGTATATAAGCTTTAGGACGTCCTAGGGTTTGTATCTTTGGCAGAAACGAAGCAAACACTCTCTCTTCCACCCCTTTGAAGGAGGATCTTGGATGCTCGGGCTACCTCTTCACCTTTCTAGGGTTTTATCCTTCATTCTTTCATTATTGTTCATCTAGGTTCACCATGAATATGGTGAACTAAACCTTGTATGTTTGTTGGGGAATCAATGTAATCTTTTGAAGCTCTCATATATGGAATTTGTGCTTGCATCTTAATATAAGATTTATGCTTTCTTTCATCATTAGTTAGGGTTTTTCCTCATTGCTTAATGCTTGCTTTGTTTAACTCATTCAATGCATGATTATTGATTTTGTCGATACGGGAACGTACGGGGAAGTCTAGATCCGGGGAATCTCTCCCAATATTATATTGGTTGTCGTTAAGCTCCTGTGCTAAGAGAACTAATTATTAGGAATGCTAGGAATCGTATGAACTCGTAATTAGGGATAGGCCTTCTTGACAAGGTAATGTAGAGAGTGGCATTAACAATGATGATTTGAATGTTGAATTCCTAAAATATATGACAGTGAATGAGATGAAATTGACCCCCAACATCATATTCATTCATATATTTCATTGAAAGTATTTGTCTTTTGCTTTTGCCATTGATCAAAACCTCGTGCATACATATTTATTTTCGTCTTTTGCATAGTAAAAAATCCAATTATTTCGTTCTTAAGTCTTAGCTAATCAACAAACCACACAACTAAACTTGGCCGTGAGTCCTTTGGGAGAACGATACTTGGGCTTACCAAGTTTATTACTTGAACGATTCGGTCATACTTGCCGATTGTAAAACAAGTTTGTGACATCATATTTTGGTGATCATAAATTTGTCCATCATTAGTCAACAATGTGGTCACTAGCAAGGAATCCGAAATCTGGGAATCTTTTTCAGATGAAACACTCATGTATATTCAGCAGAGGCCCTGGTTTGCTGATATGGCTAATTTCAAAGCTGCAACGTTCATGCCAGAAGACTTAACTTGGCAACAAAGAAAAAAATTTTTGCATGATGCCAAGCAGTTTGTTTGGGAGGATCCTTATTTGTTCAAGATTGGAGCAGATAATCTTTTGAGGAGATGTGTGACAAATGAAGAAGCAAAAGATATTCTCTAGCATTGTCATGATTCACCTTATGGAGGACATTTTAATGGAGAAAGAACAGCACCAAAAGTCCTTCAATCAGGGTTTTATTGGCCAACTTTATTTAAAGATGCCCATAATCATGCCAGAAATATTGATAAATGTCAAAGAGCAGGGACGATCACTAAACGTCATGAGATGCCATTACAAGGCATTTTAGAGGTTGAGGTTTTTGATTGCTGGGGTATTGACTTTGTTGGACCCTTTCCTCCATCTTTCAACAATGAATATATTTTGGTAGCAGTGGATTATGTGAGTAAATGGGTGGAAGCATTAGCTTGTCCTAAAAATGATGCTAGCACGGTAATTAAATTCTTGAAGAAGCAGATATTCTCACGTTTTGGCACTCCAAGAGTGTTGATTAGTGATGGAGGATCTCATTTTTGCAATTATCAGCTAGAAAAAGTACTCAAACACTATGGAGTGAAACATAAGGTAGCTGCACCTTATCATCCACAAACCAATGGACAAGCTGAGGTATCTAACAGGGAAATAAAAAGGATCCTGGAAAAAACAGTGACTTCATCAAGAAAGGATTGGTCACTTAAATTGGATGATGCTCTTTGGGCTTACAGGACGACAATGAAGACGTCTATGGGATTATCACCGTTTCAATTAGTCTATGGGAAAGCATGTCATTTGCCAGTAGAATTGGAGCATAGAGCGTTATGGGCTTTGAAATTCTTGAATTTTGATCCTTATGAAACTCAATGCACACGCAAAAGGCAGATCTTGGAGCTTGAAGAAATGCGATTACATGCATATGATTCATCCAAGGCTTACAAAGACAAGATCAAATTTTATCATGACAGGAAGTTGGTGAATAGAGTTTTCAATCCAGGACAACAAGTACTATTGTTCAATTCAAGATTGAATATATTTCCTGGGAAGCTGAAGTCAAAATGGTCAGGACAATTTGTGGTAAAAGAAGTGCATCCGCATGGAGCAATTGAAATATTTAATCCAGCTGCTGATGATCCACAGAAAAGTTGGGTGGTGAATGGTCAACGTATCAAGCCTTATCTAGGGGGAGAGGTGCAACAATTGTCCACAATGATGCTGTTTGTTGATCCTTGAAAGTTTGGGTCAGGCTCGTGACTTTAAACAAGCGCTTACTAGGAGGCAATCCAGTGTTCTGTACGTATTTTTTGTTTTAGATTAGGGTTGATGTACTCTATTGGAAACCTAGTTTGTTATGATGGTTTGATATTGACTGTGATTGTGTGATAAGTAATGCTTGATGATGATTATTGATTGATTGATGTTGAGATAGATGTGCACATTAAATGCTTATACAGGTGATTCACAAGCTTTGTGAACAAATGCAGGATATTGTGATTGTGATTGTGAGATTAAGCAGGATGTGTATGTCAAATGTGAATGAGCTTATTGATAACAGTTGAAAAACTGTTATTTTCATGCTTAAATTTGATACTAAAAGCAACCTTTTGACTTAGAAACTAGCTTGAAATCATGCCTTTTATCCATATTTTCATAAATAAGAGAGCTGGACAGGTTTATGCTTGATTTCAGTGTTTTTGTGCAGGTTTTAAGGTGAATTTGGTGCAAAGAGTGAAGAAGGAGAGAAGTGACAATAGAAAAGACAAGAAAGAGTGCAAAAAGAGAAGACGAAGGCACCGCTCAGCGGCAAACTACCGCTGAGCGGCACTCAGGAGGTTGCGGGAGTCACGCTGAGGGGCAAAATGGCCGCTGAGAGGAAGAAAGAAGACGCGCAACTACCGCTGAGCGGTAAATACCGCTGAGCGGTACTCTTTGGGCTTGGGCTTTTGTAATCTTTTGTAACTCTAAATTAGTATATAAGGGCTTGCACGTCCTATAGTTAGGTATCTTTGGCAGAAACGAGGCAAATACTCTCTCTTTCACCCCTTTGAAGGAGGATCTTGGATGCTCAGGCTACCTCTTCACCTTTATTGGGTTTATTCTTTCATTCTTTCATTGTTATTCATCTAGGTTCACCATGAATATGGTGAACTAAACCTTGTATGTTTGTTGGGGAATCAATGTAATCTCTTGAAGCTCTCATATTATGGATTTGTTGAGTACATCTTTGAAGTAAGACATATGCTTTCTTTCATCATTAGTTAGGGTTTTTCCTCTTTGCTCAATGCTTGCATTGTTTAACTCATTCTAATGCATGATTATTGGTTTTGTCGATACGGACACGTACGGGGAAGTCTAGATCCGGGGAATTTCTCCCAATATTTTACTGACAACATTATATTGGTTGCCTTTAAGCTCCTGCAGTCATGAACTAATCATTAGGAATGCTAGGAATTGTATGAACTATTTGATTAGGGAGAAGCCATCTAGAATGGTACATTAGAGAGTGGCATTAACAATGATGATTTGAATGTTGAATTCCTAAAATATATGAGAGTGGATGAGATGAAATTGACCCCCAACAACATATTCATTCATATAATTCCATTGAAAGTGTTTATCTTTAGTCTTTGCCATTGATCAATTCATGCATACATGTTTATTTTCGTCTTTGCATATTGAACTTTGAATATTTCGTTTGTAAGTCCTAGCTAATCAACAAATCACATAACTAAACTAGGCCGTGAGTCCTTTGGGAAGAACGATACTTGGTCTTACCAAGTTTTATTACTTGAACGATTCGGTCATACTTGCCGATTGTGAAACAAGTTTGTGACATCATATTTTGGTGCTTACAAATTTGTCCATCAAGTTTTTGGCGCCGTTGCCGGGGATTCGTGGTTTAACTGGTTAATTTGTGTGATTATTGATTATCTTTGACTTTAATTTTGAATTTCTGTTTTTATTTTTCTGTTTTTATCTTTTTATCTTTTTAGGATTAGGTTAGATTTTATATTTTTATCTTTTTATCTTTTTAGATTTGATTAAATTAGATTTTATTTTGTTAGGTTAGATTTTATTAGATTTTATTTTATCTTTATCTTTTAGATTTTATTTTTAGGTTAGATTTTATTTTATCTTTTTAGAATAGATTTTATTTTATTTTATCTTTTATCTTCTGAATCTTTTATCTTTTTATCTTCTTATCTTCTGAATCTTTTATCTTTTTATCTTCTGAATATATATCTTTTCCTATATCTTTTTGTGCTAACAAATATTTTCTAGAGTTTTGTGCCTAATGTTTGCAGGATGCAATTCGGTCAAGAATTTAACTATATGGGCACTCAATTCTTCCAAGGTCAACAAAGGAAAGCAAGAGATTTCATCTTTCAGGCAAGGCATGGAGGAATCATTAGGTCATGCATGGGACAGATATAAGAGCCTATTAAGAAAGACTCCCATGCATGGATTTAACGAAGGAGAAGTAGTCCTAATCTTCCTTGGAGGGCTTGGTTCACAAACCAAGATGATGCTGGATGCCTCCGCAGGAGGCAATATCAAATGGAAGACTCCAGAGGAAGCCACAGAAATAATTGAAAGCATGACTACTAATGACAATAAGTGGAACAGTGAAAGAGGAGCTCCTATTCAACAAAAAGGAGTTCTGCAGATGCAATCCAATGATGCCTTGCTAGCTCAGAACAATATACTAACTCAACAATTGGAGAATCTCACAAAGATACTTGCACAACTACCCAAAGAATTGAAGACTGCTGCACAGGTACAATCCCAGTTGTGTGAATTATGTGGGGGTGATCATATCAATGGTCAATGTGCTTTTCCTGTGGAAGCCCAGCAGCAACCCACCTTATGGCAACAGTTTTCAATGCTTAATGAAAGGTCCATGAGGTTGGAGGAAATTCTCAACAATTTCATACAGAAAACTGAGTCTTCCCAAAAGAGCACTGAAGCTGCTATCAAAAATTTGGAGATTCAGATGGGGCAGATCATCAAACAGATGGAAGAAAGGCCAAGTAGAAATTGTGGGGCTAATACTGAGGTTAACCCCACGGAAGAGTGTCAAGAGCTAGTGAGTGTAAATGTTGAAAAAGTTGAGTTGGAAAAAGAAGAGAGAAAAGAGAGAGAAGAGAAAGAAGAAGAGAAAATTTGTGTGAAGATTGAGAAGGTGAGTAGAAAAAGAAAAGAAAAAAAGAAAGTGGGAGAAAAGAAAAAGAGGACGAGAGAAAAAAAGAAAGAATCATATGAAAAACCTCGTCCTCATCCAAAGAAGTATCATAGGAAGAAGGAATTTAAGTGCTTTATGGAAATCTTCAAGAAATTGGAGATTAAAGTTCCTATGATTGAGACACTGCAACAGGTTCCTGGTTTGATAAAATTTCTGAAGAAGTTCAGTAGAAAGAAGAAAACGAAGAAGGAACTTGAGCTTACTGGGTCAAGCTAATGACGTTAAAAGAGCGCTTGCTGGGAGGCAACCCAGTGATTTACAAACTTTTAATTTTGATTTTGGTTTTAATTTGTGGACATTATTTTGTAAATATTTTGTTGGATACAGCATTTACTGAAGGATGCTAGGTGGTTAAGTATCTACTGAAGGATACTAGGTTTGTAACACCTACTGATGGGTGTTGGTGAGAAAATTTTGCACCTACTGATGGGTGCTGGTAAGTTTGAAACACCTACTGAGGGGTGTTGGTGGATTTTGGGTCAGGCTCGTGACGTTAAACAAGCGCTACCTGGGAGGCAACCCAGTTGATTGATTGTTTTTGTTTGTTTTAATTAGGGTTTGCATAAGCATTTTTAACATTGAATTGCAGGGAACATATGAGGGGTATGCTAGGAAGGCACGTAGGTCAAGAAAAGAAGGAGAAGGGCACATCACGAAAGTGCCGCTGAGCGGTACTATCGCAGATGGGCTTAAGTTCCCCTTAGCGGAACCCGAGCCCATTGAGGTATTTTTAAAACCCTAACCTGCGCGTTTTTGTATTTTCTCAAGCCCTTCTCTGCAAAAACACTTCCACATAT
This sequence comes from Vigna nakashimae, assembly GCA_034642375.1. Classification (NCBI taxonomy): domain Eukaryota; kingdom Viridiplantae; phylum Streptophyta; class Magnoliopsida; order Fabales; family Fabaceae; genus Vigna; species Vigna nakashimae. Next base: position 31,685,079 of record CM067765.1, read on the forward strand.
CTTCTCTTAGGTTTCCTACATCTTTTTACTCTTCCCTCTTAGAAAAATTTCTCTTCCACTCACTTTTTCACTAGTGTGCCATCAAAGTTTGGGGTTGGAAGAGAGCATTCTAGTTTGGAAGCATTCTCATATCATCTAGCATCTCCACCCAAGTAAGTAAAATGCATTTTGTCATTCTAGGGTTCTTAAATTTGAATGTGGCTGTCAAAGCATGAATACTTAGGGGTTTTGATTTCTATGCATGATTTGATGATATATTTGATATTTGAACCGATTAAACTGCTTGATTATGTACTGGAAAACTGAAAATTGCATTTGGGTGGAGTTAGGATAGTTTAAAAACGAGATTTGCAAAAATCTGCAGGTCACCGCTGAGCGGCACTCTGCCAGATTTGTTTTTTCTGGCTTTTTGCGTGTTGGATTATGGTACTGGTGGCGCTGAGGGGAAATTCTGGCCCTCAGCGGTGGTTTAGCTTCGAAAGGAGTTATGTTCTGTGTTTACTAATGATTAACATCATGTTCTGTGGTTTTGTATTTATGTTTGAATGCAGGAATGACATCCTCTTCAGGGAAGAGATTGAAAACCATGGCAACCAAGAGGAAGGAAAAGGAACCAGAGCAACCCCATTCTGGTAGGTTCCTCTCTAGGAAACATGAGAAGCACTTCAGGGTGGTTCAGGACAGGAGACTTCTAATGGAAAGAAAGGTTGGAATGATACCTAACTTTGCTCCTCAATTTGGAGAGCAAGTGTTAGGGAATGATTGGGGAAAGCTAGCCACTTATCCAGCACCTGCCAACATAGCTGTGGTGAAGGAATTCTACACCAATGCAAAGAAGATTGGTGACTATCCAGCTGAGAATTATTTGGCCTATGTCAGAGGTCATGCTATCAGGTATGATCCTGATTCCATCAACAACTTCCTGGATACTGTGTGGGCTGGTGAGCAATGTCAGTTTGCTCTTAGCATGGAGGAAGGTGCTGATTTTGAGGATGTGGAGAGAGTACTGTGCATACCTGGAGGACACTTCCAAAGGAATAGAGCTGGCTCAGTGGTTAACATTAGGAGGACAGATTTGACTCCTCTTGCAAAGTATTGGATGGCATTTTCTCATGCCAACATTCAGCCATGTTCACATGTGTCAGATATTACTCTTAGCAGGGCACTATTCATCTACTGTGCTATCAGAAACTTGAATGTTAATGTTGGGCAGGTGATAGCTGATGAAATTAGTGTGTGCGCTAATACCTCAAACAACAAAGCACCACTAGGACATCCTTCTTTGATTACTCACCTGTGCAAGCTAGCTGGGGTGGACACTTGTGCTCCACCATTTGAGAGGCCAAGAAAAGCTATTGATGAGGCCTATTACAGACAGTATTGTGGAGGTGAGGAGACAGCTCAGCCAATCCCACCACGCCAGGCTCGTAGAGAGAGAGGGCCAGCACAGAGCCGGACATCTGTTGATACACATGAAGCAGAACCATTCCAGATGAGGGACATGTATATGTCTCTTATAGGTGCTCAGTTGCAGTCCATTCACAGAGGGCAGGTGGCCACGGCTGAGATGATAGTGGGGATGTATGATACCCCTCCAGCACACAGGTGGACTATGGATGAATTCCATAATATCGTAGCTTGGCCAGAAGAACCATTGCATGGAGGAGCTGAAGCAGCTGAAGCTTCAGCTAGAGACATGGAAGAAGATGAAGCTCAGGAGGAAGATGCTTTTGATGATGATGATGATGAAGAGGAGGAGGAAGATACAGAGGACAGCTCAGACTGATGAGGAGCTGAGATAGCATTTACTGATGAATGCTATCATATGTTTTATGCTTTTGCGGTTTAAGCTTTATGAACTTATTCGTTTTTGTTTATTTTTTAGATTAGGGTTTGATGTACTCTATTGAACACCTGGTTTATTTTGATGGTTTGCTATTAACTGTGATTGTGTGATAAGTAATGCTTGATGATGCTGATTGATTGATTGATGTTGAGATAGATGTGCACATTAAAATGCTTATACAGGTGATTCACAAGCTTTGTGAACAAATGCATGATATCATGATTGTGATTGTGAAATTAAGCAGGATGTGTATGGCAAATGTGAATGAGCTTATATGTGAGGTTTTGAGCTCCAGAGTTATTATTGTTTAAATGCTATTACTTTGAAAGCATGAATGATTTTGCCCAGGTTTTCTATGATTGAATCAATTGCTTGTTTTGCATCATATGATCAAGGCCGTGTTGTTGAAACCCTTTTTATTGGCCAAATACATAAAGTTAGCCTATTAAAAGAGAACACTTTGTGTTCTATCCTTTGAACCCTTAGCCTTAAACATACACTGAACACCCTTGATTGAAAATCTTTACCTTGAGTTAAGTAGAAGATCTTATGTGGTATTGTTAAATGTTCAAGTTTGGGGTTGTTGGGAAAACATAAAAAGGAAAAGCATTGAGCTAAGAGCTAAAAAGTAAGAATATGCAAAGAAAAAGAAAAGAAAAAGAAGCAAAGCTCAATGCAAATGCAAAGGCAAAAGAAAGTTGGGAATGAATAAGATAATTGTGTTGTTATGATTCTCTTGACTCAAGGATTTTGTGATCCAGAAAAACCAATTTTCTTGTTAGCCCAGCCACATTATAAGCCATTGAAAAGTCCTTGTGATGATGCATGCTTGTGAATGTTTTTGATTGTGGTAAAATGAAAGGTAAAGTTGATTCATGTGACATTGTGATAGTAGAGTGAATGAGTGAAACACTTTACCTCTTATACATTTGTGTGATTGAGTGAAACACTTTACCTGGTGAGGAAATATTCCATAAGCACATGAACATCCTTGCTTAATTGATTGATCATTCACGAGAAATAGCATTTGTTGGAACTTAAATGACTTTGTGAACACTAAAGCATGTGCACATCTTGATTGAACTCTTGGTCATAAGTTTGAGTGAAGTTATTACTTATCTTGAAAAAGAGGATTTTTGAATGAGTGAACCATCATATGAATTGGTTGGAGATGGAGTTACATTTTGTTTGCTTGAGGACAAGCAAAGTTCTAAGTTTGGGGTTGTGATAACAGTTGAAAAACTGTTATTTTCATGCTTAAATTTGATACTAAAAGCAACCTTTAGACTTAGAAACTAGCTTGAAATCATGCCTTTTATCCATATTTTCATAAATAAGAGAGCTGGACAGGTTTATGCTTGATTTCAGTGTTTTTGTGCAGGTTTTAAGGTGAATTTGGTGCAAAGAGTGAAGAAGGAGAGAAGTGACAATAGAAAAGACAAGAAAGAGTGCAAAAAGAGAAGACGAAGGCACCGCTCAGCGGCAAACTACCGCTGAGCGGCACTCAGGAGGTTGCGGGAGTCACGCTGAGGGGCAAAATGGCCGCTGAGGGGAAGAAAGAAGACGCGCAACTACCGCTGAGCGGTAAATACCGCTGAGCGGTACTCTTTGGGCTTGGGCTTTTGTAATCTTTTGTAACTCTAAATTAGTATATAAGGGCTTGCACGTCCTATAGTTAGGTATCTTTGGCAGAAACGAGGCAAATACTCTCTCTTCCACCCCTTTGAAGGAGGATCTTGGATGCTCAGGCTACCTCTTCACCTTTATGGGGTTTATTCTTTCATTCTTTCATTGTTATTCATCTAGGTTCACCATGAATATGGTGAACTAAACCTTGTATGTTTGTTGGGGAATCAATGTAATCTCTTGAAGCTCTCATATTATGGATTTGTTGAGTACATCTTTGAAGTAAGACATATGCTTTCTTTCATCATTAGTTAGGGTTTTTCCTCTTTGCTCAATGCTTGCATTGTTTAACTCATTCTAATGCATGATTATTGGTTTTGTCGATACGGACACGTACGGGGAAGTCTAGATCCGGGGAATTTCTCCCAATATTTTACTGACAACATTATATTGGTTGCCTTTAAGCTCCTGCAGTCATGAACTAATCATTAGGAATGCTAGGAATTGTATGAACTATTTGATTAGGGAGAAGCCATCTAGAATGGTACATTAGAGAGTGGCATTAACAATGATGATTTGAATGTTGAATTCCTAAAATATATGAGAGTGGATGAGATGAAATTGACCCCCAACAACATATTCATTCATATAATTCCATTGAAAGTGTTTATCTTTAGTCTTTGCCATTGATCAATTCATGCATACATGTTTATTTTCGTCTTTGCATATTGAACTTTGAATATTTCGTTTGTAAGTCCTAGCTAATCAACAAATCACATAACTAAACTAGGCCGTGAGTCCTTTGGGAAGAACGATACTTGGTCTTACCAAGTTTTATTACTTGAACGATTCGGTCATACTTGCCGATTGTGAAACAAGTTTGTGACATCATATTTTGGTGCTTACAAATTTGTCCATCACTTATATGTGAGGTTTTGAGCTTCAGAGTTGTTATGATTGAATGCTATTACTTTGAAAGCATGAATGATTTTGCCCAGGTTTTCTATGATTGAATCAATTGCTTGTTTTGCATCATATGATCAAGGCCGTTTGTTGGAACCCTTTTTATTGGCCAAATTCATAAAGTTAGCTCACTAAAAGAGAACACTTTGTGTTCCATCCTTTGAACCCTTAGCCTTGAACATAAATTGAAAACCCTTGTTGAAAAGCTTTACCTTGAGTTAAGTAGAAAATCTTGTGTGGTATTGATAAATGTTCAAGTTTGGGGTTGTTGGGAAAGCATGAAAAAAAAAAGGAAAAGCATTGAGCTAAGAGCTATTCCCCCACCAGTGCATCCACTGAATTCATACTTTCGCTGCTGCCTAACCACAAGGGCTGTCGTTTCGCTGCATTCAACCCACACCTATCCTGGAGCATCGTATCAAGTGGTATTCAGAGCCTAGGTTCTGCATCACGCTTCAGCTAAGTGTTCTTCCAATTCCATACTGCCATAACTTTTCCTTCGTGTTTTTCTTGTTTTGTGCACAATGTTACATTCCATTTCCAATTCTCGTACATTTTGTTGTTAATTTCTTTGTTCCAACTTTTAATTGCTTTATTGTTCATCATTTTAATCGATTCACTTCATTGCTTTGAGTCTTTTAATTTTGAAATCGGATGTTGTCATGTCTAGTCATGTTCAATTATTTTGATTTTGTCAAATTCTGAAGTGGATTTGTGCTTGGATAAATCTGTTTGACTTGAGTGGGTATTCATTAGTTGCACATCATAAGAGCAATGATTCAAAGAGCTCAAGTGTTGTTTGATTCCATCAAGAGCAGTACCACGCATGACAGTCATTGAATCTGTTTCAATTTTATTTCACTTTGCACCATGTATTCTGGTTGTGTTCTTGAATGCTGGAACACGTAAAAGCTTCATACCATCTGAATAGTGAATGGTTTAAGTAAAAAAAAAATTTGGTTGCGTCGTTCTTCCAATTACTAGAAAAACATATTTCAGCAGTTTGAACCGATCTGCACAATTGATTGTTGAGTTTTTTTTTTTATTTTTGAAATAGCAACTGAAGTAGTGAAAATCAGAATTTGAAGCTTTTAGCCTCTGCTGGCAGTTTGAACAAGTCAAATTTGGTTAAACAAAGTTGCTCAAATCATAAAATTAAGTGTGCAAACGTGTTTGTGTAAAATTGCCATTCAAACCACCAAATTTTCAACACTTTTTCTGATATAAGTTGCAGATTTTGAAAAATCAGAGTTTGGTATGATTAATGCATCAGATTCAGTGTTAGATTGATAGCAAAAGCTTGGTTCAATTGAATTAAAAGAAGTGCACAATTCAAATCTCACCATAAACTGCACTGTAAAAAGCTATTTGAACCTGTACTAAGCAAATTTTAAAATTTTGATGCACACTTTTCAGCCGTTCTCTTAGGCATTTTGTCAAACACTTTGCCTAGTTTAAATTTGGTTTCGAATTTATCATAGTTGCAACTTATCTTTGTTTCTTGCTTTTCAAATGCACTCTAGATCCTTTCCTATGTTCATTTTGAGTGCCACCATTCATTGGAAACCGATTAATTGATTGATTTAAGTTGTTTGAAAATCCTTCACATAAGTTGTTTGATAAAACTACAATTGTGCATTCTGGTTTAACAGTTTTTTTGCCATAACAGTGTTGATTTTATGGCTTAATAATTGATTATTGGTGGTTTGTATGAGCTCTATGTTGGGTGCAGAACTATCTCAAAACGTCCCACAACACTGGTAGCATCTTAGGGAGTGGATTGGAGCAAGGAAAGATCAACATTGGGGCTGATTTTTGGTGCAGTAGAAACACGTTCATCAATGGTCTGCATAAAATATGGTTGCTGCAGCAACAACATATTTCACTTGCAGTTGTGAGATTAGTGTGAATAAAGCAAATTCACTTCTTTTGAGAGAAGCCAGAGCTGCACACCACTTCTACTTTCTATTCTCTTGTTGTTTCATTTCTATTTCTTGCAAAAATACTTGTAATTGGCCATTAAATAAGTGACTTGGAAGAATTCACAAGTGTTCTTCCATCACTTGCAAACTTGGTTTTTAATTGTTCATATAAAATTGGTAGACAGTGAGTGTGTCTTGGATACAAAGTTCCAAGCTTCACTTAGGAGATTTCACTTCTTTCAAATTTTTTTTGCAAGCGCATAGGCTAAGTCTTAGAAGTCCGGATTTAGGGTCTAGTTTTCTTTGAGTTTGAGTGTGTCTTTAAACATTTAATGAATCTAGAGGTAATTTTGATTTAAAGACTTTTAGTAAGTAACTAAGGATATATTTGGCAAGGCAAGACTTGGTATTTAAGCAACCTATACGGTTCACCTCTCTTACCTAGAATATTGTCCTCAAGTAAAACAATTCTAGTCTTTACATCAAGAAAACTTTTAAGTTCATCAAAATGTCTGGAAGACAATCCCCTAGAATTAGTGATCCTCCCAAAGATCAATTTTCATTCCAAACTCTAGTCAATCAACTCAATGAGATTGAGAGAAAAATAAGTCAAGAAAAAGTCCAAAGAAAGCTACATAGTGCCATGGTTGAAAATGAGTTGAAACTTTTGAGAGAGGAATAAGTCCAAAATAGGAAGAGAAGTTATATAGTGGAGAGTCACAATATGAACAAGAGGTCTTAAGAGTAGGAGAATATTATCATCAACCCTCTTCATCAAGAAGACATAGGAGGGAATCTGAAACTCCTCATCCCCTTAAGGAAGTTAATGTGGTATTGCCTCATTTTCATTGAAAAGATAATGTTGAGGCTTACCTAGATTGGGAAATGAAGGTAGAACAAATTTTTGCTTGCCATCAAGTGGGAGACTAAGAGAGCGACTTCCTCCAATAAAATATTGGAATGAGCTTACAAATGCCCTTCGGAAAAGGCACATGCCCTCCTACTACAAAAGAGAACTCATGGATAAGCTCCAAAGATTGCAACAGCAGTATATGTCTGTTGAAGAATACAGACAAAAGATGGAGCTATACATGATGAGGGTAGGAATAACAGAAGGCGAAGAAACTACCTTGGCCAGATTTTTGAGTGGCTTGAATCTTGATATCAGGGATAGGGTTGAACTCCTACCTTATAGAGATTTGAATGATCTTGTTCAAATGTGTATAATGGTAGAACAACAAAATTTGAAAAAAGTTTCTGTTAAAAGATTTCAGTCCCCCTTTGAACAGAAGATTGTTAAAGAAAAAGAGCCCCTTAAACCTCTAGCCAATATAGTTGAAAAACCCAAACAGGAATCCTCTTCACACATTTGCACTAGTGAGATCAAGTGTTTTAAAAGTTTGGGTAGGGGTCACATAACTTCTCAATGTCCTACCAAAAGAACAATCATTTTAAGAGGTAGTGACACATATAGCAGTGAAAGTGAAACCCCTAGTGAAAGTGAGAATGAGCAAGAAAGAGGTAATGAAGAGGAAATATATCCTTGTGAGGGTCAACTTCTCATGGTGAGAAGGGTGCTTAACAGTCAACCAAGCCCAGAACACTTATCACAAAAAGAGAACATCTTTTACACAAGATGTCAAATTGAAGAAAAATATTGTTCTCTCATTATTGATAGTGGATCTTGCTGCAACTGTTGTAGCATAAGGTTGGTTGAAAAATTGAATATTACTATGATACCCCATCCAAAACCTTACACACTTCATTGGCTAAATGAAGATGGGGATATAACAGCCAAGAATCAAGTTAAATTGGCAATTTCCATAGGAAACTTCAAAGATGATGTTATTTGTGATATAGTTCCTATGGAAGCTTGCCATGTGCTATTGGGAAAACCATGTGATAAGAGTTGAAAAACTGTTATTTTCATGCTTAAAATTGACACAAAAAGCAACCTTTATACTTAGAAACTACCTTGAAATCATGCTTTTATTCATATTTTCAGAAATAAGAGAGCTGGACAGGTTTATGCTTGATTTCAGTGTTTTTGTGCAGGGTTTAAGGTGAATTTAGTGAAAGAAGTGAAGAAGGAGAGAGATGGAATTAGAAAAGACACCAAAAAGTGCAAAAGGAGAAGCCGCAAGTACCGCTCAGCGGTAGTTTACCGCTGAGCGGCACTCAGGAGTTCACGGGAGATTCGCTGAGGGGCAAAATGGCCACTCAGAGGAAGAAACCAACTCACGCACTTACCGCTGAGCGGCACTTTACCGCTGAGCGGCACACTTATGGACTTGGGCCTGAATTTTCTGTAATTTTAGATTAGTATATAAGCTTTAGGACGTCCTAGGGTTTGTATCTTTGGCAGAAACAAAGCAAACACTCTCTCTTCCACCCCTTTGATGGAGGATCTTGGATGCTCAAGCTACCTCTTCACCTTTCTAGGGTTTTATCCTTCATTCTTTCATTCTTGTTCATCTAGGTTCACCATGAATAAGGTGAACTAAACCTTGTATGTTTGTTGGGGAATCAATGTAATCTTTTGAAGCTCTCATATATGGAATTTGTTCTTACATCTTAATCTAAGACCTATGCTTTCTTTCATCATTAGTTAGGGTTTTTCCTCTTTGCTCAATGCTTGCTTTGTTTAACTCATTCAATGGATGATTATTGATTTTGTCAATACGGGAACGTACGGGGAAGTCTAGATCCGGGGAATTACTCCCAATAGTATATTGGTTGTCGTTAAGCTCCTGTGCTAAAGAACTAATTATTAGGAATGCTAGGAATTGTATGAACTCGTAATTAGGGATAGGCCTTCTTGATAAGGTAATTTAGAGAGTGGCATTAACAATGGTGACTTGAATGTTGAATTCCTAAAATATATGAGAGTGGATAAGATGAAATTGATCCCCAACAACATATTCATCCATATATTCCATTGAAAGTGCTTGTATTTTGTTTTGCCATTGATCAAAACTCATGCATACATGTTTATTTTCTGTTTAGCATATTAAACTCCACTTATTTCGTTCTTAAGTCTTAGCTAATCAACGAATCACATAACTAAACTAGGCCGTGAGTCCTTTGGGAGAACGATACTTGGTCTTACCGAGTTTATTACTTGAAACGATTCTGTCATACTTGCCGATTGTAAAACAAGTTTGTGACATCGTATTTTGGTGATCATAAATTTGTGCATCCCCATGGCAATTTGATAATGACACTACACATCATGATCTTACCAATACCATAACTGTGCAAAAAAATGATAAGAAATTTGTGCTTCATCCTCTGTCACCTACCCAGGTAGCCAAAGATCAAGCACAAATGAAGCTCAACAAGGAACAAGAAAAAGAAGAAATAGAGAGAAGAAAAAGAGAGCAAGAGGAAAGAAAAGAAGAAGAGAAAAGAGAAAAAGAAAGAAGACAACAAGAGGAAAGAGAAGAAGAGAGAAGATAGTAAGAAAAAAGAGAGCAAGAAAGCAGAGAGCAAGAGCAAAGAGAAGAGAAAAGAAGGAAAGAAGGGAGAATAGAACCTCTGGCCACACTCCTCATAGAACAAAGACTCTTATGGGGAGGTCATCTATCCTTAAGTTTACAAAATTCCACTTTTCTTCCCAAGAATTTACCACTCCATCTTTAACAATGTTACAACTTGAAAAATGTGGCAATTCACTTGAGTTATTGTTACCTTTGTGGTTACAAATAACTCAAGACAAAAATAAAATTTCAAAAGAAGTAAGGTTTCTTTATTGTATCGAAATTGAAATTTTCAAAACTAGGAAACCTTCTTCTAAACATATTTTTTTACGCATCTTATTAGGTCAAATAAATCTAATTCGAGCTATGTTTGATGATTATTGCAGATTCCTATTTGATCCAAGAGGACTTTTGATGGATCCTACAAAAACAAGTCCTCACCAAGACAAACCAACAGATTTGAGGACAAATCCTTTCCAATAGGGAGGGGATGATACGCGGGGACCAAGCACCATAGAACACCAAGGTCCCATCACTAGAAGGATAGAAGAAACCCAAGGAAAGAACAATAAAGTGTTGAAATGAAGATGCGCCTAGCACAAAACCCATGTGCAACAATCCAGCTGCTGATTTGTCTTCATGGGTAGCACATGTTTTCGGTGCATCAATTATTTCCAGCACATGTTTCACTTCCTTACACGTGGCTTTTGATCCACTAAACACGGCTGATCATCAGCTTAGTATAGTGATAACAGTTGAAAAACTGTTATTTTCATGCTTAAAAGTGATACTAAAAGCAACCTTTAGACTTAAAAACTAGCTTGAAATCATGCCTTTTATCTATATTTTCATAAATAAGAGAGCTGGACAGGTTTACGCTTGATTTAAGTGTTTTTGTGCAGGTTTTAAGGTGAATTTAGTGAAAAGAGTGAAGAAGGAGAGAAGTGACATTAGAAAAGACAAGAAAGAGTGCAAAAAGAGAAGACGAAGGCACCGCTCAGCGGCAAACTACCGCTGAGCGGCACTCAAGAGGTGGCGTTGGAACCGCTGAGGGGCAAACTGGCCGCTGAGGGGAAGAAAAGGACGCGCAATCACCGCTGAGCGGCACTTTTTGGGCTTGGGCTTTTATAATCTTTTGTAACTCTAGATTAGTATATAAGGGCTTGCACGTCCTTGGGATTAGTATCTTTGGCAGAAACGAGGCAAACACTCTCTCTTCCACCCCTTTGAAGGAGGATCTTGGATGCTCAGGCTACCTCTTCACCTTTATTGGGTTTATTCTTTCATTCTTTCATTGATATTCATCTAGGTTCACCATGAATATGGTGAACTAAACCTTGTATGTTTGTTGGGGAATCAATGTAATCTCTTGAAGCTCTCATATATGGAATTTGTTGAGTATATCTTTTAAGTAAGACATATGCTTTCTTTCATCATTAGTTAGGGTTTTTCCTCTTTGCTCAATGCTTGCATAGTTTAACTCATTCCATGCATGATTATTGGTTTTGTCGATACGGACACGTACGGGGAAGTCTAGATCCGGGGAATTTCTCCCAATATTATACTGACAATATTATATTGGTTGCCTTTAAGCTCCTGCACTCATGAACTAATCATTAGGAATGCTAGGAATTGTATGAACTATTTGATTAGGGAGAAGCCATCTAGAATGGTACATTAGAGAGTGGCATTAACAATGATGATTTGAATGTTGAATTCCTAAAATATATGAGAGTGGATGAGATGAAATTGACCCCCAACAACATATTCATTCATATAATCCATTGAAAGTGTTTATCCTTTGTCTTTGCCATTGATCAAATTTCATGCATACATGTTTATTTTCGTCCTTGCATAGTAAACTTTGAATATTTCGTTTATAAGTCCTAGCTAATCAACAAATCATATAACTAAACTAGGCCGTGAGTCCTTTGGGAAGAACGATACTTGGTCTTACCAAGTTTATTACTTGAACGATTCGGTCATACTTGCCGATTGTGAAACAAGTTTGTGACATCATATTTTGGTGCTTACAAATTTGTCCATCAAGGTTTTGGCGCCGTTGCCGGGGACTCGTGGTTTAACTGGTTAATTTGTGTGATTATTGATTATCTTTGACTTTAATTTTTATTTTCTGTTTTTATTTTTCTGTTATCTTTTTATCTTTTTAGATTAGATTTTATTTTATTTTGTTAGGTTAGATTTTATTAGATTTTATTTTATCTTTATCTTTTAGATTAGTTAGATTTTATTTTATCTTTTTAGAATAGATTTTATTTTATTTTATCTTTTATCTTCTAAATCTTTTATCTTCTAAATCTTTTTATCTTTTGACTCAATATCTTCTTCTCTATCATTTTGTGCTAACAAATATTTTTTAGAGTTTTGTGCCTAATGCATGCAGGATGCAATTCGATCAAGAATTTAACTATATGGGCACTCAATTCTACCAAAGTAATCTCAACCACTGGTGGGAACCTCTCTCAAGCATGGATCAAAGCCAATATTGGCAAGCTGCTGGACAATTTGAGAACCAACAACAACAACAATGGCAGCAACAACCCTTTCTATCAGGAAGTTTGGATAGGTTGGAGGACACCCTTCAACGATTTTTGAAAAATTCCGACTCTACTCAGAAAAGCATTGAAGAATCATGTAAAAGAATGGAGATGCAACTTCGTTACATCAATCAGAGATTGAATGATGATGTTAATACTGAAGTTAACCTTAAGGAGGAAGGGCAAGTCATTATCACTGAAAGTGACAAGATTCTTGATGAGGAAAAATTAGAGAGAGATGAGGAAAGGGTAGAGAGAGAAGAAAAAGAAGAGTTGAGTGAGAAAGTCAAAGATGATGAAAAAGAAGAAGAAGTGGTTGAGAGAGAAGAGAGGAAGAAAATTTGTGTGAAAATAAAGAAGTTGAAAAGAAAAAGAGAAGGGAAGAAAAAAATAAGAGAAAAGAAAAAGAGAAAATTTGGGGAGAGGAAGCATAAGAAAAAGAAGATGAGAGGAAAGAAGAAGGAATCATATGAAAAATCTCATCCTCATCTAAAGAAGAATCATAGGAAGGAAAAGAAATTTAAGTGCTTTATGGAAATCTTCAAGAAATTGGAGATTAAAGTTCCTATGATTGAGACACTACAACAGGTTCCTGGTTTGATCAAATTTCTGAAGAAGTTCAGTAGAAAGAAGAAAAAGAAGATGGAACATGAGCTTTAACAGGGTCAAGCTAGTGACGTTAAAGAAGCGCTTGCTGGGAGGCAACCCAGTGGATTTACAAACTTTTGATTTTTAATTTGGTTTGTTAACTTTTAATTTGTGAACATTATTCTGGACATTATTTTGTTGGATCTAGCATCTACTGAAGGATGCTAGGTGGTTAAGTATCTACTGAAGGATACTAAGTTTGTAACACCTACTGATGGGTGTTGGTGAGAAGATTTTGCACCTACTGATGGGTGCTGGTAAGTTTGAAACACCTACTGATGGGTGTTGGTGGATTTTGGGTCAGGCTCGTGACGTTAAACAAGCGCTACCTGGGAGGCAACCCAGTTGATTGATTGTTTTCTGTTTGTTTATTTTAATTAGGGTTTGCATAAGCATTTTTAACATTGAATTGCAGGGAACATATGAGGGGTATGCTAGGAAGGCACGTAGGTCAAGAAAAGAAGGAGAAGGGCACATCACGAAAGTGCCGCTGAGCGGCATTTACCGCTGAGCGGTACTATCGCAGATGGGCTTAAGTTCCCCTTAGCGGAACCCGAGCCCATTGGGGTATTTTTAAACCCTAAGCTGCGCGTTTTCACATTCTTTCAAGCCCTTCTCTGCACAAACACTTCCACATATCTTCTCTTAGGTTTCCCACATCTTTTTACTCTTCCCTCTTAGAAAAATTTCTCTTCCACTCACTTTTTCAATAGTGTGCCATCAAAGTTTGGGGTTGGAAGAGAGCATTCTAGTTTGGAAGCATTCTCATATCATCTAGTATCTCCACCCAAGTAAGTAAAATGCATTTTGTCATTCTAGGGTTCTTGATTTTGAATGTGATTGTCAAAGCATGAATATTTAGGGGTTTTGATTTCTATGCATGATTTGATGATATATTTGATGTTTGAACAGATTAAACTGCATGATTATGAACTGGAAAACTGAAAATTGCATTTGGGTGGAGTTAGGAAAGCTTTAAAACGGGTTTTTCAAAAATCTGCAGAGTTACCGCTGAGGGGTAAACTGCCGCTGAGTGGCACTCTGCCAGATTTGATTTTTCTGGTTTGTTGTGATCTGGAATGTGGTACTGGTGGCGCTGAGGGGAAATTCTGGCCCTCAGCGGTGGTTTAGCTTCGAAAGGAGTTGTGTTCTGTGTTTTACTAATGATTAACATCATGTTCTGTGGTTTTGTATTTGTGTTTGAATGCAGGAATGGCATCCTCTTCAGGAAAGAGATTGAAAACCATGGCAACCAAGAGAAAGGAAAAGGAACCAGAGCAACCCCATAATAGCAGGTTCCTCTCTAGGAAACATGAGAAGCACTTTAGGGTGGTTCAGGACAGAAGACTTCTGATGGAGAGAAAGGTTGGAATGATAACTTTGCTCCTCAATTTGGAGAGCAAGTGTTAGGGAATGATTGGGGAAAGCTAGCCACTTATCCTGCACCTGCCAACATAGCTGTGGTTAAGGAATTTTACACCAATGCAAAGAAGATTGGTGATTATCCAGCTGAGAATTATTTGGGCTATGTCAGAGGCCATGCTATCAGGTATGATCCTGATTCTATCAACAACTTCCTGGATACTGTATGGGCTGGTGAGCAATCCCAGTTTGCTCTTTGCATGGAGGAAGGTGCTGATTATGAGGATGTGGAGAGAGTGCTGTGTATACCTGGAGGACACTTCCAAAGGAATAGATCTGGCTCAGTGGTTAACATTAGGAGGACGGATTTGACTCCTCTTGCAAAGTATTGGATGGCATTTTCTCATGCCAACATTCAGCCATGTTCACATGTGTCAGATATTACTCTCAACAGGGCACTATTCATCTACTGTGCTATCAGAAACTTGAATGTTAATATTGGGCAGGTGATAGCAGATGAGATTAGTGTGTGTGCTAACACCTCAAATAACAAAGCACCACTAGGACATCCTTCTTTGATCACTCACCTTTGCAAACAAGCTGGGGTGGACACTTCTGTTCCACCATTTGAGAGGCCAAGAAAAGCTATTGATGAGGCTTATTACAGACAGTACTGTGGAGGTGAGGATGCAGCTCAGCCAGTTCCACCACGCCGGGCTCGTAGAGAGAGAGGGCCAGCACAGAGCCGGACATCTGCTGATACACATGAAGCAGAACCATTCCAGATGAGGGACATGTATATGTCTCTTATAGGTGCTCAGTTGCAGTCCATTCACAGAGGGCAGGTGGCCACTGCTGAGATGATAGTAGGGATGTATGATACACCTCCAGCCCACAGGTGGACTATGGATGAATTCCATAATGTAGTAGCTTGGCCAGAAGAACCATTGCATGGAGGAGGAGCTGAAGCAGCTGAAGCTTCAGCTAGAGATATGGAAGAAGATGAAGCTGATGAGGAGGATGCATTTGAAGATGATGAAGATGAGGAGGAAGAGGAAGATACAGAGGACAGCTCAGACTGATGAGGAGCTGAGATAGCATTTACTAATGAATGCTATCATATGATTATGCTTTTGTGGTTTAAGTTCTCTGAACTTATTTGTTTTTGTTTTTAGATTAGGGTTTGATGTACTCTATTGAACACCTGGTCTCTTATGATGGTTTGCTATTAACTGTGATTGTTTGATAAGTAATGCTTGATGATGCTTATGGATTGATTGATGTTGAGATGATGTGCACATTAAAATGCTTATACAGGTGACTCACAAGCTTTGTGAACAAATGCATGATATCATGATTGTGATTGTGAAATTAAGCAGGATGTGTATGTCAAATGTGAATGAGCTTATATGTGAGGTTTTGAGCTCCAGAGTTGTTATTGTTGAATGCTATTACTTTGGAAGCATAAATGACTTTGCCCAGGTTTTCTATGATTGAATCAATTGCTTGTTTTGCATCATGTGATCAATGCCATTTGTTGGAACCCTTTTTACTGGCCAAACTCATAAAGTTAGCCCACTAAAAGAGAACACTTTGTGTTCTATCCTTTGAACCCTTAGCCTTGAATATACACTGAAAACCCTTGATTGAAAATCTTTACCTTGAGTTAAGTAGAAGATCTTGTGTGGTATTGTTAAATGTTCAAGTTTGGGGTTGTTGGGAAAACATGAAAAAGGAAAAGCATTGAGCTAAGAGCTAAAAAGTAAGAATATGCAAAGAAAAAGAAAAGAAAAGAAAAAGAAGTAAAGCTCAATGCAAATGCAGATGCAAAAGAAAGTTGGGAATGAATAAGAATAATTGTGTTGTTATGATTCTCTTAACTCAAGGATTTTGTGATCCAGAAAAACCAATTTTCTTGTTAGCCCAGCCACATTATAAGCCATTGAAAAGTCCTTGTGATGATGCATGCTTGTAAATGTTTTTGATTGTGGTAAAATGAAAGGCAAAGTTGATTCATGTGACATTGTGATAGTGGAGTAAATGAGTGAAACACTTTACCTCTTATACACTTGTGTGTTGAGTGAAACACTTTACCTACTGAGGAAATATTCCATAAGCACATGAACATCCATGCTTAATTGATTGATCATTCATGAAAAATAGCATTTGTTGGAATTTAAATGGCTTTGTGAACACTAAAGCATGTGCACATCTTGAATGAACTCTTGGTCATAAGTTTGAGTGAAGTTGTTACTTATCTTGAAAAAGAGGATTTTTGAATGAGTGAACCATCATATGAATTGGTTGGAGATTGAGTTACATTTTGTTTGCTTGAGGACAAGCAAAGTTCTAAGTTTGGGGTTGTGATAACAGTTGAAAAACTGTTATTTTCATGCTTAAAATTGATACTAAAAGCAACCTTTATACTTAGAAACTAGCTTGAAATCATGCTTTTATCCATATTTTCATAATTAAGAGAGCTGGACAGGTTTATGCTTGATTTCAGTGTTTTTGTGCAGGTTTTAAGGTGAATTTAGTTAAAGAAGTGAAGAAGGAGAGAGATGGAATCAGAAAAGAAATCAAGAGTGCAAAAGGAGAAGCCGAAGGCACCGCTCAGCGGCATTTTACCGCTGAGCGGCACTCAGGAGGTCACGGGAGGTTCGCTGAGGGGCAAAATGGCCGCTGAGGGGAAGAAAAGAGACGTGCACTCACCGCTGAGCGGTACTTTACCGCTGAGCGGCACACTTATGGGCTTGGGCCTAGATTTTTTGTAATTTTAGAATAGTATATAAGCTTTTAGGATGTCCTAGGGTTTGTATCTTTGGCAGAAACGAGGCAAACACTCTCTCTTCCACCCCTTTGAAGGAGGATCTTGGATGCTCAGGCTACCTCTTCACCTTTTTAGGGTTTATTCTTTCATTCTTTCATTGTTATTCATCTAGGTTCACCATGAATATGGTGAACTAAACCTTGTATGTTTGTTGGGGAATCAATGTAATCTCTTGAAGCTCTCATATATGGAATTTATGCTTGCATCTTAATCTAAGATTTATGCTTTCTTTCATCATTAGTTAGGGTTTTTCCTCTTTGCTTAATGCTTGCATTGTTTAACTCATTCGATGCATGATTATTGGTTTTGTCGATACGGGCACGTACGGGGAAGTCTAGATCCGGGGAATTTCTCCCAATATTATGTTGGTTGTCGTTAAGCTCCTGAACTTATGAACTGATCATTAGGAATGCTAGGAATTGTATGAACTCGTGATTAGGGAGAAGCCTTCTAGAAAGGTACTTTAGAGAGTGGCATTAACAATGATGATTTGAATGTTGAATTCCTAAAATATATGAGAGTGGATGAGATGAAATTGACCCCCAACAACATATTCATTCATATATTTCATTGAAAGTGTTTATCTTTTGCTTTTTCCATTGATCAAAACCTCATGCATACATGTTTATTTTCTGTCTTGCATATTAAATTCCAAATATTTCGTTCTTAAGTCTTAGCTAATCAACAAACCACACAACTAAACTAGGCCGTGAGTCCTTTGGGAGAACGATACTTGGTCTTACCAAGTTTATTACTTGAACGATTCGGTCATACTTGCCGATTATGAAACAAGTTTGTGACATCATATTTTGGTGATCATAAATTTGTCCATCATGGAGCAAGGGGACGAAGTGGACGAAATTGACGAAGTGGACGAAGTGGAGGATGCGAGGAAAAGGAGGAAGTCACGCAAGTGGACGAAGTGCAGGAAGTGGTTTAGGTGGAGGAAGTCGACGAAGTGGAAGAAATGGTGAACGTGGAGGAAGGAGAGGAATTGAACGAAGTGTAGGAAGTGGACCCAGTGGAGGAAGCGGAGGAAGTGGAGGAAGTGGAGGAAGTGGGGGAAGTGGAAAAAGTGGAGGAAGTGGGGGAAGTGAAGGAAGTGGAGGAATTGAACAAAGTGTAGGAAATGGACCAAGTGGAGGAAGTGGAGGAAGTGTAGGAAGGGCAGGAAGAGGACGAAGTGGAGAAAGTGGAGGTAGTGGAGGAAGTGAGGAAGTGGAGGAAGTGGAGGAAGTGGAGGGACTGGAGGAAGGGCACAAAGAGGACGAAGTGGAGGAAGTGGAGGTAGTGGAGGAAGTGAGGAAGTGGACGAAGTGGACGAAGTGGACGAAGATGACGAAGTGGACGAAGTTGACAAAGTGAAGGAAGTGGACGATGTGAGGGAAGTGGAGGAAGTGGACGAAGTCAAGTGGACGAAGTGGATGAAGTGGAGAGTGGAGGAAGTGGGCGAAGTCGAAGAAGTTGATAATTTGCCGAAGTTGAACAAGTGGACGAAGTGGAAGAAGTGGACGAAGTTGACGAAGTTGACGAAGTGGAGGATGTGGACGAAGTGTACGAAGTTGACGAAGTGGAGGATGTGGACAAAGTTGAAGAACTGGAAGAATTGGGGGAAGTGGAGGAAGTGGAGGAAGAGTACGAAGTGGACGGAGTGGACGACGTGGACGAAGTGGAGGAAGTTGACGAAGTGGACGAAGTGAAGGAAGTTGACGTAGTGGACGAAGTGGAGGAAGTTGACGAAGTGGACGAAGTGGAGGATGTGGAAGAAGTGGAGGAAGTGGACGAAGTTGACGAAGTACAAACAGTTACAAAAATGGAGGAAGTTGACGAGGTGGACAAAGTTGACGAAGTCGAGGAAGTGGACAAAATTGAGGAAGTGGAGGAAGTGAACCAAGTTGACGTAGTGGACGAACTAGACGAAAAGGACGAAGTGGAGGAGTGGAGGAAGTAGAGGAAGTGGACGAAGTGGAGGAAGTGGAGCAATTGGACGAAGTGGACGGAGTGGACAAACTTGACGAAGTGGAGGACGTGGAGGAAAGGGAGGAAATGGAGGAAGTGGAGGAAGTTGGCGAAGTGTAGGACGCGGAGGAAGTAGTCGAAGTGGTGGAAGTGGAGCAAATCGAGGCAGTGGAGCAAGTGGACGAAGTTAACGAAGTTGACGAAGTTGAAGAAGTGGATGAAGTTCACGAAGTGGAGGAAGTTGACAAGCTGGATGAAGTTGATGAAGTGGAGGAAGTGGACAAAGTTGAGGAAGTGGACGAAGTCGAGGAAGTTGAGGGAGTGGACGAAGCTGACACAATGGACGAAGTGGACGGACTAGACGAAGAGGACGAAATGGACGAAGTGGAGGAACTGGATGACGTGGAGGAAGTGAAGGAAGTGAAGGAAGTGGTGGAAGCGGACGAAGTTGACGAAGTGGAGGAAGTGGAGGAAGTGGAGGAAGTGGAGGAAGTGGAGGAAGTGGAGGAAATGGAGGAAATGGATAAAGTGGATGAAGTTGAGGAAGTGGACGAAGTGGATGAAGTGGAGGAAGTGCATGAAGTGGAGGAAATGGAGGGAGTGGAGGAATGGGACGAAGTTTAGGAAGTAGAGGAAGTGCACGAAGTGGACGAAGCTGACAAAGTGGACGAAGTGCACGAAGTGGAGGAAGTGGACGAAGTTGACGAAGTGGACGAAGTGGAAAAAACTGACAAAGTGGAGGGAGTGGAGGAAGTGGAAGAAGTGGGGGAAGTGGACGAAGTGAAGGAAGTGGTGGAAGTGGTGCAAATGGGGGATATGGAGGAAATGGACGAAGTGGAAGAAGTGGAGAAAGTGGAGGAAATGGGGGAAGTAGAGGAAGTGGAGGAAGTGAACGAAGTGTAGGAAGTTCACCAAGTGGAGGAAGTGGAGGAAGTGGAAGAAGTGGCCAAGTGGACGAAGTGGACGAAATGGACGAAGTGAACGAAGCTGACGAAGTGGAGGAAGTGGAGGAAATGGAGGAAGTCGATCAAGTGGACGAAGTGGACAAAGTGGGCAAACTTGACGATGTGGACGAAGTGGAGGAAATGGAGGAAGTGAGGAAAAGGAGGAAGTGGACGAATTTGACGAGATGGACGAAGTGCAGGAAGTGGTGGAAATGGAGGAATTGGAGGAAGTGGAGGAAGTGGAAGAAGTGGATGAAGTAGACGAAGTGGACGAAGCTGACGAAGTGGAGGATGTGGAGGAAGTGTAGGAAGTGGAGCAAGTGGAGCAAGTGGACGAAGTTGACGAAGTAGACGAAGTGGATGAAGTGGACGAAAAGGAGGAAGTGGAGGAAGTGGACGATGTGAGGGAAGTGGAGGAAGGGCAGGAAGTGTGATAGCTACATCCTTCGGCTATTGTACAAATCCGTGAGCTTCAAGAGAAGAAAGGCAGTGGCAGCGAGGTAAACGGACATCGAACTATGATGTGCAGTGGCAACGGATGAATATTTAGAAGAAGAGTTTGGATGAGTTGCTTTGGGGAAATGGAACTAGCTCAGACAGCCTTCATCAATGAAAGGAAGCTAGAGGAGATTTTGAAGGAAGCACAGGGGTGACTTTCGGTGGGAGAAGACGCTGGAAATTTCATCAGCAAAATCTATTCTCTCAATTCATCAAAAGTGTTTTTACAATCTGTGCAAGGAGAATTTATAATGGATTCTCCCAGCTTTGAACGGTAGAGATTTAAATGCCCAATACAAATCGTGAAACATGTGGCAAAGGTGTTGAACGTGGAAAGCTTTATTCTGCAAGGAGCAATCAAGCACGTGGCAGCAAGGTGGAATGTATGAGCTGGTCAAATGGGTTTTTCCGGATTGATGAGCTCCAAGGTTGGTACGTTGAGTGCCAACCTTTATTTTTCTTTTTATTGAATTTTGCTTATCCTTCCCCTTGGGCTGGTCTGGACCATGTTGGATCTTTTGGTTGTTCTCCTGGTTTCCACTCAAAGCATATGAAGAGCACTTTACCTTTGGAATGGAAATCTTCAAGATCTTGTTGGAGCTTTTTAGCCATACCTCGTGTGATGGGTCCTTGCTGTATTATTGTGCTTGGCGCCCTTGTATCAAAGTGGAGGAAGTCGAGGAAGTGGAGGAAGTCAACTGAACGAAGTGGACGAAGTGGAGGAAGTGGATGAAGTGGAGGAAAAGGAGAAAGTGGGAGAAGTGGACGAAGTTGATGGTTTGTCGAAGTTTAAGAGGTGAACGAAGTGGGCGAAGTGGACGAAGTTGATAGTTTGCCGAAGTTGAAGAAGTGGACGAAGTGGAAGAAGTGGATAAAGTGGACGAAGTGTACGAAGAGGACGATGTAGACAAAGTGGACAAAGTGGACGATGTCGACGAAGTGGACGAAGTGGTCGAAGTGGAGGAAGTGGAGGAAGTGGAGGAAGTGGTGGAAGTGGAGGAAGTTGACAAAGTGCAGGAAGTGGAGGAAGTGAGGGAAGTGGACAAAGTGGAGGAAGTGGAGGAAGTGGAAGAAGTGGACGAACTGGAGGAGGTGGAAGAAGCGGAGGAAGTGGACGAAGTGGAGCAAGTGGACAAAGTGGAGGAAGTGGTGGAAGTGGACGACATGAAGGAGGTGGAGGAAGTGAAGGAATTGGACGGAGTGGAGGAAGTGGAGGAAGTTGACGAAGTGGATGAAATGAACGAAGTTGACGAAGTGGACTGATAACAGTTGAAAAACTGTTATTTTCATGCTTAAAATTGATACTAAAAGCAACCTTTATACTTAGAAACTAGCTTGAAATCATGCTTTAATCCATATTTTCATAAATAAGAGAGCTGGACAGGTTTATGCTTGATTTCAGTGTTTTTGTGCAGGTTTTAAGGTGAATTTAGTGAAAGAAGTGAAGAAGGAGAGAGATGGAATCAGAAAAGAAATCAAAGAGTGCAAAAGGAGAAGCCGAAGGCACCGCTCAGCGGCATTTTACCGCTGAGCAGCACTCAGGAGCTCACGGGAGGTCCGCTGAGGGGCAAAATGGCCGCTGAGGGGAAGAAAAGAGACGCGCACTCACCGCTGAGCGGTACTTTACCGCTGAGCGGCACACTTATGGGCTTGGGCCTAGATTTTTTGTAATTTTAGAATAGTATATAAGCTTTAGGACGTCCTAGGGTTTGTATCTTTGGCAGAAACGAGGCAAACACTCTCTCTTCAACCCCTTTGAAGGAGGATCTTGGATGCTCAGGCTACCTCTTCACCTTTTTAGGGTTTATTCTTTCATTCTTTCATTGTTCATCTAGGTTCACCATGAATATGGTGAACTAAACCTTGTATGTTTGTTGAGGAATCAATGTAATCTCTTGAAGCTCTCATATATGGAATTTATGCTTGCATCTTAATCTAAGATTTATGCTTTCTTTCATCATTAGTTAGGGTTTTTCCTCTTTGCTTAATGCTTGCATTGTTTAACTCATTCGATGCATGATTATTGGTTTTGTCGATACGGGCACGTACGGGGAAGTCTAGATCCGGGGAATTTCTCCCAATATTATGTTGGTTGTCGTTAAGCTCCTGAACTTATGAACTGATCATTAGGAATGCTAGGAATTGTATGAACTCGTGATTAGGGAGAAGCCTTCTAGAAAGGTACTTTAGAGAGTGGCATTAACAATGATGATTTGAATGTTGAATTCCTAAAATATATGAGAGTGGATAAGATGAAATTGACCCCCAACAACATATTCATTCATATATTTCATTGAAAGTGTTTATCTTTTGCTTTTGCCATTGATCAAAAACTCATGCATACATGTTTATTTTCTGTCTTGCATATTAAACTCCAAATATTTCGTTCTTAAGTCTTAGCTAATCAACAAACCACACAACTAAACTAGGCCGTGAGTCTTTTGGGAGAACGATACTTGGTCTTACCAAGTTTATTACTTGAATGATTCGGTCATACTTGCCGATTGTGAAACGAGTTTGTGACATCATATTTTGGTGATCATAAATTTGTCCATCAAGTTTTTGGCGCCGTTGCCAGGGACTCTGGTTTAACTGGTTAATTTGTGTGATTATTGATTATCTTTGACTTTAATTTTGAATATCTGTTTTTATTTTCGGTTTTTATTTGATTTGATTTGATTTTATTTTATTTTATTTTATCTTATTTGATTTGACTAGATTAGATTTTATTTTATTTTATTTGACTAGATTAGAATTGATTTTATTTGATTTGATTTGATTAGATTAGATTTGATTTTATTTTATTTTATCTTATTAGATTAGATTAGATTTTATTTTATTCTATCTTATTTTATTTTATCTTCTGAATCTTTTATCTTCTGAATATATATCTTCTCCTATATCTTTTTGTGCTAACAATTGTTTTTAGGGTTTTGTGCCTAATGTCTGCAGAATGCAATTTGGTCAAGAATTTAACTATATGGGCACTCAATTCTACCAAAGTAATCTCAACCACTGGTGGGAACATGACTCAAGCATGGATCAAAGCCAATTTTGGCAAGCTGCCGGACAATTTGAGAACCAACCACAACAACAATGGCAGCAACAAAGATTTAAAATCAACAAAGGGAAGCAAGAGATCTCTTCATTTAGACAAGGCATGGAAGAATCACTGGGGCATGCATGGGACAGGTATAAAAGCCTATTACGAAAGAGTCCCACGCATGGATTTAACGAAGGAGAAGTAGTCCTAATCTTCCTTGGAGGTCTTGGTTCACAAACCATGATGATGCTTAACGCCTCAGCTGGAGGCAATATCAAATGGAAGACTCTAGAGGAAGCCACAGAAATAATTGAAAACATGACTACTAATAACAATAAGTGGAACAGTGAAAGAGGAGCTCCTATTCAACAAAAAGGAGTTCTACAGTTGCAATCCAATGATGCCTTGATAGCTCAGAACAAGTTAATAACTCAACAATTAGAGAATCTCTCAAAGATACTTGAACAATTGCCACAAGAGTTAAAGACTGTTGCACAGGTACAATCCCAGTTGTGCGAATTGTGTGGAGGTGACCATATCAATGGTCAATGTGCCTTTCCAGTTGAAGCCGTAGAGGATGTAAACTACATGACCAATCAGTACCGTCAAGGGAGCTACAATCAAGGGTGGAAACCACACCCAAGTATTGGTCAGGAACAAAGTGGGCAAGCTGAACAAACTGGGCAATTTAACAAGCAACAGCAACAAACCTTTCTATCAGGAAGTTTGGATGACACCCTTCAACAATTTTTGAAAAATGCCGACTCTACTCAGAAAAGCATTGAAGAATCATGTAAAAGGATGGAGATGCACTTTCATTTCATTAGTCAAAAATCGAATGTTAAGGTTAATACTGAAGTTAACCTTAAGGAGGAAGGTCAAGCCATTGTCACTGAAAGTGACAAGATTTTTGCTGAAAAAAAAATAGAGAGAGGGGAGGAAAAGATAGAGAGAGAAGAAAAAGAAGAGTTGAGTGAGAAAGATAAAGATGATGAAAAAGAAAAAGAAGTGGTTGAGAGAGAAGAGAGAAAGAAAATTTGTGTGAAAATAAAGAAGTTGAGAAGAAAAAGAGAAGGGAAGAAAAAAATAAGAGAAAAGAAAAAGAGAAAATTTGGGGACAGGAAGCATAAGAAAAAGAAGATGAGAGGAAAGAAGAAGGAATCATATGAAAAATCCCATCCTCATCTAAAGAAGAATCATAGGAAGGAAAAGAAATTCAAGTGCTTTATGGAAATCTTCAAGAAATTGGAGATTAAAGTTCCTATGATTGAGACACTGCAACAGGTTCCTGGTTTGATCAAATTTCTGAAGAAGTTTAGTGGAAAGAAGAAAAAGAAGAAAGAACATGAGCTTTATTGGGTCAAGCTAGTGACGTTAAAAGAGCGCTTGCTGGGAGGCAACCCAGTGATTTAAGAACTTTTTAATTTTTGTTTTGGTGATGTAATTTTGAACTTTTGGGTATTTTTGTTTTTGTTATAAGTTTGTTACAGGGTTTACATCTACTGATGGATGTTAGGCGGAAGAGTATCTACTGAAGGATACTATGTTTGTATACACCTACTGATGGGTGTTGGTAAGAAAGATTTGCATCTACTGAAGGGTGCTGGAGGATTTTGGGTCAGGCTCGTGACGTTAAACAAGCGCTACCTGGGAGGCAACCCAGTTGATTAATTTTTCTGTATAATTTTTGTTTTGATCCTGCTTTAGTTGCATAATAGGGTTGTGTATGAGTGATTTGAGAATTTTATTGCAGGGAGCCAGTAAGGGGTATGTTTAGGATGCATCTAGGTCAAGCTAAGAAGGAGAGCACTTCCCGCAAGTGCCGCTGAGCGGTAGTGTCGCAGAAGGGGCTTGGGTTGCCCCTCAGCGGAACCTGAGCCCATTAGGGGTATTTTTATACCCTAAGCTGCATTTTGGTTTTTATTTTCAGGCTCTTCTCTGCACACACACTCCTACATACCTTTTCAAAGGTTCTCTACAATTTTTTCCTCATCCCTCTTTAGAAAATCTCCCTTCCACTCACTTGCTCACTAGTTTTCCATCTAAGTTTGGGGTTGGGAGAGAGCATCATTGAAGGGGCTGATTTCTTCATTGTGGTTTACTAATGCTTAACAATGTATCTTTTGGTTTTGTGAATTATGTTTGATGCAGGGATGGCCTCCTCATCGGGCAAAAAGAATCAAGACTATAAGATCCAAGAAGAGGAAGATACAGAGGACAACTCACATTGATGAGGAGTTGAGATAGCATTTACTGATGAATGCTATCATAACTAGAGCAGGACTTATGCTTTTGTTTGGTTTAAGTTTTCTGAACTTATTTGTTTTTGTTTTTAGATTAGGGTTTGATGTACTCTATTGGAAACCTGGTTTCTTATGATGGTTTGCTATTAACTGTGATTGTGTGATAAGTAATGCTTGATGATGCTTATTGATTAATTGATGTTGAGATGATGTGCACATTAAAATGCTTATACAGGTGATTCACAAGCTTTGTGAACAAATGCATGATATCATGATTGTGATTGTGAAATTAAGCAGGATGTGTATGTCAAATGTGAATGAGCTTATATGTGAGGTTTTGAGCTCCGGAGTTGTTATTGTTGAATGCTATTACTTTGAAAGCATGAATGACTTTGCCCAGGTTTTCTATGATTGAATCAATTGCTTGTTTTGCATCATGTGATCAAGGCCGTTTGTTGGAACCCTTTTTATTGGACAATTTCATAAAGTTAGCCCACTAAAAGAGAACACTTTGTGTTCTATCCTTTGAACCCTTAGCCTTGAACATACACTGAAACCCTTGATTGAAAATCTTTACCTTGAGTTAAGTAGAAGATCTTGTGTGGTATTGTTAAATGTTCAAGTTTGGGGTTGTTGGGAAAACATGAAAAAGGAAAAGCATTGAGCTAAGAGCTAAAAGTAAGAATATGCAAAGAAGAAGAAAAGAAAAAAAGAAAAGAAAAGAAAAAGAAGCAAAGCTCAATGCAAATTCAAATGCAAAAGAAAGTTGGGAATGAATAAGAATAATTGTGTTGTTATGATTCTCTTAACTCAAGGATTTTGTGATCCAGAAAAACCAATTTTCTTGTTAGCCCAGCCACATTATAAGCCATTGAAAAGTCCTTGTGATGATGCATGCTTGTAAATGTTTTTGATTATAGTAAAATGAAAGGCAAAGTTGATTCATGTAACATTGTGATAGTGGAGTGAATGAGTGAAACACTTTACCTCTTATACACTTGTGTGTTGAGTGAAACACTTTACCTAGTGAGGAAATATTCCATAAGCACATGAACATCCATGCTTAATTGATTGATCATTCATGAAAAATAGCATTTGTTGGAATTTAAATGACTTTGTGAACACTAAAGCATGTGCAAATCTTGAATGAACTCTTGGTCATAAGTTTGAGTGAAGTTGTTACTTATCTTGAAAAAGAGGATTTTTGAATGAGTGAACCATCATATGAATTGGTTGGAGATTGAGTTACATTGTGTTTGCTTGAGGACAAGCAAAGTTCTAAGTTTGGGGTTGTGATAACAGTTGAAAAACTGTTATTTTCATGCTTAAAATTGATACTAAAAGCAACCTTTATACTTAGAAACTAGCTTGAAATCATGCTTTTATCCATATTTTCATAAATAAGAGAGCTGGACAGGTTTATGCTTGATTTTAGTGTTTTTGTGCAGGTTTTAAGGTGAATTTAGTGAAAGAAGTGAAGAAGGAGAGAGATGGAATCAGAAAAGAAATCAAAGAGTGCAAAAGGAGAAGCCGAAGGCACCGCTCAGCGGCATTTTACCGCTGAGTGGCACTCAGGAGCTCACGGGAGGTCTGCTGAGGGGCAAAATGGCCGCTGAGGGGAAGAAAAGAGACGCGCACTCAGCGCTGAGCGGTACTTTACCGCTGAGCGGCACACTTATGGGCTTGGGCCTAGATTTTTTGTAATTTTAGAATAGTATATAAGCTTTAGGACGTCCTAGGGTTTGTATCTTTGGCAGAAACGAGGCAAACACTCTCTCTTCCACCCCTTTGAAGGAGGATCTTGGATGCTCAGGCTACCTCTTCACCTTTTTAGGGTTTATTCTTTCATTCTTTCATTGTTCATCTAGGTTCACCATGAATATGGTGAACTAAACCTTGTATGTTTGTTGGGGAATCAATGTAATCTCTTGAAGCTCTCATATATGGAATTTATGCTTGCATCTTAATCTAAGATTTATGCTTTCTTTCATCATTAGTTAGGGTTTTTCCTCTTTGCTTAATGCTTGCATTGTTTAACTCATTCGATGCATGATTATTGGTTTTGTCGATACGGGCACGTACGGGGAAGTGATAACAGTTGAAAAACTGTTATTTTCATGCTTAAAATTGATACTAAAAGCAACCTTTAGACTTAGAAACTAGCTTGAAATCATGCCTTTTATCTATATTTTCATAAATAAGAGAGCTGGACAGGTTTACACTTGATTTAAGTGCTTTTGTGCAGGTTTTAAGGTGAATTTAGTGAAAAGAGTGAAGAAGGAGAGAGATGACATTAGAAAAGACAAGAAAGAGTGCAAAAAGAGAAGACGAAGGCACCACTCAGCGGCAAACTACCGCTGAGCGGCACTCAGGAGGTTGCGGGAGTCACGCTGAGGGGCAAAATGGCCGCTGAGGGGAAGAAAAGGACGCGCAACTACCGTTGAGCGGTAAATACCGCTGAGCGGCACTTTTGGGCTTGGGCTTTTGTAATCTTTTGTAACTCTAAATTAGTATATAAGGGCTTGCACGTCCTATAGTTAGACATCTTTGGCAGAAACGAAGTAAACTCTCTCTCTTCCACCCCTTTGAAGGAGGATCTTGGATGCTCTTGCTACATCTTCACCTTTATTGGGTTTATTCTTTCATTCTTTCATTGTTATTCATCTAGGTTCACCATGAATATGGTGAACTAAACCTTGTATGTTTGTTGGGGAATCAATGTAATCTCTTGAAGCTCTCATATATGGATTTGTTGAGTACATCTTTGAAGTAAGACATATGCTTTCTTTCATCATTAGTTACGGTTTTTCCTCTTTGCTCAATGCTTGCATTGTTTAACTCATTCTAATGCATGATTATTGGTTTTGTCGATACGGACACGTACGGGGAAGTCTAGATCCGGGGAATTTCACCCAATATTTTACTGACAACATTATATTGGTTGCCTTTAAGCTCCTGCAGTCATGAACTAATCATTAGGAATGCTAGGAATTATATGAACTATTTGATTAGGGAGAAGCCATCTAGAATGGTACATTAGAGAGTGGCATTAACAATGATGATTTGAATGTTGAATTCCTAAAATATATGAGAGTGGATGAGATGAAATTGACCCCCAACAACATATTCATTCATATAATTCCATTGAAAGTGTTTATCTTTAGTCTTTGCCATTGATCAATTCATGCATACATGTTTAATTTTCGTCTTGCATAATATAATCCAACTATTTCGTCCTTAAGTCTTAGCTAATCAACAAACCACACAACTAAACTAGGCCGTGAGTCCTTTGGGAAGAACGATACTTGGTCTTACCAAGTTTTATTACTTGAACGATTCGGTCATACTTGCCGATTGTGAAACAAGTTTGTGACATCATAATTTGGTGCTTACAAATTTGTCCATCAAGTTTTTGGCGCCGTTGCCGGGGATTCGTGGTTTAACTGGTTAATTTGTGTGATTATTGATTATCTTTGACTTATTTTTAATTTAAATTTCGAATTTTTTATATTTTTTTTATTTTTGTTGTTTATATTTTACAGTTTGTATCTTATTTGATTTTATTTTATTTTATTTTGTTTGATTAGATTTTATTTTATTTGATTTGATTAGATTAGATTAGATTAGATTTGATTTTATTTGGTTAGGTTAGATTTTATTAGATTTTATTTTATCTTTATCTTTTAGATTAGGTTAGATTTTATTTTATCTTTTTAGATTAGATTTTATTTTATTTTATCTTCTATCTTCTAAATCTTTTATCTTCTTATCTTCTAAATCTTTTATCTTCTTATCTTCTGAATCTTTTATTTTTTTCAATATATATCTTCTCTTATATCTTTTTGTGCTAACAAATATTTTCTAGAGTTTTGTGCCTAATGTTTGCAGGATGCAATTCGGTCAAGAACTTAACTATATGGGCACTCAATTCTTCCAAGATCAACAAAGGAAAGCAAGAGATCTCATCTTTCAGGCAAGGCATGGAGGAATCACTAGGTCATGCATGGGACAAATATAAAAGCCTATTAAGAAAGATTCCCACGCATGGATTTGACGAAGTGGAAGTAGTCCTAATCTTCCTTCGAGGGCTTGGTTCACAAACCAAGATGATGCTGGATGCCTCAGCTGGAGGCAATATCAAATGGAAGACTCCAGAGGAAGCAACTGAAATTATTGAAAATATGGCTACAAGTGATAATGAGCTTCACAGTGAAAGAGGAGCTCCTTTGCAACAGAAAGGGGTTCTTCAATTACAAACCCATGATGCCTTGCTAGCCCAGAATAAAATTCTAACTCAACAGCTGGAAACTCTGACCAAAACTCTTGCTTCATTACCTAAAGAGTTAAAATCTGCTGCACAGGTACAAACCCAGTTGTGCGAATTATGTGGGGGTGATCACATCAATGGCCAATGTGCTTTTCCTGTGGAAGCCGTGGAGGATGTTAACTTCATGGCTAATCAATTTCCATACCGTCAAGGCACTTATAATCAGGGTTGGAAACCACATCCAAGCATTGGCCAAGGACAAACTGGGCAAGCTAATCAATATAATAAGCAGCAGCAGCAACCAACCTTGTGGCAACAGTTATCTATGCTTAATGAAAGATCAATAAGGTTGGAAGAAACTCTTCAGCAATTTATACAGATAACTGAATCTTCTCAAAAGAGCACTGAAGCTACTATTAAGAACTTGGAGATTCAAATGGGGCAGATCATCAAACAGATGGAAGAAAGGCCAAGTAGAAATTGTGGGGCTAATACTGAGGTTAACCCCAGGGGAGAGTGTCAAGAGCTAGTGAGTGTAAATGTTGAAAAAGTTGAGTTGGAAAAAGAAGAGAGAAAAGAGAGAGAGGAGAAAGAAGAAGAGAAAATTTATGTGAAGATTGAGAAGGTGAGTAGAAAAAGAAAAGAAAAAAAGAGAGTGAGAGAAAAGAGAAAGAGGACGAGAGAAAAAAATAAAGAATCATATGAAAAATCTCGTCCCCATCCAAAGAAGTATCATAGGAAGAAGGAATTTGAGTGCTTTATGGAAATCTTCAAGAAATTGGAGATTAAAGTTCCTATGATTGAGACACTGCAACAGGTTCCTGGTTTGATCAAATTTCTGAAGAAGTTCAGTAGAAAGAAGAAAAAGAAGAAGGAACTTGAGCTTTACTGGGTCAAGCTAATGACGTTAAAAGAGCGCTTGTTGGGAGGCAACCCAGTGGATTTAAAAACTTTTGATTTTGATTTTGGTTTTGTAACTTTTAATCTGTGGACATTATTTTGTAAATATTTTGTTGGATACAGCATCTACTGAAGGATGCTAGGTGGTTAAGTATCTACTGAAGGATACTAAGTTTGTAACACCTACTGATGGGTGTTGGTGAGAAAATTTTGCACCTACTGATGGGTGTTGGTAAGTCAGTAACACCTACTGATGGGTGTTGGTAAGTTTGAAACACCTACTGATGGGTGTTGGTGGATTTTGGGTCAGGCTCGTGACGTTAAACAAGCGCTACCTGGGAGGCAACCTAGTTGATTGATTGTTTTCTGTTTGTTTATTTTAGTTAGGGTTTGCATAAGCATTTTTAACATTGAATTGCAGGGAACCAGTGAGGGGTATGTCTAGGAGGCACTAGGTCAAGAAAAGAAGGAGAGGAGCACTTCACGAAAGTGCGCTGAGCGGCAATTACCGCTGAGCGTTACTCTCGCTGATGGGCTTTAGTTCCCCTTAGCGGGACCCGAGCCCATTAGGGTATTTTTATACCCTAAGCTGCACATAAACTTCTATTTTCAGGCTCTTCTCTGCACACACACTCCTACATACCTTTTCAAAGGTTCTCTACAATTTTTTTTCCTCATCCCTCTTTAGAAAATCTCCCTTCCACTCACTTTTTCACTAGTTTTCCATCTAAGTTTGGGGTTGGGAGAGAGCATCATTGAAGGGGCTGATTTCTTCATTGTGGTTTACTAATGCTTAACAATGTATCTTTTGGTTTTGTGAATTATGTTTGATGTAGGGATGGCCTCCTCATCGGGAAAAAAGAATCAAGACTATAAGATCCAAGAAGAAGGAGGATACAGAGGACAGCTCAAATTGAGGAGGAGCTGAGATAGCATTTACTGATGAATGCTATCATATGTTTATGCTTTTATGGTTTAAGTTTTCTGGACTTATTTATTTTTGTTTTTAGATTAGGGTTTGATGTACTCTATTGACTACCTGATTTATTATGATGGTTTGTTATTAACTGTGATTTTTTGATAAGTAATGCTTGATGATGCTTATTGATTGATTGATGTTGAGATGATGTGCACATTAAAATGCTTATACAGGTGATTCAAGCTTTGTGAACAAATGCATGATATCATGATTGTGATTGTGAAATTAAGCAGGATGTGTATGTCAGATGTGAATGAGCTTATATGTGAGGTTTTGAGCTCCAGAGTTGTTATTGTTGAATGCTATTACTTTGAAAGCATGAATGATTTTGCCCAGGTTTTCTATGATTGAATCAATTGCTTGTTTTGCATCATATGATCAAAGGCCGTTCTTGTTGAAATCCTTTTTACTGGCCAAATTCATAAAGTTAGCCTATTAAAAGAAAACACTTTGTGTTCTATCCTTTGAACCCATAGCCTTGAATATACACTGAACCCGTGATTGAAAATCTTTACCTTGAGTTACGTAGAAGATCTTGTGTGGTATTGTTAAATGTTCAAGTTTGGGGTTATTGGGAAAACATGAAAAAGGAAAAGCATTGAGCTAAGAGCTAAAAAGTAAGAATACGCAAAGAAAAAGAAAAGCAAAGAAAAAGAAGCAAAGCTCAATGCAAATGAAAAGGCAAACAAAAGTTGGGAATGAATAAGAATAATTGTGTTGTTATGATTCTCTTAACTCAAGGATTTTGTGATCCAGAAAAACCAATTTTCTTGTTAGCCCAGCCACATTATAAGCCATTGAAAAGTCCTTGTGATGATGCATGCTTGTGAATGTTTTTGATTGTGGTAAAATGAAAGGCAAAGTTGATTCATGTGACATTGTGATAGTAGAGTGAATGAGTGAAACACTTTACCTCTTATACACTTGTTTGTTGAGTGAAACACTTTACCTAGTGAGAAAATATTCCATCAGTACATGAACATCCATGCTTAATTGATTGATCATTCATGAAAAATAACATTTGTTGGAACTTAAATGACTTTGTGAACACTAAAGCATGTGCACATCTTGATTGAATTCTTGGTCATAAGTTTGAGTGAAGTTGTTACTTATCTTGAAAAGAGGATTTTGAATGAGTGAACCATCATATGAATTGGTTGGAGATGGAGTTACATTTTGTTTGCTTGAGGACAAGCAAAGTTCTAAGTTTGGGGTTGTGATAACAGTTGAAAAACTGTTATTTTCATGCTTAAAATTGATACTAAAAGCAACCTTTAGACTTAGAAACTAGCTTGAAATCATGCCTTTTATCTATATTTTCATAAATAAGAGAGCTGGACAGGTTTACACTTGATTTAAGTGCTTTTGTGCAGGTTTTAAGGTGAATTTAGTGAAAAGAGTGAAGAAGGAGAGAGATGACATTAGAAAAGACAAGAAAGAGTGCAAAAAGAGAAGACGAAGGCACCGCTCAGCGGCAAACTACCGCTGAGCGGCACTCAGGAGGTTGCGGGAGTCACGCTGAGGGGCAAAATGGCTGCTGAGGGGAAGAAAAGGACGCGCAACTACCGCTGAGCGGTAAATACCGCTGAGCGGCACTTTTGGGCTTGGGCTTTTGTAATCTTTTGTAACTCTAAATTAGTATATAAGGGCTTGCACGTCCTATAGTTAGACATCATTGGCAGAAACGAAGTAAACTCTCTCTCT
This sequence comes from Vigna nakashimae, assembly GCA_034642375.1. Taxonomy (NCBI): domain Eukaryota; kingdom Viridiplantae; phylum Streptophyta; class Magnoliopsida; order Fabales; family Fabaceae; genus Vigna; species Vigna nakashimae. The sequence goes on from CM067765.1 coordinate 31,718,850, forward strand.
TCCACCCCTTTGAAGGAGGATCTTGGATGCTCTTGCTACATCTTCACCTTTATTGGGTTTATTCTTTCATTCTTTCATTGTTATTCATCTAGGTTCACCATGAATATGGTGAACTAAACCTTGTATGTTTGTTGGGGAATCAATGTAATCTCTTGAAGCTCTCATATATGGATTTGTTGAGTACATCTTTGAAGTAAGACATATGCTTTCTTTCATCATTAGTTAGGGTTTTTCCTCTTTGCTCAATGCTTGCATTGTTTAACTCATTCTAATGCATGATTATTGGTTTTGTCGATACGGACACGTACGGGGAAGTCTAGATCCGGGGAATTTCTCCCAATATTTTACTGACAACATTATATTGGTTGCCTTTAAGCTCCTGCAGTCATGAACTAATCATTAGGAATGCTAGGAATTGTATGAACTATTTGATTAGGGAGAAGCCATCTAGAATGGTACATTAGAGAGTGGCATTAACAGTGATGATTTGAATGTTGAATTCCTAAAATATATGAGAGTGGATGAGATGAAATTGACCCCCAACAACATATTCATTCATATAATTCCATTGAAAGTGTTTATCTTTAGTCTTTGCCATTGATCAATTCATGCATACATGTTTAATTTTCGTCTTGCATAATATAATCCAATTATTTCGTCCTTAAGTCTTAGCTAATCAACAAACCACACAACTAAACTAGGCCATGAGTCCTTTGGGAAGAACGATACTTGGTCTTACCAAGTTTTATTACTTGAACGATTCGGTCATACTTGCCGATTGTGAAACAAGTTTGTGACATCATAATTTGGTGCTTACAAATTTGTCCATCAGGAAGTCTAGATCCGGGGAATTTCTCCCAATATTATGTTGGTTGTCGTTAAGCTCCTGAACTTATGAACTGATCATTAGGAATGCTAGGAATTGTATGAACTCGTGATTAGGGAGAAGCCTTCTAGAAAGGTACTTTAGAGATTGGCATTAACAATGATGATTTGAATGTTGAATTCCTAAAATATATGAGAGTGGATAAGATGAAATTGACCCCCAACAACATATTCATTCATATATTTCATTGAAAGTGTTTATCTTTTGCTTTTGCCATTGATCAAAAACTCATGCATACATGTTTATTTTCTGTCTTGCATATTAAACTACAAATATTTCGTTCTTAAGTCTTAGCTAATCAATAAACCACACAACTAAACTAGGCCGTGAGTCCTTTGGGAGAACGATACTTGGTCTTACCAAGTTTATTACTTGAACGATTCGGTCATACTTGCCGATTGTGAAACGAGTTTGTGACATCATATTTTGGTGATCATAAATTTGTCCATCATGGACGAAGTGGACGAAGTGGAGGAAGTGGAAGAAGTGAGGAAGTGGGCGAAGTGGACGAAGATGACGAAGTGGACGAAGTTGAAAAAGTCGAGGAAGTGGAGGAAGTGAGGAAAAAGAGGAAGTGGAGGAAGTGGACGAAATTCATGAAGTGGACGAAGTGCAGGAAGTGGTGGAAGTGGAGGAGGTGAAGGAAGTGTAGGAAGTTGAGGAAGTGGAGGAAGTGCAACAAGTTAAGGAAATGGACGAACTGGACAAAGTGGACGAAGTGAGGAAAAGGAGGAAGTGTAGGAAGTGGACGAAGTTGACGAAATGGACGAAGTGCAAAAAGTGGTGGACGTGGAGGAAGTGAAGGAGGTGGACGAAGTTTACGAAGAGGACGAAATGGACGAAGTGGACGAAGTGTAGGAAGTGGAGGAAGTGGACGGAGTGGACGAAGTGAAGGAGGTGGACGAAGTGTAGGAAGTGGACGAAGTGGAGGAAGTTGACGAAGTGGACGAAATGGACGAAGTTGACGAAGTGGAGGAAGTGGAGGAAGTGGAGGAAGTTGGCGAAGATGACGAAGTGGACAAAGTGGATGAAGCGGACGAAGTTGACGAAGTCGAGGAAGTGGACGATGTGGAGGAAGTGCACGAAGTGGAGGAAATGGAGGAAGTGGACAAAGTGAAGGAAGTGGACGAAGATGACGAAGTAGACGAAGTTGATGAAGTGGAGGAAGTGGAGGAAGTGGACAAAGTGGAAGAAGTTGACCAAGTGGAGGAAGTGGAGGAGGTGGAGGAAGTGGAGGAAGGGAGGAAGTGGAGGAAGTGGAGGAAGTGGAGGAAGTGGAGGAAGTGGAGGAAGTAGACGAAGTTGACGAAGTGGAGGAGGTGGAGGAAGTGAGGATAAGGAGGAAGCGGAGGAAGTAGACGAAGTGGACGAAGTGCAGGAAGTGGTGGAAGTGGAGGAAGTGGAGGAAGTGTAGGAAGTGGAGGAAGGGGAGGAAGTGGAGGAAGTGGAGCAAATGGAGGAAATGGACGAAGTGGACAAACTTGACGAAGTGGACGAAGTAAGGAAAAGGAGGAAGTGGACGAAGTTAATGAAGTGGACGAAGTGCAAGAAGTAGTGGAAGTGGAGGAAGTCGACGAAGTGGAAGAAGTGGAGGAAGTGGAGGAAGTGGAGGAAGTGGACAAAGTGTAGGAAGTGGAGGAAGTGGACGGAGTGGACGAAGTGGAGGAAGTTGACGAAATGGACGAAGTGGACGAAGTGGATAAAGTGGAGGAAGTGGAGGAAGTCGACGAAGTGGAAGAAGTGGAGGAAGTGGAGGAAGTGGAGGAAGTGGACAAAGTGTAGGAAGTGGAGGAAGTGGACGGAGTGGACGAAGTGGAGGAAGTTGACGAAATGGACGAAGTGGACGAAGTGGATAAAGTGGAGGAAGTGGAGGAAGTTGACGAAGATGATGAAGTGGACGAAGTGGACGAAATGGATGAAGTGGACTGATGAACCAATATTTTCCTCACTTCACTTAGTTTAATGTGCTAGAATTAGTCGGGGAATTATGCTTAAACGTCCGGTATTTTCCTGTTTTTCCTAATTGTGCTTAATTTGATCGGAAATTCTTATTTTAACTAATTTGAGTTATCTGAGCTTATTATTTTGCATTATTAATTACGGGAAAATTTTGGATAACTTTTTGGGACATTAGAAAGCGAAATGAGAAATGGAAATTGAGCCAATGCATCTTAACCATTTTTATTTTCGCTGGCTGCCGCGTGAATGTTGTGTCAACTTGTGTGTCTTCGTTTGAGTTCAATTCTTATCCGTTTTCCATGCAATGTTTTTTCATAGTTTTGTATGGATGTCTATTTTCACGTATAGTTTTTATTTTGTTTAAATTCGTTCTATGCTGTTCCCAGTATTTTTTTTTACTCCCCTATGTCAGTCCAATGCTTACTGTTTGAGTGATTTCTAATCTATTTGCATTTGCTTGCTGTTGGGCACTTGTGGTGGCTAGGAATTGATAATTGGATAGTGCTAAAACCTCCCAATACTCTTAAACAAGGCATACAACAGCTTGGCTTGATTGAATAGCAAAGAAAAAAAAAAGCAGCCACATGCACATCACAGCCCACATGGAAAGCTTTTGGATTTTAAAATTGGAAACTGGAGTGTCACGGCTTGGGCTGCAAATAAGCTCACGGCCCATGGAAAATCAATTTTGAAGCTCCAGCTGCCACTTGGGAAAAAGCACACGGACACTAGATGAATGAAGGGGTGTCAAAAGCAAGGTCCTGCAAGAGAGGGCTGCACCTTCACGCCCACGGTCCAGCAGAGGAGGTGCAGGTTTTTGGGAGAGCCCAGCCACCACCTTGGGGTCTGGATACTACTCTCTTGGCTGGAGTTCTCCGAAAAAAAAAACAAACTTGTTGGAGAAAAGGAGATTGGAGAAGCTCAGCTGCAGCCGCCACTTTGCTTTGGCCTCGGGGGAACTTCTTTGTTTTGTATCTTGGTTTTTAGAACGTTGCTTTTGGAGATAGGAGGACTGCATCCAGCCGCCACCTTGGAGGCACACGTTCACTAGCCACCACCAAAGGAAGAACACGGAGAACTAGAGGGATGGTTGGATGGGAGAGCATTTGGGCTACAAGTGTACACGGTTTGGGGCTTTGCTCAAGGTTTTTTACTTCATTTAAGTGTTTGCTTTTACTACCATTTTGCTGCAACATGTTGACTTATTATAGCAGCTTGAATATGTTGTATTTTAATTCTTGAACTGCTGGAATGTAATGTTATTTTACTGGTTAATGACTGAAAATTTACTAGCATTGGCTTATCTTTGCAAATTAAGTTCTTTACACAAGCATGATTTAAATTTTGTTCTCTTTGATTTACTGTGTTGCAAATTGATAAGGGTGTTCTCGGTTCATTGCATTTCCAGTAGCAAAATTTTATCTCTTTTGGTTTGTTAGATGATTGAGGAGTGTAGGTACTGTCACGTGGTGCAAGGGTCTTCTTATAAAAAAAATCCTTCTTCTAGAACTATAACATTAGCCTTTAGTGAAAGCTTGTGGGACCTTTTCTTTTAAACTCTTTTTGACTTCTACTTAATTGTGTTGGAGGAGTAGATAGACACGGCCATTTGAGTGGTAAGTGCACATCATTACTTAGGTGGATAGCATTTGTTTTTCAATTTGGAAGGAAAAGGTGAAGAAGTGTAAGATGGATGGGTAGGATGTGTAGTGGATAGAAAGCACGGTTTTTGGGAGGAAGAAGTGAAGTGGTTATTACGTGTTGGGAGTTGAGGCCCTGCAGCTGGAAGAAATAAAGAGAAAGTTGAATTGGTTTGGTAGAGTTAGGAGAGGTAATGTGGAGTGTGCAGCTGCTGCCATGTGTACAAGAATCCACTTACGGTTGATGCACATCATCTTGTAATGTTGAATTTCCAATTTAGTTTTCCTTTTTTTTCTTGTTCATCTACAATTTTAATTTAATGCATTAATTTAATTTACTGTTTCTGAAATGTAATTTCTGTTTTACTATTTTTATTTTACTGCAGTAATTTTGATTCTGTTTTTAATGTTTTACTATTTTTACTGTTTTCTGTATTTTATGTTTTTCTGTATTTTCGTTTTTACTGTTCCAAATTTATTTTCACTGTTTCATGTAACTGTATTTTCGTTTTTACTATTTTAATTTCGTTTTACTGTTTTGAATTTTATTTCAACGCTTTTAAATTTTACCGCAACCAAAAAAATCACAAACCCCCCCTTTTTCCGTGTGTGATCTAAGACTGAACCGCAATATTGGTCCTTGTGAGACGACCTAGGAGTCACTTCCTAGCACTATACTGCATTCTTTTATGCACAACTTTTGTGGGAGGTGCGACCCTCTCATCATGGACGAAGTGGACGAAGCTGACGAAGTGGAGGAAGTGGAGGAAGTGGAGGAAATGGAGGAAGTCTATCAAGTGGACGAAGATGACGAAGTAGACGAAGTTGATGAAGTGGAGGAAGTGGAGGAAGTGGAGGAAATGGACAAAGTGGAAGAAGTTGACCAAGTGGAGGAAGTGGACGAAGTGGACGAAGTGGAGGAGGTGGACGAACTGGAGGAGGTGGAGGAGGTGGAGGAAGTGGAGGAAGTGAGGAAAAGGAGGAAGTGGACGAAGTGGAGGAAGTAGACAAAGTTGACGAAGTGCAGGAGGTGGAGAAAGTGGAGGAAGTGAGGAAAATGAGGAAGTGGATGAAGTGGAGGAAGTTGACGAAGTCGACTAAGTGGAGGAAGGGGACGAAGTAGAGGAAGGGGAAGAAGTGGAGGAAGTGGAGGAAGTTGACGTAGTGGAAGAAGTGGACGAAGTGGAGGAAGTGGAGGAAGATGAAGAAATGGACGAAGTTGACGAAGTGGAGGAAGTGGAGGAAGTTGAAGAACTGGACGATGTTGACGAAGTGGAGGAAGTGGAAGAAGGGGACGAAGTTTACGAAGTGCACGAAGTGGAGGAAGTGGAGGAAGTGGACGTAGTGGAGGAAGTGGAGGAAGAGAACGAAGTGGAAGAAGTGGAGGAAGTTGACAAAGTGGACGAAGCGGACGAAGCTGACGAAGTGGAGGAAGTGGAGGAAGTGTAGCAAGTGGAGGAAGTGAAGCATGTGGAGGAAGCAGACGAAGTGGACGAAGTGGAGGAAGTGGACGAAGTGGAGGAACTGAGGAAAATGAGGAAGTGGAGGAAATGGACGAAGTGGAGGAAGTTGACGAAGTGGAGGAAGTGGACGAAGTGCTGGAAGTGAGGAAGTGGAGGAGGTGGAGCAAATGGAGCAAGTGGAGGAAGTGGTGGAAATGGACGAAGTGAACAAAGTGGATTATGTGGACGAAGTGGAGGAAGTGAGGAAAAGTGGGAAGTGGAGGAAGTGGACGAAGTTCACGAAGTGCAGGAAGTGGTGGAAGTGGAGGAAGTGGAGTAAGTGGAGGAAGTGGAAGAAGTGGAGGAAGTGGAGGAAGTGGAGGAAGTTGACGAAGTTTACGAAGTGGACAAAGTGGACGAAGTGCATGATGTGCACGAAGTGGACGAAGCGGACGAAGCTGACGAAGTAGAGGAAGTGGAGGAAGTGTAACAAGTGGAGGAAGTTGAGCATGTGGAGGAAGAGGACGAAGTTGAGGAAGTGGAGGAAATGAGGAAAGGGAGGAGGTGGACGAAGTTGACGGAGTGGAGGAAGTGGAGGAAGTGGACGAGAGGAGGAAGTGTACGAAGTGGAGGAAGTAGAGGAATTCGACGAAGTGGACGAAGTGAACGAAGGGGACAAAGTGGAGGAAGTGAAGGAAGTGAACCAAGTGGACGAAGTGGAGGAAGTGGAGGAAGTTGAGGAAGTGGACAAAGTGGTGGAAGTGGACGAAATGAAGGAGGTGGACAAAGTGGAGGAGGTGGACGGAGTGGAGGAAGTTGCCAAAGTGGACGAAGTTGACGAAGTGGATGAAGTGGAGGAAGTGAGGAAGTGGAGGAGGTGGAGGAAGTGGAGGAAGTGAGCAAGTGGAGGAAATGGAGGAAGTCGAGCAAGTGGACGAAGTGGGCAAAGTTGACGATGTGGACGAAGTGGACGAAGTGGAGGAAGTGAGGAAAAGGAGGAAGTGGACGAAGTTGACGAAATGGACGAAGTGCAGGAAGTGGTGGACATGCAGGAAATGGAGGAAGTGGAGGAAGTGGAAGAAGTGGAGGAAGTAGACGAAGTGGACGAGGTGGACGAAGCTGACGAAGTGAAGGAAGTGGAGGAAGTGGAGGAAGTGTAGGAAGTGGAGGAAGTAGAGCAAGTGGACGAAGTTGAGGAAGTGGACGAAGTGGACGAAGACGACGAAGTGGAGGACGTGGAGGAAGTGGAGGAAGTGAAGAAAAAGAGGAAGTGGAGGAAGTGGATGAAGTGGAGGAAATTGACGAAGTGGACGAAGTGCAGGAAGTGGCGGAAGTGGAGGAAGTGGAGGAAGTGGCGGAAGTGGAGGAAGTGGGGGTAGTGAGGAAAAAGAGGAAGTTGAGGATGTGGATGAAGTTGAGGAAGTTGACGAAGTGGACGAAGTGGACGAAGTGGACGAAGTGCAGGAAGTGGCGGAAGTGGAGGAAATGGAGGAAGTGGAGGAAGTGGAGGAATTGAACGAAGTGTAGCAAGTGGACCAAGTGGAGGAAGTGGAGGAAGTGGAGGTAGTGGAGGAAGTGAGGAAGTGGACCAAGTGGACGAAAATTACTAAGTGGACGAAGTTGACAAAGTTGACGAAGTGGATGAGGTGGACGAAAAGGAGGAAGTGGAGGAAGCGGACGATGTGAGGGAAGTGGAGGAAGTGGGGGAAGTGGAGGAAGTGGAGGAAGTGGAGGAAGTCAAGTGAACGAAGTGGAGGAAGTGGTGGAAGTGGAGGAAGTGAAGGAAGTGGACGAAGTTGACGAAGTGCAGGAAGTGGTGGAAGTGGAGGAAGTGGAGTAAGTGGATGAAGTGGAAGAAGTATAGGAAGTGGAGGAAGTGGAGCAAGTTGAAAAATTTTATTTTAATGTTTAAAATTGATACTAAAAGCAACCTTTATACTTAGAAACTAGCTTGGAATCATGCTTTTATTCATATTTTCGTAAATAAGAGAGCTGGACAGGTTTATGCTTGATTTTAGTGTTTTTGTGCAGGTTTTAAGGTGAATTTAGTGAAAGAAGTGATGAAGGAGAGAGATGAAATCATAAAAGACACCAAAAAGTGCAAAAAGAGAAGCCGCAACTGCCGCTCAGCGGCAGTTTACCTTTGAGCGGCACTCAGGAGTTCACGGGAGGTCCGCTGAGGGGTAAAATGGCCGCTGAGAGGAAGAAACCAACTCACGCACTTATCGCTGAGCGGCATTTTACCGCTGAACGGCACACTTATGGGCTTGGGCCTGAATTTTCTGTAATTTTAGAATAGTATATAAGCTTTAGGACGTCCTAGGGTTTGTATCTTTGGCAGAAACGAAGCAAACACTCTCTCTTCCACCCCTTTGAAGGAGGATCTTGGATGCTCAGGCTACCTCTTCACCTTTCTAGGGTTTTATCTTTCATTCTTCCATTATTATTCATCTAGTTTCACCATGAATATGGTGAACTAAACCTTGTATTGTTGTTCGGGAATCAATGTAGTCTTGTGAAACTCTCATATATGGAATTTGTGTTTATATCTTATATTTAAGACCTATGCTTTCTTTCATCATTAGTTAGGGTTTTTCCTCTTTGCTCAATGCTTGCTTTGTTTAACTCATTCAATGCATGATTATTGATTTTGTCGATACGGGAACGTACGGGGAAGTCTAGATCCGGGGAATTTATCCCAATAGTATATTGGTTGCCGTTAAGCTCCTGCACTAAAAGAACTAATTATTAGGAATGCTAGGAATCGTATGAACTCGTAATTAGGGATAGGCCTTCTTGCAAGGTAATTTAGAGAGTGGCATTAACAATGATGAAAAGAATGTTGAATTCCTAAAATATATGAGAGTGGATAAGATGAAATTGATAAACCCCAACAACATACTCATCCATATATTCCATTGAAAGTGTTTGTATTTTGTTTTAGCCATTGATCAAAACTCATGCATACATGTTTATTTTCTGTTTTGCATATTAAACTCTACTTATTTCGTTCTTAAGTCTTAGCTAATCAACGAATCACATAACTAAACTAGGCCGTGAGTCCTTTGGGAGAACGATACTTGGTCTTACCGAGTTTATTAGTTGAAACGATTCGGTCATACTTGCCGATTGTTCAACAAGTTTGTGGCGCCGTATTTCGGTGTTCATAAATTTGTCATCAAGTTCTTGGCGCCGTTGCCGGGGACTCGTTGATACGGCTGTCGCGGCCGATCAAATTTTATGTGCAATTAAAATACAATACAGTGCTAGGAAGTGACTCCTAGGTCGTCTCACAAGGACCAAATGTGGTTCAGCTTCAGGTCAACACGTAAGGGGGGGTTTATGGTGTTTTTGTTTTTATGCGGAAAAATTAAATTAAAATGGAAATTAAATAAAACTGAATTAAAAATGTTGAAATCAAATTCAAAACAGTAACGTAAACTTTAAAATAGTAAAAACTTAAACGGTAAATTACAGTCAAAATAAAATAAACGCGGGAACATTAAACATGCATAAAACGTAAAACATTAAACGCAAAAATAAAAGAGTCAGTAAAAACAAACCCTAAACATAAAACTAAAATGGTAAAACTGAAATTAAAACAGTAAAATTCAAATATGGAAACAGAATTAAAACTACATCAGCAACATACAACAAACAAAAATACAAGAATTCATTCCAACATGTGATAAAAAATATTTTAAAGCAAAAGAAATTAAAGAAAGTAAAATTTCTCTACTATTAATTGTGACCAATTCATCTACCAACAAAAAGTAAAAATTGCAAATGCTTTTAAAACAAATGCCCTAGGCCGTGACACTTGTGTTTCATTCAAAGAAAATTAAAATAATTCAAATGCTTCACTTGGTACTCCTTGGCCGTGCACTTTTCTATGAGTTGCATCAAAGGAAGAAAAAATAATGAAATGCCTCTTCCTTACGTGAATGGTGCACCTTCAACATCTAAATTTTAATCACCAAATGCTCCACGCATTTCCCAAAGAAAACATGTGACTTCTATCAACCATACTCCTACCACTTTTTTTTGTCTTTTTCTAAATGAAAAGTAAATGCAAGTGTCCTATCCACATAAGAAAACTCGGTACCTTTCACCCATGGGAACCGTGCATACTATTCTCCTATCTAGTCATGTCCATTCTCCAAGAAATGAAAAGAAATACAATCAAATGGCCCACTTCTCTTTACCTTACGTAAATAACCAACAACAATTCTTCAAAGGAATAAAAGAAGTGCATAAGTGATCAAGGGCCACTTCTTAATTCACGTGAATGTCCTTCATGGCTCCATACATTTTTGCTTTCTAAAGTAATGAATTTTTCTCAATATGGGCAGCTGCACTCTCACATAAATAATTCCATTTTGTCTCTTAACTCAATCAAAGATGTGCTTATTTTGCTACTATAAACCAACGTTCACTTCAAAGGTGTTGCTGGACCGTTCCACTTCATCACTTTGCTGCATATTCTCCTTTCTCCATTTTCAATAACCGTTCCATTCTCATCAAAAACCACTTCTCCTCTCCACAAACATATCAATTCCTTCTCCTCTTCTCTTCGTGTGCCTACCTCCAACAAAGCAAATCAAGGTGTGTGGTGCCCCTTTCCATCCAGCAAAAATAAATCAACACTTACAAAATTTCACATGACTCTCTTCTTCCTTACACCGAGAGTTCCTTTCTCCAAGTAAACAAAATTTTCTTTTTTTTTTTCTTAGACAATAGTTTCCTAAAATAGATGGTGAATCAAGTCTACAAGTACTACCTTGCTTCTAAAATGAAGTAAATGAACGTGTTCCAGTGGTTCAACACAAGATCATGTACCTCTTTTCCAAAAGTTACAAAAGGTTAGAAGAAATTATATAAATATGCAGAAAATCAGATGGAAGATGCAATTAGAATTCAACAAAAGGAATAAATACAAGCTATTCATTCATCATGAAAAAAAACGTTGTTCAGTCTTCTCAAAGAGAAACATTCAAAGTAAAAGGAAACAAACAAGTGTGGCTGGATGCTTCTTGGCCGTGTGTCTCCTCTCCAGAACGTGACACCAGTGTTCTTCAACAATCACACCAGAAGCTTCTTTTTTTTTTTTTCAATCCATGTTGGTTTGTACGTTCTCCCTGGGAAAAGATATGATGATTATCTTTTTTTTTTCTCAAAACTTCCGAGAAGAAGGAGTTAAGAGACCTCCAAAATCAGCATGTGTGTTGTCTCTTTGTGCCATCGAGTAGCGACTGATCCACCACCTAGTAGTTAGCCTTTTTCATTTTTCTTCAATTAATCCCCTCTGCTTGGATTTAGCTCTCCAATTGGTGTTTCACGGGATGACTTTGTTCTTGGATTTAGCTCATTCTACCTTTTCTCAATTGTATGTTGAATTTTCCAAAGGTGGTATGTGTATGGCCGAGACTTTCAAGTATGGTCACTTCCCTCATTCCCTCATTTAATTTGTAATGTGAATTGTATACATAAGACAATGCTATTGTTTTCCAAAACAATTCATAAAACAGTGGGCTGCACTTGGAACTTGGTGGTCTCTTCTCTTTCATTCCAACTTAGGCTAAATGTTTTGCAAAATTCTTCATTTGAATCCAAAGAGTTGCCGTGAGGTGTAATGATGCCAAGCCTATTTTGCTTTTACAAACTCAAGAAAAATATTTCATTATACGGATCAATACACAGATTAATTCAATGCAGTACGGCTTCGACTAGATAACACAGTGTGTAAATAAATATTCTTCCTAATGTTCTAAAATATTTACAGAATTTTCCCTGCATTCACTAATGTAAATAATTATTCTCAGATAATTCAAATTAAGTAAAATAAGAATTTCTGATCAAATTAAGCACAATCAGTAAAAACGGGAAAATACTGGACAATTAAGCACAACTCCCTGATTAATTTTAGTACAGTAAACTAAGTGAAGTGAAGAAAATAATGATTCATCAAAATAGACCACACTTAGTCGTTTGCACTCCTGGGCAAACTTAAGACACAAAACCAGGGAGCAGTTCAAACATTAGAAAAGTGACACAGACTTGACAGACAGCACAAACTCCAAAACAGAAACACACTTTCACAATTCCCACAAAATCTGGACAGTAAAAGGTACAGGCAGAATCCTACACAAAATCAATGAAAGCAAATACTCAAAGAATCATCCAAACAGTTCAGTACAAGGAAAACAATCAATCAGTTCAAGAGATGAATCGACAGCAACAGAGCCTCACAGATGTACACAATCAGTGTTTCTCTCAAGTGTTTAAGGTAAATCAATGTCACTCAATGAACTCAAGAAAGCAAACACAAATAGGCTTGGCAAGCCTCTAATATCAACACTAAAACAGATACGCATGTTCAAATCAAAAGGTCTTTTTATGGTCATAATGGGGTCAAGGACAAGGGAGGATATATCTGGATGAAAAGCTATAAACCATAAGGGATAGATGAGCAATGGGGAACAAGTATAAACACATTCAAACTCACCTACAGCCTCTAATTCCATCCTCTAGTTAACTCCATTATTCACCGTTGTTCACAATTTTTTTCTGTTTTTCTGATTTTTTTTTTTTTTCTTCATCCTGTCTTTTTTCTTTACTCTGTTCAACACACAATTTCAAGAGACAAGATGCACCACATATTTACAAACAGAAACAAGATATGAAGAGAACTCACTAGCCAATTCATCTGAAATTCCCAGGAGACCACACTTATTCCCAAAACAATTCCAAAGCTACAAAATTCCCTAAGCTTCAGGTAATAATGGTTTTTCACATAGGGCTAGTGTATGAGCTTCAAAACAAAGAAATGGGGAAAAACATAGGCTCAAAAGGGTATCAATGGATCAAAACAGGGTAGGCTTATCTGGCTTAGAGGCTCAACAACAAAATGCCTTTATCCCTTTCAAACATGCGTATTAGTCAAGAATCAATTCAAAGAGTGAAGCCAAGACATATGTGCAAGCAATCAAGGCATATATCACACACAAGAAAGATCATCAAATGGCTCAAATCTCACACAGGTAATATGGTCACCATCAATTCAACTCTCAAATATCAGGATTATCTCCCAAGCAAAGTAAAGCAAGGAATTCAACAGTTTAGAGTATCAATGAAGTGCAGGAAAACTGACAACCTAATCATAGTCCAGAATTCACGAAAATCATGCAAAACTGTACATAAGACACCACAAAATACACAAAAACGAAACATAAACAAAGAAACAACCTCCCCTAATAGACCACACTTAAACGACACAATGTCCTCAGTGTGTCACATTCAGCAGATCAAAACAATCAGAATAGTCATCAGATATCGACAAAGTGCAACAAAAGTGAGGAGGGAAGGAGAGAAGAAACTCCCTGAGTCAGGTGGGAGGGTAGGTGGGGTAGACCAAAGACGTCTCCTCCACCACTGCATCCAACAGAGAAGGATTGCTGAGGAAGGGCTTCAGTCTATGCCCGTTCACCTTGAAGCTTTTAGCTGCAGATGGACCCTGGATTTCTACTGCACCATAAGGATAAACATTAGTCACAACAAAGGGTCCAGTCCACTTTGATCTCAACTTACCACCCATGAGGCCGAGTCTAGAGTTATACAATAAAACCTGTTGGCCAACCTCGAAGTCCTTTCTAACAATGGAGTTATCATGGAACCTCTTGGTTCTTTCCTTGTAGAACTTCGAATTCTCATATGCTTCCAATCGGATTTCATCCAGTTCATTCAGTTGCAACTTCCTTTCCTCTCCAGCTTGGTCCATGGAGAAGTTGCATGTCTTCACAGCCCAATATGCCCGATGCTCAATTTCAACTGGTAGATGACATGCCTTTCCGAAGACAACCCTGTACGGAGACATCCCAATCGGTGCTTTGTATGCAGTCCTGTGGGCCCAAAGAGCATCGTCCAATCTACTACTCCAATCTTTCCTGTTGGGCTGGACAATCTTTTCCAAAATCCTCTTAATCTCCCTGTTGGAGATCTCAGCCTGCCCATTTGTTTGGGGGTGGTAAGGTGTAGAAACTCTGTGCGTCACCCCATATTTCTTGAGTAAAGCTTGCATGGATCTGTTGCAAAAATGGGTTCCCTGATCACTAACAATTGCTTTAGGCACTCCAAACCTGCAAAAGAGGTGAGATCTAACAAAATCCACAACAACCCGAGCATCATTAGTTCTGGTGGCTTTAGCTTCCACCCATTTTGAAACATAATCCACAGCAAGGAGAATATAGGAAAAACCAAAAGAAACAGGAAAAGGACCCATGAAATCTATACCCCAGACATCAAACACCTCACAGAATAGCATAGGTTGTTGAGGCATCTCTTGTCTCTGTGAAATTTGTCCTCCTGCTTTCTGACAAGGCTCACAAGTGCTACAAATCTTCTCCGCATCCTTGAAGATGGAAGGCCAATAGAACCCACAATCAAGCACCCTACGAGCTGTTCTTTGTATCCCCAGATGACCACCAGGTGAGGAGGCATGACAAAACTGCAGGACCGAGTCAATCTCATGGTCCGGAATGCATCTCCTAGTAACCTGGTCACTGCACAACTTCCACAGATATGGGTCATCCCAAACATAATATTTAGCATCACTCTTAATTTTAGCAATTTGAGCATGTGACGCTAAAGGAGGAAAAACAGAAGCAACCAAATAATTTACAATATGTGCAAACCAAGGAGTGGGGTGAGAATAAGAAATCATCAGCAAACTCTCATCAGGAAAGTCATCCTGGATGGGCAACACATCAACCTCATCCCCAAATCTCTCAATCCGGCTAAGGTGGTCCGCAACTAGATTCTGTGCTCCACTCCGGTCCTTAATCTGCAAGTCAAACTCCTGGAGCAGTAGCATCCACCTAATCAATCTAGGCTTTGACTCAGCCTTTTTCAACAGAAACTTAAGAGCTGCATGGTCAGTATACACAATAACAGGTGATCCAAGCAAATATGACCTAAACTTATCAAGGGCAAAAACAATTGCCAACAACTCTTTTTCAGTGGTGGTATAGTTTGCTTGGGCAGCATCCAAAGTGCGTGAAGCATAGTAAATCACTCTCGGCAGCTTGTCAATTTTCTGTGTCAAGACAGCCCCTAATGCATAGTTAGATGCATCACACATGAGCTCAAATGGGGCTGTCCAATCCGGTGCCTGAATGATAGGGGTGGTGGTCAAAGCTTCCTTCAGGCAATCAAAAGCCTGCTTGCATCTGTCATCAAAAACAAAGTCAACATCCTTCTGCAGCAGTCTGGACAAGGGAAGCGCCTTCTTGCTGAAATCTTTGATGAAGCGCCTGTAGAAACCTGCATGTCCAAGGAAAGATCGCACCTCTCGCACGCAAGAGGGGTAAGGCAACTGCGAAATCACAGATATCTTAGCAGGATCTACCTCTATTCCCTTTTCAGAAATGATATGCCCTAAAACCAAACCTTGTTCAACCATAAAGTGACATTTCTCAAAATTGAGAACAAGGTTTGTTTCTATGCATCTTTGCAAAACCTTTTCCAGACTGTCTAAACATGCATCAAAAGAGGATCCATACACAGTAAAATCATCCATAAACACCTCTATGCAATTCTCAAGAAAGTCGCTAAAAATGCTAAGCATGCATCGTTGGAAGGTACCAGGAGCGTTGCACAGACCAAAGGGCATCCTCCTATAGGCAAAAGTGCCAAAGGGGCAGGTGAATGTTGTTTTCTCTTGATCCTCAGGAGCAATATTGATCTGAAAATATCCAGAAAAACCATCAAGAAAACAATAATGAGATTTACCTGCCAGGCGCTCCAGCATCTGATCAATGAATGGCAGGGGAAAATGATCTTTCCTGGTTGCTTGGTTGAGCCTCCTATAGTCAATGCAGACTCTCCAGCTGTTCTGCACTCTAGTTGGGATAAGCCCATCCCTCTCATTCTTCACCACGGTGAGGCCAGTTTTCTTGGGCACAACATGGATGGGGCTCACCCACTGACTGTCTGAAATAGGGTAGATGATTCCAGCTTGCAAAAGCTTGGTCACCTCCTTCTTGATGACTTCCATGATCACGGGGTTTTGCCTTCTTTGTGGCTGTCTCACTGGCTTTGCCCCTTCTTCCAAAAGAATTCTATGCATGCATGTGGATGGACTAATACCAGGTAAGTCAGCCAAACTCCAACCAATGGCCTTCTTGTTGTTCCTCAGTATACCAAGCAACTTCTCCTCTTGAACAGAATCAAGGGAGGTAGAAATGATCACCGGTTTCTTTTCATCATCCTCCAAGTACACGTACTTGAGGTTATCTGGTAGCTGTTTCAGCTCAAGAATGGGTGCCTGCAAGTCAGATTCAAGTGTACTTCCTGCAACATTGTTAATGCATTCTGACTCTAAAGAGTGTACAGGTAAAGGCAGAACACTTATCTCATCACAATCCAAATCAATGTCCATCTCAGATATTTCAACAACATCATCAATATCATTCATAGCATCAATATGCTGGACATCACAATCCTCATCAAAATCCACAACATTATCAACATCATTCTCAAAACTTGATTCGAATCCAGATTCAATACATGAATGTAAAGAAGATAGAAAAGAATGCTTCTTCTCATGCACAGAATTAAAGTTGTCAACAACAAATTCATCAATAATGTCGTCCAATGTATCAATCCTAAACAGAGAATGGTCCTCAGCTGGAAATTTCATTGCATCAAAGATATTAAAATGAACAACAATATCAGCAAATTCCATAGACAAAGTTCCATCATATACATCAATCTTAGTTCGGGCAGTTTTCAAGAATGGCCTGCCTAAAATAATGGGAGCGGATCCATGAGAGAATCCCTCCTCCATTTCCAAAACATAAAAATCAGCAGGAAAAATCAATTCACCAACCCTTACCAAGACATCTTCTATGAAACCTGTTGGGTGAGTAACACTCCTATTAGCCAACTGAATGACCACACCCGTGGTTTGCAAAGGACCAAGAGATAAAGATTCATATATAGACAAAGGCATGACATTAACAGAAGCACCCAAATCAAGCATGGCATTCTCAAATTTATTATTTCCAATCACACAAGGAATGCAAAATATACCTGGATCTTTGCACTTTTCAGGAATGTGCGGGACCGACTTACCAATAAGTGCAGATACATTTCTTCCCATGCTAATCCTTTCATTTCCCTTCATCTTCCTCTTGTGTGTGCACAACTCCTTCAAGAATTTTGCATACTTTGGTATCTGCTTGATTGCATCAAGTAGAGGTATGTTCACCTCCACCTTCCTGAAGGTCTCCAGAATTTCTTTATCTACCTCTTCCATCTTTTTGCTAGGAAGTGGTCGTGAAGGGAATGGAAGAGGGATAGGTCGGTCAATCAATGGAGATGGTGTGGCAGCAGTAGTGGTGGTTAAGGGAGGAGATCCTCCTGAAGAAGAACCACCGACTGGAGAAGAAGATTCACCTGCCTCAAATGTCCTGCTTGGACCAGCTTGGTCCTCCTTTTTGTGAGAAGTAGCAGGCACGGGTGTCGGTATAGAGGCGGGCTCTGAAGGTACAACAATCTGCTTCCCTGATCTGAGGGTTATGGCACTCACATTTCTTGGATTCTGCACAGTCTGCGATGGTAACTTACTAGAATTTTGAGACTGCGCCTGGTTTATCTGAGTGGCCATCTGACCTATCTGGTTAGTGAGGCTCTGTATGGACGCTCTAGTCTCCTGCTGAAATTGCATGTTGTCTTTCTGAAACTGCATGTTATCTTTCTGAAACTGCAGGTTTTGCACAGTCATCTGTCTCACTAACTCTTCCAATGAAGGTTCAGACGAAGTGGAAGGTTGGGCAGCTGGTTGGGCAGGTGCCTCTTGTTGTTGCTGTTGTTGTTGCCTTTGGTGTTGTTGCATGGGTGGAGGCACATATCTGTTAGGTGTTCCAGCATTCTGAAAAGGTGGCGCCTGCTGCTATTGCTGTGGCGCATTGTTCCATCTAAGATTGGGGTGATTCCTCCACCCTGGGTTGTACCTGTTGCTGGACAAGTCATGATTTTGCTGTTGTGGCTGCCTGTTGTTGTAGATGTTTGTAGTATAAGCCTGAGGCACATCAGAGGCAGCAGGATGTTGCAAAGAAGGACATGCATCTGTGTAGTGGTCACTGGAAGGACAAATAGCACATAGTCGTGCAACAGATGCAGATTGAGATGTCGATCTCTGGTTGGTAGTCAACTGTGTCACCATCTTCGCAAGAGAGTTAATCTGGCCTTCTAACTTGCTTTCAACAGCTGATAAAGACTGGGCAATATCTTGTACGCCCTTCACCACAATGGCATCATTCCTGTTGCTAAACTGCTGGGAGTTGGAGGCCATCTTCTCAATCAATGGTCTGGCCTCAGCAGGTGTGATGTCTCCAAGAGCTCCACCACAGGCAGCATCGATCATACCTCGATCCATGTTGTTCAAACCCTCGTAGAAATACTGAATAAGGAGTTGTTCAGGTATCTGATGGTGGGGGCAGCTAGCACAAAGTGTCTTGAATCTCTCCCAATATTCGTACAGGTTCTCTCCACTAAGCTGTCTAATCCCAGTTATGTCTTTCCTGATAGCTGTGGTCCGGGATGCTGGGAAAAATTTCTCCAAGAACAGCCTCTTCAGATCATCCCAGCTAGCAATGGATCTCGGCGCTAAACTATACAACCAATCCTTAGCAACATTTTCCAATGAATGAGGGAATGCCTTCAAGAAGACGTGCTCTTCAGGAACATTGTGCGGTTTCATACTGGAAC
This sequence comes from Vigna nakashimae, assembly GCA_034642375.1. Lineage (NCBI taxonomy): Eukaryota > Viridiplantae > Streptophyta > Magnoliopsida > Fabales > Fabaceae > Vigna > Vigna nakashimae. The sequence goes on from CM067765.1 coordinate 31,737,545, forward strand.
AAACAACCAGGAATTCCTTCAAATGCTTATGTGGACTCGCACCTGCAAGACCATGAAACTTGGGCAACAAATGGATCAGTCCAGTCTTGAGAACATACGGAACGTCCTCATCAGGATATTGGATGCACAAGCTTTCAATATCGAAATCAGGTGCAGCCATCTCCCTAAAAGTCCTCTCGCGATGTGGAGGTTGTGCCATATTGTTCTCAGTGTGAAAAACAACAGAATCAGAATCAAGTACAGATGCAGTAGATGCAGTATGCACAGAGTACTCAACAGTAGGATGCACAATATCTAATGGAACAGGTTCAAAAACAGACTCTAAAGACAAATTCCTAGAATGCCTAATTAAGCTATGAAAAGTCCTATCAATCTCAGGATCAAAGGGTGGTATGAATCCAGGATTTCCTCTAGTCATGCACTAAATCACGACACCCTGTAATCATGAAACAATAGCACAGAAAATTCAAACCACAGAAATAAACACAAGGTAGCAAAACAACACTATCACAAACACATACACAAATCACACAACACAGACACAAGACTCAAAACTGAACCGTTGGTCCCCGGCAACGGCGCCAAAATTTGATACGGCTGTCGCGGCCGATCAAATTTTATGTGCAATTAAAATACAATACAGTGCTAGGAAGTGACTCCTAGGTCGTCTCACAAGGACCAAATGTGGTTCAGCTTCAGGTCAACACGTAAGGGGGGGTTTATGGTGTTTTTGTTTTTATGCGGAAAAATTAAATTAAAATGGAAATTAAATAAAACTGAATTAAAAATGTTGAAATCAAATTCAAAACAGTAACGTAAACTTTAAAATAGTAAAAACTTAAACGGTAAATTACAGTCAAAATAAAATAAACGCGGGAACATTAAACATGCATAAAACGTAAAACATTAAACGCAAAAATAAAAGAGTCAGTAAAAACAAACCCTAAACATAAAACTAAAATGGTAAAACTGAAATTAAAACAGTAAAATTCAAATATGGAAACAGAATTAAAACTACATCAGCAACATACAACAAACAAAAATACAAGAATTCATTCCAACATGTGATAAAAAATATTTTAAAGCAAAAGAAATTAAAGAAAGTAAAATTTCTCTACTATTAATTGTGACCAATTCATCTACCAACAAAAAGTAAAAATTGCAAATGCTTTTAAAACAAATGCCCTAGGCCGTGACACTTGTGTTTCATTCAAAGAAAATTAAAATAATTCAAATGCTTCACTTGGTACTCCTTGGCCGTGCACTTTTCTATGAGTTGCATCAAAGGAAGAAAAAATAATGAAATGCCTCTTCCTTACGTGAATGGTGCACCTTCAACATCTAAATTTTAATCACCAAATGCTCCACGCATTTCCCAAAGAAAACATGTGACTTCTATCAACCATACTCCTACCACTTTTTTTTGTCTTTTTCTAAATGAAAAGTAAATGCAAGTGTCCTATCCACATAAGAAAACTCGGTACCTTTCACCCATGGGAACCGTGCATACTATTCTCCTATCTAGTCATGTCCATTCTCCAAGAAATGAAAAGAAATACAATCAAATGGCCCACTTCTCTTTACCTTACGTAAATAACCAACAACAATTCTTCAAAGGAATAAAAGAAGTGCATAAGTGATCAAGGGCCACTTCTTAATTCACGTGAATGTCCTTCATGGCTCCATACATTTTTGCTTTCTAAAGTAATGAATTTTTCTCAATATGGGCAGCTGCACTCTCACATAAATAATTCCATTTTGTCTCTTAACTCAATCAAAGATGTGCTTATTTTGCTACTATAAACCAACGTTCACTTCAAAGGTGTTGCTGGACCGTTCCACTTCATCACTTTGCTGCATATTCTCCTTTCTCCATTTTCAATAACCGTTCCATTCTCATCAAAAACCACTTCTCCTCTCCACAAACATATCAATTCCTTCTCCTCTTCTCTTCGTGTGCCTACCTCCAACAAAGCAAATCAAGGTGTGTGGTGCCCCTTTCCATCCAGCAAAAATAAATCAACACTTACAAAATTTCACATGACTCTCTTCTTCCTTACACCGAGAGTTCCTTTCTCCAAGTAAACAAAATTTTCTTTTTTTTTTTCTTAGACAATAGTTTCCTAAAATAGATGGTGAATCAAGTCTACAAGTACTACCTTGCTTCTAAAATGAAGTAAATGAACGTGTTCCAGTGGTTCAACACAAGATCATGTACCTCTTTTCCAAAAGTTACAAAAGGTTAGAAGAAATTATATAAATATGCAGAAAATCAGATGGAAGATGCAATTAGAATTCAACAAAAGGAATAAATACAAGCTATTCATTCATCATGAAAAAAAACGTTGTTCAGTCTTCTCAAAGAGAAACATTCAAAGTAAAAGGAAACAAACAAGTGTGGCTGGATGCTTCTTGGCCGTGTGCCTCCTCTCCAGAACGTGACACCAGTGTTCTTCAACAATCACACCAGAAGCTTCTTTTTTTTTTTTTCAATCCATGTTGGTTTGTACGTTCTCCCTGGGAAAAGATATGATGATTATCTTTTTTTTTTTCTCAAAACTTCCGAGAAGAAGGAGTTAAGAGACCTCCAAAATCAGCATGTGTGTTGTCTCTTTGTGCCATCGAGTAGCGACTGATCCACCACCTAGTAGTTAGCCTTTTTCATTTTTCTTCAATTAATCCCCTCTGCTTGGATTTAGCTCTCCAATTGGTGTTTCACGGGATGACTTTGTTCTTGGATTTAGCTCATTCTACCTTTTCTCAATTGTATGTTGAATTTTCCAAAGGTGGTATGTGTATGGCCGAGACTTTCAAGTATGGTCACTTCCCTCATTCCCTCATTTAATTTGTAATGTGAATTGTATACATAAGACAATGCTATTCTTTTCCAAAACAATTCATAAAACAGTGGGCTGCACTTGGAACTTGGTGGTCTCTTCTCTTTCATTCCAACTTAGGCTAAATGTTTTGCAAAATTCTTCATTTGAATCCAAAGAGTTGCCGTGAGGTGTAATGATGCCAAGCCTATTTTGCTTTTACAAACTCAAGAAAAATATTTCATTATACGGATCAATACACAGATTAATTCAATGCAGTACGGCTTCGACTAGATAACACAGTGTGTAAATAAATATTCTTCCTAATGTTCTAAAATATTTACAGAATTTTCCCTGCATTCACTAATGTAAATAATTATTCTCAGATAATTCAAATTAAGTAAAATAAGAATTTCTGATCAAATTAAGCACAATCAGTAAAAACGGGAAAATACTGGACAATTAAGCACAACTCCCTGATTAATTTTAGTACAGTAAACTAAGTGAAGTGAAGAAAATAATGATTCATCACTCGTGGTTTAACTGGTTAATTTGTGTGATTATTGATTATCTTTTACTTTAATTTTGAATTTCTGTTTTTATTTTTTCTGTTTTAATTTTTTCGGTTTTTATTTTATTTTATTTTATTTTCTGAATCTTATATCTTCTTCTATATCTTTTTGTGCTAACCAATTTTCTAGGGTTTTGTTTTCTTGTGTATGCAGGAAGCAATTAGAACAAGGAGCAAGAAAACTGCAGAACCTCTTCTAGAAGGTTTAGACGAGAGTAGACGGAGGAGAAAAATCCGAACATCTAGAGAACTTTTCCCTCCTCTGGAAACTCTGTTACAACCATCACCACAAGGTTCTGTTCATAGCACAGAAAATATGGAGAACAACAATATCAGAAGAACTCTTGCTGATCACACCAATATAGCTGGACCTCTGCACTTTAACATTATAGCTAGACCTAGAGTCAATGCAGCTAATATGGAGGTCAAACCAACACTGATCCAATTGGTGAAAAGCAACCAATTCAATGGGTTATCTCATGAAAGCCCATATGAGCACCTCACCACATTTAATGAGATCTGTAATACAGTGAAAATTAATGGGGTGCCAGATGAAGCGATCAAACTTAGCTTGTTTCCTTTCTCATTAGGAGGCAATGCTAAGCTTTGGTTAAATTCTTTCCCAGAAGGAAGTTTCACAGAGTGGGAAGCAGTGGTAACAAAGTTTTTAAACAAGTATTTTCCACAATCAAAGGTGACTAAAGGCAAGCAAGAGATTTCTTCATTTAGGCAAGGCATGGAAGAATCACTGGGGCATGCATGGGACAGATACAAAAGCTTGTTGAGAAAAACACCCACGCATGGATTCAAAGAAGAGGAAGTAGTCCTAACCTTCCTTGGAGGTCTTGGTTCACAAACCAAGATGATGCTTAATGCCTTAGCTGGAGGCAACATTAAATGGAAAACTCCAGAGGAAGCAACAGAAATTATTGAAAACATGGCTACTAGTGACAACGAACTCAATATTGAAAGAGGATATGATACAAGAAGGTCTAACACCATAGGACCCATCACAAGAGGAATGGCCAAAAAGCTCCAAGATGAGTATTCTCCCCAAGGTCAAATACTATTTGCTATTTTTGGATGGGAAATTGGAGAATAAGAAGATATTACAAATTTGCCAAAACATGGAGAAGGGTAAAGTGGACATTTCTATACAAGAAGGGGTGTGATTATCCTTCTATGGGGCGGCATTAGTAATTGTTTTCTCCACATGTAAAACTCATTTGTCACGTGCTTCATCAAGTTTCCTAGAAGCCACACATTTAGCACATGGGTAGTTATTAAAATCTCATATCTAAAACGTGTAAAATGCTTGCTTAAGCCTTGAGATTGATCTATAAAATCTCATATGCAAAGAGCTTGTAGTTTACTTTTGGATTGTAGTAAAGAATTTCTGCTGAAATGTATAGCAAATTCCTTCTCCAAGAGTCACTTCTTAGCTTGATCTCCATTGCAACTTTCTTCCACTCTAGGAAGCCTTCTGAGTAGTGAATCACCTCTCCAAGCTATCCTCCATCTCCATTCACCATAAACACCAACAATCCGCTGCCACACCTCCAAAGATCCCATCCAATCTGATCCAGAAATTTCAAGTCTGCACAACAATCTGCAGCTGCTACCGCCACTGTTACCTTGGTTTTAGCTGCCTTCCAAGTCTCCCTGCACCTCCAATCTCACGGCACATCTGCTATACATCTCCCAAGATGCATCAAGTGGTATTCAGAGCATAGGTTCTAACTTGAACCGTGAGATAAGTGGTTTCATCTTTCATTTCCAAACTGTCATTCAATTTCTGCTATGTCTTTTTGTTCTTCTGAATTTTGTTTTTGTTTCAGCATCTATGATGTGTTTAGGCTTCTATGTTTTGAGTTTTATTGATACCAGCTCTATTTTCTTGAGTCTATCATCATTTTATTTGGTTATCTCTTGCTGCTTTGAGTCATTTTAATCATTTGAGCATCATTTCCAGTTTTGTCTTAGTCATGTTTGGTTAATTTGCTGTTTTTGTCATCAAATCTGGTTTTTAACCAAGTTTTACGGTTCTGAAAGTGTTTAGATGTGGCTACACCAATTAAGAGCAATGAACAATCAAGAGATGAGCTCAGGTGTTTAAATTTGCCAACCAAACTCAGATCTACATGGCTTTTCAGTTTCTGTTATGTTTATTCCAGAAAGTGTTTCTGCTGTAACAAAACTCCATTGTTCATTTAGCATTGTGCACTGTTCTATTGAACAACAATTGAATGAGTTAATGTCTGAATCATTTGGAACATGAAATGATTTGATTCCAAGTGTTTTGTAATGTTGTAAGCATCAAAAAAATGCAGTAGCCGATCTGCAAGTGTCTTTGAGTTAAAAATTCTACATAATTTGAGTTGGATTGGTACTAGATCATTGCCAATCATTTTTTTAAGTTGATTATGCTGTTTTGAGCAACTTTCAAATACCATTTTCAGACTCTTTTTGATGTTTTTAATCCAGAATCAAAGCCAATCTACATTTTGAACCTTGTGGTTGTGAATTTGAGCTGAAAATGACCACTGGAGTATTCCAACTCTGTTACACCGTGATTTAGCTCATTATATCTGTTTCTGCAAGTCCTCACTCATCATTGAAACATGTTTAAGTCATTGGAATGAGCATATAAATTGTACTGTGCATTTGGTCATTTTTCTGGGTAGATTTTTGCTGGTTGCCAAGAGCTATGCAGTAAATTTTTGGGTCCAAAGTTTCAAAGCTTTGCTGTTTGATTCAATAAGAGTGGATGTAGTAAAAGCCATTGGTCCATAAAATATCAAAAGTTCAAGTTAAAAAGAGTGATTAAAACATTAAAAGGCAGAATAGGACCAATACATCCTGATTTCGAAATTCTGGTTGCACCTTTGAACATTGCTGTCAAAAATTAATGCAAGTTCATTGAGACATTTCAACAAACAGTTTGGTCCACTTTCATTGCATAGCTATTTGGTGCTTGATTCTGGTTTATGGTCTTTTATTGCGTTTTAAATCTGTTCTAGAGCCACTCCTAAGATCATTTTGAAGTGCCACAGTGATTGATAGCCATTTAATTGCTTGCTTTCTGAATTTTGAACACTCTGCACACCATCTGTTTGACAAAAGTCTTGGTGTTGCTGTCACTTGGATGTGATTTTGCTGGCAATTGTGGTGGTAGTTTCTGTGATTAACTGGTTTGTTGGATAGGTGAACTATAATTCAAATGGCTCATTGTAAGTGGAAGCATCAAAGGAAGTTCAATTGGTGAGGAAAGTGATTGAAGTTGGTTCTTGAAGAAGGAAAGGCCGTGATCAATTCTGTCCAGAATTGTCCGACCAGCAACTTGCAGCAGAGTTCTATTCTGCAGAAAATTAATTTCCTTGTTTAAGCACTTTGCAGCTGAGAGAATTGTTTGGAATCCAGTAGATTCAAGTTCTTTGAGAGCAACCCAAAGCTACACACATTGTTTCCTTAGCCTATTTTAACTTTTTCCTTTCCAATTTACCAAATTTCTTTGTAATTCCCATTGGTTTCTTTGGTTGTAAGTTCCAAATCCAAGCAAGTGAGGTGCTAGAGTTCACAAGTGCTCTTCCCTCATTTGTAACTAGACTCAAAGAAGTCTCACAACCTAAAATTGAGTAGGCGGTGAGTGTGTCTTAGATCCAAAGTCTAAGCCTCACCTAGGAGACCTCACTTTAATTGTTTTTCCAATTTTCGACTAGATAGCATATATCTTCTGCGAATAGGAAGCTCTCTTAGGGGTCCGAATTTAGAGTTTAGGTTGTGTCCTTTCTTTGCTTTGTGTTTTCTTTGTTGTCTTTAAGACTTAAGTGGATTTAAGAGTGATTTTGATCTAAGGACTCTAGTAAGTAACCAGAAGCATATTTGGCAAGGATAAGGCTTGATACTTAAGCATTCCTAGTGAATCACCTCCCTTACCTGGAATATTGCTTTCAAGTGAAAATCTCTAGTCTTTACTTCAAGAATAACATTTAAGTCCATCATAATGTCTAGAAGGCATTCTCCTAGGATTAGTGATAGTGAAAAAGAACATTTTTCTCTTCAAACTTTAGTTAATGAATTCAAGGAAATAAGAAGAGAAATGAATGAAGAGAAAGTCAATAGCGAGCTTCAAAATGCTGTTATTCAAGATGAGTTGAGATTGATAAGGAAAAGTAAGTCTAGGAGAAGTCAGAGTGAAAACTCTCAAGAGGGAGGGATATCTTTGAGTATGTGTGATTATTACCCTCATCAGCCTTCTACTTCTAGGAGGCATAGGAGAAATTCTCATGCACCTGATGGACAAATTTATGAGCACCAAAATATGATGTCACAAACTTGTTTCACAATCGGCAAGTATGACCGAATCGTTCAAGTAATAAACTTGGTAAGACCAAGTATCGTTCTTCCCAAAGGATTCACGGCCTAGTTTAGTTATGTGATTTGTTGATTAGCTAGGACTTACAAATGAAATATTTAAAGTTCAATATGCAAAGACGAAAATAAACATGTATGCATGAAATTTGATCAATGGCAAAGACAAAAGATAAACACTTTCAATGAATTATATGAATGAATATGTTGTTGGGGGTCAATTTCATCTCATCCACTCTCATATATTTTAGGAATTCAACATTCAAATCATCATTGTTAATGCCACTCTCTAATGTACCATTCTAGATGGCTTCTCCCTAATCACGAGTTCATACAATTCCTAGCATTCCTAATGATTAGTTCATGAGTGCAGGAGCTTAACGACAACCAATATAATATTGTCAGTATAATATTGGGAGAAATTCCCCGGATCTAGACTTCCCCGTACGTGTCCGTATCGACAAAACCAATAATCATGCATTGGAATGAGTTAAACTATGCAAGCATTGAGCAAAGAGGAAAAACCCTAACTAATGATGAAAGAAAGCATATGTCTTAATTAAAAGATGTACTCAACAAATCCATATATGAGAGCTTCAAGAGATTACATTGATTCCCCAACAAACATACAAGGTTTAGTTCACCATATTCATGGTGAACCTAGATGAATAACAATGAAAGAATGAAAGAATAAACCCAATAAAGGTGAAGAGGTAGCCTGAGCATCCAAGATCCTCCTTCAAAGGGGTGGAAGAGAGAGTGTTTGCCTCATTTCTGCCAAAGATACCTAATTCTAGGACGTGCAAGCCCTTATATACTAATCTAGAGTTACAAAAGATTACAAAAGCCCAAGCCCAAAAAGTGCCGCTCAGCGGTATTTACCGCTCAGCGGTGATTGCGCGTCTTCTTTCTTCCCCTCAGCGGCCATTTTGCCCCTCAGCGGTTCCAACGTCACCTCTTGAGTGCCGCTCAGCGGTAGTTTGCCGCTGAGCGGTGCCTTTGACTTCTCGTTTTGCACTCTTTCTTGTCTTTTCTAATGTCATCTCTCTCCTTCTTCACTCTTTTCACCAAATTCACCTTAAAACCTGCACAAAAACACTGAAATCAAGCATAAACCTGTCCAGCTCTCTTATTTCTGAAAATATGGATAAAAGGCATGATTTCAAGCTAGTTTCTAAGTCTAAAGGTTGCTTTTAGTATCAATTTTAAGCATGAAAATAACAGTTTTTCAACTGTTATCACAACCCCAAACTTAGAACTTTGCTTGTCCTCAAGCAAACAAAATGTAACTCCATCTCCAACCAATTTATATGATGGTTCACTCATTCAAAATCCTCTTTTCAAGATAAGTAACAACTTCACTCAAACTTATGACCAAGAGTTCAATCAAGATGTGCACATGCTTTAGTGTTCACAAAGTCATTTAAGTTCCAACAAATGCTATTTTTCATGAATGATCAATTAATTAAGCATGGATGTTCATGTGCTTATGGAATATTTCCTCACTAGATAAAGTGTTTCACTCAACACACAAGTGTATAAGAGGTAAAGTGTTTCACTCATTCACTCTACTATCACAATGTCACATGAATCAACTTTGCCTTTCATTTTACCACAATCAAAAACATTCACAAGCATGCATCATCACAAGGACTTTTCAATGGCTTATAATGTGGCTGGGCTAACAAGAAAATTGGTTTTTCTGGATCACAAAATCCTTGAGTTAAGAGATTCATAACAACACAATTATTCTTATTTATTCCCAACTTGCCTTTGCCTTTGCATTGAGCTTTGCTTCTTTTTCTTTTCTTTTCTTTTTCTTTGCATATTCTTACTTTTTAGCTCTTAGCTCAATGCTTTTCCTTTTTCATGTTTTCCCAACAACCCCAAACTTGAACATTTGTCAATACCACACAAGATATTCTACTTAACTCAAGGTAAAGATTTTTCAATCAAGGGTTTTCAGTGTATGTTCAAGGCTAAGGGTTCAAAGGATAGAACACAAAGTGTTCTCTTTTAGTAGGCTAACTTTATGAATTTGGCCAATAAAAAGGGTTCCAACAAACGGCCTTGATCATATGATGCAAAACAAGCAATTAATTCAATCATAGAAAACCTGGGCAAAGTCATTCATGCTTTCAAAGTAATAGCATTCAACAATAACAACTCTGGAGCTCAAAACCTCACATATAAGCTCATTCACATTTGACATACACATCCTGCTTAATTTCACAATCACAATCATGATATCATGCATTTGTTCACAAAGCTTGTGAATCACCTGTATAAGCATTTTAATGTGCACATCTATCTCAACATCAATCAATCAATCAGCATCATCAAGCATTACTTATCACACAATCACAGTTAATAGCAAACCATCATAAGGAACCAGGTGTTCAATAGAGTACATCAAACCCTAATCTAAAACAGAAGTAAATAAGTTCAGAAAACTTAAACCAAACAAAAGCATAAGTCCTGCTCTAGTTATGATAGCATTCATCAGTAAATGCTATCTCAACTCCTCCTCAATCTGAGCTGTCCTCTGTATCCTCCTTCTTCTTGGATCTTATAGTCTTGATTCTTTTTGCCCGATGAGGAGGCCATCCCTGCATCAAACATAATTCACAAAACCAAAAGATACATTGTTAAGCATTAGTAAACCATAATGAAGAAATCAGCCCCTTCAATGATGCTCTCTCCCAACCCCAAACTTAGATGGAAAACTAGTGAGCAAGTGAGTGGAAGGGAGATTTTCTAAAGAGGGATGAGGGAAAAGTTGTAGAGAACCTTTGAAAAGGTATGTAGGAGTGTGTGTGCAGAGAAGAGTCTGAAAATAAAAGCATTTGCACAGCTTAGGGTATAAAAATACCCTAATGGGCTCGGGTCCCGCTAAGGGGAACTAAAGCCCATTCTGCGAGACTACCGCTCAGCGGCACTTTCGTGAAGTGCTCCTCTCCTTCTTTTCTTGACCTACGTGCCTCCTAGACATACCCCTCACTGGTTCCCTGCAATTCAATGTTAAAAATGCTTATGCAGACCCTAACTAAAATAAACAAACAGAAAACAATCAATCAACTGGGTTGCCTCCCAGGTAGCGCTTGTTTAACGTCACGAGCCTGACCCAAAATCCACCAACACCCATCAGTAGGTGTTTCAAACTTACCAGCACCCATCAGTAGGTGCAAAATCTTCTCACCAACACCCATCAGTAGGTGTTACAAACTTAGTATCCTTCAGTAGATACTTAACCACCTAGCATCCTTCAGTAGATGCTGTATCCAACAAAATATTTACAAAATAATGTCCACAAATTAAAAGTTACAAATCCAAATCAAAAGTTTTTAAATCCACTGGGTTGCCTCCCAGCAAGCGCTCTTTTAACGTCACTAGCTTGACCCAGTAAAGCTCAAGTTCCTTCTTCTTTTTCTTCTTTCTACTGAACTTCTTCAGAAATTTGATTAAACCAGGAACCTGTTGCAGTGTCTCAATCATAGGAACTTTAATCTCCAATTTCTTGAAGATTTCCATAAAGCACTTAAATTTCTTTTCCTTCCTACGATTCTTCTTTAGATGAGGATGGGGTTTTTCATATGATTCCTTCTTCTTTCCTCTCATCTTCTTTTTCTTACGCTTCCTCTCCCCAAATTTTCTCTTTTTCTTTTCTCTTATTTTTTTCTTCCCTTCTTTTTTTCTTCCCAACTTCTTTATTTTCACACAAATTTTCTTCCTCTCTTCTCTCTCAACCACTTCTTTTTCTTTCTCATCATCTTTATCTCTCTCACTCAACTCTTCTTTTTCTTCTCTCTCTATCTTTTCCTCATCGCCCCCTATTTTTTTCTCATCAAGAATCTTGTCACTTTCAGTGATAATGGCTTGCCCTTCCTCCTTAGGGTTAACTTCAGTATTAACCTCATCATTCAATCTCTGACTAATGGAATGAAGCTGCATCTCCATCCTTTTACATGATTCTTCAATGCTTTTCTGAGTAGCGTCAGAATTTTTCAAAAATTGTTGAAGGGTGTCATCCAAACTTCCTGATAGAAAGGTTTGTTGCTGTTGCTTGTTAAATTGCCCAGTTTGTCCAGCTTGCCCACTTTGTTCCTGACCAATACTTGGGTATGGTTTCCACCCTTGATTGTAGCTCCCTTGACGGTACTGATTGGTCATGTAGTTTACATCCTCCACGGCTTCAACTAGAAAGGCACATTGACCATTGATATGGTCACCTCCACACAATTCGCACAACTGGGATTGTACCTGTGCAACAGTCTTTAACTCTTGTGGCAATTGTTCAAGTATCTTTGAGAGATTCTCCAACTGTTGAGTTAGTATCTTGTTCTGAGCTAGCAAGGCATCATTGGATTGCATCTGCAGAACTCCTTTTTGTTGCATAGGAGCTCTTCTCTCACTGTGTAGCTCATTATCATTAGTAGCCATGTTTTCAATTATTTCTGCGGCTTCCTCTGAAGTTTTCCATTTGATATTTCCTCCTGCTGAGGCGTCAAGCATCATCTTGGTTTGTGAACCAAGACCTTCAAGGAAGATTAGGACTACTTCCACTTCGTCAAATCCATGCGTGGGAATCTTTCTTAATAGGCTTTTATATCTGTCCCATGCATGACCTAATGATTTCTCCATGCCTTGCCTGAAAGATGAGATCTCTTGCTTTCCTTTGTTGACCTTGGAAGAATTGAGTGCCCATATAGTTAAATTCTTGACCAAATTGCATCCTGCAAACATTAGGCACAAAACTCTAGAAAATATTTGTTAGCACAAAAAGATATAGGAGAAGATATATATTCAAAAGATAAGAAGATAAAAGATTTAGAAGATAGAAAGATAAAAGATTCAGAAGATAAAAAGATAAAATAAAATAAAATAAAATCTAATCCTAAAAGATAAAATAAAATCTAATCTAAAAATAAAATCTAAAAGATAAAGATAAAATAAAATCTAATAAAATCTAACCTAACAAAATAAAATCAAATCTAATCTAATCTAATCTAAAAAGATTAAACAAAATCTAATCTAACCTAAAAAAATAAAATCTAACCTAATCTAAAAAGATAAAAAGATAAAATAAAATAAAAACAGAAAAAATAAAAACAGAAATTCAAAATTAAAGTCAAAGATAATCAATAATTACACAAATTAACCAGTTAAACCACGAGTCCCCGGCAACGGCGCCAAAAACTTGATGGACAAATTTATGAGCACCAAAATATGATGTCACAAACTTGTTTCACAATCGGCAAGTATGACCGAATCGTTCAAGTAATAAACTTGGTAAGACCAAGTATCGTTCTTCCCAAAGGACTCACGGCCTAGTTTAGTTATGTGATTTGTTGATTAGCTAGGACTTACAAACGAAATATTTAAAGTTCAATATGTGATAACAGTTGAAAAACTGTTATTTTCATGCTTAAAATTGATACTAAAAGCAACCTTTAGACTTAGAAACTAGCTTGAAATCACACCTTTTTCAGAAATAAGAGAGCTGGACAGGTTTACACTTGATTTGAGTGTTTTTGTGCAGGTTTTAGGGTGAATTTGGTGCAAAGAGTGAAGAAGGAGAGAAGTGACATTAGAAAAGACAAGAAAGAGTGCAAAAAGAGAAGACGAAGGCACCGCTCAGCGGCAAACTACCGCTGAGCGGCACTCAGGAGGTTGCGGGAGTCACGCTGAGGGGCAAATGGCCGCTGAGGGGAAGAATTGTGACGCGCAACTACCGCTGAGCGGTAAATACCGCTGAGCGGTACTCTTTGGGCTTGGGCTTTTGTAATCTTTTGTAACTCTAAATTAGTATATAAGGGCTTGCACGTCCTTTAGTTTAGTATCTTTGGCAGAAACGAGGCAAACACTCTCTCTTCCACCCCTTTGAAGGAGGATCTTGGATGCTCAGGCTACCTCTTCACCTTTATTGGGTTTATTCTTTCATTCTTTCATTGTTATTCATCTAGGTTCACCATGACGATGGTGAACTAAACCTTGTATGTTTGTTGGGGAATCAATGTAATCTCTTGAAGCTCTCATATATGGATTTGTTGAGTACATCTTTGAATTAAGACATATGCTTTCTTTCATCATTAGTTAGGGTTTTTCCTCTTTGCTCAATGCTTGCATTGTTTAACTCATTCTAATGCATGATTATTGGTTTTGTCGATACGGACACGTACGGGGAAGTCTAGATCCGGGGAATTTCTCCCAATATTTTACTGACAACATTATATTGGTTGCCTTTAAGCTCCTGCTGTAATGAACTAATCATTAGGAATGCTAGGAATTGTATGAACTATTTGATTAGGGAGAAGCCATCTAGAATGGTACATTAGAGAGTGGCATTAACAATGATGATTTGAATGTTGAATTCCTAAAATATATGAGAGTGGATGAGATGAAATTGAACCCCAACAACATATTCATTTATATAATTCATTGGAAGTGTTTATCTTTTGTCTTTGCCATTGATCAATTCATGCATACATGTTTATTTTCTGTCTTGCATATTAAACTTTGAATATTTCGTTTCTAAGTCCTAGCTAATCAACAAATCACATAACTAAACTAGGCCGTGAGTCCTTTGGGAAGAACGATACTTGGTCTTACCAAGTTTTATTACTTGAACGATTCGGTCATACTTGCCGATTGTGAAACAAGTTTGTGACATCATATTTTGGTGCTTACAAATTTGTCCATCAAGCTTTTGGCGCCGTTGCCGGGGATTTGGGGATTGAACCCGAGTCCTAGCAACGGCTAATAAGTTTGGGTCATCAAGTTTTTGGCGCCGTTGCCGGGGACTCGTGGTTTAACTGGTTAATTTGTGTGATTATTGATTATCTTTGACTTTAATTTTGAATTTCTGTTTTTATTTTTTTCTGTTTTCATTTTATTTTATCTTTTTATCTTTTTAGATTAGATTAGATTTTATTTTATATTTTTTTTAGATTAGATTAGATTTTATTTTATCTTTTTAGGATAGGTTAGATTTTATTTTATTTTATCTTTTTAGATTAGGTTAGATTTTTATTTTATTCTATCTTATTTTATTCTATCTTCTAAATCTTTTATCTTCTAAATATATATCTTCTTCTATATCTTTTTGTGCTAACAAATATTTTCTAGAGTTTTGTGCCTAATGTTTGCAGGATGCAATTCGATCAAGAATTCAACTATATGGGCACTCAATTCTTCCAAGGTCAACAAAGGAAAGCAAGAGATCTCATCTTTCAGGCAAGGCATGGAGGAATCACTAGGTCATGCATGGGACAGATATAAAAGCCTATTAAGAAAGACTCCCACGCATGGATTTAACGAAGGAGAAGTAGTCCTAATCTTCCTTGGAGGGCTTGGTTCACAAACCAAGATGATGTTGGATGCCTCCGCAGGAGGCAATATCAAATGGAAGACTCCAGAGGAAGCCACAGGAATAATTGAAAGCATGACTACTAATGACAATAAGTGGAACAGTGAAAGAGGAGCTCCTATTCAACAAAAAGGAGTTCTGCAGATGCAATCCAATGATGCCTTGCTAGCTCAGAACAATATACTAACTCAACAATTGGAGAATCTCACAAAGATACTTGCACAACTACCCAAAGAATTGAAGACTGCTGCACAGGTACAATCCCAGTTGTGTGAATTATGTGGGGGTGATCATATCAATGGTCAATGTGCTTTTCCTGTGGAAGCCCAGCAGCAACCCACCTTATGGCAACAGATTTCTATGCTTAATGAAAGGTCCATGAGGTTGGAGGAAATTCTCAACAATTTCATACAGAAAACTGAGTCTTCCCAAAAGAGCACTGAAGCTGCTATCAAAAATTTGGAGATTCAGATGGGGCAGATCATCAAACAGATGGAAGAAAGGCCAAGTAGAAATTGTGGGGCTAATACTGAGGTTAACCCCAGGGAAGAGTGTCAAGAGCTAGTGAGTGTAAATGTTGAAAACGTTGAGTTGGAAAAAGAAGAGAGAAAAGAGAGAGAAGAGAAAGAAGAAGAGAAAATTTGTGTGAAGATTGAGAAGGTGAGTAGAAAAAGAAAAGAAAAAAAGAAAGTGGGAGAAAAGAGAAAGAGGATGAGAGAAAAAAAGAAAGAATCATATGAAAAATCTCGTCCCCATCCAAAGAAGTATCATAGGAAGAAGGAATTTGAGTGCTTTATGGAAATCTTTAAGAAATTGGAGATTAAAGTTCCTATGATTGAGACACTGCAACAAGTTCCTGGTTTGATCAAATTTCTGAAGAAGTTCAGTAGGAAGAAGAAAAAGAAGATGGAACATGAGCTTTATTGGGTCAAGCTAATGACGTTAAAAGAGCGCTTGCTGGGAGGCAACCCAGTGATTTAAAAACTTTTGATTTTGATTTTGGTTTTGTAACTTTTAATCTGTGGACATTATTTTTGTAAATATTTTGTTGGATATAGCATCTACTGAAGGATGCTAGGTGGTTAAGTATCTACTGAAGGATACTCAGTTTGTAACACCTACTGATGGGTGTTGGTAAGAAAATTTTGCACCTACTGATGGGTGTTGGTAAGTTTGTTACACCTACTGATGGGTGTTGGTGGATTTTGGGTCAGGCTCGTGACGTTAAACAAGCGCTACCTGGGAGGCAACCCAGTTGATTGATTATCTTTGTTTGTTTTATTCTAATTAGGGATTGCATAAGCATGTTTAACAATGAAATTGCAGGGAACCCATGAGGAGTATGCTAGGAAGGCACGTAGGGCAAGAAAAGAAGGAGAAGGGCACATCACGAAAGTGCCGCTGAGCGGCAATTACCGCTGAGCGGTACTAACGCTGATGGGCTTAAGTTCCCCTTAGCGGAACCCGAGCCCATTGGGGTATTTTTAAACCCTAACCTGCGCGTTTTGACATTTTTTTCAAGCCCTTCTCCGCAGAAACACTCCCTCATACTCTCTCTTAGGTTTCCCACATCTTTTTACTCTTCCCTCTTAGAAAAATTTCTCTTCCACTCACTTTTTCACTAGTGTGCCATCAAAGTTTGGGGTTGGAAGAGAGTATTCTAGTTTGGAAGCATTCTCACCTCATCTAGCATCTCCACCCAAGTAAGTAAAATGCATTTTTTCATTCTAGGGTTCTTGAATTTGAATGTGATTGTCAAAGCATGAGTATTTAGGGCTTTTGATTTCTATGCATGATTTGATGATATATTTGATGTTTGAACCGATTAAACTGCTTGATTATGTACTGGAAAACTGAAAATTGCATTTGGGTGGAGTTAGGGCAGTTTAAAAACGAATTTGGCAAAAATCTGCAGGTCACCGCTGAGCGGTATTTACCGCTGAGCGGCACTCTGCCAGATTTGCTTTTTCTGGCTTTTTGCGTGTTGGTGTGGTGGCGCTGAGGGGAAATTCTGGCCCTCAGCGGTGGTTTAGCTTCGAAAGGAGTTGTGTCCTGTATGTTACTAATGATTAACATCATGTTCTGTGGTTTTGGATTTGTGTTTGAATGCAGGAATGGCATCCTCTTCTGGAAAGAGATTGAAAACCATGGCAACCAAGAGGAAGGAAAAGGAACCAGAGCAGCCACATAATGGCAGGTTCCTCTCCAGGAAACATGAGAAGCACTTTAGGGTGGTTCAGGACAGGAGACTTCTGATGGAGAGAAAGGTCGGAATGATACCTAACTTTGCTCCTCAATTTGGAGAGCAAGTGTTAGGGAATGACTGGGGGAAGCTAGCCACTTATCCAGCACCTGCCAACATAGCTGTGGTTAAGGAATTCTACACTAATGCCAAGAAGATTGGTGACTATCCAGCTGAGAACTATTTGGGATATGTTAGAGGCCATGCCATCAGGTATGATCCTGAGTCCATTAATAACTTCCTGGATACTGTGTGGGCTGGTGAGCAATGTCAGTTTGCTCTTAGCATGGAGGAAGGTGCTGACTTTGAGGATGTTGAGAGAGTGTTGTGCATACCTGGAGGACACTTTCAAAGGAATAGATCTGGAGCAGTGGTTAACATTAGGAGGACAGATTTGACTCCTCTTGCAAAGTATTGGATGGCATTTTCTCATGCCAACATTCAGCCATGCTCACATGTGTCAGATATCACTCTCAGCAGGGCACTATTCATCTACTGTGCTATCAGAAGTTTGAATGTTAATATTGGGCAGGTGATAGCTGATGAGATTAGTGTGTGTGCTAACACCTCAAACAACAAAGCACCACTGGGACATCCTTCTTTGATCACTCACCTCTGCAAGCTAGCTGGGGTGGACACTTCTGTTCCACCATTTGAGAGGCCAAGAAAAGCTATAGATGAGGCCTATTACAGACAGTATTGTGGAGGTGAGGAGGCAGCTCAGCCCGTTCCACCACGCCAGGCTCGTAGAGAGAGAGGACCAGCACAGAGCCGGACATCTGCTGATACACATGAGGCAGAACCATTCCAGATGAGGGACATGTATATGTCTCTTATAGGTGCTCAGTTGCAGTCCATCCACAGAGGGCAGGTGGCCACGGCTGAGATGATAGTGGGGATGTATGATACCCCTCCAGCACACAGGTGGACGATGGATGAATTCCATAACGTCGTAGCTTGGCCAGAAGAACCATTCCATGGAGGAGCTGGAGGAGCTGAATCTTCAGCTCGAGACATGGAAGAAGAAGAAGCTGAGGAGGAGGATGCTTTTGATGAAGATGATGATGAAGAGGAGGAGGAAGATACAGAGGACAGCTCAGACTGATGAGGAGCTGAGATAGCATTTACTGATGAATGCTATCATATGTTTTATGCTTTTGCGGTTTAAACTTTCTGAACTTATTGATTTTTGTTTCTAGATTAGGGTTTGATGTACTCTATTGAATACCTGGTTTGTGTGATGGTTTGCTATTAACTGTGTTTATGTGATAAGTAATGCTTGATGATGCTTATTGACTGATTGATGTTGAGATGATGTGCACATTAAAATGCTTATACAGGTGATTCACAAGCTTTGTGAACAAATGCAAGATATCATGATTGTGATTGTGAAATTAAGCAGGATGTGTATGTCAAATGTGAATGAGCTTATATGTGAGGTTTTGAGCTCCAGAGTTGTTATTGTTGAATGCTATTACTTTGGAAGCTTGAATGACTTTGCCCAGGTTTTCTATGATTAAATCAATTGCTTGTTTTGCATCATATGATCAAAGGCCGTGTTTGTTGAAACCCTTTTTACTGGCCAAATTCATAAAGTTAGCCTACTAAAAGAGAACACTTTGTGTTCTATCCTTTGAACCCATAGCCTTGAATATACACTGAACCCTTGATTGAAAATCTTTACCTTGAGTTAAGTAGAATATCTTGTGTGGTATTGATAAATGTTCAAGTTTGGGGTTATTGGGAAATCATGAAAAAGGAAAAGCATTGAGCTAAGAGCTAAAAAGAAAGAATATGCAAAAGAAAAGAAAAGAAAAGAAGTAAAGCTCAATGCAAATGAAAAGGCAAACAAAAGTTGGGAATGAATAAGAATAATTGTGTTGTTATGATTCTCTTAACTCAAGGATTTTGTGATCCAGAAAAACCAATTTTCTTGTTAGCCCAGCCACATTATAAGCCATTGAAAAGTCCTTGTGATGATGCATGCTTGTGAATGTTTTTGATTGTGGTAAAATGAAAGGCAAAGTTGATTCATGTGACATTGTGATAGTGGAGTGAATGAGTGAAACACTTTACCTCTTATACACTTGTGTGTTGAGTGAAACACTTTACCTAGTGAGGAAATATTCCATAAGCACATGAACATCCATGTTTAATTGATTGATCATTCATGAAAAATAGCATTTGTTGGAACTTAAATGACTTTGTGAACACTAAAGCATGTGCACATCTTGATTGAACTCTTGGTCATAAGTTTGAGTGAAGTTGTTACTTATCTTGAAAAGAGGATTTTGAATGAGTGAACCATCATATAAATTGGTTGGAGATAGAGTTACATCTTGTTTGCTTGAGGACAAGCAAAGTTCTAAGTTTGGGGTTGTGATAACAGTTGAAAAACTGTTATTTTCATGCTTAAAATTGATACTAAAAGCAACCTTTAGACTTAGAAACTAGCTTGAAATCACACCTTTTTCAGAAATAAGAGAGCTGGACAGGTTTACACTTGATTTGAGTGTTTTTGTGCAGGTTTTAGGGTGAATTTGGTGCAAAGAGTGAAGAAGGAGAGAAGTGACATTAGAAAAGACAAGAAAGAGTGCAAAAAGAGAAGACGAAGGCACCGCTCAGCGGCAAACTACCGCTGAGCGGCACTCAGGAGGTTGCGGGAGTCACGCTGAGGGGCAAATGGCCGCTGAGGGGAAGAATTGTGACGCGCAACTACCGCTGAGCGGTAAATACCGCTGAGCGGTACTCTTTGGGCTTGGGCTTTTGTAATCTTTTGTAACTCTAAATTAGTATATAAGGGCTTGCACGTCCTTTAGTTTAGTATCTTTGGCAGAAACGAGGCAAACACTCTCTCTTCCACCCCTTTGAAGGAGGATCTTGGATGCTCAGGCTACCTCTTCACCTTTATTGGGTTTATTCTTTCATTCTTTCATTGTTATTCATCTAGGTTCACCATGACGATGGTGAACTAAACCTTGTATGTTTGTTGGGGAATCAATGTAATCTCTTGAAGCTCTCATATATGGATTTGTTGAGTACATCTTTGAATTAAGACATATGCTTTCTTTCATCATTAGTTAGGGTTTTTCCTCTTTGCTCAATGCTTGCATTGTTTAACTCATTCTAATGCATGATTATTGGTTTTGTCGATACGGACATGTACGGGGAAGTCTAGATCCGGGGAATTTCTCCCAATATTTTACTGACAACATTATATTGGTTGCCTTTAAGCTCCTGCTGTAATGAACTAATCATTAGGAATGCTAGGAATTGTATGAACTATTTGATTAGGGAGAAGCCATCTAGAATGGTACATTAGAGAGTGGCATTAACAATGATGATTTGAATGTTGAATTCCTAAAATATATGAGAGTGGATGAGATGAAATTGAACCCCAACAACATATTCATTTATATAATTCATTGGAAGTGTTTATCTTTTGTCTTTGCCATTGATCAATTCATGCATACATGTTTATTTTCTGTCTTGCATATTAAACTTTGAATATTTCGTTTCTAAGTCCTAGCTAATCAACAAATCACATAACTAAACTAGGCCGTGAGTCCTTTGGGAAGAACGATACTTGGTCTTACCAAGTTTTATTACTTGAACGATTCGGTCATACTTGCCGATTGTGAAACAAGTTTGTGACATCATATTTTGGTGCTTACAAATTTGTCCATCAAGCTTTTGGCGCCGTTGTCGGGGATTTGGGGATTGAACCCGAGTCCTAGCAACGGCTAATAAGTTTGGGTCATCAATATGCAAAGACGAAAATAAACATGTATGCATGAAATTTGATCAATGGCAAAGACAAAAGATAAACACTTTCAATGAATTATATGAATGAATATGTTGTTGGGGGTCAATTTCATCTCATCCACTCTCATATATTTTAGGAATTCAACATTTAAATCATCATTGTTAATGCCACTCTCTAATGTACCATTCTAGATGGCTTCTCCCTAATCATGAGTTCATACAATTCCTAGCATTCCTAATGATTAGTTCATGAGTGCAGGAGCTTAACGACAACCAATATAATATTGTCAGTATAATATTGGGAGAAATTCCCCGGATCTAGACTTCCCCGTACGTGTCCGTATCGACAAAACCAATAATCATGCATGGAATGAGTTAAACTATGCAAGCATTGAGCAAAGAGGAAAAACCCTAACTAATGATGAAAGAAAGCATATGTCTTAATTAAAAGATGTACTCAACAAATCCATATATGAGAGCTTCAAGAGATTACATTGATTCCCCAACAAACATACAAGGTTTAGTTCACCATATTCATGGTGAACCTAGATGAATAACAATGAAAGAATGAAAGAATAAACCCAATAAAGGTGAAGAGGTAGCCTGAGCATCCAAGATCCTCCTTCAAAGGGGTGGAAGAGAGAGTGTTTGCCTCGTTTCTGCCAAAGATACCTAATTCTAGGACGTGCAAGCCCTTATATACTAATCTAGAGTTACAAAAGATTACAAAAGCCCAAGCCCAAAAAGTGCCGCTCAGCGGTATTTACCGCTCAGCGGTGATTGCGCGTCTTCTTTCTTCCCCTCAGCGGCCATTTTGCCCCTCAACGGTTCCAACGTCACCTCTTGAGTGCCGCTCAGCGGTAGTTTGCCGCTGAGCGGTGCATTTGACTTCTCTTTTTGCACTCTTTCTTGTCTTTTCTAATGTCATCTCTCTCCTTCTTCACTCTTTTCACCAAATTCACCTTAAAACCTGCACAAAAACACTGAAATCAAGCATAAACCTGTCCAGCTCTCTTATTTCTGAAAATATGGATAAAAGGCATGATTTCAAGCTAGTTTCTAAGTCTAAAGGTTGCTTTTAGTATCAATTTTAAGCATGAAAATAACAGTTTTTCAACTGTTATCAGCACCCCCACCCCCTAAAGAAGTCAATGTTGTGTTGCCTCACTTCCATGGGAAGGACAATGTAGAGGCTTATCTTGATTGGGAGATGAAGGTAGAACAATTGTTTGAATGCCACCAAGTGAGTGAAGAGAGGAAGGTCTCTCTAGCTACCCTAAGCTTTCAAGGGTATGCAATGTACTGGTGGACTGCCTTGGTCAAAGAGAGGCTTAGACATCAAGCCCCTCCCATCCACTATTGGAATGATCTCAAGTCTGCCCTTAGGAGGAGACACATTCCCTCTTACTACAATAGAGAACTCATGGATAAACTCCAAAGGTTACAATAAAGGTCTATGACAGTTGAGGAATATAGACAAAAGATGGAGTTGTATATGATGAGGGCAGGCATAGTAGAAGGTTCAGAAATTACTTTAGCTAGATTTTTAAGTGGACTCAATTTTGACATAAGAGATAGGGTTGAACTTCTACCTTATAGAGATTTGAATGATCTTGTTCAAATGTGTATAAAGGTAGAACAACAAAACTTGAGAAAATTTTCTTCTAAAAGAATTCAAGTTCAACCTACTTTTGAAAAGAAAATTTTTAAAGAAAAAGAGCCATTTAAACCTCTAGCCAAAATAGAAGAGAGACCCAAGAAAGAGACACCCTCACACACCAGAACAAGTGAAATCAAATGCTTCAAATGTCTAGGAAGGGGTCATGTAGCTACTCAATGTCCTACAAAAAGAAACATCATTTTGAAAGGCAAGGACATTTATAGTAGTGAAAGTGACACCCCAACTAGTACAAGTGAGAGTGAGGAAGAAGAAAGGGAAGAGGAAATATATGTTGAAGATGGGCAACTTCTCATGGTGAGAAGGATACTTAGCAACCAACCAAGTCTTGAACACCTATCACAAAGAGAGAACATCTTTCACACAAGATGTAAAATTCAAGAAAATCATTGTTCTCTCATTGTTGATAGTGGGTCTTGTTGCAATTGTTGTAGCACAAGGTTGGTTGAGAAGTTGAAGCTTGATATTATATCCCATCCAAAACCTTATAAACTTCATTGGCTAAATGAAGATGGGGATATAATAGTCAAGAATCAAGTGAAGTTGGCATTTTCCATTGGGAATTTCAAAGATGAAGTTTTATGTGATATAGTTCCCATGGAAGCATGTCATGTGTTATTGGGGAGACCATGGCAATTTGATCATCAAACTATCCATCATGGTCTAACCAATACCATCACTATCCATCAAAAGGACAAGAAGTTTGTGCTTCATCCTTTGACTCCTACCCAAGTGGCTAAGGATCAAGCACAAATGAAGATTTTAAGAAAGCAAGAACATGATCAAAAGAAAAAGTCAAAAAGAAAGGAGGGTATAGAGATAAATGTACCACCTAAGGTCACTCAACATGAAGTGCTTTTAAACAAAAAGACTCTACTCAATACACTTCAAGTTGAGCAACCTTCATACCTTCTTCTTTGTCAAGGGACACTTACATGCATATCTAGTGATCCAAAGATTTCAACTCTTTCTCCAACCATTCAAAAACTTTTGAAAGAATTTGATGATCTATTTCCAAAAGAAATTCCAAAAGGGCTTCCACCCATAAGAGGAATAGAACATCAAATTGATTTCATTCCAGGGGAAATTCTTCCTAATAGGCCAGCCTATAGGACAAACCCCCAAGAAACTAAGGAGATTGAGACACAAGTCCAAGAGTTGCTAGATAAAGGCTTAGTTCAAAAGAGTCTAAGTCCCTGTGTTGTACCAGTGTTGCTTGTACAAAAAAAGATGGGAAGTGGCGCATGTGTTGTGATTGTAGGGCTATCAACAACATCACAATCAAATATAGACATCCCATTCCTAGGCTTGATGATATGTTGGATGAATTGCATGGAGCACAAATATTTTCAAAGGTAGATTTAAAAAGTGGCTATCACCAAATAAGAATTAAAGAAGGTGATGAATGGAAAACTGCCTTTAAGACCAAGTTTGGATTATATGAATGGCTAGTTATGCCTTTTGGTCTTACAAATGCTCCAAGCACATTCATGAGACTTATGAATCATGTTCTTAGGGATTGCATTGGGAAGTTTGTAGTTGTCTACTTTGATGACATCTTGGTATATAGTCAAAACTTGCAAACTCATGAAAATCATTTGAGAGTTGTTTTAACAATTCTAAGAAAACACAAATTGTTTGCAAATTTTGACAAGTGTACCTTTTGTGTTGATAGTGTCATATTTCTTGGATATGTAGTCACCAAAAATGGTGTTCATGTGGACCCAGAAAAAATAAAGGCCATCCAAGATTGGCCTCATCCAAAGAATGTAGGAGAAGTAAGGAGCTTCCATGGGTTGGCAAGCTTTTATAGAAGATTTGTTCCTAACTTCTCTAGTATTGCTTCACCCCTCAATGAGTTGGTGAAAAAAGATGTTACATTCCATTGGGGGGATAAACAACAAAAGGCTTTTGAGCTACTCAAAGAGAAGCTCACACAAGCACCCTTTCTAGCTTTGCCAAATTTTTCCAAAACTTTTGAGCTAGAATGTGATGCTTCAGGATTTGGCATAGGTGCAGTATTATTACAAGAAGGACACCCAATTGCATACTTTAGTGAAAAACTTCATGGTGCCTCTTGTAATTACCCCACCTATGACAAGGAACTCTATGCACTTGTGAGGGCTCTTCAAACTTGGGAACATTACCTTGTTGCCAAGGAGTTTATCATTCATAGTGATCATGAATCACTTAAGTATTTGAAGAGTCAACACAAGTTACAAAAGAGGCATGCTAAGTGGTTGGAATTCATTGAACAATTCACTTATGTTATTAAATACAAGAAAGGAAAATCCAATGTGGTGGCTGATGCTTTGTCAAGAAAAATTAATCTATTAGCCACACTGGAAGCTCAAATTCTTGGATTTAATAACATTCTTGAATTATATTCACAAGATCTTGATTTTGCGCATATCTATGAGGAATGTCTCAATAAGCCTCAAGGGGGATTCTATGTGAAAGAAGGGTATCTTTTTAAAGAAGGAAAAATTTGCATTCCTCAAGGTTCACATAGAAAACTCCTTGTTAAAGAGACACATGAGGGAGGTTTAATGGGGCATTTTCGGGTAGAAAAAACCCTTGGCATGTTGAAAGAAAAATTCTTTTGGCCTCACATGAGAAGGGATGTTCAAAGGCATTGCTTTAAGTGTATAACTTGTTTAGAAGCTAAATCTAAATCAATGCCTCATGGACTTTATACTCCTTTGAATGTTGCTTCCACCCCTTGGGAAGAGATAAGTATGGATTTTGTGTTAGGTCTTCCCAAAACTTCTAGGGGTTTTGATTCTATATTTGTGGTGGTAGATAGATTTAGCAAAATGGCTCATTTTATACCTTGCCACAAAGTAGATGATGCAAGCAACATTGCAAAGTTATTCTTTAGAGATGTGGTTAAACTTCATGGGTTACCTAAGGTAATAGTTTCGGATAGAGATACAAAATTTCTTAGTCACTTTTGGCGGACCTTATGGTCTAGACTAGGGACTAAGTTATCTTTTTCTACTACTTGCCATCATCAAACAGATGACCAAACTGAAGTAGTCAATAGATCTCTTTCCACTTTACTAAGGGTAGTTCTTAAAGGAAATTGATGAACCAATATTTTGCTCACTTCACTTAGTTTAATGTGCTAGAATTAGTCGGGGAATTATGCTTAAACGTCCGGTATTTTCTTGTTTTTCCTAATTGTGCTTAATTTGATCGGAAATTCTTATTTTAACTAATTTGAATTATCTGAGCTTATTATTTTGCATTATTAATTACGGGAAAATTTTGGATAACTTTTTGGGACATTTGAAAGCTAAATGAGAAATGGCAATTGAGCCCAATGCATCTCAGTCATTTCAATTTTCGCACAGTGCTGCGTGAAAGTTGTGTCAACTTGTGTGTCCTCGTTTGAGTTCAATTCTTATCCGTTTTCCATGCAATTTTTTTTCATAGTTTCGTATGGATGTCTAGTTTCACGTATAGTTTTTATTTTGTTCAAATTCGTTCTGTGCTGTTCCTAGTATTTGTTTTACTCCCCTATGTCAGTCCAATGCTTACTGTTTGAGTGATTTCTAATCTGTTTGCATTTGCTTGCTGTTGGGTACTTGTGGTGGCTAGGAATTGATAATTGGACAGTGCTAAAACCTCCCAACACTCTTAAACAAGGTATACAACAGCTTGGCTTTATTGGATAGCAAAAAAAAAAAAAGAAAGCAGCCACATGCCTATCCACCACCATAGTGAAGCACGGCCTGGAAGGTGCTGCGCGGAGAGAAGGGGCTGGAACGTTTTTGTTTTTAATATTCACTTTTCAAAAAGAGAAGGGCTGCAGTGGTGTGCACACGTGAAGGGGCAGCAGCTCACATACCACGTTGCTTTTACAACTTGCCATCCAATAATTAAACAAGTAAAGCTTGATTAAATAAGGGCCACCTCACGGTTTTCACTTTGAATTGGTGCAGAATTTTTGACTTGTTTTTTCCACCCAATGCTCACGGTTCTCTAAATTTATTTGGAAGATAACAAGCTGCACACGACCCCAACACAGCTCATGACAATTCATTTTGTCAAGTTCATTTTGTCAAGCATATCAACACATGCCACATAGGTCACGGCCCACATAATGGAAAAGAGGTTCATTCTTGTGGTGATTAATTAATTGAAGGAAGTCAAAAGTGCTAGGGGACAAAACTTTATGGAATGAAGAAGTGGGCTGAGCACCACGTTTTCTTTCTTTTAAAATATTGGAGCTTGGCACAAAGAGGGAGGCTTCAACGGTCCAGCAAGCAGTAGGCCCAACAGTTTGGAGCTGCATGAAGAAGCTTCCAGCAGCTGCCACGTCCACAAGTCCAGCAGCACACGGCCTGCACCATTCAAGTAATCACACGCGGACAACAGCTGGTCCAGAAAAGGAGGTGCACACGGTAATTGCTAGCTCTCGGTCCAGCAGTCCAGCACTTTAGTTGTAGGAGGGTAGTGTAGGGCGGGGAAGAAAATAGTGCACAAGACTCTCAGGTTTTAAGGTGGCATCCAGCCGCCACTTGCCACGGGAGACTTTTTGGGCTTAACTTTCTTGAACGTTTTTTTATCATGGAATGAAGGAGAAGAGGGTAGCCGCCAACCAGAGAGGGAGATGGATTACGGCTAGCTTGAAGACACACGGTCTTGGTGGAGAACTCTAGAGCACCATTTTAGTTTGATTTTCATTTTAGATAAAATAGGCACTCATTACGCTACTTTAATTTTGCAAGTGCTGGATTTATTAGGAATGATTGTTTAAATTTTAATTGAATGAAAGGTGCATTTTAATTTTGTTGGAGCAGTGCATACTGTTACGGTGTGGATGGAGTCTTTTATTACATTTTCTTTTAAAAACAAACGGTGCATTCCCTTTTGGAGCAAGAGGCTCACTGCACATCCATGATGGAGGGTACACAGCTGTCACGTCCAGCTTGGTGTGTAAGGGAATTCTCTTTATTTGAAAAGAATGGCACAAGCGGTGATGGACAACGAGGTGTGCAGGGGACGTTTTATTTTTTTACTTAAAGTCTGCACCGAAATCACTTGGTTGATTATTGATATTGGAATACTACACTATGCCTTTTATTTATTATCTTCATTGCTTCTTGCATTTCTATACGATGCATTTATTGCATTCAAGGGTTGATGCGTATTGGTGGATTATGTATTTAATTAGTTTAGGCATAGTTCCAAGGCTAACATAGACTGTTCGGTCTTAGAGGCTAGCTCTTTAATGTGTTTTTAGTAACTAATTTGTTAGGTTTTATTTCATTTTATTAGCTCATCCATTTTTCAAGTCCAATTTAATTAACTGGTTGGTGTGTGATAACAGTTGCAAAACTGTTATTTTCATGCTTAAAAGTGATACTAAAAGCAACCTTTAGACTTAAAAACTAGCTTGAAATCATGCTTTTATCTATATTTTCATAAATAAGAGTGCTGGACAGGTTTATGCTTGATTTAAGTGTTTTTGTGCAGGTTTTAAGGTGAATTTAGTGAAAAGAGTGAAGAAGGAGAGAAGTGACATTAGAAAAGACAAGAAAGAGTGCAAAAAGAGAAGACAAAGGCACCGCTCAGCGGCATTTTACCGCTGAGCGGCACTCAGGAGGTTGCGGGAGTCACGCTAAGGGGCAAAATGGCCGCTGAGGGGAAGAAAGTGACGCGCAATCACCGCCGAGCGGTATTTACCGCTGAGCGGCACTTTTTGGGCTTGGGCTTTTGTAATTTTTTGTAACTCTAGACTAGTATATAAGGGCTTGCACGTCCTAGAATTAGGTATCTTTGGCAGAAACGAGGCAAACACTCTCTCTTCCACCCCTTTGAAGGAGGATCTTGGATGCTCAGACTACCTCTTCACCTTTATTGGGTTTATTCTTTCATTCTTTCATTGTTCATCTAGGTTCACCATGAATATGGTGAACTAAACCTTGTATGTTTGTTGGGGAATCAATGTAATCTCTTGAAGCTCTCATATATGGAATCTGTTGAGTACATCTTTTAATTAAGACATATGCTTTCTTTCATCATTAGTTAGGTTTTTTCCTCTTTGCTCAATGCTTGCATAGTTTAACTCATTCCATGCATGATTATTGGTTTTGTCGATACGGGCACGTACGGGGAAGTCTAGATCCGGGGAATTTCTCCCAATATTTTACTGACAATATTATATTGGTTGTCGTTAAGCTCCTGCACTCATGAACTAATCATTAGGAATGCTAGGAATTGTATGAACTCGTGATTAGGGAGAAGCCATCTAGAATGGTACATTAGAGAGTGGCATTAACAATGATGATTTGAATGTTGAATTCCTAAAATATATGAGAGTGGATGAGATGAAATTGACCCCCAACAACATATTCATCCATATATTTCATTGAAAGTGTTTATCTTTTGTCTTTGCCATTGATCAAACTTCATGCATACATGTTTATTTTTTGTCTTGCATATTAAAATCTAAATCTTTCGTTTGTAAGTCCTAGCTAATCAACAAATCACATAACTAAACTAGGCCGTGAGTCCTTTGGGAAGAACGATACTTGGTCTTACCAAGTTTATTACTTGAACGATTCGGTCATACTTGCCGATTGTGAAACAAGTTTGTGACATCATATTTTGGTGATCATAAATTTGTCCATCAAGTTTTTGGCGCCGTTGCCGGGGACTCGTGGTTTAACTGGTTAATTTGTGTAATTATTGATTATCTTTGACTTTAATTTTTAAATTTCTGTTTTTTATTTTCTCTGTTTTATCTTTTTCTGTTTTATCTTTTTAGATTAGATTTTTATTTGATTTGATTAGATTTTATTTTTTAGGTTAGATTAGATTTTTATCTGTTTTTATTTTTTTTTCGGTTTTTATTAGATGAGATTAGATTTTATTTTATCTTTTTATCTTTTATCTTTTAGATTAGGTTAGATTTTATTTTATCTTTTTAGATTTTATTTTATTTTATTTTATCTTCTATCTTCTAAATCTTTTATCTTCTTATTTCTGAATCTTTTATCTTTTTATCTTTTGAATATATCTTCTCTTATATCTTTTTGTGCTAACAAATCTTTTCTAGGGTTTTGTTTTCTTGTGCATGCAGGAAGCAATTCGAACTAGGAGTAAGAAAACAACAGAACCACTTCTTGAAGGTCTAGAAGAGAGTAGAAGGAGGAGAAGAATCAGAACGTCTAGAGAACTTTTCCCTTCTCCAGAAACTCTCTTGCAATCATCACCACAAGGTTCTGTTCATAGCACAGGAAGTATGGAGGGCAATAATGTTAGAAGAACTCTTGCAGATTACACTAATCTTGCTGGACCTCAGCACTTCAATAGCATAGCTAGACCTAGAGTCAATGCAGCCAACATGGAGGTCAAACCAGCACTGATTCAACTGGTGAAGAGTAATCAATTTAATGGGTTGTCTCATGAAAGCCCATATGAGCACCTCACTACCTTTAATGAGATTTGCAACACAGTCAAGATTAATGGGGTGCCAGACGAAGCAATCAAACTTAGCTTGTTTCCTTTCTCATTGGGAGGCAATGCTAAGCTTTGGTTGAACTCTTTTCCAGAAGAAAGTTTCACAGAGTGGGAAGTGGTGGTCACAAAATTTTTAAACAAATACTTCCCACAATCTAAGGTAACTAAAGGAAAGCAAGAGATTTCTTCATTCAAGCAGGGCATGGAAGAATCACTGGGACATGCATGGGACAGGTATAAAAGCTTGTTACGTAAAACTCCTATGCATGGTTTCAAAGAAGAAGAAGTAGTCCTAACTTTCCTTGGAGGGCTTGGTTCACACACCAAGATGCTGCTGAATGCCTCAGCAGGAGGCAATATCAAATGGAAGACTCCAGAGGAAGCAACTGAAATTATTGAAAATATGGCTACTAGTGACAACGAATTCAATATTGACACAGGAGATCTTAATCAGAAGGAGTTGTCAAAATTAAATGAGGCTCTGCTTGTCCAAAATAGAACTCTCTCTCAACAGCTTGAGGAAGTAACCATGAAACTTTCTCAAATACCACAGGAAATACAACAGGTCTCAATGGATCAAGAGCAACAAAAATGGCAGATGCAATTTACTCCAGTTGAGAAAACAACAAAGCTTGAAGAGACTTTCCAGAGATTCTTGAAGACAAATGCATCCTATTGTCATAATGTGGATGCTGCATTTAAAAAAATGGAGGGTCATGTTGAGAGAATAGTTGACGAGATTAAACATGATAATCTTGGAAAGGAATGTAAAACTGTTGTTACTAGAAGTGGTAGAGTGTTAGAGGAGAGACAAAAAGAGAGAGGAGAGAAAAAAAATGAGAGTGAGAATGAAAAAGAATCATGTGAGTGGAAAGAAAGAGTTGAGAGAGAAAAAGAGAAAAAAAAAGAAGAAGAGAGGAGAGAAAAAAAAGAGAGAGAAGAGAGACAGAAAGAAAAAGAGTATGAAAAGCCACTTCCTTATCCAAAGGGTTATTCAAGGAAGGAGAAAGAAAAGCAGTTGGAAAGATTCATGGAACTGTTTAAGAAGCTGGAGATTACTATACCATTCTCTGAAGCATTGCAACAGATGCCAGCTTATGCAAAATTCTTGAAGGAACTTCTCACAAAGAAACATAAGTACATTGGGAAGGAAACTATCAATATACAGGGCAATTGCAGTGCAATCATACAGAAACTACCTCCTAAACTTAAAGACCCAGGAAGCTTCACTATTCCATGCACCATAGGAGATGTGAAAGTTGGAAGAGCATTGATTGATTTGGGAGCTAGCATTAATCTAATGCCGCTAGCCATGTGCAGAACAAATCAGGGGCTGGAAATTAAACCAACCAGAATGGCTCTTCAATTGGCAGACAGGTCTCTTAAATATCCATATGGAGTGGTTGAAGATGTTCTAGTGAAGGTCGACAAATTTGTATTCCCAGTGGATTTTATTGTGATGGAGATGGAAGGAACTAGTGATGTTCCTCTTATTCTGGGGAGACCTTTTATGAAGACTGCTAGAGTTCTGATTGATGTAGAGAATGGTAAGCTTAAACTGAGAGTTGATGATGAAGAGGTCACTTTTGATGTATCCAAGGCCATGACATATCCAAATGATGACAAAGCATGTTTTCAATTTGATGAACTTGATGAAGTTTGTATGGTTCAGGAGAGAATGGTGCGAAATATTTCTCCATTGGAAAAAACTCTCATTGATGCATGTGAAGATTTAGATGAAGAAGAAGAGAAATTGATTGATGAATGTCTGATGGATTTGGAAACATTGAAAAAGAATCCAGAGGAAGATCCAATATTTGAAATAATTGACAAGGAAGAAACAATCAAAGCACAGTCGCCAGAATTAAAAAGATTGCCATCACATCTGAAATATGTGTTTGTAGAAGAGGGTGAAACAAAGCCAGTCATCATCAATAACTCTTTATCTTTACAAGAAGAAGAGCAGTTGATAGAAATTCTAAAAGCCAACAAAGAAGTAATTGGGTGGTCAATATTAGATCTCAAAGGTATAAGCCCAACTTATTGCATGCACAAGATTTTTATGGAAGAGGACTATAAACCTAGTGCTCAACCGCAGAGAAGGTTAAATCCTGTCATGAAGGAGGTGGTCAGAAAAGAAGTGTTGAAACTGCTAGAAGCTGGTATCATCTATCCAATCTCTGACAGTGAATGGGTGAGTCCAGTACAGGTGGTTCCAAAGAAAGGTGGGATGACAGTAATTTATAATGATAAGAATGAACTTATTCCTACTCGGACGGTTACTGGCTGGCGTATGTGCATTGATTATAGGAAACTGAATAAAGCTACTAGGAAAGATCATTTTCCTCTTCCCTTCATGGATCAGATGCTAGAAAGGTTATCAGGGCAGGCTTTCTATTGTTTTCTAGATGGATATTCTGGATATAATCAAATTGTGGTAGATCCAAAAGACCAGGAGAAGACGGCTTTTACTTGTCCTTTTGGTATCTTTGCATATAGAAAGATGCCTTTTGGATTATGTAATGCTCCAGCTACGTTTCAGAGGTGTATGCAGGCAATCTTTTCTGATCTTTTAGAAAAATGCATTGAAGTATTCATGGATGACTTCTCAGTTTTTGGAAATTCTTTTCAAAGATGTTTAGCTAATTTGAATACTGTCCTCAAAAGATGTGTTCAGACAAATCTGGTTTTGAATTGGGAGAAATGTCATTTCATGGTAACTGAAGGGATTGTACTGGGGCATAAAATTTCTGCTAAAGGAATTGAGGTGGATAAAGCCAAAGTAGAAGTCATTGAGAAACTGCCTCCACCAACAAATGTAAGGGGGATTAGGAGTTTTCTTGGTCATGCTGGGTTCTATAGAAGATTCATCAAAGATTTCTCAAAAATTGCTAAACCATTGAGTAATCTTTTGATGAAGGATGCTCCTTTTGTGATGAATGAAGACTGTCTGAAAGCTTTTGATATATTGAAGCAGAAGCTAGTGTCAGCTCCAGTAATTGTAGCACCAGATTGGAATCAAAATTTTGAATTAATGTGTGATGCAAGTGATTATGCAATAGGAGTTGTCCTTGGCCAGAGGAAAGAACAAAAGTTTCATCCAATTTATTATGCTAGCAAGGTGCTGAATGATGCTCAATTGAATTATGCTACCACAGAGAAAGAGTTTCTTGCCATTGTATATGCTCTAGAGAAATTTAGACCTTATCTTATTGGGTCTAAGGTGATTGTCTATACAGATCATGCAACTATCAAATACTTGTTGACAAAACCAGATTCTAAGCCACGTCGGATTAGATGGGTACTACTATTGCAAGAATTTGATGTAGAAATCTGTGATAAGAAAGGAAGTGAGAACTTAATTGCTGATCATTTGTCACGGTTAGTCAACAATGAGGTCACTAGCAAGGAGTCTGAAATCTGGGAATCTTTTTCAGATGAATCACTCATGTATATTCAGCAGAGGCCTTGGTTTGCTGATATGGCAAACTTCAAAGCTGCAAGAGTCATGCCGGAAGACTTAACTTGGCAACAGAGAAAGAAATTTTTGCATGATGCCAAGCAGTTTGTGTGGGACGATCCATATTTGTTCAAAATTGGAGCAGATAATCTTCTGAGGAGATGTGTTACAAATGAAGAAGCAGAAGGAATTCTCTGGCATTGTCATGATTCACCTTATGGAGGACATTTTAATGGAGAAAGAACAGCAACAAAAGTCCTTCAATCAGGATTCTATTGGCCAACTTTATTTAAAGATGCTCATAATCATGCTAGGAATTGTGACAAATGTCAAAGAGCAGGGACAATCACTAAACGTCATGAGATGCCTTTACAAGGTATTTTAGAGGTTGAGGTTTTTGATTGTTGGGGTATTGACTTTGTTGGACCCTTCCCTCCATCTTTCAACAATGAATATATTCTGGTAGCAGTAGATTATGTGAGCAAATGGGTGGAAGCATTAGCTTGTCCTAAAAATGATGCTAGCACGGTAATTAAATTCCTGAAGAGGCAGATATTCTCACGTTTTGGCACTCCAAGAGTGTTGATTAGTGATGGAGGATCTCATTTTTGCAATTATCAGCTAGAGAAAGTACTCAAGCACTATGGAGTAAAGCATAAGGTAGCTGCACCTTATCATCCACAAACCAATGGACAAGCTGAGGTGTCTAACAGGGAGATAAAAAGAATCCTGGAAAAAACTGTGACTTCATCAAGAAAGGATTGGTCTCTCAAATTGGATGATGCTCTTTGGGCTTATAGGACAGCAATGAAGACGTCCATGGGATTATCACCATTTCAGTTAGTCTATGGGAAAGCATGTCATTTGCCAGTTGAATTGGAGCATAGAGCAGTATGGGCTTTGAAATTCTTGAATTTTGATCCTTATGACACTCAATGCACACGCAGAAGGCAGATTTTGGAGCTTGAAGAAATGCGGTTACATGCATATGATTCATCCAGGGCTTACAAAGACAAAATTAAATTTTATCATGACAGGAAGTTGGTGAATAGAGTTTTCAATCCAGGACAATAGGTACTATTGTTCAATTCAAGATTGAAGATATTTCCTGGGAAGCTGAAGTCAAAATGGACAGGACCATTTGTGATAAAAGAAGTGCATCCGCATGGAGCAATTGAAATATGTAATCCATCTGCTGATGATCCACAGAGAAGTTGGGTGGTAAATGGTCAACGTCTCAAGCCTTATCTAGGGGGAGAGGTGCAACAATGTTCTACAATGATGTTGCTGGTTGATCCTTGAAAGTTTGGGTCAGGCTCGGGACGTTAAACAAGCGCTTACTGGGAGGCAACCCAGTGTTTTGTGAGTATTTTTTTGTTTTTAGATTAGGGTTTGATGTACTCTATTGGACACCTGGTTTATTATGATGGTTTGCTATTAACTGTGATTGTTTGATAAGTAATGCTTGATGATGCTTATTGATTGATTGACGTTGAGATGATGTGCACAGAAAAGGCTTATACAGGTGATTCACAAGCTTTGTGAACAAATGCAGGATATCATGATTGTGATTGTGAAATTAAGCAGGATGTGTATGTCAAATGTGAATGAGTTGATATGTGAGGTTTTGAGCTCCAGAGTTGTTATTGATTGAATGCTATTACTTTGAAAGCATGAATGATTTTGCCCAGGTTTTCTATGATTGAATCAATTACTTGTTTTGCATCATGTGATCAAGGCCGTTTTTGTTGAAACCCTTTTTTATTGGCCAAAATTCATAAAGTTAGCCTACTAAAAGAGAACACTTTGTGTTCTAACCTTTGAACCCTTAGCCTTGAACATACACTGAAAACCCTTGATTGAAAATCTTTACCTTGAGTTAAGTAGAAGATCTTGTGTGGTATTATTAAATGTTCAAGTTTGGGGTTGTTGGGAAAACATGAAAAAGGAAAAGCATTGAGCTAAGAGCTAAAAAGTAAGAATATGCAAAGAAAACGAAAAGAAAAGAAAAAGAAGTAAAGCTCAATGCAAATGCAAAGGCAAAAGCAAGTTGGGAAGAATGAGAATAATTGTGTTGTTATGATTCTCTTAACTCAAGGATTTTGTGATCCAGAAAAACCAATTTTCTTGTTAGCCCAGCCACATTATAAGCCATTGAAAAGTCCTTGTGATGATGCATGCTTGTGAATGTTTTTGATTGTGGTAAAATGAAAGGAAAAGTTGATTCATGTGACATTGTGATAGTGGAGTGAATGAGTGAAACACTTTACCTCTTATACACTTGTGTGTTGAGTGAAACACTTTACCTAGTGAGGAAATATTCCATAAGCACATGAACATCCATGCTTAATTGATTGATCATTCATGAAAAATAGCATTTGTTGGAACTTAAATGACTTTGTGAACACTAAAGCATGTGCACATCTTGAATGAACTCTTGGTCATAAGGTTGATTAAAGTTTTTACTTATCTTGAAAAAGAGAATTTTTGAATGAGTGAACCATCATATGAATTGGTTGGAGATGGAGTTACATTTTGTTTGCTTGAGGACAAGCAAAGTTCTAAGTTTGGGGTTGTGATAACAGTTGAAAAACTGTTATTTTCATGCTTAAAAGTGATACTAAAAGCAACCTTTAGACTTAAAAACTAGCTTGAAATCATGCTTTTATCTATATTTTCATAAATAAGAGAGCTGGACAGGTTTATGCTTGATTTAAGTGTTTTTGGGCAGGTTTTAAGGTGAATTTAGTGAAAAGAGTGAAGAAGGAGAGAAGTGACATTAGAAAAGACAAGAAAGAGTGCAAAAAGAGAAGACAAAGGCACCGCTCAGCGGCATTTTACCGCTGAGTGATAACAGTTGAAAAACTGTTATTTTCATGCTTAAAAGTGATACTAAAAGCAACCTTTAGACTTAAAAACTAGCTTGAAATCATGCTTTTATCTATATTTTCATAAATATGAGAGCTGGACAGGTTTATGCTTGATTTAAGTGTTTTTGAGCAGGTTTTAAGGTGAATTTGGTGAAAGAAGTGAAGAAGGAGAGAAATGACATTAGAAAAGACAAGAAAGAGTGCAAACAGAGAAGTCGAAGGCACCGCTCAGCGGCATTTTACCGCTGAGCGGCACTCAGGAGGTTGCGGGAGTCACGCTGAGGGGCAAAATGGCCGCTGAGGGGAAGAAAGTGACGCGCAGTCACCGCTGAGCGGCACTTTTTGGGCTTGGGCTTTTGTAATCTTTTGTAACTCTAGACTAGTATATAAGGGCTTGCACGTCCTAGAATTAAGTATCTTTGGCAGAAACGAGGCAAACACTCTCTCTTCCACCCCTTTGAAGGAGAATCTTGGATGCTCAGGCTACCTCTTCACCTTTATTGGGTTTATTCTTTCATTCTTTCATTGTTATTCATCTAGGTTCACCATGAATATGGTGAACTAAACCTTGTATGTTTGTTGGGGAATCAATGTAATCTCTTGAAGCTCTCATATATGGAATCTATGCTTGCATCTTTTAATTAAGATTTATGCTTTCTTTCATCATAGGTTAGGGTTTTTCCTCTTTGCTCAATGCTTGCATAGTTTAACTCATTCCATGCATGATTATTGGTTTTGTCGATACGGGCACGTACGGGGAAGTCTAGAACCGGGGAATTTCTCCCAATATTATACTGACAATATTATATTGGTTGTCGTTAAGCTCCTGCACTCATGAACTAATCATTAGGAATGCTAGGAATTGTATGAACTCGTGATTAGGGAGAAGCCATCTAGAATGGTACATTAGAGAGTGGCATTAACAATGATGATTTGAATGTTGAATTCCTAAAATATATGAGAGTGGATGAGATGAAATTGACCCCCAACAACATATTCATTCATATATTTCATTGAAAGTGTTTATCTTTGTCTTTGCCATTGATCAAACTTCATGCATACATGTTTATTTTTTGTCTTGCATATTAAAATCCAAATATTTCGTTTGTAAGTCCTAGCTAATCAACAAATCACATAACTAAACTAGGCCGTGAGTCCTTTGGGAAGAACGATACTTGGTCTTACCAAGTTTATTACTTGAACGATTCGGTCATACTTGCCGATTGTGAAACAAGTTTGTGACATCATATTTTGGTGTTCATAAATTTGTACATCACTGAGCGGCACTCAGGAGGTTGCGGGAGTCACGCTGAGGGGCAAAATGGCCGCTGAGGGGAAGAAAGTGACACACAATCACCGCTGAGCGGTATTTACCGCTGAGCGGTATTTACCGCTGAGCGGCACTTTTTGGGCTTGGGCTTTTGTAATTTTTTGTAACTCTAGACTAGTATATAAGGGCTTGCACGTCCTAGAATTAGGTATCTTTGGCAGAAACGAGGCAAACACTCTCTCTTCCACCCCTTTGAAGGAGGATCTTGGATGCTCAGGCTACCTCTTCACCTTTATTGGGTTTATTCTTTCATTCTTTCATTGTTCATCTAGGTTCACCATGAATATGGTGAACTAAACCTTGTATGTTTGTTGGGGAATCAATGTAATCTCTTGAAGCTCTCATATATGGAATCTGTTGAGTACATCTTTTAATTAAGACATATGCTTTCTTTCATCATTAGTTAGGGTTTTTCCTCTTTGCTCAATGCTTGCATAGTTTAACTCATTCCATGCATGATTATTGGTTTTGTCGATACGGGCACGTACGGGGAAGTCTAGATCCGGGGAATTTCTCCCAATATTTTACTGACAATATTATATTGGTTGTCGTTAAGCTCCTGCACTCATGAACTAATCATTAGGAATGCTAGGAATTGTATGAACTCGTGATTAGGGAGAAGCCATCTAGAATGGTACATTAGAGAGTGGCATTAACAATGATGATTTGAATGTTGAATTCCTAAAATATATGAGAGTGGATGAGATGAAATTGACCCCCAACAACATATTCATCCATATATTTCATTGAAAGTGTTTATCTTTTGTCTTTGCCATTGATCAAACTTCATGCATACATGTTTATTTTTTGTCTTGCATA
The DNA here is from genome assembly GCA_034642375.1 of Vigna nakashimae. Taxonomy (NCBI): domain Eukaryota; kingdom Viridiplantae; phylum Streptophyta; class Magnoliopsida; order Fabales; family Fabaceae; genus Vigna; species Vigna nakashimae. The sequence goes on from CM067765.1 coordinate 31,776,306, forward strand.
TTAAAATCTAAATCTTTCGTTTGTAAGTCCTAGCTAATCAACAAATCACATAACTAAACTAGGCCGTGAGTCCTTTGGGAAGAACGATACTTGGTCTTACCAAGTTTATTACTTGAACGATTCGGTCATACTTGCCGATTGTGAAACAAGTTTGTGACATCATATTTTGGTGATCATAAATTTGTCCATCAGTGTGCAGTTTAGAATTGTTCGGTTTAATGTTTTCATTTACTTTAAGGTTTCCAAGTATATTCGGTTGTGTTTAATTCTCAATTTTAATTTCGTCAATTGCATTCACAAATTTTTCAAAACCCCCACTTAGTGTTGACCTGAGACTGAACCCAATTTGGTCCTTGAGAGACGACCTAGGAGTCACTTCCTAGTCTATACTGCATTCTTTTATGCACTACTTTTGTTGGGAGGTGCGACCCTCTCATCAAAATGGCACCGTTGCCAGGGACCAACGGTTCAGTCTTAGGTCTTTTTGTTGTGTTTGTGTGTGTTGTGTTTTGTCTTGTGTTGTGATGTGATGTGATGTGATGTTCTGTTTTGTGTGTGCGTGTTGCATGTATAAATGTGTTGTGTTTTATTTGTTTCGTGATTTTTAGTATTCTTCTTTTTCCATGTCTACCTATTTTGATTTCGTGAATACTGCTTGTTTTGCTAGTGCCTCTGATTATGATTCTCCTTCTGCATGTTACTCTGATTGTAATTCATATTCTGTTGATTTCTATGTTGAGAACAATATGACTCATCCTCTAATTTCTGAGAGTGCTCTTTGTGAGCCGGTTTCACTTAAGGAGGATGATCTTCATTGCGCTCTCACCTCTGGACTGATACATTTGCTGCCTAAGTTTCATGGTTTTGCAGGAGAATGCCCACACAGACATTTGGAGGAGCTCCACATCATGTGCTCTTCAATGAAGCCTCCAGATGTCCCTCTTGATTACATTTTCTTGAGCGCATTTCCGCATTCATTACAAGGAGCAGCTAAGGATTGGAAAGACTCTCTTCCTCTGAGATCCGTTACCGATTGGGGATATCTTGAGCATCAGTTTCTGAGCAAATTCTCCCATGTGCAAGATGGATACGGCAACGGTCTTGGATGGAATGACCCTACCTTGGGATGGTACAATGCTCCACAAAATCAATATCAAGAACCACCATTCCAGAGTACTTTCATGCCTCCACCAGTCCAGCAATATCAGAGTCAGCAATATGATGCTTCTGCCGAAACAGCTCCTCAGCCTTCTATTTCTGAGCCTACATTGCAGGAGTTGTTGGAGCAGTTGACCATGCAGAACCTGCAGTTTCAACAAGAGACCAGAGCGTCCATTCAGATCTTGAATGACCAGATAGGGCAGATGGCTACTCAATTAAATCAGGAACAGTCTCAAGATTCAGAGTTACCATTTCAGACTGTGCTGATTCCTGATGATGTTAGTGTCATCCACATAGAAGATGGGGAGCAGAGTTATGAGCTTACTACTGCGCCACATACTTTCCCACCTTCCTATGTCCCTACCCTTGCACCTGAGGAGACTGATGATTATTTTGAGGAGCAGGCAGAAATAAGCAGTAATCCTGAACCAGGTAGACCACCTTCATCTTCCCACACTTTAGCAATCTTCAAGGAAGAGGAGGTAAGCATACCTCAATTTTATTATATTGATGATTATGTTGTTGAGAGGTATGCTGATGATTATATTGTTGTTGAGTCTGATTTTAATTTTCCCTCTATGCATGATGAGAACCAATTTTTGCTGTCGCATCCGAATGTTTATTCTCCATGCATTGAACATGAATCTGAGTCTGTAGTTGATATTGCTTGTGATTTTGAAATTGATTCATGTTCTGAGGATGTATCTGAGGTTCAGTCAGATAAATTGGGATTGGTGTTATACCTCTGCATGTCATTTCTTTGGAGCCACATTGCACTGACCATGTTGCAGGAGGTACACATGAATTTGACCAACATGCACCCACAGTGGAAGGAAAAGGTGCTTACATACACACTAGTTTCAACATCAATAGGCACCAGCTGAACCCGCTCATCAACAATCACTTCTTCTTAGATCCAGCTGTGGAAGACATTTCCCTGCTTGATCAAATATGGAGGATGAAGCAATTTTTCCTCAAAACTTCCTGGCTGGATCCAATGGTGGAAGATATCTCCCTGCAAGTCCAAAATTGGCAACTGCCACCATGATCAGGGGAGTTTTACTTTTCTCTTCCCCCCCTTTTCCTACTTTTATTGCACTTGTCCATGATCTGTTGATTGTTCTGATTTATGATCTTATGCTTATGACACATTGAGGACATTGTGTAGTTTAAGTGTGGTCTATTGGGGGAGATTCTGATTTTTTCTTTGTAAGTTTTTGTTTTTCGTGTTAAATTTTTTCTTTTCTAGGTAGTTTTTGTCGTGTCTTGTATACAGTTGTGCATGATTCTCTTCATTTATGAACTTTGTTTGGGTTGTAGACTTATCATTTCCTTCACTTCATTGATACTCTGAGATGTTGGATTCCTTGTTTTTCTTTGCTTGGAAGATGATCATGATGTTTGAGAGTTGAATTGATTGTGACACAAATGCCCTGTGTGAGAATTTGAGCCACTTTATGTTCTTTCTTGTGTGTGATATGTCTCTTGATTGCTTGCACATATGCCTTGGCTTGACTCTTGTTGATAATTCTTGATTGATATGCATGTTTGGAAGTGATAAAGGCAGTTTTGTTCTTGAGCCTCTCTAGCCAAATAAGCTTACCTTGTTTTGATCCTTTGATAACCCCTTTTAAGCCTATACTTTCCCCCATTTCTTTGTTTTGAAGCTCATACACTAGCCCTAAGTGAAAAACCATGATTACCTTAACCTTAGGGAATTTTGGAGCTTTGGAAGTGTTTTGGGAACAAGTGTGATCTTCTTGGGGATTCATATGAATTGGCTAGTTGGTTCCTCTTCTTGTTTTATGTTTGTAAATATGTTGTGTATCTTGTCTCTTATAGTTGTGTCCTAAATGGAGAGAAAAGAAAAGAGACAGGATGAAAAAAAAAAGAAAAAAATGAAAAAATGAAAAAAAAAAAAGTGTGAATAATGGAGTCAAGAAGAGGATTGAATTAGAGGTTTTGGGTGTGATTTGACTGTGTTTACACTTGTTCCCCATTGCTCCTCTATTTCTTTTGGTTTATAGCTTCTCATCCATATGTTATCATCCCATGTCCTTGGCCCCATTACATCCATAAAAGACCTTTTGATTTGAACATGCGTATGTGCTCGAGTGTTGATATTAGAGGTTTGCCAAGTCCGTTGTGTTTGCTTTCTTGAGTGCATTGAGTTGAAATTCTTTACCTGAGACACTTGAGAAAAACACTGATAGTGCATCTGTGAGGTTCTGTTGCTTTTGATTCACCTCTTTAGCTGATTGATCATTTTGCCATGACTTGAATTGCGTGGATGATTTCATGAGTATCTGCTTTCTCTGATTGATTCTGTGTTGGATATTGTCTACTTCTTTTCTTGGTCCAGATTCCTGGAGAATTGTGTAATTCTGTTTGTTTCCTTGTGAGTCTTTATTTTCTGTGTGTCGACGTTGTGTCACCTTCTTAAAAGTCCTTTGAACTATTCCCTGATTTGCGTCTTGATTTTGCCCAGGAGTGCAAAAGACTAAGTGTGGTCTATTTTGATGAACCAATATTTTCCTCACTTCACTTAGTTTAATGTGCTAGAATTAGTCGGGGAATTATGCTTAAACGTCCGGTATTTTCCTGTTTTTCCTAATTGTGCTTAATTTGATCGGAAATTCTTATTTTAACTAATTTGAATTATCTAAGCTTATTATTTTGCATTATTAATTACGGGAAAATTTTGGATAACTTTTTGGGACATTTGAAAGCTAAATGAGAAATGGCAATTGAGCCCAATGCATCTCAGTCATTTCAATTTTCGCACAGTGCTGCGTGAAAGTTGTGTCAACTTGTGTGTCCTCGTTTGAGTTCAATTCTTATCCGTTTTCCATGCAATTTTTTTTCATAGTTTCGTATGGATGTCTAGTTTCACGTATAGTTTTTATTTTGTTCAAATTCGTTCTGTGCTGTTCCCAGTATTTTTTTTACTCCCCTATGTCAGTCCAATGCTTACTGTTTGAGTGATTTCTAATTTGTTTGCATTTGCTTGCTGTTGGGTACTTGTGGTGGCTAGGAATTGATAATTGGACAGTGCTAAAACCTCCCAACACTCTTAAACAAGGTATACTTAAACAAGGTATACAACAGCTTGGCTTTATTGGATAGCAAAAAAAAAGAAGAAAGCAGCCACATGCATATCCACCACCATAGTGAAGCACGGCCTGGAAGGTGCTGCGCGGAGAGAAGGGGCTGGAACGTTTTTGTTTTTAATATTCACTTTTCAAAAAGAGAAGGGCTGCAGTGGTGTGCACACGTGAAGGGGCAGCAGCTCACATACCACGTTGCTTTTACAACTTGCCATCCAATAATTAAACAAGTAAAGCTTGATTAAATAAGGGCCACCTCACGGTTTTCACTTTGAATTGGTGCAGAATTTTTGACTTGTTTTTTCCACCCAATGCTCACGGTTCTCTAAATTTATTTGGAAGATAACAAGCTGCACACGGCCCCAACACAGCTCATGACAATTCATTTTGTCAAGTTCATTTTGTCAAGCATATCAACACATGCCACATAGGTCACGGCCCACATAATGGAAAAGAGGTGCATTCTTGTGGTGATTAATTAATTGAAGGAAGTCAAAAGTGCTAGGGGACAAAACTTTATGGAATGAAGAAGTGGGCTGAGCACCACGTTTTCTTTCTTTTAAAATATTGGAGCTTGGCACAAAGAGGGAGGCTTCAACGGTCCAGCAAGCAGTAGGCCCAACAGTTTGGAGCTGCATGAAGAAGCTTCCAGCAGCTGCCACGTCCACAAGTCCAGCAGCACACGGCCTGCACCATTCAAGTAATCACACGTGGACAACAGCTGGTCCAGAAAAGGATGTGCACACGGTAATTGCTAGCTCTCGGTCCAACAGTCCAGCACTTTAGTTGTAGGAGGGTAGTGTAGGGCGGGGAAGAAAATAGTGCACAAGACTCTCAGGTTTTAAGGTGGCATCCAGCCGCCACTTGCCACGGGAGACTTTTTGGGCTTAACTTTCTTGAACGTTTTTTTATCATGGAATGAAGGAGAAGAGGGTAGCCGCCAACCAGAGAGGGAGATGGATTACGGCTAGCTTGAAGACACACGGTCTTGATGGAGAACTCTAGAGCACCATTTTAGTTTGATTTTCATTTTAGATAAAATAAGCACTCATTACGCTACTTTCATTTTGCAAGTGCTGGATTTATTAGGAATGATTGTTTAAATTTTAATTGAATGAAAGGTGCATTTTAATTTTGTTGGAGCAGTGCATACTGTTACGGTGTGGATGGAGTCTTTTATTACATTTTCTTTTAAAAACAAACGGTGCATTCCCTTTTGGAGCAAGAGGCTCACTGCAGATCCATGATGGAGGGTACACAGCTGTCACGTCCAGCTTGGTGTGTAAGGGAATTCTCTTTATTTGAAAAGAATGGCACAAGCGGTGATGGACAACGAGGTGTGCAGGGGACGTTTTATTTTTTTACTTAAAGTCTGCACCGAAATCACTTGGTTGATTATTGATATTGGAATACTACACTATGCCTTTTATTTATTATCTTCATTGCTTCTTGCATTTCTATACGATGCATTTATTGCATTCAAGGGTTGATGCGTATTGGTGGATTATGTATTTAATTAGTTTAGGCATGGTTCCAAGGCTAACATAGACCGTTCGGTCTTAGAGGCTAGCTCTTTAATGTGTTTTTAGTAACTAATTTGTTAGGTTTTATTTCATTTTATTAGCTCATCCATTTTTCAAGTCCAATTTAATTAACTGGTTGGTGTGCAGTTTAGAATTGTTCGGTTTAATGTTTTCATTTACTTTAAGGTTTCCATGTATATTCGGTTGTGTTTAATTCTCAATTTTAATTTCGTCAATTGCATTCACAAATTTTTCAAAACCCCCACTTAGTGTTGACCTGAGACTGAACCCAATTTGGTCCTTGAGAGACGACCTAGGAGTCACTTCCTAGTCTATACTACATTCTTTTATGCACAACTTTTGTTGGGAGGTGCGACCCTGTCATCAGAAATCACAAACCTTGGGATGAGTACCTGATGAGAGGGTCGCACCTCTCACAAAAGTTGTGCATAAAAGAATCCAGTATAGACTAGGCAGTGGGGGAGGGTTTTGAAAGTGTTTTTGTGCTTAGAAATGAACTAAATTGAAACTGGAAATCAAATACAACCAAACATAATTGAAAATAAATGTCAAACATCAAGGCCGAACAGTAAAAGACATCAAAATCAGAGAATGCAGAATTCATCAATATTTGAAAATAGGTTTAATAGCCAATTTAGTCCCCACTTTGGTTGAAAAATCTCAATTTAGTCTCTCGTTATAAAAGTATTTTACATTAGTCCTAACTTTTAAAATAGTGGGTCAGATTGGTCCCTTTCGTTAAATATAAGTTAACGAAATTAATGGATGATGATGTGACACAACTTAAAGCTGATGTGTTAGATTGGTCCCTCGTTAGCTTTAAGTTGTGTCACATCATCATCCATTAATTTTGTTAACTTATATTTAAACGAAAGGACCAATCCTACCCACTATTTTAAAAGTTAGGACTAATTCAAAACACTTTTATAACGAGGGACTAAATTGAGATTTTTCAACCAAAGTGAGGACTAAATTGGCTATTAAACCTTGAAAATAAAATGCTGGAACAATAAACGCGCAGAAAATATAACAGCAGTCTACTTGAAATGCACCAAATAAGCTTAAACGTTAAACGCAACATGAGAAGCATCAGTAAAGCAAACCAAGATTGAAACAACATTTGAAAATAAGATGAACAATAAAACGCAATGACAAAATGTAGCAACGAAGAAAATAATGAACACTAAAATGCAACAAATAATAAAAATAAAAAAAAGTAGCTAAAGTGAAATGTTATTCATCATGGAATCAACACTTAAAATAAATGCTAGCAAATAAATGAGCATGGTACTTCTTAGAATATGAATTGAAAAGCTTGAAATTTCTCCAAATTCAATCACCATTTGTGTGAAGCAGCACCGCTTCTTCAAAAGTTAAAATAAAGCTTGTGCATCTCCTAAGCCATGACAACACACCACTTTCTCCATGGGATCCGTGCCTCTCCAATTTAGTCAACATTGTGCACTCCATCATCTACTGGACCTAGCAATGATGACCGAAACTTCCTCGGCTCCAGCGTTCCAGTACGTGCCCATCATTCCAGCCCCCATAATCTACTTCTCAAATTAAATCACCATTTATTTCTCTCAAAGCCACAATGAATGCACCGCATGTGCCTCCTGCTACAATGACTCAACGCCTCTTTTTCTAAAAAAATGAATTGCCGCTTCTTTCAAAAGAAATTCTCCGCATCTGCCTCATAGCTGAACGTCACCGTGCACCACTTTGCTTCTGAGAAAACGAATGCACCTTGCTACTGGAAACAAAAAGGAAAAAAAAACCAAGAGCCCCTTCTCGTTCGCACACCACTTTCTCCCTAACGCAGCTTCCTCTTTTCTATCAAAGATGAATCAGCCCCCACTTCCTACTACATTCTCCTACTGGACCCAGTCGTGGCACCTTAACCTTGCACACCACTTCACCTACTACTTCCAACTAAAGTTTCTCCTTGCTTATTACATCCAGCCAGCCGTGAATCACCAAAAATCCATCACCGTGCAGTCCAATTGAAATCAGCGCATGCTCTAAAGGTAAATAGCCTTCATCTTTTCTAAGAAAATGGTAAAACTTCCAAGACGTAACCTTGCTGAAGTAAGTCGTGTGCATCACCAAAATCCATCACCGTGTTGCCAACTAGCTAAATCAATCGCCGAGTGTCACTTCCTGAATCATAAAATGCGAGCAGAGATTGCATAATAATGTGCACAAGTTTCATTTTGTAAAAGAAAAATGTTACAAGTTAAGTTTTGTGAGGATGGCGGCTGGCTCCTTGCCTTAAGGCCGTGTGTCCTCTTTTTTTAGGGTAGGGTCCACACAATAAAATCCTAGGTCCAAGTCACTAACTTCTAATTTTTTGGGTCTAATCTAGTTTACCAAAAATTGACCCAAAATGTAAGATTTGATACAGAAATTCTAAAGTACTGAATTACAATTTAATTAATTCTAAAATGTCTGTGTGGAGAGTCTTGAATTTATTTGGCATTCTTCCTGATGTCCCAAAATGTATTTCCGAAATTTTCTTGCACTTAAAAAATGCACTTAATCAGCTCAAAAAACCCAAATTAGCACAATTACAAATTTCTGACCAAATTAAGCAGAATTCGGAAAACGGGGAAATAACAAACAATTAAACACAATTCCCTGGTTTATTTAAGTGCAATAAACTAAATTTAATTCACGAAATAACGACTCATCAAAATAGACCACACTTAGTCTTTTGCACTCCTGGGCAAAACCAAGACGAAAACCAGGGAACTACTCAAACATCAGGGAGCTGACACAGACTCGACAGACAGACAACAAAGACTCCAAAACAGAAACACAGTTGCACAATTCTCACGAAATCTGGACAGTAAAAGGTATAGGCAGAATCCAACACAGAGTCAACGAAAGCAGATACTCAAAGAATCATCCAAATAATTCAGTACAAGGAAAGCAGTCAATCAGTTCAAGAGATGAATCAAAAGCAACAGAGCCTCACAGATGCACACAATCAGTGTTTCTCTCAAGTGTTTAAGGTAAATCAATGTCACTCAATGCACTCAAGAAAGCAATCACAAATAGACTTGGCAAGCCTCTAATATCAACACTCAAGCACATATGCATGTTCAAATCGAAAGGTCTTTTCATGGTTGTAATGGGGCCAAGGACAAGGGAGGATATATCTGGATAAGAAGCTACAAACCATAAGGAGCAAAGGAGCAATGGGGAACAAGTGTAAACACATTCAAACACACCCACAACCTCTAATTCAATCCTCTTCTTGACTCCATTATTCACAATTTTTTTTTTATTTTTCTCATTTTTTTTTCATCCTATCTCTTTTCTTTTCTCTCTTTAGCACACAACTATAAGAGATAAGATATAAATCATATTTCTAAAAACAAATTTATCAATTTATCAGAATCCCCAGGGAGACCACACTTGTTCCCAAGACACTTCCAAAGCTCCAAAATTCCCTGAGGTTAAGGTAATCATGGTTTTTCACTTAGGGCTAGTGTATGAGCTTCAAAACAAAGAAATGAGGAAAGTATAGGCTCAAAAGGGGTTATCAAAGGATTAGAACAAGGTAAGCTTATTTGGCTAGAGAGGCTCAAGAACAAAACTGCCTTTATCACTTCCAAACATGCATATCAATCAAAGATTATCAACAAGAGTCAAGCCAAGGCATATGTGCAAGCAATCAAGAGACATATCACACACAAGAAAGAACATAAAGTGGCTCAAATTCTCACACAGGGCATTTGTGTCACAATCAATTCAACTCTCAAACATCATGATCATCTTCCAAGCAAAGAAAAGCAAGGAATCCAACATCTCAGAGTATCAATGAAGTGAAGGAAAACTGACAACCTAACCACAATCCAGAATTCATGAAAAGCATGCAAAACTGTACACAAGACACAACAAAAACTAACTAGAAAAGAAAAAAAAATTTAACACGGAAAACAAAAATTAACAAAGAAAAATCAGAATCTCCCCCAATAGACCACACTTAAACTACACAGTGTCCTCAATGTGTCATAAGCATAAGATCAAAAATCAAAACAGTCAACAGATCATGGACAAGTGCAATAAAAGTAGGGAAAGGGGGAGAAGAGAAAAGGAAAACTCCCCTGATCATGGTGGCAGTTGCCAATTTTGGACTTGTAGGGAGACGTCTTCCACCATTGGATCCAACAAGGAAGTTTTGAGGAAGAACTGCTTCATCCTCCAGATTTGATCGAGCAGGGAAATGTCTTCCATAGCTGGATCTAAGAAGTGATTGTTGATGAGCGGGTTCAGCTGGTGCCTATTGATGTTGAAACTAGTGTGTATGTAAGCACCTTTTTCTTCCACTGTGGGTGCATGTTGGTCAAATTCATTTGTACCTCCTACAATAGGGTTAGTGCAATGTGGTTCCAAAGAAATAACATGCAGGGGTATAACACCCAAATTATCATACTGAACCTCAGATACATCCTCAGAACATGAATCAATTTCAAAATCACAAGCAATATCAACTACAGACTCATATTCATGTTCAATGCATGGAGAACAAACATTCGGATGCGACAACAAAAATTGGTTCTCATCATGCATAGAGGGAAAATTAAAATCAGACTCAACAACAATATAATCATCATCATACCTCTCAACAACATAATCATCAATATAATCAAATTGAGGTATGCTTACCTCCTCTTCCTTGAAGATTGCTAAAGTATGGGAAGATGAAGGTGGTCTACCTGGTTCAGGATTACTGCTTATTTCTGCCTGCTCCTCAAAATATTCATCACTCTCCTCAGGTGCAAGGGTAGGGACATAGGATGATGGGAAAGTAGATGGCACAGTAGTAAGCTCATGACTCTTCTCCCCATCTTCTATGTTGATGCCACTATCATCATCATCTGGAATCTGAATAGTCTGAAATGGTAACTCTGAATCTTGAGACTGTTCCTCAGTGAGTTGAGTGGTCATCTGCCCTATCTGATCAGTCATACTCTGAATGGCAGCTCCTATTTCTTGCTGGAACTGCATGTTCTCTTGCTGGAACTGAAAGTTCTGCATGGTCATCTGCTCCAACAACTCCTTCAATGTAGGCTCAGAAGTAGAAGGCTGAGGAGCTATTTCGGCAGGAGCAGTATACTGCTGACTCTCGTATTGTTGGACTGGTGGAGGCATAAAAGTACTCTGGAATGGTGGTTCTTGATATTGATGCTGTGGAGCATTATACCATCCCAAGGTAGGGTCATTCCATCCAAGACCGTTGTTGTAAGCATATTGCACAGGGGAAAATTTGCTCAGAAACTGATGCTCAAGATATCCCCAATCGGTAACGGATCTCAGAGGAAGAGAGTCTTTCCAATCCTTAGCTGCTCCTTGTAATGAATGTGGAAATGCGCTCAAGAAAATGTGATCAAGAGGGACATCTGGAGGCTTCATTGAAGAGCACATGATGTGGAACTCCTCCAAATGTCTGTGTGGGCATTCTCCTACAAAACCATGAAACTTAGGCAGCAAATGTATCAGTCCAGAGGTGAGATTGCAATGAATATCATCCTCATTAAGTGAAACCGGCTCACAAAGAGCACTCTCAGAAGTTAGAGGATGAGTCATATTGTTCTCAACATAGAAATCAGCAGAATATGAATTACAATCAGAGTAACATGCAGAAGGAGAATCATAATCAGAGGCACTAGCAAAATAAGCAGTATTCACAAAATCAAAATAGGTAGACATGGAAAAAGAAGAATACTAAAAATCACGAAACAAATAAAACACAACACATTTATACATGCAATACGCACACAGAAAACAGAACATCACATCACATCAAATCACAACACAAGACAAAACACAACACATACAAACACCACAAAAACCTAAGACCGAACCATTGGTCCCCAGCAACGACGCCATTTTGATGAGAGGGTCGCACCTCTCACAAAAGTTGTGCATAAAAGAATGCAGTATAGACTAGGCAGTGACTCCTGGGTCGTCTCTCAAGGACCAAATGTGGTTCGAGTCTTAGGTCAAACACGTAGTGGGGGAGGGTTTTGAAAGTGTTTTTGTGCTTAGAAATGAACTAAATTGAAACTGGAAATCAAATACAACCAAACATAATTGAAAATAAATGTCAAACATCAAGGCCGAATGGTAAACGACATCAAAATCAGAGAATGCAGAATTCATCAATATTTCAAAATAAAATGCTGGAACAATAAACGCGCAGAAAACATAACAACAGTCTACTTGAAATGCACCAAATAAGCTTAAACGTTAAACGCAACATGAGAAGCATCAGTAAAGAAAACCAAGATTGAAACAACATTTGAAAATAAGATGAACAATAAAACGCAATGACAAAATGTAGCAACGAAGAAAATATTGAACACTAAAATGCAACAAATAATAAAAATAAAAAAAAGTAGCTAAAGTGAAATGCTATTCATCATGGAATCAACACTTAAAATAAATGCTAGCAAATAAATGAGCATGGTACTTCTTAGAATATGAATTGAAAAGCTTGAAATTTCTCCAAATTCAATCACCATTTGTGTGAAGCAGCACCGCTTCTTCAAAAGTTAAAATAAAGCTTGTGCATCTCCTAAGCCATGACAACACACCACTTTCTCCATGGGATCCGTGCCTCTCCAATTTAATCAACATTGTGCACTCCATCATCTACTGGACCTAGCAATGATGACCGAAACTTCCTCGGCTCCAGCGTTCCAGTACGTGCCCATCATTCCAGCCCCCATAATCTACTTCTCAAATTAAATCACCATTTATTTCTCTCAAAGCCAAAATGAATGCACCGCATGTGCCTCCTGCTACAATGACTCAGCGCCTCTTTTTCTAAAAAAATGAATTGCCGCTTCTTTCAAAAGAAATTCTCCGCATCTGCCTCATAGCTGAACGTCACTGTGCACCACTTTGCTTCTGAGAAAACGAATGCACCTTGCTGCTGGAAACAAAAAGGAAAAAAAAAACCAAGAGCCCCTTCTCGTTCGCACACCACTTTCTCCCTAACGCAGCTTCCTCTTTTCTATCAAAGATGAATCAGCCCCCACTTCCTACTACATTCTCCTACTGAACCCAGTCGTGGCACCTTAACCTTGCACACCACTTCACCTACTACTTCCAACTAAAGTTTCTCCTTGCTTATTACATCCAGCCAGCCGTGAATCACCAAAAATCTATCACCGTGCAGTCCAATTGAAATCAGCGCACACTCCAAAGGTAAATAGCCTTCATCTTTTCTAAGAAAATGATAAAACTTACAAGACGTAACCTTGCTGAAGTAAGCCGTGTGCATCACCAAAATCCATCACCGTGTTGCCAACTAGCTAAATCAATCGCCGAGTGTCACTTCCAGAATCATAAAATGCGAGCAGAGATCGCATAATAAAGTGCACAAGTTTCATTTTGTAAAAGAAAAATGTTACAAGTTAAGTTCTGTGAGGATGGCGGCTGGCTCCTTGCCTTAAGGTCGAGTGTCCTCTTTTTTTAGGGTAGGGTCCACACAATAAAACCCTAGGTCCAAGTCACTAACTTCTAATTTTTTGGGTCTAATCTAGTTTACCAAAAATTGACCCAAAATGTAAGATTTGATACAGAAATTCTAAACTACTGAATTACAATTTAATTAATTCTAAAATGTCTGTGTGGAGAGTCTTGAATTTATTTGGCATTCTTCCTGATGTCCCAAAATGTATTTCCGAAATTTTCCTGCACTTCAAAATTGCACTTAATCAGCTCAGAAAACCCAAATTAGCACAATTACAAATTTCCGACCAAATTAAGCAGAATTCGGAAAACGGGGAAATAACAAACAATTAAACACAATTCCCTGGTTTATTTAAGTGCAATAAACTAAATTTAATTCACGAAATAACGACTCATCAGTACCTACCTCATGTTGAGTTTTCCTACAATAGAGTAGTTCATGGAACTACTAAATTGTCTCCTTTCGAAGTTGTTTATGGTTTTAATCCTTTGACACCCATGTGTTAGAATCGCTGCAGCGGAATTGTTAGCGTGGAATAACAAACCAAGAGGGTTTTTAATACGAACGTGTGCCTTTTAATTTCTACTCAATTAAACTTACCAAGCAAATAATAAAGACAAATAAAGAGAGTAAGGTTGAGAGAAATTTGCACAGATGATTTTATCCTGGTTCGGATCTTACCAATCCTACGTCTAGTCGCTTATCTCAAACAAGATAAACCTTTTTCACTAACACAAAACAATTACAAATTACAATCACAAAGAAACACAATTTGTAAAAGTTTAGAAACCACCTCTCTTGATACCACAAGAGATGAACCTACACCTCCTTTGAGTCTTCACAAAGGATGAACACCTCCTCCGAATACTTCACGAAGGATGATTCTCTTCCGAACACCTCCTTAGACACACCAACGATGAACCGGCTATTTCCTTTGTCACCGTAGTAGCACTTCACCAGCTCCACAGACAAGAGTTTCACAAGCCGAATAAGAGCACACAAGTCTCAATGATTTATGAGTACTAGAGCACAAGGGAAGAGTTATCTTTTGAGATAAAGAGTGAGCCAATTTATAGACTCAGCCTAATACCCTTTGTCGCAACCGGAATCGCGACGGGACGACGATCCAAAAAGAAACGTGTTTTAGAAAAGAGATTTGGAGTCGCCACCATAGTTTATTATGGAAAACTACGGAAAAACCATAAAACGATAAAGCACGGTCCACGAAAAACCAAAGATTGGGTTCGGGAGTTGGTTACGCGTGGGGAAGGTGTTAGCACCCCACAACGCCTGCCCTAAGGCAGTACCTTTAATTAAATGCACGAATATGATGTGGTTTTCAAAATGTTTGACTATCCCCTAAAATAAAATTCTAAATAAACAAAACATATTTTTTTTAGATTTTTGGGCCCGACAAGGATTGACCTTGCTCCTACGTATTCTCATTCAGAATGAGAAATCAGGGTTACGTAGTTCTGGGTAGGAAGATTGTTTGTTGTTTAAAATTGTTGATGTTTTTGGTTTTTTTGAAGATTTTATACCTTTTTTTGTATTTTGTTTAAGAAAGAGAAAAGGTTGTTAGCACAAGGACGATGCGTGCGATCACACATGTGCGTAAACCTTTAAAATATATTTTTTTAATTTTAATTTAAGAAAGGGAAAAGGTTTTTAGCACAAGGACGATGCGTGCGATCACACATGTGCCTGAACCTTCAAAACATATTTTTTGTAATTTTAATTTAAGAAAGGGAAAAGGTTTTTAGCACAAGGACGATGCTTGCGATCACACATGTGCCTAAACCTTCAAAACATATTTTTTGTAAATTCCTTTATTTAAATTGTAAATATTGCATTATTAAATATACATTTTAGGATAAGTAAATATGTAGAATAAGTAGATAGAACAAAATAAAATAACAAATAAAAATAAAAGAAATAAATAAAACAAATGAAATAAGATAGACAAAATAAAAGAAATAGAATAAAATAAAATAAGAAAAAACAAACAATTAAAAATAACGAGCGTTGGGGGAACTATGAACGGACGTTGGGAATGAAATGAAATAACGAGCGTTCATTGCGGTGATTTAACGAACGTTCGTTAAGAATGAGGAGGAGGCTGACGAGCGCTCGTTTTGGAAGAGCGCTCGTTGGGAAGATGAGGAGAAAGGTCGAGCGTTCTCTCGGTGGATTAACGAACGTTCGTTGTGAATGAAGAGGACGAACGGGCGTTGGGGGGGAATCTGGATGACAAGCGTTCGTTGGGGACGAGCGTTCGTTGTTGGCGTTGAATGACGAGCGCTCTCTGGGACTAGCGTTTGTTGGGAAAGGGCTGAATGACGAGCGCTCGTTGGGGACGAGCGTTCGGTTTGGAGTTGAATGACGAGCGCTCGCTGGGACGAGCGTTCGTTGGGGACGAGCGTTCGGTTTGGAGTTGAATGACGAGCGCTCGCTGGGACGAGCGTTCGTTGTTGGCGTTGAATGACGAGCGTTCGTTGTTGGCGAGCGTTCGGTTGGGAGTTGGTCACCAAATGGTCCGTCCAAGAAGTGGACAGACGGACGTTCGTTCGAAAAAGGCTTAACGTACGTTCTTTCTGGGCTTGGCCCATCCGGGTGGTTTCTAACCTAGAATCTCCTAGGGGTTTGGCACCTTCCCTTCCATTCCTCACCCACTCAGATTCAAAGATCCAAGGTCCCTCTCCTCTCGCTGCCGGTGTGCTCAAAACCAAACGGCGGCCACGGCGTTACTGCTTCCAGCCCCCGCCGCACGCCCAACCTCCATCCGACTGGCAGTCGCGAGCCACCGGAGCCGTCGCCAGTCGAGGCGAAATCTCTCCTCCTCCGTCGCTCGTCGCGCTCGGGCCGCCGCCTCAGTCGAAACCACCCCCTGCGAGTCGCAGCTGAAACGTCGAAAGCACTCCCACTCGCCCCTAATCGTCACCGGCCACAGCTCCAAGCCCTTCTTTCCTTCTCTGTTTCTCTTCTCCCTCTACGCACTACTACCTTAATCTAGTGTTCTACAACGTGATGGTGAGCCTGAAGGTGGGTGAGTGTGCCTCCTCTTAGATTGGACAAAAATGAATGAAAGTGGAGATTGGTGTTGAATGGTGGAAGGCGATGGTGGATGGCACAGTGGCAAATTCTGGCTTTGATTCAGTGAAGGTAAAAGCACTAGCTTGTGTTTGGGTGCTGGGAGTTGGTCATTGTTCTCGGTGATTGGTGCTTAATCTCGGTGACTTTGCAATGCAAGTTGAGGATGGTGTTATGCGTGAGTTGGGATGGAGGTTCTAAAGGGTGAGTGGAATGGTTATGTGAGCATGAAGACACTGTTCTATTATCTCTGTTATATGATTTTTCTTTGTGAGTATCTGTTTGCTGTTTCAATTCCAATGTTGATGGCTGTAAATGGGCAGAGGCGTGGAAGCCTATTTTTGATAGAATCTTGAGTAGATGGAGTCGGAGGAGAGAGATGGAAATAATACCAGAGAAATGGATAGGAGTGGGTGTGGGAAGGGTGACGATGATGTTCGGTAACAATGAGCATATACAAATCCAGTGTATTCAACACATTCATATACAAATTTAACAACAATCGTAACAGAGATATGTTATGGGCGAGTAACCAACTCAGTAGAACATGGAGTGTAAGGTATTACTTACCTCTCGAAGATCCGTTTGCTATTGCCCACCTTGCGTCTCCAATGAATCCCCTTCTCCCTTGAGTGGCTGACTTCTCCCCTCCCTTTTCTGAGAATAATGTCTCTTATTCTTCTTTGCAGGTGCCAATGGTGGAGGTCCGCTAGCAGCCTTCACCAATGATCGAAGATGATGGATGCCCCCCAAACAACCCCCCGCTGTGTGTATATTTGCTCCTTGCCTCTCTGTCCAAAAAACCAGAATCCTCCCTTATCTCTGCTCTCTCTGTGCTTTTTGTGCAATTCTCTCTGCCCTCGAATCGTTACGCACCCAGCCCGTATGCCCAAATCGCCTTGTACCAATTTCGTACACCCCTAATGCATCTGCCACCACTCACTCTCTGCAGAAAACCGTTTCTGCCTCTCCCCCTCCCCTGCTCTTTGCTTTTTTGTCCCCCCAACCCCAAAACATTCTCTCTTCTCGTATCTTTTCTCATCATTCTCTTTTTTTTTATTTTTTCTTTTATAGCCGTAATAAACAAAATATTTAAAATAGGTAAAACTTAACACTAAAACGAAAATAAAAACTAAAAACAATAACTAAATAGTAAAATTTAAAAATAAAAATAACGTAAAAAAAAAAAAAAAAAAAAAAATAAAAGAAATAAAAATATATATATACATATATATGGACAAAAATAAGATAACATATAAAAATAGATAAAACAGAAATGATGATAGTAATAAATAAAACAAAAAAACAAATAATAATAAATAATAATAAAAAAAACAAATAAACAAGTAACAATAAATAAATACAACACAAAAACGAGAATAAAAACAAAGATACAAAGAAATAAATAATAGATCACAGTAAAGCCGAAAACGATCCGGACGAAATTTGGTATTGACACCCTTCCATTCTGCGAAAACAGGCCATCTAACGCATTTAATCGATTAACATAAATATTAATCGATTAATAATGAGTACAACGGCTAGTTTTTCAAATCTGAAACCCCCAACGGCTAGTTTTTCAAATCTGAAACCCCCAATGGCTAGTGTTAATCGATTATTTTCAGGAATAATCGATTAACTAATCGATTATTAATAGCCTTAATCGATTATTACAGGGGTAATTGGGTTTTCAGTGCCAGCCTCGTTTTAATCGATTAACACTGGGTTTAATCGATTAAAACAACTTGTGGATGATTCTTAACAGTAAATAAATCAAATATAAATTACAAGAATCAAACTCTAATACTTATTTGAGCACTATTACATCAACTTTGATTATTATAAAAGCTTTATAAAATACAGAGATCTTCAATTTGTCTTTATGGATCTTGACTTGTGCAAATATGTTCATCATCAAAACTTCATCTTTGATTTTTGCTAACATTCTCCCCCTTCTTGATGATGATCAAAAACTCCTTTAATTTAAAGCTTTTAGTAATAATCTGGATAAAACACAACTTATGGAAGAAAAAGTGCATTAGTAAATAAACACAAATAAGCAAATAAGCTTTAAACATTTTCTCCCCCTTTTTGATCATAATTAAAAAGTGGTGTTTGATGTTCTCCCCCTAAGATAATACTCCCCCTTAATAAAAGCATGTATGCATATGAGCTAAAAGTATTTCAAATTTAAAGATTCATTCATACACAATAGGATATTTAAAGGAAATAATTTTAGGATAAAGAACTTATAAAACATTGTTTAAACATACATTGAACTATATAAGATAGGAATTTTAAAGCATACAAAAATATGGCTAGTTTTTCAAAAATGCAAAACTGAAACGCATTTAAAAATTCAATCCTAAGATATTTCTAAAAATTCTTAGATCTCTTCTAATGTTTACCCCTTTAGATATGCCTCCAACTTCGTAATGATAATCCTCTAGGTTGTTTCCACATTTGGTTAGATCTTCATCTTGAGGATTGTCATCATTCTTCGCTTCATTTGTTGTCTTCTACAAATCTTCATCATTGCCTGCATCTAATTCAACTGACTCAAGAGGTTTTGCCTCAAGGTCTACAATATCATCAAAGACAACATGCACACATTCTTCTATTTCAAATGTTTTCCGATTGAAAACTATATATGCTTTGTATATTAGAAGATATCCAAAAAAAATAGTTTCATCGGCCTTGGAATAAAATTTTCTTAAATTTTGTTTTAAAGAAATTCTAAATATTAAACAATAGGTACCCAACTACTTGTATGGGTCCTTTGGGTTAGATTTAGAAAAAGAGGAATCATTTTACAACCCAAACATATCTACCACTTGGAACACCATAATGCTTAATTTTACATTTATTTGAAGCATGACCATTTTTCATACAATAAAAGCATGATACAAAGTTTGTGTTCCTATAAGTTGTTCCTTTTTCTACCCATGTTCTACGGGTTCTATTATTATGTTTATTTTTAATTTTAGGAACATACTTATTTTTAACAACCTTATTATTTTTACTACATTCTCCTAAGGTTGTGTGTTCTAGTAGTTTCTTAAAATTTTCACAAGAAGCACATTCATCACTACTAGTAAATTTACCTTTTTCAAAAAATAAAACTTTATTTTTCAAATCTTTATTTTCTTCAAAAATATTTTCAAAATTTAATTTTAAATTTTTATTTTCTTCAAGAATATTTTCAAAGTCTGATTTCAAATTTTTATTTTCTTCATAAATATTTTCAAAATTTAATTTTAAATTTTTGAAATCCTTTTTCAATTTCTTATGAGCTTTATCTAATTTTTCAGATTCTATTATTAAAGCAGCATAAGTTTCATGCAATTCATCTTCACTAATTTGACTATAATTATCAGAATCGCTAGATGTACTTACTTGGCTTCCAGCGTCGTCGTTCACCACTAAACATATGTTTGCTTCTTCATCAGATTCGCTCAAATCGGAAATTGTTTCGTTGTCATCGTCCCATGCAATATAGGCTTTCTTTTTCTTGAAGTTTTTCTTTTCCTTTAATTCTTCACTTTTCTTTTGATTTGGGCAATCTGCTTTTAAGTGCCCCTTTTCTCCGCAACCATAACATTTATACTGTGAGGAAGATCCTTGATTTTCTTTCTTTTCGAATTTTAATCTTCCTTTGTCTTTTGATTTCATGAACCTTTTGAGCCTTTTTATCATGAGTCTTAAATTTTCTTCATCTTCTGAATCTTCATCTTCCATTTTGCTCTTGCTCCTTTCTACCTCAGATTTCAAGGCTAGACTCTTTTTCTTGGTTTTTGCTTTTGCTTCTTCTTCATCTAGTCTTCCGAGGTCAAGTTCATGTTCCCTCAACTTTCCAAAAAGTGCCGCCATAGTCATGGTGTTGAGATTTTGTGACTCCGAGATTGCAGTCACCTTTGGTTGCCACGACCTGTCTAAAGACTTCAAGATTTTAATGTTTAATTCATCAGTATCAAATGACTTACCTAGTCCAATGAGATGATTGACAATGTTGGTGAAGCGTTTTTGAACGTTGGAAATTGTTTCTCCTTGCTTCATCCGGAACATTTCATACTCTTGAATTAGGGAGTTCTTTCTTGCTCTCTTTACGTCATCTGTTCCTTCATGTGTCACTCTGAGCACGTCCCACATTTCTTGAGCAGTTTTGCAGACAGAAACCCTGTAGAACTCATCAACAGTCAATGCTGATGCAATAATATTCCTACCTTTTACGTCATTCTGAAATCTTTTCTTTTCTTCAATGGTCCATTGACCACGGGGCTTTGGTTCCTGTATATTGTTAGTAGGAACAGAAGAACCAGATGCAATAACATCCCAAATTTCACAATCAATAGATTCAATAAATATTTGCATTCTTACCTTCCAGAATGCATAGTTCTCACCATTGAATAATGGGGGTCTATTGATTGATGCACCCTCTGCAAAGGTTTGATGTGATCCTGCCATTTGAATGACTATCAAAGCAAGCTCTGATACCAATTGTTAGAATCGCTGCAGCGGAATTGTTAGCGTGGAATAACAAACCAAGAGGGTTTTTAATACGAACGTGTGCCTTTTAATTTCTACTCAATTAAACTTACCAAGCAAATAATAAAGACAAATAAAGAGAGTAAGGTTGAGAGAAATTTGCACAGATGATTTTATCCTGGTTCGGATCTTACCAATCCTACGTCTAGTCGCTTATCTCAAACAAGGTAAACCTTTTTCACTAACACAAAACAATTACAAATTACAATCACAAAGAAACACAATTTGTAAAAGTTTAGAAACCACCTCTCTTGATACCACAAGAGATGAACCTACACCTCCTTTGAGTCTTCACAAAGGATGAACACCTCCTCCGAATACTTCACGAAGGATGATTCTCTTCCGAACACCTCCTTAGACACACCAAGGATGAACCGACTATTTCCTTTGTCACCGTAGCAGCACTTCACCAGCTCCACAGACAAGAGTTTCACAAGCCGAATAAGAGCACACAAGTCTCAATGATTTATGAGTACTAGAGCACAAGGGAAGAGTTATCTTTTGAGATAAAGAGTGAGCCAATTTATAGACTCAGCCTAATACCCTTCCATTCTGCGAAAACGAGCCATCTAATGCATTTAATAGATTAACATAAATATTAATCGATTAATAATGAGTACAACGGCTAGTTTTTCAAATCTGAAACCCCCAACGGCTAGTTTTTCAAATCTGAAACCCCCAACGGCTAGTGTTAATCGATTATTTTCAGGAATAATCGATTAACTAATCGATTATTAATAGCCTTAATCGATTATTACAGGGGTAATTGGGTTTTCAGTGCCAGCCTCGTTTTAATCGATTAACACTGGGTTTAATCGATTAAAACAACTTGTGGATGATTCTTAACAGTAAATAAATCAAATATAAATTACAAGAATCAACCCTAATACTTATTTGAGCACTATTACATCAACTTTGATTATTATAAAAGCTTTATAAAATACAGAGATCTTCAATTTGTCTTTATGGATCTTGACTTGTGCAAATCTGTTCATCATCAAAACTTCATCTTTGATTTTTGCTAACACCATGGATTTAATACCCCTTCCAGATTCTATTGCTTTTATTCATCAAGATGGGGTATCTAAGTCTAAATTTATCAAAGATTTACATCAAAGGGTTAAAATTCAAATTCAACAACAAAATGAGAAATATGCCAAGCAACATTATAAGGGCAAGAAAGAGTTAATCTTCAATGAAGGAGATTTAGTTTGGATTCATCTTAGAAAGGAAAGATTTCTTCAACTAAGAAAATCCAAACTCAATCCTAGAGGAGATGGACCTTTTAGAGTGATAAGGAGGATTAATAACAACGCATATCAACTTGATCTTCCTCCTGAATATGGTGTTCATGCTGCCTTCAATGTATCTGATCTTAAACCTTTTTCAGGATTTGATAGTGAAGATGAAGACCTTTTGGATTTGAGGGCAAATCCTTCTCAAGAGGGAGAGGATGATACAAGAAGGTCTAACACCATAGGACCCATCACAAGAGGAATGGCCAAAAAGCTCCAAGATGAGTATTCTCCCCAAGGTCAAATACTATTTGCTATTTTTGGATGGGAAATTGGAGAACAATCAAATGATGCTTTGCTTATTCAAAATAGAATTATCTCTCAACAGCTGGAAGAAGTAATTATGAAGCTTTCTCAAATACCACAAGAAATACAACAGGTCTCAATGGTTCAAGGGCAACAGCAAAAATGGCAAATGCAATCTACTCCATCTGAGAAGACAACAAAACTTGAAGAGACTTTCCAAAGATTCTTGAAGACGAATGCATCTTATTGTCAGAATGTGGATGCTGCATTTAAAAATATGGAGATCTATGTTGAGCGAATAGTTGACAAGATGAAACATGATAATCTCAGAAAGGAGTGTAAAACTGTTGTGACCAGAATTGGTAGAGTGTTATAGGAGAGAAGAAAAGAAAGAGATGAGAAAGAAAATGAGAGTGAGAGTGAAAAAGAAACATGTGAGTGGAAAGAAAGAGTTGAGAGAGAGAAAAAGAAAAAGGAAGAAGACGAGAGGAGAGAAAAAAAAGAGAGAGAAGAGAGAGAAGAGAGAGAGGAGAGACAAAAAGAAAAAGAGGGTTTAAGAAGCTGGAGATCACTATACCATTCTCTGAAGCATTGCAACAGATGCCAGCATATGCAAAGTTTTTGAAGGAACTTCTTACAAAGAAAAACAAGTACATTGAAAAGGAAACTATCAATGTATAGGGTAACTGCAGTGCAATCATACAGAAACTACCTCCTAAACTTAAAGATCCAGGAAGTTTCACTATTCCATGCACCATAGGAGATTTGAAAGTTGGAAAAGCATTGATTGATTTGGGAGCTAGCATTAATTTAATGCCGCTATCCATGTGTAGAACAATTCAGGGTGTGGAAATCAAACCAACCAGAATGGCTCTTCAACTGGCGGACAGGTCTCTTAAATATCCATATGGAGTGGTTGAAGATGTTCTAGTGAAGGTTGATAAATTTGTATTCCCAGTGGATTTTATTGTGATGGAGATGGAAGGGAATAGTGATGTTCCTCTTATTCTTGGGAGACCTTTTATGAAGACTACTAGAGTTTTTAATTGATGTAGAGAATGGTAAGCTTAAATTGAGAGTTGATGATGAAGAAGTCACTTTTGACGTATCCAAGGCCGTGACATATCCAAATGATGACAAAGAATGTTTTCAATTTGATGAACTTGATGAAGTTTGTATGGTGCAAGAAAGGATGGTGCGAAATATTTCTCCACTAGAGAAAACTCTCATTGATGCATGTGAAGATTTAGATGAAGAAGAAGAGAAATTAATTGATGAATGTCTAATGGACTTGGAAACATTGAAAAAGAGTCCAGAGGAAGATCCAATATTCGAAATAATTGATAAGGAAGAAGAAGTCAAAGCAAAGACACTAGAATTAAAAAGATTGCCATCACATCTGAAATATGTTTTTCTAGAAGAAGATGGAACAAAGTCAGTCATCATTAATAACTCTTTATCTCTACAAGAAGAAGAGCAGTTGATAGAAATTTTGAAAGCCAACAAAGAAGCAATTGGGTGGTCAATATTAGATCTTAAAGGTATTAGCCCAACTTATTGCATGCACAAGATTTTTACGGAAGAAGATTATAAACCAAGTGCTCAACCACAGAGAAGGTTAAATCCTGTTATGAAGGAGGTGGTCAGAAAAGAAGTGTTGAAATTGCTAGAGGCTGGTATCATCTATCCAATCTCTGATAGTGAATGGGTGAGTCCAGTACAGGTGGTTCCAAAGAAAGGTGGGATGACAGTAATTTATAATGATAAGAATGAACTTATTCCTACTAGGACAGTTACTGGTTGGCGTATGTGCATTGATTACAGGAAGCTAAATAAAGCCACTAGGAAATATCATTTTCCTCTTCCTTTCATGGATCAGATGTTAGAAAGGTTATCAGGTCAGGCTTTCTATTGTTTTCTAGATGGATATTCTGGATACAATCAAATTGTGGTAGATCCAAAAGACCAGGAGAAGACGGCTTTTACTTGTCCTTTTGGTATCTTTGCATATAGAAAGATGCCATTTGGATTGTGTAATGCTCCAGCTACATTTCAAAGGTGTATGCTGATAACAGTTGAAAACTGTTATTTTCATGCTTAAAAGTGATACTAAAAGCAACCTTTAGACTTAAAAACTAGCTTGAAATCATGCTTTTATCTATATTTTCAGAAATAAGAGAGCTGGACAGGTTTATGCTTGATTTAAGTGTTTTTGTGCAGGTTTTAAGTAGAATTTGGTGAAAGAAGTGAAGAAGGAGAGAGATGACATTAGAAAAGACAAGAAAAAGTGCAAAAAGGAGAAGCCGAAGGCACCGCTCAGCGGCAATTTACCGCTGAGCGGCACTCAGGAGGTTGCGGGAGTCACGCTGAGGGGCAAAATGGCCGCTGAGGGGAAGAAACGTGACGCGCAGTCACTGCTGAGCAGTATTTTACCGCTGAGCGGCACTTTAATGGGCTTGGGCTTTTGATCTTTTGTAATTCTAGAATAGTATATAAGGACTTGCACGTCCTAGAATTAGTATCTTTGGCAGAAACAAGGCAAACACTCTCTCTTCTCACCCCTTTGAAGGAGGATCTTGGATGCTCAGGCTACCTCTTCACCTTTATTGGGTTTATTCTTTCATTCTTTCATTGTTCATCTAGGTTCACCATGAATATGGTGAACTAAACCTTGTATGTTTGTTGGGGAATCAATGTAATCTCTTGAAGCTCTCATATATGGAATCTTTGCTTGCATCTTTTAATTAAGACTTATGCTTTCTTTCATCATTAGTTAGGGTTTTTCCTCTTTGCTCAATGCTTGCATAGTTTAACTCATTCCATGCATGATTGTTGGTTTTGTCGATACGGGCACGTACGGGGAAGTCTAGATCCGGGGAATTTCTCCCAATATTATACTGACAATATTATATTGGTTATCGTTAAGCTCCTGCACTTATGAACTAATCATTAGGAATGCTAGGAATTGTATGAACTCGTGATTAGGGAGAAGCCATCTAGAATGGTACTTTAGAGAGTGGCATTAACAATGATGATTTGAATGTTGAATTCCTAAAATATATGAGAGTGGATGAGATGAAATTGACCCCCAACAACATATTCATTCATATATTTGATTGAAAGTGTTTATCTTTTGCTTTTGCCATTGATCAAAACTCATGCATACATGTTTATTTTCGTCCTTGCATATTAAACTTCAAATATTTCGTTCTTAAGTCTTAGCTAATCAACAAACCACATAACTAAACTAAGCCGTGAGTCCTTTGGGAAGAACGATACTTGGTCTTACCAAGTTTATTACTTGAACGATTCGGTCATACTTGCCGATTGTGAAACAAGTTTGTGACATCATATTTTGGTGATCATAAATTTGTCCATCAAGTTTTTGGCGCCGTTGCCGGGGACTCGTGGTTTAACTGGTTAATTTGTGTGATTATTGATTATCTTTGACTTTAATTTTGAATTTCTGTTTTTATTTTTTTCTGTTTTTATTTTATTTTATCTTTTTATCTTTTTAGATTAGGTTAGATTTTATTTTTTCTTATCTTTTTAGGTTAGATTAGATTTTATTTTATCTTTTTAGATTAGATTAGATTAGATTTTATTTTATCTTTTTAGATTAGATTAGATTTCAATTTATTTTATCTTCTATCTTCTAAATCTTTTATCTTCTTATCTTCTGAATCTTTTATCTTTTTATCTTTTGAATATATATCTTCTCTTATATCTTTTTGTGCTAACAAATATTTTCTAGGGTTTGGTTTTCTTGTGTATGCAGGAGGCAATTCGAACTAGAAGTAAGAAAACAACAGAACCTCTTCTTGAAGGTCTAGAAGAGAGTAGACGGAGGAGAAGAATCAGAACATCTAGAGAACTTTTCCCTTCTCCAGAAACTCTCTTACACTCATCACCACAAGGTTCTGTTCATAGCACAGGAAGTATGGAGAACAATAATGGTAGAAGAACTCTTGCAGATTATACTAATCTTGCTGGACCTCAGCACTTTAACAGCATAGCTAGACCTAGAGTCAATGCAGCCAACATGGAGGTCAAACCAGCACTGATTCAACTGGTGAAAAGTAATCAATTTAATGGGTTGTCTCATGAAAGCCCATATGAGCACCTCACTACCTTTAATGAGATTTGCAATACAGTCAAAATTAATGGGGTGCCAGACGAAGCTATCAAACTTAGCTTGTTTCCTTTCTCATTGGGAGGTAATGCTAAGCTTTGGTTGAACTCTTTTCCAGAAGAAAGTTTCACAGAGTGGGAAGCAGTGGTCACAAAATTTTTAAACAAATACTTCCCACAATCTAAAGTGACTAAAGGCAAGCAAGAGATTTCTTCATTCAAGCAGGGCATGGAAGAATCACTGGGGCATGCATGGGACAGGTATAAAAGCTTGTTACGTAAAACTCCCACGCATGGCTTTGAAGATCAAGAAGTAGTCTTAACTTTCCTTGGAGGGCTTGGTTCACAAACCAAGATGATGCTGGACGCCTCAGCAGGAGGCAATATTAAATGGAAAACTCCAGAGGAAGCAACTGAAATCATAGAAAATATGGCTACTAGTGATAATGAGCTGCACAGTGAAAGAGGAGCTCCTATGCAACAAAAAGGGGTTCTTCAATTACAAACACATGATGCCTTGCTAGCTCAGAATAAAATTCTAACTCAATAGCTGGAAACTCTGACCAAAACTCTTGCTTCATTACCTAAAGAGTTAAAATCTGCTGCACAGGTACAAACCCAGTTGTGCGAATTATGTGGTGGTGATCACATCAATGGCCAATGTGCTTTTCCTGTGGAAGCCGTGGAGGATGTTAATTTCATGGCTAATCAATTTCCATACCGTCAAGGGAATTATAATCAGGGTTGGAAACCACATCCAAGCATTGGCCAAGGACAAACTGGGCAAGCTAATCAATATAATAAGTAGCAGCAACAACCAACCTTGTGGCAACAATTATCTATGCTTAATGAAAGATCAACAAGGTTGGAAGAAACTCTTCAGCAATTCATACAGAAAACTGAATCTTCTCAAAAGAGCACAGAAGCTGCTATAAAGAATTTGGAGATTCAAATGGGTCAGATTACTAAGCAATTGGAAGAAAGACCACACAAAAACTTTGGGGCTAATACTGAGGTTAACCCCAGAGAAGAATGCAAGGTGGTAGAGAGTGTTGATGATGAGAAAGTTGAATTAGATACAGAAGAGAGAAGTGAAACAGAGAGCAAAAGCACGTTTCCTTTTCCAATCCATCAAGGGAAACCAATGGACTTCACAGAGTTATTCAAAATGGTGGATAATGATGCACCTTGGGAGCAAATTTTGCAACAGATTACGGTTTACACTAAATCTAATGAAGAAAGCTCTACAAAGAAGAGACGTAGAGATGATGAGGAAAAAAAGTGTATAACTGTTAAGGAAGAATCATTCCCACCTAAAGCATCAGATCCAGGAAGTTTTTCTATCCCTTGTACTATAGGGAAGAAAAAGGTAAAGAAAGCTCTCCTTGATCTAGGTTCAAGTGTTAACTTGATACCTTATTCTTTACTGGAGCAAGTTGGCAATGTTAAAATGAAACCTGTCAAGGTTAATTTAGTAATGGCCGATGGATCTTCAAAGGAGCCATGTGGGATTGCAGAAGACATTGTAGTTTGTGTTGGCAAACTTCAGTTTTTGGCAGACTTTGTGGTGATGAAGATGGAAACCGAGAAAATACCTATCATACTTGGAAGACCGTTTATGAAAACGGCCAGGGCTATCATAGATGTACATGAAGGTATAGTGGTGCTCCAGGATAGAGAAGAGAGAGTGGTGGTGGATGTCTTCAAAGATGAGACACAAGCAAAGGAGGAAGAAGCCAGTTATAAAGCTGCATTTCGAGATGCACCCATAACTAGAGGTAAAGATGAAAATCTTGAGGTTTCTGGTAACCATTGTTTGTTGTTTCAGGTACCCAAGGAAGAAGAAATTGGAAAAGGAGAAGAAATTCCTAGAGACTGGAAGAAAAGAAGACTCAAACTTGGCACACCTGTAAGAATCAAGAACAAGTTGTGGGTTATAATGGGCTTTAAAGAAAAGGAGATGATAGAGATAGAGTCTCCATATTCTAGAAGAACCAAAACAGTCCAAAGGAAGCAGCTGAGAAGTTGGTGTACTGACAACATCAACTATAAAGAAGATGGAACTTGAACTTTATTGGGTCAAGCTAATGACGTTAAAAGAGCGCTTGCTGGGAGGCAACCCAGTGGATTTACAAACTTTTGATTTTGATTTTGGTTGTGTAACTTTTTAATTTGTGGACAATATTTTGTGAATATTTTGTTGGATCCAACATCTACTGAAGGATGCTAGGTGGCTAAGTATCTACTGAAGGATACTAAGTTTGTAACACCTACTGATGGGTGTTGGTGAGAAGATTTTGCACCTACTGATGGGTGCTGGTAAGTTTGAAACACCTACTGATGGGTGTTGGTGGATTTTGGGTCAGGCTCGTGACGTTAAACAAGCGCTACCTGGGAGGCAACCCAGTTGATTGATTGTTTTCTGTTTGTTTATTTTAGTTAGGGTTTGCATAAGCATTTTTAACATTGAATTACAGGGAACCAGTGAGGGATATGTCTAGGAGGCACGTAGGTCAAGAAAAGAAGGAGAGGAGCACTTCACGAAAGTGCCGCTGAGCGGCAATTACCGCTGAGCGGTACTATCGCAGATGGGCTTAAGTTCCCCTTAGCGGAACCCGAGCCCATTGGGGTATTTTTAAAACCCTAAGCTGCGCGAATTTTCATTCTTTCAAGCTCTTCTCTGCACAAGCACTCCCACATACCTTCTCTTAGGTTTTCCACATCTTTTCACTCTTCCCTCTTAAGAAAATTTTTCTTCCACTCACTTTTTCACGAGTGTGCCATCAAAGTTTGGGGTTGGAAGAGAATATTCTAGCTTGGAAGCATTCTCATTGCATCTAGTATCTCCACCCAAGTAAGTAAAATGCATTTTGTTCATTCTAGGGTTGTTGAATTTGAATGTGATTGTCAAAGCATGAATATTTAGGGGTTTTGATTTCTATGCATGATTTGATGATATATTTGATGTTTGAACCGATTAAACTGCTTGATTATGAACTGGAAAACTGAAAATTGCATTTGGGTGGAGTTAGGACAGTTTTAAAACGAGATTTGCAAAAATCTGCAGATCACCGCTGAGCGGCAATTACCGCTGAGCGGCACTCTGCCAGATTTGATTTTTCTGGTTTGTTGCGTGTTGGAATGTGGCACTGGTGGCGCTGAGGGGAAATTCTGGCCCTCAGCGGTGGTTTAGCTTCGAAAGGAGTTGTGTTCTGTGTTTACTAATGATTAACATCATGTTCTGTGGTTTTTGTTTTTGTGTTTGAATGCAGGAATGGCATCCTCTTCAGGAAAGAGATTGAAAACCATGGCAACCAAGAGAAAGGAAAAGGAACCAGAGCAACCCCATAATAGCAGGTTCCTCTCTAGGAAACATGAGAAGCACCTTAGGGTAGTTCAGGACAGGAGACTTCTGATGGAGAGAAAGGTTGGAATGATACCTAACTTTGCTCCTCAATTTGGAGAGCAAGTGTTAGGGAATGATTGGGGAAAGCTAGCCACTTATCCTGCACCTGCCAACATAGCTGTGGTAAAGGAATTTTACACCAATGCAAAGAAGATTGGTGATTATCCAGCTGAGAATTATTTGGGCTATGTCAGAGGCCATGCTATCAGGTATGATCCTGATTCTATCAACAACTTCCTGGATACTGTGTGGGCTGGTGAGCAATGCCAGTTTGCTCTCTGCATGGAGGAAGGTGCTGAGTTTGAGGATGTGGAGAGAGTGTTGTGTATACCTGGAGGACACTTCCAAAGGAATAGATCTGGCGCAGTGGTTAATATTAGGAGGACAGATTTGACTCCTCTTGCAAAGTATTGGATGGCATTTTCTCATGCCAACATTCAGCCATGTTCACATGTGTCAGATATCACTCTCAGCAGGGCACTATTCATCTACTGTGCTATCAGAAATTTGAATGTTAATATTGGGCAGGTGATAGCTGATGAGATTAGTGTGTGTGCTAACACCTCAAACAACAAAGCACCACTAGGACATCCTTCTTTGATTACTCACCTTTGCAAGCTAGCTGGGGTGGACACTTCTGTTCCACCATTTGAGAGGCCAAGAAAAGCTATAGATGAGGCCTATTACAGACAGTACTATGGAGGTGAGGATGCAGCTCAGCCAGTTCCACCACGCCAGGCTCGTAGAGAGAGAGGGCCAACACAGAGCAGGACATCTGCTGATACACATGAAGCAGAACCATTCCAGATGAGGGACATGTATATGTCTCTTATAGGTGCTCAGTTGCAGTCCATTCACAGAGGGCAGGTGGCTACTGCTGAGATGATAGTGGGGATGTATGATAATCCTCCAGCCCACAGGTGGACTATGGATGAATTTCATAATGTAGTAGCTTGGCCAGAAGAACCAGTACATGATGGAGCTGGAGCAGCTGAAGCTTCAGCGAGAGATATGGAAGAAGATGAAGCTGAGGAGGAGGATGCATTTGAAGATAATGATGATGAAGAGGAGGAGGAAGATACAGAGGACAGCTCAGACTGATGAGGAGCTGAGATAGCATTTACTGATGAATGCTATCATATGATTATGCTTTTGTGGTTTAAGTTTTCTGAACTTATTTGTTTTTGTTTTTAGATTAGGGTTGATGTACTCTATTGAACACCTGGTTTATTATGATGGTTTGCTATTAACTGTGATTGTGTGATAAGTAATGCTTGATGATGCTTATTGACTGATTGATGATGAGATGATGTGCACATAAAATGCTTATACAGGTGATTCACAAGCTTTGTGAACAAATGCATGATATCATGATTGTGATTGTGAAATTAAGCAAAATGTGTATGTCAAATGTGAATGAGCTTATATGTGAGGTTTTGAGCTCCAGAGTTGTTATTGTTGAATGCTATTACTTTGAAAGCATGAATGATTTTGCCCAGGTTTTCTATGATTGAATCAATTGCTTGTTTTGCATCATATGATCAAGGCCATTTGTTGGAACCCTTTTTATTGGCCAAATTCATAAAGTTAGCCCACTAAAAGAGAACACTTTGTGTTCTATCCTTTGAACCCTTAGCCTTGAACATACACTGAAACCCTTGATTGAAAATCTTTACCTTGAGTTAAGTAGAAGATCTTGTGTGGTATTGTTAAATGTTCAAGTTTGGGGTTGTTGGGAAAACATGAAAAAGGAAAAGCATTGAGCTAAGAGCTAAAAAGTAAGAATATGCAAAGAAAAAGAAAAGAAAAGAAAAAGAAGTAAAGCTCAATGCAAATGCAAAGGCAAAAGAAAGTTGGGAATGAATAAGATGATTGTGTTGTTATGATTCTCTTAACTCAAGGATTTTGTGATCCAGAAAAACCAATTTTCTTGTTAGCCCAGCCACATTATAAGCCATTGAAAAGTCCTTGTGATGATGCATGCTTGTGAATGTTTTTGATTGTGGTAAAATGAAAGGCAAAGTTGATTCATGTGACATTGTGATAGTGTGGAGTGAATGAGTGAAACACTTTACCTCTTATACACTTGTGTGTTGAGTGAAACACTTTACCTAGTGAGGAAATATTCCATAAACACATGAACATTCATGCTTAATTGATTGATCATTCATGAAAAATAGCATTTGTTGGAACTTAAATGACTTTGTGAACACTAAAGCATGTGCGCATCTTGAATGAACTCTTGGTCATAAGTTTGAGTGAAGTTGTTACTTATCTTGAAAAAGAGAATTTTTGAATGAGTGAACCATCATATGAATTGGTTGGAGATTGAGTTACATCTTGTTTGCTTGAGGACAAGCAAAGTTCTAAGTTTGGGGTTGTGATAACAGTTGAAAAACTGTTATTTTCATGCTTAAAAGTGATACTAAAAGCAACCTTTAGACTTAAAAACTAGCTTGAAATCATGCTTTTATCTATATTTTCAGAAATAAGAGAGCTGGACAGGTTTATGCTTGATTTAAGTATTTTTGTGCAGGTTTTAAGGTGAATTTGGTGAAAGAAGTGAAGAAGGAGAGAGATGACATTAGAAAAGACAAGAAAAAGTGCAAAAAGGAGAAGCCGAAGGCACCGCTCAGCGGCAATTTACCGCTGAGCGGCACTCAGGAGGTTGCGGGAGTCACGCTGAGGGGCAAAATGGCCGCTGAGGGGAAGAAACGTGACGCGCAGTCACCGCTGAGCGGTATTTTACCGCTGAGCGGCACTTTAATGGGCTTGGGCTTTTGATCTTTTGTAATTCTAGAATAGTATATAAGGACTTGCACGTCCTAGAATTAGTATCTTTGGCAGAAAGTGGCAAACACTCTCTCTTCTCACCCCTTTGAAGGAGGATCTTGGATGCTCAGGCTACCTCTTCACCTTTATTGGGTTTATTCTTTCATTCTTTCATTGTTCATCTAGGTTCACCATGAATATGGTGAACTAAACCTTGTATGTTTGTTGGGGAATCAATGTAATCTCTTGAAGCTCTCATATATGGAATCTTTGCTTGCATCTTTTAATTAAGACTTATGCTTTCTTTCATCATTAGTTAGGGTTTTTCCTCTTTGCTCAATGCTTGCATAGTTTAACTCATTCCATGCATGATTATTGGTTTTGTCGATACGGGCACGTACGGGGAAGTCTAGATCCGGGGAATTTCTCCCAATATTATACTGACAATATTATATTGGTTGTCGTTAAGCTCCTGCACTTATGAACTAATCATTAGGAATGCTAGGAATTGTATGAACTCGTGATTAGGGAGAAGCCATCTAGAATGGTACTTTAGAGAGTGGCATTAACAATGATGATTTGAATGTTGAATTCCTAAAATATATGAGAGTGGATGAGATGAAATTGACCCCCAACAACATATTCATTCATATATTTCATTGAAAGTGTTTATCTTTTGCTTTTGCCATTGATCAAAACTCATGCATACATGTTTATTTTCGTCCTTGCATATTAAACTTCAAATATTTCGTTCTTAAGTCTTAGCTAATCAACAAACCACATAACTAAACTAGGCCGTGAGTCCTTTGGGAAGAACGATACTTGGTCTTACCAAGTTTATTACTTGAACGATTCGGTCATACTTGCCGATTGTGAAACAAGTTTGTGACATCATATTTTGGTGATCATAAACTAGTGTCAGCTCCAGTGATTGTAGCGCCAGATTGGAATCAAAACTTTGAATTAATGTGTGATGCAAGTGATTATGCAATACGAGTTGTCCTTGGCCAGAGAAAAGAACAAAAGTTTCACCCAATTTATTATGCTTGCAAAGTTCTGAATGATGCTCAATTGAATTATGCTACCACAGAAAAAGAATTCCTGGCTATTGTGTATGCTTTAGAGAAATTTAGACCTTATCTTATTGGGTCTAAGGTGATTGTCTATACAGATCATGCAGCTATCAAATATTTGTTGACAAAGCCAGATTCTAAGCCACGTCTGATTAGATGGGTATTACTGTTGCAAGAATTTGATGTAGAAATCCGTGATAAGAAAGGAAGTGAGAACTTGATTGCTGATCATTTGTCACGGTTAGTCAACAATGAGATCACTAGCAAGGAATTCGAAATCTGGGAATCTTTAACAGATGAAACACTCATGTATATTCAGCAGAGGCCCTGGTTTGCTGATATGGCTAATTTTAAAGCTACAAGGGTTATGTGATGGAAAAATTTGTAAGCACCAAATTATGATGTCACAAACTTGTTTCACAATCGGCAAGTATGACCGAATCGTTCAAGTAATAAACTTGGTAAGACCAAGTATCGTTCTTCCCAAAGGACTCACGGCCTAGTTTAGTTATATGATTTGTTGATTAGCTAGGACTTACAAACAAAATATTCAAAGTTTAATATGCAAGACAGAAAATAAACATGTATGCATGAAGTTTGATCAATGGCAAAGACAAAAGATAAACACTTTCAATGGATTATATGAATGAATATGTTGGGGGTCAATTTCATCTCATCCACTCTCATATATTTTAGGAATTCAACATTCAAATCATCATTGTTAATGCCACTCTCTAATGTACCATTCTAGATGGCTTCTCCCTAATCAAATAGTTCATACAATTCCTAGCATTCCTAATGATTAGTTCATGAGTGCAGGAGCTTAAAGGCAACCAATAAAATATTGTCAGTACAATATTGGGAGAAATTCCCCGGATCTAGACTTCCCCGTACGTGTCCGTATCGACAAAACCAATAATCATGCATGGAATGAGTTAAACTATGCAAGCATTGAGCAAAGAGGAAAAACCCTAACTAATGATGAAAGAAAGCATATGTCTTAATTAAAAGATGTACTCAACAGATTCCATATATGAGAGCTTCAAGAGATTACATTGATTCCCCAACAAACATACAAGGTTTAGTTCACCATATTCATGGTGAACCTAGATGAATAACAATGAAAGAATGAAAGAATAAACCCAATAAAGGTGAAGAGGTAGCCTGAGCATCCAAGATCCTCCTTCAAAGGGGTGGAAGAGAGAGTGTTTACTTCGTTTCTGCCAAAGATACTAATCCCAAGGACGTGCAAGCCCTTATATACTAATCTAGAGTTACAAAAGATTACAAAAGCCCAAGCCCATAAAGTGCCGCTCAGCGGTATTTACCGCTCAGCGGTGATTGCGCGTCTTCTTTCTTCCCCTCAGCGGCCATTTTGCCCCTCAGCGGTTCCAACGCCACCTCTTGAGTGCCGCTCAGCGGTAGTTTGCCGCTGAGCGGTGCCTTCGTCTTCTCTTTTTGCACTCTTTCTTGTCTTTTCTAATGTCACTTCTCTCCTTCTTCACTCTTTTCACTAAATTCACCTTAAAACCTGCACAAAAACACTTAAATCAAGCGTAAACCTGTCCAGCTCTCTTATTTATGAAAATATAGATAAAAGGCATGATTTCAAGCTAGTTTCTAAGTCTAAAGGTTGGTTTTAGTATCAATTTTAAGCATGAAAATAACAGTTTTTCAACTGTTATCATTATGCCAGAAGACTTAACTTGGCAACAAAGAAAATTTTTTTTGCATGATGCCAAGCAGTTTGTTTGGGATGATCCTTATTTGTTCAAGATTGGAGCAGATAATCTTCTGAGGAGATGTGTGACAAATGAAGAAGCAAAAGAAATTCTCTGGCATTGTCATGATTCACCTTATGGAGGACATTTTAATGGAGAAAGAACAGCAGCAAAAGTCCTTCAATCAGGGTTTTATTGGCCAACTTTATTTAAAGATGCCCATAATCATGCTAGAAATTGTGATAAATGTCAAAGAGCAGGGACGATCACTAAACGTCATGAGATGCCTTTACAAGGCATTTTAGAGGTTGAGGTTTTTGATTGCTGGGGTATTGACTTTGTTGGACCCTTCCCTCCATCTTTCAACAATGAATATATTTTGGTAGCAGTGGATTATGTGAGTAAATGGGTGGAAGCCTTAGCTTGTCCTAAAAATGATGCTAGCACAGTAATTAAATTCTTGAAGAAGCAGATATTCTCACGTTTTGGTACTCCAAGAGTGTTGATTAGTGATGGAGGATCTCATTTTTGCAACTATCAGCTAGAAAAAGTACTCAAACATTATGGAATGAAACATAAGGTAGTTGCACCTTATCATCCACAAACTAATGGACAAGTTGAGGTATCTAACAGGGAAATAAAAAGAATCCTGGAAAAAACAGTGACTTCATCAAGAAAGGATTGGTCACTCAAATTGGATGATGCTCTTTGGGCTTATAGGACGACAATGAAAACGTCTATGGGATTATCACCGTTTCAATTAGTCTATGGGAAAGCATGCCATTTGCCAGTAGAATTGGAGCATAGAGCGTTATGGGCTTTGAAATTCTTGAATTTTGATCCTTATGAAACTCAATGCACACGCAGAAGGCAGATTTTGGAGCTTGAAGAAATGCGATTACATGCATATGATTCATCCAAGGCTTACAAAGACAAGATCAAATTTTATCATGACAGGAAGTTGGTGAATAGAGTTTTCAATCCAGGACAACAGGTACTATTGTTCAATTCAAGATTGAAGATATTTCCTGGGAAGCTGAAGTCAAAATGGTCAGGACCATTTGTGGTAAAAGAAGTGCATCAGCATGGAGCTATTGAAATATTTAATCCAGCTGCTAATGATCCACTGAGAAGTTGGGTGGTGAATGGTCAACGTCTCAAGCCCTATCTAGGGGGATAGGTGCAACAATTTTCCACAGTGATGTTGTTGGTTGATCCTTGAAAGTTTGGGTCAGGCTCGTGACGTTAAACAAGCGCTGACTGGGAGGCAACCCAGTAATAGACGAAGTT
Organism: Vigna nakashimae; assembly: GCA_034642375.1. Lineage (NCBI taxonomy): Eukaryota > Viridiplantae > Streptophyta > Magnoliopsida > Fabales > Fabaceae > Vigna > Vigna nakashimae. Next base: position 31,813,179 of record CM067765.1, read on the forward strand.
GACGAAGTGGACGAAGTGGAGGAAGTTGACAAAGATGACGAAGTGGACAAAGTGGATGAAGCGGACGAAGTTGACGAAGTCGAGGAAGTGGACGATGTGGAGGAAGTGGACGAAGTGCAGGAAATGAAGGAAGTGAAGCATGTGGAGGAAGTGGACGAAGTTGACGAAGTGGAGGAAGTGAACGAAGTGGAGGAACTGAGGAAAAGGAGGAAGTGGACGAAGTGGAGGAAGTTGACGAAGTGGAGGAAGTGGACGAACTACACGAGGTGGAAGAGGTGGACGAGGTTGACGAAAAGGAGAAAGTGGACGAAGTGGAGGAAGTGCACAAAGTTGACGAAGTGAAGGAAGTGGATGAAGTTGACGAAGTGGAGGAAGAGGAGGAACTGGAGAAATTTGACGAAGTAGAGGAAGTGGAGGAAGTGGAGGAAATGGAGGAAGTGAAAGAAATAGGTAAAGTGGAGGAAGTGGAAGAAGTGGACGCAGTGGAGGAGGTGGAAGAAGCAGAGGAAGTGGACGAAGTGGAGGAAGTGGAGGAAGTTGTGGAAGTGGACGAAATGAAGGAGGTGGACAAAGTGGAGGAAGTGGACGGAGTGGAGGAAGTGGAGGAAGTGGACGAAGTGGACGGAGTGGACGAAGTGGAGGAAGTGAGGAAGTGGAGGAGGTGGAGGAAGTGGAGGAAGTGGAGGAAATGTTGGAAGTCGAGCAAGTGGACGAAGTGGGCAAAGTTGACGATGTGGACGAAGTGGAGGAAGTAGAGGAAGTGAGGAAAAGGAGGAAGTGGAGGAAGTGGAGGAAGTGGAGAAAGTGAATAAAGTGGGCGAAGTTGATGAAGTGGACGAAGTGGACGAAGTTGACGAAGTGGAGGAACTGGACGAAAAGGAAGAAGTAGGGGAAGTGGAGGAAGTGGACGAAGTAGATTAAGTTTACAAACTGGACGAAGCTGACGAAGTGGGGAAAGTGGAGGAAGTGTAGCAAGTGGACGATGTGGACGATGTGGAGGAAGTGGCAGATGTGGATGATGTGCACGAAGTGGAGGAAGTGGAGGAAGTGGGGGATGTGGAGGAAGTGGAGCAAGGGGACGAAGTGGACGAAGTTGACGAAGTGGACGAAGTGGAGGAAGTGGAGGGTGCGAGGAAAAGGAGGAAGGCAAGCAAGTGGACGAAGTTGACGAAGTGGACGAAGTGCAGGAAGTGGTTTAAGTGGAGGAAGTCGACGAAGTGGAAGAAATTGTGAAAGTGGAGGAAGGGGAGGAATTGAACGAAGTGGACGACATGGACGAAGTGGACGAAGGGGACGAAGTGGAGGAAGGGGAGGAAGTGGAGGAAGTGGATGAAGTTGACGTAGTGGAAGAAGTGGACGAAGTGGAGGAAGTGGAGGAAGATGAAGAAATGGACGAAGTTGACGAAGTAGAGGAAGTGGAGGAAGTTGAAGAAGTGGACGATGTTGACGAAGTGGAGGAAGTGGAAGAAGGGGACGAAGTTTACGAAGTGGAGGAAGTGGAGGAAGTGGACGTAGTGGACGAAGTTGACGAAGTCGACGAAGTGGAGGAAGTGGAGGAAGAGAACGAAGTGGAAGAAGTGGAGGAAGTTGACAAAGTGGACGAACTGGACGAAATGGAGGAAGTCGAGGAAGTGGATGAAGTTGACAAAGTTGAGGAAGTGAAGGAAGTGGACAGAGTGGAGGAAGTGGAAGAACTAGATGAAGTAGAGGAAGTGGAAGAAGTGGAAGAAGTGGAGGGTGTGCAGGAAGTGTAGGAAGTGGACGAAGTTGACGAAGTTGAAGAAGTTGAACAAGTGGACGAAGTTGACGAAGTGGAGGAAGTGTGCTACGTGGTTGAAGTGAAGGAAGTGGACGAAGTTCACGAAGTCGACGAAGTTGACGAAGTGGAATAAATGGACGAAGTTGGCGAAGTGGAAGAAGTGGAAGAATTGGACGATGTGGAGGGTGTGGAATAAGTGGAGGAAGTGGACGAAGTTGACGAAGTGCAAACAGTTAGAGAAATGGAGGAAGTTGACGAGGTGGACAAAGGTGACGAAGTCGAGGAAGTGGACAAAATTGAGGAAGTGGAGGAAGTGAACCAAGTTGATGCAGTGGACGAACTGGACGAAGAGGACGAAGTGGAGGAGTGGAGGAAGTAGAGGAAGTGGACGAAGTGGAGGAAGTGGAGCAATTGGACGAAGTGGACGGAGTGGACAAACTTGACGAAGTGGAGGACGTGGAGGAAGGGGAGGAAATGGAGGAAGTGGAGGAAGTTGACGAAGTGTAGGACGCGGAGGAAGTAGTCGAAGTGGTGGAAGTGGAGCAAATCGAGGTAGTGGAGCAAGTGGACGAAGTTGAAGAAGTGGATGAAGTTCACGAAGTGGAGGAAGTTGACAAGCTGGATGAAGTTCATGAAGTGGAGGAAGTGGACAAAGTTGAGGAAGTGGACGAAGTCGAGGAAGTTGAGGGAGTGGACGAAGTTGGCGCAATGGACGAAGTGGACGGATGATGGACAAATTTATGAGCACCAAAATATGATGTCACAAACGTGTTTCACAATCGGCAAGTATGACCGAATCGTTCAAGTAATAAACTTGGTAAGACCAAGTATCGTTCTTCCCAAAGGACTCACGGCCTAGTTTAGTTATGTGATTTGTTGATTAGCTAGGACTTACAAACGAAATATTTAGATTTTAATATGCAAGACAGAAAATAAACATGTATGCATGAAGTTTGATCAATGGCAAAAGCAAAAGATAAACACTTTCAATGAATTATATGAATGAATATGTTGTTGGGGGTCAATTTCATCTCATCCACTCTCATATATTTTAGGAATTCAACATTCAAATCATCATTGTTAATGCCACTCTCTAAAGTACCATTCTAGATGGCTTCTCCCTAATCACGAGTTCATACAATTCCTAGCATTCCTAATGATTAGTTCATGAGTGCAGGAGCTTAACGACAACCAATATAATATTGTCAGTATAATATTGGGAGAAATTCCCCGGATCTAGACTTCCCCGTACGTGCCCGTATCGACAAAACCAATAATCATGCATGGAATGAGTTAAACTATGCAAGCATTGAGCAAAGAGGAAAAACCCTAACTAATGATGAAAGAAAGCATAAGTCTTAATTAAAAGATGCAAGCAAAGATTCCATATATGAGAGCTTCTAGAGATTACATTGATTCCCCAACAAACATACAAGGTTTAGTTCACCATATTCATGGTGAACCTAGATGAACAATAATGAAAGAATGAAAGAATAAACCCAATAAAGGTGAAGAGGTAGCCTGAGCATCCAAATCCTCCTTCAAAGGGGTGGAAGAGAGAGTGTTTTCCTCGTTTCTGCCAAAGATACCTAATTCTAGGACGTGCAAGCCCTTATATACTAGTCTAGAGTTACAAAAGATTACAAAAGCCCAAGCCCAAAAAGTGCCGCTCAGCGGTGATTGCGCGTCACATTTCTTCCCCTCAGCGGCCATTTTGCCCCTCAGCGTGACTCCCGCAACCTCCTGAGTGCCGCTCAGCGGTAAAATGCCGCTGAGCGGTGCCTTTGTCTTCTCTTTTTGCACTCTTTCTTGTCTTTTCTAATGTCACTTCTCTCCTTCTTCACTCTTTTCACTAAATTCACCTTAAAACCTGCACAAAAACACTTAAATCAAGCATAAACCTGTCCAGCTCTCTTATTTATGAAAATATAGATAAAAGCATGATTTCAAGCTAGTTTTTAAGTCTAAAGGTTGCTTTTAGTATCAATTTCAAGCATGAAAATAACAGTTTTTCAACTGTTATCACAACCCCAAACTTAGAACTTTGCTTGTCCTCAAGCAAACAAGATGTAACTCAATCTTCAACCAATTCATATGATGGTTCACTCATTCAAAAATTCTCTTTTCAAGATAAGTAACAACTTCACTCAAACTTATGACCAAGAGTTCAATCAAGATGTGCACATGCTTTAGTGTTCACAAAGTCTTTTAAGTTCCAACAAATGCTATTTTTCATGAATGATTAATCAATTAAGCATGGATGTTCATGTGCTTATGGAATATTTCCTCACTAGGTAAAGTGTTTCACTCAACACACAAGTGTATAAGAGGTAAAGTGTTTCACTCATTCATTCCACTATCACAATGTCACATGAATCAACTTTGCCTTTCATTTTACCACAATCAAAAACATTCACAAGCATGCATCATCACAAGGACTTTTCAATGGCTTATAATGTGGCTGGGCTAACAAGAAAATTGGTTTTTCTGGATCACAAAATCCTTGAGTTAAGAGAATCGTAACAACACAATTATTCTTATTCATTCCCAACTTTCTTTTGCCTTTGCATTTGCATTGAGCTTTACTTCTTTTTCTTTTCTTTTCTTATTCTTACTTTTTAGCTTTTAGCTCAATGCTTTTCCTTTTTCATGTTTTCCCAATAACCCCAAACTTGAACATTTGTCAATACCACACGAGATCTTCTACTTAACTCAAGGTAAAGATTTTCAATCAAGGGTTTCAGTGTATATTCAAGGCTAAGGGTTCAAAGGTTAGAACACAAAGTGTTCTCTTTTAGTAGGCTAACTTTATGAATTTGGCCAATAAAAAGGGTTCCAACAAAAACGGCCTTGATCACATGATGCAAAACAAGCAATTGATTCAATCATAGAAAACCTGGGCAAAATCATTCATGCTTTCAAAGTAATAGCATTCAACAATAACAACTCTGGAGCTCAAAACCTCACATATAAGCTTATTCACATTTGACATACACATCCTGCTTAATTTCACAATCACAATCATGATATCATGCATTTGTTCACAAAGCTTGTGAATCACCTGTATAAGCATTTTATTGTGCACATCATCTCAACATCAATCAATCAATAAGCATCATCAAGCATTACTTATCACACAATCACAGTTAATAGCAAACCATCATAATAAACCAGGTGTTCAATAGAGTACATCAAACCCTAATCTAAAAACAAAAATTTAAAAACAAAAATTACTTACAAAACACTGGGTTGCCTCCCAGTAAGCGCTTGTTTAACGTCCCGAGCCTGACCCAAACTTTTCAAGGATCAACCAACAACATCATTGTAGAACATTGTTGCACCTCTCCCCCTAGATAAGGCTTGAGACGTTGACCATTTACCACCCAACTTCTCTGTGGATCATCAGCAGATGGATTAAATATTTCAATTGCTCCATACGGATGCACTTCTTTTATCACAAATGGTCCTGTCCATTTTGACTTCAGCTTCCCAGGAAATATCTTCAATCTTGAATTGAACAATAATACCTGTTGTCCTGGATTTAAAACTCTATTCACCAACTTCCTGTCATGATAAAATTTCATTTTGTCTTTGTAAGCCTTGGATGAATCATTGATAACAGTTGAAAAACTGTTATTTTCATGCTTAAAATTGATACTAAAAGCAACCTTTAGACTTAGAAACTAGCTTGAAATCATGCCTTTTATCTATATTTTCATAAATAAGAGAGCTGGACAGGTTTACGCTTGATTTAAGTGTTTTTGTGCAGGTTTTAAGGTGAATTTAGTGAAAAGAGTGAAGAAGGAGAGAAGTGACATTAGAAAAGACAAGAAAGAGTGCAAAAAGAGAAGACGAAGGCACCTCTCAGCGGCAAACTACCGCTGAGCGGCACTCAAGAGGTGGCGTTGGAAGCGCTGAGGGGCAAAATGGCCGCTGAGGGGAAGAAAGAAGACGCGCAATCACCGCTGAGCGGTAAATACCGCTGAGCGGCACTTTTTGGGCTTGGGCTTTTGTAATCTTTTGTAACTCTAGATTAGTATATAAGGGCTTGCACGTCCTTGGGATTAGTATCTTTGGCAGAAACGAGGCAAACACTCTCTCTTCCACCCCTTTGAAGGAGGATCTTGGATGCTCAGGCTACCTCTTCACCTTTATTGGGTTTATTCTTTCATTCTTTCATTGTTATTCATCTAGGTTCACCATGAATATGGTGAACTAAACCTTGTATGTTTGTTGGGGAATCAATGTAATCTCTTGAAGCTCTCATATATGGAATTTGTTGAATACATCTTTTAAGTAAGACATATGCTTTCTTTCATCATTAGTTAGGTTTTTTCTCTTTGCTCAATGCTTGCATTGTTTAACTCATTCTAATGCATGATTATTGGTTTTGTCGATACGGACACGTACGGGGAAATCTAGATCCGGGGAATTTCTCCCAATATTATACTGACAATATTTTATTGGTTGCCTTTAAGCTCCTGCACTCATGAACTAATCATTAGGAATGCTAGGAATTGTATGAACTATTTGATTAGGGAGAAGCCATCTAGAATGGTACATTAGAGAGTGGCATTAACAATGATGATTTGAATGTTGAATTCCTAAAATATATGAGAGTGGATGAGATGAAATTGACCCCCAACAACATATTCATTCGTATATTCCATTGAAAGTGTTTATCTTTTGTCTTTGCCATTGATCAAATTTCATGCATACATGATTATTTTCTGTCTTGCATATTAAAATCTAAATATTTCGTTTGTAAGTCCTAGCTAATCAACAAATCACATAACTAAACTAGGCCGTGAGTCCTTTGGGAAGAACGATACTTGGTCTTACCAAGTTTATTACTTGAACGATTCGGTCATACTTGCCGATTGTGAAACAAGTTTGTGACATCATATTTTGGTGCTTACAAATTTGTCCATCAAGTTTTTGGCGCTGTTGCCGGGGATTCGTGGTTTAACTGGTTAATTTGTGTGATTATTGATTATCTTTGACTTTAATTTTGAATTTCTGTTTTTATTTTTTCTGTTTTTATTTTATTTTATCTTTATCTTTTAGATTAGGTTAGATTTTATTTTATCTTTTAGGATTAGATTTTATTTTATCTTTATCTTTTATCTTTTTATCTTTTAAATCTTTTATATTCTTATCTTCTAAATCTTTTATCTTTTTATCTTTGAATATATATCTTCTCCTATATCTTTTTGTGCTAACAAATCTTTTCTAGGGTTTTGTTTTCTTGTTCTTGCAGGAAGCAATTCGAACTAGGATTATGGAGAACAATAATGTTAGAAGAACTCTTGCAGATTACACTAATCTTGTTGGACCTCAGCACTTCAATAGCATAGCTAGACCTAGAGTCAATGCAGCCAACATGGAGGTCAAACCAGCACTGATTCAACTGGTGAAGAGTAATCAATTTAATGGGTTATCTCATGAAAGCCCATATGAGCACCTCACTACCTTTAATGAGATTTGCAATACAATCAAAATCAATGGGGTGCCAGACGAAGCTATCAAACTTAGCTTGTTTCCTTTCTCATTGGGAGGCAATGCTAAGCTTTGGTTGAACTCTTTTCCAGAAGAAAGTTTCACAGAGTGGGAAGCAGTGGTTACAAAGTTCTTAAACAAATACTTCCCAATATCTAAGGTGACTAAAGGAAAGCAAGAGATATCTTCATTCAAGCAGGGCATGGAGGAATCACTGGGACATGCATGGGACAGGTACAAAAGCTTATTACGTAAAACTCCCACGCATGGCTTTGAAGATCAAGAAGTAGTCCTAACTTTCCTTGGAGGGCTTGGTTCACAAACCAAGATGATGCTGGATGCCTCAGCTGGAGGCAATATCAAATGGAAGACTCCAGAGGAAGCAACTGAAATCATTGAAAATATGGCTACAAGTGATAATGAGCCGCACAATGAAAGAGGCGCCCCTATGCAACAGAAAGGGGTTCTTCAACTACAAACCCATGATGCCTTGCTAGCCCAGAATAAAATTCTAACTCAACAGCTGGAAACTCTGACCAAAACTCTTGCTTCATTACCTAAAGAGTTAAAATCTGCTGCACAGGTACAAACCCAGTTGTGCGAATTATGTGGGGGTGATCACATCAATGGCCAATGTGCTTTTCCTGTGGAAGCCGTGGAGGATGTTAATTTCATGGCTAATCAGTTTCCATACCGTCAAGGGAATTATAATCAGGGTTGGAAACCACATCCAAGTATTGGCCAAGGACCAACTGGGCAGGCTAATCAATATAATAAGCAGCAGCAGCAACCAACCATGTGGCAACAATTATCTATGCTTAATGAAAGATCTACAAGGTTGGAAGAAACTCTTCAGCAATTCATACAGAAAACTGAATCTTCTCAAAAGAGCACTGAAGCTGCTATAAAGAATTTGGAGATTCAGATGGGTCAGATTACTAAGCAATTGGAAGAAAGACCACACAGAAACTTTGGGGCTAATACTGAGGTTAACCCTAGAGAAGAGTGCAAAGTGGTCAAGAGTGTGAATGAAGAGATTATTGAGTTAGAAGAAGATGAAACAGAAGAGAGAAGAGAAGAAGAAAGAAAGGACACTTTTCCTTTTCTAACAAATCAGGAGAAACCAATGGATTTCACAGATTTATTCAGAATGGTTGATAATGAAGCTCCTTGGGAACAAATTCTACAGAAAATAGCAGTTTACACAAAATTTGAAGAAGGAACGTCTACAAAAAGAAGACGTAGAGATGATGAGGAAGAAAAGTGTGTAACTGTTAAGAAAGAATCATTCCCACCAAAAGCAGCAGATCCAGGTAGTTTTTCTATCCCTTGCACTATAGGGAAGAAAAAGGTAAAGAAAGCTCTCCTTGACTTAGGCTCAAGTGTTAACTTGATGCCTTATTCTCTGTTGGAGCAAATTGGCCATGTTAAAATAAAACCTGTAAAGGTTAATCTTGTAATGGCTGATGGATCTTCAAAGGAGCCATGTGGGATTGTAGAAGACATTGTAGTTTGTGTTGGCAAACTTCAGTTCTTGGCAGACTTTGTGGTGATGAAGATGGAGACCGAAAAAATACCTTTCATACTGGGAAGACCGTTTATGAAAACGGCCAGGGCTATCATAGATGTTAATGAAGGTATTGTGGTGCTCCAGGACAGAGAGGAGAGAGTGGTGGTGGATGTTTTCAAAGAAGAGATACAAGCAAAGGAGGAAGAGGCCAGTTATAAAGCTGCATTTCGAGATGCACCCATAACTAGAGGTAAAAATGAAAATCTTGAGGTTTCTGATAACCATTGTTTGTATTTTCAGGTACCCAAGGTAGAAGAGATTGGAAAAGGAGAAGAAGTTCCTAGAGACTGGAAGAAAAGAAGACCCCAACTTGGCACACCTGTAAGACTCAAGAACAAGTTGTGGGTTATAAAAGGCTTTAAAGAGAAGGAGATGATAGAGATAGAGTCTCCATATTCTAGAGAATCCAAAACAGTCCAAAGGAAGCAGTTGAAAGGTTGGTGGAAGGACAACATCAACCATAAAGAAGATGGAACATGAGCTTTAACAGGGTCAAGCTAGTGACGTTAAAGAAGCGCTTCCTGGGAGGCAACCCAGTCGATTTACAAACTTTTGATTTTTAATTTGGTTTTGTAACTTTTAATTTGTGAACATTATTCTGGACATTATTTTGTTGGATCTAGCATCTACTGAAGGATGCTAGGTGGTTAAGTATCGACTGAAGGATACTAAGTTTGTAACACCTACTGATGGGTGTTGGTGAGAAGATTTTGCACCTACTGATGGGTGCTGGTAAGTTTGAAACACCTACTGATGGGTGTTGGTGGATTTTGGGTCAGGCTCGTGACGTTAAACAAGCGCTACCTGGGAGGCAACCCAGTTGATTGATTGTTTTTGTTTGTTTTATTTTAATTAGGGTTTGCATAAGCATTTTTAACATTGAATTGCAGGGAACATATGAGGGGTATGCTAGGAAGGCACGTAGGTCAAGAAAAGAAGGAGAAGGGCACATCACGAAAGTGCCGCTGAGCGGCATTTACCGCTGAGCGGTACTATCGCAGATGGGCTTAAGTTCCCCTTAGCGGAACCCGAGCCCATTGGGGTATTTTTAAACCCTAAGCTGCGCGTTTTCACATTCTTTCAAGCCCTTCTCTGCACAAACACTTCCACATATCTTCTCTTAGGTTTCCCACATCTTTTTACTCTTCCCTCTTAGAAAAATTTCTCTTCCACTCACTTTTTCAATAGTGTGCCATCAAAGTTTGGGGTTGGAAGAGAGCATTCTAGTTTGGAAGCATTCTCATATCATCTAGTATCTCCACCCAAGTAAGTAAACTGCATTTTGTCATTCTAGGGTTCTTGAATTTGAATGTGATTGTCAAAGCATGAATATTTAGGGGTTTTGATTTCTATGCATGATTTGATGATATATTTGATGTTTGAACCGATTAAACTGCTTGATTATGAACTGGAAAACTGAAAATTGCATTTGGGTGGAGTTAGGACATTTTTAAAACAAGATTTGCAAAAATCTGCAGGTCACCGCTGAGCGGCAATTACCGCTGAGCGGCACTCTGCCAGATTTGCTTTTTCTGGCTTTTTGCGTGTTTGAATGTGGCACTGGTGGCGCTGAGGGGAAATTCTGGCCCTCAGCGGTGGTTTAGCTTCGAAAGAAGTTGTGTTCTATGCTTACTAATGATTAACATCATGTTCTGTGGTTTTGTAATTGTGTTTCAATGCAGGAATGGCATCCTCTTCAGGAAAGAGATTGAAAACCATGGCAACCAAGAGGAAGGAAAAGGAACCAGAGCAACCCCATAATGGCAGGTTCCTCTCTAGGAAACATGAGAAGCACTTTAGGGTGGTTCAGGACAGGAGACTTCTAATGGAGAGAAAGGTTGGAATGATACCTAACTTTGCTCCTCAATTTGGAGAGCAAGTGTTAGGGAATGATTGGGGAAAGCTAGCCACTTATCCAGCACCTGCCAACATAGCTGTAGTTAAGGAATTCTACACCAATGCAAAGAAGATTGGTGATTATCCAGCTGAGAATTATTTGGGCTATGTCAGAGGCCATCTCATCAGGTATGATCCTGATTCCATCAACAACTTCCTGGATACTGTGTGGGCTGGTGAGCAATGCCAGTTTGCTCTTAGCATGGAGGAAGGTGCTGACTTTGAGGATGTTGAGAAAGTGTTGTGCATACCTGGAGGACACTTTCAAAGGAATAGATCTGGAGCAGTGGTTAACATTAGGAGAACCGATTTGACTCCTCTTGCAAAGTATTGGATGGCATTTTCTCATGCCAACATTCAGCCATGCTCACATGTGTCAGATATCACTCTCAGCAGGGCACTATTCATCTACTGTGCTATCAGAAATTTGAATGTTAATATTGGGCAGGTGATAGCTGATGAGATTAGTGTGTGTGCTAACACCTCAAACAACAAAGCACCACTGGGACATCCTTCTTTGATTACTCACCTTTGCAAGCAAGCTGGGGTGGACACTTCTGTTCCACCATTTGAGAGGCCAAGAAAAGCTATTGATGAGGCCTATTACAGACAGTACTGTGGAGGTGAGGATGCAGCTCAGCCAGTTCCACCACGCCAGGCTCGTAGAGAGAGAGGGCCAGCACAGAGCCAGACATCTGCTGATACTCATGAAGCAGAACCATTCCAGATGAGGGACATGTATATGTCTCTTATAGGTGCTCAGTTGCAGTCCATCCACAGAGGGCAGGTGGCCACGGCTGAGATGATAGTGGGGATGTATGATACCCCTCCAGCACACAGGTGGACTATGGATGAATTCCATAATGTGGTAGCTTGGCCAGAAGAACCATTACATGGAGGAGCTGAAGCAGTTGAAGATGAAGCTGAGGAGGAGGATGCATTTGATGAAGATGATGATGAAGAGGAAGAGGAAGATACAGAGGACAGCTCAGACTGATGAGGAGCTGAGATAGCATTTACTGATGAATGCTATCATATGATTATGCTTTTGTGGTTTAAGTTTTCTGGACTTATTTGTTTTTGTTTTTAGATTAGGGTTTGATGTACTCTATTGAACACCTGGTTTCTTATGATGGTTTGCTATTAACTGTGATTCTGTGATAAGTAATGCTTGATGATTCTTATTGATTGATTGATGTTGAGATGATGTGCACATTAAAATGCTTATACAGGTGATTCACAAGCTTTGTGAACAAATGCATGATATCATGATTGTGGTTGTGAAATTAAGCATGATGTGTATGTCAAATGTGAATGAGCTTATATGTGAGGTTTTGAGCTCCAGAGTTGTTAGTGTTAAATGCTATTACTTTGAAAGCATGAATGATTTTGCCCAGGTTTTCTATGATTGAATCAATTGCTTGTTTTGCATCATATGATCAAGGCCATTTGTTGGAACCCTTTTTTACTGGCCAAATTCATAAAGTTAGCCTACTAAAAGAGAACACTTTGTGTTCTATCCTTTGAACCCTTAGCCTTGAATATACACTGAAAACCCTTGATTGGAAATCTGTACCTTGAGTTAAGTAGAAGATCTTGTGTGGTACTGTTAAATGTTCAAGTTTGGGGTTGTTGGGAAAACATGAAAAAAGGAAAAGCATTGAGCTAAGAGCTAAAAAGTAAGAATATGCAAAGAAAAAGAAAAGAAAAGAAAAAGAAGTAAAGCTCAATGCAAATGCAAAGGCAAAAGAAAGTTGGGAAGAATAAGAATAATTGTGTTGTTATGATTCTCTTAACTCAAGGATTTTGTGATCCAGAAAAACCAATTTTCTTGTTAGCCCAGCCACATTATAAGCCATTAAAAAGTCCTTGTGATGATGCATGCTTGTGAATGTTTTTGATTGTAGTAAAATGAAAGGCAAAGTTGATTCATGTGACATTGTGATAGTGGAGTGAATGAGTGAAACACTTTACCTCTTATACACTTGTGTGTTGAGTGAAACACTTTACCTAGTGAGGAAATATTCCATAAGCACATGAACATCCATGCTTAATTGATTGATCATTCATGAAAAATAGCATTTGTTGGAACTTAAATGACTTTGTGAACACTAAAGCATGTGCACATCTTGATTGAACTCTTGGTCATAAGTTTGAGTGAAATTGTTACTTATCTTGAAAAAGAGGACTTTTGAATGAGTGAACCATCATATGAATTGGTTGGAGATTGAGTTACATTTTGTTTGCTTGAGGACAAGCAAAGTTCTAAGTTTGGGGTTGTGATAACAGTTGAAAAACTGTTATTTTCATGCTTAAAATTGATACTAAAAGCAACCTTTAGACTTAGAAACTAGCTTGAAATCATGCCTTTTATCTATATTTTCATAAATAAGAGAGCTGGACAGGTTTACGCTTGATTTAAGTGTTTTTGTGCAGGTTTTAAGGTGAATTTAGTGAAAAGAGTGAAGATGGAGAGAAGTGACATTAGAAAAGACAAGAAAGAGTGCAAAAAGAGAAGACGAAGGCACCGCTCAGCGGCAAACTACCGCTGAGCGGCACTCAAGAGGTGGCGTTGGAACCGCTGAGGGGCAAAATGGCCGCTGAGGGGAAGAAAGAAGACGCGCAATCACCGCTGAGCGGTAAATACCGCTGAGCGGCACTTTTTGGGCTTGCGCTTTTGTAATCTTTTGTAACTCTAGATTAGTATATAAGGGCTTGCACGTCCTTGGGATTAGTATCTTTGGCAGAAACGAGGCAAACACTCTCTCTTCCACCCCTTTGAAGGAGGATCTTGGATGCTCAGGCTACCTCTTCACCTTTATTGGGTTTATTCTTTCATTCTTTCATTGTTATTCATCTAGGTTCACCATGAATATGGTGAACTAAACCTTGTATGTTTGTTGGGGAATCAATGTAATCTCTTGAAGCTCTCATATATGGAATTTGTTGAATACATCTTTTAAGTAAGACATATGCTTTCTTTCATCATTAGTTAGGGTTTTTTCTCTTTGCTCAATGCTTGCATTGTTTAACTCATTCTAATGCATGATTATTGGTTTTGTCGATACGTACACGTACGGGGAAATCTAGATCCGGGGAATTTCTCCCAATATTATACTGACAATATTTTATTGGTTGCCTTTAAGCTCCTGCACTCATGAACTAATCATTAGGAATGCTAGGAATTGTATGAACTATTTGATTAGGGAGAAGCCATCTAGAATGGTACATTAGAGAGTGGCATTAACAATGATGATTTGAATGTTGATTTCCTAAAATATATGAGAGTGGATGAGATGAAATTGACCCCCAACAACATATTCATTCGTATATTCCATTGAAAGTGTTTATCTTTTGTCTTTGCCATTGATCAAATTTCATGCATACATGTTTATTTTCTGTCTTGCATATTAAAATCTAAATATTTCGTTTGTAAGTCCTAGCTAATCAACAAATCACATAACTAAACTAGGCCGTGAGTCCTTTGGGAAGAACGATACTTGGTCTTACCAAGTTTATTACTTGAACGATTCGGTCATACTTGCCGATTGTGAAACAAGTTTGTGACATCATATTTTGGTGCTTACAAATTTGTCCATCAATCATATGCATGTAAGCGCATTTCTTCAAGCTCCAAAATCTGCCGTCTGCGTGTACATTGAGTGTCATAAGGATCAAAATTCAAGAATTTCAAAGCCCATAATGCTCTATGCTCCAATTCGACTGGCAAATGGCATGCTTTCCCATAGACTAATTGAAATGGTGATAATCCCATGGACGTCTTCATTGCTGTTCTATAAGCCCAAAGAGCATCATCCAATTTGAGAGACCAATCCTTTCTTGATGAAGTCACAGTTTTTTCCAGGATTCTTTTTATCTCCCTGTTAGATACCTCAGCTTGTCCATTAGTTTGTGGATGATAAGGTGCAGCTACCTTATGCTTCACTCCATAGTGTTTGAGTACTTTCTCTAGCTGATAATTGCAAAAATGAGATCCTCCATCACTAATCAACACTCTTGGAGTGCCAAAACGTGAGAATATCTGCCTCTTCAGGAATTTAATTACCGTGCTAGCATCATTTTTAGGACAAGCTAATGCTTCCACCCATTTACTCACATAATCCACTGCTACCAGAATATATTCATTGTTGAAAGATGGAGGGAAGGGTCCAACAAAGTCAATACCCCAACAATCAAAAACCTCAACCTCTAAAATACCTTGTAAAGGCATCTCATGACGTTTAGTGATTGTCCCTGCTCTTTGACATTTATCACAATTCCTAGCATGATTATGGGCATCTTTAAATAAAGTTGGCCAATAAAACCCTGATTGAAGGACTTTTGCTGCTGTTCTTTCCCCATTAAAATGTCCTCCATAAGGTGAATCATGACAATGCCAGAGAATTCCTTCTGCTTCTTCATTTGTAACACATCTCCTGAGAAGATTATCTACTCCAATTTTGAACAAATATGGATCGTCCCACACAAACTGCTTGGCATCATGCAGAAATTTCTTTCTCTGTTGCCAAGTTAAGTCTTCCGGCATGACTCTTGCAGCTTTGAAATTTGCCATATCAGCAAACCAGGGCCTCTGCTGAATATACATGAGTGATTCATCTGAAAAAGATTCCCAGATTTCAGACTCCCTGCTAGTGACCTCATTGTTGACTGACCGTGACAAATGATCAGCAATTAAGTTCTCACTTCCTTTCTTATCACGGATTTCTACATCAAATTCTTGCAACAGTAATACCCATCTAATCAAACGTGGCTTAGAATCTGGTTTTGTCAACAAATATTTGATAGCTGCATGATCTGTGTAGACAATCACCTTAGACCCAATAAGATATGGTCTAAATTTCTCTAGAGCATATACAATGGCAAGAAACTCTTTTTCTATGGTAGCATAATTCAATTGAGCATCATTCAGCACCTTGCTAGCATAATAAATTGGATGAAACTTTTGTTCTTTCCTTTGGCCAAGGAAAACTCCTATTGCATAATCACTTGCATCACACATCAATTCAAAATTTTGATTCCAATCTGGTGCTACAATTACTGGAGCTGACACTAGCTTCTGCTTCAATGTATCAAAAGCTTTCAGACAGTCTTCATTCATCACAAAAGGAGCATCCTTCATCAAAAGATTACTCAATGGTTTAGCAATTTTTGAGAAATCTTTGATGAATCTTCTATAGAACCCAGCATGACCAAGAAAACTCCTAATCCCCCTTACATTTGTTGGTGGAGGCAGTTTCTCAATGACTTCTACTTTGGCTTTATCCACCTCAATGCCTTTAGTAGAAATTTTATGCCCCAATACAATCCCTTCAGTTACCATGAAATGACATTTCTCCCAATTCAAAACCAGATTTGTCTGAACACATCTTTTGAGGACAGTGTTCAAATTAGCTAAACATCTTTGGAAAGAATTTCCAAAATCCGAGAAGTCATCCATGAATACTTCAATGCATTTTTCTAAAAGATCAGCAAAGATTGCCTGCATACACCTCTGAAACGTAGCTGGAGCATTACATAATCCAAAAGGCATCTTTCTAAATGCAAAGATACCAAAAGGACAAGTAAAAGCTGTCTTCTCCTGGTCTTTTGGATCTACCACAATTTGATTATATCCAGAATATCCATCGAGAAAACAATAGAAAGCCTGCCCTGATAACCTTTCTAACATCTTATCCATGAAAGGAAGAGGAAAATGATCTTTCCTAGTAGCTTTATTCAGTTTCCTATAATCAATGCACATACGCCAGCCAGTAACTGTCCGAGTAGGAATAAGCTCATTCTTATCATTATAAATTACTGTCATCCCACCTTTCTTTGGAACCACCTGTACTGGACTCACCCATTCACTGTCAGAGATTGGATAGATGATACCAGCTTCTAGCAGTTTCAACACTTCTTTTCTGACCACCTCCTTCATGATAGGATTTAACCTTCTCTGCGGTTGAGCACTTGGTTTATAGTCCTCTTCCATAAAAATCTTGTGCATGCAATAAGTTGGGCTTATACCTTTGAGATCTAATATTGACCACCCAATTGCTTCTTTGTTAGCTTTCAGAATTTCTATCAACTGCTCTTCTTCTTGTAAAGATAAAGAGTTATTGATGATGACTGGCTTTGTTTCACCCTCTTCTAAAAACACATATTTCAGATGTGGTGGCAATCTTTTTAATTCTGGCGACTGTGCTTTGATTGTTTCTTCCTTATCAATTGTTTCAAATATTGGATCTTCATCTGGACTCTTTTTCAATGTTTCCAAGTCCATCAGACATTCATCAATCAATTTCTCTTCTTCTTCATCCAAATCTTCACAGGCATCAATGAGAGTTTTTTCCAATGGAGAGATATTACGCACCATTCTTTCTTGAACCATACAAACTTCATCAAGTTCATCAAATTGAAAGCATGCTTTATCATCATTTGGATATGTCATGGCCTCTGATACATCAAAAGTGACCTCTTCATCATCAACTCTCAGTTTAAGCTTACCATTCTCTACATCAATCAGAACTCTAGCAGTCTTCATAAAAGGTCTCCCAAGAATAAGAGGAACATCACTAGTTCCTTCCATCTCCATCACAATAAAATCAACTGGAAATACAAATTTGTCGACCTTTACCAGAACATCTTCAACCACTCCATATGGATATTTAAGAGACTTGTCTGCCAATTGAAGAGCCATTCTGGTTGGTTTAATTTCCAACCCCTGAATTGTTCTGCACATGGATAGCGGCATTAGATTAATGCTAGCTCCCAAATCAATCAATGCTCTTCCAACTTTCACATCTCCTATGGTGCATGGAATAGTGAAGCTTCCTGGGTCTTTAAGTTTAGGAGGTAGTCTCTGTATGATTGCACTGCAATTACCCTGTATATTGATAGTTTCCTTCTCAATGTACTTGTGTTTCTTTGTGAGAAGTTCCTTCAAAAATTTTGCATATGCTGGCATCTGTTGCAATGCTTCAGAGAATGGTATAGTAATCTCCAACTTCTTAAACAGTTCCATGAATCTTTCCAACTGCTTTTCTTTCTCCTTCCTTGAATAACCCTTTGGATAAGGAAGTGGCTTTTCATACTCTTTTTCTCTCTCTTTTTTTTCTCTCCTCTCCTCTTCTTCTTTTCTCTTTTTCTCTCTCTCAACTCTTTCTTTCCACTCACATGTTTCTTTTTCACTCTCACTCTCATTTTCTTTCTCCTTTCTCTCTTTTTGTCTCTCCTCTAACACTCTACCACTTCTAGTCACAACAGTTTTACATTCCTTTCCAAGATTATCATGTTTAATCTCGTCAACTATTCTCTCAACATGACCCTCCATTTTTTTAAATGCAGCATCCACATTATGACAATAGGACGCATTTGTCTTCAAGAATCTCTGGAAAGTCTCTTCAAGCTTTGTTGCTTTCTCAACTGGAGTGAATTGCATCTGCCATTGTTGTTGTTGCGCTTGAACCATTGACACCTGTTGTATTTCCCGTGGTATTTGAGAAAGTTTCATTGTTACTTCCTTAAGCTGCTGAGAGAGAGTTCTATTTTGGACAAGCAGAGCCTCATTTAATTTTGACAACTCCTTCTGATTAAGATCTCCTGTGTCAATATTGAGTTCGTTGTCACTAGTAGCCATATTTTCAATAATTTCAGTTGCTTCCTCTGGAGTCTTCCATTTGATATTGCCTCCTGCTGAGGCATTCAGCATCATCTTGGTTTGTGAACCAAGCCCTCCAAGGAAAGTTAAGACTACTTCATGTTCTTTAAAGCCATGCATGGGAGTTTTACGTAACAAGCTTTTATATCTGTCCCATGCATGCCCCAGTGATTCTTCCATGCCCTGCTTGAATGAAGATATCTCTTGCTTTCCTTTAGTCACCTTAGATTGTGGGAAGTATTTGTTTAAGAATTTTGTGACCACTGCTTCCCACTCTGTGAAACTTTCTTCTGGAAAAGAGTTCAACCAAAGCTTAGCATTGCCTCCCAATGAGAAAGGAAACAAGCTAAGTTTGATAGCTTCGTCTGGCACCCCATTAATTTTGACTGTATTGCAAATCTCATTAAAGGTAGTGAGGTGCTCATATGGGCTTTCATGAGATAACCCATTAAATTGATTACTCTTCACCAGTTGAATCAGTGCTGGTTTGACCTCCATGTTGGCTGCATTGACTCTAGGTCTAGCTATGCTATTGAAATGCTGAGGTCCAGCAAGATTAGTGTAATCTGCAAGAGTTCTTCTACCATTATTGTTCTCCATACTCCTAGTTCAAATTGCTTCCTGCAAGCACAAGAAAACAAAACCCTAGAAAAGATTTGTTAGCACAAAAAGATATAAGAGAAGATATATATTCAAAAGATAAAAAGATAAAAGATTCAGAAGATAAGAAGATAAAAGATTTAGAAGATAGAAGATAAAAGATAAAATAAAATCTAATCCTAAAAGATAAAAAAAATAAAATCTAATCTAATAAAATAAAATCAAATCTAATTTAACCTAAAAAGATAAGAAAAAATAAAATCTAACCTAATCTAAAAAGATAAAAATATAAAATAAAATCTAATAAAATCTAACCTAACCAAATAAAATAAAATCTAATCTAAAAAGATAAAACAGAAAAAGATAAAACAGAAAATAAAAACAAAAAATCTAAAATTAAAGTCAAAGATAATCAATAATCACACAAATTAACCAGTTAAACCACGAGTCCCCGGCAACGGCGCCACAAACTTGATGGACAAATTTATGAGCACCAAAATATGATGTCACAAACTTGTTTCACAATCGGCAAGTATGACCGAATCGTTCAAGTAATAAACTTGGTAAGACCAAGTATCGTTCTTCCCAAAGGACTCACGGCCTAGTTTAGTTATGTGATTTGTTGATTAGCTAGGACTTACAAACGAAATATTTAGATTTTAATATGCAAGACAGAAAATAAACATGTATGCATGAAGTTTGATCAATGGCAAAAGCAAAAGATAAACACTTTCAATGAATTATATGAATGAATATGTTGTCGGGGGTCAATTTCATCTCATCCACTCTCATATATTTTAGGAATTCAACATTCAAATCATCATTGTTAATGCCACTCTCTAAAGTACCATTCTAGATGGCTTCTCCCTAATCACGAGTTCATACAATTCCTAGCATTCCTAATGATTAGTTCATGAGTGCAGGAGCTTAACGACAACCAATATAATATTGTCAGTATAATATTGGGAGAAATTCCCCGGATCTAGACTTCCCCGTACGTGCCCGTATCGACAAAACCAATAATCATGCATGGAATGAGTTAAACTATGCAAGCATTGAGCAAAGAGGAAAAACCCTAACTAATGATGAAAGAAAGCATAAGTCTTAATTAAAAGATGCAAGCAAAGATTCCATATATGAGAGCTTCAAGAGATTACATTGATTCCCAACAAACATACAAGGTTTAGTTCACCATATTCATGGTGAACCTAGATGAACAATAATGAAAGAATGAAAGAATAAACCCAATAAAGGTGAAGAGGTAGCCTGAGCATCCAAATCCTCCTTCAAAGGGGTGGAAGAGAGAGTGTTTTCCTCGTTTCTGCCAAAGATACCTAATTCTAGGACGTGCAAGCCCTTATATACTACTCTAGAGTTACAAAAGATTACAAAAGCCCAAGCCCAAAAAGTGCCGCTCAGCGGTAAATACCGCTCAGCGGTGATTGCGCGTCACATTTCTTCCCCTCAGCGGCCATTTTGCCCCTTAGCGTGACTCCCGCAACCTCCTGAGTGCCGCTCAGCGGTAAAATGCCGCTGAGCGGTGCCTTTGTCTTCTCTTTTTGCACTCTTTCTTGTCTTTTCTAATGTCACTTCTCTCCTTCTTCACTCTTTTCACTAAATTCACCTTAAAACCTGCACAAAAACACTTAAATCAAGCATAAACCTGTCCAGCTCTCTTATTTATGAAAATATAGATAAAAGCATGATTTCAAGCTAGTTTTTAAGTCTAAAGGTTGCTTTTAGTATCAATTTCAAGCATGAAAATAACAGTTTTTCAACTGTTATCAACGGACTAAACGAAGAGGACGAAGTGGAGGAAGTGAAGGAAGTGGTGGAAGCGGACGAAGTTGACGAAGTGGAGGAAGTGGAGGAAGTGGACGAAGTGGACGAAGTGGAGGAAGTGGAGGAAATGGATAAAGTGGATGAAGTTGAGGAAGTGGACGAAGTGGATGAAGTGGAGGAAGTGCATGAAGTGGAGGAAATGGAGGGAGTGGAGGAAATGGAGGGAGTGGAGGAAGGGGACGAAGTTCAGGAAGTAGAGGAAGTGCACGAAGTGGACGAAGCTGACAAAGTGGACAAAGTGCACGAAGTGGAGGAAGTGGAGGAAGTGGAGGAAGTGGACGAAGTGGAGGAAGCGGAGGAAGTGGCGGAAGTGGGGGAAGTGGACGAAGTGAAGGAAGTGGTGGAAGTGGTGCAAATGGGGGAAGTAGAGGAAATGGATGAAGTGGAAGAAGTGGAGAAAGTGGAGGAATTGGGGGAAGTAGAGGAAGTGGAGGAAGTGAACGAAGTGTAGGAAGTGCACCAAGTGGACCAAGTGGAGGAAGTGGAAGAAGTGGCCAAGTGGACGAAGTGGACGAAATGGACGAAGTGGACGAAGCTGACGAAGTGGAGGAAGTGGACGAAATGGAGGAAGTCGATCAAGTGGACGAAGTGGGCAAACTTGACGATGTGGACGAAGTGGACGAAGTGGAGGAAATGGAGGAAGTGAGGAAAAGGAGGAAGTGGATGAATTTGACGAGATGGACGAAGTGCAGGAAGTGGTGGAAATGGAGGAATTGGAGGAAGTGGAGGAAGTGGAAGAAGTGGAGGAAGTAGACGAAGTGGACGAAGCTGACGAAGTGGAGGATGTGGAGGAAGTGTAGGAAGTGGAGGAAGTGGAGCAAGTGGACGAAGTTGACGAACTAGACGAAGAGGACGAAGTGGAGGACATGGAGGAAGTGGAGGAAGTGAGGAAAAGGAGGAAGTGGAGGAAGTGGATGAAGTGGAGGAAGTTGACGAAGTTGACGAAGTGGACGAAGTGCAGGAAGTGGTGGAAGTGGAGGAAGTGGAGTAAGTGGAGGAAGTGGAAGAAGTAGAGAAAGTGGAGGAAGTGGGGGAAGTGGAGGAAGTGGAGGAATTGAACGAAGTGTAGCAAGTGGACGAAGTGGAGGAAGTGGAGGAAGTGGAGGTAGTGGAGGAACTGAGGAAGTGGACCAAGTGGACCAAGGGGACGAAAATTACGAAGTGGACGAAGTTGACAAAGTTGACGAAGTGGATGAAGTGGACGAAAAGGAGGAAGTGGAGGAAGTAGACGATGTGAGGGAAGTGGAGGAAGTGGAGGAAGTGGAGGAAGTGGAGGAAGGGGAGGAAGTGTGATAGCTCCATCCTTGGGCAATTCTACAAATCCGTGAGCTTCAAGAGAAGAAAGGTAGTGGCAGCGAGGTAAACGGACATCAAACTATGATGTGCAGTGGCAACGGATGAATATTTGGAAGAAGAGTTTGGATGAGGTGCTTTGGGGAAATGGAACTAGCTCAGACAGCCTTCATCAATGGAAGGAAGCTAGAGGAGATTTTGAAGGAAGCACAGGGGTGACTTTCGGTGGGAGAAGATGCTGGAAATTTCATCAGCAAAATCTATTCTCTCAATTCATCAAAAGTGTTTTTACAATTTGTGCAAGGAGAATTTATAATGGATTCTCCCAGCTTTGAACGGTAGAGATTTAAATGCCCAATACAAATTGTGAAACACGTGGCAAAGGTGTTGAACGTGGAAAGCTTTATTCTGCAAGGAGCAATCAAGCACGTGGCAGCAAGGTGGAATGTATGAGCTGGACAAATGGGTTTTTCCGGATTGATGAGCTCCAAGGTTGGTACGTTGAGTGCCAACCTTTATTTTTCTTTTTATTGTATTTTGCTTATCCTTCCCCTTGGGCTGGTCTGGACCATGCTGGATCGTTTGGTTGTTCTCCTGGTTTCCACTCAAAGCATATGAAGAGCACTTTAACTTCGGGATGGAAATCTTCAAGATCTTGTTGGAGCTTTTTGGCCATACCTCGTGTGATGGGTCCTTGCTGTATTATTGTGCTTGGCGCACTTGTATCATCTCCTCCTTCTTGAGAAGGATTTGTCCTCAAATCCAAAGGATCTGTATTATCATTTTCAATCCCTGAAAAAGGCATAAGGTCAGATACATTGAAAGTGGGATGAATTCCATATTCTTGAGGAAGGTCAAGTTGATATGCATTATTATTTATCCTCCTAAGAACTTTAAATGGACCATCTCCTCGGGGGTTTAGTTTGAATTTTCTTAGATTTGGAAATCTTTCTTTTCTAAGATGAAGCCAAACTAAATCTTCTTCATTGAAGATTACCTCTCTCCTTCCTTTGTTATGACTCTTGGCATATTTCTCGTTTTGTTGTTGTATCTGGTTTCTGACCCTTTGATGTAAGTCTTTAATAAATTTAGATTTAGACACGCCTTCCTGATGAACATAGTCAAATGATTTAGGAAGAGGTATTAAATCTGTAGGTGTCAAAGGGTTGAATCCATATACAGCCTCAAAAGGAGAAATTTTAGTAGTTCCATGAACTACTCTGTTATAAGCAAACTCTACATGAGGAAGATATTCGTCCCAAGATTTGTGGTTCCCTTTTAGAATTACTCTCAATAAAGTTGATAGAGATCTATTGACTACTTCAGTCTGTCCATCTGTCTGTGGATGACAAGTAGTAGAAAAAGACAACTTAGTCCCTAATCTACACCATAAGGTTCGCCAAAAGTGACTAAGAAATTTTGTATCTCTATAAGAAATAATAACACGAGGTAATCCATGAAGTTTTACCACATCTCTAAAGAAGAGCTTAGCAATGTTGCTTGCATCATCTACTTTGTGGCAGGGTATGAAATGAGCCATTTTACTAAAACGATCTACTACCACAAAGATAGAATCAAAACACCTTGAAGTTTTTGGGAGTCCTAAGACAAAATCCATACTAATTTCTTCCCAAGGAGTTGAAGCAACATGCAAAGGAGTATAAAGTCCATGAGGCATTGCTTTAGATTTTGATTCTAAACAAGTAATGCATTTGAAACAATGTCTTTGGACATCTTTCCTCATGTGAGGCCGGAAGAATTTTTCTTTCAACATACCAAGAGTCTTTTCTACCCCAAAATGACCCATTAATCCTCCCTCATGTATTTCTTTGACAAGGAGCTTTCTATGTGATCCTTGAGGTATACATATTTTGCCTTCTTTAAAAGGATATCCCTCTCTCACATAAAAACCTCCTTGAGCCTTGTGTATGCATTCCTCATAAATTTTGGCAAACTCAATGTCTAGAGCATACAACTCAATTATGTTATTAAAACCAAGAATTTGTGCTCCTAATGTGGCCAATCTTGAATGGCCTTTATTTTCTCAGGGTCAACATGGACCCCCTTTTTATTGACCACAAAACCTAGAAAGATGACAGTGTCAACACAGAAGGTGCATTTGTCAATATTTGCAAACAATTGATTGGTTCTGAGAATTGTCAAGACAACTCTCAAATGTTGTTCATGTTCTTGCAAATTTTGACTATACACCAAAATATCATCAAAATAAACAACTACAAACTTCCCAATGCAATCCCGTAAGACATGATTCATAAGTCGCATGAATGTGCTTGGGGCATTAGTAAGGCCAAAAGGCATTACAAGCCACTCATATAGTCCAAACTTAGTCTTAAAAGCAGTTTTCCACTCATCACCCTCTTTGATTCGAATTTGGTGATAACCGCTCTTAAGGTCTATTTTGGAAAATATTTTGGGGCCATGCAATTCATCTAACATGTCATCAAGTCTAGGGATGGGATGTCTGTATTTTATTGTGATGTTGTTGATAGCCCTACAGTCACAACACATGCGCCATTTCCCATCTTTCTTGGGTACCAACAAGACAGGTACAACACATGGACTTAAGCTTTTCTGAACCCAGCCTTTATCTAACAAATCTTGGACTTGTGACTCAATCTCTTTAGTTTCTTGGGGGTTAGTCCTGTAGGCAGGCCTATTAAGAAGAGTTGCCCTTGGCACAAAATCAATTTGATGTTCTATTCCCCTTAGTGGTGGAAGACCAATAGGTATGTCTTTGGGAAAGATATCATCAAATGCTTTCAAAAGGTTTTGAATTGGATGAGAGAGAGTCAAAGTCTGAGATTTGCTATTTGTACAAGTGAGTGTTCCTTGACACAAGAGAAGGTATGAAGGTTGCTCAACATGAAGAATATTTTCTAAAGTTTTTTTATTCAAAAGATCTCATGTTGGTGGACCTTGTGGGAGGGAACACTTTTCTCCTACACCTCTTTATCATCCCTAAGGATTACCCTTGTCTCTTTTTTTTGACTTTCTTTTTTTTTTCTCTTCCTTTTCTTGCTCCCGATTGAGCTTCATTTGTGCTTGATCTTTGGCCACCTGAGCAGGTGACAAAGGATGAAGCACAAACTTTTTGTCATTTTTGTGCACAGTTATGGTATTGGTGAGACCATGGTGTGTAGTGTCATTATCAAATTGCCATGGTCTTCCCAATAGTACATGACAAGCTTCCATAGGAACTAGATCACATATAACATTATCTTTAAAGTTTCCTATGGAAATTGCCAGTGTAACTTGATTCTTAACTGTTATATCCCCATCTTCATTTAGCCAATGAAGTTTGTAAGGTTTTGGATGGGGTGTTACAGTAAGATTCAACTTTTCAACCAGCCTTGTGCTACAACAGTTGCAGCAAGATCCACTATCAATAATGAGGGAACAATATTTTTCTTGAATTTGACATCTTGTGTGAAAGATGTTCTCTCTTTGTGATAAGTGGTCTAGGTTTGGTTGACTGTTAAGCACTCTTCTCACCATGAGAAGTGGACAATCATCAGCAAACACTTCCTCTTCTTTCTCTTGCTCACTCTCACTCTCAGTGTTGGAAGATTCACTTTCACTACTATAAATGTCACTACCTCTTAAAATGATGGTTCTCTTGGTAGGACATTGAGCAGCTATATGACCTCTTCCCAGACATTTAAAACACTTGATTTCACTAGTGCGAGTGTGTGAAGAGGATTCCTGTCTGGGTTTTTCAACTATTTTGGCTAGAGGTTTGAGGGGTTCTTTTTCTTTGACAATCTTATGTTCAAAGGGAGATTAAATCTTTTCACAGAAGCTTTTCTCAAATTTTGTTGTTCTACCTTTATACACATTTGAACAAGATCATTCAAATCTCTATAAGATAGAAGTTCAACCCTATCTTTGATATCAAGATTCAACCCACTCAAAAATCTAGCCAAGTGATGGACAAATTTGTAAGCACCAAAATATGATGTCACAAACTTGTTTCACAATCGGCAAGTATGACCGAATCGTTCAAGTAATAAACTTGGTAAGACCAAGTATCGTTCTCCCAAAGGACTCACGGCCTAGTTTAGTTATGTGATTTGTTGATTAGCTAGGACTTAAGAACGAAATATTTAAAGTTTAATATGCAAAGACGAAAATAAACATGTATGCATGAAGTTTGATCAATGGCAAAGACAAAAGATAAACACTTTCAATGAATTATATGAATGAATATGTTGTTGGGGGTCAATTTCATCTCATCCACTCTCATATATTTTAGGAATTCAACATTCAAATCATCATTGTTAATGCCACTCTCTAATGTACCATTCTAGATGGCTTCTCCCTAATCAAATAGTTCATACAATTCCTAGCATTCCTAATGATTAGTTCATGAGTGCAGGAGCTTAAAGGCAACCAATAAAATATTGTCAGTATAATATTGGGAGAAATTCCCCGGATCTAGACTTCCCCGTACATGTCCGTATCGACAAAACCAATAATCATGCATTAGAATGAGTTAAACAATGAAAGCATTGAGCAAAGAGGAAAATCCCTAACTAATGATGAAAGAAAGCATATGTCTTACTTAAAAGATGTACTCAACAAATTCCATATATGAGAGCTTCAAGAGATTACATTGATTCCCCAACAAACATACAATGTTTAGTTCACCATATTCATGGTGAACCTAGATGAATAACAATGAAAGAATGAAAGAATAAACCCAATAAAGGTGAAGAGGTAGCCTGAGCATCCAAGATCCTCCTTCAAAGGGGTGAGAGAGAGAGTGTTTACTTCGTTTCTGCCAAAGATACTAATCCTAGGGACGTACAAGCCCTTATATACTAATCTAGAGTTACAAAAGATTACAAAAGCCCAAGCCCAAAAAGTGCCGCTCAGCAGTAAATACCGCTCAGCGGTGATTGCGCGTCACATTTCTTCCCCTCAGCGGCCAGTTTGCCCCTCAGCGTGACTCCCGCAACCTCCTGAGTGCCGCTCAGCGGTAAATACCGCTGAGCGGTGCCTTTGTCTTCTCTTTTTGCACTCTTTCTTGTCTTTTCTAATGTCACCTCTCTCCTTCTTCACTCTTTTCACTAAATTCACCTTAAAACCTGCACAAAAACACTGAAATCAAGCATAAACCTGTCCAGCTCTCTTATTTCTAAAAATATGGATAAAAGGCATGATTTCAAGCTAGTTTCTAAGTCTAAAGGTTGCTTTTAGTATCAATTTTAAGCATGAAAATAACCGTTTTTCAACTTTTATCACAACCCCAAACTTAGAACTTTGCTTGTCCTCAAGCAAACAAAATGTAACTCCATCTCCAACCAATTCATATGAAGGTTCACTCATTCAAAAATTCTCTTTTTCAAGATAAGTAACAACTTCACTCCAACTTATGACCAAGAGTTCATTCAAGATGTGCACATGCTTTAGTGTTCACAAAGTCATTTAAGTTCCAACAAATGCTATTTTTCATGAATGATCAATTAATTAAGCATGGATGTTCATGTGCTTATGGAATATTTCCTCACTAGGTAAAGTGTTTCACTCAACACACAAGTGTATAAGAGGTAAAGTGTTTCACTCATTCACTCTACTATCACAATGTCACATGAATCAACTTTGCCTTTCATTTTACCACAATCAAAAACATTCACAAGCATGCATCATCACAAGGACTTTTCAATGGCTTATAATGTGGCTGGGCTAACAAGAAAATTGGTTTTTCTGGATCACAAAATCCTTGAGTTAAGAGAATCATAACAACACAATTATTCTTATTCTTCCCAACTTGCCTTTGCATTTGCATTGAGCTTTACTTCTTTTTCTTTTCTTTTCTTTTTCTTTGCATATTCTTACTTTTTAGCTCTTAGCTCAATGCTTTTCCTTTTTCATGTTTTCCCAACAACCCCAAACTTGAACATTTAACAATACCACATAAGATCTTCTACTTAACTCAAGGTAAAGATTTTCATTCAAGGGTTTCAGTGTATATTCAAGGCTAAGGGTTCAAAGGATAGAACACAAAGTGTTCTCTTTTAGTAGGCTAACTTTATGAATTTGGCCAATAAAAAGGGTTCCAACAAACGGCCTTGATCATATGATGCAAAACAAGCAATTGATTCAATCATAGAAAACCTGGGCAAAATCATTCATGCTTTCAAAGTAATAGCATTCAACAATAACAACTCTGGAGTTCAAAACCTCACATATAAGCTCATTCACATTTGACATACACATCCTGCTTAATTTCATAATCACAATCATGATATCATGCATTTGTTCACAAAGCTTGTGAATCACTTGTATAAGCATTTTATGTGCAAATCTATTTCAACATCAATCAATCAATAAGCATCATCAAGTATTACTTATCACACAATCACAGTTAATAGCAAACCATCATAAGAAACCAGGTTTCAATAGAGTACATCAACCCTAATCTAAAAAACAAAAATTTAAAAACAAAAATTACTTACAAAACACTGGGTTGCCTCCCAGTAAGCGCTTGTTTAACGTCCCGAGCCTGACCCAAGCTTTTCAAGGATCAACCAACAACATCATTGTAGAACATTGTTGCACCTCTCCCCCTAGATAAGGCTTGAGACGTTGACCATTTACCACCCAACTTCTCTGTGGATCATCAGATGGATTAAATATTTCAATTGCCCCATGCGGATGCACTTCTTTTATCACAAATGGTCCTGTCCATTTTGACTTCAGCTTCCCAGGAAATATCTTCAATCTTGAATTGAACAATAATACCTGTTGTCCTGGATTGAAAACTCTATTCACCAACTTCCTGTCATGATAAAATTTCATTTTGTCTTTGTAGGCCTTGGATGAATCATATGCATGTAAGCGCATTTCTTCAAGCTCCAATATCTGCCGTCTGCGTGTACATTGAGTATCATAAGGATCAAAATTCAAGAATTTCAAAGCCCATAATGCTCTATGCTCCAATTCGACTGGCAAATGACATGCTTTCCCATAGACTAATTGAAATGGTGATAATCCCATAGACGTCTTCATTGCTGTCCTATAAGCCCAAAGAGCATCATCCAATTTGAGAGACCAATCCTTTCTTGATGAAGTCACAGTCTTTTCCAGGATTCTTTTTATCTCCCTGTTAGATACCTCAGCTTGTCCATTGGTTTGTGGATGATAAGGTGCAGCCACCTTATGCTTTACTCCATAGTGTTTGAGTACTTTCTCTAGCTGATAATTGCAAAAATGAGATCCTCCATCACTAATCAACACTCTTGGAGTGCCAAAACGTGAGAATATCTGCCTCTTCAGGAATTTAATTACCGTGCTAGCATCATTTTTAGGACAAGCTAATGCTTCCACCCATTTACTCACATAATCCACTGCTACCAGAATATATTCATTGTTGAAAGATGGAGGGAAGGGTCCAACAAAGTCAATACCCCAACAATCAAAAACCTCAACCTCTAAAATACCTTGTAAAGGCATCTCATGACGTTTAGTGATTGTCCCTGCTCTTTGACATTTATCACAATTCCTAGCATGATTATGGGCATCTTTAAATAAAGTTGGCCAATAAAATCCTGATTGAAGGACTTTTGCTGCTGTTCTTTCCCCATTAAAATGTCCTCCATAAGGTGAAACATGACAATGCCAGAGAATTCCTTCTGCCTCTTCATTTGTAACACATCTCCTTAGAAGATTGTCTGCTCCAATTTTGAACAGATACGGATCATCCCACACAAACTGCTTGGCATCATGTAAAAATTTCTTTCTCTGTTGCCAAGTTAAGTCTTCCGGCATGACTCTTGCAGCTTTGAAATTTGCCATATCAGCAAACCAGGGCCTCTGCTGAATATACATGAGTGATTCATCTGAAAAAGATTCCCAGATTTTAGACTCCTTGTTAATGACCTCATTGTTGACTAACCGTGACAAATGATCAGCAATTAAGTTCTCACTTCCTTTCTTATCACAAATTTCTACATCAAATTCTTGCAACAGTAATACCCATCTAATCAGACGTGGCTTAGAATCTGGTTTTGTCAACAAATATTTGATAGCTGCATGATCTGTATAGACAATCACCTTAGACCCAATAAGATAAGGTCTAAATTTCTCTAGAGCATATACAATGGCAAGAAACTCTTTCTCTGTGGTAGCATAATTCAATTGAGCATCATTCAGCACCTTGCTAGCATAATAAATTGGATGAAACTTTTGTTCTTTCCTTTGGCCAAGGACAACTCCTATTGCATAATCACTTGCATCACACATCAATTCAAAATTTTGATTCCAATCTGGTGCTACAATTATTGGAGCTGACACTAGCTTCTGCTTCAATATATCAAAAGCTTTCAGACAGTCTTCATTCAATACAAAAGGAGCATCCTTCATCAAAAGATTACTCAATGGTTTAGCAATTTTTGAGAAATCTTTGATGAATCTTCTATAGAACCCAGCATGACCAAGAAAACTCCTAATCCCCCTTACATTTGTTGGTGGAGGCAGTTTCTCAATGACTTCTACTTTGGCTTTATCCACCTCAATTCCTTTAGCAGAAATTTTATGCCCCAGTACAATCCCTTCAGTTACCATGAAATGACATTTCTCCCAATTCAATACCAGATTTGTCTGAACACATCTTTTGAGAACCGTGTTCAAATTAGCTAAACATCTTTGGAAAGAATTTCCAAAACCTGAGAAGTCATCCATGAATACTTCAATACATTTTTCTAGAAGATCAGAAAAGATTGCCTGCATACACCTCTGAAACGTAGCTGGAGCATTACATAATCCAAAAGGCATCTTTCTATATGCAAAGATACCAAAAGGACAAGTAAAAGCCGTCTTCTCCTGGTCTTTTGGATCTACCACAATTTGATTATATCCAGAATATCCATCTAGAAAACAATAGAAAGCCTGCCCTGATAACCTTTCTAGCATCTGATCCATGAAGGGAAGAGGAAAATGATCTTTCCTAGTAGCTTTATTAAGTTTCCTATAATCAATGCACATACGCCAGCCAGTAACCGTCCGAGTAGGAATAAGTTCATTCTTATCATTATAAATTACTGTCATCCCACCTTTCTTTGGAACCACCTGTACTGGACTCACCCATTCACTGTCAGAGATTGGATAGATGATACCAGCTTCTAGCAGTTTCAACACTTCTTTTCTGACCACCTCCTTCATGACAGGATTTAACCTTCTCTGCGGTTGAGCACTTGGTTTATAGTCCTCTTCCATAAAAATCTTGTGCATGCAATAAGTTGGGCTTATACCTTTGAGATCTGATATTGACCACCCAATTGCTTCTTTGTTGGCTTTCAGAATTTCTATCAACTGCTCTTCTTCTTGTAAAGATAAAGAGTTATTGATGATGACTGGCTTTGTTTCACCATCTTCTAAAAACACATATTTCAGATGTGGTGGCAATCTTTTTAATTCTGGCGACTGTGCTTTGATTGTTTCTTCCTTATCAATTGTTTCAACTATTGGATCTTCTTCTGGACTCTTTTTCAATGTTTCCAAGTCCATCAGACATTCATCAATCAATTTCTCTTCTTCTTCATCCAAATCTTCACATGCATCAATGAGAGTTTTTTCCAATGGTGAAATATTACACACCATTCTTTCTTGAACCATACAAACTTCATCAAGTTCATCAAATTGAAAGCATGCTTTATCATCATTTGGATATGTCATGGCCTTGGATACATCAAAAGTGACCTCTTCATCATCAACTCTCAGTTTAAGCTTACCATTCTCTACATCAATCAGAACTCTAGCAGTCTTCATAAAAGGTCTCCCAAGAATAAGAGGAACATCACTAGTTCCTTCCATCTCCATCACAATAAAATCCACTGGAAATACAAATTTGTCAACCTTTACTAGAACATCTTCAACCACTCCATATGGATATTTAAGAGACCTGTCTGCCAATTGAAGAGCCATTCTGGTTGGTTTAATTTCCAACCCCTGAATTGTTCTGCACATGGATAACGGCATTAGATTAATGCTAGCTCCCAAATCAATCAATGCTCTTCCAACTTTCACATCTCCTATGGTGCATGGAATGGTGAAGCTTCCTGGGTCTTTAAGTTTAGGAGGTAGTTTCTGTATGATTGCACTGCAAT
Organism: Vigna nakashimae; assembly: GCA_034642375.1. Lineage (NCBI taxonomy): Eukaryota > Viridiplantae > Streptophyta > Magnoliopsida > Fabales > Fabaceae > Vigna > Vigna nakashimae. Next base: position 31,845,425 of record CM067765.1, read on the forward strand.
TGCCCTGTACATTGATAGTTTCCTTCTCAGTGTACTTGTGTTTCTTTGTGAGAAGTTCCTTCAAAAATTTTGCATATGCTGGCATCTGTTGCAATGCTTCAGAGAATGGTATAGTAATCTCCAGCTTCTTAAACAGTTCCATGAATCTTTCCAACTGCTTTTCTTTCTCCTTCCTTGAATAACCCTTTGGATAAGGAAGTGGCTTTTCATACTCTTTTTCTCTCTCTTTTTTTTCTCTCCTCTCCTCTTCTTCTTTTCTCTTTTTCTCTCTCTCAACTCTTTCTTTCCACTCACATGTTTCTTTTTCACTCTCACTCTCATTTTCTTTTTCTTTTCTCTCTTTTTGTCTCTCCTCTAACACTCTACCACTTCTAGTCACAACAGTTTTACATTCCTTTCCAAGATTATCATGTTTAATCTCGTCAACTATTCTCTCAACATGACCCTCCATTTTTTTAAATGCAGCATCCACATTATGACAATAGGACGCATTTGTCTTCAAGAATCTCTGGAAAGTCTCTTCAAGCTTTGTTGCTTTCTCAACTGGAGTAAATTGCATCTGCCATTGTTGTTGTTGCGCTTGAACCATTGACACCTGTTGTATTTCCTGTGGTATTTGAGAAAGTTTCATGGTTATTTCCTCAAGCTGCTGAGAGAGAATCCTATTTTGGACAAGCAGAGCCTCATTTAATTTTGACAACTCCTTCTGATTAAGATCTCCTGTGTCAATATTGAGTTCGTTGTCACTAGTAGCCATATTTTCAATAATTTCAGTTGCTTCCTCTGGAGTCTTCCATTTGATATTGCCTCCTGCTGAGGCATTCAGCATCATCTTGGTTTGTGAACCAAGCCCTCCAAGGAAAATTAAGACTACTTCATGTTCTTTAAAGCCATGCATGGGAGTTTTACGTAACAAGCTTTTATATCTGTCCCATGCATGCCCCAGTGATTCTTCCATGCCCTGCTTGAATGAAGAAATCTCTTGCTTTCCTTTAGTCACCTTAGATTGTGGGAAGTATTTGTTTAAGAATTTTGTGACCACTGCTTCCCACTCTGTGAAACTTTCTTCTGGAAAAGAGTTCAACCAAAGCTTAGCATTGCCTCCCAATGAGAAAGGAAACAAGCTAAGTTTGATTGCTTCATCTGGCACCCCATTAATTTTGACTGTATTGCAAATCTCATTAAAGGTAGTGAGGTGCTCATATGGGCTTTCATGAGACAACCCATTAAATTGATTACTCTTCACCAGTTGAATCAGTGCTGGTTTGACCTCCATGTTGGCTGCATTGACTCTAGGTCGAGCTATGCTATTGAAGTGCTGAGGTCCAGCAAGATTAGTGTAATCTGCAAGAGTTCTTCTAACATTATTGCCCTCCATACTTCCTGTGCTATGAACAGAACCTTGTGGTGATGATTGCAAGAGAGTTTCTGGAGAAGGGAAAAGTTCTCTAGACGTTCTGATTCTTCTCCTCCTTCTACTCTCTTCTAGACCTTCAAGAAGTGGTTCTGTTGTTTTCTTACTCCTAGTTCGAATTGCTTCCTGCATACACAAGAAAACAAACCCTAGAAAAGATTTGTTTGCACAAAAAGATATAAGAGAAGATATATATTCAAAAGATAAAAAGATAAAAGATTCAGAAGATAAGAAGATAAAAGATTCAAAAGATAAAAAGATAAAAGATAAAATAAAATTTAAAAATAACATCTAATCTAAAAAGATAAAAAGATAAAATAAAATCTAATCCTAAAAGATAAAAAGATAAAATAAAATAAAAACAGAAAAAATAAAAACAGAAATTCAAAATTAAAGTCAAAGATAATCAATAATCACACAAATTAACCAGTTAAACCACGAGTCCCCGGCAGCGGGGCCAAAAACTTGATGGACAAATTTGTAAGCACCAAAATATGATGTCACAAACTTGTTTCACAATCGGCAAGTATGACCGAATCGTTCAAGTAATAAACTTGGTAAGACCAAGTATCGTTCTCCCAAAGGACTCACGGCCTAGTTTAGTTATGTGATTTGTTGATTAGCTAGGACTTAAGAACGAAATATTTAAAGTTTAATATGCAAAGACGAAAATAAACATGTATGCATGAAGTTTGATCAATGGCAAAGACAAAAGATAAACACTTTCAATGAATTATATGAATGAATATGTTGTTGGGGGTCATATTCATCTCATCCACTCTCATATATTTTAGGAATTCAACATTCAAATCATCATTGTTAATGCCACTCTCTAATGTACCATTCTAGATGGCTTCTCCCTAATCAAATACTTCATACAATTCCTAGCATTCCTAATGATTAGTTCATGAGTGCAGGAGCTTAAAGGCAACCAATAAAATATTGTCAGTATAATATTGGGAGAAATTCCCCGGATCTAGACTTCCCCGTACGTGTCCGTATCGACAAAACCAATAATCATGCATTAGAATGAGTTAAACAATGCAAGCATTGAGCAAAGAGGAAAAACCCTAACTAATGATGAAAGAAAGCATATGTCTTACTTAAAAGATGTACTCAACAAATTCCATATATGAGAGCTTCAAGAGATTACATTGATTCCCCAACAAACATACAAGGTTTAGTTCACCATATTCATGGTGAACCTAGGTGAATAACAATGAAAGAATGAAAGAATAAACCCAATAAAGGTGAAGAGGTAGCCTGAGCATCCAAGATCCTCCTTCAAAGGGGTGAGAGAGAGAGTGTTTACTTCGTTTCTGCCAAAGATACTAATCCTAGGGACGTACAAGCCCTTATATACTAATCTAGAGTTACAAAAGATTACAAAAGCCCAAGCCCAAAAAGTGCCACTCAGCGGTGATTGCGCGTCACATTTCTTCCCCTCAGCGGCCAGTTTGCCCCTCAGCGTGACTCCCGCAACCTCCTGAGTGCCGCTCAGCGGTAAATACCGCTGAGCGGTGCCTTCGACTTCTCTTTTTGCACTCTTTCTTGTCTTTTCTAATGTCACCTCTCTCCTTCTTCACTCTTTTCACTAAATTCACCTTAAAACCTGCACAAAAACACTGAAATCAAGCATAAACTTGTCCAGCTCTCTTATTTCTAAAAATATGGATAAAAGGCATGATTTCAAGCTAGTTTCTAAGTCTAAAGGTTGCTTTTAGTATCAATTTTAAGCATGAAAATAACAGTTTTTCAACTGTTATCACCAAGGTAGTCTCTTCACCCTCTGTTATTCTTGCCCTCATCATATATAGCTCCATCTTTTGTCTGTATTCTTCAACAGACATAGACTTTTGTTGCAACCTTTGGAGCTTATCCATGAGTTCTCTTTTGTAGTATGAGGGCATGTGCCTCTTTCTAAGGGCATTTGTAAGCTCATTCAAATATTTTATTGGAGGAAGTCGCTGTCTTAGTCTCTCTTGGACTGTAGTAGTCCACCAGTACATTGCATACCCTTGAAAACTTAGGGTAGCAAGAGAGACTTTTCTTTCTTCTCCCACTTGATGGCAAGCAAAAATTTGCTCAACCTTCATTTCCCAATCTAGGTAAGCCTCAACATTATCTTTTCCATGAAAATGAGGCAACACAACATTAACTTCCTTAAGAGGAGGAGCATTTTCAAATTCCCTCCTATGTCTTCTTGATGAAGAAGGTTGATGATAATATTCTCCTACTCTTAAGGCATCTTGTTCATATTGGGACTCTCCACTATAACTCCTCACCCTATTTTGGACTTGTTCCTCTCTCAAAAGTTTCAATCATTTTCAACCATGGCACTGTGTAGCTCTCTTTGGACTTTTTCTTGACTTATTTTTCTTTCAATCTCATTGAGTTGATTGACTAGAGTTTGGAATGAAAATTGATCTTTAGATGTGTCACTAATTCTAGGGGATTGTCTTCTAGACATTTTAATGAACTTAAAAGTTTTCTTGAAATAAAGAATAAAAGTATTCACTTGAGGATAATATCCACGTAAGAGAGGTGAACCGTATAGGTTGCTTCAAAAACTTGATGGACAAATTTATGAGCACCAAAATATGATGTCACAAACTTGTTTCACAATCGGCAAGTATGACCGAATCGTTCAAGTAATAAACTTGGTAAGACCAAGTATCGTTCTCCCAAAGGACTCACGGCCTAGTTTAGTTGTATGGTTTGTTGATTAGCTAAGACTTAAGAACGAAATATTTGGAATTTAATATGCAAGACAGAAAATAAACATGTATGCATGAGTTTTGATCAATGGCAAAAGCAAAAGATAAACACTTTCAATGAAATATATGAATGAATATGTTGTTGGGGGTCAATTTCATCTCATCCACTCTCATATATTTTAGGAATTCAACATTCAAATCATCATTGTTAATGCCACTCTCTAAAGTACCATTCTAGATGGCTTCTCCCTAATCACGAGTTCATACAATTCCTAGCATTCCTAATGATTAGTTCATAAGTGCAGGAGCTTAACGACAACCAATATAATATTGTCAGTATAATATTGGGAGAAATTCCCCGGATCTAGACTTCCCCGTACGTGCCCGTATCGACAAAACCAATAATCATGCATGGAATGAGTTAAACTATGCAAGCATTGAGCAAAGAGGAAAAACCCTAACTAATGATGAAAGAAAGCATAAGTCTTAATTAAAAGATGCAAGCAAAGATTCCATATATGAGAGCTTCAAGAGATTACATTGATTCCCCAACAAACATACAAGGTTTAGTTCACCATATTCATGGTGAACCTAGATGAACAATGAAAGAATGAAAGAATAAACCCAATAAAGGTGAAGAGGTAGCCTGAGCATCCAAGATCCTCCTTCAAAGGGGTGGAAGAGAGAGTGTTTGCCTCGTTTCTGCCAAAGATACTAACCCCTAGGACGTGCAAGTCCTTATATACTATTCTAGAGTTACAAAAGATTACAAAAGCCCAAGCCCAAAAAGTGCCGCTCAGCGGTACATACCGCTCAGCGGTGACTGCGCGTCCCTTTTCTTCCCCTCAGCGGCCAGTTTGCCCCTCAGCGGACCTCCCGTGACCTCCTGAGTGCCGCTCAGCGGTAAAATGCCGCTGAGCGGTGCTTTCGGCTTCTCCTTTTGCACTCTTTGCTTGCTTTTCTGATTTCATCTCTCTCCTTCTTCACTTCTTTCACTAAATTCACCTTAAAACCTGAACAAAAACACTTAAATCAAGCATAAACCTGTCCAGCTCTCATATTTATGAAAATATGGATAAAAGCATGATTTCAAGCTAGTTTTTAAGTCTAAAGGTTGCTTTTAGTATCAATTTTAAGTATGAAAATAACAGTTTTTCAACTGTTATCAGTTGCTTAAGTACCAAGTCTTGCCTTGCCAAATATATCCTTAGTTACTTACTAAAAATCTTTAAATCAAAATCACTTCTAGATTCACTAAATATATGGAGACACAAACAAACACAAAGAAAGAAAAACCTTAGACTCTAAAGCCGTACTCTAAGACTTCCTATGCGAAACTTGCAATTAAAAAGAAAATTAAAGATGAGGTCTCCTAGGTGAGGCTTAGACTTTGGATCTAAGACACACTCACCGTCTACCAATTTTAAAGTGATGAGACTTTAAGTCAAGTTAGCAAATGAGGGAAGAACACTTATGAGTTCTTCCACTTCACTTGCTTGAAATGGCCAACTTACAAAAAAAAAAAAAGAATGGATAATACAATTAGACTTTGCAAGAAAAAAACAAAGAAAGAGAAAAGGTTTGACAATGCAACTTTGGCTTCTCTCAAATAAATCTGAGTGATTCTGGATGCAATCACGCAAGGCTCACAGTTGCTGGTTAGGCAGATTTTAATTGGCAGCAATCAAACTGCTATGACAGTATCAGTAGATACGTTTCCAGCACGTCAAATTCTACAGCACCGTAGTCACTATGCCTTGCTGTTTCCGTCAAATCTCCACTTCCTAGGAGGCTACCAGTGATGAAGGATCTCTGGCTATCCCAATCCCATGTAATTATACCTCAAACAGATTATAAATCAGCAGGAGATTAGAAAAGGAAATGAAGCAACTGCACAGAATTGTCTCAGGAAAATACTGCACTACTACACCTTTTATCAAACAGGTGGTAGGCCAGAAAGCCAATGATTGAAAATAAAGCAAGAAAAGGAGATGCAAACACGGAGGCACAACAAAAAGAACCTAGGAAAAGTTCTAGAGTATATTAATAAAGCAAGAAATCAAAACAAGCTGCAATGGAATCAAATTCGGAGACAAATAGAAATTGATTAAAACTGTTTGATGAATTGTCTGAATGAACAATCAGTTTGGTGCACCAGATTTCGCAGATTCAACTTGCACTAGCCAATCAGCTTTTTAATTTGCAATATTTGTTTCTGTTATATTGTTTTTAATATTGAATACGTTTGACCAAGCTTTTGCTAACAAGTTATTGGATTGCACCAAAACAGTTTGTACAAATAACTTTGTAGTATGCAGCTTGCACCAAAAACAAAAAGAAGACTAAAACTGGTGGTTTAGAGAATAAAAATTGTGCAGGGTTATTTCAATGTAAAATTTCTTTGCATAACCAATTTTAATTCATCAAATCAAACGTGTTGATACTGAAATTTGATGCAGAAACTTATGATAACAGATTTTGACTCATTCAACCCTTTTTATGCAGCAAAATGAATAACTCAACCACGCAGATTTTAGTTCACTGAATCAAACGACCTTTGAACATTGAAATATGTCCATATACAACATTTAAAACTTGTTAAAAGTGTTGGAAATAGTTGCAAAGACGTTCAGCAGTGATCTAATACTGAAACAGGATTTCAAAAAGAAAATGGACTAAGCAAAGTAGTGCAGTTCAGCCAACTGCAGATTGGATGCCACGTGAGTTTTCCGATGATGCTACAAGGCCTTTTGCAAAAGCAATTCAGTGCTTATATGATGTGCATCAAGTACTATCTCGGTTTGGACATTCAATCACAGATCTAATTCACCAATTTCTTTCAAATAGACACACAAAACTATTCTACTGCTCAAAATTCTGAAACTGGAATTGGTGTCATGATAACAGTTGAAAAACTGTTATTTTCATGCTTAAAATTGATATTAAAAGCAACCTTTAGACTTAAAAACTAGCTTGAAATCATGCTTTTATCTATATTTTCAGAAATAAGAGAGCTGGACAGGTTTATGCTTGATTTAAGTGTTTTTGTGCAGGTTTTAAGGTGAATTTAGTGAAAGAAGTGAAGAAGGAGAGAGATGAAATCAGAAAAGGAAGCAAAGAGTGCAAAAGGAGAAGCCGAAAGCACCGCTCAGCGGCATTTTACCGCTGAGCGGCACTCAGGAGGTCACGGGAGGTCCGCTGAGGGGTAAACTGGCCGTTGAGGGTAAGAAAAGGGACGCGCAGTTACCGCTGAGCGGCACTTTTTGGCCTTGGGCTTTTGTAATCTTTTGTAACTCTAGAATAGTATATAAGGACTTGCACGTCCTAGGGGTTAGTATCTTTGGCAGAAACGAGGAAAACACTCTCTCTTCCACCCCTTTGAAGGAGGATCTTGGATGCTCAGGCTACCTCTTCACCTTTTTAGGGTCTATTCTTTCATTCTTTCATTGTTATTCATCTAGGTTCACCATGAATATGGTGAACTAAACCTTGTATGTTTGTTGGGGAATCAATGTAATCTCTTGAAGCTCTCATATATGGAATCTATGCTTGCATCTTTTAATTAAGACTTATGCTTTCTTTCATCATTAGTTAGGGTTTTTCCTCTTTGCTTAATGCTTGCATGGTTTAACTCCTTCGATGCATGATTATTGGTTTTGTCGATACGGGCACGTACGGGGAAGTCTAGATCCGGGGAATTTCTCCCAATATTATACTGACAATATTATATTGGTTGTCGTTAAGCTCCTGCACTTATGAACTAATCATTAGGAATGCTAGGAATTGTATGAACTCGTGATTAGGGAGAAGCCATCCAGAATGGTACTTTAGAGAGTGGCATTAACAATGATGATTTGAATGTTGAATTCCTAAAATATATGAGAGTGGATGAGATGAAATTGACCCCCAACAACATATTCATTCATATATTTCATTGAAAGTGTTTATCTTTTGCTTTTGCCATTGATCAAAATTCATGCATACATGTTTATTTTCTGTCTTGCATATTAAAATTCACTTATTTCGTCCTTAAGTCTTAGCTAATCAACAAACCACATAACTAAACTAGGCCGTGAGTCCTTTGGGAAGAACGATACTTGGTCTTACCAAGTTTATTACTTGAACGATTCGGTCATACTTGCCGATTGTGAAACAAGTTTGTGACATCATATTTTGGTGCTCATAAATGTGTCCATCAAGTTTTTGGCGCCGTTGCCGGGGACTCGTGGTTTAACTGGTTAATTTGTGTGATTATTGATTATCTTAGACTTTAATTTTGAATTTCTGTTTTTATTTTCTGTTTTTATATTTTCGGTTTTTATTAGATTAGATTTTATTTGATTAGATTAGATTAGATTAGATTTTGTCATTAGATTAGATTATTTTTTTAGGTTAGATTTTATTTTATTTTATTTTATTTTCTATCTTTTAAATCTTTTATCTTTCTATCTTCTAAATCTTTTATCTTCTTATCTTTTTATCTTCTGAATCTTTTATCTTTTTATCTTTTGAATATATATCTTCTCTTATATCTTTTTGTGCTAACAAATCTTTTCTAGGGTTTTGTTTTCTTGTGCATGCAGGAAGCAATTCGAACTAGGAGTAAGAAAACAACAGAACCTCTTCTTGAAGGTCTAGACGAGAGTAGAAGGAGGAGAAGAATCAGAACGTCTAGAGAACTTTTCCCTTCTCCAGAAACTCTTCTACAATCATCACCACAAGGTTCTGTTCATAGCACAGGGAGTATGGTGAACAATAATGTTAGAAGAACTCTTGCAGATTACACTAATCTTGCTGGACCTCAGCACTTCAATAGCATAGCTAGACCTAGAGTCAATGCAGCCAACATGGAGGTCAAACCAGCACCTTACTACCTTTAATGAGATTTGCAACACAGTCAAGATTAATGGGGTGCCAGACGAAGCTATCAAACTTAGCTTGTTTCCTTTCTCATTGGGAGGCAATGCTAAGCTTTGGTTGAACTCTTTTCCAGAAGAAAGTTTCACAGAGTGGGAAGCAGTGGTCACAAAATTCTTAAACAAATACTTCCCACAATCTAGGGTGACTAAAGGAAAGCAAGAGATTTCTTCATTCAAGCAGGGCATGGAAGAATCACTGGGGCATGCATGGGACAGGTATAAAAGCTTGTTACGTAAAACTCCCACGCATGACTTTGAAGATCAAGAAGTAGTCCTAACTTTCCTTGGAGGGCTTGGTTCACAAACCAAGATGATGCTGGATGCCTCAGCAGGAGGCAATATTAAATGGAAAACTCCAGAGGAAGCAACTGAAATCATAGAAAACATGGCTACTAGTGATAATGAGCTGCACAGTGAGAGAGGAACTCCTATGCAACAGAAAGGGGTTCTTCAATTACAAACCCATGATGCCTTGCTAGCACAGAATAAAATTCTAACTCAACAGCTGAAGACTCTGACCAAAACTCTTGCTCAACTACCCAAAGAGTTGAAATCTGCTGCACAGGTACAAACCCAGTTGTGCGAATTATGTGGGGGTGATCATATCAATGGCCAATGTGCTTTTCCTGTGGAAGCCGTGGAGGATGTTAATTTCATGCCTAATCAAATTCCATACCGTCAAGGCAATTATAATTAGGGTTGGAAACCACATCCAAGCTTTGGTCAAGGACAAACTGGGCAAGCTAATCAATATAATAAGCAGCAGCAGCAACCAACCTTGTGGCAACAATTATCTATGCTTAATGATAGATCAACAAGGTTGGAAGAAACTCTTTAGCAATTCATACAGAAAACTGAATCTTCTCAAAAGAGCACTGAAGCTGCTATAAAGAATTTGGAGATTCAAATGGGTCAGATTACCAAGCAATTGGAAGAAAGGCCAAAAAGAAGTTTTGGGGCTAATACTGAGGTTAACCCCAGAGAAGAGTGCAAAGTGGTAAAGAGTGTGAATGAAGAGATAGTTGAGTTAGAAGAAGAAGAAACAGAAGAAAGAAGAGAAGTAGAAAGAAAGGATGATGGACAAATTTGTAAGCACCAAAATATGATGTCACAAACATGTTTCACAATCGGCAAGTATGACCGAATCGTTCAAGTAATAAAACTTGGTAAGACCAAGTATCGTTCTTCCCAAAGGACTCACGGCCTAGTTTAGTTATGTGATTTGTTGATTAGCTAGGACTTACAAACGAAATATTCAAAGTTTAATATGCAAGGACGAAAATAAACATGTATGCATGAAATTTGATCAATGGCAAAGACAAAAGATAAACACTTTCAATGAATTATATGAATGAATATGTTGTTGGGGGTCAATTTCATCTCATCCACTAAAGAATGAAAGAATAAACCCAATAAAGGTGAAGAGGTAGCCTGAGCATCCAAGATCCTCCTTCAAAGGGGTGGAAGAGAGAGTGTTTGCCTCGTTTCTGCCAAAGATACTAATCCCAAGGACGTGCAAGCCCTTATATACTAATCTAGAGTTACAAAAGATTACAAAAGCCCAAGCCCAAAAAGTGCCGCTCAGCGGTATTTACCGCTCAGCGGTGATTGCGCGTCTTCTTTCTTCCCCTCAGCGGCCATTTTGCCCCTCAGCGGTTCCAACGTCACCTCTTGAGTGCCGCTCAGCGGTAGTTTGCCGCTGAGCGGTGCCTTTGACTTCTCTTTTTGCACTCTTTCTTGTCTTTTCTAATGTCACTTCTCTCCTTCTTCACTCTTTTCACTAAATTCACCTTAAAACCTGCACAAAAACACTTAAATCAAGCGTAAACCTGTCCAGCTCTCTTATTTATGAAAATATAGATAAAAGGCATGATTTCAAGCTAGTTTTTAAGTCTAAAGGTTGCTTTTAGTATCACTTTTAAGCATGAAAATAACAGTTTTTCAACTGTTATCACAACCCCAAACTTAGAACTTTGCTTGTCCTCAAGAAAACAAAATGTAACTCCATCTCCAACCAATTCATATGATGGTTCACTTATTCAAAAATCCTCTTTTTCAGGATAAGTAACAACTTCACTCAAACTTATGACCAAGAGTTCAATTAAGATGTGCACATGCTTTAGTGTTCACAAAGTCATTTAAGTTCCAACAAATGCTATTTTTCATGAATGATCAATCAATTAAGCATGGATGTTCATGTGCTTATGGAATATTTCCTCACTAGGTAAAGTGTTTCACTCAACACACAAGTGTATAAGAGGTAAAGTGTTTCACTCATTCACTCCACTATCACAATGTCACATGAATCAACTTTGCCTTTCATTTTACCACAATCAAAAACATTCACAAGCATGCATCATCACAAGGACTTTTCAATGGCTTATAATGTGGCTGGGCTAACAAGAACATTGGTTTTTCTGGATCACAAAATCCTTGAGTTAAGAGAATCATAACAACACAATATTCTTATTCATTCCCAACTTGTCTTTGCATTTGCATTTGCATTGAGCTTTGCTTCTTTTTCTTTTCTTTTCTTTTTCTTTTTCTTTGCATATTCTTACTTTTTTAGCTCTTAGCTCAATGCTTTTCCTTTTTCATGTTTTCCCAACAACCCCAAACTTGAACATTTAACAATACCATACAAGATCTTCTACTTAACTCAAGGAAAAGATTTTCAATCAAGGGTTTTCAGTGTATGTTCAAGGCTAAAGGTTCAAAGGATAGAACACAAAGTGTTCTCTTTTAGTAGGCTAACTTTATGAATTTGGCCAATAAAAAGGTTTCTAACAAACGGCCTTGATCATATGATGCAAAACAAGCAATTGATTCAATCATAGAAAACCTGGGCAAAGTCATTCATGCTTACAAAGTAATAGCATTCAACAATAACAACTCTGGAGCTCAAAACCTCACACATAAGCTCATTCACATTTGACATACACATCCTGCTTAATTTCACAATCACAATCATGATATCATGCATTTGTTCACAAAGCTTGTGAATCACCTGTATAAGCATTTTACTGTGCACATCATCTCAACATCAATCAATCAATAAGCATCATCAAGCATTACTTATCACACAATCACAGTTAATAGCAAACCATCATAATAAACCAGGTGTTCAATAGAGTACATCAAACTCTAATCTAAAAACAAAAACAAATAAGTTCAGAAAACTTAAACCGCAAAAGCATAATCATATGATAGCATTCATCAGTAAATGCTATCTCAGCTCCTCATCAGTCTGAGCTGTCCTCTGTATCTTCCTCCTCCTCTTCATCATCATCATCATCAAATGCATCCTCCTCCTCAGCTTCATCTTCTTCCATATCTCTGGCTGAAGCTTCAGCTGCTTCAGCTCCTCCATGCAATGGTTCTTCTGGCCAAGCTACCACGTTATGGAATTCATCCATAGTCCATCTGTGTGCTGGAGGGGTATCATACATCCCCACTATCATCTCATCCGTGGCCACCTGCCCTCTGTGGATGGACTGCAACTGAGCACCTATAAGAGACATATACATGTCCCTCATCTGGAATGGTTCTGCTTCATGTGTATCAGCAGATGACCGACTCTGTGCTGGCCCTCTCTCTCTACGAGCCTGGCGTGGTGGAACTGGCTGAGCTGCCTCCTCACCTCCACAGTACTGTCTGTAATAGGCCTCATCTATAGCTTTTCTTGGCCTCTCAAATGGTGGAACAGAAGTGTCCACCCCAGCTAGCTTGCAGAGGTGAGTGATCAAAGAAGGATGTCCTAGTGGTGCTTTGTTGTTTGAAGTGTTAGCACACACACTAATCTCATCAGCTATCACCTGCCCAATATTAACATTCAAATTTCTGATAGCACAGTAGATGAATAGTGCCCTGCTGAGAGTGATATCTGACACATGTGAGCATGGCTGAATGTTGGCATGAGAAAATGCCATCCAATACTTTGCAAGAGGAGTCAAATCTGTCCTCCTAATGTTAACCACTGCTCCAGATCTATTCCTTTGAAAGTGTCCTCCAGGTATGCACAACACTCTCTCCACATCCTCAAAGTCAGCACCTTCCTCCATGCTAAGAGCAAACTGGCATTACTCACCAGCCCACACAGTATCCAGGAAGTTGTTGATGGAATCAGGATCATACCTGATAGCATGGCCTCTGACATAGCCCAAATAATTCTCAGCTGGATAGTCACCAATCTTCTTTGCATTGGTATAGAATTCCTTCACCACAGCTATGTTGGCAGGCGCTGGATAAGTGGCTAGCTTCCCCCAATCATTCCCTAACACTTGCTCTCCAAATTGAGGAGCAAAGTTAGGTATCATTCCAACCTTTCTCTCCATTAGAAGTCTCCTGTCCTGAACCACCCTAAAGTGCTTCTCATGTTTCCTAGAGAGGAACCTGCCATTATGGGGTTGCTCTGGTTCCTTTTCCTTCCTCTTAGTTGCCATGGTTTTCAATCTCTTTCCTGAAGAGGATGCCATTCCTGCATTCAGACACAAATCCAAAACCACAGAACAAGATGTTAATCATTAGTAAACACAGAACACAACTCCTTTCGAAGCTAAACCACCGCTGAGGGCCAGAATTTCCCCTCAGCGCCACCAGTGCCATGTTCAAACACGCAAAAAGCCAGAAAAAGCAAATCTGGCAGAGTGCCGCTCAGCGGTAAATGCCGCTCAGCGGTGACCTGCAGATTTTTGCAAATCTCTTTTTAAAACCTTCCTAACTCCACCCAAATGCAATTTTCAGTTTTCCAGTTCATAATCAAGCAGTTTAATCGGTTCAAACATCAAATATATCATCAAATCATGCATAGAAATCAAAACCCCTAAATATTCATGCTTTGACAATCTCATTCAAATTCAAGAACCCTAGAATGACAAAATGCATTTTACTTACTTGGGTGGAGATGCTAGATGATATGAGAATGCTTCCAAACTAGAATGCTCTCTTCCAACCCCAAACTTTGATGGCACACTAGTGAAAAAGTGAGTGGAAGAGAAATTTTTCTAAGAGGGAAGAGTAAAAAGATGTGGGAAACCTAAGAGAATATATGTGGAAGTGTTTGTGCAGAGAAGGGCTTGAAAGAATGTGAAAACGCGCAGCTTAGGGTTTAAAAATACCCCAATGGGCTCGGGTTCCGCTAAGGGGAACTTAAGCCCATCTGCGATAGTACCGCTCAGCGGTAATTGCCGCTCAGCGGCACTTTCGTGATGTGCCCTTCTCCTTCTTTTCTTGACCTACGTGCCTTCCTAGCATACCCCTCATAGGTTCCCTGCAATTCACTGTTAAAAATGCTTATGCAAACCCTAATTAAAATAAAACAAACAAAAACAATCAATCAACTGGGTTGCCTCCCAGGTAGCGCTTGTTTAACGTCACGAGCCTGACCCAAAATCCACCAACACCCCTCAGTAGGTGTTTCAAACTTACCAGCACCCATCAGTAGGTGCAAAATCTTCTCACCAACACCCATCAGTAGGTTTTACAAACTTAGTATCCTTCAGTAGATACTTAACCACCTAGCATCCTTCAGTAGATGCTAAATCCAACAAAATAATGTCCAGAATAATGTTCACAAATTACAAATTACAAAACCAAATCAAAAGTTTATCAATCAACTGGGTTGCCTCCCAGCAAGCGCTTCTTTAACGTCACTAGCTTGACCCTGTTAAAGCTCATGTTCCATCTTCTTTATGGTTGATGTTGTCCTTCCACCAACCTTTCAACTGCTTCCTTTGGACTGTCTTAGATTCTCTAGAATATGGAGACTCTATCTCTATCATCTCCTTTTCTTTAAAGCCTTTTATAACCCACAACTTGTTCTTGAGTCTTACAGGTGTGCCAAGTTGGAGTCCTCTTTTCTTCCAGTCTCTAGGAACTTCTTCTCCTTTTCCAATTTCCTCTACCTTGGGTACCTGAAAATACAAACAATGGTTATCAGAAACCTTAAGATTTTCATTTTTACCTATAGTTATGGGTGCATCTTGAAATGCAGCTTTATAACTGGCTTCTTCCTCCTTTGCTTGTGTTTCATCTTTGAAGACATCCACCACCACTCTCTCCTCTCTGTCCTGGAGCACCACTATACCTTCATTAACATCTATGATAGCCCTGGCCGTTTTCATAAACGGTCTTCCCAGTATGAAGGGTATCTTTTCGTTCTCCATCTTCATCACCACAAAGTCTGCCAAAAACTGAAGTTTGCCAACACAAACTACAATGTCTTCTGCAATCCCACATGGCTCCTTTGAAGATCCATCAGCCATTACCAGATTAACCTTTACAGGTTTTATTTTAACATGGCCAATTTGCTCCAATAGAGAATAAGGCATCAAGTTAACACTTGAGCCTAAGTCAAGGAGAGCTTTCTTTACCTTTTTCTTCCCTATATTGCAAGGGATAGAAAAACTACCTGGATCTGCTGCTTTTGGTGGGAATGATTCTTTCTTAACAGTTACACACTTTTCTTCCTCATCATCTCTACGTCTTCTTTTTGTAGACGTTCCTTCTTCAGATTTTGTGTAAACTGCTATTTTCTGTAGAATTTGTTCCCAAGGAGCTTCATTATCAACCATTCTGAATAAATCTGTGAAATCCATTGGTTTCTCCTGATTTGTTAGAAAAGGAAAAGTGTCCTTTCTTTCTTCTTCTCTTCTCTCTTCTGTTTCATCTTCTTCTAACTCAATAATCTCTTCATTCACACTCTTCACCACTTTGCACTCTTCTCTAGGGTTAACCTCAGTATTAGCCCCAAAGTTTCTGTGTGGTCTTTCTTCCAATTGCTTAGTAATCTGACCCATCTGAATCTCCAAATTCTTTATAGCAGCTTCAGTGCTCTTTTGAGAAGATTCAGTTTTCTGTATGAATTGCTGAAGAGTTTCTTCCAACCTTGTTGATCTTTCATTAAGCATAGATAATTGTTGCCACATGGTTGGTTGCTGCTGCTGCTGCTTATTATATTGATTAGCCTGCCCAGTTTGTCCTTGGCCAATGCTTGGATGTGGTTTCCAACCCTGATTATAATTCCCTTGACGGTATGGAAACTGATTAGCCATGAAATTAACATCCTCCACGGCTTCCACAGGAAAAGCACATTGGCCATTGATGTGATCTCCCCCACATAATTCGCACAACTGGGTTTGTACCTGTGCAGCAGATTTTAACTCTTTGGGTAATGAAGCAAGAGTTTTGGTCAGAGTCTCCAGCTGTTGAGTTAGAATTTTATTCTGTGCTAGCAGAGCATCATGGGTTTGTAATTGAAGAACCCCTTTCTGTTGCATAGGGGCGCCTCTTTCATTGTGCAGCTCATTATCACTTGTAGCCATATTTTCAATAATTTCAGTTGCTTCCTCTGGAGTCTTCCATTTGATATTGCCTCCAGCTGAGGCATCCAGCATCATCTTGGTTTGTGAACCAAGCCCTCCAAGGAAAGTTAAGACTACTTCTTGATCTTCAAAGCCATGCGTGGGAGTTTTACGTAATAAGCACTACAAAAAAGAAGGGCATTACCGAAGGCCAGAAGCCCTCGGAAACAGCCCAAAACCGTCGGTAAAAGGTAATTACCGAAGGCTTATCGACGGCCAAAGAGCCCTCGGTAAATCCCTTGTCGCTAACATTTACCGAGGGCTTTCGCCCTTCGGTAATTACCGAGGGCCAAAAGCCTTCGGTAATTACCGAGGGTCAAAAGCCGTCGGTAATTACCGAGGGCCAAAAGCCTTCGGTAATTTCCGAAGGGCGAAAAAAAAAACAGGGCGCTGGGCTGCTGCAGAATGTGATGCTAGAGTGTTAAACATATGATTGAAAATTAAGAGATATTATACAATAAAATTAAGAGATATAAACCTCAATTTGGATTATGTATTTTACTACTGCAACTTGAAGAGAACTAAAACCAACATCAACATAGGTATATTACCTTCTTACATCATGAATTGGTGTAATGAAATTGGCTGTACTTAAATGTTAAAAGGTTGGGTTGTTGTTATACCTTGTTTACATTCATGTGTTGCCTTCACTATGTCTACAGGAATGTTTGAACCAGAAGCAAAAACACCAATCATAACAAATAATTAAAATTCAACCTCAATAGTCAAGCATGATCAAGTTCAATAATGCAGAGCTGGAATGGTAGGAAATTCATTATGGATGACATGAATAAAAAAAAACTCACAGGTTGTATATTTTTGAACTAAAGTTAGCACTTACAGCTGCCTGAAAGTTCCCTATTCAACCAATATTCTGTTTCAGCTCCTCTTCCTAAAGATGCTACCTCAAATGAATAAGGTCTCTAAGTTGGAAACTGCACCACAACACTTAAGATCAGCACAAACCAACAATATAAACATCAATCCAAATCTTAACACTAAAGCAATAAACAATGTAATAACTTTAAGAAGTATTGGCAGCTGAGTGTGAAACCCTCTGTCTCAATTTAACTTCTTGCCTTGGACCAAGTGAAAATGAAGAAGGACAAGAAAATGGTAATTAAAAAAGATCACAGATGACTCTATTTTAGTTTGTAGCTTTGGATCACAGGGGAAGCTTATATGAAGTGGTAAATGACCAACTAAGGCTTGCACTGTGAAATAGAATATGTTGAACTGAAGTTCTATCATACAATACAAATAATTTATATGCCCTTTGTCCAAGTCATAAATCTTCACCAGTTACAAAGCCTAAGAAACTGCCAAATGTTTGGATATAGAACCAGAAATGATAAGAATCAAATATGTGGAACTAATAACTATGACCTGGTCAGATCTAAAACTAAACCAGTTCAAAGAGCCACACACTTTGCACATATAAAAGCAAAAATCAACTAAGGCAAAAAACTTAGCAACCAAACTTCAGTTCCTTCTAACACTGACCCTTTACTACAAGCTTAACCAAAGTATCAAACCAAGCAAGCATAGTACTTATTGCTCTCAAAGAATCACCCTTTAAGCCTAATCAATTCAGGAAACATAAAAATCTCAAAAGGGGTATATGGCAAGTAAGAGAAAGGTTGGTGAAGTTTTGTTCATGTTAAAAGCTGAATGCAATCTATTTGATGAAAAAATTGTTCTGATTTTAATCTGTGAAGTGTGTTTCTCTTTGTTATGGTTTTATATGCTAATGTGAAAGGTTCAACACATTATGTGAGCCCTGAATTGCTTCTACAAAGCTTAATGGTTTAAACTAAGTACACAGAAGTTCTTTTGGTCTTATTATTAGTTTTTCATTGTGCTAAATTTCTTTGTAAGTTCATTTATGGTCTCTTCATACTTAGTTGCACCTTTTACCAACTACTATAGGAAAATATCAGCAGCCTTTACCAACTACTATAGGAAAATATCTTGTATATTGTGGAAAGGAAATTGGATACTTTAAGCAACCTCAACTTAGTTTATGAACACCTTTCTTCTTCTTTCTTTCAATTAAAACTCATAATACCTAACTAACTCTCATTTCTATTTCTCTCTTTCGTATACTCTCTCCTAACGCCACCATTCTCTACTCCCCTGTTTTTCCTCTTTTTGAACCTAACCATAACCTCTTCTATCTCCTTTCTCTTTTTATTCACACACCATTACTCTACAGTTTCACAACCACACACTCTTGTCTATTCTTCTTCTGTTTTATTCACATCACCACTACACTGTGGCTCTTCTATTGAAACACATCACCCACACCTTACAGAAATAAAATAAGAAATCCTTCCACATGCATGCTCTTCCCACATGGTCAAATAGCCAAGGATTTTTATGCAGAATATACTATCAAAACAACCAGATTTTTATGCAGGTTATACAGCAAAATAGTAAGGTATTTTTGCAGAATTTTACACCAAAACAGCAAAGATTTTATGCAGAATTTACAGCAATACAGCAATGCAGCAATGCAGCAATGCAGAATTTTACAGCAATACAGCAATGCAGAATTTTACAGCAATACAGCAATACAGCAATGCAGCAATGCAGCAATGCAGAATTTTATGCAGAATTTTACAGCAATACAGCAATGCAGAATTTTATGCAGAATTTTACAGCAATACAGCAATGCAGAATTTTATGCAGAATTTACAACAATACAGCAAAGCTTTTCTGCAGAATTTTGTAACTAAGACAGCAAATGTTTTTTGCAGAGTTTTATAATTAAAACAACAAGGTTTTCTGCAGAGTTTTATAACTAAAACAATAAGGTTTTCTGCATATATTGACTCCAATTCAGCAATTAAGATCATACTCCCATTTAGTAAACAGATAAGTGCAGTGCAAAAATCATTTACTTCAATGTTATATCAATTTTTCATGCCTAATTAAACCATTTCTCATGCTTTTGCACATTCTTTTTATATCAATAATACTTATGCTTGCTTAACATAACACTTACTTTATCCTTTTCATTATATGTTAACTTGATTCCATACAATGAACTTAGCTTAGATATTATACATGATCAACATAACATACCTATCTTTGCTTTGACCGAAAGTTATACTTAGTAATTCATACCAACTTAAATACCATAGAAAGTAATGAGCCACATATCAAACTCTTAAGTATGTGAAATAATCACACCCTAGACAATCAAGATTCAATCATTAACCATAAACTACCAACAAGATGTTGTAACATGATATAATTCCATTCAAATACATATATATATATATATATATACATACATACATGTTTATGTCTAGAATGATCCTGCTGTATAGAGTACAACAGAGTTTAGATGCAAGTAAAAAATAAAGCAATCTTTTCAGTAATTATACATTCACACCAAGCAAATGACATTTTATTAACTTCCATAGAACTTAGTCAATCAAATGTAAAATGAGTTACAGTGAACTAAAATTCGGAATCTAACAGTAAATCAATGCTACAACTAAACTTATAAAACTAATATATGGCCATTAACAGATCCAGAGGCTTTCCAAATGAATTGGATTTAAAGTTAGAGGTTAAAAAGGGCAAACAAGTTCTGAATTCATTTATATATCCCCTTCAACTCATATAGAGATGTACTAACAGTACTAATTATGCATTCAATTGAGCAAGGTGAACATAAAAGTAGATAGATATTTTGAAAATACTATTACAACAAGCACATAGACCATATTGAAAATACTGTTTACAACTCTTTTGGCCATTTCCACAGCACTTATTTTCTCACTACCGTAAATTCTTGTTCTATGATTTTGTAGATCATTGTTTTTCAAGTTAAAGTAAAAGAACTTACAGTAGAAACAATCAATTATTACATTTGATTTGGAGTTGTGATGTAATGTGGACTTAGATATACTTGCCTGTAAAATTGAATGAACATAGAACACAATTCTATGCCTTCTTGAATTCTCCTCTTTGTTTGATAGTCTAATTGCAAGTATACCAACAGACATCAAGAACCCCATTGAAGCCCATAAGAGAAAGCCATGTAGTGTAATCTCAAACTGAAGTCTTGGACTCATCTTAACCAATCACAGAAGAAAAAGAGTTCGCTTCAGAGACAAAACTCACATTTAATAAACAAGGGATTTAACTTGCAAGATTGGAAATTAGGCAAGGGGAAACATGAACAGATTATGCTGCTAATTTTCTTGAATAAAAGTTCAGAATATGGAATTTGATGAAATACCCTATCTTAATGTGGTTATTATCTTTGGTTCGTGAAGGGCTGCTTGTAATTTTCTGGTGCTCTTGGGATGAACCAACAAGGGGAAACATGATGAATACAAGAGAAGCAAACTAAAACTCAATCTCAATCTTAATCTCAGTCTCCAATTCCAGAAGATACAAGGAAGCAAAAGAACTATAACATTCTAAGCAAAAACTGAGTGTGTACCTGTGGGGAAAAGTGGAGTACTTAGTCATTGGCACCTTCACGATGTTCCTCCTGGCATTGGAGGCGTACTTTTGAACGGCGGCGACGGCGGCAACTGCTTCCCTCCCTTAACAACTTTCGTCACCATTCTCACCTGGACCACCCTATCTTCGAACCCGTCACGGACCTTCTCCTTCTTCGTGTTGGACCCGAACCCCGTGTCCTGCTTCACCAGGGCGTCCGTTTCGAAGACGTCATTCCCGAGCACGGAAACGCCGCTGAAGGTGGGGCCGTAGAGCTCCTCGTAGGCTGCGGCGATCTCGTCCTCCGTCTTGAGGGGGGCATCGTCGAAGGAGGAAGGAGCGACAAATCCCTCCGCAGGCTCCGGGGGGTTGAAGTCAATGTCTTCCAATGGGTTGACGTTGTCGGAGGTGTCGATGTCATCGGAGGGTTTGCATTTGGCGTAGAGGAGGGAGGGGTGGTGTTGGGGTTTGGCGAAGAGGAGGGAGACGGTGTGCGGCGGCGAGGGAACGAGAGAGAAGCGGGAAGAAGCGAGAGGTTTTGGGAGGGAGAAGATTTCACAATACTGAATTTGGGAGAGTGGGATAGCGAAATCCCAAATTCTCATTTCACTCAATTGAACCTTTTAGCGAAGGGCGTATTCCTTCGCTACTGTCACTGCCTTACCGAAGGATAAAAGACCGTCGGTATTAATCCTTCGGTAATAAACATATTTCTTGTAGTGAAGCTTTTGTACCTGTCCCATGCATGTCCCAGTGATTCCTCCATGCCCTGCTTGAATGAAGATATCTCTTGCTTTCCTTTAGTCACCTTAGATTGTGGGAAGTATTTGTTTAAGAATTTTGTAACCACTGCTTCCTACTCTGTGAAACTTTCTTCTGGAAAAGAGTTCAACCAAAGCTTAGCATTGCCTCCCAATGAGAAAGGAAACAAGCTAAGTTTGATTGCTTCGTCTGGCACCCCATTAATTTTGACTGTATTGCAAATCTCATTAAAGGTAGTCAGGTGCTCATATGGGCTTTCGTGAGATAACCCATTAAATTGATTACTCTTCACCAGTTGAATCAATGCTGGTTTGACCTCCATGTTGGCTGCATTGACTCTAGGTCTAGCTATGCTATTGAAGTGCTGAGGTCCAGCAAGATTAGTGTAATCTGCAAGAGTTCTTCTAACATTATTGCCCTCCATACTTCCTGTGCTATGAACAGAACCTTGTGGTGATGATTGCAAGAGAGTTTCTGGAGAAGGGAAAAGTTCTCTAGACGTTCTGATTCTTCTCCTCCTTCTACTCTCTTCTAGACCTTCAAGAAGTGGTTCTGTTGTTTTCTTACTTCTAGTTCGAATTGCTTCCTGCATGCACAAGAAAACAAAACCCTAGAAAATATTTGTTAGCACAAAAAGATATAAGAGAAGATATATTTTCCAAAAGATAAAAAGATAAAAGATTCAGAAGATAAGAAAGATAAAAGATTTAGAAGATAGAAAGATAAAAGATTTAAAAGATAAAAAGATAAAAGATAAAATAAAATAAAATCTAATCCTAAAAGATAAAATAAAATCTAATCTAAAAATAAAATCTAAAAGATAAAGATAAAATAAAATCTAATAAAATCTAACCTAACAAAATAAAATCAAATCTAATCTAAAAAGATAAAAAGATAAAAAGATAAAATAAAATAAAAACAGAAAAAAATAAAAACAGAAATTCAAAATTAAAGTCAAAGATAATCAATAATCACACAAATTAACCAGTTAAACCACGAATCCCCGGCAACGGCGCCAAAAACTTGATGGACAAATTTGTAAGCACCAAAATATGATGTCACAAACTTGTTTCACAATCGGCAAGTATGACCGAATCGTTCAAGTAATAAAACTTGGTAAGACCAAGTATCGTTCTTCCCAAAGGACTCACGGCCTAGTTTAGTTATGTGATTTGTTGATTAGCTAGGACTTACAAACGAAATATTCAAAGTTTAATATGCAAGGACGAAAATAAACATGTATGCATGAAATTTGATCAATGGCAAAGACAAAAGATAAACACTTTCAATGAATAATATGAATGAATATGTTGTTGGGGGTCAATTTCATCTCATCCACTCTCATATATTTTAGGAATGCAACATTCAAATCATCATTGTTAATGCCACTCTCTAATGTACCATTCTAGATGGCTTCTCCCTAATTAAATAGTTCATACAATTCCTAGCATTCCTAATGATTAGTTCATGAGTGCAGGAGCTTAAAGGCAACCAATATAATATTGTCAGTATAATATTGGGAGAAATTCCGCGGATCTAGACTTCCCCGTACGTGTCCGTATCGACAAAACCAATAATCATGCATGGAATGAGTTAAACTATGCAAGCATTGAGCAAAGAGGAAAAACCCTAACTAATGATGAAAGAAAGCATATGTCTTAATTAAAAGATGTATTCAACAAATTCCATATATGAGAGCTTCAAGAGATTACATTGATTCCCCAACAAACATACAAGGTTTAGTTCACCATATTCATGGTGAACCTAGATGAATAACAATGAAAGAATGAAAGAATAAACCCAATAAAGGTGAAGAGGTAGCCTGAGCATCCAAGATCCTCCTTCAAAGGGGTGGAAGAGAGAGTGTTTGCCTCGTTTCTGCCAAAGATACTAATCCCAAGGACGTGCAAGCCCTTATATACTAATCTAGAGTTACAAAAGATTACAAAAGCCCAAGCCCAAAAAGTGCCGCTCAGCGGTATTTACCACTCAGCGGTGATTGCGCGTCTTCTTTCTTCCCCTCAGCGGCCATTTTGCCCCTCAGCGGTTCCAACGTCACCTCTTGAGTGCCACTCAGCGGTAGTTTGCCGCTGAGCGGTGCCTTTGACTTCTCTTTTTGCACTCTTTCTTGTCTTTTCTAATGTCACTTCTCTCCTTCTTCACTCTTTTCACTAAATTCACCTTAAAACCTGCACAAAAACACTTAAATCAAGCGTAAACCTGTCCAGCTCTCTTATTTATGAAAATATAGATAAAAGGCATGATTTCAAGCTAGTTTTTAAGTCTAAAGGTTGCTTTTAGTATCACTTTTAAGCATGA
Organism: Vigna nakashimae; assembly: GCA_034642375.1. Lineage (NCBI taxonomy): Eukaryota > Viridiplantae > Streptophyta > Magnoliopsida > Fabales > Fabaceae > Vigna > Vigna nakashimae. The sequence continues at coordinate 31,869,381 of CM067765.1, forward strand.
AAATAACAGTTTTTCAACTGTTATCAAAGGACATTCTTCCTTTTCCAACAAATAAAGAGAAACAAATGGACTTCACAGATTTATTCAGAATGGTGGATAATGAAGCTCCTTGGGAACAAATTCTACAGAAAATTGCAGTTTACACAAAATCTGATGAAGGAACCTCTACAAAAAAGAGACGTAGAGATGATGAGGAAGAAAAGTGTAAAACTGTTAAGAAAGAGTCATTCCCACCAAAAGCAGCAGATCCAGGTAGTTTTTCTATCCCTTGCACTATAGGGAAGAAAAAGGTAAAGAAAGCTCTCCTGGATTTAGGTTTAAGTGTTAACTTGATGCCTTATTCTGTAATGGAGCAAATTGGCAATGTTAAAATGAGACCTGTAAAGGTTAATTTAGTAATGGCCGATGGATCTTCAAAGGAGCCATGTGGGATTGCAGAAGACATTGTAGTTTGTGTTGGCAAACTTCAGTTTTTGGCAGACTTTGTGGTGATGAAGATGGAAACCGAGAAAATACCTATCATTCTTGGAAGACCGTTTATGAAAACGGCCAGGGCTATCATAGATGTGAATGAAGGTATAGTGGTGCTCCAGGATAGAGAGGAAAGAGTGGTGGTGGATGTCTTCAAAGATGAAACACAAGCAAAGGAGGAAGAAGCCAGTTATAAAGCTGCATTTCGAGATGCACCCATAACTAGAGGTAAAGATGAAAATCTTAAGGTTTCTGGTAACCATTGTTTGTTGTTTCAGGTACCCAAGGAAGAAGAAATTGGAAAAGGAGAAGAAATTCCTAGAGACTGGAAGAAAAGAAGACTCAAACTTGCCACACCTGTAAGAATTAAGAACAAGTTGTGGGTTGTAAAGGGCTTCAAAGAAAAGGAGATGATAGAGATAGAGTCTCCATATTCTAGAAGAACCAAGACAGTTCAAAGGAAGCAGTTGAGAAGTTGGTGGAAAAACAACATCAACTATACAGAAGATGGAACGTGAACTTTATTGGGTCAAGCTAATGACGTTAAAAGAGTGCTTGCTGGGAGGCAACCCAGTGATTGACAAACTTTTAATTTTGATTTTGGTTTTATATCTGTGGACATTATTTTGTAAATATTTTGTTGGATCTAGTATCTACTGAAGGATGCTAGGTGGTTAAGTATCTACTGAAGGATACTAGGTTTGTAACACCTACTGATGGGTGTTGGTGAGAAGATTTTGCACCTACTGATGGGTGCTGGTAAGTTTGAAACACCTACTGATGGGTGGTGGTGGATTTTTGGGTCAGGCTCGTGACGTTAAACAAGCGCTACCTGGGAGGCAACCCAGTTGATTGATTGTTTTCTGTTTGTTTATTTTAGTTAGGGTTTGCATAAGCATTTTTAACATTAAATTGCAGGGAACCAGTAAGGGGTATGTCTAGGAGGCACGTAGGTCAAGAAAAGAAGGAGAAGGGCACATCATGAAAGTGCCGCTGAGCGGCAATTACCGCTGAGCGGTACTATCGCAGATGGGCTTAAGTTCCCCTTAGCGGAACCCGAGCCCATTGGGGTATTTTTAAACCCTAAGCTGCGCGATTTTTCATTCTTTCAAGCTCTTCTCTGCACAAAGACTCCCACATACCCTCTCTTAGGTTTTCCACATCTTTTCACTCTTCCCTCTTTAGAAAATCTCCCTTCCACTCACTTTTTCACTAGTGTGCCATCAAAGTTTGGGGTTGGAAGAGAGTATTCTAGCTTGGAAGCATTCTCATTGCATCTAGTATCTCCACCCAAGTAATTAAAATGCATTTTGTTCATTCTAGGGTTCTTGAATTTGAATGTGATTGTCAAAGCATGAATATTTAGGGGTTTTGATTTCTATGCATGATTTGATGATATATTTGATGTTTGAACCGATTAAACTGCTTGATTATGAACTGGAAAACTGAAAATTGCATTTGGGTGGAGTTAGGACAGTTTTAAAACGAGATTTGCAAAAATCTGCAGAGTTACCGCTGAGCGGCACTCTGCCAGATTAGGTTTTTTCTGGTTTTTGCGTGTTGGAATGTGGCACTGGTGGCGCTGAGGGGAAATTCTGGCCCTCAGCGGTGGTTTAGCTTCAAAAGAAGTTGTGTTCTGTGTTTGACTAATGATTAATATCATGTTTTGTGGTTTTGCTTGTGTTTTGAATGTAGGAATGACATCCTCTTCAGGAAAGAGATTGAAAACCATGGCAACCAAGAGAAAGGAAAAGGAACCAGAGCAACCCCAAAATAGCAGGTTCCTCTCTAGGAAACATGAGAAGCACTTTAGGGTGGTTCAGGACAGGAGACTTCTGATGGAGAGAAAGGTTGGAATGATACCTAACTTTGCTCCTCAATTTGGAGAGCAAGTGTTAAGGAATGATTGGGGAAAGCTAGCCACTTATCCTGCACCTGCCAACATAGCTGTGGTAAAGGAATTTTACACCAATGCAAAGAAGATTGGTGATTATCCAGCTGAGAATTATTTGGGCTATGTCAGAGGCCATGCTATCAGGTATGATCCTGATTCTATCAACAACTTCCTGGATACTGTGTGGGCTGGTGAGCAATGCCAGTTTGCTCTTTGCATGGAGGAAGGTGTTGATTTTGAGGATGTGGAGAGAGTGTTGTGTATACCTGGAGGACACTGATAACAGTTGAAAAACTGTTATTTTCATGCTTAAAATTGATACTAAAAGCAACCTTTAGACTTAAAAACTAGCTTGAAATCATGCTTTTATCTATATTTTCAGAAATAAGAGAGCTGGACAGATTTATGCTTGATTTAAGTGTTTTTGTGCAGGTTTTAAGGTGAATTTAGTGAAAGAAGTGAAGAAGGAGAGAGATGGAATCAGAAAAGGAATCAAAGAGTGCAAAAGGAGAAGCCGAAAGCACCGCTCAGCGGCATTTTACCGCTGAGCGGCACTCAGGAGGTCACGAGAGGTCCGCTGAGGGGCAAAATGGTCGCTGAGGGGAAGAAAAGGGACGCGCAGTCACGCTGAGCGGTATTTACCGCTGAGCGCCATTCTTAATAATGGGCTTGGACTCGTTTTCTGGCACTTTTATGGGCTTGGGCTTAGATCTTTTGTAATTCTAAAATAGTATATAAGGACTTGCACGTCCTAGAATTAGTATCTTTGGCAGAAACGAGGCAAACACTCTCTCTTCCACCCCTTTGAAGGAGGATCTTGGATGCTCAGGCTACCTCTTCACCTTTATTGGGTTTATTCTTTCATTCTTTCATTGTTCATCTAGGTTCACCATGAATATGGTGAACTAAACCTTGTATGTTTGTTGGGGAATCAATGTAATCCCTTGAAGCTCTTGATGAATCATTATTTTCTTCACTTCACTTAGTTTATTGTACTAGAATTAATCAGGGAATTGTGCTTAATCGTCCGTTATTTTCCTATTTTTCCTAATTGTGCTTAATTCGATCAGAAATTCTTATTTTAACTAATTTGAATTATCTGAGCTTATTATTTTGAATTATTAATTATGGGAAAATTTTGGATATCTTTTTGGGACATTTGAAGGCTAAATGAGAAATGACAATTAAGCCCAAAGCATTTCAGCCACTTCAATTTTCGCTGGTTGCTGTGTGAATTTTGTGTCAACTTGTTTGTCCTCGTTCGAATTCAATTCTTATCCGTTTTGCATGCAGTTTTTTTTTCATAGTTTCGTATGGATGTCTATTTTCATGTATAGTTTTTACTTTGTTCAAATTCGTTTTGTGTTGTTCCCAGTATTTATTTTACTCTCCTATGTCAGTCCAGTGATTAATGTTTGAGTGAATTCTAATCTGTTTGCATTGTTTGCTTGTTGTTTAGTAATTGTGGTGGCTGGAATTGATCATTAGATGATGCTAAGACCTCCCAACACTCTTAAGCAAGTCCTTCATTTCTGAATTTGTAGAAGCAAAATTGGCTTGGCAACATATACCACACGGCCTAGGACACATTGGAAATTCCATTTTGCAAAGCTTTACCTTAGTTTATATTTTGTAATGAAGTGTTGATTTTTGTAGTGCCATTACTGCAACCAAAAATCACACGGCCAATTCATGCTAAAAGCCTATTCATTCTTTACCAAATGATGAAACATAATGGAGGGGCCACACTTGTTAAGAAGCACACGGCAATATAGAATAGAAGTAGATGGACATGATTTGGAAAGAGAAGGAGGGCCCCTCATGGTTTTGGCACATTAGCAATTAATTGAAGAAAGAAGAAAGCCTTTCACATAAGAGAGTAAACCCACGGTTTTATTTGGCAAAGATACACCAAGAGTACACATTTTGCAACAAAGGAGGGACCACTTTGTAGAAAGCACACGACCCCATTGGAAAATTCAGCAAAGCATTTGGGAAACATCAAAGTATGGAATTGAAATGAAATAATGGAAGGGCTGCAAACGTGAATTGAGGAGAAGAGGTGGGGTACTTAGTGTGCACGGATTAAGGAAGGTGAGAGTAATTATCATCATATTTTATTCAATTATTGGAGAAGAGGAGCAACATCTCACGTCCAAAGATGGAAGTGCTGTTACGGAAAGAGCACAAGCAAGACATGGGTGATCAATTAAGAGGTGCTACCACGGCTGGAAAGGAAGGCTCACGGGTTTGGGAGGCCAGCAGTACAGAATGTTCAGAAATTTGGCTATAAAATGGAGCAGCAGAGAGAGATCATTTACACAATTTTTCTGGTTCTGAGTTTGGAGGGTAGCTAGAGAGAGTTTGGAGTTGGAAAACCATGAGCTAGACACAACAAAATTCTGAGTTTTTGAGAGGAGGAAACCGTAAGCTTGGTGGGGGCCGAGAGCTGCAAAGGATGGTGGGAGGATGAAGAAACCGTTACTGCTGGAATGAAGAAGGGTGTTACTTGAAGTTCTTGTTGCCTTCTTCATTGGTTTTGCGCACTTTTCATTTCAACTTTTATTCACCTCTGTTATATTCATCTGTGTATTTTATGAACTGTGATTTGTATTATGTTGTGCAAGTTACTATTGTAATTTGAAGGTTTGTAATTTCATTTTGAAGTGTTTCATTTCTTTTACTTTATGCTGTAAAGTCACGGCTGTTTAAGGGTTGTTCATGCTTCTTTCATTTAAGTTTTTCTTTGATGAACTTTGTTGAATGATTTTATGGTTTAAAGCTTTAATGTTCACGACTGTTTTAAGTTGGGAGAATGAAGTATTGTTTCATGCTTTAATTTGATGTTGTTGAATGAAAAGAAGCAAAGCTTAAGGTAACTTAATGAAGATTTTCACGGCTGGAATGGTAAGTAATTTGTTTGAAGATGAAGAAGTAATTTAGATGGGAGTAGGTGTGTACGTACAACAAGCCTTCTTCTTGTAAGAAACCAAACATCTTTTCTCTAAATCCATTTGCATTTAGTCCAACATGTGGGACCTTTTATTACATTTGAATTTTTTTTTTAGTTGTTTTGAAGAATGAAAACCGTAGCTAGAATGATGTGAACGTGAATTTGATTATGTGGGTAAAACAATTCCAATTGCTTTTCAGTTAGGAAAAAGACTAAAAGTATTAATTGAAGTGGAAGTAAAGTTTTCTTTGTAAAAATCAAGTGCTATGGATGTAGGAAGGCATGGTGTTGGATGAAGGACCTAATTCCAGTTTTTGTTTTCAATGAAACATGTCACGGCACATATGAAAAGTTTTAAAAGAAATTTCAATTTCAAATTTAATTTCTTTTACGTTTTATTTTTATTTTACTATTCAAGAATTTTATTTCAATTGTTGAATCCTTCGTGAATTTCATTTTCAATTAAGTGTTTTTATTTTGTTTTCATTGTCTACTGTCTTTTACTGTTCAGTTTTTACAGTGTTTAAATTTGTTTCAACGTTTTTAAATTCTATTGAATTTCCAGTCCACTTTTAACTTTAATTTTATCGCATCCAAACATATTCACAAACCCCCCCCACTTCGTGACTAATCTAAGACTGAACCACCAAAATTGGTCCCTGAGAGACGACCTAGGAGTCAAATCCTAGTTATACTGCATTAATTTCTGCACATCAAAATTTGTATGACCGCGACAGTCGTAGCAAATTTTGGCGCCGCTGCCGGGGACCAATGACGGTTTGGTTTTAGATTTTTGTTGTATAAAGTTTTGTTCTGTTAATATGTTTGTTTTGTGTGTTTTGTCTTGTATATTTTTGTAGGCGACAACGACACCTTCAGCAAATTTTGGCGGCGTTGTCACTTCAGATCCAGGTTTTTTGTTTTAGATTTTTGTTGTGTTTTTCGATTATGCTGTGTTAATATATATTGTGTATATATGTGTTTAATTGTGCTATGTTCTGTATTTAGTTGTTATTAAAAAAAAAAATTTAAAATTAAAAAAAAAAAAAAAAAAAAAATTTAATTAAAAATTTTTACTATTGATGTTCTGTCTTGTGTGTGCTTGTAGCATGTATAAATGTGTTTTGTTTTATCTGATTCGTAATTTTTAGTTTTTAGTTTTTACTTTTTATTTTTCCATGTCTACCTATTTTAATTTTGTGAATAGTGCTTATTCTACAAGTGCCTGTAATTATGATTCTCTTTCTGCATATTACTCTGATTCTTGTGCTGATTTTAATACTGAGAAAAATATGGATCATCCTCAAATTCCTGAGAGCTCCCTTTGGGAGCCGGTTCCACCAGTTCAGCAATATCAGAGTCAGCAGTATGATGCTCCTGCCCAAGTAGCTTCTCAGCCTTCAACTTCTGAACCTACATTGAAGGAGTTATTGGAGCAGATGACCATGCAGAACATTCAGTTTCAGAAAGGGAACATGCAGTTCAAGCAAGAGAGCATGGAAACTCAAGCTGCCATGCAGAATCTGAGTGATCAGATCAGGCAGATGGCCACTCTTGCACCTGAGGAGACTGATGAAAATTTTGGGGACCCGGCAGAAGTAAGCAGTAATCCTGAACCAGGTAGACCACCTTCATCTTCACACACTTTAGAAATCTTCAAGGAAGTGGAGGTAAGCATACCACAATTTGATTATTCTGTTGATTGTGATGATGATCGGTATGCTAATGATTATATTGTTGCTGAGTCTGATTTTAATTTTTCCTCTGTGCATGATGAGAATCGCTTTTTACTATCACATTCAAATGTTTATTCTCCATGCACTGAACATGAATATGAGTCTGTGGTTGATAATGCATGTAATTTTAAAATTGATTCATGTTCTGAGGATGTATCTGAGGTTCAGCTTGTTACACTAGATTTGGGTATTTTACCTCTGCATGAAATTTCGGTGGAACCATTTTGCACTAACCCTATTGCAGGAGGTACAAATGAATTTGACCAATATGCACCCACAGTGGAAAACATAGGTGCTAACACTGACAAATCAAAGTTCGGAAGGCACCTGCTGTACCCGCTCATCAACAATTGCTGCTTAGATCCGGTGGTGGAAGATATTTCCCTACTTGATCAGATTTGGAGGATGAAGCAGTTCGTCCTCAACACTTTCATGCTGGATCCTGAAGAAGGGAACATCTCCCTACAAGTCCAAAATTGGCAACTGCCACCATGACCAGGGAAGTTTTCTTTTTCTTTCTTCCCGTTTTCATATTTTTAATGCACTTGTCCTTTATCTGTTTAGTGTTTTAATTGATGATCTTATGCTTAGAAAACATTTAAGACAGTGTAGTTTAAGTGTGGTCTCGGGAAGTTTCTGATTTTTGTTTTTCTTTTAAGTTTGTTTTTCCTTTTCTTTTTAGTTTTCGAATTATTATTTTTAAAAATAAAAAAAAAAAATTTAAAAACATAAAAAAACAATTTGTGATAAAATTTTTTGTTTAAAGCGTGCCAAATCTGTATTCTGATATGTATATATTTTTTTTTTTTTTCTTCCTTCTTTCTTAGTTTTCACATTGTTATCCTTGAAAAAAAAAAAAAAAAAAAAAAAAAATTTCAAAAATTCAAAAAAATTGTTTTGCGTAGTCCTTGATTTTATTTCGACCCTCAGTTTCTTACCAATATTTCATTAAAAATTTTCACTTCAGATCTCATTTATTTTCCTTCACTGTAAATACAATTTCTTAGTTGTTTTCATACAGATCTTTGATTGCAAATTTTTAGACTAAGAAAATATTTCATTCATAATAGCAAAATTACAGTAATGGAAAATAGGAGCTTGAACAGATCTGAATATAAAGATGCAGTAGATATATATGAAAATAAAAGATGTTCGGGGGGTCGATCTTTAGTGATCGTTAATATTACACACCATAATAAATAAAAACAAAAACAACATAAAAAAAAAAATTAAAAACATAAAAAAATATAAGTGTTCATATTACAGCCCATATTCTGGCCACACTCGGCCAATAAAAAAAAAAAAAAAAAAAAAAAAAAACATAAAACATTAAAACTGGAAGAATTCACGAGCTGGTTGTGGTGGTCTAAGGGAGAGCTCCGTTGAGGGAGCTCTGGTTCGGAATGCGAGCGGAGGCTTTGGTGGAGGAATTTCTCGTTCATTTCTGTCGTCATCGATAATGATCGGGACTGGAAACAGATTCAGTAGCCTCGGTGCCCTCATTATCACCCAGTTTTTTTCTTTCAAACAAAAAAATAAAAAAAAATAAAAATAAAAAAATAAAAAAATAAAAAACATGTGTTAATAATAGAAGAGGAAGTGAAAAAAATTTCAATGATGGTATGATGAGAGTTCTTACCGTACATGTACAGCGGCAGTTGTGAAAAGAGAGTGCCAGTGGGGTCTATCTCCGCTTGCCAATGCTTGACCCGATTGCCGTGGTTGTTGAACCAGCAGTGTACGTTGTATTCAGTGGCTTCGCCGAAAGCCCTTAGTCGAGACGCGATCTCGACGACTTGCGCTCGGCTTGGGTGTGTGACCCCATAGTTGAATATTTTGGTCATCATCTGGATTTGATCGTCGGTAGGACGCCACCGTTGACTGGTATATCTCTCTGATTCCGTTTCACTCATCCTTCCTCTCGTAATATACAAATACATAAATAAAAAAATAAATACATATAAAAAGAACAAAAACATAAAAAAAAAGAAGAAGAAAAAAACTAAACATAAAAAAAAATAATAAAAAGAACTAAAAAAAAAAAAAAAAAAAAAAAAAAAAAAAAAATTTTAGATTAGTTCTGTGTTTTCTTTATTTGTTCTTGTTTTCCGTTAAATTTATTTTGTCCTGTCTGTCTTTGATTGTTTTTGTGTCTGGTCTCAGATCTGTTTCACGGTCCTTGCAAAGGGTCCTAAACGGATCTACGTCCAGTGTCCTTGTCCATATTGTTCTTGTATATTCAGTTTCTGTGTTTTAGTTTTAAGTGGGGTACGTGGCGTTGTTCTACCCGATTGTCTCTGCCATACCTTCAATCGAAGGGAGATTAACGTCTGGTTTCCAGCCGATATACCCCTTAAGTTTTAAGACAATTGTGTTTTATGTGTTTTAAGTGTTTAGCAGGTGAAGAATAAAGCGAATAAGAGCTGAAAATAAAGAAGGAACTGAAAGCAGAAAAAAAAAAAAAAAAAATGATAGATCTGAAAGCTGTAAAAGGAGAAGAACTGAAAAGCAAAAATAAAGAGCAGAAAGCTGAAAATAAAGATGGAAAGCAGTAAAGGGAGAGCAGGGCAGAGATGAAAAATAAAGGTAATACAGAGAGAGAGAGAGCAGAAAAAACGGAAAGAAAGGCAGATCCAGGAGCAAAGGACTTACCTGGAGTAGTAGGCTGGCAGAGAAGCTCCTCGCAGATCTCAGACTCTTCAGATGGCACGGTGGCAGAGGTTCCACACAGCTCCAGATGCTCAGAGGAGAGGCTCCCTGCAGAGATCCAGACGCTCGAGAGAGTTGAGAGTGCAGAGAGAGTAGAGAGAGCAGAGAGAGAGAGAGAGCAGAGGAGTAGAGAGAGATTGAGCGTTCAGAAATGGCGCTGGACGCGGAGGAGCAGCCTTTTATAGCCAAAGCTTTCCACTGTAGCAACAGTTCCGGTCATTCCCACCGAGACTGTTGTCACAGTACCGGTATCCTTTTTCAGAAAAAAAAAAAAAAATAATAAAATAAAATAAAATAAAATAAAATAAAATAAAAAAAAAAAAAAAAAAATATTATAGCATCTACTGATGGGTGCTGGGTGTCACTAATAACATCTACTGATGGATGTTACTGAAAATTTCTTCCCATTTCCTAACATTTTATTGCACTTGTCTATATTATTTGACTGCTCTGAATTGATAATCTGATGATTGTAACACACTGAGGACATTGTGTAATTTAAGTGTGGTCTACTGGGAAGAAATTCTGATTTTTCTGATTTTTCTGTTAGATTGTATTTTGTGTGTTAAATTTTTTGTTTTTGAGTGTTAATTTTTTCTGTTTTAAGTTGTTTTAGTGTGTTTTGTGTGCAATAAATTTTACATTTTTCTCTTGATTTCTGGATGATGTTTAAGTTGTAGATTTTTCCTTCACTTACTTAATACTTATAGTTTGTAATCCTTGCTTTTCTCTGCCTGGAAAGATGATTATACGTTTGAGAGGTTGATTTGATTGTGACGAATACCCTGTGTGAGATTTGAGCCACTTAATTTTCTTTCTTGTGTGTGATATGTCTCTTGATTGCTTGCACATATGCCTTGGCTTGATTCTTTTTGATATACTTGATTGATATGCATGTTCAGATGTGATAAAGGCATTTTTGTTCTTGAGCCTCTTTAGCCAAATAAGCCTACCTTGTTATTATCCTTTGATAACCCCTTTGAGCCTATACTGTATATATTTCTTTGTGTTGAAGCTCATACACTGATCCTAAGTGAAAAACAAATGATTACCTTAACCTTAGGAAAGTCTGGAGCTATAGAAGTATTTTGTGAATAAGTGTGGTCTCCTTGGGAATTCTGATGAATTGGCTAGTTGGTTCCTCATCATGTTTTGAAAATATAAATTATATCCTGTTGTGTGATAAAGAGAGAAAAGAAAAGAGACAGGATGAAAAAATGATGAGAAAAAGAGAAAAATGAAAAATAATTTTGTGAATAATGGAGTCGAGAAGAGGATTGAATTAGAGGTTTGGGTGAGATTTCACTGTGTTTACACTTGTTCCCCAGTGTACCTCTATTTCTTCTGAGCTATAGCTACTTATCCAAATTTATCCTCCCCTGTCCTTGGCCCCATTACAACCCTGAAAGACCTTTTGATCTGAACATGCATATGTTTTAAGTGTTGATATTAGAAGCTTGCCAAGTCTACTTGTGTTTGTTTTCTTGAGTGCATTGAGTTGAAACTGTATACCCTAGACACTTGAAAGAAACACTGTGAGTGCATCTGTGAGGTTTTGTTATTTTTAAATCGCCTCTTGAACTGATTAATTATTTTGCTATGTATTGAATTGCTTGGATGATTTCTGTAAGTATCTGTTTTTCTTGATTTTGTGTTGGATAATTTCTACTTCTTTTCTCTGTCCAGACTTCTTGAGAACTTTGTAAATTCTGTTTATTTTCTCTTTAGTCTTTGTTTTCTGTATGCTGCATTTGTGTCACCTTCCTGAAAGTCCTTTGAACCATTCCCTGATTTGCGTCTTAATTTTGCCCAGGAGTGCAAAAGACTAAGTGTGGTCTATTTTGATGAATCATTATTTTCTTCACTTCACTTAGTTTATTGTACTAGAATTAATCAGGGAATTGTGCTTAATCGTCCGTTATTTTCCTATTTTTCCTAATTGTGCTTAATTCGATCAGAAATTCTTATTTTAACTAATTTGAATTATCTGAGCTTATTATTTTGAATTATTAATTATGGGAAAATTTTGGATATCTTTTTGGGACATTTGAAGGCTAAATGAGAAATGACAATTAAGCCCAAAGCATTTCAGCCACTTCAATTTTCGCTGGTTGCTGTGTGAATTTTGTGTCAACTTGTTTGTCCTCGTTCGAATTCAATTCTTATCCGTTTTGCATGCAGTTTTTTTTTCATAGTTTCGTATGGATGTCTATTTTCATGTATAGTTTTTACTTTGTTCAAATTCGTTTTGTGTTGTTCCCAGTATTTATTTTACTCTCCTATGTCAGTCCAGTGATTAATGTTTGAGTGAATTCTAATCTGTTTGCATTGTTTGCTTGTTGTTTAGTAATTGTGGTGGCTGGAATTGATCATTAGATGATGCTAAGACCTCCCAACACTCTTAAGCAAGTCCTTCATTTCTGAATTTGTAGAAGCAAAATTGGCTTGGCAACATATACCACACGGCCTAGGACACATTGGAAATTCCATTTTGCAAAGCTTTACCTTAGTTTATATTTTGTAATGAAGTGTTGATTTTTGTAGTGCCATTACTGCAACCAAAAATCACACGGCCAATTCATGCTAAAAGCCTATTCATTCTTTACCAAATGATGAAACATAATGGAGGGGCCACACTTGTTAAGAAGCACACGGCAATATAGAATAGAAGTAGATGGACATGATTTGGAAAGAGAAGGAGGGCCCCTCATGGTTTTGGCACATTAGCAATTAATTGAAGAAAGAAGAAAGCCTTTCACATAAGAGAGTAAACCCACGGTTTTATTTGGCAAAGATACACCAAGAGTACACATTTTGCAACAAAGGAGGGACCACTTTGTAGAAAGCACACGACCCCATTGGAAAATTCAGCAAAGCATTTGGGAAACATCAAAGTATGGAATTGAAATGAAATAATGGAAGGGCTGCAAACGTGAATTGAGGAGAAGAGGTGGGGTACTTAGTGTGCACGGATTAAGGAAGGTGAGAGTAATTATCATCATATTTTATTCAATTATTGGAGAAGAGGAGCAACATCTCACGTCCAAAGATGGAAGTGCTGTTACGGAAAGAGCACAAGCAAGACATGGGTGATCAATTAAGAGGTGCTACCACGGCTGGAAAGGAAGGCTCACGGGTTTGGGAGGCCAGCAGTACAGAATGTTCAGAAATTTGGCTATAAAATGGAGCAGCAGAGAGAGATCATTTACACAATTTTTCTGGTTCTGAGTTTGGAGGGTAGCTAGAGAGAGTTTGGAGTTGGAAAACCATGAGCTAGACACAACAAAATTCTGAGTTTTTGAGAGGAGGAAACCGTAAGCTTGGTGGGGGCCGAGAGCTGCAAAGGATGGTGGGAGGATGAAGAAACCGTTACTGCTGGAATGAAGAAGGGTGTTACTTGAAGTTCTTGTTGCCTTCTTCATTGGTTTTGCGCACTTTTCATTTCAACTTTTATTCACCTCTGTTATATTCATCTGTGTATTTTATGAACTGTGATTTGTATTATGTTGTGCAAGTTACTATTGTAATTTGAAGGTTTGTAATTTCATTTTGAAGTGTTTCATTTCTTTTACTTTATGCTGTAAAGTCACGGCTGTTTAAGGGTTGTTCATGCTTCTTTCATTTAAGTTTTTCTTTGATGAACTTTGTTGAATGATTTTATGGTTTAAAGCTTTAATGTTCACGACTGTTTTAAGTTGGGAGAATGAAGTATTGTTTCATGCTTTAATTTGATGTTGTTGAATGAAAAGAAGCAAAGCTTAAGGTAACTTAATGAAGATTTTCACGGCTGGAATGGTAAGTAATTTGTTTGAAGATGAAGAAGTAATTTAGATGGGAGTAGGTGTGTACGTACAACAAGCCTTCTTCTTGTAAGAAACCAAACATCTTTTCTCTAAATCCATTTGCATTTAGTCCAACATGTGGGACCTTTTATTACATTTGAATTTTTTTTTTAGTTGTTTTGAAGAATGAAAACCGTAGCTAGAATGATGTGAACGTGAATTTGATTATGTGGGTAAAACAATTCCAATTGCTTTTCAGTTAGGAAAAAGACTAAAAGTATTAATTGAAGTGGAAGTAAAGTTTTCTTTGTAAAAATCAAGTGCTATGGATGTAGGAAGGCATGGTGTTGGATGAAGGACCTAATTCCAGTTTTTGTTTTCAATGAAACATGTCACGGCACATATGAAAAGTTTTAAAAGAAATTTCAATTTCAAATTTAATTTCTTTTACGTTTTATTTTTATTTTACTATTCAAGAATTTTATTTCAATTGTTGAATCCTTCGTGAATTTCATTTTCAATTAAGTGTTTTTATTTTGTTTTCATTGTCTACTGTCTTTTACTGTTCAGTTTTTACAGTGTTTAAATTTGTTTCAACGTTTTTAAATTCTATTTAATTTCCAGTCCACTTTTAACTTTAATTTTATCGCATCCAAACATATTCACAAACCCCCCCCACTTCGTGACTAATCTAAGACTGAACCACCAAAATTGGTCCCTGAGAGACGACCTAGGAGTCAAATCCTAGTTATACTGCATTAATTTCTGCACATCAAAATTTGTATGACCGCGACAGTCGTAGCACTCTCATATATGGAATCTTTACTTGCATCTTTTAATTAAGACTTATGCTTTCTTTCATCATTAGTTAGAGTTTTTCCTCTTTGCTCAATGCTTGCATAGTTTAACTCATTCCATGCATGATTATTGATTTTGCCATTGATCAAAACTCATGCATACATGTTTATTTTCGTCTTTGCATATTAAACTTCAAATATTTCGTTCTTAAGTCTTAGCTAATCAACAAATCACATAACTAAACTAGGCCGTGAGTCCTTTGGGAGAACGATACTTGGTCTTACCAAGTTTATTACTTGAACGATTCGGTCATACTTGCCGATTGTGAAACAAGTTTGTGACATCAAATTTTGGTGCTCATAAATGTGTCCATCATTACCGCTGAGCGGCACTTTTTGGGCTTGGGCTTTTGTAATCTTTTGTAATTCTAGAATAGTATATAAGGACTTGCACGTCCTAGAATTAGTATCTTTGGCAGAAACGAGGCAAACACTCTCTCTTCCACCCCTTTGAAGGAGGATCTTGGATGCTCAGGCTACCTCTTCACCTTTATTGGGTTTATTCTTTCATTCTTTCATTGTTCATCTAGGTTCACCATGAATATGGTGAACTAAACCTTGTATGTGTGTTGGGGAATCAATGTAATCCCTTGAAGCTCTCATATATGGAATCTTTTCTTGCATCTTTTAATTAAGACTTATGCTTTCTTTCATCATTAGTTAGAGTTTTTCCTCTTTTCTCAATGCTTGCATAGTTTAACTCATTCCATGCATGATTATTGATTTTGTCGATACGGGCACGTACGGGGAAGTCTAGATCCGGGGAATTTCTCCCAATATTATACTGACAATATTATATTGGTTGTCGTTAAGCTCCTGCACTTATGAACTAATCATTAGGAATGCTAGGAATTGTATGAACTCGTGATTAGGGAGAAGCCATCTAGAATGGTACTTTAGAGAGTGGCATTAACAATGATGATTTGAATGTTGAATTCCTAAAATATATGAGAGTGGATGAGATGAAATTGACCCCCAACAACATATTCATTCATATATTTCATTGAAAGTGTTTATCTTTTGTCTTTGCCATTGATCAAACTTCATGCATACATGTTTATTTTCTGTCTTGCATATTAAAATTTAAATATTTCGTTTGTAAGTCCTAGCTAATCAACAAATCACATAACTACACTAGGCCGTGAGTCCTTTGGGAGAACGATACTTTGTCTTACCAAGTTTATTACTTGAACGATTCGGTCATACTTGCCGATTGTGAAACAAGTTTGTGACATCATATTTTGGTGATCATAAATTTGTCCATCAGACACTTCCAAAGGAATAGATCTGGCTCAGTGGTTAACATTAGGAGGACAGATTTGACTCCTCTTGCAAAGTATTGGATGGCATTTTCTCATGCCAACATTCAGCCATGTTCACATGTGTCAGATATCACTCTCAGCAGGGCACTATTCATCTACTGTGCTATCAGAAATTTGAATGTTAATATTGGGCAGGTGATAGCTGATGAAATTAGTGTATGTGCTAACACCTCAAACAACAAAGCACCTCTAGGACATCCTTCTTTGATCACTCACCTTTGCAAGCTAGCTGGGGTGGACACTTCTGTTCCACCATTTGAGAGGCCAAGAAAAGCTATAGATGAGGCCTATTACAGACAGTACTATGGAGGTGAGGAGGCAGCTCAGCCAGTTCCACCACGCCAGGCTCGTAGAGAGAGAGGGCCAGCACAGAGCCGGACATCTGCTGATACACATGAAGCAGAACCATTCCAGATGAGGGACATGTATATGTCTCTTATAGGTGCTCAGTTGCAGTCCATTCACAGAGGGCAGGTGGCCACTGCTGAGATGATAGTGGGGATGTATGACACACCTCCAGCCCACAGGTGGACTATGGATGAATTCCATAATGTGGTAGCTTGGCCAGAAAAATCATTGCATGAAGAAGGAGCTGAAGCAGCTGAAGCTTTAGCTCGAGACATGGAAGAAGATGAAGCTGAGGAGGAGGATGCATTTGATAATGATGATGATGAAGAGGAAGAGGAAGATACAGAGGACAGCTCAGATTGATGAGGAGCTGAGATAGCATTTACTGATGAATGCTATCATATGATTATGCTTTTGTGGTTTAAGTTTTCTGAACTTATTTGTTTTTGTTTTTAGATTAGGTTGATGTACTCTATTGAACACCTGGTTTCTTATGATGGTTTGCTATTAACTGTGATTGTGTGATAAGTAATGCTTGATGATGCTTATTGATTGATTGATGTTGAGATGATGTGCACATTAAAATCCTTATACAGGTGATTCACAAGCTTTGTGAACAAATGCATGATATCATGATTGTGATTGTGAAATTAAGCAGGATGTGTATGTCAAATGTGAATGAGCTTATATGTGAGGTTTTGAGCTCCAGAGTTATTATTGTTAAATGCTATTACTTTGAAAGCATGAATGATTTTGCCCAGGTTTTCTATGATTGAATCAATTGCTTGTTTTGCATCATGTGATCAAGGCCGTTTGTTGGAACCCTTTTTATTGGCCAAATTCATAAAGTTAGCCTACTAAAAGAGAATACTTTGTGTTCTATCCTTTGAACCCTTAAGCCTTGAATATACACTGAAAACCCTTGATTGAAAATCTTTACCTTGAGTTAAGTAGAAGATCTTGTGTGGTATTGTTAAATGTTCAAGTTTGGGGTTGTTGGAAAAACATGAAAAAGGAAAAGCATTGACCTAAGAGCTAAAAAGTAAGAATATGCAAAGAAAAAGAAAAAGAAAAGAAAAGAAAAAGAAGTAAAGCTCAATGCAAATGCAAAGGCAAAAGAAAGTTGGGGAAAATAAGAATAATTGTGTTGTTATGACTCTCTTAACTCAAGGATTTTGTGATCCAGAAAAACCAATTTTCTTGTTAGCCCAGCCACATTATAAGCCATTGAAAAGTCCTTGTGATGATGCATGCTTGTGAATGTTTTTGATTGAGGTAAAATGAAAGGCAAAGTTGATTCATGTGACATTGTGATAGTGGAGTGAATGAGTGAAACACTGTACCTCTTATACACTTGTGTGTTGAGTGAAACACTTTACCTAGTGAGGAAATATTCCATAAGCACATGAACATCCATGCTTAATTGATTGATCATTCATGAAAAATAGCATTTGTTGGAACTTAAATGATTTTGTGAACACTAAAGCATGTGCACATCTTGAATAAACTCTTGGTCATAAGTTTGAGTGAAGTTGTTACTTATCTTGAAAAAGAGGATTTTTGAATGAGTGAACCATCATATGAATTGGTTGGAGATTGAGTTATATTTTGTTTGCTTGAGGACAAGCAAAGTTCTAAGTTTGGGGTTGTGATAACAGTTGAAAAACTGTTATTTTCATGCTTAAAATTGATATTAAAAGAAACCTTTAGACTTAAAAACTAGCTTGAAATCATGCTTTTATCTATATTTTCAGAAATAAGAGAGCTGGACAGGTTTATGCTTGATTTAAGTGTTTTTGTGCAGGTTTTAAGGTGAATTTAGTGAAAGAAGTGAAGAAGGAGAGAGATGAAATCAGAAAAGGAAGCAAAGAGTGCAAAAGGAGAAGCCGAAAGCACCGCTCAGCGGCATTTTACCGCTGAGTGGCACTCAGGAGGTCACGGGAGGTCCGTTGAGGGGCAAACTGGCCGCTGAGGGGAAGAAAAGGGACGCGCAGTTACCTGATAACAGTTGAAAAACTGTTATTTTCATGCTTAAAATTGATACTAAAAGCAACCTTTAGACTTAAAAACTAGCTTGAAATCATGCTTTTATCTATATTTTCATAAATAAGAGAGTTGGACAGGTTTATGCTTGATTTAAGTGTTTTTGTGCAGGTTTTAAGGTGAATTTGGTGAAAGAAGTGAAGAAGGAGAGAGATGACATTAGAAAAGACAAGAAAAAGTGCAAAAAGGAGAAGTCGAAGGCACCGCTCAGCGGCAATTTACCGCTGAGCGGCACTCAGGAGGTTGCGGGAGTCACGCTGAGGGGCAAACTGGCCGCTGAGGGGAAGAAAAGTGAAGCGCAGTCACCGCTGAGCGGTATTTACCGCTGAGCGGCACTTTAATGGGCTTGGGCTTTTGATCTTTTGTAATTCTAGAATAGTATATAAGGACTTGCACGTCCTAGAATTAGTATCTTTGGCAGAAACGAGGCAAACACTATCTCTTCCACCCCTTTGAAGGAGGATCTTGGATGCCTAGGCTACCTCTTCACCTTTTTAGGGTTTATTCTTTCATTCTTTCATTGTTATTCATCTAGGTTCACCATGAATATGGTGAACTAAACCTTGTATGTTTGTTGGGGAATCAATGTAATCTCTTGAAGCTCTCATATATGGAATCTATGCTTGCATCTTTTAATTAAGACTTATGCTTTCTTTCATCATTAGTTAGGGTTTTTCCTCTTTGCTTAATGCTTGCATGGTTTAACTCATTCGATGCATGATTATTGGTTTTGTCGATACGGGCACGTACGGGGAAGTCTAGATCCGGGGAATTTCTCCCAATATTATGTTGGTTGTCGTTAAGCTCCTGCACTTATGAACTAATCATTAGGAATGCTAGGAATTGTATGAACTCGTGATTAGGGAGAAGCCATCTAGAATGGTACTTTAGAGAGTGACATTAACAATGATGATTTGAATGTTGAATTCCTAAAATATATGAGAGTGGATGAGATGAAATTGACCCCCAACAACATATTCATCCATATATTTCATTGAAAGTGTTTATCTTTAGCTTTTGCCATTGATCAAAACTCATGCATACATGTTTATTTTCGTCTTTACATATTAAACTTCAAATATTTCGTTCTTAAGTCTTAGCTAATCAACAAATCACATAACTAAACTAGGCCGTGAGTCCTTTGGGAGAACGATACTTGGTCTTACCAAGTTTATTACTTGAACGATTCGGTCATACTTGCCGATTGTGAAACAAGTTTGTGACATCATATTTTGGTGCTCATAAATTTGTCCATCAAGTTTTTGGCGCCGCTGCCGGGGACTCGTGGTTTAACTGGTTAATTTGTGTGATTATTGATTATCTTTGACTTTAATTTTAAATTTCTGTTTTTATTTTCTGTTTTTATATTTTCGGTTTTTATTAGATTAGATTAGATTTTATTTTATCTTATTAGATTAGATTTTATTTTTAGATTATATTTTATTTTATTTTATCTTTTATCTTCTAAATCTTTTATCTTTCTATCTTTTGAATCTTTTATCTTTTTATCTTTTGAATATATATCTTCTCTTATATCTTTTTGTGCTAACAAATATTTTCTAGGGTTTTGTTTTCTTGTGTATGCAGGAGGCAATTCGAACTAGGAGTAAGA
The DNA here is from genome assembly GCA_034642375.1 of Vigna nakashimae. NCBI lineage: Eukaryota > Viridiplantae > Streptophyta > Magnoliopsida > Fabales > Fabaceae > Vigna > Vigna nakashimae. The sequence continues at coordinate 31,889,108 of CM067765.1, forward strand.
AAACAACAGAACCTCTTCTTGAAGGTCTAGAAGACAGTAGACGGAGGAGAAGAATCAGAACGTCTAGAGAACTTTTCCCTTCTCCAGAAACTCTCTTACAATCATCACCACAAGGTTCTGTTCATAGCACAGGAAGTATGGAGGGCAATAATGGTAGAAGAACTCTTGCAGACTACACCAATATTGCTGGGCCTCAACACTTTAACAGCATAGCTAGACCTAGAGTCAATGCAGCCAATATGGAGGTCAAACCAGCACTGATTCAACTGGTGAAGAGTAATCAATTTAATGGGTTATCTCATGAAAGCCCATATGAGCACCTCACTACCTTTAATGAGATTTGCAACACAGTCAAGATTAATGGGGTGCCAGACGAAGCAATCAAACTTAGCTTGTTTCCTTTCTCATTGGGAGGCAATGCTAAGCTTTGGTTGAACTCTTTTCCAGAAGAAAGTTTCACCGAGTGGGAAGCAGTGGTCACAAAATTTCTAAACAAGTACTTTCCACAATCTAAGGTGACTAAAGGTAAGCAAGAGATTTCTTCATTCAAGCAGGGCATGGAAGAATCACTGGGGCATGCATGGGACAGGTATAAAAGCTTGTTACGTAAAACTCCCACGCATGGCTTTGAAGATCAAGAAGTAGTCTTAACTTTCCTTGGAGGGCTTGGTTCACAAACCAAGATGATGCTGGATGCCTCAGCTGGAGGCAATATCAAATGGAAGACTCCAGAGGAAGCAACTGAAATTATTGAAAACATGGCTACAAGTGATAATGAGATCCACAGTGAAAGAGGAGCTCCTATGCAACAAAAAGGGGTTCTTCAATTACAAACCCATGATGCCTTGCTAGCACAGAATAAAATTCTAACTCAACAGGTGGAGACTCTGACCAAAACTCTTGCTCAATTACCCAAAGAGTTGAAATCCGCTGCACAGGTACAAACCCAATTGTGCGAATTATGTGGGGGTGATCACATCAATGGCCAATGTGCTTTTCCTGTGGAAGCCGTGGAGGATGTTAATTTCATGGCTAATCAATTTCCATATCGTCAAGGGAATTATAATCAGGGTTGGAAACCACATCCAAGCATTGGCCAAGGACAAACTGGGCAAGCTAATCAATATAATAAGCAGCAGCAGCAACCAACCTTGTGGCAACAATTATCTATGCTTAATGAAAGATCAACAAGGTTGGAAGAAACTCTTCAGCAATTCATACAGAAAACTGAATCTTCTCAAAAGAGCACTGAAGCTGCTATAAAGAATTTGGAGATTCAAATGGGTCAGATTACCAAGCAATTGGAAGAAAGGCCAAACAGAAACTTTGGGGCTAATACTGAGGTTAACCCTAGAGAAGAGTGCAAAGTGGTCAAGAGTGTGAATGAAGAGATCATTGAGTTAGAAGAAGGAGAAACAGAAGAGAGAAGAGAAGAAGAAACAAAGGACATTTTTCCTTTTCCAACAAATCAGGAGAAACCAATGGATTTCACAGATTTATTCAGAATGGTTGATAATGAAGCACCTTGGGAACAAATTTTACAGAAAATAGCAGTTTACACAAAATCTGATGAAGGAACCTCTACAAAAAGAAGACGTAGAGATGATGAGGAAGAAAAGTGTATAACTGTTAAGAAAGAGTCATTCCCACCAAAAGCAGCAGATCCAGGTAGTTTTTCTATCCCTTGTTCTATAGGGAAGAAAAAGGTAAAGAAAGCTCTCCTTGATTTAGGCTGAAGTGTTAACTTGATGCCTTATTCTCTATTGGAGCAAATTGGCCATGTTAAAATAAAACCTGTAAAGGTTAATCTAGTAATGGCTGATGGATATTCAAAGGAGCCATGTGGGATTGCAGAAGACATTGTAGTTTGTGTTGGCAAACTTCAGGTTTTGGCAGACTTTGTGGTGATGAAGATGGAGACCGAAAAAATACCTTTCATACTGGGAAGACCGTTTATGAAAACGACCAGGGCTATCATAGATGTTAATGAAGGTATAGTGGTGCTCCAAGACAGAGAGGAGAGAGTGGTGGTGGATGTTTTCAAAGATGAGATACAAGCAAAGGAGGAAGAGTCTAGTTATAAAGCTGCATTTCGAGATGCACCCATGACTAGAGGTAAAGATGAAAATCTTGAAGTTTCAGGTAACCATTGTTTGTTTTTTCAGGTACCCAAGGTAGAAGAAATTGGAAAAGGAGAAGAAGTTCCTAGAGACTGGAAGAAAAGAAGACTCCAACTTGGCACACCTGTAAGACTCAAGAACAAGTTGTGGGTTATAAAAGGCTTTAAAGAGAAGGAGATGATAGAGATAGAGTCTCCATATTCTAGAGAATCCAAAACAGTCCAAAGGAAGCAGTTGAAAGGTTGGTGGAAGGACAACATCAACTATAAAGAAGATGGAACATGAGCTTTAACAGGGTCAAGCTAGTGACGTTAAAGGAGCGCTTGCTGGGAGGCAACCCAGTAGATTTACAAACTTTTGATTTGTTTTGGTTTTGTAACTTTTAATCTGTGAACATTATTCTGGACATTATTTTGTTGGATCTAGCATCTACTGAAGGATGCTAGGTGGTTAAGTATCTACTGAAGGATACTAGGTTTGTAACACCTACTGATGGGTGTTGGTGAGAAAATTTTGCACCTACTGATGGGTGCTGGTAAAGTTTGAAACACCTACTGATGGGTGTTGGTGGATTTTGGGTCAGGCTCGTGACGTTAAACAAGCGCTACCTGGGAGACAACCCAGTTGATTGATTGTTTTTGTTTGTTTTATTTTAGTTAGGGTTTGCATAAGCATTTTTAACATTGAATTGCAGGGAACCCATGAAGGGCATGTAGGGAAGGCACGTAGGTTAAGAAAGAAGGAGAAGACCAAATCACGAAAGTGCCGCTGAGCGGTATTTTACCGCTGAGCGGTACTCTCGCAGAGTGGGCCTTAGTTCCCCTTAGCGGGACCCGAGCCCATTAGGGTATTTTTATACCCCAAGCTGCGTTTTAGGGTTTATTTCCAGGCTTCTCTCTGCACAAACACTTCCACACCCCTTCTCCTAGGTTTTCCACATCTTTTCACTCTTTCCTCTTTAGAAAATCTCTCTTTCACTCACTTTCTCACTAGTGTGCCATCAAAGTTTGGGGTTGGAAGAGAGCATTCTAGTTTGGAAGCATTCTCATATCATCTAGCATCTCCACCCAAGTAAGTAAAATGCATTTTGTTCATTTTAGGGTTCTTGAATTTGAATGTGATTGTCAAAGCATGAATATTTAGGGGTTTTGATTTCTATGCATGATTTGATGATATATTTGATGTTTGAACCGATTAAACTGCATGATTATGAACTGGAAAACTGAAAATTGCATTTGGGTGGAGTTAGGACAGCTTTAAAATAGGTTTTTCACAAATCTGCAGAGTTACCGCTGAGGGGTAAATTACCGCTGAGCGGCACTCTGCCAGACTTGGTTTTTTCTGGTTTTTGCGTGTTGGAATGTGGCACTGGTGGCGCTGAGGGGAAATTCTGGCCCTCAGCGGTTGTTTAGCTTCGAAAGGAGTTGTGTTCTGTGTTTACTAATGATTAACATCATGTTCTGTGGTTTTGTAATTGTGTTTGAATGCAGGAATGGCATCCTCTTCAGGAAAGAGATTGAAAACCATGGCAACCAAGAGAAAGGAAAAGGAACCAGAGCAACCTCATAATGGCAGGTTCCTCTCTAAGAAACATGAGAAGCACTTTAGGGTGGTTCAAGACAGGAGACTTCTGATGGAGAGAAAGGTTGGAATGATACCTAACTTTGCTCCTCAATTTGGAGAGCAAGTGTTAGGGAATGACTGGGGAAAGCTAGCCACTTATCCTGCACCTGCCAACATAGCTGTGGTGAAGGAATTCTACACCAATGCAAAGAAGATTGGTGATTATCCAGCTGAGAATTATTTGGGCTATGTCAGAGGCCATGCTATCAGGTATGATCCTGATTCTATCAACAACTTCCTGGATACTGTGTGGGCTGGTGAGCAATGCCAGTTTGTTCTTAGCATGGAGGAAGGTGCTGACTTTGAGGATGTTGAGAGAGTACTGTGTATACCTAGAGGACATTTCCAAAGGAATAGATCTGGCTCAGTGGTTAACATTAGGAGGACAGATTTGACTCCTCTTGCAAAGTATTGGATGGCATTTTCTCATGCCAACATTCAGCCATGTTCACATGTGTCAGATATTACTCTCAGCAGGGCATTATTCATCTACTGTGCTATCAGAAATTTGAATGTTAATGTTGGGCAGGTGATAGCAGATGAAATTAGTGTATGTGCTAACACCTCTAACAACAAAGCACCACTAGGACATCCTTCTTTGATCACTCACCTTTGCAAGCTAGCTGGGGTGGACACTTTGCTCCACCATTTGAGAGACCAAGGAAAGCCATTGATGAGGCTTATTACAGACAGTATTGTGGAGGTGAGGATGCAGCTCAGCCAGTTCCACCACGCCGGGCTCGTAGAGAGAGAGGGCCAGCAGCACAGAGCCAGACATCTGCTGAAACACATGAAGCAGAGCCATTCCAGATGAGGGACATGTATATGTCTCTTATAGGTGCTCAGTTGCAGTTCATTCACAGAGGGCAGGTGGCTACTGCTGAGATGATAGTGGGGATGTATGATAATCCTCCAGCCCACAAGTGGACTATGGATGAATTTCATAATGTAGTAGCTTGGCCAGAAGAACCAGTACATGAAGGAGCTGGAGCAGCTGAAGCTTCAGCGAGAGATATGGAAGAAGATGAAGCTGAGGAGGAGGATGCATTTGATGATAATGATGATGAAGAGGAGGAGGAAGATACAGAGGACAGCTCAGACTGATGAGGAGCTGAGATAGCATTTACTGATGAATGCTATCATATGATTATGCTTTTGTGGTTTAAGTTTTCTGAACTTATTTGTTTTTGTTTTTAGATTAGGGTTGATGTACTCTATTGAACACCTGGTTTATTATGATGGTTTGATATTAACTGTGATTGTTTGATAAGTAATGCTTGATGATGCTTATTGATTGATTGATGTTGAGATGATGTGCACATTAAAATGCTTATACAGGTGATTCACAAGCTTTGTGAACAAATGCAGGATATCATGATTGTGATTGTGAAATTAAGCAGGATGTGTATGTCAAATGTGAATGAGCTTATATGTGAGGTTTTGAGCTCCAGAGTTGTTATTGTTGAATGCTATTACTTTGAAAGCATGAATGATTTTGCCCAGATTTTCTATGATTGAATCAATTGCTTGTTTTGCATCATGGGATCAAGGCCGTTTTTGTTGAAACCCTTTTTATTGGCCAAATTCATAAAGTTAGCCTACTAAAAGAGAACACTTTGTGTTCTAACCTTTGAACCCTTAGCCTTGAACATACACTGAAAACCCTTGATTGAAAATCTTTACCTTGAGTTAAGTAGAAGATCTTGTGTGGTATTGACAAATGTTCAAGTTTGGGGTTGTTGGGAAAACATGAAAAAGGAAAAGCATTGAGCTAAGAGCTAAAAAAATAAGAATATGCAAAGAAAAAGAAAAGAAAAGAAAAAGAAGCAAAGCTCAATGCAAATGCAAAGGCAAAAGAAAGTTGGGAATGAATAAGAATAATTGTGTTGTTATGATTCTCTTAACTCAAGGATTTTGTGATCCAAAAAAACCAATTTTCTTGTTAGCCCAGCCACATTATAAGCCATTGAAAAGTCCTTGTGATGATGCATGCTTGTGAATGTTTTTTATTGTGGTAAAATGAAAGGCAAAGTTGATTCATGTGACATTGTGATAGTGGAGTGAATGAGTGAAACACTTTACCTCTTATACACTTGTGTGTTGAGTGAAACACTTTACCTAGTGAGGAAATATTCCATAAGCACATGAACATCCATGCTTAATTGATTGATCATTCATGAAAAATAGCATTTGTTGGAACTTAAATGACTTTGTGAACACTAAAGCATGTGCACATCTTGAATGAACTCTTGGTCATAAGGTTGATTAAAGTTTTTACTTATCTTGAAAAAGAGAATTTTTGAATGAGTGAACCATCATATGAATTGGTTGGAGATTGAGTTACATCTTGTTTGCTTGAGGACAAGCAAAGTTCTAAGTTTGGGGTTGTGATAACAGTTGAAAAACTGTTATTTTCATGCTTAAAATTGATACTAAAAGCAACCTTTAGACTTAAAAACTAGCTTGAAATCATGCTTTTATCTATATTTTCAGAAATAAGAGAGCTGGACAGGTTTATGCTTGATTTAAGTGTTTTTGTGCAGGTTTTAAGGTGAATTTGGTGAAAGAAGTGAAGAAGGAGAGAGATGACATTAGAAAAGACAAGAAAAAGTGCAAAAATGAGAAGTCGAAGGCACCGCTCAGCGGCAATTTACCGCTGAGCGACACTCAGGAGGTTGCGGGAGTCACGCTGAGGGGCAAACTGGCCGCTGAGGGGAAGAAAAGTGAAGCGCAGTCACCGTTGAGCGGCACTTTAATGGGCTTGGGCTTTTGATCTTTTGTAATTCTGGAATAGTATATAAGGACTTGCACGTCCTAGAATTAGTATCTTTGGCCGAAACGAGGCAAACACTCTCTCTTCCACCCCTTTGAAGGAGGATCTTGGATGCTCAGGCTACCTCTTCACCTTTTTAGGGTTTATTCTTTCATTCTTTCATTGTTATTCATCTAGGTTCACCATGAATATGGTGAACTAAACCTTGTATGTTTGTTGGGGAATCAATGTAATCTCTTGAAGCTCTCATATATGGAATCTATGCTTGCATCTTTTAATTAAGACTTATGCTTTCTTTCATCATTAGTTAGGGTTTTTCCTCTTTGCTTAATGCTTGCATGTTTAACTCATTCGATGCATGATTATTGGTTTTGTCGATACGGGCACGTACGGGGAAGTCTAGATCCGGGGAATTTCTCCCAATATTATGTTGGTTGTCGTTAAGCTCCTGCACTTATGAACTAATCATTAGGAATGCTAGGAATTGTATGAACTCGTGATTAGGGAGAAGCCATCTAGAATGGTACTTTAGAGAGTGGCATTAACAATGATGATTTGAATGTTGAATTCCTAAAATATATGAGAGTGGATGAGATGAAATTGACCCCCAACAACATATTCATCCATATATTTCATTGAAAGTGTTTATCTTTAGCTTTTGCCATTGATCAAAACTCATGCATACATGTTTATTTTCGTCTTTGCATATTAAACTTCAAATATTTCGTTCTTAAGTCTTAGCTAATCAACAAATCACATAACTAAACTAGGCCGTGAGTCCTTTGGGAGAACGATACTTGGTCTTACCAAGTTTATTACTTGAACGATTCGGTCATACTTGCCGATTGTGAAACAAGTTTGTGACATCAAATTTTGGTGCTCATAAATTTGTCCATCATTACCGCTGAGCGGCACTTTTTGGGCTTGGGCTTTTGTAATCTTTTGTAACTCTAGAATAGTATATAAGGACTTGCACGTACTAGGGGTTAGTATCTTTGGCAGAAACGAGGCAAACACTCTCTCTTACACCCCTTTGAAGGAGGATCTTGGATGCTCAGGCTACCTCTTCACCTTTTTAGGGTTTATTCTTTCATTCTTTCATTGTTATTCATCTAGGTTCACCATGAATATGGTGAACTAAACCTTGTATGTTTGTTGGGGAATCAATGTAATCTCTTGAAGCTTTCATATATGGAATCTATGCTTGCATCTTTTAATTAAGACTTATGCTTTCTTTCATCATTAGTTAGGGTTTTTCCTCTTTGCTTAATGCTTGCATGGTTTAACTCATTCGATGCATGATTATTGGTTTTGTCGATACGGGCACGTACGGGGAAGTCTAGATCCGGGGAATTTCTCCCAATATTATACTGACAATATTATATTGGTTGTCGTTAAGCTCCTGCACTTATGAACTAATCATTAGGAATGCTAGGAATTGTATGAACTCGTGATTAGGGAGAAGCCATCTAGAATGGTACTTTAGAGAGTGGCATTAACAATGATGATTTGAATGTTGAATTCCTAAAATATATGAGAGTGGATGAGATGAAATTGACCCCCAACAACATATTCATTCATATATTTCATTGAAAGTGTTTATCTTTTGCTTTTGCCATTGATCAAAATTCATGCATACATGTTTATTTTCTGTCTTGCATATTAAAATTCACTTATTTCGTCCTTAAGTCTTAGCTAATCAACAAACCACATAACTAAACTAGGCCGTGAGTCCTTTGGGAAGAACGATACTTGGTCTTACCAAGTTTATTACTTGAACGGTTCGGTCATACTTGCCGATTGTGAAACAAGTTTGTGACATCATATTTTGGTGCTCATAAATTTGTCCATCATGTCACAAATTATGCACTTGAGCTCCCACTGAGTTTGTCATGGCTCATCTAATGTGCAGATAATGACAGCTTCTTCAGTTTGTTCAGATATAGTAGAGCACACAGTTTTTAAACCAGATTTGAAGACAAAAATGTAAACACACATGACTGAACATTACAGGAAAATATGCTCAAATAAAAAAAAAACTCAAACAACACAGATGGACCGATTAAAATGATAAGACACAATCAAAATAAAACTAGCACACAAGAACAGACTCAAACAGAGCCTAATAACACCAGAAAATGAATAGAATATTGAAACAGATTCAAAGACAACAAAAGAGTATGATGACAGTGTGGAATTTAAAAAGAGACACTTAGCTCACTGGTGCACATGATAGCTCCATCCTTGGGCTATTCTACAAATCCGTTAGCTTCAAGAGAAGAAAGGCAATGGCAGCGAGGTAAACGGACATCGAACTATGATGTGCAGTGGCAGCGGATGAATATTTGGAAGAAGAGTTTGGATAAGGTGCTTTGGGGAAATGGAACTAGCTCAGACAGCCTTCATCAATGGAAGGAAGCTAGAGGAGATTTTGAAGGAAGCACAGGGGTGACTTTCGGAGGGAGAAGACGCTGGAAATTTCATCAGCAAAATCTATTCTCTCAATTCATCAAAAGTGTTTTTACAATCTGTGCAAGGAGAATTTATAATGGATTCTCCCAGCTTTGACGGTAGAGATTTAAATGCCCAATACAAATCGTGAAACACGTGGCAAAGGTGTTGAACGTGGAAAGCTTTATTCTGCAAGGAGCAATCAAGCACGTGGCAGCAAGGTGGAATGTATGAGCTGGTCAAATGGGTTTTTCCGGATTGATGAGCTCCAAGGTTGGTACGTTGAGTGCCAACCTTTATTTTTCTTTTTATTGAATTTTGCTTATCCTTCCCCTTGGGCTAGTCTGGACCATGCTGGATCTTTTGGTTGTTCTCCTGGTTTCCACTCAAAGCATATGAAGAGCACTTTACCTTTGGGATGGAAATCTTCAAGATCTTGTTGGAGCTTTTTGGCCATACCTCGTGTGATGGGTCCTTGCTGTATTATTGTGCTTGGCGCCCTTGTATCAAAGTGGAGGAAGTCGAGGAAGTGGAGGAAGTCAAGTGAACGAAGTGGACGAAGTAGACGAAGTGGAGGAAGTGGATGAAGTGGAGGAAAAGGAGAAAGTGGACGAAGTGGACGAAGTTGATGGTTTGCCAAAGTTGAAGAGGTGGAGGAAAAGGAGAAAGTGGGCGAAGTGGACGAAGTTGATAGTTTGCCGAAGTTAAAGAAGTGGACGAAGTGGAAGAAGTGGATAAAGTGGACGAAGTGTACGAAGAGGACGATGTGGACAAAGTGGAGGAAGTGGACGATGTCGACGAAGTGGACGAAGTGGTCGAAGTGGAGGAAGTGGAGGAAGTGGAGGAAGTGGACGAAGTGGAGGAAGTGGTGGAAGTGGAGGAAGTTGACAAAGTGCAGGAAGTGGAGGAAGTGAGGGAAGTGGACAAAGTGGAGGAAGTCGAGGAAGTGGAAGAAGTGGACGAACTGGAGGAGGTGGAAGAAGCGGAGGAAGTGGACGAAGTGGAGGAAGTGGACAAAGTGGAGGAAGTGGTGGAAATGGACGACGTGAAGGAGGTGGAGGAAGTGAAGGAATTGGACGGAGTGGATGAAGTGGAGGAAGTTGACGAAGTGGACGAAATGGACGAAGTTGGCGAAGTGGACGAAGTGGAGGAGGTGGAAGAAGTGAGGAAGTGGACGAAGTGGACGAAGATGACGAAGTGGACGAAGTTGAAAAAGTCGAGGAAGTGGAGGAAGTGAGGAAAAGGAGGAAGTGGAGGAAGTGGACGAAATTCGTGAAGTGGACGAAGTATAGGAAGTGGTGGAAGTGAAGGACGTGGAGGAAGTTGAGGAAGTGGAGGAAGTGGAACAAGTTAAGGAAATGGACGAACTGGACAAAGTGGACGAAGTGAGGAAAAGGAGGAAGTGTAGGAAGTGGACGAAGTGCAAGAAGTGGTGGACGTGGAGGAAGTGAAGGAGGTGGACGAAGTTTACGAAGAGGACGAAATGGACGAAGTGGACGAAGTGTACGAAGTGGAGGAAGTGGACGGAGTGGACGAAGTGTAGGAAGTGGACGAAGTGGAGGAAGTTGACGAAGTGGACGAAATGGACGAAGTTGACGAAGTGGACGAAGTAGAGGAAGTGGAGGAAGTTGGCGAATATGACGAAGTGGACAAAGTGGATAAAGCGGACGAAGTTGACGAAGTCGAGGAAGTGAACGATGTGGAGGAAGTGGACGAAGTGGAGGAAATGGAGGAAGTGGACAAAGTGAAGGAAATGGACGAAGATGACGGAGTAGACGAAGTTGATGAAGTGGAGGAAGTGGAGGAAGTGGACAAAGTGGAAGAAGTTGAGTAATAACAGTTGAAAAACTGTTATTTTCATGCTTAAAATTGATACTAAAAGCAACCTTTATACTTAGAGATTAGCTTGAAATCATACTTTTATTCATATTTTCAGAAATAAGAGAGCTGGACAGGTTTATGCTTGATTTCAGTGTTTTTGTGCAGGTTTTAAGGTGAATTTGGTGAAAGAAGTGAAGAAGGAGAGAGATGAAATTAGAAAAGACATTAAAAAGTGCAAAAGGAGAAGCCGAAGTCACCGCTCAGCGGCAGTTTACCGCTGAGCGGCACTCAGGAGCTTACGGGAGATCCGCTGAGGGGCAAAATGGCCGCTGAGGGGAAGAAACGACTCACGCACTTACCGCTGAGCGGCACACTTATGGGCTTAGACCTAGATTTTTTGTAATTTTAGAATAGTATATAAGCTTTAGGACGTCCTAGGGTTTGTATCTTTTGCAGAAACGAGGCAAACACTTTCTTTTCCACCCCTTTGAAGGAGGATCTTGGATGCTCAGGCTACCTCTTCACCTTTTTAGGGTTTATTCTTTCATTCTTTCATTGTAATTCATCTAGGTTCACCATGAATATGGTGAACTAAACTCTGTATGTTTGTTGGGGAATCAATGTAATCTTTTGAAGCTCTCATATATGGAATCTGTTTTTACATCTTTTAATTAAGACTTATGCTTTCTTTCATCATTAGTTAGGGTTTTTCCTCTTTGCTTAATTCTTGCATTGTTTAACTCATTCGATGCATGATTATTGGTTTTGTCGATACGGGAACGTACGGGGAAGTCTAGATCCGGGGAATTTCTCCCAATATTATGTTGGTTGTCGTTAAGCTCCTGCACTTATGAATTGATCATTAGGAATGCTAGGAATTGTATGAACTCGTGATTAGGGAGAAGCCTTCTAGAAAGGTACTTTAGAGAGTGGCATTAACAATGATGATTTGAATGTTTAATTCCTAAAATATATGAGAGTGGATAAGATGAAATTGAAACCCCAACTCATGCATACATGTTTATTTTCGTCTTTACATATTAAACTTCAAATATTTCGTTCTTAAGTCTTAGCTAATCAACGAATCACATAACTAAACTAGGCCGTGAGTCCTTTGGGAGAACGATACTTGGTCTTACCGAGTTTATTACTTGAAACGATTCGGTCATACTTGCCGATTGAAAAACAAGTTTGTGACATCATATTTTGGTGCTCATAAATTTGTCCATCAAGTTTTTGGCGCCGTTGCCGGGTACTCGTGGTTTAACTGGTTAATTTGTGTGATTATTGATTATCTTTGACTTTATTTTTGAATTTCTGTTTTTATTATTTTTTCTGTTTTTATTTTTTTTTCGGCTTTTATTTTATTATATTTTATTTTATTTTATTTTATTAGATTAGATTTTATTTGATTTTATTTTATTCTATCTTATTTTATTTTATCTACTGAATCTTTATCTTCTCCTATATCTTTTTGTGCTAACAAATATTTTCTAGGGTTTTGTTTTCTTGTGTATGTAGGAAGCAATTAGAACAAGGAGTAAGAAAACAACAGAACCTCTTCTTGAAGGTCTAGACGAGAGTAGACGGAGGAGAAGAATTCGAACATCTAGAGAACTTTTCCCTTCTCCAGAAACTCTCTTACAATCATCACCACAAGGTTCTGTTCATAGCACAGAAAATATGGAGAACAACAATGTTAGAAGAACTCTTGCTGACTACACCAATATTGCTGGACCTCAGCATTTTAACAGCATAGCTAGACCTAGAGTCAATGTAGCCAATATGGAGGTCAAACCAGCACTGATCCAACTGGTGAAAAGTAATCAATTTAATGGGTTATCTCATGAAAGCCCATATGAGCACCTTACTACATTCAATGAAATTTGCAACACAGTCAAAATCAATGGGGTGCCAGATGAAGCGATCAAACTTAGTTTGTTTCCTTTCTCATTGGGAGGCAATGCTAAGCTTTGGTTGAATTCTTTCCCAGAAGGAAGTTTCACAGAGTCGGAAGCAGTGGTAACAAAGTTTCTAAACAAGTACTTTCCACAATCAAAGGTGACAAAAGGCAAGCAAGAGATATCTTCATTTAAGCAGGGCATGGAAGAATCACTGGGGCATGCATGGGATAGATACAAAAGTCTACTAAGAAAAACACCCACGCATGGCTTTGAAGAACAGGAAGTAGTCTTAACTTTCCTTGGAGGGCTTGGTTCATAAACCAAGATGATGTTGGACGCCTCAGCAGGAGGAAATATTAAATGGAAAACTCCACAGGAAGCCACAGAAATTATAGAAAACATGGCTACTAGTGATAATGAGCTGCACAGTGAGAGAGGAGCTCCTATGCAACAAAAAGGGGTTCTTCAATTACAAACACATGATGCCTTGCTAGCTCAAAATAAAATTCTAACTCAACAGCTGGAGACTCTGACTAAAACTCTTGCTCAATTACCTAAAGAGTTGAAATCTGCTGCACAGGTACAAACCCAGTTGTGCGAATTATGTGGAGGTGATCATATCAATGGTCAATGTGCTTTTCCAGTGGAAACCGTGGAGGATGTTAATTTCATGGCTAATCAATTTCCATACCGTCAAGGGAATTACAATCAAGGGTGGAAACCACATCCAAGCATTGGTCAAGGACAAACTGGGCAAGCTAATCAATATAATAAGCAGCAGCAACAACCAATCTTTTGGCAACAGTTATCTATGCTTAATGAGAGATCAACAAGGTTGGAAGAAACTCTTCAGCAATTCATACAGAAAACTGAATCTTCTCAAAAGAGCACTGAAGCTGCTATAAAGAATTTGGAGATTCAAATGGGTCAGATTACCAAGCAATTGGAAGAAAGGCCAAATAGAAATTTTGGGGCTAATACTGAGGTTAACCCCAGAGAAGAGTGCAAAGTGGTAAAGAGTGTGAATGAAGAGATAATTGAGTTAGAAGAAGGAGAAACAGAAGAAAGAGGAGAAATAGAAAGAAAAAACACTTTTCCTTTTCCAATAAATCAAGAGAAACAAATGGACTTCACAGAATTATTCAGAATGGTGGATAATGAAGCACCTTGGGAACAGATTCTACAGAAAATTGCAGTTTACACAAAATCTGATGAAGAAAGCTCTACAAAGAAGAGACGTAGAGATGATGAGGAAAAAAAGTGTATAACTGTTAAGAAAGAGTCATTCCCTCCTAAAGCATTAGATCCAGGTAGTTTTTCTATCCCTTGTACTATAGGGAAGAAAAAGGTAAAGAAAGCTCTCCTTGATTTAAGTTCAAGTGTTAACTTGATACCTTATTCTTTATTGGAGCAAATTGGCAATGTTAAAATGAAACCTGTAAAGGTTAATCTAGTAATGGCCGATGGATCTTCAAAGGAGCCATGTGGGATTGCAGAGGACATTATAGTTTGTGTTGGTAAACTTCAGTTTTTGGCAGACTTTGTGGTGATGAAGATGGAGACCGAGAAGATACCTATCATACTTGGAAGACCGTTTATGAAAATGGCCAGGGCTATCATAGATGTAAATGAAGGTATAGTGGTGCTCCAGGATAGAGAGGAGAGAGTGGTGGTGGATGTCTTCAAAGATGAGACGCAAGCAAAGGAGGAAGAAGCTAGTTATAAAGCTGCATTTCGAGATGCACCCATGACTAGACGTAAAGATGAAAATCTTGAGGTTTCAGGTAATCATTGTTTGTTGTTTCAGGTACCCAAGGAAGAAGAGATTGGAAGAGGAGAAGAAATTCCTAGAGACTGGAAGAAAAGAAGACTCCAACTTGGCACACCTGTAAGAATCAAGAACAAGTTGTGGGTTGTGAAGGGCTTTAAAGAGAAGGAGATGATAGAGATAGAGTCTCCATATTCTAGAAGAACCAAAACAGTTCAAAGGAAACAGTTGAGAAGTTGGTGGAATGACAACATCAACTATAAAGAAGATGGAACTTGAACTTTATTGGGTCAAGCTAATAACGTTAAAAGAGCGCTTGCTGGGAGGCAACCCAGTGATTTACAAACTTTTGATTTTGATCTGTGGACATTATTTTTGTAAATATTTTTGTTAGATATAGCATCTACTGAAGGATGCTAGGTGGTTAAGTATCTACTGAAGGATACTCAGTTTGTAACACCTACTGATGGGTGTTGGTAAGAAAATTTTACACCTACTGATGGGTGTTGGTGGATTTTGGATCAGGCTCGTGACGTTAAACAAGCGCTACCTGGGAGGCAACCCAGTTGATTGAATATTTTTGTTTGTTTATTTTAGTTAGTGTTTGTATAAGCATTTTTAACATTGAATTGCAGGGAACCAATGAGGGGCATGTATGGGAGGCACGTAGGTTAAGAAAAGAAGGAGAGGAGCACAACACGAAAGTACCGCTGAGCGGTACTCTCGCAGAATGGGCTTTAGTTCCCCTTAGCGGGACCCGAGCCTATTAGGGTATTTTTATACCTCAAGCTGCGTTTTAGGGTTTCTTTCCAGGCTTTTCTCTGCACAAACACTTCCACACACTTTCTCCTAGGTTTTCCGCATCTTTTCACTCTTCCCTCTTAAGAAAATATCTCTTCCACTCACTTTTTCACTAGTGTGCCATCAAAGTTTGGGGTTGGAAGAGAGCATTCTAGCTTGGAAGCATTCTGATTGCATCTAGTATATCCACCCAAGTAAGTAAAAAGCATTTTGTTCATTTTAGGGTTCTTGAATTTGAATGTGATTGTCAAAGTATGAATATTTAGGGGTTTTTGATTTCTATGCATGATTTGATGATATATTTGATGTTTGAACCGATTAAACTGCATGATTATGAACTGGAAAACTGAAAATTGCATTTGGGTGGAGTTAGGAAAGCTTTAAAACAGGTTTTTAAAAATCTGCAGAGTTACCGCTGAGGGGTAAACTGCCGCTGAGCGGCACTCTGCCAGATTTGATTTTTCTGGTTTTTTGTGATCTGGAATGTGGTATTGGTGGCACTGAGGGGAAATTCTGGCTCTCAGCGGTGGTTTAGCTTCGAAAGGAGTTGTGTTCTGTGTTTTACTAATGATTAACATCATGTTCTGTGGTTTTGTTTGTGTTTTGAATGTAGGAATGGCATCCTCATCAGGAAAAAGATTGAAAACCATGACAACCAAGAGAAAGGAAAAGGAACCAGAGCAACCCCAATTTAGCAGGTTCCTCTCTAGGAAACATGAGAAGCACTTTAGGGTGGTTCAGGACAGGAGACTTCTGATGGAGAGAAAGGTTGGAATGATACCTAACTTTGCTCCTCAATTTGGAGAGCAAGTGTTAGGGAATGATTGGGGAAAGCTAGCCAATTATCCTGCACCTGCCAACATAGCTGTGGTAAAGGAATTTTACACCAATGCAAAGAAGATTGGTGATTATCCAGCTGAGAATTATTTGGGCTATGTCAGAGGCCATGCTATCAGGTATGATCCTGATTCTATCAACAACTTCCTGGATACTGTGTGGGCTGGTGAGCAATGCCAGTTTGCTCTTTGCATGGAGGAAGGTGCTGATTATGAGGATGTGGAGAGAGTTCTGTGTATACCTGGAGGACACTTCCAAAGAAATAGATCTGGCTCAGTGGTTAACATTAGGAGGACGGATTTGACTCCTCTAGCAAAGTATTGGATGGCATTTTCTCATGCCAACATTCAGCCATGTTCACATGTGTCAGATATTACTCTCAGCAGGGCACTATTCATCTACTGTGCTATCAGAAACTTAAATGTTAATATTGGGCAGGTGATAGCTGATGAGATTAGTGTGTGCGCTAATACTTCAAACAACAAAGCACCACTAGGACATCCTTCTTTGATCACTCACCTTTGCAAGCTAGCTGGGGTGGACACTTCTGTTCCACCATTTGAGAGGCCAAGAAAAGCTATTGATGAGGCTTATTACAGACAGTACTGTGGAGGTGAGGATGCAGCTCAGCCAGTTCCACCATGCCGAGCTTGATAACAATTGAAAAATTGTTATTTTCATGCTTAATATTGATACTAAAAGCAACCTTTAGACTTAAAAACTAGCTTGAAATCATGCTTTTATCTATATTTTCAGAAATAAGAGAGCTGGACAGGTTTATGCTTGATTTAAGTGTTTTTGAGCAGGTTTTAAGGTGAATTTGGTGAAAGAAGTGAAGAAGGAGAGAGATGACATTAGAAAAGACAAGAAAGAGTGCAAAAAGAGAAGTCAAACTGGCCGCTGAGGGGCAAACTGGCCGCTGAGGGGAAGAAAAGGACGCGCAACCACCGCTGAGCGGCACTTTTTGGGCTTGGGCTTTTGTAATCTTTTGTAACTCTAGATTAGTATATAAGGGCTTGCACGTCCTAGAATTAGGTATCTTTGGCAGAAACGAGGCAAACACTCTCTCTTCCACCCCTTTGAAGGAGGATCTTGGATGCTCAGGCTACCTCTTCACCTTTATTGGGTTTTGGTACGACTGTCGCGGTCATACAAATTTGATGTGCACGAATTAATGCAGTATAAGCTAGGATTTGACTCCTAGGTCGTCTCTCAAGGACCAATTTTGTCGGTTCAGTCTTAGATCTAACACGAAGCGGGGGGGTTTGTGGATATTTTTGTGTGGAAAATTAAATTAAAACGGACTAGAAATTAAATAAAGCAAAATTAAAAACGATGAAATAAATTTTAATGACGGTAAAAATTGAACGGTAAAAGACGGTAAAAAAAATGGTAAAAGATATCAAAAATTAACGCGGGAACATTAAACGTGAACAAAATGTAAATCATTACATGCGAAAGTAAAAGCATCAGTAAAAACATATTGTAAAATTAAAACTACAACTGTAAAAACAAAATTAAAACAGTAAAATGAAATTAAAACAGTAAAAACGATTTTGCTACAGTAAAAAGGAAAATACAGCAAGGTAAAACAGTAAAAAATAAATCTAGAACAGAAAACTAGAATACATAAAACGAAAATACAGAAAAACGAAAATACAGTACATAGTAAATACAGAATACAGTAGAAATAGAAAATAAATTACAGCAGTAAATAATTACACCAAAAACAGTAAATCTGGAATGGAAAAATTGTAGTACAAAAAAAATGAAAATACAGAAAATAGTAAATACAGAAAACGGTCAAAACAGTAAAACAGTAAATTTTAGAAAATAAAATTACAACAGTAATTAATAATAGCAAAACAATAAATATAGAATTGCAGAATCCAAATAACAGTAATACAGAAACAGTAAAAACGGAATACAGAAATACAGTAAAACAGTAAAATACGAAAAACAGTAAATTGAAAACAGAAACAGAATTATTGCACCAAAGTATAGAAAACCAAATTACAGTAATTAATTCAAAGTGAAATAAATAACAGCAGAGGCAAAAGAAATTAATTTGTAGAAAACATAATTTGGAAATTTAATTACAACAGAGATCAAATTACAGCAGTATTTAAAATATAACAGCAGATATTAAATTACAGAATCAAAATAAAACAATAACAGACTTGAAAAACAGAAAATTAAACCAAACTTTCAATTGAAATTATACATGAATTTATTACAACAATCAAATTAAAAGAGAAACCTAACGTGCACAGTTGTTCTTCTTCACTGATCCAATGTCCAGCCCTTTGTCCGTTCCAGCCCCTACTTTCCAGCTGCTGGATTTTCCAGCAGCCCCCTCTGTCTGCTGGAACGTCCTCCCATTTATACACTCTCCACTCCCTTTTTATTTTGTTGCCATGTGTGCTTGTGGGACATGTGTCTCTTCTTTCTCTTTTTATTTCTAATTGAAATAGAAATGGTGCTCTCCACTTCAAGCAAAGCAACATGCACATTCTTCAATAATGGGACCTGTGCCTCATTCTTCTTCAACTCTTAGTGTTCTCCATATCAAGAAAGAAAATGATGCCCACCTTTCGTCCTTTTCTAGCACATTTCTTATCAAATCATTTTATGCTCCTACGTACCAAAAACAACAAAGGGGCCCTCCATTCTCATTTTGCCACTTCTCCTATTTTGCTTGACCTCTCAAAACAAAATTATATGCACCGTGTGTGCTTCTTTATGAATGAATAAAATATGCTTCTTTTCTTTTAAAACAAATTGCCCCGTGAATGTCCCTTTGTCTCTATGTGCATGATTTTGGCTAATCATAATGTGCTTTCAATTCAGAATGCCAAGCTGGATTTTTTTCTTTGGACGTGTGCTCCTCCAAGTTGTTGGACCGTGTTGCAGCTGGTTGTCCGTGTGTGCTTCCTTCTTTACTTCCAGCCACCTTGTCGTGCCATGCCTCCAGCTCAACTCCCATGAATCATCATGTGCTGCTTGACTTCTTCCGTGAAACGCTACTGCATCTTCTCTTCCTTGCTGCTGCACCTGGCATGAGCCGTGAGATCCTCTCCACCTGCTGGACCAAGTTGTTGCCTTCATCACCATGCATCTCTCCATCAATTCTCCATGCAGTACAAACTATCCAACAGTCTCTCCTTTTCTTTCAAACCAACGTAGGGTGTGGCTCTCCTTCTCCAACAAGCAGCGTGTAGTAATTTTTCAGAGTGAAACCAGTGCAGCGTTTTCTTCATCTCTGTGTGCACACCAACTTCTGCTGGATCAGCTCCTGGACGTAGAATGGATGAGTTGCTTCACATGTTGTAGACTCCCTCCAATCTTGCTGTACCGTGGTGCCTCTTTCCAGCTGTGAGCTGCTTCTGCCTCCAGCCGTGACAGCTCCCGTCGTGAAGTTTCTTGGACGCTGCAACATGGAGAGTTTCTTCCAGCCGTGTGCTCCTTCCTCAAATGATTCCAGTCGTGGTGTTGTTGGAGCTTGTGGTGAAGTGTTGGACGTTGCTGTCTCACGGTCTCCCCCTCAAGTGTTCACGTATTGGTCTTTCAAAATGCTGCCACTTTACGTGTGCACCTTGCATTATTTGGTTCCATCATTTTTACTTTGCTGAATGTAACCCTTTTTCAATAATGAAGCACCCCTTTCAAAGGGTAAAATGACCATAATGTCCTCATCCTTTGTACACACTTCTTTAATGGAGAGTCTTTAATTATTTGGCAGCCTTCCAAATGTCCAAAATTATTATCCAATAATTCCTTACAATTAATAATGTAAATAATTAGCCTCAAATAATTCAAATTAATTAAAATAAGAATTTCTGGACAAATTAAGCTCAATTAGGAAAAATAGGATAATACTGAACATTAAAGCACAATTCCTTGTTTAAATCTGGTACAATAAGCTAGTGAAGTCAATAAAATATTGACTCATCAAAATAGACCACACTTAGTCTTTTGCACTCCTGGGCAAAATCAAGACGCAGATCAAGAAATAAGTCAAAGGACATCAAGGAAGTGACACAAACTCAGCACACAACAAAAAAAAAAAAAAATAAAATAAAGACTCGTAAGAAAATAAACAGAATTTACACAGTTCTCAAGAATTCTAGACAGATAAAAGAAGTAGACAATATCCAACACAAAATCACAGAACAAATACTTACAGAAATCATCTAAGCAATTCACAGTATGGCAAAATAATTAATCAGCTCAAGAGGTGATTCAAAAGTAACTAAACCTCACATATGCACTACAGTGTTTCTCTCAAGTGTCTAGGGTAAATAATAATATCAGCTCGATGTACTCAAGAAAACAAACACAAGTAGACTTGGTAAGCTTCTAATTATCAATACTTAAAACATATGCATGTTCAGATCTAAAGGTCTTTACTGGGTTGTAATGGGGCCAAGGACAGGGGAGGATAAAATATAGATAAGTAGCTACAGCTCAGAGAAAATAGAGGTGCTCTAGGAAAAAATGTAAACATAGTGAAATCTCACCCAAACCTCTAATTCAATCCTCTTCTCGACTCCATTATTCACAAAATTATTTTTCAATTTTTCTCTTTTTCTCATCATTTTTTTTCATCCTGTCTCTTTTCTTTTTTTTTTCCTTTATCACACAACAGGATATAATTCATATTTTCAAAACATGATGAGGAACCAACTAGCCAATTCATCAGAATTCCCAAGGAGACCACACTTATTCACAAAATACTTCTATAGCTCCAGACTTTCCTAAGGTTAAGGTAATCATTTGTTTTTCACTTAGGATCAGTGTATGAGCTTCAACACAAAGAAATATATACAGTATAGGCTCAAAGGGGTTATCAAAGGATAATAACAAGGTAGGCTTATTTGGCTAAAGAGGCTCAAGAACAAAAATGCCTTTATCACGTCTGAACATGCATATCAATCAAGTATATCAAAAAGAATCAAGCCAAGGCATATGTGCAAGCAATCAAGAGACATATCACACACAAGAAAGAAAATTAAGTGGCTCAAATCTCACTCAGGGTGTTTGTCACAATCAAATCAACCTCTCAAACGTATAATTATCTTTCCAAGCAAAGAAAAGCAAGGATTACAATCTATAAGTAGTAAGTAAGTGAAGGAAAAATCTACAACTTAGACATCATCCAGAAATCAAGAGAAAAATGTAAAATTTATTGCACACAAAACTGGATAAAAATAACTTAAAAGAGAAAAAATTTAACACTCAAAAACAAAAAATTTAACACACAAAATACAATCTAACAGAAAAATCAGAAAAATCAAAATTTCTCCCCAGTAGACCACACTTAAATCACACAATGTCCTCAGTGTGTTACAATCATCAGATTATCAATTTTAGAGCAGTCAAATAATATAGACAAGTGCAATAAAAAGTTAGGAAATGGGAAGAAATTTTCAGTAACATCCATCAGTAGATGTTATCATTGACATCCATCAGCAGATGTCTAAATCACCTAGCACCCTTCAGTAGATGCTAATTTGTTTTATTTTTTTACTTTTTTTTTTTTTTTTTTTGGAAAAGGAGAAGACCGGTACTGTGGCAACAGTCTCGGTGGCAAAGACCGGAACTGTTGCTACAGTGGAAAGCAATTCTGCTATAAATGAGGCACTCCTCCGCGTCCAGCGCCATTTCCAGACCTGCCCGTTCTCTCACTACTCCTCTCTTCTCTCTTCTCTGCTCTCTCTCTGCTCTCTCTCTCTACTCTCTCCACTCCTCTCCACACTCTCTCGAGCGTCTGGATCTGCGAGGAAGCTCTGCCACCGTGCCATCTGAAGAGTCTGAGATCCGCGAGGAGCTTCTCTGCCAGCCTACTACTCCAGGTAAGTCCTCTGCTCCTGGATCTGCCTTTCTTTCTGCTTGCTTTACTTTCTTTCCGTCCTTTACCGCTTTTCATGCTTTCCATTTTTTTTCTTCTCTGATCTCTTGCCTGCTCTCCCTCTTTTCCATTTTTTTATTTTTATTTTTTTGTAATTTAAACACTTAAACACATAAAACACAACTGTCTAAAAACTTAAGGGGTATATAGGCTGGAAACCAGACGTTAATCTCCCTTCGATTGAAGGTATTGCAGAGACAATCGGGTAGAACAACGCCACGTACCCCACTTAAAATTAAATAAATCACAAAAACATAAATTACAAGAACAACAAGGACAACAGGACAACTGGACGTAGATCCGTTTAGGACCCTTTGCAAGGACCGTGAAACAGATCTGAGACCAGACACAAAAACAATCAAAGACAGACAGGACAAAATAAATCTAAAAGGAAACAAGAACAAATAAAGAAAACAGAGAACTAATCTAATTTTTTTTATGCTTCTTTTTTTTTTTTTTTTATGTTTTGTTTTTCTTTTTTATGTTTTTGTGCTTTTTATTTTTATATTTTTTTTTATTAAGTTTTAGAATATTTCAAGAGGAATTATGACGAGTGAGATGGAACCAGAGAGATATACCAGTCAACGGTGGCGTCCTACCGACGATCAAATCAAGATGATGACCAATATATTCAACTATGGGGTCACACACCCAAGCAGAGTCCAAGTCGCCGAGATCGCGTCTCGACTGAGGTTCTTCGGAGAAGCCACCGAATATAATGTGCACTGCTGGTTCAACAATCACAGCAATCGGGTCAGGCGTCTCCAATTGGAGATAGATCCCACGGGCACTATCTTTTCTATGCTGCCGAGGTACATGTATGGTAAGAACTCTGATCATAACACTATTTTTTATTTTTTTCTCTTCCTCTTCTATTATTAACTCAATTTTTTTGTTGAAAGAATACGACTGGGTAGTCATCAAGGCACCCAGGCTGCTGGATCTATTCCCCGTCCCGATCATCATTGACGACGACAGAAATGAACGACAGATCCCTCCACCTACGCCTCTTGCATTCTGTACCAGAGCCCCCTCGACGGAGCTTACCCTAAGATCGCCACCCAGCAACTACTTCCAGTTTTAAAATTTTATGTTTTTATTTATTTATTTTTTTTATGTTTTTATTCAGGTCTGTAATATGAACACTTATTTTTTTTTTTTTTATGTTGTTTTTGTTTTTTATTTGGTTTGTAATATTAACGATCACTAAAGATCGACCCCCGAACATCTTTTATTTATATATATGAATCTACTGCAAATTCATTTTCAGATCTATTAAATCTCCAATTTTCCATTACTGTAATTTTGCTAATATGAATGAAATATTTTCTTAGTCTAAAAATTTGCAATCAAAGATCTCTATGAAAACAACTAAGAAATTATATTACAGTGAAGAAAAATAAGGAAAAATAAGATCTGAAGTGAAAATTTTTATTGGTATGAAATAAGAAGATACTGAGGGTCGAAATAAAATCAAGGAAAACGCAAAACAATTTTTGAATTTTAAATTTTTTTTTTTAAAGGATAACAATTTGAAAACTAAGAAAATAAATAAATAGATAAATATACATATTAAAATACAAATTTGGTACACTTAAAACAAAATAAAACAATCCGAAAACTAATAACGAAAATTAAGAATTCTCCCCTAATTCGCAAACTAAGAAAATTAAGGGAAGAAGGAATAGGAAAACTCCCCTGGTTATGGTGGCAGTTGCCAAACTTGGACAATCAGGGATATGCTTTCCATCACATGATTCAGCAGAGAAATTTTTAAGAGGAACTGCTTCATCAGTATAGCTTTATCATCCATAGCAAGATGTTTCTTCTTTCTTCTCACAGCAAACTGTTGCAGCAGTATCTTTTCGTCATTAATCATGCGTTCCTTAATGTCAGCACCTGCATTGTTTTTGAATTCTGCATCCTTGTCATCAAACTCACAATTAATAGCATCTGTAATAAACTTAGAGTTTGGCTGTAATGCATAATCAATTTCAGCACAAATGGAGCAAGAACCAAATTCGCAATCACATTCAAAATTTTCAGAAAACTGTGTTAAATCAAAGTTTAGTCCTAACTCTATAAAATCATCAGATTGCACAGTTTCTCTTTCAAAATCAATATTGATGCGACTATTACCAATGGGCTCAATGGCTGACACTGAATTAAAAATTTTAGAATGGTCAATCAATTTTGTATCAGTATCAGTCATAAACCCTATAGAATCAGTGTGCGTCAAATCACATGCATTTGAATGTGTCTGCAAATTAGGTAAAATTGGAATCTCAGGTTCAGAATAAACCTGTTTTTGCTCACTAAGAAGTTTCTTACCAAACTCCAAGTTATCAGCTGCATCCTCAGGGCTATCAGTGTCAGAATCCAGAACAAGCTGCTCAGGTTCTTCCTTTGCTACCTCAATTGGACTTTCACCAGCCAGCTTGCAGAGCAACTTCCTCGCTTCTGTTGGGGTTATATCCATCCAACATCCACCAATAGCTGCATCCACAAGTATCCTTTCATTGTCCAGGAGCCCTTCATAAAAATAAATCAAGAGCAAATGCTCTGGAATTTGGTGGTTTGGACAAGTTATGCAGAGCCTGTTAAACCTCTCCCAATAATCTGCTAGGCTTTCTTCTTGAAACTGCTCAATAGTAGTGATCTTCATCCTAATGTTGGTCACCTTTGCTGCTGGAAAAAACTTGTCGAAGAATTTTTGTTGTGTTTCCTGCCAACTATTAAAAGGATACTGGTATATGAACCAGTCTCTTGCTTTATCTTGAAGGGACATGGGAAACATTTTTATCAACACTGTCTCCTTTGAAACACCAGCAGGCCTCATAGACAAACACACCAAACAAAACTCCTTGAGGTGCCTGTATGGATCTTCATGTGCCAACCCATGGAATTTGGGAAGACTCTTGACTATCTCATACATCCAGTCTTGAGAATCAGTCATTTCCTCTATTGTAGTGCAAAACCTGTCTCAGACTTGGACTTCCTCTTCAAACAAAGATTGTACAGAAAGAAATATACAGAAACATAACATGGAGGAAAACTAATATTTTTTTTTATTTTTTTTTTAATTTCAGAAACAAGAGCTAAATACAACATACAACACATGCTTTTTTTTTTTTTTAAAAATTAACAAAATAAAACTCATACGCATGTACAAAACAAAACATTACATCACAACACAAGATAAAACACACCAACAAATATTAACAAAACAAAAACCTAAAACATATATCACATGTACACAAAAACACACATAACAGAAAACAACAAAAGACCCAAAACCAAACCGTTATTGGTCCCCGGCAACGGCGCCAAAATTTGGTACGACTGTCGCGGTCATACAAATTTGATGTGCACGAATTAATGCAGTATAAGCTAGGATTTGACTCCTAGGTCGTCTCTCAAGGACCAATTTTGTCGGTTCAGTCTTAGATCTAACACGAAGCGGGGGGGTTTGTGGATATTTTTGTGTGGAAAATTAAATTAAAACGGACTAGAAATTAAATAAAGCAAAATTAAAAATGATGAAATAAATTTTAATGACGGTAAAAATTGAACGGTAAAAGACGGTAAAAAAAAAATGGTAAAAGATATCAAAAATTAACGCGGGAACATTAAACGTGAACAAAATGTAAATCATTACATGCGAAAGTAAAAGCATCAGTAAAAACATATTGTAAAATTAAAACTACAACTGTAAAAACAAAATTAAAACAGTAAAATGAAATTAAAACAGTAAAAACGATTTTGCTACAGTAAAAAGGAAAATACAGCAAGGTAAAACAGTAAAAAATAAATCTAGAACAGAAAACTAGAATACATAAAACGAAAATACAGAAAAACGAAAATACAGTACATAGTAAATACAGAATACAGTAGAAATAGAAAATAAATTACAGCAGTAAATAATTACACCAAAAACAGTAAATCTGGAATGGAAAAATTGTAGTACAAAAAAAATGAAAATACAGAAAATAGTAAATACAGAAAACGGTCAAAACAGTAAAACAGTAAATTTTAGAAAATAAAATTACAACAGTAATTAATAATAGCAAAACAATAAATATAGAATTGCAGAATCCAAATAACAGTAATACAGAAACAGTAAAAACGGAATACAGAAATACAGTAAAACAGTAAAATACGAAAAACAGTAAATTGAAAACAGAAACAGAATTATTGCACCAAAGTATAGAAAACCAAATTACAGTAATTAATTCAAAGTGAAATAAATAACAGCAGAGGCAAAAGAAATTAATTTGTAGAAAACATAATTTGGAAATTTAATTACAACAGAGATCAAATTACAGCAGTATTTAAAATATAACAGCAGATATTAAATTACAGAATCAAAATAAAACAATAACAGACTTGAAAAATAGAAAATTAAACCAAACTTTCAATTGAAATTATACATGAATTTATTACAACAATCAAATTAAAAGAGAAACCTAACGTGCACAGTTGTTCTTCTTCACTGATCCAATGTCCAGCCCTTTGTCCGTTCCAGCCCCTACTTTCCAGCTGCTGGATTTTCCAGCAGCCCCCTCTGTCTGCTGGAACGTCCTCCCATTTAAACACTCTCCACTCCCTTTTTATTTTGTTGCCATGTGTGCTTGTGGGACATGTGTCTCTTCTTTCTCTTTTTATTTCTAATTGAAATAGAAATGGTGCTCTCCACTTCAAGCAAAGCAACATGCACATTCTTCAATAATGGGACCTGTGCCTCATTCTTCTTCAACTCTTAGTGTTCTCCATATCAAGAAAGAAAATGATGCCCACCTTTCGTCCTTTTCTAGCACATTTCTTATCAAATCATTTTATGCTCCTACGTACCAAAAACAACAAAGGGGCCCTCCATTCTCATTTTGCCACTTCTCCTATTTTGCTTGACCTCTCAAAACAAAATTATATGCACCGTGTGTGCTTCTTTATGAATGAATAAAATATGCTTCTTTTCTTTTAAAAGAAATTGCCCCGTGAATGTCCCTTTGTCTCTATGTGCATGATTTTGGCTAATCATAATGTGCTTTCAATTCAGAATGCCAAGCTGGATTTTTTTCTTTGGACGTGTGCTCCTCCAAGTTGTTGGACCGTGTTGCAGCTGGTTGTCCGTGTGTGCTTCCTTCTTTACTTCCAGCCACCTTGTCGTGCCATGCCTCCAGCTCAACTCCCATGAATCATCATGTGCTGCTTGACTTATTCCGTGAAACGCTACTGCATCTTCTCTTCCTTGCTGCTGCACCTGGCATGAGCCGTGAGATCCTCTCCACCTGCTGGACCAAGTTGTTGCCTTCATCACCATGCATCTCTCCATCAATTCTCCATGCAGTACAAACTATCCAACAGTCTCTCCTTTTCTTTCAAACCAACGTAGGGTGTGGCTCTCCTTCTCCAACAAGCAGCGTGTAGTAATTTTTCAGAGTGAAACCAGTGCAGCGTTTTCTTCATCTCTGTGTGCACACCAACTTCTGCTGGATCAGCTCCTGGACGTAGAATGGATGAGTTGCTTCACATGTTGTAGACTCCCTCCAATCTTGTTGTACCGTGGTGCCTCTTTCCAGCTGTGAGCTGCTTCTGCCTCCAGCCGTGACAGCTCCCGTCGTGAAGTTTCTTGGACGCTGCAGCATGGAGAGTTTCTTCCAGCCGTGTGCTCCTTCCTCAAATGATTCCAGTCGTGGTGTTGTTGGAGCTTGTGGTGAAGTGTTGGACGTTGCTGTCTCACGGTCTCCCCCTCAAGTGTTCACGTATTGGTCTTTCAAAATGCTGCCACTTTACGTGTGCACCTTGCATTATTTGGTTCCATCATTTTTACTTTGCTGAATGTAACCCTTTTTCAATAATGAAGCACCCCTTTCAAAGGGTAAAATGACCATAATGTCCTCATCCTTTGTACACACTTCTTTAATGGAGAGTCTTTAATTATTTGGCAGCCTTCCAAATGTCCAAAATTATTATCCAATAATTCCTTACAATTAATAATGTAAATAATTAGCCTCAAATAATTCAAATTAATTAAAATAAGAATTTCTGGACAAATTAAGCTCAATTAGGAAAAATAGGATAATACTGAACATTAAAGCACAATTCCTTGTTTAAATCTGGTACAATAAGCTAGTGAAGTCAATAAAATATTGACTCATCAGGTTTATTCTTTCATTCTTTCATTGTTATTCATCTAGGTTCACCATGAATATGGTGAACTAAACCTTGTATGTTTGTTGGGGAATCAATGTAATCTCTTGAAGCTCAAATATATGGATTTGTTGAGTACATCTTTTAATTAAGACATATGCTTTCTTTCATCATTAGTTAGGGATTTTCCTCTTTGCTCAATGCTTGCATAGTTTAACTCATTCCATGCATGATTATTGGTTTTGTCGATACGGGAACGTACGGGGAAGTCTAGATCCGGGGAATTTCTCCCAATATTATACTGACAATATTATATTGGTTGTCGTTAAGCTCCTGCACTCATGAACTAATCATTAGGAATGCTAGGAATTGTATGAACTCGTGATTAGGGAGAAGCCATCTAGAATGGTACATTAGAGAGTGGCATTAACAATGATGATTTGAATGTTGAATTCCTAAAATATATGAGAGTGGATGAGATGAAATTGACCCCCAACAACATATTCATTCATATATTCATTGAAAGTGTTTATCTTTTGTCTTTGCCATTGATCAAACTTCATGCATACATGTTTATTTTCTGTCTTGCATATTAAAACTTAAATATTTCGTTTGTAAGTCCTAGCTAATCAACAAATCACATAACTAAACTAGGCCGTGAGTCCTTTGGGAAGATTGATACTTGGTCTTACCAAGTTTATTACTTGAACGATTCGGTCATACTTGCCGATTGTGAAACAAGTTTGTGACATCATATTTTGGTGATCATAAATTTGTCCATCAAGTTTTTGGCGCCGTTGCCGGGGACTCGTGGTTTAACTGGTTAATTTGTGTGATTATTGATTATCTTTTACTTTAATTTTAAATTTCTGTTTTTATTTTCTGTTTTTATTTTTCTGTTTTATCTTTTTAGATTAGATTAGATTAGATTTGATTTTATTAGGTTAGGTTAGATTTTATTAGATTTTATTTTATCTTTTTATCTTTTTAGATTAGGTTAGATTTTATTTTTAGATTAGATTTTATTTTATCTTTTAGGATTAGATTTTATTTTATTTTATCTTTTATCTTTTTATCTTTTATCTTTCTATCTTCTGAATCTTTTATCTTTTTATCTTCTTATCTTCTGAATCTTTTATATTTTTTATCTTTTGAATATATATCTTCTCTTATATCTTTTTGTGCTAACAAATCTTTTCTAGGGTTTTGTTTTCTTGTGC
The DNA here is from genome assembly GCA_034642375.1 of Vigna nakashimae. NCBI lineage: Eukaryota > Viridiplantae > Streptophyta > Magnoliopsida > Fabales > Fabaceae > Vigna > Vigna nakashimae. Next base: position 31,918,487 of record CM067765.1, read on the forward strand.
ATGCAGGAAGCAATTCGAACTAGGAGTAAGAAAACAACAGAACCACTTCTTGAAGGTCTAGAAGAGAGTAGAAGGAGGAGAAGAATCAGAACGTCTAGAGAACTTTTCCCTTCTCCAGAAACTCTCTTGCAATCATCACCACAAGGTTCTGTTCATAGCACAGGAAGTATGGAGGGCAATAATGTTAGAAGAACTCTTGCAGATTACACTAATCTTGCTGGACCTCAAACCAGCACTGATTCAACTGGTAAAGAGTAATCAATTTAATGGGTTATCTCACGAAAGCCCATATGAGCACCTGACTACCTTTAATGAGATTTGCAATACAGTCAAGATTAATGGGGTGCCAGACGAAGCAACCAAACTTAGCTTGTTTCCTTTCTCATTAGGAGGCAATGCTAAGCTTTGGTTGAACTCTTTTCCAGAAGAAAGTTTCACAGAGTGGGAAGCAGTGGTCACAAAATTCTTAAATAAATACTTCCCACAATCTAAGGTGACTAAAGGAAAGCAAGAGATATCTTCATTCAAGCAGGGCATGGAAGAATCACTGGGACATGCATGGGACAGGTATAAAAGCTTGTTACGTAAAACTCCCACGCATGGCTTTGAAGATCAAGAAGTAGTCCTAACTTTCCTTGGAGGGCTTGGTTCACAAACCAAGATGATGCTGGATGCCTCAGCTGGAGGAAATATCAAATGGAAGACTCCAGAGGAAGCAACTGAAATCATTGAAAATATGGCTACAAGTGATAATGAGTTGCACAGTGAAAGAGGAGCTCCTATGCAACAGAAAGGGGTTCTTCAATTACAAACCCATGATGCCTTGCTAGCCCAGAATAAAATTCTAACTCAACAGCTGGAAACTCTGACCAAAACTCTTGCTTCATTACCCAAAGAGTTAAAATCTGCTGCTCAGGTACAAACCCAGTTGTGCGAATTATGTGGGGGTGATCACATCAATGGCCAATGTGCTTTTCCTGTGGAAGCCGTGGAGGATGTTAACTTCATGGCTAATCAATTTCCATACCGTCAAGGCAATTATAATCAGGGTTGGAAACCACATCCAAGCATTAGCCAAGGACAAACTGGGCAAGCTAATCAACATAATAAGCAGCAGCAGCAACCAACCGTGTGGCAACAGTTATCTATGCTTAATGAAAGATCAACAAGGTTGGAAGAAACTCTTTAGCAATTCATTCAGAAAACTGAATCTTCTCAAAAGAGCACTGAAGCTGCTATAAAGAATTTGGAGATTCAAATGGGTCAGATTACTAAGCAATTGGAAGAAAGACCACACAGAAACTTTGGGGCTAATACTGAGGTTAACCCCAGAGAAGAGTGCAAAGTGGTCAAGAGTGTGAATGAAGAGATTATTGAGTTAGAAGAAGGAGAAATAGAAGAGAGAAGAGAAGAAGAAAGAAAGGACATTTTACCTTTTCCAACAAATCAGGAGAAACCAATGGATTTCACAGATTTATTTAGAATGGTTGATAATGAAGCACCTTGGGAACAAATTTTACAGAAAATAGCAGTTTACACAAAATCTGATGAAGGAACCTCTACAAAAAGAAGACGTAGAGATGATGAGGAAGAAAAGTGTATAACTGTTAAGAAAGAGTCATTCCCACCAAAGGCAGCAGATCCAGGTAGTTTTTCTATCCCTTGTTCTATAGGGAAGAAAAAGGTAAAGAAAGCTCTCCTTGATTTAGGCTCAAGTGTTAACTTGATGCCTTATTCTCTATTGGAGCAAATTGGCCATGTTAAAATAAAACCTGTAAAGGTTAATCTAGTAATGGCTGATGGATCTTCAAAGGAGCCATGTGGGATTGCAGAAGACATTGTAGTTTGTGTTGGCAAACTTCAGTTTTTGGCAGACTTTGTGGTGATGAAGATGGAGACCGAAAAAATACTTTTCATACTGGGAAGACCGTTTATGAAAACGGCCAGGGCTATTATAGATGTTAATGAAGGTATAGTGGTGCTCCAGGACAGAGAGGAGAGAGTGGTGGTGGATGTTTTCAAAGATGAGATACAAGCAAAGGAGGAAGAATCTAGTTATAAAGCTGCATTTCGAGATGCACCCATGACTAGAGGTAAAGATGTTTCAGGTAACCATTGTTTGTATTTTCAGGTACCCAAGGTAGAAGAGATTGGAAAAGGAGAAGAAGTTCCTAGAGACTGGAAGAAAAGAAGACTCCAACTTGGCACACCTGTAAGACTCAAGAACAAGTTGTGGGTTATAAAAGGCTTTAAAGAGAAGGAGATGATAGAGATAGAGTCTCCATATTCTAGAGAATCCAAAACAGTCCAAAGGAAGCAGTTGAAAAGTTGGTGGAAGGACAACATCAACTATAAAGAAGATGGAACTTGAGCTTTATTGGGTCAAGCTAGTGACGTTAAAGAAGCGCTTGCTGGGAGGCAACCCAGTGGATTTACATACTTTTAATTTGTTTTGGTTTTGTAACTTTTAATATGTGAACATTATTCTGGACATTATTTTGTTGGATCTAGCATCTACTGAAGGATGCTAGGTGGTTAAGTATCTACTGAAGGATACTAGGTTTGTAACACCTACTGATGGGTGTTGGTGAGAAATTTTTGCACCTACTGATGGGTGCTGGTAAGTTTGAAACACCTACTGAGGGGTGTTGGTGGATTTTGGGTCAGGCTCGTGACGTTAAACAAGCGCTACCTGGGAGGCAACCCAGTTGATTGATTGTTTTTGTTTGTTTTATTTTAATTAGGGTTTGCATAAGCATTTTTAACATTGAATTGCAGGGAACCTATGAGGGATATGCTAGGAAGGCACGTAGGTCAAGAAAAGAAGGAGAAGGGCACATCACAAAAGTGCCGTTGAGCGGCATTTACCGCTGAGCAGTACTATCGCAGATGGGCTTAAGTTCCCCTTAGCGGAACCCGAGCCCATTAGGGTATTTTTAAACCCTAGGCTGCGCGATTTTACATTCTTTCAAGCTCTTCTCTGCACGAAGACTTCCACATACCCTCTCTTAGGTTTTCCACATCTTTCTACTCTTCCCTCTTTAGAAAATTTCTCTTCCACTCACCTTTACACTAGTGTGCCATCAAAGTTTGGGGTTGGAAGAGAGTATTTTAGCTTGGAAGCATTCTCATTGCATCTAGTATCTCCACCCAAGTAAGTAAAATGCATTTTGTTCATTCTAGGGTTCTTGAATTTGAATGTGATTGTCAAAGCATGAATATTTAGGGGTTTTGATTTCTATGCATGATTTGATGATATATTTGATGTTTGAACCAATTAAACTGCTTGATTATGAACTGGAAAACTGAAAATTGCATTTGGGTGGAGTTAGGACAGTTTTAAAACGAGATTTGCAAAAATCTGCAGATCACCGCTGAGCGACAATTACCGCTGAGCGGCACTCTGCCAGATTTGGTTTTTCTGGTTTGTTGCGTGTTGGTATGTGGCACTGGTGGCGCTGAGGGGAAATTCTGGCCCTCAGCGGTGGTTTAGCTTCGAAAGGAGTTGTGTTCTGTGTTTACTAATGATTAATATCATGTTCTGTGGTTTTGGATTTGTGTTTGAATGCAGGAATGGCATCCTCTTCAGGGAAAAGATTGAAAACCATGGCAACCAAGAGGAAGGAAAAGGAACCAGAGCAACCCCACTCTAGCAAGTTCCTCTCCAGGAAACATGAGAAGCACTTTAGGGTGGTTCAGGACAGAAGACTTCTGATGGAGAGAAAAGTTGGAATGATACCTAACTTTGCTCCTCAATTTGGAGAGCAAGTGTTAGGTAATGATTGGGGGAAGCTAGCCACTTATCCTGCACCTGCCAACATAGCTGTAGTCAAGGAATTCTACACCAATGCAAAGAAGATTGGTGACTATCAAGCTGAGAACTATTTGGGCTATGTCAGAGGTCATGCTATCAGGTATGATCCTGATTCCATCAACAACTTCCTGGATACTGTGTGGGCTGGTGAGCAATGCCAGTTTGCTCTTAGCATGGAGGAAGGTGCTGATTTTGAGGATGTGGAGAGAGTACTGTGTATACCTAGAGGACACTTCCAAAGGAATAGATCTGGCGCAGTGGTTAACATTAGGAGGACAGATTTGACTCCTCTTGCAAAGTATTGGATGGCATTTTCTCATGCCAACATTCAGCCATGTTCACATGTGTCAGATATTACTCTCAGCAGGGCACTATTCATCTACTGTGCTATCAGAAACTTGAATGTTAATGTTGGGCAGGTGATAGCTGATGAAATTAGTGTGTGTGCTAATACCTCAAACAACAAAGCACCACTAGGACATCCTTCTTTGATCACTCACCTTTGCAAGCTAGCTGGGGTGGACACTTCTACTCCACCATTTGAGAGGGCAAGAAAAGCTATTGATGAGGCCTATTACAGACAGTACTGTGGAGGTGAGGAGGCAGCTCAGCCAGTTCCACCACGCCAGGCTCGTAGAGAGAGAGGGCCAGCACAGAGCAGGACATCTGCTGATACTCATGAGGCAGAACCATTCCAGATGAGGGACATGTATATGTCTCTTATAGGTGTTCAGGTGCAGTCCATTCACAGAGGGCAGGTGGCCACGGCTGAGATGATAGTGGGGATGTATGATACCCCTCCAGCACACAGGTGGACTATGGATGAATTCCATAATGTGGTAGCTTGGCCAGAAGAACCATTGCATGGAGGAGCTGAAGCAGCTGAAGCTTCAGCTAGAGATATGGAAGAAGATGAAGCTGAGGAGGAGGATGCATTTGATGATGATGATGATGAAGAGGAGGAGGAAGATACAGAGGACAGCTCAGATTGATGAAGAGTTGAGATAGCATTTACTGATGAATGCTATCATATGATTATGCTTTTATGGTTTAAGTTTTCTGAACTTATTGTTTTTTGTTTTTAGATTAGGGTTTGATGTACTCTATTGAACACCTGGTTTTTTATGATGGTTTGCTATTAACTGTGATTGTTTGATAAGTAATGCTTGATGATGCTTATGATTGATTGATGTTGAGATTATGTGCACATTAAAATGCTTATACAGGTGATTCACAAGCTTTGTGAACAAATGCATGATATCATGATTGTGATTGTGAAATTAAGCAGGATGTGTATGTCAAATGTGAATGAGCTTACATGTGAGGTTTTGAGCTCCAGAGTTGTTATTGATTGAATGCTATTACTTTGAAAGCATGAATGATTTTGCCCAGGTTTTCTATGATTGAATCAATTGCTTGTTTTGCATCATGTGATCAAGGCCATTTGTTGGAACCCTTTTTATTGGCCAAATTCATAAAGTTAGCCTACTAAAAGAGAACACTTTGTGTTCTATCCTTTGAACCCTTAGCCTTGAATATACACTGAAAACCCTTGATTGAAAATCTTTACCTTGAGTTAAGTGGAAGATCTTGTATGGTATTGTTAAATGTTCAAGTTTGGGGTTGTTGGAAAAACATGAAAAAGGAAAAGCATTGAGCTAAGAGCTAAAGAGTAAGAATATGCAAAGAAAAAGAAAAAGAAAAGCAAAGAAGCAAAGCTCAATGCAAATACAAAGGCAAAAGAAAGTTGGGATGAATAAGAATAATTGTGTTGTTGTGATTCTCTTAACTCAAGGATTTTGTGATCCAGAAAAACCAATTTTCTTGTTAAGCCCAGCCACATTATAAGCCATTGAAAAGTCCTTATGATGATGCATGCTTGTGAATGTTTTTGATTGTGGTAAAATGAAAGGCAAAGTTAATTCATGTGACATTGTGATGGTGGAGTGAATGAGTGAAACACTTTACCTCTTATACACTTGTGTGTTGAGTGAAACACTTTACCTAGTGAGGAAATATTCCATAAGCACATGAACATCCATGCTTAATTGATTGATCATTCATGAAAAATAGCATTTGTTGGAACTTAAATGACTTTGTGAACACTAAAGCATGTGCACATCTTGAATGAACTCTTGGTCATAAGTTTGAGTGAAGTTGTTACTTATCTTAAAAAAGAGGATTTTTGAATGAGTGAACCATCATATGAATTGGTTGGAGATTGAGTTACATTTTGTTTGCTTGAGGATGAGCAAAGTTCTAAGTTTGGGGTTGTGATAACAGTTGAAAAACTGTTATTTTCATGCTTAATATTGATACTAAAAGCAACCTTTAGACTTAAAAACTAGCTTGAAATCATGCTTTTATCTATATTTTCAGAAATAAGAGAGCTGGACAGGTTTATGCTTGATTTAAGTGTTTTTGAGCAGGTTTTAAGGTGAATTTGGTGAAAGAAGTGAAGAAGGAGAGAGATGACATTAGAAAAGACAAGAAAGAGTGCAAAAAGAGAAGTCAAAGGCACCGCTCAGCGGCATTTTACCGCTGAGCGGCACTCAGGAGGTTGCGGGAGTCACGCTGAGGGGCAAACTGGCCGCTGAGGGGAAGAAAAGGACGCGCAACCACCGCTGAGCGGTATTTACCGCTGAGCGGCACTTTTTGGGCTTGGGCTTTTGTAATCTTTTGTAACTCTAGATTAGTATATAAGGGCTTGCACGTCCTAGAATTAGGTATCTTTGGCAGAAACGAGGCAAACACTCTCTCTTCCACCCCTTTGAAGGAGGATCTTGGATGCTCAGGCTACCTCTTCACCTTTATTGGGTTTATTCTTTCATTCTTTCATTGTTATTCATCTAGGTTCACCATGAATATGGTGAACTAAACCTTATATGTTTGTTGGGGAATCAATGTAATCTCTTGAAGCTCAAATATATGGATTTGTTGAGTACATCTTTTAATTAAGACATATGCTTTCTTTCATCATTAGTTAGGGATTTTCCTCTTTGCTCAATGCTTGCATAGTTTAACTCATTCCATGCATGATTATTGGTTTTGTCGATACGGGAACGTACGGGGAAGTCTAGATCCGGGGAATTTCTCCCAATATTATACTGACAATATTATATTGGTTGTCGTTAAGCTCCTGCACTCATGAACTAATCATTAGGAATGCTAGGAATTGTATGAACTCGTGATTAGGGAGAAGCCATCTAGAATGGTACATTAGAGAGTGGCATTAACAATGATGATTTGAATGTTGAATTCCTAAAATATATGAGAGTGGATGAGATGAAATTGACCCCAACAACATATTCATTCATATATTCATTGAAAGTGTTTATCTTTTGTCTTTGCCATTGATCAAACTTCATGCATACATGTTTATTTTCTGTCTTGCATATTAAAACTTAAATATTTCATTTGTAAGTCCTAGCTAATCAACAAATCACATAACTAAACTAGGCCGTGAGTCCTTTGGGAAGAACGATACTTGGTCTTACCAAGTTTATTACTTGAACGATTCGGTCATACTTGCCGATTGTGAAACAAGTTTGTGACATCATATTTTGGTGATCATAAATTTGTCCATCAGGGCTCGTAGAGAGAGGGCCAGCACAGAGACAGACATCTGCTGATACACATGAAGCAGAACCATTCCAGATGATGGACATGTATATGTCTCTTATAGGTGCTCAGTTGCAGTCCATTCACAGAGGGCAGGTGGCCACTGCTGAGATGATAATGGGGATGTATGATACACCTCCAGCCCACAGGTGGACTATGGATGAATGCCATAATGTAGTAGCTTGGCCAAAAGAACCAGTGCATGGAGGGGGAGCTGGAGCAGCTGAAGCTTCAGCCAGAAATATGGAAGAAGACGAAGCTGATGAGGAGGATGCATTTGAAGATGATGAAGATGAGGAGGAATAGGAAGATACAGAGGACAACTCAGACTGATGAGGAGCTGAGATAGCATTTACGGATGAATGCTATCATATGATTATGCTTTTGTGGTTTAAGTTTTCTGAACTTATTTGTTTTTGTTTAGGGTTGATGTAGTCTATTGAACACCTGGTTTCTTATGATGGTTTGCTATTAACTGTGATTGTTTGATAAGTAATGCTTGAATGATGCTTATGATTAATTGATGTTGAGATGATGTGCACATAAAATGCTTATACAAATGATTCACAAGCTTTGTGAACAAATGCAGGATATCATGATTGTGATTGTGAAATTAAGCAGGATGTGTATGTCAAATGTGAATGAGCTTATATGTGAGGTTTTGAGCTCCAGAGTTTTTGGTATGATTGAATGCTATTACTTTGAAAGCATGAATGACTTTGCCCAGGTTTTCTATGATTGAATCAATTGCTTGTTTTGCATCATGTGATCAAGGTCGTTTGTTGGAACCCTTTTTATTGGCCAAATTCATAAAGTTAGCCCACTAAAAGAGAACACTTTGTGTTCTATCCTTTGAACCTTTAGCCTTGAACATACACTGAAAACCCTTGATTGAAAATCTTTACCTTGAGTTAAGTAGAAGATCTTGTGTGGTATTGTTAAATGTTCAAGTTTGGGGTTGTTGGGGAAACATGAAAAAGGAAAAGCATTGAGCTAAGAGCTAAAAAAGTAAGAATATGCAAAGAAAAAGAAAAGGAAAAGAAAAGAAAAAGAAGCAAAGCTCAATGCAAATGCAAAGGCAAGTTGGGAAGAATAAGAAAAATTGTGTTGTTATGATTCTCTTAACTCAAGGATTTTGTGATCCAGAAAAACCAATTTTCTTGTTAGCCCAGCCACATTATAAGCCATTGAAAAGTCCTTGTGATGATGCATGCTTGTGAATGTTTTTGATTGTGGTAAAATGAAAGGCAAAGTTGATTCATGTGACATTGTGATAGTAGAGTGAATGAGTGATTAAACCTTATACACTTGTGTGTGAGTGAAACACTTTATCTAGTGAGGAAATATTCCATGAGCACATGAACATCCATGCTTAATTGATTGATCATTCATGAAAAATAACATTTGTTGGAATTTAAATGACTTTGTGAACATTAAAGCATGTGCACATCTTGATTGAACTCTTGGTCATAAGTCTGAGTGAAGTTGTTACTTATCTTGAAAAAGAGGATTTTTGAACCATCATATGAATTGGTTGAAGATTGAGTTACATCTTGTTTGCTTGAGGACAAGCAAAGTTCTAAGTTTGGGGTTGTGATAACAGTTGAAAAACTGTTATTTTCATGCTTAAAATTGATACTAAAAGCAACCTTTATACTTAGAGATTAGCTTGAAATCATACTTTTATTCATATTTTAGAAATAAGAGAGCTGGACAGGTTTATGCTTGATTTCAGTGTTTTTGTGCAGGTTTTAAGGTGAATTTGGTGAAAGAAGTGAAGAAGGAGAGAGATGAAATCAGAAAAGACATTAAAAAGTGCAAAAGGAGAAGCCGAAGTCACCGCTCAGCAGCAGTTTACCGCTGAGCGGCACTCAGGAGCTTACAGGAGATCCGCTGAGGGGCAAAATGGCCGCTGAGGGGAAGAAACGACTCACGCACTTACCGCTGAGCAGCACACTTATGGGCTTGGACCTAGATTTTTTGTAATTTTAGAATAGTATATAAGCTTTAGAACGTCCTAGGGTTTGTATCTTTGACAGAAACGAGGCAAACACTTTCTCTTCCACTCCTTTGAAGGAGGATCTTGGATGCTCAGGCTACCTCTTCACCTTTTTAGGGTTTATTCTTTCATTCTTTCATTGTAATTCATCTAGGTTCACCATGAATATGGTGAACTAAACTCTGTATGTTTGTTGGGGAATCAATGTAATCTTTTGAAGCTCTCATATATGGAATCTGTTTTTACATCTTTTAATTAAGACTTATGCTTTCTTTCATCATTAGTTAGGGTTTTTCCTCTTTGCTTAATGCTTGCATTGTTTAACTCATTCGATGCATAATTATTGGTTTTGTCGATACGGGAACGTACGGGGAAGTCTAGATCCGGGGAATTTCTCCCAATATTATGTTGGTTGTCGTTAAGCTCCTGCACTTATGAACTGATCATTAGGAATGCTAGGAATTGTATGAACTCGTGATTAGGGAGAAGCCTTCTAGAAAGGTACTTTAGAGAGTGGCATTAACAATGATGATTTGAATGTTGAATTCCTAAAATATATGAGAGTGGATAAGATGAAATTGAAACCCCAACAACATATTCATACATAAATTTCATTGAAAGTGTTTATCTTTTGCTTTTTGCCATTGATCAAAACTTCACGCATACATGTTTATTTTCTATTTTGCATATTAAACTTCACTTATTTCGTTCTTAAGTCTTAGCTAATCAACGAATCACATAACTAAACTAGGCCGTGAGTCCTTTGGGAGAACGATACTTGGTCTTACCGAGTTTATTACTTGAAACGATTCGGTCATACTTGCCGATTGAAAAATAAGTTTGTGACATCATATTTTGGTCCTCATAAATTTGTCCATCATTGACCAAGTGGAGGAAGTGGAGGAAGTGGAGGAAGTGGAGGAGGTGGAGGAAGTGGAGGAAGTGAGGAAAAGGAGGAAGTGGAGGAAGTGGAGGAAGTAGACGAAGTTGACGAAGTAGAGGAGGTGGAGGAAGTGAGGAAAAGGAGGAAGTGGAGGAAGTAGACGAAGTGGACGAAGTGCAGGAAGTGGTGGAAGTGGAGGAAGTGGAGGAAGTGTAGGAAGTGAGGAAGGGGAGGAAGTGGAGCAAGTGGAGCAAGTGGAGCAAGTGGAGGAAATGGACGAAGTGGACAAACTTGACGAAGTGGACGAAGTAAGGAAAAGGAGGAAGTGGACGAAGTTAATGAAGTGGACGAAGTGCAAGAAGTAGTGAAAGTGGAGGAAGTCGACGAAGTGGAAGAAGTGGAGGAAGTGGAGGAAGTGGAGGAAGTGGACAAAGTGTAGGAAGTAGAGGAAGTGAACAGAGTGGAGGAAGTTGACGAAGTGGACGAAATGGACGAAGTTGACGAAGTTTACGAAGTGGACGAAGTGGATGAAGTGGAGGAAGTGGAGGAAGTTGACGAAGATGACGAAGTCGAGGAAGTGGACGATGTCGCGGAAGTGGACGAAGTGGAGGAAATGGAGGAAGTGAAGCATGTGGAGGAAGTGGACGAAGTTGACGAAGTGGAGGAAGTGGACGAAGTGGAGGAATTGAGGAAAAGGAGGAAGTGGAGGAAGTGGACGAAGTGGAGGAAGTTAACGAAGTGAGAAGTGGAGGAAGTGGACGAAGTGAGGAAGTGGAGGAGGTGGAGGAAGTAGAGCAAGTGGAGCAAGTGGAGGAAATGGACGAAGTGAACGAAGTGGATGAAGTGGACGGAGTGGAGGAAGTGAGGAAAAGTGGGAAGTGGAGGAAGTGGACAAAGTTGACGAAGTGTAGGAAGTGGTGGAAGTGGAGGAAGTGGAGTAAGTGGAAGAAGTGGAAGAAGTGGAGGAAGTGGAGGAAGTGGAGGAAGTTGAGGAAGTTTACGAAGTGGACAAAGTGGACGAAGTCCACGAAGTGGACGAAGCGGACGAAGCTGACGACGTGGAGGAAGTGGAGGAAGTTGAGGAAGTGGACTAAGTGGATGAAGTGGGGGAAGTGCATGAAGTGGAGGGAGTGGAGGAAGGGGACGAAGTTCAGGAAGTAGAGGAAGTGCACGAAGTGGACGAAGCTGACAAAGTAGACGAAGTGCACGAAGTGGAGGAAGTGGAGGAAGTGGACGAAGTTGACGAAGTGGACAAAGTGGAAAAAACTGACGAAGTGGAGGAAGTGGTGGAAGTGGGGGAAGTGGACAAAGTGAAGGAAGTGGTGGAAGTGGTGCAAATGGGGGAAGTGGAGGAAATGGACGAAGTGGAAGAAGTGGAGAAAGTGAAGGAATTGGGGGAAGTAGAGGAAGTGGAGGAAGTGAACGAAGTGTAGGAAGTGAATCAAGTGGACCAAGTTGAGGAAGTTGAAGAAGTGGCTAAGTGGACGAAGTGGACGAAATGGACGAAGTGGACGAAGCTGACGAAGTGGAGGAAGTGGAGGAAGTGGAGGAAGTGGAGGAAATGGAGCAAGTCTATCAAGTGGACGAAGATGACGAAGTAGACGAAGTTGATGAAGTGGAGGAAGTGGAGGAAGTGAACGAAGTGGACAAAGTGGAAGAAGTTGACCAAGTGGAGGAAGTGGACAAAGTGGACGAAGTGGACGAAATTGAGGAGGTGGAGGAGGTGGAAGAAGTGGAGGAAGTGAGGAAAATGAGAAAGTGGATGAAGTGGAGGAAGTAGACGAAGTGGACGAAATGTAGGAAGTGGTGGAAGTGGAGCAAGTGGAGGAAGTAGACGAAGTGGACGAAGGGGAGGAAGTGGAGGAAGCGGAGCAAGTGGAGGAAATGGACGAAGTGGACAAAGTTAACGAAGTGGACGAAGTAAGGAAAAGGTGGAAGTGGACGAAGTTCATGAAGTGGACGAGGTGCAGGAAGTGGTGGAAGTGGAGGAAGTCGATGAAGTGGACGAAGTTGATGAAGTGAAGGAAGTGGTGTAAGTGGACGAAGTGGAAGAAGTGGAGGAAGTGGAGGAAGTTTACGAAGTTGAAGAAGTGGACAAAGTGGATGAAGCGGACGAAGCTAACGAAGTGGAGGAAGTGGAGGAAGTGTAGCAAGTGGAGGAAGTGAAGCATGTGGAGGAAGCGGACGAAGTTGACGAAGTGGAGGAAGTGGAGGAAGTGGAGGAACTGACGAAAAGGAGGAAGTGGAGGAAGTGAGGAAGTGGAGGAGGTGGAGCAAGTGGAGCAAGTGGTGGAAATGGACGAAGTGGATTATGTGGACGAAGTGGAGGAAGTGAGGAAAAGTGGGAAGTGGAGGAAGTGGACGAAGTTCACGAAGTGCAGGAAGTGGTGGAAGTGGAGGAAGTGGAGTAAGTGGACAAAATGGAAGAAGTGGAGGAATTGGAGGAAGTGGAGGTGATGGACAAATTTGTAAGCACCAAATTATGATGTCACAAACTTGTTTCACAATCGGCAAGTATGACCGAATCGTTCAAGTAATAAACTTGGTAAGACCAAGTATCGTTCTTCCCAAAGGGCTCACGGCCTAGTTTAGTTATGTGATTTGTTGATTAGCTAGGACTTACAAACGAAATATTTAGAGTTTAAAATGCAAGACAGAAAATAAACATGTATGCATGAATTTTGATCAATGGCAAAGACAAAAGATAAACACTTTCAATGAATTAAATGAATGAATATGTTGTTGGGGGTCAATTTCATCTCATCCACTCTCATATATTTTAGGAATTCAACATTCAAATCATCATTGTTAATGCCACTCTCTAATGTACCATTCTAGATGGCTTCTCCCTAATCAAATAGTTCATACAATTCCTAGCATTCCTAATGATTAGTTCATCAGTGCAGGAGCTTAAAGGCAACCAATAAAATATTGTCAGTATAATATTGGGAGAAATTCCCCGGATCTAGACTTCCCCGTACGTGTCCGTATCGACAAAACCAATAATCATGCATTAGAATGAGTTAAACAACGCAAGCATTGAGCAAAGAGGAAAAACCCTAACTAAATGATGAAAGAAAGCATATGTCTTACTTAAAAGATGTACTCAACAAATTCCATATATGAGAGCTTCAAGAGATTACATTGATTCCCCAACAAACATACAAGGTTTAGTTCACCATATTCATGGTGAACCTAGATGAATAACAATGAAAGAATGAAAGAATAAACCCAATAAAGGTGAAGAGGTAGCCTGAGCATCCAAGATCCTCCTTCAAAGGGGTGGAAGAGAGAGTGTTTACTTCGTTTCTGCCAAAGATACTAATCCCAAGGACGTGCAAGCCCTTATATACTAATCTAGAGTTACAAAAGATTACAAAAGCCCAAGCCCATAAAGTGCCGCTCAGCGGTATTTACCGCTCAGCGGTGATTGCGCGTCTTCTTTCTTCCCCTCAGCGGCCATTTTGCCCCTCAGCGGTTCCAACGCCACCTCTTGAGTGCCGCTCAGTGGTAGTTTGCCGCTGAGCGGTGCCTTCGTCTTCTCTTTTTGCACTCTTTCTTGTCTTTTCTAATGTCACTTCTCTCCTTCTTCACTCTTTTCACTAAATTCACCTTAAAACCTGCACAAAAACACTTAAATCAAGCGTAAACCTGTCCAGCTCTCTTATTTATGAAAATATAGATAAAAGGCATGATTTCAAGCTAGTTTCTAAGTCTAAAGGTTGCTTTTAGTATCAATTTTAAGCATGAAAATAACAGTTTTTCAACTGTTATCAGGAGGAAGTTGACGAAAATTACGAAGTGGACAAAGTGGACGAAGTGCATGATGTGCACGAAGTGGACGAAGCGGACGAAGCTGACGAAGTGGAGGAAGTGGAGGAAGTGTAGCAAGTGGAGGAAGTGGAGCATGTGGAGGAAGAGAACGAAGTTGAGGAAGTTGAGGAAGTGGAGGAAGTGAGGAAAGGGAGGAGGTGGACGAAGTTGACAAAGTGGAGGAAGTGGACGAAGTTGACAGAGTGGAGGAAGTGGAGGAAGTGGACTGATGGACAAATTTATGATCACCAAAATATGATGTCACAAACTTGTTTCACAATCGGCAAGTATGACCGAATCGTTCAAGTAATAAACTTGGTAAGACCAAGTATCGTTCTTCCCAAAGGACTCACGGCCTAGTTTAGTTATGTGATTTGTTGATTAGCTAGGACTTACAAACGAAATATTCAAATTTTAATATGCAAGACAGAAAATAAACATGTATGCATGAAGTTTGATCAATGGCAAAGACAAAAGATAAACACTTTCAATGAAATATATGGATGAATATGTTGTTGGGGGTCAATTTCATCTCATCCACTCTCATACATTTTAGGAATTCAACATTCAAGTCATCATTGTTAATGCCACTCTCTAATGTACCATTCTAGATGGCTTCTCCCTAATCACGAGTTCATACAATTCCTAGCATTCCTAATGATTAGTTCATGAGTGCAGGAGCTTAACGACAACCAATATAATATTGTCAGTATAATATTGGGATAAATTCCCCGGATCTAGACTTCCCCGTACGTGCCCGTATCGACAAAACCAATAATCATGCATGGAATGAGTTAAACTATGCAAGCATTGAGCAAAGAGGAAAAACCCTAACTAATGATGAAAGAAAGCATAAGTCTTAATTAAAAGATGTAAGCAAAGATTCCATATATGAGAGCTTCAAGAGATTACATTGATTCCCCAACAAACATACAAGGTTTAGTTCACCATATTCATGGTGAACCTAGATGAATAACAATGAAAGAATGAAAGAATAAACCCAATAAAGGTGAAGAGGTAGCCTGAGCATCCAAGATCCTCCTTCAAAGGGGTGGAAGAGAGAGTGTTTGCCTCGTTTCTGCCAAAGATACTAATTCTAGGACGTGCAAGCCCTTATATGCTATTCTAGAGTTACAAAAGATTACAAAAGCCCAAGCCCAAAAAGTGTCGCTCAGCGGGAAATACCGCTCAGCGGTAACTACGCTTCACTTTTCTTCCCCTCAGCGGCCAGTTTGCCCCTCAGCGTGACTCCCGCAACCTCCTGAGTGCCGCTCAGCGGTAAAATACCGCTGAGCGGTGCCTTCGACTTCTCTTTTTGCACTCTTTGATCCCTTTTCTAATGTCATCTCTCTCCTTCTTCACTTCTTTCACCAAATTCACCTTAAAACCTGCACAAAAACACTTAAATCAAGCATAAACCTGTCCAGCTCTCTTATTTCTGAAAATATAGATAAAAGCATGATTTCAAGCTAGTTTTTAAGTCTAAAGGTTGCTTTTAGTATCAATTTTAAGCATGAGAATAACAGTTTTTCAACTGTTATCATGGACGAGAGGAGGAAGTATACGAAGTGGAGGAAGTAGAGGAATTCGACGAAGTGGACGAAGTGAACGAAGGGGACAAAGTGGAGGAATTCGACGAAGTGGACGAAGTGAACGAAGGGGACGAAGTGAACGAAGGGGACAAAGTGGAGGAAGTGGAGGAAGTGAACCAAGTGGACGAAGTGGAGGAAGTGGAGGAAGTTGAGGAAGTGGACGAAGTGGACGAAGTGCACGAGGTGGACGAGGTTGACGAAGTGGTGAAAGTGGACGAAGTGGAGGAAGTGCACGAAGTTGACGAAGTGAAGGAAGTGGATGAAGTTGACGAAGTGGAGGAAGAGGAGGAATTGGAGAAATTTGACGTAGTAGAGGAAGTGGAGGAAGTGGAGGAAGTAGAGGAAGTGAAAGAAGTAGATAAAGTGTAGGAAGTGGAAGAAGTGGACGCAGTGGAGGAGGTGGAAGAAGCAGAGGAAGTGGACGAAGTGGAGGAAGTGGACAAAGTGGTGGAAGTGGACGAAATGAAGGAGGTGGACAAAGTGGAGGAAGTGGACGGAGTGGATGATGGACAAATTTATGATCACCAAAATATGATGTCACAAACTTGTTTCACAATCGGCATGTATGACCGAATCGTTCAAGTAATAAACTTGGTAAGACCAAGTATCGTTCTCCCAAAGGACTCACGGCCTAGTTTAGTTGTATGGTTTGTTGATTAGCTAAGACTTAAGAACGAAATATTTGGAATTTAATATGCAAGACAGAAAATAAACATGTATGCATGAGTTTTGATCAATGGCAAAAGCAAAAGATAAACACTTTCAATGAAATATATGAATGAATATGTTGTTGGGGGTCAATTGCATCTCATCCACTCTCATATATTTTAGGAATTCAACATTCAAATCATCATTGTTAATGCCACTCTCTAATGTACCATTCTAGATGGCTTCTCCCTAATCACGAGTTCATACAATTCCTAGCATTCCTAATGATCAGTTCATAAGTGCAGGAGCTTAACGACAACCAATATAATATTGGGAGAAATTCCCCGGATCTAGACTTCCCCGTACGTGCCCGTATCGACAAAACCAATAATCATGCATCAAATGAGTTAAACCATGCAAGCATTAAGCAAAGAGGAAAAACCCTAACTAATGATGAAAGAAAGCATAAATCTTAATTAAAAGATGCAAGCATAGATTCCATATATGAGAGCTTCAAGAGATTACATTGATTCCCCAACAAACATACAAGGTTTAGTTCACCATATTCATGGTGAACCTAGATGAACAATAATGAAAGAATGAAAGAATAAACCCTAAAAAGGTGAAGAGGTAGCCTGAGCATCCAAGATCCTCCTTCAAAGGGGTGGAAGAGAGAGTGTTTGCCTCATTTCTGCCAAAGATACTAACTCTAGGACGTGCAAGTCCTTATATACTATTTTAGAATTACAAAAGATCTAAGCCCAAGCCCATAAAAGTGCCAGAAAACGAGTCCAAGCCCATTATTAAGAATGGCGCTCAGCGGTTAATACCGCTCAGCGGTGACTACGCTTCCCTTTTCTTCCCCTCAGCGGCCAGTTTGCCCCTCAGCGGACCTCCCGTGACCTCCTGAGTGCTGCTCAGCGGTAAACTGCCGTTGAGCGGTGCTTTCGACTTCTCCTTTTGCACTCTTTGATTCCTTTTCTGATTCCATCTCTCTCTTTCTTCACTTCTTTCACTAAATTCACCTTAAAACCTGCACAAAAACACTTAAATCAAGCATAAACCTGTCCAGCTCTCATATTTATGAAAATATAGATAAAAGCATGATTTCAAGCTAGTTTTTAAGTCTAAAGGTTGCTTTTAGTATCAGTTTTAAGCATGAAAATAACAGTTTTTCAACTGTTATCAGTGGACGAAGTGGAGGAAGTTGCCAAAGTGGACGAAGTTGACGAAGTGGACGGAGTGGATGAAGTGGAGGAAGTGAGGAAGTGGAGGAGGTGGAGGAAGTGGAGGAAGTGGGAAAAGTTCACGATGTGGACGAAGTGGAGGAAGTGGGGAAAAGGAGGAAGTGGACGAAGTTGACGATGTGGACGAAGTGGAGGAAGTGGAGGAAGTAAGGAAAAGGAAGAAGTGGACGAAGTTGACGAAATGGACGAAGTGTAGGAAGTGGTCGAAATGCAGGAAATGGAGGAAGTGGATGAAGTTGAAGAAGTGGAGGAAGTAGACGAAGTGGACGAGGTGGACGGAGCTGACGAAGTGGAGGAAGTGGAGGAAGTGTAGGAAGTGGAGCAAGTGGACGAAGTTGAGGAAGTGGACGAAGTCGAGGACGTGGAGGAAGTGGAGGAAGTGAGGAAAAAGAGGAAGTGGAGGAAGTGGATGAAGTGGAGGAAATTGACGAAGTGGACGAAGTGTAGGAAGTGGCGGAAGTGGAGGAAGTGGAGGAAGTGGCAGAAGTGGAGGAAGTAGGGGTAGTGAGGAAAAAGAGGAAGTGGAGGAAGTGGATGAAGTTGAGGAAGTTGACGAAGTGGACGAAGTGGACGAAGTGCAGGAAGTGGCGGAAGTGGAGGAAATGGAGGAAGTGGAGGAAGTGGAAGAAGTGGAGAAAGTGGAGGAATTGAACAAAGTGGAGAAAGTGGAGGAAGTGGGGGAAGTGGAGGAATTGAACGAAGTGTAGCAAGTGGACCAAGTGGAGGAAGTGGAGGAAGTGGAGGTAGTGGAGGAAGTGAGGAAGTGGACCAAGTGGACGAAAATTACTAAGTGGACGAAGTTGACAAAGTTGACGAAGTGGATGAGGTGGACGAAAAGGAGGAAGTGAGGAAGCGGACGGTGTGAGGGAAGTGGAGGAAGTAGGGGAAGTGGAGGAAGTGGAGGAAGTCAAGTGAACGAAGTCGAGGAAGTGGTGGAAGTGGAGGAAGTGGACGAAGTTGACGAAGTGCAGGAAGTGGTGGAAGTGGAGGAAGTGGAGTAAGTGGACGAAGTGGAAGAAGTAGAGGAAGTGGAAGAAGTGGAGCAAGTGGAGCAAGTTGAAAAACTTTTATTTTAATGTTTAAAATTGATACTAAAAGCAACCTTTATACTTAGAAACTAGCTTGGAATCATGCTTTTATTCATATTTTCATAAATAAGAGAGCTGGACAGGTTTATGCTTGATTTCAGTGTTTTTGTGCGGGTTTTAAGGTGAATTTAGTGAAAGAAGTGATGAAGGAGAGAGATGAAATCAGAAAAGACACCAAAAAGTGCAAAAAGAGAAGTCGCAACTGCCGCTCAGCGGCAGTTCACCGTTGAGCGGCACTCAGGAGTTCACGGGAGGTCTGCTGAGGGGTAAAATGGCCGCTGAGAGGAAGAAACCAACTCACGCACTTACTGCTGAGCGGCATTTTACCGCTGAACGGCACACTTATGGGCTTGGGCCTGAATTTTCTGTAATTTTAGAATAGTATATAAGCTTTAGGACGTCGTAGGGTTTGTATCTTTGGCATAAACGAAGCAAACACTCTCTCTTCCACCCCTTTGAAGGAGGATCTTGGATGCTCAGGCTACCTCTTCACCTTTCTAGGTTTTTATCTTTCATTCTTCCATTATTATTCATCTAGTTTCACCATGAATATGGTGAACTAAACCTTGTATTGTTGTTGGGGAATCAATGTAGTCTTGTGAAACTCTCATATATGGAATTTGTGTTTATATCTTATATTTAAGACCTATGCTTTCTTTCATCATTAGTTAGGGTTTTTCCTCTTTGCTCAATGCTTGCTTTGTTTAACTCATTCAATGCATGATTATTGATTTTGTCGATACGGGAACGTACGGGGAAGTCTAGATCCGGGGAATTTCTCCCAATAGTATATTGGTTGCCGTTAAGCTCCTGCACTAAAAGAACTAATTATTAGGAATGCTAGGAATCGTATGAACTCGTAATTAGGGATAGGCCTTCTTGCAAGGTAATTTAGAGAGTGGCATTAACAATGATGAAAAGAATGTTGAATTCCTAAAATATATGAGAGTGGATAAGATGAAATTGATAAACCCCAACAACATACTCATCCATATATTCCATTGAAAGTGTTTGTATTTTGTTTTAGCCGTTGATCAAAACTCATGCATACATGTTTATTTTCTGTTTTGCATATTAAACTCTACTTATTTCGTTCTTAAGTCTTAGCTAATCAACGAATCACATAACTAAACTAGGCCGTGAGTCCTTTGGGAGAACGATACTTGGTCTTACCGAGTTTATTACTTGAAACAATTCGGTCATACTTGCTGATTGTTCAACAAGTTTGTGGCGCCGTATTTCGGTGTTCATAAATTTGTCATCAAGTTCTTGGCGCTGTTGTCGGGGACTCGTGGTTTAACTGGTTAATTTGTGTGATTATTGATTATCTTTGACTTTAATTTTGAATTTCTGTTTTTATTTTTTCTGTTTTTATTTTTTCGGTTTTTATTTTATTTTTTTTGTTTTATTTTATTTTCTCAATCTTATATCTTCTCCTATATCTTTTTGTGCTAACCAATTTTCTAGGGTTTTGTTTTCTTTTGTATGCAGGAAGCAATTAGAACAAGGAGCAAGAAAACTGCAGAACCTCTTCTTGAAGGTTTAGACGGAGGAGAAGAATCCGAACATCTAGAGAACTTTTCCCTTTTCTAGAAACTCTGTTACAACCATCACCACAAGGTTCTGTTCATAGCACATAAAATATGGAGAACAACAATATCAGAAGAATTCTTGTTGATTACACCAATATAGCTGGACCTCAGCACTTTAACAGTATAGCTAGACCTAGAGTCAATGCAGCTAATATGGAGGTCAAACCAGCACTGATCCAACTGGTGAAAAGCAACCAATTCAATGGGTTATCTCATGAAAGCCCATATGAGCACCTCACCACATTTAATGAGATCTGTAATACAGTGAAAATTAATGGGGTGCCAGATGAAGCGATCAAACTTAGCTTGTCTCCTTTCTCATTAGGAGGCAATGCTAAGCTTTGGTTAAATTCTTTCCCAGAAGGAAGTTTCACAGAGTGAAAAGCAGTGGTAACAAAGTTTTTAAACAAGTATTTTCCACAATCAAAGGTGACTAAAGGCAAGTAAGAGATTTCTTCATTTAGGCAAGGCATGGAAGAATCACTGGGGCATGCATGGGACAGATACAAAAGCTTGTTGAGAAAAACACCCACGCATGGATTCAAAGAAGAGGAAGTAGTCCTAACCTTCCTTGGAGGTCTTGGTTCACAAACCAAGATGATGCTTAATGCCTTAGCTGGAGGCAACATTAAATGGAAAACTCCAGAGGAAGCAACAGAAATTATTGAAAACATGGCTACTAGTGATGATACAAGAAGGTCTAGCACCATTGGGCCTATCACAAGAGGGATGATCAAGAAGTTACAAGATGAGTACTCTCCCAAAGGCCAAACCCTCTTTGCTATCTTTGGATGGAAGATTGGAGACCTAGAAGATGCTTTTAAGATGCCAAAACATGGAGAAGGGTAAAAGTGGACTTTGGCACATGGGGGGGGTGTGCGCATAGTAGCCTAAGGGGTAGTATTAGCTTATTTTAATTCCACTTATGCGCCTATGTAATAAGCGACGTGAATAATATGGTTTCTAGAAAGCCATCACACTTTGCACATGTGGGTGAGGTGGCACTTGATCCGTATTTTGTGGATCTCCTTACCTCACATACATTGCATTGCATTGACTTGAGATTTAGCTATATAATCTCCTGGGATAAGCATGTATTTCACTTTTGGAAATTTATAGAAGATGAATTTTGCACTTTGCAATTTCCTCTCATCCGAAAGTCCTCTCTATTTGCTTGCTCTTCCATTGCTATCTTCTTCCATTGTGGAAGCCGCCTGAGATAGCCTACCATTCCCTCAAGCCAACTTCCACTTCATCTCACCCTAATCACTTCAATCCGCTGCCAACATCTCATACAATACAGCCAAAACCGAGAGCCTTCTCTGCTACAATTTCTCCAGCACTGAATAATGCTTTCCGTTACTGTTCCATTGATTCTTTAGCTGCAGCAGAGCTGGTTGCTTCCTCCAATCTCACGGATCTGTTCCTATGCATCCTCC
Source organism: Vigna nakashimae (assembly GCA_034642375.1). NCBI lineage: Eukaryota > Viridiplantae > Streptophyta > Magnoliopsida > Fabales > Fabaceae > Vigna > Vigna nakashimae. The sequence continues at coordinate 31,940,223 of CM067765.1, forward strand.
TTGATGCATCAAGTGGTATCATGAGCCTAGGTTCAAGTTAGAACCGTGAGATAAGTCCAGATTTCTTCCATTTCTTTGCTGTCAAAATGTCCTGGTTGTTCTTGATGTTTTCTGAAAATTCTGCACTATTTTTCATCAATTATTGTTGTGTTTAGGATCTACTCTTAATTTCATTGGCTACTAGCTGTCTTTGCTTGAGTTTTCCTTCATTTTATTCGGCTGTTATTGATTGTTTGAGTCTATTTTACCATTTAAACATCATTTCCGGTTTTGTCTTAAGTCTTGTTAGTTACTTTGTTGTTTTTGTTATCAAATCTGGTTTTTCAACCAAGTTTTACCAAAAATTTGAGTTGTTTGAATGTGGCTACACCAATTAAGAGCAATGAATACTTCAGAAATGAGCTCAGGTGTTTAGATCTACCATTCAAACTCAAATCTGTGCTGGTTGTTCAAATCTGGCAGAATTTCAGTTTCTGTTTTTTTTTGTTGCTGCATTGCCACTGTTCTTATGGTCATTTACTGTTCTATTGAACAGCAGTTGATTGATCCATTGTCTGAACCATTTGGAAGATGAAATGAGTTGACTCCAAATAGTTTGTCATGTGGCAAGAGTGTCCAAGCATTTGGCCGAGATGCATGTGTTTTCCTTGAGTAAATTCTGCCTAATTGTGTGTGGTTAGTATTAGATCATTGCTAACCATCCTCAACATTGAATTTCTGCATTTGTGCAACTTTCAAATACCATTTCTAACTCCTCTTTGCTGTTTTCAAATCAGAATTGCTTTTGAATCAAAATTTGACCATGCTAGTTGTTAAATTTAGCTGAAATCTGGTACTGCAGTAGTGACTTTCTGTTTTATATAGTTTTGATGCATCCAATTAGTTCCAACAAGTCATAAATCATCATCAAAACATGTTTGAATCATTGGAAAATAACTAGGCGCAGTACTATTCATTTGGTATATTTTCCTGCATTGAAAATTGACTCTGCCGAGAAACTGTGCTGGTTTTTGTCAATTTCTGCACTGCATTACTTTGCTTGATTCATCACGTTTAGATGCAGTAAAAGCCATGGTCCATTTAAAATATCAAGATAACAATTCAAAAGAGATATTACATACGTTAAAAGGCACTTAGGACCATTGCATCATCAGTTTCGAAAGTTTGAAGTGTATAGTATTGTTGCTGTTAAAATCTGGTGCAACTCATTCAGGCATTTCATCAAACAGTTTTGTCAATTTTCAATGCATAGCCAATTCGTGTGTGATTCTGATCTAAAGTCTTTTCTTGTGTTTTAAATCTGATCTAGAACCATTCTTAGGATCTATTTGAGGTGCCACCTGTTTGAAAACCCTTTCATTGCTTGATTTTCGATTTTTTTTCTACATTCTGCACACCAACTGTTTGAAAAATTTCCTGGTGTTGCTGTCTTTTGGTTGTGAAAAATTACAGCACTTGAGGTGATATTTTCAGTGATTAATTGGCTTGTTGGGTAGGTGGTTTATGCCTCAAAAGGTGTATCACAATTGGAAGCATCAAAGAAGGTTCAATGAAGAGGAGCAAAGACAAGAAGATGGTACTTTGGATGGGAAACCCGTGACAATTCTGCACTTCCAAAGTGTGCTGCAGCAAGTGCCGAGACAACAACCAGCAGAATTGTTGCTGCAGAGTTGCGTTCTTGAGTGATCACTTGCAACTGAGAGGATTGGTGTGAATTAAGCATAGTTCAATCTTTGTTTTTGAGAAGCCAAAGCTGCACACATCTTTCCCTTAGCCAATTCGCCTTTTTTTTTCTTTTCTTACAATTTACCAAATTTCTTTTGTAATTTCCTTTGGTTTCTTTGGTTGTAAGTTCCAAATCCAAGCAAGTGAGGTGCTAGAGTTCACAAGTGCTCTTCCCTCATTTGTAACTAGACTCAAAGAAGTCTCACAACCTAAAATTGAGTAGTCGGTGAGTGTGTCTTAGATCCAAAGTCTAAGCCTCACCTAGGAGACCTCACTTTAATTGTTTTTCCAATTCTCGCCTAGATAACATATATCTTGTGCGAATAGGAAGCTCTCTTAGGGGTCCGAATTTAGAGTTTAGGTTGTGTCCTTTCTTTGCTTTGTGTTTTTCTTTGTTGTCTTTAAGACTTAAGTGGATTTAAGAGTGATTTTAGTTTAAAGGATAACTAGTAGTAACCTAAGACATTTCTGGCAAGGTAAGACTTGGTACTTAAGCAGTCTTCATGACTCACCTCTCTTACCTGGGACTTGTCTAAGTGTGAATCTTGTCAATCTTTTACACTAGAAAAACTTTTAAAAACAAAGATGTCTTGTTATTCATATAGGTCTTCTAGGAATTTTAATTTTGATAAGCAACTTAGTTACAAAGGCATCAAAAGAGAACATGATAAAGCTAGAAGGAAGTCTTGTTCATCTTATGAATTTGATAGGATTGAAGATGATTTGTATAAACAAGCTAGTGAAAATATTCCATTCTTTGGTGATGATATTGGTGCATTAACATACCTAGCTTGGGAAAAGGAAATTAATGACATGCATTCATTCATGGTGAGAAAAAGTAAATATGAATCCTTCTATTCTAGAGATAATGAATCTTATATTCTTAATCTTTACACTTCTAGTTTTAAAAAGCATGCAAGAGAGTGGTGGGATGATAGGCAATATCATGTTAAGATAGGTAGAAAATATCCCATTTATGATTGGAATGAATTGAAAGCTTGTATGAGAAGAAAGTTTGTGCCTCGAGAAATTGAAAGAAACTTAGAACTTATGAGAGAGCTTATTAGAGAAGGTGAGTCATTCATTCAAAATTTAAGTGGGTTCTCTCGTAGGGAAAGTGAGTTTCTAGAAAAACTTAGGAGGCTATGGGAAGAGACAAGCAAATATAGAATTGAGAGATTAAAAAGAGAAAAACAAAAGCAAGAAGTAAGAGAGAAAAGAGAAAAAGAGAGAAAAGAAAAGAAAAGAAAAGAAGAGGAAGAACGAAATAGAAGAGAAGAGGAAGAAAGAGAGAGAAGAGAAGAAGAGAAAAGAAGAGAGCAAGAGAAAAGAGAAGAAGAAAACAAGAGAAGAAAAGAGGAAGAAAGAGAAAGAAGAGAAGAAGAGGGAAGAAGAGAGAAAGAGAGAAAAGAAGCACAAAGAAGAGAAAAGGAAGAAGTTGAAAGAATAGAAATGGAAGAAAAGAAAAGGCAACTAAAGGCAACATCTCCTCCTACCCTAGAAGCTAGATTCTTAAGGGGAGGTTTTCTATTCTCTCACTTTTCTCCATTTATATTTGAATTTTCCAAATTTCACTTTTCTTTCAAAGAATTGGCCACTCCATCTTTAAAAATGTTATCACTTTCAACACATGCAAATTTTCAACTTGGGTTATGGTTACCTTTATGGTTACCAATAACTCAAAATACAAATAAAATTTCAAATGAAGAAAGGTTTCTTTGTTATATTAAAATTAAAAATTGCAAAATTTGCAAACCTTCTTGTACACATAGTTTTTTATATATCTTATTGGGTCAAATAAAACTAATTAGAGATATGTTTGATGTTTATTACAGATGGATATTTGACCCAAGAGGAACTCTTATGAAGCTAACAAAAATAAGTCTTCAAAAGCACCATCAGATTTGAGGACAAATCCTTTCCAAGGGGGAGGGGATGATACGCGGGGACCAAGGCTAATTAGTTATTCAAGTGAAGATGAAGACCCTATGGATTTGAGGGAAAATCCCTCTCAAGAGGGAGGGGATGATACAAGAAGGTCTAGCACCATTGGGCCTATCACAAGAGGGATGATCAAGAAGTTACAAGATGAGTACTCTCCCAAAGGCCAAACCCTCTTTGCTATCTTTGGATGGAAGATTGGAGACCTAGAAGATGCTTTTAAGATGCCAAAACATGGAGAAGGGTAAAAGTGGACTTTGGCACATAGGGGGGGGGTGTGCGCATAGTAGCCTAAGGTGTAGTATTAGCTTATTTTAATTCCACTTATGCGCCTATGTAATAAGCCACGTGAATAATATGGTTTCTAGAAAGCCATCACACTTTGCACATGTGGGTGAGGTGGCACTTGATCCGTATTTTGTGGATCTCCTTACCTCACATACATTGCATTGCATTGACTTGAGATTTAGCTATATAATCTCCTGGGATAAGCATGTATTTCACTTTTGGAAATTTATAGAAGATGAATTTTGCACTTTGCAATTTCCTCTCATCCGAAAGTCCTCTCTATTTGCTTGCTCTTCCATTGCTATCTTCTTCCATTGTGGAAGCCGCCTGAGATAGCCTACCATTCCCTCAAGCCAACTTCCACTTCATCTCATCCTAATCACTTCAATCCGCTGTCAACATCTCATACAATACAGCCAAAACCGAGAGCCTTCTCTGCTACAATTTCTCCAGCACTGAACAATGCTTTCCGTTACTGTTCCATTGATTCTTTGGGTGCAGCAGAGCTGGTTGCTTCCTCCAATCTCACGGATCTGTTCCTATGCATCCTCCTTGATGCATCAAGTGACAACGAACTCAATATTGAAAGAGGATATCTGAATTAGAAGGAGTTGTTACAATCAAATGATGCTTTGCTTATTCAAAATAGAATTATCTCTCAACAGCTGGAAGAAGTAATTATGAAGCTTTCTCAAATACCACAAGAAATACAACAGGTCTCAATGGTTCAAGGGCAACAGCAAAAATGGCAAATGCAATCTACTCCATCTGAGAAGACAACAAAACTTGAAGAGACTTTCCAAAGATTCTTGAAGACGAATGCATCTTATTGTCAGAATGTGGATGCTGCATTAAAAATATGGAGATCTATGTTGAGCGAATAGTTGACAAGATGAAACATGATAATCTCAGAAAGGAGTGTAAAACTGTTGTGACCAGAAGTGGTAGAGTGTTAGACGAGAGAAGAAAAGAAAGAGATGAGAAAGAAAATGAGAGTGAGAGTGAAAAAGAAACATGTGAGTGGAAAGAAAGAGTTGAGAGAGAGAAAAAGAAAAAGGAAGAAGACGAGAGGAGAGAAAAAAAAGAGAGAGAAGAGAGAGAAGAGAGAGAGGAGAGACAAAAAGAAAAATAGGGTTTAAGAAGTTGGAGATCACTGTACCATTCTCTGAAGCATTGCAACAGATGCCAGCATATGCAAAGTTTTTGAAGGAACTTCTTACAAAGAAAAACAAGTACATTGAAAAGGAAACTATCAATGTACAGGGTAACTGCAATGCAATCATACAGAAACTAACTCCTAAACTTAAAGATCCAGGAAGCTTCACTATTCCATGCACCATAGGAGATTTGAAAGTTGGAAGAGCATTGATTGATTTGGGAGCTAGCATTAATTTAATGCCGCTATCCATGTGCAGAACAATTCAGGGTGTGGAAATCAAAACTAGTGTCAGCTCCAGTGATTGTAGCGCCAGATTGGAATCAAAACTTTGAATTAATGTGTGATGCAAGTGATTATGCAATATGAGTTGTCCTTGGCCAGAGAAAAGAACAAAAGTTTCACCCAATTTATTATGCTAGCAAAGTTCTGAATGATGCTACCACAGAAAAAGAATTCCTGGCTATTGTGTATGCTTTAGAGAAATTTAGACCTTATCTTATTGGGTCTAAGGTGATTGTCTAAACAGATCATGCAGCTATCAAATATTTGTTGACAAAGCCAGATTCTAAGCCACGTCTGATTAGATGGGTATTACTGTTGCAAGAATTTGATGTAGAAATCTGTGATAAGAAAGGAAGTGAGAACTTGATTGCTGATCATTTGTCACGGTTAGTCAACAATGAGATCACTAGCAAGGAATTCGAAATCTGGGAATCTTTTTCAGATGAAACACTCATGTATATTCAGCAGAGGCCCTGGTTTGCTGATATGGCTAATTTTAAAGCTTCAAGGGTTATGCCAGAAGACTTAACTTGGCAACAAAGAAATTTTTTTTTGCATGATGCCAAGCAGTTTGTTTGGGATGATCCTTATTTGTTCAAGATTGGAGCAGATAATCTTCTGAGGAGATGTTGATGACCCAAACTTATTAGCCGTTGCTAGGACTCGGGTTCAATCCCCAAATCCCCGGCAACGGCGCCAAAAGCTTGATGGACAAATTTGTAAGCACCAAAATATGATGTCACAAACTTGTTTCACAATCGGCAAGTATGACCGAATCGTTCAAGTAATAAAACTTGGTAAGACCAAGTATCGTTCTTCCCAAAGGACTCACGGCCTAGTTTAGTTATGTGATTTGTTGATTAGCTAGGACTTAGAAACGAAATATTCAAAGTTTAATATGCAAGACAGAAAATAAACATGTATGCATGAATTGATCAATGGCAAAGACAAAAGATAAACACTTCCAATGAATTATATAAATGAATATGTTGTTGGGGTTCAATTTCATCTCATCCACTCTCATATATTTTAGGAATTCAACATTCAAATCATCATTGTTAATGCCACTCTCTAATGTACCATTCTAGATGGCTTCTCCCTAATCAAATAGTTCATACAATTCCTAGCATTCCTAATGATTAGTTCATTACAGCAGGAGCTTAAAGGCAACCAATATAATGTTGTCAGTAAAATATTGGGAGAAATTCCCCGGATCTAGACTTCCCCGTACGTGTCCGTATCGACAAAACCAATAATCATGCATTAGAATGAGTTAAACAATGCAAGCATTGAGCAAAGAGGAAAAACCCTAACTAATGATGAAAGAAAGCATATGTCTTAATTCAAAGATGTACTCAACAAATCCATATATGAGAGCTTCAAGAGATTACATTGATTCCCCAACAAACATACAAGGTTTAGTTCACCATCGTCATGGTGAACCTAGATGAATAACAATGAAAGAATGAAAGAATAAACCCAATAAAGGTGAAGAGGTAGCCTGAGCATCCAAGATCCTCCTTCAAAGGGGTGAAAGAGAGAGTGTTTGCCTCGTTTCTGCCAAAGATACTAAACTAAAGGACGTGCAAGCCCTTATATACTAATTTAGAGTTACAAAAGATTACAAAAGCCCAAGCCCAAAGAGTACCGCTCAGCGGTATTTACCGCTCAGCGGTAGTTGCGCGTCACAATTCTTCCCCTCAGCGGCCATTTGCCCCTCAGCGTGACTCCCGCAACCTCCTGAGTGCCGCTCAGCGGTAGTTTGCCGCTGAGCGGTGCCTTCGTCTTCTATTTTTGCACTCTTTCTTGTCTTTTCTAATGTCACTTCTCTCCTTCTTCACTCTTTTCACTAAATTCACCTTAAAAGCTGCACAAAAACACTCAAATCAAGTGTAAACCTGTCCAGCTCTCTTATTTATGAAAATATAGATAAACTACATGATTTCAAGCTAGTTTTTAAGTCTAAAGGTTGCTTTTAGTATCAAATTTAAGTATGAAAATAACAGTTTTTCAACTGTTATCACAACCCCAAACTTAGAACTTTGCTTGTCCTCAAGCAAACAAAATGTAACTCCATCTCCAACCAATTCATATGATAGTTCACTCATTCAAAAATCCTTTTTTTTTTCAAGATAAGTAATAACTTCACTCAAACTTATGACCAAGAGTTCAATCAAGATGTGCACATGCTTTAGTGTTCACAAAGTCATTTAAGTTCCAACAAATGCTATTTCTCATGAATGATCAATCAATTAAGCAAGGATGTTCATGTGCTTATGGAATATTTCCTCACTAGGTAAAGTGTTTCACTCAACACACAAGTGTATAAGAGGTAAAGTGTCTCACTCATTCACTCTACTATCACAATGTCACATGAATCAACTTTGCCTTTCATTTAACCACAATCAAAAACATTCACAAGTATGCATCATCACAAGGACTTTTCAATGGCTTATAATGTGGCTAGGCTAACAAGAAAATTGGTTTTTCTGGATCACAAAATCCTTGAGTTAAGAGATTCATAATAATACAATTATTCTTATTCATTCCCAACTTTTGTTTGCCTTTTCATTTGCATTGAGCTTTACTTCTTTTCTTTTCTTTTTCTTTGCATATTCTTACTTTTTAGCTCTTGGCTCAATGCTTTTCCTTTTTCATGTTTTCCCAATAACCCCAAACTTGAACATTTAACAATACCACACAAGATCTTCTACTTAACTCAAGGTAAAGATTTTCAATCAAGGGTTCAGTGTATGTTTAAGGTTATGGGTTCAAAGGATAGAACACAAAGTGTTCTCTTTTAGTAGGCTAACTTTATGAATTTGGCCAATAAAAAGGGTTCCAACAAACGGCCTTGATCATATGATGCAAAACAAGCAATTGCTTCAATCATAGAAAACCTGGGCAAAATCATTCATGCTTTCAAAATAATAGCATTCAACAATAACAACTCTGGAGCTCAAAACCTCACATATAAGCTCATTCACATTTGACATACACATCCTGCTTAATTTCACAATCACAATCATGATATCATGCATTTGTTCACAAAGCTTGTGAATCACCTGTATAAGCATTTATTGTGCACATCATCTCAACATCAATCAATCAATAAGCATCATCAAGCATTACTTATCACACAATCACAGTTAATAGCAAACCATCATAAGAAACCAGGTGTTCAATAGAGTACATTAAACCCTAATCTAAAAACAAAAACAAATAAGTTCAGAAAACTTAAACCACAAAAGCATAATCATATGATAGCATTCATCAGTAAATGCTATCTCAGCTCCTCATCAGTCTGAGCTGTCATCTGTATCTTCTTCCTCTCCTTCTTCTTGGATCTTATAGTCTTGATTCTTTTAGCATGATGAGGAGGCCATCCCTGCATCAAACTTAATTCACAAAACCAAAAGATACATTGTTAAGCATTAGTAAACCACAATGAAGAAATCAATCCCCTTCAATGATGCTCTCTCCCAACCCCAAACTTAGATGGAAAACTAGTGAGAACGTGAGTAGAAGGGAGATTTTCTCAAGAGGGAAGAGGGAAAAGATGTGGAGAACCTTGGAAAAGGTATGTAGGAGTGTGTGTGCAGAGAAGAGCCTGAAAATAGAAGCTTATGCGCAGCTTAGGGTATAAAAATACCCTAATGGGCTCGAGTCTCGCTAAGGGGAAACTAAAGCCCATCTGCGAGAGTACCGCTCAGCGGTATATGCCGCTCAGCGGCACTTGCGAGAATTGCTCTTCTCCTTCTTTTCTTGACCTACGTGCCTCCTAGACATACCCCTTACTGGTTCCCTGCAATTCAATGTTAAAAATGCTTATGCAAACCCTAACTAAAATAAACAAACAGAAAACAATCAATCAACTGGGTTGCCTCCCAGGTAGCGCTTGTTTAACGTCACGAGCCTGACCCAAAAAAGCTCACGTTCCATCTTCTTTAAAGTTGATGTTATCCTTCCACCAACTTATCAACTGCTTCCTTAGGACTGTTTTGGATTCTCTGGAATATGGAGACTCTATCTCTATCATCTCCTTCTCTTTAAAACCTTTTACAACCCACAACTTGTTCTTGAATCTTACAGGTGTGCCAAGTTGGAGTCCTCTTTCCTTCCAGTCTCTAAGAACTTCCTTTCCTTTTCCACTTTCATCTACCTTGGGTACCTGAAAATACAAACAATGGTTATCAGAAACTTTAAAATTTTCATGTTTACCTCTAGTTATGGGTGCATCTTGAAATGCAGCTTTATAACTGGCCTCTTCCTCCTTTGCTTGTATCTCATCTTTAAACACATTCACCACCACTCTCTCCTCTCTGTCCTGGAGCACCACTATACCTTCATTAACATCTATAATAACCCTGGCCGTTTTCATAAACGGTCTTCCCAGTATGAAAGGTATCTTTTCGGTCTCCCTCTTCATCACCACAAAGTCTGCCAAGAACTGAAGTTTGCCAACACAAACTACAATGTCTTCTGCAATCCCACATGGCTCCTTTGAAGATCCATCAGCCATTACCAGATTAACCTTTGCAGGTTTTATTTTCACATGGCCAATTTGCTCCAATAGAGAGTAAGGCATCAAGTTAACACTTGAGCCTAAGTCAAGGAGAGCTTTCTTCACCTTTTTCTTCCCTATAGTGCAAGGGATAGAAAAACTACCTGGATCAGCAGCTTTTGGTGGGAATGATTCTTTCTTAACAGTTACACACTTTTCATCATCATCATCTCTACGTTTTCTTTTTGTAGAGGTTCCCTCATCAGATTTTGTGTACACTGCTATTTTCTGTAAGATTTGTTCCCAAGGAGCTTCATTATCAACCATTCTGAATAAGTCTGTGAAATCCATTGGTTTCTCCTGATTTGTTAGAAAAGGAAAAGTATCCTTTCTTTCTTCTTCTCTTCTCTCTTCTGTTTCATCTTCTTCTGACTCAATACTCTCTTCATTTATACTCTTGACCACTTTGCATTCTTCTCTAGGGTTAACCTCAGTATTAGCCCCAAAGTTTCTGTGTGGTCTTTCTTCCAACTGCTTAGTGATCTGACCCATCTGAATCTCCAAGTTCTTTATAGCAGCTTCAGTGCTCTTTTGGGAGGATTCAGTTTTCTGAATAAATTGTTGAAGAGTTTCTTCCAACCTTGTAGATCTTTCATTGAGCATAGAAATTTGTTGCCACATGGTTGGTTGCTGCTGCTGTTGCTTATTAAATTGATTAACCTGCCCAGTTTGTCCTTGGCCAATACTTGGATGTGGTTTCCAACCCTGATTATAATTACCTTGACGGTATGGAAACTGATTAGCCATGAAGTTAACATCCTCCACGGCTTCCACAGGAAAAGCACATTGGCCATTGATGTGATCTCCTCCACATAGTTCGCACAACTGGGTTTGTACCTGTGCAGCAGATTTTAACTCTTTTGGTAATGAAGCAAGAGTTTTGGTCAGAGTCTCCAGCTGTTGAGTCAGAATTTTATTTTGGGCTAGCAGAGCATCATGGGTTTGTAATTGAAGAACCCCTTTCTGTTGCATAGGGGCGCCTCTTTCATTGTGAAGCTCATTACCACTTGTAGCCATATTTTCAATAATCTCAGTGGCTTCCTCTGGAGTCTTCCATTTGATATTGCCCCCAGCTGAGGCATCTAGCATCATCTTGGTTTGTGAACCAAGCCCTCCAAGGAAAGTTAGGACTACTTCTTGTTCTTTAAAGCCATGCATGGGAGTTTTTCGTAACAAGCTTTTATATCTGTCCCATGCATGCCCCAGTGATTCTTCCATGTCCTGCTTGAATGAAGATATCTCTTGCTTTCCTTTAGTCACCTTAGATTGTGGGAAGTATTTGTTTAGAAACTTTGTAACCACTGCTTCCCACTCTGTGAAACTTTCTTCTGGAAAAGAGTTCAACCAAAGCTTAGCATTGCCTCCCAATGAGAAAGGAAACAAGCTAAGTTTGATTGCTTCGTCTGGCACCCCATTAATCTTGACTGTATTGCAAATCTCATTAAAGGTAGTCAGGTGCTCATATGGGCTTTCATGTGATAACCCATTAAATTGATTACTCTTCACCAGTTGAATCAGTGCTGGTTTGACCTCCATGTTGGCTGCATTGACTCTAGGTCTAGCTATGCTGTTGAAGTGCTGAGGTCCAGCAAGATTAGTGTAATCTGCAAGAGTTCTTCTAACATTATTGCCCTCCATACTTCCTGTGCTATGAACAGAACCTTGTGGTGATGTTTGCAAGAGAGTTTCAGGAGAAGGGAAATGTTCTCTAGACGTTCTGATTCTTCTCCTCCTTCTACTCTCTTCTAGACCTTCAAGAAGTGGTTCTGTTGTTTTCTTACTTCTAGTGCGAATTGCTTCCTGCATGCACAAGAAACAAAACCCTAGAACAGATTTGTTAGCACAAAAAGATATAAGAGAAGATATATATTCAAAAGATAAAAAGATAAAAGATTCAGAAGATAAGAAGATAAAAGATTCAAAAGATAAAAAGATAAAAGATAAAATAAAATTTAAAAATAACATCTAATCTAAAAAGATAAAATCTAAAAATAAAATCTAACCTAATAAAATAAAATCTAATCCTAAAAGATAAAATAAAATAAAATCTAAACTAACCAAATAAAATAAAATCTAATCTAATCTAATCTAAAAAGATAAAACAGAAAAAGATAAAAAACAGAAAATAAAAACAGAAATTTAAAATTAAAGTCAAAGATAATCAATAATCACACAAATTAACCAGTTAAACCACGAGTCCCCGGCAACGGCGCCAAAAACTTGATGACCCAAACTTATTAGCCGTTGCTAGGACTCGGGTTCAATCCCCAAATCCCCGGCAACGGCGCCAAAAGCTTGATGGACAAATTTGTAAGCACCAAAATATGATGTCACAAACTTGTTTCACAATCGGCAAGTATGACCGAATCGTTCAAGTAATAAAACTTGGTAAGACCAAGTATCGTTCTTCCCAAAGGACTCACGGCCTAGTTTAGTTATGTGATTTGTTGATTAGCTAGGACTTAGAAACGAAATATTCAAAGTTTAATATGCAAGACAGAAAATAAACATGTATGCATGAATTGATCAATGGCAAAGACAAAAGATAAACACTTCCAATGAATTATATAAATGAATATGTTGTTGGGGTTCAATTTCATCTCATCCACTCTCATATATTTTAGGAATTCAACATTCAAATCATCATTGTTAATGCCACTCTCTAATGTACCATTCTAGATGGCTTCTCCCTAATCAAATAGTTCATACAATTCCTAGCATTCCTAATGATTAGTTCATTACAGCAGGAGCTTAAAGGCAACCAATATAATGTTGTCAGTAAAATATTGGGAGAAATTCCCCGGATCTAGACTTCCCCGTACGTGTCCGTATCGACAAAACCAATAATCATGCATTAGAATGAGTTAAACAATGCAAGCATTGAGCAAAGAGGAAAAACCCTAACTAATGATGAAAGAAAGCATATGTCTTAATTCAAAGATGTACTCAACAAATCCATATATGAGAGCTTCAAGAGATTACATTGATTCCCCAACAAACATACAAGGTTTAGTTCACCATCGTCATGGTGAACCTAGATGAATAACAATGAAAGAATGAAAGAATAAACCCAATAAAGGTGAAGAGGTAGCCTGAGCATCCAAGATCCTCCTTCAAAGGGGTGAAAGAGAGAGTGTTTGCCTCGTTTCTGCCAAAGATACTAAACTAAAGGACGTGCAAGCCCTTATATACTAATTTAGAGTTACAAAAGATTACAAAAGCCCAAGCCCAAAGAGTACCGCTCAGCAGTATTTACCGCTCAGCGGTAGTTGCGCGTCACAATTCTTCCCCTCAGCGGCCATTTGCCCCTCAGCGTGACTCCCGCAACCTCCTGAGTGCCGCTCAGCGGTAGTTTGCCGCTGAGCGGTGCCTTCGTCTTCTATTTTTGCACTCTTTCTTGTCTTTTCTAATGTCACTTCTCTCCTTCTTCACTCTTTTCACTAAATTCACCTTAAAAGCTGCACAAAAACACTCAAATCAAGTGTAAACCTGTCCAGCTCTCTTATTTATGAAAATATAGATAAACTACATGATTTCAAGCTAGTTTTTAAGTCTAAAGGTTGCTTTTAGTATCAAATTTAAGTATGAAAATAACAGTTTTTCAACTGTTATCAGATGTGTGACAAATGAAGAAGCAAAAGGAATTCTCTAGCATTGTCATATTCACCTTATGGAGGACATTTTAATGGAGAAAGAACAGCAGCAAAAGTCCTTCAATCAGGGTTTTATTGGCCAACTTTATTTAAAGATGTCCATAATCATGCTAGAAATTGTGATAAATGTCAAAGAGCAGGGACGATCACTAAACGTCATGAGATGCCTTTACAAGGCATTTTAGAGGTTGAGGTTTTTGATTGCTGGGGTATTGACTTTGTTGGACCCTTCCCTCCATCTTTCAACAATGAATATATTTTGGTAGCAGTGGATTATGTGAGTAAATGGGTGGAAGCCTTAGCTTGTCCTAAAAATGATGCTAGCACAGTAATTAAATTCTTGAAGAAGCAGATATTCTCACGTTTTGGCACTCCAAGAGTGTTGATTAGTGATGGAGGATCTCATTTTTGCAACTATCAGCTAGAAAAAGTACTCAAACACTATGGAATGAAACATAAGGTAGCTGCACCTTATCATCCACAAACTAATGGACAAGCTGAGGTATCTAACAGGGAAATAAAAAGAATCCTGGAAAAAACAGTGACTTCATCAAGAAAGGATTGGTCACTCAAATTGGATGATGCTCTTTGGGCTTATAGGACGGCAATGAAAACGTCTATGGGATTATCACCGTTTCAATTAGTCTATGGGAAAGCATGCCATTTGCCAGTAGAATTGGAGCATAGAGCGTTATGGGCTTTGAAATTCTTGAATTTTGATCCTTATGAAACTCAATGCACACGCAGAAGGCAGATTTTGGAGCTTGAAGAAATGCGATTACATGCATATGATTCATCCAAGGCTTACAAAGACAAGATCAAATTTTATCATGACAGGAAGTTGGTGAATAGAGTTTTCAATCCAGGACAACAGGTACTATTGTTCAATTCAAGATTGAAGATATTTCCTGGGAAGCTGAAGTCAAAATGGTCAGGACCATTTGTGGTAAAAGAAGTGCATCCGCATGAAGCTATTGAAATATTTAATCCAGCTGCTGATGATCCACAGAGAAGTTGGGTGGTGAATGGTCAACGTCTCAAGCCCTATCTAGGGGGAGAGGTGCAACAATTTTCCACAGTGATGTTGTCGGTTGATCCTTGAAAGTTTGGGTCAAGCTCGTGACGTTACACAAGCGCTTACTGGGAGGCAACCCAGTAATGGACGAAGTTGACGAAGTGGAGGAAGTTGACGAAGATGACGAAGTGGACAAAGTGGATGAAGCGGACGAAGTTGACGAAGTCGAGGAAGTGGACGATGTGGAGGAAGTGGACGAAATGGAGGAAATGGAGGAAGTGAAGCATGTGGAGGAAGTGGACAAAGTTGACGAAGTGGAGGAAGTGAACGAAGTGGAGGAACTGAGGAAAAGGAGGAAGTGGACAAAGTGGAGGTAGTTGACGAAGTGGAGGAAGTGGACGAACTGCACGAGGTGGAAGAGGTGGACGAGGTTGACGAAGTGGAGAAAGTGGACGAAGTGGAGGAAGTGCACGAAGTTGACGAAGTGAAGGAAGTGGATGAAGTTGACGAAGTGGAGGAAGAGGAGGAACTGGAGAAATTTGACGAAGTAGAGGAGGTGGAGGAAGTGAAGGAAGTGGAGGAAGTGAAAGAAATAGGTAAAGTGGAGGAAGTGGAAGAAGTAGACGCAGTGGAGGAGATGGAAGAAGCGGAGGAAGTGGACGAAGTGGAGGAAGTGGAGGAAGTTGTGGAAGTGGACGAAATGAAGGAGGTGGACAAAGTGGAGGAAGTGGACGGAGTGGACGAAGTGGAGGAAGTTGCCGAAGTGGACGAAGTTGACAAAGTGGACGGAGTGGACGAAGTGGAGGAAGTGGAGGAAGTGAGCAAGTGGAGGAAGTGGAGGAAATGGAGGAAGTCGAGCAAGTGGACGAAGTGCGCAAAGTTGACGATGTGGATGAAGTGGATGAAGTGGAGGAAGTGGAGGAAGTGAGGAAAAGGAGGAAGTGGACGAAGTTGACGAAATGGACGAAGTGCAGGAAGTGGTGGAAATGGAGGAAATGGAGGAAGTGGAAGAAGTGGAGCAAGTAGACGAAGTGGACGAAGTGGACGAAGCTGACGAAGTGGAAGAAGTGGAGGATGTGGAGGAAGTGTAGGAAGTGGAGGAAGTGGAGCAAGTGGAGCAAGAAGAGGAAGTGGACGAAGACGACGAAGTGGAGGACGTGGAAGAAGTGGAGGAAGTGAGGAAAAAGAGGAAGTGGATGAAGTGGAGGAAGTTGACGAAGTGGACGAAGTGGACGAACTGCAGGAAGTGGCGGAAGTGGAGGAAGTGGAGGAAGTGGAAGAAGTGGAGAAAGTGGAGGAATTGAATGAAGTGGAAAAAGTGCAGGAAGTGGAGGAAGTGGAGGAAGTGGGGGAAGTGGAGGAAGTGGAGGAATTGAACGAAGTTAACAAGTGGACCAAGTGGAGGAAGTGGAGGTAGTGGAGGAAGTGAGGAAGTGGACCAAGTGGACCAAGTGGATGAAAATTACGAAGTGGACGAAGTTGACAAAGTTGACGAAGTGGATGAAGTGGACGAAAAGGAGGAAGTGGAGGAAGTGGACGATGTGAGGGAAGTGGAGGAAGTGGAAGAAGTAAAGTGAACGAAGTAGACGAAGTGGAGGAAATGGAGGAAGTGGATGAAGTGAAGGAAAAGGAGAAAGTGGGCGAAGTGGACGAAGTTGATAGTTTACCTGATATGATCATAGATGGGGCAACAATGAAGAGTTTTCAAAGTGACAACAAGCATAAAAGAGTAGAATAGGTTTCGTTGGCTTGTATTTGCCTCTTTTGTTCTTTCGTTATTTCTAGTTGTAGAGACGCTTATAAACTCTTCTTTCTCTTTAAGAACAAGCAATGTGGGACTTTCCATGGCTTGGTCTTAAAAAGAAAAGGAGAGGAAATGGGCATCCTAGGCGTTAGTGCAAGGTAGCATAGGTAGTTTTCATGTTTTGAACTATAGGAGAACTAGTTGCCTTATAAACCCTTTGGAGTGGAGAGAATTGAGCAATGTGGGACGCAAAAGTCCCTAGAGGAACTACAGCAGCTGTTGGATGACCTCCACACTCATAAGTCCCACATCTCCTAGATCTTGCATCCTAGCTCACTCCAAAGGTTATATAAGAAGGCTTAGGGGTCTCCTTTTTGTACCTTACCTTGATTCAATGAATTTGAGTTGATTTGCACTTTTGCAATCCTCTTTGAGATAGAATTCTGTCTCTAAAGTCCCAAATTTGGGCAGACCTTATTTTGTTCAAGCAAGTGGCGGTCCTCCTCTTGATGCTTATCTTGGAAGCTTGTTCAAGTGGCGCATCTTCAATTCCTAAGTTTCCTTTTCTTAATCTCTTCCATTTTTTAATTTCTTTCGCATTCTCTTAAATGTCATTTAGTATATTCTCTCTGGGTATGCACTTCCCCATCATGTGGTATCATGAGCCTTAGGTTTTTGATCTCTTAGGAATTGCATGCTAGAGTAGAATAGCTTAGATATGTTCATTTTCGCTGAGCCATTTTCTGTCTCGCCCAGCCTCTGCGTGAAAATACAGTGAACTTGTATGATTTAGTTTAGCTTCATTTCTTGTCCGTTTTCCATGAAATTTTTTTTCCTAGTTTCGTCTGGATGTCTAGTTTCGTGAACATATTTTACTTTTCTCAAATTCGTTCTGTACTGTTCCCAGTAAATTTTTTTCTCCACTGTGTTCATCTAGTTTTCTGCTGTTGAATTAATACTCCACTGTTTTGCTTTGTTGTTGGCTGTTTGGACATTTTGGTGGCTGAAATTGCTCCCTGGACGTTGCTACACCCTCTCAATACTCTTAAGCAAGGAATCAACACTTCAAATCAATGCTTTGAGGGACTAAACCGTGGCTGTCCAGAGCCTTGTGCAAGTAGACATTTCATCAAACAGCAACAATGCTATTGGAGGTCTTCAACAAGTAGGTGTCCTATTTCCTTTTGTTTGTTTGTTCCAGCTTTAATTTCTTGTCTTGGCTGGAGTGTATGTGTCTTTTCTTGCTTATTAGCTTTGAATTGAGTCATATGTTTGTTCCTCTTTAGGAGTGTTCTAGAGTATTTTTCTGAAATTGCATAGCTAAGAGCATTTTTACATCTCCTTGCTTGTATGATGAATTGAGCTTGATCATCATTGGATTTAAGCGTGTGAACCTTGCTTATTTGTTCTGTATAAATAGAGGCTATAAACCATTACAATTGTGCTTCTAATCAAACACATTTCATTAAAGTGGCTTGGCCGAGACATTTTACCAAGTGTTGTTTGCTGTATCAAAATAAAATCAACAAAAAAAATTGGTTACTGTTTGGTGTGCTTGGCCGAGAGTTTTCTCATTGATTGGTGTGTTTGATTGCTTCATTTTAGAGCCTCTTCATTTTATTTCCAATACATAATATTTTGGTTTGAGGTTTGCCAAAATTATTTCCAGCATTAATTCGGTCTTGCTCTTCATGTATGCATAGCATGTTCATGTGATTTTGCTCCTTAGTTGTGTTAATTTTTCTTTGCTGTCTTGTTCATTTTGTGCCACTGTTTTGACTCCAATTTCTTGTTGTTTTGTCTCTTCACATTCATTAGATATTGCCTCCTTGTTTTTGTGCCAAGTTTCTTGATTTTTAGGTTCTATTTTCAACATTTGTCTTGTAGTTTTCATTCATTTTTTTTTGGCTTCTACCATATGCTGTTTTGATTTGGCTTCTTTGCATAGAGGGTGGATTGTACATCTTTCCATTTGCTTTAGACTTGAGTTGGTGATCTCAAAGTGGACTTGCGAGACATTTTACTATCTTAAAAGAAGGGTGCTGCCCTTTCTTTTTTTTTCTTTGAGACATTTGTCGTGAGTTTTGAACCATTTCATTGCTTTATTTGAGTGAAACCGTGACCAGAATTGTGGCTGCTGTATTGCCGTGATTTTTCATTGGTTCTAACCTGTTTTTTGGTGTTAGTTTTTTGTGGTTGTTGCCTTACCATGTCTGCAGGTTCCAGTCGTGCTTCATTCCATGGCGATAGCCCCCATGGAAGTCCTTCTAGCAAGTTTGATGTGATGAAGGCTTACCAACAAATGCAACATCAACTTGATGCTATGAGCAAGCGGTTAGACGTGGACACAAAGGCTAAAGGGAAGCAATCTCATGGTCATGATCATGGTTCCTACAAGAAGAAGCAAGAAGCTAGAACCGTAAATGTATACCTTCCCTCGCCAAAGAAGCATCAAGAAGATAAAGCTATGGACCAAGGCCTTACACTACCAAAGTTGAACTTGCCTACTTTCAAAGGGGAAGCCGAGCCGTCTATTTTTGTAGATTGGATAGCTAAAGTAGACCAAATTTTTGATTTGTATAGTGTAAATGGACCTTTGCGTGTAAAGTTTGCTTGTTTAGCTTTAGAGGGATACGCCAAGCAATGGCTAAATAGGAGATACTTTACCATGGCCTCACCCGCAAGTACATGGGAACATTGCAGGGACATTTTGTACCAACGTTTCGTACCTCCATACTACCATAGGGACCTCTTGATTAAGCTCCAACGGCTTACTCAAGGTAGACGAAGTGTGGAGGAGTATGCTCGCGAGCTCAAAGTGCTCCTATATCATACTAACACTAAAGAAAATGATCATGCAAAAATAGTTAGATTTATTAGTGGACTCAATAGAAACATCCAAGATGTTTTGAAACTCCATGATGATGAGACTTTAGATGTAGTGGTTTATAGGGCCATGAAAGTTGAGAAGAAACTCTTGCAAAAAGAGGATTTTCACAACAAAATCTCAAAAGATGTTTTCTACAAATCTTCATCATTAAAGGATAAAGCCAAGAATGTTTCTAAGGAATCCACTAACAAATCTTGTCCTCATTCTTCTTTTAACCATTCTTCTTCTAACCATTCCTCCTCCCCATCTACATCTCCTTCTAGACCTAGCCATATTAAGTGTTTTAAATGTTTAGGGCATGGTCATATAGCATCTTCTTGTCCTAATAAAAGGGTAGTGTGCATTAGGGAAGAAGAAGTTGTCATTAATGAGTCTACCTCTTCCTCACCTACACACACTTATAGCTCTTCTTCCTCACCAAGTGAAGAAAAAGAGAAGGTTATGCTTCATTGTTTAACTAAGGACATTCAAGATAACCAAGAGGAGAGAGTAAAAGAAGAACATGAGAGGAAAGAAAAAGAGGAGAAAGCAAACAAAGAAAAAGAAGAAATTGTGAGAGAAAAGGAGAAGGCAAATGTCCTAATCACAAAGGAAGTGTTATTGCAGGCACCTTCCCCTCCCATCATTCAACTAGATCCCAGTTATGACAGGGGAGTTTTTCCATCCTTCCACTTTTCTCCAAATATTAAGCTTTCTTCTTTTCCTAAAAACTTTTGTGAAAATATCCCATGATTCTCATCTCTTATTACCACTTCTTCACACACCATTTCCAACCCACATCTTGAGTTAATGTATTCTTTTTTACACTTAACTCAAGACAAAAATAAAAGTTTTTCTAAAGAAGGATGTTTAGTTTTCCTTAAAAAAATAATAAATCAAATTTCAAAGACCCATTCTTTCAATATTCCTTTTCCATATACATTGTTTGGTAAACATCAATTTATTCACAAAATGTTTGATGTTTTTTGTAGGTTAACATTTGATCCAGGAAGAGTTCCTTTGGTTTATACACGAAATAAGTCACTAATCTCTCTTTGTTGCAGGTTTTTCAAGATTCGAGGTCGAATCCTCTCCAACCTGGGGGGGATGATATGATCATAGATGGGGCAACAATGAAGAGTTTTCAAAGTGACAACAAGCATAAAAAAGAGTAGAATAGGTTTCGTTGGCTTGTATTTGCCTCTTTTGTTCTTTCGTTATTTCTAGTTGTAGAGACGCTTATAAACTCTTCTTTCTCTTTAAGAACAAGCAATGTGGGACTTTCCATGGCTTGGTCTTAAAAAGAAAAGGAGAGGAAATGGGCATCCTAGGCGTTAGTGCAAGGTAGCATAGGTAGTTTTCATGTTTTGAACTATAGGAGAACTAGTTGCGTTATAAACCCTTTGGAGTGGAGAGAATTGAGCAATGTGGGACTCAAAAGTCCCTAGAGGAACTACAGCAGCTGTTGGACGACCTCCACACTCATAAGTCCCACATCTCCTAGATCTTGCATCCTAGCTCACTCCAAAGGTTATATAAGAAGGCTTAGGGGTCTCCTTTTTGTACCTTACCTTGATTCAATGAATTTGAGTTGATTTGCACTTTTGCAATCCTCTTTGAGATAGAACTATGTCTCTAAAGTCCCAAATTTGGGCAGACCTTATCTTGTTCAAGCAAGTGGCGGTCCTCCTCTTGATGCTTATCTTGGAAGCTTGTTCAAGTGGCGCATCTTCAATTCCTAAGTTTCCTTTTCTTAATCTTTGCCATTTTTTAATTTCTTTCCCATTCTCTTAAATGTCATTTAGTATATTCTCTCTAGGTATGCACTTCCCCATCATGTGGTATCATGAGCCTTAGGTTTTTGATCTCTTAGGAATTGCATGCTAGAGTAGAATAGCTTAGATATGTTCATTTTCGCTGAGCCATTTTCTGTCTCGCCCAGCCTCTGCATGAAAATATAGTGAACTTGTATGATTTAGTTTAGCTTCATTTCTTGTATGGACGAAGTGGACAAAGTGGACGAAGTGGAGGAAGTGGACGAAGTGGAGGAAGGGGACGAAGTGAGGAAAAGGAGGAAGTGGACGAAGTTGACGAAGTGGACGAAGTTGACAAAGTGGAGAAAGTGGAGGAAGATGACGAAGTGGAGGAAGTGGAGGAAGTCGACGAAGTTGACGAAATGAACGAAGTTGAAGACGTGGACGAAGTGGAGGAAGTGTACGACGTGGAAGAAGTGGACGAGGTTGACGAAGTGGAGGAAGTGGAGGAAGTGGAGAAAGTGGACCTAGTTGAGGAAGAGTAGGAAGTGGACGACGTGGAAGAAGTGGAGGAAGCGGACGAAGTTGACGAGGTGGACGAAGCTTAGGAAGTGGAGGTAGTGGAGGAAGTGGACGAAGTTGACGAAGTGGACGAAGTGGTGGTAGTGGCTGAAGTGGAGGAAGTGGACGAAGTTGACCAAGTGGACGAAGTGGAGGAAATGGAGAAAGTGGAGTAAGTGGACGAAGTGGACGAAGTGGACGAAGTGGAAGGAGTGGAGAAAGTGGAGGAAGTGGAGGAAGTTGAAGAAGTTGACGAAGTTGACGAAGTGGACGTAGTGGAGGAAGTGGACGAAGTGGAAGAAGCGGAGGAAGTGGAGGACGTGGACGAAGTGGTCGAGGTGGACTAAGTAGAGCAAGTGGTGGTAGTGGAGGAAGTTGAAGAAGTCGAGGAAGTGGACGAAGTGGACGAAGTTCACTAGGTGGAAGAAGTGGACAAAGTGACGGACGAAGTGGACACAGTAGAGGAAGTGGACGATGTGGACGAAGGCGACGAAGTGGATGAATTTGACGAAGACGAAGTTGACCAAGTGGAGGAAGTGGAGGAAGTGGAGGAAATGGAGAAAGTGGTGTAAGTGGAGGAAGTGGACGAAGTGGAAGGACTGGAGGAAGTGGAGTGATGGACAAATTTATGAGCACCAAAATATGATGTCACAAACTTGTTTCACAATCGGCAAGTATGACCGAATCGTTCAAGTAATAAACTTGGTAAGACCAAGTATCGTTCTTCCCAAAGGACTCACGACCTAGTTTAGTTATGTGATTTGTTGATTAGCTAGGACTTACAAACGAAAGATTTAAATTTTAATATGCAAGACAGAAAATAAACATGTAGGCATGAAGTTTGATCAATGGCAAAAGCAAAAGATAAACACTTTCAATGAAATATATGGATGAATATGTTGTTGGGGGTCAATTTCATCTCATCCACTCTCATATATTTTAGGAATTCAACATTCAAATCATCATTGTTAATGCCACTCTCTAATGTACCATTCTAGATGGCTTCTCCCTAATCACGAGTTCATACAATTCCTAGCATTCCTAATGATTAGTTCATGAGTGCAGGAGCTTAACGACAACCAATATAATATTGTCAGTATAATATTGGGAGAAATTCCCCGGATCTAGACTTCCCCGTACGTGCCCGTATCGACAAAACCAATAATCATGCATGGAATGAGTTAAACTATGCAAGCATTGAGCAAAGAGGAAAAACCCTAACTAATGATGAAAGAAAGCATAGGTCTTAATTAAAAGATGTAAGCAAAGATTCCATATATGAGAGCTTCAAGAGATTACATTGATTCCCCAACAAACATACAAGGTTTAGTTCACCATATTCATGGTGAACCTAGATGAATATCAATGAAAGAATGAAAGAATAAACCCAATAAAGGTGAAGAGGTAGCCTGAGCATCCAAGATCCTCCTTCAAAGGGGTGGAAGAGAGAGTGTTTGCCTCGTTTCTGCCAAAGATACTAATTCTAGGACGTGCAAGCCCTTATATACTATTCTAGAGTTACAAAAGATACTAATTCTAGGACGTGCGCGTCACTTTCTTCCCCTCAGCGGCCATTTTGCCCCTCAGCGTGACTCCCGCAACCTCCTGAGTGCCGCTCAGCGGTAAAATACCGCTGAGCGGTGCCTTTGACTTCTCTTTTTGCACTCTTTCTTGTCTTTTCTAATGTCATCTCTCTCCTTCTTCACTTCTTTCACCAAATTCACCTTAAAACCTGCACAAAAACACTTAAATCAAGCATAAACCTGTCCAGCTCTCTTATTTATGAAAATATAGATAAAAGCATGATTTCAAGCTAGTTTTTAAGTCTAAAGGTTGCTTTTAGTATCACTTTTAAGCATGAAAATAACAGTTTTTCAACTGTAAGTGGAGGAAGTGGAGGAAGTGGACGAAGTGGAAGGAGTGGAGGAAGTGGAGGAAGTGGAAGAAGTTGAAGAAGTTGACGAAGATGACGAAGTGGACGTAGTGGAGGAAGTCGACGAAGTGGAGGAAATGTAGGAAGTGGACGAAGTGGGGGAAGTGGAGGAAGTGGACGAAGTTGACGAAATGGAAGAAGCAGAGGAAGTGGAGGACGTGGACGAAATGGTCGAAGTGGACTAAGTAGAGCAAGTGGTGGTAGTGGAGGAAGTTGAAGAAGTCGAGGAAGTGGACGAAGTTCACGAAGTGGAAGAAGTTGACGAAGTGACGGACGAAGTGGACGAAGTAGAGGAAGTGGACGATGTGGACGAAGTCGACGAAGTGGATGAAGTTGACGAAGTGGATGAATTGGCCGAAGTAGATGAACTAGAAAAAGTGGACGAAGTTGACGAAGTGGATGAAGTAGAGGAAGTGGAGAGAGTAAAGGAAGTTGAGGAAGTGGAGGAAATGTAGGAAGTGGATGAAGTGGAGGAAGTGGAGGAAGTGGACGAAGTTGATGAAGTGGAAGAAGCGGAGGAAGTGGAGGACGTGGACGAAGCGGACGAAATGGAGGAAGTGGAGGAAGTTGAAGAAGTTGTTGAAGATGACGAAGTGGACGTAGTGGAGGAAGTGGACGAAGTGGAGGAAATGTAGGAAGTGGACGAAGTTGACGAAGTGGAGGAAGTGGACGAAGTTGACGAAGTGGAAGAAGCGGAGGAAGTGGAGGATGTGGACGAAGTGGACGAAGTGGACGAAGTGGACGAAGTTGACGAAGTGGACGAAGTGGACGAAGTGGAAGTGGATGAAGTGGACGAAGTGGAGGAAGTTGATGAAGCTGAAGAAGTGGACGAAGTTGACGGAGTGGACGAAGTGGAGGAAGTGGACAAAGTTTACGAAGTGGAAGAAGTGGACTAAGTGACGGACGAAGTGGAGGAAGTAGAGGAAGTGGACGGTGTAGACGAAGTCGATGAAGTTGACGAAGTGGACGTATTGGCCGAAGTGGACAAAGTGGACGAAGTTGACGAAGTGGACGAGTGAACGAAGTCGACAAAGTGGACGAAGTGAGCGAAGTAGACGAAGGGAGAGAAGTGGACGAAGTTGACGAAGTGGACGAAGTAGAGGAAGTAGAGCAAGTGGAGGAAGTTGAGGAAGTATAGGAAGTGGATGAAGTAGAGGAAGTGGAGGAAGTGGGCGAAGTTGATGAAGTGGAAGAAGCGGAGGAAATGGAGGAAGTGGACGAAGTTGACGAAGTGGAAGAAGCGGAGGATGTGGACGAAGTGGAGGAAGTGGACGAAGTGGAAGAAGTTGACGAAGTGGACGAAGTGGACGAAGTGGAAGTGGATGAAGTGGACGAAGTGGAGGAAGTTGATGAAGCTGAAGAAGTGGACGAAGTTGACGGAGTGGACGAAGTGGACGAAGTTTACGAAGTGGAAGAAGTGGACTAAGTGACGGACGAAGTGGAGGAAGTAGAGGAAGTGGACGATGTAGACAAAGTGGATGAAGTTGACGAAGTGGACGAATTGGCCGAAGTGGACGAATTGGCCGAAGTGGACGAAGTGGACAAAGTGGACGAAGTTGACGAAGTGGACGAAGTGAACGAAGTGGACAAAGTGGACGAAGTGAGGGAAGTAGATGAAGGGAGCGAAGTGGACGAAGTAGAGGAAGTAGAGCAAGTGGAGGAAGTTGAGGAAGTATAGGAAGTGGACGAAATGGACGAAATTGATGAAGTGGAGGAAGTGGAGGAAGTGAACGAAGTGGACGAAGTGGAGGAAGTGCAGGAAGTGGAGGAAGTGGAGGAAGTGGATGAAGTGGAGGATGTGGAGGATGTGGACGAAGTTGAGGAAGTAGACGAAGTAGAGGAAGTGGAGGAAGTGGAGGAAGTTGAGGAAGTGGACGAAGTGGATGAAGTGGAGGAAGTGGACGATGTGGACGAAGTGGATGAAGTTGACGAAGTGGATGAATTGGCCGAAGTAGATGAACTAGAAAAAGTGGACGAAGTTGACGAAGTGGACGAAGTAGAGGAAGTGGAGCAAGTAAAGGAAGCCGAAGAAGTGGAGGAAATGTAGGAAGTGGATGAAGTGGAGGAAGTGGACGAAGTTGACGAAGTGGAAGAAGCGGAGGAAGTGGAGGACATGGACTAAGCGGACGAAGTGGAGGAAGTGGAGGAAGTTGAAGAAGTTGTCGAAGATGACGAAGTGGACGTAGTGGAGGAAGTGGAGGAAGTGGAGGAAATGTAGTAAGTAGACGAAGTTGTCGAAGTGGAGGAAGTGGAGGAAGTTGATGAAGTGGAAGAAGCGGAGGAAGTGGAGGATGTGGACGAAGTGGACGAAGTGGAGGAAGTGGACGAAGTGGAAGAAGTTGACGAAGTGGACGTAGTGGAGGAAGTGGACGAAGTGGAGGAAGTGGAGGAAGTGGACGAAGTTGACGAAGTGGAGGAAGTGGACGAAGTTGACGAAGTGGACGAAGTGGAGGAAGTGGAGGAAGTGGACGAAGTGGACGAAGTGGAGGAAGTGGACGAAGTTGACGAAGTGGACGAAGTGGACGAAGTGGAAGTGGATGAAGTGGACGAAGTGGAGGAAGTTGATGAAGCTGAAGAAGTGGACGAAGTTGACGGAGTGGACGAAGTGGAGGAAGTGGACGAAGTTTACGAAGTGGAAGAAGTGGACTAAGTGACGGACGAAGTGGAGGAAGTAGACGAAGTGGACGATGTAGACGAAGTCGACGAAGTGGATGAAGTTGACGAAGTGGACGAATTGGCCGAAGTGGACGAATTGGCCGAAGTGGACGAAGTGGACAAAGTGGACGAAGTTGACGAAGTGGACGAAGTGAACGAAGTGGACAAAGTGGACGAAGTGAGCGAAGTAGACGAAGGGAGCGAAGTGGACGAAGTTGACGAAGTGGACGAAGTAGAGGAAGTAGAGCAAGTGGAGGAAGTTGAGGAAGTATAGGAAGTGGATGAAGTGGAGGAAGTGGACGAAGTGGACGAAGTTGAGGAAGTGGAAGAAGCGGAGGAAGTGGAGGAAGTGGACGAAGTTGACGAAGTGGAAGAAGCGGAGGAAGTGGAGGATGTGGACGAAGTGGACGAAGTGGAGGAAATGTAGGAAGTGGACGAAGTGGACGAAGTGGAAGTGGATGAAGTGGACAAAGTGGAGGAAGTTGATGAAGCTGAAGAAGTGGACGAAGTTGACGGAGTGGACGAAATGGAGGAAGTGGACGAAGTTTACGAAGTGGAAGAAGTGGACTAAGTGACGGACGAAGTGGAGGAAGTAGAGGAAGTGGACGATGTAGACGAAGTCGACGAAGTGGATGAAGTTGACGAAGTGGATGA
This sequence comes from Vigna nakashimae, assembly GCA_034642375.1. Lineage (NCBI taxonomy): Eukaryota > Viridiplantae > Streptophyta > Magnoliopsida > Fabales > Fabaceae > Vigna > Vigna nakashimae. The sequence continues at coordinate 31,967,020 of CM067765.1, forward strand.
AGTTGACGAAGTGGACGAATTGGCCGAAGTGGACGAATTGGCCGAAGTGGACGAAGTGGACAAAGTGGACGAAGTTGACGAAGTGGACGAAGTGAACGAAGTGGACAAAGTGGACGAAGTGAGCGAAGTAGACGAAGGGAGCGAAGTGGACGAAGTTGACGAAGTGGACGAAGTAGAGGAAGTAGAGCAAGTGGAGGAAGTTGAGGAAGTATAGGAAGTGGACGAAATGGACGAAATTGATGAAGTGGAGGAAGTGGAGGAAGTGAACGAAGTGGAGGAAGTGGAGGAAGTGAACGAAGTGGACGAAGTGGAGGAAGTGGATGAAGTGGAGGATGTGGACGATGTGGACGAAGTTGAGGAAGTAGAGGAAGTAGAGGAAGTGGAGGAAGTGGAGGAAGTTGAGGAAGTGGACGAAGCGGACGAAGTGGAGGAAGTGGACGATGTGGACGAAGTCGACGAAGTGGATGAAGTTGACGAAGTGGATGAATTAGCCGAAGTAGATGAACTAGAAAAAGTGGACGAAGTTGACGAAGTGGACGAAGTAGAGGAAGTGGAGCAAGTAAAGGAAGTTGAAGAAGTGGAGGAAATGTAGGAAGTGGATGAAGTGGAGGAAGTGGACGAAGTTGACGAAGTGGAAGAAGCGGAGGAAGTGGAGGACACGGACTAAGCGGACGAAGTGGAGGAAATGGAGGAAGTTGAAGAAGTTGTCGAAGATGACGAAGTGGACGTAGTGGAGGAAGTGGAGGAAGTGGAGGAAGTGGAGGAAATGTAGTAAGTGGACGAAGTTGTCGAAGTGGAGGAAGTGGACGAAGTTGACGAAGTGGAAGAAGCGGAGGAAGTGGAGGATGTGGATGAAGTGGACGAAGTGGAGGAAGTGGACGAAGTGGAAGAAGTTGACGAAGTGGACGAAGTGGAAGTGGATGAAGTGGACGAAGTGGAGGAAGTTGATGAAGCTGAAGAAGTGGACGAAGTTGACGGAGTGGACGAAGTGGAGGAAGGGGACGAAGTTTACGAAGTGGAAGAAGTGGACTAAGTGACGGACGAAGTGGAGGAAGTAGAGGAAGTGGACGATGTAGACGAAGTGGACGAAGTGGATAAAGTTGACGAAGTGGACGAATTGGCCGAAGTGGACAAAGTGGACGAAGTTGACGAAGTGGACGAAGTGGACAAAGTGGACGAAGTGAGCGAAGTAGACGAAGTGAGCGAAGTGGACGAAGTAGAGGAAGTAGAGCAAGTGGAGGAAGTTCAGGAAGTATAGGAAGTGGACGATGTTGAGGAAGTAGACGAAGTAGACGATGTAGAGGAAGTTGGGGAAGTTGAGGAAGTTGAGGAAGTGGAGGAAGTGGAGGAAGTGGACGAAGTAGAGGAAGTGGTGGAAGTGGAGGAAGTGGAGGAAGTTGAAGAAGTGGAGGAAGTGGAGGAGGTGGAGGAAACGGAGGAAGTGGAGGAAGTGGAGGAAATGGACGAAGTTGATGAAGTGGAAGAAGCGGAGGAAGTGTAGGACGTGGACGAACTCGAGGAAGTGGAGGAAGTGGTCGAAGTGGACGAAGTGGACAAAGTAGAGGAAGTGGTGGTAGTGGAGGAAGTTAAAGAAGTCGAGGAAGTGGAGGTAGTGAAGGAAGTGGACGAAGTGGAGGAAGTTCACGAAGTGGAAGAAGTGGACGAAGTGACGGACGAAGTGTGTTACCAATAAGGAGTATTGGTAAAACCTGAAGATATGTTTTGATGATGTTGCAACTTATAGATTTTGGATGTAGTAGGAAAATAGTTAAAAAAAGCAACTTGTAGATTTTGAATGTAGTAGGAAAATGTTAAACATTGTAATTTTTACTAGTATAATCGATTATGGTTAAGCAATAATCGATTATCAGAAGTCATACATGAATAATCGATTATCACTTCATATAATCGATTATCACATTTTTGAAAACCTGTAACAGACTTGAATAATCGATTATCACTTACAATAATCGATTATTCATGGCAGTTGGGAGCTGACCTTTGGCACTCAGCGTACTTTGATGAATCATTATTTTCTTCACTTCACTTAGTTTACTGTACTAAAATTAATCAGGGAGTTGTGCTTAATTGTCCAGTATTTTCCCGTTTTTACTGATTGTGCTTAATTTGATCAGAAATTCTTATTTTACTTAATTTGAATTATCTGAGAATAATTATTTACATTAGTGAATGCAGGGAAAATTCTGTAAATATTTTAGAACATTAGGAAGAATATTTATTTACACACTGTGTTATCTAGTCGAAGCCGTACTGCATTGAATTAATCTGTGTATTGATCCGTATAATGAAATATTTTTCTTGAGTTTGTAAAAGCAAAATAGGCTTGGCATCATTACACCTCACGGCAACTCTTTGGATTCAAATGAAGAATTTTGCAAAACATTTAGCCTAAGTTGGAATGAAAGAGAAGAGACCACCAAGTTCCAAGTGCAGCCCACTGTTTTATGAATTGTTTTGGAAAAGAATAGCATTGTCTTATGTATACAATTCACATTACAAATTAAATGAGGGAATGAGGGAAGTGACCATACTTGAAAGTCTCGGCCATACACATACCACCTTTGGAAAATTCAACATACAATTGAGAAAAGGTAGAATGAGCTAAATCCAAGAACAAAGTCATCCCGTGAAACACCAATTGGAGAGCTAAATCCAAGCACAGGGGATTAATTGAAGAAAAATGAAAAAGGCTAACTACTAGGTGGTGGATCAGTCGCTACTCTATGGCACAAAGAGACAACACACATGCTGATTTTTGGGGTCTCTTAAAACCTCCTTCCTCTCGGCAATTTGGGGGGCATCCTATCTTTTCTCTTTTCCCGTGGAGTATAGCAAGAGTATTACAGAGATCATGGCTTCATGAAGAAAGAGAAGGTGCTGGTGTGAGATGATACGTCCAGAGAGCTAGAAGAGGGAAGCAAAACTGTATTTGATTCTTGAAACACTACTGGAAGAAGACACAAGACCAAGAGGCAGCTAGTTTGTTTCCTTTACTTTGCTTTGCTTCTTTGTACTTTGAATGCTTTTCCTTGAGAACTGGAAACATGTTCATGATGAATGAATAGCTTATGTTTATTTTCTTTCTTGAATTGTAATTGCATCTTCCATTTTGGTTTTCTGCATTTTCATACAATCTCTTAGCATCTTGTAACCTTTGAAAAGATGATTCATGGCTTTGTGTAGAACCAAATATCATGTTCATTTGTTTTGCTTTCATAGTAGAGTAGAAAGGAACTGCCGTCACCTATTCAACATAAAAAACCACAAAAAGAAAGTTGTTTAATATGAGATGGGAGTTCACGGTAAAGAGAAGAGGAGAGGCCAGTGAAACCTTGTAGATGCTGATTTGTTTCTGCTGTATGGAAGAGTAAACCACACACACTTATTTGCTTGCTAAAGAGTAGAGAGGAAGAGAAGGATTTGTTACAAAGGGGAGAAGTGATTTTTGATGAGAAGGGAACGTAGTTGAAGAAGGAGGAAAGGAGAGTGCAACTGGAATGGATGCAGCAAAGTGGACGGTCATTAGCTTATAGAAAGGGTGTGTGCATTAAATTCTGCAGAAAAAGTGCAAGTGTCCACGGTCTTGCATCTTTTTATTCATTTGAACATGGCCAAGTAATTGTTTGCATGGTGATGTGGATATGAATTCAGCCAGCATATACAATTTTATTTAGCTTTGAAGAAAGTAGTAGGGTCCTACTTGTTTTTTCTAAATGCTATGTTATCTTTGCCTTTCTTTTATATAATGCCGTGTAGTGTTGAGTCCATGGAGCAGCACCTTTGCACCTTTCCATCTTGTTTTGTTTTGATTAAAATGAAGGGAAACGTGAATCATTTATGCAGCACCGAGTTTGGTTTGTTAGAATAGGATTGTTATTGTTATTATTATAAGAAGTAGTGATTGATTTTAGATGGAAAGTAAGGAGGGTGAGCCGTGTGAAGAGTGCTTTGGAGAAGAAGACAAAAGCTTTCAAAGAGCATCTTTTGGAGGAGGAATTTACGTGAATGGAAACAACTTTTCAGAATTCTTAAACCAAGTGCTTTCTTTCATGTGATTGAGAAGAAGTGGCCCACGACCCCTTTCTTGCATTTCTTATTCTATTTGGAATTAGACATGACTATAATGGAGTAATGGTTGCACGTTAATTGCTTTCATTTTAATAGCTTTCAATTGCTCTTGGTAAATAGGTGGATTTAACCAATTCAAGTGCTGCTGCCACGTTTTTATGTATTAGTTCCAAGGCCTTATTTTAATTCATTTCACATGGAAACATATGCCAATTTATAGCTGCTGCACGTCCTTGTTTTGTTAGTTTTAAAGGTCTTCTTTAATTGTATTTCAAGTGGAAAACTAAGCCAATCTAGGAGGAGTGTAACGTCTTTCATTTCAAGCTTTAAAGGCATTCATTTAAATTATTTTCTTCTAGTAAAATGGTTCATGGTTAATGGTAGACACATTTTAATTTTATTTCTTGTCTTAAAATATTTTATATCATATGTTGAAATGATTTTCTGTATTTTTGTTTGTTGTATTTTGCTGCTGTAATTTTAATTCTGTTTTCATATTTGAATTTTTTCTGTTCCTGTATTTACTGTTTTGCTGTAATTATTTACTATTGTAATTTATTTTCTGTTTCTACTGTTTTCTATAATTATTATTTACTGTATTTTTGTTTTCTGTATTTAATTTTTTGGTCCAGATTTATTTTTACTGTTTTACGTTACTGTATTTTCATTTTCACTGTAGCAATTTCATTTTTTTTTAATTTCGTTTTACTATTTTAATTTTATTTCAACGCTTTTAAATTTCATCCGCAACCAAAACAATTTTCGAAACCCCCCCATTACGTGTTGACAAAAGACTGAACGACATTTGGTCCCTGAGAAACGACCTAGGAGTCAATTCCTAGCACTGTACTGCATTCTTAATTGCACATCAAATTTGATCGGCCGCGACAGCTGTATCAAATTTTGGCGCCGTTGCCGGGGACCAACGGTTCAGTTTTGAGTCTTGTGTCTGTGTTGTGTGATTTGTGTATGTGTTTGTGATAGTGTTGTTTTGCTACCTTGTGTTTATTTCTGTGGTTTGAATTTTCTGTGCTATTGTTTCTTGATTACAGGGTGTCGTGATTTAGTGCATGACTAGAGGAAATCCTGGATTCATACCACCCTTTGATCCTGAGATTGATAGGACTTTTCATAGCTTAATTAGGCATTCTAGGAATTTGTCTTTAGAGTCTGTTTTTGAACCTGTTCCATTAGATATTGTGCATCCTACTGTTGAGTATTCTGTGCATACTGCATCTACTGCATCTGTACTTGATTCTGATTCTGTTGTTTTTCACACTGAGAACAATATGGCACAACCTCCACCTCGCGAGAGGACTTTTAGGGAGATGGCTGCACCTGATTTCGATATTGAAAGCTTGTGCATCCAATATCCTGATGAGGACGTTCCGTATGTTCTCAAGACTGGACTGATCCATTTGTTGCCCAAGTTTCATGGTCTTGCAGGTGCGAGTCCACATAAGCATTTGAAGGAATTCCTGGTTGTTTGTTCCAGTATGAAACCGCACGATGTTCCTGAAGAGCACGTCTTCTTGAAGGCATTCCCTCATTCATTGGAAAATGTTGCTAAGGATTGGTTGTATAGTTTAGCGCCGAGATCCATTGCTAGCTGGGATGATCTGAAGAGGCTGTTCTTGGAGAAATTTTTCCCAGCATCCCGGACCACAGCTATCAGGAAAGACATAACTGGGATTAGACAGCTTAGTGGAGAGAACCTGTACGAATATTGGGAGAGATTCAAGACACTTTGTGCTAGCTGCCCCCACCATCAGATACCTGAACAACTCCTTATTCAGTATTTCTACGAGGGTTTGAACAACATGGATCGAGGTATGATCGATGCTGCCTGTGGTGGAGCTCTTGGAGACATCACACCTGCTGAGGCCAGACCATTGATTGAGAAGATGGCCTCCAACTCCCAGCAGTTTAGCAACAGGAATGATGCCATTGTGGTGAAGGGCGTACAAGATATTGCCCAGTCTTTATCAGCTGTTGAAAGCAAGTTAGAAGGCCAGATTAACTCTCTTGCGAAGATGGTGACACAGTTGACTACCAACCAGAGATCGACATCTCAATCTGCATCTGTTGCACGACTATGTGCTATTTGTCCTTCCAGTGACCACTACACAGATGCATGTCCTTCTTTGCAACATCCTGCTGCCTCTGATGTGCCTCAGGCTTATACTACAAACATCTACAACAACAGGCAGCCACAACAGCAAAATCATGACTTGTCCAGCAACAGGTACAACCCAGGGTGGAGGAATCACCCCAATCTTAGATGGAACAATGCGCCACAGCAACAGCAGCAGGCGCCACCTTTTCAGAATGCTGGAACACCTAACAGATATGTGCCTCCACCCATGCAACAACACCAAAGGCAACAACAACAGCAACAGCAAGAGGCACCTGCCCAACCAGCTGCCCAACCTTCCACTTCGTCTGAACCTTCATTGGAAGAGTTAGTGAGACAGATGACTGTGCAAAACCTGCAGTTTCAGAAAGATAACATGCAGTTTCAGAAAGACAACATGCAATTTCAGCAGGAGACTAGAGCGTCCATACAGAGCCTCACTAACCAGATAGGTCAGATGGCCACTCAGATAAACCAGGCGCAGTCTCAAAATTCTAGTAAGTTACCATCGCAGACTGTGCAGAATCCAAGAAATGTGAGTGCCATAACCCTCAGATCAGGGAAGCAGATTGTTGTACCTTCAGAGCCCGCCTCTATACCGACACCCGTGCCTGCTACTTCTCACAAAAAGGAGGACCAAGCTGGTCCAAGCAGGACATTTGAGGCAGGTGAATCTTCTTCTCCAGTCGGTGGTTCTTCTTCAGGAGGATCTCCTCCCTTAACCACCACTACTGCTGCCACACCATCTCCATTGATTGACCGACCTATCCCTCTTCCATTCCCTTCACGAGCACTTCCTAGCAAAAAGATGGAAGAGGTAGATAAAGAAATTCTGGAGACCTTCCGGAAGGTGGAGGTGAACATACCTCTACTTGATGCAATCAAGCAGATACCAAAGTATGCAAAATTCTTGAAGGAGCTGTGCACACACAAGAGGAAGATGAAGGGAAATGAAAGGATTAGCATGGGAAGAAATGTATCTGCACTTATTGGTAAGTCGGTCCCGCACATTCCTGAAAAGTGCAAAGATCCAGGTATATTTTGCATTCCTTGTGTAATTGGAAATAATAAATTTGAGAATGCCATGCTTGATTTGGGTGCTTCTGTTAATGTCATGCCTTTGTCTATATATGAATCTTTATCTCTTGGTCCTTTGCAAACCACGGGTGTGGTCATTCAGTTGGCTAATAGGAGTGTTACTCACCCAACAGGTTTCATAGAAGATGTCTTGGTAAGGGTTGGTGAATTGATTTTTCCTGCTGATTTTTATGTTTTGGAAATGGAGGAGGGATTCTCTCATGGATCCGCTCCCATTATTTTAGGCAGGCCATTCTTGAAAACTGCCCGAACTAAGATTGATGTGTATGCTGGAACTTTGTCTATGGAATTTGCTGATATTGTTGTTCATTTTAATATCTTTGATGCAATGAAATTTCCAGCTGAGGACCATTCTCTGTTTAGGATTGATACATTGGATGACATTATTGATGAATTTGTTGTTGACAACTTTAATTCTGTGCATGAGAAGAAGCATTCTTTTCTATCTTCTTTGCATTCATGTATTGAATCTAGATTCGAATCAGGTTTTGAGAATGATGTTGATAATGTTGTGGATTTTGATGAGGATTGTGATGTCCAGGATATTGATGCTATGAATGATATTGATGATGTTGTTGACATATCTGAGATGGACATTGATTTGGATTGTGATGAGATAAGTGATCTGCCTTTACCTGTACACTCTTTAGAGTCAGAATGCATTAACAATGTTGCAGGAAGTACACTTGAATCTGACTTGCAGGCACCCACTCTTGAGCTGAAACAGCTACCAGATAACCTCAAGTACGTGTACTTGGAGGATGATGAAAAGAAACCGGTGATCATTTCTACCTCCCTTGATTCTGTTCAAGAGGAGAAGTTGCTTGGTATACTGAGGAACAACAAGAAGGCCATTGGTTGGAGTTTGGCTGACATACCTGGTATTAGTCCATCCACATGCATGCATAGAATTCTTTTGGAAGAAGGGGCAAAGCCAGTGAGACAGCCACAAAGAAGGCAAAACCCCGTGATCATGGAAGTCATCAAGAAGGAGGTGACCAAGCTTTTGCAAGCAGGAATCATCTATCCTATTTCAGACAGTCAGTGGGTGAGCCCCATCCATGTCATACCCAAGAAAACTGGCCTCACTGTGGTGAAGAATGAGAGGGATGAGCTTATCCCAACTAGAGTGCAGAACAGCTGGAGAGTCTGCATTGACTATAGGAGGCTCAACCAAGCAACCAGGAAAGATCATTTTCCCCTGCCATTCATTGATCAGATGCTGGAGCGCCTGGCAGGTAAATCTCATTATTGTTTTCTTGATGGTTTTTCTGGATATTTTCAGATCAATATTGCTCCTGAGGATCAAGAGAAAACCACATTCACCTGCCCCTTTGGCACTTTTGCCTATCGGAGGATGCCCTTTGGTCTATGCAACGCTCCTGGTACCTTTCAACGGTGCATGCTTAGCATTTTTAGTGACTTTCTTGAGAGTTGTATAGAGGTGTTTATGGATGATTTTACTGTGTATGGATCTTCTTTTGATGTATGTTTAGACAGTTTGGAAAAAGTCTTGAAAAGATGCATAGAAACAAACCTTGTTCTCAATTTTGAGAAATGTCACTTTATGGTTGAACAAGGTTTGGTTTTAGGGCATATCATTTCTGAAAAGGGAATAGAGGTAGATCCTGCTAAGATATCTGTGATTTCACAGTTGCCTTACCCCTCTTGCGTGCGAGAGGTGCGATCTTTCCTTGGACATGCAGGTTTCTACAGGCGCTTCATCAAAGATTTCAGCAAGAAGGCGCTTCCCTTGTCCAGACTACTGCAGAAGGATGTTGACTTTGTTTGTGATGAAAAATGCAAGCAGGCTTTTGATTGCCTCAAGGAAGCTTTGACTACCACCCCTATCATTCAGGCACCGGATTGGACAGCCCCATTTGAGCTCATGTGTGATGCATCTAACTATGCATTGGGGGCTGTCTTGACACAGAAAATTGACAAGCTGCCAAGAGTGATTTACTATGCATCACGCACTTTGGATGCTGCCCAAGCAAACTATACCACCACTGAAAAAGAATTGTTGGCAATTGTTTTTGCTCTTGATAAGTTTAGGTCATATTTGCTTGGATCATCTGTTATTGTATATACTGACCATGCAGCTCTTAAGTTTCTGTTGAAAAAGGCTGAGTCAAAGCCTAGATTGATCAGATGGATGCTACTGCTCCAGGAGTTTGACTTGCAGATTAAGGACCGGAGTGGAGCACAGAATCTAGTTGCGGACCACCTTAGCAGGATTGAGAGAGCTGGGAATGAAGTTGATGTGCTGCCCATCCAGGATGACTTTCCTGATGAGAGTTTGTTGATGATTTCTTCTTCTCACCCGACTCCTTGGTTTGCACACATTGTAAATTATTTGGTTGCTTCTATTTTTCCTCCCTTAGCATCACGTGCTCAGATTGCTAAAATTAAGAGTGATGCTAAGTATTATGTTTGGGATGACCCATATCTGTGGAAGTTGTGCAGTGACCAGGTTACTAGGAGATGCATTCCAGACCATGAGATTGACTCGGTCCTGCAGTTTTGTCATGCCTCCTCACCTGGTGGTCATCTGGGGATACAAAGAACAGCTCGTAGGGTGCTTGATTGTGGGTTCTATTGGCCTTCCATCTTCAAGGATGCGGAGAAGATTTGTAGCACTTGTGAGCCTTGTCAGAAAGCAGGAGGACAAATTTCACAGAGACAAGAGATGCCTCAACAACCTATGCTATTCTGTGAGGTGTTTGATGTCTGGGGTATAGATTTCATGGGTCCTTTTCCTGTTTCTTTTGGTTTTTCCTATATTCTCCTTGCTGTGGATTATGTTTCAAAATGGGTGGAAGCTAAAGCCACCAGAACTAATGATGCTCGGGTTGTTGTGGATTTTGTTAGATCTCACCTCTTTTGCAGGTTTGGAGTACCTAGAGCAATTGTTAGTGATCAGGGAACCCATTTTTGCAACAGATCCATGCAAGCTTTACTCAAGAAATATGGGGTGACGCACAGAGTTTCTACACCTTACCACCCCCAAACAAATGGGCAGGCTGAGATCTCCAACAGGGAGATTAAGAGGATTTTGGAAAAGATTGTCCAGCCCAACAGGAAAGATTGGAGTAGTAGATTGGACGATGCTCTTTGGGCCCACAGGACTGCATACAAAGCACCGATTGGGATGTCTCCGTACAGGGTTGTCTTCGGAAAGGCATGTCATCTACCAGTTGAAATTGAGCATCGGGCATATTGGGCTGTGAAGACATGCAACTTCTCCATGGACCAAGCTGGAGAGGAAAGGAAGTTGCAACTGAATGAACTGGATGAAATCCGATTGGAAGCATATGAGAATTCGAAGTTCTACAAGGAAAGAACCAAGAGGTTCCATGATAACTCCATTGTTAGAAAGGACTTCGAGGTTGGCCAACAGGTTTTATTGTATAACTCTAGACTCGGCCTCATGGGTGGTAAGTTGAGATCAAAGTGGACTGGACCCTTTGTTGTGACTAATGTTTATCCTTATGGTGCAGTAGAAATCCAGGGTCCATCTGCAGCTAAAAGCTTCAAGGTGAACGGGCATAGACTGAAGCCCTTCCTCAGCAATCCTTCTCTGTTGGATGCAGTGGTGGAGGAGACGTCTTTGGTCTACCCCACCTACCCTCCCACCTGACTCAGGGAGTTTCTTCTCTCCTTCCCTCCTCACTTTTGTTGCACTTTGTCGATATCTGATGACTATTCTGATTGTTTTGATCTGCTGAATGTGACACACTGAGGACATTGTGTCGTTTAAGTGTGGTCTATTAGGGGAGGTTGTTTCTTTGTTTATGTTTCGTTTTTGTGTATTTTGTGGTGTCTTATGTACAGTTTTGCATGATTTTCGTGAATTCTGGACTATGATTAGGTTGTCAGTTTTCCTGCACTTCATTGATACTCTAAACTGTTGAATTCCTTGCTTTACTTTGCTTGGGAGATAATCATGATATTTGAGAGTTGAATTGATGGTGACCATATTACCTGTGTGAGATTTGAGCCATTTGATGATCTTTCTTGTGTGTGATATATGCCTTGATTGCTTGCACATATGTCTTGGCTTCACTCTTTGAATTGATTCTTGACTAATACGCATGTTTGAAAGGGATAAAGGCATTTTGTTGTTGAGCCTCTAAGCCAGATAAGCCTACCCTGTTTTGATCCATTGATACCCTTTTGAGCCTATGTTTTTCCCCATTTCTTTGTTTTGAAGCTCATACACTAGCCCTAAGTGAAAAACCATTATTACCTGAACCTTAGGGAATTTTGTAGCTTTGGAATTGTTTTGGGAATAAGTGTGGTCTCCTGGGAATTTCAGATGAATTAGTGAGTTCTCTTCATATCTTGTTTCTATTTGTAAATATGTGGTGCATCTTGTCTCTTGAAATTGTGTGTTGAACAGAGTAAAGAAAAAAGACAGGATGAAGAAAAAAAAATGATGAAAAAAAAAAAAAATCAGAAAAACAGAAAAAAATTGTGAACAACGGTGAATAATGGAGTTAACTAGAGGATGGAATTAGAGGCTGTAAGTGAGTTTGAATGTGTTTATACTTGTTCCCCATTGCTCATCTATCCCTTATGGTTTATAGCTTTTCATCCAGATATATCCTCCCTTGTCCTTGACCCCATTATGACCATAAAAAGACCTTTTGATTTGAACATGCGTATCTGTTTGAGTGTTGATATTAGAGGCTTGCCAAGCCTATTTGTGTTTGCTTTCTTGAGTTCATTGAGTGACATTGATTTACCTTAAACACTTGAGAGAAACACTGATTGTGTACATCTGTGAGGCTCTGTTGCTGTCGATTCATCTCTTGAACTGATTGATTGTTTTCCTTGTACTGAACTGTTTGGATGATTCTTTGAGTATTTGCTTTCATTGATTTTGTGTAGGATTCTGCCTGTACCTTTTACTGTCCAGATTTTGTGGGAATTGTGAAAGTGTGTTTCTGTTTTGGAGTTTGTGTTGTCTGTCAAGTCTGTGTCACTTTTCTAATGTTTGAACTGCTCCCTGGTTTTGTGTCTTAAGTTTGCCCAGGAGTGCAAACGACTAAGTGTGGTCTATTTTGATGAATCATTATTTTCTTCACTTCACTTAGTTTACTGTACTAAAATTAATCAGGGAGTTGTGCTTAATTGTCCAGTATTTTCCCGTTTTTACTGATTGTGCTTAATTTGATCAGAAATTCTTATTTTACTTAATTTGAATTATCTGAGAATAATTATTTACATTAGTGAATGCAGGGAAAATTCTGTAAATATTTTAGAACATTAGGAAGAATATTTATTTACACACTGTGTTATCTAGTCGAAGCCGTACTGCATTGAATTAATCTGTGTATTGATCCGTATAATGAAATATTTTTCTTGAGTTTGTAAAAGCAAAATAGGCTTGGCATCATTACACCTCACGGCAACTCTTTGGATTCAAATGAAGAATTTTGCAAAACATTTAGCCTAAGTTGGAATGAAAGAGAAGAGACCACCAAGTTCCAAGTGCAGCCCACTGTTTTATGAATTGTTTTGGAAAAGAATAGCATTGTCTTATGTATACAATTCACATTACAAATTAAATGAGGGAATGAGGGAAGTGACCATACTTGAAAGTCTCGGCCATACACATACCACCTTTGGAAAATTCAACATACAATTGAGAAAAGGTAGAATGAGCTAAATCCAAGAACAAAGTCATCCCGTGAAACACCAATTGGAGAGCTAAATCCAAGCACAGGGGATTAATTGAAGAAAAATGAAAAAGGCTAACTACTAGGTGGTGGATCAGTCGCTACTCTATGGCACAAAGAGACAACACACATGCTGATTTTTGGGGTCTCTTAAAACCTCCTTCCTCTCGGCAATTTGGGGGGCATCCTATCTTTTCTCTTTTCCCGTGGAGTATAGCAAGAGTATTACAGAGATCATGGCTTCATGAAGAAAGAGAAGGTGCTGGTGTGAGATGATACGTCCAGAGAGCTAGAAGAGGGAAGCAAAACTGTATTTGATTCTTGAAACACTACTGGAAGAAGACACAAGACCAAGAGGCAGCTAGTTTGTTTCCTTTACTTTGCTTTGCTTCTTTGTACTTTGAATGCTTTTCCTTGAGAACTGGAAACATGTTCATGATGAATGAATAGCTTATGTTTATTTTCTTTCTTGAATTGTAATTGCATCTTCCATTTTGGTTTTCTGCATTTTCATACAATCTCTTAGCATCTTGTAACCTTTGAAAAGATGATTCATGGCTTTGTGTAGAACCAAATATCATGTTCATTTGTTTTGCTTTCATAGTAGAGTAGAAAGGAACTGCCGTCACCTATTCAACATAAAAAACCACAAAAAGAAAGTTGTTTAATATGAGATGGGAGTTCACGGTAAAGAGAAGAGGAGAGGCCAGTGAAACCTTGTAGATGCTGATTTGTTTCTGCTGTATGGAAGAGTAAACCACACACACTTATTTGCTTGCTAAAGAGTAGAGAGGAAGAGAAGGATTTGTTACAAAGGGGAGAAGTGATTTTTGATGAGAAGGGAACGTAGTTGAAGAAGGAGGAAAGGAGAGTGCAACTGGAATGGATGCAGCAAAGTGGACGGTCATTAGCTTATAGAAAGGGTGTGTGCATTAAATTCTGCAGAAAAAGTGCAAGTGTCCACGGTCTTGCATCTTTTTATTCATTTGAACATGGCCAAGTAATTGTTTGCATGGTGATGTGGATATGAATTCAGCCAGCATATACAATTTTATTTAGCTTTGAAGAAAGTAGTAGGGTCCTACTTGTTTTTTCTAAATGCTATGTTATCTTTGCCTTTCTTTTATATAATGCCGTGTAGTGTTGAGTCCATGGAGCAGCACCTTTGCACCTTTCCATCTTGTTTTGTTTTGATTAAAATGAAGGGAAACGTGAATCATTTATGCAGCACCGAGTTTGGTTTGTTAGAATAGGATTGTTATTGTTATTATTATAAGAAGTAGTGATTGATTTTAGATGGAAAGTAAGGAGGGTGAGCCGTGTGAAGAGTGCTTTGGAGAAGAAGACAAAAGCTTTCAAAGAGCATCTTTTGGAGGAGGAATTTACGTGAATGGAAACAACTTTTCAGAATTCTTAAACCAAGTGCTTTCTTTCATGTGATTGAGAAGAAGTGGCCCACGACCCCTTTCTTGCATTTCTTATTCTATTTGGAATTAGACATGACTATAATGGAGTAATGGTTGCACGTTAATTGCTTTCATTTTAATAGCTTTCAATTGCTCTTGGTAAATAGGTGGATTTAACCAATTCAAGTGCTGCTGCCACGTTTTTATGTATTAGTTCCAAGGCCTTATTTTAATTCATTTCACATGGAAACATATGCCAATTTATAGCTGCTGCACGTCCTTGTTTTGTTAGTTTTAAAGGTCTTCTTTAATTGTATTTCAAGTGGAAAACTAAGCCAATCTAGGAGGAGTGTAACGTCTTTCATTTCAAGCTTTAAAGGCATTCATTTAAATTATTTTCTTCTAGTAAAATGGTTCATGGTTAATGGTAGACACATTTTAATTTTATTTCTTGTCTTAAAATATTTTATATCATATGTTGAAATGATTTTCTGTATTTTTGTTTGTTGTATTTTGCTGCTGTAATTTTAATTCTGTTTTCATATTTGAATTTTTTCTGTTCCTGTATTTACTGTTTTGCTGTAATTATTTACTATTGTAATTTATTTTCTGTTTCTACTGTTTTCTATAATTATTATTTACTGTATTTTCGTTTTCTGTATTTAATTTTTTGGTCCAGATTTATTTTTACTGTTTTACGTTACTGTATTTTCATTTTCACTGTAGCAATTTCATTTTTTTTTAATTTCGTTTTACTATTTTAATTTTATTTCAACGCTTTTAAATTTCATCCGCAACCAAAACAATTTTCAAAACCCCCCCATTACGTGTTGACAAAAGACTGAACGACATTTGGTCCCTGAGAAACGACCTAGGAGTCAATTCCTAGCACTGTACTGCATTCTTAATTGCACATCAAATTTGATCGGCCGCGACAGCTGTATCATACTTCGCTATATATTTTGATTTGGAGAAATCAGAAGATAACGTTTTTTGAACTGAGAAAGCTTAGAATACTGTGTATCAGAGGAACGTTCTTAGAGAGCTTTTTGTTCATTGTTCCCTTGCTTGGTCTTGTGAAAGGAGAGGCTCGCGTATCATGTGTCGATAGTCGGAGCAGTCTCTCTTCAAGTTAGCAAGGTACTCTGCCTGGTCTTATGAAAGGAGAAGCTTGTGAATCGTTGGTCGATTGCCGAAGCGGTTCTCTTCAAGTTGGTAGAGTGGTTCTTTTCGTTTTATTCCTGTTCATTATCTTGTAATCTGTACAATTATATTTTTAGTGAAAAAGGTTAATCACTATTTATAGTGATTAACGACTGGACGTAGAATCTTTTGATTCGAACCAGGATACAAATTTTGTGTTGATTTTCTTATTCCCTACACTCATATTATTTTACGTATATCAACTGTTTGATTAATTTTCTGAAAGAAAATTATTTTTACTAAAAGGACCAAATTAATTTTAGTTGTGATCGAACACGCTTTCCGCTCTCTGAGTTTTAATTTCGTTGCGCTATACTCTTCGAAAAATACCCCCTCTGATACCAACAATTGGTATCAGAGCTTGCTTTGATAGTTTTTCAAATTTTTCGAAAATGGGCGGTCATAACCAAGTTTATGCTGAGGGTGCTTCTTTTGATAGACCTCCTTTGTTTACGGGGGAAAATTATGCGTTTTGGAAAATTAGAATGCAAATAGTTTTGGAGTCTATTGACAGAGGTATCTGGGAAGCTGTACAAAATGGCCCTTATATTCCTAAAAATATAGTTGATGGTGTAGAAGTAGAAAAATCATATTTTGACTGGACTGTTAAGGAAAATAGAAGAGCCCAATTTGATATTAAGGCTCGGAATATAATTTTATCTGCACTAACCATTGATGATTTTTTCAAAGTATCTGTTTATAAAAGTGCTCAGGAAATGTGGAAATTTTTAAGAGTCACTCATGATGAAGTATCGAATGTGGCTAAGTTGACTTGTTCGAATTCATGCTCTACATCAAACTCCTCAAGCTCAAGCGATTCTAGTGAGCAAGAAAATTTATGCTTGATGGCCAACGTTAAATCATCTGATGTAACACCCCGAAATTTGGTGTTACGTCGACTAAATTTTTCCGTAAAACATGTAAGTAAAAATTCAAATTTTAATATTCAACCTCAACGGAAAAATAGTACGATATTTATTACAAACCGATTATTCCGAAAATAAAACGTTTAAATAGTCAGGATCGAAAATAAACAAATACATTCCCAGTCATCTATCCCATCTCTCTTTTGTCAGAGCGGGTCTGCAGCGGAATGGTTAGCGTGGGATAACAAACCAAGAGGGTTTTTAAGACAAAAGTGTGCCTTTTAATTTCTACTCAATTAAACTTACTTAGCAATTAATAAAGACAAATAAAGCAAGAGTAAGGTTGAGAGAAATTTGCACAGATGATTTTATCCTGGTTCGGATCTTACCAATCCTACGTCCAGTCGCTTATCTCAAAACAAGATAAACAGTTTCAATAACACAAAACAATTACAAATTACAATCACAAAGATACAATTTGTAAGAGTTTAGAAACCACCTCTCTTGATACCACAAGAGATGAAACTACACCTCCTTTGAGTCTTCACAAAGGATGAACACCTCCTCCGAATACTTCACGAAGGATGATTCTCTTCCGAACACCTCCTTAGACACACCAAGGATGAACCGGCTATTTCCTCTGTCACCGTAGCAGCACTTCACCAGCTCCACAGACAAGAGTTTCACAAGCCGAACAAGAACACACAAGTCTCAAGAATTTCTGAGTATTTGAGCACAAGGGAAGAGTTTCTGTGTCTCTAGATATTGATTCTTGAGAGGAAATGAGAGTCTATTTATAGACTCATCCAAAGGCTCTTCCATTCACTAAAAGACAAACTTAACGGCTAGTTTCTCCAACGGCCATAAACGGCTAGTTTGTCCAACGGCCATAAACGGCTAGTTTGTCCAACGGCCATAAACGGCTAGTTTGTCCAACATCCGTGTTAAGTGCGATACTCTTACCGTTAACCGTCACTATTCACGTGAATAGTGTTACTATTCATGTGAATAGTACTATAGTGTTTTGTTGCAATGATTTATTATAGTAATTTTACAAAACACTTTCCTTTTTCTGATCTAAGTCCTATACATATTTCTAAGAGTATTACAAAAGCTTTCCTTCACAATACAAATCTTCAAATCATTTTGATTCTTGATTGGTCTTGACTTGATTTGGACATCATCAAAATTTCATCTGCATCATTTTGCTAACAATCTCCCCCTTTTTGATGATGATCAAAAAACTTCTTGATTTAAAGCTTTTGGTAATAATCTGTATTTAAAACACAACTTATGGAAGAAAAAGTGCATTAGTGAATAAACACAAATAAGCAAATAAGCTTTAAACATTTTCTCCCCCTTTTTGATCATAATTAAAAAGTTGTGCTTGATTGCTCCCCCTAAATTGATTAGAAATTATACTCCCCCTTAATAAAAGCATATATGCATAGAAATATTAAGGAAAAACAACATACATTTTATTGAATTTAAAGAGGCAAGCATACAATAAACTAACTAAATTTCTTCTAGTGTTTACCCCTTTTGATATGTCGCCAATGATGTTGTCCAATGATAATCCTCTAGGTTGTTGCCATATTTTGTTTAGATCTTCATCATCTTGAGGATTATTCATTTTCTCTTCATTGGTTGTCTTTTGCAAGTCTTCATTTTCACCTGCATCTGATTCATCTGACTCAAGAGGTTTTACCTCAAGGTCCACAATTTCATCAAAGACAACATGCACAGATTCTTCTATTTCAAATATTTAAAACAAAAACATTTTTAAAAAATATTCTTAAATATGAAACATTTGGCACCCAACTATTTTGTATGGGTCCTTTGGGTTAGTTTGAAAATTTGAAATCATTTTACAACCCAAATATATCTACCACTTGGAACACCATAATGCTTAATTTTACATTTGTTAGATGTATGACCCTTTTTCATACAATAAAAGCATGATACAAAGTTTGTGTTCCTATAAGTTGTTCCTTTTTCTACCCAAGTTCTACGGGTTTTATGTTTATTTTTAATTCTAGGAACATACTTATTTTTAACAACCTTATTTTCATTATTTTTACTACATTCTCCTGAGGTTGTTTCATCTAGTAGTTTCTTATAATTAACACAAGATGCACATTCATCACTACTAGTATATTTACCTTTTTCATAAAATAAAATTTTATTTTTCAAAATTTTATTTTCTTCAAAAATATTTTTAAAATTTGATTTTAATTCTTTATTTTCATCTGCTATTGATTTTTCAATGTTATCAACTTTCAATTTATGTTTATCACAAAATTTACACTCAGCAGATATATTTGTATCATTTTTTACATTTGAAATTTTACTATTTAAAGTTTCTATTTCTTCTAAGGATTTTTCATATTTCTTTTGTAATTCTTTAAAATCCTTTTTCAATTTCTTATGAGCAAGATCTAGTTTTTCTGATTCTATCAATAATTCTCTATAAATTTCATGTAATTCATCTTCATCAATATGATCAGAATCATCAGAATCGCTAGAGGTACTTACTTGGCTTCCAGTGTCGTCGTTCACTACTAAACAGATGTATGCTTGCTCATCAGAATCACCCATACTTGATGTTGTGCTTGATGAAGAGCTTAAACTATTCTCTTCCATGATTAAAGTATTCGTTTTAGCACACCTGATTTCATCTCCGCCTTCATGAGTTACTCTTAAAGTTTCCCACATTTCTTTAGCGTTTTTGCAGACAGAGACCCTGTAGAACTCATCAACAGTCAACGCTGATGCAATGATATTCCGGGCTTTTACATCATTCTGAGATCTTCTCTTTTCTTCAATGGTCCATTGGTCACGGGACTTTGGTTCCTGCATATTGTTAGTTGGAACAAAAGGACCAAATGCAACAGCATCCCAAATATCTATATCAATAGATTCCATAAAAATTTGCATTCTGACCTTCCAGAATGCGTAATTTTCACCTGTGAATAGTGGTGGTCTATTGATAGAAGCACCCTCTGCAAAGGTTTCATGTGATCCTGCCATTTGAATGACTATCAAAGCAAGCTCTGATACCAATTGTCAGAGCGGGTCTGCAGCGGAATGGTTAGCGTGGGATAACAAACCAAGAGGGTTTTTAAGACAAAAGTGTGCCTTTTAATTTCTACTCAATTAAACTTACTTAGCAATTAATAAAGACAAATAAAGCAAGAGTAAGGTTGAGAGAAATTTGCACAGATGATTTTATCCTGGTTCGGATCTTACCAATCCTACGTCCAGTCGCTTATCTCAAAACAAGATAAACAGTTTCAATAACACAAAACAATTACAAATTACAATCACAAAGATACAATTTGTAAGAGTTTAGAAACCACCTCTCTTGATACCACAAGAGATGAAACTACACCTCCTTTGAGTCTTCACAAAGGATGAACACCTCCTCCGAATACTTCACGAAGGATGATTCTCTTCCGAACACCTCCTTAGACACACCAAGGATGAACCGGCTATTTCCTCTGTCACCGTAGCAGCACTTCACCAGCTCCACAGACAAGAGTTTCACAAGCCGAACAAGAACACACAAGTCTCAAGAATTTCTGAGTATTTGAGCACAAGGGAAGAGTTTCTGTGTCTCTAGATATTGATTCTTGAGAGGAAATGAGAGTCTATTTATAGACTCATCCAAAGGCTCTTCCATTCACTAAAAGACAAACTTAACGGCTAGTTTCTCCAACGGCCATAAACGGCTAGTTTGTCCAACGGCCATAAACGGCTAGTTTGTCCAACGGCCATAAACGGCTAGTTTGTCCAACATCCGTGTTAAGTGCGATACTCTTACCGTTAACCGTCACTATTCACGTGAATAGTGTTACTATTCATGTGAATAGTACTATAGTGTTTTGTTGCAATGATTTATTATAGTAATTTTACAAAACACTTTCCTTTTTCTGATCTAAGTCCTATACATATTTCTAAGAGTATTACAAAAGCTTTCCATCACAATACAAATCTTCAAATCATTTTGATTCTTGATTGGTCTTGACTTGATTTGGACATCATCAAAATTTCATCTGCATCATTTTGCTAACATCTTTCATCCTTTATGCATGTTCAGTAACATCAGCCATCACATCTGCAATAACATCTGCTCCCGTATAACATCACACATTATACGATCATCGCATTCACATGCACAAACAAGCAAGGGTGAGCTAACAAAAATACAATTCTTATACATCATAAACATACTCATAATAACATGCTATCATCCACACCTTAACCAGATCAAACTATATACCCAAGTACGAATTATGCTCCAACCGTATGCATATACCAATATGTATCAATGGCAAAAGCAAAAGATAAACACTTTCAATGAAATATATGGATGAATATGTTGTTGGGGGTCAATTTCATCTCATCCACTCTCATATATTTTAGGAATTCAACATTCAAATCATCATTGTTAATGCCACTCTCTAATGTACCATTCTAGATGGCTTCTCCCTAATCACGAGTTCATACAATTCCTAGCATTCCTAATGATTAGTTCATGAGTGCAGGAGCTTAACGACAACCAATATAATATTGTCAGTATAATATTGGGAGAAATTCCCCGGATCTAGACTTCCCCGTACGTGCCCGTATCGACAAAACCAATAATCATGCATGGAATGAGTTAAACTATGCAAGCATTGAGCAAAGAGGAAAAACCCTAACTAATGATGAAAGAAAGCATAGGTCTTAATTAAAAGATGTAAGCAAAGATTCCATATATGAGAGCTTCAAGAGATTACATTGATTCCCCAACAAACATACAAGGTTTAGTTCACCATATTCATGGTGAACCTAGATGAATATCAATGAAAGAATGAAAGAATAAACCCAATAAAGGTGAAGAGGTAGCCTGAGCATCCAAGATCCTCCTTCAAAGGGGTGGAAGAGAGAGTGTTTGCCTCGTTTCTGCCAAAGATACTAATTCTAGGACGTGCAAGCCCTTATATACTATTCTAGAGTTACAAAAGATACTAATTCTAGGACGTGCGCGTCACTTTCTTCCCCTCAGCGGCCATTTTGACCCTCAGCGTGACTCCCGCAACCTCCTGAGTGCCGCTCAGCGGTAAAATACCGCTGAGCGGTGCCTTTGACTTCTCTTTTTGCACTCTTTCTTGTCTTTTCTAATGTCATCTCTCTCCTTCTTCACTTCTTTCACCAAATTCACCTTAAAACCTGCACAAAAACACTTAAATCAAGCATAAACCTGTCCAGCTCTCTTATTTATGAAAATATAGATAAAAGCATGATTTCAAGCTAGTTTTTAAGTCTAAAGGTTGCTTTTAGTATCACTTTTAAGCATGAAAATAACAGTTTTTCAACTGTAAGTGGAGGAAGTGGAGGAAGTGGACGAAGTGGAAGGAGTGGAGGAAGTGGAGGAAGTGGAAGAAGTTGAAGAAGTTGACGAAGATGACGAAGTGGACGTAGTGGAGGAAGTCGACGAAGTGGAGGAAATGTAGGAAGTGGACGAAGTGGGGGAAGTGGAGGAAGTGGACGAAGTTGACGAAATGGAAGAAGCAGAGGAAGTGGAGGACGTGGACGAAATGGTCGAAGTGGACTAAGTAGAGCAAGTGGTGGTAGTGGAGGAAGTTGAAGAAGTCGAGGAAGTGGACGAAGTTCACGAAGTGGAAGAAGTTGACGAAGTGACGGACGAAGTGGACGAAGTAGAGGAAGTGGACGATGTGGACGAAGTGGACGAAGTTGACGAAGTTGACGAAGTGGACGAATTGGCCGAAGTAGATGAACTAGAAAAAGTGGACGAAGTTGACGAAGTGGATGAAGTAGAGGAAGTGGAGAGAGTAAAGGAAGTTGAGGAAGTGGAGGAAATGTAGGAAGTGGATGAAGTGGAGGAAGTGGACGAAGTTGATGAAGTGGAAGAAGCGGAGGAAGTGGAGGACGTGGACGAAGCGGACGAAATGGAGGAAGTGGAGGAAGTTGAAGAAGTTGTTGAAGATGACGAAGTGGACGTAGTGGAGGAAGTGGACGAAGTGGAGGAAATGTAGGAAGTGGACGAAGTTGACGAAGTGGAGGAAGTGGACGAAGTTGACGAAGTGGAAGAAGCGGAGGAAGTGGAGGATGTGGACGAAGTGGACGAAGTGGACGAAGTGGAAGAAGTTGACGAAGTGGACGAAGTGGACGAAGTGGAAGTGGATGAAGTGGACGAAGTGGAGGAAGTTGATGAAGCTGAAGAAGTGGACGAAGTTGACGGAGTGGACGAAGTGGAGGAAGTGGACAAAGTTTACGAAGTGGAAGAAGTGGACTAAGTGACGGACGAAGTGGAGGAAGTAGAGGAAGTGGACGGTGTAGACGAAGTCGATGAAGTTGACGAAGTGGACGTATTGGCCGAAGTGGACAAAGTGGACGAAGTTGACGAAGTGGACGAGTGAACGAAGTCGACAAAGTGGACGAAGTGAGCGAAGTAGACGAAGGGAGAGAAGTGGACGAAGTTGACGAAGTGGACGAAGTAGAGGAAGTAGAGCAAGTGGAGGAAGTTGAGGAAGTATAGGAAGTGGATGAAGTAGAGGAAGTGGAGGAAGTGGACGAAGTTGATGAAGTGGAAGAAGCGGAGGAAATGGAGGAAGTGGACGAAGTTGACGAAGTGGAAGAAGCGGAGGATGTGGACGAAGTGGAGGAAGTGGACGAAGTGGAAGAAGTTGACGAAGTGGACGAAGTGGACGAAGTGGAAGTGGATGAAGTGGACGAAGTGGAGGAAGTTGATGAAGCTGAAGAAGTGGACGAAGTTGACGGAGTGGACGAAGTTTACGAAGTGGAAGAAGTGGACTAAGTGACGGACGAAGTGGAGGAAGTAGAGGAAGTGGACGATGTAGACAAAGTGGATGAAGTTGACGAAGTGGACGAATTGGCCGAAGTGGACGAATTGGCCGAAGTGGACGAAGTGGACAAAGTGGACGAAGTTGACGAAGTGGACGAAGTGAACGAAGTGGACAAAGTGGACGAAGTGAGGGAAGTAGATGAAGGGAGCGAAGTGGACGAAGTAGAGGAAGTAGAGCAAGTGGAGGAAGTTGAGGAAGTATAGGAAGTGGACGAAATGGACGAAATTGATGAAGTGGAGGAAGTGGAGGAAGTGAACGAAGTGGACGAAGTGGAGGAAGTGCAGGAAGTGGAGGAAGTGGAGGAAGTGGATGAAGTGGAGGATGTGGAGGATGTGGACGAAGTTGAGGAAGTAGACGAAGTAGAGGAAGTGGAGGAAGTTGAGGAAGTGGACGAAGTGGATGAAGTGGAGGAAGTGGACGATGTGGACGAAGTGGATGAAGTTGACGAAGTGGATGAATTGGCCGAAGTAGATGAACTAGAAAAAGTGGACGAAGTTGACGAAGTGGACGAAGTAGAGGAAGTGGAGCAAGTAAAGGAAGCCGAAGAAGTGGAGGAAATGTAGGAAGTGGATGAAGTGGAGGAAGTGGACGAAGTTGACGAAGTGGAAGAAGCGGAGGAAGTGGAGGACATGGACTAAGCGGACGAAGTGGAGGAAGTGGAGGAAGTTGAAGAAGTTGTCGAAGATGACGAAGTGGACGTAGTGGAGGAAGTGGAGGAAGTGGAGGAAATGTAGTAAGTAGACGAAGTTGTCGAAGTGGAGGAAGTGGAGGAAGTTGATGAAGTGGAAGAAGCGGAGGAAGTGGAGGATGTGGACGAAGTGGACGAAGTGGAGGAAGTGGACGAAGTGGAAGAAGTTGACGAAGTGGACGTAGTGCAGGAAGTGGACGAAGTGGAGGAAATGTAGGAAGTGGACGAAGTTGACGAAGTGGAGGAAGTGGACGAAGTTGACGAAGTGGAAGAAGCGGAGGAAGTGGAGGATGTGGACGAAGTGGACGAAGTGGAGGAAGTGGAAGAAGTTGACGAAGTGGACGAAGTGGACGAAGTGGAAGTGGATGAAGTGGACGAAGTGGAGGAAGTTGATGAAGCTGAAGAAGTGGACGAAGTTGACGGAGTGGACGAAGTGGAGGAAGTGGACGAAGTTTACGAAGTGGAAGAAGTGGACTAAGTGACGGACGAAGTGGAGGAAGTAGACGAAGTGGACGATGTAGACGAAGTCGACGAAGTGGATGAAGTTGACGAAGTGGACGAATTGGCCGAAGTGGACGAATTGGCCGAAGTGGACGAAGTGGACAAAGTGGACGAAGTTGACGAAGTGGACGAAGTGAACGAAGTGGACAAAGTGGACGAAGTGAGCGAAGTAGACGAAGGGAGCGAAGTGGACGAAGTTGACGAAGTGGACGAAGTAGAGGAAGTAGAGCAAGTGGAGGAAGTTGAGGAAGTATAGGAAGTGGATGAAGTGGAGGAAGTGGACGAAGTGGACGAAGTTGAGGAAGTGGAAGAAGCGGAGGAAGTGGAGGAAGTGGACGAAGTTGACGAAGTGGAAGAAGCGGAGGAAGTGGAGGATGTGGACGAAGTGGACGAAGTGGAGGAAATGTAGGAAGTGGACGAAGTGGACGAAGTGGAAGTGGATGAAGTGGACAAAGTGGAGGAAGTTGATGAAGCTGAAGAAGTGGACGAAGTTGACGGAGTGGACGAAATGGAGGAAGTGGACGAAGTTTACGAAGTGGAAGAAGTGGACTAAGTGACGGACGAAGTGGAGGAAGTAGATGAAGTGGACGATGTAGACGAAGTCGACGAAGTGGATGAAGTTGACGAAGTGGATGAAGTTGACGAAGTGGACGAATTGGCCGAAGTGGACGAATTGGCCGAAGTGGACGAAGTGGACAAAGTGGACGAAGTTGACGAAGTGGACGAAGTGAACGAAGTGGACAAAGTGGACGAAGTGAGCGAAGTAGACGAAGGGAGCGAAGTGGATGAAGTTGAGGAAGTATAGGAAGTGGACGAAATGGACGAAATTGATGAAGTGGAGGAAGTGGAGGAAGTGAACGAAGTGGAGGAAGTGGAGGAAGTGAACGAAGTGGACGAAGTGGAGGAAGTGCAGGAAGTGGAGGAAGTGGAGGAAGTGGATGAAGTGGAGGATGTGGACGATGTGGACGAAGTTGAGGAAGTAGAGGAAGTAGAGGAAGTGGAGGAAGTGGAGGAAGTTGAGGAAGTGGACGAAGCGGACGAAGTGGAGGAAGTGGACGATGTGGACGAAGTCGACGAAGTGGATGAAGTTGACGAAGTGGATGAATTAGCCGAAGTAGATGAACTAGAAAAAGTGGACGAAGTTGACGAAGTGGACGAAGTAGAGGAAGTGGAGCAAGTAAAGGAAGTTGAAGAAGTGGAGGAAATGTAGGAAGTGGATGAAGTGGAGGAAGTGGACGAAGTTGACGAAGTGGAAGAAGCGGAGGAAGTGGAGGACACGGACTAAGCGGACGAAGTGGAGGAAGTGGAGGAAGTTGAAGAAGTTGTCGAAGATGACGAAGTGGACGTAGTGGAGGAAGTGGAGGAAGTGGAGGAAGTGGAGGAAATGTAGTAAGTGGACGAAGTTGTCGAAGTGGAGGAAGTGGACGAAGTTGACGAAGTGGAAGAAGCGGAGGAAGTGGAGGATGTGGATGAAGTGGACGAAGTGGAGGAAGTGGACGAAGTGGAAGAAGTTGACGAAGTGGACGAAGTGGAAGTGGATGAAGTGGACGAAGTGGAGGAAGTTGATGAAGCTGAAGAAGTGGACGAAGTTGACGGAGTGGACGAAGTGGAGGAAGTGGACGAAGTTTACGAAGTGGAAGAAGTGGACTAAGTGACGGACGAAGTGGAGGAAGTAGAGGAAGTGGACGATGTAGACGAAGTCGACGAAGTGGATGAAGTTGACGAAGTGGACGAATTGGCCGAAGTGGACGAAGTGGACAAAGTGGACGAAGTTGACGAAGTGGACGAAGTGGACAAAGTGGACGAAGTGAGCGAAGTAGACGAAGTGAGCGAAGTGGACGAAGTAGAGGAAGTAGAGCAAGTGGAGGAAGTTGAGGAAGTATAGGAAGTGGACGATGTTGAGGAAGTAGACGAAGTAGACGATGTAGAGGAAGTTGGGGAAGTTGAGGAAGTTGAGGAAGTGGAGGAAGTGGAGGAAGTGGACGAAGTAGAGGAAGTGGTGGAAGTGGAGGAAGTGGAGGAAGTTGAAGAAGTGGAGGAAGTGAAGGAGGTGGAGGAAACGGAGGAAGTGGAGGAAGTGGAGGAAATGGACGAAGTTGATGAAGTGGAAGAAGCGGAGGAAGTGTAGGACGTGGACGAACTCGAGGAAGTGGAGGAAGTGGTCGAAGTGGACGAAGTGGACAAAGTAGAGGAAGTGGTGGTAGTGGAGGAAGTTAAAGAAGTCGAGGAAGTGGAGGTAGTGAAGGAAGTGGACGAAGTGGAGGAAGTTCACGAAGTGGAAGAAGTGGACGAAGTGACGGACGAAGTGTGTTACCAATAAGGAGTATTGGTAAAACCTGAAGATATGTTTTGATGATGTTGCAACTTATAGATTTTGGATGTAGTAGGAAAATAGTTAAAAAAAGCAACTTGTAGATTTTGAATGTAGTAGGAAAATGTTAAACATTGTAATTTTTACTAGTATAATCGATTATGGTTAAGCAATAATCGATTATCAGAAGTCATACATGAATAATCGATTATCACTTCATATAATCGATTATCACATTTTTGAAAACCTGTAACAGACTTGAATAATCGATTATCACTTACAATAATCGATTATTCATGGCAGTTGGGAGCTGACCTTTGGCACTCAGCGTACTTCGCTATATATTTTGATTTGGAGAAATCAGAAGATAACGTTTTTTGAACTGAGAAAGCTTAGAATACTGTGTATCAGAGGAACGTTCTTAGAGAGCTTTTTGTTCATTGTTCCCTTGCTTGGTCTTGTGAAAGGAGAGGCTCGCGTATCGTGTGTCGATAGTCGGAGCAGTCTCTCTTCAAGTTAGCAAGGTACTCTGCCTGGTCTTATGAAAGGAGAAGCTTGTGAATCGTTGGTCGATTGCCGAAGCGGTTCTCTTCAAGTTGGTAGAGTGGTTCTTTTCGTTTTATTCCTGTTCATTATCTTGTAATCTGTACAATTATATTTTTAGTGAAAAAGGTTAATCACTATTTATAGTGATTAACGACTGGACGTAGAATCTTTTGATTCGAACCAAGATACAAATTTTGTGTTGATTTTCTTATTCCCTACACTCATATTATTTTACGTATATCAACTGTTTGATTAATTTTCTAAAAGAAAATTATTTTTACTAAAAGGACCAAATTAATTTTAGTTGTGATCGAACACGCTTTCCGCTCTCTGAGTTTTAATTTCGTTGCGCTATACTCTTCGAAAAATACCCCCTCTGATACCAACAATTGGTATCAGAGCTTGCTTTGATAGTTTTTCAAATTTTTCGAAAATGGGCGGTCATAACCAAGTTTATGCTGAGGGTGCTTCTTTTGATAGACCTCCTTTGTTTACGGGGGAAAATTATGCGTTTTGGAAAATTAGAATGCAAATAGTTTTGGAGTCTATTGACAGAGGTATCTGGGAAGCTGTACAAAATGGCCCTTATATTCCTAAAAATATAGTTGATGGTGTAGAAGTAGAAAAATCATATTTTGACTGGACTGTTAAGGAAAATAGAAGAGCCCAATTTGATATTAAGGCTCGGAATATAATTTTATCTGCACTAACCATTGATGATTTTTTCAAAGTATCTGTTTATAAAAGTGCTCAGGAAATGTGGAAATTTTTAAGAGTCACTCATGATGAAGTATCGAATGTGGCTAAGTTGACTTGTTCGAATTCATGCTCTACATCAAACTCCTCAAGCTCAAGCGATTCTAGTGAGCAAGAAAATTTATGCTTGATGGCCAACGTTAAATCATCTGATGTAACACCCCGAAATTTGGTGTTACGTCGACTAAATTTTTCCGTAAAACATGTAAGTAAAAATTCAAATTTTAATATTCAACCTCAACGAAAAAATAGTACGATATTTATTACAAACCGATTATTCCGAAAATAAAACGTTTAAATAGTCAGGATCGAAAATAAACAAATACATTCCCAGTCATCTATCCCATCTCTCTTTCATCCTTTATGCATGTTCAGTAACATCAGCCATCACATCTGCAATAACATCTGCTCCCGTATAACATCACACATTATACGATCATCGCATTCACATGCACAAACAAGCAAGGGTGAGCTAACAAAAATACAATTCTTATACATCATAAACATACTCATAATAACATGCTATCATCCACACCTTAACCAGATCAAACTATATACCCAAGTACGAATTATGCTCCAACCGTATGCATATACCAATATGTATCAAAATATCAATTTAAAATGCATACACCAATATGCATTACAAAATAAATCAGACTACATCCACCAATATTACAGACGAATCAAAATACATACACCAATATGTACTAGCGTCACTCCCATCACTCTTTTCAGAGCTTCCCCGGGCCGTTACACATTACCCTAATGTGTAGTGCTGCTTCCCATCACTCTATAGGGAGATTCCCCGGGCAAGTACACAATTGTCACCCTCCATCACTCTGAACAAGAGCTTCCCCGGACAAGTGCAAGTATACCCCCCATCACTCACCTAAAGAGATTCCCCGGGACCGCACGCACAACGCCAATTTAATTATCTTGAGCTTCACCGGACTAGTACCCCACGTCACCCCCATCACTCTTACATAAATGTAAGAGATTCCCCGGGCGGTTACACATTACCCCAATGTGTAGTGCTGCTTCCCATCACTCTATAGGGAGATTCCCCGGGCAAGTACACAATGTCACCCTCCATCACTCTGAACAAGAGCTTCCCCGGACAAGTGCAAGCATACCCCCCATCACTCACCTAAAGAGATTCCCCGGGACCGCACGCACAACGCTTATTTAATTATCTCGAGCTTCACCGGACTAGTACCCCACGTCACCCCCATCACTCTTACATAAATGTAAGAGATTCCCCGGGCGGTTACACATTACCCCAATGTGTAGTGCTGCTTCCCATCACTCTATAGGGAGATTCCCCGGGCAAGTACACAATGTCACCCTCCATCACTCTGAACAAGAGCTTCCCCGGACAAGTGCAAGCATACCCCCCATCACTCACCTAAAGAGATTCCCCGGGACCGCACGCACAACGCTTACTATCCACCACTCGTTTAATAACATCATCCAGCCAAAAATACACATCTCCAATAATCCTCACAATACCAATCCAACAATACCATAACGCACATATCATATCATCATCACATAATCATCACAATACCAAATTGTAAACAATTCAAGTTCTTCATTTAACATGAAACTCATAATTAAATCATATACAACTATGATTTCAACAGTACTTAACCATCCAAACATCATTCTCATATCAATTTGCAATCTCAAACAGATCACCCAACATTCCCATATCAAATAGATATATCAAACAATTCAAAACAGTGTACACATAACACATTTTCTTTATATCCTTTTAATACTCATATTTAGGTAACCCAAACAGCTTTGAAACCATCACCAACAGTTCCGGAAGGGTCAAGAACCCCCAAAACGACCTAGAGAATGTCCAAAACGGACATCCGGAACCCCCAAAACTATCAAAAACAAATTCTGCAAAGTGCAGGTGCATGCTAATCGATTAACAGTGCAT
Organism: Vigna nakashimae; assembly: GCA_034642375.1. NCBI lineage: Eukaryota > Viridiplantae > Streptophyta > Magnoliopsida > Fabales > Fabaceae > Vigna > Vigna nakashimae. Next base: position 31,997,125 of record CM067765.1, read on the forward strand.
GTTAATCGATTAACAGTTCGTAATTTACCCAGAAACAGGTCCAGACAGCATACAAGACCCCAATACTTCCTATTTTTCGCAATCCCTTTCTTACAGTGGTATAAAACCAAGATTTTCCATCATAACCACACATAATATGATTCCAAAACCTACTTTCATCAAAAACTTAATTTATCAAACACTTTACATCACAAAAATCAAGATTAAACAACCTAACCTTAAACTTTTCAGCACATGTATTTCAAGCCAATACTATGAATCCTTTCACTCTCAACCATGACTCTTCTCATATTCATGATAATCAATCCTCCAAAAATCAATATACTTAAATCCATCACAGATCCAACATTTTTATTGTCATCCAATAATCATCTCATACATCATGAAACTCATAATCAATTCATATCCAACCATGGTTTCAACAAGACTTAACCATGAAAACCTCATCCTCATATCCTTTTACAATTTCATATGGATCATACAACATTTCTGCATTCAATAAATGCATCAAACAGTTCAAAATAGTTTATATATAACACTTTTTCTTTATATCCTTTTTATACCCATATTTAAGTAACTCAAACAGCTTTGAAACCATCACCAACAGCTCTGGAAGGGTCAAAACCCCCCAAAACGAACTAAAGAACGTCCAAAACGGACATCCAGAACCCCCAAAACTCCCAAAAACAAAATCTGCAGCATGCTGCTGTATTCAGGCGCGCTGGAGCGCCGTGACAGCAACCAGATTCTGGTTTTTCACCCAGAATTTTCCAGATTTGATTTCCAGTACATATTCAACACTTCTAATATGTTTTCAAACATATTTGGAGTCTATTACCACTCCACAATCAGCCAGAAACATCATAACATCATCCTATCCAATTTCTCATGAAAAAATCAACTCTTTTAACTATCCAACAACCACATATCCCTGCATAATTTTCTAACAACTTGCAACCCAACATTCAGCACCCAACAATGATCTTTCCTCCAAGATTTTAAACACCAAAACAGATCAATAACGTACTGCAACTTATCCCAAAACAGTTTGCACATACCACTTTCTAAATTCAAGAAAACAAAGGAAAGGAGTAGCTTCCATCACTCAAAATCCCAAAATGTGCCACATCCAAATCTAAAAACAACTTATATAACTCTCACCTTCATCAATCTTCAATCCATTTTCGCAAATCAAAATACAGTGAGATAAACTTCTATATATACAACCCCATTTCATGACCAAATTGGTTCAAAACTTTCCATCCACATATACCAACATAAAAGAATGAAATCCCACCATCAATTCAACATAGATCCATCAATTTCCACCAATATTTCATCATATAACTTAATCAAGATTCATAGATCAAAGTTGTAACACAAGGATCCCTTCAAGTCAACCAATTAAAATCCTGGCATGCCTATGTATACGATAATCCCAATTTCTCATTCTCAAATTCTTAATACTCAACATTTACCCATAAGAAACCACATATTCATCAAGTAAATTCTGCACACACATAATCACAGAAGAGATAAGTTAGCTCCCCTTACATCTTGAAGATCTTAACTTCTTCTTCCAAGAGAGTAACTCCTCCTTTCCTTGGTAGACCAAGCAAGCTCCAACTCCTCTGCACACTTAGAGTTTCGTTCTCCTCACATCAAAAAGCTCTCCACTCTCCCCAAATTTCCAAATCTGATTTGGATTTAAAGAAATGGCTCCAAGATAAGCTAGGACCCAAAATATTGTAATTTAGCAATAAAATACCAACATCTGGCCATCCTAATCCCTTTTCCAGCCCAAAATCCGGAAAGAATGGTTTGTGGGAAGATTCCCCAACCTTGCACGCTCAAAAAAACGTGTTCCAGGCTGTTATGTTTCCATAACTGACGTAGCTAATCGATTAACTCAAGTGCTAATCGATTAACACGAGTCTAGAGGCTAAAACACGAAATTTTCTCTGTAACAATCGATTAACAACAGCTGTTAATCGATTGTTCCAGCAAAGAAAAAAAAAACTCATACAGCACATCTGTCACAACTTTGACAGCTTGGTTGAACCCCTTTCCGAAGTCGGAATTACGCGTATGAGTACTCGAATCGAAGCTCTTTGAGTCTACTTTCCAATGGAAAAATAATCAACCCAAAATATTAATTGTATAAAAAGTTATAAATAAAATAGTAGACCATGTCAAATTTTGACAGCATTCTATTTTACACTACAACTTGAAATTTTTTCAACTTGGTAAAATTTTGAGTTTACAAGGGTCTTACATTCTCCCCTCCTTTAAAAATTTTCGTCCTCGAAAATTGTACTTGTTAACCAAAAAGATGAGGATAAAGATTTTTCATTTCCTCTTCCAATTCCCAAGTCATTTCCTCAGTCTTCTCATTCCACAATACTTTCACTGTACGAATATCCTTCCCTCTCAACTGCTTTGACTGAACATCCAGTATTCGCACAGGTTTCGTATCCAATGACAAATCTTCTCTGATTTGGACATCATCCAATTCGAGCACATGATCAGGGTTTGACACATACTTCCTCAACTGAGAAACGTGAAACACATTGTGTAAATTTTCCAATTGAGGAGGTAGTGCAATTTCATATGCTACTGGTCCTATTCTTTTGATAATCTGAAATGGCCCAAGAAATTTCGGAGATAACTTCCTTGACTTGATGGCTCTTCCAACTCCTGTCATCTGAGAGACTCGCAGAAAAACATGATCTCCCACCTCGAACTCAAGAGGTCTTCGTCGTTTGTCTGCATAAGACTTCTGCCTACTCTGTGTTGCACGCATTCTTTCTTGTATCAGCTTAACCTTCTCGGTTGTCTTCTGTAACAACTCTGGACCTACCGATATTACTTCCCCATCTTGGAACCAGCACAAAGGCGTCCTACACCTTCTCCCATAGAGAGCTTCATACGGTGCCATTCCAATGCTTGCGTGAAAGCTATTGTTGTACGTGAACTCCACCAAAGGTAACACCTCACTCCAACTTCCTAAGTGATCTAGTACACATGCTCTCAGCAAATCTTCCAAGGATTGTATAGTCCTTTCAGACTGTCCATCCGTTTGGGGATGATAATCTGAACTCATCCTTAACTCTGTACCCAAAGATTCTTGCATCTTCCTCCAAAATCTTGACGTAAATCTTGGATCACGATCTGAAATAATGCTCTTGGGTACTCCATGCAACCTTATTATCTCCGTAATATAAAGTTCTGCTAGCTTATCCAATGACATCTTCTGGTTGATGGGTAAGAAATGAGCACACTTTGTCAACCTGTCCACAATCACCCATATAGAATCATGACCTCTCGGGGACCTTGGTAAATGAGTCACAAAGTCCATTGATATGTCATCCCACTTCCATTGGGGAATTTCTAACTGTTGCAGCATTCCTCCTGGTCTTTGATGCTCAATCTTAGCCTTCTGACAAGTTAGACAAGAGGAGACAAATTCCGCCACATCCTTTTTCATTCCAGTCCACCAAAAAGAATCCTTCAGGTCCTTGTACATCTTAGTCATACCAGGATGTATGCTAAGACGACTCTTATGTCCTTCTTCCAGAATCTTTCTTATCAATTCCAACTTTGCTGGAACACACACCCTGTTTCTGAACCGCAAAACTCCGTCAGCTCCTAGACTAAAATCCTTAGCCTGCTCTGTCCCTAACAACTCCACCGTCTGTTGTAAGTTTGCGTCTTCTTTTTGCTCTACTTTAATCTTCTCCAAGAAGTCACTTGTGATCTTCAAATGACTACACCAAATATGATTTTGGTTCAACTGTAAACCCAAGTTCATATCTCTAAACTTTTCGATTAGCTCTAGTTCCTTAACCATCATAGCTGACATCTGTATCCGCTTCCTGCTCAAAGCATCTGCAACAACATTTGCCTTTCCTGGATGGTACTGTAAGTCAAAGTCAAAGTCCTTCAAGTATTCCATCCATCTTCTCTGCCTCATATTTAACTCCTTCTGATCGAAAAGATACTTCAAGCTCTTATGATCACTAAAGACCTGAAAACGTGATCCATAAAGATAATGTCTCCAAGCCTTCAGTGCGAAAACAACAGCGGCTAACTCGAGGTCGTGTGTCGGGTAATTCCTTTCATGTACCTTCAATTGCCTCGATGCGTAGGCCACTGGTCTCTTCTCTTGCATTAACACACATCCGAGTCCTTGGTGTGAAGCGTCACAAAACACCTCAAAAACCTTCGAAGTATCTGGGATCATTAGCACTGGAGCACTTGTCAGCCTTCTCTTCATCTCTTCAAAGCTTGCTTCACACTTGTCTGTCCAAGAGAATGGTTGGTCCTTCCGAGTCAACTGCGTCAGTGGACCTACTATCCTTGTGAAATCTTTGACAAATCTCCTGTAGTACCCGGCCAGGCCCACAAAACTCCTCACTTCGGATACTGTTTTTGGACGTTCCCATTTCAACACTGCTTCTACTTTGGTTGGATCCACAGAAATTCCTTGGGCAGAAATCACATGACCTAGAAACTGTACCTCACCCAACCAAAACTCGCACTTGGATAATTTCCCGAACAACTGGTGCTCCCTGAGTGTTTCTAACACCGTCCTCAAATGTTTAGCATGCTCTCCCTGATCCTTAGAATAAATGAGAATGTCGTCTATGAATACGACAACAAACTTATCTAACCAAGGCCGAAAGATTCGATTCATGTAATCCATAAATATTGCAGGAGCATTGGTCACTCCGAACGGCATCACCACAAACTCGTAGTGACCGTAACGTGATCGAAAGGCTGTCTTCTGTATGTCTTCAGGCTTCACTAGGATCTGATGGTACCCAGACCTTAAGTCGATCTTTGAAAACACTCTAGCTCCACGCAATTGATCCAACAAGTCTTCAATCCTCGGTAATGGATACTTGTTCTTGATCGTCAGCTTGTTTAACTGCCGGTAGTCAATACATAACCTCGAACTTCCATCCTTCTTCTTTACTAATAGTACTGGTGCCCCCCAGGGTGAAGCACTTGGCCTGATGAATTTCTTTTCTAACAACTCTTCAATCTGCTTCTTTAGTTCGACTAATTCTACCGGAGCCATCCTGTACGGGGCCACAGACACTGATCCAGCTCCTGAGACTAGATCAATGGAGAATTCTACTTCTCTGCTTGGTGGTAATCCTGGAATTTCATCCGGAAAGACATCCGTAAACTCCTCTACCACTGGGATTCTCATTGCTTTTTCTCCAGAACTCTTCTTCTTCTCCTGAGCCATCACTACAAAACATGTGGCTCCATTACTGACCTCCTTCAAGGCTTCCTTAGTTGTGATCAACTTAAAATCGTCAGAGTCCGGAAACACCAACTGTTGTCGTCCACAGTCGAGAAGAATGTGATTTGCAGTCAACCAATCCATGCCTAGAATAACATCCAGACCTTGAAGAGGCAAGGAAATCAAGTTTACTTTAAACTTGCGCCCTGCTACGAAGATCGGACATCCGACACAGACTGAACTAGTTGTTATATGTCCAGATGCTGGTGTCGAAACTACTAGCTCACATCCTAGATCACTTACTGGCAAACCAAGTTTTTCCAAACAAGACAAGGATACAAAGGAGTGCGTAGCTCCTGAATCAAACAGAACATGTACACACTTTCCAAATATCATGCAAGTGTCTAAGATAAGGTTACCTGACTGAGTAGCCTCTTCTCCGGTCATAGCAAACACTCTCCCTATAGCTTGAGGCTTCGCTCCTGTTAAGACTTGTGGCTTCGGTCCACTATTCGTCATCCTGTTGGGACACATGTTGGCATAATGTCCCGATTCATTGCAAATGAAGCATCTCCTGACAAATGGTTTTGTTCCCCTGAGCTGAGGACAATCACGCTTGAAATGCGCTCCTCCACAATTAAAACACTTCATTGGTCCTTGTTGCGGCCTATGTGGTCGATTATAGGGCTTCTTCTGAAATTTAGTCTCGGATGAGCTTCCTCTATGAGGTCTAATAATCCTCTTTGGATCTGTCTCCAGCCTCTCCACCCTCTTAGCGGTTTCTACCATAGTCAAGAAATGTCGAATATTCAATGGTACAACGGCTTTCTTCAGCTCATGTCTTAGGCCTTCTTCAAACTTTTGACACTTCCATTCTTCTGGGAGGGGCTGTGAATAGTACCTCGAAAGTTGATCAATTTCACCACGTACTCGTGCACAGACATCTGTCTTTGGCGTAAACTCAGAAATTCAATCTCTTTTGCGAACTTTGCGCTTCTAGGAAAATATTTCTCCAGAAACTGGAGTTTGAAACTATCCCAGGTAGGAACTTCTCCGTTGGTCTACATCAGTCGTTTAACCCCGCTCCACCAGTATTCAGCCTCTCCAGTCAGTAGAAAGGCTGCAAAAATCACCTTCTTGTCTTCTGGGCAAGAGATTGCTTCGAAGACTTTCTCGATTTCACGGATCCAGTACTCTGCTTCGTCAGGGTTGGCACTCCCATCAAACTTAGAGGGATTGTGGCGCATAAAATGGGTCAGACCGGGTTGGTCTCTCGGCCCAGTCGTAGCATTGTGGTGTAGGATGTCAACCACCCTCTCGATAGCACCAACAACTCCTTCGATTCTCTCAGTCACATTGTGAGAGTTTCCATTCTCAGTTCTCCTAGACATGGTGCTCTTTACACGCATAATAATGACACAATCAATTTCATAAACAAACAAGAAAATTACAAGAATGCATGATAGAATTTCTCACTCCCCAGTCCCCAAAATTTTATTTTCGAAAAAGAATCACTGCTCTGATACCACAAGTGTAACACCCCGAAATTTGGTGTTACGTCGACTAAATTTTTCCGTAAAACATGTAAGTAAAAATTCAAATTTTAATATTCAACCTCAACGGAAAAATAGTACGATATTTATTACAAACCGATTATTCCGAAAATAAAACGTTTAAATAGTCAGGATCGAAAATAAACAAATACATTCCCAGTCATCTATCCCATCTCTCTTTCATCCTTTATGCATGTTCAGTAACATCAGCCATCACATCTGCAATAACATCTGCTCCCGTATAACATCACACATTATACGATCATCGCATTCACATGCACAAACAAGCAAGGGTGAGCTAACAAAAATACAATTCTTATACATCATAAACATACTCATAATAACATGCTATCATCCACACCTTAACCAGATCAAACTATATACCCAAGTACGAATTATGCTCCAACCGTATGCATATACCAATATGTATCAAAATATCAATTTAAAATGCATACACCAATATGCATTACAAAATAAATCAGACTACATCCACCAATATTACAGACGAATCAAAATACATACACCAATATGTACTAGCGTCACTCCCATCACTCTTTTCAGAGCTTCCCCGGGCCGTTACACATTACCCTAATGTGTAGTGCTGCTTCCCATCACTCTATAGGGAGATTCCCCGGGCAAGTACACAATTGTCACCCTCCATCACTCTGAACAAGAGCTTCCCCGGACAAGTGCAAGTAGACCCCCCATCACTCACCTAAAGAGATTCCCCGGGACCGCACGCACAACGCCAATTTAATTATCTCGAGCTTCACCGGACTAGTACCCCACGTCACCCCCATCACTCTTACATAAATGTAAGAGATTCCCCGGGCGGTTACACATTACCCCAATGTGTAGTGCTGCTTCCCATCACTCTATAGGGAGATTCCCCGGGCAAGTACACAATGTCACCCTCCATCACTCTGAACAAGAGCTTCCCCGGACAAGTGCAAGCATACCCCCCATCACTCACCTAAAGAGATTCCCCGGGACCGCATGCACAACGCTTATTTAATTATCTCGAGCTTCACCGGACTAGTACCCCACGTCACCCCCATCACTCTTACATAAATGTAAGAGATTCCCCGGGCGGTTACACATTACCCCAATGTGTAGTGCTGCTTCCCATCACTCTATAGGGAGATTCCCCGGGCAAGTACACAATGTCACCCTCCATCACTCTGAACAAGAGCTTCCCCGGACAAGTGCAAGCATACCCCCCATCACTCACCTAAAGAGATTCCCCGGGACCGCACGCACAACGCTTACTATCCACCACTCGTTTAATAACATCATCCAGCCAAAAATACACATCTCCAATAATCCTCACAATACCAATCCAACCATACCATAACGCACATATCATATCATCATCACATAATCATCACAATACCAAATTGTAAACAATTCAAGTTCTTCATTTAACATGAAACTCATAATTAAATCATATACAACTATGATTTCAACAGTACTTAACCATCCAAACATCATTCTCATATCAATTTGCAATCTCAAACAGATCACCCAACATTCCCATATCAAATAGATATATCAAACAATTCAAAACAGTGTACACATAACACATTTTCTTTATATCCTTTTAATACTCATATTTAGGTAACCCAAACAGCTTTGAAACCATCACCAACAGTTCCGGAAGGGTCAAGAACCCCCAAAACGACCTAGAGAATGTCCAAAACGGACATCCGGAACCCCCAAAACTATCAAAAACAAATTCTGCAAAGTGCAGGTGCGTGCTAATCGATTAACAGTGCATGTTAATCGATTAACAGTTCGTAATTTACCCAGAAACAGGTCCAGACAGCATACAAGACCCCAATACTTCCTATTTTTCGCAATCCCTTTCTTACAGTGGTATAAAACCAAGATTTTCCATCATAACCACACATAATATGATTCCAAAACCTACTTTCATCAAAAACTTAATTTATCAAACACTTTACATCACAAAAATCAAGATTAAACAACCTAACCTTAAACTTTTCAGCACATGTATTTCAAGCCAATACTATGAATCCTTTCACTCTCAACCATGACTCTTCTCATATTCATGATAATCAATCCTCCAAAAATCAATATACTTAAATCCATCACAGATCCAACATTTTTATTGTCATCCAATAATCATCTCATACATCATGAAACTCATAATCAATTCATATCCAACCATGGTTTCAACAAGACTTAACCATGAAAACCTCATCCTCATATCCTTTTACAATTTCATATGGATCATACAACATTTCTGCATTCAATAAATGCATCAAACAGTTCAAAATAGTTTATATATAACACTTTTTCTTTATATCCTTTTTATACCCATATTTAAGTAACTCAAACAGCTTTGAAACCATCACCAACAGCTCCGGAAGGGTCAAAACCCCCCAAAACGAACTAAAGAACGTCCAAAACGGACATCCAGAACCCCCAAAACTCCCAAAAACAAAATCTGCAGCATGCTGCTGTATTCAGGCGCGCTGGAGCGCCGTGACAGCAACCAGATTCTGGTTTTTCACCCAGAATTTTCCAGATTTGATTTCCAGTACATATTCAACACTTCTAATATGTTTTCAAACATATTTGGAGTCTATTACCACTCCACAATCAGCCAGAAACATCATAACATCATCCTATCCAATTTCTCATGAAAAAATCAACTCTTTTAACTATCCAACAACCACATATCCCTGCATAATTTTCTAACAACTTGCAACCCAACATTCAGCACCCAACAATGATCTTTCCTCCAAGATTTTAAACACCAAAACAGATCAATAACGTACTGCAACTTATCCCAAAACAGTTTGCACATACCACTTTCTAAATTCAAGAAAACAAAGGAAAGGAGTAGCTTCCATCACTCAAAATCCCAAAATGTGCCACATCCAAATCTAAAAACAACTTATATAACTCTCACCTTCATCAATCTTCAATCCATTTTCGCAAATCAAAATACAGTGAGATAAACTTCTATATATACAACCCCATTTCATGACCAAATTGGTTCAAAACTTTCCATCCACATATACCAACATAAAAGAATGAAATCCCACCATCAATTCAACATAGATCCATCAATTTCCACCAATATTTCATCATATAACTTAATCAAGATTCATAGATCAAAGTTGTAACACAAGGATCCCTTCAATTCAACCAATTAAAATCATGGCATGCCTATGTATACGATAATCCCAATTTCTCATTCTCAAATTCTTAATACTCAACATTTACCCATAAGAAACCACATATTCATCAAGTAAATTCTGCACACACATAATCACAGAAGAGATAAGTTAGCTCCCCTTACATCTTGAAGATCTTAACTTCTTCTTCCAAGAGAGTAACTCCTCCTTTCCTTGGTAGACCAAGCAAGCTCCAACTCCTCTGCACACTTAGAGTTTCGTTCTCCTCACATCAAAAAGCTCTCCACTCTCCCCAAATTTCCAAATCTGATTTGGATTTAAAGAAATGGCTCCAAGATAAGCTAGGACCCAAAATATTGTAATTTAGCAATAAAAGACCAACATCTGGCCATCCTAATCCCTTTTCCAGCCCAAAATCCGGAAAGAATGGTTTGTGGGAAGATTCCCCAACCTTGCACGCTCAAAAAAACGTGTTCCAGGCTGTTATGTTTCCATAACTGACGTAGCTAATCGATTAACTCAAGTGCTAATCGATTAACACGAGTCTAGAGGCTAAAACACGAAATTTTCTCTGTAACAATCGATTAACAACAGCTGTTAATCGATTGTTCCAGCAAAGAAAAAAAAAACTCATACAGCACATCTGTCACAACTTTGACAGTTTGGTTGAACCTATTTCCGAAGTCGGAATTACGCGTATGAGTACTCGAATCGAAGCTCTTTGAGTCTACTTTCCAATGGAAAAAGAATCAACCCAAAATAGTAATTGTATAAAAAGTTATAAATAAAATAGTAGACCATGTCAAATTTTGACAGCATTCTATTTTACACTACAACTTGAAATTTTTTCAACTTGGTAAAATTTTGAGTTTACAAGGGTCTTACATCTGACAGCCAAATCTTGAAGGAAAAGAAGAATTATCAAGGTTCCTCTTCAAGTTTCAAATGTTATGGATGTGGTGAAAGAGGCCATCTGAAAGCTGACTGTTCAAGCAACAAAAGAAGTAAAGAAAGAAAAGAAAAGAAAATTCACAAGAAGAAGAAGGTTCACATTGCCTCGAAGGATAATGCATCAACCACCTCTTTTTCAAGTGATTCTGTTGAAGAAATAAACTTGTGTTTGACAGCTAGTTTTGATGATGCTGCAAGCCAAGTAAGTTGTTCTAATTCTGAATCTAGTGAATTTGATGTACAAAAGGCTTTTCTTGAATTGCTTGATGAATCTGAAAAGTTGAATGTTGCTCATAAAAATTTGAAAAAGGAATTTAAACAATTGCAAATTAAGTATGATAATGCATTAGATGAGGAAGTCATTTTAAGAAACAAAGTTAGTAATCTTGAAACAAAATTGTCTGAATCTAATTCAAATGAAAAACCTGTTGAGTGTTTATCTTGTAAAAGTCACATGTTTGACATTGACATATTGGAAAATTTACTTTCTAAAGAAATCAAGCCTATCTCACATGTTCAAAATGTTTTTAGGAAGAGCAATCTTAGAAATATAAACATGCATCTTCATAAAAAGTCTAAAGTTAAGAGAACTCGTAGAGTTTGGGTTGAGAAAGGGACTTTTGTGAAAAACAAGGTGCATGATGTTTGTTGTTTTTATTGTATGAAAAAGGGACATACTTCTAACAAATGTAGAATTAAACATTTTGATGTTCCAAATGGAAAATATGCTTGGATTCCTGTTATAAAGTAATGTCTCTAACCTCAAAGGACCCAAATGAGATTATGGGTACAAAAACTATATTGTTTTTACTTTGCAGGATAAGTTTTCAAAAGCAAAAGAGAGCTCTATGGTATTCTGCTCTTTGAATTGATGCTACAATCCAGGATGTAACTCCATCAAATGGTATCCAAAAGCCTTCGTTCGAGCACCAAGTAATTGAGCTAAGTGTTTTTTTAAACTATGATGTTGCATCTTGTATTTACTTGATCTTCCATTATTTAGTTACTGTTATATTCATTCCTGGTTGAGCAAATGATATGTTCATCACTGTTTCATTCATCCTGTGGTGTGTTCTTGTCTGTTTACACATTTTGATCAAGTGAAATTCATCTATTTAAGATATTCATGTGTTGAATTTCATTCATGTCATGTAAAGCCATGTGCATTGTTATTTCAGTGCTTTGTTGATAATTATCTATTGAATTTGTGTTTAACTGGCTTAGTATTCAATTTCATGAGTACTTTGAAGTTACCTTTGGTGTAATCTCTGTCAAGCATCAAAAACTATGAAAAAGTCATTTAAATGAGTTGGCTGACAGATTTTCATTAGCAATTTTTGATGATTAAGATATGTGAAAATTAAATTGTCATTTCTATTTCAAAGTTGGTTCTGTGGAGATTTGTTTTTAAGTTCAAATGCATAACGAATGAGCTATGATAATATACATTGAGAGCCTGGATGCAGAAAATGAACTTATCAAATTTGCATAATTTTGATGTAAATTATTTTGTTGAAAGATAGCAGCACCTGAATCAGCTCTTGTGGTTGAATTTTTGCATATGTTGTTTTGATATGCATAGTTGAATATATGAAGTTGAACAAATTGATATGCATAGTTGGTGTTTTGGAAGTTGAAATTTGTGCTGTCAAAATTAGTTTTTGAACTGATTGTGCTAGCGGAAATGCTTTCTTGTTAAACCTGGAGTAGTTGTGATCACATTCATTTAAGCTACTATTGCATTCATTCTAGCTTACAAATTGTTTGTAGAATCATTAATTTCTAATTTGTTTGAAAACTGACTGTTGATTTCAATGAATTAATTAAGTCTGATAAAAGTTTAATTTGATCTACTAAGAAGTATTGAAACTAGTTTGAAATTACAAATACTAATCTCAACTAGCTTGTAAGTATTTCTGCATTGCATTGGACTGAATAGATCTTAAAACATTTTTCAGAATTTTTTAAGTTTAAGGGAAATATCACATTTAGGGGGAGAAATATGTACAGTTACTACTAACTCTTATTGTTGTCTGTCAGTTTGTAAATTTCCTGATCATGTTTACAAGTTGAAAAAGGCCCTTTATGGTCTTAAACAAGCACCTAGGTCTTGGTATGAAAGGCTTAGTACCTTCTTACTTGATATTAAATTTTCTAGAGGAAAGGTTGATTTAACCTTATTCATTAAGAAAGTAGGAAAACACATCTTGATTGTACAAAGTTTATGTAGATGATATCATTTTTGGGTCAACTGATGATTCTTTGTGTGAAGAGTTTGCAAAAATAATGCGAGGTGAATTTGAGATGTCTATGATGGGTAAGTTAAACTTTTTCTTAGGACTACAGATAAAACAAATGAATGGTGGAACATTCATCTCCCAAACTAAATACTGTAGAGAAATTCTTAGGAAATTTGGTATGGATAGCTGCAAGGAAGCTAGTACACCCATGGGTACTTCATGTTATTTAGATAAGGATGAAATTGGAAAAGGAGTGAATGAAACCATGTTTAGAGGCATGATAGGATCCTTGCTATACTTAACTGCTAGTAGACCAGATATTATGCAGAATGTTTGTGTATGTGCTAGATACCAAGCCAATCCTAAAGAATCTCATTTGACTGCAGTTAAGAGAATTCTAAAATATCTTAAGGGAACTACTGCATTTGGACTTTGGTATCCCTCTGATGCCTCACCTAGTTTAATAGGATACTCTGATGCAGATTATGGTGGCTGTAAAATTGATAGAAAAAGTACTAGTGGAACCTGTCATTTCTTGGGATGTTCTTTAGTTTCATGGCACTCAAAGAAACAAGCATGTGTAGCTTTGTCTACCACCGAAGCTGAATATATTGCAGCTGGAAACTGTTGTGCTCAAATTTTTTGGATGAAACAACAATTGGAAGACTTTGATATCTTCCTTGACAAAATTCCTCTAAAATGTGACAATACTAGTGCGATAAATTTGATCAAGAACCCCATAATGCATTCAAGAACTAAGCATATAGAAATTAGGCACCATTTCTTAAGAGATCATATTCAAAAGGGGGATTGTCAAATTGAATATGTTGATACTTTACATCAATTAGCTGATATCTTTACCAAGGCTCTACCTAAAGATAGATTTTTTGAGCTTAGAAGAGAGTTAGGAGCGTTAGACATATCTTAGAATCAAAATCTATGCAAATTTTTGCATTTTTCGTAAACTTAACGCTTCATAATCGATTATCACTAAGTTATAATCGATTATTCATGCGTCAAATTCAATTCTGGAAAATCTTGAGCAGATAATCGATTATCATTATGCATAATCGATTATCATGCAATTTTGGGCAGTAATTATTGAACTGATAATCGATTATCACGAGCCATAATCGATTATCGCGTTGACAGTTTCAAAAATAGAGCCGTTGGAGCATCCCATAACGGCTATAAACGACCATAAACGACTAGTTTTTCCATTTTTCTTATAAATAGCCCCCCATAATTGATTATTAGACACTCCTTTGCACCCAAATACTGCTGAAATCAAATCTAGAGCTCAAATCTTCTTCATTTCCCTTCACCTTCTCAAAATCTCATTTTCCCATTCTTTCTCCATGGCTGACTCAAGAAGGCACCGTCGCAGAACAGCTGGAGCCTCCTCTTCTTCTCAACCACGTCTTGCAAACATAGATGGATGGATTTCAGATCAAGGGAAACATGCAGACTTTGTTAATTCTTGGCAAGAAAGGAAGATCATGGCGGTAAAGTGTATTCGTCTTGACTTTTTCCGCTTCTATGGATTTCAATTTCCAAACACTTTTGCTGAGCAGGGGTTAACGCATCTGTTAGAACAAAAAGGATGCATTTATCCTGATCTTATAAGAGTCTTGTACTTCAACTTGCGCTATCGAGATGGGATAATATCTACTAAGGTCAAGGGAGTACGCATCATTTTAGATGATGACATATGGACCAATGTTGCTCAAATTCCCATCTGGGATGATGCTGTCAAAGTCCATTTAGGACTTGAAGATTTCAACAGGATGATGACTTTTCAATCCTTCCTACGTCATCCTGAATGGCAAACCAATAGAAGGCAATTACTGGTTGGAGGTTTTAAAGTTGAAGAAAGGATGATCCACTACTTGATTGTCTGGATTTTATGTCCTAGAGCAACCAACCATGCTCAATGCTCTGAGCAGGATTTACTTCTGTTGTATGGGATTCTAAATCACACACACATCGACTGGCCTGCTCTCATTGCTGACACAATGGTAAAAGCCAAGAAATCCCATTCATATCAACTTCCCTATGCTCTTCTTCTTTCTAGGATTTTAGAATTCAAAGGTGTACCTGTTGAAGGAGAACTCGTTCAAACTATTGAAGCTGTGGGATCAGAAATTGGAGATACTACCTTTCGTCAAATGGGATTCATTACTAAAGGTAGAGTTCTTATTCACAAAGATGATGACCATCCTGATGTAGATGAAGATGATGACATTGACACTCATATGGCTGACCCAGTAAGTGTTGCTGCTCCGTCTTATGCTGGACCATCCAACATACCCTCCTCTTCCTCAACTTCTATGGAAGAACATTTTGCAAGGTTATCTAAACAGTTGGAGGATATGAGTCTTGCACAAAAGACTAACTTTGAGGAGATTTATGAGTGGCAGCGATCTGTTGATGAGTACATGGTTGATCAATTTCTTGATCTTGATGTTCGCCTCTCTAACATCGAGGGTCATCTTAATATCCCACCTCCTGAACGTTCTCTTAGTCCTGAATTCTAGGTTTTAGGCCTCTAAGTTTGATTGTTATGTTATTTTCTTTATGGTATTTAGTTTCTTAATGAATTTCATGTAGTTCCTTTCTGTTCTTAATATAATGAGCTTTTATTTTTTGCATATATTCCATTTTTGAGGGGGAGCTCATATTAAGGGGGAGGTTATTACATTATTCTTTTTGCTTATGATCAAAAAGGGGGAGAAGAAATATAAGGGGAGGATTAAATTAAAAAATAATAATAATAATAAATAAAAAATATTAGTTTTTAATTGTACAGGTACTGCTAACTCTGTGGTTGTCCATTAGTTTATATATGTTGCAGGTAAACCTGAGTTGCTTTTAAAAAGAGAGTTTTTGATCATCATCAAAAAGGGGGAGATTGTTACCAATAAGGAGTATTGGTAAAACCTGAAGATATGTTTTGATGATGCTGCAACTTATAGATTTTGGATGTAGTAGGAAATTAGTTAAAAAAAGCAACTTGTAGATTTTGAATGTAGTAGGAAAATGTTAAACATTGTAATTTTTACTAGTATAATCGATTATGGTTAAGCAATAATCGATTATCACAAGTCCTACTTGAATAATAGATTATCACTTCATATAATCGATTATCACATTTTTGAAAACCTGTAACGGACTTGAATAATCGATTATCACTCACAATAATCGATTATTCATGGCAGTTGGGAGTTGACCTTTGGCACTCAGTGTACTTGGCTATATATTTTGATTTGAAGAAATCAGAAGATAACGTTTTTTGAACTGAGAAAGCTTAGAACACTGTGTATCAGAGGAACGTTGATGAGAGGGTCGCACCTCCCACAAAAGTTGTGCATAAAAGAATGCAGTATAAACTAGGAAGTGACTCCTAGGTCGTCTCTCAAGGACCAAATTGGGTTCAGTCTCAGATCAACACTTAGTGGGGGGGGTTGAAAGTGTTTTTGTGATTAGAAATTAACTAAATTAAAATTGAAATTAAACACAATTGAACATAATTGAAAGCATTAAAGTGAATGAAAACATTAAATTGTCCTAAAACAAGATGTGCGAACTAATTAGAATGTAGGAAATAATAAAGAAACACATGATGTGCTATTCAAATGCAACACTTAAGCTAACCCATTAAATACACATTCTAACTGAGATAAAACTTGAAATGCACGGTAATTGGAAAGAGAAAAAAAAAACAAAGGGCTAATAAAACTTGAATTTCACATTGCAGCAGTTTCAATGCACATCATCATGGCAAAGCAACATTCTAATATATATATCCAAAAATCATAATCCCTTCATTCATAAACCACCGCATCTCATTCTCTATATCCAAAAATCAAATCCCGTGAGCTGCTGTCCGCACACGTTGCTCCAACACACACACATTGCTCTACATGACAGCACATTTCCTGCATCACATTCCCGTAAACCATTCTTCCAGCAACAGTGACAAGGCTCATGGAATAAAATAAAGAAGCAACAAGTAAAACAAGCATTCAAATACAATTCTTAGTGAAGATGGCACTACATAAAAACGTCAACAGAGAAGGAAATAAAGCTATTTCAGTAAATGCTTTCCAATGTTTAGAATGAGCAAATGATTCTTGGTCAAGCATTAAGATACAAGCAAAACCTCTGGAAACTGTACTCAATAAAATTCAACCAAAAGCTTCTTCTCTGTGGCAGCTGCACGCACCCCCCAAATGTTCAAAGGTGAAAAGCAGAAAAGAAAGGGTGGCGGCTGACGCTCCACACCCAGCCCTCTCATTTTTTCATTTAATATAGCATGCCCTATTCACTTTGGACACGTCAGTTGCTGGTCTGTGCTGGATGCAGCCCCATTTTTTGCTTGCTGTCACCAGACCGTGGATGTTGCTGGTGGATGCTTTCACTTTGGGCCGTGACCCTCTTCCGTGTGGGTTCTTCTCTTCTTGTTGGATCTATGCTGGATGTGCACCCCCAAACTGCTTTTCTCTGCTGGACCGTGAAGCTCCTTCACGCGTGATGCCTCCTGGACTCTACTGGATGCACCGCTGCTTCCCATGTGGCTTCGCTGTTGCTGAATGGAAGAAGGCGCTGGATGCGAATCAGTTGGGAGCGTGAAAGAATGGGCATGTGTTGGATCGCAACTATTGGACGTGCGGCCTGGATGTGTGCGGACGTGCACTGTGGAGTGTGTTGGACGTGCGCTGAAGTTTTGGACGTTCGTGCTTCTGTTGGGTGCAGGCCGTGAGCCTCTTTTTCTTCCAGCACCACTTCTTAGCTTCTCCAACCAAGCCCATCTCCATGTGCACTCCCATAATTTAAATCCACACCTCCTCAGATTACTTATTTAGCCTCTAAATGTCCCAAATTGTATTTCCGAAATTTTCCCTACAATTAATAATGCAAATAATTAGCTCAAATAATTCAAATTAATTAAAATAAGAATTTCTGATCAAATTAAGCACAATTAGGAAAAATGGGAAAATACCGGACATTTAAGCACAATTCCCCGATTAATTCTAGTATAATAAACTAAGTGAAGTGAACAAAATATTGACTCATCAAAATAGACCACATTTAGTCTTTTGCACTCCTGGGCAAAATCAAGACGCAGATCAGGGAACAGTTCAAAGGACATCTAGGGTATGACACAAACTTAGCACACAGAAAACAAAGACTCGCAAGGAAACAAACAGAATTTACACAGTCCTCAAGAAATGTGGACAGAGAAAAGAAGTAGACAACTCCAACACAGAATGAATCAGAGAAAGCAGATACTCATGAAATCATCCAATCAATTCAAGACATGGCAAAATGATCAATCAGCTCAAGAGGTGAATCAAAAGCAACAGAACCTCACAGATGCACTATCACTGTATCTCTCAAGTGTATAAGGTAAAGAATTTCAACTCAATGCACTCAAGAAAGCAAACAACAACAGACTTGGCAAACCTCTAATATCAACACTCAAAACATATGCATGTTCAAATCAAAAGGTCTTTTATGGGTGAAATGGGGCCAAGGACAAGGTAGGATAAATATGGATGAGAAGCTACAAACCAAAAGAAATAGAGGAGCAATGGGGAACAAGTGTAAACACAGTCAAATCACACCCAAAACCTCTAATTCAATCCTCTTCCTGACTCCATTATTCACAAAATTTCACATTTTTTTTTCACTATTTTTCTGCTCTCTTTTCTTTTCTCTTTTTTCTCAAAACAAAATTGTAAAAGACAAGATACACATATATTTACCAAAACAAAACAAGAGAGGAACCAACTAGCCAATTCATAAGAATCCCCAAGAAGACCACACTTGTTCCCAAAACACTTCCAAAGCTCCAAAATTCCCTAAGGTTAAGGTACTCATGGTTTTTCACTTAGAACTAGTGTATGAGCTTCAAAACAAAGAAATGGAGGAAAGTATAGGCTCAAAAGGGGTTATCAAAGACTCAGAGCAAGGTAAGCTTATTTGGCTAGAGAGGCTCAAAAACAAAACTGCCTTTATCACTTCCAAACATGCATATCAATCAAGAATTATCAACAAGAGTCAAGCCAAGGCATATGCGCAAGCAATCAAGAGACGTATCACACACAAGAAAGAACATAAAGTGGCTCAAATCTCACACAGGGTAATTGTCACAATCAATTCAACCTCTCAAACATCATAATCATCTTCTGATGGACAAATTTATGATCACCAAAATATGATGTCACAAACTTGTTTCACAATCGGCAAGTATGACCGAATCGTTCAAGTAATAAACTTGGTAAGACCAAGTATCGTTCTTCCCAAAGGACTCACGGCCTAGTTTAGTTGTATGGTTTGTTGATTAGCTAAGACTTAAGAACAAAATATTTAAAGTTTACTATGCAAAGACGAAAATAAACATGTATGCATGAGTTTTGATCAATGGCAAAAGCAAAAGATAAACACTTTCAATGAAATATATGAATGAATATGTTGTTGGGGGTCAATTTCATCTCATCCACTCTCATATATTTTAGGAATTCAACATTCAAATCATCATTGTTAATGCCACTCTCTAAAGTACCATTCTAGATGGCTTCTCCCTAATCACGAGTTCATACAATTCCTAGCATTCCTAATGATTAGTTCATAAGTGCAGGAGCTTAACGACAACCAATATAATATTGTCAGTATAATATTGGGAGAAATTCCCCGGATCTAGACTTCCCCGTACGTTCCCGTATCGACAAAACCAATAATCATGCATCGAATGAGTTAAACCATGCAAGCATTAAGCAAAGAGGAAAAACCCTAACTAATGATGAAAGAAAGCATAAGTCTTAATTAAAAGATGCAAGCATAGATTCCATATATGAGAGCTTCAAGAGATTACATTGATTCCCCAACAAACATACAAGTTTAGTTCACCATATTCATGGTGAACCTAGATGAATAATGAAAGAATGAAAGAATAAACCCAATAAAGGTGAAGAGGTAGCCTGAGCATCCAAGATCCTCCTTCAAAGGGGTGGAAGAGAGAGTGTTTGCCTCGTTTCTGCCAAAGATACTAATTCTAGGACGTGCAAGTCCTTATATACTATTCTAGAATTACAAAAGATTACAAAAGCCCAAGCCCATGAAAGTGCCGCTCAGCGGTAAATACCGCTCAGCAGTGACTGCGCGTCCCTTTTCTTCCCCTCAGCGGCCAGTTTGCCCCTCAGCGGACCTCCCGTGACCTCCTGAGTGCCGCTCAGCGGTAAAATACCGCTGAGCGGTGCCTTCGGCTTCTCCTTTTGCACTTTTTGCTTCCTTTTCTGATTCCATCTCTCTCCTTCTTCACTTCTTTCACTAAATTCACCTTAAAACCTGCACAAAAACACTTAAATCAAGCATAAACCTGTCCAGCTCTCTTATTTCTGAAAATATAGATAAAAGCATGATTTCAAGCTAGTTTTTAAGTCTAAAGGTTGCTTTTAATATCAATTTTAAGCATGAAAATAACAGTTTTTCAACTGTTATCACAACCCCAAACTTAGAATTTTGCTTGTCCTCAAGCAAACAAAATGTAACTCAATCTCCAACCAATTCATATGATGGTTCACTCATTCCAAAATTCTCTTTTTCAAGATAAGTAATAACTTCACTCAAACTTATGACCAAAAGTTCATTCAAGATGTGCACATGCTTTAGTATTCACAAAGTCATTTAAGTTCCAACAAATGCTATTTTTCATGAATAATCAATCAATTAAGCATGGATGTTCATGTGCTCATGGAATATTTCCTCACTAGGTAAAGTGTTTCACTCACACTCAAGTGTATAAGAGGTAATCACTCATTCACTCTACTATCACAATGTCACATGAATCAACTTTGCCTTTCGTCTTACCACAATCAAAAACATTCACAAACATGCATCATCACAAGGACTTTTCAATGGCTTATAATGTGGCTGGGCTAACAAGAAAATTGGTTTTACTGGATCACAAAATCCTTGAGTTAAGAGAATCATAACAACACAATTATTCTTATTCTTCCCAACTTGCCTTTGCATTTGCATTGAGCTTTGCTTCTTTTTCTTTTCTTTTCTTTTTCTTTTTCTTTGCATATTCTTACTTTTTTAGCTCTTAGCTCAATGCTTTTCCTTTTTCATGTTTTCCCAACAACCCCAAACTTGAACATTTAACAATACCACACAATATCTTCTACTTAACTCAAGGTAAAGATTTTCAATCAAAGGTTTCAGTGTATGTTCAAGGCTAAAGGTTCAAAGGATAGAACACAAAGTGTTCTCTTTTAGTGGGCTAACTTTATGAATTTGGCCAATAAAAAGGGTTCCAACAAACGGCCTTGATCACATGATGCAAAACAAGCAATTGATTCAATCATAGAAAACCTGGGCAAAGTCATTCAAGTTTCCAAAGTAATAGCATTCAACAATAACAACTTTGGAGCTCAAAACCTCACATATAAGCTCATTCACATTTGACATACACATCCTGCTTAATTTCACAATCACAATCATGATATCATGCATTTGTTCACAAAGCTTGTGAATCACCTGTATAAGCATTTTAATGTGCACATCATCTCAACATCAATTAATCATAAGCATCATTCAAGCATTACTCATCACACAATCACAGTTAATAGCAAACCATCATACAAACCAGGTGTTCAATAGAGTACATCAAACCCTAATCTAAAAACAAAAACAAATAAGTTCAGAAAACTTAAACCACAAAAGCATAATCATATGATAGCATTCATCAGTAAATGCTATCTCAGCTCCTCATCAGTCTGAGCTGTCCCCTGTATCTTCCTCTTCCTCCTCATCATCATTATCATCAAATGCATCCTCCTCCTCAGCTTCATCTTCTTCCATATCTCTCGCTGAAGCTTCAGCTGCTCCAGCTCCTTCATGTACTGGTTCTTCTGGCCAAGCTACTACATTATGAAATTCATCCATAGTCCACCTGTGGGCTGGAGGATTATCATACATCCCCACTATCATCTCAGCAGTAGCCACCTGCCCTCTGTGAATGGACTGCAACTGAGCACCTATAAGAGACATATACATGTCCCTCATCTGGAATGGCTCTGCTTCATGTGTTTCAGCAGATGTCTGGCTCTGTGCTGCTGGCCCTCTCTCTCTACGAGCCCGGCATGGTGGAACTGGCTGAGCTGCATCCTCACCTCCACAATACTGTCTGTAATAAGCCTCATCAATGGCTTTCCTTGGTCTCTCAAATGGTGGAGCAGAAGTGTCCACCCCAGCTAGCTTGCAAAGGTGAGTGATCAAAGAAGGATGTCCTAGTGGTGCTTTGTTGTTAGAGGTGTTAGCACATACACTAATTTCATCAGCTATCACCTGCCCAACATTAACATTCAAATTTCTGATAGCACAGTAGATGAATAATGCCCTGCTGAGAGTAATATCTGACACATGTGAATGATAACAGTTGAAAAACTGTTATTTTCATGCTTAAATTGATACTAAAAGCAACCTTTAGACTTAGAAATTAGCTTGAAATCATGCCTTTTATCTATATTTTCAGAAATAAGAGAGCTGGACAGGTTTATGCTTGATTTCAGTGTTTTTGTGCAGGTTTTAAGGTGAATTTAGTGAAAAGAGTAAAGAAGGAGAGAAGTGACATTAGAAAAGACAAGAAAGAGTGCAAAAAGAGAAGACGAAGACGCGCAACCACCGCTGAGCGGCACTTTTTGGGCTTGGGCTTTTGTAATCTTTTGTAACTCTAAATTAGTATATAAGGGCTTGAACGTCCTTAGGGTTAGTATCTTTGGCAGAAACGAAGTAAACACTCTCTCTTCTCACCCCTTTGAAGGAGGATCTTGGATGCTCAGGCTACCTCTTCACCTTTATTGGGTTTATTCTTTCATTCTTTCATTGTTATTCATCTAGGTTCACCATGAATATGGTGAACTAAACCTTGTATGTTTGTTGGGGGAATCAATGTAATCTCTTGAAGCTCTCATATATGGAATTTGTTGAGTACATCTTTTAAGTAAGACATATGCTTTCTTTCATCATTAGTTAGGGTTTTTCCTCTTTGCTCAATGCTTGCATTGTTTAACTCATTCTAATGCATGATTATTGGTTTTGTCGATACGGACACGTACGGGGAAGTCTAGATCCGGGGAATTTCTCCCAATATTATACTGACAATATTCTATTGGTTGCCTTTAAGCTCCTGCGCTCATGAACTAATCATTAGGAATGCTAGGAATTGTATGAACTATTTGATTAGGGAGAAGCCATCTAGAATGGTACATTAGAGAGTGGCATTAACAATGATGATTTGAATGTTGAATTCCTAAAATGTATGAGAGTGGATGAGATGAAATTGACCCCCAACAACATATTCATTCATATATTTCCATTGAAAGTGTTTATCTTTTGTCTTTGCCATTGATCAAACTTCATGCATACATGTTTATTTTCTGTCTTGCATTTTAAACTCTAAATATCTCGTTTGTAAGTCCTAGCTAATCAACAAATCACATAACTAAACTAGGCCGTGAGTCCTTTGGGAAGAACGATACTTGGTCTTACCAAGTTTATTACTTGAACGATTCGGTCATACTTGCCGATTGTGAAACAAGTTTGTGACATCATAATTTGGTGCTTACAAATTTGTCCATCAGTGAACATGGCTGAATGTTGGCATGAGAAAATGCCATCCAATACTTTGCAAGAGGAGTCAAATCTGTCCTCCTAATGTTAACCACTGAGCCAGATCTATTCCTTTGGAAGTGTCCTCCAGGTATACACAGTACTCTCTGATCAATCATTATTTTCTTCACTTCACTTAGTTTACTGTATTAGAATTAATCAGGGAATTGTGCTTAAATGTCCAGTATTTTCCAATTTTTCTTAATTGTGCTTAATTCGATCAGAAATTCTTATTTTAATTAATTTGAATTATCTGAGCTAATTATTTACATTATTGATTGCAGGAAAAATTTTGGAAATAGAATTTGGGATATTTAGAGATTAAATGAGAAATGAAAATGAGCCCAAGAATTATTTTCTTTTAACACACAAGAAAGAGGCATGGAGGCACGCTTATTCAATGGAAGTATAGAACAATTAATTTTTAGTGAAGTGCTTTCCAAATTACATGAAAACAAGGAGCTCGGAAATGCTGGAGCAGAAATTTGGTCACGGCATAGAGAAAGAGCAAGCATGTAGCAAATGAAATGAAGGAGGGACCACTTTGCTTGGAAGCTCACGGTCATGGAAAAATAATGCAAAGCAAAATTCTTTTGTTTTCAATTTGGTTTCTAAGAGGAACAAGAATCAATGTCACGGCCATATAAAAAAAAGAGTGCATATTGGTTGTGTTTCTTTTGTCATTTTATAAAGGAGACAACATATGGGCCACCACTCACTTTTATTCCATTTTGTTATTTAGTGATCCATATCACGTAGCATCTCCAAAACAAAGTCTGAATTTTATCAAGGAAAGATGCTTCATGGCCCACGTTGGAAGTTGAAGCTCACATACACATAAAGGACTTCCAAAATGGAATGGTAAAGTTTATGAAATTGGTATTATGAAGGGAAGAATGTCACGGCCCCACCAAAAGAAAAATGCAGATCACACATGTGTTGTATAGGTTGGAGTTTACGGGAAAAGAAGGAAAGAAGAGCAAAGCATTTCTGGATGAAAGAAGGGAAAATGTTGCTTTCACCTTGCCCATCCAACAAACGTGAACTTCAATAAGGAGGCCACCACTTGGTTGAAAGCTAACGTCCAAAGAGCTCCAAAGGTGTAAGCTGCTACATGCTGAAATATAGGTCCATCCACCACTAAGAATTGTTCTAGCAAAAGCTCACGGAACCAAGAAGCAGCAACACGTGAGGAGTTTGTTCCAGCAAGAAAAGAAGAGCTCACGGTTGGTTGGAAGGTGCAGCCATCCAGCGGAGATGAAGAACGGATGCAGCAGGGAGTTGCGTTCCAGAAGCAAGGGAGGCAGCATCCAGCTTGGAGGAGCACCGAAAAGAATGGTGATTCACGAGAGAAGAAAGAAGAAAAAGAAGTGGCACCCATGGTGTTGGATTTTGGATGAATGAGAAGAAGAGAGCTTGAGGTGCTGTCATGGTTGAAGAGAGGAGTTCACGTGGGGCAGTAAACTTCACGTAGCCATCCAGCAGCAAGGAGAAGCATTCAGGGTGCAGCAAAGAAGAAGCCACCAAAAGAGGAGAAGGCCGTAAGTGAAGCTTTGGTGAAGAATTACAGCAGCTCCAGCATCGTGAAGAGGGGTCGAAAGTGGAAAGGAATAGGAGTTGATTCATGCTTTGGAATGCAGAGAAGAATAGCCGCATGCCTACAAGAAATAGAGGGTCCCACCCTATTTGTTTTGCATGGCTAGGAGGTGCAGAAAGTCTTAAGCTACTAGCACAAAAACACAAGTCTGGAAGAAAATAGGAAGCAAGCTACGGAGACAAAACACAAAATCTTGCTGAATTGAAGGAGGATGTTCCTGACTTTTGGAAATAAAAGGAGAGCAGGCAGAGAAGCAAAGTCATTAGATTTTAGGAGTAGAATAGTAGACGTTTTGGTTTTCTCCTCCCCTTTGGGGGAGGTTTTCTGTTTCTTTTTCAGTTTCAATTGAATGTTAATTTCCAGTGTGTTTTACAATTTCATCTGCACGCTTAAACTTTGATCAAATTACTGTCACTGCAAGTTTCTGCTCACATCAATTTCCTTTAAGTTTCTTTGCGCATTTTAAATTCTGTAAAAGTTTATTTGTTTTGCAATTTAAATATTTCTGAATTTACCGTTTTCTACACATTTACTGTTTCTATAATTTATTTACCATTTTACTGTTTTAATCTTGTTTTTACAGTCTGTTATTTTTACTGCTTTTCTAATTTTAAATTTACCGCATTCAACCAAAATCACAAAAGCACCCCCCCTTCGTGTAAAAATCTGAGACTGAACCACTAAAATTGGTCCTTGAGAGACGACCTAGGAGTCACTTCCTAGTTATACTATACTGCATAATTATCTGCAATCAACTTTTGTGAGCGGTGCGACCCGCTCGTCAAAATGGCGCCGTTGCCGGGGACCAATCAATGGAGGTTTGGTTTTAGATTCTTGTTGTGTAAATTTTTGTTTTGTTAATATGTGTGTTTTGTGTGTTTTGTCTTGTATATTTTTGTAGGCGGCAACGACACCTTCAGAAAATTTTGGCGGCGTTGTCACTTCAGTTCTAGGTTTTTCGTTTTGGATTTTTGCTGTGTTTTTCGATTATGTTGTGTTAATATATGTTTTGTCTTTTATATTTTATTGTGTTGTGTTCTGTATTTAGTTGCTATATTTAAAAAAACAATTTAATTTTTTTTTTACTATTGATGTTCTGTCTTGTGTGTGCTTGTAGCATGTATAAATGTGTTTAGTTTATCTGTTTCGTAATTTTTAGTTTTTAGTTTTTTTTTTATTTTCCATGTCTACCTATTTTAATTTTGTGAATAGTGCTTATTCTACAAGTGCCTGTAATTATGATTCTCTTTCTGCATATTACTCTGATTCTTGTGCTGATTTTAATACTGAGAAAAATATGGATCATCCTCAAATTCCTGAGAGCACTCCTAGGGAGCCGGTTCCACATACAGAGGATGATTTTTATTACGTTCTAAGCACTGGACTGACATATTTGCTGCCTAAGTTTCATGGTTTTGCAGGAGAATGCCCACATAGACATTTGGAGGAGTTCCACATCATGTGCTCTTCAATGAAGCCTCCAGATGTTCCTCTTGATCACATTTTCTTGAGCGCATTTCCGCATTCATTACAAGGAGCAGCTAAGGATTGGAAAGACTCTCTTCCTCTAAGATCTGTTACTGATTGGGGATATCTTGAGCATCAGTTTCTGAGCAAATTTTCCCCTGTGCAATATGCTTATAACAACGATCCTGGATGGAATGACACGAGTTTGGGATGGTACGATGCTCCACAGGAATATCAGGTTGCACCATCTGTGGATACTTTTATCCCTCCGTCAGTCCAGCAATACGAGAGTCAGCAGTATGATGCTCCTGCTCAAATAGCTCCTCAGCCTTCTACTTCTGAGCCTACATTGAAGGAGTTAATGGAGCAGATGACCATGCAGAATCTCAAGTTCAAGCAAGAAAGCATGAAGATCCAGCAGGAAACTCAAGCTGCCATGCAAAATCTGAGTGATCAGGTCAGGCAGATGGCTACTCTTGCACCTGAGGAGACAGAAGAATATTTTGAGGAGCAGGCAAGAATAAGTAGTAATCCTGAACCAGGTAGACCACCTTCATCTTCTCACACTTTAGCAATCTTCAAGGAAGAGGAGATAAGCATACCTCAATTTGATTATATTGATGATTATGTTGTTAAGAGGTATGTTGATGATTATATTGTTGCTGAGTCTGATTTTAATTTTCCCTCTATGCATGATGAGAACCAACTTTTGCTATCACATCCGAATGTTTATTCTCCATGCATTGAACATGAATCTGAGTCTGTGGTTGATATTGCTTGTGATTTTGAAATTGATTCATGTTCTGAGGATGTATCTGAGGTTCAATATGATAATTTGGGTGTTATACCCCTGCATGTTATTTCTTTGGAACCACA
The DNA here is from genome assembly GCA_034642375.1 of Vigna nakashimae. Classification (NCBI taxonomy): domain Eukaryota; kingdom Viridiplantae; phylum Streptophyta; class Magnoliopsida; order Fabales; family Fabaceae; genus Vigna; species Vigna nakashimae. The sequence continues at coordinate 32,024,907 of CM067765.1, forward strand.
TTACACTAACCCTATTGCAGGAGGTACGAATGAATTTGACCAACATGCACCCATGCTGGAAGACAAAGGTGCCAGCATTCATGAAAGTTTCAACATCAATAGGCACCTGCTGAACCTGCTCATCAACAATCACTGCATAGATCCAGCTGTGGAAAACATTTCACTGCTAGATCAGATTTGGAGGATGAAGCAGTTCGTCCTCAAAACTTCATGGCTGGATCGTGAAGAGGAAAACATCTCCCTACAAGTCCAAAATTGGCAGCTTCCACCTTAACCTACGGGAGTTTGCATTTTCTTTCTCTCCCTTTTTCCTACTTTTATTGCATTTGTCCATAATATGTTTACTGTTTTGATTGCTGATGATATGCTTAGAACACATTGAGGACAATGTGTAGTTTAAGTGTGGTCTATTGGGAGAGACTCTGATATTTCTTTGATTTGTGTGTTAAATTTTTTGTTTTTGAGTGTTAAATTTTTTCTGTTTTAAGAGGTTTTTAGTGTGTTTTGTGTGCAATAAATTTTACATTTTTCTCTTGATTTCTGGAGTTTGTCTAAGTTGTAGAATTTTCCTTCACTTGATTAATGCTTATAGTTTGAAATCCTTGCTTTTCTCTGCTTGGAAACATGATTATGTGTTTAAGAGGTTGATTTGATTGTGACGAATACCCTGAGTGAGATTTGAGCCACTTAATTTTCTTTCTTGTGTGTAATATGTATCTTGATTGCTTGCACATATGCCTTGGCTTGATTCTTTTTGACATACCTTATTTATATGCATGTTTAGAAATGATAAAGGCATTTTATTTCTTGAGCCTTGTTAGCCAAATAAGCCTACCCTGTTATTATCCTTTGATAACCCCTTTGAGCCTATACTGTATTCATTTCTTTGATTTGAAGCTCATACACTGGCCCTAAGTGAAAAACCATGATTACCTTAACCTTAGGGAAGTCTGGAGCTATAGAAGTATTTTGTGAATAAGTGTGGTCTCCTTAGGGATTCTGATGAATTGGCTAGTTGGTTCCTCATCATGTTTAGAAATGATGATTTATATCCTGTTGTGTGATAAAGAGAAAAAAAAAAGAGAGACAGGATGAAAAAAAATGATGAAAAAAAGAGAGAAATTAAAAATAATTTTGTGAAGAATGGAGTCGAAAGGAGGATTGAATTAGAGGCTTGGGTGAGATTTTATTGTATTTCCACTTATTCCCCATTGCTCCTCTATTTATTTTGAGCTATAGCTACTTATCCATATTTTATCCTCCCTTGTCCTTGGCCCCATTACAACCCAGTAAAGACCTTTGGATCCGAACATGCGTATGTTTTAAGTATTGATATTAGAAACTTGCCAAGTCTACTTGTGTTTGTTTTCTTGAGTGCATTGAATTGAAATTATTTACCTTAAACACTTGAGAGAAACACTGTAGTGCATCTGTGAGGTTTTGTTATTTTTGAATCACCTCTTGAGTTGATTAATCATTTTGCTATGCTTTGAATTGCTTGGAAGATTTCTATAAGTATATGCTTTTCTTTGATTTTGTGTTGGATATTGTCTACACCTTTTCATTATCCAGATTTCTTGAGAACTCTGTAAATCTGTTTTTTTTTTCTCGTTAGTTTTTGTTTTCTGTCTGCTAAGTTTGTGTCGCTTCCCTGAAAGTCCTTTGAACCATTCCCTGATTTGCGTCTTAATTTTGCCCAGGAGTGCAAAAGACTAAGTGTGGTCTATTTTGATGAATCATTATTTTCTTCACTTCACTTAGTTTACTGTATTAGAATTAATCAGGGAATTGTGCTTAAATGTCCAGTATTTTCCTATTTTTCTTAATTGTGCTTAATTCGATCAGAAATTCTTATTTTAATTAATTTGAATTATCTGAGCTAATTATTTACATTATTGATTGCAGGAAAAATTTTGGAAATAGAATTTGGGATATTTAGAGATTAAATGAGAAATGAAAATGAGCCCAAGAATTATTTTCTTTTAACACACAAGAAAGAGGCATGGAGGCACGCTTATTCAATGGAAGTATAGAACAATTAATTTTTAGTGAAGTGCTTTCCAAATTACATGAAAACAAGGAGCTCGGAAATGCTGGAGCAGAAATTTGGTCACGGCATAGAGAAAGAGCAAGCATGTAGCAAATGAAATGAAGGAGGGACCACTTTGCTTGGAAGCTCACGGTCATGGAAAAATAATGCAAAGCAAAATTCTTTTGTTTTCAATTTGGTTTCTAAGAGGAACAAGAATCAATGTCACGGCCATATAAAAAAAAGAGTGCATATTGGTTGTGTTTCTTTTGTCATTTTATAAAGGAGACAACATATGGGCCACCACTCACTTTTATTCCATTTTGTTATTTAGTGATCCATATCACGTAGCATCTCCAAAACAAAGTCTGAATTTTATCAAGGAAAGATGCTTCATGGCCCACGTTGGAAGTTGAAGCTCACATACACATAAAGGACTTCCAAAATGGAATGGTAAAGTTTATGAAATTGGTATTATGAAGGGAAGAATGTCACGGCCCCACCAAAAGAAAAATGCAGATCACACATGTGTTGTATAGGTTGGAGTTTACGGGAAAAGAAGGAAAGAAGAGCAAAGCATTTCTGGATGAAAGAAGGGAAAACGTTGCTTTCACCTTGCCCATCCAACAAACGTGAACTTCAATAAGGAGGCCACCACTTGGTTGAAAGCTAACGTCCAAAGAGCTCCAAAGGTGTAAGCTGCTACATGCTGAAATATAGGTCCATCCACCACTAAGAATTGTTCTAGCAAAAGCTCACGGAACCAAGAAGCAGCAACACGTGAGGAGTTTGTTCCAGCAAGAAAAGAAGAACTCACGGTTGGTTGGAAGGTGCAGCCATCCAGCGGAGATGAAGAACGGATGCAGCAGGGAGTGGCGTTCCAGAAGCAAGGGAGGCAGCATCCAGCTTGGAGGAGCACCGAAAAGAATGGTGATTCACGAGAGAAGAAAGAAGAAAAAGAAGTGGCACCCATGGTGTTGGATTTTGGATGAATGAGAAGAAGAGAGCTTGAGGTGCTGTCATGGTTGAAGAGAGGAGTTCACATGGGGCAGTAAACTTCACGTAGCCATCCAGCAGCAAGGAGAAGCATTCAGGGTGCAGCAAAGAAGAAGCCACCAAAAGAGGAGAAGGCCGTAAGTGAAGCTTTGGTGAAGAATTACAGCAGCTCCAGCATCGTGAAGAGGGGTCGAAAGTGGAAAGGAATAGGAGTTGATTCATGCTTTGGAATGCAGAGAAGAATAGCCGCATGCCTACAAGAAATAGAGGGTCCCACCCTATTTGTTTTGCATGGCTAGGAGGTGCAGAAAGTCTTAAGCTACTAGCACAAAAACACAAGTCTGGAAGAAAATAGGAAGCAAGCTACGGAGACAAAACACAAAATCTTGCTGAATTGAAGGAGGATGTTCCTGACTTTTGGAAATAAAAGGAGAGCAGGCAGAGAAGCAAAGTCATTAGATTTTAGGAGTAGAATAGTAGACGTTTTGGTTTTCTCCTCCCCTTTGGGGGAGGTTTTCTGTTTCTTTTTCAGTTTCAATTGAATGTTAATTTCCAGTGTGTTTTACAATTTCATCTGCACGCTTAAACTTTGATCAAATTACTGTCACTGCAAGTTTCTGCTCACATCAATTTCCTTTAAGTTTCTTTGCGCATTTTAAATTCTGTAAAAGTTTATTTGTTTTGCAATTTAAATATTTCTGAATTTACCGTTTTCTACACATTTACTGTTTCTATAATTTATTTACCATTTTACTGTTTTAATCTTGTTTTTACAGTCTGTTATTTTTACTGCTTTTCTAATTTTAAATTTACCGCATTCAACCAAAATCACAAAAGCACCCCCCCTTCGTGTAAAAATCTGAGACTGAACCACTAAAATTGGTCCTTGAGAGACGACCTAGGAGTCACTTCCTAGTTATACTATACTGCATAATTATCTGCAATCAACTTTTGTGAGCGGTGCGACCCGCTCGTCACTCTCTCCACATCCTCAAAATCAGCACCTTCCTCCATGCTAAGAGCAAACTGGCATTGCTCACCAGCCCACACAGTATCCAGGAAGTTGTTGATAGAATCAGGATCATACCTGATAGCATGGCCTCTGACATAGCCCAAATAATTCTCAGCTGGATAGTCACCAATCTTCTTTGCATTGGTGTAGAATTCCTTTACCACAGCTATGTTGGCAGGTGCGGGATAAGTGGCTAGCTTTCCCCAATCATTCCCCAACACTTGCTCTCCAAATTGAGGAGCAAAGTTAGGTATCATTCCAACCTTTCTCTCCATCAGAAGTCTCCTGTCCTGAACCACCCTAAAGTGATTCTCATGTTTCCTAGAGAGGAACCTGCTGTTATGGGGTTGTTCTGGTTCCTTTTCCTTTCTCTTGGTTGCCATGGTTTTCAATCTCTTTCCTGAAGAGGATGTCATTCCTGCATTCAAACATAATTACAAAACCACAGAACATGATGTTAATCATTAGTAAACACAGAACACAACTCCTTTCGAAGCTAAACCACCGTTGAGGGCCAGAATTTCCCCTCAGCGCCACCAGTGCCACATTCCAACGCGCAAAAACCAGAAAAAACCTAATCTGGCAGAGTGCCGCTCAGCGGTAAATGCCGCTCAGCGGTGATCTGCAGATTTTTGCAAATCTCGTTTTAAAATTGTCCTAACTCCACCCAAATGCAATTTTCAGTTTTCCAGTTCATAATCAAGCAGTTTAATCGGTTCAAACATCAAATATATCATCAAATCATGCATAAAAATCAAAACCCCTAAATATTCATGCTTTGACAATCACATTCAAATTCAAGAACCCTAGAATGAACAAAATGCATTTTACTTACTTGGGTGGAGATACTAAATGCAATGAGAATGCTTCCAAGCTAGAATGCTCTCTTCCAACCCCAAACTTTGATGGCACACTAGTGAAAAAGTGAGTGAAAGAGAGATTTTCTAAAGAGGGAAGAGTGAAAAGATGTGGAAAACCTAGGAGAAGGGGTGTGGAAGTGTTTGTGTAGAGAGAAGCCTGGAAATAAACCCTAAAACGCAGCTTGGGGTATAAAAATACCCTAATGGGCTCGGGTCCCGCTAAGGGGAACTAAAGCCCATTCTGCGATAGTACCGCTCAGCGGTAAATGCCGCTCAGCGACACTTTCGTGAAGTGCTCCTCTCCTTCTTTTCTTGACCTACGTGCCTTCCTAGCATACCCCTCATAGGTTCCCTGCAATTCAATGTTAAAAATGCTTATGCAAACCCTAATTAAAATAAAACAAACAAAACAATCAATCAACTGGGTTGCCTCCCAGGTAGCGCTTGTTTAACGTCACGAGCCTGACCCAAAATCCACCAACACCCCTCAGTAGGTGTTTCAAAATTACCAGCACCCATCAGTAGGTGCAAAATCTTCTCACCAACACCCATCAGTAGGTGTTACAAACTTAGTATCCTTCAGTAGATACTTAACCACCTAGCATCCTTCAGTAGATGCTAGATCCAACAAAATATTCACAAAATAATGTCCACAAATTAAAAGTTACACAACCAAAATCAAAATTAAAAGTTTGTCAATCACTGGGTTGCCTCCCAGCAAGCGCTCTTTTAACGTCATTAGCTTGACCCAATAAAGTTCACGTTCCATCTTCTGTATAGTTGATGTTGTTTTTCCACCAACTTCTCAACTGCTTCCTTTGAACTGTCTTGGTTCTTCTAGAATATGGAGACTCTATCTCTATCATCTCCTTTTCTTTAAAGCCCTTTATAACCCACAACTTGTTCTTGATTCTTACAGGTGTGCCAAGTTTGAGTGTTCTTTTCTTCCAGTCTCTAGGAATTTCTTCTCCTTTTCCAATTTCTTCTTCCTTGGGTACCTGAAACAACAAACAATGGTTACCAGAAACCTCAAAATTTTCATCTTTACCTCTAGTTATGGGTGCATCTCGAAATGCAGCTTTATAACTGGCTTCTTCCTCCTTTGCTTGTGTCTCATCTTTGAAGACATCCACCACCACTCTCTCCTCTCTATCCTGGAGCACCACTATACCTTCATTTACATCTATGATAGCCCTGGCCGTTTTCATAAACGGTCTTCCAAGTATTATAGGTATTTTCTCGGTCTCCATCTTCATCACCACAAAGTCTGCCAAAAACTGAAGTTTGCCAACACAAACTACAATGTCTTCTGCAATCCCACATGGCTCCTTTGAAGATCCATCGGCCATTACTAAATTAACCTTTACAGGTTTCATTTTAACATTGCCAATTTGCTCCAGTAAAGAATAAGGCATCAAGTTAACACTTGAACCTAAATCAAGGAGAGCTTTCTTTACCTTTTTCTTCCCTATAGTGCAAGGGATAGAAAAACTACCTGGATCTGCTGCTTTTGGTGGGAATGACTCTTTCTTAACAGTTTTACACTTTTCTTCCTCATCATCTCTACGTCTCTTTTTTGTAGAGGTTCCTTCATCAGATTTTGTGTAAACTGCAATTTTCTGTAGAATTTGTTCCCAAGGAGCTTCATTATCCACCATTCTGAATAAATCTGTGAAGTCCATTTGTTTCTCCTGATTTGTTGGAAAAGGAAACATGTCCTTTCTTTCTTCTTCTCTTCTCTCTTCTGTTTCTCCTTCTTCTAACTCAATGATCTCTTCATTCACACTCTTGACCACTTTGCACTCTTCTCTAGGGTTAACCTCAGTATTAGCCCCAAAGTTTCTGTTTGGCCTTTCTTCCAATTGCTTGGTAATCTGACCCATTTGAATCTCCAAATTCTTTATAGCAGCTTCAGTGCTCTTTTGAGAAGATTCAGTTTTCTGTATGAATTGCTGAAGAGTTTCTTCCAACCTTGTTGATCTTTCATTAAGCATAGATAATTGTTGCCACAAGGTTGGTTGCTGCTGCTGCTTATTATATTGATTAGCTTGCCCAGTTTGTCCTTGGCCAATGCTTGGATGTGGTTTCCAACCCTGATTATAATTCCCTTGACGGTATGGAAATTGATTAGCCATGAAATTAACATCCTCCACGGCTTCCACAGGAAAAGCACATTGGCCATTGATGTGATCACCCCCACATAATTCGCACAACTGGGTTTGTACCTGTGCAGCAGATTTTAACTCTTTGGGTAATTGAGCAAGAGTTTTGGTCAGAGTCTCCAGCTGTTGAGTTAGAATTTTATTCTGAGCTAGCAAGGCATCATGTGTTTGTAATTGAAGAACCCCTTTCTGTTGCATAGGAGCTCCTCTTTCACTGTGCAGCTCATTATCACTTGTAGCCATGTTTTCAATAATTTCAGTTGCTTCCTCTAGAGTCTTCCATTTGATATTGCCTCCAGCTGAGGCATCCAGCATCATCTTGGTTTGTGAACCAAGCCCTCCAAGGAAAGTTAGGACTACTTCTTGATCTTCAAAGCCATGCGTGGGAGTTTTACGTAACAAGCTTTTATACCTGTCCCATGCATGTCCCAGTGATTCTTCCATGCCTTGCTTGAATGAAGAAATCTCTTGCTTTCCTTTAGTCACCTTAGATTTTGGGAAGTATTTGTTTAAGAATTTTGTGACCACTGCTTCCCACTCTGTGAAACTTTCTTCTGGAAAAGAGTTCAACCAAAGCTTAGCATTGCCTCCCAATGAGAAAGGAAACAAGCTAAGTTTGATAGCTTCGTCTGGCACCCCATTAATCTTGACTGTGTTGCAAATCTCATTAAAGGTAGTAAGGTGCTCATATGGGCTTTCATGAGATAACCCATTAAATTGATTACTCTTCACCAGTTGAATCAGTGCTGGTTTGACCTCCATGTTGGCTGCATTGACTCTAGGTCTAGCTATGCTATTGAAGTGCTGAGGTCCAGCAAGATTAGTGTACTCTGCAAGAGTTCTTCTAACATTATTTTTCTCCATACTCCCTGTGCTATGAACAGAACCTTGTGGTGATGATTGTAGAAGAGTTTCTGGAGAAGGGAAAAGTTCTCTAGACGTTCTGATTCTTCTCCTCCTTCCACTCTCGTCTAGACCTTCAAGAAGAGGTTCTGTTGTTTTCTTACTCCTAGTTTGAATTGCTTCCTGCATGCACAAGAAAACAAAACCCTAGAAAAGATTTGTTAGCACAAAAAGATATAAGAGAAAATATATATTCAAAAGATAAAAAGATAAAAGATTCAGAAGATAAGAAGATAAGAAGATAAAAGATTTAGAAGATAGAAAGATAAAAGATTTAAAAGATAAAAAGATAAAATAAAATAAAATCTAATCTAATAAGATAAAATAAAATCTAATCTAATCTAATAAAAACCGAAAATATAAAAACAGAAAATAAAAACAGAAATTCAAAATTAAAGTCAAAGATAATTAATAATCACATAAATTAACCAGTTAAACCACGAGTCCCCGGCAACGGCGCCAAAAACTTGATGGACAAATTTATGATCACCAAAATATGATGTCACAAACTTGTTTCACAATCGGCAAGTATGACCGAATCGTTCAAGTAATAAACTTGGTAAGACCAAGTATCGTTCTTCCCAAAGGACTCACGGCCTAGTTTAGTTGTATGGTTTGTTGATTAGCTAAGACTTAAGAACAAAATATTTAAAGTTTACTATGCAAAGACGAAAATAAACATGTATGCATGAGTTTTGATCAATGGCAAAAGCAAAAGATAAACACTTTCAATGAAATATATGAATGAATATGTTGTTGGGGGTCAATTTCATCTCATCCACTCTCATATATTTTAGGAATTCAACATTCAAATCATCATTGTTAATGCCACTCTCTAAAGTACCATTCTAGATGGCTTCTCCCTAATCACGAGTTCATACAATTCCTAGCATTCCTAATGATTAGTTCATAAGTGCAGGAGCTTAACGACAACCAATATAATATTGTCAGTATAATATTGGGAGAAATTCCCCGGATCTAGACTTCCCCGTACGTGCCCGTATCGACAAAACCAATAATCATGCATCGAATGAGTTAAACCATGCAAGCATTAAGCAAAGAGGAAAAACCCTAACTAATGATGAAAGAAAGCATAAGTCTTAATTAAAAGATGCAAGCATAGATTCCATATATGAGAGCTTCAAGAGATTACATTGATTCCCCAACAAACATACAAGTTTAGTTCACCATATTCATGGTGAACCTAGATGAACAATGAAAGAATGAAAGAATAAACCCAATAAAGGTGAAGAGGTAGCCTGAGCATCCAAGATCCTCCTTCAAAGGGGTGGAAGAGAGAGTGTTTGCCTCGTTTCTGCCAAAGATACTAATTCTAGGACGTGCAAGTCCTTATATACTATTCTAGAATTACAAAAGATTACAAAAGCCCAAGCCCATGAAAGTGCCGTTCAGCGGTAAATACCGCTCAGCGGTGACTGCGCGTCCCTTTTCTTCCCCTCAGCGGCCAGTTTGCCCCTCAGCGGACCTCCCGTGACCTCCTGAGTGCCTTCGGCTTCTCCTTTTGCACTTTTTGCTTCCTTTTCTGATTCCATCTCTCTCCTTCTTCACTTCTTTCACTAAATTCACCTTAAAACCTGCACAAAAACACTTAAATCAAGCATAAACCTGTCCAGCTCTCTTATTTATGAAAATATAGATAAAAGCATGATTTCAAGCTAGTTTTTAAGTCTAAAGGTTGCTTTTAATATCAATTTTAAGCATGAAAATAACAGTTTTTCAACTGTTATCATCTTCCCAAGCAGAGAAAAGCAAGGAATTCAAACAAATCAGAGTATCAATGAAGTGAAAGACACATCTACAACCTAATCAAAGTCCAGAAATCAAGAGAAACATGTAAAACTGTACACAAGACACGACAAAAATAACCTAGAAAAGAAAAAATTTAACCAAGAAAACAAAAACTAACAAAGAAAAATAAAAATCTCCCCCAATAGACCACACTTAAACTACACAGTGTCCTCAATGTGTCATAAGCATAAGATCAGAAATCATAACAGTCAACAGATCATGGACAAGTGCAATAAAAGTAGGGAAAGGGGGAGAAGAGAAAAGGAAAACTCCCCTGATCATGGTGGCAGTTGCCAATTTTGGACTTGCAAGGAGATGTCTTCCACCACAATATCTTGCCAGGAAGTTTTGAGGAAAAATTGCTTCATCCTCCATATTTGATCAAGCAGGGAAATGTCTTCCACAGCTGGATCTATGCAGTGATTGTTGATGAGCAAGTTCAGCAGGTGCCTGTTGATCTTCAAACTATTGTGTATGTACGCACCCTTGTCTTCTACTGGGGGTGCATGTTGGTCAAATTCATATGTACCTCCTGCAGCATGGTCATGAAACTCACAATTAATAGCATCTGTTATACGCTTAGAATCTGTCTGTAACACATAATCAATTTCAATACAGATCGGGCAAGAACCAGATTCACAATCACATTCAAAGTTCTCAGAGAACTGTGTCAGATCAAAGTTCAGTCCTAACTCTATAGAGTTATCAGATTGCATAGTTTCCACCTCAAAATCAATATTGATATATGCATCATCAACAGAACCAAAGGTCAGTTCAAGGCTATTATCATTCAAAATTTCATCACGGCAATCATGTCCATTTAAAACAACCCTTAGACCAATGGGTTCAATGGCTGATACTGAATCAAAAATTTTAGAATGGTCAATCAAATCTGTATCAGTATCAGTCATGAATCCTATAGAATCAATGTGCATCAAATCACAGGCATTTGAATGCATAAGCAAATCAGGTAAAGTGTTTGGAATCTCAAGTTCAGAATAAACCTGTTTTTGCTCATTGAAAATTTTCTTACCAATCTCCAAGTCATCAGCTGCATCCTCAAGGCTATCATTTAAATCAAGGTCAGCGCAAGGATAGTGAACATCAGGTATGTCAATGTGCTCTACAGGGAATAATGAATCCATAACATGAGTGTGCACATGTGTATCAATATCAGAATCCAGAACAGGCTTAAATGGTTCAAGTTTTACCAATTCAAAAGCATTAAAATTTACTTGAACCTCAGATACATCCTCAGAACATGAATCAATTTCAAAATCACAAGCAATATCAATAACAGACTCAGATTCATGTTCAGTGCATTGAGAATAAACATTCGGATGTGATATCAAAAAGTGGTTCTCATCATGCACAGAGGGAGAATTAAAAACATGCTCAGCAACAATATGATCATCAACGTACCTCTCAACAGCATAATCATGAACAACATAATCAAGAACATAATCATCACAGACATAATCATACTGAGGTATGCTTACCTCCTCTTCCTTGAAGATTGGTAGAGTGTGGGAAGATGAAGGTGGTCTACCTGGTTCAGGATTACTGCTTATTTCTGCCTGCTCCTCAAAATAATCATCAGTCTCCTCAGGTGCAAGGGTAGGGACATAGGATGATGGGAAAGTAGATGGCACAGTAGTAAGCTCATGACTCTTCTCCCCATCTTCTATGTTGATGCCACTATCATCATCATCTGGAATCTGAACAGTCTGAAATGGTAACTCTGAATCTTGAGACTGTTCCTCAGTGAGTTGAGTGGCCATCTGCCCTATCTGATCAGTCATACTCTGAATGGCAGCTCCTATTTCTTGCTGGAACTGCATGTTCTCTTGCTGAAACTGAAGGTTCTGCATGGTCATCTGCTCCAACAACTCCTGCAATGTAGGCTCAGAGGTAGAAGGCTGAGGAGCTATTTGGGCAGGAGCATCATATTGCTGACTTTGGTATTGCTGGACTGGTTGAGGCATACAAGTACTCTGGAATGGTGGTTCTTGATAATGATGTTGTGGAGCATTGTACCATCCCAAGGTAGGGTCATTCCATCCAAGACCGTTGTCGTATCCATCTTGCACATGGGAGAATTTGCTTAGAAACTGATGCTCAAGATATCCCCAATCGGTAACGGATCTCAGAGGAAGAGAGTCTTTCCAATCCTTAGCTACTCCTTGTAATGAATGTGGAAATGCGCTCAAGAAAATGTAATCAATAGGGACATCTGGAGGCTTCATTGAAGAGCACACGATGTGGAGCTCCTCCAAATGTCTGTGTGGGCATTCTCCTGCAAAACCATGAAACTTAGGCAGCAAATGTATCAGTCCAGGGGTGAGATCGCAATGAAGATCATCCTCCTTAAGTGAAACCGGCTCACAAAGAGCACTCTCAGAAATTAGAGGATGAGTCATATTGTTCTCAACATAGAAATCAGCAGAATATGAATTACAATCAGAGTAACATGCAGAAGGAGAATCATAATCAGAGGCACTAGCAAAACAAGCAGTATTCACGAAATCAGAATAGGTAGACATGGAAAAAGAAAAATACTACAAATTACGAAACAAATAAAACACAACACCTTTATACATGCAACACGCACACACAAAACAGAACATCACATCACATCACAACACAAGACAAAACACAACACACACAAACACAACAAAAACATAAGACCGAACCATTGGTCCCCGGCAACGGCGCCATTTTGATGAGAGGGTCGCACCTCCCACAAAAGTTGTGCATAAAAGAATGCAGTATAGACTAGGAAATGACTCCTAGGTCGTCTCTCAAGGACCAAATTGGGTTCAGTCTCAAATCAACACTTAGTGGGGGGGGGTTTGAAAGTGTTTTTGTGATTAGAAATTAACTAAATTAAAATTGAAATTAAACACAATTGAACATAATTGAAAGCATTAAAGTGAATGAAAACATTAAATTGTCCTAAAACAAGATGTGTGAACTAATTAGAATGTAGGAAATAATAAAGAAACACATGATGTGCTATTCAAATGCAACACTTAAGCTAACCCATTAAATACACATTCTAACTGAGATAAAACTTGAAATGCACGGTAATTGGAAAGAGAAAAAAAAAACAAAGGGCTAATAAAACTTGAATTTCACATTGCAGCAGTTTCAATGCACATCATCATGGCAAAGCAACATTCTAATATATATAATATAAAAGACCAAAAACCCCTCAGGACGTTGCAGCCATGTGCACTTTTTCTTCATTCCGAAAAAAAAAATATAAGTAAAAGCAAGCTATTTTTTTTTCTCTAACCCGTAACATCCCTTCATTCATAAACCACCGCATCTCATTCTCTATATCCAAAAATCAAATCCCGTGAGCTGCTGTCCGCACACGTTGCTCCAACACACACACATTGCTCTACATGACAGCACCTTTCCTGCATCACATTCCCGTAAACCATTCTTCCAGCAACAGTGACAAGGCTCATGGAATAAAATAAAGAAGCAACAAGTAAAACAAGCATTCAAATACAATTCTTAGTGAAGATGGCACTACATAAAAACGTCAACAGAGAAGGAAATAAAGCTATTTCAGTAAATGCTTTCCAATGTTTAGAATGAGCAAATGATTCTTGGTCAAGCATTAAGATACAAGCAAAACCTCTGGAAACTGTACTCAATAAAATTCAACCAAAAGCTTCTTCTCTGTGGCAACTGCGCGCACCCCCCAAATGTTCAAAGGTGAAAAGCAGAAAAGAAAGGGTGGCGCCTGACGCTCCACACCCAGCCCTCTCATTTTTTCATTTAATATAGCATGCCCTATTCACTTTGGACACGTCAGCTGCTGGTTTGTGCTGGATGCACCCCCATTTTTTGCTTGCTGTCACCAGACCGTGGTTGTTGCTGGTGGATGCTTTCACTTTGGGCCGTGACCCTCTTCCGTGTGGGTTCTTCTCTTCTTGCTGGATCTGTGCTGGATGTGCACCCCCAAACTGCTTTTCTCTGCTGGACCGTGAAGCTCCTTCACGCGTGATGCCTCCTGGACTCTACTGGATGCACCGCTGCTTCCCATGTGGCTTCGCTGTTGCTGAATGGAAGAAGGCGCTAGATGCGAATCAGCTGGGAGCGTGAAAGAATGGGCGTGTGCTGGACCGCAACTATTGGACGTGCGGCCTGGATGTGTGCGGACGTGCACTGTGGAGTGTGTTGGACGTGCGCTGAAGTGTTGGACGTTCGTGCTTCTGTTGGGTGCAGGCCGTGAGCCTCTTTTTCTTCCAGCACCACTTCTTAGCTTCTCCAACCAAGCCCATCTCCATGTGCACTCCCATAATTTAAATCCACACCTCCTCAGATTACTTATTTAGCCTCTAAATGTCCCAAATTGTATTTCTGAAATTTTCCCTACAATTAATAATGCAAATAATTAGCTCAAATCATTCAAATTAATTAAAATAAGAATTTCTGATCAAATTAAGCACAATTAGGAAAAATGGGAAAATACCGGACATTTAAGCACAATTCCCCGATTAATTCTAGTATAATAAACTAAGTGAAGTGAACAAAATATTGACTCATCAAACGTTCTTAGAGAGCTTTTTGTTCATTGTTCCCTTGCTTGGTCTTGTGAAAGGAGAGGCTCGCGTATCGTGTGTCGATAGTCGGAGAAGGCTCTCTTCAAGTTAGCAAGGTACTCTGCCTGGTCGAAGTGGACGAAGTGGAGGAAGTTGACGAAGTGGACGAAGTGGAGCAAGTGGAGGAAGTGGACGAAGCTGACAAAGTGGAGGAAGTGGAGAAAGTGGAAGAAGTGGAGGAAGTGTAGAAAGTGGAGGAAATTAAGGAAGTGGAGGAAGTGAAGGGAGTGGAGGAAGTTGAGGAAGTGGACGAAAATGAGGAAGTGGAAGAAGTTGACGTGGAGGACGAAGTGGACGAAGTGGACGAAGTAGACGAAGTAGACGAAGTGGAGGAAGTAGACGAAGTGGAGGAAGTGGACGAAGTTGACAAAGTGGAGGAAGTGGAGGAAGTAGACGAAGTAGAGGAAGTGGTGGAAGTGGAGAGGAAGTTGACGAAGTGGACGAAGTTGAGGAAGTGGACGAAGTGGACGGACTGGACGAAGTGGAGGAAGTGGTGGAAGTAGAGGAAGTGGAGGAAGAGGACGAACTGGACGAAGTGGGCGAAGTGGACGAAGTGGAGGAAGTGGACGAGTTGGAGGAAGTGGAGGAAGTGGACGAAGCTGACGAAGTGGACGAAGTGGAGGAAGTGGACAAAGTGGAGGAAGTGGACGTAGTGGACGGAGTGGAGGAAGTGGAGGATGTTGACGAAGAGGACGAAGAGGAGGAAGTGGATGAAGTTGACGAAGTGGAGGAAGTGGTGGAAGTGGACGATGTCGACGAAGTGGACGAAGTTGAGGAAGTAGAGGAAGTTGACGAAGAGAACGAAGTGGAGGAAGTAGATGAAGTTGACGAAGTGGAGGAAGTTGACGAAGAGAACGAAGTGGAGGAAGTGGACGAAGTGAACGAACATGTGGAAGAGGAGGAAGTGGAGGAAGTGGAGGAAGTGGAGGAAGTGGAAGAAGTGGATGAAGTTGACGAAGTGTAGGAAGTGGAGGAAGTGGAGGAAGTGGAAAAATTGGAGGAAGTTGAAGAAGTGGACGAAGTTGACGAAGTGGAGGAAGTGAAGGAAGTTGAAGAAATGGACGAAGTTGACGAAGTGGAGGAAGTGGGTGAAGTGGAGGAAGTTGACTGATGGACAAATTTGTAAGCACCAAATTATGATGTCACAAACTTGTTTCACAATCGGCAAGTATGACCGAATCGTTCAAGTAATAAAACTTGGTAAGACCAAGTATCGTTCTTCCCAAAGGACTCACGGCCTAGTTTAGTTGTGTGGTTTGTTGATTAGCTAAGACTTAAGGACGAAATAATTGGATTATATTATGCAAGACGAAAATTAAACATGTATGCATGAATTGATCAATGGCAAAGACTAAAGATAAACACTTTCAATGGAATTATATGAATGAATATGTTGTTGGGGGTCAATTTCATCTCATCCACTCTCATATATTTTAGGAATTCAACATTCAAATCATCATTGTTAATGCCACTCTCTAATGTACCATTCTAGATGGCTTCTCCCTAATCAAATAGTTCATACAATTCCTAGCATTCCTAATGATTAGTTCATGACTGCAGGAGCTTAAAGGCAACCAATATAATGTTGTCAGTAAAATATTGGGAGAAATTCCCCGGATCTAGACTTCCCCGTACGTGTCCGTATCGACAAAACCAATAATCATGCATTAGAATGAGTTAAACAATGCAAGCATTGAGCAAAGAGGAAAAACCCTAACTAATGATGAAAGAAAGCATATGTCTTACTTCAAAGATGTACTCAACAAATCCATATATGAGAGCTTCAAGAGATTACATTGATTCCCCAACAAACATACAAGGTTTAGTTCACCATATTCATGGTGAACCTAGATGAATAACAATGAAAGAATGAAAGAATAAACCCAATAAAGGTGAAGATGTAGCAAGAGCATCCAAGATCCTCCTTCAAAGGGGTGGAAGAGAGAGAGTTTACTTCGTTTCTGCCAAAGATACTAATTCTAGGACGTGTAAGTCCTTATATACTATTTTAGAATTACAAAAGATCTAAGCCCAAGCCCATAAAAGTGCCAGAAAACGAGTCCAAGCCCATTATTAAGATTGGCGCTCACCGGTAAATACCGCTCAGCGGTGACTGCGCTTCCCTTTTCTTCCCCTCAGCGGCCAGTTTGCCCCTCAGCGGACCTCCCGTGACCTCCTGAGTGCCGCTCAGCGGTAAAATGCCGCTGAGCGGTGCTTTCGGCTTCTCCTTTTGCACTCTTTAATCTCTTTTCTGATTCCATCTCTCTCCTTCTTCACTTCTTTCACTAAATTCACCTTAAAACCTGCACAAAAACACTTAAATCAAGCATAAACCTGTCCAGCTCTCTTATTTCTGAAAATATAGATAAAAACATGATTTCAAGCTAGTTTTTAAGTCTAAAGGTTGCTTTTAGTATCAATTTTAAGCATGAAAATAACAGTTTTTCAACTGTTATCATTGACGAAGTGGAGGAAGTGGACGAAGTTGACAAAGAGGAGGAAGTGGAGGAAGTGGACAAAGTGGAGCAAGTGGAAGAAGTGGAGGAAGTGTAGAAAGTGGAGGAAATGGACGAAGTGGAGGAAGTGGAGGGAGTGGAGGAAGTTGAGGAAGTGGACGAAGTGGATGAAAATGAGGAAGTAGAAGAAGTTGACGTGGAGGACAAAGTGGACGAAGTAGACGAAGTGGAGGAAGTGGAGGAAGTGGACAAAGTTGACGAAGTGGAGGAAGTGGAGGAATTAGACGAAGTAGACGAAGTGGAAGAAGTGGTGAGGAAGTTGACGAAGTTGAGGAAGTGGACGAAGTTGACGATGTGGAGGAAGTTGAGGAAGTGGACGAAGTGGAGGAAGTGGACGGAGTGGACGAAGTGGAGGATGTTGAGGAAGAGGACGAATCGAAGGAAGTGGATGAAGTTGACGAGGTGGAGGAAGTGATGGAAGTGGACGATGGCGACTGATGAATCAATATTTTCTACATTTCACTTAGTTTATTGTGCTAAAATTAATGAGGGAATTGTGCTTAATTGTCCAGTATTTTCCCGTTTTTACTAATTGTGCTTAAATTAACCAGTAATTCTTATTTTAACTAATTTGAATTATCTGAGCTAATTAATTGTATTAGTAATTGCAGGAAAAATATTGAATAATATTTTGGAACATTTGAAAGAGCATTTTGTACACCGAATTGGCTAAATCAGTAGAAGAGAGCAACTTAATTCTTTGATGGTTTCCTAATGCATCTCACGGCCATGATTGAGTGTGTACGTTGGAAGTGGCAACCAATGTTTCCTTTATTTTAATATTGTGGATAGACATTACGTGTGAAGTGGAGCACAAAAGGAGTAATGTTCGGCACCTAATACATGAAAGCCTTTGGTTTTATTTTATTTTATCATTATGAAGGACAAGAAGGAAGTGTATTACGGCTGCAACATTATAGTGGAGGCTGTTCTGGAAAAGTGATTCACGGCCTAAGACAAAATGGAGAAATTTCCTAGAAAGTGGGAGCCACCACCTATTGAAAGTCACGGTTTTGAGTGGGAGAAAGCACATCTCATCTTTATGTGTTATATGGTGATTTATTTTGTTTATGGCACATTTTTCTTTACTACTTTCACGTGGAGGTGGCTGGAAGAAACACATCACACGTCAATTACACAAAGAGAATCTCCTTTCCGTAAAGCACACATCACTCACGGTTTTGATTCAGCGTTTAGTTTGCTTGGCAAAACTCATAACGAGCATCTGATTGTGAGTGCACGGTTACATTCAAACAACAAATGATGGAAAAAGCAGTACACGGCCAGGGGCAGTCTTCAACCGTCCATTAGCACCAACCAGCAGCCACCATCTTCACTCCGTCCAGCCATGGCAGCGTTGATGTGTGAGCTAAACGTCCAGCGTCACACTCTCCAGCTTAACCCAGCAACCACCGGAAGCACATAGCCTTCATGTCCAGCAAGCTTTGGAGCTTCATTATGGAAGAGAAGAAGTGGTAGCAGAACGTTACTGCCCACACGGTCCAGCTACATCCAGCAGCTTGGAGGTGCACGGTGATGGCTGGAAACTAGGAGGAGAAGTAGCAACACACACAATCCAGTAGCTTGAAGAGAAGATGCACACATGTTGTTGAAGTGGAGTCCAGCAAGTGCAGCGAGGTTGCAGCCATGGGAGGCCAACACAACCACATCCACAACCCAGAGAAGAACACGGCCAGAAACATTTCACGGCCAGCCTTCACACAGCTTCATCCAGCGGGTTGTTGCTTCCAGCAAAGAAGCTTCACGGTATAACAGCCACCACGGAAGCCAGCAACAAGAAGCCAACACAGCAGCTCCACCCGTCATGCAGCACAGCACCATTCCAGCACGTCCAAGGGAGCTTCACGGGAATGAAAATAATGTCACTGTCTTAGCATATTCACGTGAAAAGGGAGAAGAGTGCTTGGGTGGAATGTCCATAAAAAGTGATTGAAGAAGACAAATTGGCAAAAGAGAGGCTCACGGGTTCAGACAAATTGGCAATATAAAAGGGCAGCGGCAGAGAAGAGGAGATTGGAGATTAGAATTAAAGTAGGAGTAGTTTAGGAACTCACGTCTCGGAGGAGGCTCTTGCCTCTTCCTCTTCCAAACTCTCTGTAATTTAATTTCAACAGTGCCAAAAGCCAAGTTTTCATTTCTGAATGTGTCACTCTTGATCGTTTCCTTTTTAATTGTACTGTCCAGAATTTTAATTTAATGTTTAATCTTTGATGAATTTTATTTTCATGTTAAATGTTTTAAATTTTACTTTCTTTTCTATTTTTACCGTTTACTATTTTCTAAAACGTTAAAATTCTGTCAATGTATTTTTATGTTCGTTTTAATTTCAAACGTCATTTTACCATTTATTGTTTTCTGCATCGTTTAATTTTACCGTTTTTGCATATTTACTGTTATGTTTTTACCATCTTTTACCGTTCAGTTTTTATTGTCTTTAAAGTTTATTACAGTATTTTTAAATTCTGTCTCGTTTAAATTCCAGTCCACTTTAATTTTACTGCACAAAACCATATCACAAAACCCCCCCACTACGTGTTTAATCTAAGACCGAACCACAAATATTGGTCCTTGTGAGACGACCTAGGAGTCACTTCCTAGTAAATATACTGCATTATTTTCGTGCAATCAACACTTTTGTGAGCGGTGCGACCCGTTCATCAGCGACGAAGTGGACGAAGTTGAGGAAGTGGAGGAAGTTGACGATGAGAACAAAGTGAAGGAAGTGGATGAAGTTGAAGAAGTGGAGGAAGTGGTGGAAGTGGACGATGTCGAAGTGGAGGAAGTTGACAAAGAGAACGAAATGGACGAAGTGGAGGAAGTGGACGAAGTGAACGAAGTTGAGGAAGTGGAGGAAGTGGAGGAAGTGGAAGAAGTGGAGGAAGTTGAAGATGTGGACGAAGTTGACGAAGTGGAGAAAGTTATCTTCGAGGACGAAGTGGATGAAGTTGAGGAAATGGACGAAGTGTAGGAAGTGGACGAAGTGGAGAAGTGGAGGAAGTAGAAGAATTGGACGAAGAGGACGAAGTGGACGAAGTTGGCGAAGTGGAGGAAGTTTACGAAGAGGACGAAGTGGATGAAGTGGACTAAGTATACGAAGTGGAGGAAGTGGGGGATGTGGGGGAAGAGGAGGAAGTGGACGAAGATGAAGAAGTGGAGGAAGTTGTCGTGGAGGACGAGGTGGACAAAGTGGACGAAGTTGACGAAGTAGATGAAGTGGACGACGTTGACGAAGTGGACGAAGTGGACGAAGTGGCGGAAGTGGAGGAAGTAGAGGAAGTGGAGGAAGTGGAGGAAGTGGAAGAAGTGGAGGAAGTGTAGAAAGTGGAGGAAGTTGAAGAAGTAGACAAAGTTTACGATGTGGAGTAAGTGGAGGAAGTGGAGGAAGTGGAAGAAGTGGACGAAGTTGACGAAGTGGAGGAAGTGGAGGTAGTGGAAGAAGTGGAGGAAATTGACGAAGTGGAGGAAGTGGAGGGAGTGGAGGAAGTTGAGGATGTGGAAGAAGTGGACCAAAATGAGGAAGTGGAAGAAGTTGACGTGGAAGACGAAGTGAACGAAGTAGATGAAGTGGACGAAGTTGACGAAGTTGAAGAAGTGGAAGAAATATAGGAAGTGGGGAAAGTGGAGGAAGTGGACGACGTGGAGGAAGTTGAGGAAGTTGAGGAAGTGGAGGAAGTGGAGCAAGTGGAGCAAGTGGACGAAGTTGACAAAGTGGAGGAAGGGGACGAAGTGGAGGAAGTGGAATAGGTGGAGGAAGTGTAGAAACTAGAGGAAGTTGAAGAAGTAGACGAAGTTTACGAAGAGGAGTAAGTAAGTGGAAGAAGTGGAGGAAGTGGAGGAAGTCGAGGAAGTTGAAGAAGTGGACGAAGTTGACGAAGTGGAGGAACTGGAGGGATTTGACGAAGTGGAGGAAGCGGAGGGAGTGGAGGAAGTTGAGGAGGTGGACGAAGTGGACGAAAATGAGGAAGTGGAAGAAGTTGACGTGGAGGATGAAGTGGACGAAGTAGACGAAGTGGAGAAAGTGGACGAAGTTGAAGAAGTATAGGAAGTATAGGAAGTAAGGAAAGTGGAGGAAGTGGACGACGTGGAAGAAGTGGACAAAGTGGAGGAAGTGGAGGAGGTGTAGGAAATGGACGAAGTGGAGGAAGTCGACGAAGTGGAGGAAGTGGACGAAGTTGACGAAGTGGAGGAAGTGGGCGGAGTTAACGAAGTGGAAGATGTGGAAGAAGTGGACGAAGTGAGGGATGAAGTGGACGAAGTCGACGGAGTGGACGAAGTGGGATGAAGTGGAGGAAGTGGAGGAAGTGGAAGAAGTGGAGGAATTTGAAGAAGTGGACGAACTTGACGAAGTGGAGGAAGTGGAGGAAGTGCAGGAAGTGGAAAAAGTGGAGGAAGTTGAAGAACTGGACGAAGTTCACGAAGTAAAGGAAGTGGAGGAAGTTGAAGAAATGGACGAAGTTGACGAAGTGGACGAAGTCGACGAAGTGACGAAGTGGTCGAAGTGGAGGAAGTTGACGAAATTGAGGAAGTGGATGAAGTGGAAGAAGTGGAGGAAGTGGAGGAAGTGGAGGAAGTGGAAAAAGTGGAGGAAGTTGAAGAGGTGGACGAAGTTCACGAAGTGGAGGAAGTGGAGGAAGTAGAAGAAATGGACGAAGTGGACGAAGTGAGTAAGTGGGCGAAGTGGAGGAAGTGGAGGAAGTGGAGGAAGTGGAGGGAGAGAAGGAAGTGGAGTAAGTAGAGGAAGTTGAGGAAGTGGAGGAAGTTAACGTAGAGGACGAAGTGGACAAAGTGGAGGAAGTTCAGGAAGTTGAGGAAGTGGAGGAAGTGGAAAAAGTGGAGGAAGTTGAAGAGGTGGACGAAGTTCACGAAGTGGAGGAAGTGGAGGAAGTTGAAGAAATGGACGAAGTGGACGAAGTGAGTAAGTGGGCAAAGTGGAGGAAGTTGAGGAAGTTGAGGAAGTGGAGGAAGTGGAGGGAGAGGAGCAAGTGGAGTAAGTAGAGGAAGTTGAGGAAGTGGAGGAAGTTAACGTAGAGGACGAAGTGGACGAAGTGGACAAAGTGGAGGAAGTTGACGAATAGGAGGAAGTGGAGGAAGTGCATGAAGTGGAGGAAGTGGACGAAGTTGAGAAAGTGGGCGAAGTGGACGGAGTGGAGGAAGTGGAGGAAGTGGAAAAAGTGGAGGAAGTTGAAGAAGTGGACGAAGTTGACGAAGTGGAGGAAGTGGGGAAGTGGAGGAAGTTGAAGAAATGGACGATGTGGACGAAGTGAGGAAGTGGGCGAAGTGGAGGAAGTTGACGAAGTGGAGGAAGTGGAGGAAGTGGAGGAAGTTGACGAAGTGGAGGAAGTGGAGGGAGTGGAGGAAGTGGAGGAAGTGGACGAAGTTGACGAAGTATAGGAAGTGGAGCAAGTTAACGTGGAGGACGAAGTATAGGAAGTATGGAAAGTGGAGGAAGTGGACGACGTGGAAGAAGTGGACGAAGTGGAGGAAGTGGAGGAAGTGGATGAAGTTTATGATGTGGGAGAATTGGACGAAGTGGAGGAAGTGTAGGAAATGGACGAAGTGGAGGAAGTCGACGAAGTGGAGGAAGTGGAGGAAGTCGACGAAGTTGACGAAGTGGAGGAACTGGACGAAGTTGAGGAAGTGGATGAAGTGGAGAAGTGGAGGAAGTAGAGGAAGTGGACAAAGAGGACGAAATGGACGAAGTGGGCGCAGCAAACGAAGTGGACGAAGTGGAGGAAGTGGAAGAAGTGGATGAAGTTGGCGAAGTGGAGGAAGTTGAGGAAGTGGAGGAACTGGACAAAGTGGACGGAGTGGACGAAGTGGACGAAGTGGAGGAAGTTGACGAAGAGGACAAAGTGGACGAAGTATACGAAGTGGAGGAAGTGGGGGAAGTGGAGGAAGTGGACGAAGATGAGGAAGTGGAGGAAGTTGTTGTGGAGGACGAAGTGGACGAAGTTGACGAAGTCGTTGAAGTGGACGAAGTTGAGGAAGTGCAAGAAGTGGCAGAAGTGGATCAAGTAGAGGAAGTAGACAAAGTGGACGAAGTGGAGGAAGTGGAAGAAGTGGAGGTAGTGTAGAAAGTGGAGGAAGTTGAAGAAGTAGACAAAGTTTACGAAGTGGGGGAAGTGGAGGAAGTGGAGGAAGTGGAGGAAGTGGACGAAGTTGAAGAAGTGGACGAAGTTGAAGTAGCGGAGGAAGTGGAGGTAGTGGAAAAAGTGGGGAAAGTGGAGGAAGTGGACGAAGTTGACGAAGTGGAGGAAGTAGAGGAAGTGGAAGAAGTTCACGTGGAAGACGAAGTGGACGAAGTAGACGAAGTGGAGGAAGTGGACGAAGTTGACGAACTTGAAGAAGTGGAAGAAGTATAGGAAGTGGGGAAAGTGGAGGAAGTGGACGAACTGGACGACGTGGAGGAAGTGGACGAAGTTGACGAAGTGGAGGAAGAGGAGGAATTTGACGAAGTGGAGGAAGTGGTGGAAGAGAAGGAAGTGGAGCGAGTGGAGGAAGTTTAGGAGGTGGACGAAGTGGACGAAAATGAGGAAGTGGAAGAAGTTGACGTGGAGGACGAAGTGGACGAAGTAGACGAAGTGGAGGAAGTGGAGGAAATGGACGAAGTTGAACAAGTGGACGAAGTATAGGAAGTTGGGAAAGTGGAGGAAGTGGACGACGAGGACGAAGTGGAGGAGGTGGAGGAAGTGGACAAAGTATACGATGTGGACAAATTGGACGAAGTGGACAAGCTGACGAAGTGGAGGAAGTGTAGGAAGTCCATGAAGTGGAGGAAGTCGACGAAGTGGAAGAAGTGGAGGAAGTTGACGAAGTAAAGGAAGTGGACGAAGTTGACGAAGTTGACGAAGTGGAAGAAGTGGAAGAAGTGGACGAAGTGACGGACGAAGGGGACGAAGTGGGCGAAGTGGAAGAAGTGGACGAAGTCGAGGAAGTGGAGGAAGTGGAGGAAGTGGAGGAAGTGGAAGAAGTGGACAAGGTTGACGAAGTGGAGGAACTGGAGGAAGTGGAGGAAGTAGAGGAAGTGGATGAAGTGGACGAAGTGGACCAAGTGGTCGAAGTAGACCAAGTTGACGAAATTGATGGAGTTGACGAAGCGGACAAAATGGACGAAGTGGACGATGTGGACGAAGTGGACGAAGAGGAGGAAGTGGAGGAGGAAGTGGAAGAAGTGGACGAAGTTGACAAAGTGGAGGAATTGGAGGAAATGGACGAATTGGACGAAGTGGTGGAAGTGGAGGAAGTTGAGGAGGTGGAGGAAGTGGAGGAAGTGGACGAAGTTGACGAAGTGGAGGAAGTGGAGGAAGTGTACGAAGTTGACGAAGTGGACGAAGTGGACGACGTGGACGAAGTGGATGAAATGGAGGATCTCGACGAAGTGGAGGAAGAGGAGGATGTTGACGAAGTGGAGGAAGAGGATGATGTTGACAAAGTGGAGGAAGTGGACCAAGTGGAGGAAGTGGAGGAAGTTGAGGAAGTTGAGGAAGTTGAAGAAGTGGAAGTGGAGGAAATGGACGAAGTGGAGGAAGTGGAGGAAGTTGACGAGGAGGATTAAGTGGAGAAAGTACACGAAGTGGAGGTAGTGGAGGAGGTGGAGGAAGTAGACGAAGTAGAGGAAGTTAACGCAGTGGAGGAAGTAGAGGAAATGGACGAACTGGAGGAAGTGAAGGAAGTGGAGAAAATCGAGGAAGTGAAGGAAGTAGAGGAAGTGGACAAATTGGACGAAGTTAACATAGTGGACGAAGTGGAGGAAGTGGAGGAAGTTGATGAAGTGGACAGAGTGGACGAAGTGGGCGAAGTGGACGGAGTGGACGAAGTGGAAGAAGTGGACGAAGTCGAGGAAGTGGATGAAGTGGAGGAAGTGGAAGAGGTGGACGAAGTAGACGAAGTGGAGGAAGTGGACGATGTGGACGAAGTGGACGAAGTGGATGAAGTTGACGAAGTGGACGAAGTTGACGAAGTGGACAGAGTGGACGAAGTGGGCGAAGTGGACGAAGTGGACGGAGTGGACGAAGTGGAAGAAGTGGACGAAGTCGAGGAAGTGGATGAAGTGGAGGAAGTGGAAGAGGTGGACGAAGTAGACGAAGTGGAGGAAGTGGACGATGTGGACGAAGTGGACGAAGTGGATGAAGTTGACGAAGTGGACGAAGTTGACGAAGTGGATGAAGTTGACGAAGTGGACATAGTGGACGAAGCGAGCGAAGTGGATGAAGTTGACGAAGAGGACGAAATGGAGGAAGTGAAGGAAGTGGAGGAAGTGGAGGAAGTTGACGAAGTTGACGAAGTGGAGGAAGTGAACGAAGTCGTTGAAGTGGAGGAAGTTGATGAAGTAGATGAAGTGGAGGAAGTGGAGGAACTAGAGGAAGTGGCGGAAGTGGACGAAGTGGACCAAGTGGACGAAGTGGATAAAGTGGACGAAGTGGATGAAGTGGACGAAGTGGACAAAGTGGAGGAGGTTTAGGAAGTCGACGAAGTGGACGAGGTGGACGAAGTGGACGAAGTGAGCGAAGTGGACGAAGTTGACGAAGTGGACGAAGTAGAGGAACTAGATGAAGTGGAGGAACTAGATGAAGTGGAGGAAGTGGACGAAGTGGACAAGGTTGACGAAGTGGAGGAACTGAAGGAAGTGGAGGAAGTGGAGGATGTGGATGAAGTGGACCAAGTGGACCAAGTGGTCGTAGCAGACCAAGTTGACGAAATTGACGGAGTTGACGAAGTGGACAAAATGGATGAAGTGGACGATGTGGACGAAGAGGAGGAGGTGGAGGAGGAAGTGGAAGAAGTGGAGGAAGTTGAGGAAGTTGAGGAAGTGGACGAAGTGGACGAAGTTGACGAAGTGGACGAAGAGGACGAAGTAGAGGAAGTGGAAGAAGTAGAGGAAGTGTACGAAGTTGACGAAGTTGACGAAGTGGACGAAGTGGACCACGTGGACAAAGTGGACGAAGTCGATGAAATGGAGGATCTCGACGAAGTGGAGGAAGAGGAGGATGTTGACGAAGTGGAGGAATAGGATGATGTTGACAAAGTGGAGGAAGTGGAAGAAGTGGAGGAAGTGGAGGAAGTTGACGAGGAGGATTAAGTGGACAAAGTACACGAAGTGGAGGAAGTGGAGGAGGTGGAGGAAGTAGACGAAGTAGAGGAAGTTAACGAAGTGGAGGAAGTAGAGGAAATGGACGAACTGGAGGAAGTGAAGGAAGTGGAGGAAATCGAGGAAGTGGAGGAAGTGGAGGAAGTCGAGGAAGTGGAGGAAGTGGAGAAAGTGGACGAAGTTAACATAGTGGACGAAGTGGAGGAAGTGGACGAGTTGGAGGAAGTGCAGGAAGTGGATGAGGTAGAGGAAGTAGAGGAAGCGGAGGAAATTGAGGAAGTGGAGGAAGTGGAAGAAGTCGAGGAAGTGGAGGAGGTGGAAGAAGTAGACGAAGTTCACAAAGTGGACGAAGTGGAGACAGTGGACGAAGTTGAGGAAGTGGAAGAAGTGGACGAAGTGGAGGAAGTGGAGGAAGTACACGAAGTTGACAAAGTGGAGGAAGAGGACGAAGTGGAGCAACTGGAGGAAGTGGAGGAAGTAGAGGAGGTGGAGGAAGTGGAGGAAGTGGAAGAAGTGGACGAAGTGGACGAAGTGGACGAAGTGGTCGAAGTGCACGAAGTGGACGAAGAAGAGGAAGTGGTGGAAGCGGAGGAAAATTAAGAAGTGGAGGAAGTGAACGAAGTGCAGGAAGTTGAAGAAGTGCAGGAAGTGGACGAAGTCCACGAAGTTGACGAAGTGGACGAAGTGGTCAAAGTGGACGAAGTAGAGGAAGTGGTGGAAGTGGAGGAAGTTTAAGAAGTAAAGGAAGTGGAGGAAGTGGACGAAGTGGACAATGTGGACGGAGTTGACGAAGTGGACGAAGTGAACGAAGTAGACAACGTGGACGAACTAAGCAAAGTGGACAAAGTTGACGAAGTGGACGAAGTGGAAGAAGTGGACGAAGTGAGCGAAGTGGACGAAGTTGACGAAGTGGAGGAACTGAAGGAAGTGGAGGAAGTGGAGGAAGTGGATGAAGTGGACCAAGTGGACCAAGTGGTCGTAGCAGACCAAGTTGACGAAATTGACGGAGCTGACGAAGTGGACAAAATGGATGAAGTGGACGATGTGGACGAAGTGGACGAAGAGGATGAGGTGGAGGAGGAAGTGGAAGAAGTGGAGGAAGTTGAGGAAGTTGAGGAAGTGGAGGAAGTGGAGGAAGTGGACGAAGTTGACGAAGTGGACGAAGTGGACGAAGAGGACAAAGTAGAGGAAGTGGAAGAAGTAGAGGAAGTGTACGAAGTTGACGAAGTTGACGAAGTGGACGAAGTGGACGAAGTGGACCACGTGGACGAAGTGGATGAAATGGAGGATCTCGACGAAGTGGAGGAAGAGGAGGATGTTGACGAAGTGGAGGAAGAGGATGATGTTGACAAAGTGGAGGAAGTGGACCAAGTGGAGGAAGTGGATGAAGTTGAGGAAGTTGAGGAAGTGGAGGAAGTGGAAGAAGTGGAGGAAGTGGAGGAAGTTGAGGAGGAGGATTAAGTGGACAAAGTACACGAAGTGGAGGAAGTGGAGGAGGTGGAGGAAGTAGACGAAGTAGAGGAAGTTAACGAAGTGGAGGAAGTAGAGGAAATGGACGAACTGGAGGAAGTGAAGGAAGTGGAGGAAATCGAGGAAGTGGAGGAAGTGGAGGAAGTGGACAAAGTGGACGAAGTTAACATAGTGGACGAAGTGGAGGAAGTGGACGAGTTGGAGGAAGTGGAGGAAGTGGATGAGGTAGAGGAAGTAGAGGAAGCGGAGGAAGTTGAGGAAGTGGAGGAAGTGGAAGAAGTCGAGGAAGTGGAGGAGGTGGAAGAAGTAGACGAAGTTCACAAAGTGGACGAAGTGGAGACAGTGGACGAAGTTGAGGAAGTGGAAGAAGTGGACGAAGTGGACGAAGTGGAGGAAGTGGAGGAAGTACACGAAGTTGACAAAGTGGAGGAAGAGGACGAAGTGGAGGAACTGGAGGAAGTGGAGGAAGTAGAGGAGGTGGAGGAAGTGGAGGAAGTGGAAGAAGTGGACGAAGTGGTCGAAGTGCACGAAGTGGACGAAGAAGAGGAAGTGGTGGAAGCGGAGGAAAATTAAGTAGTGGAGGAAGTTGAAGAAGTGGAGGAAGTGGACGAAGTCCACTGATGAACAAATTTATGATCACCAAAATATGATGTCACAAACTTGTTTCACAATCGGCAAGTATGACCGAATCGTTCAGGTAATAAACTTGGTAAGACCAAGTATCGTTCTTCCCAAAGGACTCACGGCCTAGTTTAGTTATGTGATTTGTTGATTAGCTAGGACTTACAAACGAAATATTTAAATTTTAATATGCAAGACAGAAAATAACTCTCCCCTGGGGTTAACCTCAGTATTAGCCCCAAAATCCGTGTCAGGCCTTTCTTCCAACTGCTTGGTAATCTGCCCCATTTGAATCTTCAAGTTCTTAATAGCAGCTTCAGTGCTCTTTTGAGAAGATTCACTTTTCTGTATAAATTGCTGAAGAGTTTCTTCCAACCTTATTGATCTTTCATTAAGTATAGAAATTTGTTGCCATAAGGTTGGTTGTTGTTGTTGCTTGTTAAATTGCCCAGTTTGTCCAGCTTGCCCACTTTGTCTTTGACCAACACTTGGGTGTGGTTTCCACCCTTCATTGAAATTCTCCTGACTGTATGGAAATTGATTGGCCATGAAGTTAACATCCTCTAAAGCTTCTGCTGGACAGGCGCATTGACCATTGATATGATCACCTCCACATAATTCACACAACTGTGATTGAACCTGTGCAACAGTCTTTAACTCTTTTGGCAGTTGTTCAAGTATCTTTGTGAGATTCTCCAATTGTTGAGTTATTAACTTGTTTTGAGCTATCAAGGCATATTTGGATTGCAACTGTAGAACTCCTTTTTGTTGAATAGGAGCTCCTCTTTCACTGTTCCACTTATTGTCATTAGTAGTCATGCTTTCAATTATTTCTGTGGCTTCCTCTGGAGTCTTCCATTTGATATTGCCTCCAGCTGAGGCATTAAGCATCATCATGGTTTGTGAACCAAGACCTCCAAGGAAGATTAGGACTACTTCTCCTTCGTTAAATCCATGCGTGGGAGTCTTTCGTAATAGGCTTTTATACCTGTCCCATGCATGCCCCAGTGATTCTTCCATGCCTTGTCTAAATGAAGAGATCTCTTGCTTCCCTTTGTTGATTTTAAAGCTTTGTTGTTGCCATTGTTGTTGTGGTTGGTTCTCAAATTGTCTGGCAGCTTGCCAAAATTGGCTTTGATCCATGCTTGAGTCATGTTCCCACCAGTGGTTGAGATTACTTTGGTAGAATTGAGTGCCCATATAGTTAAATTCTTGACCAAATTGCATTCTGCAAACATTAGGCACAAAACTCTAGAAAATATTTGTTAGCACAAAAAGATATAAGAGAAGATATATATTCAAAAGATAAAAAGATAAAAGATTCAGAAGATAAGAAGATAAAAGATTCAGAAGATAGAAAGATAAAAGATTCAGAAGATAAAAATATAAAAGATTTAAAA
Organism: Vigna nakashimae; assembly: GCA_034642375.1. Classification (NCBI taxonomy): domain Eukaryota; kingdom Viridiplantae; phylum Streptophyta; class Magnoliopsida; order Fabales; family Fabaceae; genus Vigna; species Vigna nakashimae. The sequence goes on from CM067765.1 coordinate 32,054,413, forward strand.
GATAAAAGATAAAATAAAATAAAATCTAATCTAAAAATAAAATAAAATAAAATCTAATCTAATCAAATCAAAATAAAATAAAATCTAATCTAATCTACTAAAAACCGAAAAGATAAAAACAGAAAATAAAAACAGAAATTCAAAATTAAAGTCAAAGATAATCAATAATCACACAAATTAACCAGTTAAACCAGAGTCCCCAGCAACGGCGCCAAAAACTTGATGAACAAATTTATGATCACCAAAATATGATGTCACAAACTTGTTTCACAATCGGCAAGTATGACCGAATCGTTCAAGTAATAAACTTGGTAAGACCAAGTATCGTTCTTCCCAAAGGACTCACGGCCTAGTTTAGTTATGTGATTTGTTGATTAGCTAGGACTTACAAACGAAATATTTAAATTTTAATATGCAAGACAGAAAATAAACATGTATGCATGAAGTTTGATCAATGGCAAAGACAAAAGATAAACACTTTCAATGAAATATATGAATGAATATGTTGTTGGGGGTCAATTTCATCTCATCCACTCTCATATATTTTAGGAATTCAACATTCAAGTCATCATTGTTAATGCCACTCTCTAATGTACCATTCTAGATGGCTTCTCCCTAATCACGAGTTCATACAATTCCTAGCATTCCTAATGATTAGTTCATGAGTGCAGGAGCTTAACGACAACCAATATAATATTGTCAGTATAATATTGGGAGAAATTCCCCGGATCTAGACTTCCCCGTACGTGCCCGTATCGACAAAACCAATAATCATGCATGGAATGAGTTAAACTATGCAAGCATTGAGCAAAGAGGAAAAACCCTAACTAATGATGAAAGAAAGCATAAGTCTTAATTAAAAGATGTAAGCAACAGATTCCATATATGAGAGCTTCAAGAGATTACATTGATTCCCCAACAAACATACAAGGTTTAGTTCACCATATTCATGGTGAACCTAGATGAATAACAATGAAAGAATGAAAGAATAAACCCAATAAAGGTGAAGAGGTAGCCTGAGCATCCAAGATCCTCCTTCAAAGGGGTGGAAGAGAGAGTGTTTGCCTCGTTTCTGCCAAAGATGCAAACTCTAGGACGTGCAAGTCCTTATATACTATTTTAGAATTACAAAAGATCTAAGCCCAAGCCCATAAAAGTGCCAGAAAACGAGTCCAAGCCCATTATTAAGACTGGCGCTCAGCGGTAAATACCGCTCAGCGGTGCCTACGCTTCCCTTTTCTTCCCCTCAGCGGCCAGTTTGCCCCTCAGCGGATCTCCCGTGACCTCCTGAGTGCCGCTCAGCGGTAAAATGCCGCTGAGCGGTGCCTTCGGCTTCTCCTTTTGCACTCTTTGCTTCCTTTTCTGATTCCATCTCTCTCATTCTTCACTCTTTTCACTAAATTCACCTTAAAACCTGCACAAAAACACTTAAATCAAGCATAAACCTGTCCAGCTCTCATATTTATGAAAATATAGATAAAAGCATGATTTCAAGCTAGTTTTTAAGTTTAAAGGTTGCTTTTAGTATCAGTTTTAAGCATGAAAATAACAGTTTTTCAACTGTTATCATCCACGAAGTTGACGAAGTGGACGAAGTGGTCAAAGTGGACGAAGTAGAGGAAGTGGTGGAAGTGGAGGAAGTTTAAGAAGTAAAGGAAGTGGAGGAAGTGGACGAAGTGGACAATGTGGACGAAGTTGACGAAGTGGACGAAGTGAACGAAGTAGACAACGTGGACGAACTAAGCGAAGTGGACAAAGTTGACGAAGTGGACGAAGTGGAAGAAGTGGACGAAATGGACGAAGTGAGCGAAGTGGACGAAGTTGACGAAGTGGACGAAGTGGAGGAAGTGCAAGAGGTTGAGGAAGTGCAGGAAGTGGACGAAGTTGACAAAGTGGAGGAATTGGATGAAGTGGACGAAGTGGAGCAAGTGGACGAAGTTCACGAAGTGGTGGACGAAGTGACGGACGAAGTAGAGGAAGTGGACGATGTGGACGAAGTCGACGAAGTTTGATGAAGTTGACAAAGTGCATGAATTGGCCGAAATGGACGAAGTGGAAAAAGTGGACGAAGTGGACAATGTGGACGAAGTGAACGAAATGGACGAAGTAGACGAAGTGGACGAAGTAGAGGAAGTGAAGCAAGTGGAGGAAGTTGAGGAAGTGGAGGAAGTGCAGGAAGTGGAGGAAGTGGACGAAATGGACGAAGTGGAGGAAGTGGGCGAAGTGGACGTAGTGGTCGAAGTGGAGGAAGTGCAGGAAGTGGAGGAAGTGGGGAAGTGCAGGAAGTGGACGAAATGGACGAAGTGGAGGAAGTGAAGGAAGTTGAAGAAGTTGAAGCAGTGGAGAAGATGACGAGGTGGACGTAGTGGAGAAAATGGAGGAAGTGGACGAAGAGGAGGAAGTGGACGAAGTTGACGAAGTGGAGGAACTGGACGAAGTGGAGGAAGTTGACGAAGTGGAGGAAGTTGATGAAGTGGAGGAAGTGGCGAAAGGTGACGAAGTGCACGAAGTGCACGAAGTGGACGAAGTGGAAGAAGTGGAGGAAGTGGAGGAAATGGAGGAGGTGGAGGAAGTGGAGGAAGATGACGAAGTTGAAGAAGTGGAAGAAGTGGAGGAAGTTGAGGAAGTGGAGGAAGTGGACGAAGTCGACGAAGTGGACGAAGTGGAGGAAGTGGTGGAAGTGGACGAGGTGGAGGAAGTGAGAAAGTGGACGAACTGGAGGAAGTGGAGAAAGTGGACGAATATCAAGAAGTGGAGCAAGTGGAGGAGGTGGTGGAAGTGGACGAAGTTGACGAAGTTGACGAAGTGGACGAAGTGGTAGAAGTGGAGGAAGTGTGGGAAGTTGAAGAAGTGGACGAAGTTGACGAAGTGGAAGGAGTGAGGAAGTGGAGGAAGTGGAGGAAGTTGAAGAAGTTCACGAAGATGACAAAGTGGACGTAATTGAGGAAGTGGACGAAGTTACAATGGATGAAGTGGATGAAGTGGAGGAAGTGGACGACGTAGAGGAAGTGGTGGAAGCTGAGGAAGTGGGTGATGAGAGGGTCGCACCTCCCAAAAAAGTTGTGCATAAAAGAATGCAGTATAGTACTAGGAAGTGACTCCTAGGTCGTCTCTCAAGGAGCAAATGTGGTTCGGTCTCACGTCAAACACGTAGTGGAGGGGGGGGGTTTGAAAGTGTTCTTGTGATTGGAAATAAACTAAATTAAAACACCAATAAGCAAAGCAGAATAAACAAGAGAACAGTCCGGAAATCTCAAGAAAGCAATGTAATATCTCTAATGACCAACATAACTTACTTTAGCTAACATTACAATTAAAATATCACGACCGAACAAAATAGATAACATTAAAGTAAAAGAAAATATTAAACCAAACTTTACAATAAACAAATATCCCAACACAATTTGGTCTATTAAAATTGTAACACTCAATTGAAAAGATGACAAGCAATTCCACATATAATGTAAAATATCCTAAGACAAAAGAAATAAGACAACATAAATTTTTCTCTACCATTGACCGTGACCCATGTGCATCTACCAAAAGGGTTTGAAATTGCAAAGGCTTCTAAAAGTCCTCTCTAGCCGTGACTTGTTGAGCATTCCGGCAAAATAATCTACTTCATCATTTCTCAAAGTAAATAAATCTTCAAAATATTTAATCCAAATAAAATGAAAGTGGGGTATGGCCCGTGGCAGCTGATCAATGTGTGCACACTAATTCACCAACCCGTGATAAGGGGAATAAATTCCCATGATGTGACCGTGTGCACTACCTTGCTGGACCGAAGCTTCACCCCCCTTCCATCTCCGTGGCACCACTTTTCCTTCACCTAATCTACTTCTTCATGAATTAAAGCAAACCAGAAAGTGCTTCTATTCTCCCACTCCACATCAGCCATCAACGTCCCATCACCGTGGCAGCCCTTTCTATTACAAAAGAAAATATTCAAAAGCCAAAAAGCCTAAACCCCAAAAAAACCGAGAGACTGGGAGCACTTCTTTCTCTAGCTAAATGCAGCATTCCACTTCTTTTCAAAATGGAATTATAGTTCAAGCACGAAGAAAAAAAACGAGACCGGACGTGACCTCTCTTTGCTTCCAGCACATTACATTGATGGACAGCGTAACAGTAAATGTTTTTCATTTCCTCATCCTAAAAAAAACAACGTTCCCAGCCCCCAAAAACCCGTGAACTCCATTCCTCTCAGTAATTAATCATTGTGCTTTATCTAAAATAAAGAAAATGCATTGCTTGTGGATATTAAAGAAAGAAAAGGTGAATCACGGTGCTTTCAAGACGTGACAGAGGTGCTTCTTTTCCAATTGAAAGAAAACGTGAATCTCCAAGTAAATAGTTTTGTGCATCTAGCCTATGGAACAAGTAAAAGTGCTTCTAAAATTTCATCCAAAATCCCGTAACAGCATGCTACCCATTTCTACAAAATTCAAAAAATTGCTCAAAGAAAACTCAAAAAAATTGAAGGTGGCGGCTGGAGCTTTTTTTATGGGTTAATGACCAGTGGAGACCTTTGTGTGAAAGATGAAAATCCAAATCCCACGTCTGGCCCCCGTTCTCTCTCTTTTCCGTAACCTACTTTTCTTCAAAGCCAAGACCTCTTCTTTTGCTGGATTCAAACCCCCGTGGACCAGCTGCACCTCCCTTCTTTGGACGTGGCCTCCTTCATTGGGTGTTGGACAGAGACTCTGGACGTGTGTTGGACCGCTTCTTCTATGGCTTCTTCGTGCACCTCCATGTCTTGCTGGATGCTAGCTGGGCTGTGCTCCTTCTTTCTTTTTGTTTTTGCACCGCATGCTGCTGTTTCTTCAAAAGCTGTTGGACCGTGCCAAAGAAATTGATGGCCCTTCCAACGTGATGTTGCCTTCTTGCTGGACACCTTTCATTCTCTCCACGCACCCCTCTAGTTGCTTCCCATTCTCCATCCCGTGACAGCTGGACAATGCTGGACACACCCCTGTTGGACCGAGAAAAATGAGCGTGGACGTGTGCTGGAGCCACCCGTTTGCAAGCAATTTCTGGGCCGCTGTGCTTTCTTCAAAGCTGGACGTGTGAAGCTCCTTTCTCGTGCTTCCAAGTGTTGCTGGATGCACCCCTAAATAAAATGAAATCCACACCTCCTCTCTCATTTTATTTTAAAAACATAATTGATGTAGTATTTCTTTTCACCTCCAAATGTCCCAAATATTATCCAACAATTTCCCTACAATTAATAATGCAAATAATTAGCTCAAATAATTCAAATTAATTAAAATAAGAATTTTTGGTCAAATTAAGCACAATTATCAAAAACGGGAAAATACCGGACAATTAAGCACAATTCCCCGATTAAATTCGGTACAATAAACTAAGTGAAGTGAATAAAATATTGACTCATCAAAATAGACCACACTTAGTCTTTTGCACTCCTGGGCAAAATCAAGACGCAGCTCAAGGAATAGTTCAAAGGACATCAGGAAGTGACACAAACTAAGCACACAGAAAACAAAGATTAACAAGGATAGAAACAGAATTAAACAGTTCTAGTTCTCAAGGAATCTGGACAGAGAAAAGCAGTAGCCAATTTCAACACAGAATGAATCAGAGAAAGCAGATACTCATGAAATCATCCAAGCAATTCAAGACATGGCAAAATGATCAATCGGCTCAAGAGGTGAATCAAAAGTAACAAAACATCACAGATGCACTAACAGTGTTTCTCTCAAGTGTATAAGGTAAAGAATTGCAACTTGATGGACAAATTTGTAAGCACCAAAATATGATGTCACAAACTTGTTTCACAATCGGCAAGTATGACCGAATCGTTCAAGTAATAAACTTGGTAAGACCAAGTATCGTTCTTCCCAAAGGACTCACGGCCTAGTTTAGTTATGTGATTTGTTGATTAGCTAGGACTTACAAACGAAATATTTAGATTTTAATATGCAAGACAGAAAATAAACATGTATGCATGAAATTTGATCAATGGCAAAGACAAAAGATAAACACTTTCAATGGAATATACGAATGAATATGTTGTTGGGGGTCAATTTCATCTCATCCACTCTCATATATTTTAGGAATTCAACATTCAAATCATCATTGTTAATGCCACTCTCTAATGTACCATTCTAGATGGCTTCTCCCTAATCAAATAGTTCATACAATTCCTAGCATTCCTAATGATTAGTTCATGAGTGCAGGAGCTTAAAGGCAACTAATAAAATATTGTCAGTATAATATTGGGAGAAATTCCCCGGATCTAGACTTCCCCGTACGTGTCCGTATCGACAAAACCAATAATCATGCATTAGAATGAGTTAAACAATGCAAGCATTGAGCAAAGAGGAAAAACCCTAACTAATGATGAAAGAAAGCATATGTCTTACTTAAAAGATGTACTCAACAAATCCATATATGAGAGCTTCAAGAGATTACATTGATTCCCCAACAAACATACAAGGTTTAGTTCACCATATTCATGGTGAACCTAGATGAATATCAATGAAAGAATGAAAGAATAAACCCAATAAAGGTGAAGAGGTAGCCTGAGCATCCAAGATCCTCCTTCAAAGGGGTGGAAGAGAGAGTGTTTACTTCGTTTCTGCCAAAGATACTAATCCCAAGGACGTGCAAGCCCTTATATACTAATCTAGAGTTACAAAAGATTACAAAAGCCCAAGCCCAAAAAGTGCCGCTCAGCGGTATTTACCGCTCAGCGGTGATTGCGCGTCTTCTTTCTTCCCCTCAGCGGCCATTTTGCCCCTCAGCGGTTCCAACGCCAACTCTTGAGTGCCGCTCAGCGGTAGTTTGCCGCTGAGCGGTGCCTTCGTCTTCTCTTTTTGCACTCTTTCTTGTCTTTTCTAATGTCACTTCTCTCCTTCTTCACTCTTTTCACTAAATTCACCTTAAAACCTGCACAAAAACACTTAAATCAAGCGTAAACCTGTCCAGCTCTCTTATTTATGAAAATATAGATAAAAGGCATGATTTCAAGCTAGTTTTTAAGTCTAAAGGTTGCTTTTAGTATCACTTTTAAGCATGAAAATAACAGTTTTTCAACTGTTATCACAACCCCAAACTTAGAACTTTGCTTGTCCTCAAGCAAACAAAATGTAACTCCATCTCCAACCAATTCACATGATGGTTCACTCATTCAAAATCCTCTTTCCAAGATAAGTAACAACTTCACTCAAACTTATGACCAAGAGTTCAATCAAGATGTGCACATGCTTTAGTGTTCACAAAGTCATTTAAGTTCCAACAAATGCTATTTTTCATGAATGATCAATCAATTAAGCATGGATGTTCATGTGCTTATGGAATATTTCCTCACTAGGTAAAGTGTTTCACTCAACACACAAGTGTATAAGAGGTAAAGTGTTTCACTCATTCACTCCACTATCACAATGTCACATGAACCAACTTTGCCTTTCATTTTACTACAATCAAAAACATTCACAAGCATGCATCATCACAAGGACTTTTCAATGGCTTATAATGTGGCTAGGCTAAAAAGAAAATTGGTTTTTCTGGATCACAAAATCCTTGAGTTAAGAGAATCATAACAACACAATTATTCTTATTCTTCCCAACTTTCTTTTGCCTTTGCATTTGCATTGAGCTTTACTTCTTTTTCTTTTCTTTTCTTTTTCTTTGCATATTCTTACTTTTTAGCTCTTAGCTCAATGCTTTTCCTTTTTCATGTTTTCCCAACAACCCCAAACTTGAACATTTAACAGTACCACACAAGATCTTCTACTTAACTCAAGGTACAGATTTCCAATCAAGGGTTTTCAGTGTATATTCAAGGCTAAGGGTTCAAAGGATAGAACACAAAGTGTTCTCTTTTAATAGGCTAACTTTATGAATTTGGCCAGTAAAAAGGGTTCCAACAAACGACCTTGATCATATGATGCAAAACAAGCAATTGATTCAATCATAGAAAACCTGGGCAAAGTCATTCATGCTTTCAAAGTAATAACATTCAACAATAACAACTCTGGAGCTCAAAACCTCACATATAAGCTCATTCACATTTGACATACACATCCTGCTTAATTTCACAACCACAATCATGATATCATGCATTTGTTCACAAAGCTTGTGAATCACCTGTATAAGCATTTTAATGTGCACATCATCTCAACATCAATCAATCAATAAGCATCATCAAGCATTACTTATCACACAATCACAGTTAATAGCAAACCATCATAAGAAACCAGGTGTTCAATAGAGTACATCAAACCCTAATCTAAAAACAAAAACAAATAAGTCCAGAAAACTTAAACCACAAAAGCATAATCATATGATAGCATTCATCAGTAAATGCTATCTCAGCTCCTTATCAGTCTGAGTTGTCCTCTGTATCTTCCTCTTCCTCTTCATCATCATCTTCATCAAATGCATCCTCCTCCTCAGCTTCATCTTCTTCCATGTCTCTGGCTGAAGCTTCAGCTGCTTCAGCTCCTCCATGTAATGGTTCTTCTGGCCAAGCTACCACATTATGGAATTCATCCATAGTCCACCTGTGTGCTGGAGGGGTATCATACATCCCCACTATCATCTCAGCCGTGGCCACCTGCCCTCTGTGGATGGACTGCAACTGAGCACCTATAAGAGACATATACATGTCCCTCATCTGGAATGGTTCTGCTTCATGAGTATCAGCAGATGTCCGGCTCTGTGCTGGCCCTCTCTCTCTACGAGCCTGGCGTGGTGGAACTGGCTGAGCTGCATCCTCACCTCCACAGTACTGTCTGTAATAGGCCTCATCAATAGCTTTTCTTGGCCTCTCAAATGGTGGAACAGAAGTGTCCACCCCAGCTTGCTTGCAAAGGTGAGTAATCAAAGAAGGATGTCCCAGTGGTGCTTTGTTGTTTGAGGTGTTAGCACACACACTAATCTCATCAGCTATCACCTGCCCAATATTAACATTCAAATTTCTGATAGCACAGTAGATGAATAGTGCCCTGCTGAGAGTGATATCTGACACATGTGAGCATGGCTGAATGTTGGCATGAGAAAATGCCATCCAATACTTTGCAAGAGGAGTCAAATCGGTTCTCCTAATGTTAACCACTGCTCCAGATCTATTCCTTTGAAAGTGTCCTCCAGGTATGCACAACACTCTCTCAACATCCTCAAAGTCAGCACCTTCCTCCATGCTAAGAGCAAACTGGCATTGCTCACCAGCCCACACAGTATCCAAGAAGTTGTTGATGGAATCAGGATCATACCTGATGGCATGGCCTCTGACATAGCCCAAATAATTCTCAGCTGGATAATCACCAATCTTCTTTGCATTGGTGTAGAATTCCTTAACTACAGCTATGTTGGCAGGTGCTGGATAAGTGGCTAGCTTTCCCCAATCATTCCCTAACACTTGCTCTCCAAATTGAGGAGCAAAGTTAGGTATCATTCCAACCTTTCTCTCCATTAGAAGTCTCCTGTCCTGAATCACCCTAAAGTGCTTCTCATGTTTCCTAGAGAGGAACCTGCCATTATGGGGTTGCTCTGGTTCCTTTTCCTTCCTCTTGGTTGCCATGGTTTTCAATCTCTTTCCTGAAGAGGATGCCATTCCTGCATTCAAACACAATTACAAAACCACAGAACATGATGTTAATCATTAGTAAGCATAGAACACAACTTCTTTCGAAGCTAAACCACCGCTGAGGGCCAGAATTTCCCCTCAGCGCCACCAGTGCCACATTCAAACACGCAAAAAGCCAGAAAAAGCAAATCTGGTAGAGTGCCGCTCAGCGGTAATTGCCGCTCAACGGTGACCTGCAGATTTTTGCAAATCTTGTTTTAAAATTGTCCTAACTCCACCCAAATGCAATTTTCAGTTTTCCAGTTCATAATCAAGCAGTTTAATCGGTTCAAACATCAAATATATCATCAAATCATGCATAGAAATCAAAACCCCTAAATATTCATGCTTTGACAATCACATTCAAATTCAAGAACCCTAGAATGACAAAATGCATTTTACTTACTTGGGTGGAGATACTAGATGATATAAGAATGCTTCCAAACTAGAATGCTCTCTTCCAACCCCAAACTTTGATGGCACACTATTGAAAAAGTGAGTGGAAGAGAAATTTTTCTAAGAGGGAAGAGTAAAAAGATGTGGGAAACCTAAGAGAAGATATGTGGAAGTGTTTGTGCAGAGAAGGGCTTGAAAGAATGTAAAAACGCGCAGCTTAGGGTTTAAAAATACCCCAATGGGCTCGGGTTCCGCTAAGGGGAACTTAAGCCCATCTGCGATAGTACCGCTCAGCGGTAATTGCCGCTCAGCGGCACTTTCGTGATGTGCCCTTCTCCTTCTTTTCTTGACCTACGTGCCTTCCTAGCATACCTCTCATCGGTTCCCTGCAATTCAATGTTAAAAATGCTTATGCAACCCCTAATTAAAATAAAACAATCAAAAACAATCAATCAACTGGGTTGCCTCCCAGGTAGCGCTTGTTTAACATCACGAGCCTGACCCAAAATCCACCAACACCCATCAGTAGGTGTTTCAAACTTACCAGCACCCATCAGTAGGTGCAAAATCTTCTCACCAACACCCATCAGTAGGTGTTACAAACTTAGTATCCTTCAGTAGATACTTAACCACCTAGCATCCTTCAGTAGATGCCGTATCCAACAAAATATTCATAAAAATAATATCCACAAATTAAAAGTTACAAAACCAAATCAAAAGTCAAAAGTTTTTAAATCACTGGGTTGCCTCCCAGCAAGCGCTCTTTTAACGTCATTAGCTTGACCCAGTAAAGCTCAAGTTCCTTCTTCTTTTTCTTCTTTCTACTGAACTTCTTCAGAAATTTGATCAAACCAGGAACCTGTTGCAGTGTCTCAATCATAGGAACTTTAATCTCCAATTTCTTGAAGATTTCCATAAAGCACTCAAATTCCTTCTTCCTATGATACTTCTTTGGATGGGGACGAGGTTTTTCATATGATTCTTTATTTTTTTCTCTCGTCCTCTTTCTCTTTTCTCTCACTTTCTTTTTTTCTTTTCTTTTTCTACTCACCTTCTCAATCTTCACACAAATTTTCTCTTCTTCTTTCTCTTCTCTCTCTTTTCTCTCTTCTTTTTCCAACTCAACTTTTTCACCATTTACACTCACTAGCTCTTGACACTCTCCCCTGGGGTTAACCTCAGTATTAGCCCCAAAATCCGTGTCAGGCCTTTCTTCCAACTGCTTGGTAATCTGCCCCATTTGAATCTTCAAGTTCTTATTAGCAGCTTCAGTGCTCTTTTGAGAAGATTCAGTTTTCTGTATAAATTGCTGAAGAATTTCTTCCAACCTTATTGATCTTTCATTAAGTATAGAAATTTGTTGCCATAAGGTTGATTGCTGTTGCTGCTTATTAAATTGACCAGCTTGCCCAGTTTGCCCTTGACCAATGCTTGGGTGTGGTTTCCACCCTTGATTGTAGTTCCCTTGACTGTGTTGATTGGTCATGTATTTTACATCCTCCATTGCTTCTACTGAAAAGGCACATTGACCATTGATATGGTCGCCTCCACATAATTCGCACAACTGGGATTGTACCTGCGCAGCAGTCTTCAACTCTTTGGGTAGTTGTGCAAGTATCTTTGTGAGATTCTCCAATTGTTGAGTTAGTATCTTGTTCTGAGCTAGCAAGGCATCATTGGATTGCATCTGCAGAACTCCTTTTTGTTGCATAGGAGCTCCTCTCTCACTGTGTAGCTCATTATCATTAGTAGCCATGTTTTCAATTATTTCTACGGCTTCCTCTGAAGTTTTCCATTTGATATTTCCTCCTGCTGAGGCGTTAAGCATCATCTTGGTTTGTGAACCAAGACCTTCAAGGAAGATTAGGACTACTTCCACTTCGTCAAATCCATGCGTGGGAATCTTTCTTAATAGGCTTTTATATCTGTCCCATGCATGACCTAGTGATTCCTCCATGCCTTGCCTGAAAGATGAGATCTCTTGCTTTCCTTTGTTGACCTTGGAAGAATTGAGTGCCCATATAGTTAAATTCTTGACCGAATTGCATCCTGCAAACATTAGGCACAAAACTCTAGAAAATATTTGTTAGCACAAAAAAGATATAAGAGAAGATATATATTCAAAAGATAAAAAGATAAAAGATTCAGAAGATAGAAGATAAAAGATTTAGAAGATAGAAAGATAAAAGATTCAGAAGATAGAATAAAATAAACTAAAATCTAATCTAATCTAATAAGATAAAATAAAATCTAATCTAAAAATAAAATCAAATCTAATCTATTCAAATCAAATAAAATCTAATCTAATCAAATAAAATAAAATAAAATCAAATAAGATACAAACTGTAAAATATAAACAGAAAAAAATAAAAAAAATAAAAAAATTCGAAATTTAAATTAAAAATAAAAAATAAGTCAAAGATAATCAATAATCACACAAATTAACCAGTTAAACCACGAGTCCCCGGCAACGGCGCCAAAAACTTGATGGACAAATTTGTAAGCACCAAAATATGATGTCACAAACTTGTTTCACAATCGGCAAGTATGACCGAATCGTTCAAGTAATAAACTTGGTAAGACCAAGTATCGTTCTTCCCAAAGGACTCACGGCCTAGTTTAGTTATGTGATTTGTTGATTAGCTAGGACTTACAAACGAAATATTTAGATTTTAATATGCAAGACAGAAAATAAACATGTATGCATGAAATTTGATCAATGGCAAAGACAAAAGATAAACACTTTCAATGGAATATACGAATGAATATGTTGTTGGGGGTCAATTTCATCTCATCCACTCTCATATATTTTAGGAATTCAACATTCAAATCATCATTGTTAATGCCACTCTCTAATGTACCATTCTAGATGGCTTCTCCCTAATCAAATAGTTCATACAATTCCTAGCATTCCTAATGATTAGTTCATGAGTGCAGGAGCTTAAAGGCAACTAATAAAATATTGTCAGTATAATATTGGGAGAAATTCCCCGGATCTAGACTTCCCCGTACGTGTCCGTATCGACAAAACCAATAATCATGCATTAGAATGAGTTAAACAATGCAAGCATTGAGCAAAGAGGAAAAACCCTAACTAATGATGAAAGAAAGCATATGTCTTACTTAAAAGATGTACTCAACAAATCCATATATGAGAGCTTCAAGAGATTACATTGATTCCCCAACAAACATACAAGGTTTAGTTCACCATATTCATGGTGAACCTAGATGAATATCAATGAAAGAATGAAAGAATAAACCCAATAAAGGTGAAGAGGTAGCCTGAGCATCCAAGATCCTCCTTCAAAGGGGTGGAAGAGAGAGTGTTTACTTCGTTTCTGCCAAAGATACTAATCCCAAGGACGTGCAAGCCCTTATATACTAATCTAGAGTTACAAAAGATTACAAAAGCCCAAGCCCAAAAAGTGCCGCTCAGCGGTATTTACCGCTCAGCGGTGATTGCGCGTCTTCTTTCTTCCCCTCAGCGGCCATTTTGCCCCTCAGCGGTTCCAACGCCACCTCTTGAGTGCCGCTCAGCGGTAGTTTGCCGCTGAGCGGTGCCTTCGTCTTCTCTTTTTGCACTCTTTCTTGTCTTTTCTAATGTCACTTCTCTCCTTCTTCACTCTTTTCACTAAATTCACCTTAAAACCTGCACAAAAACACTTAAATCAAGCGTAAACCTGTCCAGCTCTCTTATTTATGAAAATATAGATAAAAGGCATGATTTCAAGCTAGTTTTTAAGTCTAAAGGTTGCTTTTAGTATCACTTTTAAGCATGAAAATAACAGTTTTTCAACTGTTATCACAACTCAATGCACTTAAGAAAACAAACACAACAGACTTGGCAAACCTCTAATATCAACACTCAAGCACATACGCATGTTCAAATCAAAAGGTCTTTTATGGATGTAATGGGGCCAAGGACATGGGAGGATAACATATGGATGAGAAGCTATAAACCAAAAGAAATAGAGGAGCAATGGGGAACAAGTGTAAACACATTCAAACACACCCACAACCTCTAATTCAATCCTCTTCTTGACTCCATTATTCACAAATTTTTTTTTTATTTTTCTCATTTTTTTCACTTTTTTTATTCATCCTATCTCTTTTCTTTTCTCTCTTTTTAGGACACCACTATAAGAGACAAGATACACAACATATTTACAAACATAAAATAAGAAGAGGAACCAACCAGCCAATTCATCAGAAACCCCAAGAGACCACACTTGTTCCCAAAACACTTTCAAAGCTCCAAAATTCCCTAAGGTTAAGGTAATCATTGTTTTTCACTGAGGGCTAGTGTATGAGCTTCAAAACAAAGAAATGGGGGAAAGTATAGGCTCAAAAGGGGTTATCAAAGGATCAAAACAAGGTAAGCTTATTTGGCTAGAGAGGCTCAAGAACAAAATTGCCTTTATCACTTCCAAACATGCATATCAATCAAGAATCATCAAAAAGAGTCAAGCCAAGACATATGTGCAAGCAATCAAAGTGGACGAAGTGGATGAAGTGGACGAAATGGACGAAGTGGACGAAGATGACGAAGCCGACGTAGTGGAGGAAATGGAGGAAGTGGAGGAAGTGGACGAAGTTGACGAATTGGACGAAGTTGGCGAAGTTGACGAAGTGGAGGAAGTGGACGAAGTCGAGGAAGTTGACGAAGTGGAGGATGTTGACGAAGTGGAGGAAGTGCAGGAAGTTGATGAAGTGGACGAAGCGGACAAAGCGGACGAAGGGGACAAAGTGGAGGAAGTGGATGAAGTGGAAGAACTCGAGGAAATGGAGGAAGTGGAAGAAGTAGACGAAGTGGACGAAGTGGAAGAAGTGGAGGAAGTGTAGGAAATGGAAGAAGTGGCGGAAGTGGAGGAGGTGGAGGAAGTGGAGGAAGATGACGAAGTTGAAGAAGTGGAAGAAGTGGAGGAAGTGGAGGAAGTGGAGGAAGTGTGGGAAGTGGACGAAGTTGACGAAGTGGACGAAGTGGAGGAAGTGGTGGAAGTGGACGAGGTGGAGGAAGTGGACGAAGTTGACGAAGTGGACGAAGTGGTAGAAGTGGAGGAAGTGTAGGAAGTTGAAGAAGTGGACGAAGATGACGAAGTGGAAGGAGTGGAGGAATTGGAGGAAGTGGAGGTAGTTTAAGAAGTTCACGAAGATGACAAAGTGGACGTAGTTCACGAAGATGATCATGATGTTTGAGAGTTGAATTGATTGTGACACAAATGCCCTGTGTGAGAATTTGAGCCACTTTATGTTCTTTCTTGTGTGTGATATGTCTCTTGATTGCTTGCACATATGCCTTGGCTTGACTTTTGTTGATAATTCTTGATTGATATGCATGTTTGGAAGTGATAAAGGCAGTTTTGTTCTTGAGCCTCTCTAGCCAAATAAGCTTACCTTGTTTTGATCCTTTGATAACCCCTTTTGAGCCTATACTTTCCCCCATTTCTTTGTTTTGAAACTCATACACTAGCCCTAAGTGAAAAACCATGATTACCTTAACCTTAGGGAATTTTGGAGCTTTGGAAGTGTTTTGGGAACAAGTGTGGTCTTCTTGGGGATTCATATGAATTGGCTAGTTGGTTCCTCTTCTTGTTTTATGTTTGTAAATATGTTGTGTATCTTGTCTCTTATAGTTATGTCCTAAACGAAGAGAAAAGAAAAGAGACAGGATGAAAAAAAAAAAAGAAAAAAATGAAAAAATGAAAAAAAAAATGTGTGAATAATGGAGTCAAGAAGAGGATTGAATTAGAGGTTTTGGGTGTGATTTGACTGTGTTTACACTTGTTCCCCATTGCTCCTCTATTTCTTTTGGTTTATAGCTTCTCATCCATATGTTATCCTCCCATGTCCTTGGCCCCATTACATCCATAAAAGACCTTTTGATTTGAACATGCGTATGTGCTCGAGTGTTGATATTAGAGGTTTGCCAAGTCCGTTGTGTTTGCTTTCTTGAGTGCATTGAGTTGAAATTCTTTACCTGAGACACTTGAGAAAAACACTGATAGTGCATATGTGAGGTTCTGTTGCTTTTGATTCACCTCTTGAGCTGATTGATCATTTTGCCATGTCTTGAATTGCGTGGATGATTTCATGAGTATCTGCTTTCTCTGATTGATTCTGTGTTGGATATTGTCTACTTCTTTTCTTGGTCCAGATTCCTGGAGAATTGTGTAATTCTGTTTCTGTCCTTGTTGAGTCTTTGTTTCCTGTATGCTGAGTTGGTGTCACCTTCCTAATGTCCTTTGAACTATTCCTTGATTTGCGTCTTGATTTTGCCCAGGAATGCAAAAGACTAAGTGTGGTATATTTTGATGAGTCAATATTTTATTCACTTCACTTAGTTTATTGTACTAGAATTAATCGGGGAATTGTGCTTAAATGTTCGGTATTTTCCCATTTTTCCTAATTGTGCTTAATTTGATCAGAAATTTGTATTTTAATTAATTTGGAATATTTGAGCTTATTATTTTCATTATTAATTGTAGGGAAATTATTGGATAATATTTGGGACATTTGGAGGTCAAAAGATAATACCAAATCAATTTTATTTTAAGCTAAAAAGAGAAAGGAGGTATGGATTTATTTTTGGTGGTGCACACAGAAAAAGGCTATGAGCTGCCACAGTTCAAAGCACACAAACGGATATGAGATGGAATGAAAAATGCACATGGTGATTCCATTTAATGCATATCATGGCCCACAAGCATGTAATAATTCAGGAAAGTTCATTTGGCAAGGAAGCATATGTTTTGGAATCAAAGTGCAGCTGCCACATTGGAGAATTTTTCTTTGGAAAATTAAGTGTGTGAGTCCGTGAAGCTAGAAGGAAGCAGGGGGTGTCCAAAGAAAGGCCTGGTGGATGAAGAGAGAGCAGCACGCGGAGAATGGGAAGCGGCCCAGCTATCTTCATTCTGGAAGCAGCAACACGTCCACGCATTTGGGCTGGTCCACGTGAAGTCCAGCAGCTTGGGAGAAAAAAGGCCTTCACGCTGAGAATGGAAGCATAGGGGGTGCAGCGGCTCACATCCAGCAGATTGGAATCGGGTTGCACATCCAGGAGGTGCCATGGTCCAGAGAAGAAGAAGCATCCAGCATTGGAGAAAAGAGATATGCGCACATCTGGGAGGTGCACACGCCACGCAGCCCACATGAGAAAGCCACATTCATTCATTTTGCAGCAGCTTCCACGTCCCACACTTGGCTGCACACGTCCAGGACATCCATCTCCACCATTCAGCAGCACGCATCCCAAAAGCCCACATCTGGAAGCACACACGGAAGACGTCCAGCTTGGATGAAAGCCACGTCCCAGCAGCGTTGTGTCCAGAGGAGAGAAGCACGTCCACGGTCCAGCACGTTCTTCATCCGGGAGGTGCACAAGTGGAAGTGAAGCCTGCACATTACGCAGTCCAAAAAGCCAGGAGGCATCACCGTGAAGGAGCTTTACGGTCCAGCAGAGAAAAAGCAATTGGAGAAGCACATGGTCCAGCAAACACGGGTTACATCCACATGGCCCAGAGAATTCCACAATCACGCACACAGCTTCAACACACTCCACGGCCCTTGAGAGCTGATTCTACCCAGCAAGCTTGAAAAAAAGAAACACTTTGCACATCCACGATCCAGCGGAGCATGAAAGAAGGGTGCACACAGTAACTCTCGGTCCAGCAGAGCCAGCATGGAAGTGGTGTGACGGTGAGAAAAACGGGAGCCCAGCAAGGAGAGATCCAGGGTCTCGGCCTGCACTGAAAAGAAAGGAGCTGCCACTTGTTTTAGGGGGAGTTCCAGTAGGGTAGAGGGAGGGGGCGTGCGTAGGAGCCGCCACTTGCCCCACTCATTCTTGTTTTGGCTCTTGAACGCTGTTGTTACAGAGAATGGGGAAGTGAAGAAGAAAACATATTTTTTGTTCGTTTGAATTTTGTGAATGGTTGGAACGGTTTATTTCTGGAAGTTATCATTGAATGAAGCTTTGATTCAGCAATTTGTATTGAAGTTATTTTATTCCAACGCACGTCCATGAGGGGTTATGTCCAAGGAGTTTATTTTTCTCTATTAGTTTTAAGTCTGCGCCGATTGGGAAGTTAATTACTGCATGCATTTGATTTAAAAGTGTTGTTTAAGACCTAGGAAAAGGGTTGAATGAAGCAGGAGCTGGAGAAGGTAGTGGTGTCACGTCTCAATTTTTTTTCCAGCAACACACTGATTCAAGAAGTGGAGTGGTGCACGGGACTTGAGCTGGAAAGATGCATTTTATATTCCATATGTTAAATTGCCTTGAGCATTGTTTTCTAGCTTGATTTCCAACTGTGCATTTCATTTTTTTTACAGATGTTGATGCTTTTATTTCAACTCCCGTGCATTTAAAACTTTATTCCCTCTGATCTTTCCGTCTTAGGTGTTTACTCATTCTGGTATTGCATTTAATTGGATTCGCGTTGAGAGTAAAATTTCATTTTACTGTTGCATTGTGTACAATTGAGGTTCTAGTTTAAGTGTTGCATTTTAATAGTTTTAATTGTGTCTGGGTATTTATCTAGTATATTGTTCAGTTTACTGTTTTCGTTCACTATGTTTTCTACTTTGTTCGGCTTTAGTTTGTACGGTTCAGTTTTACTTTTATCGTTCAGTTTCGAGCCTTTCTTTCCTGCATTTCAGTTTCTACTTTTGGTTTAGAGACCGTTCGGTCACAATGTTAAAACCGTTTTGTCTCTCTGTAGGACCGTTCGGTCTTCACGCTTTGTTAATTCGTTTCACTATTTTAAATTATGTTTAGTCGTATTTAATTTCAAATTTTAATTTAGTTTATCCGCATGCACAAAACATTTTCAAAACCCCCCACTACGTGTTGATCTTAGACTGAACCCAATTTGGTCCTTGAGAGACGACCTAGGAGTCACTTCCTAGTACTGTGCTGCATTCTTTTATGCACAAGTTTTGTTGGAGGTGCGACCCTCTCAACAAAGTTGACGAAGTGGACGAAGTTACAGTGGATGAAGTGGAGGAAGTGGACGATGTGGAGGAAGTGGTGGAAGCTGAGGAAGTGGAGGAAGTGGAGGAAGTGGATGAAGTGGACGAAATGGATGAAGTTGACGAAGTGGAAGGAGTGGAGGAAGTGGACGAAGTGGACGAAGTGGAGGAAGTTGAAGAAGTGGACGAAGATGACGAAGTGGACGTAGTGGAGGAAATGGAGGAAGTGGAGGAAGTTGACGAAGTGGAGGAAGTGGACGAAGAGGACGAAGTGGAGGAAGTGGACAATATGGACGAAGTGGACGAAGTGGAAGGAGTGGAGGAAGTGGACGAAGTGGAGGAAGTTGAAGAAATGGACGAAGATGACAAAGTGGACGTAGTGGAGGAAATGGAGGAAGTGGAGGAAGTGGAGGAAGTTGACGAAGTGGAGGAAGTGGACGAAGAGGACGAAGTGGAGGAAGTGGACGAAGTGGACGAAGTTGGCGAAGTGGACGAAGTGGAGGAAGTGGCCGAAGTCGAGGAAGTTGACGAAGTGGAGGATGTTGACAAAGTGGAGGAAGTGGAGGAAGTTGATGAAGTGGACGAAGCGGACGAAGGGGAGGAAGTGGAGGAAGTAGAGGAAGTGGAAGAACTCGAGGAAGTGGAGGAAGTGGAAGAAGTGAAGGAAGTGTAGGAAGTGGAAGAAGTGGGGAAGTGAAGGAGGTGGAGGAAGTGGAGGAGGATGACGAAGTGGACGGCGTGGAAGTAGTGGAGGAAGTGTGGGAAGTTGACGAAGTTGACGAAGTGGAAAAAGTGGAGTAAGTGCAGGAAGTGAACGAAGGGGAGCAAGTGGAGGAAGTGGACGAAGTGGAAGGAGTGGACGAAGTGGACGAAGTGGAGGAAGTTGAAGAAGTTGATGAAGATGACGAAGTAGACATAGTGGAGGAAGTGGACGAAGTGGAGGAAGTGTAGGAAGTGGACGAAGTTGACGAAGAGGAGTAAGTGGAGGACTTGGACGAAGTGAAGGAAGTGGAGGAAGTTGAAGAACTGGCGGAAGTGGTCGAAGTTGACGAAGTGGACGAAGTTGGCGAAGTTGACGAAGTGGTGGAAGTGGACGAAGTCGAGGAAGTTGACGAAGTGGAGGATGTTGACGAAGTGGAGGAATGGGAGGAAGTTGATGAAGTGGACGAAGCGGACAAAGCGGACGAAGGGGACAAAGTGGAGGAAGTGGATGAAGTGGAAGAACTCGAGGAAATGGAGGAAGTGGAAGAAGTAGACGAAGTGGAAGAAGTAGAGGAAGTGTAGGAAATGGAAGAAGTGGCGAAAGTGGAGGAGGTGGAGAAAGTCGAGGAAGATGACGAAGTTGAAGAAGTGGAAGAAGTGGAGGAAGTGGAGGAAGTGGAGGAAGTGTGGGAAGTGGACGAAGTTGACGAAGTGGAGGAAGTGGTGGAAGTGGACGAGGTGGAGGAAGTGGACGAAGTTGACGAAGTGGACGAAGGGGTAGAAGTGGAGGAAGTGTAGGAAGTTGAAGAAGTGGACGAAGATGACGAAGTGGAAGGAGTGGAGGAAGTTGAAGAAGTTCACGAAGATGACAAAGTGGACGTAGTTGAGGAAGGGGACGAAGTGGACGAAGTGGAGGAACTGTAGGAAGTGGACGAAGTTGAAGAAGAGGAGGAAGTGAAGCAAGTGGACGAAGTGCACGAAGTTGACAAAGGGGAAGAAGTGGAGGAAGTGGACAACGTGGACGAAGTGGACGAAGTGCACGAAGTGGAGGAAGTGGAGGAAGTTGAAGAAGTAGAGGAAGTGGTGGAAGTGGAGGAAGTTGACGAAGTGGGGGAAGTGGAGGAAGTGAAGGAAGTGGACGAAGTTACAGTGGATGAAGTAGATGAAATGGAGGAAGTGGATGATGTGGAGGAAGTGGTGGAAGCTGAGGAAGTGGAGGAAGTGGAGGAAGTGGATGAAGTGGACGAAATGGACGAAGTTGACGAAGTGGAAGGAGTGGAGGAAGTGGACGAAGTGGAGGAAGTTGAAGAAGTGGACGAAGATGACGAAGTGGACGTAGTGGAGGAAATGAAGGAAGTGGAGGAAGTTGACGAAGTGGAGGAAGTGAACGAAGAGGACGAAGTGGAGGAAGTGGACAATATGGACGAAGTGGACGAAGTGGAAGGAGTGGGGGAAGTGGAGGAAGTAGACGAAGTGGAAGGAGTGGAGGAACTGGACGAAGTGGAGGAAGTTGAAGAAGTGGACGAAGATGACAAAGTGAACGTAGTGGAGGAAATGGAGGAAGTGGAGGAAGTAGAGGAAGTTGACGAAGTGGAGGAAGTGGAGGAAGTTGATGAAGTGGACGAAGCGGACGAAGAGGACGAAGGGGACGAAGTGGAGGAAGTGGAGGAAGTGGAAGAACTCGAGGAAGTGGAGGAAGTGGAGGAAGTGGAAGAAGTGGAGGAAGTGGAAGAAGTGGAGGAAGTGTAGGAAGTGGAAGAAGTGGTGGAAGTGAAGGAGGTGGAGGAAGTAGAGGAGGATGACGAAGTGGACGACGTGGAAGTAGTGGAGGAAGTGTGGGAAGTTGAGGAAGTTGACGAAGTGGAAAAAGTGGAGTAAGTGCAGGAAGTGGATGAAGGGGAGCAAGTGGAGGAAGTGGACGAAGTGGAAGGAGTGGAGGAAGTGGACGAAGTGGAGGAAGTTGAAGAAGTTGACGAAGTAGACATAGTGGAGGAAGTGGACGAAGTGGAGGAAGTGTAGGAAGTGGACGAAGTTGACGAAGAGGAGTAAGTGGAGGACTTGGACGAAGTGGAGGAAGTGGAGGAAGTTGAAGAACTGGCGGAAGTGGTCGAAGTTGACGAAGTGGACGAAGTTGGCGAAGTTGACGAAGTGGAGGAAGTGGACGAAGTGGAGGATGTTGACGAAGTGGAGGAAGTGGAGGAAGTTGATGAAATGGACGAAGCGGACAAAGTGGACGAAGTGGACGAAGTGGACAAAGTGGACGATGTGGACGAAGTGGAGGAAGGTTAAGAAGTGGAGGAAGTGGAGGAAGTTGACGAAGTGGTGGAAGTGGACGAAGTTGACGAAGTGGATGAAGTGGACGAAGTGAGAGTGGATGAAGTGGAGGAAGTGGAGGAAGTGGAAGAAGTTGAAGAAGTGGACGATGTTGACGGAGTGGAGGAAGTTGAGGAAGTGGAGGAAGTGGAGGAAGTGGAGGAAGGGGACGAAGTGGAAGTAGTGGAGGAAATGGAGGAGGATGACGAAGTGGACGACGTGGAAGTAGTGGACGAAGTGTAGGAAGTTGAAGAAGTTGACGAAGTGGAAGAAGTGGAGGAAGTGTAGGAAATGGACGAAGGGGAGGAAGTGGACGAAGTGGAAGGAGTGGAGGAAGTGGAGGAAGTTGAAGAAGTTGATGAAGATGACGAAGTAGACGTAGTGGAGGAAGTGGGTGAAGGGGAGGAAGTGTAGGAAGTGGACGAAGTTCACGAAGAGGAGTGAGTGGAGGACTTGGACGAAGTGGTCGAAGTGGAGGAAGTGATAACAGTTGAAAAACTGTTATTTTCATGCTTAAAATTGATACTAAAAGCAGCCTTTATACTTAGAAACTAACTTGAAATCATACTTTTATTCATATTTTCAGAAATAAGAGAGCTGGACAGGTTTACGCTTGATTTCAGTGTTTTTGTGCAGGTTTTAAGGTGAATTTGGTGAAAGAAGTGAAGAAGGAGAGAGATGAAATTAGAAAAGACATTAAAAAGTGCAAAAGGAGAAGCCGAAGTCACCGCTCAGCGGCACTTTACCGCTGAGCGGCACTCAGTAAGTCACGGGAGGTTCGCTGAGGGGAAGAAACGAGACGCGCACTCACCGCTGAGCGGTACTTTACCGCTGAGCGGCACACTTATGGGCTTGGGCTTAGATTTTTTGTAATTTTAGAATAGTATATAAGCTTTAGGACGTCCTAGGGTTTGTATCTTTGGCAGAAACGAGGCAAACACTTTCTCTTCCACCCCTTTGAAGGAGGATCTTGGATGCTCAGGCTACCTCTTCACCTTTTTAGGGTTTATTCTTTCATTCTTTCATTGCAATTCATCTAGGTTCACCATGAATATGGTGAACTAAACTCTGTATGTTTGTTGGGGAATCAATGTAATCTTTTGAAGCTCTCATATATGGAATCTGTTTTTACATCTTTTAATTAAGACTTATGCTTTCTTTCATCATTAGTTAGGGTTTTTCCTCTTTGCTTAATGCTTGCATTGTTTAACTCATTCGATGCATGATTATTGGTTTTGTCGATACGGGAACGTACGGGGAAGTCTAGATCCGGGGAATTTCTCCCAATATTATGTTGGTTGTCGTTAAGCTCCTGCACTTATGAACTGATCATTAGGAATGCTAGGAATTGTATGAACTCGTGATTAGGGAGAAGCCTTCTAGAAAGGTACTTTAGAGAGTGGCATTAACAATGATGATTTGAATGTTGAATTCCTAAAATATATGAGAGTGGATAAGATGAAATTGAAACCCCAACAACATATTCATACATAAATTTCATTGAAAGTGTTTATCTTTTGCTTTTTGCCATTGATCAAAACTTCATGCATACATGTTTATTTTCTGTTTTGCATATTAAACTTCACTTATTTCGTTCTTAAGTCTTAGCTAATCAACGAATCACATAACTAAACTAGGCCGTGAGTCCTTTGGGAGAACGATACTTGGTCTTACCGAGTTTATTACTTGAACGATTCGGTCATACTTGTCGATTGAAAAACAAGTTTGTGACATCATATTTTGGTGCTCATAAATTTGTCCATCAAGTTTTTGGCGCCGTTGCCGGGGACTCTGGTTTAACTGGTTAATTTATGTGATTATTGATTATCTTTGACTTTATTTTTGAATTTCTGTTTTTATTTTTTTTTCTGTTTTTATTTTTTCGGCTTTTATTTGATTTGATTTGATTTTATTTTATTTGATTAGATTAGATTTTATTTTATTTTATTTTATTCTATCTTATTTTATTTTATCTACTGAATCTTTATCTTCTCCTATATCTTTTTGTGCTAACAAATATTTTCTAGGGTTTTGTTTTCTTGTGTATGCAGGAAGCAATTCGAACTAGGAGCAAGAAAACAACAGAACCTCTTCTTGAAGGTCTAGACGAGAGTAGACGGAGGAGAAGAATTCGAACATCTAGAGAACTTTTCCCTTCTCCAGAAACTCTCTTACAATCATCACCACAAGGTTCTGTTCATAGCACAGAAAATATGGAGAACAACAATGTTAGAAGAACTCTTGCTGACTACACCAATATTGCTGGACCTCAGCATTTTAACAGCATAGCTAGACCTAGAGTCAATGCAGCCAATATGGAGGTCAAACCAGCACTGATCCAACTGGTGAAAAGTAATCAATTTAATGGGTTATCTCATGAAAGCCCATATGAGCACCTTACTACATTCAATGAAATTTGCAACACAGTCAAAATCAATGGGGTGCCAGATGAAGCGATCAAACTTAGTTTGTTTCCTTTCTCATTGGGAGGCAATGCTAAGCTTTGGTTGAATTCTTTCCCAGAAGGAAGTTTCACAGAGTGGGAAGCAGTGGTAACAAAGTTTCTAAATAAGTACTTTCCACAATCAAAGGTGACAAAAGGCAAGCAAGAGATATCTTCATTTAAGCAGGGCATGGAAGAATCACTGGGGCATGCATGGGATAGATACAAAAGTCTACTAAGAAAAACACCCACGCATGGCTTTGAAGAACAGGAAGTAGTCTTAACTTTCCTTGGAGGGCTTGGTTCACAAACCAAGATGATGCTGGACGCCTCAGCAGGAGGAAACATGAAATGGAAAACTCCAGAGGAAGCAACTGAAATTATTGAAAATATGGCTACTAGTGACAACGAACTCAATATTGAAAAAGGAGATCTTAGTCAGAAGGAGTTGTTACAATCAAATGAGGCTTTGCTTATCCAAAATAGAATTATCTCTCAACAGCTTGAAGAAGTAACCATGAAACTTTCTCAAATACCACAGGAAATACAATAGGTTTCAATGGTTCAAGCGCAACAACAAAAATGGCAGATGCAATTTACTCCAGTTGAGAAAACAACAAAGCTTAAAGAGACTTTCCAAAGATTCTTGAAGACGAATGCGTCTTATTGTCATAATGTGGATGTTGCATTTAAAAAAATGGAGGTTTATGTTGAGAGAATAGTTGACGAGATGAAACATGATAATCTTGGAAAGGAGTGTAAAACTGTTGTGACTAGAAGTGGTAGAGTGTTAGAGGAGAGACAAAAAGAGAGAGAGGAGAAAGAAAATGAGAGTGAGAAAGAAACATGTGAGTGGAAAGAAAGAGTTGAGAAAGAGAAAAAGAAAAAAGAAGAAGAGGAGAGGAGAGAAAAAAAAGAGAGAGAAGAGAGACAGAAAGAAAAAGAGTATGAAAAGCCACTTCCTTATCCAAAGAGTTATTCAAGGAAGGAGAAAGAAAAGCAGTTGGAAAGATTCATGGAACTGTTTAAGAAGTTGGAGATTACTATACCATTCTCTGAAGCATTGCAACAGATGCCAGCATATGCAAAATTTTTGAAGGAACTTCTCACAAAGAAACACAAGTACATTGAGAAGGAAACTATCAATATACAGGGTAATTGCAGTGCAATCATACAGAAACTACCTCCTAAACTTAAAGACCCAGGAAGCTTCACTATTCCATGCACCATAGGAGATGTGAAAGTTGGAAGAGCATTGATTGATTTGGGAGCTAGCATTAATCTAATGCCGCTATCCATGTGCAGAACAATTCAGGGGCTGGAAATTAAACCAACCAGAATGGCTCTTCAATTGGCAGACAAGTCTCTTAAATATCCATATGGAGTGGTTGAAGATGTTCTAGTGAAGGTCGACAAATTTGTATTTCCAGTGGATTTTATTGTGATGGAGATGGAAGGAACTAGTGATGTTCCTCTTATTCTTGGGAGACCTTTTATGAAGACTGCAAGAGTTTTGATTGATGTAGAGAATGATAAGCTTAAATTGAGAGTTGATGATGAAGAAGTCACTTTTGATGTATCCAAGGCCATGACATATCCAAATGATGACAAAGCATGCTTTCAATTTGATGAACTTGATGAAGTTTGTATGGTTCAAGAAAGAATGGTGCGAAATATTTCTCCATTGGAAAAAACTCTCATTGATGCATGTGAAGATTTAGATGAAGAAGAAGAGAAATTGATTGATGAATGTCTGATGGACTTGGAAACATTGAAAAAGAGTCCAGAGGAAGATCCAATATTCGAAATAATTGATAAGGAAGAAACAATCAAAGCACAGTCGCCAGAATTAAAAAGATTGCCATCACATCTGAAATATGTGTTTTTAGAAGAAGATGGAACAAAGTCAGTTATCATCAATAACTCTTTATCTCCACAAGAAGAAGAGCAATTGATAGAAATTCTGAAAGCCAACAAAGAAGCAATTGGATGGTCAATATCAGATCTTAAAGGTATTAGCCCAACTTATTGCATGCACAAAATTTTTATGGAAGAAGATTATAAACCAAGTGCTCAACCACAGAGAAGGTTAAATCCTGTTATGAAGGAGGTGGTCAGAAAAGAAGTGTTGAAACTGCTAGAAGCTGGTATCATCTATCCAATTTCTGACAGTGAATGGGTGAGTCCAGTACAGGTGGTTCCAAAGAAAGGTGGGATGACAGTAATTTATAATGATAAGAATGAACTTATTCCTACTCGGACAGTCACTGGTTGGCGTATGTGCATTGATTACAGGAAGCTTAATAAAGCTACTAGGAAAGATCATTTTCCTCTTCCCTTCATGGATCAGATGCTAGAAAGGTTATCAGGGCAGGCTTTCTATTGTTTTCTAGATGGATATTCTGGATATAATCAAATTGTGGTAGATCCAAAAGACCAGGAGAAGACGGCTTTTACTTGTCCTTTTGGTATCTTTGCGTATAGAAAGATGCCTTTTGGATTATGTAATGCTCCAGCTACGTTTCAGAGGTGTATGCAGGCAATCTTTGCGGATCTTTTAGAAAAATGCATTGAAGTATTCATGGATGATTTCTCAGTTTTTTGAAATTCTTTCCAAAGATTTTTAGCTAATTTGAACACTGTCCTCAAAAGATGTGTTCAGACAAATCTGGTTTTGAATTGGGAGAAATGTCATTTCATGGTAACTGAAGGAATTGTATTGGGGCATAAAATCTCTGCTAAAGGAATTGAGGTAGACAAAAGCTAAAGTAGAAGTTATTGAGAAACTACCTCCACCAACAAATGTAAAGGGGATTAGAAGTTTTCTTGGTCATGCTGGGTTTTATAGAAGATTTATCAAAGATTTCTCAAAAATTGCTAAACCATTGAGTAATCTTTTGATGAAGGATGCTCCTTTTGTGATGAATGAAGACTGCCTGAAAGCTTTTGATATATTGAAGAAGAAGCTAGTGTCAGCTCCAGTAATTGTAGCACCAGATTGGAATCAAAATTTTGAATTAATGTGTGATGCAAGTGATTATGCAATAGGAGTTGTCCTTGGCCAAAGGAAAGAACAAAAGTTTCATCCAATTTATTATGCTAGCAAGGTGCTGAATGATGCTCAATTGAATTCTGCTACCACAGAGAAAGAGTTTCTTGCCATTGTATATGCTCTAGAGAAATTTAGACCTTATCTTATTGGGTCTAAGGTGATCGTCTATACAGATCATGCAACTATCAAATATTTGTTGACAAAACCAGATTCTAAGCCACGTCTGATTAGATGGGTACTACTATTGCAAGAATTTGATGTAGAAATCCGTGATAAGAAAGGAAGTGAGAACTTAATTACTGATCATTTGTCACGGTTAGTCAATAATGAGGTCACTAGCAAGGAGTCTGAAATCTGGGAATCTTTTTCAGATGAATCACTCATGTATATTCAGCAGAGGCCCTAGTTTGCTGATATGGCGAATTTCAAAGCTGCAAGAGTCATGCCGGAAGACTTAACTTGGCAACAGAGAAAGAAATTTCTGCATGATGCCAAGCAGTTTGTGTGGGACGATCCGTATTTGTTCAAAATTGGAGCAGATAATCTTCTAAGGAGATGTGTTACAAATGAAGAAGCAGAAGGAATTCTCTGGCATTGTCATGATTCACCTTATGGAGGACATTTTAATGGAGAAAGAACAGCAGCAAAAGTCCTTCAATCAGGGTTTTATTGGCCAACTTTATTTAAAGATGCCCATAATCATGCTAGGAATTGTGATAAATGTCAAAGAGCAGGGACAATTACTAAACGTCATGAGATGCCTTTACAAGGTATTTTAGAGGTTGAGGTTTTTGATTGTTGGGGTATTGATTTTGTTGGACCTTTTCCTCCATCTTTCAATAATGAATATATTCTGGTAGCAGTGGATTATGTGAGTAAGTGGGTGGAAGCATTAGCTTGTCCTAAAAATGATGCTAGCACGGTAATTAAATTCCTGAAGAGACAAATATTCTCACGCTTTGGCACTCCAAGAGTGTTGATCAGTGATGGAGGATCTCATTTTTGCAATTATCAGCTAGAGAAAGTACTCAAACACTATGGAGTAAAGCATAAGGTAGCTGCACCTTATCATCCACAAACAATTGGACAGGCTGAGGTATCTAACAGGGAGATAAAAAGAATCCTGGAAAAAACCGTGACTTCATCAAGAAAGGATTGGTCTCTCAAATTGGATGATGCTCTTTGGGCTTATAGGACAGCAATGAAGACGTCTATGGGATTATCACCATTTCAATTAGTCTATGGGAAAGCTTGCCATTTGTCAGTCGAATTAGAGCATAGAGCATTATGGGCTTTGAAATTCTTGAATTTTGATCCTTATGAAACTCAATGCACACGCAGACGGCAGATTTTGGAGCTTGAAGAAATGCGATTACATGCATATGATTCATCCAAGGCTTACAAAGACAAAATGAAATTTTATCATGACAGGAAGTTGGTGAATAGAGTTTTCAATCCAGGACAACAGGTATTATTGTTCAATTCAAGATTGAAGATATTTCCTGGGAAGCTGAAATCAAAATGGTCAGGACCATATGTGATAAAAGAAGTGCATCCGCATGGAGCAATTGAAATATTTAATCCAGCTGCTAATGATCCACAGAAAAGTTGGGTGGTGAATGGTCAACGTCTCAAACCCTATCTAGGGGGAGAGGTGCAACAATTTTCCACAATGATGTTGTTGGTTGATCCTTGAAAGTTTGGGTCAGGCTCGTGACGGTAAACAAGCGCTTGCTGGGAGGCAACCCAGTATTCTGTAAGCATTATTTGTTTTTAGATTAGGGTTGATGTACTCTATTGAACACCTGGTTTCTTATGATGGTTTGCTATTAACTGTGATTGTTTGATAAGTAATGCTTGAATGATGCTTATGATTAATTGATGTTGAGATGATGTGCACATTAAAATGCTTATACAGGTGATTCACAAGCTTTGTGAACAAATGCATGATATCATGATTGTGATTGTGAAATTAAGCAGGATGTGTATGTCAAATGTGAATGAGCTGATATGTGAGATTTTGAGCTCTAGAGTTGTTATTGTTGAATGCTATTACTTTGAAAGCATGAATGACTTTGTCCAGGTTTTCTATGATTGAATCAATTGCTTGTTTTGCATCATGTGATCAAGGCCGTTTGTTGAAACTTTTTTTATTGGCCAAATTCATAAAGTTAGCCCACTAAAAGAGAACACTTTGTGTTCTATCCTTTGAACCCTTAGCCTTGTATCTTTGGCAGAAACGAGGCAAACACTTTCTCTTCCACCCCTTTGAAGGAGGATCTTGGATGCTCAGGCTACCTCTTCACCGTTTTAGGGTTTATTCTTTCATTCTTTCATTGCAACTCATCTAGGTTCACCATAAATATGGTGAACTAAACTCTGTATGTTTGTTGGGGAATCAATGTAATCTTTTGAAGCTCTCATATATGGAATCTGTTTTTACATCTTTTAATTAAGACTTATGCTTTCTTTCATCATTAGTTAGGGTTTTTCCTCTTTGCTTAATGCTTGCATTGTTTAACTCATTCGATGCATGATTATTGGTTTTGTCGATACGGGAACGTACGGGGAAGTCTAGATCCGGGGAATTTCTCCCAATATTATGTTGGTTGTCGTTAAGCTCCTGCACTTATGAACTGATCATTAGGAATGCTAGGAATTGTATGAACTCGTGATTAGGGAGAAGCCTTCTAGAAAGGTACTTTAGAGAGTGGCATTAACAATGATGATTTGAATGTTGAATTCCTAAAATATATGAGAGTGGATAAGATGAAATTGAAACCCCAACAACATATTCATACATAAATTTCATTGAAAGTGTTTATCTTTTGCTTTTTGCCATTGATCAAAACTTCATGCATACATGTTTATTTTCTGTTTTGCATATTAAACTTCACTTATTTCGTTCTTAAGTCTTAGCTAATCAACGAATCACATAACTAAACTAGGCCGTGAGTCCTTTGGGAGAACGATACTTGGTCTTACCGAGTTTATTACTTGAACGATTCGGTCACACTTGCCGATTGAAAAACAAGTTTGTGACATCATATTTTGGTGCTCATAAATTTGTCCATTAGGAAGTGGAGGAAGTTGAAGAACTGAAGGAAGTGGTCGAGGTTGTCGAAGTCGAAGAAATGGAGGAAGTGGAGGAGTTGGACGAAGTGGACGAAGTGGAGGAAGTGGAGGAAGTTGAGGAAGTTGAAGAAGTGGAGGAAGTGGTGGAAGTGGAGGAAGTTGATGAAGTGGGGGAAGTGGAGGAAGTGGACGAAGTTGGCGAAGTGGACGAAGTGGCAATGGATGAAGTGGAGGAAGTGGGGGAAGATGACGAAGTTGAAGAAGTGGAAGAAGTGGACGAAGTGGACAAAGTTGACGAAGTGGAGGAAGTGTAGAAAGTGGACGAAGTAGAGGAAGTGGACGAAGTTTACGAAGTAGAGGAAGTGGACGAAGTAGACGAAGTGGAGGAAGGGGACGAGATTAACGAAGTCACCGAAGTGGAGGAAGTGGTGGTAGTGGAGGAAGTGAAGGAAGTGGACGACGTGGGAGAAGTGGAGGATGTGGACGAAGGGGAGGAAGTGGACGAAGTGCAGGAAGTTGACGAAGTGGACGAAGTTCACGAAGTTGAGGAAGTGGAAGAAGTGGAGGAAGTGGAGGAAGTGGAGGAAGTGGAGGAAGTGAACGAAGTGGACGAAGTGGACGAAGTGGACGATGTGGACGAAGTCGACGAAGTGGAGGAAGTGGAGGAAGTTGAGGAAGTGGACGAATTGGCCGACGTGGACGAAGTTGACGAAGTGGAGGAAGTGGACGAAGTGGAGGAAGTTGACGAAGTAGAGGAAGTTGACGACGTGGAGGAAATGGACGAAGTGGAGGAAGTTGATGAAGTGGACGAAGTAGACAAAGTGGACGAAGGGGACGAAGTGGAGGAAGTGGACGAAGTGGACAAAGTGGACGAAGTGAGCGAAGGGGACGAAGTTGACGAACTGGACGAAGTGCAGGAAGTTGACGAAGTGGACGAAGTGGAGGAAGGAGACGAAGTGGAGGAAGTTGATGAAGTGGAGGAAGTGGAGGATGTGGAGGAAGTGGAGGAAGTTGACGAAGTGGAGGAAGTGGAGGAAGAGGAGGAAGTTGGCGAAGGGGACAAAGTGGAGCAAGTGAAGGAAGTGGTGGAAGTAGAGGAAGTTGAAGGAGTGGACGAAGTTCACGAAGGTGACGAAGTGGACGATGAGGACTAAGTGGAGGAAGTGCAGGAAGTAGAGGAAGTGGAAGAAGTGGACGAAGTGGAGGAAGTTGACGAAATGGACGAAATAGAAGAAGTGGACGAAATGGACGAAGTGGAAGAAGTGGACGAAGGGGACGAAGTGGAGCAAGGGAAGGAAGTGGAGGAAGTGGCGGAAGTGGAGGAAGTGGAGGAAGTTGACGAAGTGGACGAATTGGAGAAGGTGAAAGAAGTGGAGGAAGTAAAGGAAGTGGAGGAAGTTGAAGAAGTGGAGGAAGTGGAGGAAGTGGAGGAAGTGGAAGAAGAGGATGAAGTTGACGAAGTGGAGGAAGTTGACGAAGTGGAGGAAGTGGATGAAGCTGACGAAGTGGAGGAAGTTGACGAAGTGGACGAAGTGGAGGAAGTGAAGGAATTTGACGAAGTGGACAAAGATGAAGAAATGGAGGAAGTGGTCGAAGTGGACTAAGTGTAGGAAGTGGAGGAAGTGGTCGAAGTGGAAGAAGTGGACGAAGTGGAAGAAGTGGACTAAGGGGACGAAGTGGACGATGTGGGCGAAGTGGAGGAAGTGGAGGAAATAGAGGAAGTGGTCGAGGTGGACGTAGAGGACGAAGTTGACGAAGTGGGCGAAGTGGAGAAAGTGGACAAAGTAGACAAAGTAGACAAAGTGGATGAAGTGGAGGGAAAGGACGAAGTTGACGAAGTGCTCGAAGTGAACGAAGTGGACGAAATGGACGAAGTGGAAGAAGTGGAGGAAGTGGAGGAGGTGGACGAAATGGAGGAAGTGGACGAAGTGTTTGAAGTGGACGAGGACGAAGTTAAGGAAGTGGACGAAGTGGAATAAGTGGACGAACCGGACGAAGGGGTCGAACTGGACGAAGTGGATTAAGGGGAGGAAGTGGACGAAGTTGACGAAGGGGATGAAGTGGTGGAAGTGGACGAAGTAGTCGACGTGGACGAAGTCGACGAAGTGGAAGAAGTGGAGGAAGTGGAAGAAGTTGACGAAGTAGAGGAAGTGGACGAAGCAAAAAAAGTGGAGGAAGTTGACGAAGTGGACGAAGTGGAGGAACTAGACCAAGTGGACGAAGTTGACGAAATGGACGAAGTAGAGGAAGTGGAGGAAGTGGAGGAAGTTGACGAAGTGGAGCAAGTGAAGGAAGTGGAGGACGTGGAGGAAGTGGAAGAAGTTGAAGACGTGGACGAAGTGATGGAAGTGGAGGAAATGGAGGAAGTGGACGAAGTGGTCGAAGTGGATGAATTGGACGAAGTGGAAGAAGCTGACGAAGTGGACGCAGTGGACGAATTGGACGAAATGGAGGAAATGGATGAAGTGGAGGAAGTTGAAGAAGTGGAGCAAGTGGAGGAAGTGGACGAAGTTGAGGAAGTGTAGGAAGTGGACGATGTGGAGGAAGTGGAGGAAGTGGAGGAAGTTGACGAAGTGGAGGAAGTAGACGAAGTGGACGAAGTGGATGAAAGGGACGAAGTGGAGCAAGTGAACGAAGTAGAGGAAGTGGACGAAGTGGAGGAAGTTGACGAAGTGGAGGAACTGGATGAAGTAGAGGAAGTTGACGAAGTGGACGAAGGGGACGAAGTGGAGCAAGTGAAGGAAGTGGAGGAAGTGGAGGAAGTGGCAGAAGTTGTAGAAGTGGAGGAAGTGGAGGAAGTGGAAGAAATGGAGGAAGTGGACGAAATGATCAAAGTGGACGAAGTGGAACAAGCTGACGGAGTGGACGTAGTGATGACTTAAGGCAGGGACCCATTACTAGAAGTATAACTAGAAGAATCCAAGAAGAGCTTGAAGATATGGAAGACAATAAGAGAAGGGGTAAAACTGTCCAGTTGATGGTCAAAGTTGCTAGCCGCACCACCACTCTTTGCTAAGCACACCATGGCAGCACCTCCATCCCTCAACACCATCAGCTCACGTGTTGCTTTAGTTTTAGCACATTTTTCATTACTCTTTCACATTTTACACATGGGTCATTGCCTCGCTGCAAGCTTCATGGATCACATATAAATTCATGAAAGCTACCCTTGTAAAGACACTTTTGAGATATAGAATTTTGCTTTGCTGATGCATTTTCCAGCACCTAAACTCTGCCCAAAAGTCACTCCAAATGAGCTTTCCCTCTCCATTTAGCTTCCTTCCAATGGAAGGCCTCCTGAGCTAGTTATCCACTTTCCAAAAATCTCCTCTACCATCAACTCTGCCACTGCACTTTCATTCTTCACGATGCTGCCATCTCTGAACTCAACGCCTTCACTGCAATTCCAGTCTTCATCTCTGCTTCCGTCTCTGGATTCAACCCCCCTCTGCATTCAATCCTTCCTTCTAGATGGAGGAAATTCATCAAGTGGTATTCAGAGCCTAGGTTCTGCATCACGCTCCAGCTAAGTGTTCTTTCCATTGTATACTGTCATAAACAATTCCTTCGTGTTTCTTGAATCTGTGCACTGTTTCATTACTCTCTTCAATTCCAGTAGTTTTCATTTACATCGTTTCTTTGTTCCAGCTTTTACTTGATTTTATTTCCATCATTTTAATCGGTTCAATCTTTGTCTTGAGTATTTTAAATTTTTGCAATCTTATTCAGTCATGTCCAGTCATGTGTATTTGCTATAATTTTGTCAAAATTCTTAGTAAGTTTGGTGCCTGGGTGAATCTGCATATCTGGAATGGTTTTTCAATAGATGCACATCCCAAGAGTAATGATGAATGAGCTCAGTGCATCTTGAATTCCATCACAGTGCAGTTCCAGTTAATGCAGAATTCATTCTGTTTTGAATTTGATTTAAAATGTGTTTTCTGAAATGCACCGTGTGAAATTAAAATTGGTGATGTTGGAGTTGCTGTAATGTGATGTGTGCATACCATATGAACAAGGAATTGTCCAAGACAATCAATCTGGTTGCACCATTATGCAGAATCCATAACTCATTCAAGCAGCTTGACCGAACTGCACCTATCTTTGCTTGTTGTTTCTGAAGTTTTTCTGATTTTTGAATCTGTCCAGTTTAGAATTCTTTCTGGACATCTCTTAAATGCATTTCTAGAGTCTTGTTTAAGTTTGATTTGCTATCCTATACTCATTTTAATTGATTACATATCAGTTTGAATCCTCTGCTGAAGTTTGGTTAGTTAATTGGTCAAATTTGGTGTTAAAAGGCAACTGAACCAGTAAAATTTTGATTTACAAGCATTTAGCCTCTGCTGGCAGTTTGCACAAGTCATATTTGGTAAAACAACTTTGCTCAAATCATAAAATTAAGAGTCCAAATTCGTTTGTGCAAAATGACCATTCAAACTACCAAATTTTAAGCATCTTTTTCTGGTCTAGTTGCAGAATTGTTAATTTGAAAGCTTGTTGTGATTACTGCATCAAAGTTAGTTCAGAATTGGTAGCAAAAGCTTGGTTCAATTGAATTAAAAGAAGTGCACAATTCAAATTTTACCATAAACTGCACTGTAAAAAGCTGTGTGAACCAGTGCCAAGCAAAATTTAAAACTCTGATGCACATCTTTTTCAGCCTTCTGCTAGGCATTTTATCAAACACTTTGCCTAGTTTACATTTAGTTTCGAAATTGAACAAAACTGCAACTTATCTTTGTTTCTTGTTTTTTAAATCCACTCTAGATCCTTTCCTAAGTTCATTTTGAGTGCCACCATTCATTGGAAACCGATTAATTGATTGATTTAAGTTGTTTGAAAATCCTGCACATAAGCTGTTTGAGAAAATTATAGTTGTGCATTCTGGTTTAACAGTTTCTGGCAGCAGCAGTGTTGATTTTCTGGCTTAATAATTGATTATTGATGGTCTGTATGAGCTTTTTGTTGGGTGCAGAATTATCTCAGGTGGTCCTATAACATTGGTAGCATCTTAGGTAGTGGATTGGAGCAAGGAAAGATCAACTTTGGAGTTGATTTTTGGATGCAGCAGAATCACGTTTTTACTGGTCTGCAGAAATTCTAGTTGTTGTAACAGTAGCATATTCCACTTGGCAGCTGTGAGATTAGTGTGAATCAACCAAATTCACTTCCTTTAAGAGAAGCCAGAGCTGCATACCACTTTTACTTACTATTCTCTTGTTGTTTCATCTCTTTTGTTTTGCAAAATACTTGTAATTGGCCATTAAGTAAGTGAGTTGGAAGAATTCACAAGTGTTCTTCCATCACTTGCAAACTTTGCTTTTTATTGTCATATAAAATTGGTAGACAGTGAGTGTGTCTTGGATACAAAGTTTCAAGCCTCACTTAGGAGATCTCACTTCTTTCAAGTTTTTGCAAGCGCATAGGCCAAGTCTTAGAAGTCCGCATTTAGGGTCTAGTTTTCTTTGAGTTTGAGTGTGCTTTTAAACATTTAATGAATCTAGAGGTAATTTTGATTTAAAGACTTTTAGTAAGTAACTAGGGATATATTTGGCAAGGCAAGATTTGGTATTTAAGCAACCTATATGGTTCACCTCTCTTACCTGGAATATTATCCTCAAGTGAAAACTTTTATTCCTTATTTCAAGAAAAACTTTTAAGTTCATCAAAATGTCTGGAAGACAATCACCTAGAATTAGTGATCCTCCCAAAGATCAATTTTCATTCCAAACTCTAGTCAATCAACTCCATGAGATTGAGAGAAAAATAAGTCAAGAAAAAGTCCAAAGAGAGCTACAGAGTGCCATGGTTGAAAATGAGTTGAAACTTTTGAGAGAGGAACAAGTCCAAAATAGGGAGAGAAGTTATAGTGGGGAGTCCCAATATGAACAAGAGGCCTTAAGAGTAGGAGAATATTATCATCAACCCTCTTCATCAAGAAGACACAGGAGGGAATTTGAAAATCCTCCTCCTCCAAAGGAAGTTAATGTGGTATTGCCTCATTTTCATGGAAAAGATAATGTTGAGGCTTACCTAGATTGGGAAATGAAGGTAGAGCAAATTTTTGCTTGCCATCAAGTAGGAGAAGAAAGAAAATTCTCTCTTGCTACCCTAAGTTTTCAAGGGTATGCAATGTACTGGTGGACTGCTACAGTCCAAGAGAGACTAAGACAGCGACTTCCTCCAATAAAATATTGGAATGAGCTTACAAATGCCCTTCGGAAAAGGCACATACCCTCCTACTACAAAAGAGAACTCATGGATAAGCTCCAAAGATTGCAACAACAGTCTATGTCTGTTGAAGAATACAGACAAAAGATGGAGCTATACATGATGAGGGCAGGAATAACAGAGGGCGAGGAAACTACCTTGGCCAGATTTTTGAGTGGGTTGAATCTTGATATCAGGGATAGGGTTGAACTACTACCTTATAGAGATTTGAATGATCTTGTTCAAATGTGTATAAAGGTAGAACAACAAAATTTGAGAAAAGCTTCTGTTAAAAGATTTCAATCCCCATTTGAACTGAAGATTGTCAAAGAAAAAGAACCCCTCAAACCTCTAGCCAATATAGTTGAAAAACCCAAACAAGAATCCGCTTCACACACTCGTACTAGTGAGATCAAGTGTTTTAAATGTTTGGGTAGGGGTCATATAGCTGCTCAATGTCCTACCAAAAGAACAATCATTTTAAGAGGTAGTGATATATATAGCAGTGAAAGTGAAACCCCTAGTGAAAGTGAGAATGAGCAAGAAAGAGATAATGAAGAGAAAGTATATCCTTGTGAGGGTCCACTTCTCATGGTAAGAAGGGTGCTTAATAGTCAACCAAGTCCAGAACACTTATCACAAAGAGAGAATATTTTTCTCACAAGATGTCAAATTGAAGACAAATATTGTTCTCTCATTATTGATAGTGGATCTTGCTGTAACTGTTGTAGCACAAGGTTGGTTGAAAAATTGAATCTTACTGTGATACCCCATCCAAAACCTTACAAACTTCATTGGCTAAATCAAAATGGGAATATAACAGTCAAGAATCAAGTTAAATTGGCCATTGCCATAGGAAACTTCAAAGATGATGTTATTTGTGATGTAGTTCCTATGGAAGTTTGCCATGTATTATTGGGAAGACCATGGCAATTTGATAATGACACTACACACCATGGTCGCCCCAATACCATAACTGTTCAAAAAAATGATAAGAAATTTGTGCTTTATCCTCTGTCACCTACCCAGGTGGCCAAAGATCAAACACAAATGAAGCTCAACACGGAGCAAGAAAAAGAAGACATAGAGAGAAGAAAAAGAGAGCAAGAGGAAAGAAAAGAAGAAGAGAAAAGAGAACAAGAAAACCGAGAGCAAGAGCAAAGAGAAGAGAAAAGAAGAAAAGGGAAAATAGAACCTCTATCCATACTCCTTATAGAACCAAAAATCTTAAGGGAAGGTTTTCTATCCTTTAATTTTCTTTCATCTATCCTTCAGTTTTCAAAACTTTACTTTTCTTTCCAAGAAATTACCATTCAATCTTTAAAAATGTTATCACTTTCAACACCTACAAAGTCACAACTTGGGTTATGGTTACCTTTATGGTTACCAATAACTCAAGATACAAATAAAATTTCAAATGAAGAAAGGTTTCTTTGTTATATCAAAATTAAAAATTTCAAAATTAGGAAACCTTCTTCTACACATATTCTTTTATATATCTTATTGGGTCAAAGAAAACTAATTAGAGATATGTTTGATGCTTATTGCAGATGGATATTTGACCCAGGAGGAACTTTGATGGATCCTATAAACATAAGTCCTCACAAAGACAAACCAACAGATTTGAGGACAAATCCTCTTCAAGGGGAAGGAGATGATGACTTAAGGCAGGGACCCATTACTAGAAGTATAACTAGAAGAATCCAAGAAGAGCTTGAAGATATGGAAGACAATAAGAGAAGGGGTAAAACTGTCCAGTTGATGGTCAAAGTTGCTAGCCGCACCACCACTCTTTGCTAAGCACACCATGGCAGCACCTCCATCCCTCAACACCATCAGCTCACGTGTTGCTTTAGTTTTAGCACATTTTTCATTACTCTTTCACATTTTACACATGGGTCATTGCCTCGCTGCAAGCTTCATGGATCACATATAAATTCATGAAAGCTACCCTTGTAAAGACACTTTTGAGATATAGAATTTTGCTTTGCTGATGCATTTTCCAGCACCTAAACTCTGCCCAAAAGTCACTCCAAATGAGCTTTCCCTCTCCATCTAGCTTCCTTCCAATGGAAGGCCTCCTGAGCTAGTTATCCACTTTCCAAAAAGCTCCTCTACCATCAACTCTGCCACTGCACTTTCATTCTTCACGATGCTGCCATCTCTGAACTCAACGCCTTCACTGCAATTCCAGTCTTCATCTCTGCTTCTGTCTCTGGATTCAACCCCCCTCTGCATTCAATCCTTCCTTCTAGATGGAGGAAATTCATCACGTAGTGGACGAATTAGACGAAATGGAGGAAGTGGAGGAAGTTGAATAAGTGGAGGAAGTGGAGGAAGTCGAGGAGG
Organism: Vigna nakashimae; assembly: GCA_034642375.1. Taxonomy (NCBI): domain Eukaryota; kingdom Viridiplantae; phylum Streptophyta; class Magnoliopsida; order Fabales; family Fabaceae; genus Vigna; species Vigna nakashimae. Next base: position 32,093,515 of record CM067765.1, read on the forward strand.
TGTAGGAAATAGACGAAGTGGACGAAGTGGAGGAAATTGACGAGGTGGAGGAAGTGGAGGAAGTTGAGGAAGTGGACGAAACGGAGGAAATGGAGGAAGTTGACGAAGTGGAGGAAGTGGAGGAAGTGGAGAAAGTGGAGAAAGTGGAGAAAGTGGTCGAAATGGAGGAAGTGGACGAAGTGGTTGACGTGGACGAAGTGGAGGAAGTGGAGGAAGTGGAGGAAGTGGAGGAAGTGATTGAAGTGGTCGAAGTGGATGAAATGGAGGAAGTGGAGGAAGTGGAGGAAATGGAGGAAGTGGACGAAGTGGTCGAAGTGGTCGAAGTGGACGAAGTGGACGAAGTGCAAGAAGTGGACGAAGCAGAGCAAGTGGACGAAGTGGAAGAAGTGGAGGAAGTGGAAGAAGCTGACGAAGTTGACGAAGTGGAGGAAGTGGAGGAAGCAAAAGAAGTGGAGGAAGTAGACGAAGTGGAGGAAGTTGACGAAGTGGACGAAGTGGAGGAACTAGACGAAGTTGAAGCAGTGGTGGAAGTTGAAGTGGACGAAGTTGATGAAGTGACGAAGTGGATGAAGTGGAGGAAGTAAACGAAATGGACGAAGTGAAGGAATTGGAGGAAATGGAGGAAGTGGAGGAAGTTGAGGAAGTCGACGAAGTGGAGGAAGTTGACGAAATGGACGAAGTGGAGGAAGTGGAGTGATGAGAGGGTCGCACCTCCCACAAAAGTTGTGCATAAAAGAATGCAGTATAGACTAGGAAGTGACTCCTAGGTCGTCTCTCAAGGACCAATTTGGGTTCAGTCTTAGATCAACACGTAGTGGGGGGGGTTTTGTGAAAGTTTTGTGAAAGCAAGTGAACTTAAATTAAATTGAAAACTAAACGCAACCGAACATAATTGAAGGCATTTAAAGTAAATGGAAACAGTGAACTGAACGATCCTAAAGCAAGGTGTGTGAACTAACTAAAATGCAGCAATTAATGAGCATGTAATGTGCTATTCAAATGCAATACTTTAACTAACACATCAAATGCCTAATGCAACTTGGAATTAAAGAAAATATGCAATCTTAATCTAATTAACGAAAGGCACCGTGCACAACTCCATTTCTTCACTAAAATAATAAATTTAAAAGCGCGTGAACAGTAAAAATAAAATGAAGTAGTAAGCATCACAGCACATCTAATATTTAAATGCATTGATTAATCTAAAAAAAAAAGTGAAACAATGAAATGCACATCGAAATAGCACTAAAAGCAACACGTGAACAGTAAACCAAACTTTGAAGCTTTCTCTTGCTGGACATAACAGCCATCACCGCGTGTGCCCCTGCTTTGTTGAACATGACTGAAAATGAAAAATGCAATCCTATGCTGGACGTGGAAGCCGCAACTCCGTGTGTGCATCTCCAGCTCCTAATCATTGTGCCAATCTTCTTCATTCACCGTATACCTACCCATCTAATCAACACCTTTCTCCAAGTCATTCTACTGCTTCCATTCAACACCGCTTCCAATTCATTCTCCAAGAAAATAAATCAATGCCTCTCCTTCCTTTCTCCAGCTCCACGTATGCGTGCACACCATTCTGCAATTCCAACTTCTCTCGGTCAAGCTTCCTTCCACACGTCCAGCACAATCCTTTCTGCACCGCTTCTCTGCCTCCAAACCGCGACAGCCCCACTCCTCCGCGCACTACATTCTACTGCTTCCATTCAACACCGCTTCCAATTCTCTCTTTCTAAAAACAAAAACTGCATCATCATAACATCCCTGAAGCTGGAATAATCAAAATGAGTGAGAGTGGTGGCTGCTAAAAAACTCTCTTCCAGTGAGCGTGCTTCCCTCTCTACCACCGTACTGCACTTCTTCAACTCCAAAGAAAAGAAATCTCAAAAACGTTTAATCACCAAATGAAAATAATAAAGGCCCCTGCACACTTCTTCTCAGATTCATAACACTCTAATTCATAGAATATGAAAATAAAAATCTGGTTCAACATGAAAGACAAAAGTAAAGACAAGACCATTGCTCTTCAAAGTTCTCTGTTCCAACATACAAAAAAACTAAAACCGTCTACACTACTGCAGCATCACCGTGCTTGCTTAGAAAGTAAAGAAATCTCCAAAATATTAATCTCGGTACTTCTCAAAAACTAAGGCACAAGCTCCCAGCAAACCAGAGAGTAAAGTGGCCAAATGACCAGTGGCGGCTGTAGTGTGTCCAGCCCTTACCCGTAACCTTCCATCTCTACCATGTGAAAAACGCGCAAAGGAAAACTCTAATGAAGCTGGTGTTGTCCCCCCGTTAGGTCACCCCCTCCTTTTCTCCAAAACTTCTAGACCTACCTCCACGTGGGTTCTCTCCTTCCATGTGTTGGACCTATTTCTTTTCTGCTTCTCTGCTGGACTCCCGAGTTATTGTGTGCACCGCATGTTGCTTGCTGGACGTTCCTTCACCTTTTCTCTCCATGCACACACCACTCTAGAAAAATGAAAGCCACTGGATCTGTGCTGGATGCACCCCCAAAACTGCTTCCCAGGCCTTGGGCCGTGGTGGGCCTCACTGGACAGTGCACCCCCTACATTGTTGGACGCGTGTGGAGTGTGCTGGACGTGCGTTGTCTTCCACTCTGCTGGACGTTCGTTCTGGATGTGTGCGGACGTGCTGGACGTGCGCTGAAGTGTTGGACGTTCGTGCTGGATGTGTGCGGACGTGCTGGACGTGCGCTGGAGTGCTACTCTGCTGGACGTGCGCTGAAGTGTTGGACGCTCGTGCTATCCGCGAGAAGCCAAATCAGGACGTGCGTGCCATCTGCTGGACGCTCGTCGTGGGCGTGTGCTGCACCGTCTCAAGCTGCTAGATGAAGATCTCCCTCTCGGTGGCAGCTGGTTCTAGACCGTGACCAATCTGCTCCTGCTGGACTATGGCCGGGCCGCGTGGAATTCCTGTGTTGTGCACATGGACGTTCAACACCTTCACTTCTAATCATCATTGGGCTCTCTTCTCCCATGCAAGACCGTGAGCTGCTTGGGCGCTGGATTTCTTCCAAAATTTGCTAGACCGTGTCAAACAAATGGGACCGTGGGTGCTGCTGGAAAATGCTGGAGCGAGTTGAACTTGGACACATGATCTCCTTTCTTCTCCTGCCAGCTGGACTTCTAATTGCCGGATGGCTTCTTCGTGCACCTCCTTCCTCTCTCGGTGCCTGCGTGTGAATCCCTGCTGGACACACCCCTGCTTGCTGGACCAGTGATAACAGTTGAAAAACTGTTATTTTCATGCTTAAAATTGACACTAAAAGCAACCTTTAGACTTAGAAACTAGCTTGAAATCATGCTTTTATTCATATTTTCAGAAATAAGAGAGCTGGACAGGTTTATGCTTGATTTAAGTGTTTTTGTGCAGGTTTTAAGGTGAATTTAGTGAAAGAAGTGAAGAAGGAGAGAGATGGAATCAGAAAAGGAAGCAAAGAGTGCAAAAGGAGAAGCCGAAGGCACCGCTCAGCGGTATTTTACCGCTGAGCGGCACTCAGGAGGTCACGGGAGGTCCGCTGAGGGGCAAAATGGCCGCTGAGGGGAAGAAAAAGGAAGCGCAGTCACCGCTGAGCGGTATTTACCGCTGAGCGCCATTCTTAATGGGCTTGGACTTGTTTTCTGGCACTTTTATGGGCTTGGGCTTAGATCTTTTGTAATTTTAGAATAGTATTTAAGGACTTGCACGTCCTAGAGTTAGTACCTTTGGCAGAAACGAGGCAAACACTCTCTCTTCCACCCCTTTGAAGGAGGATCTTGGATGCTCAGGCTACCTCTTCACCTTTTTAGGGTTTATTCTTTCATTCTTTCATTGATATTCATCTAGGTTCACCATGAATATGGTGAACTAAACCTTTCATTGATATTCTTTCACTCTCTCATATATGGAATTTATGCTTGCATCTTAATCTAAGATTTATTCTTTCTTTCATCATTAGTTAGGGTTTTTCCTCTTTGCTTAATGCTTGCATGGTTTAACTCATTCGATGCATGATTATTGGTTTTGTCGATACGGGCACGTACGGGGAAGTCTAGATTCGGGGAATTTCTCCCAATATTATATTGGTTGTCGTTAAGCTCCTGCACTTATGAACTGATCATTAGGAATGCTAGGAATTGTATGAACTCGTGATTAGGGAGAAGCCATCTAGAATGGTACTTTAGAGAGTGGCATTAACAATGATGATTTGAATGTTGAATTCCTAAAATATATGAGAGTGGATGAGATGAAATTGACCCCCAACAACATATTCATTCATATATTTCATTGAAAGTGTTTATCTTTTGCTTTTGCCATTGATCAAAACTCATGCATACATGTTTATTTTCTGTCTTGCATATTAAACTCCAAATATTTCGTTCTTAAGTCTTAGCTAATCAACAAACCATACAACTAAACTAGGCCGTGAGTCCTTTGGGAGAACGATACTTGGTCTTACCAAGTTTATTACTTGAACGATTCGGTCATACTTGCCGATTGTGAAACAAGTTTGTGACATCATATTTTGGTGCTCATAAATTTGTCCATCAATGTCACAAACTTGTTTCACAATCGGCAAGTATGACTGAATCGTTCAAGTAATAAACTTGGTAAGACCAAGTATCGTTCTTCCCAAAGGACTCACGGCCTAGTTTAGTTATGTGATTTGTTGATTAGCCACGACTTACAAACGAAAGATTTAAATTTTAATATGCAAGACAGAAAATAAACATGTATGCATGAAGTTTGATCAATGGCAAAGACAAAAGATAAACACTTTCAATGAATATATGAATGAATATGTTGTTGGGGGTCAATTTCATCTCATCCACTCTCATATATTTTAGGAATTCAACATTCAAATCATCATTGTTAATGCCACTCTCTAATGTACCATTCTAGATGGCTTCTCCCTAATCACGAGTTCATACAATTCCTAGCATTCCTAATGATTAGTTCATGAGTGCAGGAGCTTAACGACAACCAATATAATATTGTCAGTAAAATATTGGGAGAAATTCCCCGGATCTAGACTTCCCCGTACGTTCCCGTATCGACAAAACCAATAATCATGCATGGAATGAGTTAAACTATGCAAGCATTGAGCAAAGAGGAAATCCCCTAACTAATGATGAAAGAAAGCATATGTCTTAATTAAAAGATGTACTCAACAAATCCATATATGAGAGCTTCAAGAGATTACATTGATTCCCCAACAAACATACAAGGTTTAGTTCACCATATTCATGGTGAACCTAGATGAATAACAATGAAAGAATGAAAGAATAAACCCAATAAAGGTGAAGAGGTAGCCTGAGCATCCAAGATCCTCCTTCAAAGGGGTGGAAGAGAGAGTGTTTGCCTCGTTTCTGCCAAAGATACTAATTCTAGGGACGTGCAAGCCCTTAAATACTATTCTAGAGTTACAAAAGATTACAAAAGCCCAAGCCCAAAAAGTGCCGCTCAGTGGTAAATACCGCTCAGCGGTGATTGCGCGTCCTTTTCTTCCCCTCAGCGGCCAGTTTGCCCCTCAGCGGTTCCAACGTCACCTCTTGAGTGCCGCTCAGCGGTAAAATGCCGCTGAGCGGTGCCTTCGACTTCTCTTTTTGCACTCTTTCTTGTCTTTTCTAATGTCATCTCTCTCCTTCTTCACTTCTTTCACCAAATTCACCTTAAAACCTGCACAAAAACACTTAAATCAAGCATAAACCTGTCCAGCTCTCTTATTTCTGAAAATATAGATAAAAGCATGATTTCAAGCTAGTTTTTAAGTCTAAAGGTTGCTTTTAGTATCACTTTTAAGTATGAAAATAACAGTTTTTCAACTGTTATCACAACCCCAAACTTAGAACTTTGCTTGTCCTCAAGCAAACAAAATGTAACTCCATCTCCAACCAATTCATATGATGGTTCACTCATTCAAAAATTCTCTTTTTCAAGATAAGTAACAACTTCACTCAAACTTATGACCAAGAGTTTATTCAAGATGGGCACATGCTTTAGTGTTCACAAAGTCAATTAAGTTCCAACAAATGCTATTTTTCATGAATGATCAATCAATTAAGCATGGATGTTAATGTACTTATGGAATATTTCCTCACTAGGTAAAGTGTTTCACTCAACACACAAGTGTATAAGAGGTAAAGTGTTTCACTCATTCACTCCACTATCACAATGTCACATGAATCAACTTTGCCTTTCATTTTACCACAATCAAAAACATTTACAAGCATGCATCATCACAAGGACTTTTCAATGGCTTATAATGTGGCTGGGCTAACAAGAAAATTGGTTTTTCTGGATCACAAAATCCTTGAGTTAAGAGAATCATAACAACACAATTATTCTTATTTATTCCCAACTTTCTTTTGCCTTTTCATTTGCATTGAGTTTTGCTTCTTTGCTTTTCTTTTTCTTTTTCTTTGCATATTCTTACTCTTTAGCTCTTAGCTCAATGCTTTTCCTTTTTCATGTTTTCCCAACAACCCCAAACTTGAACATTTAACAATACCACACAAGATCTTCCACTTAACTCAAGGTAAAGATTTCCAATCAAGGGTTTTCAGTGTATATTTGATAACAGTTGAAAAACTGTTATTTTCATGCTTAATATTGATACTAAAAGCAACCTTTAGACTTAAAAACTAGCTTGAAATCATGCTTTTATCTATATTTTCATAAATATGAGAGCTGGACAGGTTTATGCTTGATTTAAGTGTTTTTGAGCAGGTTTTAAGGTGAATTTGGTGAAAGAAGTGAAGAAGGAGAGAGATGACATTAGAAAAGACAAGAAAGAGTGCAAAACGAAGAAGTCGAAGGCACCGCTCAGCGGCAATTTACCGCTGAGCGGCACTCAGGAGGTTGCGGGAGTCACGCTGAGGGGCAAACTGGCCGCTGAGGGGAAGAAAAGGACGCGCAATCACCGCTGAGCGGTATTTACCGCTGAGCGGCACTTTTTGGGCTTGGGCTTTTGTAATCTTTTGTAACTCTAGATTAGTATATAAGGGCTTGTACGTCCCTAGGATTAGTATCTTTGGCAGAAACGAGGCAAACACTCTATCTTCCACCCCTTTGAAGGAGGATCTTGGATGCTCAGGCTACCTCTTCACCTTTATTGGGTTTATTCTTTCATTCTTTCATTGTTATTCATCTAGGTTCACCATGAATATGGTGAACTAAACCTTGTATGTTTGTTGGGGAATCAATGTAATCTCTTGAAGCTCTCATATATGGATTTGTTGAGTACATCTTTTAATTAAGACATATGCTTTCTTTCATCATTAGTTAGGGTTTTTCCTCTTTGCTCAATGCTTGCATAGTTTAACTCATTCCATGCATGATTATTGGTTTTGTCGATACGGGAACGTACGGGGAAGTCTAGATCCGGGGAATTTCTCCCAATATTTTACTGACAATATTATATTGGTTGTCGTTAAGCTCCTGCACTCATGAACTAATCATTAGGAATGCTAGGAATTGTATGAACTCGTGATTAGGGAGAAGCCATCTAGAATGGTACATTAGAGAGTGGCATTAACAATGATGATTTGAATGTTGAATTCCTAAAATATATGAGAGTGGATGAGATGAAATTGACCCCCAACAACATATTCATTCATATATTCATTGAAAGTGTTTATCTTTTGTCTTTGCCATTGATCAAACTTCATGCATACATGTTTATTTTCTGTCTTGCATATTAAAACTTAAATATTTCGTTTGTAAGTCCTAGCTAATCAACAAATCACATAACTAAACTAGGCCATGAGTCCTTTGGGAAGAACGATACTTGGTCTTACCAAGTTTATTACTTGAACGATTCGGTCATACTTGCCGATTGTGAAACAAGTTTGTGACATCATATTTTGGTGATCATAAATTTGTCCATCAAGTTTTTGTTGCCGCTGCCGGGAACTCATGGTTTAACTGGTTAATTTGTGTGATTATTGATTATCTTTGACTTTAATTTTAAATTTCTATTTTTATTTTCTGTTTTTATTTTTCTGTTTTATCTTTTTAGATTAGATTAGATTAGATTTGATTTTATTAGGTTAGGTTAGATTTTATTTTTAGATTTTATTTTATCTTTTTATCTTTTTAGATTAGGTTAGATTTTATTTTTAGATTAGATTTTATTTTATCTTTTAGGATTAGATTTTATTTTATTTTATCTTTTATCTTTTTATCTTTTATCTTTCTATCTTCTGAATCTTTTATCTTTTTATCTTCTTATCTTCTGAATCTTTTATATTTTTTATCTTTTGAATATATATCTTCTCTTATATCTTTTTGTGTAACAAATCTTTTCTAGGGTTTTGTTTTCTTGTGCATGCAGGAAGCAATTCGAACTAGGAGTAAGAAAACAACAGAACCACTTCTTGAAGGCCTAGAAGAGAGTAGAAGGAGGAGAAGAATCAGAACGTCTAGAGAACTTTTCCCTTCTCCAGAAACTCTCTTGCAATCATCACCACAAGGTTCTGTTCATAGCACAGGAAGTATGGAGGGCAATAATGTTAGAAGAACTCTTGCAGATTACACTAATCTTGCTGGGCCTCAACACTTTAACAGCATAGCTAGACCTAGAGTCAATGCAGCCAACATGGAGGTCAAACCAGCACTGATTCAACTGGTAAAGAGTAATCAATTTAATGGGTTATCTCACGAAAGCCCATATGAGCACTTGACTACCTTTAATGAGATTTGCAATACAGTCAAGATTAATGGGGTGCCAGACGAAGCAATCAAACTTAGCTTGTTTCCTTTCTCATTGGGAGGCAATGCTAAGCTTTGGTTGAACTCTTTTCCAGAAGAAAGTTTCACAGAGTGGGAAGCAGTGGTCACAAAATTCTTAAACAAATACTTCCCACAATCTAAGGTGACTAAAGGAAAGCAAGAGATTTCTTCATTCAAGCAGTGAATGGAAGAATCACTGGGACATGCATGGGACAGGTATAAAAGCTTGTTACGTAAAACTCCCACGCATGGCTTTGAAGATCAAGAAGTAGTCCTAACTTTCCTTGGAGGGCTTGGTTCACAAACCAAGATGATGCTGGATGCCTCAGCTGGAGGCAATATCAAATGGAAAACTCCAGAGGAAGCAACTGAAATTATTGAAAACATGGCTACAAGTGATAATGAGCTGCACAGTGAAAGAGGAGCTCCTATGCAACAGAAAGGGGTTCTTCAATTACAAACCCATGATGCCTTGCTAGCCCAGAATAAAATTCTAACTCAACAGCTGGAAACTCTGACCAAAACTCTTGCTTCATTACCCAAAGAGTTAAAATCTGCTGCTCAGGTACAAACCCAATTGTGCGAATTATGTGGGGGTTATCACATCAATGGCCAATGTGCTTTTCCTGTGGAAGCCGTGGAGGATGTTAACTTCATGGCTAATCAATTTCCATACCGTCAAGGCAATTATAATCAGGGTTGGAAACCACATCCAAGCATTAGCCAAGGACAAACTGGGCAAGCTAATCAATATAATAAGCAGCAGCAGCAACCAACCGTGTGGCAACAGTTATCTATGCTTAATGAAAGATCAACAAGGTTGGAAGAAACTCTTCAGCAATTCATTCAGAAAACGGAATCTTCTCAAAAGAGCACTGAAGCTGCTATAAAGAATTTGGAGATTCAGATGGGTCAGATCACCAAGCAATTGGAAGAAAGGCCAAACAGAAACTTTGGGGCTAATACTGAGGTTAACCCAGAGAAGAGTGCAAAGTGGTCAAAAGTGTGAATGAAGAGATTATTGAGTTAGAAGAAGGAGAAACAGAAGAGAGAAGAGAAGAAGAAAGAAAGGACATTTTTCCTTTTCCAACAAATCAGGAGAAACCAATGGATTTCACAGATTTATTCAGAATGGTTGACAATGAAGCACCTTGGGAACAAATCTTACAGAAAATAGCAGTTTACACAAAATCTGATGAAGGGACCTCTACAAAAAGAAGACGTAGAGATGATGAGGAAGAAAAGTGTATAACTGTTAAGAAAGAGTCATTCCCACCAAAAGCAGTAGATCCAGGTAGTTTTTCTATCCCTTGCACTATAGGGAAGAAAAAGGTAAAGAAAGCTCTCCTTGATTTAGGCTCAAGTGTTAACTTGATGCCTTATTCTCTATTGGAGCAAATTGGCCATGTTAAAATAAAACCTGTAAAGGTTAATCTGGTAATGGCTGATGGATCTTCAAAGGAGCCATGTGGGATTGCAGAAGACATTGTAGTTTGTGTTGGCAAACTTCAGTTTTTGGCAGACTTTGTGGTGATGAAGATGGAGACCGAAAAGATACCTTTCATACTGGGAAGACCGTTTATGAAAACGGCCAGGGCTATCATAGATGTTAATGAAGGTATAGTGGTGCTCCAGGACAGAGAGGAGAGAGTGGTGGTGGATGTCTTCAAAGATGAGATACAAGCAAAGGAGGAAGAATCTAGTTATAAAGCTGCATTTCGAGATGCACCCATGACTAGAGGTAAAGATGTTTCAGGTAACCATTGTTTGTATTTTCAGGTACCCAAGGTAGAAGAGATTGGAAAAGGAGAAGAAGTTCCTAGAGACTGGAAGAAAAGAAGACTCCAACTTGGCACACCTGTAAGACTCAAGAACAAGTTGTGGGTTATAAAAGGCTTTAAAGAGAAGGAGATGATAGAGATAGAGTCTCCATATTCTAGAGAATCCAAAACAGTCCAAAGGAAGCAGTTGAAAAGTTGGTGGAAGGAAAACATCAACTATAAAGAAGATGGAACTTGAGCTTTATTGGGTCAAGCTAGTGACGTTAAAGAAGCGCTTGCTGGGAGGCAACCCAGTGGATTTACAAACTTTTAATTTGTTTTGGTTTTGCAACTTTTAATCTGTGAACATTATTCTGGACATTATTTTGTTGGATCTAGCATCTACTGAAGGATGCTAGGTGGTTAAGTATCTACTGAAGGATACTAGGTTTGTAACACCTACTGATGGGTGTTGGTGAGAAGATTTTGCACCTACTGATGGGTGCTGGTAAGTGAAACATCTACTGATGGGTGTTGGTGGATTTTGGGTCAGGCTCGTGACGTTAAACAAGCGCTACCTGGGAGGCAACCCAGTTGATTGATTGTTTTCTGTTTATTTATTTTAGTTAGGGTTTGCATAAGCATTTTTAACATTGAATTGCAGGGAACCTATGAGGGGTATGCTAGGAAGGCACGTAGGTCAAGAAAAGAAGGAGAGGAGCACTTCACGAAAGTGCCGCTGAGCGGCATTTACCGCTGAGCGGTACTATCGCAGACTAGGCTTTAGTTCCCCTTAGCGGAACCGGAGCCCATTAGGGTATTTTTATACCCCAAGCTGCGTTTTAGGGTTTATTTCCAGGCTTCTCTCTGCACAAACACTTCCACACCTTCTTCTCTTAGGTTTTCCACATCTTTCTATTCTTCCCTCTTTAGAAAATCTCCCTTCCACTCACTTTTTCACTAGTGTGCCATCAAAGTTTGGGGTTGGAAGAGAGCATTCTAGTTTGGAAGCATTCTCATATCATATAGCATCTCCACCCAAGTAAGTAAAATGCATTTTGTCATTCTAGGGTTCTTGAATTTGAATGTGATTGTCAAAGCATGAATATTTAGGGCTTTTGATTTCTATGCATGATTTGATGATATATTTGATGTTTGAACCGATTAAATTGCTTGATTATGAACTGGAAAACTGAAAATTGCATTTGGGTGGAGTTAGGACAGTTTTAAAACGAGATTTGCAAAAATCTGCAGGTCACCGCTGAGCGGCACTCTGCCAGACTTGGTTTTTTCTGGTTTTTGCTTGTTGGATTGTGGCACTGGTGGCGTTGAGGGGAAATTCTGGCCCTCAGCGGTGGTTTAGCTTCGAAAGGAGTTGTGTTCTGTGTTTACTAATGATTAATATCATGTTCTGTGGTTTTGGATTTGTGTTTGAATGCAGGAATGGCATCCTCTTCAGGGAAAAGATTGAAAACCATGGCAACCAAGAGGAAGGAAAAGGAACCAGAGCAACCCCACTCTAGCAGGTTCCTCTCCAGGAAACATGAGAAGCACTTTAGGGTGGTTCAGGACAGAAGACTTCTGATGGAGAGAAAAGTTGGAATGATACCTAACTTTGCTCCTCAATTTGGAGAGCAAGTGTTAGGTAATGATTGGGGGAAGCTAGCCACTTATCCTGCACCTGCCAACATAGCTGTAGTCAAGGAATTCTACACCAATGCAAAGAAGATTGGTGACTATCCAGCTGAGAACTATTTGGGCTATGTCAGAGGTCATGCTATCAGGTATGATCCTGATTCCATCAACAACTTCCTGGATACTGTGTGGGCTGGTGAGCAATGCCAGTTTGCTCTTAGCATGGAGGAAGGTGCTGACTTTGAGGATGTTGAGAGAGTACTGTGTATACCTGGAGGACACTTCCAAAGGAATAGATCTGGTGCAGTGGTTAACATTAGGAGGACAGATTTGACTCCTCTTGCAAAGTATTGGATGACATTTTCTCATGCCAACATTCAGCCATGTTCACATGTGTCAGATATTACTCTCAGCAGGGCACTATTCATCTACTGTGCTATCAGAAACTTGAATGTTAATGTTGGGCAGGTGATAGCTGATGAAATTAGTGTGTGTGCTAATACCTCAAACTGTTAGCAAAATGATGAAGATGAAGTTTTGATGATGTCCAAATCAAGTCAAGTAAAATCAAGATTCAAGATGTTATGAAGACTTGTATTGCTATGGAAAGCTTTTGTAATAATTGTAGTTTAGTTTCTAGGACTTAGATTTTTAGTGGTTTTGATTCCATGTAATTTTATATTATATAATTAATGTCCAGAGTCAAAATCGCACTGTTTTAATCGATTAAAACAAGTATTAATCGATTAAAACGAGTAAAAGCTGAAAAATCAACCTTTTCTGTTTTAATAGATTAAAACTTGTTTTAATCTATTAGCTAATCGATTAAAATACATTTTAATCGATTAAAGCTGACCGTTGGGGATTTCAGATTTGAAAAACTAGCCGTTGTACTCATTTTAATCGATTAATACTTGTTTTAATCGATTAAATGCGTTAGATGGCCCGTTTTCGAAGAATGGAAGGGTATTAGGCTGAGTCTATAAATTGGCTCACTATTTCTCTCAAAAACAACTCTTCCCTTGTGCTCTAGTACTCTGAACTCTTTTGAGAACTCTGTGAATTTGCTAAAGCTAAGGAAACTCTTGTCTGCAAAGTCCTGAAGTGGTACTGCGGTGACGGAGGAATAGCTTGATCATCCTTGGTGTGTCTGAGGAAGTGTTTGGAAGAGAATCATCCTTCGTGAAGCATTCGAAGGAGGTGATCATCCTTTGTGAAGATTCAAAGGAGGTGTAAGTTCATCTCTTGTGGTTTCAAGAGAGGTGGTAATTTCTAAACTGTTACAAATTATTTTTCTGTGTGACTAATATTTGTAATTGTTTTGTGATAGTGAAAAAGGTTTATCTTGTTTGAGATAAGCGACTGGACGTAGGATCCTAGTGATCTGAACCAGGATAAAATACCTGTGCAATTTTTCTCTTTCCCTTACTCTCTTATTTACGTTTAATTATCTGCTTAGTAAGAAATTAAGAGAAAAATATTAAAAAGGCATAATAAAAGGATATAACCAATTCACCCCCCCTCTTGGTTTGTTACCACGCTAATAATTCCGCTGCAGCAATTCTAACAATTGGTATCAGAGCTTGCTTTGATAGTCATTCAAATGGCAGGATCACATCAAACCTTTGCAGAGGGTGCATCAATCAATAGACCCCCACTATTCACAGGTGAGAACTATGCATTCTGGAAGGTAAGGATGCAAATATTTATTGAATCTATTGATTGTGAAATTTGGGATGTTATTGCATCTGGTTCTTCTGTTCCTACTAACAATATACAGGAACCAAAGCCCTGTGGTCAATGGACCATTGAAGAAAAGAAAAGATTTCAAAATGACGTAAAAGCTCGGAATATTATTGCATCAGCATTGACTGTTGATGAGTTCTACAGGGTTTCTGTCTGCAAAACTGCTCAAGAAATGTGGGACGTGCTCAGAGTAACACATGAAGGAACAGATGACGTAAAGAGGGCAAGAAAGAACTCCCTAATTCAAGAGTATGAAATGTTTCGGATGAAGCAAGGAGAAACAATTTCTGACGTTCAAAAACGCTTCACCAACATTGTCAATCATCTCATTGGACTAGGTAAGTCATTTGATACTGATGAACTAAACATTAAAATCTTGAAGTCTTTAGACAGGTCGTGGCAACCAAAGGTGACTGCAATCTCGGAGTCACAAAATCTCAACACCATGACTATGGCGGCACTTTTTGGAAAGTTGAGGGAACATGAACTTGACCTCGGAAGACTAGATGAAGAAGAAGCAAAAGCAAAAACCAAGAAAAAGAGTCTAGCCTTGAAATCTGAGGTAGAAAGGAGCAAGAGCAAAATGGAAGATGAAGATTCAGAAGATGAAGAAAATTTAAGACTCATGATAAAAAGGCTCAACAGGTTCATGAAATCACAAGACAAAGGAAGATTAAAATTCGAAAAGAAAGAAAATCAAGGATCTTCCTCACAGTATAAATGTTATGGTTGCGGAGAAAAGGGGCACTTAAAAGCAGACTGCCCAAATCAAAAGAAAAGTGAAGAATTAAAGGAAAAGAAAAACTTCAAGAAAAAGAAAGCCTATATCGCATGGGACGATGACAACGAAACAATTTCCGATTTGAGCAAATCTGATGAAGAAGCAAACATCTGTTTAGTGGTGAACGACGACGCTGGAAGCCAAGTAAGTACATCTAGCGATTCTGATAATTATAGTCAAATTAGTGAAGATGAATTGCATGAAACTTATGCTGCTTTAATAGTAGAATCTGAAAAATTAGATAAAGCTCATAAGAAATTGAAAAAGGATTTCAAAAATTTAAAATTAGATTTTGAAAATATTTCTGAAGAGAATAAAAATTTGAAATCAGACTTTGAAAATATTCTTGAAGAAAATAAAAATTTAAAATTAAATTTTGAAAATATTTTTGAAGAAAATAAAGATTTGAAAAATAAAGTTTTATTTTTTGAAAAAGGTAAATTTACTAGTAGTGATGAATGTGCTTCTTGTGAAAATTTTAAGAAACTACTAGAACACACAACCTTAGGAGAATGTAGTAAAAATAATGAAAATAAGGTTGTTAAAAATAAGTATATTCCTAAAATTAAAAATAAACATAATAATAGAACCCGTAGAACATGGGTAGAAAAAGGAACAACTTATAGGAACACAAACTTTGTATCATGCTTTTATTGTATGAAAAAGGGTCATACTTCAAATAAATGTAAAATTAAGCATTATGGTGTTCCAAGTGGTAGATATGCTTGGGTTGTAAAATGATTTTTTAAAATCTAACCCAAAGGACCCATACAAGTAGTTGGGTACCTATTGTTTAATATTTAGAATTTCTTTAAACAAAATTTAAGAAAATTTTATTCCAAGGCCGATGAAACTATTTTTTTTGATATCTTCTAATATACAAAGCATATATAGTTTTCAATCGGAAAAATTTTTATGTGTGCATATTGTCTTTGATGAAATTGTAGACCTTGAGGCAAAACCTCTTGAGTCAGTTGAATTACATGCAGGCAATGATGAAGATTTGTAGAAGACAACAAATGAAGCGAAGAATGATGACAATCCTCAAGATGAAGATCTAAACAAAATGTGGAAACAACCTAGAGGATTATCATTACGAAGTTGGAGGCATATCTAAAGGGGTAAACATTAGAAGAGATCTAGGAATTTTTTAGAAATATCTTAGGATTGCATTTTTTTTTTAAATTCCTATCTTATATAGTTCAATATATGATTAAACAATGTTTTATAAGTTCTTTATCCTAAAAATATTTGCTTTATATATCCTTTTGTGCATGTTTGAATGAATCTTTAAATTTAAAATATTTTTAGCTCATATGCATACTTGCTTTTATTAAGGGGGAGTATTATCTTAGGAGGAGAACATCCAACACAACTTTTTAATTATGATCAAAAAGGGGGAGAAAATGTTTAAAGCTTATTTGCTTATTTGTGTTTATTCACTAATGCACTTTTTCTTCCATAAGTTGTGTTTTATCCAGATTATTACTAAAAGCTTTAAATCAAAGGAGTTTTTGATCATCATCAAAAAGGGGGAGAATGTTAGCAAAATGATGAAGATGAAGTTTTGATGATGTCCAAATCAAGTCAAGTAAAATCAAGATTCAAGATGTTATGAAGACTTGTATTGCTATGGAAAGCTTTTGTAATAATTGTAGTTTAGTTTCTAGGACTTAGATTTTTAGTGGTTTTGATTCCATGTAATTTTATATTATATAATTAATGTCCAGAGTCAAAATCGCACTGTTTTAATCGATTAAAACAAGTATTAATCGATTAAAACGAGTAAAAGCTGAAAACTCAACCTTTTCTGTTTTAATAGATTAAAACTTGTTTTAATCTATTAGCTAATCGATTAAAATACATTTTAATCGATTAAAGCTGACCGTTGGGGATTTCAGATTTGAAAAACTAGCCGTTGTACTCATTTTAATCGATTAATACTTGTTTTAATCGATTAAATGCGTTAGATGGCCCGTTTTCGAAGAATGGAAGGGTATTAGGCTGAGTCTATAAATTGGCTCACTATTTCTCTCAAAAACAACTCTTCCCTTGTGCTCTAGTACTCATAAATCATTGAGACTTGTGTGTTCTTGTTCGGCTTGTGAAACTCTTGTCTGTGGAGCTGGTGAAGTGCTGCTACGGTGACAAAGGAAATAGCCGGTTCATCCTTGGTGTGTCTAAGGAGGTGTTCGGAAGAGAGTCATCCTTCGTGAAGTATTCGGAGGAGGTGTTCATCCTTTGTGAAGACTCAAAGGAGGTGTAGGTTCATCTCTTGTGGTATCAAGAGAGGTGGTTTCTAAACTTTTACAAATTATTTTTCTGTGTGACTAATATTTGTAATTGTTTTGTGATAGTGAAAAAGGTTTATCTTGTTTGAGATAAGCGAGTGGACGTAGGATCCTAGTGATCTGAACCAGGATAAAATACCTGTGCAATTTTTCTCTTTCCCTTACTCTCTTATTTACGTTTAATTATCTGCTTAGTAAGAAATTAAGAGAAAAATATTAAAAAGGCATAATAAAAGGATATAACCAATTCACCCCCCTCTTGGTTTGTTACCACGCTAATAATTCCGCTGCAGCAATTCTAACACAAACAACAAAGCACCACTAGGACATCCTTCTTTGATCACTCACCTTTGCAAGCTAGCTGGGGTGGACACTTCTGCTCCACCATTTGAGAGGCCAAGAAAAGCTATTGATGAGGCCTATTACAGACAGTACTGTGGAGGTGAGGAGGCAGCTCAGCCAGTTCCACCACGCCAGGCTCGTAGAGAGAGAGGGCCAGCACAGAGCAGGACATCTGCAAATACTTGATACGCGGGTCGCACCGCGTACAAATTCGATTGCAGATAAGAATGCAGTATAGCTAGGATGTGACTCCTAGGTCGTCTCTCAAGGACCAAATGTGGTTCAGTTTTGGATCAACACGTAGTGGGGGGGGGGGTTTTGTGATTGTTTTTGGTTGCGGAAAAATGTAAATGTTGAAAGCAGTAAATTAACAAACCGTAAAAATAAAACAGAAAATAGTAAAAAAAATGAAATTTAAAAACAGTAAAACGAAATTAAAACAGTAAAAATGAAATTACAGCAACATAAAACAGTGAAAATAAATCTGGGACAGTAAAAACGAAAATACAGAAAAACAGAAAATACAGAAAATACAGAAAACAGTAAATACAAAAAACAGTGAAAACAGAAAACAGAAAATTTTAGAAAACAGTAAAAACGAAAATACAGTAACATGAAACAATAAAAATTAAATCTGGAACAGTAAAAACGAAAATACAGTAAAACATAAAATACAGAAAACTGTAAAAATAGTAAAACAGTAAAAACAAAAAAAGATGAAATTACAGCAGTAAATAATAACAGTAAAAACAGTAAGTACAGAATTTTCAAAATCTGTAAAACAGTAACAGCAAAATACAGAAAACAAAAATACAGAAAACAGTAAATATAGAAAATGGTAAATTTGGAAAACAGTAAAAACAGACTCAAAATTACTGCAGTAAAATACAGAAAATAAAATTACAGTAAATGATCAACATGCAAAAATAAAGAAGAGGAGAAATTAAATTGCAGAAAACAACAACTGAAATTGAATTACAACAGAAATTAAATTACAGCAGTAAAAAGAGACAGTAAAATCTGAAATTTAAAAAAATAGAAATTGAAATGCTTCTAAAACTTACCTCATGTGCCGTGACAAATTTGATTGGTTTCATTGAAATGATAATTGTAAATGGACATCCAAAACCGTAAGCATCCAACATCTATATCAATTTAATTTGCAAAGAAAACATACCTCTTTTTAGCACTTCTTGTCATCTTTTGAATTGAACACCAATTTGAATTTTATTCTCCACATGCACACTAAGCCAACCACAGTTCCAAGTTTTCCTTTCCTTCTTAATTAAAACAAAATCAAAGATGAATTAAAAGAGAAGGAGCTTTGACAATTTCCATAAGTTACCAATTGCTTTGTTTTTATTTTTTTTACTTCTTACAACTTTAAAATAAAATCATGAATCAATACTTCATTACTTACCTCAAAACAGCCATGAACATTCAACCTTAAACCATAAAAGGATTCAAACAAAAACTTACCAAAAACAAGCAAATGAAAGAATAACACTTACACATCCATTGGTTTTTTATTTTTTCAGCACAAGTGAATAGAATGAAACACTTCCAAATTGAAATTACAATGCTTATAAAATTACAACAACAACTTACAAACTCAAAATACAAATTAATACCAAGATGAAAACAGTAGATGAATGAAAGCTTAAATGGAAAAGTGTACAAAACCAAAGGTGAAGGCACCAAGAACTTCAAGCTACATCATCCTTCATTCTTTCTAGGAATCATGGTTTTTCTCATCCAACTCCAAAACTCTTCTTTCTTTCTTTGGTTTCCATACGGCTCTCTCTCCCCAACTCAGCAAAAAAAAAATTAAAATTGTTTCTTTCTTCTCCACTCAAAATGATGATGCATTCCTTAGTGGATGGAGCCCTCAAAGTCATGGAGTACTTCCACTAGCTCCACTTTCCTGCTGAACCAAGATATGTTGCAGCTGGAAAGTGAAGTTTTTGCTGCTGGAAAGTGAAGCTCTCTTGCTTGTGTTAAATCCATTGGCTTCCATGGGTGTGATGGCTGCTGAGAGTTATGATTCCTTTGGTGCTCCACTTCACCTTTCCATGAGCATGTGCTAATAAAATAAAGGAAGCAAGACTCCATTCAATGTTGGCTGCCCATTTCCACGTGAATGTGTGCTCTTTCATGGGTCTTTTGCTTTCTTTGCTTTGGGTCCACTTGTCCCATGCTCTCCTTGGTTGGATGCTTCATGTGACACACCAAAGATGTTCCAAAATAATTCTCTATGTGCTTCATGCATGAATTGGAAGAGTGTGACAAATTCAGAAAATTTGTGGCAGCACCTTCATGCTTCATTCCATCATCCATGTACATTGTTTGTGCAACAATATTCACATAAAACTTTGTGTGCTTATGTGCTTGGTTTCCAATTCATTTCAACTGTGAGATGCATCTCTAAACCAATACTTTGATATTCCAGCCACCACAAATACTAACCAGCAAGCAAACAATGCAAACATATTAGAACACTCAAAATGTAAGCACTGGACTGACACAGGGGAGTAATCAAATTACTGGGAACAACATAGAACGAATTTAAACAAAAGAAAAACTATACGTAAAAATAGACATTCATACGAAACCATGAAAAAAAACGGCATGCAAAACGGATAAGAATTGAACTCAAACGAAGACACACAAGTTGACACAACATTCACGCTGCACTGGACTGACACAGTGGCGTAATCAAATTACTGGGAACAACACAGAATTAATTTGAACAAAATAAAAACTTTACGTGAAAATAGACATCCATACAAAACTATGAAAAAAAATTGCATGCAAAACGGATAAGAAATGAACTCGAACAAAGACAGACAAGTTGACACAAAATTCAGGCAGCACTGTGCGAAAATTGAAATGGTTAAGATGAAATTGGCTCAATTGTAATTTTTTCATTTAGCCTTCAAATGTCCCAAAAAGTTATCCAAAATTTTCCCGTAATTAATAATGCAAATTAATAAGCTCAGATAATTCAAATTAGTTAAAATAAGAATTTCCGATCAAATTAAGCACAATTAGGAAAAACAGGAAAATACCGGACGTTTAAGCACAATTCCCCGACTAATTCTAGCACAATAAGATAAATATAGTGAATAAAATATCGACTCATCAAAATAGACCACACTTAGTCTTTTGCACTCCTGGGCAAAATTAAGACGCAAATCAGGGAATAGTTCAAGGGACATCAAGGAAGTGACACAAACTCAACACACAAAAAAAAACAAAAACTCACAAAGAAACAAATCGATTTACATATTTCTCAAGAAATCTGGACAAATAAAAGTAGTAGACAATATCTATCACATGATCAAAGAAAACAAATACTCATGAAATTATCCAAGCAATTCAAAACATGGTAAAACGATTAATCAGCTTAAGAGGTGAATCAAAAATAACAAAACCTCACAGATGCACTAACAGTGTTTCTCTCGAGTGTCTAGGGTAAATAATAATATCAGCTCGATGTACTCAAGAGAACAAACACAAGTAGACTTGGCAAGCCTCTAAAATCAACACTTAAAACATATGCATGCTCGGATCAAAAGGTCTTTACTGGGTTATAATGGGGCCAAGGACAAGGGAGGATAAATATGGATAAGTAGCTACAAACCAAAAGAAATAGAGGAGCAATGGGAAACAAGTGTAAACATAGTCAAATAACACTCAAACCTCTAATTCAATCCTCTTCTTGACTCCGTTATTCACAAAATTATTTTTTCGTTTTTTTTTTTTTTTTTTTGGTTTTTTTTTTTCAAAGCACCCATCAGTAGATGCTAAAATATTTTTTTTTTCAAGTGACATCCATCATTAGATGTTGATATAATTTTTTTTTTATCACTCAATAGGATCATATTTCCAAAAATAACAAGATGAGGAACCAACTAGCCAATTTATAAGAATCCCCACGGAGACCACACTTATTCCCAAAATACTTCCAAAGCTCCAAAACTTCCTAAGGTTAAGGTAATCATGATTTTTCACTTAAGTCGAGTGTATGGGCTTTAAAACAAATAAATGGATACAGTATAGGCTCAAAAGGGTTATCAAATGATAATAACAGGGTAGGCTTATTTGGCTAACGAGGCTCAAGAAATAAAATGCCTTTATCATTTCTAAACATGCATATCCATCAAGAATCATCAACAAGAGTCAAGCCAAGGCACATGTGCAAGCAATCAAGAGACATGTCACACGCAAGAAAGAAATAAAGTGGCTCAAATTCTCACACAGGGTATTTGTCACAATCAAATCAACCTCTTAAACATCATAATCATTTTCCAAGCAGAGAAAAGCAAAGATTTCATGCCATGAGTATCAATCAAGTGAAATGAAAGACGAGTCTACAACTTTAACAGAGTCCAGAATTGAAGAGAAAAATGTAAAATTGCACACAAAACACACTAAAAACAATTCAAAACAGAAAAAATTTAACACTCAAAAACAAAAATTTAACACACAAAACAAAGAACAATCTGAATCTCTCCCAATAGACCACACTTAAACTACACATTGTCCTCAATGTGTTCTAAGCATACATCAACAATCAAAACCGGAAACATATTATGGACAAGTGCAATAAAAGTGAGGAGGGAAAGAGAAAAGAAACTCCCTGGTCAATTGGGAGGGTAGGTGGGCCGGTCCAGAGACGTCTCCTCCACCACTACGTCCAACAAAGCAGGATTGCTGAGGAAAGGCTTCAGTCTATGCCCGTTCACCTTGAAGCTTATAGCTGATGATGGACCTTGGATTTCTACTGCACCATAAGGATAAACATTAGTCACAACAAAAGGTCCAGTCCACTTAGATCTCAACTTACCACCCATGAGGCCGAGTCTAGAGTTATACAACAAAACCTGTTGGCCAACCTCGAAATCCTTTCTAACAATAGAACTATCGTGGAACTTCTTTGTCCTTTCCTTGTAGAACTTCGAGTTCTCATAGGCCTCCAATCGGATCTCATCCAGTTCATTCAGTTGCAACTTTCTTTCCTCTCCAGCTTGTTCCATAGACAAGTTGCAAGTTTTTACAGCCCAGTATGCCCGATGCTCAATCTCAACTGGTAGATGACACGCCTTTCCAAAAACAACCCGGTAGGGAGACATCCCTATTGGTGCTTTGTACGCGGTCCTGTGGGCCCAAAGAGCATCGTCCAATCTGTTACTCCAATCTTTCCTGTTGGGCTGGACAATCTTTTCCAAAATCCTCTTAATCTCCCTGTTGGAGATCTCAGCCTGCCCATTCGTTTGGGGGTGGTAAGGTGTAGAAACTCTGTGCGTCACACCATATTTCTTGAGCAAAGCTTGCATCGATCTATTGCAAAAATGGGTTCCCTGATCACTAACAATTGCTCTAGGCACTCCAAACCTGCAAAAGAGGTGAGATCTAACAAAATCTACAACAATCCGAGCATCATTAGTCCGGGTGGCTTTAGCTTCCACCCATTTTGAAACATAATCCACAGCAAGGAGAATATAAGAGAAACCGAAAGAAACAGGAAAAGGACCCATGAAATCTATACCCCAGACATCAAATACCTCACAGAACAACATAGGTTGTTGAGGCATCTCTTGTCTTTGTGAAATCGATCCTCCTGCTTTCTGACAAGGCTCACAGGTGCTGCAGATCCTCTCCGCATCCTTGAAGATGGAAGGCCAATAGAAACCACAGTCAAGCACCCTGCGAGCTGTTCTCTGTATCCCCAGATGACCACCAGGTGATGAGGCATGACAAAACTGCAGGACCGAGTCAATCTCATGGTCCGGAATGCATCTCCTAGTAACTTGGTCACTGCACAACTTCCACAGATATGGGTCATCCCAAACATAATATTTAGCATCACTCTTAATTTTAGCAATTTGAGTACGAGATGCTAATGGAGGGAAAACATGAGCAACCAAATAATTCACAATATTTGCAAACCAAGGAGTAGGGTGGGAAAGTGAAACCGTCAACAAACTTTCATCAGGAAAGTTATCTTGAATAGGAAAAACATATGTTTCATCCTTAGCTCCCTCAATCCTGCTGAGGTGATCTGCAACCAAATTTTGTGCTCCACTTCGGTCTTGGATTTTCAAGTCAAATTCTTGGAGTAGCAGCACCCATCTTATCAATCTTGGCTTTGACTCAGCCTTTTTCAGAAGAAACTTCAGAGCTGCATGGTCAGTGAATACAATAACAGGTGAACCAAGCAAATATGATCTAAACTTATCAAGAGCAAACACAATGGCTAAGAGCTCTTTCTCAGTGGTGGTGTAGTTTGCTTGAGCAGCATCCAAAGTGCGTGAAGCATAGTATATCACTCGAGGCAACTTATCAATCTTTTGCATCAAGACGGCCCCCAATGCATAATTGGATGCATCACACATAAGAACAAAAGGGGCTGTCCAATCTGGTGCCTGGATGATCGGAGCGGTGGTCAAAGCTTCCTTCAAGCAATTAAACGCCTGCTTGCATCTGCCATCAAAATCGAAGTCAATATCCTTCTGCAGTAGTCTGGACAAGGGAAGT
Source organism: Vigna nakashimae (assembly GCA_034642375.1). NCBI lineage: Eukaryota > Viridiplantae > Streptophyta > Magnoliopsida > Fabales > Fabaceae > Vigna > Vigna nakashimae. The sequence goes on from CM067765.1 coordinate 32,117,352, forward strand.
GCCTTCTTACTGAAATCTTTGATGAAGCGCCTGTAGAAGCCTGCATGCCCAAGAAAAGATCGGACCTCTCGCACACAAGAGGGGTAAGGTAATTTTGAAATCACAGATAATTTTGCAGGATCTACCTCTATTCCCTTGCCAGAAATGATATGCCCTAGAACTAAACCTTGTTCTACCATAAAATGACATTTCTCAAAATTGAGAACAAGGTTTGTTTCTATGCATCTTTTTAGAACTTTTTCCAGACTCTCTAAACATGTATCAAATGAGGATCCATAAACAGTAAAATCATCCATGAATACTTCTATGCAACTTTCAAGATAATCGCTGAAGATGCTAAGCATGCATCGTTGGAAAGTACCAGGAGCGTTGCATAGACCAAATGGCATCCTCCTATAGGCAAAAGTGCCAAAGGGGCAGGTGAACGTGGTTTTCTCTTGGTCCTCAGGAGCGATATTGATTTGAAAATAGCCAGAAAACCCATCAAGAAAGCAATAATGAGACTTACCTGCCAGGCGCTCCAGCATCTGATCAATGAATGGCAGGGGAAAATGATCCTTCCTAGTTGCTTGGTTAAGCCTCCGATAGTCAATGCAGACTCTCCAACTGTTCTGCACTCTTGTGGGAATCAACTCGTCCTTCTCATTCTTTATCACTGTGAGGCCAGTCTTCTTGGGAACAACATGAATCGGGCTAACCCATTGACTATCTGAAATGGGGTAGATGATCCCAGCTTGCAGAAGCTTGGTCACCTCCTTCTTGATGACATCCATAATTACGGGGTTCTGCCTTCGTTGTGGTTGCCTAACTGGCTTTGCTCCTTCTTCCAAAAAAATACGGTGCATACAAGTGGATGGACTGATGCCAGGTATGTCAGCTAATGTCCAACCAATTGCCTTCTTGTGCTTTTTCAGTAGATTCAGCAATTTCTCCTCTTGAACAGCATCAAGGGAAGTGGAAATGATCACAGGGTTTTTCTCATCATCCTCCAAGTAAGCATACTTGAGGTTATCTGGAAGTTGTTTCAACTCAAGAGTGGGTGTTTGCAAGTCAGATTCATTTGTACTCTCAGCAAAGTAGTTAGTGCATTCTGACTCTAAAGAATTTACATGTGAGGGCAAAACATCCATCTCATTAGACTCTAAATCAATATCTATGACAGGTCCATTCTCAACATCATCAATATCAAAATCCTCATCACAATCAATATCATTTTCAGCTTCAGATTCAATGCATGTATCAAGAGGAGATAGGAAAGAATGTCCTTTCTTATGCAAAGAATCAAATTCATCAACAGCATATTTATCAATAATGTCATCCATCATGTCAATCTTGAATACAGAATGGTCCTCAGCTGGAAACTTCATTGCATCAAGAATATTAAAGTGAACCACAATATCAGCAATTTCCATAGATAAGGTTCCAGCATGCACATCAATCTTGGTTCGAGCAGTTTTCAAAAATGGTCTGCCTAAGATGATGGGGGCGGATCCATGAGAGAATCCCTCCTCCATTTCCAGAACATAAAAGTCGGCAGGAAAAATTAGTTCACCAACCCTAACCAAGACATCCTCTATGTAACCTGTTGGGTGGGTAAAACTCCTGTTGGCCAACTGAATGACCACACCCGTAGATTTCAAAGGACCCAAAGACAAAGATTTATAAATGGACAAAGGCATGACATTAATAGAAGCACCCAAATCGAGCATGGCATTTTCAAATTTATTGTTTCCAATCACACAAGGAATGCAAAACGTACCTGGATCCTTGCACTTTTCAGGAATGTGTGGGACCGACTTACCAATAAGCGCAGATACATTCCTTCCCATGCTGATCCTCTCGTTGCCTTTCATCTTCCTTTTGTGTGTGCACAAATCCTTCAAGAATTTGGCATACTTCGGTATCTGCTTGATGGCATCGAGTAGAGGTATGTTCACCTCTACCTTCTTGAAGGTTTCCAGAATTTCCTTATCCAGATCTTCCATATTTTTGCTAGGAAGTGCTCGTGAAGGGAATGGAAGAGGGATAGGTCGGTCAATCAATGGAGAAGGTGAGGCAACAGTGGTGGTGGAAAAAGAAGAAGATCCACCTGAAGAAGAACCACTGACTGGAGAAGAAGATCCACCCACCTCAAATGCCCTGCGTGGACCATCGTGGTCGTCCTCTCTAGGACAAGTGGCAGGCACGGGTGTAGGTGTAGAAGTGGCCTCTGAAGGTACAACAGTCTGCTTCCCTGATCTGAGGGTTATGGCGCTAACATTCCTAGGATTCTGCACAGTCTGGGATGGTAACTTATCAGAATTCTGAGACTGCGCCTGGCTTATCTGAGTCGCGATCTGTCCCATCTGGTTATTGAGACTCTGTATGGAAGCTCCCATCTGGTTTATCTGAGTTGCCATCTGTATGTTTTGAATACTCATTTGTCTCACTAACTCTTCCAATGAAGTTTCAGATGAAGTGGAAGGTTGGGCAACTGGTTGGGCAGGTGCATCTTGCTGTTGTTGCCTTTGATATCTCTGAACAGGTGGGGGCACATATGGTCTAGGACCTGCAACATTATTGAAGGGCGGTGTTTGCTGTTGTTGTTGCTGCTGATATGGAGCATTGTTCCATCTAAGATTAGGGTGATCTCTCCATCCTGGGTTATACCTGTTGGTAGACAAGTCATAATTTTGCTGTTGTTGCTGTCTATTATTGTAAATGTTGGTGGCATAAGCTTGAGGTGTATCATGAGCACTAGGTTGCTGCAGAGAAGGACAAGCATCAGTGTAATGGTCACTAGAACAAATAGCACACACCCGTGCAACAGAAGCAGAAGGAGGTGCTAATCTCTGACTGGATGCCAACTGTGTCACCAAACTCACAAGAGCATTAAGCTTGTTTTCAACATTTTTATCAGTAGATGAAGAATGGGTAGCAACATCATGAACTCCCCTAACCACAATAGCATCATTTCTCACACTGAACTGTTGGGAGTTAGAAGCCATTTTCTCAATCAATTGCCTAGCTTCAATAGGCGTCATGTCTCCAAGCGCTCCACCACTGGCAGCATCGATCATACTCCTCTCCATGTTATTCAGTCCTTCATAGAAATACTGGAGAAGCAGTTGCTCGCTTATCTGATGGTGAGGGCAGCTTGCACAAAGTTTCTTGAATCTTTCCCAGTACTCATATAAGCTTTCCTCCCCAAACTGTCTAATCCCAGATATATCTTTCCTGATCGCAGTGGTTCGGGATGCTGGAAAAAATTTCTCCAAGAATAACCTCTTCAGATCGCCCCAGCTGGTGATGGATCTAGGCGCCAAACAGTATAACCAATCCTTCGCTACACCTTCTAGCGAATGCGGGAATGCCTTCAGAAAGATACTGTCTTCAGGAACATCATGAGGTTTCATTGATGAACACACAATATGGAATTCCTTCAGATGTTTATGCGGGCTTTCTCCTGCAAGGCCATGAAACTTTGGTAACAAATGGATTAGTCCAGTTTTTAGAACATATGGAACATCTTCATCTGGATACTGGATGCACAAACTTTCGTAGGTGAAATCAGGTGCAGCCATCTCTCTAAGAGTCCTTCCGCGAGGTGGAGGTTGTGCCATATCGTTCTCAGTGTGAAAAATAACAGAATCAGAATCAGAATCAGTAGTGGGATGTTCCGTATCTACTGCAACTGGCTCAATAATTGACTCTAAAGATAAATTCCGAGAATTACTGGTTAACCTACGAAACGTTCTATCAATCTCAGGATCAAAGGGTTGTATGGTTCCAGGATTGCTCCTAGTCATGAACTAAGTTACAACACCCTATAGTCAAGAAACGATAGCAGAAAATTCAAACAGACAAAATATCCACAGATTCAAACATAGATGACAAACCACATATTTACACAAAAGACCTCAAACCGAACCATTGGTCCCCGGCAGCGGCGCCAAAATTTGATACGCGGGTCGCACCGCGTACAAATTCGATTGCAGATAAGAATGCAGTATAGCTAGGATGTGACTCCTAGGTCGTCTCTCAAGGACCAAATGTGGTTCAGTTTTGGATCAACACGTAGTGGGGGGGGTTTTGTGATTGTTTTTGGTTGCGGAAAAATGTAAATGTTGAAAGCAGTAAATTAACAAACCGTAAAAATAAAACAGAAAATAGTAAAAAAATGAAATTTAAAAACAGTAAAACGAAATTAAAACAGTAAAAATGAAATTACAGCAACATAAAACAGTAAAAATAAATCTGGGACAGTAAAAACGAAAATACAGAAAAACAGAAAATACAGAAAATACAGAAAACAGTAAATACAGAAAACAGTGAAAACAGAAAACAGAAAATTTTAGAAAACAGTAAAAACGAAAATACAGTAACATGAAACAATAAAAATTAAATCTGGAACAGTAAAAACGAAAATACAGTAAAACATAAAATACAGAAAACTGTAAAAATAGTAAAACAGTAAAAACAAAAAAAGATGAAATTACAGCAGTAAATAATAACAGTAAAAACAGTAAGTACAGAATTTTCAAAATCTGTAAAACAGTAACAGCAAAATACAGAAAACAAAAATACAGAAAACAGTAAATATAGAAAATGGTAAATTTGGAAAACAGTAAAAACAGACTCAAAATTACTGCAGTAAAATACAGAAAATAAAATTACAGTAAATGATCAACATGCAAAAATAAAGAAGAGGAGAAATTAAATTGCAGAAAACAACAACTGAAATTGAATTACAACAGAAATTAAATTACAGCAGTAAAAAGAGACAGTAAAATCTGAAATTTAAAAAAATAGAAATTGAAATGCTTCTAAAACTTACCTCATGTGCCGTGACAAATTTGATTGGTTTCATTGAAATGATAATTGTAAATGGACATCCAAAACCGTAAGCATCCAACATCTATATCAATTTAATTTGCAAAGAAAACATACCTCTTTTTAGCACTTCTTGTCATCTTTTGAATTGAACACCAATTTGAATTTTATTCTCCACATGCACACTAAGCCAACCACAGTTCCAAGTTTTCCTTTCCTTCTTAATTAAAACAAAATCAAAGATGAATTAAAAGAGAAGGAGCTTTGACAATTTCCATAAGTTACCAATTGCTTTGTTTTTATTTTTTTTACTTCTTACAACTTTAAAATAAAATCATGAATCAATACTTCATTACTTACCTCAAAACAGCCATGAACATTCAACCTTAAACCATAAAAGGATTCAAACAAAAACTTACCAAAAACAAGCAAATGAAAGAATAACACTTACACATCCATTGGTTTTTTATTTTTTCAGCACAAGTGAATAGAATGAAACACTTCCAAATTGAAATTACAATGCTTATAAAATTACAACAACAACTTACAAACTCAAAATACAAATTAATACCAAGATGAAAACAGTAGATGAATGAAAGCTTAAATGGAAAAGTGTACAAAACCAAAGGTGAAGGCACCAAGAACTTCAAGCTACATCATCCTTCATTCTTTCTAGGAATCATGGTTTTTCTCATCCAACTCCAAAACTCTTCTTTCTTTCTTTGGTTTCCATACGGCTCTCTCTCCCCAACTCAGCAAAAAAAAAATTAAAATTGTTTCTTTCTTCTCCACTCAAAATGATGATGCATTCCTTAGTGGATGGAGCCCTCAAAGTCATGGAGTACTTCCACTAGCTCCACTTTCCTGCTGAACCAAGATATGTTGCAGCTGGAAAGTGAAGTTTTTGCTGCTGGAAAGTGAAGCTCTCTTGCTTGTGTTAAATCCATTGGCTTCCATGGGTGTGATGGCTGCTGAGAGTTATGATTCCTTTGGTGCTCCACTTCACCTTTCCATGAGCATGTGCTAATAAAATAAAGGAAGCAAGACTCCATTCAATGTTGGCTGCCCATTTCCACGTGAATGTGTGCTCTTTCATGGGTCTTTTGCTTTCTTTGCTTTGGGTCCACTTGTCCCATGCTCTCCTTGGTTGGATGCTTCATGTGACACACCAAAGATGTTCCAAAATAATTCTCTATGTGCTTCATGCATGAATTGGAAGAGTGTGACAAATTCAGAAAATTTGTGGCAGCACCTTCATGCTTCATTCCATCATCCATGTACATTGTTTGTGCAACAATATTCACATAAAACTTTGTGTGCTTATGTGCTTGGTTTCCAATTCATTTCAACTGTGAGATGCATCTCTAAACCAATACTTTGATATTCCAGCCACCACAAATACTAACCAGCAAGCAAACAATGCAAACATATTAGAACACTCAAAATGTAAGCACTGGACTGACACAGGGGAGTAATCAAATTACTGGGAACAACATAGAACGAATTTAAACAAAAGAAAAACTATACGTAAAAATAGACATTCATACGAAACCATGAAAAAAAATTGCATGCAAAACGGATAAGAAATGAACTCGAACAAAGACAGACAAGTTGACACAAAATTCAGGCAGCACTGTGCGAAAATTGAAATGGTTAAGATGAAATTGGCTCAATTGTAATTTTTTCATTTAGCCTTCAAATGTCCCAAAAAGTTATCCAAAATTTTCCCGTAATTAATAATGCAAATTAATAAGCTCAGATAATTCAAATTAGTTAAAATAAGAATTTCCGATCAAATTAAGCACAATTAGGAAAAACAGGAAAATACCGGACGTTTAAGCACAATTCCCCGACTAATTCTAGCACAATAAGATAAATATAGTGAATAAAATATCGACTCATCAATACTCATGAGGCAGAACCATTCCAGATGAGGGACATGTATATGTCTCTTATAGGTGCTCAGTTGCAGTCCATTCCAGATGATAGTGGGGATGTATGATACCCCTCCAGCACACAGGTGGACTATGGATGAATTCCATAATGTGGTAGCTTGGCCAGAAGAACCATTGCATGGAGGAGGAGCTGAAGCAGCTGAAGCTTCAGCTAGAGATATGGAAGAAGATGAAGCTGAGGAGGAGGATGCATTTGATGATGATGATGATGAAGAGGAGGAGGAAGATACAGAGGACAGCTCAGATTGATGAGGAGCTGAGATAGCATTTACTGATGAATGCTATCATATGATTATGCTTTTATGGTTTAAGTTTTCAGAACTTATTGTTTTTTGTTTTTAGATTAGGGTTTGATGTACTCTATTGAACACCTGGTTTTTTATGATGGTTTGCTATTAACTGTGATTGTTTGATAAGTAATGCTTGATGATGCTTATGATTGATTGATGTTGAGATGATGTGCACATTAAAATGCTTATACAGGTGATTCACAAGCTTTGTGAACAAATGCATGATATCATGATTGTGATTGTGAAATTAAGCAGGATGTGTATGTCAAATGTGAATGAGCTTATATGTGAGGTTTTGAGCTCCAGAGTTATTATTGATTGAATGCTATTACTTTGGAAGCATGAATGATTTTGCCCAGGTTTTCTATGATTGAATCAATTGCTTGTTTTGCATCATATGATCAAGGCCGTTTGTTGGAACCCTTTTTATTGGCCAAATTCATAAAGTTAGCCTAGTAAAAGAGAACACTTTGTGTTCTATCCTTTGAACCCTTAGCCTTGAACATACACTGAAACCCTTGATTGAAAATCTTTACCTTGAGTTAAGTAGAAGATCTTGTGTGGTATTGACAAATGTTCAAGTTTGGAGTTGTTGGGAAAACATGAAAAAGGAAAAGCATTGAGCTAAGAGCTAAAAAAGTAAGAATATGCAAGGAAAAAGAAAAAGAAAAGAAAAGAAAAAGAAGCAAAGCTCAATGCAAATGAAAAGGCAAAAGAAAGTTGGGAATGAATAAGATGATTGTGTTATTATGATTCTCTTAACTCAAGGATTTTGTGATCCAGAAAAACCAATTTTCTTGTTAGCCCAGCCACATTATAAGCCATTGAAAAGTCCTTGTGATGATGCATGCTTGTGAATGTTTTTGATTGTGGTAAAATGAAAGGCAAAGTTGATTCATGTGACATTGTGATAGTGGAGTGAATGAGTGAAACACTTTACCTCTTATACACTTGTGTGTTGAGTGAAACACTTTACCTAGTGAGGAAAAATTCCATAAGCACATGAACATCCATGCTTAATTGATTGATCATTCATGAAAGATAGCATTTGTTGGAACTTAAATGACTTTGTGAACACTAAAGCATGTGCACATCTTGAATAAACTCTTGGCCATAAGTTTGAGTGAAGTTGTTACTTATCTTAAAAAAGAGGATTTTTGAATGAGTGAACCATCATATGAATTGGTTGGAGATTGAGTTACATTTTGTTTGATTGAGGACAAGCAAAGTTCTAAGTTTGGGGTTGTGATAACAGTTGAAAAACTGTTATTTTCATGCTTAATATTGATACTAAAAGCAACCTTTAGACTTAAAAACTAGCTTGAAATCATGCTTTTATCTATATTTTCATAAATATGAGAGCTGGACAGGTTTATGCTTGATTTAAGTGTTTTTGAGCAGGTTTTAAGGTGAATTTGGTGAAAGAAATGAAGAAGGAGAGAGATGACATTAGAAAAGACAAGAAAGAGTGCAAAAAGAAGAAGTCGAAGGCACCGCTCAGCGGCAATTTACCGCTGAGCGGCACTCAGGAGGTTGCGGGAGTCACGCTGAGGGGCAAACTGGCCGCTGAGGGGAAGAAAAGGACGCGCAATCACCGCTGAGCGGTATTTACCGCTGAGCGGCACTTTTTGAGCTTGGGCTTTTGTAATCTTTTGTAACTCTAGATTAGTATATAAGGGCTTGTACGTCCCTAGGATTAGTATCTTTGGAAGAAACGAGGCAAACACTCTCTCTTCCACCCCTTTGAAGGAGGATCTTGGATGCTCAGGCTACCTCTTCACCTTTATTGGGTTTATTCTTTCATTCTTTCATTGTTATTCATCTAGGTTCACCATGAATATGGTGAACTAAACCTTGTATGTTTGTTGGGGAATCAATGTAATCTCTTGAAGCTCTCATATATGGATTTGTTGAGTACATCTTTTAATTAAGACATATGCTTTCTTTCATCATTAGTTAGGGTTTTTCCTCTTTGCTCAATGCTTGCATAGTTTAACTCATTCCATGCATGATTATTGGTTTTGTCGATACGGGAACGTACGGGGAAGTCTAGATCCGGGGAATTTCTCCCAATATTTTACTGACAATATTATATTGGTTGTCGTTAAGCTCCTGCACTCATGAACTAATCATTAGGAATGCTAGGAATTGTATGAACTCGTGATTAGGGAGAAGCCATCTAGAATGGTACATTAGAGAGTGGCATTAACAATGATGATTTGAATGTTGAATTCCTAAAATATATGAGAGTGGATGAGATGAAATTGACCCCCAACAACATATTCATTCATATATTCATTGAAAGTGTTTATCTTTTGTCTTTGCCATTGATCAAACTTCATGCATACATGTTTATTTTCTGTCTTGCATATTAAAACTTAAATATTTCGTTTGTAAGTCCTAGCTAATCAACAAATCACATAACTAAACTAGGCCGTGAGTCCTTTGGGAAGAACGATACTTGGTCTTACCAAGTTTATTACTTGAACGATTCGGTCATACTTGCCGATTGTGAAACAAGTTTGTGACATCATATTTTGGTGATCATAAATTTGTCCATCAATATTCAAGGCTAAGGGTTCAAAGGATAGAACACAAAGTGTTCTCTTTTAGTAGGCTAACTTTATGAATTTGGCCAATAAAAAGGGTTCCAAGAAATGGCCTTGATCATATGATGCAAAACAAGCAATTGATTCAATCATAGAAAACCTGGGCAAAGTCATTCAAGCTTCCAAAGTAATAGCACTCAACAATAACAACTCTGGAGCTCAAAACCTCACATATAAGCTCATTCACATTTGACATACACATCCTGCTTAATTTTCACAATCACAATCATGATATCATGCATTTGTTCACAAAGCTTGTGAATCACCTGTATAAGCATTTTAATGTGCACATCATCTCAACATCAATCAGTCAATAAGCATCATCAAGCATTACTTATCAAACAATCACAGTTAATAGCAAACCATCATAAGGAACCAGGTGTTCAATAGAGTACATCAAACCCTAATCTAAAAACAAAAACAAATAAGTCCAGAAAACTTAAACCATAAAAGCATAATCATATGATAGCATTCATCAGTAAATACTATCTCAGCTCCTCATCAATCTGAGTTGTCCTCTGTATCTTCCTCCTCCTCTTCATCATCATCATCATCAAATGCATCCTCCTCCTCAGCTTCATCTTCTTCCATATCTCTAGCTGAAGCTTCAGCTGCTTCAGCTCCTCCATGCAATGGTTCTTCTGGCCAAGCTACCACGTTATGGAATTCATCCATAGTCCACCTGTGTGCTGGAGGGGTATCATACATCCCCACTATCATCTCAGCCGTGGCCACCTGCCCTCTGTGAATGGACTGCAACTGAGCACCTATAAGAGACATATACATGTCCCTCATCTGGAATGGTTCTGCTTCATGAGTATCAGCAGATGTCCTGCTCTGTGCTGGCCCTCTCTCTCTACGAGGCTGGCGTGGTGGAACTGGCTGAGCTGCCTCCTCACCTCCACAGTACTGTCTATAATAGGCCTCATCAATAGCTTTTCTTGGCCTCTCAAATGGTGGAACAGAAGTGTCCACCCCAGCTAGCTTGCAAAGGTGAGTGATCAAAGAAGGATGTCCTAGTGGTGCTTTGTTGTTTGAGGTGTTAGCACACACACTAATCTCATCAGCTATCACCTGCCCAATATTAACATTCAAGTTTCTGATAGCACAGTAGATGAATAGTGCCCTGCTGAGAGTGATATCTGACACATGTGAACATGGCTGAATGTTGGCATGTGAAAATACCATCCAATACTTTGCAAGAGGAGTCAAATCTGTCCTCCTAATGATAACCACTGCGCCAGATCTATTCCTTTGGAAGTGTCCTCCTGGTATACACAACACTCTCTCCACATCCTAAAAATCAGCACCTTCCTCCATGCTAAGAGCAAACTGGCATTGCTCACCAGCCCACACAGTATCCAGAAAGTTGTTGATAGAATCAGGATCATACCTGATAGCATGGCCTCTGACATAGCCCAAATAATTCTCAGCTGGATAGTCACCAATCTTCTTTGCATTGGTGTAGAATTCCTTGACTACAGCTATGTTGGCAGGTGCAGGATAAGTGGCTAGCTTCCCCCAATCATTCCCTAACACTTGCTCTCCAAATTGAGGAGCAAAGTTAGGTATCATTCCAACCTTTCTCTCCATCAGAAGTCTTCTGTCCTGAACCACCCTAAAGTGCTTCTCATGTTTCCTGGAGAGGAACCTGCTAGAGTGGGGTTGCTCTGGTTCCTTTTCCTTCCTCTTGGTTGCCATGGTTTTCAATCTCTTCCCTGAAGAGGATGCCATTCCTGCATTCAAACACAAATCCAAAACCACAGAACATGATGTTAATCATTAGTAAACACAGAACACAACTCCTTTCGAAGCTAAACCACCGCTGAGGGCCAGAATTTCCCCTCAGCGCCACCAGTACCACAGTCGAACACGCAAAAACCAGAAAAAACCAAGTCTGGCAGAGTGCCGCTCAGCGGTAAATGCCGCTCAGCGGTGACCTGCAGATTTTTGCAAATCTCGTTTTAAAACTGTCCTAACTCCACCCAAATGCAATTTTCAGTTTTCCAGTTCATAATCAAGCAGTTTAATCGGTTCAAACATCAAATATATCATCAAATCATGCATAGAAATCAAAAGCCCTAAAGATTCATGCTTTGACAATCACATTCAAATTCAAGAACCCTAGAATGAACAAAATGCATTTTACTTACTTGGGTGGAGATGCTAGATGATATGAGAATGCTTCCAAGCTAAAATACTCTCTTCCAACCCCAAACTTTGATGGCACACTAGTGAAAAAGTGAGTGGAAGGGAGATTTTCTAAAGAGGGAAGAGTAAGAAGATGTGGAAAACCTAAGAGAAGAGGTGTGGAAGTGTTTGTGCAGAGAGAAGCCTGGAAATAAACCCTAAAACGCAGCTTGGGGTATAAAAACACCCTAATGGGCTCGGGTTCCGCTAAGGGGAACTAAAGCCCAGTCTGCGATAGTACCGCTCAGCGGTAAATGCCGCTCAGCGGCACTTTCGTGAAGTGCTCCTCTCCTTCTTTTCTTGACCTACGTGCCTTCCTAGCATACCCCTCATAGGTTCCCTGCAATTCAATGTTAAAAATGCTTATGCAAACCCTAACTAAAATAAATAAACAGAAAACAATCAATCAACTGGGTTGCCTCCCAGGTAGCGCTTGTTTAACGTCACGAGCCTGACCCAAAATCCACCAACACCCCTCAGTAGGTGTTTCAAACTTACCAGCACCCATCAGTAGGTGCAAAAATTTCTCACCAACACCCATCAGTAGGTGTTACAAACCTAGTATCCTTCAGTAGATACTTAACCACCTAGCATCCTTCAGTAGATGCTAGATCCAACAAAATAATGTCCAGAATAATGTTCACAGATTAAAAGTTACAAAACCAAAACAAAAGTTTGTAAATCCACTGGGTTGCCTCCCAGCAAGCGCTCCTTTAACGTCACTAGCTTGACCCTGTTAAAGCTCAAGTTCCATCTTCTTTATAGTTGATGTTGTCAGTACACCAACTTTTCAACTGCTTCCTTTGGACTGTTTTGGATTCTCTAGAATATGGAGACTCTATCTCTATCATCTCCTTCTCTTTAAAGCCTTTTATAACCCACAACTTGTTCTTGAGTCTTACAGGTGTGCCAAGTTGGAGTCTTCTTTTCTTCCAGTCTCTAGGAACTTCTTTTCCTTTTCCCATCTCTTCTACCTTGGGTACCTGAAAATACAAACAATGGTTAAGATTTTCATCTTTACCTCTAGTCATGGGTGCATCTCGAAATGCAGCTTTATAACTAGACTCTTCCTCCTTTGCTTGTATCTCATCTTTGAAAACATCCACCACCACTCTCTCTTCTCTGTCCTGGAGCACCACTATACCTTCATTAACATCTATGATAGCCCTGGCCGTTTTCATAAACGGTCTTCCCAGTATGAAAGGTATTTTTTCGGTCTCCATCTTCATCACCACAAAGTCTGCCAAAAACTGAAGTTTGCCAACACAAACTACAATGTCTTCTGCAATCCCACATGGCTCCTTTGAAGATCCATCAGCCATTACAAGATTAACCTTTACAGGTTTTATTTTAACATGGCCAATTTGCTCCAATAGATAATAAGGCATCAAGTTAACACTTGAGCCTAAATCAAGGAGAGCTTTCTTTACCTTTTTCTTCCCTATAGAACAAGGGATAGAAAAACTACCTGGATCTGCTGCCTTTGGTGGGAATGACTCTTTCTTAACAGTTATACACTTTTCTTCCTCATCATCTCTACGTCTTCTTTTTGTAGAGGTTCCTTCATCTGATTTTGTGTAAACTGCTATTTTCTGTAGAATTTGTTCCCAAGGTGCTTCATTGTCAACCATTCTGAATAAATCTGTGAAATCCATTGGTTTCTCCTGATTTGTTGGAAAAGGAAAAATGTCCTTTCTTTCTTCTTCTCTTCTCTCTTCTGTTTCTCCTTCTTCTAACTCAATAATCTCTTCATTCACACTGTTGACCACTTTGCACTCTTCTCTGGGGTTAACCTCAGTATTAGCCCCAAAGTTTCTGTTTGGCCTTTCTTCCAATTGCTTGGTGATCTGACCCATCTGAATCTCCAAATTCTTTATAGCCGCTTCAGTGCTCTTTTGAGAAGATTCAGTTTTCTGAATGAATTGCTGAAGAGTTTCTTCCAACCTTGTTGATCTTTCATTAAGCATAGATAATTGTTGCCAAAAGGTTGGTTGCTGCTGTTGCTTATTATATTGATTAGCTTGCCCAGTTTGTCCTTGGCCAATGCTTGGATGTGGTTTCCAACCCTGATTATAATTGCCTTGACGGTATGGAAATTGATTAGCCATGAAGTTAACATCCTCCACGGCTTCCTGATAACAGTTGAAAAACTGTTATTTTCATACTTAAATTTGATACTAAAAGCAACCTTTAGACTTAAAAACTAGCTTGAAATCATGTAGTTTATCTATATTTTCATAAATAAGAGAGCTGGACAGGTTTACACTTGATTTGAGTGTTTTTGTGCAGGTTTTAAGGTGAATTTAGTGAAAAGAGTGAAGAAGGAGAGAAGTGACATTAGAAAAGACAAGAAAGAGTGCAAAAATAGAAGACGAAGGCACCGCTCAGCGGCAAACTACCGCTGAGCGGCACTCAGGAGGTTGCGGGAGTCACGCTGAGGGGCAAAATGGCCGCTGAGGGGAAGAAAAGGACGCGCAACTACCGCTGAGCGGTAAATACCGCTGAGCGGTACTCTTTGGGCTTGGGCTTTTGTAATCTTTTGTAACTCTAAATTAGTATATAAGGGCTTGCACGTCCTATAGTTAGGTATCTTTGGCAGAAACGAGGCAAACACTCTCTCTTCCACCCCTTTGAAGGAGGATCTTGGATGCTCAGGCTACCTCTTCACCTTTATTGGGTTTATTCTTTCATTCTTTCATTGTTATTCATCTAGGTTCACCATGACGATGGTGAACTAAACCTTGTATGTTTGTTGGGGAATCAATGTAATCTCTTGAAGCTCTCATATATGGATTTGTTGAGTACATCTTTGAAGTAAGACATATGCTCTCTTTCATCATTAGTTAGGGTTTTTCCTCTTTGCTCAATGCTTGCATTGTTTAACTCATTCTAATGCATGATTATTGGTTTTGTCGATACGGACACGTACGGGGAAGTCTAGATCCGGGGAAATTCTCCCAATATTTTACTGACAACATTATATTGGTTGCCTTTAAGCTCCTGCAGTAATGAACTAATCATTAGGAATGCTAGGAATTGTATGAACTATTTGATTAGGGAGAAGCCATCTAGAATGGTACATTAGAGAGTGGCATTAACAATGATGATTTGAATGTTGAATTCCTAAAATATATGAGAGTGGATGAGATGAAATTGACCCCCAACAACATATTCATTTATATAATTCATTGAAAGTGTTTATCTTTTGTCTTTGCCATTGATCAATTCATGCATACATGTTTATTTTTGTCTTTGCATATTAAACTTTGAATATTTCGTTTGTAAGTCCTAGCTAATCAACAAATCACATAACTAAACTAGGCCGTGAGTCCTTTGGGAAGAACGATACTTGGTCTTACCAAGTTTTATTACTTGAACGATTCGGTCATACTTGCCGATTGTGAAACAAGTTTGTGACATCATAATTTGGTGTTTACAAATTTATCCCATCAAGTTTTTGGCGCCGTTGCCGGGGAATTGGGGATTGAACCCGAGTCCTAGCAACGGCTATTAAGTTTGGGTCATCAAGTTTTTGGCGCCGTTGCCGGGGACTCGTGGTTTAACTGGTTAATTTGTGTGATTATTGATTATCTTTGACTTTAATTTTAAATTTCTGTTTTTATTTTCTGTTTTTTATCTTTTTCTGTTTTATCTTTTTAGATTAGATTAGATTAGATTTTATTTTATTTGGTTAGTTTAGATTTTATTTTATTTTATCTTTTAGGATTAGATTTTATTTTATTAGGTTAGATTTTATTTTTAGATTTTATCTTTTTAGATTAGATGTTATTTTTAAATTTTATTTTATCTTTTATCTTTTTATCTTTTGAATCTTTTATCTTCTTATCTTCTGAATCTTTTATCTTTTTATCTTTTGAATATATATCTTCTCTTATATCTTTTTGTGCTAACAAATCTGTTCTAGGGTTTTGTTTCTTGTGCATGCAGGAAGCAATTCGAACTAGGAGTAAGAAAACAACAGAACCACTTCTTGAAGGTCTAGAAGAGAGTAGAAGGAGGAGAAGAATCAGAACGTCTAGAGAACTTTTCCCTTCTCCAGAAACTCTCTTGCAATCATCACCACAAGGTTCTGTTCATAGCACAGGAAGTATGGAGGGCAATAATATTAGAAGAACTCTTGCAGATTACACTAATCTTGCTGGACCTCAGCACTTCAATAGCATATCTAGACCTAGAGTCAATGCTGCCAACATGGAGGTCAAACCAGCACTGATTCAACTGGTGAAGAGTAATCAATTTAATGGGTTATCACATGAAAGCCCATATGAGCACCTTACTACCTTTAATGAGATCTGCAACACGGTCAAAATTAATGGGGTGCCAGACGAAGCAATCAAACTTAGTTTGTTTCCTTTCTCCTTGGGAGGCAATGCTAAGCTTTGGTTAAACTCTTTTCCAGAAGAAAGTTTCACAGAGTGGGAAGCAGTGGTTACAAAGTTTCTAAACAAATACTTCCCACAATCTAAAGTAACTAAAGGCAAGCAAGAGATATCTTCATTCAAGCAGGGCATGGAGGAATCACTGGGACATGCATGGGACAGGTACAAAAGCTTATTACATAAAACTCCCACGCATGGCTTTGAGGATCAAGAAGTAGTCCTAACTTTCCTTGGAGGGCTTGGTTCACAAACCAAGATGATGCTAGATGCCTCAGCTGGGGGCAATATCAAATGGAAGACTCCAGAGGAAGCCACTGAGATTATTGAAAATATGGCTACAAGTGATAATGAGCTTCACAATGAAAGAGGCGCCCCTATGCAACAGAAAGGGGTTCTTCAATTACAGACCCATGATGCTCTGCTAGCCCAAAATAAAATACTAACTCAACAATTGGAGAATCTCACAAAGATACTTGCACAACTACCCAAAGAATTGAAGACTGCTGCACAGGTACAATCCCAGTTGTGTGAATTATGTGGGGGTGATCATATCAATGGTCAATGTGCTTTTCCTGTGGAAGCCCAGCAGCAACCCACCTTATGGCAACAGATTTCTATGCTTAATGAAAGGTCCATGAGGTTGGAGGAAATTCTCAACAATTTCATACAGAAAACTGAGTCTTCCCAAAAGAGCACTGAAGCTGCTATCAAAAATTTGGAGATTCAGATGGGGCAGATCATCAAACAGATGGAAGAAAGGCCAAGTAGAAATTGTGGGGCTAATACTGAGGTTAACCCCAGGGAAGAGTGTCAAGAGCTAGTGAGTGTAAATGTTGAAAACGTTGAGTTGGAAAAAGAAGAGAGAAAAGAGAGAGAAGAGAAAGAAGAAGAGAAAATTTGTGTGAAGATTGAGAAGGTGAGTAGAAAAAGAAAAGAAAAAAAGAAAGTGGGAGAAAAGAGAAAGAGGACGAGAGAAAAAAAGAAAGAATCATATGAAAAATCTCGTCCCCATCCAAAGAAGTATCATAGGAAGAAGGAATTTGAGTGCTTTATGGAAATCTTCAAGAAATTGGAGATTAAAGTTCCTATGATTGAGACACTGCAACAAGTTCCTGGTTTGATCAAATTTCTGAAGAAGTTCAGTAGGAAGAAGAAAAAGAAGATGGAACATGAGCTTTATTGGGTCAAGCTAATGACGTTAAAAGAGCGCTTGCTGGGAGGCAACCCAGTGATTTAAAAACTTTTGATTTTGATTTTGGTTTTGTAACTTTTAATCTGTGGACATTATTTTTGTAAATATTTTGTTGGATATAGCATCTACTGAAGGATGCTAGGTGGTTAAGTATCTACTGAAGGATACTCAGTTTGTAACACCTACTGATGGGTGTTGGTAAGAAAATTTTGCACCTACTGATGGGTGTTGGTAAGTTTGTTACACCTACTGATGGGTGTTGGTAAGTTTGTTACACCTACTGATGGGTGTTGGTGGATTTTGGGTCAGGCTCGTGACGTTAAACAAGCGCTACCTGGGAGGCAACCCAGTTGATTGATTGTTTTTGTTTGTTTTATTTTAGTTAGGGTTTGCATAAGTATTTTAAACATTGAATTGCAGGGAACCAGTGAGGGGCATGTCTAGGAGGCACGTAGGTTAAGAAAAGAAGGAGAAGAGCACATCACGAAAGTGCCGCTGAGCGGCAACTTACCGCTGAGCGGTACTCTCGCAGATGGGCTTTAGTTCCCCTTAGCGGAACCCGAGCTCATTAGGGTATTTTTATACCCTAAGCTGCACATAAGCTTCTATTTTCAGGCTCTTCTCTGCACACACACTCCTACATACCTTTTCCAAGGTTCTCCACATCTTTTCCCTCTTTCCTCTTGAGAAAATCTCCCTTCCACTCACGTTCTCACTAGTTTTCCATCTAAGTTTGGGGTTGGGAGAGAGCATCATTGAAGGGGTTGATTTCTTCATTGTGGTTTACTAATGCTTAACAATGTATCTTTTGGTTTTGTGAATTAAGTTTGATGCAGGGATGGCCTCCTCATCATGCTAAAAGAATCAAGACTATAAGATCCAAGAAGAAGGAGAGGAAGAAGATACAGATGACAGCTCAGACTGATGAGGAGCTCAGATAGCATTTGCTGATGAATGCTATCATATGCTTATGCTTTTGTTGGTTTAAGTTTTCTGAACTTATTTGTTTTTGTTTTTAGATTAGGGTTTGATGTACTTTATTGAACACCTGGTTTCTTATGATGGTTTGCTATTAATTGTGATTGTTTGATAAGTAATGCTTGATGATGCTTATTGATTGATTGATGTTGAGATGATGTGCATATTAAAATGCTTATACATGTGATTCACAAGCTTTGTGAACAAATGCAAGATATCATGATTGTGATTGTGAAATTAAGCAGGATGTGTATGTCAAATGTGAATGAGCTTATATGTGAGGTTTTGAGCTCCAGAGTTGTTATTGTTGAATGCTATTACTTTGGAAGCTTGAATGACTTTGCCCAGGTTTTCTATGATTAAATCAATTGCTTGTTTTGCATCATATGATCAAAGGCCGTGTTTGTTGAAACCCTTTTTACTGGCCAAATTCATAAAGTTAGCCTACTAAAAGAGAACACTTTGTGTTCTATCCTTTGAACCCATAGCCTTGAATATACACTGAACCCTTGATTGAAAATCTTTACCTTGAGTTAAGTAGAATATCTTGTGTGGTATTGATAAATGTTCAAGTTTGGGGTTATTGGGAAATCATGAAAAAGGAAAAGCATTGAGCTAAGAGCTAAAAAGAAAGAATATGCAAAAGAAAAGAAAAGAAAAGAAGTAAAGCTCAAATGCAAATGAAAAGGCAAACAAAAGTTGGGAATGAATAAGAAAAATTGTGTTGTTATGATTCTCTTAACTCAAGGATTTTGTGATCCAGAAAAACCAATTTTCTTTTTAGCCCAGCCACATTATAAGCCATTGAAAAGTCCTTGTGATGATGCATGCTTGTGAATGTTTTTGATTGTGGTAAAATGAAAGGCAAAGTTGATTCATGTGACATTGTGATAGTAGAGTGAATGAGTGAGACACTTTACCTCTTATACACTTGTGTGTTGAGTGAAACACTTTACCTAGTGAGGAAATATTCCATAAGCACATGAACATCCTTGCTTAATTGATTGATCATTCATGAGAAATAGCATTTGTTGGAACTTAAATGACTTTGTGAACACTAAAGCATGTGCACATCTTGATTGAACTCTTGGTCATAAGTTTGAGTGAAGTTATTACTTATCTTGAAAAAAAAGGATTTTTGAATGAGTGAACTATCATATGAATTGGTTGGAGATGGAGTTACATTTTGTTTGCTTGAGGACAAGCAAAGTTTTAAGTTTGGGGTTGTGATAACAGTTGAAAAACTGTTATTTTCATACTTAAATTTGATACTAAAAGCAACCTTTAGACTTAAAAACTAGCTTGAAATCATGTAGTTTATCTATATTTTCATAAATAAGAGAGCTGGACAGGTTTACACTTGATTTGAGTGTTTTTGTGCAGGTTTTAAGGTGAATTTAGTGAAAAGAGTGAAGAAGGAGAGAAGTGACATTAGAAAAGACAAGAAAGAGTGCAAAAATAGAAGACGAAGGCACCGCTCAGCGGCAAACTACCGCTGAGCGGCACTCAGGAGGTTGCGGGAGTCACGCTGAGGGGCAAAATGGCCGCTGAGGGGAAGAAAAGGACGCGCAACTACCGCTGAGCGGTAAATACCGCTGAGCGGTACTCTTTGGGCTTGGGCTTTTGTAATCTTTTGTAACTCTAAATTAGTATATAAGGGCTTGCACGTCCTATAGTTAGGTATCTTTGGCAGAAACGAGGCAAACACTCTCTCTTCCACCCCTTTGAAGGAGGATCTTGGATGCTCAGGCTACCTCTTCACCTTTATTGGGTTTATTCTTTCATTCTTTCATTGTTATTCATCTAGGTTCACCATGACGATGGTGAACTAAACCTTGTATGTTTGTTGGGGAATCAATGTAATCTCTTGAAGCTCTCATATATGGATTTGTTGAGTACATCTTTGAAGTAAGACATATGCTCTCTTTCATCATTAGTTAGGGTTTTTCCTCTTTGCTCAATGCTTGCATTGTTTAACTCATTCTAATGAATGATTATTGGTTTTGTCGATACGGACACGTACGGGGAAGTCTAGATCCGGGGAAATTCTCCCAATATTTTACTGACAACATTATATTGGTTGCCTTTAAGCTCCTGCAGTAATGAACTAATCATTAGGAATGCTAGGAATTGTATGAACTATTTGATTAGGGAGAAGCCATCTAGAATGGTACATTAGAGAGTGGCATTAACAATGATGATTTGAATGTTGAATTCCTAAAATATATGAGAGTGGATGAGATGAAATTGACCCCCAACAACATATTCATTTATATAATTCATTGAAAGTGTTTATCTTTTGTCTTTGCCATTGATCAATTCATGCATACATGTTTATTTTTGTCTTTGCATATTAAACTTTGAATATTTCGTTTGTAAGTCCTAGCTAATCAACAAATCACATAACTAAACTAGGCCGTGAGTCCTTTGGGAAGAACGATACTTGGTCTTACCAAGTTTTATTACTTGAACGATTCGGTCATACTTGCCGATTGTGAAACAAGTTTGTGACATCATAATTTGGTGTTTACTAATTTATCCCATCAAGTTTTTGGCGCCGTTGCCGGGGAATTGGGGATTGAACCCGAGTCCTAGCAACGGCTATTAAGTTTGGGTCATCACTTCCACAGGAAAAACACATTGGCCATTGATGTGATCACCCCCACATAATGCGCACAACTGGGTTTGTACCTGTGCAGCAGATTTTAACTCTTTGGGTAATGAAGCAAGAGTTTTGGTCAGAGTTTCCAGCTGTTGAGTTAGAATTTTATTTTGGGCTAGCAAGGCATCATGGGTTTGTAATTGAAGAACCCCTTTATGTTGCATAGGAGCTCCTCTTTCACTGTGCAGCTCATTATCACTTGTAGCCATATTTTCAATGATTTCAGTTGCTTCCTCTGGAGTCTTCCATTTGATATTGCCTCCAGCTGAGGCATCCAGCATCATCTTGGTTTGTGAACCAAGCCCTCCAAGGAAAGTTAGGACTACTTCTTGATCTTCAAAGCCATGCGTGGGAGTTTTACGTAACAAGCTTTTATACCTGTCCCATGCATGTCCCAGTGATTCTTCCATGCCCTGCTTGAATGAAGAAATCTCTTGCTTTCCTTTAGTCACCTTAGATTGTGGGAAGTATTTATTTAAGAATTTTGTGACCACTGCTTCCCACTCTGTGAAACTTTCTTCTGGAAAAGAGTTCAACCAAAGCTTAGCATTGCCTCCCAATGAGAAAGGAAACAAGCTAAGTTTGATTGCTTCGTCTGGCACCCCATTAATCTTGACTGTATTGCAAATCTCATTAAAGGTAGTCAGGTGCTCATATGGGCTTTCGTGAGATAACCCATTAAATTGATTACTCTTTACCAATTGAATCAGTGCTGGTTTGACCTCCATGTTGGCAGCATTGACTCTAGGTCTAGCTATGCTATTGAAGTGCTGAGGTCCAGCAAGATTAGTGTAATCTGCAAGACTTCTTCTAACATTATTGCCCTCCATACTTCCTGTGCTATGAACAGAACCTTGTGGTGATGATTGCAAGAGAGTTTCTGGAGAAGGGAAAAGTTCTCTAGACGTTCTGATTCTTCTCCTCCTTCTACTCTCTGCTAGACCTTCAAAAAGTGGTTCTGTTGTTTTCTTACTCCTAGTTCGAATTGCTTCCTGCATGCACAAGAAAACAAAACCCTAGAAAAGATTTGTTAGCACAAAAAGATATAAGAGAAAATATATATTCAAAAGATAAAAAGATAAAAAATTCAGAAGATAAGAAGATAAAAGTTAAAAAGATAAAAGATAAAATAAAATAAAATCTAATCCTAAAAGATAAAATAAAATCTAATTCTAAAAAAATAAAATAAAATCTAACCTAATCTAAAAGATAAAGATAAAATAAAATCTAGTAAAATCTAACCTAACCAAATAAAATCAAATCTAATCTAATCTAATCTAAAAAGATAAAACAGAAAAAGATAAAACAGAAAATAAAAACAGAAATTTAAAATTAAAGTCAAAGATAATCAATAATCACACAAATTAACCAGTTGAACCACGAGTCCCCGGCAACGGCGCCAAAAACTTGATGGACAAATTTATGAGCACCAAAATATGATGTCTGATAACAGTTGAAAAACTGTTATTTTTGTGCTTCAATTTGATACCAAAAGCAACCTTTAAGACTTAGAAACTAGCTTGAATTCATATTTTTTCTTTAGTTTTGAGAATAAGAGAGTTGAAATTGAATTTAATGGTTTTGTGCAAGATTCCCTTGATTTTGTAGGCTAATTGAATGATTTGAAAGAAGAATTGAAATACCGAATGATTGGAGTGCTGAAAAGTCAACCAGAAACCAGAAACGTCAACCAGTCAACCAGAAAAGTCAACCAGTCAACCAGAATGCTGAAAAACCAACCAGAACGCAGAAAACGTGTGACCGAGTGGCGCTGAGCGGAAAATACCGCTGAGCGGCACTTTTCGGGTGCCGAAATCACCGCTGAGGGGCAAAACAGCAGCTGGGGGGCAAAATGGATCATGCGCTAGTACCGCTCAGCGGTAAAATACCGCTGAGCGTCATTCTAAGTGGGCTTGGACCGGTTTTCTTTTGTTTTTATGGGCTTGGACTTGTTTTATGTTATTTTTATGCCCTATTTAAGGACTTGCACGTCCTAGGGTTAGTATCTTTGGCAGAAACGAGGCAAACACTCTCTCTTCCACCCCTTTGAAGGAGAATCTTGGATGCTCAGGCTACCTCTTCAGCTTTATTGGGTTTATTCTTTCATTCTTTCATTGTTATTCATCTAGGTTCACCATGAATATGGTGAACTAAACCTTGTATGTTTGTTGGGGGAATCAATGTAATCTCTTGAAGCTCTCATATATGGAATCTTTGCTTACATCTTTTAATTAAGACTTATGCTTTCTTTCATCATTAGTTAGGGTTTTTCCTCTTTGCTCAATGCTTGCATAGTTTAACTCATTCCATGCATGATTATTGGTTTTGTCGATACGGGCACGTACGGGGAAGTCTAGATCCGGGGATTTCACCCAATATTATACTGACAATATTATATTGGTTGTCGTTAAGCTCCTGCACTCATGAACTAATCATTAGGAATGCTAGGAATTGTATGAACTCGTGATTAGGGAGAAGCCATCTAGAATGGTACATTAGAGAGTGGCATTAACAATGATGATTTGAATGTTGAATTCCTAAAATATATGAGAGTGGATGAGATGAAATTGACCCCCAACAACATATTCATTCATATAATTCATTGAAAGTGTTTATCTTTTGATTTTGCCATTGATCAAACTTCATGCATACATGTTTATTTTCTGTGTTGCATATTAAACTCTAAATATTTCGTTTGTAAGTCCTAGCTAATCAACAAATCACATAACTAAACTAGGCCGTGAGTCCTTTGGGAAGAACGATACTTGGTCTTACCAAGTTTATTACTTGAACGATTCGGTCATACTTGCCGATTGTGAAACAAGTTTGTGACATCATATTTTGGTGATCATAAATTTGTCCATCAAGTTTTTGGCGCCGTTGCCGGGGACTCGTGGTTTAACTGGTTAATTGTGTGATTATTGATTATCTTTGACTTTAATTTTGAATTTCTGTTTTTATTTTTCTGTTTTTATTTTATTTTATTTTATCTTATTTGATTAGATTAGATTTTATTTTATTTGATTTGATTTGATTAGATTAGATTTTATTTTATTTTATCTTATTTGATTAGATTAGATTTTATTTTATTTTATTTTATCTTATTAGATTAGATTAGATTTCAATTTATTTTATTCTATCTTATTTTATTTTATCTTCTGAATCTTTTATCTTCTGAATATATATCTTCTCCTATATCTTTTTGTGCTAACAAATATTTTGTAGAGTTTTGTGCCTAATGTTTGCAGGATGCAATTCGAACAAGAATTTAATGGGCACTCAATTCTACCAAAGTAATCTCAACCACTGGTGGGAACATGACTCAAACATGGATCAAAGCCAATTTTGGCAAGCTGCCGGACAATTTGAGAACCAACCACAACAACAATGGCAGCAACAAAGCTTTAAAATCAACAAAGGGAAGCAAGAGATCTCTTCATTTAGACAAGGCATGGAAGAATCACTGGGGCATGCATGGGACAGGTATAAAAGCCTATTACGAAAGACTCCCACGCATGGATTTAACGAAGGAGAAGTAGTCCTAATCTTCCTTGGAGGTCTTGGTTCACAAACCATGATGATGCTTAACGCCTCAGCTGGAGGCAATATCAAATGGAAGACTCTAGAGGAAGCCACAGAAATAATTGAAAACATGACTACTAATGACAATAAGTGGAACAGTGAAAGAGGAGCTCCTATTCAACAAAAAGGAGTTCTGCAGATGCAATCCAGTGATGCCTTGCTAGCTCAGAACAATATACTAACTCAACAATTGGAGAATCTCTCAAAGATACTTGCACAACTACCCAAAGAGTTGAAGACTGCTGCACAGGTACAATCCCAGTTGTGCGAATTGTGTGGAGGCGACCATATCAATGGTCAATGTGCCTTTCCAGTTGAAGCCGTAGAGGATGTAAACTACATGACCAATCAGTATCGTCAAGGGAACTACAATCAAGGGTGGAAACCACACCCAAGCATTGGTTAAGGGCAAACTGGGCAAGCTGGTCAATTTAATAAGCAGCAGCAACCCACCTTATGGCAACAGTTTTCTATGCTTAATGAAAGGTCCATGAGGCTGGAGGAAATTCTCAACAATTTCATACAGAAAACGGAGTCTTCCCAAAAGAGCACTGAAGCTGCTATCAAAAATTTGGAGATTCAGATGGGGCAGATCATCAAACAGATGGAAGAAAGGCCAAGTAGAAATTGTGGGGCTAATACTGAGGTTAACCCCAGGGAAGAGTGTCAAGAGCTAGTGAGTGTAAATGTTGAAAAAGTTGAGTTGGAAAAAGAAGAGAGAAAAGAGAGAGAAGAGAAAGAAGAAGAGAAAATTTGTGTGAAGATTGAGAAGGTGAGTAGAAAAAGAAAAGAAAAAAAGAAAGTGAGAGAAAAGAGAAAGAGGACGAGCGAAAAAAATAAAGAATCATATGAAAAATCTCGTCCCCATCCAAAGAAGTGTCATAAGAAGAAGGAATTTGAGTGCTTTCTGGAAATCTTCAAGAAATTGGAGATTAAAGTTCCTATGATTGAGACACTGCAACAGGTTCCTGGTTTGATCAAATTTCTGAAGAAGTTCAGTAGAAAGAAGAAAAAGAAGAAGGAACTTGGGCTTTACTGGGTCAAGCTAATGACGTTAAAAGAGCGCTTGCTGGGAGGCAACCCAGTGATTTACAAACTTTTGACTTTTGATTTGGTTTTGTAACTTTTAATTTGTGGACATTATTTTGTGAATATTTTGTTGGATCCAGCATCTACTGAAGGATGCTAGGTGGTTAAGTATGTACTGAAGGATACTAAGTTTGTAACAGCTACTGATGGGTGTTGGTGAGAAGATTTTGCACCTACTGATGGGTGCTGGTAAGTTTGAAACACCTATTGATGGGTGTTGGTGGATTTTGGGTCAGGCTCGTGACGTTAAACAAGCGCTACCTGGGAGGCAACCCAGTTGATTGATTGTTTTCTGTTTGTTTATTTTAGTTAGAGTTTGCATAAGCATTTTTAACATTGAATTGCAGGGAACTAGTGAGGGGTATGTCTAGGAGGCACGTAGGTCAAGAAAAGAAGGAGAGGAGCAATTCACGAAAGTGCCGCTGAGCGGCAAACTTACCGCTGAGCGGTACTCTCACAGATGGGCTTTAGTTTCCCCTTAGCGGGATCCGAGCCCATTAGGGTATTTTTATACCCTAAGCTGCGTTTTGGTTTCTCTTTTCAGACTCTTCTCTGCACACACACTCTTTTCAAAGGTTCTCTACAACGTTTCCCTCATCCCTCTTTAGAAAATCTTCCTTCCACTCACTTGCTCACTAGTTTTCCATCTAAGTTTGGGGTTGGGAGAGAGCATCATTGAAGGGGCTGATTTCTTCATTACGGTTTACTAATGCTTAACAATGTATCTTTTGGTTTTGTGAATTATGTTTGATGCAGGGATGGCCTCCTCATCGGGCAAAAAGAATCAAGACTATAAGATCCAAGAAGAAGAAGGATACAGAGGACAGCTCAGATTGAGGAGGAGTTGAGATAGCATTTACTGATGAATGCTATCATAACTAGAGCAGGACTTATGCTTTTGTTTGGTTTAAGTTTTCTGAACTTATTTACTTCTGTTTTAGATTAGGGTTTGATGTACTCTATTGAACACCTGGTTCCTTATGATGGTTTGCTATTAACTGTGATTGTGTGATAAGTAATGCTTGATGATGCAGATTGATTGATTGATGTTGAGATAGATGTGCACATTAAAATGCTTATACAGGTGATTCACAAGCTTTGTGAACAAATGCATGATATCATGATTGTGATTGTGAAATTAAGCAGGATGTGTATGTCAAATGTGAATGAGCTGATATGTGAGATTTTGAGCTCCAGAGTTGTTATTGTTGAATGCTATTACTTTGAAAGCATGAATGACTTTGCCCAGGTTTTCTATGATTGAATCAATTGCTTGTTTTGCATCATATGATCAAGGCCATTTGTTGGAACCCTTTTTACTGGCCAAATTCATAAAGTTAGCCCACTAAAAGAGAACACTTTGTGTTCTATCCTTTGAACCCTTAGCCTTGAACATACACTAAAACCCTTGATTAAAAATCTTTACCTTGAGTTAAGTAGAAGATCTTGTGTGGTATTGACAGATGTTCAAGTTTGGGGTTGTTGGGAAAACATGAAAAAGGAAAAGCATTGAGCTAAGAGCTAAAAAGTAAGAATATGCAAAGAAAAAGAAAAGAAAAGAAAAAGAAGTAAAGCTCAATGCAGATGCAAATGCAAAGGCAAGTTGGGAAGAATAAGAATAATTGTGTTGTTATGATTCTCTTAACTCAAGGATTTTGTGATCCAGAAAAACCAATTTTCTTGTTAGCCCAGCCACATTATAAGCCATTGAAAAGTCCTTGTGATGATGCATGCTTGTGAATGTTTTTGATTGTGGTAAAATGAAAGGCAAAGTTGATTCATGTAATATTGTGATAGTGGAGTGAATGAGTGAAACACTTTACCTCTTATACACTTGTGTGTTGAGTGAAACACTTTACCTAGTGAGGAAATATTCCATAAGCACATGAACATCCATGCTTAATTGATTGATCATTCATGAAAAATAGCATTTGTTGGAATTTAAATGACTTTGTGAACACTAAAGCATGTGCACATCTTGAATGAACTCTTGGTCATAAGTTTGAGTGAAGTTGTTACTTATCTTGAAAAAGAGAATTTTTGAATGAGTGAACCATCATATAAATTGGTTGGAAATTGAGTTACATCTTGTTTGCTTGAGGACAAGCAAAGTTCTAAGTTTGGGGTTGTGATAACGGTTGAAAAACTGTTATTTTTATGCTTCAATTTGATACCAAAAGCAACCGTTAAGACTTAGAAACTAGCTTGAATTCATATTTTTTCTTTAGTTTTGAGAATAAGAGAGTTGAAATTGAATTTAATGGTTTTGTGCAAGATTCCCTTGATTTTGTAGGCTAATTGAATGATTTGAAAGAAGAATTGAAATACCGAATGATTGGAGTGCTGAAAAGTCAACCAGAAACCAGAAAAGTCAACCAGTCAACCAGAAAAGTCAACCAGTCAACCAGAATGCTGAAAAACCAACCAGAATGCAGAAAACGTGTGACCGAGTGGCGCTGAGCGGAAAATACCGCTGAGCGGCACTTTTCGGGTGCCGAAATCACCGCTGAGGGGCAAAACAGCAGCTGGGGGGCAAAATGGATCATGCGCTAGTACCGCTCAGCGGTAAAATACCGCTGAGCGGCATTCTAAGTGGGCTTGGACCGGTTTTCTTTTGTTTTTATGGGCTTGGACTTGTTTTATGTTATTTTTAGGCCCTATTTAAGGACTTGCACGTCCTAGGGTTAGTATCTTTGGCAGAAACGAGGCAAACACTCTCTCTTCCACCCCTTTGAAGGAGAATCTTGGATGCTCAGGCTACCTCTTCAGCTTTATTGGGTTTATTCTTTCATTCTTTCATTGTTATTCATCTAGGTTCACCATGAATATGGTGAACTAAACCTTGTATGTTTGTTGGGGGAATCAATGTAATCTCTTGAAGCTCTCATATATGGAATCTTTGCTTACATCTTTTAATTAAGACTTCTGCTTTCTTTCATCATTAGTTAGGGTTTTTCCTCTTTGCTCAATGCTTGCATAGTTTAACTCATTCCATGCATGATTATTGGTTTTGTCGATACGGGCACGTACGGGGAAGTCTAGATCCGGGGAATTTCTCCCAATATTATACTGACAATATTATATTGGTTGTCGTTAAGCTCCTGCACTCATGAACTAATCATTAGGAATGCTAGGAATTGTATGAACTCGTGATTAGGGAGAAGCCATCTAGAATGGTACATTAGAGAGTGGCATTAACAATGATGATTTGAATGTTGAATTCCTAAAATATATGAGAGTGGATGAGATGAAATTGACCCCCAACAACATATTCATTCATATAATTCATTGAAAGTGTTTATCTTTTGATTTTGCCATTGATCAAACTTCATGCATACATGTTTATTTTCTGTCTTGCATATTAAACTCTAAATATTTCGTTTGTAAGTCCTAGCTAATCAACAAATCACATAACTAAACTAGGCCGTGAGTCCTTTGGGAAGAACGATACTTGGTCTTACCAAGTTTATTACTTGAACGATTCGGTCATACTTGCCGATTGTGAAACAAGTTTGTGACATCATATTTTGGTGATCATAAATTTGTCCGTCAATGTCACAAACTTGTTTCACAATCGGCAAGTATGACCGTATCGTTCAAGTAATAAACTTGGTAAGACCAAGTATCGTTCTTCCCAAAGGACTCACGGCCTAGTTTAGTTATGTGATTTGTTGATTAGCTAGGACTTACAAACGAAAGATTTAAATTTTAATATGCAAGACAGAAAATAAACATGTATGCATGAAGTTTGATCAATGGCAAAGACAAAAGATAAACACTTTCAATGAATATATGAATGAATATGTTGTTGGGGGTCAATTTCATCTCATCCACTCTCATATATTTTAGGAATTCAACATTCAAATCATCATTGTTAATGCCACTCTCTAATGTACCATTCTAGATGGCTTCTCCCTAATCACGAGTTCATACAATTCCTAGCATTCCTAATGATTAGTTCATGAGTGCAGGAGCTTAACGACAACCAATATAATATTGTCAGTAAAATATTGGGAGAAATTCCCCGGATCTAGACTTCCCCGTACGTTCCCGTATCAACAAAACCAATAATCATGCATGGAATGAGTTAAACTATGCAAGCATTGAGCAAAGAGGAAAATCCCTAACTAATGATGAAAGAAAGCATATGTCTTAATTAAAAGATGTACTCAACAAATCCATATATGAGAGCTTCAAGAGATTACATTGATTCCCCAACAAACATACAAGGTTTAATTCACCATATTCATGGTGAACCTAGATGAATAACAATGAAAGAATGAAAGAATAAACCCAATAAAGGTGAAGAGGTAGCCTGAGCATCCAAGATCCTCCTTCAAAGGGGTGGAAGAGAGAGTGTTTGCCTCGTTTCTGCCAAAGATACTAATTCTAGGGACGTGCAAGCCCTTAAATACTATTCTAGAGTTACAAAAGATTACAAAAGCCCAAGCCCAAAAAGTGCCGCTCAGCGGTAAATACCGCTCAGCGGTGATTGCGCGTCCTTTTCTTCCCCTCAGCGGCCAGTTTGCCCCTCAGTGGTTCCAACGTCACCTCTTGAGTGCCGCTCAGCGGTAAAATGCCGCTGAGCGGTGCCTTCGACTTCTCTTTTTGCACTCTTTCTTGTCTTTTCTAATGTCATCTCTCTCCTTCTTCACTTCTTTCACCAAATTCACCTTAAAACCTGCACAAAAACACTTAAATCAAGCATAAACCTGTCCAGCTCTCTTATTTCTGAAAATATAGATAAAAGCATGATTTCAAGCTAGTTTTTAAGTCTAAAGGTTGCTTTTAGTATCACTTTTAAGTATGAAAATAACAGTTTTTCAACTGTTATCAACCACCTTCATCTTCCCACACTTTAGCAATCTTCAAGGAAGAGGAGGTAAGCATACCTCAATTTGATTATGTTGATGATTATGTTGTTGAGAGGTATGCTGATGATTGTATTGTTGTTGAGTCTGATTTTAATTTTCCCTCTATGCATGATGATGGACAAATTTGTAAGCACCAAATTATGATGTCACAAACTTGTTTCACAATCGGCAAGTATGACCGAATCGTTCAAGTGATAAACTTGGTAAGACCAAGTATCGTTCTTCCCAAAGGACTCACGACCTAGTTTAGTTATGTGATTTATTGATTAGCTAGGACTTACAAACGAGATATTTAGAGTTTAAAATGCAAGACAGAAAATAAACATGTATGCATGAAGTTTGATCAATGGCAAAGACTAAAGATAAACACTTTCAATGGAATGAATGAATATGTTGTTGGGGGTCAATTTCATCTCATCCACTCTCATATATTTTAGGAATTCAACATTCAAATCATCATTGTTAATGCCACTCTCTAATGTACCATTCTAGATGGCTTCTCCCTAATCAAATAGTTCATACAATTCCTAGCATTCCTAATGATTAGTTCATGAGTGCAGGAGCTTAAAGGCAACCAATAAAATATTGTCAGTATAATATTGGGAGAAATTCCCCGGATCTAGACTTCCCCGTACGTGTCCGTATCGACAAAACCAATAATCATGCATTAGAATGAGTTAAACAATGCAAGCATTGAGCAAAGAGGAAAAACCCTAACTAATGATGAAAGAAAGCATATGTCTTACTTAAAAGATGTATTCAACAAATTCCATATATGAGAGCTTCAAGAGATTACATTGATTCCCCAACAAACATACAAGGTTTAGTTCACCATATTCATGGTGAACCTAGATGAATAACAATGAAAGAATGAAAGAATAAACCCAATAAAGGTGAAGAGGTAGCCTGAGCATCCAAGATCCTCCTTCAAAGGGGTGAGAAGAGAGAGTGTTTACTTCGTTTCTGCCAAACATACTAACCCTAAGGACGTTCAAGCCCTTATATACTAATTTAGAGTTACAAAAGATTACAAAAGCCCAAGCCCAAAAAGTGCCGCTCAGCGGTAAATACCGCTCAGCGGTAAATACCGCTCAGCGGTGGTTGCGCGTCTTCTTTCTTCCCCTCAGCGGCCATTTTCCCCTCAGCGTGACTCCCGCAACCTCCTGAGTGCCGCTCAGCGGTAGTTTGCCGCTGAGCGGTGCCTTTGTCTTCTCTTTTTGCACTCTTTCTTGTCTTTTCTAATGTCACTTCTCTCCTTCTTCACTCTTTTCACTAAATTCACCTTAAAACCTGCACAAAAACACTTAAATCAAGCGTAAACCTATCCAGCTCTCTTATTTATGAAAATATAGATAAAAGGCATGATTTCAAGCTAGTTTCTAAGTCTAAAGGTTGCTTTTAGTATCAATTTTAAGCATGAAAATAACAGTTTTTCAACTGTTATCACATGATGAGAACCAATTTTTGATGTCGCATCCGAATGTTTATTCTTCATGCATTGAACATGAATCTGAGTCTGTCGTTGATATTGCTTGTGATTTTGAAATTGATTCATGTTCTGAGGATGTATCTGAGGTTCAGTCTGTTACACTGGGATTGGGTGTTATACCCCTGCATGTAATTTCTGTAGAGCCACATTGCACTAACCCTATTGCAGGAGGTACACAAGAATTTGACCAACATGCACCCACAGTGGAAAACAAAGGTGTTAACACTCACAAAAGCTTCAACATCAGTAGGCACCTGCTGAACCCGCTCATCAACAGTCTTTGCTTCTTAGATCCAGCTGTGGATGATATCTCCCTGCTAGATCAAATCTGGAGGATGAAGCAATTCTTCCTCAAAACTTCCTTGCTGGATCCAATGGTGGAAGACATCTCCCTGCAAGTCCAAAATTGGCAACTGCCACCATGATCAGGGGAGTTTTCTTTCTCTCTTCTCCCCCTTTCCCTACTTTTATTGCACTTGTCCATGATCTGTTGACTGTTTTGATTTATGATCTTATGCTTATGACACATTGAGGACACTGTGTAGTTTAAGTGTGGTCTATTGGGGGAGATTTTTATTTTTCTTTGTTAGTTTTTGTTTTCTTGGTTAAATTTTTTCTTTTCTAGGAGATTTTTATTTTTCTTTGTTAGTTTTTGTTTTCTTGGTTAAATTTTTTTCTTTTCTAGGTTATTTTTGTCGTGTCTTGTGTACAGTTTTGCATTTTTCTCTTCAATTCTGGACTGTGTTTAAGTTGTAGACTAGTCTTTCACTTCACTTCATTGATACTCTGAGATGTTGGATTCCTTGCTTTTCTTTGCTTGGAAGATGATCATGATGTTTGAGAGTTGAATTGATTGTGACACAAATGCCTTGTGTGAGAATTTGAGCCACTTTATGTTCTTTCTTGTGTGTGATATGTCTCTTGATTGCTTGCACATATGCCTTGGCTTGACTCTTGTTGATAGTTCTTGATTGATATGCATGTTTGGAAGTGATAAAGGAAATTTTGTTCTTGAGCCTCTCTAGCCAAATAAGCTTACCTTGTTTTAATTCTTTGATAACCCATTTTGAGCCTATACTCTCCACCATTTCCTTGTTTTGAAGCTCATACACTAGCCCTCAGTGAAAAACAATGATTACCTTAACCTTAGGGAATTTTGGAGCTTTGGAAGTGTTTTGGGAACAAGTGTGGTCTCCTTGGGGTTTCTGATGAGTTGGCTAGTTGGTTCCTCTTCTTGTTTTGTTTTGGTAAATATATGTGTATCTTGTCTTTTACAGTTTTTGTTTTAAAAAGAGAGAAAAGAAAAGAGACAGGATGAAAAACAAAGAGAGCAGAAAAATAGTAAAAAAAAAATGTGAATAATGGAGTCAAGAAGAGGATGGAATTAGAGGTTGTGGGTGTGTTTGAATGTGTTTACACTTGTTCCCCATTGCTCCTCTGTTCCTTATAGTGTGTAGCTTCTCATCCATATTTATCCTACCTTGTCCTTGGCCCCATTTCACCCATAAAAGACCTTTTGATTTGAACATGCATATGTTTTGAGTGTTGATATTAGAGGTTTGCCAAGTCTGTTGTTGTTTGCTTTCTTGAGTGCATTGAGTTGAAATTCTTTACCTTATACACTTGAGAGATACAGTGATAGTGCATCTGTGAGGTTCTGTTGCTTTTGATTCACCTCTTGAGCTGATTGATCATTTTGCCATGTCTTGAATTGATTGGATGATTTCATGAGTATCTGCTTTCTCTGATTCATTCTGTGTTGGAATTGTCTACTTCTTTTCTCTGTCCAGATTTCTTGAGGACTGTGTAAATTCTGTTTGTTTCCTTGCGAGTCTTTGTTTTCTGTGTGCTAAGTTTGTGTCATACCCTGGATGTCCTTTGAACTGTTCCCTGATCTGCGTCTTGATTTTGCCCAGGAGTGCAAAAGACTAAGTGTGGTCTATTTTGATGAGTCAATATTTTATTCACTTCACTTAGTTTATTGTACCGAATTTAATCGGGGAATTGTGCTTAATTGTCCGGTATTTTCCCGTTTTTGATAATTGTGCTTAATTTGACCAAAAATTCTTATTTTAATTAATTTGAATTATTTGAGCTAATTAATTGCATTATTAATTGTAGGGAAATTGTTGGATAATATTTGGGACATTTGGAGGTGAAAAGAAATGCCACATCAAATATATTTTGAAATAAAATGAAAGAGAGGTGTGGATTTAAGAAATGAGGTGGTGCTGGAAGAGAAAAAAAGGATGCCACGGTCCAGAGGAAAACAAGTCCAGCTTTGGCCTGCACCCATTTTTTTTCCTTCATGCAACAATCAACAAGTAAAAAAAAGCGCACACGGCCCACCACACGCACACTTCACACCTTCGGTCCATCACACCCAGCAAGCATCTTGAGAAAAGCGGTGCAAAAAGAAACTTTGGAGTCCAGCCTTCACAGAGCTGTGCGGAAGGGGTCTTTCATCTAAAATTTTGAATGCTCTAGCCGCAGCCACGTACGGATATTTTTTAGCTAAGGAGGTTACTATTTTATTGGCTTTTTGAACACTATTGAGGAGGAGTGCAGTCCGTAGTAGTGTAGGGTAGTGTAGGGCAGGGAGTGAGAGTAGGTCCAGCTGCCACGGAGGAGAGAATGGAGAATGGTTGAGCTGAATGCAGAGGAGGAGACGTTCGGCTGCTACTGAGAAGAGTTTCTGGTTGATCTTTCATTGCAGACTGTGTTCAGAAGGGAAGGAAGGGAGCTTAGCTTTAAGAGGTTCTGTTTTGTATCTGGATGCTTGAACTAATTTTATTCTACACATTGGAGAACATTGATTGACGTAGCTTTATCCTCTTGGCTGTTAACGTGTCTGTTGTAGTGTAAATTTCAATCTGATTGCTATTTCAATTGTTGCATCTTATTTTATTCCATGATTTTTGTTACTTTTACACGGCTGCATCAATTAATTAATTGTGGAGTGGAAAGAATATAATATTTGTCAATGAAGACTAAGTCTTAGATCTTGATAGTGTAAAAGTGGTCACCGCATATTTGTTTAAAAACACATTCCAGTGCATTAAACAAGAGGAGAATATGATATGGGAGAGGAATGGTCACGGTATTTTATAATGAACAACACTTCATTCTCTAAAAAAATATCTGAAAAACATTGCATAGAAGCCTAGCTCATACGGTCATGAATAAAAAAATTGAAAGTGGAAACTAAATTGAAGTATGTGTCACAGATTTGGAAAAGAAAAGGAAGTGGGTTTTGGCTTTGAATATTGCTTGAATATTGCATGGTTCCTATTAGTTCACGGTTTTTGGGGAGAGAAAGAAGTGTATTTTAATCATTTGTGAAGCTCATGGTGCAGCACGTTTGTTTATTCTATTTCTTTCTTTTGATGTAAAGCTTGATGATTAGATGGGAGTAG
This sequence comes from Vigna nakashimae, assembly GCA_034642375.1. Lineage (NCBI taxonomy): Eukaryota > Viridiplantae > Streptophyta > Magnoliopsida > Fabales > Fabaceae > Vigna > Vigna nakashimae. The sequence goes on from CM067765.1 coordinate 32,152,890, forward strand.
GTAGGGGAAGTGGTGATTCACGGCTGGAAGAAAATGAGAGAAAATTTTTCGGTTTTATTAGAAGAAGGCAAGTGAGTCACGGCAAAGGTGGAACCAAGTAGAAGTATATTGTTTAATTTTCTTAAAAAGGGAAATCATGAAGGGCTCACAGCCAAAGAGTAATTTTTAGAAGCTTTTGCAAAGAAAGAAGTTTTTTTTTTTTCCGGATTTATTCTTATAGTTTCGTATTGCTGTAATTTTGTTTTATCATATCAATTTTGTTTTCACTGTGTTTTACTGTTTTGAAATTTACTTCGCCGTTTTTAAGTCAGTCGTGTTTAATTTCTAGTTTAATTTAATTATCCCATACCAAAAACAAAACAACTTTTCAAAAACCCCCACTATGTGTTTGATCTGAGACTGAACCGCATTTGGTCCTTGAGAGACGACCTAGGAGTCACTTCCTAGTACTATACTGCATTCTTTTATGCACAACTTTTGTTGGGAGGTGCGACCCTCTCATCATGGACGAAGCGGACAAAGTGGAAGAAGTGGACGAAGTGGAGGAAGTTTACGAAGTGGACGAAGAGGTCGAACTGGATGAAGTGGACAAAGTGGAAGAAGTGGAGAAAGTGGTGGAAGTGGAGGATGTGGAGGAAGTGGAGCAAGTGGACGAAGTGGACGAAGTGGGGGAGGTGGACGAAGTGGACGAAGTTGACGAAGTGGACGAAGTGGACGAAGTGGATGAGGTGGATGTAGAGGTCGAAGTGGACGACGTTGACGATGTTGACGAAGTAGACGAAGGAGACGAAGTGAACGAAGCGGACGAAGTGGAAGAAATGGATGAAGTTGGCGAAGTGGACGAAGTGCAGGAAGTTGAGGAAGTGGAGGAAGTGGTCGAAGAGGGCGAAGTCGACGAAGTGGACGAAGTGGAAGAAGTGGAGAAAGTGGAGGAAGCGGAGGAAGTTAAGTAAGTGGACGAAGCGAACGAAGCGAAACAAGTGGAAGAAGTGGACGAAGTAGGGGAAGTGGAGGAAGTGGACGAAGTGCAGGAAGTTGAGGAAGTGGACGAAGTGGAGGAAGAGGAGGAAGTGGACGAAGTGGACGAAGTGGAAGAAGTGGAGAAAGTGGAGGAAGTCGAGGAAGTGGAGTAAGTGGAGGAAGTGGAGGAAGTGGAGGAAGTGGACGAAGTGGAGGAAATTGAAGAAGTGGACAAAGTGGATGAAGTGGAGGAAGTTGCGGAGGCCGACGAAGTGGAGAAAGTGGAAGAAGTGGAGGAAGTTGACGAAGTGGAGGAAGTGGAGAAAGTGGAGGAAGTGGAGGTAGTGGAGGAAGTGGAGGAAGTGGACGAAGTGTAGGAAGTGGGCGAAGTGGACGAAGTGGGGGAAGTGGACGAAGTTGATGAAGTGGAGGAAGTGGACGTAGTGGAGCAAGTGGAGGAAGTGGACGAAGTTGACGAAGTGGACGAAGTGGGTGAAGTGAGCGAAGTGGACGATGTTGACGAAGTAGAGGAAGCGGACGAAGTGGAGGAAATGGAGGAAGTGGACAAAGTGAACGAAATAGAGGACGTTGACAAAGTGGAGAAATTGGACGAAGTTGACGAAGTGGAGGAAGTGGACGAAGTTGACGAAGTGGAGGAATTGGAGGAAGTGGGCGAAGTGGAGGAAGTGGACGAAGTGGTGGAAGTGGAGGAAGTGGAGGAAGTGGATGAATTGGACGAAGTGGACGAAGTGGAGCAAGTGAACGAAGTTGACGAACTTGAGGAAGTGGAGGATGTGGAAGAAGTGGAGGAAGTGGAGGAAGTGGTCGAACTGGAAAAAGTGAAGGCGTGGAGAAAGTTGAGGAAGTGAAGGAAGTGGACAAAGTGGAGGAACAGGAGGAAGTTGACGAAGTGGATGAAGTGGAGGAAGTAGAGGAAGTGGAGGAAGTGGACGAAGGGGACAAAGTGGAAGGAGTGGAGGAAGTGGAGCAAGTGGAGGAAGTGGAGGAAGAGAACGAAGTGGACAAAGTGGAGGGAATGGAGGAAGTGGAGGAAGTGGACGACGTGGATGAAGTAGAGGAAGTGGAGGAAGTTGAGGAACAGGACGAAGCGGACGAAGAAGACGAAGTGGAGGAAGAGGAGGAAGAGGACGAAGTGGACGAAGCAAAAGAAGTGGACGAAGTGGAGGAAGGGGACGAAGTGGACGTAGTTGAGGAAGAGGAGGAAGTGGACGAAGTGGAAAAAGTGGAGGGAGTGGAGGAAGTTGACGAAGTGGACGAATTTGACGAAGTGGACGAAGTGGAGGAGGTGGACGAAGTGGAGGAAATGGAGGAAGTGGCCAAAGTGAACGAAATGGAATACGTTGACGAAGTGGAGGAATTGGACGAAGTTGACGAAGTGGAGGAAGTTGACGAAGTGGAGGAAGTGGAGGAAGTGGACGAAGTGGACGAAGTGGACGAAGTAGAGGAAGTAGAGGAAGTAGAGGAAGTGGAGGAAGTGGAGGAAGTGGAGGAAATGGAGGAAGTGGACGAAGTTGACGAAGTGGACGAAGTTGCCATAGTGGACGAAGTGGACGAAGGGCACGAAGTAGACAAAGTGGATGAACTTGAGGAATAGGAGGAAGTGGACGATGTTGAAGAAGTGGACGAAGTGGAGGAAGTGGAGGAAATGGAGGAAGTGGAGGAAGTGGAGGCAGTGGAGGCAGTGGAGGAAGTGGACCAAGTGGATGAAATGGACCAAGTGGACCAAGTGGACCAAGTGGAAGGAGTGGAGGAAGTGGAGGAAGTTGAAGAAGTGGACAAAGATGACGAAGTGGACGTAGTGGAGGAAGAGGATGAAGTGGAGGAAGTGTAGGAAGAGAACGAAGTGGACAAAGTGGACGAAGTTGACGAAGTGGAGGAAGTGGAGGAAGTGAACGAAGTGGGCGAAGTTGACGAAGTGGAGGAAGTGGACGAAGTTAACGAAGTGGAGGAAGTGGACGAAGTTGACGAAGTGGTCGAAGTGGAGGAAGTGGACGAAGTTGAAGAAGTGGAGGAAGTGGAGGAAGTGGAGGGAATGGAGGAAGTGGAGGAAGTGGAGGAAGATGACGACGAAGTTGAAGAAGTGGAAGAAGTGGAGGAAGTGGAGGAAGTGTAGGAAGTGGACAAAGTAGAGGACGTGGACGAAGTGGATGAAGTTGACGAAGTGGTAGAAGTGGAGGAAGTTGAAGAAGTGGACGAAGTTGACGAGGTGGAAGAAGTTGAGGAAGTGAAGGAAGCGGACAAAATTGGCGAAGTGGAGGAAGTGGTAGAAGTGGATGAAGTTGAGGAAGTCGAGGAAGTGGACGAAGTGGAGGAAGCGGACAAAGTGGAGGAAGTGGAGGAAGTTGACGAAGTTGACGAAGTGGAGGAAGTTGACGAAGTGGAGGATGTGGAGGAAATGGAGGAAGTGGAGGAAGTTTAGGAAGCGGAGGAAGTTGACGAAGTGGATGATGAGTCGTTATTTCTTGAATTATATTTAGTTTATTGCACTTAAATAAACCAGGGAATTGTGTTTAATTGTTTGTTATTTCCCCATTTTCCGAATTCTGCTTAATTTGGTCGGAAATTTGTAATTGTACTAATTTGGGTTTTCTTAGCTGATTAAGTGCATTTTTGAAGTGCAGGAAAATTTCGGAAATACATTTTGGGACATCAGGAAGAATGCCAAATAAATTCAAAACTCTCCACACAGACATTTTAGAATTAATTAAATTGTAATTCAGTAGCTTAGAATTTCTGTATCAACTTTTACATTTTGGGACAATTTTTGGTAAAGTAGACTAGACCCAAAATGTGAAGGTAAATGACTTGGCACCTTAGGGTTTTTTGTGTGGACCCCACCCTTATTAAAGGTGACCCACGGCCTTTAGGGCAGCCGCCATCCCCCCCTTACAGAATCCCGAATTTTTTCTTGCTTTAGTTTTTGGGGGAATGCTGTTTTTGAATGAACGGATGGAGAGCTGATATTTTATTCCTTTTCCTAATTTCTGGTTGCATTTCTCGCTTGGTTTTGTGCACATTTAAACAATCTCTTCTCACAATCTATGATTTTGGGCAAGGAGGCACATGTGTCGTCCAGTTGAAAGAAGTGCACCACAGTGATATTCATTTTTCTTTGAAATTCATAGCAAATTACATTCAATTTGAAGATGTGTTGTTACGGCCTCCAAGAATGAAAAGCGTTGGTGTGCACGGGAAGGTGGATGCTGGAACGGTGATTTCAATAGGAAGCACACAGCTGATTCATTTGCTTTTGGGTGTGTGCAGTGAAGTCACGTCCAAAGGTTCAATATTGGGTGTGTGCAGTGAAATCACGGAGAATGGATGGGAGGCACAGTTTACATGGATTGTGTTGGACGGGAATGGATGAGAGAGGAGAAATGCCTTTTGGTGGAGAGTAGCACGTTTGATGATGAGTTGGAGGCAGAAGCGGTGCAGCGGATAGCGTTTTCTTTTCTTTTCTTTCAATTAAAATGAGGCACACACGGTGATTCAAGAAAGGAAGGAGAAAGTGAATGAGAAATGATTAGGTGAGAGTTGGTGGCAGGGAGATGTCACGTCCAAAGGGCTGGAAGAGCAGCACGGTGATGGGTTTTCCTTTGCAGCATTTGGATTTAGTTTAGTAGGTGTGCACGGGAATGTGATGCTGGAAAGGTGCTGCACTTTTTTTTATTTATGAAATGAGAAGCTGGATTGAAAGCTGCTGCCACGGGCCATACCCCACTTTCATTTTATTTGGATTAAACATTTTGAAGATTTATTTACTTTGAGAAATGATGAAGTAGATTATTTTGCTGGAATGCTCAACAAGTCACGGCTAGAGAGGACTTTTAGAAGCCTTTGCAATTTCAAACCCTTTTGGTAGATGCACATGGGTCACGGTCAATGGTAGAGAAAAATTTATTTTCTTTTATTCCTTTTGCCTAAGAATGGTTTATCAGTTGTAATGTTCAATTTAATGTTTTCATGCACTGGAATGTCGTCAATCATATTTAGTTGTGTTTAATTTCCATTTTAATTTAAGTTCGATTACAGTCACAAATCTTTCAAAACCCCCCACTTAGTGTTGACCTGAGACTGAACCACAATATGGTCCTTGCGAGACGACCTAGGAGTCACTTCCTAGTTTTATACTGCATTAATTTTGCAATCAACTTTTGTGTGAGGTGCGACCCTCTCATCAGTGGACGAAGTGGACGATGGGGACGAAGGGGACGAAGTGGAGGAAGTGGACGAAGTGGACGAAGTGGACAAAGAGGTCAAAATGGATGAAGTGGACGAAGTTGACGACGTGGACGAAGTGGGCGAAGTGGACGAAGTGGAGCAAATGGAGGAAGATGAAGAAGTGGACGAACTGGATAAAGTGGACGAAGAGGTCAAAGTGGACGAATTGGACGAAGTTGACGAAGTGGAGGAAGTGGACAAAGTGGTAGAAGTTGAGGAAGTGGAGGAAGTTGAAGAAGTGAATGAAGTTGACAAGGTGGAAGAAGTTGAGGAAGTGGAGGAAATGGACGAAGTCGACGAAGTGGAAGTTGTGGAGGAAGTGCAGGAAGTTGAAGAAGTGGACGTAGTGAAGGAAGTGGAGGAAGTGGAGGAAGTGTAGGAAGTGGAGGAAGTAGAGGAAGTTGACGAAGTGGACGAAGTAAACGGAGTGGAACGAGTGGAGGAAGTGGAGGAAGTTGAGGAAGTTGAAGAAGTGGAAAAATATGACGAAGTGGACGTAGTAGAGGAAGTGCACGAAGTGGAGGAAGTGTAGGAAGTGAACGAAGTGGACGAAGTGGAGGAAGTCGACGAAGTTGACGAAGTTGAGGAAGTGGACAAAGTTGACGAAGTGGACGAAGTTGACATAGTGGACGAAGTGGAGGAAGGGGACGAAGGGGACGAAGTGGACGAAGTAGACAAAGTGGAAGAAGTTGAGGAAGTGCAGGAAGTGGACGATGTTGAAGAAGTGGAGGAAGTGGAGGAAATGGTTGAAGTGGAGGAAGTGGTGGAAGTGGAGGAAGATGACGAAGTTGAAGAAGTGGAAGAAGTGGACGAAGTGGAGGAAGTGGAGGAAGTTGAAGAAGTGGACGAAGTTGACGAGGTGGAAGAAGTGGAGGAAGTGAAGGAAGCTGACGGAGTTGACGAAATAGAGCAAGTGGTAGTAGTGGAGGAAGTGGACGAAGTTGACGAAGTGGAGGAAGTGGACGAAGTGGAGGAAGTGGAGGAAGTAGAGGAAGTGGAGGAAGTTGACGAAGTGGAGGAACTTGACGAAGTGGAGCAAGTGGACGAAGTGGAGGATGTGGAGGAAATTGATGAAGTGGACGAAGTGGAGGAAATGGATGAAGTTGAGGAATAGGACGAAGTGGGCGGAGTGGAAGAAGTGGAGGAAGTGGACGAAGTGGAGCATGTGGAGGAAGTTGACGAAATGGAGGAAGTGGAGGAAGTTGACGAAGTTGACGAAGTGGGTGAAGAGGACGAAGTGGACGAAGCATACGAAGTGGAAGAAGTGGAGGAAATGGACGAAGTGGAGGAAGTGGAGGAAGTGGAGGAAGTGGACGAAGTGGAGGAAGTGGACGAAGTGGACGAAGTGGACGAAATGGAGGAAATTGACGACGTGGACAAAGTAGAGGAAGTGGAGGAAGTTGAGCAAGAGGACAAAGTGGAGGAAGTGGAAGAAGTGAAGGAAGTGGAGGAAGTGGAAGAAGTCGACGAAGTGGAGGAAGTCGACGAAGTCGACAAAGTGGAGGAAGTGGAGGAAGTGGAGGAAGTCGACGAAGTTGACATAGTGGACGAAGTGGACGAAGGGGACGAAGTGGACGAAGTGGAAGAAGTTGAGGAAGTGGAGGAAGTGGAGGAAGTGGACGATGTTAAAGAAGTGGACGAAGTGGAGGAAGTGGAGGAAGTGGAGGAAATGGAGGAAGTGGAGGAAGTGGAGGAAGATGACGAAGTTGAAGAAGTGGAAGAAGTGGACGAAGTGGAGGAAGTGAATGATGTTAACAAAGTGGAAGAAGTGGTAGAAGTGGAGGAAGTGGAGGAAGTTGAAGAAGTGGACGAAGTTGACGAGGTGGAAGAAGTGGAGGAAGTGAAGGAAGCTGACGGAGTTGACGAAATGGAGGAAGTGGTGGAAGTGGACGAAGTGGAGGAAGTGGACGAAGTTGACGAAGTGGAGGTGATGAGAGGATTGCACCTCTCACAAAAGTTGTGCATAAAAGAATGCAATATAGTACTAGGAAGTGACTCCTAGGTCGTCTCTCAAGGACCAAATGTGGTTCAGTCTCAGATCAAACACATAGTGGGGGGGATTTTGAAAGATTTTTTTTGTGAATGCAACTGAACTTAAATAAGACACTAATGCAAACGGAAATGTAAAAACGGTCTCAATTACAAAATTAAAGCGGTTGGTCACTAAAGCTAACATTACTTTTAAATTAAAGGAGTGAAAATTAACCAATTTAAAGGAGTGAAAATTAACTTTGTGATGATTAACATTGAAAGGAGAATATGGTAATCAAGCAAAGATCACTTAAAAATTAGCAAGCATTCAAACCTAAGTGTATGCAATATGAAAATTGTAACCAAATTAAGTGCAAGATTAAGCATTTAAAATAATATAAAAGTAGACCCTTGGAGCTCCTCTGGACGTGGCAGCAGCCCTATTCTAATTGAATGAAAATTGAATCCTTGTGCTTCCCATTCCAGCCCCCGTGCAGTACTCCTTCCAGCCGTGACACCTAATCCTATTTTTCCAATTAGAAATGAAAACCGAGAGCTGTTGGACGCTGGATAAAGAAAGCTTGCTGGATGGGAAAACTTCCAAAAGAATCCACTAATGTGCTGAAAAGAAAACCAAATTAAATCACGTCTTCTCCTATACTCCACGTAACCTTGTGCGTGTCAAAAGCCATCCCGCATGTGCCTTCTATTCCACTTGAATGAAGATTGAAATTAGTGCCCCCTTCTCCATCATCAATCACCGTTGCTACTGCTCCATGTGCGTGCTCCACTTCTTCACCGTGCACACCACTCTCTTCCAGCTCAAAAACGTGCCCGTGACAGCTGCTGCCCATTCTCCAACATTAAATGACAACCAAACCAACTAAATGTGTAGCCGTGTGCTTTTCTTCCAGGTCGTTCCATTTCTCTGAATAAAATAAGGACACCATCCTGGAGCATTCTCTCCCTCTCGGTTGCAGCTGGAACAGCCCCAAGACCAGGCACCGTGACACCTACTGCAGCTTCCCTTCTTCCAATGCAACACGCCTACACCATGCTCAAGCCAAATTAAATCTCCATTTCCAGCTCCACCTCACGGGCACCTACTCAGATAAACTAGCATCTCTATTATGTAAAATGATGAAGGCTTTTGCATCTAAGGAAAGCAAACCGAGACCTCCTGGAGTATTAAAAAAAAAGAAAATCGAGAGCTTTCCTTTACGAATAACCGTGCATAAAAATGTTCTTCCTCCATTCTCAGTGACCAAGTGTTCAAATGAAAAAAAATAATTGTGTGCTGGAAAAAAAAATAAGTCTTCAGTGCAAAAGTGCTTAAGCCATTTTTCATTCCATCCAGAATTTGAGAATCGTGTTTCAGCCAACACAAAAGCCCCAAAACCAAAGTTGAGACCGAGAGTGAGTACAGTGCAAATGGCAAGTGGCGGCCTAACCTAAAGGTCGTGTGTCTCCCCTTTAATGAGGGTGGGGTCCACACAAAAGAAAAACCCTAGGGTCCAAGTCACTCACTTCTAATTTTTTGGGTCTAATATAATTTACCAAAAATTGACCCAAAATATAAGAGTTGATTCAAAAATTCTAAACTACTGAATTACAATTTAATTAATTCAAAACAAAAAATGTCTGTGTGGAGAGTTTTGAATTTATTTAGCATTCTTCCTGATGTCCCAAAATGTATTTCCGAAATTTTCCTGCACTTCAAAAATGCACTTAATCAGCTCAGAAAACCCAAATTAGCACAATTACAAATTTCCGACCAAATTAAGCAAAATTCGGAAAACGGGGAAATAACAAACAATTAAACACAATTCCCTAGTTTATTTAAGTGCAATAAACTAAATATAATTCAAGAAATAACGACTCATCAGGAGGAAGTAGAGGAAGTGGAGGAAGTGGAGGAAGTGGAGGAAGTGGAGGAAGTAGAGGAACTTGACGAAGTGGAGCAAGTGGACGAAGTGGAGGAAGTGCAGGAAGTGGATGAAGTGGAGGAAATTGATGAAGTGGAAGAAGTGGAGGAAATGGATGAAGTTGAGGAATAGGACGAAGTGGGCGAAGTGGAAGAAGTGGAGGATGTGGAGGAAGTTGACGAAGTGGAGGAAGTGGACGAAGTTGAGGAACTGGACGAAGTTGACGAAGTGGGCGAAGAGGACGAGTGGACGAAGCGTACGAAGTGGAAGAAGTAGACGAAGTTGACGAAGTAGAGGAAATGGACGAAGTGGAGGAAGTGGAGGAAGTGGACAAAATGGAGGAAATTAACGACGTGGAGGAAGTGGAGGAAGTGGAGGAAGTTGAGGAAGAGGACAAAGTGGACGAAGTGGAAGAAGTGGAGGAAGTGGAGGAAGTGGAAGAAGTTGAAGAAGTGGACGAAGTAGAGGTAGTGGAAGAAGTGGAGGAAGTTAACGAAATGGAGGAAGTGAAGGAAGTTGACAAGGTGGACGAAGTGGACGATGGGGACGAAGTGGAAGAAGTGGAGGAAGTTGAGGAAGTGGACGAAGTTGACGAAGTTGACGAAGTGGGCGAAGTGGACGAAGCGGACGCAGTGGAAAAAGTGGAGGAAGTGGAGGAAATAGAAGAAGTTTACGAAGTGGACGAAGAGGTCGAAGTGGACAAAGTGGAAGAGGTGGAGAAAGTGTAGGAAGTGGAGGAAGTGGAGTAAGTGGACGAAGTGGGGGAAGTGGACGAAGTTGACGAAGTGGACGAAGTGGACGAAGAGGCCGAAGTGGAGGAAGTTGACGACGTGGAGGAAGTGGAGGAAGTCGACGAAGTGGAGGAAGTTTCCGAAGTGGACGTAGAGGTCGAAGTGGACGAAGTTGATGATGTTGACGAAGTGGGCGAAGTGGAGGAAGTGGAAGAGGTGGAGAAAGTGTAGGAAGTGGAGGAAGTGGAGTAAGTGGACGAAGTGGGGGAAGTGGACGAAGTTGACGAAGTGGACGAAGAGGCCGAAGTGGAGGAAGTTGACGACGTGGACGAAGTGGAGGAAGTCGACGAAGTGGAGGAAGTTTCCGAAGTAGACGAAGTGGACGTAGAGGTCGAAGTGGACGAAGTTGACGATGTTGACGAAGTGGGCGAAGTGGAGGAAGTGGAGGAAGTGGTCGAAGTGGACGAACTGGAGGAAGTGGAGGAAGTGGACGAAGTTGAGGAAGTGGACAAAGTGGAGGAAGCGGAGGAAGTTAGGAAGTCAGTAAGTTGAGGAAGTGGAGGATGTGGAGGAAGTTGACGAAGTAGAGGAAGTGGAGGAAGTTGACGAAGTGGAGGATCTGGAGGAAGTGGAGGAAGTTGAGGAAGCAGAGGAAGTTGACGAAGTGGACGAAGTGGACGATGGGTACGAAGGGGACGAAGTGGAGGAAGTGGAGGAAGTGGATGAAGTTTACGAAATTGGCGAAGTGGAGGAAGTGGACGAAGTTGACGAAGTACACGAACAGAACAAAGTGGAGAAAGTGGATGAAGTCGAGGAAATTGACGAAGTGGACGAAGTTGAGGAAGTGGAGGAAGTGCATGATGGGGACGAAGTGGAGCAAGTCGAGGAACTGGAGGAAGAGGACGAAGTGGAGGAAGTGGAGGAAATGGAGGAAGTGGAGGAATTGGAAGAAGTGGAGGAAGTGGAGGAAGTGGGCGAAGTGGACGAACTGGAAGAAGGGAAGGAAGTGGAGTAAGTTGAGGAAATTGAGGAAGTGGACAAAGTGGAGGAAGTAGAAGAAGTGGAGGAAGTGGAGGAAGTTGACAAAGTGGACGAAGTGGACGAAGGGGACAAAGTGGAGGAAGTGGAGCAAGTGGAGGAAGAGAACGAAGTGGAGGAAGTGGAGGAAATGGAGGAAATGGAGGAAGTGGAGGAAGTGGGTGAAGCAGAGGAACTGGAGGAAGTTGAGGAAGAGGACGAAGCGGACGAAGAAGACGAAGTGGAGGAAGAGGAGGAAGAGGAGGAAGAGGACGAAGTGGACGAAGCAGAAGAAGTGGACGAAGTGGTCGAAATGGAGGAAGGTGACGAAGTGGACGAAGTTGAGGAAGAGGATGAAGTGGAAAAAGTGGAGGAAGTTGACGAAGTGGAGGAAGTTGATGAAGTGGATGAAGTGGAGGAGGTGAACGAAGTGGAGGAAATGGCGGAAGTGGACAAAGTGAACGAAATGAGGACGTTGACGAAGTGGAGGAATTGGACGAAGTTGACGAAGTGGAGGAGGTGGACGAAGTTGACGAAGTGGAGGAAGTGGATGAAGTGGACGAAGTGGACGAAGTGGAGGAAGTAGAGGAACTGGAGGAAGTGGAGGAAGTGGAGGAACTGGAGGAAGTAGAGGAAGTGGAGGAAGGGGACGAAGTGGACGAAGTTGACGAAGTGGACGAAGTTGCCATAGTGGACGAAGTGGACGAAGGGCACGAAGTAGACAAAGTGGATGAACTTGAGGAATAGGAGTGATGAGTCAATATTTTATTCGCTTCACTTAGTTTATTGTGCTAAAATTAGTCGGGGAATTGTGCTTAAACGTCCGATATTTTCCTGTTTTTCCTAATTGTGCTTAATTTGATCAGAAATTCTTATTTTAACTAATTTGAATTATCTGAGCTTATTATTTTGCATTATTAATCACGGGAAAATTTTGGATAACCTTTTAGGACATTTGAAGGATAAATGAGAAATCACAATTGAGCCCAATGCATTTCAGCCACTTTAGTTTTCGCACAGTGCTGCGTTAATGTTGTGTCAACTTGTGTGTCTTCGTTCGAGTTCAATTCTTATCCGTTTTTCATGCAATTTTTTTTCATAGTTTCGTCTAGATGTCTATTTTAACATATAGTTTTTATTTTGTTCAAATTCCTTCTGTGTTGTTCCCAGTATTTTTTTTTACTCCCCATGTCAGTCTAGTTCTTACTGTTTGAGTGACTTCTACTTTGTTTGCATTGTTTGTAATGCTTGTCATAGTTGGAATAGCACATGGACCACCTTGCAAGTAAGCTCACGGTTTTGGCTTACAAAAGAGGAGAATATTGTTCTGATAAAAGAGAAGGGAACTACGTCCACATGGATCTCCAAAATGCAAGCAAGCATGATTTTTAATTGGACAAGAGTAGAGTGCCACGGCTGCATGCTTTCTAATTCAGAATTTTGCAAAGTTGGCTATACAACACATGGGAGCCACCACTTGGAAAAGAAAGAAGCCTTCACTTTGTTCAAAGAAGAGAAGCAATTCTCGTTCCTTTCTTATGAAAGCAAACGGCCATTGTGAGAATAATGGAAGGGGCCACCACTTTTGAAAACTCACATAAGTGGAGTTAATGAAATGTTGAATGGTTTTCTCCATTTGTTTTTTTGTTAGAAAATACATGGCCCCCTTTTCACAAAAGTTTGATTAAATAAACATTTGTTGACAAAAAAACACACGGCACCTTCAAAGATGAAAAGGAACTCATGGAACAAACAAAAACAACACACGGCCCACATGGAAAAGCTTTTGGGATTTTAAGTGAAACAACATATTCACTTAGGAAAGTGCAGCACAACGTCCACCATTTCTTTGGGGGCTGGAACGTTTTGATTAAACAAGAAGAAGGGGCTGTTTTCTTTTATGGTGAGCACGGTTTATTCCAGCTGAAAGTAGATGCACATGGATGGTTGTAAAGCAAAAGGAGGAGCTCTCAAGGTCACATTCCATAGCAGCAAAGACTCCATGTTTCCAGCAGCTAATTCACGCATACAGCAAGCATTTGGAGTGCAAACAGATGAGTTGGAAGAAGGGGGCTGCAGCATGCTCATCTCACCAAGCTGGACTTCATGTTCCCAACTGATTCAAGTGGCCCATCCAGCAGCAAAGAGAAGGAGAAACACGGACATTCAGCAGCACCAGCATATCGAAACAGCTTGGGAGGTGCAACATCACCGTCCAGCAAACAATTAAAGGGCTTGACATTATATAAAAAGAGGGCGCACGTCCATGAGGGGGTGGTGTCCAGCGAAGAAATTGGTCCAAACATGCAGAGGTTTGACTCCTTTTTCTTAGCAAGCTACACGGTGGAAGAACTGGTGAACGTGTACTCAAATGGAAGTGCTGTGTGCTAGATGATTAAAGGAAAGAACACGCATTCAGCCTAGAGCAGCCGCCATCTTCATTTTGGTTTTTTCTTGAATATTTTTATGAGAAGGAAAAGGAAGCAGGAGAAGCCGGGATGCTAGTAAGAATGAGGTGATAATTCACGGGATGTACTGGGATGCTAGCATGAATGAAGAAGAAGACAAGAAGTAGGTAGAAAATGGAGGGCCCCTTTTTGGCACATACAGAAAATGCTGAGGGGACAAAAACGCAAACTGGAAGAAAATAAGGGAGGCACACCGAGAAAGGGGGAGTGTTGTCTCTCGGTAGAAGGATATAAACCAGTTGTAGCAGAAGAAGAAGGGACGGCCTTGAGGCCTGGAAGGGGTCATGTTTCCTTCTCTTCCAGGAGCTCTCTCTCAGTTTCCATTTTCAACAGGGCATAATGTAGAATTTTATTTTTTTTGAGCGTGTAGCTGAGTAGTAGTGTGTTACAGTGTTTTTGATCAGTTTAGTCGTTTTATTTTTACATGTATTATTCAAGAATTTCATTTTAAGTGTTGAATCTTTGATAAATTTTATTTTCAATTAAGTGTTTTATTTTTGTTATCTCTTTTATTTTACCGTTTACTATTTTCTATACCGTTAAATTTTGTCATCGTATTTTACTGTTCATGTTATTTTCAACGTCATTTTTACCGTTCAGTTTTTACAGTGTTTAAAATTTATTTTAGTGTTTTTAAATTCAGTTGTGTTTTAATTCCAGTTTTAATTTATTTTTCCGTATCAAACTAAAAAAATCACAAACCCCCCCCAACTTCGTGTTAAATCTGAGACTGAACCTAATATTGGTCCTTGAGAGACGACCTAGGAGTCACTTCCTAGTATTGTACTGCATTCTTACTTGCACATCAAATTTGATCGGCCGCGACAGCTGCATCAAATTTTGGCGCCGTTGCCGGGGACCAATGGAGGTTTGGTTTTAGATTTTTGTTGTATAAAGTTTTGTTCTGTTAATATGTTTGTTTTGTGTGTTCTGTCTTGTATATTTCTGTAGGCGATAACGACACCTTCAACAAATTTTGGCGGCGTTGTCACTTCAGTTCCAGGTTTTTTGTTTTAGATTTTTGCTGTGTTTTTCGATTATGCTGTGTTAATATATATTGTGTTTAATTGTGCTATGTTCTGTATTTAGTTGTTATTAAAAAAAAAATTGAAAATTAAAAAAAAAAATTAATTAAAAATTTTTACTATTGATGTTCTGTCTTGTGTGTGCTTGTAGCATGTATAAATGTGTTTTGTTTTATCTGATTCGTAATTTTTAGTTTTTAGTTTTTACTTTTTATTTTTCCATGTCTACCTATTTTAATGTTGTGAATAATGCTTATTCTGCCAATGTCTGTGATTATGATTCTTATTCTGCATATTACTTTGATTTTAAATCTGCTGATTTTTATGATGAGAACAATATGTTCCATCATCCAATTTCTGAGAGCTCTCTTTGGGAGCCAGTTCCACAATATGAGAGTCAGCAGTATGATTCTCCTATTCAAATAACTCCTCAGCCTTCTACTTCTGAACCTACATTAAAGGAGTTACTAGAGCAGATGACAATGCAGAACATTCAGTTTCAGAAAGGGAACATGCAGTTCAAGCAAGAGAGCATGGAGTTCCAGCAGGAAACTCAAGCTGCCATGCAGAATCTGAGTGATCAGATCAGGCAGATGGCCACTCTTGTACCTGAGGAGACTGATGAAAATTTTGGGGACCCGGCAGAAGTAAGCAGTAATCCTGAACCAGGTAGACCACCTTCATCTTCCCACACTTTAGAAATCTTCAAGGAAGTGGAGGGAAGCATACCGCAAATTGATTATTCTGTTGATTATGCTGTTGATTGGTATGCTGATGATTATATAGTTGTTGAGTCTGATTTTAATTTTTCCTCTGTGCATGATGAGAACCGTTTTTTACTATCACATTCGAATAATTATTCTCCATGCATTGAACATGAATCTGAGTCTGCGATTAATATGGTTTCTAATTTTGAAATTGATTCGTGTTTTGAGGATGTATCTAAGGTTCAGCCTGTTACATTGGATTTGGGTGTTGTACCCCTGCATGTAATTTCTGTAGAACCATATTGCACTAACCCTATTGCAGGAGGTACAGATGAATTGGACCAACATGCACACACAGTGGAAGGCAAGGGTGCGAACCTGAAAAACTGTTTCAACAACAATAGGCACCTGCTGAACCTGCTCATCAACAATCACTGCTCAGATCCAGCTGTGGAAAACATTTCACTGCTCGATCAAATCTGGAGGATGAAGCAGTTCGTCCTCAAAACTTCATGGCTGGATCGTGAACATGAAGACCTCTCCCTGATGATCCAAAATTGGCAGCTTCCACCATAACCTACGGGAGTTTGCATTTTCTTTCTCTCCCTTTTTCCTACTTTTATTGCATTTGTCCATAATATGTTTCCTGTTTTGATTGCTGATGATATGCTTAGAACACATTGAGGACAATGTGTAGTTTAAGTGTGGTCTATTGGGAGAGACTCTGATTTTTCTTTGTTTTGTGTGTTAAATTTTTTGTTTTTGAGTGTTAAATTTTTTTTGTTTTAAGTGGTTTTTAGTGTGTTTTGTGTGCAATAAATTTTACATTTTTCTCTTGATTTCTGGAGTTTGTCTAAGTTGTAGATTTTTCCTTCACTTACTTAATACTTATGGTTTGAAATCCTTGCTTTTCTCTGCTTGGAAGATAATTATAACGTTTAAGAGGTTGATTTGATTGTGACAAACACCCTGAGTGAGATTTGAGCCACTTAATTTTCTTTCTTGTGTGTAATATGTATCTTGATTGCTTGCACATATGTCTTGGCTTGATTCTTTTTGACATACCTTATTTATATGCATGTTTAGAAATGATAAAGGCATTTTATTTCTTGAGCCTTGTTAGCCAAATAAGCCTACCCTGTTATTATCCTTTGATAACCCCTTTGAGCCTATACTGTATTCATTTCTTTGATTTGAAGCTCATACACTGGCCCTAAGTGAAAAACCATGATTACCTTAACCTTAGGGAAGTCTGGAGCTATAGAAGTGTTTTATGAAAAAGTGTGGTCTCCTTGGGAATTCTGATGAATTGGCTAGTTGGTTCCTCATCATGTTTTGAAATGATGATTTATATCCTGTTGTGTGATAAAGAAAAAAAAAAAAGAGACAGGATGGAAAAAAAATGATGATGAGAAAATTGAAAAAAAAAACAAGTTTGTGAATAATGGAGTCGAGAAGAGGATTGAATTAGAGGTTTGGGCGTGATTTCACTGTATTTACACTTTTTCCCCAGTACTCCTCTATTTCTTCTGAGCTGTAGCTACTTATCTATATTTTATCCTCCCCTATCCTTGGCCCCATTACAACCCAGTAAAGACCTTTGGATCCGAACATGCATATGTTTTAAGTTTTGATAATTAGAAACTTGCCAAGTCTGATTGTGTTTGTTTTCTTGAGTGCATTGAGTTGAAATTCTTTACCCTAGACACTTGAGAGAAACACTAATAGTGCATCTGTGAGGTTATTTTTGAATCACCTCTTGAACTGATTAATTATTTTTCCATACTTTGAATTGCTTGGATGATTTCTGTAAGTATCTGCTTTTCTTTGATTCTGTGTTGGATATTTTCTACATCTTTTATCTGTCCAGAATTCATGAGAACTGTGTAAATTTTTTTTTTATTTTCTTGTGAGTCTTTGTTTTCTGTATGCTGCATTTGTGTCACCTCCCTAAAAGTCCATTAAACCATTCCCTGATTTGCGTCTTAATTTTGCCCAGGAGTGCAAAAGACTAAGTGTAGTCTATTTAATTGGGAGAGACTCTGATTTTTCTTTGTTTTGTGTGTTAAATTTTTTGTTTTTGAGTGTTAAATTTTTTTTGTTTTAAGTGGTTTTTAGTGTGTTTTGTGTGCAATAAATTTTACATTTTTCTCTTGATTTCTGGAGTTTGTCTAAGTTGTAGATTTTTCCTTCACTTACTTAATACTTATGGTTTGAAATCCTTGCTTTTCTCTGCTTGGAAGATAATTATAACGTTTAAGAGGTTGATTTGATTGTGACAAACACCCTGAGTGAGATTTGAGCCACTTAATTTTCTTTCTTGTGTGTAATATGTATCTTGATTGCTTGCACATATGTCTTGGCTTGATTCTTTTTGACATACCTTATTTATATGCATGTTTAGAAATGATAAAGGCATTTTATTTCTTGAGCCTTGTTAGCCAAATAAGCCTACCCTGTTATTATCCTTTGATAACCCCTTTGAGCCTATACTGTATTCATTTCTTTGATTTGAAGCTCATACACTGGCCCTAAGTGAAAAACCATGATTACCTTAACCTTAGGGAAGTCTGGAGCTATAGAAGTGTTTTATGAAAAAGTGTGGTCTCCTTGGGAATTCTGATGAATTGGCTAGTTGGTTCCTCATCATGTTTTGAAATGATGATTTATATCCTGTTGTGTGATAAAGAAAAAAAAAAAGAGACAGGATGGAAAAAAAATGATGATGAGAAAATTGAAAAAAAAACAAGTTTGTGAATAATGGAGTCGAGAAGAGGATTGAATTAGAGGTTTGGGCGTGATTTCACTGTATTTACACTTTTTCCCCAGTACTCCTCTATTTCTTCTGAGCTGTAGCTACTTATCTATATTTTATCCTCCCCTGTCCTTGGCCCCATTACAACCCAGTAAAGACCTTTGGATCCGAACATGCATATGTTTTAAGTTTTGATAATTAGAAACTTGCCAAGTCTGATTGTGTTTGTTTTCTTGAGTGCATTGAGTTGAAATTCTTTACCCTAGACACTTGAGAGAAACACTAATAGTGCATCTGTGAGGTTATTTTTGAATCACCTCTTGAACTGATTAATTATTTTTCCATACTTTGAATTGCTTGGATGATTTCTGTAAGTATCTGCTTTTCTTTGATTCTGTGTTGGATATTTTCTACATCTTTTATCTGTCCAGAATTCATGAGAACTGTGTAAATTTTTTTTTTATTTTCTTGTGAGTCTTTGTTTTCTGTATGCTGCATTTGTGTCACCTCCCTAAAAGTCCATTAAACCATTCCCTGATTTGCGTCTTAATTTTGCCCAGGAGTGCAAAAGACTAAGTGTGGTCTATTTAATTGGGAGAGACTCTGATTTTTCTTTGTTTTGTGTGTTAAATTTTTTGTTTTTGAGTGTTAAATTTTTTTTGTTTTAAGTGGTTTTTAGTGTGTTTTGTGTGCAATAAATTTTACATTTTTCTCTTGATTTCTGGAGTTTGTCTAAGTTGTAGATTTTTCCTTCACTTACTTAATACTTATGGTTTGAAATCCTTGCTTTTCTCTGCTTGGAAGATAATTATAACGTTTAAGAGGTTGATTTGATTGTGACAAACACCCTGAGTGAGATTTGAGCCACTTAATTTTCTTTCTTGTGTGTAATATGTATCTTGATTGCTTGCACATATGTCTTGGCTTGATTCTTTTTGACATACCTTATTTATATGCATGTTTAGAAATGATAAAGGCATTTTATTTCTTGAGCCTTGTTAGCCAAATAAGCCTACCCTGTTATTATCCTTTGATAACCCCTTTGAGCCTATACTGTATTCATTTCTTTGATTTGAAGCTCATACACTGGCCCTAAGTGAAAAACCATGATTACCTTAACCTTAGGGAAGTCTGGAGCTATAGAAGTGTTTTATGAAAAAGTGTGGTCTCCTTGGGAATTCTGATGAATTGGCTAGTTGGTTCCTCATCATGTTTTGAAATGATGATTTATATCCTGTTGTGTGATAAAGAAAAAAAAAAGAGACAGGATGGAAAAAAAATGATGATGAGAAAATTGAAAAAAAAAACAATTTTGAGAACAATGGAGTCGAGAAAAGGATTGAATTAGAGGTTTGGGCGTGATTTCACTGTATTTACACTTTTTCCCCAGTACTCCTCTATTTCTTCTGAGCTGTAGCTACTTATCTATATTTTATCCTCCCCTGTCCTTGGCCCCATTACAACCCAGTAAAGACCTTTGGATCCGAACATGCATATGTTTTAAGTTTTGATAATTAGAAACTTGCCAAGTCTGATTGTGTTTGTTTTCTTGAGTGCATTGAGTTGAAATTCTTTACCCTAGACACTTGAGAGAAACACTAATAGTGCATCTGTGAGGTTATTTTTGAATCACCTCTTGAACTGATTAATTATTTTTCCATACTTTGAATTGCTTGGATGATTTCTGTAAGTATCTGCTTTTCTTTGATTCTGTGTTGGATATTTTCTACATCTTTTATCTGTCCAGAATTCATGAGAACTGTGTAAATTTTTTTTTTATTTTCTTGTGAGTCTTTGTTTTCTGTATGCTGCATTTGTGTCACCTCCCTAAAAGTCCATTAAACCATTCCCTGATTTGCGTCTTAATTTTGCCCAGGAGTGCAAAAGACTAAGTGTGGTCTATTTTGATGAGTCAATATTTTATTCGCTTCACTTAGTTTATTGTGCTAAAATTAGTCGGGGAATTGTGCTTAAACGTCCGATATTTTCCTGTTTTTCCTAATTGTGCTTAATTTGATCAGAAATTCTTATTTTAACTAATTTGAATTATCTGAGCTTATTATTTTGCATTATTAATCACGGGAAAATTTTGGATAACCTTTTAGGACATTTGAAGGATAAATGAGAAATCACAATTGAGCCCAATGCATTTCAGCCACTTTAGTTTTCGCACAGTGCTGCGTTAATGTTGTGTCAACTTGTGTGTCTTCGTTCGAGTTCAATTCTTATCCGTTTTTCATGCAATTTTTTTTCATAGTTTCGTCTAGATGTCTATTTTAACATATAGTTTTTATTTTGTTCAAATTCCTTCTGTGTTGTTCCCAGTATTTTTTTTTACTCCCCATGTCAGTCTAGTTCTTACTGTTTGAGTGACTTCTACTTTGTTTGCATTGTTTGTAATGCTTGTCATAGTTGGAATAGCACATGGACCACCTTGCAAGTAAGCTCACGGTTTTGGCTTACAAAAGAGGAGAATATTGTTCTGATAAAAGAGAAGGGAACTACGTCCACATGGATCTCCAAAATGCAAGCAAGCATGATTTTTAATTGGACAAGAGTAGAGTGCCACGGCTGCATGCTTTCTAATTCAGAATTTTGCAAAGTTGGCTATACAACACATGGGAGCCACCACTTGGAAAAGAAAGAAGCCTTCACTTTGTTCAAAGAAGAGAAGCAATTCTCGTTCCTTTCTTATGAAAGCAAACGGCCATTGTGAGAATAATGGAAGGGGCCACCACTTTTGAAAACTCACATAAGTGGAGTTAATGAAATGTTGAATGGTTTTCTCCATTTGTTTTTTTGTTAGAAAATACATGGCCCCCTTTTCACAAAAGTTTGATTAAATAAACATTTGTTGACAAAAAAACACACGGCACCTTCAAAGATGAAAAGGAACTCATGGAACAAACAAAAACAACACACGGCCCACATGGAAAAGCTTTTGGGATTTTAAGTGAAACAACATATTCACTTAGGAAAGTGCAGCACAACGTCCACCATTTCTTTGGGGGCTGGAACGTTTTGATTAAACAAGAAGAAGGGGCTGTTTTCTTTTATGGTGAGCACGGTTTATTCCAGCTGAAAGTAGATGCACATGGATGGTTGTAAAGCAAAAGGAGGAGCTCTCAAGGTCACATTCCATAGCAGCAAAGACTCCATGTTTCCAGCAGCTAATTCACGCATACAGCAAGCATTTGGAGTGCAAACAGATGAGTTGGAAGAAGGGGGCTGCAGCATGCTCATCTCACCAAGCTGGACTTCATGTTCCCAACTGATTCAAGTGGCCCATCCAGCAGCAAAGAGAAGGAGAAACACGGACATTCAGCAGCACCAGCATATCGAAACAGCTTGGGAGGTGCAACATCACCGTCCAGCAAACAATTAAAGGGCTTGACATTATATAAAAAGAGGGCGCACGTCCATGAGGGGGTGGTGTCCAGCGAAGAAATTGGTCCAAACATGCAGAGGTTTGACTCCTTTTTCTTAGCAAGCTACACGGTGGAAGAACTGGTGAACGTGTACTCAAATGGAAGTGCTGTGTGCTAGATGATTAAAGGAAAGAACACGCATTCAGCCTAGAGCAGCCGCCATCTTCATTTTGGTTTTTTCTTGAATATTTTTATGAGAAGGAAAAGGAAGCAGGAGAAGCCGGGATGCTAGTAAGAATGAGGTGATAATTCACGGGATGTACTGGGATGCTAGCATGAATGAAGAAGAAGACAAGAAGTAGGTAGAAAATGGAGGGCCCCTTTTTGGCACATACAGAAAATGCTGAGGGGACAAAAACGCAAACTGGAAGAAAATAAGGGAGGCACACCGAGAAAGGGGGAGTGTTGTCTCTCGGTAGAAGGATATAAACCAGTTGTAGCAGAAGAAGAAGGGACGGCCTTGAGGCCTGGAAGGGGTCATGTTTCCTTCTCTTCCAGGAGCTCTCTCTCAGTTTCCATTTTCAACAGGGCATAATGTAGAATTTTATTTTTTTTGAGCGTGTAGCTGAGTAGTAGTGTGTTACAGTGTTTTTGATCAGTTTAGTCGTTTTATTTTTACATGTATTATTCAAGAATTTCATTTTAAGTGTTGAATCTTTGATAAATTTTATTTTCAATTAAGTGTTTTATTTTTGTTATCTCTTTTATTTTACCGTTTACTATTTTCTATACCGTTAAATTTTGTCATCGTATTTTACTGTTCATGTTATTTTCAACGTCATTTTTACCGTTCAGTTTTTACAGTGTTTAAAATTTATTTTAGTGTTTTTAAATTCAGTTGTGTTTTAATTCCAGTTTTAATTTATTTTTCCGTATCAAACTAAAAAAATCACAAACCCCCCCCAACTTCGTGTTAAATCTGAGACTGAACCTAATATTGGTCCTTGAGAGACGACCTAGGAGTCACTTCCTAGTATTGTACTGCATTCTTACTTGCACATCAAATTTGATCGGCCGCGACAGCTGCATCAAGGAGGAAGTGGACGATGTTGAAGAAGTGGACGAAGTGGAGGAAGTGGAGGAAATGGAGGAAGTGGAGGAAGTGGAGGCAGTGGAGGAAGATGACGAAGTTGAAGAAGTGGAAGAAGTGGAGGAAGTGGTGGAAGTGCATGAAGTTAACAAAGTGGAAGAAGTGGTAGAAGTGGAGGAAGTGGAGGAGCTTGAAGAAGTGGACGAAGTTGACGAGGTGGAAGAAGTGGAGGAAGTGAAGGAAGCTGACGGAGTTGACGAAATGGAGGAAGTGGTGGAAGTGGACGAAGTGGACGAAGTGGAGGAAGTAGAGGAAGTGGAGGAAGTGGAGGAATTGGGGGAAGTGGAGGAAGTGGAGGAAGTTGACGAAGTAGAGGAACTTGACGAAGTGGAGCAAGTGGACGAAGTGGACGAAGTGGACGAAGTGGAGGAAGTGGAGGAAATTGATGAAGTGGAAGAAGTGGAGGAAATGGATGACGTTGAGGAATAGGACGAAATGGGCGAAGTGGAGGATGTGGAGTAAGTTGACGAAGTGGAGGAAGTGGAGGAAGTTGACGAATTGGACGAAGAGGTCGAAGTGGACAAAGTTGACGAAGTGGGCGAAGAGGACGAAGTGGACGAAGCGTACGAAGTGAAAGAAGTGGACGAAGCTGACGAAGTGGAGGAAATGGACGAAGTGGAGGAAGTGGACGAAATGGAGGAAATTGACGACGTCGACGAAGTGGAGGAAGTTGAGGAAGAGGACAAAGTGGACGAAGTGGAAGAAGTGGAGGAAGTGGAGGAAGTGGAAGAAGTTGAAGAAGTGGACGAAGTGGAGGTTGTGGAAGAAGTGGAGGAAGTTAACGAAATGAAGGAAGTGAAGGAAGTTGACAAGGTGGACGAAGTGGACGATGGGGACGAAGTGGAAGAAGTGGAGGAAGTTGAGGAAGTGGATGAAGTGGTCGAAGTGGATGAAGTGGACGAACTTGACGAAGTTGACGAAGTGGGCGAAGTGGAAGAAGCAGACAAAGTGGAAGAAGTGGACGTAGTGGAGGAAGTGGAGGAAATGGAGAAAGTTTACGAAGTGGACGAAGAGGTCGAAGTGGAAGAGGTGGAGAAAGTGGAGGAAGTGGAGTAAGTGGACGAAGTGGGGGAAGTGGACGAAGTTGACGAAGTGGACGAAGTTGACGAAGAGGCAGAAGCGGAGGAAGTGGAGGAAGTTGACGACGTGGACGAAGTGGAGGAAGTGGAGGAAGTCGACGAAGTGGAGGAAGTTTACGAAGTGGACGTAGAGGTCGAAGTGGACGAAGTTGACGTTGTTGACAAAGTGGGCGAAGTGGACGAAGTGGACGAAGTGGACGAAGTGGAGGAAATGGAGGAAGTGGAGGAAGTGGAGGAAGTGGTCGAAGTGGGTGAACTGGAAGAAGTGGAGGAAGTGGACGAAGTTGAGGAAGTGGACAAAGTGGAGGAAGCGGAGGAAGTTAGGAAGTTCGAAAGTTGAGGATGTGGAGGAAGTTGACGAAGTGGAGGAAGTGGAGGAAATGGAGGAAGTGGACGAAGTGGGTGAAGCAGAGGAAGTGGAGGAAGTTGAGGAAGAGAACGAAGCGGACGAAGAAGACGAAGTGGAGGAAGAGGAGGAAGAAGAGGAAGAGGACGAAGTGGACGAAGCGGAAGAAGTGGACGAAGTAGTGGAAGTGGAGGAAGGTGACGAAGTGGACGAAGTTGAGGAAGAGGACGAAGTGGACGAAGTGGAAAAAGTGGAGGAAGTTGACGAAGTGGAGGAAGTGGACGAAGTGGACGAAGTGGAGGAGGTGGACGAAGTGGAGGAAATGACGGAAGTGGACAAAGTGAACGAAATGGAGGATGTTGACGAAGTAGAGGAATTGGACGAAGTTGACGAAGTGGAGGAAGTGGACGAAGTTGACGAAGTGGAGGAAGTGGAGGAAGTGGATGAAGGAGACGAAGTGGAGGAAGTGGAGGAAGTGGAGGAAGTAGAGGAAGTGGAGGAAGGGGACGAAGTGGACCAAGTGGACGGAGTGGAAGGGGAAAGATGACGAAGCGGACGTAGTGGAGGAAGTGGACAAAGTGGTAGAAGTGGAGGAAGTGTAGGAAGTGGCCGAAGTGGACGAAGTGGAGGAAGTGGACAAAGTGGTAGAAGTTGAGGAATTGGAGGAAGTTGAAGAAGTGAATGAAGTTGACGAGGTGGAAGAAGTTGAGGAAGTGGAAGAAATGGACGAAGTTGATGAAGTGGAAGTTGTGGAGGAAGAGGAGGAAGTGGAAGAAGTGTAGGAAGTGGAGGAAGTGGAGGAAGTTGACGAAGTGGACGAAGTGAACGGAGTGGAAGGAGTGGAGGAAGTGGAGAAAGTTGAAGATGTGGAAAAAGATGACGAAGTGGACGTGGTGGAGGAAGTGGGCGAAGTGGAGGAAGTGTAGGAAGTGAACAAAGTGGACGAAGTGGAGGAAGTCGACGAAGTTGACGAAGTGGAGGAAGTGCATGAAGTGGACGACGAAGTGGACGAAGTTGACATAGTGGACGAAGTGGATGAAGGGGACGAAGTGGACGAAGTAGATGAAGTGGAAGAAGTTGATGAAGTGGAGGAAGTAGAGGAAGTGGACGATGTTGAAGAAGTGGACGAAGTGGAGGAAGTGGAGGAAATGGAGGAAGTGGAGGAAGTGGAGGAAGTGGAGGAAGTGGAGGAAGATGACGAAGTGGAAGATGTGGACAAAGTGGAGGAAGTGGACGAAGTGGAAGAAGTGGTAGAAGTGGAGGAAGTGGAGGAAGTTGAAGAAGTGGACAAAGTTGACGAGGTGGAAGAAGTGGAGGAAGTGAAGGAAGCTGATGGAGTTGACGAAATGGAGGAAGTGGTAGAAGTGAATGAAGTCCAGGAAGTCGAGGAAGTCGACGAACTGGACGAAGTTGGCGAAGTGCAGGAAATAGACGAAGTGGAGGAAGTAGAGGAAGTGGAGCAAGTGGAGGAAGTTAACGAAGCTAAGGAACTTGACGAAGTGGAGGAGGTGGACGAAGTGGACGAAGTGGAGGAAGTTGAGGAAATGGATGAAGTTGAAGAATAGGATGAAGTGGGCGAAGTGGAAGAAGTAGAGGAAGTGGAGGAAGTGGAGGATGTGGAGGAGGTTGACGAAGTGGAGGAAGTGGAGGAAGTTGACGAAGTGGACGTAGTGGACGAAGAGGTCGAAGTGGACGAAGTTGACGAAGTGGGCGAAGAGGACGAAGTGGACGAAGCGTACGAAGTGGAAGAAGTGGACGAAGCTGACGAAGTGGAGGAAATGGACGAAGTGGAGGAAGTGGACGAAGTGGACGAAGGGGAGGAAGTGGACGAAATGGAGGAAATTGACGACGTGGACGAAGTGGAGGAAGTGGAGGAAGTTGAGGAAGAGGACAAAGTGGACGAAGTGGAAGTGGAGGAAGTTAACAAAATGGAGGAAGTGGAGGAAGTTGACGAGGTGGACGAAGTGGACGATGGGGACGAAGTGGACGAAGTGGAAGAAGTGGAGGAATTTGAGGAAGTGTAGGAAGTGAACGAAGTGGACGAACTTGACGAAGTTGACGAAATGGGTGAAGTGGACGAAACGGACGAAGTGGAAGAAGTGGAGGAAGTGGAGGAAGTGGAGGAAGTGGAGGAAGCGGAGGAAGTGGAGTAAGTGGACGAAGTGGGGGAAGTGGGGGAAGTGGACGAAGTTGACGAAGTGGACGAAGAGGCCGAAGTGGAGGAAGTGGTGGAAGTGGAGGAAGTTGATGACGTGGACGAAGTGGAGGAAGTGGAGGAAGTCGACGAAGTGGAGGAAGTTTACGAAGTGGACGTAGAGGTCGAAGTGGACGAAGTTGACGATGTTGACAAAGTGGGCGAACTGGAGGAAGTGGAGGAAATGGAGGAGGTGGAGGAAGTGGTCGAAGTGGACGAACTGGAAGAACTGGAGGAAGTAGACGAAGTTGCGGAAGTGGACAAAGTGGAGGAAGTGGAGGATGTGGAGGAAGTTGACGAAGTGGAAGAAGTGAAGGAAGTGGAGGAAGTTGACGAAGTGGAGGATGTGGAGGATGTGGAGGAAGTTGACGAAGTGGAAGAAGTGAAGGAAGTGGACGAACATGACAAAGTGTAGAAAGTGGATGAAGTGGAGGAAATTGACGAAGTGGACGAAGTTGAGGAAGTGCACGAAGTGGACGAAGTGGAGGAAATGGAGGAAATGGAGGAAGTGGACGAAGTGGACGAAGTGGTCGAAGTGGATGAAGCAGAGGAAGTGGATGAAGTTGAGGAAGAGGACGAAGCGGACGAAGAAGACGAAATGGAGGAAGTGGACGAAGTGGAGGAAGTGGACGAAATGGACGAAGTGGACGAAATGGAGGAAATTGACGACGTGGACGAAGTGGAGGAAGTGGAGGAAGTTGAGGAAATGGAGGAAGTGGAGGAAGTTAACGAAATGGAGGAAGTGGAGGAAGTTGACGAGATGGACGAAGTTGAGGAAGAGGACGAAGTGGACGAAGTGGAAAAAGTGGAGGAAGTAGAGGAAGTTGACGAAGTGGACAAAGTTGACGAAGTGGACGAAGTTAACGAAGTGGACGAAGTTGACGAAGTGGACGAAGTGGAGGAGGTGGACGAAGTGGAGGAAATGGAGGAATGGACAAAGTGAACGAAATGGAGGACGTTGACGAAGTGGAATTTAGAGTTTAGGTTGTGTCCTTTCTTTGCTTTGTGTTTTTCTTTGTTGTCTTTAAGACTTAAGTGGATTTAAGAGTGATTTTAGTTTAAAGGATAACTAGTAGTAACCTAAGACATTTCTGGCAAGGTAAGACTTGGTACTTAAGCAGTCTTCATGACTCACCTTTCTTACCTGGGACTTGTCTAAGTGTGAATCTTGTATATCTTTTACACTAGAAAAACTTTTAGAAACAAAGATGTTTTGTTATTCATATAGGTCTTCTAGGAATTTTAATTTTGATAAGCAACTTAGTTACAAAGGCATCAAAAGAGAACATGAAAAAGCTAGAAGGAAATCTTGTTCATCTTATGAATTTGATAGGATTGAAGATGATTTGTATAAACAAGCTAGTGAAAATATTCCATTCTTTGGTGATGATATTGGTGCAATAACATACCTAGCTTGGGAAAAGGAAATTAATGACATGCATTCATTCATGGTGAGAAAAAGTAAATATGAATCCTTCTATTCTAGAGATAATGAATCTTATATTCTTAATCTTTACACTTCTAGTTTTAAAAAGCATGCAAGAGAGTGGTGGGATGATAGGCAATACCATGTTACGATGGGTAGAAAATATCCCATTCATGATTAGAATGAATTGAAAGCTTGTATGAGAAGAAAGTTTGTGCCTCGAGAAATTGAAAGAAACTTAGAACTTATGAGAGAGCTTATTAGAGAAGGTGAGTCATTCATTCAAAATTTAAGTGGGTTCTCCCGTAGGGAAAGTGAGTTTCTAGAAAAACTTAGGAGGCTATGGGAAGAGACAAGCAAACATAGAATTGAGAGATTAAAAAGAGAAAAACAAAAGCAAGAAGTAAGAGAGAAAAGAGAAATAGAGAGAAGAGAAAAAGAGAGAAGAGAAAAAGAGAGAAGAGAAGAGGAAGAACGAAATAAAAGAAAAGAGGAGGAGAGAAAGAGAAGAGAAGAAGAGAAAAGAAGAGAGCAAGAAAGAAGAGAAGAGGAAGAAAACGAGAGAAGAAAAGAGGAAGAAAGAGAGAGAAGAGATGAGGAAGAAAGAGAAGAAGAGAAAAGAAGAGAGAAAGAGAGAAAAGAAACACTTAGAAGAGAAAAGGAAGAAGTTGAAAGGATAGAAATGGAAGAAAAGAAACCAAAGCAACTAAGGGCAACATCTCCTCCTACATTAGAAGTTAAACTCTTAATGGGAGGTTTTCTATCCTCTCACTTTTCTCCATTTATATTTGAATTTTCCAAATTTCACTTTTCTTTCAAAGGATTGGCCACTCCATCTTTAAAAATGTTATCACTTTCAACACATGCAAAGTTCCAACTTGGGTTATGGTTACCTTTATGGTTACCAATAACTCAAGATACAAATAAAATTTCAAATGAAGAAAGGTTTCTTTGTTATATTAAAATTAAAAATTTCAAAATTTGGAAACCTTCTTCTACACATATTCTTTTATATATCTTATTGGGTCAAAGAAAACTAATTAGATATATGTTTGATGCTTATTGCAGATGGATATTTGACCCAGGAGGAACCCTTATGAAGCTAACAAAAATAAGTCTTCAAAAGCACCATCAGATTTGAGGACAAATCCTTTCCAAGGGGGAGGGGATGATACGCGGGGACCAAGGCTAATTAGTTATGTAAGTGAAGATGAAGACCCTATGGATTTGAGGGCAAATCCCTCTCAAGAGGGAGGGGATGATACAAGAAGGTGATAAGAGGGTCGCACCTCCCACAAAAGTTGTGCATAAAGGAATGCTGTATAGTGCTAGGAAGTGACTCCTAGGTCGTCTCACAAGGACCAATATTGCGGTTCAGTCTCAGATCACACACGGAAAAAGGGGGGGGGGGTTTGTGATTTTTTTGGTTGCGGTAAAATTTAAAAGCGTTGAAATAAAATTCAAAACAGTAAAACGAAATTAAAACAGTAAAAAAAAACGAAAATACAGTTACATGAAACAGTGAAAATAAATTTTGAACAGTAAAAACGAAAATACAGAAAAACATAAAATACAGAAAACAGTAAAAACAGTAAAACATTAAAAACAGAATCAAAATTACTGCAGTAAAATAAAAACAGTAAAACAGAAATTACATTTCAGAAACAGTAAATTAAATTAATGCATTAAATTAAAATTGTAGATGAACAAAAGAAAAAGGAAAACTAAATTGAAAATTCAACATTACAAGATGTGCATCAACCGTAAGTGGATTCTTGTACACATGGCAGCAGCTGCACACTCCTCATACATAAATCAATTTCTATCTTCTAGATAAGATATGTGCTTCCTCTCTTTGCTACTGGAAACCAACGTTCCATTCCAAAGTGCCGTCCACTTATGCCTTCATTCCAACCATTTACTTTTTTTTTCTCCATTTTCAATCACCATTCTATTCTCACCAAAACTATCTTCTCCTCTTCGTAAGAAATCCTTCTCCTCCTCTCTACTTGTGCTTACTTCCAACAAAGAAAACCAGCAAAAACAAATCAACACCTCCAAGGTTGAACATGGTTCTCTTCTCCACTACACCGAGAGCTCTTTCTCAAATAAACAACTTTTTTTTTTTGAGTTTATTTTCTACTGCTAGGTGACGACAAAGTGCTACTCTACTTCTAAACCAAAATAAATGAACTCTCTCTAAGGTTCCACACAAGACCGTGTACCCTTTTTCCACAAATGACAGAATGCTAGAAGAGATTGTAAAATAGTGCAGAAATCCAAATGAAAAGATGCAATCATGATTCAACAAGAGGAATAAACAACATCCAATTCATTCATCATCAGAAATATTGTACAGTTCTCTTGAAGTAAAAATACTCAAAGTAAAAGGAACAAACAAGTGGTAGCTGCTGCCTCTTGGCCGTGTGCTTCCTTCCCAAACGTAACATCAGTTTGCTTCCTTCTTCCAGCTCTCTGAATGTGGTATTTTTCTACTTAGGATCATCTCTAAATTTTCTTCTGTCAAGCCTCTCACCCCTGCACCATTTCTTCTTTCATTCTCCAGCCATGTTGTCTGCACTCTTACATTTTTCTCTCATAGAAGAAGAAGATGAAAAAAATGGAATACTCAGAACTGTTGAGAGCCAAAAATCCGAGAGAGAGACTCCACAGGTGGCGGCTGGCCTACAAAAACCTGCACCTCCTCTGCTGGACCGTGGGCGTGAAGGTGCAGCCCTCTCTTGCTGGACCCTTGCTTTTGACACCCCCTTCATTCATCCAGTGTCCTTGGCTGCCTCTTGGCCGTGTGTGAAGGCCTGCTGTTGTCCGTGCACCAGCGTGGCAGCAATTTGGAGGAGTTTCCTTCCAGACAGCAGTGGCAGCCTTTTCTCGTGTGTATTGACAGCACCAAAAATAACTCTCCTTTTTGTGATGTTGGACTCCTCCATGGGCCCCTCTTGCTGGACGTGAAATACCGTAGGCTGCCTCCCACTAAATGCCAAAGTCCTTTCTTTAATGTCCATGTCTTAGGTGGCAGCTAGACTCTCCATCATGTGTGCCAACTCCTCTTTCAAATTTTAAAAATCCAAAAGCATTTCCATGTGGGTCGTGATGTGCATGTGGCTGCTTTTTTTTTTTCTTTGCTATTCAATAAAGCCAAGTTGTTGTATGCCTTGTTTAAGAGTGTTGGGAGGTTTTAGCATCATCCAATGATCAATTCCAGCCACCACAATTACTAAACAGCAAGCAAACAATGCAACGGATTAGAAATCACTCAAACAGCAGTAATCACTGGACTGACATATGAGAGTAAAATAAATACTGGGAACAGAACAGAATGAATTTGAACAAAGTAAAAACTATATGTTAAAATAGACATTCAGACGAAACTATGAAAAAACATTGCATGGAAAACGGATAAGAATTGAACTCAAACGAAGACACACAAGTTGACACAAACAGCAGTAATCACTGGACTGACATATGAGAGTAAAATAAATACTGGGAACAGCACAGAATGAATTTGAACAAAGTAAAAACTATATGTTAAAATAGACATCCAGACGAAACTATGAAAAAATATTGCATGGAAAACGGATAAGAATTGAACTCAAACGAAGACACACAAGTTGACACAAACAGCAGTAATCACTGGACTGACATATGAGAGTAAAATAAATACTGGGAACAGAACAGAATGAATTTGAACAAAGTAAAAACTATATGTTAAAATAGACATCCAGACGAAACTATGAAAAAACTTTTCATGGAAAACGGATAAGAATTGAACTCAAACGAAGACACACAAGTTGACACAACATTCACGCGGCAGCCAGCGAAAATAAAAATGGCTAAGATGCATTGGCTCAATTTTCATTTCTCATTTAGCTTTCTAATGTCCCAAAAAGTTATCCAAAATTTTCCCATAATTAATAATGCAAAACAATAAGCTCAGATAATTCAAATTAGTTAAAATAAGAATTTCCGATCATATTAAGCACAATTAGGAAAAACAGGAAAATACCGGACGTTTAAGCATAATTCCCCGACTAATTCTAGCACATTAAACTAAGTGAAGTGAGGAAAATATTGGTTCATCAAAATAGACCACACTTAGTCTTTTGCACTCCTGGGCAAAATCAAGACGCAAATCAGGGAATAGTTCAAAGGGCTTTTAAGAAGGTGACACAACGTCGACACACAGAAAATAAAGACTCACAAGGAAACAAACAGAATTTACACCGTCCTCAAGAAATCTGGACAGAGAAAAGAAGTAGACAATTCCAACACAGAATGAATCAAAGAAAGCAGATACTCATGAAATCATCCAAGCAATTCAAGACATGGCAAAATGATTAATCAGCTCAAGAGGTGAATCAAAAGTAACAAAACCTCACAGATGCACTATCAGTGTTTCTCTCAAGTGTTTGGGGTAAATCAATGTCACTCAATGCACTCAAGAAAGCAAACAACAACAGACTTGGCAAGCCTCTAATATCAACACTCAGAAACATATGCATGTTCAAATCAAAAGGTCTTTTCATGGTTGTAATGGTGCCAAGGACAAGGCAGGATATATCTGGATAAGAAGCTACAAACCATAAGGAACAGAGGAGCAATGGGGAACAAGTGTAAACACATTCAAACACACCCACAACCTCTAATTCCATCCTCTTCTTGACTCCATTATTCACAATTATTCACAATTTTTTTTTCTTCATTTTTCTTTTTCATCTTTCTCACTTTTTTTCATCCTGTCTCTTTTCTTTTTTCTCTGTTTAGGACACAACTATAAGAGACAAGATACACAACATATTTACAAACATAAAACAAGAAGAGGAACCAACCAGCCAATTCATCAGAAACCCCAAGGAGACCACACTTGTTCCCAAAACACTTCCAAAGCTCCAAAATTCCCTAAGGTTAAGGTAATCATGGTTTTTCACTTAGGGCTAGTGTATGAGCTTCAAAACAAAGAATTGGGGGAAAGTATAGGCTCAAAAGGGGTTATCAAAGGATCAAAACAAGGTAAGCTTATTTGGCTAGAGAGGCTCAAAAACAAAACTGCCTTTATCACTTCCAAACATGCATATCAATCAAGAGTTGTCAATAAGAGTCAAGCCAAGGCATATGCGCAAGCAATCAAGAGACATATCACACACAAGAAAGAACATAAAGTGGCTCAAATCTCACACAGGGTAATTTTGTGTCACAATCAATTCAACTCTCAAACATCATGATCATCTTCCAAGCAAAGAAAAGCAAAGGATTTCAAACCAATAAGTATCAATCAAGTGAAGTGAAAGACTAGTCTACAACTTAAACAAAGTCCAGAAATCAAGAGAAACATGTAAAACTGTACACAAGACACGACAAAAATAACCTAGAAAAGAAAAAAATTTAACCAAGAAAACAAAAACTATAAAGAAAAATAAAAATCTCCCCCAATAGACCACACTTAAACTACACAGTGTCCTCAATGTGTCATAAGCATAAGATCAGAAATCATAACAGTCAACAGATCATGGACAAATGCAATAAAAGTAGGGAAAGGGGGAGAAGAGAGAAAGAAAACTCCCCTGATCATGGTGGCAGTTGCCAATTTTGGACTTTCAGGGAGATGTTTTCCGCCATAGTATCCAGCAAGGAGGTTTTGAGGACGAACTGCTTCATCCTCCAAATCTGATCTAGCAGTGAAATGTTTTCCACAGTTGGATCTATGCAGTGATTGTTGATGAGCAGGTTCAGCAGGTGCCTGTTGATGTTGAAACTTTCGTGAATGCTGGCACCTTTGTCTTCCACCATGGGTGCATGTTGGTCAAATTCATTTGTACCTCCTGCAATAGGGTTAGTGCAATGTGGTTCCAAAGAAATAACATGCAGGGGTATTGACGGACAAATTTATGAGCACCAAAATATGATGTCACAAACTTGTTTCACAATCGGCAAGTATGACCGAATCGTTCAAGTAATAAACTTGGTAAGACCAAGTATCGTTCTTCCCAAAGGACTCACGGCCTAGTTTAGTTGTGTGATTTGTTGATTAGCTAGGACTTACAAACGAAATATTTAAATTTTAATATGCAAGACAGAAAATAAACATGTATGCATGAAGTTTGATCAATGGCAAAGACAAAAGATAAACACTTTCAATGAAATATATGAATGAATATGTTGTTGGGGGTCAATTTCATCTCATCCACTCTCATATATTTTAGGAATTCAACATTCAAATCATCATTGTTAATGCCACTCTCTAATGTACCATTCTAGATGGCTTCTCCCTAATCACGAGTTCATACAATTCCTAGCATTCCTAATGATTAGTTCATGAGTGCAGGAGCTTAACGACAACCAATATAATATTGTCAGTATAATATTGGGAGAAATTCCCCGGATCTTGACTTCCCCGTACGTGCCCGTATCGACAAAACCAATAATCATGCATGGAATGAGTTAAACTATGCAAGCATTGAGCAAAGAGGAAAATCCCTAACTAATGATGAAAGAAAGCATAAGTCTTAATTAAAAGATGTAAGCAAAGATTCCATATATGAGAGCTTCAAGAGATTACATTGATTCCCCAACAAACATACAAGGTTTAGTTCACCATATTCATGGTGAACCTAGATGAATATCAATGAAAGAATGAAAGAATAAACCCAATAAAGGTGAAAAGGTAGCCTGAGCATCCAAGATCCTCCTTCAAAGGGATGGAAGAGAGAGTGTTTGCCTCGTTTCTGCCAAAGATACTAATTCTAGGACGTGCAAGCCCTTATATACTATTCTAGAGTTACAAAAGATTACAAAAGCCCAAGCCCAAAAAGTGCCGCTCAGCGGTAAATACCGCTTAGCGGTGACTGCGCGTCACTTTTCTTCCCCTCAGCGGCCAGTTTGCCCCTCAGCGTGACTCCCGCAACCTCCTGAGTGCCGCTCAGCGGTAAAATGCCGCTGAGCGGTGCCTTCGGCTTCTCCTTTTGCACTCTTTCTTGTCTTTTCTAATGTCATCTCTCTCCTTCTTCACTTCTTTCACCAAATTCACCTTAAAACCTGCACAAAAACACTTAAATCAAGCATAAACCTGTCCAGCTCTCTTATTTCTGAAAATATAGATAAAAGCATGATTTCAAGCTAGTTTTTAAGTCTAAAGGTTGCTTTTAATATCACTTTTAAGCATGAAAATAACAGTTTTTCAACTGTTATCACAACCCCAAACTTAGAACTTTTCTTGTCCTCAAGCAAACAAAATGTAACTCAATCTCCAACCAATTCATATGATGGTTCACTCATTCAAAAATTCTCTTTTCAAGATAAGTAACAACTTCACTCAAACTTATGACCAAGAGTTCATTCAAGATGTGCAAATGCTTTAGTGTTCACCAAATCATTTAAATTCCAACAAATGCTATTTTTCATGAAAGATCAATCAATTAAGCATGGATGTTCATGTGCTTATGGAATATTTCCTCACTGGGTAAAGTGTTTCACTCAACACACAAGTGTATAAGAGGTAAAGTGTTTCACTCATTCACTCCACTATCACAATGTCACATGAATCAACTTTGCCTTTCATTTTACCACAATCAAAAACATTCACAAGCATGCATCATCACAAGGACTTTTCAATGGCTTATAATGTGGCTGGGCTAACAAGAAAATTGGTTTTTCTGGATCACAAAATCCTTGAGTTAAGAGAATCATAACAACACAATTATTCTTATTCTTCCCAACTTGCCTTTGCATTTGCATTGAGCTTTGCTTCTTTTTCACTTCTTTTCTTTTTCTTTGCATATTCTTACTTTTTAGCTTTTAGCTCAATGCTTTTCCTTTTTCATGTTTTCCCAATAACCCCAAACTTGAACATTTAACAATACCACACAAGATCTTCTACTTAACTCAAGGTAAGGATTTTCAATCAAGGGTTTCAGTGTATGTTCAAGGCTAAAGGTTCAAAGGTTAGAACACAAAGTGTTCTCTTTTAGTAGGCTAACTTTATGAATTTGGCCAATAAAAAGGGTTCCAACAAACGGCCTTGATCACATGATGCAAAACAAGCAATTGATTCAATCATAGAAAACCTGGGCAAAATCATTCATGCTTTCAAAGTAATAGCATTCAACAATAACAACTCTGGAGCTCAAAACCTCACATATAAGCTCATTCACATTTGACATACACATCCTGCTTAATTTCACAATCACAATCATGATATTATGCATTTGTTCACAAAGCTTGTGAATCACCTGTATAAGCAGTTTATGTGCACATCATCTCAACATCAATCAATCAATAAGCATCATCAAGCATTACTTATGAAACAATCACAGTTAATAACAAACCATCATAATAAACCAGGTGTTCAATAGAGTACATCAAACCCTAATCTTAAAAACAAAAACAAATAAGTTCAGAAAACTTAAACCACAAAAGCATAATCATATGATAGCATTCATCAGTAAATGCTATCTCAGCTCCTCATCAATCTGAGTTGTCCTCTGTATCTTCCTCTTCCTCCTCCTCCTCATCATCATCAAATGCATCCTCCTCCTCAGCTTCATCTTCTTCCATGTCTCGAGCTGAAGCTTCAGCTGCTTCAGCTCCTCCATGCAATGGTTCTTCTGGCCAAGCTACCACATTATGGAATTCATCCATAGTCCACCTGTGTGCTGGAGGGGTATCATACATCCCCACTATCATCTCAGCCGTGGCCACCTGCCCTCTGTGAATGGACTGCAACTGAGCACCTATAAGAGACATATACATGTCCCTCATCTGGAATGGTTCTGCTTCATGTGTATCAGCAGATGTCCGGCTCTGTGCTGGCCCTCTCTCTCTACGAGCCTGGCGTGGTGGAACTGGCTGAGCTGCCTCCTCACCTCCACAGTACTGTCTGTAATAGGCCTCATCAATAGCTTTTCTTGGCCTCTCAAATGGTGGAACAGAAGTGTCCACCCCAGCTAGCTTGCAGAGGTGAGTGATCAAAGAAGGATGTCCTAGTGGTGCTTTGTTGTTTGAGGTGTTAGCACACACACTAATCTCATCAGCTATCACCTGCCCAATATTAACATTCAAATTTCTGATAGCACAGTAGATGAATAGTGCCCTGCTGAGAGTGATATCTGACACATGTGAACATGGCTGAATGTTGGCATGAGAAAATGCCATCCAATACTTTGCAAGAGGAGTCAAATCTGTCCTCCTAATGTTAACCACTGAGCCAGATCTATTCCTTTGGAAGTGTCCTCCAGGTATACACAGCACTCTCTCCACATCCTCAAAATCAGCACCTTCCTCCATGCTAAGAGCAAACTGGCATTGCTCACCAGCCCACACAGTATCCAGGAAGTTGTTGATAGAATCAGGATCATACCTGATAGCATGGCCTCTGACATAGCCCAAATAATTCTCAGCTGGATAATCACCAATCTTCTTTGCATTGGTGTAGAATTCCTTCACCACAGCTATGTTGGCAGGTGCTGGATAAGTGGCTAGCTTTCCCCAATCATTCCCTAACACTTGCTCTCCAAATTGAGGAGCAAAGTTAGGTATCATTCCAACCTTTCTCTCCATCAGAAGTCTCCTGTCCTGAACCACCCTAAAGTGCTTCTCATGTTTCCTAGAGAGGAACCTGCTATTATGGGGTTGCTCTGGTTCCTTTTCCTTCCTCTTGGTTGCCATGGTTTTCAATCTCTTTCCTGAAGAGGATGCCATTCCTGCATTCAAACACAATTACAAAACCACAGAACATGATGTTAATCATTAGTAAACACAGAACACAACTCCTTTCGAAGCTAAACCACCGCTGAGGGCCAGAATTTCCCCTCAGCGCCACCAGTGCCACAATCCAACACGCAACAAACCAGAAAAATCAAATCTGGCAGAGTGCCGCTCAGCGGTAATTGCCGCTCAGCGGTGATCTGCAGATTTTTGCAAATCTCGTTTTAAAACTGTCCTAACTCCACCCAAATGCAATTTTCAGTTTTCCAGTTCATAATCAAGCAGTTTAATCGGTTCAAACATCAAATATATCATCAAATCATGCATAGAAATCAAAACCCCTAAATATTCATGCTTTGATAATCACATTCAAATTCAAGAACCCTAGAATGAACAAAATGCATTTTACTTACTTGGGTGGAGATACTAGATGCAATGAGAATGCTTCCAAGCTAGAATACTCTCTTCCAACCCCAAACTTTAATGGCACACTAGTGAAAAAGTGAGTGGAAGGGAGATTTTTCTAAGAGGGAAGAGTAAAAAGATGTGGAAAACCTAAGAGAAGGTGTGTGGAAGTGTTTGTGCAGAGAGAAGTCTGGAAAGAATGTAAAATCGCGCAGCTTAGGGTTTAAAAACACCCTAATGGGCTCGGGTTCCGCTAAGGGGAACTTAAGCCCATCTGCGATAGTACCGCTCAGCGGTAATTGCCGCTCAGCGGCACTTTCGTGATGTGCCCTTCTCCTTCTTTTCTTGACCTACGTGCCTCCTAGACATACCCCTCACTGGTTCCCTGCAATTCAATGTTAAAAATGCTTATGCAAACCCTAACTAAAATAAACAAACAGAAAACAATCAATCAACTGGGTTGCCTCCCAGGTAGCGCTTGTTTAACGTCACGAGCCTGACCCAAAATCCACCAACACCCATCAGTAGATGTTTCAAACTTACCAGCACCCATCAGTAGGTGCAAAATCTTCTCACCAACACCCATCAGTAGGTGTTACAAACTTAGTATCCTTCAGTAGATACTTAACCACCTAGCATCCTTCAATAGATGCTAGATCCAACAAAATAATGTCCAGAATAATGTTCACAGATTAAAAGTTACAAAACCAAAACAAATCAAAAGTTTGTAAATCCACTGGGTTTCCTCCCAGCAAGCGCTCCTTTAACGTCACTAGCTTGACCCAATAAAGTTCACGTTCCATCTTCTTTATAGTTGATGTTGTCCTTCCACCAACCTTTCAACTGCTTCCTTTGGACTGTTTTGGATTCTCTAGAATATGGAGACTCTATCTCTATCATCTCCTTCTCTTTAAAGCCTTTTATAACCCACAACTTGTTCTTGAGTCTTACAGGTGTGCCAAGTTGGAGTCTTCTTTTCTTCCAGTCTCTAGGAACTTCTTCTCCTTTTCCAATCTCTTCTACCTTGGGTACCTGAAAAAACAAGCAATGGTTACCTGAAACTTCAAGATTTTCATCTTTACCTCTAGTCATGGGTGCATCTCGAAATGCAGCTTTATAACTAGACTCTTCCTCATTTGCTTGTATCTCATCTTTGAAAACATCCACCACCACTCTCTCCTCTCTGTCCTGGAGCACCACTATACCTTCATTAACATCTATGACAGCCCTGGCCGTTTTCATAAACGGTCTTCCCAGTATGAAAGGTATTTTTTCGGTCTCCATCTTCATCACCACAAAGTCTGCCAAAAACTGAAGTTTGCCAACACAAACTACAATGTCTTCTGCAATCCCACATGGCTCCTTTGAAGATCCATCAGCCATTACTAGATTAACCTTTACAGGTTTTATTTTAACATGGCCAATTTGCTCCAATAGAGAATAAGGCATCAAGTTAACACTTGAGCCTAAATCAAGGAGAGCTTTCTTTACCTTTTTCTTCCCTATAGAACAAGGGATAGAAAAACTACCTGGATTTGCTGCTTTTGGTGGGAATGACTCTTTCTTAACAGTTATACACTTTTCTTCCTCATCATCTCTACGCCTTCTTTTTGTAGAGGTTCCTTCATCAGATTTTGTGTAAACTGCTATTTTCTGTAAAATTTGTTCCCAAGGTGCTTCATTATCAACCATTCTGAATAAATCTGTGAAATCCATTGGTTTCTCCTGATTTGTTGGAAAAGGAAAAATGTCCTTTCTTTCTTCTTCTCTTCTCTCTTTTGTTTCTCCTTCTTCTAACTCAATAATCTCTTCATTCACACTCTTGACCACTTTGCACTCTTCTCTAGGGTTAACCTCAGTATTAGCCCCAAAGTTTCTGTTTGGCCTTTCTTCCAATTGCTTGGTAATCTGACCCATTTGAATCTCCAAATTCTTTATAGCAGCTTCAGTGCTCTTTTGAGAAGATTCAGTTTTCTGTATGAATTGCTGAAGAGTTTCTTCCAACCTTGTTGATCTTTCATTAAGCATAGATAATTGTTGCCACAAGGTTGGTTGCTGCTGCTGCTTATTATATTGATTAGCTTGCCCAGTTTGTCCTTGGCCAATGCTTGGATGTGGTTTCCAATCCTGATTATAATTCCCTTGACGGTATGGAAATTGATTAGCCATGAAGTTAACATCCTCCACAGCTTCCACAGGAAAAGCACATTGGCCATTGATGTGATCACCACCACATAATTCGCACAACTGGGTTTGTACCTGTGCAGCAGATTTTAACTCTTTGGGTAATGAAGCAAGAGTTTTGGTCAGAGTTTCCAGCTGTTGAGTTAGAATTTTATTCTGTGCTAGCAAGGCATCATGGGTTTGTAATTGAAGAACCCCTTTTTGTTGCAAAGGAGCTCCTCTTTCACTGTGCAGCTCATTATCACTTATAGCCATGTTTTCAATAATTTCAGTTGCTTCCTCTGGAGTCTTCCATTTGATATTGCCTCCAGCTGAGGCATCCAGCATCATCTTGGTTTGTGAACCAAGCCCTCCAAGGAAAGTTAAGACTACTTCTTGATCTTCAAAGCCATGCGTGGGAGTCTTACGTAACAAGCTTTTATACCTGTCCCATGCATGTCCCAGTGATTCTTCCATGCCCTGCTTGAATGAAGAAATCTCTTGCTTTCCTTTAGTCACCTTCGATTGTGGGAAGTATTTGTTTAAGAATTTTGTGACCACTGCTTCCCACTCTGTGAAACTTTCTTCTGGAAAAGAGTTCAACCAAAGCTTAGCATTGCCTC
Organism: Vigna nakashimae; assembly: GCA_034642375.1. Classification (NCBI taxonomy): domain Eukaryota; kingdom Viridiplantae; phylum Streptophyta; class Magnoliopsida; order Fabales; family Fabaceae; genus Vigna; species Vigna nakashimae. The sequence goes on from CM067765.1 coordinate 32,193,162, forward strand.
CCAATGAGAAAGGAAACAAGCTAAGTTTGATAGCTTCGTCTGGCACCCCATTAATTTTGACTGTATTGCAAATCTCATTAAAGGTAGTGAGGTGCTCATATGGGCTTTCATGAGATAACCCATTAAATTGATTACTCTTTACCAGTTGAATCAGTGCTGGTTTGACCTCCATGTTGGCTGCATTGACTCTAGGTCTAGCTATGCTATTGAAGTGCTGAGGTCCAGCAAGATTAGTGTAATCTGCAAGAGTTCTTCTAACATTATTGTTTTCCATACTCCCTGTGCTATGAACAGAACCTTGTGGTGATGATTGTAGGAGAGTTTCTGGAGAAGGGAAAAGTTCTCTAGACGTTCTGATTCTTCTCCTCCTTCTACTCTCGTCTAGACCTTCAAGTAGAGGTTCTGTTGTTTTCTTACTCCTAGTTCGAATTGCTTCCTGCATGCACAAGAAAACAAAACCCTAGAAAAGATTTGTTAGCACAAAAAGATATAAGAGAAGATATATATTCAAAAGATAAAAAGATAAAAGATTCAGCAGATAAGAAGATAAGAAGATAAAAGATTTAGAAGATAGAAAGATAAAAGATTTAAAAGATAAAAAGATAAAATAAAATAAAATCTAATCTAAAAATAAAATCTAATCTAATCTAAAAAGATAAAATAAAATCTAATCTAACCTAAAAAGATAAGAAGAAATAAAATCTAACCTAATCTAAAAAGATAAAAAGATAAAATAAAATAAAAACAGAAAAAATAAAAACAGAAATTCAAAATTAAAGTCAAAGATAATCAATAATCACACAAATTAACCAGTTAAACCACGAGTCCCCGGCAACGGCGCCAAAAACTTGATGGACAAATTTATGAGCACCAAAATATGATGTCACAAACTTGTTTCACAATCGGCAAGTATGACCGAATCGTTCAAGTAATAAACTTGGTAAGACCAAGTATCGTTCTTCCCAAAGGACTCACGGCCTAGTTTAGTTATGTGATTTGTTGATTAGCTAGGACTTACAAACGAAATATTTAAATTTTAATATGCAAGACAGAAAATAAACATGTATGCATGAAGTTTGATCAATGGCAAAGACAAAAGATAAACACTTTCAATGAAATATATGAATGAATATGTTGTTGGGGGTCAATTTCATCTCATCCACTCTCATATATTTTAGGAATTCAACATTCAAATCATCATTGTTAATGCCACTCTCTAATGTACCATTCTAGATGGCTTCTCCCTAATCACGAGTTCATACAATTCCTAGCATTCCTAATGATTAGTTCATGAGTGCAAGAGCTTAACGACAACCAATATAATATTGTCAGTATAATATTGGGAGAAATTCCCCGGATCTAGACTTCCCCGTACGTGCCCGTATCGACAAAACCAATAATCATGCATGGAATGAGTTAAACTATGCAAGCATTGAGCAAAGAGGAAAATCCCTAACATTGATTCCCCAACAAACATACAAGGTTTAGTTCACCATATTCATGGTGAACCTAGATGAATATCAATGAAAGAATGAAAGAATAAACCCAATAAAGGTGAAGAGGTAGCCTGAGCATCCAAGATCCTCCTTCAAAGGGGTGGAAGAGAGAGTGTTTTCCTCGTTTCTACCAAAGATACTAACTCTAGGACGTGCAAGTCCTTATATACTATTTTAGAATTACAAAAGATCTAAGCCCAAGCCCATAAAAGTGCCAGAAAACGAGTCCAAGCCCATTATTAAGACTGGCGCTCAGCGGTAAATACCGCTCAGCGGTGCCTACGCTTCCTTTTTCTTCCCCTCAGCGGCCAGTTTTGCCCCTCAGTGGACCTCCCATGACCTCCTAAGTGCCGCTCAGCGGTAAAATGCCGCTGAGTGCCGCTCAGCGGTAAAATGCCGCTGAGCGGTGCCTTCGGCTTCTCCTTTTGCACTCTTTGCTTTCTTTTATGATTCCATCTCTCTCATTCTTCACTCTTTTCACTAAATTCACCTTAAAACCTGCACAAAAACACTTAAATCAAGCATAAACCTGTCCAGCTCTCATATTTATGAAAATATAGATAAAAGCATGATTTCAAGCTAGTTTTTAAGTCTAAAGGTTACTTTTAATATCAATTTTAAGCATGAAAATAACAGTTTTTCAACTGTTATCACAACCCCAAACTTAGAACTTTGCTTGTCCTCAAGCAAACAAAATGTAACTCAATCTCCAACCAATTTATATGATGGTTCACTCATTCAAAAATCCTCTTTTTCAAGATAAGTAACAACTTCACTCAAACTTATGACCAACAGTTCAATCAAGATGTGCACATGCTTTAGTGTTCACAAAGTCATTTAAATTCCAACAAATGCTATTTTTCATGAATGATCAATCAATTAAGTATGGATGTTCATGTGCTTATGGAATATTTCCTCACTAGGTAAAGTGTTTCACTCAACACACAAGTGTATAAGAGGTAAAGTGTTTCACTCATTCACTCTACTATCACAATGTCACATGAATCAACTTTGCCTTTCATTTTACCACAATCAAAAACATTCACAAGCATGCATCATCACAAGGACTTTTCAATGGCTTATAATGTGGCTGGGCTAACAAGAAAATTGGTTTTTCTGGATCACAAAATCCTTGAGTTAAGAGAGTCATAACAACACAATTATCTTATTTATTCCCAACTTTCTTTTGCCTTTGCATTTGCATTGAACTTTGCTTCTTTTTTCTTTTCTTTCCTTTTTCTTTTTCTTTGTATATTCTTACTGACGAGCGGGTCGCACCACTCACAAAAGTTGATTACAATTAAGAATGTAGTATAAACTAGGAAGTGACTCCTAGGTCGTCTCACAAGGACCAATTTTGGTGGTTCAGTCTCAGATCTTTTTTACACAAAAGGGGGGGTGTTTTTGTGATTTTGTTTGAATGTGGTAAACTAAAATTAAAATTGACTGGAATTTAAATAAGACAACTTAATTTAAAAACACTGAAATAAATTTTAACAACGGTAAAAACAAGCGGTAAAAGATGGTAAAAAACAGAACAGTAAATATGCAGAAACGGTAAAAACATTGTAATTAAAATTTACCAAAAGCATCAGTAGAAATAAAGGGTAAAAACAACGTCTGAAAATAAGATGAATAGAAAAATACATTGACAGAATTTTAACGTTTCAGAAAATAGTAAACGGTAAAAATAGAAACACTTGACTGAAAATAAAATTCATCAAAGATTAACACTTGAAATAAAACCTTTAACAGTGAAGGTAAAAAAAATTAAATGAACAGATCCAAATACGATGACAAACTTCTACTCTACTACACGATTCAGAAATAAAATTACATTTTCACTGTTTGAATTGGAATTTCAGAGCCTCTGGAAGAGAGGCCGAGAGTGCTTCCTATCCTACTCCTAAAATCTAATTCTGATCTTCTCTTCCTGCTGCTGGATTTATAGCCAAAAATATGAACACGTGACCTTCCAGCTTTCACGTTTGTATCTAATATACAGCTCCTTAGATGTGCCAAAGTCAAGAGAGTGGGGTCCTTACTTGTCTTCTTCTTGTTGCCTCACATTTTTCCTATTCCCTTCACACGTCCGTTTCCTACTCTCACGTGAATTTTCTTCCATCCATGGCTCCCTTCTTCATTCCAAGCCTTCTATTGTTCGGCCCCCTTGCTCACGGCTACTGGATGCTTCTCAACTTTTCACACATTCCTCTTTGAACGCTACTCATGGGTCATCTCCGTGTACCTCCAAACTGCTAGATCAAGGTGCTGCACTTTCATTTTCTGCTGGTCCGCCTCCTTCTTCTTTGCTTGTACCAGCTGCTGGATTTTCCTTGTACTCACCAAAAAGAAAGTGAAGAAATCTTCTTGGTGGTAATTGCTCCAGCTCCATCCAGGCCGAGACACCACTCTCCTCAATGTGTGCATCTTCTCTTCAAGCTGTTGGGTGCTCTTTCTCCAAGACCAAGGTCGTGACCAAACTGCTGGACATAATTCTTCTTCTTCTCGGTAGCTACTCCTTCATGGTTTGCTTCTTCTTCCAGCTCAGCTGGACCGTGAAGGTCTTCCCCATGCAGCAACCTTTCTTCTTCAAACTCAGCTGCTCCACCACGTTAACGCCTTGCTCACGGCTGCTACTCTTTTTCCTGGACCAAACTGCTTCAAGGTGCTGCACCGTGAGCACCATTCCAGCGTATGCATCCTCCAACCTTCAACGTGAGTTGCAGCAACAAAAAATATGAGTTGTATCCTCCAAATATACAAGAGCCGTGAGCTTCCACTCCTGCAAGTGTGGTCCCCTTTCATTGGTGTCTTAAAGGAAGAAGATTCCTACTTCATGCAAATTGCCGAGTGGTGTTGTCCCTTGGACATGAGCTTTCAACATGTGGCCCCTATTTTATTCCATCTAAAACTTTACTTGTAGAATGAATTATTCATGGGCCCATTATAATTGGAAGATGACTCCGTGAGGAATTGTGGCAGCTCCTTTGCATAATAGAAAAATCACATATGTTACTTATATAAAACAAAACCGTTAGCTTCATCATTTCAAAGTGGTCCCCTTTATCATTTACTTTTCTTATTAGATTCCAAGCCAATTTGCCGTGTGTTTCTCTTCAATTAATTGCCAAGCCAATTGGAAATGTGCGTTAGCCAAAGAAAGGGTGCAGCTCCCACTTCTATTCCAAAGCAAATTGTTGAATCTTTTAGCATCATTTTGGACGTGCAAAAATATGGGAGGCCGTGTGATGTGTATATTTTTGTTCCAATTTATATTTTGGCTTGCCAAACTGAATGGCCGTGGAATGTCTTCCAATTCATCATGCTTCCAGGAGAAATGAGTTGCCAAGCCAATTTTGCTTAAGAGTGTTGGAAGATCTTAACACCTTCCAATGATAAATTCCAGCCACCACAAGTACTAAACAGCAAGCAAACAATGCAAACATATTAGAACACTCAAACAGTAATCACTGGACTGACATAGGAGAGTAAAACAAATACTGGGAACAACACAAAACGAATTTGAACAAACGAAAAACTATATGTGAGAATAGACATCTAGACGAAACTATGAAAAAACATTGCATGGAAAAAGGATAAGAATTGAACTCAAACGAGGACAAACAAGTTGACACAAAATTCACGCAGCAACCAGCGAAAACTGAAATGGCTGAAATACATTGGGCTCTATTTCCATTTCTTATTTAACCTTCAAATGTCCCAAATTGTATTTCCAAATTTTCCTTGTAAAATAATTAGCTCAGATAATTCAAATTAATTAAAATAAGAATTTCTGATCGAATTAAGCACAATCAAGCAAAATGGGAAAACACTGGACATTTAAGCACAATTCCCTGATTAATTCTAGTACAATAAACTAAGTGAAGTGTAAAAAATATCGACTCATCAAAATAGACCACACTTAGTCTTTTGCACTCCTGGGCAAAATCAAGACGCAAATCAGGGAATGGTTCAAAGGATTTTTAGGTGTATGACACAAAAACTCAGCAGACAGAAAAATAAATAAAATAAAAACTCACGAGAAAATAAAAAGAATTTACAGAGTTCTCAAGAAATCTGGACAGAGAAAATAAATAGAAATTATCCAACACAAAATCAAAGAAAGCAGATACTCACAGCAATCATCCAAGCAATTCAATACACGGAAAAATAATTAATCAGTTCAAGAGGTGATTTAAAAATAACATAACCTCACAGATGCACTACAGTGTTTCTCTCAAGTGTCTAGGGTAAAGAATTTCAACTCAATGTACTCAAGAAAACAAACACAAGCAGACTTGGCAAGCCTCTAATATCAACACTTAGAAATATATGCATGTTTAAATCAAAAGGTCTTTTATAGGTTGTAATGGGGCCAGGGACACGGGAGGATAAAATATAGATAAGTAGCTACAGCTCAGAAGAAATAGAGGAGCAATAGGGAATAAGTGGAAATACAATAAAATCTCACCCAAACCTCTAATTCAATCCTCCTTTCGACTCCATTCTTCACAAAATTATTTTTAATTTTTCTCTTTTTCTCATCATTCATTTTTTTCTTTTTTTTCATCCTGTCTCTCTTATTTCTCTCTTTATCACACAACAGGATAGAAATAACATTTCCAAAACAAGATGAGGAACCAACTAGCCAATTTATCAGAATCCCCAAGGAGACCACACTTTTTCACAAAACACTTCTATAGCTCCAGACTTTCCTAAGGTTAAGGTAATCATGGTTTTTTCACTTAGGATCAGTGTATGAGCTTAAACACAAAGAAATGGATACAGTATAGGCTCAAAAGGGGTATCAAAGGATAATAACAAGGTAGGCTTATTTGGCTAAAGAGGCTCAAGAACAAAATGCCTTTATCACTTCTAAAACATGCATATCAATCAAGTATATCAAAAAGAATCAAGCCAAGGCATATGTGCAAGCAATCAAGATACATATCTCACATAAGAAAGAACATTAAGTGGCTCAAATCTCACACAGGGTGTTTGTCACAATCAAATCAACCTCTTAAACATTATAATCATCTTCCAAGCAGAGAAAAACAAGGATTTCAAACTAAGTATCAATGAAGTGGAGGAAAAATCTACAACTTAGACATCATCCAGAAATCAAGAGAAAAATGTAAAATTTATTTCACCCAAAACACACTAAAAACAACTTAAAATAGAAAAAATTTAACACTCAAAACAGAAAAAATTTCACACACAAAACAAATAAAATTCAGAATCTCTCCCAATAGACCACACTTAAACTACACATTGTCCTCAATGTGTTCTAAGCATACATCAGCAATCAAAACAGGAAACATATTATGGACAAGTGCAATAAAAGTAAGGAAAAAGGGAGAGAAAGAAAATGCAAACTCCCGCAGGTTATGGTGGAAGCTGCCAATTTTGGACTTTCAGGGAGATGTCTTCAGAATCCAGCAAGGAAGTTTTGAGGACGAACTGCTTCATCCTCCAAATTTGATCAAGCAGTGAAATGTTTTCCACTGCTGGATTTATGCAGTTATTGTTGATGAGCAGGTTCAGCAGGTGCCTATTGTTGTTGAAACTTTGGTGAGCGGTGGCACCTTTGTCTTCCACTGTGGGTGCATATTGGTCAAATTCAATTGTACCTCTTGCAATAGGGTTAGTGCAAAATGGTTCCACCGAAATTTCATGCAGAGGTAAAACACCCAAATCCAGTGTAACAAGCTGAACCTCAGATACATCCTCAGAACATGAATCAATTTTAAAATTACATGCATTATCAACCACAGACTCATATTCATGTTCAGTGCATGGAGAATAAACATTTGAATGTGATAGTAAAAAGCAATTCTCATCATGCACAGAGGAAAAATTAAAATCAGACTCAGCAACAATATAATCATTAGCATACCGATCATCATCACAATCAACAGAATAATCAAATTGTGGTATGCTTACCTCCACTTCCTTGAAGATTTGTAAAGTAGTGGAGGATGAAGGTGGTCTACCTGGCTCAAAAGTATTGCTTATTCCTGCCTGGGCCTCAAAATCTTCATCAGTCTCCTTAGGTGCAATAGTGGCCATCTGCCCGATCTGATCAGTCAGATTCTGAATTGCCGCTTGAGTTTCCTGCTGAAACTCTATGCTATTTTTCTTGAACTGCATGTTCCCTTTCTGTAACTCAACGTTTTGCATGGTCATCTGCTCCAGTAACTCCTTTATTGTAGGCTCAGAAATCGAAGGCTGAGGAGTAAATTTAGCAGTAGCATCATAGAACTGCATCTGCTGTTCTTGCTGGACTAGTGGAGGCATCAAAGTATTCTGGAATGGTGGTTCTTGATATCGATACTGGGGAGCACTGTACCATCCCAAGGTAGGGTCATTCCCTCCAGGACCGTTGTTGTATCCATCTTGTGCAGGGAAAAATTCGATCAGAAAATTTTGCTCAAGATCTTCCCATCTGGTAATGAGTCCTCGAGGAAGACAATTCAACCAATCCTTAGCTGCTCCTTGTAATGAATGCTGAAACGCCGTCAAGAAAATGTAATCATCTGGGACATTTGGAGGTTTCATTGCAGAACAAATTCTATAGAAATTTGCCAAATGTTCATGTGGGCATTCTCCTGCAAATCCATGAAACTTAGGGAGCAGATATATCAGTCCAGCGCTTAGAACGCAATGAATATCATCCTTTGTAGGTGGGACCGGCTCCCTAGGAGCGCTCTCAGGAATTTGAGGATGATTCATATAATTCTCATCATAAAAGTCAGCAGAATTAAATTCAGAGTGCTATGCAGACGGAGAATCATATTCATAATTAGAGGTATCGGCAGAATAAGAAGTATTCACAAAATCAAAATAGGTAGACATGAAAAATAAAAATAAAAATAAAATACTAAAAATTACGAGACAAACAAAACACAACACATTTATACATGCAACACGTACACAAGAATTTTTTATTTTATTTTATTTTTTTTAATTAATTAACAGACAAAACACATATGATACACATACAGAAAATAAAACATCGCATCACAATACAAGATAAAACACAAAATAATTAAACATGTTATAGGCACAAACAAGATAGAACAATTATTTTTTTTTTTTCGTTTTTTTTCTTTTTTTCTTTTTTTCTTTTTTTTAAAATACAGTAACTAAATACAGAACACAACACAATAAAAATATAAAAGACAAAACATATATTAACACAGTAAAAATCGAAAAACACAGCAAAAATCTAAAACAAAAAACCTGGAACTGAAGTGACAATGCCGCCAAAATTTGTTGAAGGTGTCGTTATCGCCTGCAAAAATATACAAGACAAAACACACAAAACAAACATATTAACAGAACAAAACTTTATACAACAAAAATCTAAAACCAAACCTCCATTGGTCCCCGGCAACGGCGCCAATTTTTTTGATGAGCGGGTCGAGCCCCTCACAAAAGTTGTTGCAATTAAGAATAATGCAGTACAGTTACTAGGAGGTGACTCCTAGGTCGTCTCACAAGGACCAATTTTGGTGGTTCAGTCTCAGATCTTTTTTACACAAAAGGGGGGGTGTTTTTGTGATTTTGTTTGAATGTGGTAAACTAAAATTAAAATTGACTGGAATTTAAATAAGACAACTTAATTTAAAAACACTGAAATAAATTTTAACAACGGTAAAAATAAGCGGTAAAAGACGGTAAAAAACAGAACAGTAAATATGCAGAAACGGTAAAAACATTGTAATTAAAATTTACCAAAAGCATCAGTAGAAATAAAGGGTAAAAACAACGTCTGAAAATAAGATGAATAGAAAAATACATTGACAGAATTTTAACGTTTCAGAAAATAGTAAACGGTAAAAATAGAAACACTTGACTGAAAATAAAATTCATCAAAGATTAACACTTGAAATAAAACCTTTAACAGTGAAGGTAAAAAAAATTAAATGAACAGATCCAAATACGATGACAAACTTCTACTCTACTACACGATTCAGAAATAAAATTACATTTTCACTGTTTGAATTGGAATTTCAGAGCCTCTAGAAGAGAGGCCGAGAGTGCTTCCTATCCTACTCCTAAAATCTAATTCTGATCTTCTCTTCCTGCTGCTGGATTTATAGCCAAAAATATGAACACGTGACCTTCCAGCTTTCACGTTTGTATCTAATATACAGCTCCTTAGATGTGCCAAAGTCAAGAGAGTGGGGTCCTTACTTGTCTTCTTCTTGTTGCCTCACATTTTTCCTATTCCCTTCACACGTCCGTTTCCTACTCTCACGTGAATTTTCTTCCATCCATGGCTCCCTTCTTCATTCCAAGCCTTCTATTGTTCGGCCCCCTTGCTCACGGCTACTGGATGCTTCTCAACTTTTCACACATTCCTCTTTGAACGCTACTCATGGGTCATCTCCGTGTACCTCCAAACTGCTAGATCAAGGTGCTGCACTTTCATTTTCTGCTGGTCCGCCTCCTTCTTCTTTGCTTGTACCAGCTGCTGGATTTTCCTTGTACTCACCAAAAAGAAAGTGAAGAAATCTTCTTGGTGGTAATTGCTCCAGCTCCATCCAGGCCGAGACACCACTCTCCTCAATGTGTGCATCTTCTCTTCAAGCTGTTGGGTGCTCTTTCTCCAAGACCAAGGTCGTGACCAAACTGCTGGACATAATTCTTCTTCTTCTCGGTAGCTACTCCTTCATGGTTTGCTTCTTCTTCCAGCTCAGCTGGACCGTGAAGGTCTTCCCCATGCAGCAACCTTTCTTCTTCAAACTCAGCTGCTCCACCACGTTAACGCCTTGCTCACGGCTGCTACTCTTTTTCCTGGACCAAACTGCTTCAAGGTGCTGCACCGTGAGCACCATTCCAGCGTATGCATCCTCCAACCTTCAACGTGAGTTGCAGCAACAAAAAATATGAGTTGTATCCTCCAAATATACAAGAGCCGTGAGCTTCCACTCCTGCAAGTGTGGTCCCCTTTCATTGGTGTCTTAAAGGAAGAAGATTCCTACTTCATGCAAATTGCCGAGTGGTGTTGTCCCTTGGACATGAGCTTTCAACATGTGGCCCCTATTTTATTCCATCTAAAACTTTACTTGTAGAATGAATTATTCATGGGCCCATTATAATTGGAAGATGACTCCGTGAGGAATTGTGGCAGCTCCTTTGCATAATAGAAAAATCACATATGTTACTTATATAAAACAAAACCGTTAGCTTCATCATTTCAAAGTGGTCCCCTTTATCATTTACTTTTCTTATTAGATTCCAAGCCAATTTGCCGTGTGTTTCTCTTCAATTAATTGCCAAGCCAATTGGAAATGTGCGTTAGCCAAAGAAAGGGTGCAGCTCCCACTTCTATTCCAAAGCAAATTGTTGAATCTTTTAGCATCATTTTGGACGTGCAAAAATATGGGAGGCCGTGTGATGTGTATATTTTTGTTCCAATTTATATTTTGGCTTGCCAAACTGAATGGCCGTGGAATGTCTTCCAATTCATCATGCTTCCAGGAGAAATGAGTTGCCAAGCCAATTTTGCTTAAGAGTGTTGGAAGATCTTAACACCTTCCAATGATAAATTCCAGCCACCACAAGTACTAAACAGCAAGCAAACAATGCAAACATATTAGAACACTCAAACAGTAATCACTGGACTGACATAGGAGAGTAAAACAAATACTGGGAACAACACAAAACGAATTTGAACAAACGAAAAACTATATGTGAGAATAGACATCTAGACGAAACTATGAAAAAACATTGCATGGAAAAAGGATAAGAATTGAACTCAAACGAGGACAAACAAGTTGACACAAAATTCACGCAGCAACCAGCGAAAACTGAAATGGCTGAAATACATTGGGCTCTATTTCCATTTCTTATTTAACCTTCAAATGTCCCAAATTGTATTTCCAAATTTTCCTTGTAAAATAATTAGCTCAGATAATTCAAATTAATTAAAATAAGAATTTCTGATCGAATTAAGCACAATCAAGCAAAATGGGAAAACACTGGACATTTAAGCACAATTCCCTGATTAATTCTAGTACAATAAACTAAGTGAAGTGTAAAAAATATCGACTCATCACTTACATTTTAGCTCTTAGCTCAATGCTTTTCCTTTTTCATGTTTCCCCAACAACCCCAAACTTCAACATTTAACAATACCACACAAGATCTTCTACTTAACTCAAGGTAAAGATTTTTAATCAAGGGTTTCAGTGTATATTCAAGGCTAAGGGTTCAAAGGATAGAACACAAAGTGTTCTCTTTTAGTGGGCTAACTTTATGAATTTGGCCAATAAAAAGGATTCCAACAAATGGCCTTGATCATATGATACAAAACAAGCAATTGATTCAATCATAGAAAACCTGGGCAAAGTCATTCATGCTTTAAAAGTAATAGTATTCAACAATAACAACTCTGGAGCTCAAAACCTCACATATAAGCTCATTCACATTTGACATACACATCCTGCTTAATTTCACAATCACAATCATGATATCATACATTTGTTCACAAAGCTTGTGAATCACCTGTATAAGCATTTTAATGTGCACATCATCTCAACATCAATCAATCAATAAGCATCATCAAGCATTACTTATCACACAATCACAGTTAATAGCAAACCATCATAAGAAACAAGGTGTTCAATAGAGTACATCAACCCTAATCTAAAAACAAAAACAAATAAGTTTAGAAAACTTAAACCACAAAAGCATAATCATATGATAGCATTCATCAGTAAATGCTATCTCAGCTCCTCATCAGTCTGAGCTGTCCTCTGTATCTTCCTCCTCTCCTTCTTCTTGGATCTTATAGTCTTGATTCTTTTAGCATGATGAGGAGGCCATCCCTGCATCAAACTTAATTCACAAAACCAAAAGATACATTGTTAAGCATTAGTAAACCACAATGAAGAAATCAACCCCTTCAATGATGCTCTCTCCCAACCCCAAACTTAGATGGAAAACTAGTGAGCAAGTGAGTGGAAGAGAAATTTTCTTAAGAGGGAAGAGTAAAAAGATGAGGGAAACCTAGGAGAAGATATGTGGAAGTGTTTGTGCAGAGAAGAGCTTGAAAGAATGAAAAATCGCGCAGCTTAGGGTTTAAAAACACCCTAACGGGCTCGGGTTCCGCTAAGGGGAACTAAAGCCCATCTGCGAGAGTACCGCTCAGCGGTAATTGCCGCTCAACGGCACTTTCGTGAAGTGCTCCTCTCCTTCTTTTCTTGACCTACGTGCCTCCTAGACATATCCCTCACTGGTTCCCTGCAATTCAATGTTAAAAATGCTTATGCAAACCCTAACTAAAATAAACAAATAGAAAACAATCAATCAACTGGGTTGCCTCCCAGGTAGCGCTTGTTTAACGTCACGAGCCTGACCCAAAATCCACCAACACCCATCAGTAGGTGTTTCAAACTTACCAGCACCCATCAGTAGGTGCAAAATCTTCTCACCAACACCCATCAGTAGGTGTTACAAACTTAGTATCCTTCAGTAGATACTTAACCACCTAGCATCCTTCAGTAGATGCTGGATCCAACAAAATATTCACAAAATAATGTCCACAAATTAAAAAGTTACTGATAACAGTTGAAAAACTGTTATTTTCATGCTTAAAATTGACACTAAAAGCAACCTTTAGACTTAAAAACTAGCTTGAAATCATGCTTTTATCTATATTTTCAGAAATAAGAGAGCTGGACAGGGTTATGCTTGATTTAAGTGTTTTTGTGCAGGTTTTAAGGTGAATTTGGTGAAAGAAGTGAAGAAGGAGAGAGATGACATTAGAAAAGAGATCAAAGAGTGCAAAAAGAGAAGTCGAAGGCACCGCTCAGCGGCATTTTACCGCTGAGCGGCACTCAAGAGGTGACGTTGGAACCGCTGAGGGGCAAACTGGCCGCTGAGGGGAAGAAAAGGACGCGCAATTGATGAATCATTATTTTCTTCACTTCACTTAGTTTATTGTGCTAGAATTAATGGGGGAATTGTGCTGTAATGTTCAGTATTATCCTATTTTTCCTAATTGTGCTTAATTTGTCTAGAAATTCTTATTTTCATTAATTTGAATTATTTGAGGCTAATTATTTGCATTATTAATTGTAAAGAATTATTGGATAATATTCTTGGACATTTAGAAGGCTGCCAAATAATCAAAAACTCTCCATTAAAGAAGTATGTACAAAGAATGAGGACATTATGGTCATTTTATCCTTTCAAAGGGGTGCTTCATTATTGGAAAAGGGTTACATCTAGCAAAGTGAAAAGATGCAGATATGCACACGTAAATCACTCCACATACACTTTAAGTGATTTTGGGAAGCAACACGCATTACCCACACCTTCTTCCATCCAACAAAACCATGCATCCAATGGCTGCTGTTCAGCACGTTCATGGCCAGAGAATGAATGAAGAAGCGTGTTGGTTGCTCCATGGAAAAGCATGGCAGTAGTGTGGGTGCACAGAAGAAGTCAAGCAGCTACCTTCATGGTCCAACTGGGAGGTGTCATGACCAGCTGCACCGTCCAGTTATCTCACGTCCAAGCAAGTGAAGAAGAAGCATCCAAATCATCATCTAACAAAAGCACATAACTGCCACAATCTAGTCCAGCAGCTTTGAAGAGGAAACCTTCACACGGACATGGAGCTCTCGGTTTCATCCAACAGAGTTGGCAGCATCTAGTTCAAGCTTGGCTTCAAGCAGAGAGCACGTACAGCAGCTTGGTTGCTTGCCAGCAGCCTCCACACTTATACAAACACATCCAGGATGAAGAGGCACTCACGGCTGCAGCATACAGCAACAAAGAAGAAGTTAGTGCATGGAGGAAGTGGTGATGAGAATGGATACAGCAGCAAGCAACGTCCAAGCATGGCTGGTTTCATTTGGAAGAAATGGTGTTTCAATATTGAATGTGTAGGGTGAATTCACGTCCAGGTGCAGCTACGATGGTGAAGGGACTTCACTTGGATCATGATATTTTCATTTAGGAGAAAGATGAGAATGGAGGGCCCCTTGTCTCACATCCATGAGGTGGTGGTGAAAGTAAAAAAAAGAAAATGAAAATGATAGAAGGAAAAAGACGAAAACAAGTGGTGTTGGATGGAATAGAAGAGATGTCAGGTTTGGTGTCTGCAAGTGGAGGGCCCTTGTTTTATTTTGATTGAAGAGTTGGACACACCTCACGGGCAAAACAATGTAGCCAACATTAATTGGAGAATCTCGTTTCTCTTTGTGAAGTGTAGACACAGTAGTAATAAGAAGAGAAGGGACCACTAACCACCATGGATAGCATATCACGGTTTTTTGTATGCTGCACTAGGATAGGAATTAATTTTCTTTCTATATATGACCAACACATCTCACGGCTTTGGGGCACAAGAAAGTATCCAGCCATCACACCTTCATGGAAGCCAAAGGAAGAAGAAATACAGCTGCTGGACAGCAAGCACACGGACAGCAGTAGGGGCTGGAACATCAAGGGTGAAACGCAGTATGACAGGCTACGGTTGAGAAAGAAATGGTGTACACACTAGGTTCTAATTTTATCATTTTTGTTTGTTGTAATCAATTTCAATTAAGTTTTAGTTTGATTTAATTTTCTGAACTTCCAAGTTTGTTACTGTTTTTATTTTGTTTCTGTAATTACATTTCTGCTGCTGTAATTAAATTCTGCTGTAATTTAAATTTCTGTTGTTTTTACTATGTTGTTAATCATGTCTCTTTGAATCATTCATTGTAAATTTATTTTCTTTATTTTACTGCAGTAATTTTGACTCTGTTTTTACTGTTTTCGAAATTTACTGTTTTTCTGTATTTTTTGTTTTCTGTATTTCATTTTCTGTATTTTCTTTTACTGTTTTCCTGATTCTGTAATTCTGTATTTATTGTTTTTACTGCAATTATGAGCTGCTGTAATTTTATTTTCTAAAATTTACTGATTTACTGTTTTACTATTTTTACTATTTTCTGTATTTTCCATTTTCTATATTTTATGTTCTTTTTCTATATTTTTGTTTTAACTGTTTTAGATTTATTTTCACTGTTTCATGTTACTGTATTTTCGTTTTTACTGTTTATAAAATTTACTATTTTACTCTTTCTACTGTATTCTGTATTTACTATGTACTGTATTTTCGTTTTTCTGTATTTTCATTTTCTGTATTTTAGTTTTATGTTCCAGATTTATTTTTTACTATTTTACCTTACTATATTTTCGTTTTCACTGTAGCAATTTCATTTTTACTGTTTTAAAAGTGTTTTACTATTTTAATTTCGTTTTTACCATTTTCACTATTTTAAATTTTACGGTTTTGTTTTTACTGATGCCCCTATTTTTGCGTTTAATGTTTTACGTTTTGTTCACGTTTAATGTTCCCGCGTTAATTTTATTTTGATGTCTTTTACCATTGGGTTTTTACTGTACTGCATTTTACTTCACCGTATTTAATTTGGTGTTATTTAAATTCCAGTTCATTTTAATTCTTTCGCATTAAAAAAAAAAAAAAAAAACATTCACAACCCCCCCCCACTTTTCGTGTTTAATCTGAAACTGAACCAAATTTGGTCCTTGAGAAACGACTTAGGAGTCAAATTCCTAGCTATACTGCATTCTTAATTGCACATCAAATTTGTATGGGCCGCGACAGCGCGTATCAGCAATCACCGCTGAGCGGCACTTTTTGGGCTTGGGCTTTTGTAATCTTTTGTAACTCTAGAATAGTATTTAAGGGCTTGCACGTCCCTAGAATTTGTATCTTTGGCAGAAACGAGGCAAACACTCTCTCTTCCACCCCTTTGAAGGAGGATCTTGGATGCTCAGGCTATCTCTTCACCTTTATTGGGTTTATTCTTTCATTCTTTCATTGTTATTCATCTAGGTTCACCATGAATATGGTGAACTAAACCTTGTATGTTTGTTGGGGAATCAATGTAATCTCTTGAAGCTCTCATATATGGATTTGTTGCGTACATCTTTTAATTAAGACATATGCTTTCTTTCATCATTAGTTAGGGTTTTTCCTCTTTGCTCAATGCTTGCATAGTTTAACTCATTCCATGCATGATTATTGGTTTTGTCGATACGGGAACATACGGGGAAGTCTAGATCCGGGGAATTTCTCCCAATATTTTACTGACAATATTATATTGGTTGTCGTTAAGCTCCTGCACTCATGAACTAATCATTAGGAATGCTAGGAATTGTATGAACTCGTGATTAGGGAGAAGCCATCTAGAATGGTACATTAGAGAGTGGCATTAACAATGATGATTTGAATGTTGAATTCCTAAAATATATGAGAGTGGATGAGATGAAATTGACCCCCAACAACATATTCATTCATATATTCATTGAAGGTGTTTATCTTTTGTCTTTGCCATTGATCAAACTTCATGCATACATGTTTATTTTCTGTCTTGCATATTAAAATCCAATTATTTCGTTTGTAAGTCCTAGCTAATCAACAAATCACATAACTAAACTAGGTCGTGAGTCCTTTGGGAAGAACGATACTTGGTCTTACCAAGTTTATTACTTGAACGATTCGGTCATACTTGCCGATTGTGAAACAAGTTTGTGACATCATATTTTGGTGCTCATAAATTTGTCCATCAGTTACAAAACCAAATCAAAAGTCAAAAGTTTGTAAATCCACTGGGTTGCCTCCCAGCAAGCGCTCTTTTAACGTCATTAGCTTGACCCAGTAAAGTTCAGGTTCCATCTTCTTTATAGTTGATGTTGTCAGTCCACCAACTTCTCAGCT
The DNA here is from genome assembly GCA_034642375.1 of Vigna nakashimae. Lineage (NCBI taxonomy): Eukaryota > Viridiplantae > Streptophyta > Magnoliopsida > Fabales > Fabaceae > Vigna > Vigna nakashimae. Next base: position 32,210,412 of record CM067765.1, read on the forward strand.
GCTTCCTTTGAACTGTTTTGGTTCTTCTAGAATATGGAGACTCTATTTCTATCATCTCCTTTTCTTTAAAGCCCTTTATAACCCACAACTTGTTCTTGATTCTTACAGGTGTGCCAAGTTTGAGTCTTCTTTTCTTCCAGTCTCTAGGAATTTCTTCTCCTTTTCCAATTTCTTCTTCCTTGGGTACCTGAAACAACAAACAATGATTACCAGAAACCTAAAAATTTTCATCTTTACCTTTAGTTATGGGTGCATCTCGAAATGCAGCTTTATAACTGGCTTCTTCCTCCTTTGCTTGTGTCTCATCTTTGAAGACATCCACCACCACTCTCTCCTCTCTGTCCTGGAGCACCACTATACCTTCATTTACATCTATGATAGCCCTGGCCGTTTTCATAAACGGTCTTCCAAGTATGATAGGTATTTTCTCAGTTTCCATCTTCATCACCACAAAGTCTGCCAAAAACTGAAGTTTGCCAACACAAACTACAATGTCTTCTGCAATTCCACATGGCTCCTTTGAAGATCCATCGGCCATTACTAAATTAACCTTTACAGGTTTCATTTTAACATTGCCAATTTTCTCCAGTAAAGAATAAGGTATCAAGTTAACACTTGAACCTAAATCAAGGAGAGCTTTCTTTACCTTTTTCTTCCCTATAGTACAAGGGATAGAAAAACTACCTGGATCTGATGCTTTAGGTGGGAATAACTCTTCCTTAACAATTATACACTTTTTTTCCTCATCATCTCTACGTCTCTTCTTTGTAGAGCTTTCTTCATTAGATTTGGTGTAAACCGTAATCTGTTGCAAAATTTGCTCCCAAGGTGCATCATTATCCACCATTTTGAATAACTCTGTGAAGTCCATTGGTTTCCCTTGATGGATTGGAAAAGGAAACATGCTTTTGCTCTCTATTTCACTTCTCTCTTCTGTATCTAACTCAACTTTCTCATCATCAGCACTCTCTACCACCTTGCACTCTTCTCTGGGGTTAACCTCAGTATTAGCCCCAAAATTTCTATTTGGCCTTTCTTCCAATTGCTTGGTGATCTGACCCATTTGAATCTCCAAATTCTTTATAGAAGCTTCAGTGCTCTTTTGAGAAGATTCAGTTTTCTGAATGAATTGTTGAAGAGTTTCTTCCAACCTTGTTGATCTTTCATTAAGCATAGATAACTGTTGCCAAAAGGTTGGTTGTTGCTGCTGCTTATTATATTGATTAGCTTGCCTAGTTTGTCCTTGACCAATGCTTGGATGTGGTTTCCAACCCTGATTATAATTCCCTTGACGGTATGGAAATTGATTAGCCATGAAATTAACATCCTCCACAGCTTCCACAGGAAAAGCACATTGGCCATTGATATGATCACCCCCACATAATTCGCACAACTGGGTTTGTACCTGTGCAGCAGATTTCAACTCTTTGGGTAATTGAGCAAGAGTTTTGGTCAGAGTTTCCAGTTGTTGAGTTAGAATTTTATTCTGAGCTAGCAAGGCATCATGTGTTTGTAATTGAAGAACCCCTTTTTGTTGCATAGGAGCTCCTCTTTCATTGTGCAGCTCATTATCACTAGTAGCCATGTTTTCTATAATTTCAGTTGCTTCCTCTGGAGTTTTCCATTTATTATTGCCTCCTGCTGAGGCGTCCAGCATCATCTTGGTTTGTGAACCAAGCCCTCCAAGGAAAGTTAAGACTACTTCTTGATCTTCAAAGCCATGCGTGGGAGTCTTTCTTAATAGGCTTTTGTACCTGTCCCATGCATGCCCTAGTGATTCTTCCATGCCTTGTCTAAATGAAGAGATCTCTTGCTTCCCTTTGTTGATTTTAAAGCTTTGTTGCTGCCATTGTTGTTGTGGTTGGTTCTCAAATTGTCCGGCAGCTTGCCAAAATTGGCTTTGATCCATGCTTGAGTCATGTTCCCACCAGTGGTTGAGATTACTTTGGTAGAATTGAGTGCCCATTAAATTCTTGTTCGAATTGCATCCTGCAAACATTAGGCACAAAACTCTACAAAATATTTGTTAGCACAAAAAGATATAGGAGAAGATATATATTCAGAAGATAAAATAAAATAAGATAGAATAAAATAAAATGAAATCTAATCTAATCTAATAAGATAAAATAAAATCTAATCTAATAAAATAAAATAAAATAAAATAAAATAAAATCAAATAAGATAAAATAAAATAAAAACAGAAAAATAAAAACAGAAATTCAAAATTAAAGTCAAAGATAATCAATAATCACACAAATTAACCAGTTAAACCACGAGTCCCCGGCAACGGCGCCAAAAACTTGATGGACAAATTTATGATCACCAAAATATGATGTCACAAACTTGTTTCACAATCGGCAAGTATGACCGAATCGTTCAAGTAATAAACTTGGTAAGACCAAGTATCGTTCTCCCAAAGGACTCACGGCCTAGTTTAGTTGTATGGTTTGTTGATTAGCTAAGACTTAAGAACGAAATATTTGGAATTTAATATGCAAGACAGAAAATAAACATGTATGCATGAGTTTTGATCAATGGCAAAAGCAAAAGATAAACACTTTCAATGGAATATATGAATGAATATGTTGTTGGGGGTCAATTTCATCTCATCCACTCTCATATATTTTAGGAATTCAACATTCAAATCATCATTGTTAATGCCACTCTCTAAAGTACCATTCTAGATGGCTTCTCCCTAATCACGAGTTCATACAATTCCTAGCATTCCTAATGATCAGTTCATAAGTTCAAGAGCTTAACGACAACCAATATAATATTGGGAGAAATTCCCCGGATCTAGACTTCCCCGTACGTGCCCATATCGACAAAACCAATAATCATGCATCGAATGAGTTAAACCATGCAAGCATTAAGCAAAGAGGAAAAACCCTAACTAATGATGAAAGAAAGCATAAATCTTAATTAAAAGATGCAAGCATAGATTCCATATATGAGAGCTTCAAGAGATTACATTGATTCCCCAACAAACATACAAGGTTTAGTTCACCATATTCATGGTGAACCTAGATGAATATCAATGAAAGAGTGAAAGAATAAACCCTAAAAAGGTGAAGAGGTAGCCTGAGCATCCAAGATCCTTCTTCAAAGGGGTGGAAGAGAGATTGTTTGCCTCGTTTCTACCAAAGATACTAACTCTAGGACGTGCAAGTCCTTATATACTATTTTAGAATTACAAAAGATCTAAGCCCAAGCCCATAAAAGTGCCAGAAAACGAGTCCAAGCCCATTATTAAGACTGGCGCTCAGCGGTAAATACCGCTCAGCGGTGCCTACGCTTCCCTTTTCTTCCCCTCAGCGGCCAGTTTTGCCCCTCAGCGGACCTCCCATGACCTCCTGAGTGCCGCTCAGCGGTAAAATGCCGCTGAGCGGTGCCTTCGGCTTCTCCTTTTGCACTCTTTGCTTCCTTTTCTGATTCCATCTCTCTCATTCTTCACTCTTTTCACTAAATTCACCTTAAAACCTGCACAAAAACACTTAAATCAAGCATAAACCTGTCCAGCTCTCATATTTATGAAAATATAGATAAAAGCATGATTTCAAGCTAGTTTTTAAGTCTAAAGGTTACTTTTAATATCAATTTTAAGCATGAAAATAACAGTTTTTCAACTGTTATCACTCTCAACAGCATAATCATGAACAACATAATCATGAACATAATCATCACTGACATAATCATACTGAGGTATGCTTACCTCCTCTTCCTTGAAGATTGGTAAAGTGTGGGAAGATGAAGGTGATCTACCTGGCTCAGAATTACTGCTTATTTCTGCCTGCTCCTCAAAATAATCATCAGTCTCCTCAGGTGCAAGGGTAGGGACATAGGATGATGGGAAAGTACATGGCATAGTAGTAAGCTCATGACTCTTCTCCCCATCTTCTATGTTGATGCCACTATCATCATCATCTGGAATCTGAACAGTCTGAAATGGTAACTCTGAATCTTGAGACTGTTCCTCAGTGAGTTGAGTGGCCATCTGCCCTATCTGATCAGTCATACTCTGAATGGCAGCTCCTATTTCTTGCTGGAACTGCAAGTTCTCTTGCTGAAACTGAAGGTTCTGCATGGTCATCTGCTCCAACAACTCCTGCAATGTAGGCTCAGAAGTAGAAGGCTGAGGAGCTATTTGGGCAGGAGCATCATATTGCTGACTTTGGTATTGCTGGACTGGTGGAGGCATACAAGTACTCTGGAATGGTGGTTCTTGATAATGATGCTATGGAGCATTATACCATTCCAAGGTAGGGTCATTCCATCCAAGACCGTTGCTGTAAACATATTGCACAAGGGAAAATTTGCTCAGAAACTGATGCTCAAGATATCCCCAATCGGTAACGGATCTCAGAGGAAGAGAGTCTTTCCAATCCTTAGCTGCTCCTTGTAATGAATGCGGAAATGCGCTCAAGAAAATGTAATCAAGAGGGACATCTGGAGGCTTCATTGAAGAGCACATGATGTGGAGCTCCTCCAAATGTCTGTGTGGGCATTCTCCTGCAAAACCATGAAACTTAGGCAGCAAATGTATCAGTCCAGGGGTGAGATCGCAATGAAGATCATCCTCCTTAAGTGAAACCGGCTCACAAAGTGCACTCTCAGAAATTAGAGGATGAGTCATATTGTTCTCAACATAGACATCAGCAGAATATGAATTACAATCAGAGTAACATGCAGAAGGAGAATCATAATCAGAGGCACTAGCAAAACAAGCAGTATTCACGAAATCAAAATAGGTAGACATGGAAAAAGAAGAATACTAAAAATCACGAAACAAATAAAACACAACACATTTATACATGCAACACGCACACACAAAATAAAACATCACATCACATCACATCACAACACAAGACAAAACACAACACACACAAACACAGCAAAAAGACCTAAGACTGAACCATTGGTCCCCGGCAACGGCGCCATTTTGATAAGAGGGTCGCACCTCCCACAAAAGTTGTGCATAAAGGAATGCAGTATAGTGCTAGGAAGTGACTCCTAGGTCGTCTCACAAGGACCAATATTGCGGTTCAGTCTCAGATCACACACGGAAAAAGGGGGGGTTTGTGATTTTTTTGGTTGCGGTAAAATTTAAAAGCGTTGAAATAAAATTCAAAACAGTAAAATGAAATTAAAACAGTAAAAAAAAACGAAAATACAGTTACATGAAACAGTGAAAATAAATTTGGAACAATAAAAACGAAAATACAGAAAAACATAAAATACAGAAAACAGTAAATACAGAAAACAGTAAAAACAGTAAAACATTAAAAACAGAATCAAAATTACTGCAGTAAAATAAAAACAGTAAAACAGAAATTACATTTCAGAAACAGTAAATTAAATTAATGCATTAAATTAAAATTGTAGATGAACAAAAGAAAAAGGAAAACTAAATTGAAAATTCAACATTACAAGATGTGCATCAACCGTAAGTGGATTCTTGTACACATGGCAGCAGCTGCACACTCCTCATACATAAATCAATTTCTATCTTCTAGATAAGATATGTGCTTCCTCTCTTTGCTACTGGAAACCAACGTTCCATTCCAAAGTGCCGTCCACTTATGCCTTCATTCCAACCATTTACTTTTTTTTTCTCCATTTTCAATCACCATTCTATTCTCACCAAAACTATCTTCTCCTCTTCGTAAGAAATCCTTCTCCTCCTCTCTACTTGTGCTTACTTCCAACAAAGAAAACCAGCAAAAACAAATCAACACCTCCAAGGTTGAACATGGTTCTCTTCTCCACTACACCGAGAGCTCTTTCTCAAATAAACAACTTTTTTTTTTTGAGTTTATTTTCTACTGCTAGGTGACGACAAAGTGCTACTCTACTTCTAAACCAAAATAAATGAACTCTCTCTAAGGTTCCACACAAGACCGTGTACCCTTTTTCCACAAATGACAGAATGCTAGAAGAGATTGTAAAATAGTGCAGAAATCCAAATGAAAAGATGCAATCATGATTCAACAAGAGGAATAAACAACATCCAATTCATTCATCATCAGAAATATTGTACAGTTCTCTTGAAGTAAAAATACTCAAAGTAAAAGGAACAAACAAGTGGTAGCTGCTGCCTCTTGGCCGTGTGCTTCCTTCCCAAACGTAACATCAGTTTGCTTCCTTCTTCCAGCTCTCTGAATGTGGTATTTTTCTACTTAGGATCATCTCTAAATTTTCTTCTGTCAAGCCTCTCACCCCTGCACCATTTCTTCTTTCATTCTCCAGCCATGTTGTCTGCACTCTTACATTTTTCTCTCATAGAAGAAGAAGATGAAAAAAATGGAATACTCAGAACTGTTGAGAGCCAAAAATCCGAGAGAGAGACTCCCCAGGTGGCGGCTGGCCTACAAAAACCTGCACCTCCTCTGCTGGACCGTGGGCGTGAAGGTGCAGCCCTCTCTTGCTGGACCCTTGCTTTTGACACCCCCTTCATTCATCCAGTGTCCTTGGCTACCTCTTGGCCGTGTGTGAAGGCCTGCTGTTGTCCGTGCACCAGCGTGGCAGCAATTTGGAGGAGTTTCCTTCCAGACAGCAGTGGCAGCCTTTTCTCGTGTGTCTTGACAGCACCAAAAATAACTCTCCTTTTTGTGATGTTGGACTCCTCCATGGGCCCCTCTTGCTGGACGTGAAATACCGTAGTCTCTCCCACTAAATGCCAAAGTCCTTTCTTTAATGTCCATGTCTTAGGTGGCAGCTAGACTCTCCATTGCCAACTCCTCTTTCAAATTTTAAAAATCCAAAAGCATTTCCATGTGGGTCGTGATGTGCATGTGGCTGCTTTTTTTTTTCTTTGCTATTCAATAAAGCCAAGTTGTTGTATGCCTTGTTTAAGAGTGTTGGGAGGTTTTAGCATCATCCAATGATCAATTCCAGCCACCACAATTACTAAACAGCAAGCAAACAATGCAACGGATTAGAAATCACTCAAACAGCAGTAATCACTGGACTGACATATGAGAGTAAAATAAATACTGGGAACAGAACAGAATGAATTTGAACAAAGTAAAAACTATATGTTAAAATAGACATCCAGACGAAACTATTAAAAAAAATTGCATGGAAAACGGATAAGAATTGAACTCAAACGAAGACACACAAGTTGACACAAACAGCAGTAATCACTGGACTGCCATATGAGAGTAAAATAAATACTGGGAACAGCACAGAATGAATTTGAACAAAGTAAAAACTATATGTTAAAATAGACATCCAGAAGAAACTATGAAAAAAAATTTCATGGAAAACGGATAAGAATTGAACTCAAACGAAGACACACAAGTTGACACAAACAGCAGTAATCACTGGACTGACATATGAGAGTAAAATAAATACTGGGAACAGCACAGAATGAATTTGAACAAAGTAAAAACTATATGTTAAAATAGACATCCAGACGAAACTATGAAAAAAAATTTCATGGAAAACGGATAAGAATTGAACTCAAACGAAGGCACACAAGTTGACACAACATTCACGCGGCAGCCAGCGAAAATAAAAATGGCTAAGATGCATTGGCTCAATTTTCATTTCTCATTTAGCTTTCTAATGTCCCAAAAAGTTATCCAAAATTTTCCCATAATTAATAATGCAAAACAATAAGCTCAGATAATTCAAATTAGTTAAAATAAGAATTTCCGATCAAATTAAGCACAATTAGGAAAAACAGGAAAATACCGGACGTTTAAGCATAATTCCCCGACTAATTCTAGCACATTAAACTAAGTGAAGTGAGGAAAATATTGGTTCATCAGAAGGCCTAGCACCATTGGGCCTATCACAAGAGGGATGATCAAGAAGCTACAAGATGTGTACTCTCCCAAAGGCCAAACCCTCTTTGCTATCTTTGGATGGAAGATTGGAGACCTAGAAGATGCTTTTAAGATGCCAAAACATGGAGAAGGGTAAAAGTGGACTTTGGCACATGGGGGGTGTGCGCATAGTAGCCTAAGGGGTAGTATTAGCTTATTTTAATTCCACTTATGCGCCTATGTAATAAGCCACGTGAATAATATGGTTTCTAGAAAGCCATCACACTTTGCACATGTGGGTGAGGTGGCACTTGATCCGTATTTTGTGGATCTCCTTACCTCACATGCATTGCATTGCATTGACTTGAGATTTAGCTATATAATCTCCTGGGATAAGCATGTATTTCACTTTTGGAAATTTATAGAAGATGAATTTTGCACTTTGCAATTTCCTCTCATCGGAAAGTCCTCTCTATTTGCTTGCTCTTCCATTGCTATCTTCTTCCATTGTGGAAGCCGCCTGAGATAGCCTACCATTCCCTCAAGCCAACTTCCACTTCATCTCACCCTAATCACTTCAATCCGCTGCCAACATCTCATACAATCCAGCCAAAACCGAGAGCCTTCTCTGCTACAATTTCTCCAGCACTGAACAATGCTTTCTGTTACTGTTCCATTGATTCTTTTGGTGCAGCAGAGCTGGTTGCTTCCTCCAATCTCACGGATCTGCTCCTATGCATCCTCCTTGATGCATTAAGAAGAGGACGAAGTGGACGAAGTGGAGGAAGTGGATGAAGTTGACGAAGTGGAAGAAGTGGTAGAAGTGGAGGAAGTGGAGGAAGTTGAAGAAGTGGACAAAGTTGACGAGGTGGAAAAAGTGAAGGGAGTGAAGGAAGCTGACGGAGTTGACGAAATGGAGGAAATGGTAGAAGTGGACGAAGTGGAGGAAGTCGAGGAAGTGGACGAAGTGGAGGAAGTTGACGAAGTAGAGGAAGTGGGGGAAGTTGACGAAGTTGAAGAAGTTGACGAAGTGGAGCAAGTGGACGAAGTTGAGGAAGTGGAGGAAGTGGAGGAAATTGATGAAGAGGACGAAGTAGAGGAAATGGATGAAGTTGAGGAATAGGACGAAGTGGGCGAAGTTGAAGAAGTGGAGGAAGTGGAGGATGTGGAGGAAGTTGACGAAGTGGAGGTAGTGGAGGAAGTTGACGAAGTGGACGAAGTGGATGCAGAGGTCGAAGTGGACGAAGTTGACGAAGTGGGCGAAGAGGACGAAGCGTACGAAGTGGAAGAAGTGGACGAAGGTGACGAAATGGAGGAAATTGACGATGGGGATGAAGTGGAGGAAGTGGAGGAAGTTGAGGAAGAGGACAAAGTGGACGAAGTGGAAGAAGTGGAGGAAGTGGAGGAAGTGGAAGAAGTTGAAGAAGTGGACGAAGTGGAGGTAGTGGAAGAAGTGGAGGAAGTTGACGAAATGGAGGAAGTGAAGGAAGTTGACGAGGTGGACGAAGTGGACGATGCGGACGAAGTGGACGAAGTGGACAAAGTGGAGGAAGTTGAGGAAGTGGACGAAGTGGACGAACTTGACGAACTTGACGAAGTGGGCGAAGTGGACGATGGGGACGAAGTGGACGAAGTGGACGAAGTGAAGGAATTAGAGGAAGTGGAGGAAGTGGAGTAAGTGGACGAAGTGGGGGAAGTGGACGAAGTTGACGAAGTGGACAAAGTGCACAAAGAGGCCGAAGTGGACGAAGTGGAGGAAGTTGACGACGTGGACGAAGTGGAGGAAGTGGAGGAAGTTTACGAAGTGGACGAAGTGGACGTAGAGGTCGAAGTGGACGAAGTTGACGATGTTGACGAAGTGGGCGAAGTGGACGAAGTGGAGGAAGTGGAGGAAGTGGTGGAAATGGAGGAAGTGGAGGAAGTGGTCGAAATGGACGAACTGGAAGAAGTGGAGGAAGTGAGGAAGTGGACAAAGTGGAGGAAGTGGAGGAAGTGAGGAAGTTGAGGAAGTGGAGGATGTGGAGGATGTGGAGGAAGTTGACGAAGTGGAGGAAGTGAAGGAAGTGGAAGAAGTTGATAACAGTTGAAAAACTGTTATTTTCATACTTAAAATTGATACTAAAAGTAACCTTTAGACTTAGAAATTAGCTTGAAATCATGCCTTTTATCCATATTTTCATAAATAAGAGAGCTGGACAGGTTTATGCTTGATTTGAGTGTTTTTGTGCAGGTTTTAAGGTGAATTTAGTGAAAAGAGTGAAGAAGGAGAGAAGTGACATTAGAAAAGACAAGAAAGAGTGCAAAAATAGAAGACGAAGGCACCGCTCAGCGGCAAACTACCGCTGAGCGGCACTCAAGAGGTGGCGTTGGAATCGCTGAGGGGCAAAATGGCCGCTGAGGGGAAGAAAGAAGACGCGCAATCACCGCTGAGCGGTAAATACCGCTGAGCGGCACTTTTTGGGCTTGGGCTTTTGTAATCTTTTGTAACTCTAGATTAGTATATAAGGGCTTGCACGTCCTAGAATTAGGTATCTTTTGGCAGAAACGAAGTAAACACTCTCTCTTCTCACCCCTTTGAAGGAGGATCTTGGATGCTCAGGCTACCTCTTCACCTTTATTGGGTTTATTCTTTCATTCTTTCATTGTTATTCATCTAGGTTCACCATGAATATGGTGAACTAAACCTTGTATGTTTGTTGGGGAATCAATGTAATCTCTTGAAGCTCTCATATATGGAATCTGTTGAGTACATCTTTTAAGTAAGACATATGCTTTCTTTCATCATTAGTTAGGGTTTTTCCTCTTTGCTCAATGCTTGCATTGTTTAACTCATTCTAATGCATGATTATTGGTTTTGTCGATACGGACACGTACGGGGAAGTCTAGATCCGGGGAATTTCTCCCAATATTATACTGACAATATTATATTGGTTGCCTTTAAGCTCCTGCACTCATGAACTAATCATTAGGAATGCTAGGAATTGTATGAACTATTTGATTAGGGAGAAGCCATCTAGAATGGTACATTAGAGAGTGGCATTAACAATGATGATTTGAATGTTGAATTCCTAAAATGTATGAGAGTGGATGAGATGAAATTGACCCCCAACAACATATTCATTCATATATTCCATTGAAAGTGTTTATCTTTAGTCTTTGCCATTGATCAAATTCATGCATACATGTTTATTTTCGTCTCTGCATATTAAACTTTAAATATTTCGTTTGTAAGTCCTAGCTAATCAACAAATCACATAACTAAACTAGGCCGTGAGTCCTTTGGGAGAACGATACTTGGTCTTACCAAGTTTATTACTTGAACGATTCGGTCATACTTGCCGATTGTGAAACAAGTTTGTGACATCATATTTTGGTGCTCATAAATTTGTCCATCAAGTTTTTGGCGCCGCTGCCGGGGACTCGTGGTTTAACTGGTTAATTTGTGTGATTATTGATTATCTTTGACTTTAATTTTGAATTTCTGTTTTTATTTTTTCTGTTTAGATTATATGATATTTTTAAATTTTATTTTATCTTTTATCTTTTTATCTTTTGAATCTTTTATCTTCTTATCTTCTGAATCTTTTATCTTTTCATCTTTTGAATATATATCTTCTCTTATATCTTTTTGTGCTAACAAATCTTTTCTAGAGTTTGTTTTCTTGTGTATGCAGGAAGCAATTCGAACTAGAAGTAAGAAAACAACAGAACCACTTCTTGAAGGTCTAGAAGAGAGTAGAAGGAGGAGAAGAATCAGAACGTCTAGAGAACTTTTCCCTTCTCCAGAAACTCTCTTGCAATCATCACCACAAGGTTCTGTTCATAGCACAGGAAGTATGGAGGGCAATAATATTAGAAGAACTCTTGCAGACTACACTAATCTTGCTGGACCTCAGCACTTCAATAGCATAACTAGACCTAGAGTCAATGCAGCCAACATGGAGGTCAAACCAGCACTGATTCAACTGGTGAAGAGTAATCAATTTAATGGGTTATCTCATGAAAGCCCATATGAGCACCTCACTACCTTTAATGAGATTTGCAATACAGTCAAGATTAATGGGGTGCCAGATGAAGCAATCAAACTTAGCTTGTTTCCTTTCTCATTGGGAGGCAATGCTAAGCTTTGGTTGAACTCTTTTCCAGAAGAAAGTTTCACAGAGTGGGAAGTAGTGGTCACAAAATTCTTAAACAAATACTTCCCACAATCTAAAGTGACTAAAGGAAAGCAAGAGGTTTCTTCATTCAAGCAGGGCATGGAAGAATCACTGGGACATGCATGGGACAGGTATAAAAGCTTGTTACGTAAAACTCCCATGCATGGCATTAAAGAACATGAAGTAGTCTTAACTTTCCTTGGAGGGCTTGGTTCACAAACCAAGATGCTGCTGAATGCCTCAGCAGGAGGCAATATCAAATGGAAGACTCCAGAGGAAGCAACTGAAATTATTGAAAATATGGCTACTAGAGACAACGAACTCAATATTGACACAGGAGATCCTAATCAGAAGGAGTTGTCAAAATTAAATGAAGCTCTGCTTGTCCAAAATAGAACTCTCTCTCAACAGCTTGAGGAAGTAACCATGAAACTTTCTCAAATACCACAGGAAATACAACAGGTCTCAATGGTTCAAGAGCAACAAAAATGGCAGATGCAATTTACTTCAGTTGAGAAAACAACAAAGCTTGAAGAGACTTTCCAGAGATTCTTGAAGACAAATGCGTCCTATTGTCATAATGTGGATGCTGCATTTAAAAAAATGGAGAGTCATGTTGAGAGAATAGTTGACGTGATTAAACATGATAACCTTGGAAAGGATTGTAAAACTGTTGTGACCAGAAGTGGTAGAGTGTTAGAGGAGAGACAAAAAGAGAGAGAGAAAGAAAAAAATGAGAGTGAGAGTGAAAAAGAATCATGTGAGTGGAAAGAAAGAGTTGAGAGAGAGAAAAAGAGAAAAGAAAAAGAGGAGAGGAGAGAAAAAAATGAGAGAGAAGAGAGACAGAGAGAGAAAGAGTATGAAAAACCACTTCCTTATCCAAAGGGTTATTCAAGGAAGGAGAAAGAAAAGCAGTTGGAAAGATTCATGGAACTGTTTAAGAAGCTGGAGATTACTATACCATTCTCTGAAGCATTGCAACAGATGCCAGCATATGCAAAATTTTTGAAGGAACTTCTCACAAAGAAACACAAGTACACTGAGAAGGAAACTATCAATGTACAGGGCAATTGCAGTGCAATCATACAGAAATTACCTCCTAAACTTAAAGACCCAGGAAGCTTCACCATTCCATGCACCATAGGAGATGTGAAAGTTGGAAGAGCATTGATTGATTTGGGAGCTAGCATTAATCTAATGCCGTTATCCATGTGCAGAACAATTCAGGGGTTGGAAATTAAACCAACCAGAATGGCTCTTCAATTGGCAGACAGGTCTCTTAAATATCCATATGGAGTGGTTGAAGATGTTCTAGTGAAGGTTGACAAATTTGTATTTCCAGTGGATTTTATTGTGATGGAGATGGAAGGAACTAGTGATGTTCCTCTTATTCTTGGGAGACCTTTTATGAAGACTGCTAGAGTTCTGATTGATATAGAGAATGGTAAGCTTAAACTGAGAGTTGATGATGAAGAGGTCACTTTTGATGTATCCAAGGCCATGACATATCCAAATGATGACAAAGTATGTTTTCAATTTGATGAACTTGATGAAGTTTGTATGGTTCAGGAGAGAATGGTGCGAAATATTTCTCCATTGAAAAAAACTCTCATTGATGCATGTGAAGATTTGGATAAAGAAGAAGAGAAAATTTGTGTGAAGATTGAGAAATTGAGAAGAAAAAGGGAAGGGAAGAAAAAAATAAGAGAAAAGAAAAAGAGAAAATTTGGAGAGAGAAAGCGTAAGAAAAAGAAGATGAGAGGAAAGAAGAAGGAATCATATGAAAAACCCCATCCTTATCTAAAGAAGAATCGTAGGAAGGAAAAGAAATTTAAGTGCTTTATGGAAATCTTCAAGAAATTGGAGATTAAAGTTCCTATGATTGAGACACTGCAACAAGTTCCTGGTTTGATCAAATTTCTGAAGAAGTTCAGTAGAAAGAAGAAAAAGAAGAAGGAACTTGGGCTTTACTGGGTCAAGCTAATGACGTTAAAAGAGCGCTTGCTGGGAGGCAACCCAGTGATTTAAAAACTTTTGATTTTGATTTGGTTTTGTAATTTTTAATTTGTGGACATTATTTTGTGAATATTTTGTTGGATCCAGCATCTACTGAAGGATGCTAGGTGGTTAAGTATCTACTGAAGGATACTAAGTTTGTAACACCTACTGATGGGTGTTGGTGAGAAGATTTTGCACCTACTGATGGGTGCTGGTAAGTTTGAAACACCTACTGATGGGTGTTGGTGGATTTTGGGTCAGGCTCGTGACGTTAAACAAGCGCTACCTGGGAGGCAACCCAGTTGATTGATTGTTTTCTGTTTGTTTATTTTAGGGTTTGCATAAGTATTTTAAACATTGAATTGCAGGGAACCAGTGAGGGGCATGTCTAGGAGGCACGTAGGTTAAGAAAAGAAGGAGAAGAGCACATCACGAAAGTGCCGCTGAGCGGCAACTTACCGCTGAGCGGTACTCTCGCAGATGGGCTTTGGTTTCCCCTTAGCGGGATCCGAGCTCATTAGGGTATTTTTAAACCCTAAGTTGTGCAAATGCTTTTATTTTCAGGCCCTTCTCTGCACACACACTCCTACATACCTTTTCAAAGGTTCTCTACAATTTTTTCCTCATCCCTCTTTAGAAAACCTCCCTTCCACTCACTTGCTCACTAGTTTTCCATCTAAGTTTGGGGTTGGGAGAGAGCATCATTGAAGGGGCTGATTTCTTCATTGTGGTTTACTAATGCTTAACAATGTATCTTTTGGTTTTGTGAATTATGTTTGATGCAGGGATGGCCTCCTCATCGGGCAAAAGGAATCAAGACTATAGGATCCAAGAAGAGGAAGATACAGAGGACAGCTCAGACTGATGAGGAGCTGAGATAGCATTTACTGATGAATGCTATCATATGATTATGCTTTTGTGGTTTAAGTTTTCTGAACTTATTTGTTTTTGTTTTTAGATTAGGGTTTGATGTACTCTATTGAACACCTGGTTTCTTATGATGGTTTGCTATTAACTGTGATTGTGTGATAAGTACTGCTTGATGATGCTTATTGATTGATTGATGTTGAGATGATGTGCACATTAAAATGCTTATACAGGTGATTCACAAGCTTTGTGAACAAATGCAGGATATCATGATTGTGATTGTGAAATTAAGCAGGATGTGTATGTCAAATGGGAATGAGCTTATATGTGAGGTTTTGAGCTCCAGAGTTGTTATTGTTGAATGCTATTACTTTGAAAGCATAAATGACTTTGCCCAGGTTTTCTATGATTGAATCAATTGCTTGTTTTGCATCATGTGATCAAGGCCGTGTTTGTTGGAACCCTTTTTATTGGCCAAATTCATAAAGTTAGCCTACTAAAAGAGAACACTTTGTGTTCTAACCTTTGAACCCATAGCTTGAATATACACTGAAACCCTTGATTGAAAATCTTTACCTTGAGTTAAGTAGAATATCTTTTGTGGTATTGACAAATGTTCAAGTTTGGGGTTATCATGAAAAAGGAAAAGCATTGAGCTAAGAGCTAAAAAGTAAGAATATGCAAAGAAAAAGAAAAAGAAAAGTAAAGAAAAAGAAGTAAAGCTCAATGCAAATGAAAAGGCAAGTTGGGAATGAATAAGAATAATTGTGTTGTTATGATTCTCTTAACTCAAGGATTTTGTGATCCAGAAAAACCAATTTTCTTGTTAGCCCAGCCACATTATAAGCCATTGAAAAGTCCTTGTGATGATGCATACTTGTGAATGTTTTTGATTGTGGTAAAATGAAAGGCAAAGTTGATTCATGTGACATTGTGATAGTGGAGTGAATGAGTGAAACACTTTACCTCTTATACACTTGTGTGTTGAGTGAAACACTTTACCTAGTGAGGAAATATTCCATAAGCACATGAACATCCATGCTTAATTGATTGATCATTCATGAAAAATAACATTTGTTGGAACTTAAATGATTTTGTGAATACTAAAGCATGTGCACATCTTGATTGAACTCTTGGTCATAAGTTTGAGTGAAGTTGTTACTTATCTTGAAAAAGAGGACTTTTGAATGAGTGAACCATCATATGAATTGGTTGGAGATGGAGTTACATTTTGTTTGCTTGAAAATTGATACTAAAAGCAACCTTTAGACTTAGAAATTAGCTTGAAATCATGCCTTTTATCCATATTTTCATAAATAAGAGAGCTGGACAGGTTTATGCTTGATTTGAGTGTTTTTGTGCAGGTTTTAAGGTGAATTTAGTGAAAAGAGTGAAGAAGGAGAGAAGTGACATTAGAAAAGACAAGAAAGAGTGCAAAAATAGAAGACGAAGGCACCGCTCAGCGGCAAACTACCGCTGAGCGGCACTCAAGAGGTGGCGTTGGAACCGCTGAGGGGCAAAATGGCCGCTGAGGGGAAGAAAGAAGACGCGCAATCACCGCTGAGCGGTAAATACCGCTGAGCGGCACTTTTTGGGCTTGGGCTTTTGTAATCTTTTGTAACTCTAGATTAGTATATAAGGGCTTGCACGTCCTAGAATTAGGTATCTTTTGGCAGAAACGAAGTAAACACTCTCTCTTCTCACCCCTTTGAAGGAGGATCTTGGATGCTCAGGCTACCTCTTCACCTTTATTGGGTTTATTCTTTCATTCTTTCATTGTTATTCATCTAGGTTCACCATGAATATGGTGAACTAAACCTTGTATGTTTGTTGGGGAATCAATGTAATCTCTTGAAGCTCTCATATATGGAATCTGTTGAGTACATCTTTTAAGTAAGACATATGCTTTCTTTCATCATTAGTTAGGGTTTTTCCTCTTTGCTCAATGCTTGCATTGTTTAACTCATTCTAATGCATGATTATTGGTTTTGTCGATACGGACACGTACGGGGAAGTCTAGATCCGGGGAATTTCTCCCAATATTATACTGACAATATTATATTGGTTGCCTTTAAGCTCTTGTACTCATGAACTAATCATTAGGAATGCTAGGAATTGTATGAACTATTTGATTAGGGAGAAGCCATCTAGAATGGTACATTAGAGAGTGGCATTAACAATGATGATTTGAATGTTGAATTCCTAAAATGTATGAGAGTGGATGAGATGAAATTGACCCCCAACAACATATTCATTCATATATTCCATTGAAAGTGTTTATCTTTAGTCTTTGCCATTGATCAAATTCATGCATACATGTTTATTTTCGTCTCTGCATATTAAACTTTAAATATTTCGTTTGTAAGTCCTAGCTAATCAACAAATCACATAACTAAAATAGGCCGTGAGTCCTTTGGGAGAACGATACTTGGTCTTACCAAGTTTATTACTTGAACGATTCGGTCATACTTGCCGATTGTGAAACAAGTTTGTGACATCATATTTTGGTGCTCATAAATTTGTCCATCAAGTTTTTGGCGCCGCTGCCGGGGACTCGTGGTTTAACTGGTTAATTTGTGTGATTATTGATTATCTTTGACTTTAATTTTGAATTTCTGTTTTTATTTTTTCTGTTTAGATTATATGATATTTTTAAATTTTATTTTATCTTTTATCTTTTTATCTTTTGAATCTTTTATCTTCTTATCTTCTGAATCTTTTATCTTTTCATCTTTTGAATATATATCTTCTCTTATATCTTTTTGTGCTAACAAATCTTTTCTAGAGTTTGTTTTCTTGTGTATGCAGGAAGCAATTCGAACTAGAAGTAAGAAAACAACAGAACCACTTCTTGAAGGTCTAGAAGAGAGTAGAAGGAGGAGAAGAATCAGAACGTCTAGAGAACTTTTCCCTTCTCCAGAAACTCTCTTGCAATCATCACCACAAGGTTCTGTTCATAGCACAGGAAGTATGGAGGGCAATAATATTAGAAGAACTCTTGCAGACTACACTAATCTTGCTGGACCTCAGCACTTCAATAGCATAGCTAGACCTAGAGTCAATGCAGCCAACATGGAGGTCAAACCAGCACTGATTCAACTGGTGAAGAGTAATCAATTTAATGGGTTATCTCATGAAAGCCCATATGAGCACCTCACTACCTTTAATGAGATTTGCAATACAGTCAAGATTAATGGGGTGCCAGATGAAGCAATCAAACTTAGCTTGTTTCCTTTCTCATTGGGAGGCAATGCTAAGCTTTGGTTGAACTCTTTTCCAGAAGAAAGTTTCACAGAGTGGGAAGTAGTGGTCACAAAATTCTTAAACAAATACTTCCCACAATCTAAAGTGACTAAAGGAAAGCAAGAGATTTCTTCATTCAAGCAGGGCATGGAAGAATCACTGGGACATGCATGGGACAGGTATAAAAGCTTGTTACGTAAAACTCCCATGCATGGCTTTAAAGAACATGAAGTAGTCTTAACTTTCCTTGGAGGGCTTGGTTCACAAACCAAGATGCTGCTGAATGCCTCAGCAGGAGGCAATATCAAATGGAAGACTCCAGAGGAAGCAACTGAAATTATTGAAAATATGGCTACTAGTGACAATGAACTCAATATTGACACAGGAGATCCTAATCAGAAGGAGTTGTCAAGTGAAGGAAGTGGAGGAAGTAGAGGAAGTAGAGGAAGTGGAGGAAGTGGAGCAAGTGAAGGAACTTGACGAAGTGGAGGAAGTGGAGGAAGTGGAGGAAGTAGAAGAAGTGGAGAAAGTGGAGGAAGTGGTCGAACAGGACGAACAGGACGAACTAGAAGAAGTGAAGGAAGTGGAGATAGTTGAGGAAGTTGATGAAGTGAACAGAGTGGAGGAAGTAGAAGAAGTGGAGGAAGTGGAGGAAGTTGACGAAGTAGAGGAAGTAGACGAAGTTGACGAAGTGGATGATAACATTTGAAAAACTGTTATTTTTATGCTTAAAATTGATACCAAAAGCAACTTATAAGACTTAGAAACTAGCTTGAACTCATATTTTTGCTTTAGTTTTGTGAATAAGAGAGTTGAAAGTGAATTTAATGGTTTTGTGCAAGATTCCCTTTATTTTGTAGGCTAATTGAATGACTTGAAAGAAGAATTGAAGTACCGAATGATTGGAGTGCTGAAAAGTCAACCAGAACCCGGAAAAGTCAACTAGTCAACCAGAAAAGTCAACCAGTCAACCAATCAACCAGAATACGAAAAAAGTCAACCAGACGAGTTTTGGGCCAGTTTTATGCGATTTTATGATCTGTTTGGGCCTGGACCCATTGTCTATTATTTTTATGTCCTATTTAAAGACCTAGATGTCTTAGGGTTGGGATCTTTGACAGAAACGAAGCAAACACTCTCTCTTCCACCCCTTTGAAGGAGGATCTTGGATGCTCAGGCTACCTCTTCACCTTTCTAGGGTTTTATCTTTCATTCTTTCATTATTGTTCATCTAGGTTCACCATGAATATGGTGAACTAAACCTTGTATGTTTGTTGGGGAATCAATGTAATCTTTTGAAGCTCTCATATATGGAATTTGTGCTTGCATCTTAATCTAAGACTCATGTTTTCTTTCATCATTAGTTAGGGTTTTTCCTCTTTGCTCAAAGCTTGCTTTGTTTAACTCATTCAATGCATGATTATTGGTTTTGTTGATACGGGAACGTACGGGGAAGTCTAGATCCGGGCAATTACTCCCAATATTAGATTGGTTGTCGTTAAGCTCCTGTGCTAAAAGAACTAATTACTAGGAATGCTAGGAATTGTATGAACTCGTAATTGGGGATAGGCCTTCTTGAAAAGGTAATTTAGAGAGTGGCATTAACAATGATGACTTGAATGTCGAATTCCTAAAATATATGAGAGTGGATAAGATGAAATTGACCCCCAACAACATATTCATATATATATTTCATTGAAAGTGCTTGTCTTTTGCTTTTGCCATTGATCAAAACCTCATGCATACATGTTTATTTTCGTCTTTTGCATAATACAATCCAATTATTTCGTCCTTAAGTCTTAGCTAATCAACAAACCACACAACTAAACTAGGCCGTGAGTCCTTTGGGAGAACGATACTTGGTCTTACCAAGTTTATTACTTGAAACGATTTGGTCATACTTGCCGATTGTAAAACAAGTTTGTGACATCATATTTTGGTGATCATAAATTTGTTCATCAAGTTTTTGGCGCCGTTGCCGGGGACTCGTGGTTGAACTAGTTAATTTGTGTGATTATTGATTATCTTTGACTTTAATTTTGAATTTCTGTTTTTATTTTTTTCGGTTTTTATTTTATCTTATTTGATTTTATTTGATTTTATTTGATTTTATCTTCTGAATCTTATATCTTCTCCTATATCTTTTTGTGCTAACCAATTTTTTTTAGGGTTTTGTTTTCTTGTGCATGCAGGAAGCAATTAGAACAAGGAGCAAGAAAACAACAGAACCTCTTCTTGAAGGTCTAGACGAGAGTAGACGGAGGAGAAGAATCTGAACATCTAGAGAACTTTTTCCTTCTCCAGAAACTCTCTTACAATCATCACCACAAGGTTCTGTTCATAGCACAGAAAATATGGAGAACAACAATGTCAGAAGAACTCTTGCTGACTACACCAATATAGCTGGGCCTCAGCACTTTAACAGCATAGCTAGACCTAGAGTAAATGCAGCTAATATGGAGGTCAAACCAGCATTGATTCAACTGGTGAAAAGCAACCAATTTAATGGGTTATCTCATGAAAGCCCATATGAGCACCTCACTACATTCAATGAGATTTGCAATACAGTCAAGATTAATGGGGTGCCAGACGAAGCTATCAAACTTAGCTTGTTTCCTTTCTCATTGGGAGGCAATGCTAAGCTTTGGTTGAATTCTTTCCCAAAAGAAAGTTTCATAGAGTGGGAAGCAGTGGTCACAAAATTTTTAAACAAGTACTTCCCACAATCTAAGGTGACAAAAGGCAAGCAAGAGATTTCTTCATTTAAGCAGGGCATGGAAGAATCACTGGGGCATGCATGGGACAGGTATAAAAGCTTGTTACGTAAAACTCCCACGCATGGTTTTGAAGATCAGGAAGTAGTCTTAACTTTCCTTGGAGGGCTTGGTTCAAAAACCAAGATGATGTTGGACGCCTCAGCAAGAGGTAATATTAAATGGAAAACTCCAGAGGAAGCAACTGAAATTATAGAAAACATGGCTACTAGTGATAATGAGCTGCACAGTGAGAGAGGAGCTCCTATGCAACAAAAAGGAGTTCTCCAATTACAGACACATGATGCCCTACTAGCTCAAAACAAAATTCTAACTCAACAGCTGGAGACTCTTACTAAAACTCTTGCACAATTACCCAAAGAGTTGAAAACTGCTGCACAGGTACAAACCCAGTTGTGCGAATTGAGTGGAGGTGACCATATCAATGGTCAATGTGCCTTTCTAGTTGAAGCCGTAGAGGATGTAAACTACATGACCAATCAGTACCGTCAAGGGAGCTACAATCAAGGGTGGAAACCACACCCAAGTACTGGTCAAGGGCAAACTGGGCAAGCTGGTCAATATAATAAGCAGCAGCAACCCACCTTATGGCAACAGTTATCTATGCTTAATGAAAGGTCCATGAGGATGAAGGAAACTCTCAGCAATTTCATACAGAAAACTGAGTCTACCCAAAATAGCACTGAAGTTGCTATAAAAAATTTGGAGACTCAGATGGGGTAGATCACCAAACAGGTGGAAGAAAGGCCAAATAGAAATTTTGGGGCTAATACTGAGGTTAACCCCAGAGAAGAGTGCAAGGTGGTAGAGAATGTTAAAGATGAGAAAGTTGAGTTAGATACAAAAGAGAGAAGAGAAATAGAGAGCCAAGATACTTCTCTTTTTCCAATGCATTAAGGGAAACAACTGGACTTCACAGAATTATTCAAAATGGTGGATAATGATGCACCTTGGGAACAAATTCTACTACAGATTACGGTTTACACTAAATCTAATGAAGAAATCTCTACAAAGAAAAGACATAGAGATGATGAAGCAAAGGAGTGTATAACTATTAAAAAAGAGCCATTCCCTCCTAAAGCAACAGATCCAGGCAGTTTTTCTATCCCTTGTACCATAGGGAAGAAAAGGGTGAAGAAAGCTCTCCTTGATTTAGGTTCAAGTGTCAACTTGATACCTTACTCTTTACTGGAGCAAATCGGCAATGTTGAAGTGAAACCTGTAAAGGTTAATCTAGTAATGGCCGATGAATCTTCAAAGGAGCCATGTGGGATTACAGAGGACATTATAGTTTGTGTTGGCAAACTTCAGTTCTTGGCAGACTTTGTGGTGATGAAGATGGAGACAGAAAAGATGCTTATCATACTTGGAAGACCGTTTATGAAAACAGCCAGAGCTATCATTGATGTAAATGAAGGTATAGTGGTACTCCAGGACCGAGAGGAGAGAGTGGTTGTAGACGTTTTTAAAGATGAGATGCAAACACAGGAGGAAGAAGCTAGTTATAAAGCTGCATTTCAAGATGCACACATGACTAGCCATAAAGATGAAAATCCCAAGGTTGCAGGTAACCATTGTTTGTTGTTTCAGGTGAAAAAGGAAGAAAAAATTGGAAGAGGAGGAGAAATTCCTGATGACTGGGAGAACAGAAGACCCCAACTTGGTGCACCAGTGAGAATCAAAAACAAGTTGTGGGTTGTGAAGGGCTTTAAAGAGAAGGAGATGTTAGAGATAGAATCTCCACATCTTAGAAGAATCAAAACAGTTCACAGGAAACAGCTGAGGAGTTGGTGGGATGACAACATCAACTATAAAGAAGGAACTTGAGCTTTACTGGGTCAAGCTAATGACGTTAAAAGAGCGCTTGCTGGGAGGCAACCCAGTGGATTTAAGAACTTTTTAATTTTTCTTTGGTTTGTAAATTTTTAATCTGTTGAGCATTACTTTGTCATTATTTTTGTAGATAGCATCTACTGAAGGATGCTAAGTTGTAACACCTACAGATGGGTGTTGGTGAGAAAATTTAGCACCTACTGATGGGTGTTGGTAAGTTTGAAACACCTACTGATGGGTGTTGGTAAATTTGAAACACCTACTGATGGGTGTTGGTGGATTTTGGGTCAGGCTCGTGACGTTAAACAAGCGCTACCTGGGAGGCAACCCAGTTGATTGATTGTTTTTGTTTGTTTTATTTTAGTTAGGGTTTGCATAAGTATTTTAAACATTGAATTGCAGGGAACGAGTGAGGGGCATGTCTAGGAGGCACGTAGGTTAAGAAAAGAAGGAGAAGAGCACTTCACAAAAGTGCCACTGAGCGGCAACTTACCGCTGAGCGGTACTCTCGCAGATGTGCTTTAGTTCCCCTTAGCGGAACCCGAGCCCATTAGGGTATTTTTAAACCCTAAGCTGTGCAATTGCTTATTCTTTCAGGCTCTTCTCACAAACACTCCCACATACCTTCTCCAAGGTTTTCCACATCTTTTCACTCTTCCCTCTTAAGAAAATTTCTCTTCCATTCATTTTTTCACTAGTGTGCCATCAAAGTTTGGGGTTGGAAGAGAGTATCTTAGCTTGGAAGCATCCTCATTGCATCTAGTATCTCCACCCAAGTAAGTAAAATGCATTTTATTCATTCTAGGGTTCTTGAATTTGAATGTGATTGTCAAAGCATGAAGATTTAGGGGTTTTGATTTTTATGCATGATTTGATGATATATTTGATGTTTGAACCAATTAAACTGCATGATTCTGAACTGGAAAACTGAAAATTGCATTTGGGTGGAGTTAGGACAACTTTAAAGGAAGATTTTCAAAATTCTGCAGAGTTACCGCTCAGGGGTAAACTGCCGCTGAGAGGCACTCTGCCAGACTTGGTTTTTCTGGTTTTTTGTGATCTGGAATATGGCACTGGTGGCGCTGAGGGGAAATTCTGGCCCTCAGCGGTGATTTAGCTTCGAAAGGAGTTGTGTTCTGTGGTTACTAATGATTAACATCATGTTCTGTGGTTTTGTATTTGTGTTTGAATGCAGGAATGGCATCCTCTTCAGGAAAGAGATTGAAAACCATGGCAACCAAGAGAAAGGAAAAGGAACCAGAGCAACCCCACTCTAGCAGGTTCCACTCTAGGAAACATGAGAAGCACTTTAGGGTGGTTCAGGACAGGAGACTTCTGATGGATAGAAAGGTTGGAATGATACCTAACTTTGCTCCTCAATTTGGAGAGCAAGTGTTAGGGAATGACTGGGGAAAGTTAGCCACATATCCTGCACCTGCCAACATAGCTGTGGTAAAGGAATTCTACACCAATGCAAAGAAGATTGGTGATTATCCAGCTGAGAATTATTTGGGCTATGTCAGAGGCCATGCTATCAGGTATGATCCTGATTCTATCAATAACTTCTTGGACACTATGTGGGCTGGTGAGCAGTGCCAGTTTGCTCTTTGCATGGAGGAAGGTGCTGATTATGAGGATGTGGAGAGAGTACTATGTATTCCAGGAGGACACTTCCAAAGGAATAGATCTGACTCAGTGGTTAACATTAGGAGGACGGATTTGACTCCTCTTGCAAAGTATTGGATGGCATTTTCTCATGCCAACATTCAACCATGTTCACATATGTCGGATATTACTCTCAGCAGGGCACTATTCATCTACTGTCCTATCAGAAACTTAAATGTTAACATTGGGCAGGTGATAGCTGATGAGATTAGTGTGTGCGCCAATACCTCAAACAACAAAGCACCACTAGGCCATCCCTCCTTGATCACTCACCTTTGCAAGATAGCTGGGGTGGACACTTCTGCTCCACCATTTGAGAGGCCAAGAAAAGCTATTGATGAGGCCTATTACAGACAATACTGTGGAGGTGAGGAGGCAGCTCAGCCAGTTCCACCACGCCGTGCGCGTAGAGAGAGAGGACCAGCACAGAGCCAGACATTTGCTGAGACACATGAGGCAGAATCGTTCCAGATGAGAGACATGTACATGTCTCTTATAGGTGCTCAGTTGCAGTCCATTCACAGAGGGCAGGTGGCCACTGCTGAGATGATAGTGGGGATGTATGATACACCTCTAGCACACAGGTGGACTATGGATGAATTCCATAATGTGGTAGCTTGGCCAGAAGAACCATTGCATGGAGGAGGAGCTGAAGCAGCTGAAGCTTCAGCTAGAGATATGGAAGAAGATGAAGCTGATGAGGAGGATGCATATGAAGATGATGAAGATGAGGAGGAAGAGGAAGATACAGAGGACAGCTCAGACTGATGAGGAGCTGAGATAGCATTTACTGAGGAATGCTATCATATGCTTATGCTTTTGTTGGTTTAAGTTTTATGAACTTATTTGTTTTTGTTTTTAGAGTAGGGTTTGATGTACTCTATTGGAAACTTGGTTTGTATGATGGTTTTCTATTAACTGTTATTGTTTGATAAGTAATGCTTGATGATGCTTATTGATGTTGAGATGATGTGCACATCAAAATGCTTATACAGGTGATTCACAAGCTTTGTGAACAAATGCAGGATATCATGATTGTGATTGTGAAATTAAGCAGGATGTGTATTGATAATAGTTGAAAAACTGTTATTTTCATGCTTAAAATTGACACTAAAAGCAACCTTTAGACTTAAAAACTAGCTTGAAATCATGCTTTTATCCATATTTTCATAAATAAGAGAGTTGGACAGGTTTATGCTTGATTTCAGTGTTTTTGTGCAGGTTTTAAGGTGAATTTAGTGAAAGAAGTGAAGAAGAAGGAGAGAGATGGAATCAAAAAAGAAATCAAAGAGTGCAAAAGGAGAAGCCGAAGTCACCGCTCAGCGGCACTTTACCGCTGAGCGGCACTCAGGAAGTCACGGGAGGTCCGCTGAGGGGCAAAATGGCCGCTGAGGGGAAGAAACGAGACGCGCACTCACCGCTGAGCGGTACTTTACCGCTGAGCGGCACACTTATGGGCTTGGGCCTAGATTTTTTGTAATTTTAGAATAGTATATAAGCTTTAGGACGTCCTAGGGTTTGTATCTTTGGCAGAAACGAGGCAAACACTTTCTCTTCCACCCCTTTGAAGGAGGATCTTGGATGCTCAGGCTACCTCTTCACCTTTTTAGGGTTTATTCTTTCATTCTTTCATTGCAATTCATCTAGGTTCACGATGAATATGGTGAACTAAACTCTGTATGTTTGTTGGGGAATCAATGTAATCTTTTGAAGCTCTCATATATGGAATCTGTTTTTACATCTTTTAATTAAGACTTATGCTTTCTTTCATCATTAGTTAGGGTTTTTCCTCTTTGCTTAATGCTTGCATTGTTTAACTCATTCGATGCATGATTATTGGTTTTGTCGATACGGGAACGTACGGAGAAGTCTAGATCCGGGGAATTTCTCCCAATATTATGTTGGTTGTCGTTAAGCTCCTGCACTTATGAACTGATCATTAGGAATGCTAGGAATTGTATGAACTCGTGATTAGGGAGAAGCCTTCTAGAAAGGTACTTTAGAGAGTGGCATTAACAATGATGATTTGAATGTTGAATTCCTAAAATATATGAGAGTGGATGAGATGAAATTGAACCCCCAACAACATATTCATACATAAATTTCATTGAAAGTGTTTATCTTTTGCTTTTTGCCATTGATCAAAACTTCATGCATACATGTTTATTTTCTGTTTTGCATATTAAACTTCACTTATTTCGTTCTTAAGTCTTAGCTAATCAACGAATCACATAACTAAACTAGGCCGTGAGTCCTTTGGGAGAACGATACTTGGTCTTACCGAGTTTATTACTTGAACGATTCGGTCATACTTGCCGATTGAAAAACAAGTTTGTGACATCATATTTTGGTGCTCATAAATTTGTCCATCATGTATGTCAAATGTGAATGAGCTTATATGTGAGGTTTTGAGCTCCAGAGTTTTTATTGATTGAATGCTATTACTTTGGAAACATGAATGATTTTGCCCAGGTTTTCTATGATTGAATCAATTGCTTGCTTTGCATCATGTGATCAAGGCCGTTTGTTGGAAACCTTTTTATTGGCCAAATTCATAAAGTTAGCCCACAAAAAGAGAAAGAAAAGAAAAGAAAAAGAAGCAAAGTTCAATGCAAATGCTAAGGAAAGTTGGGAAGAATAAGAATAATTGTGTTGTTATGATTCTCTTAACTCAAGGATTTTGTGATCCAGAAAAACCAATTTTCTTGTTAGCCTAGCCACATTATAAGCCATTCAAAAGTCCTTGTGATGATGCATGCTTGTGAATGTTTTTGATTGTGGGAAAACGAAAGGCAAAGTTGATTCATATGACATTGTGATAGTAGAGTGAATGAGTGATAACCTCTTATACACTTGTGTGTGAGTGAAACACTTTACCTAGTGAGGAAATATTCCATGAGCACATGAACATCCATGATTAAGTGATCATTCATGAAAAATAACATTTGTTAGAATTTAAATGATTTTTGTGAACACTAAAGCATGTGCACATCTTGATTGAACTCTTGGTCATAAGTTTGATTGAAGTTTTTACTTATCTTGAAAAAGAGGATTTTTGAATGAGTGAACCATCATATGAATTGGTTGAAGATTGAGTTACATCTTGTTTGCTTGAGGACAAGTAAAGTTCTAAGTTTGGGGTTGTGATAACAGTTGAAAAACTGTTATTTTCATGCTTAAAATCAATACTAAAAGCAACCTTTATACTTAGAAACTAGCTTGAAATCATGCTTTTATTCATATTTTCATAAATAAGAGAGCTGGACAGGTTTATGCTTGATTTCAGTGTTTTTGTGTAGGTTTTAAGGTGAATTTAGTGAAAGAAGTGAAGAAGGAGAGAGATGGAATCAGAAAAGACATCAAAAAGTGTAAAAGGAGAAGCCGAAGTTACCGCTCAGCGGCAGTTTACCGCTAAGCGGCACTCAGGAAGTCACGGGAGATCCGCTGAGGGGCAAAATGGCCGCTAAGGGGAAGAAACCAACTCACGCACTTACCGTTGAGCGGTACTTTACCGCTGAGCGGCACACTTATGGGCTTGGGCCTGAATTTTCTGTAATTTTAGAATAGTATATAAGCTTTAGGATGTCCTTGGGTTTGTATCCTTGGCAGAAACGAAGCAAACACTCTCTCTTCCACCCCTTTGAAGGAGGATCTTGGATGCTCAGGCTACCTCTTCACCTTTCTAGGGTTTTATCTTTCATTCTTTCATTATTGTTCATATAGGTTCACCATGAATATGGTGAACTAAACCTTGTATGTTTGTTGGGGAATCAATGTAATCTTTTGAACCTCTCATATATGGAATTTGTGCTTGCATCTTAATCTAAGACTCATGCTTTCTTTCATCATTAGTTAGGGTTTTTCCTCTTTGCTCAAAGCTTGCTTTGTTTAACTCATTCAATGCATGATTATTTGTTTTGTCGATACGGGAACGTACGGGGAAGTCTAGATCCGGGGAATTACTCCCAATATTAGATTGGTTGTCGTTAAGCTCCTATGCTAAAAGAACTAATTACTAGGAATGCTAGGAATTGTATGAACTCGTAAATGGGGATAGGCCTTCTTGAAAAGGTAATTTAGAGAGTGGCATTAACAATGATGACTTGAATGTCGAATTCCTAAAATATATGAGAGTGGATAAGATGAAATTGACCCCCAACAACATATTCATATATATATTTCATTGAAAGTGCTTGTCTTTTGCTTTTGCCATTGATCAAAACCTCATGCATACATGTTTATTTTCGTCTTTTGCATAATACAATCCAATTATTTCGTCCTTAAGTCTTAGCTAATCAACAAACCACACAACTAAACTAGGCCGTGAGTCCTTTGGGAGAACGATACTTGGTCTTACCAAGTTTGTTACTTGAAACGATTCGGTCATACTTGCCGATTGTAAAACAAGTTTGTGACATCATATTTTGCTGATCATAAATTTGTCCATCAGTAGTGGACGAAGTGACGAAGTGGAGGAAGTGGACGAAGTTGACGAAGTAGAGGAAGTGGATGAAGTTGACGAAGTGGACGAAGTGGACGAGGTGGACGAAGTGGAGGAAGTGGACGAAGTTGAAGAAGTGGACGAAGTGGACGAAGTGGAGGAAGATGACGAAGTTGAAGAAGTGGAAGAAGTGGACGAAGTTGACAAGGTGGAAGAAGTGGAGGAAGTGAAGGAAGCGGACGGAGTTGACGAAGTGGAGGAAGTGGTAGAAGTGGACGAAGTGGAAGAAGTGGAGGAAGTGGAGGACGTGGACGAAGTGGAGGAAGTGGAGGAAGTCGACGAAGTGGAGGAAGTTTACGAAGTGGACGAAGTGGACAAAGTGGAGGAAGTGGAGGAAGTGGTCGAAGTGGACGAACTGGAAGAAGTGGAGGAAGTGGACGAAATTGAGGAAGTGGACAAAGTGGAGGAAGTGGAGGAAGTTGAGGAAGTGGAGGATGTGGAGGATGTGGAGGAAGTTGACGAAGTGGAAGAAGTGGAGGAAGTGGAGGAAGTTGGCAAAGTGGAGGATGTGGAGGAAGTGGAGGAGGTTGAGGAAGCGGAGGAAGTTGACGAAGTGGACGAAGTGGACGATGGGGACGAAGGGGACGAAGTGAAGGAAGTGGACGAAGTGGACGAAGTTGACGAAATTGACGAAGTGGAGGAAGTGGACGAAGTTGACGAAGTGAACGAAGAGGACAAAGTGGAGAAAGTGGAGGAAGTGGAGGAAATTGACGAAGTGGACGAAGTTGAGGAAGTGGAGAAAGTGCACGATGGGGACGAATTAGAGGAAGTCGAGGAACTGGAGGAAGAGGACGAAGTGGATGAAGTGGTCGAAATGGACGAACTGGGCGAAGTGGACGAAGCGGACGAAATGGAAGAAGTGGACGAAGTTAACGAAGTGGACGAAGCGGATGAAGTTGACGAAGTGGACCAAGTGGAGGAAGTGGATGAGGTGGAGGAAGTGAAGGAAGTGGAGGAAGTGGACGAAGTGGACGAAGTGGAGCAAGTGAAGGAAGTTGACGAAGTGGAGGAAGTGGTTGAAGTGGACGAACTGGAAGAAGTGAAGGAAGTGGAGAAAGTTGAGGAAGTTGAGGAAGTGGACAGAGTGGAGAAAGTAAAAGAAGTGGAGGAAGTGGAGGAAGTTGACGAAGTGGAGGATGTGGAGCAAGTAGAGGAAGTGGAGGAAGTTGACGAAGTGGACGAAGTGGACGAAGGGGATAAAGTGGAGGCGGTGGAGCAAGTGGAGGAAGAGAACAAAATGGACGAAGTGGAGGAAATGGAGGAAATGGAGGAAGTGTAGGAAGTGGAGGAAGTGGACGAAGTGGATGAAGCAGAGGAAGTGGAGGACGTTCAGCAAGAGGAAGAAGCGGATGATAACAGTTGAAAAACTGTTATTTTCATGCTTAAAATTGATACTAAAAGCAACCTTTAGACTTAGAAACTAGCTTGAAATCATGCTTTTATCCATATTTTCAGAAATAAGAGAGCTGGACAGGTTTATGCTTGATTTCAGTGTTTTTGTGCAGGTTTTAAGGTGAATTTAGTGAAAGAAGTGAAGAAGGAGAGAGATGGAATCAGAAAAGAAATCAAAGAGTGCAAAAGGAGAAGCCGAAGGCACCGCTCAGCGGCATTTTACCGCTGCGCGGCACTCAGGAGGTCACGGGAGGTCCGCTGAGGGGCAAAATGGCCGCTGAGGGGAAGAAACGAGACGTGCACTCACCGCTGAGCGGTACTTTACCGCTGAGCGGCACACTTATGGGCTTGGGCGTAGATTTTTTGTAATTTTAGAATAGTATATAAGCTTTAGGACGTCCTAGGGTTTGTATGTTTGGCAGAAACGAGGCAAACACTCTCTCTTCCACCCCTTTGAAGGAGGATCTTGGATGCTCAGGCTACCTCTTCACCTTTTTAGGGTTTATTCTTTCATTCTTTCATTGTTCATCTAGGTTCACCATGAATATGGTGAACTAAACCTTGTATGTTTGTTGGGGAATCAATGTAATCTCTTGAAGCTCTCATATATGGAATTTATGCTTGCATCTTTTAATTAAGACTTATGCTTTCCTTCATCATTAGTTAGGGTTTTTCCTCTTTGCTTAATGCTTGCATTGTTTAACTCATTCGATGCATGATTATTGATTTTGTCGATACGGGCACGTACGGGGAAGTCTAGATCCGGGGAATTTCTCCCAATATTATGTTGGTTGTCGTTAAGCTCCTGCACTTATGAACTGATCATTAGGAATGCTAGGAATTGTATGAACTCGTGATTAGGGAGAAGCCTTCTAGAAAGGCACATTAGAGAGTGGCATTAACAATGATGATTTGAATGTTGAATTCCTAAAATATATGAGAGTGGATGAGATGAAATTGACCCCCAACAACATATTCATTCATATATTTCATTGAAAGTGTTTATCTTTTGCTTTTGCCATTGATAAAAAACTCATGCATACATGTTTATTTTCTATCTTGCATATTAAACTCCAAATATTTCGTTCTTAAGTCTTAGCTAATCAACAAACCATACAACTAAACTAGGCCGTGAGTCCTTTGGGAGAACGATACTTGGTCTTACCAAGTTTATTACTTGAACGATTCGGTCATACTTGCCGATTGTGAAACAAGTTTGTGACATCATATTTTGGTGATCATAAATTTGTCCATCAAGTTTTTGGCGCCGTTGCCGGGGACTCGTGGTTTAACTGGTTAATTTGTGTGATTATTGATTATCTTTGACTTTAATTTTGAATTTCTGTTTTTATTTTTCTGTTTTTATTTTATTTTATCTTATTTTATTTGATTAGATTAGATTTGATTTATTTGATTAGATTAGATTTTATTTTATTTTTATTAGATTAGATTAGATTTTATTTTATTTTATTTTATTCTATCTTCTGAATCTTTTATCTTTTTATCTTCTGAATCTTTTATCTTCTGAATATATATCTTCACCTATATCTTTTTGTGCTAACAAATATTTTCTAGGGTTTTGTTTTCTTGTGTATGCAGGAAGCAATTAGAACAAGGAGTAAGAAAACAACAGAACCTCTTCTTGAAGGATTAGAAGACAGTAGACGGAGGAGAAGAATCAGAACGTCTAGAAAACTTTTCCCTTCTCCAGAAACTCTCTTACAATCATCACCACAAGGTTCTGTTCATAGCACAGGGAGTATGGAGAACAATAATGTTAGAAGAACTCTTGCAGACTACACCAATATTGCTGGACCTCAGCACTTTAACAGCATAGCTAGACCTAGAGTCAATGCAGCCAATATGGAGGTCAAACCAGCACTGATTCAACTGGTGAAAAGTAATCAATTTAATGGGTTATCTCATGAAAGCCCATATGAGCACCTCACTACCTTTAATGAGATTTGCAACACAGTCAAGATTAATGGGGTGCCAGACGAAGCAATCAAACTTAGCTTGTTTCCTTTCTCATTGGGAGGCAATGCTAAGCTTTGGTTGAATTCTTTTCCAGAAGAAAGTTTTACAGAGTGGGAAGCAGTGGTCACAAAGTTTTTAAACAAGTACTTCCCACAATCTAAGGTGACTAAAGGTAAGCAAGATATTTCTTCATTTAAGCAGGGCATGGAAGAATCACTGGGGCATGCATGGGACAGGTATAAAAGTTTGTTACGTAAAACTCCCACGCATGGTTTTGAAGATCAAGAAGTAGTCTTAACTTTCCTTGGAGGGCTTGGTTCACAAACCAAGATGATGCTGGACGCCTCAGCAGGAGGCAATATTAAATGGAAAACTCCAGAGGAAGCAACTGAAATTATAGAAAACATGGCTACTAGTGATAATGAGCTGCACAGTGAGAGAGGAGCTTCTATGCAACAAAAAGGGGTTCTTCAATTACAAACACATGATGCCTTGCTAGCTCAGAATAAAATTCTAACTCAACAGCTGGAGACTCTGACCAAAACTCTTGCTCAATTACCCAAAGAGTTGAAATCTGCTGCACATGTACAAACCCAGTTGTGTGAATTATGTGGAGGCGACCATATCAATGGTCAATGTGCCTTTCCAGTTGAAGCCGTAGAGGATGTAAACTACATGACCAATCACTACCGTCAAGGGAGCTGCAATCAGGGGTGGAAACCACACCCAAGCATTGGTCAAGGGCAAACTGGGCAAGCTGGTCAATATAATAAGCAGCAGCAGCAACCCACCTTATGGCAACAGTTATCTATGCTTAATGAAAGATCCATGAGGATGGAGGAATCTCTCAGCAATTTCATACAGAAAACTGAGTCTACCCAAAAGAGCACTGAAGCTGCTATCAAAAATTTGGAGACTCAGATGGGGCAGATCACCAAACAGGTGGAAGAAAGGCCAAACAGAAACTTTGGGGCTAATACTGAGGTTAACCCCAGAGAAGAGTGCAAGGTGGTAGAGAGTGTTGATGATGAGAAAGTTGAGTTAGATACAGAAGAGAGAAGTGAAATAGAGAGCAAAAGCACGTTTCCTTTTCCAATCAATCAAGGGAAACCAATGGACTTCACAGAGTTATTCAAAATGGTGGATAATGATGCACCTTGGGAGCAAATTCTGCAACAGATTACGGTTTACACCAAATCTAATGAAGAAAGCTCTACAAAGAAGAGACGTAGAGATAATGAGGAAAAAAAGTGTATAACTGTTAAGAAAGAGTCATTCCCACCTAAAGCATCAGATCCAGGTAGTTTTTCTATCCCATTTACTATAGGGAAGAAAAAGGTAAAGAAAGCTCTCCTTGATTTAGGTTCAAGTGTTAACTTGATACCTTATTCTTTACTGGAGCAAATTGGCAATGTTAAAATGAAACCTGTAAAGGTTAATTTAGTAATGGCCGATGGATCTTCAAAGGAGCCATGTGGGATTGCAGAAGACATTGTAGTTTGTGTTGGCAAACTTCAGTTTTTGGCAGACTTTGTGGTGATGAAGATGGAAACCAAGAAAATACCTATCATACTTGGAAGACCGTTTATGAAAACGGCCAGGGCTATCATAGATGTAAATGAAGGTATAGTGGTGCTCCAGGATAGAGAGGAGAGAGTGGTGGTGGATGTTTTCAAAGATGAGACGCAAGCAAAGGAGGAAGAAGCCAGTTATAAAGCTGCATTTCGAGATGCACCCATAACTAGAGGTAAAGATGAAAATCTTGAGGTTTCAGGTAACCATTGTTTGTTGTTTCAGGTACCCAAGGAAGAAGAGATTGGAAGAGGAGAAGAAATTCCTAGAGACTGGAAGAAAAGAACACTCCAACTTGGCACGCCTGTAAGAATCAAGAACAAGTTGTGGGTTGTGAAGTGCTTTAAAGAGAAGGAGATGATAGAGATAGAGTCTCCATATTCTAGAAGAACCAAAACAGTTCAAAGGAAGCAGTTGAGAAGTTGGTGGAATGACAACATCAACTATAAAGAAGATGGAACTTGAACTTTATTGGGTCAAGCTAATGACGTTAAAAGAGCGCTTGCTGGGAGGCAACCCAGTGATTTAAAAACTTTTGATTTTGATTTTGGTTTTGTAGCTTTTACTCTGTGGACATTATTTTGTAAATATTTTGTTGGATCCAGCATCTACTGAAGGATGCTAGGTGGTTAAGTATCTACTGAAGGATATTAAGTTTGTAACACCTACTGATGGGTGTTGGTGAGAAGATTTTGCACCTACTGATGGGTGTTGGTAAGTTTGAAACACCTACTGATGGGTGTTGGTGGATTTTGGGTCAGGCTCGTGACGTTAAACAAGCGCTACTTGGGAGGCAACCCAGTTGATTGATTGTTTTCTGTTTGTTTATTTTAGTTAGGGTTTGCATAAGCATTTTTAACATTGAATTGCAGGGAACCAGTGAGGGGTATGCCTAGGAGGCACGTAGGTCAAGAAAAGAAGGAGAAGAGCAATTCCCGCAAGTGCCGCTGAGCGGCAAACTACCGCTGAGCGGTAGTCTCGCAGCATGGGCTTTAGTTCCCCTTAGCGGAACCCAAGCCCATTAGGGTATTTTTATACCCTAAGCTGCGCAATTTCTCATTCTTTCAAGCTCTTCTCTGCACAAACACTCCCACATACCTTCTCCTAGGTTTTCCACATCTTTTCACTCTTCCCTCTTAAGAAAATATCTCTTCCACTCACTTTTTCACTAGTGTGCCATCAAAGTTTGGGGTTGGAAGAGAGTATTCTAGCTTGAAAGCATTCTCATTGCATCTAGTATCTCCACCCTAGTAAGTAAAATGCATTTTGTTCATTCTAGGGTTCTTGAATTTGAATGTGATTGTCAAAGCATGAATATTTAGGGGTTTTGATTTCTATGCATGATTTGATGATATATTTGATGTTTGAACCGATTAAAATGCATGATTGTGAACTGGAAAACTGAAAATTGCATTTGGGTGGAGTTAGGAAAGCTTTAAAACAGGTTTTTCAAAAATTTGCAGAGTTACCGCTGAGGGGTAAACTGCCGCTGAGCGGCACTCTGCCATATTTGATTTTTCTGGTTTGTTGCGTGTTGGAATGTGGCACTGGTGGCGCTGAGGGGAAATTCTGGCCCTCAGCGGTGGTTTAGCTTCGAAAGGAGTTGTGTTCTGTGGTTACTAATGATTAACATCATGTTCTGTGGTTTTGTATTTGTGTTTGAATGCAGGAATGGCATCCTCTTCAGGAAAGAGATTGAAAACCATGGCAACCAAGAGAAAGGAAAAGGAACCAGAGCAACCCCACTCTAGCAGGTTCCACTCTAGGAAACATGAGAAGCACTTTAGGGTGGTTCAGGACAGGAGACTTCTGATGGATAGAAAGGTTGGAATGATACCTAACTTTGCTCCTCAATTTGGAGAGAGTGTGTTAGGGAATGACTGGGGAAAGTTAGCCACATATCCTGCACCTGCCAACATAGCTGTGGTAAAGGAATTCTACACCAATGCAAAGAAGATTGGTGATTATCCAGCTGAGAATTATTTGGGCTATGTCAGAGGCCATGCTATCAGGTATGATCCTGATTCTATCAATAACTTCTTGGACACTATGTGGGCTGGTGAGCAGTGCCAGTTTGCTCTTTGCATGGAGGAAGGTGCTGATTATGAGGATGTGGAGAGAGTACTATGTATTCCAGGAGGACACTTCCAAAGGAATAGATCTGACTCAGTGGTTAACATTAGGAGGACGGATTTGACTCCTCTTGCAAAGTATTGGATGGCATTTTCTCATGCCAACATTCAACCATGTTCACATATGTCGGATATTACTCTCAGCAGGGCACTATTCATCTACTGTCCTATCAGAAACTTAAATGTTAACATTGGGCAGGTGATAGCTGATGAGATTAGTGTGTGCGCCAATACCTCAAACAACAAAGCACCACTAGGCCATCCCTCCTTGATCACTCACCTTTGCAAGATAGCTGGGGTGGACACTTCTGCTCCACCATTTGAGAGGCCAAGAAAAGCTATTGATGAGGCCTATTACAGACAATACTGTGGAGGTGAGGAGGCAGCTCAGCCAGTTCCACCACGCCGTGCGCGTAGAGAGAGAGGACCAGCACAGAGCCAGACATTTGCTGAGACACATGAGGCAGAATCGTTCCAGATGAGAGACATGTACATGTCTCTTATAGGTGCTCAGTTGCAGTCCATTCACAGAGGGCAGGTGGCCACTGCTGAGATGATAGTGGGGATGTATGATACACCTCTAGCACACAGGTGGACTATGGATGAATTCCATAATGTGGTAGCTTGGCCAGAAGAACCATTGCATGGAGGAGGAGCTGAAGCAGCTGAAGCTTCAGCTAGAGATATGGAAGAAGATGAAGCTGATGAGGAGGATGCATATGAAGATGATGAAGATGAGGAGGAAGAGGAAGATACAGAGGACAGCTCAGACTGATGAGGAGCTGAGATAGCATTTACTGATGAATGCTATCATATGATTATGCTTTTGTGGTTTAAGTTTTCTGAACTTATTTGTTTATGTTTTTAGATTAGGTTTGATGTACTGTATTGAAACCTGGTTTATTATGATGGTTTGCTATTAACTGTGATTGTGTGATAAGTAATGCTTGATGATGCTTATTGATTGATTGATGTTGAGATGATGTGCACATTAAAATGCTTATACAGATGATTCACAAGCTTTGTGAACAAATGCATGATATCATGATTGTGATTGTGAAATTAAGCAGGATGTGTATGTCAAATGTGAATGAGCTTATATGTGAGGTTTTGAGCTCCAGAGTTGTTATTGTTGAATGCTATTACTTTGAAAGCATGAATGACTTTGCCCAGGTTTTCTATGATTGAATCAATTGCTTGTTTTGCATCATGTGATCAAGGCCGTTTGTTGGAACCCTTTTTATTGGCCAAATTCATAAAGTTAGCCCACTAAAAGAGAACACTTTGTGTTCTATCCTTTGAACCCTTAGCCTTGAACATACACTGAAACCTTTGATTGAAAATCTTTACCTTGAGTTAAGTAGAAGATCTTGTGTGGTATTGTTAAATGTTCAAGTTTGGGGTTGTTGGGAAAACATGAAAAAGGAAAAGCATTGAGCTAAGAGCTAAAAAAAAAAAAAGTAAGAATATGCAAAGAAAAAGAAAAAGAAAAGAAAAGAAAAAGAAGCAAAGCTCAATGCAAATGCAAAGGCAAAAGAAACTTAGGAAGAATAAGAATAATTGTGTTGTTATGACTCTCTTAACTCAAGGATTTTGTGATCCAGAAAAACCAATTTTCTTGTTAGCCCAGCCACATTATAAGCCATTGAAAAGTCCTTGTGATGATGCATGCTTGTGAATGTTTTTGATTGTGGTAAAATGAAAGGCAAAGTTGATTCATGTGACATTGTGATAGTAGAGTGAATGAGTGAAACACTTTACCTCTTATACACTTGTGTTTTGAGTGAAACACTTTACCTAGTGAGGAAATATTCCATAAGCACATGAACATCCATGCTTAATTGATTGATCATTCATGAAAAATAGCATTTGTTGGAATTTAAATGACTTTGTGAACACTAAAGCATGTGCACATCTTGAATAAACTCTTGGTCATAAGTTTGAGTGAAGTTGTTACTTATCTTGAAAAAGAGGATTTTTGA
Source organism: Vigna nakashimae (assembly GCA_034642375.1). Lineage (NCBI taxonomy): Eukaryota > Viridiplantae > Streptophyta > Magnoliopsida > Fabales > Fabaceae > Vigna > Vigna nakashimae. The sequence goes on from CM067765.1 coordinate 32,248,274, forward strand.
ATGAGTGAATCATCATATGAATTGGTTGGAGATTGAGTTACATTTTGTTTGCTTGAGGACAAGCAAAGTTCTAAGTTTGGGGTTGTGATAACAGTTGAAAAACTGTTATTTTCATGCTTAAAATTGATACTAAAAGCAACCTTTAGACTTAGAAACTAGCTTGAAATCATGCTTTTAACCATATTTTCAGAAATAAGAGAGCTGGACAGGTTTATGCTTGATTTCAGTGTTTTTGTGCAGGTTTTAAGGTGAATTTAGTGAAAGAAGTGAAGAAGGAGAGAGATGGAATCAGAAAAGAAATCAAAGAGTGCAAAAGGAGAAGCCGAAGGCACCGCTCAACGGCATTTTACCGCTGAGCGGCACTCAGGAGGTCACGGGAGGTCCGCTGAGGGGCAAAATGGCCGCTGAGGGGAAGAAACGAGACGCGCACTCACCGCTGAGCGGTACTTTACCGCTGAGCGGCACACTTATGGGCTTGGGCGTAGTGGGCGAAGTGGACGAAGCAGACGAAATGGAAGAAGTGGACGAAGTTGACGAAGTGGAGGAAGTGAAGGAAGCGGACGGAGTTGACGAAGTGGAGGAAGTGGTAGAAGTGGAGGAAGTGGAGAAAGTCGAGGAAGTAGACAAAGGGGAGGAAGTGGACAAAGTGGTTGAAGTGCAGGAAGTTGACGAAGTTGACGAAGTGGAGGAAGTGGAGGAAGTTGACGAAGTGGAGGATGTGGAGGAAGTGGAGGAAGTGGAGGAAGTTGAGGAGGCGGAGGAAGTTGACGAAGTGGACGATGGGGAAGATGGGGACGAAGAGGAGGAAGTGGACGAAGTTGACGAAAATGACGAAGTGGACGAAGTGCACGAAGTTGACGAAGTGGAGGAAGAGGACAAAGTGGAGAAAGTGGATGAAGTGGAGGAAATTGATGAACTGGACGAAGTTGAGCAAGTGGAGGAAGTGCACGATGGGGACGAACTGGAGGAAGTCGAGGAACTAGAGGAAGAGGACGAAGTGGATGGAGTGGTCGATGTGGACGTAGTGGGCGAAGTGGACGAAGCAGACGAAATGGAAGAAGTGGACGAAGTTGACGAAGTGGAGGAAGTGGAGGAAGTGGATGAGGTGGAGGAAGTGAAGGAAGTGGAGGAAGTGGACGAAATGGAGGAAGTGGAAGAAGTGGAGCAAGTGAAGGAAGATGACGAAGTGGACGAAGTGGAGGTTGTAGAGGAAGTCGAAGAAGTGGAGGAAGTGGTCGAACTGGAAGAAGTGAAGGAAGTGGAGAAAGTTGAGGAAGTTGAGGAAGTGCACAAAGTGGAGGAAGTTGACGAAGTGGACGAAGTAGACGAAGGGCACAAAGTGGAGCAAGTGGAGGAAGAGAACAAAGTGGACGAAGTGGAGGAAATGGAGGAAATGGAGGAAGTAGACGAAGTGGATAAAGTAGAGGAAGTGGAGGAAGTTGAGGAAGAGGACGAAGTGGACAAAGAAGAGGAAGTGGCGGAAGAGGACGAAGTGGACAAAGAAGACGAAGTGGACGAAGTTGAGGAAGAGAACGAAGTGGACGAAGTGGAAAAAGTGGAGGATGTGGAGGAAGTTGACGAAATGGACGAAGTCGACGAATTTGATGAAGTGGATGAAGTGGAGGAGGTGGACGAAGTGGAGGAAATGGAGGAAGTGGACAAAGTGAACGAAATGGAGGACGTTGACGAAGTGGAGGAATTGGACGAAGTTGACGAAGTGGAGGAAGTGGACGAATATGACGAAGTGGAGGAAGTGGAGGAAGTGGACGAAGTGGAGGAAGTAGAGGGAGTAGAGGAAGTGGAGGAAGTGGAGGAAGTGGAAGAAGTGGAGGAAGTGGAGGAAGTGGACGAAGTGGACCAAGTGGACGAAGTGTAGGAAGTGGACGAAGTGGACCAAGTGGACGAAGTGGACGGAGTGGAAGGAGAGAGGAAGTGGAGGAAGTTGGAGAAGTGGACAAAGATGACGAAGTGGACGTAGTGGAGGAAGTGGACCAAGTGGAGGAAGTGTAGGAAGTGAACGAAGTGGACGAAGTTGACTAAGTGGAGGAAGTGGATGAAGTTGACGAATTAGAGGAAGTGGACGAAGTTGACGAAATGGACGAAGTGGACCAAGTGGAGGAAGTTGAGGAAGTGGAGGAAATGGACGAAGTTGAAGAAGTGGAGGAAGTGGAGGAAATGGAGGAAGTGGAGGAAGATGACGAAGTTGAAGAAGTGGAAGAAGTGGACGAAGTGGAGGAAGTGAAGGAAGTGTAGGAAGTGGACAAAGTAGAGGACGTGGACGAAGTGGATGAAGTTGACGAAGTGGTAGTAGTGTGATGAATCAATATTTTCTCAATTTCACTTAGCTTATTGTACCGAATTTAATCAGAGAATTGTGCTAAAACGTCCGGTATTATCCTATTTTTCCTAATTGTGCTAAATTTGATCGGAAATTCTTATTTTAACTAATTTGAATTATCTGAGCTAATTATTTTACAAGGAAAATTTGGAGATACAATTTGGGACATTTGAAGGTTAAATGAGAAATGGCAATTGAGCCCAATGCATCTCAGTCATTTCAATTTTCGCACAGTGCTGCGTGAAAGTTGTGTCAACTTGTGTGTCCTCGTTTGAGTTCAATTCTTATCCGTTTTCCATGCAATTTTTTTTCATAGTTTCGTCTAGATCTCTATTTTCACATATAGTTTTTACTTTGTTCAAATTAGTTTTGTACTGTTCCCAGTAATTTTTGTACTCCCCTATGTCAGTCCAGTGATTACTGTTTGAGTGTTCTAATATGTTTGCATTGTTTGCTTGCTGTTTAGTACTTGTGGTGGCTGGAATTTATCATTGGACAATGCATCTCATGGCCTAAGACAAAATGGAGGAATATTTTATTCTTTTTGGAAGGAAGTGGGAGACACCAAAATAGAAAAAAAGGGACCACACACATGGAAGCAAGCACACGGAAGTCCCATTTTGAGCTGCCACCGAGAAAAGAAACTTCACTTTCATTTAATGAAGGGGTGCACCCAGCAAATTAAAAAAAAGGCACGAGAAGGAGGTGTGAGCATCCACTAGGCTTTCACTCCAGCACGGTCACGGCCCAAAGCACACATCAGCACACAATTGATTCCAACAGCTATCTTCACGCACGCGGGCAGCCGCAACCTAGGGGGGAGTTCCAGGAGTTCTAGTATAGTGTAGTGTAATGTATAGTAGAGAGTGAAAGAGAGAGAGCAAGCATGGAGGGCTATGGTTGAAGAAAAGAATGGTGCTGGAATGAATAGCATAGAGTTTGGAGAGGCTCTCGGTCAAGATTTTTTAGAGAATTTTTCTTGGCTTTGCTTTTGAATGTTTCTTTGAGAGTTAGGAAAAAGAGAAGAAAGGCACTGTCATGGCTTGAAAGAAGGAGACACTGGCTTGAAAGAAGGAGACACTCACGGACACATCCAGCTACTGGAGGTTCTGCACACTACTCTCTTGGTTGGAAAACATTGATTGAAGTAGCTTTATCCTCTTTGCTGTTAACGTGTTTATGTAGTGTCATTTCCAAATTGAATTGCATTTGATTGTTTATTTAACTTGCTGCATCTTATTTTATTCCATAAGCTTTGTTACTTCTACACGGCTGTACTCAATGTTTGTTGTGATGGAAAGAGTAGTATATTTATTTAATTGCTTTTAAGGGGGTAAGTTCTGTTCGGTTTTGCTAAAATCATGAAGTGTTGAATGGTGACTCATGAATGAAGAACACATCATTGAATTAAAATTTAGAAAAAAGGTTATCTAGAAGAATGACAGATGCAGTGGTGGATAAAAAAATAAGATGGAAATTAGATTGGAGTAAGTGTCACGGCATTGGGGGAGAAGTATTTTAATTCTCATGGTGCAGCACGTTAATGGGTGGAGCTTCAATTGTTTATTTTATTTCTTTCTTGGTGGATGTACCCGCTGCAACGTTATGGTAGTTGCCATTTGGAAAAAGTTCAATTCTTTGGTAAAAAGAAATGTTGCACGGAGATTAAGGGAAGAGATTCATATTTTATTTCCTTTCTTTAAGTGAAGCACATATTTTTTTTTTACGGCTGAAGCTTGCATTCCTTTCTTTGGGAGAAGATCATAACCATCACGCTTGTTGTAGTGCACACGGCTTACTCCACAAAATTTCCTTTCTTTTCTTCCTTTCTTAGCATGGACCGAGACACATTACTCATTAAGCATTTATTTCTTTTTTTTTATCATTAGTACCGTGATGAATAGTATTTCAGCTAAGTGTTTTCTTCATATTTCTATAATCTGTTGCATTATTGAACATCGTTTCCTAACCTAAGTCACCACTGTTTTAATCCTGTGTTTACAGTCGTGTTTTAAAGTTGAGTTCAATTGCATTCACAAACCTTTCACAAACCCCCCCCCCACTACATGTTCGATCTGAGACTGAACCGCAATTTGGTCCTTGAGAGACGACCTAGGAGTCACTTCCTAGTCTGTACTGCATTCTTTTATGCACAACTTTTGTGGGAGGTGCGACCCTCTCATCATAGTGGAAGAAGTGGACGAAGTTGACGAGGTGGAAGAAGTGGAGGAAGTGAAGGAAGCGGACGGAATTGACGAAGTGGAGGAAGTCGAGGAAGTGGACGAAGTGGAGGAAGTGGAGGAAGTTGACGAAGTTGATTAAGTTGACGAAGTGGACGATGCAGACGAAGGGGACGAAGTGGAGGAAGTGGAGGAAGTGGGCGAAGAGGTCAAAATGGACGAAGTGGACGAAGTTGACGATGTGGACGAAGTGGGCGAAGTGGAGGAAGTGGAGGAAATGGAGGAAGTTGAAGAAGTGGACGAAGTGGTTGAAGTGGACGAAGAGGTCGAAGTGGACGAAGTGGACGAATTGGACGAAGTCGACGAAGTGGACGAAGCGGAGGAAGTGGACGAAGTGCACGAAGTGGACGAAGTGGACGAGGTAGACGAAGTGGACAAAGTTGACGAAGTGTGATGAGTCGTTATTTCTTGAATTATATTTAGTTTATTGCACTTAAATAAACCAGGGAATTGTGTTTAATTGCTTGTTATTTTCCCGTTTTTCCGAATTCTGCTTAATTTGGTCGGAAATTTGTAATTGTGTTAATTTGGATTTTCTGAGCTGATTAAGTGCATTTTTGAAGTGCAGGAAAATTTCGGAAATACATTTTGGGACATCAGGAAGAGTGCCAAATAAATTCAAAACTCTCCACACAGACATTTTAGAATTAATTAAATTGTAACTCAGTAGTTTAGAATTTCTGTATCAACTTTTATATTTTGGGACAAATTTTGGTAAATTAGATTAGACCCAAAATTAGAAGTTAGTGACTTGGCACCCTTGTGTGGGCCCTACCCTAAAAAAAGAAGGACACACGGCCCTTAAAAAATAGCACAGCCGCCACTTGCAAAAGAGAGCTCCCACACTCTCTCGGATTGGAGCTTTTGGCACGGGTTACTCCTTGGTTTTGGGGGGGGCTCTCGGTTTTGAGTTCTGGGAGGCAGAGGATGGAATGAGAGAAAAACCTTCTCATTGCTAATGTTTTTTTTAATTTCTTATGGAATGAGAAATGGCTTTACACTTTGCACTGCAGATTTATTTTATTCCGGTGCATTTAAATTGATTCCAGTGGTGATTTCATTTTGTTTTTAATCATCCAAGCTCGTCCCTTTTCTTTGCTGGAGAAGCGGTGCACGCTAACACGTCCTGCGGAGGAGATTTAGTTTTATCTTTTGGCTTGTTTTTAAAGAAAGAAAATAGGAGAGGTGCTGGCGCGGTGATTGAGATTGGTTGGAAGAAAGGAAGCTGCAGTAGGTGTCTCGGCCTGGTCCTGGGCTGTTCCAGCTGCAACCGAGTGGGAGATAATGGTGTGCACGGAGTTTGGATGCAGAGGCAGCGCACGCAAAGTGGCAGCAGCACCGTCCAGTGCAGTGTGCGTTTTTGCTTTCTTCTAAAAGGAGAAACTAATTCATTTTGCTTTAGGAAGGTGGAGCTGGAAGCAGGTCACGTCCAGTAGCTCACGAGAATGTGTTGAAATGGATGCAAGTGTTGATTGGTGAAGTTGATGCGCTGTTGGAAGCCTTGAAGGGAATAAAGTGATGTTGAACAGAGAAGTGGAGCTGGGATTCTTCTTGGAAGCACACGGCGTGTTGCGCTGGAAGAAGAGCAGAAGCTCAATTTTTTTTCTAATTTGGAGAAAGCTTGGAACGTTTTGCATTGGTTGAATGAAAAAAAAATTCACTTTCTTTTCCTTTTAATTTTGTGCAAGGCTGGAAGGTTTTATTTAAGAGTTTATCATTGAATGAAAACGGTGATTGAATGTGGTGTGCGCGTGGACGTGTGAAGGGAGCATGTGATTCACGGTGGAAGCATTGCTTGATGGCACATGGAAGAGCTGGAAGGTGATAGATTTATTTTGCTTTCATAGAATGAAGAAGTAAATTAGGTGAAGGAAAAGTGGTGCACGAAAAGTGGTAGCTGGAAGAGTGATGATTTAAATAGGAAGCAGCGTGTGCGTGTGAAAATCCTTTTGCTGGCACGATGATTCATTTGGTGAGCAAGGCGTCCAGCGGAGAAAAATGCTTTTATATGGATGGTTTTGGCTTTGAGAATGCGTAGTGCATATGGTGTGCTGGAATGGGATCTCACGCGTGAATTATATTTTTTTTCTTTGAGCTGGCACGACTTGGAAGGCTGCACGGGAAAAAGGAGCATTTTCTTGGAGAATGAAGCACACAGCTGCACGGTTATTTGAGAGAAACGCTAATTCATTTTCCGTTGGGTGCTTTCAATCTTTATTCCAGTTTGGAGTAGTTTACTTGTTTAGTTTATTTCATTTGCCACGTTTGATTCCTTTACTGTTCATGCATTGTTGTTGATGTCGTTTCAATGATGGATGTACTTCATCTAGATGATTACAAAGTTCATTTAATTTTTTAGCTCATCATTGCATTTTAATAGTTTTGGATTCCTTTTTCTTATTTCTCTAATGCATTTAAATTAGTTTTGGCTTTAGGAATGTTTAATTTATTGTTATCATATTGTCTGTTCTGTTCAGTTTATTTATCTTCTTGCATTTCCAATTTCCTCACTTATTTTAGAAACCGTTCGGTATTCACGCTTTGTTAATTCATTTCACTGTTTTTAATTATGTTTGGTTGTATTTAATTTCCAGTCTTAATTTACATCATTTTCGAATCACAAAAACACTTTCAAACCCCCCCCCCCCCCACTACGTGTTGATCTAAGACTGAACCCAAATTGGTCCTTGAGAGACGACCTAGGAGTCACTTCCTAGCACTGTACTGCATTCTTAATTTATGCACAACTTTTGTGGGAGGCACGACCCTCTCATCAAAGTGGACAAAGTGGTAGAAGTTGAGGAAGTGGAGGAAGTTGAAGAAGTGAACGAAGTTGACGAGGTGGAAGAAGTTGAGGAAGTGGAGGAAATGGACGATGTGGATGAAGTGGAAGTAGTGGAGGAAGTGGGGGAAGTTGAAGAAGTGGACGAAGATGTTGAAGTGGACGTAGTGAAGGAAGTGGAGGAAGTGGAAAAAGTGTAGGAAGTGGAGGAAGTTGACGAAGTGGACGAAGTGAACGGAATGGAAGGAGAGGAGGAAGTGGAGGAAGTGGAGGAAGTGGAGGAAGTTGAAGAAGCGGAAAAAGATGACAAAGTGGACGTAGTAGAGGAAGTGGACGAAATGGACGAACTGTAGGAAGTGAACGAAGTGGACGAAGCGGACGAAGTTGATGAAGTGGACGAAGTTTACATAGTGGACGAAGTGGACGAAGGGGACGAAGTGGACGAAGTAGACGAAGTGGAGGAAGTTTAGGAAGTGGAGGAAGTGGACGATGTTGAAGAAGTGGAGGAAGTGGAGGAAGTGGAGGAAGTGGAGGAAATGGAGGAAGTGGAGGAAGTGGAGGAAGTGGAGGTAGTGGAGGAAGATGACGAAGTTGAAGAAGTGGAAGAAGTGGACGAAGTGGAGGAAGTGGAGGAAGTGTGGGAAGTGGACAAAGTAGAAGACGTGGACGATGTGGATGAAGTTGACGAAGTGGATGAAGTCGTAGAAGGGGAGGAAGTGGAGGAAGTTGAAGAAGTGGACGAAGTTGACGAGGTGGAAGAAGTGGAGGAAGTGGAGGAAGCTGACGGAGTTGACGAAGTGGAGGAAGTGGTAGAGGTGGACGAAGTCGAGGAAGTCGAGGAAGTGGACGAAGTGGACAAAGATGACGAAGTGGAGGAAGTGGAGGAAGTGGAGGAAGTGGAGGAAGTGGAGGAAGTGGAGGAAGTGGAGGAAGTGGAGGAAGTTGACGAAGTGGAGGAAGTGGAGGAAGTTGACGAAGTGGACGAATAGGTCGATGTGGACGAAGTTGAAGAAGTGGGCGAAGAGGACGAAGTGGACGAAGCGTACGAAGTGGAAGAAGTGGAGGAAATGGACGAAGTGGACGAAATGGAGGAAATTGACGACATGGACGAAGTGGAGGAAGTGGAGGAAGTTGAGGAAGAGGACGAAGTTGACGAAGTGGAAGAAGTGGAGGAAGTGGAAGAAGTTGAAGAAGTGGACGAAGTGGACGAAGTGGTTGAAGTGGACGAAGAGGTCTGATAACAGTTGAAAAACTGTTATTTTCATGCTTAAAATTGATACTAAAAGCAACCTTTAGACTTAGAAACTAGCTTGAAATCATGCCTTTTATCTATATTTTCATAAATAAGAGAGCTGGACAGGTTTACGCTTGATTTAAGTGTTTTTGTGCAGGTTTTAAGGTGAATTTAGTGAAAAGAGTGAAGAAGGAGAGAAGTGATATTAGAAAAGACAAGAAATAGTGCAAAAAGAGAAGACAAAGGCACCGCTCAGCGGCAAACTACTGCTGAGCGGCACTCAGGAGGTTGCGGGAGTCACGCTGAGGGGCAAAATGGCCGCTGAGGGGAAGAAAAGGACGCGCAATCACCGCTGAGCGGCACTTTTTGGGCTTGGGCTTTTGTAATCTTTTGTAACTCTAAATTAGTATATAAGGGCTTGCACGTCCTTAGAATAGGTATCTTTGGCAGAAACGAAGTAAACACTCTCTCTTCCACCCCTTTGAAGGAGGATCTTGGATGCTCAGGCTACCTCTTCACCTTTATAGGGTTTATTCTTTCATTCTTTCATTGATATTCATCTAGGTTCACCATGAATATGGTGAACTAAACCTTGTATGTTTGTTTGTTGGGGAATCAATGTAATCTCTTGAAGCTCTCATATATGGAATCTGTTGAGTACATCTTTTAATTAAGACATATGCATTCTTTAATCATTAGTTAGGGTTTTTCCTCTTTGCTCAATGCTTGCATAGTTTAACTCATTCCATGCATGATTATTGGTTTTGTCGATACGGACACGTACGGGGAAGTCTAGATCCGGGGAATTTCTCCCAATATTATACTGACAATATTCTATTGGTTGCCTTTAAGCTCCTGCACTCATGAACTAATCATTAGGAATGCTAGGAATTGTATGAACTATTTGATTAGGGAGAAGCCATCTAGAATGGTACATTAGAGAGTGGCATTAACAATGATGATTTGAATGTTGAATTCCTAAAATGTATGAGAGTGGATGAGATGAAATTGACCCCCAACAACATATTCATTCATATAATTCATTGAAAGCGTTTATCTTTTGCTTTGCCATTGATCAACTTCATGCATACATGTTTATTTTCAGTCTTTGCATATTAAATTCTAAATATTTTGTTGGTAAGTCCTAGCTAATCAACAAATCACATAACTAAACTAGGCCGTGAGTCCTTTGGGAAGAACGATACTTGGTCTTACCAAGTTTATTACTTGAACGATTCGGTCATACTTGCCGATTGTGAAACAAGTTTGTGACATCATATTTTGGTGCTTACAAATTTGTCCATCAAGTTTTTGGCGCCATTGCCGGGGACTCGTGGTTTAACTGGTTAATTTGTGTGATTATTGATTATCTTTGACTTTAATTTTGAATTTCTGTTTTTAATTTTTTCTGTTTTTATTTTATTTTATCTTTTTAGGTTAGATTTTATTTTATCTTATTCTTTAGATTAGATTTTATTTTATTTTATCTTTTAGAATTAGGTTAGATTTTGTTTTATCTTTTAGATTAGATTAGATTTTATTTGGTTAGGTTAGATTTTATTTTAGATTTTATTTTATTTTATCTTTTAGATTAGGTTAGATTTTATTTTATCTTTTAGGTTAGGTTAGATTTTATTTTATTTTATTCTATCTTATTTTAATTTATCTTCTAAATCTTTTATCTTCTTATCTTCTGAATCTTTTATCTTCTGAATATATATCTTCTCCTATATCTTTTTGTGCTAACAAATATTTTCTAGAGTTTTGTGCCTAATGCATGCAGGATGCAATTCGATCAAGAATTTAACTATATGGGCACTCAATTCTTCCAAGGTCAACAAAGGAAAGCAAGAGATCTCATCTTTCAAGCAAGGCATGGAGGAATCACTAGGTCATGCATGGGACAGATATAAAAGCCTATTAAGAAAAACTCCCATGCATGGCTTTGAAGATCAAGAAGTAGTCTTAACTTTCCTTGGAGGGCTTGGTTCACAAACCAAGATGATGTTGGACGCCTCAGCTGGAGGCAATATTAAATGGAAGACTCCAGAGGAAGCAACTGAGATTATAGAAAACATGGCTACTAGTGATAATGAGCTACACAGTGAAAGAGGAACTCCTATGCAACAAAAAGGGGTTCTTCAATTGCAAACACATGATGCCTTGCTAGCTCAGAACAAGATACTAACTCAACAATTGGAGAATCTCACAAAGATACTTGCACAAATACCCAAAGAGTTGAAGACTGCTGCACAGGTACAATCCCTGCAGCAACCCACCTTATGGCAACAATTTTCTATGCTTAATGAAAGATCAATAAGGTTGGAAGAAACTCTTCAGCAATTTATACAGAAAACTGAATCTTCTCAAAAGAGCACTGAAGCTGCTATTAAGAACTTGAAGATTCAAATGGGGCAGATTACCAAGCAGTTGGAAGAAAGGCCTAACACGGATTTTGGGGCTAATACTGAGGTTAACCCCAGGGGAGAGTGTCAAGAGCTAGTGAGTGTAAATGTTGAAAAAGTTGAGTTGGAAAAAGAAGAGAGAAAAGAGAGAGAAGAGAAAAAAGAAGAGAAAATTTGTGTGAAGATTGAGAAGGTGAGTAGAAAAAGAAAAGAAAAAAAGAAAGTGAGAGAAAAGAGAAAGAGGACGAGAGAAAAAAATAAAGAATCATATGAAAAATCTCGTCCCCATCCAAAGAAGTATCATAGGAAGAAGGAATTTGAGTGCTTTATGGAAATCTTCAAGAAATTGGAGATTAAAGTTCCTATGATTAAGACACTGCAACAAGTTCCTGGTTTGATCAAATTTCTGAAGAAGTTCAGTAGAAAGAAGAAAAAGAAGAAGGAACTTGGGCTTTACTGGGTCAAGCTAATGACGTTAAAAGAGCGCTTGCTGGGAGGCAACCCAGTGATTGACAAACTTTTAATTTTGATTTTGATTTTATATCTGTGGACATTATTTTGTGAATATTTTGTTGGATCTAGCATCTACTGAAGGATGCTAGGTGGTTAAGTATCTACTGAAGGATACTAGGTTTGTAACACCTACTGAAGGGTGTTGGTGAGAAAATTTTGCACCTACTGATGGGTGCTGGTAAGTTTGAAACACCTACTGATGGGTGTTGGTGGATTTTGGGTCAGGCTCGTGACGTTAAACAAGCGCTACCTGGGAGGCAACCCAGTTGATTGATTGTTTTTGTTTGTTTTATTTTAGTTAGGGTTTGCATAAGCATTTTTAACATAGAATTGCAGGGAACCTATGAGGGGTATGCTAGGAAGGCACGTAGGTCAAGAAAAGAAGGAGAAGGGCACATCACGAAAGTGCCGCTGAGCGGCATTTACCGCTGAGCAGTACTATCGCAGATGGGCTTAAGTTCCCCTTAGCGGAACCCGAGCCCATTGGGGTATTTTTAAACCCTAAGCTGCGCGTTTTTTACATTCTTTCAAGCCCTTCTCTGCACAAACACTTCCACATATTTTCTCTTAGGTTTCCCACATCTTTTCACTCTTCCCCCTTAAGAAAATATCTCTTCCACTCACTTTCCATCTAAGTTTGGGGTTGGGAGAGAGCATCATTGAAGGGGCTGATTTCGTCATTGTGGTTTACTAATGCTTAACAATGTATCTTTTGGTTTTGTGAATTATGTTTGATACAGGGATGACCTCCTCATCGGGCAAAAAGAATCAAGACTATAAGATCCAAGAAGAAGGAGGATACAGAGGAAAACTCAGATTGAGGAGGAATTGAGATAACATTTACTAATGAATGCTATCATATGATTATGCTTTTGTGGTTTAAGTTTTCTGAACTTATTTGTTGTTGTTTTTAGATTAGGGTTGATGTACTCTATTGAACACCTGATTTGTTGTGATGGTTTGCTATTAACTGTGATTGTTTGATAAGTAATGCTTGAATGATGCTTATGATTAATTGATGTTGAGATGATGTGCACATTAAAATGCTTATACAGGTGATTCACAAGCTTTGTGAACAAATGCAGGATATCATGATTGTGATTGTGAAATTAAGCAGGATGTGTGTGTCCAATGTGAATGAGCTTATATGTGAGGTTTTGAGCTCCAGAGTTGTTATTGTTGAATGCTATTACTTTGGAAGCTTGAATGACTTTGCCCAGGTTTTCTATGATTGAATCAATTGCTTGTTTTGCATCATGTGATCAAGGCCGTTTTTGTTGAAACCTTTTTTATTGGCCAAATTCATAAAGTTAGCCTACTAAAAGAGAACACTTTGTGTTCTATCCTTTGAACCCTTAGCCTTGAACATACACTGAAAACCCTTGATTGAAAATCTTTACCTTGAGTTAAGTAGAATATCTTGTGTGGTATTGACAAATGTTCAAGTTTGGGGTTATTTGGGAAACATGAAAAAGGAAAAGCATTGAGCCAAGAGCTAAAAAGTAAGAATATGCAAAGAATAAGAAAAGAAAAGAAAAAGAAGTAAAGCTCAATACAAATGCAAAGGCAAAGGAAAGTTGGAAATGAATAAGAATAATTGTGTTGTTATGATTCTCTTAACTCAAGGATTTTGTGATCCAGAAAAACCAATTTTCTTGTTAGCCCAGCCACGTTATAAGCCATGGAAAAGTCCTTGTGATGATGCATGCTTGTGAATGTTTTTGATTGTGGTAAAATGAAAGGCAAAGTTGATTCATGTGACATTGTGATAGTAGAGTGAATGAGTGAAACACTTTACCTCTTATACACTTGTGTGTTGAGTGAAACACTTTACCTAGTGAGGAAATATTCCATAAGCACATGAACATCCATGCTTAATTGATTGATCATTCATGAAAAATAGCATTTGTTGAAACTTAAATGACTTTGTGATCACTAAAGCATGTGCACATCTTGGTTGAACTCTTGGTCATAAGTTTGAGTGAAGTTGTTACTTATCTTGAAAAGAGGATTTTGAACGAGTGAACCATCATATGAATTGGTTGGAGATGGAGTTACATTTTGTTTGCTTGAGAACAAGCAAAGTTCTAAGTTTGGGGTTGTGATAACAGTTGAAAAACTGTTATTTTCATGCTTAAAATTGATACTAAAAGCAACCTTTAGACTTAGAAACTAGCTTGAAATCATGCCTTTTATCTATATTTTCATAAATAAGAGAGCTGGACAGGTTTACGCTTGATTTAAGTGTTTTTGTGCAGGTTTTAAGGTGAATTTAGTGAAAAAAGTGAAGAAGGAGAGAAGTGATATTAGAAAAGACAAGAAATAGTGCAAAAAGAGAAGACAAAGGCACCGCTCAGCGGCAAACTACCGCTGAGCGGCACTCAGGAGGTTGCGGGAGTCACGCTGAGGGGCAAAATGGCCGCTGAGGGGAAGAAAAGGACGCGCAATCACCGCTGAGCGGTATTTACCGCTGAGCGGCACTTTTTGGGCTTGGGCTTTTGTAATATTTTGTAACTCTAAATTAGTATATAAGGGCTTGCACGTCCTTAGAATAGGTATCTTTGGCAGAAACGAAGTAAACACTCTCTCTTCCACCCCTTTGAAGGAGGATCTTGGATGCTCAGGCTACCTCTTCACCTTTATAGGGTTTATTCTTTCATTCTTTCATTGATATTCATCTAGGTTCACCATGAATATGGTGAACTAAACCTTGTATGTTTGTTTGTTGGGGAATCAATGTAATCTCTTGAAGCTCTCATATATGGAATCTGTTGAGTACATCTTTTAATTAAGACATATGGATTCTTTCATCATTAGTTAGGGTTTTTCCTCTTTGCTCAATGCTTGCATAGTTTAACTCATTCCATGCATGATTATTGGTTTTGTCGATACGGACACGTACGGGGAAGTCTAGATCCGGGGAATTTCTCCCAATATTATACTGACAATATTCTATTGGTTGCCTTTAAGCTCCTGCACTCATGAACTAATCATTAGGAATGCTAGGAATTGTATGAACTATTTGATTAGGGAGAAGCCATCTAGAATGGTACATTAGAGAGTGGCATTAACAATGATGATTTGAATGTTGAATTCCTAAAATGTATGAGAGTGGATGAGATGAAATTGACCCCCAACAACATATTCATTCATATAATTCATTGAAAGCGTTTATCTTTTGCTTTGCCATTGATCAACTTCATGCATACATGTTTATTTTCTGTCTTTGCATATTAAATTCTAAATATTTCGTTGGTAAGTCCTAGTTAATCAACAAATCACATAACTAAACTAGGCCGTGAGTCCTTTGGGAAGAACGATACTTGGTCTTACCAAGTTTATTACTTGAACGATTCGATCATACTTGCCGATTGTGAAACAAGTTTGTGACATCATATTTTGGTGCTTACAAATTTGTCCATCAAGGTCGAAGTGGACGAATTGGACGAAGTTGACGAAGTGGACGAAGTGGAGGAAGTGGACGAAGTGCACAAAGTGGACAAAGTGGACGAGGAAGACGAAGTGGAGGAAGTTGAGGAAGTCGAGGAAGTGGACGAAGTGGACGAAGTGGAGGAAGTTTACGAAGTGTACGAAGAGGTCGAAGTGGACGAAGTGGAAGAAGTGGACGAAGTTGACGACGTGGACGAAGTGGAGGAAGTGGAGGAAGTCGACGAAGTGGAGGAAGTTTACGAAGTGGACTTAGAGGTCGAAGTGGACTTAGAGATCGAAGTGGACGAAGTTGACGATGTTGACGAACTGGGCGAAGTGGACGAAGTGGAGGAAATGGACGAAGTGGAGGAAATGGAGGAAGTGGAGGAAGTGGTCGAAGTGGACAAACTGGAAGAAGTGGAGGATGTGGACGAAGTTGAGGAAGTGGACAAAGTGGAGGAAGTGCAGGAAGTGAAGAAGTGGAGGATGTGGAGGAGGTTGACGAAGTGGAGGAACTGGAAGGAGTCGTGGAAGTTGACGAAGTGGACGAAGTTGACGAAGCGGACGAAGTGGGAGAAGAGGACGAAGTGGACGAAGCGGACGAAGTGCAAGAAGTGGACGAAGAGGAATGATGAGAGGGTCGCACCTCCCACAAAAGTTGTGCATAAACGAATGCAGTATAGTTACTAGGAAGTGATTCCTAGGTCGTCTCTCAAGGACCAATTTGGGTTCAGTCTCAGATCAAACACGTAGTGGGGGAGGTTTTGAAAGTGTTTTTGCGATTAGAAATTAACAACATTAAAACTGGAAAGTAAATACAACCAAACATAATTGAAAACACTGAAATAAATAAACAAACCATGAGGACCGAACTGTCCAACAGATGACCGAACGGTTCTACATTGAGACTGAACGGTTTCTAAAACAAGATGTGTGAACTACTTAGAAAAAGGAAATTACTTCGCTTAAACTAAAACATAGTATGTGCATCGTAGCTTAAAAACACCGTACAGCTGGGGTTGAATTTCAATTGCTAGAATTAATTTAAATGCAACGAGCTGCAAGAGAAATCTGAAAACGCATTCAAGAAAAAATACATATAATTCCTTTAAAAAGCAACGTGTCACTGCTTGAGAAACAATGCATCCAATGCTAATAATTCCATTGCTTTACGCTAATGAATCAAGTGAAATGTAACTTGGAAATAAATGCCAAAGGAGCGTGAATCAATTGAACTGCAGCAGACAAATCATCACACGCATCTTCCATTAATTTAAAACAATATTTCAGCATAATTACTATGTGGCTGGAATTAAAGAAGCAATGCAAAGGTGTTGGAGCAATTAAAAGCAGCAAGAATCAACATACCGTGATGAACTTAAATGCAATAAATTAATAAGAAAATACGGTTTTGGCTAAAACAGAAATGTACTCCAATATAATTAATATCCCATTGAGTTAGGTGCAAGCTTGAAGCTAGTAAAATGAAACCCTTTGGAGCTTTCTCCTTCATAACGTAACTATGCACACTACTTTCTTCCTTCCTTCATCACCGTGCACCCACTTCTCCCTTTTTCCAAAATTAAAATTCAAACCCAAGAGCTACTGGAAGAGAAAGAAAATGAGAGCCTCCCTGGCAGCTGGACCACCCCCCAAATGTTCAAAGGTGAAAAGCAGAAAAAAAAAAAGAGTGGCGGCTAAACCCATTTCACGTTTTTTTTTTGCCCCCTTCATTCCTCCGTTCCCCCATTAGGTCACTCCTCATACGTGGATTGCTGCTGGACGTGCTTCTTTTTTTTTTCCTTCCTGCACCCCCTCCTTTCTTAAACAATGTTCCAATTCATCCCCCGTGGCAGCTAGAACTCCCTATTCTAAAAACTGTGTACACCCCTCTGCTGCCAGCGTGTGGGCCGTCTTCTCTTTTCCAGCTACTGGGCCAAGTGGTATGATGCTACTGCCATGAGAAAACCAAGACTTCTCTAATGGTTGTTTTCTTCATGAATCCAAGAGAAGCCACCACATCCGTAATGGAGAATAAGTTGTCCGTGGACCCATGTGTTTAGGTGAATTGTGAATGGGACCGTGTAACTTGCTATCTTCCAAATAAATTTAGAGAACCGTGAGCATTGGGTGGAAAAACAAGTCAAAAATTCTGCACCAATTCAAAGTGAAAACCGTGAGGTGGCCCTTATTTAATCAAGCTTTACTTGTTTAATTATTGGATGGCAAGTTGTAAAAGCAACGTGGTATGTGAGCTGCTGCCCCTTCACGTGTGCACACCTCCAAACTAGGCTAAAATTAATTCTTTGTGGGCCACTTTATCTATAAAATTTCTCCAACATCTTTACTTGTATATAAGAACCGTAAACTCTTTCAATTTGTGGCCATGATGCATTTTTTCTTCAGTAGCGTGCACTTCCATTCTATTTTCATCCAGCACCACATTTTCATTTTAAAATAAGCTTTTCCAATCAAGCTCCGTGCACTCCCATAATTGAATTTCACACCTCTTTTCCTTACTTCACTAAAACAAATCCACCTTCTCCACTTTTTTTTATTCCAGCCGTGACTTCTCTATGGTGTTGGATGTGCATGTGGCTGCTTTCTTTTTTTTTTTTTCTTTGCTATCCAATAAAGCCAAGTTGTTGTATGCCTTGTTTAAGAGTGTTGGGAGGTTTTAGCACTGTCCAATTATCAATTCCTAGCCACCACAAGTACCCAACAGCAAGCAAATGCAAACAGATTAGAAATCACTCAAACAATAAGCATTAGACTGACATAGAGTAAAAAAAACACTGGGAACAGCACAGAACGAATTTGAACAAAATAAAAACTATACGTGAAAATAGACATCCATACGGAACTATGAAAAAAAATTGCATGGAAAACGGATAAGAATTGAACTCAAACGACGACACACAAGTTGACACAACTTTCACGCAGCACTGTGCGAAAATAAAAAATGGCTAAGATGCATTGGCTCAATTGCCATTTCTCATTTAGCTTTCAAATGTCCCAAAAAGTTATCCAAAATTTTCCCATAATTAATAATGCAAAATAATAAGCTCAGATAATTCAAATTAGTTAAAATAAGAATTTCCGATCAAATTAAGCACAATTAGGAAAAACAGGAAAATACCGGACGTTTAAGCATAATTCCCCGACTAATTCTAGCACATTAAACTAAGTGAAGTGAGGAAAATATTGGTTCATCAAGGAAGAAGTAGACGAAGTTGACGAAGTGGAGGAAGTTGAGGAAGTGGACGAAGTGGAGGAAGTAGACGTAGTGGACGAAGTGGAGAAAATTGACGAAGTGGACGAAGTGGAGGAAGTAGAGGAAGTGGAGGAAGTTGAGAAAGAGGACGAAGTGGAGGAAGTGGAAGAAGTGGAGGAAATGGAGGAAGTAGAGGAAGTTGAAGAAGTGGACGAAGTTGATGAAGTGGACGAAGTGGAGGTAGTGGACGAAATAGAGGAAGTTGACGAAGTGGAGGAAGTTGACGAGGTGGAGGAAGTGGAGGAAGTGGACGAACTTGACGAAGTTGACGAAGTGGGCGAAGTGGACGAAGCGGACGATGTGGAAGAAGTGGAGGAAGTGGAGGAAGTGGTGGAAAATGACGAAGTCGATGAAGTGCACGAAGTGGACGAAGTGGAGGAAGTTGACGATGGGGACGAAGTGGAGGAAGTTGAGGATGTGGAGGAAGTGGACGAAGTGGACGAAGTGGAAGAAGTTGGGAAGTGGACGAATTGGAGTAAGTGGACGAAGTGGAGTAAGTGGACGAAGTGGGGAAGTGGACGAAGTTGACGAAGTGGACGAAGTGGAGCAAGTTGAGGAAGCGGAGGAAGTTGACGAAGTGGACGATGTGGACGATAGGGACGAAGGGGACGAAGTGGAGGAAATAGAGGAAGTGGAGGAAGTGGAGGTAGTGGAGGAAGGTGAGGAAGTGGTGGAAGTGGAGGAAGTGGACGAACTTGACGAAGCTGACGAAGTGGGCAAAGTAGACGAAGCGGAAGAAGTGGAGGAAGTGGACGAACTTGACGAAGCTGACGAAGTGGGCAAAGTAGACGAAGCGGAAGAAGTGGAAGAAGTGGAGGAAGTGGAGGAAGTGGAGGAAGTGGATGAAGTGGACGAAGTGCAGGAAGTGGAGGAAATGGAGGAAGTGGAGGAAGTGGAGGAAATTCACGAAGTGGAGGAAGTGGAGGAAATTGATGAAGTGGAGGAAGTGGACAATGGGGACAAAGTGGAGGAAGTGGAGGAGGTTGAGGAAGTGGTGGAAGTGGAGGAAGCGGGGGATGTTGACGAAGTGGAGGACGTTGAGGAACTAGACGAAGTTGATGAAGTGGAGGTGGTGGTTGAAGTGGACGAACTGGAAGAAGTGTAGGAAGTGGAGGCAGTGGAGGAAGTTGAGGAAGCGGACAAAGTGGAGAAAATGGAGGAAGTGGAGGATGTAGAGGAAGTTGATGAAGTGGAGGAAGTGGACGAAATTGATGAAGTGGACGAAGTAGACGAAGTGGAGGAAGTGGACGATGGGGACAAAATTGAGGAACTGGAGGAGGTTGAAGAAGTGGAGGAAGTGGAGGAAGCGGAGGAGGTGGAGGAAGTTGAGGAAAAGGACGAGGTGGACGAAGTGGAAGAAGCTGAGGAAGTGGAGGAAGTTGAAGAAGTGGACGAAGTTGATGAAGTGTAGGTCGTGGACGAAGTGGAGGAAGTTGACAAAGTGGAGCAAGTGGAGGAAGTTGAGGAAGAGGACGAAGTGGACAAAGTGGAAGAAGTGGAGGAAGTGGAGGAAGTTGAAGAAGTGGACGAGGTTGACGAAGTGGAGGTGGTGGACGAAGTGGAGTAAGTTGACAAAGTGGAGGAAGTGGAGGAGGTTGACGAAGTGGAGGAAGTGGACGATGGGACGAAGTGGAGGAAGTAGACGAACTTGAGGAAGTGGTCGAAGTGGACGAACTTGACGAAGTGGGCGAAGTAGACGAAGCGGACGAAGTGGAAGAAGTCGACGAAGTTGATGAAGTGGAGGAAGTGATGAAGTGGATGAATTGGACGAAGTTGACAAAGTGCAGGAAGTGTAGGAAGTGGAGGAAGTGGACTAAGTGAAGGAAGTGGAGGAAGTGGAGGAAGTGGAGGAAGTGGACGAAGTGGAGGAAATTGACGAAGTGGAAGGAAGTGGACGAAGTTGACGAAGTGGAGTAAGTGGTCGAAGAGAACGAAGTCGATGAAGTGGAGGAAGTGGAGGAAGTTGACGAAGGGGACGAAATCGAGGAGGTTGAGGAAGTGGAGGAACTAGAGGAAGTGGACGAAGTGGAGCAAGTGGAGGAAGTGGCGGAAGTGGAGTAAGTGGAGGAAGTGGACGAAGGGGACGAAGCGGACGAAGTGGAAGAAGTGGACGAAGTTGACGAAGTGGAGGAAGTGGGGGAAGTGGAGGAAGTCGACGAAGTGGACGAAGTGCAGGAAGTGGAGGAAGTGGGGGAAGTTGAGGGAAAGGAGGAAGTGGACGAAGTGGAGGAAATTGACGAAGTTGACGAAGTGGAAGGAAGTGGACGAAGTTGACGAAGTGGAGGAAGTGGTCGAAGAGAACGAAGTCGACGAAGTGGAGGAAGTTGACGAAGGGGACGAAGTCGAGGAGGTTGAGGAAGTGGAGGAAGTGGAGGAACTAGAGGAAGTGGACGAAGTGGAGCAAGTGGAGGAAGTGGAGGAAGTGGAGTAAGTGGAGGAAGTGGACGAAGGGGACGAAGCGGACGAAGCGAACGAAGTGGAAGAAGTGGACGAAGTGGGGGAAGTGGAGAAAGTCGACGAAGTTGACGAAGTGCAGGAAGTGGAGGAAGTGGAGGAAGTGGACGAAGTGGAGGAAATTGACGAAGTGGACGAAGTGGACGATATGGACAAAGTTGAGGAACTGGAGGAGGTTGAAGAAGTGGAGGAAGTTGAGGAAGACGACGAAGTGGAAGAAGTGGAAGAAGTGGAGGAAATTGAAGAAGTGGACGAAGTTGACAAAGTAGAGGTGTCGTGGACGAAGTGGAGGAAGCTGACAAAGTGGAGGAAGTGGAGAAAGTTTAGGAAGAGGACGAAGTGGAAAAAGAGGAGGAAGTGGAGGAAGTGGAGGAAGTTGAAGAAGTGGACGAAGTTGACGAAGTGGAGGTTGTGGACGAAGTTGACGAAGTGGACGAAATGGACGAAGTTGACGAAGTGGAGGAGTTGGACGAACTGGAGGAAATGGAGGAAGTGGACAAAGTGAACGAAATGGAGGAAGTTGACGAAGCGAAGGAATTGGACGAAGTTGACGAAGTGGAGGAAGTGGACAAAGTTGACAAAGTGGAGGAAGTGGAGGAAGTGGAGGAAGTAGAGGAAGTGGAGGAAGTGGAAGAAGTGGACGAAGTGGAGGAAGTGGACGAAGAGGGGGAAACGGACGAAGTGGACAATGTGAACGAAGTGGAGGAAATTGACGAAGTAGAGAAAGTGGAAGAAGTGGAGGAAGTGGTTGAAGTGGACTGATGAATCAATATTTTATTGATTTCACTTAGTTTATTGTACCGGATTTAATCAAGGTATTGTGCTTGAATGTACAGTATTATCCTATTTTTCCTAATTGTGCTAAATTTGATCGGAAATTCTTATTTTAACTAATTTGAATTATCTGAGCTAATTATTTTACAAGGAAAATTTGGAGGTTAAATGAGAAATGGCGATTGAGCCCAATGCATCTCAGTCATTTCAATTTTCGCACAGTGCTGCGTGAATGTTGTGTCAACTTGTGTGTCCTCGTTTGAGTTCAATTCTTATCCGTTTTCCATGCAATTTTTTTTCATAGTTTCGTCTAGATGTCTATTTTCATGTATAGTTTTTACTTTGTTCAAATTAGTTCTGTACTGTTCCCAGTAATTGTTTTACTCCCCTATGTCAGTCCATTGATTACTGTTTGAGTGTTCTAATATGTTTGCATTGTTTGCTTGCTGTTTAGTACTTGTGGTGGCTTGAATTTATCATTGGACAATGCATCTCATGGCCACAAAAAGAAATTAAATGTGGTTCTAGACTCTTAATTGGTTGCAAGGAGGTCCAAATTGTTTTGAGTTGAACAAAACTGCACATCTAGAAGATTGAAGAAATGAAGTGCAGCTGCCAAATATTTCAAATGTCACGGCAAGCACACCAAACCAGCCAAGGAATATTCTTTCTTGCTTTTTAAATGGCTTAGCATTTGGCATAAAAGAGGAGGGGACCACATTAATTTCACGGTGCAGCCAAGTCTTGAAGGAAGAGCCCCTTGGTGCAGCATGTTATTTAATTGGAAAAGCTTAGTTTAAAATAAAAAAAAAAGTGCTGGATGGGATTAGAAAAGAGGTGCAGATTTTAATTCTCCGTGTCTGCTTATTGGAGGGGCCCCTCATGGTTTTGCTACGTAATATTAGCTTGCTATAATTGCTACACAATTAAAAGCACACGGCCAAAAGCATCAAGCACATGGAGAGGGGACCACCATTTTGAAAAGCTCACGTCCACACAAGGAGCTCCAAAATGCTAAGTGGATGTTTTAATTCTCGCACATTTCCACAAGCTTTTATTCTCCAAATCATTAAAAAAAAGCACACGGCCCCCACAATTCATTTTGGCAATATACAATTCGGGCGTTGCCACACTTTCCTGCAAGAAGCAAACAAAGGAGAAGCATGTGCACAAAACAAGGAAGAAGACAAAACAGGGAAGCAAGCAGCTGGTCCAGCAGTTTGGAGGTGCTGTCACGGTCTAGTTATGTCTAGCAACTCCTATCCAGCAGCGTCCATGATGAGAGGGTCGCACCTCCCACAAAAGTTGTGCATAGAATAATGTAGTACAGTACTAGGAAGTGACTCCTAGGTCGTCTCTCAAGGGCCAAATGGGGGGGTTTTGAAAAGTTTTTTTGCGATAAAAAATAAAATAAATTAAAATGAAAATTAAACACAACCGAACATAATTGAAAAGAATTAAAGTGAATGAAAACAGTAAACCGAATAGTCCTAAAACATATTGTGTGAACTAATTAGAATGCAGGAAATAATAAAGAAACATATGATATCCTATTCAAATGCAACACTTAAAACTAAAACGCACAATGCAGCTTGGAATAAACTTTCAAAGAAATGCATTTAAGGCTGTGGAGCTGCACCGTTTCTCCCTCATTCTCGGTTGAAGCTTGAAGATAATAAAAAAAGAAAAAGAAAAAAACCGTGGAGCTCTCTCTCTTGCTGGACATAACAACCATCACCGCACACTCCTCTAAAATGAACCACCGTCTCTCCTAAAAGTGAATCCCGTGTGCACTAAATTTTTAAAGCAAGCCACATAATGAAATGAAAATAAAGCCTCTGCTGGTTTCTTCTCAATCAATCATCACCGCTTTCTCTAAAAGAAAAGAAAAGAAATGCATTGCTTTTTTTTCTACAATAATAATATCACCGTCTCTTATTTTCCAGGCCTCATCCAACGTGCACTTTCAGACGGCATGCTGCTTCCCTCTCAATCCATCATGTGCTCTCTCCATGCCGTGACACACACATTCCCCTGCAACATGCGCGCTGCTGTGACCGAGAGCTTCAGACCGAGACACGGTAGCTGCTCCAACACGTCCCAGCTGATAACAGTTGAAAAACTGTTATTTTCATGCTTAAAATTGATACTAAAAGCAACCTTTAGACTTAGAAACTAGCTTGAAATCATGCTTTTATTCATATTTTCAGAAATAAGAGAGCTGGACAGGTTTATGCTTGATTTAAGTGTTTTTGTGCAGGTTTTAAGGTGAATTTAGTAAAAGAAGTGAAGAAGGAGAGAGATGGAATCAGAAAAGGAAGCAAAGAGTGCAAAAGGAGAAGCCGAAGGCACCGCTCAGCGGCATTTTACCGTTGAGCGATACTCAGGAGGTCACGGGAGGTCCGCTGAGGGGCAAACTGGCCGCTGAGGGGAAGAAAAGGGACGCGCAGTCACCGCTGAGCGGTATTTACCGCTGAGCGGCACTTTTATGGGCTTGGGCTTTTGTAATTCTAGAATAGTATATAAGGACTTGCACGTCCTAGAGTTAGTATCTTTGGCAGAAACGAGGCAAACACTCTCTCTTCCACCCCTTTGAAGGAGGATCTTGGATGCTCAGGCTACCTCTTCACCTTTTTAGGGTTTATTCTTTCATTCTTTCATTGTTATTCATCTAGGTTCACCATGAATATGGTGAACTAAACCTTGTATGTTTGTTGGGGAATCAATGTAATCTCTTGAAGCTCTCATATATGGAATCTATGCTTGCATCTTTTAATTAAGATTTATGCTTTCTTTCATCATCAGTTAGGGTTTTTCCTCTTTGCTTAATGCTTGCATGGTTTAACTCATTCGATGCATGATTATTGGTTTTGTCGATACGGGCACGTACGGGGAAGTCTAGATCCGGGGAATTTCTCCCAATATTATATTGGTTGTTGTTAAGCTCCTGCACTTATGAACTGATCATTAGGAATGCTAGGAATTGTATGAACTCGTGATTAGGGAGAAGCCATCTAGAATGGTACTTTAGAGAGTGGCATTAACAATGATGATTTGAATGTTGAATTCCTAAAATATATGAGAGTGGATGAGATGAAATTGACCCCCAACAACATATTCATTCATATATTTCATTGAAAGTGTTTATCTTTTGCTTTTGGCATTGATCAAAACTCATGCATACATGTTTATTTTCTGTCTTGCATATTAAACTCCAAATATTTCGTTCTTAAGTCTTAGCTAATCAACAAACCATACAACTAAACTAGGCCGTGAGTCCTTTGGGAGAACGATACTTGGTCTTACCAAGTTTATTACTTGAACGATTCGGTCATACTTGCCGATTGTGAAACAAGTTTGTGACATCATATTTTGGTGATCATAAATTTGTCCATCAAGTTTTTGGCGCCGCTGCCGGGGACTCGTGGTTTAACTGGTTAATTTGTGTGATTATTGATTATCTTTGACTTTAATTTTGAATTTCTGTTTTTATTTTTCTGTTTTTATTTTATTTTATTTTATCTTATTTGATTAGATTAGATTTTATTTTATTTTAATTGATTTGATTAGATTAGATTTTATTTTATTTTATCTTATTTGATTAGATTATATTTGATTTGATTTTATTTGATTTGATTAGATTAGATTTGATTTGATTTTATTTTATCTTATTAGATTAGATTAGATTTCAATTTATTTTATTCTATCTTATTTTATTTTATCTTCTGAATCTTTTATCTTCTGAATATATATCTTCTCCTATATCTTTTTGTGCTAACAAATATTTTGTAGAGTTTTGTGCCTAATGTTTGCAGGATGCAATTCGAACAAGCATTTAATGGGCACTCAATTCTACCAAAGTAATCTCAACCACTGGTGGGAACATGACTCAAGCATGGATCAAAGCCAATTTTGGCAAGCTGCCGGACAATTTGAGAACCAACCACAACAACAATGGCAGCAACAAAGCTTTAAAATCAACAAAGGGAAGCAAGAGATCTCTTCATTTAGACAAGGCATGGAAGAATCACTGGGGCATGCATGGGACAAGTATAAAAGCCTATTACGAAAGACTCTCACGCATGGATTTAACGAAGGAGAAGTAGTCCTAATCTTCCTTGGAGGTCTTGGTTCACAAACCAAGATGATGTTGGACGCCTCAGCTGGAGGCAATATCAAATGGAAGACTCCAGAGGAAGCCACAGAAATAATTGAAAACATGACTACTAATAACAATAAGTGGAACAGTGAAAGAGGAGCTCCTATTCAACAAAAAGGAGTTCTACAGTTGCAATCCAAATATGCCTTGATAGCTCAAAACAAGTTAATAACTCAACAATTGGAGAATCTCACAAAGATACTTGAACAACTGCCAAAAGAGTTAAAGACTGTTGCACAGGTTCAATCACAGTTGTGTGAATTATGTGGAGGTGATCATATCAATGGTCAATGCGCCTGTCCAGCAGAAGCTTTAGAGGATGTTAACTTCATGGCCAATCAATTTCCATACAGTCAGGAGAATTTCAATGAAGGGTGGAAACCACACCCAAGTGTTGGTCAAAGACAAAGTGGGCAAGCTGGACAAACTGGGCAATTTAACAAGCAACAACAACAACCAACCTTATGGCAACAAATTTCTATACTTAATGAAAGATCAATAAGGTTGGAAGAAACTCTTCAGCAATTTATACAGAAAACTGAATCTTCTCAAAAGAGCATTGAAGCTGCTATTAAGAACTTGAAGATTCAAATGGGGCAGATTACCAAGCAGTTGGAAGAAAGGCCTAACACGGATTTTGGGGCTAATACTGAGGTTAACCCCAGGGGAGAGTGTCAAGAGCTAGTTAGTGTAAATGTTGAAAAAGTTGAGTTGGAAAAAGAAGAGAGAAAAGAGAGAGAAGAGAAAGAAGAAGAGAAAATTTGTGTGAAGATTGAGAAGGTGAGTAGAAAAAGAAAAGAAAAAAAGAAAGTGAGAGAAAAGAGAAAGAGGACGAGAGAAAAAAATAAAGAATCATATGAAAAATCTCGTCCCCATCCAAAGAAGTATCATAGGAAGAAGGAATTTGAGTGCTTTATGGAAATCTTCAAGAAATTGGAGATTAAAGTTCGTATGATTGAGACACTGCAACAAGTTCCTGGTTTGATCAAATTTCTGAAGAAGTTCAGTAGAAAGAAGAAAAAGAAGAAGGAACTTGGGCTTTACTGGGTCAAGCTAATGACGTTAAAAGAGCGCTTGCTGGGAGGCAACCCAGTGATTTACAAACTTTTGATTTTGATTTTGGTTTTGTAACTTTTAATATGTGGACATTATTTTGTAAATATTTTGTTGGATCCAGCATCTACTGAAGGATGCTAGGTGGTTAAGTATCTGCTAAAGGATACTAAGTTTGTAACACCTACTGATGGGTGTTGGTGAGAAGATTTTGCACCTACTGATGGGTGCTGGTAAGTTTGAAACACCTACTGATGGGTGTTGGTGGATTTTCGGTCAGGCTCGTGACGTTAAACAAGCGCTACCTGGGAGGCAACCCAGTTGATTGATTGTTTTCTGTTTGTTTATTTTAGTTAGGGTTTGCATAAGCATTTTTAACATTGAATTGCAGGGAACCAGTGAGGGGTATGTCTAGGAGGCACGTAGGTCAAGAAAAGAAGGAGAAGAGCAATTCCCGCAAGTGCCGCTGAGCGGCAAACTACCGCTGAGCGGTAGTCTCGCAGAATGGGCTTTAGTTCCCCTTAGCGGGACCCGAGCCCATTAGGGTATTTTTATACCTCAAGCTGCGTTTTAGGGTTTCTTTTCAGGCTCTTCTCTGCACAAACACTCCCACATACCTTCTCCTAGGTTTTCCACATTTTTTTTTTACTCTTCCCTCTTAAGAAAATATCTCTTCCACTCACTTTTTCACTAGTGTGCCATCAAAGTTTGGGGTTGGAAGAGAGTATTCTAGCTTGGAAGCATTCTCATTGCATCTAGTATCTCCGCCCAAGTAAGTGAAAAACATTTTGTTCATTCTAGGGTTCTTGAATTTGAATGTGATTGTCAAAGCATGAATATTTAGGGGTTGTGATTTCTATGCATGATTTGATGATATATTTGATGTTTGAACCGATTAAACTGCATGATTATGAACTGGAAAACTGAAAATTGCATTTGGGTGGAGTTAGGAAAGCTTTAAAACAGATTTTTCAAAAATCTGCAGAGTTACCGCTGAGGGGTAAACTGCCGCTGAGCGGCACTCTGCCAGATTTGGTTCTTCTGAACTTTTGTGATCTGGAATGTGGTACTGGTGGCGCTGAGGGGAAATTCTGGCCCTCAGAGGTGGTTTAGCTTCGAAAGGAGTTGTGTTCTGTGTTTACTAATGATTAACATCATGTTCTATGGTTTTGTATTTGTGTTTGAATGCAGGAATGGCATCTTCTTCAGGAAAGAGATTGAAAACCATGGCAACCAAGAGAAAGGAAAAGGAACCAGAGCAACCCCATAATAGCAGGTTCCTCTCTAGGAAACATGAGAAACACTTTAGGGTGGTTCAGGATAGGAGACTTCTGATGGAGAGAAAGGTTGGAATGATACCTAACTTTGCTCCTCAATTTGGAGAGCAAGTGTTAGGGAATGATTGGGGAAAGCTAGCCACTTATCCTGCACCTGCCAACATAGCTGTGGTAAAGGAATTTTACACCAATGCAAAGAAGATGGGTGATTATCCAGCTGAGAATTATTTGGGCTATGTCAGAGGCCATGCTATCAGGTATGATCCTGATTCTATCAACAACTTCCTGGATACTGTGTGGGCTGGTGAGCAATGCCAGTTTGCTCTTTGCATGAAGGAAGGTGCTGATTATGAGGATGTGGAGAGAGTGCTGTGTATACCTGGAGGACACTTCCAAAGGAATAGATCTGGCTCAGTGGTTAACATTAGGAGGACAGATTTGACTCCTCTTGCAAAGTATTGGATGGCATTTTCTCATGCCAACATTCAGCCATGTTCACATGTGTCAGATATTACTCTCAGCAGGGCACTATTCATCTACTGTGCTATCAGAAATTTGAATGTTAATATTGGGCAGGTGATAACTGATGAAATTAGTGTATGTGCTAACACCTCAAACAACAAAGCACTACTAGGACATCCTTCTTTGATCACTCACCTTTGCAAGCAAGCTGGGGTGGACACTTCTGTTCCACCATTTGAGAGGCCAAGAAAAGCTATTGGTGAGGCTTATTACAGACAGTACTGTGGAGGTGAGGATGCAGCTCAGCCAGTTCCACCACGCCGGGCTCGTAGAGAGAGAGGGCCAGCATAGAGCCGGACATCTGCTGATACACATGAAGCAGAACCATTCCAGATGAGGGACATGTATATGTCTCTTATAGGTGCTCAGTTGCAGTCCATTCACAGAGGGCAGGTAGCCACTGCTGAGATGATAGTAGGGATGTATGATACACCTCCAGCCCACAGGTGGACTATGGATGAATTCCATAATGTAGTAGCTTGGCCAGAAGAACCATTGCATGAAGGAGGAGCTGAAGCAGCTGAAGCTTCAGCTAGAGATATGGAAGAAGATGAAGCTGATGAGGAGGATGCATTTGAAGATGATGAAGATGAGGAGGAAGAGGAAGATACAGAGGACAGCTCAGACTGATGAGGAGCTGAGATAGCATTTACTGATGAATGCTATCATATGATTATGCTTTTGTGGTTTAAGTTTTCTGAACTTATTTGTTTTTGTTTTTAGATTAGGGTTTGATGTACTCTATTGAACAACAGGTTTGTTATGATGGTTTGCTATTAACTGTGATTGTGTGATAAGTAATGCTTGATGATGCTTATTGATTGATTGATGTTGAGATGATGTGCACATTAAAATGCTTATACAGGTGATTCACAAGCTTTGTGAACAAATGCATGATATCATGATTGTGATTGTGAAATTAAGCAGGATGTGTATGTCAAATGTGAATGAGCTTATATGTGAGGTTTTGAGCTCCAGAGTTGTTATTGTTGAATGCTATTACTTTGGAAGCTTGAATGACTTTGCCCAGGTTTTCTATGATTGAATCAATTGCTTGTTTTGCATCATGTGATCAAGGCCATTTGTTGGAACCCTTTTTATTGGCCAAATTCATAAAGTTAGCCTACTAAAAGAGAACACGTTGTGTTCTATCCTTTGAACCCTTAGCCTTGAACATACACTGAAACCTTTGATTGAAAAATCTTTACCTTGAGTTAAGTAGAAGATCTTGTGTGGTATTGTTAAATGTTCAAGTTTGGGGTTGTTGGGAAAACATGAAAAAGGAAAAGCATTGAGCTAAGAGCTAAAAATTAAGAATATGCAAAGAAAAAGAAAAAAGAAAAGAAAAGAAAAAGAAGTAAAGCTCAATGCAAATGCAAATGCAAAGGCAAAAAAAAGTTGGGAATGAATAAGAATAATTGTGTTGTTATGATTCTCTTAACTCAAGGATTTTGTGATCCAGAAAAACCAATTTTCTTGTTAGCCCAGCCACATTATAAGCCATTGAAAAGTCCTTGTGATGATGCATGCTTGTGAATGTTTTTGATTGTGGTAAAATGAAAGGCAAAGTTGATTCATGTGACATTGTGATAGTGGAGTGAATGAGTGAAACACTTTACCTCTTATACACTTGTGTGTTGAGTGAAACACTTTACCTAGTGAGGAAATATTCCATAAGCACATGAACATCCATGCTTAATTGATTGATCATTCATGAAAAATAGCATTTGTTGGAATTTAAATGACTTTGTGAACACTAAAGCATGTGCACATCTTGAATGAACTCTTGGTCATAAGTTTGAGTGAAGTTATTACTTATCTTGAAAAAGAAAATTTTTGAATGAGTGAACCATCATATGAATTGGTTGGAGATTGAGTTACATTTCGTTTGTTTGAGGACAAGCAAAGTTCTAAGTTTGGGGTTGTGATAACAGTTGAAAAACTGTTATTTTCATGCTTAAAATTGATACTAAAAGCAACCTTTAGACTTAGAAACTAGCTTGAAATCATGCTTTTATTCATATTTTCAGAAATAAGAGAGCTGGACAGGTTTATGCTTGATTTAAGTGTTTTTGTGTAGGTTTTAAGGTGAATTTAGTGAAAGAAGTGAAGAAGGAGAGAGATGGAATCGGAAAAGGAAGAAAAGAGTGCAAAAGGAGAAGCTGAAGTATAATATTGTCAGTATAATATTGGGAGAAATTCCCCGGATCTAGACTTCCCCGTACGTGCCCGTATCGACAAAACCAATAATCATGCATGGAATGAGTTAAACTATGCAAGCATTAAGCAAAGAGGAAAAACCCTAACTAATGATGAAAGAAAGCATAAATCTTAATTAAAAGATGCAAGCAAAGATTCCATATATGAGAGCTTCAAGAGATTACATTGATTCCCCAACAAACATACAAGGTTTAGTTCACCATATTCATGGTGAACCTAGATGAATAACAATGAAAGAATGAAAGAATAAACCCAATAAAGGTGAAGAGGTAGCCTGAGCATCCAAGATCCTCCTTCAAAGGGGTGGAAGAGAGAGTGTTTGCCTCGTTTCTGCCAAAGATACTAATTCTAGGACGTGCAAGTCCTTATATACTATTCTAGAATTACAAAAGATCAAAAGCCCAAGCCCATTAAAGTGCCGCTCAGCGGTAAATACCGCTCAGCGGTGACTGCGCGTCACGTTTCTTCCCCTCAGCGGCCATTTTGCCCCTCAGCGTGACTCCCGCAACCTCCTGAGTGCCGCTCAGCGGTAAATTGCCGCTGAGCGGTGCCTTCGGCTTCTCCTTTTTGCACTTTTTCTTGTCTTTTCTAATGTCATCTCTCTCCTTCTTCACTTCTTTCACCAAATTCACCTTAAAACCTGCACAAAAACACTTAAATCAAGCATAAACCTGTCCAGCTCTCTTATTTCTGAAAATATAGATAAAAGCATGATTTCAAGCTAGTTTTTAAGTCTAAAGGTTGCTTTTAGTATCAATTTTAAGCATGAAAATAACAGTTTTTCAACTGTTATCAGCACACACTTACTCCAAGGTTGTGACACTTGTGTGCTGCTTCAACTGCTCCTGGATGTGGCAGCCAAAGAACCGTGAGGGTGGTCGCTCCTCTTCTCTCGTTCAACACAGCTTCATTCTCAAAATAAATGGGTCATGAATAAATCAGCAAAGAGGAGTAAAAAGCAGATCTTCATTCTTCCAGCTCAACACTGTAGCCTGCACAAGCTTCTTCCGAAATGGAATCAGCTCCTTCTCCGTGCAGCTACTGGAATCAGCGCCCCTCTTTTTGAAAAATGAATACTCAAAAAAAAAAAACGTTCCAGCCCCTCCCAAGTTAAATCATCATTTCTCCAAGCCAAGAAAAATAACGTGCATAGTGTAGCAGAATAAAACAAGGGCACAATGAATCACTATTTCATCCTCCAAGAAAAAGAGAATATTTGTTCTTCCTTCATTATCAAAAAAACAGCGTTTCGGAAAAAGACTAAGGTCCAAAAAAAAATGAAAGAGAGTGAGTCCGTGTCAAGTGGCGGCTGCCCTTTTGTTTTAAGGCCGTGTGTCCCTTTTTTAGGGTAGGGTCCACACACTAAAACCCTAGGGTCCAAGTCACTAACTTCTAATTTTTTTTTTGGGTCTAAACTAGTTTACCAAAAATTGACCCAAAATGTAAGAGTTGATACAGAAATTCTAAACTACTGAATTACAATTTAATTAATTCAAAAATGTCTGTTTGGAGAGTCTTGAATTTATTTGGCATTCTTCCTGATGTCCCAAAATGTATTTCCGAAATTTTCCTGCATTTCAAAATTGCACTTAATCAGCTCAGAAAATCCAAATTAGCACAATTACAAATTTTCAACCAAATTAAGCGGAATTCGGAAAACGGGGAAATAACAAACAATTAAACACAATTCCCTAGTTTATTTAAGTGCAATAAACTAAATATAATTCAAGAAATAACGACTCATCAAAATAGACCACACTTAGTCTTTTGCACTCCTGGGAAAAACCAAAACGAAAACCAGGGAACTACTCAAACATCAGGAAGCTGACACAGACTCGAAAGACAGACAACAAAGACTCCAAAACAGAAACACAGTTGCACAATTCTCACAAAATCTGGACGGTAAAAGGTATAGGCAGAATCCCACACAGAGTCAATGAAAGCAAATACTCAAAGAATCATCCAAACAGTTCAGTACAAGGAATACATTCAATCAGTTCAAGAGATGAATCAAAAGCAATAGAGCCTCACAGATGCACACAATCAGTGTTTCTCTCAGGTGTTTAAGGTAAATCAATGTCACTCAATGCACTCAAGAAAGCAATCACAAACAGACTTGGCAAGCCTCTAATATCAACACTCAAGCACATACGCATGTTCAAATCAAAAGGTATTTTCATGGTTGTAATGGGGCCAAGGACAAGGGAGGATATATCTGGATAAGAAGCTACAAACCATAAGGAACAGAGGAGCAATGGGGAACAAGTGTAAACACATTCAAACACACCCACAATCTCTAATTCCATCCTCTTCACAATTATTCACATTTTTTTTTCACTATTTTTCTGCTCTCTTTTTTTTCATCCTTTTTTTCAAAACAAAACTGTGAAAGACAAGATACACATATATTTACCAAAACAAAACAAGAAGAGGAACCAACTTCCTAACTCATTAGAAACACCCAAGAGACAACAAGATGAGAGGGTCACACCTCCCACAAAACTTGTGCATAAAAGAATGCAATATAGTGCTAGGAAGTGACTCCTAGGTCGTCTCTCAAGGACCAAATTTGGTTCAAGTCTCAGGTCAAACACGCAGTGGGGGGGTTTGATGATTTGGTTGCGAATAAATAAAAAAAGTGTTTTAAATAAAATTCAAAATAGTAAAACTAGATTAAGACAGTAAAAACGAAACTGATACATTAAAATGAAATTGTAGCAACTTGAAATAGTAAAATCAATCCGAAACATGAAGGAAAATATGATATAAAATATTTTAAAGCAAAGGAAAATAAAACTTATGACCCATTCATCTACCAAAAGAAATTAAACATTGCAAATGCTTATAAAGAACTACCTCCTTAACCGTGTCACCACATCTCCAACGTATCCTACTTCTTTTCCCAAATAAAAATTCCACACCTCTGCACCATCTTCCTTCAATGATTAACTAAAGAGAATAAAACTTTCTAGCCTCTTGAAAGTGCTCCATCACCGTGCACACTATGGTCCACATTCACGCGAATCACTCTTCTACCTAATCTACTTCTTCATTGCATAAATCAAAAGCCATTCTCTTTTCTTCCAGCATGGCCCTACCACCGTGACACCTACTGCAGCTTTCCTTCTTCCACCTAATCTTCCTCTCAAATAAATAAAAGACTTGCATCCATTTCATTCTCCACGTTTCAGCACACATCCAATACTGCACACATCCAAATGCTCCGCTTCTCTTCCAGCTCCACCTTGCAGGTTCTCATTCGCGTGCACACTACCTACTTCCATCAAATCACTTCTTCATTCTCTAAGTAAAAATGGCTTACCGCTTGTGTGCACCGTTCAACATTCATTCTTCTCCAAGGATGCAAACCGAGAAAGGAAGGGAGCTACTGGAATGAAAAAAAAACGAGAGCTTCTCAAGGTGTACCCAACGTTCAACGTTTCTCTAAAAGAAAAAAAATTGCTTGAACCAAAGAAATGAAAATGCCAATGAGTAAATCAGCCAAATTAAAATGAAGTTCTTTCATCCATTTCCAACGTGAATACACTCCCCAGTTCTCACATTCCCCAAAACGTTCAAAGCAAAAGCCAAAAAAAAAAAACCCAGAGACTGGGAGTGAGTGGCGGCTTGCCCTTCTTCTCCGCGTGTGAATAAGGGTGAATGACCCCCTAAAAACCAGCATCCTCTCCTTTCCGTAGCTCCCTTTTTTTTTTCTTCCAGCACCACCTCATTTCTGCTCCCTTCCATTCTCCGTGCCTTCTGTCTTTTTTACTTACTTCGTGCAGCCCACCATTTTTCTGGACCGTGTGCTTCTCCTCCTTTTTCTCTTGTGGCAGCTGGACCGAGAGCTCCCTCTTCTAGACGTCACCTCCAGCTCCAAGCCTAAACACCCCCATTGCGTGCTGGACCATGTGCTTCTTACTTCCGCTTGTGAAGGCTGCTGGATCTGTGCTGGATGCACCCCCCTCTTCCCATGTGGCTGCTGGGTGCTTCTTTCTTCACGCACCACCTTTCTCAAGCTGCTTCTGGAAATCCTCCGCTTGCTGGACCGTGTGTTTTTTTTTCTTTTTGCCACTTCCAAACTGTTGAGCCTGCTGTGTGCTTCTGGACCGTGTGTTTGCTGCTCACCGTGTGCACTTCTCCAAACTTATCCAGCTTCTCGATGTGCACCCCCAAAATTGAAATCCACACCTCCTCTCTCATCTTAGTTTAAAATAAAATTGATGTGGCATTTTCTTTTGACCTCCAAATGTCCCAAATATTATCCAACAATTTTCCTACAATTAATAATGCAAATAGTTAGCTCAAATAATTCAAATTGATTAAAATTAGAATTTATGATCAAATTAAGCACAATTAGTAAAAACGGAAAAATACCGGACATTTTAGCACAATTCCTTGATTAAATTCGGTACAATAAGCTAAGTGAAATTGAGAAAATATTGACTCATCAAAATAGACCACACTTAGTCTTTTGCACTCCTGGGCAAAATCAAGACGCAGATCAAGGAATAGTTCAAAGGACTTTTAGGAAGGTGACACAAACTCAGCATACAGAAAACAAAGACTCAACAAGGACTGAAACAGAATTACAAAGTTCTCCAGGAATCTGAACCAAGAAAAGAAGTGGACAATACCAACACAGAATGAATCAGAGAAAGCAGATACTCATGAAATCATCCAAGCAATTCAAGACATGGCAAAATGATCAATCAGCTCAAGAGGTGAATCAAAAATAACAAAACCTCACCGGTGCACTATCAGTGTTTCTCTCAAGTGTTTAGGGTAAATCAATGTCACTCAATGCACTCAAGAAACCAATCACAAATAGACTTGGCAAGCCTCTAATATCAACACTCAAGCACATACGCATGTTCAAATCAAAAGGTCTTTTCATGGTTGTAATGGTGCCAGGGACAAAGGAGGATATATCTGGATAAGAAGCTACAAACCATAAGGAACAGAGGAGCAATGGGGAACAAGTGTAAACACATTCAAACACACCCACAACCTCTAATTCCATCCTCTTCTTAACTCCATTATTCACAATTATTCACATTTTTTTTTTCACTATTTTTCTGTTCTCTTTTTTTTTCATCCTGTCTCTTTTCTTTTCTCTCTTTTCAAAACAAAACTGTAAAAGACAAGATACACATATATTTACCAAAACAAAACAAGAAGAGGAACCAACTAGCCAACTCATCAGAAACCCCCAAGAGACCACACTTGTTCCCAAAACACTTCCAAATCTCCAAAATTCCCTAAGGTTAAGGTAATCATGGTTTTTCACTTAGGGCTAGTGTATGAGCATTCAAAACAAAGAAATGGGGGAAAGCATAGGCTCAAAAATGGTTTTCAAAGGATTAGAACAAGGTAAGCTTATTTGGCTAGAGAGGCTCATGAACAAAACTGCCTTTATCACTTCCAAACATGCATATCAATCAAGAATTATCAACAAGAGTCAAGCCAAGTCATATGTGCAAGCAATCAAGAGACATATCACACATAAGAAAGAACATAAAGTGGCTCAAATTCTCACACAGGGCATTTGTGTCACAATCAATTCAACTCTCAAACATCATGATCATCTTCCAAGCAAAGAAAAGCAAAGAATCCAACATCTCAGAGTATCAATGAAGTGAAGGAAAACTGACAACCTGACCACAATCCAGAATTCACGAAAAGCATGCAAAAATGTACACAAGACACAACAAAAACTACCTAGAAAAGAAAAAATTTAACAAAGAAAACAAAAGCTATCAAAGTAAAATCAGAATCTCCCCCAATAGACCACACTTAAACTACACAGTGTCCTCAATGTGTCATAAGCATAAGATCAGAAATCAAAACAGTCAACAGATCATGGACAAGTGCAATAAAAGTAGGGAAAGGGGGAGAAGAGAAAAGGAAAACTCCCCTGATCATGGTGGCAGTTGCCAATTTTGGACTTGTAGGGAGATGTCTTCCACCATTGGATCCAGCAAGGAAGTTTTGAGGAAGAATTGCTTCATCCTCCATATTTGATCAAGCAGGGAAATGTCTTCCACAGCTGGATCTAAGAAGAAGTGATTGTTGATGAGCGGGTTCAGATGGTGCCTATTGATGTTGAAGCTAGTGTGTATGTAAGCACCTTTTCCTTCCCCTGTGGGTGCATGTTGGTCAAATTCATGTGTACCTCCTGCAACATGGTTAGTGCAATGTGGCTCCAAAGAAATGACATGCAGAGGTACAACACCCAATCCTAATTTATCAAACTGAACTTCAAATATACTCTCAGAACATGAATCACTTTCAAATTTAGAAACAATATCAACAACATGCTCAGATTCATGTTCAATGCATAGATAAGAAGTATTCAGATAGGATGACAAAAGTTGTTTCTCATCATGCAAAGAGTGGAAATGAAAAGCATGCTCATCAACAATATAATCATCAACATAATCCTCAACAACATAATCATCAACATAATCAAATTGAGGTATGTTTACCTCCACTTCCCTAAAGATTGGAAAAGTGTGGGAAGATGAAGGTTGTCTACCTGATTCAAAATTACTGCTTATACCTGCCTGGTCCTCAAGATCTTCAGCAGTCTCCTCAGGTGCAAGAGTAGGACCATTTGAAGGTGGGAAAGTATGTGGCGCAGTAGTAAGCTCATAACTCTGCTCCTCATCTTCTATGTCGATGACACTATCATCATCAGGAATCAGCACAGTCTGAAATGGTAACTCTGAATCTTGAGACTGTTCCTGATTTAATTGAGTAGCCATCTGCCCTATCTGGTCATTCAAGCTCTGAATGGACGCTCTGGTCTCTTGCTAAAACTGCATGTTCTGCATGGTCAACTGCTCCAACAACTCCTGCATTGTAGGCTCAGAAATAGAAGGCTGAGGAGCTGTTTCGGCAGAAGCATCATATTGCTGACTCTGATATTGCTGGACTAGTGAAGGCATGAAAGTACTCTGGAATGGTGGTTCTTGATATTGATGTTGTGTAGCATTGTTCCATCTAAGACCGTTGTCGTATCCATCTTGCACATGCTTAATAGTGATACTAAAAGCAACCTTTAGACTTAGAAACTAGCTTGAAATCATGCCTTTTATCTATATTTTCATAAATAAGAGAGCTGGACAGGTTTACGCTTGATTTAAGTGTTTTTGTGCAGGTTTTAAGGTGAATTTAGTGAAAAGAGTGAAGAAGGAGAGAAGTGACATTAGAAAAGACAAGAAAGAGTGCAAAAAGAGAAGACGAAGGCACCGCTCAGCGGCAAACTACCGCTGAGCGGCACTCAAGAGGTGGCGTTGGAACCGCTGAGGGGCAAAATGGCCGCTGAGGGGAAGAAAGAAGACGCGCAATCACCGCTGAGCGGTAAATACCGCTGAGCGGCACTTTTTGGGCTTGGGCTTTTGTAATCTTTTGTAACTCTAGATTAGTATATAAGGGCTTGCACGTCCTTGGGATTAGTATCTTTGGCAGAAACGAAGTAAACACTCTCTCTTCCACCCCTTTGAAGGAGGATCTTGGATGCTCAGGCTACCTCTTCACCTTTATTGGGTTTATTCTTTCATTCTTTCATTGTTATTCATCTAGGTTCACCATGAATATGGTGAACTAAACCTTGTATGTTTGTTGGGGAATAAATGTAATCTCTTGAAGCTCTCATATATGGAATTTGTTGAATACATCTTTTAAGTAAGACATATGCTTTCTTTCATCATTAGTTAGGGTTTTTCCTATTTGCTCAATGCTTGCATTGTTTAACTCATTCTAATGCATGATTATTGGTTTTGTCGATACGGACACGTACGGGGAAGTCTAGATCCGGGGAATTTCTCCCAATATTATACTGACAATATTTTATTGGTTGCCTTTAAGCTCCTGCACTCATGAACTAATCATTAGGAATGCTAGGAATTGTATGAACTATTTGATTAGGGAGAAGCCATCTAGAATGGTACATTAGAGAGTGGCATTAACAATGATGATTTGAATGTTGAATTCCTAAAATATATGAGAGTGGATGAGATGAAATTGACCCCCAACAACATATTCATTCATTAATTCATTGAAAGTATTTATCTTTTGTCTTTGCCATTGATCAAACTTCATGCATACATGTTTATTTTCTGTCTTGCATATTAAACTTTGAATATTTCGTTTATAAGTCCTAGCTAATCAACAAATCATATAACTAAACTAGGCCGTGAGTCCTTTGGGAAGAACGATACTTGGTCTTACCAAGTTTATTACTTGAACGATTCGGTCATACTTGCCGATTGTGAAACAAGTTTGTGACATCATATTTTGGTGCTTACAAATTTGTCCATCAAGTTTTTGGCGCCGTTGCCGGGGCTTCGTGGTTTAACTGGTTAATTTGTGTGATTATTGATTATCTTTGACTTTAATTTTGAATTTCTGTTTTTTTATTTTTTCTGTTTTTATTTTATTTTATCTTTTTTATCTTTTTAGATTAGGTTAGATTTTATTTTTTAGGTTAGATTTTATTTTATTTTATCTTTATCTTTTAGATTTTATTTTTAGATTAGATTTTATTTTATCTTTTAGGATTAGATTTTATTTTATTTTATCTTTTATCTTTCTATCTTCTAAATCTTTTATCTTTCTATCTTCTGAATCTTTTATCTTTTTATCTTTTGAATATATATCTTCTCTTATATCTTTTTGTGCTAACAAATATTTTCTAGAGTTTTGTGCCTAATGTTTGCAGGATGCAATTCGAACAAGAATTTAATAGGCACTCAATTCTACTAAGGTAATTTCAATCACTGGTGGGATCTCATTTAAGCATGGATGATGATCAATTTTGGCAAGCTGTCGAACAATTTAAGAATCTACCACCACAACAAAGGCAGAAAAAACCCTCTCTATCGGGAAGAAGGATAACGTTGGAAGAGGCAGTTCAACAGTACATACAGATACCTGATTGTCATCACAAAACCACTCAAGCTGCCGAAGAATTTGAAAGGCTGCCACCACAACAATGGCAGCAACAACCCTCTCCATCAGTAAATTTGGATGACACCCAACAATTTTTGAAAAATTTGGAGATGCACCTTCGTTTCATTAGTCAAAAATTGAATGTTAAGGTTAATACTGAAGTTAACCTTAAGAAGGAAGGTCAAGCCATTGTCACTGAAAGTGACAAGATTTTTGCTGAGAAAAAAATAGAGAGAGATGAGGAAAAGATAGAGAGAGAAGAAAAAGAAGAGTTGAGTGAGAAAGATAAAGATGATGAAAAAGAAAAAGAAGTAGTTGAGAGAGAAGAGAGAAAGAAAATTTGTGTGAAAATAAAGAAGTTAAGAAAAAGAGAAGGGAAGAAAAAAATAAGAGAAAAGAAAAAGAGAAAATTTGGGGAGAGGAAGCATAAGAAAAAGAAGATGAGAGGAAAGAAGAAGGAATCATATGAAAAATCCCATCCTCATCTAAAGAAGAATCGTAGGAAGGAAAAGAAATTTAAGTGCTTTATGGAAATCTTCAAGAAATTGGAGATTAAAGTTCCTATGATTGAGACACTGCAACAAGTTCCTGGTTTGATCAAATTTCTGAAGAAGTTCAGTAGAAAGAAGAAAAAGAAGAAGGAACTTGGGCTTTACTGGGTCAAGCTAGTGACGTTAAAGAAGCGCTTGCTGGGAGGCAACCCAGTGGATTTACAAACTTTTGATTTTTAATTTGGTTTTGTAACTTTTAATTTGTGAACATTATTCTGGACATTATTTTGTTGGATCTAGCATCTACTGAAGGATGCTAGGTGGTTAAGTATCTACTGAAGGATACTAAGTTTGTAACACCTACTGATGGGTGTTGGTGAGAAGATTTTGCACCTACTGATGGGTGCTGGTAAGTTTGAAACACCTACTAATGGGTGTTGGTGGATTTTGGGTCAGGCTCGTGACGTTAAACAAGCGCTACCTGGGAGGCAACCCAGTTGATTGATTGTTTTTGTTTGTTTTATTTTAATTAGGGTTTGCATAAGAATTTTTAACATTGAATTGCAGGGAACATATGAGGGGTATGCTAGGAAGGCACGTAGGTCAAGAAAAGAAGGAGAAGGGAACATCACGAAAGTGCCGCTGAGCGGTACTATCGCAGATGGGCTTAAGTTCCCCTTAGCGGAACCCGAGCCCATTGGGGTATTTTTAAACCCTAAGCTGCGCGTTTTCACATTCTTTCAAGCCCTTCTCTGCACAAACACTTCCACATATCTTCTCTTATGTTTCCCACATCTTTTTACTCTTCCCTCTTAGAAAAATTTCTCTTCCACTCACTTTTTCAATAGTGTGCCATCAAAGTTTGGGGTTGGAAGAGAGCATTCTAGTTTGGAAGCATTCTCATATCATCTAGTATCTCCACCCAAGTAAGTAAAATGCATTTTGTCATTCTAGGGTTCTTGAATTTGAATGTGATTGTCAAAGCATGAATATTTAGGGGTTTTGATTTCTATGCATGATTTGATGATATATTTGATGTTTGAACCGATTAAACTGCTTGATTATGAACTGGAAAACTGAAAATTGCATTTGGGTGGAGTTAGGACATTTTTAAAACAAGATTTGCAAAAATCTGCAGGTCACCGCTAAGCGGCAATTACCGCTGAGCGGCACTCTGCCAGATTTGCTTTTTCTGGCTTTTTGCGTGTTTGAATGTGGCACTGGTGGCGCTGAGGGGAAATTCTGGCCCTCAGCGGTGGTTTAGCTTCGAAAGAAGTTGTGTTCTATGCTTACTAATGATTAACATCATGTTCTGTGGTTTTGTAATTGTGTTTGAATGCAGGAATGGCATCCTCTTCAGGAAAGAGATTGAAAACCATGGCAACTAAGAGGAAGGAAAAGGAACCAGAGCAACCCCATAATGGCAGGTTCCTCTCTAGGAAACATGAGAAGCACTTTAGGGTGGTTCAGGACAGGAGACTTCTAATGGAGAGAAAGGTTGGAATGATACCTAACTTTGCTCCTCAATTTGGAGAGCAAGTGTTAGGGAATGATTGGGGAAAGCTAGCCACTTATCCAGCACCTGCCAACATAGCTGTAGTTAAGGAATTCTACACCAATGCAAAGAAGATTGGTGATTATCCAGCTGAGAATTATTTGGGCTATGTCAGAGGCCATGCCATCAGGTATGATCCTGATTCCATCAACAACTTCCTGGATACTGTGTGGGCTGGTGAGCAATGCCAGTTTGCTCTTAGCATGGAGGAAGGTGCTGACTTTGAGGATGTTGAGAGAGTGTTGTGCATACCTGGAGGACACTTTCAAAGGAATAGATCTGGAGCAGTGGTTAACATTAGGAGAACCGATTTGACTCCTCTTGCAAAGTATTGGATGGCATTTTCTCATGCCAACATTCAGCCATGCTCACATGTGTCAGATATCACTCTCAGCAGGGCACTATTCATCTACTGTGCTATCAGAAATTTGAATGTTAATATTGGGCAGGTGATAGCTGATGAGATTAGTGTGTGTGCTAACACCTCAAACAACAAAGCACCACTGGGACATCCTTCTTTGATTACTCACCTTTGCAAGCAAGCTGGGGTGGACACTTCTGTTCCACCATTTGAGAGGCCAAGAAAAGCTATTGATGAGGCCTATTACAGACAGTACTGTGGAGGTGAGGATGCAGCTCAGCCAGTTCCACCACGCCAGGCTCGTAGAGAGAGAGGGCCAGCACAGAGCCGGACATCTGCTAATACTCATGAAGCAGAACCATTCCAGATGAGGGACATGTATATGTCTCTTATAGGTGCTCAGTTGCAGTCCATCCACAGAGGGCAGGTGGCCACGGCTGAGATGATAGTGGGGATGTATGATACCCCTCCAGCACACAGGTGGACTATGGATGAATTCCATAATATGGTAGCTTGGCCAGAAGAACCATTACATGGAGGAGCTGAAGCAGCTGAAGCTTCAGCCAGAGACATGGAAGAAGATGAAGCTGAGGAGGAGGATGCATTTGATGAAGATGATGATGAAGAGGAAGAGGAAGATACAGAGGACAGCTCAGACTGATGAGGAGCTGAGATAGCATTTACTGATGAATGCTATCATATGATTATGCTTTTGTGGTTTAAGTTTTCTGGACTTATATGTTTTTGTTTTTAGATTAGGGTTTGATGTACTCTATTGAACACCTGGTTTCTTATGATGGTTTGCTATTAACTGTGATTGTGTGATAAGTAATGCTTGATGATGCTTATTGATTGATTGATGTTGAGATGATGTGCACATTAAAATGCTTATACAGGTGATTCACAAGCTTTGTGAACAAATGCATGATATCATGATTGTGGTTGTGAAATTAAGCAGGATGTGTATGTCAAATGTGAATGAGCTTATATGTGAGGTTTTGAGCTCCAGAGTTGTTATTGTTGAATGTTATTACTTTGAAAGCATGAATGACTTTGCCCAGGTTTTCTATGATTGAATCAATTGCTTGTTTTTCATCATATGATCAAGGCCGTTTGTTGGAACCCTTTTTACTGGCCAAATTCATAAAGTTAGCCTACTAAAAGAGAACACTTTGTGTTCTATCCTTTGAACCCTTAGCCTTGAATATACACTGAAAACCCTTGATTGGAAATCTGTACCTTGAGTTAAGTAGAAGATCTTGTGTGGTACTGTTAAATGTTCAAGTTTGGGGTTGTTGGGAAAACATGAAAAAAGGAAAAGCATTGAGCTAAGAGCTAAAAAGTAAGAATATGCAAAGAAAAAGAAAAGAAAAGAAAAAGAAGTAAAGCTCAATGCAAATGCA
This sequence comes from Vigna nakashimae, assembly GCA_034642375.1. Taxonomy (NCBI): domain Eukaryota; kingdom Viridiplantae; phylum Streptophyta; class Magnoliopsida; order Fabales; family Fabaceae; genus Vigna; species Vigna nakashimae. The sequence continues at coordinate 32,291,713 of CM067765.1, forward strand.
AAGGCAAAAGAAAGTTGGGATGAATAAGAATAATTGTGTTGTTATGATTCTCTTAACTCAAGGATTTTATGATCCAGAAAAACCAATTTTCTTGTTAGCCCAGCCACATTATAAGCCATTAAAAAGTCCTTGTGATGATGCATGCTTGTGAATGTTTTTGATTGTATTAAAATGAAAGGCAAAGTTGATTCATGTGACATTGTGATAGTGGAGTGAATGAGTGAAACACTTTACCTATTATACACTTGTGTGTTGAGTGAAACACTTTACCTAGTGAGGAAATATTCCATAAGCACATGAACATCCATGCTTAATTGATTGATCATTCATGAAAAATAGCATTTGTTGGAACTTAAATGACTTTGTGAACACTAAAGCATGTGCACATCTTGATTGAACTCTTGGTCATAAGTTTGAGTGAAGTTGTTACTTATCTTGGAAAGAGGATTTTGAATGAGTGAACCATCATGTGAATTGGTTGGAGATGGAGTTACATTTTGTTTGCTTGAGGACAAGCAAAGTTCTAAGTTTGGGGTTGTGATAACAGTTGAAAAACTGTTATTTTCATGCTTAAAAGTGATACTAAAAGCAACCTTTAGACTTAGAAACTAGCTTGAAATCATGCCTTTTATCTATATTTTCATAAATAAGAGAGCTGGACAGGTTTACGCTTGATTTAAGTGTTTTTGTGCAGGTTTTAAGGTGAATTTAGTGAAAAGAGTGAAGAAGGAGAGAAGTGACATTAGAAAAGACAAGAAAGAGTGCAAAAAGAGAAGACGAAGGCACCGCTCAGCGGCAAACTACCGCTGAGCGGCACTCAAGAGGTGGCGTTGGAACCGCTGAGGGGCAAAATGGCCGCTGAGGGGAAGAAAGAAGACGCGCAATCACCGCTGAGCGGTAAATACCGCTGAGCGGCACTTTTTGGGCTTGGGCTTTTGTAATCTTTTGTAACTCTAGATTAGTATATAAGGGCTTGCACGTCCTTGGGATTAGTATCTTTGGCAGAAACGAAGTAAACACTCTCTCTTCCACCCCTTTGAAGGAGGATCTTGGATGCTCAGACTACCTCTTCACCTTTATTGGGTTTATTCTTTCATTCTTTCATTGTTATTCATCTAGGTTCACCATGAATATGGTGAACTAAACCTTGTATGTTTGTTGGGGAATCAATGTAATCTCTTGAAGCTCTCATATATGGAATTTGTTGAATACATCTTTTAAGTAAGACATATGCTTTCTTTCATCATTAGTTAGGGTTTTTCCTCTTTGCTCAATGCTTGCATTGTTTAACTCATTCTAATGCATGATTATTGGTTTTGTCGATACGGACACGTACGGGGAAGTCTAGATCCGGGGAATTTCTCCCAATATTATACTGACAATATTTTATTGGTTGCCTTTAAGCTCCTGCACTCATGAACTAATCATTAGGAATGCTAGGAATTGTATGAACTATTTGATTAGGGAGAAGCCATCTAGAATGGTACATTAGAGAGTGGCATTAACAATGATGATTTGAATGTTGAATTCCTAAAATATATGAGAGTGGATGAGATGAAATTGACCCCCAACAACATATTCATTCATTAATTCATTGAAAGTATTTATCTTTTGTCTTTGCCATTGATCAAACTTCATGCATACATGTTTATTTTCTGTCTTGCATATTAAACTTTGAATATTTCGTTTATAAGTCCTAGCTAATCAACAAATCATATAACTAAACTAGGCCGTGAGTCCTTTGGGAAGAACGATACTTGGTCTTACCAAGTTTATTACTTGAACGATTCGGTCATACTTGCCGATTGTGAAACAAGTTTGTGACATCATATTTTGGTGCTTACAAATTTGTCCATCAGTAGGGTCATTCCATCCAAGACCGTTGTCGTATCCATCTTGCACATGGGAGAATTTGCTTAGAAATTTATGCTCAAGATCTTCCCATCTGGTAATGGATCCTGGAGGAAGAGAGTCTTTCCAATCTTTTGCTGCTCTTTCTAATGAGTGCGGGAATGCCCTTAAGAAAACTAGATCGTCCGGGACATTTGGAAGCTTCATTAAAGAGCAAATTCGATAAAACCTATCCAAATGTTCATGTGGGCATTCATCTGCAAGACCATAAAACTTGGGCAACAAATTCATCAGTCTAGTGGGGAGAACTAAATGATCACCATCCTCATTAGGTGGAACCGGCTCCCAAAGAGAGCTCTCAGAAGTTGGAGGATGGGTCATATTGTTCTCAGCATAAAAGTTAGCAGAATTACAATCAGAGTAACATGTAGAAGGACAATCGTAATTAGAGACACAAGCAAAAGAAGCAGTATTCACATAATCAAAATAGGTAGACATGGAAAAAGAAAAATACTAAAAATTACGAAACAAATAAAACACAACACATTTATACATGCAACACGCGCACACAAAAACAGAACATCACATCACATCACATCGCATCACATCACATCACATCACATCACAAGACAAAACACAACACACACAAACACAACAAAAAGACCTAAGACTGAACCGTTGGTCCCCGGCAGCGGCGCCATTTTGATGAGAGGGTCGCACCTCCCACAAAAGTTGTGCATAAAAGAATGCAATATAGTGCTAGGAAGTGACTCCTAGGTCGTCTCTCAAGGACCAAATTTGGTTCAAGTCTCAGGTCAAACACGCAGTGGGGGGGTTTGATGATTTGGTTGCGAATAAATAAAAAAAGCGTTTTAAATAAAATTCAAAATAGTAAAACTAGATTAAGACAGTAAAAACGAAATTGATACATTAGAATGAAATTGTAGCAACTTGAAATAGTAAAATCAATCCGAAACATCTAAAATACAGAAAATGAGTTCAAAATATGATATAAAATATTTTAAAGCAAAGGAAATGAAGGAAAATAAAACTTATGACCCATTCATCTACCAAAAGAAATTAAACATTGCAAATGCTTATAAAGAACTACCTCCTTAACCGTGTCACCACATCTCCAACGTATCCTACTTCTTTTCCCAAATAAAAATTCCACACCTCTGCACCATCTTCCTTCAATGATTAACTAAAGAGAATAAAACTTTCTAGCCTCTTGAAAGTGCTCATCACCGTGCACACTATGGTCCACATTCACGCGAATCACTCTTCTACCTAATCTCTTCTTCATTGCATAAATCAAAAGCCATTCTCTTTTCTTCCAGCATGGCCCCTACCACCGTGACACCTACTGCAGCTTCCCTTCTTCCACCTAATCTTCCTCTCAAATAAATAAAAGACTTGCATCCATTTCATTCTCCACGTTTCAGCACACATCCAATACTGCACACATCCAAATGCTCCGCTTCTCTTCCAGCTCCACCTTGCAGGTTCTCCTTCACGTGCACACTACCTACTTCCATCAAATCACTTCTTCATTCTCTAAGTAAAAATGGCTTACCGCTTGTGTGCACCGTTCAACATTCATTCTTCTCCAAGGATGCAAACGGAGAAAGGAAGGGAGCTACTGGAATGAAAAAAAAACGAGAGCTTCTCAAGGTGTACCCAACGTTCAACGTTTCTCTAAAAGAAAAAAAATTGCTTGAACCAAAGAAATGAAAATGCCAATGAGTAAATCAGCCAAATTAAAATGAAGTTCTTTCATCCATTTCCAACGTGAATACACTCCCCAGTTCTCACATTCCCCAAAACGTTCAAAGCAAAAGCCAAAAAAAAAACAAAACCCAGAGACTGGGAGTGAGTGGCGGCTTGCCCTTCTTCTCCGCGTGTGAATAAGGGTGAATGACCCCCTAAAAACCAGCATCCTCTCCTTTCCGTAGTGATAACAGTTGAAAAACTGTTATTTTCATGCTTAAAATTTATACTAAAAGCAACCTTTAGACTTAGAAACTAGCTTGAAATCATGCTTTTATTCATATTTTCAGAAATAAGAGAGCTGGACAGGTTTATGCTTGATTTAAGTGTTTTTGTGCAGGTTTTAAGGTGAATTTAGTGAAAGAAGTGAAGAAGGAGAGAGATGGAATCAGAAAAGGAAGCAAAGAGTGCAAAAGGAGAAGTCGAAGGCACCACTCAGCGGCATTTTACCGCTGAGCGGCACTCAGGAGGTCACGGGAGGTCCGCTGAGGGGCAAACTGGCCGCTGAGGGGAAGAAAAGGGACGCGCAGTCACCGCTGAGCGGTATTTACCGCTGAGAGGCACTTTTATGGGCTTGGGCTTTTGTAATCTTTTGTAATTCTAGAATAGTATATAAGGACTTGCACGTCCTAGAGTTAGTATCTTTGGCAGAAACGAGGCAAACACTCTCTCTTCCACCCCTTTGAAGGAGGATCTTGGATGCTCAGGCTACCTCTTCACCTTTTTAGGGTTTATTCTTTCATTCTTTCATTGTTATTCATCTAGGTTCACCATGAATATGGTGAACTAAACCTTGTATGTTTGTTGGGGAATCAATGTAATCTCTTGAAGCTCTCATATATGGAATCTATGCTTGCATCTTTTAATTAAGATTTATGCTTTCTTTCATCATTAGTTAGGGTTTTTCCTCTTTGCTTAATGCTTGCATGGTTTAACTCATTCGATGCATGATTATTGGTTTTGTCGATACGGGCACGTACAGGGAAGTCTAGATCCGGGGAATTTCTCCCAATATTATATTGGTTGTCGTTAAGCTCCTGCACTTATGAACTGATCATTAGGAATGCTAGGAATTGTATGAACTCGTGATTAGGGAGAAGCCATCTAGAATGGTACTTTAGAGAGTGGCATTAACAATGATGATTTGAATGTTGAATTCCTAAAATATATGAGAGTGGATGAGATGAAATTGACCCCCAACAACATATTCATTCATATATTTCATTGAAAGTGTTTATCTTTTGCTTTTGCCATTGATCAAAACTCATGCATACATGTTTATTTTCTGTCTTGCATATTAAACTCCAAATATTTCGTTCTTAAGTCTTAGCTAATCAACAAACCATACAACTAAACTAGGCCGTGAGTCCTTTGGGAGAACGATACTTGGTCTTACCAAGTTTATTACTTGAACGATTCGGTCATACTTGCCGATATTGAAACAAGTTTGTGACATCATATTTTGGTGCTCATAAATTTGTCCATCACGTAGCTCCCTTTTTTTTTTCTTCCAGCACCACCTCATTTCTGCTCCCTTCCATTCTCCGTGCCTTCTGTTTTTTTTACTTACTCCGTGCAGCCCACCATTTTTCTGGACCGTGTGCTTCTCCTCCTTTTTCTCCTGTGGCAGCTGGACCGAGAGCTCCCTCTTCTAGACGTCACCTCCAGCTCCAAGCCTAAACACCCCCATTGCGTGCTGGACCATGTGCTTCTTGCTTCCGCTTGTGAAGGCTGCTGGATCTGTGCTGGATGCACCCCCCTCTTCCCATGTGGCTGCTGGGTGCTTCTTTCTTCACGCCACCACCTTTCTCAAGTTGCTTCCGGAAATCCTCCACTTGTTGGATCGTGTGTTTTTTTTTCTTTTTGCCACTTCCAAACTGTTGAGCCTGCTGTGTGCTTCTGGACCGTGTGTTTGCTGCTCACCGTGTGCACTTCTCCAAACTAATCCAGCTTCTCGATGTGCACCCCCAAAATTTAAATCCACACCTCCTCTCTCATCTTAGTTTAAAATAAAATTGATGTGGCATTTTCTTTTGACCTCCAAATGTCCCAAATATTATCCAACAATTTTCCTACAATTAATAATGCAAATAGTTAGCTCAAATAATTCAAATTAATTAAAATTAGAATTTCTGATCAAATTAAGCACAATTAGTAAAAACGGAAAAATACCGGACGTTTTAGCACACTTCCCTGATTAAATTCGGTACAATAAGCTAAGTGAAATTGAGAAAATATTGACTCATTGATGAGTCAATATTTTCTTCACTTCACTTAGTTTATTTTACTAGAATTAATCAGGGAATTGTGCTAAAATGTCCGATATTTTCCCATTTTACTAATTGTGCTTAATTTGATTAGAAATTCTTATTTTGATTAATTTGAATTATCTGAGCTAATTATGTGTATTAGTAATTGCAGGAAAATTTTGGAAATAAAAATTGAGACATTTGGAAAAATATTCATTTACACAGAGTGTTATTTACTTGGAAGATTTATTTTGTATGTTGATCCGTGGAAACTTAAGAGGAAATCTTTTGTTTGGATTAGCTAATATTAGAAGTGCACGGTACAAAGGTTTTGGCATCCAAAAATACACATGCTTTCACCTAAAGTTCTTCAATTCTTGGATTTTAAGAGGCATTAATTCTCATGGTACATGGCATCTCACGGCTGAATGAATTAAGCATATATCTACATGGCTTTTACGTGAGCACCAAACCAAGTAACAGCACTGGGAGGATTAATCTAGCTCTTGGTTTTATTTGAGAATAAAAGGAGGTCCACACTTCTCGGCACCCAGCACAAATAATAAAGAAATCTTTCTCTTTTGGAAGTGGGAACCGCACCTTTCTTGGTTTGGAGTGAGATTTCGAATTGGGGCTATTAAATGAAGAAACCATACGTAACATAAGAGACATGTGGGGTACATTTATCACTTAGTCATCTTTTCATTTTTTAAATGGAGAAGAATGGTTTGGTAGACATGTCACGGCTGAAAATAAATTAGTGGAGGGCCCTCTTGTTAATTTTGATGAAAGAAAATGTGGAAAGGAGGTGCACTTTACTACGGCACTAGGAATCTCCTTATTCTATTGTAAATGGAGACACATTATGGAAGAGGGACCACCAACACATTGGACGCTCTGCTCACGGAACTGCACTATTAAGAATTAATTTTCTTTCTTCATGTGTTTCACAGAGCACTAAGGAACCAGAGTAACACACGTCCGAAAGAGAAAAGCGGTACAACAGTTTGGAGGTGAACAAAGAGGATAACACAACAGCTGCCATGGTAGAAAGGGTGACATCTACGCATGATTAAAAACGCACGAGAGCAAGAAAGATGCAGCAGAAGCACGGAGAAGTGAAGCAAACGGTTCTCCATCCAGCAGCTCTTCACGTCCACGTTCACTCCACAACAGCAGCTTGGAAAGCTTCACGGTCCAGCAGTGCAACCACACAGCAAATAGATAATGGAAAAGGGAGCCCACGGCTGCAAGGAAATTCACGTGATTCATTGGCTGGAAAAATGAAGTGCATTCACGGTCTTGAAGACGGTCTAGCACCTTGTTGAAGCAACCACCAGCAGCAAATGAAAGTGCAGCCCCACACAAGAACACAGCAGCTGAGGTTGTGTTCATCAATATGAAGAAGCTCTTGTTGCAGCATTGCAACCAGCCACACGCACATCTTGGAGTGTCCAGGGGCAGTTCACGGTGCAGCAGCTATCTAGTTGAGAAGGATGCCTCATGGTATTGAAGAAGGAGACGTCATCCAGCAGCTCAACGTGCAACAAAGAGAGCCAATACACGGCCTTGGAAGGAAGGGAAACATGCATTTAAGAGAACCATCCAGCAGCTGGTCCAGTAAAGGAGATGCTCCACAATCTTAGTCTAATTGAAGAAGAAGAAGCCGTGAGCAAGGAGTTGGAATGAAGAAGAAGAAGGGAGCCCACGACCAGAATGGCTCGAAGAATTGGATACACACGGATGGAGGGGATTCTCGGCTCTTCATTCCAGCAAGCCCAGCCACGTGAAGCAGCTTGGAGAAAAGATCAAGGCCTGCTTTCTTTACGCATCCAGCTAAAGATCACCAAACCAGCAGGGTCCAGCTTCAATCACACCAAGAGAAGGAGGCCGTGAGGTGAGAGAATCCAGCAGCTTGGAAGCATAGAGGAAGGCACGGAAGCTGCATATCCAGCAGCCACAATCACGGCTTGATGGAAGTAGAAGAATCCAAGGTGTAAAAGATGACAAAATGGAGGGACCTTCACCTATTTTCTCACGGGCAAGAAGCTATTGCTCAGAATTTTGTGCAAGGAACCAAGTTGAATGGAGAAGTCACGGGAGTTTGTCCAGAGGAGAAGTGGCTATAAATGGCATCAGCATCAGAGAACCAGGAGGACATCAGAATTTAGGAATAGAAATTAGCAGACGTTCTGGTTTTCTCCTCCCCTCTGGGGAGGTTTTGTGATTTAATTCAATTTGCATTTTCCAGTAGCAAACTCTCTCAGTTTTCATTTCCAAACAGTGCACAAATGTAAAATTTTATTTCTGAAGCGTGTAGTTTAATTGTTTCACAGTTTTCTCATTTTCATTTTCATTTTATTTTAAGTGTTTGAACTTCAATTTAAATGTTGAATCCTTGATGAATTTGATTTTTTAAATCCTTGTTGAACTTCAGTTAAATGTTTTTATCTGTTAAAATTACCGTTCATGATTTTCTGCACCGTTAAATTCTGTCATTATGTTTTACTGGTCATTTATTTTCAAGAGTTGTTTTTACGGTTTATTTTTACTGGAACTATTGGTAAATTTTAATTACAGTGTTGTTTTGTCTTCTGCATATTTACTGTTCTGTGTTTTAATTTCCAACACTGTAATTTTTCCATTGTCTATTTTTACCATCTTTTACTGTTTAGTTTTTACCGTCGTTAAAATTTACTTCAGTGTTTTTAATTCTGTCTTATTTTAATTCCAGTTTTAATTTATTTTTCCGTACCACAAATCACAAAACCCCCCCCCACTTCGTGTAAAAAAATCTGAGACTGAACCACACAAATTGGTCCTTGAGAGACGACCTAGGAGTCAAATCCTAGTCTTATACTGCATTAATTTCTGTGCACATCAAATTTGTATGACCGCGACAGTCGTATCACTCATCAGTCCAACACATATGAGGAAGCTCCAACCGTCACCTATGGAGAAGTTCATGTATTTGGCAAAGAGAATAGTGGTGCACGGTGATTCATTGGAGTACGTTCCAGCACCTTCATGCAGTACGGTGGAGAGGAGAATGAAGGTGCAGTGGTCCAGAAGCAAATAGAAGAGAAGCAATGTACACGGTGGGGGCTGGAAGAAGCACAAAAGTGGTGATTCATTTCGTGAAGCAGCAGTGTGTCACGTTTTGGTCCAGCAAGCATGGGAGGTGCCAGCGTTCAAGTCTTCACACGGTCCCTTGGGAGAAAGAAGCCTTCAATTTGGAAGAAGCACATGGTGAAAATGGGTTGGTTTTTGAGTGCAAAAGAAGAAGCTGTCCAGCAGTTGCTGCATCCAGAAGCTGAGGTCCAGCACGCTCATTTTGGAAGAGAAGCCCAGCAAGCACAAGCGGACAGCAGCTTGGAGTGTGGGCACCACCGTTCAAGAAATTTGGCAACATCCGTGTAAGAGGGAAGCAGAAAAAAAACACATGGCACCAACAAAAGGAGGGCCCACCTTTGTTTACTTTTAGCATAGATTGAAGAAAAAAACAAAGGTGTTAGGGAGACAAACACACGGAAAAGCTGCTGGAAAAAGCACAGTTTTATTTTTGTCTTTATTGGAAAAGCACCTCACTGCAACAATAAAAGGGGAGTGGGAGTAGCCACCAGGGAGGGTTACGGCCTGGGAGAGTCACTCTCTTTTTCCAGGAGTTTCGGTTCCAGTAGTTTAGTTTTCCATCAAAGCTTCAGTAGTGTAGTGTAGAGTTCCAGAGAATAGTGTAGTGTAGGAGTAGAGAGTAGAGGGTTTGGAAGGAGAGAGGTCGTGAGACAACTGCTGGACAACAAAGAGTGATGGACAGTAGGCTGGAAGATACAACGAAGGGGCTGGAACAGTAGGAGGTTGTGACTGAGAATGGAGGGCTACGATTGAGAGCTGTGGTGCACACACTAGGTTTCAAGTTTATGTTCCTTGTTGTAATGAATTTAAATTCAATGCACCATTTGATTTCATTTTCTATTACTAAATTTGCAATTCTGTTTTACGGTTCTGTTTAATGATGTAATTCAAGTTCTATTGCAATTTAATTCATGTTGTTTGTCTACAATTTAAGTTCTACTGTTATTTTTACTATGTTGTTGATTATTTCACTTTGTCTGGATCATTCACTGTAATTTTATTCTAAGTATTTTGCTGCTGTAATGTTGATTCTATTTTCATACTTGAAACTTACTGTTTTCTGTATTTATTGTTTTTCTGTATTTCTGTATTACGTTGTTATTGTTTCTGTATTACTGTAACTGGGATTCTGAATTTATGTATTTTCTGTGTTGCTATTCTTAATTACTGCTGTAATTTATTTTCTGTTTTTACTGTTCACTATATTACTGTTTAATGTATTTACTGTTTTCCATATTTTCGTTTTCTGAAATTTTCGTTTTCTGTTCAGATTTGTTTTTATTGTTTACTGTTGTTGTAAATTCGTTTTTACTGTAGTAATTTCGTTTTTACTGTTTTAATTTTGTTTTACTGTACTGTAGTTTATTTCAACGTTTTTAATTCAGTTCAATTTTAATTTTCCGCATCAAACCAAAACACTTTCAAACCCCCCCCCCCCCCCCGCACTACGTGTTTAGATCTGAGACTGAACCCAATTTGGTCCTTGAGAGACGACCTAGGAGTCACTTCCTAGTACTGTACTGCATTAATATCTGCAATCAACTTTTGTGGGAGGTGCGACCCTCTCATCATGGACGAACTTGAAGAAGTGGAGGAAGTGGAGGAAGTTGAGGAAGTGGACAAAGTGGAGGAAGTGGAGGAAATGGAGGAAGTGGAGGAAGTTCATGAAGTGGAAGAAGTAGGGCTGGGCAAATGGAACTGAACTGCACTGCACTACTAAAAACTGTACTGAACTAAAAACTAATTTGTCTAAACTGAACTGAACTGTAAAACAGTTCAAACAAACTGAACTGAACTGTTTTTTGTTTTATAAAATTGTATTCAACTGTACTGTACAAAATTGTACTAAACTACAATATAAACTGAACTGAACTACTAACTATACTAATTTTAAACTGAATTGAACTACTAACTATACTAATTTTAAACTGAACTGAACTACTAACTATATATGGACCTTTCAATTGGGAAGTGGACAACAGATTCAATTGCTCAAGTCCAATAAACAGGAAGTTAGAGCAAAGTCACTGCTGCAATAAGTAGGGCCTTGGCTAATTTCCTAATCTGCTTCAAAAACAAGAAACCTACACACCAATATCAATCAATACTAAGATCAATGTATGTTCTTGTTCATCTACTCCATAATTGATAGACGTAAACTCAATTACGAACGTTTCTCAGAACTCAAACGCTATGAAGTAATTTTTTCGTCAGATATCCTAGTCACATAACATATCCCTGCACAAATAAATAGTAAGTTTGATATGTGATTACTAACATCAATCTATATATGCATTCACTTTAAACTAGTATTCTAGTAAGCTATGCCAATTCCTAGCCTTTAGAAAACTAGAGACGTTAAAAATGTTTGGAAAGATAACGTGTCAAAACAAGAAAGATATATCTGTTTCAAGACTGTAATAGGCAATCGGTTTCAAAACTAGTATTCAGAAGATATGGTATGATGATGATGGCATAAGAGACATTCTTTTGACGCAGATGATCTTTCTCAAAAGATAAAGCAGTGCGAGATTTCAGTGTCTGACTCTATTGCCAAGCAGAATGCTCCCGAGGCAACAATGAAGTTGCATCAACAAGCTGTGCCAAGTCTGCAAGTATAGAAATCTCAACATTAGCATCAGTTCACCAGCAAAATGACTCTTACAAATTGGTAAAATAATTATATGTTTACAAGGCTCAAGAGTTGCAAAACCATAATCTATGATGATATCAGCCAAACTAGTGCATGTTTGAGCAACCACTTCCTTGTCATCATCTTCAACCATAGACTTGATGTAAATAATCATCACATTGTCTGAAAAATCAAGTTGATATGCTGTTACACAACAGACATCTCCATACAACTGAAAGAGAAAACCATCATTTTGGTCTTTGAATTATAACACCTTAACTTAGCCTGGAATTAACAGAACTCAAAAAAGGCACTAAAAAATATGGAATTAATAGACTGTAACATATTAATATAACCTGATTAACCTCAATAAAAGAACACAAGACACTCCAAATGTTAATATCTCCCATTTATTTCCCTTTAAACAAGTTCAAGTAAGTCTGATATATTCAAAATGATTGGAACATGAGAAAACTAGGTTCTAAACGTTGAGGGTTATAAATCCAAAAACAAGAAAGGAAGAATTAAAGCTCAAAAGCAAAAACTGCACAAAACGAAAACCTTTAACATCAATAGCAATCGTATCTGATATATTCATATGCACAAGATATTCGAATTCCCAATTTGCTAAGTAAAGATGATGTGAAGAACCAAGGATAAAAAAGTTATAGCCAGCAATGTCCAGATTAAGAACTTGAAAAATTCGCATTTACAAGTAAATATGACGCATGCGTATTGCTAGTGAATTCTGGAAATGATTAAAGCTTATTACTGGACATACAAATATATTTACTTGTAAATTAAATAACAACATTTGTAAATAAAAATAGTAATTTGAAAAGCCAGTATTGAGCATTTGTGTACCGCCTCCAAGACAAAACAACATGAAAAACAAAGCATTAAGGTTATAGTCTTACCCACATGTACTTTAGATAACTAACAAATTGTGGCAAAGCTTCAATCATCCAAATTAATAGCAGCACTTGAAGGTCCCACTTCATCTTGAGAGGTTATCTCTACAAAAATAAAATAAAATATTTCATAATTTTTGAACACTTAAAATATAAATTAAAAAATATATAAGTTTGTCATATAATCTCACCTTGCTCAAATTTATCAAGTTCTTTAGGATCCTCATCAAAAAGTATAGAGAAAGGTGTTCCTTTTAACCAATCTTGTGTACAAACAAGCACTTCCACTATTTTAGGTGTTAGGCAACTACGATAAGGACTAACCACTCTTCCTCCTGTACTGAATGCACACTCTGATGCTACGGTAGAGATAGGAATGGCTAACACCTCTCGAGCCATGTTCGCAAGGATAGGAAATCTGGTTGAGTTGACTTTCCACCAATGTAAAATATCAAACTCAACTGACTTTATATAAGGTTCAGGATCCTCTCGCAAATATTTATCAAGCTCTGATATGTAATCAAATCTACGTCCTGTAGCTCTTAGGTAGAAACTCATGCCATGAGGATCATCATCATCATCATCTAGTTGAGATTCTTGTTGGCTACTTTGAGAACCTTCCTCAATACCTTGATATTGTTCATATAGTGATTTTAAGGATGACAATAATTTTAATTTCAATCCACTGGCCATACTAGATTCAAATAGGTAGTCAATGAAGTAATTAACAAAATCCAACTTACTCCTAGGGTCAAGCACAACAACAATCAATAATAAAATATTAATTCCATTAGGATTTCCCCAATATTTTTCATACTTGCCCTTCATCCTCATTGCCATCAATTTTATGCTCACATCACTACTATCAGAATATTGTCGAATTCTTTTACTAATTCCAAACACCTCCTTCATATACATATGACTGATGACATAAGAAGAACCAGAAATGTGTAGGGTAGAGTCATAAAACATCTTTAAAAATGGTAGAATAGACCTCGCATATTCCCAATCCTCTTCTAATGGCACACCACCATTACTTTTGGCCATTTTAATACCAAATTTCTTATCTTGCATATCTAGCAAGACAAAGGCATCTTTGTACTTCAAGCTTGCCTCTAACATTAAGTAAGTTGAATTCCACCTGGTTTCAACATCAAGACAAACAATACCTTTATAAGAAATTCCCTATTGTTCAACACATGCCTTGAATCTAGCAAATCTAGCGGGAGAAGATTTTACATATTTAACTGCACTTTGGATTTTTGAAATCGAATCTTTGATCTCTTTTAAGCCCTCCTTCACAATCAAACTCAATATATGAGCACAACAACGCATATAAACATGTTCTCCCTTTAATACAAGACAATTCCATGATAACATCCTTCTTTTGAGGTACTGGACCCCAACATCATTTGTCGTAGCATTATCCACGGTGATACTAAGGACTCGCTTCAACTCCCAATTATTCAAACAAGCCTCAACATGTTTAGCAATGAGCTCCCCTGAATGTCCCGTTGTTTGAGAAAAGTTCAAAATTTTCTTTTGAAGTTTCCAATCATTATCAATAAAGTGAGCTGTTAAACTCATGTAATTTAGGTTTTGGATTGAGGTCCATGTGTCTGTAGTTAAACAAACCCTCTCACACTGCTTTGACAGAAACATTTTCAACTTTGCTTTTTCCTCTTCATAGAGTTCCCACATTTCACGCCTCAATGTAGTACGGGATGGGACTTCAAATCGTGGTTGCAAGGACCATACAAAGTCACGGAAGTCCTCATTTTCCACAAATCGAAAAGGAAGCTCGGACTTCACAAACATCTTCACCAACTTCATTCGAGATGCATTTTGGTCAAATTTAGAAATAGTTGGTGAAGGGCTAACACTAACTTCTGTAGTTGATGATAAAAGCTTTTGCCTTTTGAATGCTTCTCTATTAGGATTTTCTTTGCATCTCTTAAAATGATTCCTCATCCCGCTTGTTCCACCCGAATATTTAATCAAATCACCACAATAATTGCATTTAGCCTTCTTCTCAGAATAAGGTTCTTGTTTAGTAAAATGTCCCCACACATCTGATCGACCTTTACTATTCTCAGTTGACGATGAATCGATATAAGGAGGTAAATGATCCATTCTAGAAGTATTTGGTGTGAGGGTTTCTACCGTTTCTGACATTCACGTCACTACATTAATTAGGAGTTCAAATTACTATCTATGATTTAATGGTCTAAGAAATTCAAGCATAAAATCTAAAATCTAAAAACAAACCATTTAGTACATATGCTTATAACTGATCAACTGAAGAAAAAGTTAGATTTCATTGCACCTGTATGAATCATATTTATACAAGACCTAGAGTTTATTTCTGTCACCAAAATAAAAGAGAAATCAATGAATCAACTAGGAATGTAAGAAGGAGTAGGAGAATCAGATTATGAAGATGAAAGGTGTATTGGAATACAAGATTCAGTACTGGATTTAATGAAATGCTTAATTTTGTTGTAAAACACGTGGAAGTTAAACAACCTGCAGCAAAATCCCGCTCTTCACTGCATCAAGATTGTCTCCATGTCGTATGGAAGCTTTTTGCTGAATTCCGAAGGCATTTTCCTTTCTGTAAATAGTGCTCTAAGTTAATATTCATCCATGCATCACACCACTGTGAACCACTAAAAAAAAAACAACAGCCTTTAAGAGGGTAACAAAAATGAAAGTATTGAATACGAATATGTATCACGCTACAAATCTAGAAATTCAGCACCTCTAGCACTTAAACATAAATCATTCTATTACAAAAAGATAAATGGTAGCAACACTGTCTCCACTGCTAGCAGAAATTTGTTAGAAACCGCAAAATTGTACTCTTTAGAGGCAGTAACCAACATAAAACTAACTTGGTTGGTGCTGACCAATTACATAGTTACCCAATTCAGTACTCTCTTGAACAACATTAACCACTAACACTAACAACATTTACATGAAGCATTGAAGAAAGAGGCAAATGAGGCACCCCATTAACCCACGATGCTCAAGCTCTAATCTTTTGCAAGTAAGAGATAAAAATTGTATAAATTAAAGAGAGAAAGGAAAGGGGATTACTTTACAGAACATGAGTAAGGACGAGGATGTGAGAATTGGGAAGGGGAGGAAGTAGAGACTTTGGAAGGGAATTGGTTGCAGAAAAGCATGAACGGAATAGAGTCATTGAGCTTAGATGGGAATAGAGTGGAAAGAGAGGGCGAAGAAGTGGAAGGGAGAAGGAGGAAGTGAGCGATATAAGAAATTGATATCCCTTCTTGGCAACTCAGAAAATGCTTGGATCATATCTGAAAGATTAAAATGGTTCACACACCAATCAACCCTAGTTTAAGAGAATCATATAAGAAACAAAATCATAACATGGAACTGAATATTAAAAAAATTCATAAAAGATTGGTTTAAGGAAAGTACAGCAGCACAGGCAGAGAAACAACACAGAGAGGTAGAGGTCGCAGTGGAACTCTCCTTTGTCGACAGGGTCACGGTGGCAGCGGCCGCACGTAATCTTTGGAGCTCTCTTTCGACGACAACGTTGAAATGCAAGCTAGGGCAGAGCACGATAGGATCACTGTGAAATTTCGTTGAAGCTCTCCTTCGTTAACAACGTCACAGTGAAGAATGCGAGATTTCGCTGAAACTCTCTCTCACGGTGGACAACGCTTAGGGCACGTTTTAGGAGTAATTGAAAAATTGAAAACGAAAGAGGGATTAATTGAAAAAATGAAAATGAAAGAGGGATGGATAACAGTTCTAGCAGTTAACTGAACTGAAAATCTTATAAGTTCAGTTTTTAAAAACTGAACCATAAAATAGTATACTTAAGTTTTAGTAAAAATTGATCAGTTATTTTTAGTATAATATAGTATAATTAACTACAGTACAATACAGATCAGTAATTTTTGCCCAGCCCTAGGAAGAAGTGGAGGAAGTGGAGAAAGTTGACAAAGAGGTCGAAGTGGACGAAGTTGACGAAGTGGGCGAAGTGCACAAAGTGGACGAAGTTGACGAAGTGGAGGAAGTGGACAAAGTGGATGAAGTGGAGGAAGTGGAAGAAATGGACGAAGTGGAGGAAGTGGAGGAAGTGGACAGAAGAGTGGAGGAAGTGGACGAAATGGAGGAAATTGACCAAGTGGAGGAAGTGGAGGAAGTTGACGAAGTGGAGGAAGTGGACGATGGGGACGAAGTGGAGGAAGTGAAGGAAGTGGAGGAAGTGGAAGAAGTGGAGGAAGTGGAGGAAGTGCTCGAAGTTTATGAACTGGAAGAAGTCGAGGAAGTGGAGGAAGTTGACGAAGTGGACAAAGTGGGGGAAGTGGAGGAAGTGGAGGAATTGGAAGAAGTGGACAAAGTGGACGAAGTTGAGGAAGTGGAGGAAGTGGACGATGGGGACGAAGTGGAAGAATTTGAGGAAGTGGAGGAAGTCGAGGAATTGGAGGAAGTGGACGAATCAGATGAAGTGGTCTAAGTGGACGAAGCGGACGAAATGGAAGTAGTGGACGAAGTTGACGAAGTGGAGGAAGTGAACGAAGTTGACGAAGTGGAGGAAGTGGAGGAAGTGGACGAAGTGGACGAAGTGGAGGAAGTGGACGAAGTGGAGCAAGTGAAGGAAATGGACGAAGTGGGAGAAGTGGAGGATGTGGAGGAAGTGGAAGAAGTGGAGGAAGTGGTCGAAGTGGACGAAATGGAAGAAGTGGAGGAAGTGGACAAAGTGGAGGAAGTTGAGGAAGTGGACAAAGTTGACGAAGTGGAGGAAGTGGACAAAGTAGAGCAAGTTGACGAAGTGGACGAAGTGGAGGAAAAGGAGGAAGTAGAGGAAGTGGAGGAAGTGGAGGAAGTGGAGGAAGTTGACGAAGTGGACAAAGTGGACAAATTGGAGGAAGTGGAAGAAGTGGAGCAAGTGGAGGAAGAGGATGAAGTGCACGAAGTAGAGGAAATTGACGAAGTGGAGGAAGTCGACGAAGTGGAGGAAGCGGATGAAGTTGACGAAGTGGAGGAAGTCGAGGAAGTGGATGAGGTGGAGAAAGTGGAGGAAGTAGAGGAAGTGGACGAAGTGGAGGAAGTGGAGAAAGTTGAAGAAGTTGTGGAAGTGGACAAAGTGGAGGAAGTGGAGGAAGTTGACGAAGTGGAGGATGTGGAGGAAGTGGTCGAAGTGGACGAACTGGAAGAAGTGGAGGAAGTGGAGGAAGTGGAGAAAGTGGAGAAAGTTGAGGAAGTGGACAAAGTGGACGAATTGGAGCAAGTGGAGCAAGTTGACGAAGTGGAGCAAGTGGAGCAAGTGGAGGAAATGGAGGAAGTGGAGGAAGTTGACGAAGTAGACGAAGTGGAGGAAGTGGAGGAAGTGGAGGAAGTGGAGGAAGTGGAGGAAGAGGACGAAGTGGACGAAGTAGAGGAAGTGGACAAAGTAGAGGAAGTCGACGAAGTGGAGGAAGCGGACGAAGTTGACGACATGGAGGAAGTGGACGAAGTGGAGGAAGTGGAGGAAGTGGATGAGGTTGAGGAAGTGGACGAAGTGGACAAAGTGGAGCAAGTGAAGGAAGTGGACGAAGTTGACGAAGTGGAGGAAGTGGAGGATATGGAGGAAGTGGAAGAAGTGGAGGAAGTGGAGGAAGTTATCGAAGTGGACGAACTGGAAGAAGTGGAGGAAGTGGAGAAAGTTGAGGATGTTGAGGAAGTGGAGGAAGTGAAGGAAGTTGACGAAGTGGAGGAAGTGGAGGAAGTGGACGAACTGGAAGAAGTGGAAGAAGTTGACAAAGTGGAGGAAGTGATCGAATTGGAAGAAATGGAAGAAGTGGAGGAAGCGGAGAAAGTTGTGGAAGTTGAAGAAGTGGACAAAGTGCAGGAAGTGGAGGAAGTGAAGGAAGTTGACGAAGTGGACGAAGTGGAGGAAGTTGACAAAGTCGACGAAGTGGACGAAGGGGACAAAGTGGAGGAGGTGGAGGAAGTGGAGCAAGTCGATGAAGAGGATGTATTGGACGAAGTGGAGGAAGTGAAGGTGATCGACAAATTTATGATCACCAAAATATGATGTCACAAACTTGTTTTACAATCGGCAAGTATGACCGAATCGTTCGAGTAATAAACTTGGTAAGACCAAGTATCGTTCTCCCAAAGGACTCACGGCGTAGTTTAGTTGTGTGGTTTGTTGATTAGCTAAGACTTAAGAACAAAATAGTTGGATTTTACTATGCAAAAGACGAAAATAACTATGTATGCATGAGGTTTTGATCAATGGCAAAAGCAAAAGATAAGCACTTTCAATGAAATATACGGATGAATATGTTGTTGGGGCTCAATTTCATCTTATCCACTCTCATATATTTTAGGAATTCAACATTCAAATCATCATTGTTAATGCCACTCTCTAAATTACCTTGTCAAGAAGGCCTATCCCTAATTACGAGTTCATACGATTCCTAGCATTCCTAATAATTAGTTCTTTTAGCACAGGAGCTTAACGACAACCAATATACTATTGGGAGTAATTCCCTGGATCTAGACTTCCCCGTACGTTCCCGTATCGACAAAACCAATAATCATGCATTGAATGAGTTAAACAAAGCAAGCATTAAGCACAGAGGAAAAACCCTAACTAATGATGAAAGAAAGCATAAGTCTTAGATTAAGGTGCAAGCACAAATTCCATATATGAGAGCTTCAAAAGATTACATTGATTCCCCAACAAACATACAAGGTTTAGTTCACCATATTCATGGTGAACCTAGATGAACAATAATGAAAGAATGAAGGATAAAACCCTAGAAAGGTGAAGAGGTAGTCTGAGCATCCAAGATCCTCCTTCAAAGGGGTGGAAGAGAGAGTGTTTGCTTCGTTTCTGCCAAAGATACAAACCCTAGGACGTCCTAAAGCTTATATACTATTCTAAAATTACAGAAAATTCAGGCCCAAGCCCATAAGTGTGCCGCTCAGCGGTGAGTGCGTGAGTAGTTTCTTCCCCTTAGCGGGCATTTTGCCCCTCAGCGGATCTCCCGTGAACTCCTGAGTGCCGCTCAGCGGTAAACTGCCGCTGAGCGGTAACTTCGGCTTCTCCTTTTGCACTTTTTGATGTCTTTTCTGATTCCATCTCTCTCCTTCTTCACTTCTTTCACTAAATTCACCTTTAAACCTGCACAAAAACACTGAAATCAAGCATAAACCTGTTCAGCTCTCTTATTTCTGAAAATATGAATAAAAGCATGATTTCAAGCTAGTTTCTAAGTATAAAGGTTGCTTTTAGTGTCAATTTTAAGCATGAAAATAACAGTTTTTCAACTGTTATCACAACCCCAAACTTAGAACTTTGCTTGTCCTCAAGCAAACAAGATGTAACTCAATCTTCTACCAATTCATATGATGGTTCACTCATTCAAAAATCCTTTTTTTCAAGATAAGTAAAAACTTCAATCAAACTTATGGCCAAGAGTTCAATCAAGATGTGCACATGCTTTAGTGTTCACAAAGTCATTTAAATTCCAACAAATGTTGTTTTTCATGAATGATAAATCAATTAAGCATGGATGTTCATGTGTTCATGGAATATTTCCTCACTAGGTAAAGTGTTTCACTCACACACAAGTGTATAAGAGGTAATCACTCATTCACTCTACTATCACAATGTCACATGAATCAACTTTGCCTTTCATTTTACCACAATCAAAAACATTCACAAGCATGCATCATCACAAGGACTTTTCAATGGCTTATAATGTGGCTGGGCTAACAAGAAAATTGGTTTTTCTGGATCACAAAATCCTTGAGTTAAGAGAATCATAACAACACAATTATTCTTATTCATTCCAACCTTTCTTTTGCATTGAGCTTTTCTTCTACTTTTCTTTTCTTTTCTTTCTCTTTTTCTTTTCCTTTGCATATTCTTAACTTTTAGCTCTTAGCTCAATGCTTTTCCTTTTTCATGTTTTCCCAACAACCCCAAACTTGAACATTTAACAATACCACACAAAATCTTCTACTTAACTCAAGGTAAAGATTTTCAATCAAGGGTTTTAAATGTATGTTCAAGGCTAAGGGTTCAAAGGATAGAACACAAAGTATTCTCTTTTAGTGGGCTAACTTTATGAATTTGGCCAATAAAAAGGGTTCCAACAAACGGCCTTGATCATATGATGCAAAACAAGCAATTGATTCAATCATAGAAAACCTAGGCAAAATCATTCATGTTTCCAAAGTAATAGCATTCAATCAATAAAAACTCTGGAACTCAAAACCTCACATATAAGCTCATTCACATTTAACATACACATCCTGCTTAATCTCACAATCACAATCATAATATCCTGCATTTGTTCACAAAGCTTCCGAATCACCTGTATAAGCATTTTAATGTGCACATCATCTCAACATCAATCAATCAATAAGCATCATCAAGCATTACTTATCAGACAATCACAGTTACTAGCAAACCATCATAACAAACCAGGTGTCCAATAGAGTACATCAAACCCTAATCTAAAAACAAAAACAAATAAGTTCAGAAAACTTAAACCAACAAAACCATAAGCATATGGTAGCATTCATCAGTAAATGCTATCTCAGCTCCTCATCAATCTGAGCTGTCCTCTGTATCTTCCTCTTCCTCCTTATCTTCATCATCTTCATATGCATCATCATCATCAGCTTCATCTTCGTCCATCTCTCTAGCTGAAGCTTCAGCTGCTCTAGCTCCTCCTCCATGCACTGGCTCCTCTGGCCAAGCTACCACATTATAGAATTCATCCAAGTCCACCTGTGAGCTGGAGGTGTATCATACATCCCCACATTCATCTCAGTAGTAGCCACCTGCCCTCTGTGAATGGACTGCAACTGAGCAGCTATAAGAGACATGTACATGTCCCTCATCTGGAATGACTCTGCTTCATGTGTCTCAGCAGATGTCTGGCTCTGTGCTGGCCCTCTCTCTCTGCGAGCACGGCGTGGTGGAACTGGCTGAGCTGCCTCCTCACCTCCACAGTACTGTCTGTAATAGTGATAACAGTTGAAAAACTGTTATTTTCATACTTAAAAGTGATACTAAAAGCAACCTTTAGACTTAAAAACTAGCTTGAAATCATGCTTTTATCTATATTTTCAGAAATAAGAGAGCTGGACAGGTTTATGCTTGATTTAAGTGTTTTTGTGCAGGTTTTAAGGTGAATTTGGTGAAAGAAGTGAAGAAGGAGAGAGATGACATTAGAAAAGACAAGAAAGAGTGCAAAAAGAGAAGTCGAAGGCAAACTGGCCGCTGAGGGGAAGAAAAGGACGCGCAATCACCGCTGAGCGGTATTTACCGCTGAGCGGCACTTTTTGGGCTTGGGCTTTTGTAATCTTTTGTAACTCTAGAATAGTATTTAAGGGCTTGCACGTCCCTAGAATTAGTATCTTTGGCAGAAACGAGGCAAACACTCTCTCTTCCACCCCTTTGAAGGAGGATCTTGGATGCTCAGGCTACCTCTTCACCTTTATTGGGTTTATTCTTTCATTCTTTCATTGTTATTCATATAGGTTCACCATGAATATGGTGAACTAAACCTTGTATGTTTGTTGGGGAATCAATGTAATCTCTTGAAGCTCTCATATATGGAGTTGTTGAGTACATCTTTTAATTAAGACATATGCTTTCTTTCATCATTAGTTAGGGATTTTCCTCTTTGCTCAATGCTTGCATAGTTTAACTCATTCCATGCATGATTATTGGTTTTGTCGATACGGGAACGTACGGGGAAGTCTAGATCCGGGGAATTTCTCCCAATATTATACTGACAATATTATATTGGTTGTCGTTAAGCTCCTGCACTCATGAACTAATCATTAGGAATGCTAGGAATTGTATGAACTCGTGATTAGGGAGAAGCCATCTAGAATGGTACATTAGAGAGTGGCATTAACAATGATGATTTGAATGTTGAATTCCTAAAATATATGAGAGTGGATGAGATGAAATTGACCCCCAACAACATATTCATTCATATATTCATTGAAAGTGTTTATCTTTTGTCTTTGCCATTGATCAAACTTCATGCATACATGTTTATTTTCTGTCTTGCATATTAAAATTTAAATCTTTCGTTTGTAAGTCCTAGCTAATCAACAAATCACATAACTAAACTAGGCCGTGAGTCCTTTGGGAAGAACGATACTTGGTCTTACCAAGTTTATTACTTGAACGATTCGGTCATACTTGCCGATTGTGAAACAAGTTTGTGACATCATATTTTGGTGCTCATAAATTTGTCCATCAAGTTTTTGGCGCCGCTGCCGGGGACTCGTGGTTTAACTGGTTAATTTGTGTGATTATTGATTATCTTTGACTTATTTTTTTTTATTTTTAATTTAAATTTCGAATTTTTTTTTTATTATTATTTTTTTCTGTTTATATTTTACAGTTTGTATCTTATTTGATTTTATTTGATTTTATTTTATTTGATTAGATTAGATTTTATTTGATTTTATTTGACTAGATTAGATTTGATTTGATTTGATTTGATTAGATTAGATTAGATTTTATTTTATTTGATTTGATTAGATTAGATTTGATTTGATTTTATTTGTAGATTAGATTTTATTTTATTTTATTTTATGTTATCTTCTATCTTTTAAATCTTTTATCTTTCTATCTTCTAAATCTTTTATCTTCTTATCTTCTGAATCTTTTATCTTTTTATCTTTTGAATATATATCTTCTCTTATATCTTTTTGTGCTAACAAATATTTTCTAGCGTTTTGTGCCTAATGTTTGCAGGATGCAATTATGGGCACTCAATTCTTCCAAGGTCAACAAAGGGAAGCAAGAGATCTCTTCATTTAGACAAGGCATGGAAGAATCACTGGGGCATGCATGGGACAGGTACAAAAGCCTATTAAGAAAGACTCCCACGCATGGATTTAACGAAGGAGAAGTAGTATTAATCTTCCTTGGAGGGCTTGGTTCACAAACCAAGATGATGCTGGATGCCTCAGCAGGAGGCAATATCAAATGGAAGACTCCAGAGGAAGCCACAGAAATAATTGAAAGCATGACTACTAATGACAATAAGTGGAACAGTGAAAGAGGAGCTCCTATTCAACAAAAAGGAGTTCTGCAGATGCAATCCAATGATGCCTTGCTAGCTCAGAACAATATACTAACTCAACAATTGGAGAATCTCACAAAGATACTTGCACAACTACCCAAAGAGTTGAAGACTGCTGCACAGGTACAATCCCAGTTGTGCGAATTGTGTGGAGGCGACCATATCAATGGTCAATGTGCCTTTCCAGTTGAAGCCGTAGAGGATGTAAACTACATGACCAATCAGTATCGTCAAGGGAACTACAATCAAGGGTGGAAATCACACCCAAGCATTGGTCAAGGGCAAACTGGGCAAGCTGGTCAATTTAAAAAGCAGCAGCAGCAACCCACCTTATGGCAACAGTTTTCTATGCTTAATAAAAGGTCCATGAGGCTGGAGGAAATTCTCAACAATTTCATACAGAAAACTGAGTCTTCCCAAAAGAGCACTGAAGCTGCTATAAAAAATTTGGAGATTCAGATGGGGCAGATCATCAAACAGATGGAAGAAAGGCCAAGTAGAAATTGTGGGGCTAATACTGAGGTTAACCCCAGGGAAGAGTGTCAAGAGCTAGTGAGTGTAAATGTTGAAAAAGTTGAGTTGGAAAAAGAAGAGAGAAAAGAGGGAGAAGAGAAAGAAGAAGAGAAAATTTGTGTGAAGATTGAGAAGGTGAGTAGAAAAAGAAAAGAAAAAAAGAAAGTGGGAGAAAAGAGAAAGAGGGCGAGAGAAAAAAATAAAGAATCATATGAAAAATCTCGTCCCCATCCAAAGAAGTATCATAGGAAGAAGGAATTTGAGTGCTTTATGGAAATCTTCAAGAAATTGGAGATTAAAGTTCCTATGATTGAGACATTGCAACAGGTTCCTGGTTTGATCAAATTTCTGAAGAAGTTCAGTAGAAAGAAGAAAAAGAAGAAGGAACTTGAGCTTTACTGGGTCAAGCTAATGACGTTAAAAGAGCGCTTGCTGGGAGGCAACCCAGTGATTTAAAAAACTTTTGATTTTGATTTTGGTTTTGTAACTTTTAATCTGTGGACATTATTTTTGTAAATATTTTGTTAGATATAGCATCTACTGAAGGATGCTAGGTGGTTAAGTATCTATTGAAGGATACTCAGTTTGTAACACCTACTGATGGGTGTTGGTAAGAAAATATAACACCTACTGATGGGTGTTGGTGAGAAAATTTTGCACCTACTGATAGGTGCTGGTAAGTCTGTAACACCTACTGATGGGTGTTGGTAAGTTTGAAACACCTACTGATGGGTGTTGGTGGATTTTTGGGTCAGGCTCGTGACGTTAAACAAGCGCTACCTGGGAGGCAACCCAGTTGATTGATTGTTTTCTGTTTGCTTATTTTAGTTAGGGTTTGCATAAGCATTTTTAACATTGAATTGCAGGGAACCAGTGAGGGGTATGTCTAGGAGGCACGTAGGTCAAGAAAAGAAGGAGAGGAGCACTTCACGAAAGTGCCGCTGAGCGGCAATTACCGCTGAGCGGTACTATCGCAGATGGGCTTTAGTTCCCCTTAGCGGAACCCGAGCCCTGATAACAGTTGAAAAACTGTTATTTTCATGCTTAAAATTGATACTAAAAGCAACCTTTAGACTTAGAAACTAGCTTGAAATCATGCCTTTTATCCATATTTTCAGTAATAAGAGAGCTGGACAGGTTTACGCTTGATTTAAGTGTTTTTGTGCAGGTTTTAAGGTGAATTTAGTGAAAAGAGTGAAGAAGGAGAGAGATGACATTAGAAAAGACAAGAAAGAGTGCAAAAAGAGAAGTCGAAGGCACCGCTCAGCGGCATTTTACCGCTGAGCGGCACTCAGGAGGTTGCGGGAGTCACGCTGAGGGGCAAAATGGCCGCTGAGGGGAAGAAAAGGACGCGCAATCACCGCTGAGCGGTAAATACCGCTGAGCGGCACTTTTTGGGCTTGGGCTTTTGTAATCTTTTGTAACTCTAAATTAGTATATAAGGGCTTGCACGTCCTAGAATTAGTATCTTTGGCAGAAACGAAGTAAACTCTCTCTCTTTCACCCCTTTGAAGGAGGATCTTGGATGCTCAGGCTACCTCTTCACCTTTATTGGGTTTATTCTTTCATTCTTTCATTGTTATTCATCTAGGTTCACCATGACGATGGTGAACTAAACCTTGTATGTTTGTTGGGGAATCAATGTAATCTCTTGAAGCTCTCATATATGGATTTGTTGAGTACATCTTTGAATTAAGACATATGCTTTCTTTCATCATTAGTTAGGGTTTTTCCTCTTTGCTCAATGGTTGCATTGTTTAACTCATTCTAATGCATGATTATTGGTTTTGTCGATACGGACACGTACGGGGAAGTCTAGATCCGGGGAATTTCTCCCAATATTTTACTGACAACATTATATTGGTTGCCTTTAAGCTCCTGCAGTCATGAACTAATCATTAGGAATGCTAGGAATTGTATGAACTATTTGATTAGGGAGAAGCCATCTAGAATGGTACATTAGAGAGTGTGATGAGTCATTATTTTCTGCACTGCACTTAGTTTATTGTACTAGAATTAATCAGGAAAGTATGCTCAAATATCCAGTATTTTCCTATTTTTCTGAATTGTACTTAATTAGATCAGAAATTCTTATTTTAATTAATTTGAATTGTCTCAGACTAATTATTTACATTATTGAGTATAGGGAAATTATTGGATAATTTTTTAGGACTGAAAGATAAATTTCTCAGCAATTTGATTTTAAACTTAAGTGAGAAACAAAGATGAATTTTATTTTACAGAGGTAAAGAAGCCAGCAATTATTAATTTCCAATTGAAACTTCTAATGGAAATGCACGGATTGAATTTTTGGTGCACACAGCAACAACAAACACCACGTCAACCTAAGATGAAGTGCCAAATCTATGATAGCATATGTGGCACCAAACATCCGTGTGTCCAGCTGGCTGGAAACGTCCAAGCACACAATAGGAGTAAGGAGCAGGAAGCAGAAAAGGGGGGATTGATTGAAGAAAAATAAAAAGGCTAGCTGCTACGGGGAGACCACCTGCTACTCTATGGGCACAAAGAGACAATACACATGCTGATTTTGGAGGTCTCTTAACTCCTTCTTCTCGGCAATTTTTGGAGGCATCATTCAATCCCATTTTCTTTCCAAAAAAAAAAAAACAAAAAGACCAACATGGAGAAAGAGGAGATACAGAACGTATAGAGGAAGACTTCTAGTATGAACTGAGCTTGGAGATGAGGAGGAGAAGCTGCTGTCACGGCTGAAGTGGAGCAGAATTTAGCAAACACACGTTTCTTTCTTTTCTGGAGATGCATGAACTGAGTTGGACATGAAGAGAGGAGCTGCTGTCATGGTGAAGAAGGAAGCATATGTGATGGACTTTAGATGAATTGTGCAAGGTGATTTGTTGGAGAAAACACTTGAAGAAGTAGAGGATTTGCGTGAGTCCTTCTTGCAATTTGGAGAAGTGAAGCCTTGGTCCACCACCACATGAAATTCTCGGCAAAAATGGTCCATCTAGTAGTATAGTTTATAAAGTTTTTAATGCTTTCAATGCCTTTGGTTTGTTTTCACGGTGGTATGCTTTTGATTTAAGAACTTATAGTTTCATTTTGCTTAAAGAAAGTTGGACGGTCCTATTACAAGAATTACATGTTTTCACCTTCCAATCAACATGCTTTTGCTTGTCTTTCTTTTAGATAATGCATATGGGTCCAGCAACATCATTATTGTACACATTTCTATTTTGTTTACTTTTCAAAGATGAATAGAAACGTGAAGTGATGGTGCAGCACCGGTTTTGATTCTTAGTTTGATAAGCAACAAAAGCTTTCAAAAGTTGTGTTTTTGTGTGAAAACATCTTAGGCTTTACGTGAATGAAGAAGGAGAAACGTGAAGAACCAAACAACATGTGAAAGGAGTGGCCCACGGTCTTTGCTTGCATTTCTTTACATATTTGAGATTGGACTTGACCAAAAGTGTACGTTAATTGCTTTCAATTTAATGGCTTTGAATTATCTTTGAGAAATGAGTGGAGTTTATGGTGATTAAAATATAATAGATGTTGGAAGTACATGGTGAAAGGGAGAAACATTATTTTAATCTACTTTGGTTCCAACTCATGAATTGTTACGGCAAAAGAGAAGCCAAGGGAAGCTTTCAACTTAATTTTCTTTGGATGAAACACATGATTTGTCACGGCAAGGATTTTTTTTAAAAGCATTTACAATTTCAATTCCTTTTGGTAGATGAATGTGTCATGGTAGAAAAGTTTTATTTTCTTTTATTCCTTTTGTCTTAAAATATTTTATATCACATGTTGGAATGATTTCTTGTATTTTTGTTTGTTGTATGTTGCTGATGTAATTTTAATTCTGTTTCCATATTTGAATTTTACTGTTTTCTGTATTTACTGCTTTACTGTATTTTTATTTTCTGTATTTTCGTTTTCTGTATACTGTATTTTTCTGTACTGCAGTTTTTCTGTTTCTGTATTTACTGTTGTGCTGTAAGTATTTATTGCTGTAATTTATTTTCTGTTTCTACTGTTTTCTGTATTTATTATTTACTGTATTTTCATTTTCTGTATTTTTGTTATTTTGTATTTAGTTTTCTGTTCCAGATTTATTTTTACTGTTTTACGTTACTGTATTTTCGTTTTCACTGTAGCAATTTCGTTTTTTTTTACTGTTTAATTTCGTTTTACTGTTTTAGTTTCAGTTTTACCATTTTAGTTTTATATTTACGATTTGTTTTTACTGATGCTTTTATTTTTGCGTTTAATGTTTTACGTTTTATGCATGTTTAATGTTCCCGCGTTTATTTTATTTTGACTATATTTTACCGTTTAAGTTTTTACTATTTTAAAATTTACGTTACTGTTTTGAATTTTATTTCAACATTTTTAATTCAGTTTTATTTAATTTCCATTTTAATTTAATTTTTTCCGCATAAAAACAAAAATACCATAAATCCCCCCCCTTACGTGTTGACAAGAGACTGAACCACATTTGGTCCCTGAGAGACGACTTAGGAGTCACCTCCTAGCACTGTACTGCATTCTTAATTGCATATCAAATTTGATCGGCCGCGACAGCTGTATCAAATTTTGGCGCCGTTGCCGGGGACCAACGGTTCAGTTTTGAGTCTTGTGTCTGTGTTGTGTGATTTGTGTATGTGTTTGTGATAGTGTTGTTTTGCTACCTTGTGTTTATTTCTGTGGTTTGAATTTTCTGTGCTATTGTTTCATGATTACAGGGTGTCGTGATTTAGTGCATGACTAGAGGAAATCCTGGATTCATACCACCCTTTGATCCTGAGATTGATAGGACTTTTCATAGCTTAATTAGGCATTCTAGGAATTTGTCTTTAGAGTCTGTTTTTGAACCTGTTCCATTAGATATTGTGCATCCTACTGTTGAGTACTCTGTGCATACTGCATCTACTGCATCTGTACTTGATTCTGATTCTGTTGTTTTTCACACTGAGAACAATATGGCACAACCTCCACATCGCGAGAGGACTTTTAGGGAGATGGCTGCACCTGATTTCGATATTGAAAGCTTGTGCATCCAATATCCTGATGAGGACGTTCCGTATGTTCTCAAGACTGGACTGATCCATTTGTTGCCCAAGTTTCATGGTCTTGCAGGTGCGAGTCCACATAAGCATTTGAAGGAATTCCTGGTTGTTTGTTCCAGTATGAAACCGCACAATGTTCCTGAAGAGCACGTCTTCTTGAAGGCATTCCCTCATTCATTGGAAAATGTTGCTAAGGATTGGTTGTATAGTTTAGCGCCGAGATCCATTGCTAGCTGGGATGATCTGAAGAGGCTGTTCTTGGAGAAATTTTTCCCAGCATCCCGGACCACAGCTATCAGGAAAGACATAACTGGGATTAGACAGCTTAGTGGAGAGAACCTGTACGAATATTGGGAGAGATTCAAGACACTTTGTGCTAGCTGCCCCCACCATCAGATACCTGAACAACTCCTTATTCAGTATTTCTACGAGGGTTTGAACAACATGGATCGAGGTATGATCGATGCTGCCTGTGGTGGAGCTCTTGGAGACATCACACCTGCTGAGGCCAGACCATTGATTGAGAAGATGGCCTCCAACTCCCAGCAGTTTAGCAACAGGAATGATGCCATTGTGGTGAAGGGCGTACAAGATATTGCCCAGTCTTTATCAGCTGTTGAAAGCAAGTTAGAAGGCCAGATTAACTCTCTTGCGAAGGTGGTGACACAGTTGACTACCAACCAGAGATCGACATCTCAATCTGCATTTGTTGCACGACTATGTGCTATTTGTCCTTCCAGTGACCACTACACAGATGCATGTCCTTCTTTGCAACATCCTGCTGCCTCTGATGTGCCTCAGGCTTATACTACAAACATCTACAACAACAGGCAGCCACAACAGCAAAATCATGACTTGTCCAGCAACAGGTACAACCCAGGGTGGAGGAATCACCCCAATCTTAGATGGAACAATGCGCCACAGCAACAGCAGCAGGCGCCACCTTTTCAGAATGCTGGAACACCTAACAGATATGTGCCTCCACCCATGCAACAACACCAAAGGCAACAACAACAGCAACAGCAAGAGGCACCTGCCCAACCAGCTGCCCAACCTTCCACTTCGTCTGAACCTTCATTGGAAGAGTTAGTGAGACAGATGACTGTGCAAAACCTGCAATTTCAGAAAGATAACATGCAGTTTCAGAAAGACAACATGCAATTTCAGCAGGAGACTAGAGCGTCCATACAGAGCCTCACTAACCAGATAGGTCAGATGGCCACTCAGATAAACCAGGCGCAGTCTCAAAATTCTAGTAAGTTACCATCGCAGACTGTGCAGAATCCAAGAAATGTGAGTGCCATAACCCTCAGATCAGGGAAGCAGATTGTTGTACCTTCAGAGCCCGCCTCTATACCGACACCCGTGCCTGCTACTTCTCACAAAAAGGAGGACCAAGCTGGTCCAAGCAGGACATTTGAGGCAGGTGAATCTTCTTCTCCAGTCGGTGGTTCTTCTTCAGGAGGATCTCCTCCCTTAACCACCACTACTGCTGCCACACCATCTCCATTGATTGACCGACCTATCCCTCTTCCATTCCCTTCACGACCACTTCCTAGCAAAAAGATGGAAGAGGTAGATAAAGAAATTCTGGAGACCTTCAGGAAGGTGGAGGTGAACATACCTCTACTTGATGCAATCAAGCAGATACCAAAGTATGCAAAATTCTTGAAGGAGTTGTGCACACACAAGAGGAAGATGAAGGGAAATGAAAGGATTAGCATGGGAAGAAATGTATCTGCACTTATTGGTAAGTCGGTCCCGCACATTCCTGAAAAGTGCAAAGATCCAGGTATATTTTGCATTCCTTGTGTGATTGGAAATAATAAATTTGAGAATGCCATGCTTGATTTGGGTGCTTCTGTTAATGTCATGCCTTTGTCTATATATGAATCTTTATCTCTTGGTCCTTTGCAAACCACGGGTGTGGTCATTCAGTTGGCTAATAGGAGTGTTACTCACCCAACAGGTTTCATAGAAGATGTCTTGGTAAGGGTTGGTGAATTGATTTTTCCTGCTGATTTTTATGTTTTGGAAATGGAGTAGGGATTCTCTTATGGATCCGCTCCCATTATTTTAGGCAGGCCATTCTTGAAAACTGCCCGAACTAAGATTGATGTATATGCTGGAACTTTGTCTATGGAATTTTCTGATATTGTTGTTCATTTTAATATCTTTGATGCAATGAAATTTCCAGCTGAGGACCATTCTCTGTTTAGGATTGATACATTGGATGACATTATTGATGAATTTGTTGTTGACAACTTTAATTCTGTGCATGAGAAGAAGCATTCTTTTCTATCTTCTTTGCATTCATGTATTGAATCTGGATTCGAATCAGGTTTTGAGAATGATGTTGATAATGTTATGGATTTTGATGAGGATTGTGATGTCCAGGATATTGATGCTATGAATGATATTGATGATGTTGTTGACATATCTGAGATGGATATTGATTTTGATTGTGATGAGATGAGTGTTCTGCCTTTACCTGTACACTCTTTAGAGTCAGAATGCATTAACAATGTTGCAGGAAGTACACTTGAATCTGACTTGCAGGCACCCACTCTTGAGCTGAAACAGCTACCAGATAACCTCAAGTACGTGTACTTGGAGGCTGATGAAAAGAAACCGGTGATCATTTCTACCTCCCTTGATTCTGTTCAAGAGGAGAAGTTGCTTGGTATACTGAGGAACAACAAGAAGGCCATTGGTTGGAGTTTGGCTGACTTACCTGGTATTAGTCCATCCACATGCATGCATAGAATTCTTTTGGAAGAAGGGGCAAAGCCAGTGAGACAGCCACAAAGAAGGCAAAACCCCGTGATCATGGAAGTCATCAAGAAGGAGGTGACCAAGCTTTTGCAAGCTGGAATCATCTACCCTATTTCAGACAGTCAGTGGGTGAGCCCCATCCATGTTGTGCCCAAGAAAACTGGCCTCACCGTGGTGAAGAATGAGAGGGATGAGCTTATCCCAACTAGAGTGCAGAACAGCTGGAGAGTCTGCATTGACTATAGGAGGCTCAACCAAGCAACTAGGAAAGATCATTTTCCCCTGCCATTCATTGATCAGATGCTGGAGCGCCTGGCAGGTAAATCTCATTATTGTTTTCTTGATGGTTTTTCTGGATATTTTCAGATCAATATTGCTCCTGAGGATCAAGAGAAAACAACATTCACCTGCCCCTTTGGCACTTTTGCCTATAGGAGGATGCCCTTTGGTCTGTGCAACGCTCCTGGTACCTTCCAACGATGCATGCTTAGCATTTTTAGTGACTTTCTTGAGAATTGCATAGAGGTGTTTATGGATGATTTTACTGTGTATGGATCCTCTTTTGATGCATGTTTAGACAGTCTGGAAAAGGTTTTGCAAAGATGCATAGAAACAAACCTTGTTCTCAATTTTGAGAAATGTCACTTTATGGTTGAACAAGGTTTGGTTTTAGGGCATATCATTTCTGAAAAGGGAATAGAGGTAGATCCTGCTAAGATATCTGTGATTTCGCAGTTGCCTTACCCCTCTTGCGTGCGAGAGGTGCGATCTTTCCTTGGACATGCAGGTTTCTACAGGCGCTTCATCAAAGATTTCAGCAAGAAGGCGCTTCCCTTGTCCAGACTGCTGCAGAAGGATGCTGACTTTGTTTGTGATGACAGATGCAAGCAGGCTTTTGATTGCTTGAAGGAAGCTTTGACTACCACCCCTATCATTCAGGCACCGGATTGGACAGCCCCATTTGAGCTCATGTGTGATGCATCTAACTATGCATTAGGGGCTGTCTTGACACAGAAAATTGACAAGCTGCCGAGAGTGATTTACTATGCTTCACGCACTTTGGATGCTGCCCAAGCAAACTATACCACCACTGAAAAAGAGTTGTTGGCAATTGTTTTTGCCCTTGATAAGTTTAGGTCATATTTGCTTGGATCACCTGTTATTGTGTATACTGACCATGCAGCTCTTAAGTTTCTGTTGAAAAAGGCTGAGTCAAAGCCTAGATTGATTAGGTGGATGCTACTGCTCCAGGAGTTTGACTTGCAGATTAAGGACCGGAGTGGAGCACAGAATCTAGTTGCGGACCACCTTAGCCGGATTGAGAGATTTGGGGATGAGGTTGATGTGTTGCCCATCCAGGATGACTTTCCTGATGAGAGTTTGCTGATGATTTCTTATTCTCACCCCACTCCTTGGTTTGCACATATTGTAAATTATTTGGTTGCTTCTGTTTTTCCTCCTTTAGCGTCACATGCTCAAATTGCTAAAATTAAGAGTGATGCTAAATATTATGTTTGGGATGACCCATATCTGTGGAAGTTGTGCAGTGACCAGGTTACTAGGAGATGCATTCCGGACCATGAGATTGACTCGGTCCTGCAGTTTTGTCATGCCTCCTCACCTGGTGGTCATCTGGGGATACAAAGAACAGCTCGTAGGGTGCTTGATTGTGGGTTCTATTGGCCTTCCATCTTCAAGGATGCGGAGAAGATTTGTAGCACTTGTGAGCCTTGTCAGAAAGCAGGAGGACAAATTTCACAGAGACAAGAGATGCCTCAACAACCTATGCTATTCTGTGAGGTGTTTGATGTCTGGGGTATAGATTTCATGGGTCCTTTTCCTGTTTCTTTTGGTTTTTCCTATATTCTCCTTGCTGTGGATTATGTTTCAAAATGGGTGGAAGCTAAAGCCACCAGAACTAATGATGCTCGGGTTGTTGTGGATTTTGTTAGATCTCACCTCTTTTGCAGGTTTGGAGTGCCTAGAGCAATTGTTAGTGATCAGGGAACCCATTTTTGCAACAGATCCATGCAAGCTTTGCTCAAGAAATATGGGGTGACGCACAGAGTTTCTACACCTTACCACCCCCAAACAAATGGGCAGGCTGAGATCTCCAACAGGGAGATTAAGAGGATTTTGGAAAAGATTGTCCAGCCCAACAGGAAAGATTGGAGTAGTAGATTGGACGATGCTCTTTGGGCCCACAGGACTGCATACAAAGCACCGATTGGGATGTCTCCATACAGGGTTGTCTTCGGAAAGGCATGTCATCTACCAGTTGAAATTGAGCATCGGGCATATTGGGCTGTGAAGACATGCAACTTCTCCATGGACCAAGCTGGAAAGGAAAGGAAGTTGCAACTGAATGAACTGGATGAAATCCGATTGGAAGCCTATGAGAATTCGAAGTTCTACAAGGAAAGGACCAAGAGGTTCCATGATAGCTCCATTCTTAGAAAGGACTTCGAGGTTGGCCAACAGGTTTTATTGTATAACTCTAGACTCGGCCTCATGGGTGGTAAGTTGAGATCAAAGTGGACTGGACCCTTTGTTGTGACTAATGTTTATCCTTATGGTGCAGTAGAAATCCAGGATCCATTTGCAGCTAAAAGCTTCAAGGTGAATGGGCATAGACTGAAGCCCTTCCTCAGTCATCCTTCTCTGTTGGATGCAGTGGTGGAGGAGACGTCTTTGGTCTACCCCACCTACCCTCCCAACTGACGCAGGGAGTTTCTTCTCTCCTTACCTCCTCACTTTTATTGCACTATGTCGATATCTGATGACTGTTTTGATTGCTTGATCTGCTGATTGTGACACACTGAGGACATTGTGTCGTTTAAGTGTGGTCTATTAGGGGAGGTTATTTCTTTGTTTATGTTTCGTTTTTGTGTATTTTGTGGTGTCTTATGTACAGTTTTGCATGATTTTCGTGAATTCTGGACTATGATTAGGTTGTCAGTTTTCCTGCACTTCATTGATACTCTAAACTGTTGAATTCCTTGCTTTACTTTGCTTGGGAGATAATCATGATATTTGAGAGTTGAATTGATGGTGACCATATTACCTGTGTGAGATTTGAGCCATTTGATGATCTTTCTTGTGTGTGATATATGCCTTGATTGCTTGCACATATGTCTTGGCTTCACTCTTTGAATTGATTCTAGACTAATACGCATGTTTGAAAGGGATAAAGGCATTTTGTTGTTGAGCCTCTAAGCCAGATAAGCCTACCCTGTTTTGATCCATTGATAACCCTTTTGAGCCTATGTTTTTCCCCATTTCTTTGTTTTGAAGCTCATACAATAGCCCTAAGTGAAAAAACCATTATTACCTGAACCTTAGGGAATTTTGTAGCTTTGGAATTGTTTTGGGAATAAGTGTGGTCTCCTGGGAATTTCAGATGAATTGGTTAGTGAGTTCTCTTCATATCTTGTTTCTGTTTGTAAATATGTGGTGCATCTTGTCTCTTGAAATTGTGTGTTGAACAGAGTAAAGAAAAGAGACAGGATGAAAAAAAAAATGATGAAAAACAGAAAAAAATTGTGAACAACGGTGAATAATGGAGTTAACTAGAGGATGGAATTAGAGGTTGTAGGTGAGTTTGAATGTGTTTATACTTGTTCCCCATTGCTCATCTATCCCTTATGGTTTATAGCTTTTCATCCAGATATATCCTCCCTTGTCCTTGACCCCATTATGACCATAAAAAGACCTTTTGATTTGAACATGCGTATCTGTTTGAGTGTTGATATTAAAGGCTTGCCAAGCATATTTGTGTTTGCTTTCTTGAGTTCATTGAGTGACATTGATTTACCTTAAACACTTGAGTGAAACACTGATTGTGTACATCTGTGAGGCTCTGTTGCTGTCGATTCATCTCTTAAACTGATTAACTGTTTCCCTTGTACTGAACTGTTCGGATGATTCTTTGAGTATTTGTTTTCATTGATTTTGTGTGGGATTCTGCCTATACCTCTTACTGTCCAGATTTTGTGAGAATTGTGAAAGTGTGTTTATGTTTCGGAGTCTTTTTGTCTGTTTGTCGAGTATGTGTCACCTTCATGATTTCCCTGTTTTTCCGTCTAGATTTTGCCCAGGAGTGCAAAAGACTAAGTGTGGTCTATTTTGATGAGTCATTATTTTCTGCACTGCACTTAGTTTATTGTACTAGAATTAATCAGGAAAGTATGCTCAAATATCCAGTATTTTCCTATTTTTCTGAATTGTACTTAATTAGATCAGAAATTCTTATTTTAATTAATTTGAATTGTCTCAGACTAATTATTTACATTATTGAGTATAGGGAAATTATTGGATAATTTTTTAGGACTGAAAGATAAATTTCTCAGCAATTTGATTTTAAACTTAAGTGAGAAACAAAGATGAATTTTATTTTACAGAGGTAAAGAAGCCAGCAATTATTAATTTCCAATTGAAACTTCTAATGGAAATGCACGGATTGAATTTTTGGTGCACACAGCAACAACAAACACCACGTCAACCTAAGATGAAGTGCCAAATCTATGATAGCATATGTGGCACCAAACATCCGTGTGTCCAGCTGGCTGGAAACGTCCAAGCACACAATAGGAGTAAGGAGCAGGAAGCAGAAAAGGGGGGATTGATTGAAGAAAAATAAAAAGGCTAGCT
This sequence comes from Vigna nakashimae, assembly GCA_034642375.1. Taxonomy (NCBI): domain Eukaryota; kingdom Viridiplantae; phylum Streptophyta; class Magnoliopsida; order Fabales; family Fabaceae; genus Vigna; species Vigna nakashimae. Next base: position 32,328,349 of record CM067765.1, read on the forward strand.
GCTACGGGGAGACCACCTGCTACTCTATGGGCACAAAGAGACAATACACATGCTGATTTTGGAGGTCTCTTAACTCCTTCTTCTCGGCAATTTTTGGAGGCATCATTCAATCCCATTTTCTTTCCAAAAAAAAAAAAACAAAAAGACCAACATGGAGAAAGAGGAGATACAGAACGTATAGAGGAAGACTTCTAGTATGAACTGAGCTTGGAGATGAGGAGGAGAAGCTGCTGTCACGGCTGAAGTGGAGCAGAATTTAGCAAACACACGTTTCTTTCTTTTCTGGAGATGCATGAACTGAGTTGGACATGAAGAGAGGAGCTGCTGTCATGGTGAAGAAGGAAGCATATGTGATGGACTTTAGATGAATTGTGCAAGGTGATTTGTTGGAGAAAACACTTGAAGAAGTAGAGGATTTGCGTGAGTCCTTCTTGCAATTTGGAGAAGTGAAGCCTTGGTCCACCACCACATGAAATTCTCGGCAAAAATGGTCCATCTAGTAGTATAGTTTATAAAGTTTTTAATGCTTTCAATGCCTTTGGTTTGTTTTCACGGTGGTATGCTTTTGATTTAAGAACTTATAGTTTCATTTTGCTTAAAGAAAGTTGGACGGTCCTATTACAAGAATTACATGTTTTCACCTTCCAATCAACATGCTTTTGCTTGTCTTTCTTTTAGATAATGCATATGGGTCCAGCAACATCATTATTGTACACATTTCTATTTTGTTTACTTTTCAAAGATGAATAGAAACGTGAAGTGATGGTGCAGCACCGGTTTTGATTCTTAGTTTGATAAGCAACAAAAGCTTTCAAAAGTTGTGTTTTTGTGTGAAAACATCTTAGGCTTTACGTGAATGAAGAAGGAGAAACGTGAAGAACCAAACAACATGTGAAAGGAGTGGCCCACGGTCTTTGCTTGCATTTCTTTACATATTTGAGATTGGACTTGACCAAAAGTGTACGTTAATTGCTTTCAATTTAATGGCTTTGAATTATCTTTGAGAAATGAGTGGAGTTTATGGTGATTAAAATATAATAGATGTTGGAAGTACATGGTGAAAGGGAGAAACATTATTTTAATCTACTTTGGTTCCAACTCATGAATTGTTACGGCAAAAGAGAAGCCAAGGGAAGCTTTCAACTTAATTTTCTTTGGATGAAACACATGATTTGTCACGGCAAGGATTTTTTTTAAAAGCATTTACAATTTCAATTCCTTTTGGTAGATGAATGTGTCATGGTAGAAAAGTTTTATTTTCTTTTATTCCTTTTGTCTTAAAATATTTTATATCACATGTTGGAATGATTTCTTGTATTTTTGTTTGTTGTATGTTGCTGATGTAATTTTAATTCTGTTTCCATATTTGAATTTTACTGTTTTCTGTATTTACTGCTTTACTGTATTTTTATTTTCTGTATTTTCGTTTTCTGTATACTGTATTTTTCTGTACTGCAGTTTTTCTGTTTCTGTATTTACTGTTGTGCTGTAAGTATTTATTGCTGTAATTTATTTTCTGTTTCTACTGTTTTCTGTATTTATTATTTACTGTATTTTCATTTTCTGTATTTTTGTTATTTTGTATTTAGTTTTCTGTTCCAGATTTATTTTTACTGTTTTACGTTACTGTATTTTCGTTTTCACTGTAGCAATTTCGTTTTTTTTTACTGTTTAATTTCGTTTTACTGTTTTAGTTTCAGTTTTACCATTTTAGTTTTATATTTACGATTTGTTTTTACTGATGCTTTTATTTTTGCGTTTAATGTTTTACGTTTTATGCATGTTTAATGTTCCCGCGTTTATTTTATTTTGACTATATTTTACCGTTTAAGTTTTTACTATTTTAAAATTTACGTTACTGTTTTGAATTTTATTTCAACATTTTTAATTCAGTTTTATTTAATTTCCATTTTAATTTAATTTTTTCCGCATAAAAACAAAAATACCATAAATCCCCCCCCTTACGTGTTGACAAGAGACTGAACCACATTTGGTCCCTGAGAGACGACTTAGGAGTCACCTCCTAGCACTGTACTGCATTCTTAATTGCATATCAAATTTGATCGGCCGCGACAGCTGTATCAGAGTGGCATTAACAATGATGATTTGAATGTTGAATTCCTAAAATATATGAGAGTGGATGAGATGAAATTGACCCCAACAACATATTCATTCATATAATTCATTGAAAGTGTTTATCTTTTGTCTTTGCCATTGATCAATTCATGCATACATGTTTATTTTCGTCTTTGCATATTGAACTTTGAATATTTCGTTTGTAAGTCCTAGCTAATCATAAAATCACATAACTAAACTAGGCCGTGAGTCCTTTGGGAAGAACGATACTTGGTCTTACCAAGTTTTATTACTTGAACGATTCGGTCATACTTGCCGATTGTGAAACAAGTTTGTGACATCATAATTTGGTGCTTACAAATTTGTCCATCAAGCCCATTAGGGTATTTTTATACCCTAAGCTGCACATAAGCTTCTATTTTCAGGCTCTTCTCTGCACACACACTCCCACATACCTTTTCTAAGGTTCTCCACATCTTTTCCCTCTTCCCTCTTGAGAAAATCTCCCTTTCACTCACTTTCTCACTAGTTTTCCATCTAAGTTTGGGGTTGGGAGAGAGCATCATTGAAGGGGATGATTTCTTCAGTGTGGTTTACTAATGCTTAACAATGTATCTTTTGGTTTTGTGAATTATGTTTGATGCAAGGATGGCCTCCTCATCGGGCAAAAAGAATCAAGACTATAAGATCCAAGAAGAGGAAGATACAGAGGACAACTCAGATTGATGAGGAGCTGAGATAGCATTTACTGATGAATGCTATCATATGATTATGCTTTTGTGGTTTAAATTTTCTGAACTTATTTGTTTTTGTTTTTAGATTAGGGTTTGATGTACTCTATTGAACACCTGGTTTCTTATGATGGTTTGCTATTAACTGTGATTGTTTGATAAGTAATGCTTGATTATGCTTATTGACTGATTGATGATGAGATGATGTGCACATAAAATGCTTATACAGGTGATTCACAAGCTTTGTGAACAAATGCATAATATCATGATTGTGATTGTGAAATTAAGCAGGATGTGTATGTCAAATGTGAATGAGCTTATATGTGAGGTTTTGAGCTCCAGAGTTGTTATTGTTGAATGCTATTACTTTGAAAGCATGAATGATTTTGCCCAGGTTTTCTATGATTGAATCAATTGCTTGTTTTGCATCATGTGATCAAGGCCGTTTGTTGGAACCCTTTTTATTGGCCAAATTCATAAAGTTAGCCCACTAAAAGAGAACACTTTGTGTTCTAACCTTTGAACCCTTAGCCTTGAACATACACTGAAACCCTTGATTGAAAATCTTTACCTTGAGTTAAGTAGAAGATCTTGTGTGGTATTGTTAAATGTTCAAGTTTGGGGTTGTTGGGAAAACATGAAAAAGGAAAAGCATTGAGCTAAGAGCTAAAAAAGTAAGAATATGCAAAGAAAAAGAAAAGAAAAGAAAAAGAAGTAAAGCTCAATGCAAATGCAAAGGCAAAAGAAAGTTGGGAATGAATAAGATGATTGTGTTATTTTGATTCTCTTAACTCAAGGATTTTGTGATCCAGAAAAACCAATTTTCTTGTTAGCCCAGCCACATTATAAGCCATTGAAAAGTCCTTGTGATGATGCATGCTTGTGAATGTTTTTGATTGTGGTAAAATGAAAGGCAAAGTTGATTCATGTGACATTGTGATAGTAGAGTGAATGAGTGATTACCTCTTATACACTTGAGTGTGAGTGAAACACTTTACCTAGTGAGGAAATATTCCATGAGCACGTGAACATCCATGCTTAATTGATTGATCATTCATGAAAAATAGCATTTGTTGGAATTTAAATGACTTTGTGAACACTAAAGCATGTGCACATCTTGATTGAACTCTTGGTCATAAGTTTAATTGAAGTTTTTACTTATCTTGAAAAGAGGATTTTTGAATGAGTGAACTATCATATGAATTGGTTGAAGATTGAGTTACATCTTGTTTGCTTGAGGACAAGCAAAGTTCTAAGTTTGGGGTTGTGATAACAGTTGAAAAACTGTTATTTTCATGCTTAAAATTGATATTAAAAGCAACCTTTATACTTAGAAACTAGCTTGAAATCATACTTTTATTCATATTTTCAGAAATAAGAGAGTTGAAAGTGAATTTAATGGTTTTGTGCAAGATTCCCTTGATTTTGTAGGCTAATTGAATGATTTGAAAGAAGAATTGAAATACCGAATGATTGGAGTGCTGAAAAGTCAACCAGAAACCAGAAAAGTCAACCAGTCAACCAGAAAAGTCAACAGTCAACCAGAAAAGTCAACCAGTCAACCAGAATGCTGAAAAACCAACCAGAACGCAAAAAAAGTCTGACCGAGTGGCGCTGAGCGGAAAATACCGCTGAGCGGCACTTTTCGGGTGCCGAAATCACCGCTGAGGGGCAAAACAGCAGCTGGGGGGCAAAATGGATCATGCGCTAGTACCGCTCAGCGGTAAAATACCGCTGAGCGGCATTCTAAGTGGGCTTAGACCGGTTTTCTTTTGTTTTTATGGGCTTGGACTTGTTTTATGTTATTTTTATGCCCTATTTAAGGACTTGCACATCCTAGGGTTAGTATCTTTGGCAGAAACGAGGCAAACACTCTCTCTTCCACCCCTTTGAAGGAGGATCTTGGATGCTCAGGCTACCTCTTCAACTTTATTGGGTTTATTCTTTCATTCTTTCATTGATATTCATCTAGGTTCACCATGAATATGGTGAACTAAACCTTGTATGTTTGTTGGGGAATCAATGTAATCTCTTGAAGCTCTCATATATGGAATCTGTTGATTACATCTTTTAATTAAGACATATGCTTTCTTTCATCATTAGTTAGGGTTTTTCCTCTTTGCTCAATGCTTGCATAGTTTAACTCATTCCATGCATGATTATTGATTTTGTCGATACGGACACGTACGGGGAAGTCTAGATCCGGGGAATTTCTCCCAATATTATACTGACAATATTATATTGGTTGCCTTTAAGCTCCTGCACTCATGAACTAATCATTAGGAAAGCTAGGAATTGTATGAACTCGTGATTAGGGAGAAGCCATCTAGAATGGTACATTAGAGAGTGGCATTAACAATGATGATTTGAATGTTGAATTCCTAAAATATATGAGAGTGGATGAGATGAAATTGACCCCCAACAACATATTCATTCATATATTTCATTGAAAGTGTTTATCTTTTGTCTTTGCCATTGATCAAACTTCATGCATACATGTTTATTTTCTGTCTTGCATATTAAAATCTCAATATTTCGCTTGTAAGTCCTAGCTAATCAACAAATCACATAACTAAACTAGGCCGTGAGTCCTTTGGGAAGAACGATACTTGGTCTTACCAAGTTTATTACTTGAACGATTCGGTCATACTTGCCGATTGTGAAACAAGTTTGTGACATCATAATTTGGTGCTTACAAATTTGTCCATCAGCTGTCCTCTGTATCTTCCTCTTCCTCCTCATCTTCATCATCTTCAAATGCATCCTCCTCATCAGCTTCGTCTTCTTCCATATCTCTAGCTGAAGCTTCAGCTGCTCCAGCTCCCCCTCCATGCACTGGTTCTTCTGGCCAAGCTACTACATTATGGAATTCATCCATAGTCCACCTGTGGGCTGGAGGTGTATCATACATCCCCACTATCATCTCAGCAGTGGCCACCTGCCCTCTGTGAATGGACTGCAACTGAGCACCTATAAGAGACATATACATGTCCCTCATCTGGAATGGTTCTGCTTCATGTGTATCAGCAGATGTCTGTCTCTGTGGTGGCCCTCTTGATACAAATTTATGAGCACCAAAATATGATGTCACAAACTTGTTTTTCAATCGGCAAGTATGACCGAATCGTTCAAGTAATAAACTTGGTAGGTCCAAGTATCGTTCTTCCCAAAGGACTCACGGCCTAGTTTAGTTATGTGATTTGTTGATTAGCTACGACTTACAAACGAAATAATTGAGATTTTATATGCAAGACAGAAAATAAACATGTATGCATGAAGTTTTGATCAATGGCAAAAAGCAAAAGATAAACACTTTCAATGAAATTTATGTATGAATATGTTGTTGGGGGTTCAATTTCATCTTATCCACTCTCATATATTTTAGGAATTCAACATTCAAATCATCATTGTTAATGCCACTCTCTAAAGTACCTTTCTAGAAGGCTTCTCCCTAATCACGAGTTCATACAATTCCTAGCATTCCTAATGATTAGTTCATAAGTGCAGGAGCTTAACGACAACCAACATAATATTGGGAGAAATTCCCCGGATCTAGACTTCCCCGTACGTTCCCGTATCGACAAAACCAATAATCATGCATCGAATGAGTTAAACAATGCAAGCATTAAGCAAAGAGGAAAAACTCTAACTAATGATGAAAGAAAGCATAAGTCTTAATTAAAAGATGTAAAAACAGATTCCATATATGAGAGCTTCAAAAGATTACATTGATTCCCCAACAAACATACAGAGTTTAGTTCACCATATTCATGGTGAACCTAGATGAATTACAATGAAAGAATGAAAGAATAAACCCTAAAAAGGTGAAGAGGTAGCCTAAGCATCCAAGATCCTCCTTCAAAGGGGTGGAAGAGAAAGTGTTTGCCTCATTTCTGCCAAAGATACAAACCTTAGGACGTCCTAAAGCTTATATACTATTCTAAAATTACAAAAAATCGAGGCCCAAGCCCATAATGGTGCCGCTCAGCGGTAAAGTACCGCTTAGCGGTGAATGCGCATCTCGTTTCTTCCCCTCAGCGGCCATTTTGCCCCTCAGCGGACCTCCCGTGACTTCCTGAGTGCCGCTCAGCGGTAAAGTGCCGCTCAGCGGTGACTTCGGCTTCTCCTTTTGCACTCTTTGATTTCTTTTCTGATTCCATCTCTCTCCTTCTTCACTTCTTTCACTAAATTCACCTCAAAACCTGCACAAAAACACTGAAATCAAGCATAAACCTGTCCAGCTCTCTTATTTCTGAAAATATGGATAAAAGCATGATTTCAAGCTAGTTTCTAAGTATAAAGGTTGCTTTTAGTGTCAATTTTAAGCATGAAAATAACAGTTTTTCAATTGTTATCACAATCCCAAACTTAGAACTTTGCTTGTCCTTAAGCAAACAAGATGTTACTCAATCTTCAACCAATTCATATGATGGTTCACTCATTCAAAAATCCTCTTTTTCAAGATAAGTAACAACTTCACTCAAACTTATGACCAAGAGTTCAATCAAGATGTGCACATGCTTTAGTGTTCACAAAGTCATTTAAATTCCAACAAATGCTATTTTTCATGAATGATCAATCAATTAAGCATGGATGTTCATGTGCTTATGGAATATTTCCTCACTAGGTAAAGTGTTTCACTCACACACAACTGCATAACAGGTAATCACTCATTCACTCTACTATCACAATGTCACATGAATCAACTTTGCCTTTCATTTTACCATAATCAAAAACATTCACAAGCATGCATCATCACAAGGACTTTTCAATGGCTTATAATGTGGCTGGGCTAACAAGAAAATTGGTTTTTCTGGATCACAAAATCCTTGAGTTAAGAGAATCATAATAACACAATCATCTTATTCATTCCCAATTTTCTTTTGCCTTTGCATTTGGATTGAGCTTTACTTCTTTTTCTTTTCTTTTCTTTTTCTTTACATATTCTTACTTTTTAGCTCTTAGCTCAATGCTTTTCATGTTTTCCCAACAACCCCAAACTTGAACATTTACCAATACCACACAAGATCTTCTACTTAACTCAAGGTAAAGATTTTTCAATCACAGGTTTCAGTGTATGTTCAAGGCTAAGGGTTCAAAGGATAGAACACAACGTGTTCTCTTTTAGTGGGCTAACTTTATGAATTTGGCCAATAAAAAGGGTTCCAACAAACGACCTTGATCACATGATGCAAAACAAGCAATTGATTCAATCATAGAAAACCTAGGCAAAGTCATTCATGCTTTCAAAGTAATAGCATTCAACAATAACAACTCTGGAGCTCAAAATCTCACATATCAGCTCATTCACATTTGACATACACATCCTGCTTAATTTCACAATCACAATCATGATATCATGCATTTGTTCACAAAGCTTGTGAATCACCTGTATAAGCATTTTAATGTGCACATCATCTCAACATCAATTAATCATCAGCATCATTCAAGCATTACTTATCAAACAATCACAGTTAATAGCAAACCATCATAAGAAACCAGGTGTTCAATAGAGTACATCAACCCTAATCTAAAAACAAAAACAAATAAGTTCAGAAAACTTAAACCACAAAAGCATAATCATATGATAGCATTCATCAGTAAATGCTATCTCAGCTCCTCATCAGTCTGAGCTGTCCTCTGTATCTTCCTCTTCCTCCTCATCTTCATCATCTTCAAATGCATCCTCCTCATCAGCTTCGTCTTCTTCCATATCTCTAGCTGAAGCTTCAGCTGCTCCAGCTCCCCCTCCATGCACTGGTTCTTCTGGCCAAGCTACTACATTATGGAATTCATCCATAGTCCACCTGTGGGCTGGAGGTGTATCATACATCCCCACTATCATCTCAGCAGTGGCCACCTGCCCTCTGTGAATGGACTGCAACTGAGCACCTATAAGAGACATATACATGTCCCTCATCTGGAATGGTTCTGCTTCATGTGTATCAGCAGATGTCTGGCTCTGTGCTGGCCTTCTCTCTCTACGAGCCCGGCGTGGTGGAACTGGCTGAGCTGCATCCTCACCTCCACAGTACTGTCTGTAATAAGCCTCATCAATAGCTTTTCTTGGCCTCTCAAATGGTGGAACAAAAGTGTCCACCCCAGCTAGCTTGCAAAGGTGAGTGATCAAAGAAGGATGTCCTAGTGGTGCTTTGTTGTTTGAAGTATTAGCGCACACACTAATCTCATCAGCTATCACCTGCCCAATATTAACATTTAAGTTTCTGATAGCACAATAGATGAATAGTGCCCTGCTGAGAGTAATATCTGACACATGTGAACATGGCTGAATGTTGGCATGAGAAAATGCCATCCAATACTTTGCCAGAGGAGTCAAATCCGTCCTCCTAATGTTAACCACTGAGCCAGATCTATTTCTTTGGAAGTGTCCTCCAAGTATACACAGCACTCTCTCCAAATCCTCATAATCATCACCTTCCTCCATGCAAAGAGCAAACTGGCATTGCTCACCAGCCCACACAGTATCCAGGAAGTTGTTGATAGAATCAGGATCATATCTGATAGCATGGCCTCTGACATAGCCCAAATAATTCTCAGCTGGATAATCACCAATCTTCTTTGCATTGGTGTAAAATTCCTTTACCACAGCTATGTTGGCAGGTGTAGGATAAGTGGCTAGCTTTCCCAATCATTCCCTAACACTTGCTCTCCAAATTGAGGAGCAAAGTTAGGTATCATTCCAACCTTTCTCTCCATCAGAAGTCTCCTATCCTGAACCACCCTAAAGTGCTTCTCATGTTTCCTAGAGAGGAACCTGCTAGATTGGGGTTGCTCTGGTTCCTTTTCCTTTCTCTTGGTTGCCATGGTTTTCAATCTCTTTCCTGAAGAGGATGTCATTCCTGCATTCAAACACAAATACAAAACCACAGAACATGATGTTAATCATTAGTAAACACAGAACACAACTCCTTTCGAAGCTAAACCACCGCTGAGGGCCAGAATTTCCCCTCAGCGCCACCAGTACCACATTCCAGATCACAAAAAACCAGAAAAATCAAATCTGGCAGAGTGCCGCTCAGCGGCAGTTTACCCCTCAGCGGTAACTCTGCAGATTTTTTTGAAAAACCTGTTTTAAAGCTTTCCTAACTCCACCCAAATGCAATTTTCAGTTTTCCAGTTCATAATCATGCAGTTTAATCGGTTCAAACATCAAATATATCATCAATTCATGCATAGAAATCAAAACCCCTAAATATTCATACTTTGACAATCACATTCAAATTCAAGAACCCTAAAATGAACAAAATGCTTTTTACTTACTTGGGTGGAGATACTAGATGCAATGAGAATGCTTCCAAGCTAGAGTGCTCTCTTCCAACCCCAAACTTTGATGGCACACTAGTGAAAAAGTGAGTGGAAGAGATATTTTCTTAAGAGGGAAGAGTGAAAAGATGTGGAAAACCTAGGAGAAGGTGTGTGGAAGTGTTTGTGCAGAGAAAAGCCTGGAAAGAAACCCTAAAACGCAGCTTGAGGTATAAAAATACCCTAATGGGCTCGGGTCCCGCTAAGGGGGACTAAAGCCCATTCTGCGAGAGTACCGCTCAGTGGTAAAATACCGCTCAGCGGCACTTTCGTGATGTGCTCCTCTCCTTCTTTTCTTATCCTACGTGCCTCCCATACATGCCCCTCACTGGTTCCCTGCAATTCAACGTTAAAAATGCATATACAAACCCTAACTAAAATAAACAAACAGAAAACAATCAATCAACTGGGTTGCCTCCCAGGTAGCGCTTGTTTAACGTCACGAGCCTGACCCAAAATCCACCAACACCCATCAGTAGGTGTAACAAACTTACCAACACCCATCAGTAGGTGCAAAATTTTCTTACCAACACCCATCAGTAGGTGTTACAAACTGAGTATCCTTCAGTAGATACTTAACAACCTAGCATCCTTCAGTAGATGCTATATCCAACAAAATATTTACAAAAATAATATCCACAGATTAAAAGTTACAAAACCAAAATCAAAATCAAAAGTTTTTAAATCACTGGGTTGCCTCCCAGCAAGCGCTCTTTTAACGTCATTAGCTTGACCCAATAAAGTTCAAGTTCCATCTTCTTTATAGTTGAAGTTGTCATTCCACCAACTTCTCAACTGTTTCCTTTGAACTGTTTTGGTTCTTCTAGAATATGGAGACTCTATCTCTATCATCTCCTTCTCTTTAAAGCCCTTCACAACCCACAACTTGTTCTTGATTCTTACAGGTGTGCCAAGTTGGAGTCTTCTTTTCTTCCAGTCTCTAAGAATTTCTTCTCCTCTTCCAATCTCTTCTTCCTTGGGTACCTGAAACAACAAACAATGGTTACCTGAAACCTCAAGATTTTCATCTTTACGTCTAGTCATGGGTGCATCTCGAAATGCAGCTTTATAACTAGCTTCTTCCTCCTTTGCTTGCGTCTCATCTTTGAAGACATCCACCACCACTCTCTCCTCTCTGTCCTGGAGCACCACTATACCTTCATTTACATCTATGATAGCCCTGGCCGTTTTCATAAACGGTCTTCCAAGTATGATAGGTATCTTCTCGGTCTCCATCTTCATCACCACAAAGTCTACCAAAAACTGAAGTTTGCCAACACAAACTATAATGTCCTCTGCAATCCCACATGGCTCCTTTGAAGATCCATCGGCCATTACTAGATTAACCTGTACAGGTTTCATTTTAACATTGCCAATTTGCTCCAATAAAGAATAAGGTATCAAGTTAACACTTGAACCTAAATCAAGGAGAGCTTTCTTTACCTTTTTCTTCCCTATAGTACAAGGGATAGAAAAACTACCTGGATCTGATGCTTTAGGAAGGAATGACTCTTTCTTAACAGTTATACACTTTTTTTCCTCATCATCTCTACGTCTCTTCTTTGTAGAGATTTCTTCATCAGATTTTGTGTAAACTGCAATTTTCTGTAGAATCTGTTCCCAAGGTGCTTCATTATCCACCATTCTGAATAATTCTGTGAAGTCCATTTGTTTCTCTTGATTTTTTGGAAAAGGAAAAGTGTTTTTTCTTTCTATTTCTCTTCTTTCTTCTGTTTCTCCTTCTTCTAACTCAATTATCTCTTCATTCACACTCTTTACCACTTTGCACTCTTCTCTGGGGTTAACCTCAGTATTAGCCCCAAAATTTCTATTTGGCCTTTCTTCCAATTGCTTGGTAATCTGACCCATTTGAATCTCCAAATTCTTTATAGCAGCTTCAGTGCTCTTTTGAGAAGATTCAGTTTTCTGTATGAATTGCTGAAGAGTTTCTTCCAACCTTGTTGATCTTTCATTAAGCATAGATAACTGTTGCCAAAAGGTTGGTTGCTGCTGCTGCTTATTATATTGATTAGCTTGCCCAGTTTGTCCTTGACCAATGCTTGGATGTGGTTTCCACCCTTGATTGTAATTCCCTTGACGGTATGGAAATTGATTAGCCATGAAATTAACATCCTCCACGGATTCCACTGGAAAAACACATTGACCATTGATATGATCACCTCCACATAATTCGCACAACTGGGTTTGTACCTGTGCAGCAGATTTCAACTCTTTAGGTAATTGAGCAAGAGTTTTAGTCAGAGTCTCCAGCTGTTGAGTTAGAATTTTATTTTGAGCTAGCAAGGCATCATGTGTTTGTAATTGAAGAACCCCTTTTTGTTGCATAGGAGCTCCTCTCTCACTGTGCAGCTCATTATCACTAGTAGCCATGTTTTCTATAATTTCTGTGGCTTCCTCTGGAGTTTTCCATTTAATATTGCCTCCTGCTGAGGCGTCCAGCATCATCTTGGTTTGTGAACCAAGCCCTCCAAGGAAAGTTAAGACTACTTCCTGTTCTTCAAAGCCATGCGTGGGTGTTTTTCTTAGTAGACTTTTGTATCTATCCCATGCATGCCCCAGTGATTCTTCCATGCCCTGCTTAAATGAAGATATCTCTTGCTTGCCTTTTGTCACCTTTGATTGTGGAAAGTACTTGTTTAGAAACTTTGTTACCACTGCTTCCCACTCTGTGAAACTTCCTTCTGGGAAAGAATTCAACCAAAGCTTAGCATTGCCTCCCAATGAGAAAGGAAACAAACTAAGTTTGATCGCTTCATCTGGCACCCCATTGATTTTGACTGTGTTGCAAATTTCATTGAATGTAGTAAGGTGCTCATATGGGCTTTCATGAGATAACCCATTAAATTGATTACTTTTCACCAGTTGGATCAGTGCTGGTTTGACCTCCATATTGGCTGCATTGACTCTAGGTCTAGCTATGCTGTTAAAATGCTGAGGTCCAGCAATATTGGTGTAGTCAGCAAGAGTTCTTCTAACATTGTTGTTCTCCATATTTTCTGTGCTATGAACAGAACCTTGTGGTGATGATTGTAAGAAAGTTTCTGGAGAAGGGAAAAGTTCTCTAGATGTTCGAATTCTTCTCCTCCGTCTACTCTCGTCTAGACCTTCAAGAAGAGGTTCTGTTGTTTTCTTACTCCTTGTTCTAATTGCTTCCTGCATACACAAGAAAACAAAACCCTAGAAAATATTTGTTAGCACAAAAAGATATAGGAGAAGATAAAGATTCAGAAGATAAAAGATTCAGAAGATAAACTAAAATAAGATAAAATAAAATAAAATAAAATAAAATCTAATCTAATCTAATAAGATAAAATAAAGTAAAATCAAATCTAATCTAATCAAATCAAATAAGACAAAATAAAATAAAATAAAAACAGAAATTCAAAATTAAAGTCAAAGATAATCAATAATCACACAAATTAACCAGTTAAACCAGAGTCCCCGGCAGCGGCGCCAAAAACTTGATGGACAAATTTATGAGCACCAAAATATGATGTCACAAACTTGTTTTTCAATCGGCAAGTATGACCGAATCGTTCAAGTAATAAACTTGGTAGGTCCAAGTATCGTTCTTCCCAAAGGACTCACGGCCTAGTTTAGTTATGTGATTTGTTGATTAGCTACGACTTACAAACGAAATAATTAAGATTTTATATGCAAGACAGAAAATAAACATGTATGCATGAAGTTTTGATCAATGGCAAAAAGCAAAAGATAAACACTTTCAATGAAATTTATGTATGAATATGTTGTTGGGGGTTCAATTTCATCTTATCCACTCTCATATATTTTAGGAATTCAACATTCAAATCATCATTGTTAATGCCACTCTCTGAAGTACCTTTCTAGAAGGCTTCTCCCTAATCACGAGTTCATACAATTCCTAGCATTCCTAATGATCAGTTCATAAGTGCAGGAGCTTAACGACAACCAACATAATATTGGGAGAAATTCCCCGGATCTAGACTTCCCCGTACGTTCCCGTATCGACAAAACCAATAATCATGCATCGAATGAGTTAAACAATGCAAGCATTAAGCAAAGAGGAAAAACCCTAACTAATGATGAAAGAAAGCATAAGTCTTAATTAAAAGATGTGAAAACAGATTCCATATATGAGAGCTTCAAAAGATTACATTGATTCCCCAACAAACATACAGAGTTTAGTTCAACATATTCATGGTGAACCTAGATGAATTGCAATGAAAGAATGAAAGAATAAACCCTAAAAAGGTGAAGAGGTAGCCTGAGCATCCAAGATCCTCCTTCAAAGGGATGGAAGAGAAAGTGTTTGCCTCGTTTCTGCCAAAGATACAAACCCTAGGACGTCCTAAAGCTTATATACTATTCTAAAATTATAGAAAATTCAGGCCCAAGCCCATAAGTGTGCCGCTCAGCGGTAAGTGCGTGAGTTGTTTCTTCCCCTCAGCGGCCATTTTGCCCCTCAGCGGATCTCCCGTGAGCTCCTGAGTGCCGCTCAGCGGTAAACTGCCGCTGAGCGGTGACTTTGGCTTCTCCTTTTGCACTTTTTAATGTCTTTTCTGATTTCATCTCTCTCCTTCTTCACTTCTTTCACCAAATTCACCTTAAAACCTGCACAAAAACACTGAAATCAAGCATAAACCTGTCCAACTCTCTTATTTCTGACAATATGGATAAAAGCATGATTTCAAGCTAGTTTCTAAGTATAAAGGTTGCTTTTAGTGTCAATTTTAAGCATGAAAATAACAGTTTTTCAACTGTTATCATGGGCGAAGTGGGCAAAGTGAACGAAGTGGACGAAATGGAAGAAGTGGATGAAGTTGACGAAGCGGACGAAGAAGACGAGGTGGAGGAAGAGGAGAAAGAGGAAGAAGAGGACAAAGTGGACGAAGTGGAGCAAGTGAAGGAAGTGGACGAAGTTGACGAAGTAGAGGAAGTGGAGGATGTGGAGGAAGTGGAAGAAGTGGAGGAAGGGGAGGAAGTGATTGAAGTGGACGAACTGGAAGAAGTGGAGGAAGTGGACAAAGTTGAGGAAGTTGAGGAAGTGGACAAAGTGGAGGAAGTGGAGGAAGTTGACGAAGTGGAGGAACTGGACGAACTGGAAGAAGTGGAGGAAGTTGACGAAGTGGAGGAAGTGGAGGATGTGGAGGAAGTGGAAGAAGTGGAGGAAGTGATCGAAGTGGACGAACTTGAAGAAGTGGAGGAAGTGGAGAAAGTTGTGGAAGTTGAAGAAGTGGACAAAGTGGATGAAGTGGAGGAAGTGGAGGAAGTTGACGAAGTGGACGAAGTGGACGAAGTGGACGAAGGGAACAAAGTGGAGGAAGTGGAGCAAGTCGATGAAGAGGACGAATTGGACGAAGTGGAGGAAGTGGAGGAAACGGAGGTTGTGAAGGAAGAGGAAGGAGTGGACGAAGCAGAGGAAGTGGGGGAAGTCGAGGTAGAGGACGAAATGTACGAAAAGGAAGAAGTAGAGGAAGATGACGACGCGGACGAAGAAGACGAAGTGGAGGAAGAGGACGAAGTGGACGAAGCGGAAGAAGTGGAGCAAGTGGAGGAAGTTGTCGAAGTGGACGAAGTAGAGGAAGTTGACGAAGCGGGCGAAGTGGACAAAGTGGGCGAAGTGGACTAAGTGTGCGAAGTGGACGAAGTGGGCGAAGTGGACGAAGTGGGTGAAGTGGACAAAGCGGACGAAATGGAAGAAGTGGACGATGTTGACAAAGTGGAGGAAGCGGACGAAGTTGACGACGTGGAGGACGTGGACGAAGATGAGGAAGTTGAGGTAGTGGATGAGGTGGAGGAAGTGGAGGAAGTGGAGCAAGTGAAGGAAGTGAACGAAGTTGAAGAAGTGAGGGAGGTGGAGGATGTGGAGAAAGTGGAAGAAGTGGAGGAAGTGGTCGAAGTGGACGAACTGGAAGAAGTGGAGGAAGTGGAGAAAGTGGAGGAAGTTGAGGAAGTGGACAAAGGGGACGAAGTGGAGGAAGTGCAGCAACTTGACCAAGTGGAGGAAGTGGAGGAAGTTGACGAAGTGGACGAAGGAAGTGGAGGAAGAGGACGAAGTGGACGAAGTAGAGGAAGTGGAGGAGGTGGGGGAAATGGAGGAAGTGGAGGAAATGGACGAAGTGGATGTAGCGGAGGAATTGGAGGAAGTTTAGGAAGAGTACGAAGTGGACGAAGTGGGCGAAGTGGGCGAAGTGAACGAAGTGGACAAAATGGAAGAAGTGGACGAAGTTGACGAAGCGGACGAAGAAGACGAGGTGGAGGAAGAGGAGAAAGAGGAAGAAGAGGACAAAGTGGGAGAAGTGGAGGAAGTTGACGAAGTGGATGAAGTGTAGTTAATTGAGGAAGAGGACTAAGTGGACCAAGTGGAAGAGTGGAGGAAGTAGAGGAAGTTGATGAAGTGGACGAATTGGACAAAGTTGACGAAGTGGAGGAGGTGGACAAAGTGGACAATGTGGACAAAGTGGAGGAAATTGACGAAGTGGAGGAAGTTGAAGAAGTTGAGGAAGTGGTCGAAGTGGACGAACTGGAAGAAGTGGACGAAGTGGAGGAAGCGGACAAAATGGTCGAAGTGGAGGAAATTGACGAAGTGGAGGAAGTGGGAGAAGTGGAGGAAGTGGTCGAAGTGGACGAACTGGAAGAAGTGAAGGAAGTGGAGGAAGTGGACAAAGTGGAGGAAGTGGAGGAAATGGTGGAAGTGGAGGAAGTTGATGAAGTGGAAGAAGTGGAGGAAGTGGAGAAAGTTGACGAAGTGGGCGAAGTGGACGAAGCGGACGAAGTGGAAGAAGTGAAGGAAGTTGACGAAGTGGACGAAGTGGAGGAAGTGGACAAAGTTGTGGAAGTGGACGAAGTGGACGAAGTGGAGGACGTGGACAAAGTGGACGAAATGGAGGAAATTGACCAAGTGGACGAAGTGGAGGAAGTTGACGAAGAGGAAGTGGACGATGGGGACGAAGTGGAGGAAGTGGAGGAAGTGGAGGAAATGGAAGAAGTCGAGGAAGTGGACGAAGTGGACGAAGTTGACGAAGTGGGCGAAGTGGACGAAGCGGTCGAAATGTAAGAAGCGGACGAAATTGACGAAGTGGAGGACGTGGAGGAAGTGGAAGAAATGGAGGAAGTGGAGGAAGTGGTGAAAGTGGAGAAAGATGACGAAGTTGAAGAAGTGGAAGAAGTGGACAAAGTGGAGGAAGTGGAGGAAGTGTGGGAAGTGGATAAAGTAGAGGACGTGGACGATTTGGATGAAGTTAACGTAGTAGAGGAAGTGGTAGAAGTGGAGGAAGTGGAGGAAGTTGAAGAACTGGACGAAGTTGATGAGGTGGAAGAAGTGGAGGAAGTGAAGGAAGCTGACAGAGTTGACGAAGTGGAGGAAGTGGTAGAAGTTGAAGAAGTGGAGGACGTCGAGGAAGTGGACGAAGTGGAGGAAGTGGACGAAGTGGAGGAAGTGGACGAAGTGGAGGAAGTTGACGAAGTGGAGGAAGTTCACGAAGTGCTGGATGTGGAGGAAGTGGAGGAAGTGGAGGAAGTTGAAGAAGGGGACGATGGGGACGAAGGGGACTGATGACCCAAACTTATTAGCCGTTGCTAGGACTCGGGTTCAATCCCCAAATCCCCGGCAACGGCGCCAAAAGCTTGATGGACAAATTTGTAAGCACCAAAATATGATGTCACAAACTTGTTTCACAATCGGCAAGTATGACCGAATCGTTCAAGTAATAAAACTTGGTAAGACCAAGTATCGTTCTTCCCAAAGGACTCACGGCCTAGTTTAGTTATGTGATTTGTTGATTAGCTAGGACTTAGAAACGAAATATTCAAAGTTTAATATGCAAGACAGAAAATAAACATGTATGCATGAATTGATCAATGGCAAAGACAAAAGATAAACACTTCCAATGAATTATATAAATGAATATGTTGTTGGGGTTCAATTTCATCTCATCCACTCTCATATATTTTAGGAATTCAACATTCAAATCATCATTGTTAATGCCACTCTCTAATGTACCATTCTAGATGGCTTCTCCCTAATCAAATAGTTCATACAATTCCTAGCATTCCTAATGATTAGTTCATTACAGCAGGAGCTTAAAGGCAACCAATATAATGTTGTCAGTAAAATATTGGGAGAAATTCCCCGGATCTAGACTTCCCCGTACGTGTCCGTATCGACAAAACCAATAATCATGCATTAGAATGAGTTAAACAATGCAAGCATTGAGCAAAGAGGAAAAACCCTAACTAATGATGAAAGAAAGCATATGTCTTAATTCAAAGATGTACTCAACAAATCCATATATGAGAGCTTCAAGAGATTACATTGATTCCCCAACAAACATACAAGGTTTAGTTCACCATCGTCATGGTGAACCTAGATGAATAACAATGAAAGAATGAAAGAATAAACCCAATAAAGGTGAAGAGGTAGCCTGAGCATCCAAGATCCTCCTTCAAAGGGGTGGAAGAGAGAGTGTTTGCCTCGTTTCTGCCAAAGATACTAAACTGAAGGACGTGCAAGCCCTTATATACTAATTTAGAGTTACAAAAGATTACAAAAGCCCAAGCCCAAAGAGTACCGCTCAGCGGTATTTACCGCTCAGCGGTAGTTGCGCGTCACAATTCTTCCCCTCAGCGGCCATTTGCCCCTCAGCGTGACTCCCGCAACCTCCTGAGTGCCGCTCAGCGGTAGTTTGCCGCTGAGCGGTGCCTTCGTCTTCTCTTTTTGCACTCTTTCTTGTCTTTTCTAATGTCACTTCTCTCCTTCTTCACTCTTTGCACCAAATTCATCCTAAAACCTGCACAAAAACACTCAAATCAAGTGTAAACCTGTCCAGCTCTCTTATTTCTGAAAATAAAGATAAAAGGTGTGATTTCAAGCTAGTTTCTAAGTCTAAAGGTTGCTTTTAGTATCAATTTTAAGCATGAAAATAACAGTTTTTCAACTGTTATCACAACCCCAAACTTAGAACTTTGCTTGTCCTCAAGCAAACAAGATGTAACTCTATCTCCAACCAATTTATATGATGGTTCACTCATTCAAAATCCTCTTTTCAAGATAAGTAACAACTTCACTCAAACTTATGACCAAGAGTTCAATCAAGATGTGCACATGCTTTAGTGTTCACAAAGTCATTTAAGTTCCAACAAATGCTATTTTTCATGAATGATCAATCAATTAAACATGGATGTTCATGTGCTTATGGAATATTTCCTCACTAGGTAAAGTGTTTCACTCAACACACAAGTGTATAAGAGGTAAAGTGTTTCACTCATTCACTCCACTATCACAATGTCACATGAATCAACTTTGCCTTTCATTTTACCACAATCAAAAACATTCACAAGCATGCATCATCACAAGGACTTTTCAATGGCTTATAATGTGGCTGGGCTAACAAGAAAATTGGTTTTTCTGGATCACAAAATCCTTGAGTTAAGAGAATCATAACAACACAATTATTCTTATTCATTCCCAACTTTTGTTTGCCTTTTCATTTGCATTGAGCTTTACTTCTTTTCTTTTCTTTTCTTTTGCATATTCTTTCTTTTTAGCTCTTAGCTCAATGCTTTTCCTTTTTCATGATTTCCCAATAACCCCAAACTTGAACATTTATCAATACCACACAAGATATTCTACTTAACTCAAGGTAAAGATTTTCAATCAAGGGTTCAGTGTATATTCAAGGCTATGGGTTCAAAGGATAGAACATAAAGTGTTCTCTTTTAGTAGGCTAACTTTATGAATTTGGCCAGTAAAAAGGGTTTCAACAAACACGGCCTTTGATCATATGATGCAAAACAAGTAATTGATTCAATCATAGAAAACCTGGGCAAAGTCATTCATGCTTCCAAAGTAATAGCATTCAAACAATAACAACTCTGGAGCTCAAAACCTCACATATAAGCTCATTCACATTTGACATACACATCCTGCTTAATTTCACAATCACAATCATGATATCTTGCATTTGTTCACAAAGCTTGTGAATCACCTGTATAAGCATTTTAATGTGCACATCATCTCAACATCAATCAGTCAATAAGCATCATCAAGCATTACTTATCACATAAACACAGTTAATAGCAAACCATCACACAAACCAGGTATTCAATAGAGTACATCAAACCCTAATCTAGAAACAAAAATAAATAAGTTCAGAAAGTTTAAACCGCAAAAGCATAAAACATATGATAGCATTCATCAGTAAATGCTATCTCAGCTCCTCATCAGTCTGAGCTGTCCTCTGTATCTTCCTCCTCCTCTTCATCATCATCTTCATCAAAAGCATCCTCCTCCTCAGCTTCTTCTTCTTCCATGTCTCGAGCTGAAGATTCAGCTCCTCCAGCTCCTCCATGGAATGGTTCTTCTGGCCAAGCTACGACGTTATGGAATTCATCCATCGTCCACCTGTGTGCTGGAGGGGTATCATACATCCCCACTATCATCTCAGCCGTGGCCACCTGCCCTCTGTGGATGGACTGCAACTGAGCACCTATAAGAGACGTATACATGTCCCTCATCTGGAATGGTTCTGCCTCATGTGTATCAGCAGATGTCCGGCTCTGTGCTGGTCCTCTCTCTCTACGAGCCTGGCGTGGTGGAACGGGCTGAGCTGCCTCCTCACCTCCACAATACTGTCTGTAATAGGCCTCATCTATAGCTTTTCTTGGCCTCTCAAATGGTGGAACAGAAGTGTCCACCCCAGCTAGCTTGCAGAGGTGAGTGATCAAAGAAGGATGTCCCAGTGGTGCTTTGTTGTTTGAGGTGTTAGCACACACACTAATCTCATCAGCTATCACCTGCCCAATATTAACATTCAAACTTCTGATAGCACAGTAGATGAATAGTGCCCTGCTGAGAGTGATATCTGACACATGTGAGCATGGCTGAATGTTGGCATGAGAAAATGCCATCCAATACTTTGCAAGAGGAGTCAAATCTGTCCTCCTAATGTTAACCACTGCTCCAGATCTATTCCTTTGAAAGTGTCCTCCAGGTATGCACAACACTCTCTCAACATCCTCAAAGTCAGCACCTTCCTCCATGCTAAGAGCAAACTGACATTGCTCACCAGCCCACACAGTATCCAAGAAGTTATTAATGGACTCAGGATCATACCTGATGGCATGGCCTCTAACATATCCCAAATAGTTCTCAGCTGGATAGTCACCAATCTTCTTGGCATTAGTGTAGAATTCCTTAACCACAGCTATGTTGGCAGGTGCTGGATAATTGGCTAGCTTTCCCCAGTCATTCCCTAACACTCGCTCTCCAAATTGAGGAGCAAAGTTAGGTATCATTCCGACCTTTCTCTCCATCAGAAGTCTCCTGTCCTGAACCACCCTAAAGTGCTTCTCATGTTTCCTGGAGAGGAACCTGCCATTATGTGGCTGCTCTGGTTCCTTTTCCTTCCTCTTGGTTGCCATGGTTTTCAATCTCTTTCCAGAAGAGGATGCCATTCCTGCATTCAAACACAAATCCAAAACCACAGAACATGATGTTAATCATTAGTAACATACAGGACACAACTCCTTTCGAAGCTAAACCACCGCTGAGGGCCAGAATTTCCCCTCAGCGCCACCAGTGCAACACACCAACACGCAACAAACCAGAAAAAGCAAATCTGGCAGAGTGCCGCTCAGCGGTAAATACCGCTCAGCGGTGACCTGCAGATTTTTGCAAAACTCGTTTTTAAACTGCCCTAACTCCACCCAAATGCAATTTTCAGTTTTCCAGTACATAATCAAGCAGTTTAATTGGTTCAAACATCAAATATATCATCAAATCATGCATAGAAATCAAAAGCCCTAAATACTCATGCTTTGACAATCACATTCAAATTCAAGAACCCTAGAATGACAAAATGCATTTTACTTACTTGGGTGGAGATGCTAGATGAGGTGAGAATGCTTCCAAACTAGAATACTCTCTTCCAACCCCAAACTTTGATGGCACACTAGTGAAAAAGTGAGTGGAAGAGAAATTTTTCTAAGAGGGAAGAGTAAAAAGATGTGGGAAACCTAAGAGAGAGTATGAGGGAGTGTTTCTGCAGAGAAGGGCTTGAAAGAGTGTGAAAACGCGCAGCTTAGGGTTTAAAAATACCCCAATGGGCTCGGGTTCCGCTAAGGGGAACTTAAGCCCATCAGCGTTAGTACCGCTCAGCGGTAATTGCCGCTCAGCGGCACTTTCGTGATGTGCCCTTCTCCTTCTTTTCTTGCCCTACGTGCCTTCCTAGCATACTCCTCATGGGTTCCCTGCAATTTCATTGTTAAACATGCTTATGCAATCCCTAATTAGAATAAAACAAACATAAAAACAAACAAAGATAATCAATCAACTGGGTTGCCTCCCAGGTAGCGCTTGTTTAACGTCACGAGCCTGACCCAAAATCCACCAACACCCATCAGTAGGTGTTTCACTTACCAGCACCCATCAGTAGGTGCAAAATCTTCTCAGCAACACCCATCAGTAGGTGTTACAAACCTAGTATCCTTCAGTAGATACTTAACCACCTAGCATCCTTCAGTAGATGCTATAACAACAAAATAATGTCCAGAATAATGTTCACAGTTTAAAAATTACAAAATATTAAAACAAAAGTTTGTAAATCCACTGGGTTGCCTCCCAGCAAGCGCTTTTTTAACGTCACTAGCTTGACCCAATAAAGCTCACGTTCCATCTTCTTTAAAGTTGATGTTATCCTTCCACCAACTTATCAACTGCTTCCTTAGGACTGTTTTGGATTCTCTGGAATATGGAGACTCTATCTCTATCATCTCCTTCTCTTTAAAACCTTTTACAACCCACAACTTGTTCTTGAATCTTACAGGTGTGCCAAGTTGGAGTCCTCTTTCCTTCCAGTCTCTAAGAACTTCCTTTCCTTTTCCACTTTCATCTACCTTGGGTACCTGAAAATACAAACAATGGTTATCAGAAACTTTAAAATTTTCATGTTTACCTCTAGTTATGGGTGCATCTTGAAATGCAGCTTTATAACTGGCCTCTTCCTCCTTTGCTTGTATCTCATCTTTAAACACATTCACCACCACTCTCTCCTCTCTGTCCTGGAGCACCACTATACCTTCATTAACATCTATAATAACCCTGGCCGTTTTCATAAACGGTCTTCCCAGTATGAAAGGTATCTTTTCGGTCTCCATCTTCATCACCACAAAGTCTGCCAAGAACTGAAGTTTGCCAACACAAACTACAATGTCTTCTGCAATCCCACATGGCTCCTTTGAGGATCCATCAGCCATTACCAGATTAACCTTTACAGGTTTTATTTTCACATGGCCAATTTGCTCCAATAGAGAGTAAGGCATCAAGTTAACACTTGAGCCTAAGTCAAGGAGAGCTTTCTTCACCTTTTTCTTCCCTATAGTGCAAGGGATAGAAAAACTACCTGGATCAGCAGCTTTTGGTGGGAATGATTCTTTCTTAACAGTTACACACTTTTCATCATCATCATCTCTACGTTTTCTTTTTGTAGAGGTTCCCTCATCAGATTTTGTGTACACTGCTATTTTCTGTAAGATTTGTTCCCAAGGAGCTTCATTATCAACCATTCTGAATAAGTCTGTGAAATCCATTGGTTTCTCCTGATTTGTTAGAAAAGGAAAAGTATCCTTTCTTTCTTCTTCTCTTCTCTCTTCTGTTTCATCTTCTTCTGACTCAATACTCTCTTCATTTACACTCTTGACCACTTTGCATTCTTCTCTAGGGTTAACCTCAGTATTAGCCCCAAAGTTTCTGTGTGGTCTTTCTTCCAACTGCTTAGTGATCTGACCCATCTGAATCTCCAAGTTCTTTATAGCAGCTTCAGTGCTCTTTTGGGAGGATTCAGTTTTCTGAATAAATTGTTGAAGAGTTTCTTCCAACCTTGTAGATCTTTCATTGAGCATAGAAATTTGTTGCCACATGGTTGGTTGCTGCTGCTGTTGCTTATTAAATTGATTAGCCTGCCCAGTTTGTCCTTGGCCAATACTTGGATGTGGTTTCCAACCCTGATTATAATTACCTTGACGGTATGGAAACTGATTAGCCATGAAGTTAACATCCTCCACGGCTTCCACAGGAAAAGCACATTGGCCATTGATGTGATCTCCTCCACATAGTTCGCACAACTGGGTTTGTACCTGTGCAGCAGATTTTAACTCTTTTGGTAATGAAGCAAGAGTTTTGGTCAAAGTCTCCAGCTGTTGAGTCAGAATTTTATTTTGGGCTAGCAGAGCATCATGGGTTTGTAATTGAAGAACCCCTTTCTGTTGCATAGGAGCGCCTCTTTCATTGTGAAGCTCATTATCACTTGTAGCCATATTTTCAATAATCTCAGTGGCTTCCTCTGGAATCTTCCATTTGATATTGCCCCCAGCTGAGGCATCTAGCATCATCTTGGTTTGTGAACCAAGCCCTCCAAGGAAAGTTAGGACTACTTCTTGATCCTCAAAGCCATGCGTGGGAGTTTTACGTAATAAGCTTTTGTACCTGTCCCATGCATGTCCCAGTGATTCCTCCATGCCCTGCTTGAATGAAGATATCTCTTGCTTGCCTTTAGTTACTTTAGATTGTGGGAAGTATTTGTTTAGAAACTTTGTAACCACTGCTTCCCACTCTGTGAAACTTTCTTCTGGAAAAGAGTTTAACCAAAGCTTAGCATTGCCTCCCAAGGAGAAAGGAAACAAACTAAGTTTGATTGCTTCGTCTGGCACCCCATTAATTTTGACCGTGTTGCAGATCTCATTAAAGGTAGTAAGGTGCTCATATGGGCTTTCATGTGATAACCCATTAAATTGATTACTCTTCACCAGTTGAATCAGTGCTGGTTTGACCTCCATGTTGGCTGCATTGACTCTAGGTCTAGCTATGCTGTTGAAGTGCTGAGGTCCAGCAAGATTAGTGTAATCTGCAAGAGTTCTTCTAACATTATTGCCCTCCATACTTCCTGTGCTATGAACAGAACCTTGTGGTGATGTTTGCAAGAGAGTTTCAGGAGAAGGGAAAAGTTCTCTAGACGTTCTGATTCTTCTCCTCCTTCTACTCTCTTCTAGACCTTCAAGAAGTGGTTCTGTTGTTTTCTTACTTCTAGTGCGAATTGCTTCCTGCATGCACAAGAAAACAAAACCCTAGAAAATATTTGTTAGCACAAAAAGATATAAGAGAAGATATATATTCAAAAGATAGAAAGATAAAAGATTCAGAAGATAGAAAGATAAAATAAAATCTAACCTAATAAAATCTAATCCTAAAAGATAAAATAAAATAAAATTAAAAAAAATAAAATAAAATCTAAACTAACTAAATAAAATAAAATCTAATCTAAAAAGATAAAAAGATAAGAAAAATAAAATCTAATAAAATCTAACCTAAAAAATAAAATCTAAAAAGATAAAACAGAATCTAATCTAACCTAAAAATATAAAATAAAATCTAATCTAATCTAAAAAAAAATATAAAATAAAATCTAATCTAATCTAAAAAGATAAAAAGATAAAATAAAATGAAAACAGAAAAAAATAAAAACAGAAATTCAAAATTAAAGTCAAAGATAATCAATAATCACACAAATTAACCAGTTAAACCACGAGTCCCCGGCAACGGCGCCAAAAACTTGATGACCCAAACTTATTAGCCGTTGCTAGGACTCGGGTTCAATCCCCAAATCCCCGGCAACGGCGCCAAAAGCTTGATGGACAAATTTGTAAGCACCAAAATATGATGTCACAAACTTGTTTCACAATCGGCAAGTATGACCGAATCGTTCAAGTAATAAAACTTGGTAAGACCAAGTATCGTTCTTCCCAAAGGACTCACGGCCTAGTTTAGTTATGTGATTTGTTGATTAGCTAGGACTTAGAAACGAAATATTCAAAGTTTAATATGCAAGACAGAAAATAAACATGTATGCATGAATTGATCAATGGCAAAGACAAAAGATAAACACTTCCAATGAATTATATAAATGAATATGTTGTTGGGGTTCAATTTCATCTCATCCACTCTCATATATTTTAGGAATTCAACATTCAAATCATCATTGTTAATGCCACTCTCTAATGTACCATTCTAGATGGCTTCTCCCTAATCACGAGTTCATACAATTCCTAGCATTCCTAATGATTAGTTCATGAGTGCAGGAGCTTAACGACAACCAATATAATATTGTCAGTATAATATTGGGAGAAATTCCCCGGATCTAGACTTCCCCGTACGTGCCCGTATCGACAAAACCAATAATCATGCATGGAATGAGTTAAACTATGCAAGCATTGAGCAAAGAGGAAAAACCCTAACTAATGATGAAAGAAAGCATAAGTCTTAATTAAAAGATGTAAGCAAAGATTCCATATATGAGAGCTTCAAGAGATTACATTGATTCCCCAACAAACATACAAGGTTTAGTTCACCATATTCATGGTGAACCTAGATGAATATCAATGAAAGAATGAAAGAATAAACCCAATAAAGGTGAAGAGGTAGCCTGAGCATCCAAGATCCTCCTTCAAAGGGGTGGAAGAGAGAGTGTTTACTTCGTTTCTGCCAAAGATGCTAATCCTAGGGACGTACAAGCCCTTATATACTAATCTAGAGTTACAAAAGATTACAAAAGCCCAAGCCCAAAAAGTGCCGCTCAGCGGTAAATACCGCTCAGCGGTGATTGCGCGTCACATTTCTTCCCCTCAGCGGCCAGTTTGCCCCTCAGCGTGACTCCCGCAACCTCCTGAGTGCCGCTCAGCGGTAAAATACCGCTGAGCGGTGCCTTTGTCTTCTCTTTTTGCACTCTTTCTTGTCTTTTCTAATGTCACCTCTCTCCTTCTTCACTCTTTTCACTAAATTCACCTTAAAACCTGCACAAAAACACTTAAATCAAGCATAAACCTGTCCAACTCTCTTATTTATGAAAATATAGATAAACTGCATGATTTCAAGCTAGTTTTTAAGTCTAAAGGTTGCTTTTAGTATCAATTTTAAGCATGAAAATAACAGTTTTTCAACTGTTATCACAACCCCAAACTTAGAACTTTGCTTGTCCTCAAGCAAACAAAATGTAACTCCATCTCCAACCAATTCATATGATGGTTCACTCATTCAAAATTTCTCTTTTTCAAGATAAGTAAAAACTTTAATCAACCTTATGACCAAGAGTTCATTCAAGATGTGCACATGCTTTAGTGTTCACAAAGTCATTTAAATTCCAACAAATGCTATTTTTCATGAATGATCAATCAATTAAGCATGGATGTTCATGTGCTTATGCAATATTTCCTCACTAGGTAAAGTGTTTCACTCAACACACAAGTGTATAAGAGGTAAAGTGTTTCACTCATTCACTCCACTATCACAATGTCACATGAATCAACTTTGCCTTTCATTTTACCACAATCAAAAACATTCACAAGCATGCATCATCACAAGGACTTTTCAATGGCTTATAATGTGGCTGGGCTAACAAGAAAATTGGTTTTTCTGGATCACAAAATCCTTGAGTTAAGAGAATCATAACAACACAATCATTCTTATTCTTTCCCAACTTTTATTTGCCTTTTCATTTGCATTGAGCTTTGCTTCTTTTTCTTTGCTTTTCTTTTTCTTTTTCTTTGCATATTCTTACTTTTTAGCTCTTAGCTCAATGCTTTTCCTTTTTCACAACAACCCCAAACTTGAACATTTGTCAATACCACACAAGATCTTCTACTTAACTCAAGGTAAAGATTTTTAATCAAGGGTTTTCAGTGTATATTCAAGGCTAAGGGTTCAAAAGATAGAACACACAGTGTTCTCTTTTAGTAGGCTAACTTTATGAATTTGGCCAATAAAAAGGGTTCCAACAAATGGCCTTGATCATATGATGCAAAACAAGCAATTGATTCAATCATAGAAAACCTGGGCAAAATCATTCATGCTTTCAAAGTAATAGCATTCAACAATAACAACTCTGGAGCTCAAAACCTCACATATAAGCTCATTCACATTTGACATACACATCCTGCTTAATTTCACAATCACAATCATGATATCATGCATCTGTTCACAAAGCTTGTGAATCACCTGTATAAGCATTTTAATGTGCACATCATCTCAACATCAATCAGTCAATAAGCATCATCAAGCATTACTTATCAAACAATCACAGTTAATATCAAACCATCATAATAGACCAGGTGTTCAATAGAGTACATCAAACCCTAATCTAAAAACAAAAACAAATAAGTCCAGAAAACTTAAACCATAAAAGCATAATCATATGATAGCATTCGTCAGTAAATGCTATCTCAGCTCCTCATCAGTCTGAGCTGTCCTCTGTATCTTCCTCCTCCTCTTCATCATCATCATTATCAAATGCATCCTCCTCCTCAGCTTCATCTTCTTCCATGTCTCTGGCTGAAGCTTCAGCTGCTTCAGCTCCTTCATGCAATGGTTCTTCTGGCCAAGCTACCACATTATGGAATTCATCCATAGTCCACCTGTGTGCTGGAGGGGTATCATACATCCCCACTATAATCTCAGCCGTGGTCACCTGCCCTCTGTGGATGGACTGCAACTGAGCACCTATAAGAGACATATACATGTCCCTCATCTGAAATGGTTCTGCTTCATGTGTATCAGCAGATGTCCGGCTCTGTGCTGGCCCTCTCTCTCTACGAGCCTGGCGTGGTGGAACTGGCTGAGCTGCCTCCTCACCTCCACAGTACTGTCTGTAATAGGCCTCATCAATAGCTTTTCTTGGCCTCTCAAATGGTGGAACAGAATTGTCCACCCCAGCTAGCTTGCAAAGGTGAGTGATCAAAGAAGGATGTCCCAGTGGTGCTTTGTTGTTTGAAGTGTTAGCACACACACTAATCTCATCAGCTATCACCTGCCCAATATTAACATTCAAATTTCTGATAGCACCGTAGATGAATAGTGCCCTGCTGAGAGTAATATCTGACACATGTGAACATGGTTGAATGTTGGCATGAGAAAATGCCATCCAATACTTTGCAAGAGGAGTCAAATCTGTCCTCCTAATGTTAACCACTGAGCCAGATCTATTCCTTTGGAAGTGTCCTCCAGGTATACACAGTACTCTCTCAACATCCTCAAAGTCAGCACCTTCCTCCATGCAAAGAGCAAACTGGCATTGCTCACCAGCCCACACAGTATCCAGGAAGTTGTTGATGGAATCAGGATCATACCTGATAGCATGGCCTCTGACATAGCCCAAATAACTCTCAGCTGGATAGTCACCAATCTTCCTTGCATTGGTGTAAAATTCTTTTACCACAGCTATGTTGGCAGGTGCAGGATAAGTGGCTAGCTTTCCCCAATCATTCCCTAACACTTGCTCTCCAAATTGAGGAGCAAAGTTAGGTATCATTCCAACCTTTCTCTCCATCAGAAGTCTCCTGTCCTGAACCACCCTAAAGTGCTTCTCATGTTTCCTAGAGAGGAACCTGCTGTTATGGTGTTGTTCTGGTTCCTTTTCCTTTCTCTTGGTTGCCATGGTTTTCAATCTCTTTCCTGAAGAGGATGCCATTCCTGCATTCAAACACAATTACAAAACCACAGAACATGATGTTAACCATTAGTAAACACAGAACACAACTCCTTTCGAAGCTAAACCACCACTGAGGGCCAGAATTTCCCCTCAGCGCCACCAGTGCCACATTCCAACACACAAAAACCAGAAAAAACCTAATCTGGCAGAGTGCCGCTCAGCGGTAAATGCCGCTCAGCGGTGATCTGCAGATTTTTGCAAATCTCGTTTTAAAACTGTCCTAACTCCACCCAAATGCAATTTTCAGTTTTCCAGTTCATAATCAAGCAGTTTAATCGGTTCAAACATCAAACATATCATCAAATCACGCATAGAAATCAAAACCCCTAAATATTCATGCTTTGACAATCACATTCAAATTCAAGAACCCTAGAATGAACAAAATGCATTTTACTTACTTGGGTGGAGATACTAGATGCAATGAGAATGCTTCCAAGCTAGAATACTCTCTTCCAACCCCAAACTTTGACGGCACACTAGTGAACAAGTGAGTGGAAGAGAAAATTTCTTAAGAGGGAAGAGTAAAAAGATGTGGAAAACCTAAGAGAAGGTATGTGGGAGTGCTTGTGCAGAGAAGAGCTTGAAAGAATGAAAAATCGCGCAGCTTAGGGTTTAAAAATACCCCAATGGGCTCGGGTTCCGCTAAGGGGAACTTAAGCCCATCTGCGATAGTACCGCTCAGCGGTAATTGCCGCTCAGCGGCACTTTCGTGATGTGCCCTTCTCCTTCTTTTCTTGACCTATGTGCCTCCTAGACATACCCCTCACTGGTTCCCTGCAATTCAATGTTAAAAATGCTTATGCAAACCCTAACTAAAATAAACAAACAGAAAACAATCAATCAACTGGGTTGCCTCCCAGGTAGCGCTTGTTTAACGTCACGAGCCTGACCCAAAATCCACCAACACCCATCAGTAGGTGTTTCAAACTTACCAGCACCCATCAGTAGGTGCAAAATCTTCTCACCAACACCCATCAGTAGGTGTTACAAACTTAGTATCCTTCAGTAGATACTTAACCACCTAGCATCCTTCAGTAGATGCAGGATCCAACAAAATAATGTCCAGAATAATGTTCATAGATTAAAAATTACAAAACCAAAACAAATCAAAAGTTTGTAAATCTACTGGGTTGCCTCCCAGCAAGCGCTCCTTTAACGTCACTAGCTTGACCCTGTTAAAGCTCATGTTCCATCTTCTTTATAGTTGATGTTGTCCTTCCACCAACCTTTCAACTGCTTCCTTTGGACTGTTTTGGATTCTCTAGAATATGGAGACTCTATCTCTATCATCTCCTTCTCTTTAAAGCCTTTTATAACCCACAACTTGTTCTTGAGTCTTACAGGTGTGCCAAGTTGGGGTCTTCTTTTCTTCCAGTCTCTAGGAACTTCTTCTCCTTTTCCAATCTCTTCTACCTTGGGTACCTGAAAAAACAAACAATGGTTACCTGAAACTTCAAGATTTTCATCTTTACCTCTAGTCATGGGTGCATCTCGAAATGCAGCTTTATAACTAGACTCTTCCTCCTTTGCTCGTATCTCATCTTTGAAAACATCCACCACCACTCACTCCTCTCTGTCCTGGAGCACCACTATACCTTCATTAACATCTATGATAGCCCTGGCCGTTTTCATAAACGGTCTTCCCAGTATGAAAGGTATTTTTTCGGTCTCCATCTTCATCACCACAAAGTCTGCCAAAAACTGAAGTTTGCCAACACAAACTACAATGTCTTCTGCAATCCCACATGGCTCCTTTGAAGATCCATCAGCCATTACTAGATTAACCTTTACAGGTTTTATTTTAACATGGCCAATTTGCTCCAATAGAGAATAAGGCATCAAGTTAACACTTGAGCCTAAATCAAGGAGAGCTTTCTTTACCTTTTTCTTCCCTATAGAACAAGGGATAGAAAAACTACCTGGATCTGCTGCTTTTGGTGGGAATGACTCTTTCTTAACAGTTATACACTTTTCTTCCTCATCATCTCTACGTCTTCTTTTTGTAGAGGTTCCTTCAACAGATTTTGTGTAAACTGCTATTTTCTGTAAAATTTGTTCCCAAGGTGCTTCATTATCAACCATTCTGAATAAGTCTGTGAAATCCATTAGTTTCTCCTGATTTGTTGGAAAAGGAAAAGTGTCCTTTCTTTCTTCTTCTCTTCTCTCTTCTGTTTCTCCTTCTTCTAACTCAATGATCTCTTCATTCACACTCTTGACCACTTTGCACTCTTCTCTGGGGTTAACCTCAGTATTAGCCCCAAAGTTTCTGTTCGGCCTTTCTTCCAATTGCTTGGTAATCTGACCCATTTGAATCTCCAAATTCTTTATAGCAGCTTCAGTGCTCTTTTGAGAAGATTCAGTTTTCTGTATGAATTGTTGAAGAGTTTCTTCCAACCTTGTTGATCTTTCATTAAGCATAGATAATTGTTGCCACATGGTTGGTTGCTGCTGCTACTTATTATATTGATTAGCCTGCCCAGTTGGTCCTTGGCCAATACTTGGATGTGGTTTCCAACCCTGATTATAATTCCCTTGACGGTATGGAAACTGATTAGCCATGAAATTAACATCCTCCACGGCTTCCACAGGAAAAGCACATTGGCCATTGATGTGATCTCCCCCACATAATTCGCACAACTAGGTTTGTACCTGTGCAGCAGATTTCAACTCTTTAGGTAATGAAGCAAGAGTTTTGGTCAGAGTTTCCAGCTGTTGAGTTAGAATTTTATTCTGCGCTAGCAAGGCATCATAGGTTTGTAATTGAAGAACCCCTTTTTGTTGCAAAGGAGCTCCTCTATCACTGTGCAGCTCATTATCACTTGTAGCCATGTTTTCAATAATTTCAGTTGCTTCCTTTGGAGTCTTCCATTTGATATTGCCTCCAGCTGAGGCATCCAGCATCATCTTGGTTTGTGAACCAAGCCCTCCAAGGAAAGTTAGGACTACTTCTTGATCTTCAAAGCCATGCGTGGGAGTTTTACGTAACAAGCTTTTATACCTGTCCCATGCATGTCCCAGTGATTCTTCCATGCCCTGCTTGAATGAAGATATCTCTTGCTTTCCTTTAGTCTCCTTAGATTGTGGGAAGTATTTATTTAAAAATTTTGTGACCACTGCTTCCCACTCTGTGAAACTTTCTTCTGGAAAAGAGTTCAACCAAAGCTTAGCATTGCCTCCCAATGAGAAAGGAAACAAGCTAAGTTTGATTGCTTCGTCTGGCACCCCATTAATTTTGACTGTATTGCAAATCTCATTAAAGGTAGTGAGGTGCTCATATGGGCTTTCATGAGATAACCCATTAAATTGATTACTCTTCACCAGTTGAATCAGTGCTGGTTTGACCTCCATGTTGGCTGCATTGACTCTAGGTCTAGCTATGCTATTGAAGTGCTGAGGTCCAGCAAGATTAGTGTAATCTGCAAGAGTTCTTCTAACATTATTGTTCTCCATACTCCCTGTGCTATGAACAGAACCTTGTGGTGATGATTGTAGGAGAGTTTCTGGAGAAGGGAAAAGTTCTCTAGGCGTTCTGATTCTTCTCCTCCTTCTACTCTCGTCTAGACCTTCAAGAAGAGGTTCTGTTGTTTTCTTACTCCTAGTTCGAATTGCTTCCTGCATGCACAAGAAAACAACACCCTAGAAAAGATTTGTTAGCACAAAAAGATATAGGAGAAGATATACATTCAAAAGATAAAAAGATAAAAGATTCAGAAGATAAGAAGATAAAAGATTCAGAAGATAGAAAGATAGAAGAATTAAAAGATAAAAAGATAAAATAAAATAAAATCTAATCTAACCTAAAAAGATAAAATAAAATCTAACCTAATCTAAAAAGATAAAAAGATAAAAATAAAATAAAAACAGAAAAATAAAAACAGAAATTCAAAATTAAAGTCAAAGATAATCAATAATCACACAAATTAAGCAGTTAAACCACGAGTCCCCGGCAGCGGCGCCAAAAACTTGATGGACAAACTTATGATCACCAAAATATGATGTCACAAACTTGTTTCACAATCGGCAAGTATGACCGAATCGTTCAAGTAATAAACTTGTTAAGACCAAGTATCGTTCTTCTCAAAGGACTCACGGCCTAGTTTAGTTATGTGATTTGTTGATTAGCTAGGACTTACAAAAGAAATATTTAAATTTTAATATGCAAGACAGAAAATAAACATGTATGCATGAAGTTTGATCAATGGCAAAGACAAAAGATAAACACTTTCAATGAATTATATGAATGAATATGTTGTTGGGGGTCAATTTCATCTCATCCACTCTCATATATTTTAGGAATTCAACATTCAAATCATCATTGTTAATGCCACTCTCTAATGTACCATTCTAGATGGCTTCTCCCTAATCACGAGTTCATACAATTCCTAGCATTCCTAATGATTAGTTCATGAGTGCAGGAGCTTAACGACAACCAATATAATATTGTTAGTATAATATTGGGAGAAATTCCCCGGATCTAGACTTCCCCGTACGTGCCCGTATCGACAAAACCAATAATCATGCATGGAATGAGTTAAACTATGCAAGCATTGAGCAAAGAGGAAAAACCCTAACTAATGATGAAAGAAAGCATAAGTCTTAATTAAAAGATGTAAGCAAAGATTCCATATATGAGAGCTTCAAGAGATTACATTGATTCCCCAACAAACATACAAGGTTTAGTTCACCATATTCATGGTGAACCTAGATGAATATCAATGAAAGAATGAAAGAATAAACCCAATAAAGGTGAAGAGGTAGCCTGAGCATCCAAGATCCTCCTTCAAAGGGGTGGAAGAGAGAGTGTTTGCCTCGTTTCTGCCAAAGATACTAATTCTAGGACGTGCAAGCCCTTATATACTAGTCTAGAGTTACAAAAGATTACAAAAGCCCAAGCCCAAAAAGTGCCGCTCAGCGGTAAATACCGCTCAGCGGTGACTGCGCGTCACTTTCTTCCCCTCAGCGGCCAGTTTGCCCCTCAGCGTGACTCCCGCAACCTCCTGAGTGCCGCTCAGCGGTAAAATACCGCTGAGCGGTGCCTTCGACTTCTCTTTTTGCACTCTTTCTTGTCTTTTCTAATGTCATCTCTCTCCTTCTTCACTCTTTTCACTAAATTCACCTTAAAACCTACACAAAAACACTTAAATCAAGCATAAACCTGTCCAGCTCTCTTATTTATGAAAATATAGATAAAAGCATGATTTCAAGTTAGTTTTTAAGTCTAAAGGTTGCTTTTAATATCAATTTTAAGCATGAAAATAACAGTTTTTCAACTGTTATCATGCTTCAATTCCCGTGGAGACCTAGTTCCGTGTGTGTTCTTCTCTTCTTGCTGGATCAAGGCCGTAAGTGCCTCTTCCCAAATGAATCCAACTTCTATGTGCACCCCTTGCTGCCAGCGTATGGGCTGTGACACTTCCAAGAAAACGTGGCAGCACCTCCAATTCATTTTCTCGGCTGGACCATGTGCTTCTATGTGGGCCCTTCCATTTTGCTTCTTAAAATTCAAGAATTAAAGGACTTGGTTAAGAGTGTTGGGAGGTCTTAGCATCATCCAATGATCAATTCCAGCCACCACAATTACTAAACAACAAGCAAACAATGCAACAGATTAGAAATCACTCAAACAGCAAGCATTAGAATGACATAGGGGAGTAAAAAAAAATACTGGGAACAACACAGAACGAATTTGAACAAAGTAAAAACTATATGTTAAAATAGACATCCAGACGAAACTATGAAAAAAAATTGCATGGAAAACGGATAAGAATTGAACTCAAACGAAGACACACAAGTTGACACAACATTCACGCGGCAGCCAGCGAAAATAGAAATGGCTAAGATGCATTGGCTCAATTTCCATTTCTCATTTAGCTTTCTAATGTCCCAAAAAGTTATCCAAAATTTTCCCATAATTAATAATGCAAAACAATAAGCTCAGATAATTCAAATTAGTTAAAATAAGAATTTCCGATCAAATTAAGCACAATTAGGAAAAACAGGAAAATACCGGACGTTTAAGAATAATTCCCCGACTAATTCTAGCACATTAAACTAAGTGAAGTGAGGAAAATATTGGTTCATCAAAATAGACCACACTTAGTCTTTTGCACTCCTGGGCAAAATCAAGACGCAAATCAGGGAATAGTTCAAAGGGCTTTTAAGAAGGTGACACAACGTCGACACACAGAAAATAAAGACTCACAAGGAAACAAACAGAATTTACATCGTCCTCAAGAAATCTGGACAGAGAAAAGAAGTAGATAATTCCAACACAGAATGAATCAGAGAAAGCAGATACTCATGAAATCATCCAAGCAATTCAAGACATGGCAAAATGATTAATCAGCTCAAGAGGTGAATCAAAAGTAACAAAACCTCACAGATGCACTATCAGTGTTTCTCTCAAGTGTTTGGGGTAAATCAATGTCACTCAATGCACTCAAGAAAGCAAACAACAACAGACTTGGCAAGCCTCTAATATCAACACTCAGAAACATATGCATGTTCAAATCAAAAGGTCTTTTCATGGTTGTAATGGCGCCAAGGACAAGGCAGGATATATCTGGATAAGAAGCTACAAACCATAAGGAACAGAGGAGCAATGGGGAACAAGTGTAAACACATTCAAACACACCCACAACCTCTAATTCCATCCTCTTCTTGACTCCATTATTCACAATTATTCACAATTTTTTTTTCTTCATTTTTCTTTTTCATCTTTCTCACTTTTTTTCATCCTGTCTCTTTTCTTTTTTCTCTTTTCAAAACAAAACTATAAAAGACAAGATTTACAAAAACAAAACAGAACAAGAAGAGGAACCAACTAGCCAACTCATTAGAATCCCTAAGGAGACCACACTTGTTCCCAAAACACTTCCAAAGCTCCAAAATTCCCTAAGGTTAAGGTAATCTTGGTTTTTCACTTAGGGCTAGTGTATGAGCTTCAAAACAAAGAAATGGAGGAAAGTATAGGCTCAAAAGGGGTTATCAAAGGATCAAAACAAGGTAAGCTTATTTGGCTAGAGAGGCTCAAGAACAAAATTGCCTTTATCACTTCCAAACATGCATATCAATCAAGAATTATCAACAAGAGTCAAGCCAAGGCATATGCGCAAGCAATCAAGAGACATATCACACACAAGAAAAAAAACATAAAGTGGCTCAAATCTCACACAGGGTAATTCTGTCACAATCAATTCAACCTCTCAAACATCATAATCATCTTCCCAAGCAGAGAAAAGCAAGGATTTCAAACAAATAAATATCAATCAAGTGAAGGAAATGATAAATCTACAACCCAAACAAAGTCCAGAAATGAAGAGAATCATGTAAAACTGTACACACGACAAAACAAAAACTACCTAGAAAAGAAAAAATTTAACCAAGAAAACAAAAACGAACAAAGAAAAAATAAAAATCTCCCCCAATAGACCACACTTAAACTACACAGTGTCCTCAATGTGTCATAAGCATAAGATCAGAAATCAAAACAGTCAACAGATCATGGACAAGTGCAATAAAAGTAGGGAAAGGGGGAGAAGAGAAAAGGAAAACTCCCCTGAGTTATGGTGGAAGCTGCCAATTTTGGACTTTCAGAGAGATGTCTTCAACCATTAGATTCAGCAAACGCGTTTTGTGGAGGACCAACTTCATCAGTACTGCCATATCATCCAAAACGAGATGTTTCTTCTTTCTTCTCCCAGCAAACTGTTCCATCAGTAGCTTTCCTTCCACTGGCAGTTGTTCAGTGTGTGACATCGGAATGGAGATCCCTGGCTCAATCAAAGAAGTAGCAGTACACTCTCCTTCATTAATCACGATTTCCTTAATGTCAGCACCTGTATTCTCATTTAATTCTGCAGCATGGTCATCAAACTCACAATTAATAGCATCTGTTATACGCTTAGAATCTGTCTGTAACACATAATCAATTTCAATACAGATCGGGCAAGAACCAGATTCATAATCACATTCAAAGTTCTCAGAGAACTGTGTCAGATCAAAGTTCAGTCCTAACTCTATAGAGTTATCAGATTGCACAGTTTCCACCTCAAAATCAATATTGATATATGCATCATCAACAGAATCGAAGGTCAGTTCAAGGCTATTATCATTCAAAATTTCATCACGGTAATCATGTCCATTCAAAACAACCTTTAGACCAATGGGTTCAATGGCTGATACTGAATCAAAAATTTTAGAATGGTCAATCCAATTTGTATCAGTATCAGTCATGAATCCTATAGAATCAGTGTGCATCAAATCACAGGCATTTGAATGTATAAGCAAATCAGGTAAATTGTTTGGAATCTCAAGTTCCGAATAAACCTGTTTTTGCTCACTGAAATTTTTCTTACCAATCTCCAAGTCATCAGCTGCATCCTCAAGGCTATCATTTAAATCAAGGTCAGTGCAAGGATAGTGAACATCAGGTATGTCAATGTGCTCTACAGGGAATAATGAATCCACAACATGAGTGTGCACATGTGTATCAATATCAGAATCCAGAACAGGCTTAAATGGTTCAAGTTTTACCAATTCAAAAGTATTAAAATTTACTTGAACCTCAGATACATGAGTAGGGATTTCAAGTTTACAGTAAACCTGCTCAGGTTTTTTTTCCTTTACTACCTCACTTGGATTTTGACCCGCCAGCTTGCAGAGCAACTTCTTTGCCTCTGTTGGAGTTCTGTCCATCAAAGATCCACCAATAGCTACATCCACTAATATCCTTTCATTGTCCAAGAGCCCTTCATAAAAGTAAATCAAGAGCAAATGCTCTGAAATTTGGTGGTTTGGACAGGCTGTGCAGAGCCTGTTAAACCTCTCCCAATAATCTGCCAGGCTTTCTTCTTGAAATTGCTCAATGGTAGTGATCTCCCTCCTAATGCTGCTTACCCTTGCTGCTGGAAAGAACTTGTTGAGGAATCTCTGTTGTGTTTCCTGCCAACTATCAAAAGGATACTGGTATAGGAACCAGTCTCTTGTTGCACCTTGAAGGGACATTGGAAACACTTTCATCAATACTGTCTCCTTTGAAACACCAGGAGGCCTCATCGACAAACACACCAAACAAAACTCCTTGAGGTGCCTGTATGGATCTTCATGTGCCAACCCATGGAATTTGGGAAGACTCTTGATCAGATCATATATCCAGTCTTGAGAATTTGTCATCTCCTCTATTGTAGTGCAAAACCTGTCTCAGACCTGGACTTCCACTTCAAACAAAGATTAAACCAAACATATAGAAACATAACATAGGGGAAAACCATTATTTACATAATTTGAAACTTCCAGAAACAACAACTAAATGCACAAAATACAAAAAATGATAAAAATCTAAAAACACAAAAATCGATAAAAGAAGTAAACCCAAACAAGACTAACTAAACATCCTAAAACACATCACACAACATAAGACAAAACACAACACACACTGACACAACAAAAAGACCTAAGACCGAACCGTTGGTCCCCGGCAGCGGCGCCATTGTGATGAGAGGGTCGCACCTCCCAACAAAAATTGTGCATAAAAGAATGCAGTATAGTACTAGGAAGTGACTCCTAGGTCGTCTCTCAAGGACCAAATGTGGTTCAGTCTCAGATCAAACACGAAATGGGGGGGTTGGTGAGGAGTTTTGTGAATGCAGATGAACTAAAGTTAAAACTGAAAATTAAAAATAACCAAACATAATTAAAAACGCTGAAATAAATTAATAAAACACAAAGACCGAACGGTTTCTAAAACAAGTGAGGAATTTGAAAATGCCGGAAGATAAAAATAATCGAACAGAATAGACAACATAGTGAATCGAAGACAATAAACAGATTAAAGTGACTGAAAATAGTAAACCAACATTCCTAAAGTAAGATGTGTAAACTAATTAAATTGTAACACATAAATCGACAATGCGCATAAATGCATAGTAAACTGATTGGTGAATTAGATGAACCAAATGAGCTTGCATACGAATCATTAAATGCAACCCGACAATAGAAGCAACAACAAAAAAAAACTTAATGCATGGAATCATATTTTAATGTAAGAAAAATGCTTGAACAAATTAAATGCAGGGAGGAATTAATTGCAATTATCCTATTAAAACATGCAACTATTAAACTAGAGAAATAAAGTGGTATAGTGGTCTGGAAGCACCAATGCAATCCATAACCGTGCGCTCTCCAAAACAAAAGTGCTTTCTCTTCTTCCAACGTGCAGCTGCTGTCAGCATGGGAATCAAAAGAACAAAGGAGTATTAAATGCAAAGTGTTGAATCCTTGTTCATTCAGTAAAAAAAAACTAAAGGGAACGTTCTAGCCCCTGCACAAAAATAAGATTGGAAAAGTATGTTTCATTCTTCATGAAATCAGCGTATCTTCTTACAAAATAAAACCCACCATACAGTTTAATAATGAAGCGTTACTAGACCGAAACTTCACTCCAAAAATTTCATGAACCAAAATGAACTTAATGGCAAAGTAAAAACGTAACAGCGTTCAAGCTAAGCTAAAAAAAAACAAGTGAAGGTGGCAGCTGTGAACGTTCTTCAGATTAAAAAGTGCATATGAACCAAAGAAATAAAAAAAAAACATGTGTAATCAGAAAAATAGAAAGTGAAGCTTTTTATCCATCACTGTAACAACGTTCCACCAAACAAAAACGTTCCTAGCTAGGAGAAAAGAAAACTGAATGAGTATGGTGGTTGGTTCCAGGCCATGTGTCTCCCGCGTGCTCTTCAGCTCCAGGCCGATACACACCCAACACTGCTGGAGCCCCCAACAGCAAACGTAAGTGGCGGCTCTCCCTCACATGAGTGTGCACTGGACAAAAACCACATCCCCCCGTAACCCTTCTTTCGTGCTCTTTAATTTCTCTTTGCACCTCCTGGACCTCTCAAGCTGCTGGATGCACCCGCTGCTTGCTGGACCAAGAACTTTTTTTTTCCTCACCATCACACCACTTTAATGCTAGCTGCTGGAAAATGAAAGAAGATGGGGTTGGCCTGCTGCCGTGTGCACCTCCCAGCGTACGTATCTCCTTTTCTCCCATGCTGGATGCCACCTCCTAAGTGTGGGCCGTGTGCTTCAATTCCCATGGAGACCTAGTTCCGTGTGTGTTCTTCTCTTCTTGCTGGATCAAGGCCGTAAGTGCCTCTTCCCAAATGAATCCAACTTCTATGTGCACCCCTTGCTGCCAGTGTGTGGGCTGTGACACTTCCAAGAAAACGTGGCAGCACCTCCAATTCATTTTCTCGGCTGGACCATGTGCTTCTATGTGGGCCCTTCCATTTTGCTTCTTAAAATTCAAGAATTAAAGGACTTGGTTAAGAGTGTTGGGAGGTCTTAGCATCATCCAATGATCAATTCCAGCCACCACAATTACTAAACAACAAGCAAACAATGCAACAGATTAGAAATCACTCAAACAACAAGCATTGTAATGACATAGGGGAGTAAAAAAAAATACTGGGAACAACACAGAACGAATTTGAACAAAGTAAAAACTATATGTTAAAATAGACATCCAGACGAAACTATGAAAAAAAATTGCATGGAAAACGGATAAGAATTGAACTCAAACGAAGACACACAAGTTGACACAACATTCACGCGGCAGCCAGCGAAAATAAAAATTGGTTCATCATGGAGGAAGTGGAGGAAGTGGACGAAGAGGTCAAAATGGACGAAGTGGACGAAGTTGACAACGTGGACGAAGTGGGCGAAGTGGAGGAAAAGGAGGAAGTTGAAGAAGTGGACCAAGTGGAGGAAGTGGACGAAGAGGTCGAAGTGAACGAAGTGCACGAATTCGACGAAGTGCACGAAGTGGACGAAGAGGAGGATGTGGACGAAGGGGAGGAACTGGAGGAAGTGGAGGAAGTGGAGAAAGGTGATGAAGTGGACGAAGTGAAGGAAGTGGAGGAAGTGGAAAAAATGCAGGAAGTGGAGGAAGTGGAGGAAGATGACTGATGGACAAATTTATGATCACCAAAATATGATGTCACAAACTTGTTTCACAATCGACAAGTATGACCGAATCGTTCAAGTAATAAACTTGGTAAGACCAAGTATCGTTCTTCCCAAAGGACTCACGGCCTAGTTTAG
Source organism: Vigna nakashimae (assembly GCA_034642375.1). Taxonomy (NCBI): domain Eukaryota; kingdom Viridiplantae; phylum Streptophyta; class Magnoliopsida; order Fabales; family Fabaceae; genus Vigna; species Vigna nakashimae. The sequence continues at coordinate 32,370,116 of CM067765.1, forward strand.
TTATGTGGTTTGTTGATTAGCTAAGACTTAAGAACGAAATATTTGAAGTTTAATATGCAAAGACGAAAATAAACATGTATGCATGAGTTTTGATCAATGGCAAAGACAAAAGATAAACACTTTCAATGAATTATATGAATGAATATGTTGTTGGGGGTCAATTTCATCTCATCCACTCTCATATATTTTAGGAATTCAACATTCAAATCATCATTGTTAATGCCACTCTCTAATGTACCATTCTAGATGGCTTCTCCCTAATAACGAGTTCATACAATTCCTAGCATTCCTAATGATTAGTTCATGAGTGCAGGAGCTTAACGACAACCAATATAATATTGTCAGTATAATATTGGGAGAAATTCCCCGGATCTAGACTTCCCCGTACGTTACCGTATCGACAAAACCAATAATCATGCATGGAATGAGTTAAACTATGCAAGCATTGAGCAAAGAGGAAAAACCCTAACTAATGATGAAAGAAAGCATATGTCTTAATTAAAAGATGTACTCAACAAATCCATATATGAGAGCTTCAAGAGATTACATTGATTCCCCAACAAACATACAAGGTTTAGTTCACCATATTCATGGTGAACCTAGATGAACAATAATGAAAGAATGAAAGAATAAACCCAATAAAGGTGAAGAGGTAGCCTGAGCATCCAAGATCCTCCTTGAAAGGGGTGGAAGAGGGAGTGTTTGCCTCGTTTCTGCCAAAGATACCTAATTCTAGGACGTGCAAGCCCTTATATACTAATCTAGAGTTACAAAAGATTACAAAAGCCCAAGCCCAAAAAGTGCCGCTCAGCGGTAAATACCGCTCAGCGGTGATTGCGCGTCACTTTCTTCCCCTCAGCGGCCATTTTGCCCCTCAGCGTGACTCCCGCAACCTCCTGAGTGCCGCTCAGCGGTAAAATACCGCTGAGCGGTGCCTTCGTCTTCTCTTTTTGCACTCTTTCTTGTCTTTTCTAATATCACCTCTCTCCTTCTTCACTCTTTTCACTAAATTCACCTTAAAACCTGCACAAAAACACTTAAATCAAGCATAAACCTGTCCAGCTCTCTTATTTCTGAAAACATAGATAAAAGCATGATTTCAAGCTAGTTTTTAAGTCTAAAGGTTGCTTTTAGTATCAATATTAAGCATGAAAATAACAGTTTTTCAACTGTTATCACAACCCCAAACTTAGAACTTTGTTTGTCCTCAAGCAAACAAAATGTAACTCAATCTCCAACCAATTCATATGATGGTTCACTCATTCAAAAATTCTCTTTTTCAAGATAAGTAACAACTTCACTCAAACTTATGACCAAGAGTTCATTCAAGATGTGCACATGCTTTAGTGTTCACAAAGTCATTTAAGTTCCAACAAATGCTATTTTTCATGAATGATCAATCAATTAAGCAAGGATGTTCATGTGCTTATGGAATATTTCCTCACTAGGTAAAGTGTTTCACTCAACACACAAGTGTATAAGAGGTAAAGTGTTTCACTCATTCACTCCACTATCACAATGTCACATGAATCAACTTTGCCTTTCATTTTACCACAATCAAAAACATTCACAAGCATGCATCATCACAAGGACTTTTCAATGGCTTATAATGTGGCTAGGCTAACAAGAAAATTGGTTTTTCTGGATCACAAAATCCTTGAGTTAAGAGAATCATAACAACACAATCATTCTTATTCTTTCCCAACTTTTATTTGCCTTTTCATTTGCATTGAGCTTTGCTTCTTTTTCTTTTCTTTTTCTTTTTCTTTTCATATTCTTACTTTTTAGCTCTTAGCTCAATGCTTTTCCTTTTTCATATTTCCCCAACAACCCCAAACTTGAACATTTGTCAATACCACACAAGATCTTCTACTTAACTCAAGGTAACGATTTTCAATCAAAGGTTTTTAGTGTATATTCAAGGCTAAGGGTTCAAAGGATAGAACACAAAGTGTTCTCTTTTAGTGGGCTAACTTTATGAATTTGGCCAATAAAAAGGGTTTCAACAAACGGCCTTGATCATATGATGCAAAACAAGCAATTGATTCAATCATAGAAAACCTGGGCAAAGTCATTCAAGTTTCCAAAGTAATAGCATTCAATCATACCAAAAACTCTGGAGCTCAAAACCTCACATATAAGCTCATTCACATTTGACATACACATCCTGCTTAATTTCACAATCACAATCATGATATCATGCATTTGTTCACAAAGCTTGTGAATCACCTGTATAAGCATTTTAATGTGCACATCATCTCAACATCAATTAATCATAAGCATCATTCAAGCATTACTTATCAAACAATCACAGTTAATAGCAAACCATCATAAGAAACTAGGTGTTCAATAGAGTACATCAACCCTAATCTAAAAACAAAAACAAATAAGTCCAGAAAACTTAAACCATAAAAGCATAATCATATGATAGCATTCATCAGTAAATGCTATCTCAGCTCCTCATCAATCTGAGCTGTCCTCTGTATCTTCCTCCTCTTCTTCATCATCATCATCATCAAATGCATCCTCCTCCTCAGCTTCATCTTCTTCCATATCTCTAGCTGAAGCTTCAGCTGCTTCAGCTCCTCCATGCAATGGTTCTTCTGGCCAAGCTACCACGTTATGGAATTCATCCATAGTCCACCTGTGTGCTGGAGGGGTATCATACATCCCCACTATCATCTCAGCCGTGGCCACCTGCCCTCTGTGAATGGACTGCAACTGAGCACCTATAAGAGACATATACATGTCCCTCATCTGGAATGGTTCTGCTTCATGAGTATCAACAGATGTCCTGCTCTGTGCTGGCCCTCTCTCTCTACGAGCCTGGCGTGGTGGAACTGGCTGAGCTGCCTCCTCACCTCCACAGTACTGTCTATAATAGGCCTCATCAATAGCTTTTCTTGGCCTCTCAAATGGTGGAGCAGAAGTATCCACCCCAGCTAGCTTGCAAAGGTGAGTGATCAAAGAAGGATGTCCTAGTGGTGCTTTGTTGTTTGAGGTATTAGTGCACACACTATTTTCATCAGCTATCACCTGCCTAACATTAACATTCAAGTTTCTGATAGCACATTAGATGAATAGTGCCCTGCTGAGAGTGATATCTGACACATGTGAACATGGCTGAATGTTGGCATGTGAAAATGCCATCCAATACTTTGCAAGAGGAGTCAAATCTGTCCTCCTAATGTTAACCACTGCGCCAGATCTATTCCTTTGAAAGTGTCCTCCAGGTATACACAGTACTCTTTCAACATCCTCAAAGTCAGCACCTTCCTCCATGCTAAGAGCAAACTGGCATTGCTCACCAGCCCACACAGTATCCAGGAAGTTGTTGATGGAATCAGGATCATACCTGATAGCATGACCTCTGACATAGCCCAAATAATTCTCAGCTGGATAGTCACCAATCTTCTTTGCATTGGTGTAGAATTCCTTGACTACAGCTATGTTGGCAGGTGGAGGATAAGTGGCTAGCTTCCCCCAATCATTACCTAACACTTGCTCTCCAAATTGAGGAGCAAAGTTAGGTATCATTCCAACTTTTCTCTCCATCAGAAGTCTTCTGTCCTGAACCACCCTAAAGTGCTTCTCATGTTTCCTGGAGAGGAACCTACTAGAGTGGGGTTGCTCTGGTTCCTTTTCCTTCCTCTTGGTTGCCATGGTTTTCAATCTCTTTCCTGAAGAGGATGCCATTCCTGCATTCAAATACAAATCCAAAACCACAGAAGATGATGTTAATCATTAGTAAACACAGAACAAAACTCCTTTCGAAGCTAAACCACCGCTGAGGGCCAGAATTTCCCCTCAGCGCCACCAGTGCCACATTCCAACACGCAAAAACCAGAAAAAACCAAGTCTGGCAGAGTGCCGCTCAGCGGTAAATGCCGCTCAGCGGTGACCTGCAGATTTTTGCAAATCTCGTTTTGAAACTGTCCTAACTCCACCCAAATGCAATTTTCAGTTTTCCAGTTCATAATCAAGCAGTTTAATCGGTTCAAACATCAAATATATCATCAAATCATGCATAGAAATCAAAACCCCTAAATATTCATGCTTTGACAATCACATTCAAATTCAAGAACCCTAGAATGACAAAATGCATTTTACTTACTTGGGTGGAGATGCTAGATGATATGAGAATGCTTCCAAACTAAAATGCTCTCTTCCAACCCCAAACTTTGATGGCACACTAGTGTAAAAGTGAGTGGAAGAGAAATTTTCTAAAGAGGGAAGAGTAGAAAGATGTGGAAAACCTAAGAGAGGGTATGTGGAAGTCTTTGTGAAGAGAAGAGCTTGAAAGAATGTAAAATCGCGCATCCTAGGGTTTAAATACCCTAATGGGCTCGGGTTCCGCTAAGGGGAACTTAAGCCCATCTGCCATAGTACCGCTCAGCGGCACTTTCGTGATGTGCCCTTCTCCTTCTTTTCTTGACCTACGTGCCTTCCTAGCATACCCCTCATAGGTTTCCTGCAATTCAATGTTAAAAATGCTTATGCAAACCCTAATTAAAATAAAACAAACAAAAACAATCAATCAACTGGGTTGCCTCCCAGGTAGCGCTTGTTTAACGTCACGAGCCTGACCCAAAATCCACCAACACCCCTCAGTAGGTGTTTCAAACTTACCAGCACCCATCAGTAGGTGCAAAAATCTTCTCACCAACACCCATCAGTAGGTGTTACAAACCTAGTATCCTTCAGTAGATACTTAACCACCTAACATCCTTCAGTAGATGCTAGATCCAATAAAATAATGTCCAGAATAATGTTCACAGATTAAAAGTTACAAAACCAAAACAAATCAAAAGTTTGTAAATCCACTGGGTTGCCTCCCAGCAAGCGCTTCTTTAACGTCACTAGCTTGACCCAATAAAGCTCAAGTTCCATCTTCTTTATAGTTGATGTTGTCCTTCCACCAACTTTTCAACTGCTTCCTTTGGACTGTTTTGGATTCTCTAGAATATGGAGACTCTATCTCTATCATCTCCTTCTCTTTAAAGCCTTTATAACCCAAAACTTGTTCTTGAGTCTTACAGGTGTGCCAAGTTGGAGTCTTCTTTTCTTCCAGTCTCTAGGAACTTCTTCTCCTTTTCCAATCTCTTCTACCTTGGGTACCTTAAAATACAAACAATGGTTACCTGAAACATCTTTACCTCTAGTCATGGGTGCATCTCGAAATGCAGCTTTATAACTAGACTCTTCCACCTTTGCTTGTATCTCATCTTTGAAGACATCCACCACCACTCTCTACTCTCTGTCCTGGAGCACCACTATACCTTCATTAACATCTATGATAGCCCTGGCCGTTTTCATAAACGGTCTTCCCAGTATGAAAGGTATCTTTTCGGTCTCCATCTTCATCACCACAAAGTCTGCCAAAAACTGAAGTTTGCCAACACAAACTACAATGTCTTCTGCAATCCCACATGGCTCCTTTGAAGATCCATCAGCCATTACCAGATTAACCTTTACAGGTTTTATTTTAACATGGCCAATTTGCTCCAATAGAGAATAAGGCATCAAGTTAACACTTGAGCCTAAATCAAGGAGAGCTTTCTTTACCTTTTTCTTCCCTATAGTGCAAGGGATAGAAAAACTACCTGGATCTACTGCTTTTGGTGGGAATGACTCTTTCTTAACAGTTATACACTTTTCTTCCTCATCATCTCTACGTCTTCTTTTTGTAGAGGTCCCTTCATCAGATTTTGTGTAAACTGCTATTTTCTGTAAGATTTGTTCCCAAGGTGCTTCATTGTCAACCATTCTGAATAAATCTGTGAAATCCATTGGTTTCTCCTGATTTGTTGGAAAGGGAAAAATGTCCTTTCTTTCTTCTTCTCTTCTCTCTTCTATTTCTCCTTCTTCTAACTCAATAATCTCTTCATTCACACTTTTGACCACTTTGCACTCTTCTCTGGGGTTAACCTCAGTATTAGCCCCAAAGTTTCTGTGTGGTCTTTCTTCCAATTGCTTAGTAATCTGACCCATTTGAATCTCCAAATTCTTTATAGCAGCTTCAGTGCTCTTTTGAGAAGATTCAGTTTTCTGTATGAATTGCTGAAGAGTTTCTTCCAACCTTGTTGATCTTTCATTAAGCATAGATAACTGTTGCCACACGGTTGGTTGCTGCTGCTGCTTATTATATTGATTAGCTTGCCCAGTTTGTCCTTGGCTAATGCTTGGATGTGGTTTCCAACCCTGATTATAATTGCCTTGACGGTATGGAAATTGATTAGCCATGAAGTTAACATCCTCCACGGCTTCCACAGGAAAAGCACATTGGCCATTGATGTGATCACCCCCACATAATTCGCACAACTGGGTTTGTACCTGAGCAGCAGATTTTAACTCTTTGGGTAATGAAGCAAGAGTTTTGGTCAGAGTTTCCAGCTGTTGAGTTAGAATTTTATTCTGGGCTAGCAAGGCATCATGGGTTTGTAATTGAAGAACCCCTTTCTGTTGCATAGGAGCTCCTCTTTCACTATGCAACTCATTATCACTTGTAGCCATATTTTCAATGATTTCAGTTGCTTCCTCTGGAGTCTTCCATTTGATATTGCCTCCAGCTGAGGCATCCAGCATCATCTTGGTTTGTGAACCAAGCCCTCCAAGGAAAGTTAGGACTACTTCTTGATCCTCAAAGCCATGCGTGGGAGGTTTACGTAACAAGCTTTTATACCTGTCCCATGCATGTCCCAGTGATTCTTCCATGCCCTGCTTGAATGAAGATATCTCTTGCTTTCCTTTAGTCACTTTAGATTGTGGGAAGTATTTATTTAAGAATTTTGTGACCACTGCTTCCCACTCTGTGAAACTTTCTTCTGGAAAAGAGTTCAACCAAAGCTTAGCATTGCCTCCCAATGAGAAAGGAAACAAGCTAAGTTTGATTGCTTCGTCTGGCACCCCATTAATCTTGACTGTATTGCAAATCTCATTAAAGGTAGTCAGGTGCTCATATGGGCTTTCGTGAGATAACCCATTAAATTGATTACTCTTTACCAGTTGAATCAGTGCTGGTTTGACCTCCATGTTGGCTGCATTGACTCTAGGTCTAGCTATGCTATTGAAATGCTGAGGTCCAGCAAGATTAGTGTAATCTGCAAGAGTTCTTCTAACATTATTGCCCTCCATACTTCCTGTGCTATGAACAGAACCTTGTGGTGATGATTGCAAGAGAGTTTCTGGAGAAGGGAAACGTTCTCTAGACGTTCTGATTCTTCTCCTCCTTCTACTCTCTTCTAGACCTTCAAGAAGTGGTTCTGTTGTTTTCTTACTCCTAGTTCGAATTGCTTCCTGCATGCACAAGAAAACAAAACCCTAGAAAAGATTTGTTAGCACAAAAAGATATAAGAGAAGATATATATTCAAAAGATAAAAAGATAAAAGATAAAATAAAATAAAATCTAATCCTAAAAGATAAAATAAAATCTAATCTAAAAAGATAAAATAAAATCTAACCTAATCTAAAAGATAAAGATAAAATAAAATCTAATAAAATCTAACCTAACAAAATAAAATCTAATCTAATCTAATCTAAAAAGATAAAACAGAAAAATAAAAACAGAAAATAAAAAACAGAAATTTAAAAATTAAAGTCAAAGATGATCAATAATCACACAAATTAACCAATTAAACCACGAGTCCCCGGCAGCGGCGCCAAAAACTTGATGGACAAATTTATGATCACCAAAATATGATGTCACAAACTTGTTTCACAATCGGCAAGTATGACCGAATCGTTCAAGTAATAAACTTGGTAAGACCAAGTATCGTTCTTCCCAAAGGACTCACGGCCTAGTTTAGTTATGTGGTTTGTTGATTAGCTAAGACTTAAGAACGAAATATTTGAAGTTTAATATGCAAAGACGAAAATAAACATGTATGCATGAGTTTTGATCAATGGCAAAGACAAAAGATAAACACTTTCAATGAATTATATGAATGAATATGTTGTTGGGGGTCAATTTCATCTCATCCACTCTCATATATTTTAGGAATTCAACATTCAAATCATCATTGTTAATGCCACTCTCTAATGTACCATTCTAGATGGCTTCTCCCTAATAACGAGTTCATACAATTCCTAGCATTCCTAATGATTAGTTCATGAGTGCAGGAGCTTAACGACAACCAATATAATATTGTCAGTATAATATTGGGAGAAATTCCCCGGATCTAGACTTCCCCGTACGTTCCCGTATCGACAAAACCAATAATCATGCATGGAATGAGTTAAACTATGCAAGCATTGAGCAAAGAGGAAAAACCCTAACTAATGATGAAAGAAAGCATATGTCTTAATTAAAAGATGTACTCAACAAATCCATATATTAGAGCTTCAAGAGATTACATTGATTCCCCAACAAACATACAAGGTTTAGTTCACCATATTCATGGTGAACCTAGATGAACAATAATGAAAGAATGAAAGAATAAACCCAATAAAGGTGAAGAGGTAGCCTGAGCATCCAAGATCCTCCTTCAAAGGGGTGGAAGAGAGAGTGTTTGCCTCGTTTCTGCCAAAGATACCTAATTCTAGGACGTGCAAGCCCTTATATACTAATCTAGAGTTACAAAAGATTACAAAAGCCCAAGCCCAAAAAGTGCCGCTCAGCGGTAAATACCGCTCAGCGGTGATTGCGCGTCACTTTCTTCCCCTCAGCGGCCATTTTGCTCCTCAGCGTGACTCCCGCAACCTCCTGAGTGCCGCTCAGCGGTAAAATACCGCTGAGCGGTGCCTTCGTCTTCTCTTTTTGCACTCTTTCTTGTCTTTTCTAATATCACCTCTCTCCTTCTTCACTCTTTTCACTAAATTCACCTTAAAACCTGCACAAAAACACTTAAATCAAGCATAAACCTGTCCAGCTCTCTTATTTCTGAAAACATAGATAAAAGCATGATTTCAAGCTAGTTTTTAAGTCTAAAGGTTGCTTTTAGTATCAATATTAAGCATGAAAATAACAGTTTTTCAACTGTTATCAATGACGAAGTTGAAGAAGTGGCAGAAGTGGAGGAAGTGGACGAAGTAGACGAAGTTGACGAAGTGGATGAAGTTGACGAAAGAGAGGAAGTGGAGGAGGTGGAGGAAGTTGACGAAGTGGACGAAATGGACGAAGTGGAGGAAGTGGAGGAAGTTCACGAAGTTCAGGAATTGGAAGAAGTGTACGAAGTGGACGAAGGAGAGGAAGTCGAGGAAGTGGAGGAAGTTGTCGAAGTGGACGAAGTAAACGTAGTGGAGGAAGTGGAGGAGTTGGAAGAATTAGAGGAAGTGGAGGAAGTGGAGGAAGTGGACGATGTGGACAAAGTGGACGAAGGTGACGAGGTGGAAGAAGTGGAGGAAGTAGAGGAAGCAGACGGAGTTGACGAAGTGGAGGAAGTGGAGCAAGAGGTAGAAGTGGACGAAGTCGAGGAAGTCGAGGAATTGGATGAAGTGGAGGAAGTGGACGAAGTGGACGAAGTTGACGAAGTGGAGGAAGTGGAGGAAGTTGACAAAGTGCAGGAATTGCAGGAAGTTGACGAAGTGGACGAAGTGGACGATGGCGACGAAGGGAACGAAGTGGAGCAAGTGGAGGAAGTGGAGCAAGTGGACAAAGAGGTCAAAATGGACGAAGTGGACGAAGTTGACAACGTGGACGAAGTGGGCGAAGTGGAGGAAGTGGAGGAAAAGAAGGAAGTTGAAGAAGTAGACCAAGTGGAGGAAGTGGACGAAGAGGTCGAAGTTAACGAAGTGCACGAATAGTACGAAGTTGACGAAGTGCACGAAGTGGACGAAGTGGACGAAGTGGCCAAAGTGGCCGCAGTGGCCGAAGTGGAGGATGTGGACGAAAGGGAGGAACTGGAGGAAGTGGAGGAAGTGGACAAAGGTGATGAAGTGGACGAAGTGAAGGAAGTGGAGGAAGTGGAAAAAATGGAGGAAATGGAGGAAGTGGAGGAAGATGACGAAGTCGAAGAAGTGGAAGAAGTGGAAGAAGTGGAGGAAGTGGAGGAAGTGGAGGAAGTGTAGGAAGTGGACGAAGTTGAGGAAGTGGACGAAGTTGACGAAGTACACAAAGTGGAGGAAGTGGACGAAGTAGATAAAGTGGAGGAAGTCAACGAAGTGGCCGAAGTGGAGGAAGTGGAGGTAGTGGACGAAGTGGACGAATTGGACGAAGTGGACGACGTGGAAGAAGTGTAGGATATGGACGAAGTTAAGGAAGTGGACGAAGTGAAGGAAGTTCACGAAGTTCAGGAAGTGGAAGAAGTGGAGGAAGTGGAGGAAGGAGAGGAAGTCGAGGAAGTGGAGGAAGTGGTCGAAGTGGATCAAGTAAACGTAGTGGAGGAAGTGGAGGAGTTGGAAGAAGTGGAGGAAGTGGAGGAAGTTGACAAAGTGGAGGAAGTGGAGGAAGTGGAAGAAGTGGAGGAAGTGGAGGAAGTGGACGATGTGGACAAAGTGGACGAAGGTGACGAGGTGGAAGAAGTGGAGGAAGTGAAGGAAGCGGACGGACTTGACGAAGTGGAGGAAGTGGAGGAAGAGGTAGAAGTGGACGAAGTCGAGGAAGTGGACGAAGTGGAGGAAGTTAACGAAGTTGACGAAGTGGAGGAAGTGGACGAAGTGGAGGAAGTTGACGAAGTGGAGGAAGTTGACGAAGTGGAGGAAGTGGAGGAAGTTGACGAAGTGTAGGAAGTGGAGCAAGAGGTAGAAGTGGACGAAGTCGAGGAAGTCGAGGAATTGGATGAAGTGGAGGAAGTGGACGAAGTTGACGAAGTGGAGGAAGTGGAGGAAGTTGACGAAGTGCAGGAAGTGCAGGAAGTTGACGAAGTGGACGAAGTGGACGATGGGGATAAAAGGGAACGAAGTGGAGCAAGTGGAGGAAGTGGACGAAGTGGACGAAGTTGACAACGTGGACGAAGTGGGCGAAGTGGAGGAAGTGGAGGAAAAGGAGGAAGTTGAAGAAGTGGCCCAAGTGGAGGAAGTGGACGAAGAGGTCGAAGTGAACGAAGTGCACGAATTCGACGAAGTTGACGAAGTGCACGAAGTGGACGAAGAGGAGGATGTGGACGAAGGGGAGGAACTGGAGGAAGTGGAGGAAGTGGAGGAAGTGGAGAAAGGTGATGAAGTGGACGAAGTGAAGGAAGTGGAGGAAGTGGAAAAAATGCAGGAAGTGGAGGAAGTGGAGGAAGATGACGAAGTGGAAGAAGTGGCAGAAGTGGAGGAAGTGGACGAAGAAGACGAAGTTGACGAAGTGGATGAAGTTGACGAACGAGAGGAAGTGGAGGGGGTGGAGGAAGTTGACGAAGTGGACGAAATGGACGAAGTGGAGGAAGTGGAGGAAGTTCACGAAGTTCAGGAATTGGAAGAAGTGTACGAAGTGGACGAAGGAGAGGAAGTCGAGGAAGTGGAGGAAGTGGACGAAGTGGACGAAGTAAACGTAGTGGAGGAAGTGGAGGAGTTGGAAGAATTAGAGGAAGTGGAGGAAGTGGAGGAAGTGGAGGAAGTGGACGATGTGGACAAAGTGGACGAAGGTGACGAGGTGGAAGAAGTGGAGGAAGTAGAGGAAGCGGACGAAGTTGACGAAGTGGAGGAAGTGGAGCAAGAGGTAGAAGTGGACGAAGTCGAGGAAGTCGAGGAATTGGATGAAGTGGAGGAAGTGGACGAAGTGGACGAAGTTGACGAAGTGGAGGAAGTGGAGGAAGTTGACGAAGTGCAGGAAGTGCAGGAAGTTGACGAAGTGGACGAAGTGGACGATGGGGACGAAGGGAACGAAGTGGAGAAAGTGGAGGAAGTGGAGCAAGTGGACGAAGAGGTCAAAATGGACAAAGTGGACGAAGTTGACAACGTGGACGAAGTGGGCGAAGTGGAGGAAGTGGAGGAAAAGAAGGAAGTTGAAGAAGTAGACCAAGTGGAGGAAGTGGACGAAGACGTCGAAGTTAACGAAGTGCACGAATTGGACGAAGTTGACGAAGTGGACGAAGTGGACGAAGTGGACGAAGTGGACGAAGTGGCCAAAGTGGCCGCAGTGGCCGAAGTGGAGGATGTGGACGAAAGGGAGGAACTGGAGGAAGTGGAGGAAGTGGACAAAGGTGATGAAGTGGACGAAGTGAAGGTAGTGGAGGAAGTGGAAAAAATGGAGGAAGTGGAGGAAGTGGAGGAAGATGACGAAGTCGAAGAAGTGGAAGAAGTGGAGGAAGTGGAGGAAGTGGAGGAAGTGTAGGAAGTGGACGAAGTGGAGGAAGTGGACGAAGTTGACGAAGTACAAAGTGGAGGAAGTGGACGAAGTAGATAAAGTGGAGGAAGTCAACGAAGTGGCCGAAGTGGAGGAAGTGGAGGTAGTGGACGAAGTGGAGGAATTGGACGAAGTGGACGACGTGGAAGAAGTGTAGGATATGGACGAAGTTAAGGAAGTGGACGAAGTGAAGGAAGTTCACGAAGTTCAGGAAGTGGAAGAAGTGGAGGAAGGAGAGGAAGTCGAGGAAGTGGAGGAAGTGGTCGAAGTGGATCAAGTAAACGTAGTGGAGGAAGTGGACAAAGTGGAGGAAGTGGAGGAAGTGGAAGACGTGGAGGAAGTGGAGGAAGTGGACGATGTGGACAAAGTGGACGAAGGTGACGATGTGGAAGAAGTGGAGGAAGTGGACGAAGCGGACGCAGTTGACGAAGTGGAGGAAGTGGAGGAAGAGGTAGAAGTGGACGAAGTCGAGGAAGTGGACGAAGTGGAGGAAGTGGACGAAGTTGACGAAGTGGAGGAAGTGGACGAAGTGGAGGAAGTTGACGAAGTGGAGGAAGTGGAGGAAGTTGACGAAGTGGAGGAAGTGGAGGAAGTTGACGAAGTGGAGGAAGTGGAGGAAGTTGACGAAGTGGACGAAGCGGACGATGGGGATAAAAGGGAACGAAGTGGAGGAAGTGGAGGAAGTGGACGAAGAGGTCAAATTGGACGAAGTGGACGAAGTTGACAACGTGGACGAAGTGGGCGAAGTGGAGGAAGTGGAGGAAAAGGAGGAAGTTGAAGAAGTGGACCAAGTGGAGGAAGTGGACGAAGAGGTCGAAGTGAACGAAGTGCACGAATTCGACGAAGTTGACGAAGTGCACGAAGTGGACGAAGAGGAGGATGTGGACGAAGGGGAGGAACTGGAGGAAGTGGAGGAAGTGGAGAAAGGTGATGAAGTGGACGAAGTGAAGGAAGTGGAGGAAGTGGAAAAAATGCAGGAGGTGGAGGAAGTGGAGGAAGATGACGAAATTGAAGAAGTGGCAGAAGTGGAGGAAGTGGACGAAGAAGACGAAGTTGACGAAGTGGATGAAGTTGACGAAAGAGAGGAAGTGGAGGAGGTGGAGGAAGTTGACGAAGTGGACGAAATGGACGAAGTGGAGGAAGTTCACGAAGTTCAGGAATTGGAAGAAGTGTACGAAGTGGACGAAGGAGAGGAAGTCGAGGAAGTGGAGGAAGTGGACGAAGTGGACGAAGTAAACGTAGTGGAGGAAGTGGAGGAGTTGGAAGAATTAGAGGAAGTGGAGGAAGTGGAGGAAGTGGAGGAAGTGGACGATGTGGACAAAGTGGACGAAGGTGACGAGGTGGAAGAAGTGGAGGAAGTAGAGGAAGCGAACGAAGTTGACGAAGTGGAGGAAGTGGAGCAAGAGGTAGAAGTGGACGAAGTCGAGGAAGTCGAGGAATTGGATGAAGTGGAGGAAGTGGACGAAGTGGACGAAGTTGACGAAGTGGAAGAAGTGGAGGAAGTTGACGAAGTGCAGGAAGTGCAGGAAGTTGACGAAGTGGACGAAGTGGACGATGGGGACGAAGGGAACGAAGTGGAGCAAGTGGAGGAAGTGGAGCAAGTGGACGAAGAGGTCAAAATGGACGAAGTGGACGAAGTTGACAACGTGGACGAAGTGGGCGAAGTGGAGGAAGTGGAGGAAAAGAAGGAAGTTGAAGAAGTAGACCAAGTGGAGGAAGTGGACGAAGAGGTCGAAGTTAACGAAGTGCACGAATTGGACGAAGTTGACGAAGTGCACGAAGTGGACGAAGTGGACGAAGTGGACGAAGTGGACGAAGTGGACGAAGTTGCCAAAGTGGCCGCAGTGGCCGAAGTGGAGGATGTGGACGAAAGGGAGGAAGTGGAGGAAGTGGACAAAGGTGATGAAGTGGACGAAGTGAAGGAAGTGGAGGAAGTGGAAAAAATGGAGGAAGTGGAGGAAGTGGATGAAGATGACGAAGTCGGAGAAGTGGAAGAAGTGGAGGAAGTGGAGGAAGTGGAGGAAGTGTAGGAAGTGGACGAAGTTGAGGAAGTGGACGAAGTTGACGAAGTACACAAAGTGGAGGAAGTGGACGAAGTAGATAAAGTGGAGGAAGTCAACGAAGTGGCCGAAGTGGAGGAAGTGGAGGTAGTGGACGAAGTGGAGGAATTGGACGAAGTGGACGACGTGGAAGAAGTGTAGGATATGGACGAAGTTAAGGAAGTGGACGAAGTGAAGGAAGTTCACGAAGTTCAGGAAGTGGAAGAAGTGGAGGAAGTGGAGGAAGGAGAGGAAGTCGAGGATGTGGAGGAAGTGGTCGAAGTGGATCAAGTAAACGTAGTGGAGGAAGTGGAGGAGTTGGAAGAAGTGGAGGAAGTGGAGGAAGTTGACAAAGTGGAGGAAGTGGAGGAAGTGGAAGAAGTGCAGGAAGTGGAGGAAGTGGAGGAAGTGGACGATGTGGACAAAGTGGACGAAGGTGACGAGGTGGAAGAAGTGGAGGAAGTGGAGGAAGCGGACGGAGTTGACGAAGTGGAGGAAGTGGAGGAAGAGGTAGAAGTGGACGAAGTCGAGGAAGTGGACGAAGTGGAGGAAGTTAACGAAGTTGACGAAGTGGAGGAAGTGGACGAAGTGGAGGAAGTTGATGAAGTGGAGGAAGTGGAGGAAGTTGACGAAGTGGAGGAAGTGGAGGAAGTTGACGAAGTGTAGGAAGTGCAGGAAGTTGACGAAGTGGACGAAGCGGACGATGGGGATAAAAGGGAACGAAGTGGAGCAAGTGGAGGAAGTGGACGAAGAGGTCAAATTGGACGAAGTGGACGAAGTTGACAACGTGGACGAAGTGGGCGAAGTGGAGGAAGTGGAGGAAAAGGAGGAAGTTGAAGAAGTGGACCAAGTGGAGGAAGTGGACGAAGAGGTCGAAGTGAATGAAGTGCACAAATTCGACGAAGTTGACGAAGTGCACGAAGTGGACGAAGAGGAGGATGTGGACGAAGGGGAGGAACTGGAGGAAGTGGAGGAAGTGGAGAAAGATGATGAAGTGGACGAAGTGAATGAAGTGGAGGAAGTGGAAAAAATGCAGGAAGTAGAGGAAGGGGAGGAAGATGACGAAGTTGAAGAAGTGGCAGAAGTGGAGGAAGTGGACGAAGAAGACAAAGTTGACGAAGTGGATGAAGTTGACGAAAGAGAGGAAGTGGAGGAGGTGGAGAAAGTTGACGAAGTGGACGAAATGGACGAAGTGGAGGAAGTTCACGAAGTTCAGGAATTGGAAGAAGTGTACGAAGTGGACGAAGGAGAGGAGGTCGAGGAAGTGGAGGAAGTGGACGAAGTAAACGTAGTGGAGGAAGTGGAGGAGTTGGAAGAATTAGAGGAAGTGGAGGAAGTGGAGGAAGTGGAGGAAGTGGACGATGTGGACAAAGTGGACGAAGGTGACGAGGTGGAAGAAGTGGAGGAAGTAGAGGAAGTGGACGAAGTTGACGAAGTGGAGGAAGTGGAGCAAGAGGCAGAAGTGGACGAAGTCGAGGAATTGGTTGAAGTGGACGAAGTGGACGAAGTTGACGAAGTGGAGGAAGTGGAGGAAGTTGACGAAGTGCAGGAAGTGCAGGAAGTTGACGAAGTGGACGAAGTGGACGATGGGGACGAAGGGAACGAAGTGGAGCAAGTGGAGGAAGTGCAGCAAGTGGACGAAGAGGTCAAAATGGACGAAGTGGACGAAGTTGACAACGTGGACGAAGTGGGCGAAGTGGAGGAAGTGGAGGAAAAGAAGGAAGTTGAAGAAGTAGACCAAGTGGAGGAAGTGGACGAAGAGGTCGAAGTTAACGAAGTGCACGAATTGGACGAAGTTGACGAAGTGCACGAAGTGGACGAAGTGGACGAAGTGGACGAAGTGGACGAAGTGGCCAAAGTGGCCGCAGTGGCCGAAGTGGAGGATGTGGACGAAAGGGAGGAACTGGAGGAAGTGGAGGAAGTGGACAAAGGTGATGAAGTGGACGAAGTGAAGGAAGTGGAGGAAGTGGAAAAAATGGAGGAAGTGGAGGAAGTGGAGGAAGATGACGAAGTCGAAGAAGTGGAAGAAGTGGAGGAAGTGGAGGAAGTGTAGGAAGTGGACGAAGTTGAGGAAGTGGACGAAGTTGACGAAGTACACAAAGTGGAGGAAGTGGACGAAGTAGATAAAGTGGAGGAAGTCAACGAAGTGGCCGAAGTGGAGGAAGTGGAGGTAGTGGACGAAGTGGAGGAATTGGACGAAGTGGACGACGTGGAAGAAGTGTAGGATATGGACGAAGTTAAGGAAGTGGACGAAGTGAAGGAAGTTCACGAAGTTCAGGAAGTGGAAGAAGTGGAGGAAGTGGAGGAAGGAGAGGAAGTCGAGGAAGTGGAGGAAGTGGTCGAAGTGGATCAAGTAAACGTAGTGGAGGAAGTGGAGGAGTTGGAAGAAGTGGAGGAAATGGAGGAAGTTGACAAAGTGGAGGAAGTGGAGGAAGTGGAAGAAGTGGAGGAAGTGGAGGAAGTGGAGGAAGTGGACGATGTGGACAAAGTGGACGAAGGTGACGAGGTGGAAGAGGTGGAGGAAGTGGAGGAAGCGGACGGAGTTGACGAAGTGGAGGAAGTGGAGGAAGAGGTAGAAGTGGACGAAGTCGAGGAAGTGGACGAAGTGGAGGAAGTTGACGAAGTTGACGAAGTGGAGGAAGTGGACGAAGTGGAGGAAGTTGACGAAGTGGAGGAAGTGGAGGAAGTTGACGATGTGGAGGAAGTGGAGGAAGTTGACGAAGTGTAGGAAGTGCAGGAAGTTGACGAAGTGGACGAAGTGGACGATGGGGATAAAAGGGAACGAAGTGGAGCAAGTGGAGGAAGTGGAGGAAGTGGACGAAGAGGTCAAATTGGACGAAGTGGACGAAGTTGACAACGTGGACGAAGTGGGCGAAGTGGAGGAAGTGGAGGAAAAGGAGGAAGTTGAAGAAGTGGACCAAGTGGAGGAAGTGGACGAAGAGGTCGAAGTGAACGAAGTGCACGAATTCGACGAAGTTGACGAAGTGCACGAAGTGGACGAAGAGGAGGATGTGGACGAAGGGGAGGAACTGGAGGAAGTGGAGGAAGTGGAGAAAGGTGATGAAGTGGACGAAGTGAAGGAAGTGGAGGAAGTGGAAAAAATGCAGGAAGTGGAGGAAGTGGAGGAAGATGACGAAGTTGAAGAAGTGGCAGAAGTGGAGGAAGTGGACGAAGAAGACGAAGTTGACGAAGTGGATGAAGTTGACGAAAGAGAGGAAGTGGAGGGGGTGGAGGAAGTTGACGAAGTGGACGAAATGGACGAAGTGGAGGAAGTTCACGAAGTTCAGGAATTGGAAGAAGTGCACGAAGTGGACGAAGGAGAGGAAGTCGAGGAAGTGGAGGAAGTGGACGAAGTGGACGAAGTAAACGTAGTGGAGGAAGTGGAGGAGTTGGAAGAATTAGAGGAAGTGGAGGAAGTGGAGGAAGTGGACGATGTGGACAAAGTGGACGAAGGTGACGAGGTGGAAGAAGTGGAGGAAGTAGAGGAAGCGGACGAAGTTGACGAAGTGGAGGAAGTGGAGCAAGAGGTAGAAGTGGACGAAGTCGAGGAAGTCGAGGAATTGGATGAAGTGGAGGAAGTGGACGAAGTGGACGAAGTTGACGAAGTGGAGGAAGTGGAGGAAGTTGACGAAGTGCAGGAAGTGCAGGAAGTTGACGAAGTGGACGAAGTGGACGATGGGGACGAAGGGAACGAAGTGGAGCAAGTGGAGGAAGTGGAGCAAGTGGACGAAGAGGTCAAAATGGACGAAGTGGACGAAGTTGACAACGTGGACGAAGTGGGCGAAGTGGAGGAAGTGGAGGAAAAGAAGGAAGTTGAAGAAGTAGACCAAGTGGAGGAAGTGGACGAAGAGGTCGAAGTTAACGAAGTGCACGAATTGGACGAAGTTGACGAAGTGCACGAAGTGGACGAAGTGGACGAAGTGGACGAAGTGGCTGAAGTGGCCGCAGTGGCTGAAGTGGAGGATGTGGACGAAAGGGAGGAAGTGGAGGAAGTTGACAAAGGTGATGAAGTGGACGAAGTGAAGGAAGGAAGTGGAAAAAATGGAGGAAGTGGAGGAAGTGGAGGAAGATGACGAAGTCGAAGAAGTGGAAGAAGTGGAGGAAGTGGAGGAAGTGGAGGAAGTGTAGGAAGTGGACGAAGTTGAGGAAGTGGACGAAGTTGACGAAGTACACAAAGTGGAGGAAGTGGACGAAGTAGATAAAGTGGAGGAAGTCAACGAAGTGGCCGAAGTGGAGGAAGTGGAGGTAGTGGACGAAGTGGAGGAATTGGACGAAGTGGACGACGTGGAAGAAGTGTAGGATATGGACGAAGTTAAGGAAGTGGACGAAGTGAAGGAAGTTCACGAAGTTCAGGAAGTGGAAGAAGTGGAGGAAGTGGAGGAAGGAGAGGAAGTCGAGGATGTGGAGGAAGTGGTCGAAGTGGATCAAGTAAACGTAGTGGAGGAAGTGGAGGAGTTGGAAGAAGTGGAGGAAGTGGAGGAAGTTGACAAAGTGGAGGAAGTGGAGGAAGTGGAAGAAGTGGAGGAAGTGGAGGAAGTGGAGGAAGTGGACGATGTGGACAAAGTGGACGAAGGTGACGAGGTGGAAGAAGTGGAGGAAGTGGAGGAAGCGGACGGAGTTGACAAAGTGGAGGAAGTGGAGGAAGAGGTAGAAGTGCACGAAGTCGAGGAAGTGGACGAAGTGGAGGAAGTTAACGAAGTTGACGAAGTGGAGGAAGTGGACGAAGTGGAGGAAGTTGACGAAGTGGAGGAAGTGGAGGAAGTTGACGAAGTGGAGGAAGTGGAGGAAGTTGACGAAGTGTAGGAAGTGCAGGAAGTTGACGAAGTGGACGAAGCGGACGATGGGGATAAAAGGGAACGAAGTAGAGCAAGTGGAGGAAGTGGACGAAGAGGTCAAATTGGACGAAGTGGACGAAGTTGACAACGTGGACGAAGTGGGCGAAGTGGAGGAAGTGGAGGAAAAGGAGGAAGTTGAAGAAGTGGACCAAGTGGAGGAAGTGGACGAAGAGGTCGAAGTGAATGAAGTGCACAAATTCGACGAAGTTGACGAAGTGCACGAAGTGGACGAAGAGGAGGATGTGGACGAAGGGGAGGAACTGGAGGAAGTGGAGGAAGTGGAGAAAGATGATGAAGTGGACGAAGTGAATGAAGTGGAGGAAGTGGAAAAAATGCAGGAAGTAGAGGAAGGGGAGGAAGATGACGAAGTTGAAGAAGTGGCAGAAGTGGAGGAAGTGGACGAAGAAGACGAAGTTGACGAAGTGGATGAAGTTGACGAAAGAGAGGAAGTGGAGGGGGTGGAGGAAGTTGACGAAGTGGACGAAATGGACGAAGTGGAGGAAGTTCACGAAGTTCAGGAAGTGGAAGAAGTGGAGGAAGTGGAGGAAGGAGAGGAAGTCGAGGAAGTGGAGGAAGTGGTCGAAGTGGATCAAGTAAACGTAGTGGAGGAAGTGGAGGAGTTGGAAGAAGTGGAGGAAATGGAGGAAGTTGACAAAGTGGAGGAAGTGGAGGAAGTGGAAGAAGTGGAGGAAGTGGAGGAAGTGGAGGAAGTGGACGATGTGGACAAAGTGGACGAAGGTGACGAGGTGGAAGAGGTGGAGGAAGTGGAGGAAGCGGACGGAGTTGACGAAGTGGAGGAAGTGGAGGAAGAGGTAGAAGTGGACGAAGTCGAGGAAGTGGACGAAGTGGAGGAAGTTAACGAAGTTGACGAAGTGGAGGAAGTGGACGAAGTGGAGGAAGTTGACGAAGTGGAGGAAGTGGAGGAAGTTGACGATGTGGAGGAAGTGGAGGAAGTTGACGAAGTGTAGGAAGTGCAGGAAGTTGACGAAGTGGACGAAGTGGACGATGGGGATAAAAGGGAACGAAGTGGAGCAAGTGGAGGAAGTGGAGGAAGTGGAGGAAGTGGACGAAGAGGTCAAATTGGACGAAGTGGACGAAGTTGACAACGTGGACGAAGTGGGCGAAGTGGAGGAAGTGGAGGAAAAGGAGGAAGTTGAAGAAGTGGACCAAGTGGAGGAAGTGGACGAAGAGGTCGAAGTGAACGAAGTGCACGAATTCGACGAAGTTGACGAAGTGCACGAAGTGGACGAAGAGGAGGATGTGGACGAAGGGGAGGAACTGGAGGAAGTGGAGGAAGTGGAGAAAGGTGATGAAGTGGACGAAGTGAAGGAAGTGGAGGAAGTGGAAAAAATGCAGGAAGTGGAGGAAGTGGAGGAAGATGACGAAGTTGAAGAAGTGGCAGAAGTGGAGGAAGTGGACGAAGAAGACGAAGTTGACGAAGTGGATGAAGTTGACGAAAGAGAGGAAGTGGAGGGGGTGGAGGAAGTTGACGAAGTGGACGAAATGGACGAAGTGGAGGAAGTTCACGAAGTTCAGGAATTGGAAGAAGTGTACGAAGTGGACGAAGGAGAGGAAGTCGAGGAAGTGGAGGAAGTGGACGAAGTGGACGAAGTAAACGTAGTGGAGGAAGTGGAGGAGTTGGAAGAATTAGAGGAAGTGGAGGAAGTGGAGGAAGTGGAGGAAGTGGACGATGTGGACAAAGTGGACGAAGGTGACGAGGTGGAAGAAGTGGAGGAAGTAGAGGAAGCGGACGAAGTTGACGAAGTGGAGGAAGTGGAGCAAGAGGTAGAAGTGGACGAAGTCGAGGAAGTGGACGAAGTGGAGGAAGTTAACGAAGTTGACGAAGTGGAGGAAGTGGACGAAATGTACGAAGTGGAGGAAGTTCACGAAGTTCAGGAATTGGAAGAAGTGTACGAAGTGGACGAAGGAGAGGAAGTCGAGGAAGTGGAGGAAGTGGACGAAGTGGACGAAGTAAACGTAGTGGAGGAAGTGGAGGAGTTGGAAGAATTAGAGGAAGTGGAGGAAGTGGAGGAAGTGGAGGAAGTGGACGATGTGGACAAAGTGGACGAAGGTGACGAGGTGGAAGAAGTGGAGGAAGTAGAGGAAGCGGACGAAGTTGACGAAGTGGAGGAAGTGGAGCAAGAGGTAGAAGTGGACGAAGTCGAGGAAGTCGAGGAATTGGATGAAGTGGAGGAATTGGACGAAGTTGACGAAGTGGAGGAAGTGGAGGAAGTTGACGAAGTGCAGGAAGTGCAGGAAGTTGACGAAGTGGACGAAGTGGACGATGGGGACGAAGGGAACGAAGTGGAGCAAGTGGAGGAAGTGGAGCAAGTGGACGAAGAGGTCAAAATGGACGAAGTGGACGAAGTTGACAACGTGGACGAAGTGGGCGAAGTGGAGGAAGTGGAGGAAAAGAAGGAAGTTGAAGAAGTAGACCAAGTGGAGGAAGTGGACGAAGAGGTCGAAGTTAACGAAGTGCACGAATTGGACGAAGTTGACGAAGTGCACGAAGTGGACGAAGTGGACGAAGTGGACGAAGTGGACGAAGTGGACGAAGTGGACGAAGTGGACGAAGTGGACGAAGTGGCCAAAGTGGCCGCAGTGGCCGAAGTGGAGGATGTGGACGAAAGGGAGGAACTGGAGGAAGTGGAGGAAGTGGACAAAGGTGATGAAGTGGACGAAGTGAAGGAAGTGGAGGAAGTGGAAAAAATGGAGGAAGTGGAGGAAGTGGAGGAAGATGACGAAGTCGAAGAAGTGGAAGAAGTGGAGGAAGTGGAGGAAGTGGAGGAAGTGGACGAAGTTGAGGAAGTGGACGAAGTTGACGAAGTACACAAAGTGGAGGAAGTGGACGAAGTAGATAAAGTGGAGGAAGTCAACGAAGTGGCCGAAGTGGAGGAAGTGGAGGTAGTGGACGAAGTGGAGGAAGTGGACGAAGTGGACGACGTGGAAGAAGTGTAGGATATGGACGAAGTTAAGGAAGTGGACGAAGTGAAGGAAGTTCACGAAGTTCAGGAAGTGGAAGAAGTGGAGGAAGTGGAGGAAGGAGAGGAAGTCGAGGAAGTGGAGGAAGTGGTCGAAGTGGATCAAGTAAACGTAGTGGAGGAAGTGGAGGAGTTGGAAGAAGTGGAGGAAGTGGAGGAAGTTGACAAAGTGGAGGAAGTGGAGGAAGTGGAAGAAGTGGAGGAAGTGGAGGAAATGGAGGAAGTGGACGATGTGGACAAAGTGGACGAAGGTGACGAGGTGGAAGAAGTGGAGGAAGTGGAGGAAGCGGATGGAGTTGACGAAGTGGAGGAAGTGGAGGAAGAGGTAGAAGTGGACGAAGTTGAGGAAGTGGACGAAGTGGAGGAAGTGGACGAAGTTGACGAAGTGGAGGAAGTGGACGAAGTGGAGGAAGTTGACGAAGTGGAGGAAGTGGACGAAGTTGACGAAGTGGAGGAAGTGGAGGAAGTTGACGAAGTGTAGGAAGTGCAGGAAGTTGACGAAGTGGACGAAGTGGACGATGGGGATAAAAGGGAACGAAGTGGAGCAAGTGGAGGAAGTGGAGGAAGTGGACGAAGAGGTCAAATTGGACGAAGTGGACGAAGTTGACAACGTGGACGAAGTGGGCGAAGTGGAGGAAGTGGAGGAAAAGGTGGAAGTTGAAGAAGTGGACCGAGTGGAGGAAGTGGACGAAGAGGTCGAAGTGAACGAAGTGCACGAATTGGAAGAAGTTGACGAAGTGCACGAAGTGGACGAAGTGGACAAAGTGGACAAAGTGGACGAAGTGGACGAAGTGGCCAAAGTGGCCGTAGTGGCCGAAGTGGAGGATGTGGACGAAGGGGAGGAACTGGAGGAAGTGGAGGAAGTGGAGCAAGTGGAGAAAGGTGATGAAGTGGACGAAGTGAAGGAAGTGGAGGAAATGGAAAAAATGGAGGAAGTGGAGGAAGTGGAGGAAGGAGAAGAAGTCGAGGAAGTGGAAGAAGTTGTCGAAGTGGATGAAGTAAACGAAGTGGAGGAAGTTGAGGAGGTGGAAGAAGTGGAGGAAGTTGACAAAGTGGACGAAGTTGAGGAAGTGGAGGAAGTGGAAGAAGTGGACAAAGTGGAGGAAGTGGACGAAGTGGACGAAGTGGACGAAGTTGACGAAGTGGATGAAGTGGAGGGAGTGGTAGAAGTGGACGAAGTCGAGGAAGTCGAGGAAGTGGACGAAGTGGAGGAAGTGGAGGAAGTTGACGAAGTTGACGAAGTGGAGGAAGTGGACGAAGTGGACAAAGGGGACGAAGTGGATCAAGTGGAGGAACTGGGGGAAGTGGGCGAAGTGGAGGAAATCGAGGAAGTTGACGAAGTGGAGGAAGAGGACGAAGTTGACGAAGTTGACGAATTGGACGAAGTGGACGAAGTTGACGAAGTGGAGGAAGTTGACGAAAGGAAGGAAGTGGAGGAGGTGGAGGAAGTGGAGGAAGTGGAGGAAGTTGACGATGAGGACGAAGTGGACGAAGGGGACGAAGTGGACGAAGGGGACGAACTGGAGGAAGTGGAGGAAGTGGAGGAAGTGGAGGAAGCGGACGAAGTTGACGAAGTGGATGAAGTGGAGGGAGTGGTAGAAGTGGACGAAGTCGAGGAAGTCGAGGAAGTGGACGAAGTGGAGGAAGTGGAGGAAGTTGACGAAGTGGAGGAAGTGGAGGAAGTGGACGAAGTGGACAAAGGGGACGAAGTGCATCAAGTGGAGGAACTGGGGGAAGTGGGCGAAGTGGAGGAAATCGAGGAAGTTGACGAAGTGGAGGAAGTAGACGAAGTGGAGGAAGAGGACGAAGTTGACGAAGTTGACGAATTGGAGGAAGTTGACGAAAGGAAGGAAGTGGAGGATGTGGAGGAAGTGGAGGAAGTGGAGGAAGTTGACGATGAGGACGAAGTGGACGAAGGGGACGAAGTGGACGAAGGGGACGAACTGGAGGAAGTGGAGGAAGTGGACGAAGTTGAAGAAGTGGACGAAGTGAAGGAAATGGAGAAAGTGGAGGAAGTGGAGGAGGATGAAGAAGTTGAAGAAGTGGACGAAGTGGAGGAAGTGGAGGAAGTGTAGGAAGTGGACGAAGTCGAGGAAGTGGACGAAGTTGACGAAGTGGAGGAAGTGGACGAAGTGGACGAAGTAGAGAAAGTGGAGGACGTGGAGGAAGTGGAGGACGTGGAGGAAGTGGATAAAGAGGAGGAAGTGGACGAAGTGGCCGAAGTGGAGGAAGCCGAGGTAGTGAACGAAGTGGAGGAAGTCGACGAAGTGGATGACGTGGAAGAAGTGGAGGGTGTGGACGAAGTTGAAGAAGTGGACCAAGTTGACGAAGTGGACGAAGTGAAGGAAGTGGAGGAAGTGGAGGAAATGGAGAAAGTGGAGGAAGTGGAGGAGGATGAAGAAGTTGAAGAAGTGGACGAACTGGAGGAAGTGGAGGAAGTGGACGAAGTCGAGGAAGTGGAGGAAGTGTAGGAAGTGGACGAAGTGGAGGAAGTGGACGACGTTGACGAAGTGGAGGAAGTGGAGGAAGTGGACGAAGTAGACAAAGTGGAGGAAGTGGAGGAAGTGGATAAAGTGGAGGAAGTGGACAAAGTGGCTGAAGTGGAGGAAGCCGAGGTAGTGGACGAAGTGGAGGAAGTGGACGACGTGGAAGAAGTGGAGGATGTGGACGAAGTTGAAGAAGTGGACGAAATGAAGGAAGTGGAGGAAGTGGAGGAAATGGAGAAAGTGGAGGAACTGGAGGAGGATGAAGAAGTTGAAGAAGTGGACGAAGTGGAGGAAGTGTAGGAAGTGGACGAAGTCGAGGAAGTTAGCACAGTAGACAAAGTGGAGGAAGTCGAGGAAGTGCATAAAGTGGAGGAAGTGCACGAAGTGGCCGAAGTGGAGGAAGCCGAGGTAGTGGAAGAAGTTGAGGAAGTGGACGAAGTGGACGATGTGGAAGAAGTGGAGGATGTGGATGAAGTTGAAGAAGTGGACGAAGTGAAGGAAGTGGAGGAAATGGAGAAAATGGAGGAAGTGGAGGAGGATGAAGAAGTTGAAGAAGTGGACAAAGTGGAGGAAGTTGAGGAAGTGTAGGAAGTGGACGA
The DNA here is from genome assembly GCA_034642375.1 of Vigna nakashimae. Lineage (NCBI taxonomy): Eukaryota > Viridiplantae > Streptophyta > Magnoliopsida > Fabales > Fabaceae > Vigna > Vigna nakashimae. Next base: position 32,395,262 of record CM067765.1, read on the forward strand.
AGTCGAGGAAGTGGACGAAGTTGACGAAGTGGACGAAGTGGAGGAAGTGGACGAAGTAGACAAAGTGGAGGAAGTGGAGGAAGTGGATAAAGTGGAGGAAGTGGACGAAGTGGAGGAAGTGGACGAAGTGGACGACGTGGAAGAATTGGAGGATGTGGACGAAGTGAAGGAAGTGGACGAAGTGGAGGAAGTTCACGAAGTTCAGGAAGTGGAAGAAGTGGAGGAAATGGAGGAAGGAGAGGAAATCGAGGAAGTGGCGGAAGTTCTCGAAGTGGACGAAGTAAACGAAGTGGAGGAAGTGGAGGAGATGGAAGAAATGGAGGAAGTGGAGGAAGTTAACAAAGTGGAGGAAGTGGAAGAAGAGGACGAAATGGAGGAAGTGGAGGAAGTGGACGATGTGGCCAAAGTGGACGAAGGTAACAAGGTTGAAGAAAGGGACGAAGTTGACGAAGTTGACGAAGTGGAGGAAGTGGACAAAGTGGACGATGTGGACAAAGTGGACGAAGGTAACGAGGTGGAAGAAGTGGACAAAGGTAACGAAGTGGAGCAGGTGGACGAAGTGGAGGAAGTGGACGAAGTGGATGAAGTTGACCAGGTGGAGGAAGTTGACGAAGTGGAGGAAGTGGAGGAAGTTGAAGAAGTGGACGAAATGGATGAAGTGGACAAAGGGGACGAAGGGGACGAAGTGGAGGAAGTGGAGGAAGTGGAGGAAGTGGAGGAAGTGGAGGAAATGGAGGAAGTGGAGGAAGAGGAGGTAGATGACGACGTTGAAGAAGTGGAAGAAGTGGCCCAAGTGGAGGAACTGGAGGTAGTAGACGAAGTGGAGGAAGTGGACAACGTGGAAGAAGTGGAGGATGTGGACAAAGTGGACGAAGTGGAAGAAGTGGAGGAAGTGGAGGAAGAGGAGGTAGATGACGACGTTGAAGAAGTGGAAGAAGTGGCCCAAGTGGAGGAACTGGAGGTATTGGACGAAGTGGAGGAAGTGGACGACGTGGAAGAAGTGGAGGATGTGGACAAAGTGGACGAAGTGGAAGAAGTGGAGGAAGTGGAGGAAGTGGACAAAGTGGACGACGTGGACGATGTGGACGAAGTGGAGGAAGCGGAGGAGGTGGAGCAAGTGGACGAAGTTGACGAAGTGGAGGAAGTGAACGAAGTGGACGAAGTGGAAAAAGTGAAGGCAGTGGAGGAACCGTTCGAAGAGGACGAAGTGGACGAAGTTGATGAAGAGGACGAAGTGGACGAAGTGGACGAAGTGGAAGAAGTGGAGGAAGTGGTGGAAGTGGACGAAGTTGACAAAGTGGAGGAAGTGGACGAAGAGGAGGAAGTGGAGGAAGTGGATGAAGTTGACGATGTGGAGGAATTGGACGAAGAGCACAAAGTGGAGGAAGTGGACGAAGTGGACGAAGGTGACGAGGTGGAGGAAGTTGGCGAAGTGGAGGAAGTTGACGAAGTGGATGAAGTGGAGGAAAAGGAGGAAGTTGACGAAGTTGACAAAGTGGAGGAAGTGGACGAAGTTGACAAAGTGGACAAAGTGGTAGAAGTGGAGGAAGTGGAGGAAGTTGAAGAACTGAACGAAGTTGACGAGGTGGAAGAAGTTGAGGAAGTGGAGGAAATTGAGAAAGTGGACGAACTGGTCGAAGAGGTTGAAGTAGACGAAGTTGACGAAGAGGACGAAGAGGACGAAGAGGACGAAGTGGACGAAGTGGAAGAAGTGGAGGAAGTGGAGGAAGTGGAGCAAGTGGACAAAGTTGACGAAGTTGACGAAGTGAAGGAAGTGGACGAAGAGGAGGAAGTGGACGAAGTGGACTGATAACAGTTGAAAAACTGTTATTTTCATGCTTAAAACTGATACTAAAAGCAACCTTTAGACTTAAAAACTAGCTTGAAATCATGCTTTTATCTATATTTTCATAAATATGAGAGCTGGACAGGTTTATGCTTGATTTAAGTGTTTTTGTGCAGGTTTTAAGGTGAATTTAGTGAAAAGAGTGAAGAATGAGAGAGATGGAATCAGAAAAGGAAGCAAAGAGTGCAAAAGGAGAAGCCGAAGGCACCGCTCAGCGGCATTTTACCGCTGAGCGGCACTCAGGAGGTCACGGGAGGTCCGGTGAGGGGCAAACTGGCCGCTGAGGGGAAGAAAAGGGAAGCGTAGTCACCGCTGAGCGGTATTTACCGCTGAGCGCCATTCTTAATAATGGGCTTGGACTTGTTTTCTGGCACTTTTATGGGCTTGGGCTTAGATCTTTTGTAATTCTAAAATAGTATATAAGGACTTGCACGTCCTAGAATTAGTATCTTTGGCAGAAACGAGGCAAACACTCTCTCTTCCACCCCTTTGAAGGAGGATCTTGCGGTGATCTGCAGATTTTTGCAAATCTCGTTTTAAAACTGTCCTAACTCCACCCAAATGCAATTTTCAGTTTTCCAGTTCATAATCAAGCATTTTAATCGGTTCAAACATCAAATATATCATCAAATCATGCATAGAAATCAAAACCCCTAAATATTCATGCTTTGACAATCACATTCAAATTCAAGAACCCTAGAATGAACAAAATGCATTTTACTTACTTGGGTGGAGATGCTAGATGATATGAGAATGCTTCCAAACTAGAATGCTCTCTTTCCACCCCAAACTTTGATGGCACACTAGTGAAAAAGTGAGTGAAAGAGAGATTTTCTAAAGAGGGAAGAGTGAAAAGATGTGGAAAACCTAGGAGAAGAGGTGTGGAAGTGTTTGTGCAGAGAGAAGTCTGGAAATAAACCCTAAAACGCAGCTTAGGGTATAAAAATACCCTAATGGGCTCGGGTCCCGCTAAGGGGAACTAGAGCCCATTCTGCGATAGTACCGCTCAACGGTAAATGCCGCTCAGCGGCACTTTCGTGAAGTGCTCCTCTCCTTCTTTTCTTGACCTACGTGCCTTCCTAGCATACCCTTCATAGGTTCCCTGAAATTCAATGTTAAAAATGCTTATGCAAACCCTAATTAAAATAAAACAACAAAAAAAAAACAATCAATCAACTGGGTTGCCTCCCAGGTAGCGCTTGTTTAACGTCACGAGCCTGACCCAAAATCCACCAGCACCCATCAGTAGGTACAAATTCTTCTCACCAACACCCATCAGTAGGTGTTACAAACCTAGTATCCTTCAGTAGATACTTAACCACCTAGCATCCTTCAGTAGATGCTAGATCCAACAAAATAATGTCCAGAATAATGTTCACAAATTAAAAGTTATAAAACCAAATCAAAAGTTTGTAAATCTACTGGGTTGCCTCCCAGCAAGCGCTTCTTTAACGTCACTAGCTTGACCCTATTAAAGCTCATGTTCCATCTTCTTTATAGTTGATGTTGTCCTTCCACCAACCTTTGAACTGCTTCCTTTGGACTGTTTTGGATTCTCTAGAATATGGAGACTCTATCTCTATCATCTCCTTCTCTTTAAAGCCTTTTATAACCCACAACTTGTTCTTGAGTCTTACAGGTGTGCCAAGTTGGGGTCTTCTTTTCTTCCAGTCTCTAGGAACTTCTTCTCCTTTTCCAATCTCTTCTACCTTGGGTACCTGAAAAAACAAACAATGGTTATCAGAAACTTCAAGATTTTCATCTTTACCTCTAGTCATGGGTGCATCTCGAAATGCAGCTTTATAACTAGACTCTTCCTCCTTTGCTTGTATCTCATCTTTGAAAACATCCACCACCACTCTCTCCTCTCTGTCCTGGAGCACCACTATACCTTCATTAACATCTATGATAGCCCTGGCCGTTTTCATAAACGATCTTCCCAGTATGAAAGGTATTTTTTCGGTCTCCATCTTCATCACCTCAAAGTCTGCCAAAAACTGAAGTTCGCCAACACAAACTACAATGTCTTCTGCAATCCCACATGGCTCCTTTGAAGATCCATCAGCCATTACAAGATTAACCTTTACAGGTTTTATTTTAACATGGCCAATTTGCTCCAATAGAGAATAAGGCATCAAGTTAACACTTGAGCCTAAATCAAGGAGAGCTTTCTTTACCTTTTTCTTCCCTATAGAACAAGGGATAGAAAAACTACCTGGATCTGCTGCTTTTGGTGGGAATGACTCTTTCTTAACAGTTATACACTTTTCTTCCTCATCATCTCTACGTCATCTTTTTGTAGAGGTTCCTTCATCAGATTTTGTGTAAACTGCTATTTTCTGTAGAATTTGTTCCCAAGGAGCTTCATTATCAACCATTCTGAATAAATCTGTGAAATCCATTGGTTTCTCCTGATTTGTTGGAAAAGGTAAAATGTCCTTTCTTTCTTCTTCTCTTCTCCCTTCTATTTCTCCTTCTTCTAACTCAATAATCTCTTCATTCACACTCTTGACCACTTTGCACTCTTCTCTAGGGTTAACCTCAGTATTAGCCCCAAAGTTTCTGTGTTGTCTTTCTTCCAATTGCTTAGTAATCTGACCCATTTGAATCTCCAAATTCTTTATAGCAGCTTCAGTGCTCTTTTGAGAAGATTCAGTTTTCTGAATGAATTGCTGAAGAGTTTCTTCCAACCTTGTTGATCTTTCATTAAGCATAGATAACTGTTGCCACAAGGTTGGTTGCTGCTGCTGCTTATTATATTGATTAGCTTGCCCAGTTTGTCCTTGACCAATGCTTGGATGTGGTTTCCAACCCTGATTATAATTCCCTTGACGGTATGGAAATTGATTTACCATGAAATTAACATCCTCCACGGCTTCCACAGGAAAAGCACATTGGCCATTGATGTGATCACCCCCACATAATTCGCACAACTGGGTTTGTACCTGTGCAGCAGATTTTAACTCTTTGGGTAATGAAGCAAGAGTTTTGGTCAGAGTTTCCAGCTGTTGAGTTAGAATTTTATTCTGGGCTAGCAAGGCATCATGGGTTTGTAATTGAAGAACCCCTTTTTGTTGCATAGGAGTTCCTCTCTCACTGTGCAGCTCATTATCACTTGTAGCCATGTTTTCAATAATTTCAGTTGCTTCCTCTGGAGTCTTCCATTTGATATTGCCTCCAGCTGAGGCATCCAGCATCATCTTGGTTTGTGAACCAAGCCCTCCAAGGAAAGTTAGGACTACTTCTTGATCTTCAAAGTCATGCGTGGGAGTTTTACGTAACAAGCTTTTATACTTGTCCCATGCATGTCCCAGTGATTCTTCCATGCCCTGCTTGAATGAAGATATCTCTTGCTTTCCTTTAGTCACCTTAGATTGTGGGAAGTATTTGTTTAAGAATTTTGTAACCACTGCTTCCCACTCTGTGAAACTTTCTTCTGGAAAAGAGTTCAACCAAAGCTTAGCATTGCCTCCCAATGAAAAAGGAAACAAGCTAAGTTTGATAGCTTCGTCTGGCACCCCATTAATCTTGACTGTATTGCAAATCTCATTAAAGGTAGTCAGGTGCTCATATGGGCTTTCGTGAGATAACCCATTAAATTGATTACTCTTCACCAGTTGAATCAGTGCTGGTTTGACCTCCATGTTGGCTGCATTGACTCTAGGTCTAGCTATGCTATTGAAGTGCTGAGGTCCAGCAAGATTAGTGTAATCTGCAAGAGTTCTTCTAACATTATTGCCCTCCATACTTCCTGTGATATGAACAGAACCTTGTGGTGATGATTGCAAGAGAGTTTCTGGAGAAGGGAAAAGTTCTCTAGACGTTCTGATTCTTCTCCTCCTTCTACTCTCTTCTAGACCTTCAAGAAGTGGTTCTGTTGTTTTCTTACTCCTAGTTCGAATTGCTTCCTGCATGCACAAGAAAACAAAACCCTAGAAAAAAATTTGTTAGCACAAAAAGATATAAAAGAAGATATATATTCAAAGATAAAAAGATAAAAGATTCAGAAGATAAGAAGATAAAAGATTTAGAAGATAGAAAATAAAATAAAATAAAATCTATTCTAAAAAGATAAAATAAAATCTAACCTAATCTAAAAGATAAAGATAAAATAAAATCTAATAAAATCTAACCTAACAAAATAAAATAAAATCAAATAAAATCTAATCTAAAAAGATAAAACAGAATCTAATCTAACCTAAAAAGATAAAAAGATAAAATAAAATAAAAAAAAACAGAAAAAATAAAAACAGAAATTCAAAATTAAAGTCAAAGATAATTAATAATCACACAAATTAACCAGTTAAACCACGAGTCCCTGGCAACGGCGCCAAAAACTTGATGGACAAATTTGTAAGCACCAAATTATGATGTCACAAACTTGTTTCACAATCGGCAAGTATGACCGAATCGTTCAAGTAATAAACTTGGTAAGACCAAGTATCGTTCTTCCCAAAGGACTCACGGCCTAGTTTAGTTATGTGATTTGTTGATTAGCTAGGACTTACAAACGAAATATTTAGAGTTTAAAATGCAAGACAGAAAATAAACATGTATGCATGAAGTTTGATCAATGGCAAAGACAAAAGATAAACACTTTCAATGAAATATATGAATGAATATGATGTTGGGGGTCAATTTCATCTCATCCACTCTCATATATTTTAGGAATTCAACATTCAAGTCATCATTGTTAATGCCACTCTCTAATGTACCATTCTAGATGGCTTCTCCCTAATCACGAGGTCATACAATTCCTAGCATTCCTAATGATTAGTTCATGAGTGCAGGAGCTTAACGACAACCAATATAATATTATCAGTATAATATTGGGAGAAATTCCCCGGATCTAGACTTCCCCGTACGTGCCCGTATCGACAAAACCAATAATCATGCATGGAATGAGTTAAACTATGCAAGCATTGAGCAAAGAGGAAAATCCCTAACTAATGATGAAAGAAAGCATAAGTCTTAATTAAAAGATGTAAGCAACAGATTCCATATATGAGAGCTTCAAGAGATTACATTGATTCCCCAACAAACATACAAGGTTTAGTTCACCATATTCATGGTGAACCTAGATGAATATCAATGAAAGAATGAAAGAATAAACTCAATAAAGGTGAAGAGGTAGCCTAAGCATCCAAGATCCTCCTTCAAAGGGGTGGAAGAGAGAGTGTTTGCCTCGTTTCTGCTAAAGATACCAACCCCTAGGACGTGCAAGCCCTTATATACTAGTCTAGAGTTACAAAAGATTACAAAAGCCCAAGCCCAAAAAGTGCCGCTCAGCGGTAAATACCGCTCATCTCTCTCCTTCTTCACTTCTTTCACCAAATTCACCTTAAAACCTGCACAAAAACACTTAAATCAAGCATAAACCTGTCCAGCTCTCTTATTTATGAAAATATAGATAAAAGCATGATTTCAAGCTAGTTTTTAAGTCTAAAGGTTGCTTTTAGTATCACTTTTAAGCATGAAATTAACAGTTTTTCAACTGTTATCAACCAAGTGGAGGAAGTGGACGATAAGGACGAAGTGGAGGAAGTGGAGCAAGTGGAAGAAGTGGAGAAATTGGAGGAAGTGCTCGAAGTTTACGAACTGGGAGAAGTGGAGGAAGTTGAGGAAGTGGACCAAGTGGAGGAAGTGGAGGAAGTTGACGAAGTGGAGGAAGTGGAGGGAAGTGGACGAAGTTGACGAAGTGGAGGAAGCGGACGAAGTGGAGGAAATTGACGAAGTAGACGAAGTTGAGGAATTGGAAGAAGTTGACGAAGTGGAGGAAATGGACAATGGGGACGAAGTGGAGGAAGTTGACGAAGTGGAACGAAGTTGAGGAAGTGGAGAAAGTGGAGGAACTGGAAGAAGTGGACGAAGTTGAGGAAGTGGAGGAAGTGGACGATGGGGACGAAGTGGAAGAAGTGGAGGAAGTCGAGGAAGTGGAGGAAATGGACGAATCGGATGAAGTGGTCGATGTGGACGAAGCAGACGAAATGGAAGTAATGGACGAAGTGGAGGAAGTGGATGAAGTTGACGAAGTGGAGGAAGTGGACGAAGTGGAGGAAGTGGAGGAAGTGGACGAAGTGCACAAAGTGGAGGAAGTTGACGAAGTGGAGCAAGTGAAGGAAGTGGACAAAGTGCACAAAGTGGAGGAAGTTGACGAAGTGGAGCAAGTGAAGGAAGTGGACGAAGTGGGGGAAGTGGAGGATGTGGAGGAAGTGGAAGAAGTAGAGGAAGTGGAGGAAGTGGAGGAAGTGGTCGAAGTGGATGGACTGGAAGAAGTGGAGGAAGTGGACAAAGTGGAGGAAGTTGAGGAAGTGGACAACGTTGACGAAGTGGAGGAAGTGGAGGAAGCGGAGGAAGTTGAGCAAGTTGACGAAGTGGAGGAAGTGGAGGAAGAGGAGGAAGTAGAGGAAGTGGAGGAAGTAGAGGAAGTTGTCAAATTGGACGAAGTGGACGAAGGGGACAAAGTGGAGGAAGTAAAGGAAGTGGAGCAAGTGGAGGAAGAGGACGAAGTGGACGAAGTGGACGAAGTGGACGAAGTGGATGTAGCGGAGGAAGTGGAGGAAGTTGAGGAAGAGGACGAAGTGGACGAAGTGGAAGAACCGGAGGAAGTTGACGAAGCGGACCAAGAAGACGAAGTGGAGGAAGAGGAGGAAGATGACAAACTGGACGAAGTGGAAGAAGTGGAGGAAGTGGAGGAAGTTGACGAAGTGGAGGAAGTTGAGGAAGAGGAGGAAGTGGAGGAAGTGAAGGAAGTGGAGGAAGTTGAGGAAGTGGAGGAAGTGGACGAAGTGAATGAAGTGGTCGAAGTGGACGAAGTGGACAAAGTGGACAAAATTGAGGAAGTGGAGGACGTTGAGGAAGTGGAAGAAGTGGATGAAGTGGTCGAAGTGGACGAACTGGAAGAAGTGGAGGAACTGGAGGAAGCTGAGGAAGTGGACAATGTGGAGGAAGTGGAGGAGGTGGAGGAAGTCGAGGAAGTTGACGAAGTTTAGGAAGTGGAGGAAGTGGAGAAAGCTGAAGAAGTGGACGAAAAGGTCGAAGATGACGAATCGGGCGAAGGGGACGAAGCGGACGAAGTGGAAGAAGTGGACGAAATTGACGAAGTGGAGGAAGTGGTCGAAGTGGACGAAGTTGACAAAGTGGAGGAAGAGGACGAAGTGGAGAAAGTGGATGAAGTGGAGGAAATTGACGAAGTGGAGGAAGTGGATGATGGGGATGTCAACACTCAATTTTGTCCGGATTGTAAAAAAATGTGTTTTTATTGGCTTTTTTTTTTATTTTTCTTTTATTTTATTTTACCTTTTTATTTTATTCTATTTTTATGTATTTAGATCTTTGCTTTTAATTCAATTTCTATTTTATTTTTTATCTTCAATTTGTTTTAATAGAGTTAATGAATCAAAATAATTAAAAAAATAAAATAAAATTAAAATTAAAAATAATGTAAAAAAATAAAATAAAATTGAAATAGAAATATAAAAAAAAAATAAAAAAATAAAAAAAAAAAGTGGAGGTGACGGATGGGAGGCGTGTCTGGGGTAAGGGAGACCATGTTGTTAGAAAAGGATATTTTCCAAGATTTTGGGGGGAGGATTTTGTTGGATAAGAGAGAGAAAAAGGGAGAAAGAGGACACACGGGGGAACCTGGGATCATCTTCCAGATTCATCATTGGCACCGGCACCGGTAGAGAAAGAGAAGGGCGAGAAGAGGTCACCGGATACACAGCGAACGATAGCAGCAGCCGTAGCAGCAGGTAAGTCTCTGGTTCACCTGTGCATCCAGACTCATCATGAACGCTTACTGCATAACTGCTTCTTATGCTTATTCCATCATGAATGCTTTTCCTCTGAACATCATGAGTTCCCCTATCACCAACCTTCCCTTCCATTCATTCTCTGTTTCACCACGTTCCCTCTCTCCTTCCTAACTCTCACGCTCACGGCCAATCTCAACAAACCAAATCCAAAACCCACTCGGTGCCTAGTCTTAATCATGTTTTTCCATCACCATACACACACACACACCCGTAACAACCAGAAAATAACATTCACACATATGGCACCCATTACACAATCGAAGAAAGAGGGGACGAGCTGGAGCGACGGCCGACGATGGTCTCGACGGTGAGAGGCGGAGCGGGCGACGGCTTGGACGGCGACTCGCGGCTATCGGTCGGATGGAGGCTTAGGCGTGGGTGGAGGAGCAATTCCTTTTGGTCAGAGAGAAGGCGACATTGGTCTCATTTGAGAGGAACGGCGTGAATGAGTGAATGAGAATGGGAAGGCAGAACCCCTAGGGGAATTCTAGGTTAGAAACTACCCCTCTGGGCCAGGCCTAGAATTGAACCAACGAGCGTTCATTATCCAAACAAACGAGCGCTCGTTAACCTTAAGCCTTTTCGACCGTTCGTTCAACCTTCTCACCAACGAGCGCTCGTTATCCAAACGAACGAGCGCTCGTTAACCTTAAGCCTTTTCGACCGTTCGTTCAACCTTCTCACCAACGAGCGCTCGTTATCCAAACGAACGAGCGCTCGTTAACCTTAAGCCTTTTTCGACCGTTCGCTCAGCCTTCTCCCTAAAGAGCGCTCGTTATCCAAACGAACGAGCGCTCGTTAACCTTAAGCCTTTTCGACCGTTCGCTCAACCATCTCCCTAAAGAGCGCTCGTTTAACCAAACGAACGAGCGCTCGTTAACCTTAAGCCTTTTCGGCCGTTCGCTCAGCCTTCTCCCTAACGAGCGTTCGTTATCCAAACTTTTTCGACCGACCGTTTGGCAGCCTCAGCCTTCTCCCCAACGTGCGCACGATAGCCTCCGCGCTCTTCCACGGACTGCTCGTTAACCAAGCTTTTCGACTGACCGTTCGACACCTTTTCTTTTTTATTATTTTATTTTTATTTTGGCACCCCCATTTTGATGTTTTTTTTATTATTTATTCATTCATTTGCCTTTTTATTTATCTTATTTCATTTTCTTTTATTTTATTACTTTATTTTATTTATTTCTTTTAAATATCCACTTATTTCAAAATATATATAATAATTTTACTTATATACACATAAAAAATAAAATTTACAAAAATACGCTTTTAAAAGGTTAAGCACACGTGAGACCGCTCGCGTCGTCCTTGTGCTACAAACCTTCCCTTCTTTATTAGATAAAAAATTACAAAAATTTGTTTTAAAGGTTAAGCACACGTGTGACCGCTCGCGTCGTCCTTGTGCTAAAAACCTTTTCTTCTTAAATAAAAAAAAATTATTACAAAAATATTTAAAGGTTTAAGCGCACGTGTGACCGTTCGCGTCGTCCTTGTGCTAAAAACCTTTTCTTCTTCCTTAAATAAATTTACAAAAAAATACGTTTTGAAGGTTAAGCACTCGTGTGATCGCCCTCGTCGTCCTAGTGTTCAATACCTTTCTCTCTTATTTACGTAATATTAAACGGGGGTATGAGTGCTCGTGCGATCGTCCGCATCAGCCTAGCACTCTATACTCTCAAGTCTTCCTAAATAAGTAGATAACGGTATGAGTGCTCATGTGATCGTTCGCATCGTCCTAGTGCTTAATATCGTTATTTCTCTTTTAAAAAAAATTAATAATTAAAAATATTTAAATATCATTTTAAAGGTATGAGTACTCGTGCGACCGTCCGCGTCGGCCTAGTGCTCATTACCTTCTTTTTCTCGAAAATATAAAAAAAAACATAAAATCTTCAAAAATTAAAAACATCTGGCTTTTTTTCAAACAACAAACAGTCTTTTAAGCTAGAACTACGTTACCCTTGATTCTCCATCAAAAGTGGAGATACGTAGGAGCAAGGCTAGTCCTTGTCAGGTTCATTTCCCAAAAATACAAAATTATTTTCCATAATCAATTTCTCAAACAAATTTCTCAAACAAAATTTTCAAGCAGTTTCCAAAAGAACTACGTAACCCTGATTTCTCATTTTGAATGAGAATACGTAGGAGCAAGGTCAATCCTTGTCGGGCCCAAAAAACTAAAATATATATATTTTGTTTATTTATAATTTTATTTTAGGGATAGTTAAACATTTTGAAAACCACATCAAATTCGCGTATTTAGTTAAAGGTACTGCCTTAGGGGCAGGCGTTGTAGGATGCTAATACCTTCCCTACACGTAACCGACTCCCGAACCCAGAATCTGGTTTTCGCGGACTGTGTCTTATCATTTTATGTCCGTAGTTTTCCAAAATAAACTATGGTGGCGACTCCAAAATCTCTTTTCAAAACCCGTTTCCTTTTGGATCGTCGTCCCGTCGCGATGCTGGTCGCGACAGATCACTACAAAAAAGTAGGGTATTACCGAAGGCCAGAAGCCCTCGGAAAATGCCAAAGGCCGTCGATAATGGGTGTTTACCGAAGGTTATCGACGACCAAAAATCCTTCGGTAAATCTCTTGTCGCTAACAATTACCGAGGGCTTTTGCCCTTCGGTAATTACCGAGGGCCAAAAGCCTTCGGTAATTACCGAGGGCCAAAAGCCCTCGGTAATTACCGAAGGACAAAAGCCCTCGGTAATGGCCATGCGAGGGTATTTACCGAAGGGCAGAAGCCTTCGGTAATGACCTGCTAGCTGTGGGCATTTACCGAAGGGCAAAAGCCTTCGGTAAAATGCAGAGCAGGTTTCAGAGAAATGGTATTTCTTTGCAACCCACACCTGTATATCAAATTTCAATTACAAACAGACCAGCATATCAGTTTTCAAGCACATACAAACATGCATAATGTGCATCTCAAAGATGCAATCAATTATCAATATCCATTGAACATCAATTAATCCATAGAACATCCATTAATGTATAGATTATGTAATTATAGTTCAAATATAAAACAATGTAACAAAAGGATGTTCTAACATCCAAAGTCTGGAAGTAGATCTAAATAACACTGAAATGATATCAAGTCTAAAATGTTCTAATATCTAAATGTTTGTCTAACAAAGTAAGAAGAAAATGAAACTAATAATGTACATAACTATCATCAGAATGATCTTCATCATCATGCTCCGCTACTGATGGCTGGACTGGTGTGGGTTGGACTGATGAGGGTTGGACTGTTGAGGATTGGACTGATGTGGGCTCCTGAGTGGCAGCAGGTGATGAGGAGGGTCGTGACTGGGTGGGAGGGATATTTTGTTCGTCCTGTGAGGTTTGAGGCAAGACTCTCATGACCAGGGCCTTAAAATTTGTAAACTCTGCTCTGAGATCAGTGATCTCCTGGTCACGTTGATGGAGTTCCTGCCTGAGTTGAAGAACCTCGTCAGGAGTACTGGTGGAAGAAGAAGGCTGGTGCTTCAGAGTACCTCCTCTGGATGCTGTATAGTTTGCAGCAAGCTGTCCCGCACCATACACTCGTCCCTTTTTCTTCCCACCAACGATGTCGATCCAGCACTGTGTCCTACGGATGTCATCATCTGCATTACTGGCATCATCCGGTATAGGAGCTGACTCATGTTCAGATCTAACCTGTGAAAGTCTCGTAGAAAAGTCTTCCTGTTGAAACATTAAAAGCAATGTCAGGGAACGATAGTATAACATAAATGAACAATTAGTAATAGTAATAGTGTTATTTGCTTACATGAGTCTTCCGAGATCTTTCATCAACAAATTGATTAGTTCCCTTCCGAACATGAGTCTGTGCAAAGACCTCATCAACATGGACCACCCGTCCTAGAGCCTGTGCCTGTAACATAATTAAGAATTACAAGCGTACATATGAAATAGAATATACATAACTTATGTATGAAAGAAAAAGTTATGTAATGAGATTATACCATACGAATGGCATGCTCATGAATGGTGATCGACCCACCAGTATGCAGGGTGCCACCCCTTTCAGACGCTCTGTTCCGCTGGGCTTTGGCACACTTATTGCGGAACTCTACTGTATTCCAATGGGCCAGTAAAGAGTTCCAAATGTGTTCACCCAGCCAGTTAGGGCGCTGTCCTGCATTGCGGGCATCTCTAAACATCTCTGACAGCCGATGAGATGCTTTCATGTGGAAATTTCTGTGTATCTGACTTTCATGCTCAGGTTTCCACTGCACCTTCATCTGTAACATTAAAGAGAACAAACATTGATTACAAAACATACTAAAATAAGACGGACATTAGTGTAATAGATTGCTCACCTGAAAGTGCTGCCAGAATGGCTTTCTGTCGTCATGAGGTATTGCTCCCCAAGTAGGCCATGGACTTAAAAGCTGTTGCTTTATTGAACGTGTGATGGCCTGGGAAGCAACCCTAGATGGAATAAACCTGCATAACAAAACTCATTTCAATTACAATATGGTTTAAACATCAAATGATATCAACAGATTATAAACTTACCCTTTACCATAGGGCTCAATCCATGGTCGATCATGGAGGGGCGGGTCAAGATCTTCAGCATCACCACTTGAATCTGGATCACCAAGTGGTGTGATAGTCTCAGAAGGAGGTACAGAAGATGAGGAAGGTATAGAAGTAGGGTCAGGGAGAGGAGTGGGGGTAATAACAATAGGGGGAGGAGTGGGGGTGGCAATAATAGGAGGAGGAAGAGGGTCTGCTGCAGGGGTTGTAGAAGGGTGTGCTGCAGGAGTAGGAGAAGGGTCTACTGCAGTGGTAGTAGAAGGGTGTACTGCAGGAGGAGGAGTAGGGTCTACTGCAGGTGTAGGAGTCTGTATACTAGGGGTAGGAGGAGGCCCCACAGATGATGTACTACCGGGAGCAGTGGTAGGTAGTCTAGCAGGCACCCTAAGTACATACTTTGGTGCCTGCCGTTGCCTCTTTTTAGGCCTTGCTACCCCTTTTCCTTTATCAGGACGCTCTGAACCTTGTCTTGTCATTACTGCATTCAAATGGTTACAAATAAAGCGAAAAAATATAAATAAATAAAGAAGGATCAATTGTTTTCAAAGTCAATGTATAAGTAATTGCATACAACTTAAAGATGATATTTTAGATAATTGTAATGAAATGATAGTCCAATTTGCTACAATAGATGTTCAACATTCAATCATCATCATAATCATCATCATCTTCATCTTCAGCATCGTCTTCTTCTTCTTGTTCTTCTTCTTCATCGTCATCATCATCATCATCTTCTTCTTCTTGTTCTTCTTCATCTTCTTCTTCTTCTTCTTCTTCTTCCTCTTGTTCTTCATCACCTTGTATTGTTGCTTCTAATTCATCTCCATCACCATCAGGGTCGACCAATGCGGTTATACGTTCAACTTCGATAATTTCTTGTGGTTGTGACATTTGGTCAAGTTGGTAGGCTACATCTTCCTCAACTTCATTTGAGTCTATGCGACCTCTAGGCTTCGTTTGTATTGCTACGGCCCAACCACGCTTGTCAATATTGCGAAATGGTGGATATGGCACATAATAAACCTGTCTGACATTAGATGGTAGAATGAAAGGATCAAAAGGCCCATATCTTAATCTCTAGTTCAGTTCGACAATATTAAAGCGTGGATCGACTCTAATACCAGCTCTAGAAGGATCAAACCATTCACAATAAAAGAGTACCACTCTGTTTGGAGAAGTAGTGCTGTTGTACTCTAACTCATATATTTTATGAATGATGCCGTAGAAATCATCATAAGACCCCTCTGTTAGGCCCTTGACATACACACCACAATTTGATGTTTTCTTTCCTTTAGACCATTCATGTGTATGACATTTGTAACCATTGATGAAGTAAGTGTGTCATTCTTTGACACATCTCATTGGCCAATTGGAGAGATGTCTTAACTCTTGAACTGTGGGAGTTAATGCCTGATTAAAAACCTACAAAGGTACTAACAAAATTATAAAAGCAATAGTCAAATTAACCTTGCTCTAAACGGAGGACAAAACTACGGACCTGATTTCTAAACCAATGGGGAAACTCAGAGTGTATTCTAGCAGAAGTATTTCCTTCTGTGACTTGCTCAGCCACAACAAATGAGCTGGTACAAATGAAATTAATTAGTGTATAACAATTAAACCTTTTGATTGATTATAGATGGATGATGACATACTCAAGGTACGGCTTGACTTCACTGCAATTGATCAAGACATGGACATGAGCGGAGTTGAATTCAGCATCAGTTAACCAATGAGTGAATTCTTTCCCTGCGTGACGGCCTGATTGTCGGAAAACTGATAATGCACCTTCACGTGGTTCAACTTGCCATTGCATTTCATTTCTGACATGAGTGGGAGACAACATGAAGTTCTTGAAATAATGTGAACAAAAGTAAATTGTCTCTCTGTGCAAGTAAGCTGCACAAATTGAGCCTTCCACTCTAGCTTTATTTTTAACTGACCGTTTGGATTCTCCCATAAACCTTTCAAAGGGATACATCCACCTGTACTGCACGGGTCCCCCAAGTCAAGCTTCATATGCAAGATGAATTGGAATGTGCTCCATTGAATCAAAGAATGCAGGAGGGAATATTCTTTCCAATTTGCAGAGAATAATCGGGATATTTTCATCCATCTTTTTAAGGGAATCTTCCTTTAGTGTCGTGCAACACAAATCTTTAAAGAAGTTACTGATTTCTATCAGTGGATGTAACACGTGCATTGGCAAACAACTGAACGCAAGAGGGATGAAAGTCTCCATGAATACATGACAATCATGACTCTTCAACCCTTGAATAGTACCGTTCTGAACATTGGCACATCTGGACAAGTTAGAAGCATATCCATCTGGCATTCTAAGCTCCTTGATCCATCCACACACTATTCTTGTCTCGTCTTTTGACATGGTGTAATTTGCTTTTGGTTTAAATAATCGGCCGTTACCTTGTGCCTTCAACTCTAAGTCTTTTCGTCCACAATACAAAGGTAAATCTTTTCTTGCTTTCTCATTATCTTTTGTCTTACCTTTAACATCCATAACTGTGTTGAAGACATTGTCAAAGAAATTTTTTTCTGTGTGCATGACATCGATGTTGTGTCTTAGCAAGTTGTCCTTCCAATAGGGAAGTTCCCAGAATATGCTTCTTTTAGTCCAATTATGCCATTCCCCAAACCCTTCTAGCCTATTCTTACCAGATTCGGTCACTTTTGGATAGTCTTTCACTCTTCTCCACACGTGTGATCCAGTCAACTTTGGCGGGGGCATATCCGTTTCAACTTGTCCTTTGCGAAATGCCTTTTTGTTTCTTCTAAAGGGGTGCTCAATGGGCAAGAACCGTCGATGGCAGTCAAACCAACTACTTTTCCGGCCATGACTCAATTGGAATGACTTTGTATGTTCCATGCAATGTGGACAAGCTAATCGACCATGTGTGCTCCAACCAGATAACATGCCGTACGCTGGGAAGTCATTAATAGTCCACATCAAGGCTGCCCTCATAAGGAAATTTTGCCTCCTTGAAACGTCATACGTCCAAACACCATTCCACAACTTCTTCAAATCATCAATCAAAGGCTCTAAGTAAACATCAATCAATGATTTGGGATTAGATGGACCTGGTATTATACACGATAAAAACATGTAAGGCTTTGTGATGAGTCAATATTTTCTCAATTTCACTTAGCTTATTGTACCGAATTTAATCAGGGAATTGTGCTAGAATGTCCGGTATTATCCCGTTTTGCTAATTGTGCTTAACTTGGCCAGAAATTCTAAATTTTGATTAATTTGAATCATCTGAACTAATTAGTTGCATTAGTCATTGCAGGAAAAATATTGGAAATACAATTTGGGACATTTAGAAGAATATTCATTTACACAAGGTTTTGGCATCCAAAAATACACATGCTTCTACCTAAAGTTCTTCAATTCTTGGATTTTAAGAGGCATTAATTCTCATGGTACATGGCATCTCACGGCTGAATGAATTAAGCACATATCTACATGGTTTTTACGTGAGCACCAAACCAAGTAACAGCACATTATAGGAGAAATCTAGCTCTTGGTTTTATTGGAGAATAAAAGGAAGTCTACACTTCTCGGCACCCAGCACAAATAATAGAGGAATCTTTCTTTGGAAGTGGGAGCCACATCTTTCTTGGTTGGGATGAGATTTAGAATTGGTTTGGCCATTAAATGAAGAAACCATACGAGGCGTGTGGGGTACATTTACCACTTAGTCATCTTTTCATTTTTGAAATGGAGAAGAATGGCTTGGTAGACATGTCAGGGTCGGAATTAAATCAAATGGAGTTGGTGACATGAAAGCAAAATGCTGAATTTTATTTTAGTAAGTGGTGTCACGGCCCACATGGGAAAAGTTTTGGCTTGAAGTGCATATTTTCTTTTGACTCTCGGTACTCTTCCACCTCAAGCTTACACCACTTACGCATCCACCACGTTGAAAGAAAGAACTCAGCTGTCATGGCCTTGGCTTTGGAAGAATAGGAAGCATCTATTAAAGAGGACCATTCAGCTGGAACGTGATGGAACAACTGCAACATGATTGAAGAAGAAGCAAACCATGAAGGAGTAGCTACCGAGAAGAAGAAGAACTATAGCCAGCTGCACCGTCCAGAAGTAACTCCATAACAGCAGCCACCACCTCACGTAAAGAGAAAAGAAGATAGTGGAGAGGAAGCCGTGAAGTGAGATGAGCAGTTCATGGTCCAGCAGCTTGAAGCTGGAGCAGCTCACCAAGAAGCTTCTTCACCTTCCTTTTGGTGAGCACACGGAGGCAACCCAGCAGTACACATACAAGGAGAATCCAGCAGCTAGTCCAAGCAAAGAAGGAGGCTATACGGATGTGTTACTTGGAGTGGAGAAGGAAGAAGAGTATGGAAGGTAATCCACGGTTGCAAGGTGCAGAACATGACAAGAGAGTTTGCAAAATGGAGGGGCCCTCACCTTATTTCTTTGGCTCACCCAGGAGGTGAAGAAAATCTTCATGGGGACACAAACAACACAAAATCTGGATGGAAGGCAGACCAAGAAAACCGTGAAAGCTGGAAGTTCACGGGTTGCTAATTGGAGATAAAACAAAACAAACAACTTGGTTGAAATGAAGGAGGAATATACGCATATGTTCTGAGTTTTGGGCTATAAAAGAGCTGCAGCCAGAGAAGAAAAATTATGAGAATTTAGATTAGAATTAGGAAAACACTCACAGTCTGGGAGGAGGCTCTCGCCTCTTCCTCTTCCTCTGCATTTTTCATTTTAAACAGTGCTAGTGTTTTATTTTCTAAAGCAGTAGAAGTGTGGCACCAGTTTGCTTGTTTCATTTTGAGTTGTATTGTTCAAGAATTTTAATTTAAGTGATGAATTCCATTTCCAATTAAATGTTTTTATCTATTAAATTTACTGTTCATGATTTTCTGCACTGGTAAATTCTACCATTTCTTTTTACCGGTCATTTTATTTTCAAACGTTTTATTTTTTTTTTTACTGTTTTGATTTTACTATTTCTAAAATTTACTTCAGTGTTGTTAAATTCTGTTTTATTCAGTTGTTTTTCAATCTATTTTATTTTTCTGTGTCAAAAACATCCACAAACCCTCCCCCTTCGTGTAAAAAATCTGAGACTGAACCGAGACAAAATTGGTCCTTGAGAGACGACCTAGGAGTCACTTCCTAGTAAATATACTGCATTAATTTCGTGCAATCAACTTTTGTGAGTGGTGCGACCCGTTCATCAATTTTGGCGCCGTTGCCGGGGACCAATGGAGGTTTGGTTTTAGATTTTTGTTGTATAAAGTTTTGTTCTGTTAATATGTTTGTTTTGTGTGTTTTGTCTTGTATATTTCTGTAGGCGATAACGACACCTTCAACAAATTTTGGCGGCGTTGTCACTTCAGTTCCAGGTTTTTTGTTTTAGATTTTTGCTGTGTTTTTCGATTATGCTGTGTTAATATATATTGTGTATATATGTGTTTAATTGTGCTATGTTCTGTATTTAGTTGTTATTAAAAAAAAAATTTTAAAATTAAAAAAAAAAAATTAATTAAAAATTTTTACTATTGATGTTCTGTCTTGTGTGTGCTTGTAGCATGTATAAATGTGTTTTGTTTTATCTGATTCGTAATTTTTAGTTTTTAGTTTTTACTTTTTATTTTTCCATGTCTACCTATTTTAATGTTGTGAATAATGCTTATTCTGCCAATGTCTGTGATTATGATTCTTATTCTGCATATTACTTTGATTTTAAATCTGCTGATTTTTATGATGAGAACAATATGTTCCATCATCCAATTTCTGAGAGCTCTCTTTGGGAGCCAGTTCCACAATATGAGAGTCAGCAGTATGATTCTCCTATTCAAATAACTCCTCAGCCTTCTACTTCTGAACCTACATTAAAGGAGTTACTAGAGCAGATGACAATGCAGAACATTCAGTTTCAGAAAGGGAACATGCAGTTCAAGCAAGAGAGCATGGAGTTCCAACAGGAAACTCAAGCTGCCATGCAGAATCTGAGTGATCAGATCAGGCAGATGGCCACTCTTGTACCTGAGGAGACTGATGAAAATTTTGGGGACCCGGCAGAAGTAAGCAGTAATCCTGAACCAGGTAGACCACCTTCATCTTCCCACACTTTAGAAATCTTCAAGGAAGTGGAGGTAAGCATACCTCAGTATGATTATGCTATTCATGATTATGTTAATAATTATGCTGTTGATATGTATGCGGATGACTATATTCTTGCTGAGTCTGATTTTAATTTTTCCTCTGTGCATGATGAGGACCGCTTTTTACTATCACATTCAAATATTTGTTCTCCATGCACTGAACATGAATCTGAACCTGTTATAGATATTGTTTCTACATTTGAAACGGATTCATGTTATGAGGTTGTATCTAAGGCTCGGTATGATGAATTGGGATTGGGTGTTATACCTCTGCATGATATTTCTGTGGAACCATTTTGCACTAACCATATTGCAGGAGGTACATATAAATTTGATCAGCATGCACCCACGCTGGAAGACAAAGGTGCCAGTACATACAGCAGTTCGAAGATCAAAAGGCACCTACTGAATCTGCTCAGTGACAATATTTGCTGCTTAGATCCGGCGGTGGAGGATATTTCTCTGCTTGATCAGATTTGGAGGATGAAGCAATTTTTCCTCAAAATTTTCGTCTTGGATCCTGAAGAAGACATCTCCCTGATTGTCCAATTTTGGCAACTGCCACCATAATCCAGGGGAGTTTTCTTTTTCTTTCTTCCCCGTTTTCCTACTTTTATTGCATTTGTCCTTTATCTGTTTAGTGTTTTAACTGATGATCTTATGCCTTTAACTGATTTGGGACATTGTAGTCTAAGTGTGGTCTGGGGGAGATTCTGCATTTTGTTTTTCTTTTAAGTTTGTTTTTCCTTTTCTTCTTAGTTTTCGAATTGTTATCTTTAAAAATAAAAAATAAAAAAAAACAAAAAAAAAAAATATTTTGTGATAAAATTGTTTTTGTTTAAAAGCGTGCCAAATCTGTATTCTGATATGTATAATTATTTTTTTTTCTTAGTTTTCACATTGTTATCCTTATAAAAAAAAAAAAAAAAAACATTTTCAAAAATTGTTTTGCGTGTAGTCCATAATTGCTCGGCCCTCAATTTCTTATTATTTCATATCAATAATTCATTGAAAATTTTCACTTTAGATCTTATCTTTTTCCTTATTTTCTTCGTTGTAAATATATTTTCTTAGTTGTCTCATACAGGTTTTTGATTGAAAATTTTTAGACTAAGAAAATATTTCATTCATCAATGCAAAAAATTACAGTAATGGAGAAAAGGGATTGAACAGATCTGAAAATGAAATTGCAGTAGATATATATGAAATTAAAAGATGTTCGGGGGTCGATCTTTAGTGATCGTTAAATATTACAGACCATAAAAAAAACATAAAAACATAAAAACATAAAAAAAAAAATTTAATTGTTCATATTACAGTCCTCATTAATATTCTGGCCACACTCGGCCAACAAAAACATAAAAAAAAAAAAAAACCTAAAACATTAAAAATGAAAGAACTCTCGAGCTGGTTGTGGTGGTCTAAGGGAGAGCTCCGTTGAGGGAGCTCTGGTTCGAAAAGTCACGAGCGGAGGCTTTGGTGGAGGAATTTCTCGTTCATTTCTGTCGTCATCGATAATGATCGGAACTGGAAACAAATCCAGCAGCCTCGGTGCCCTCATTATCACCCAGTTGTTTTCTTTCAAACAAAAAAAAATAAAATAAAATTGTGTTAATTATAGAAGAGGAAGTGAAAAAAATTTTCAATAAAAATGGAGGTATGATGAGAGTTCTTACCGTACATATACAGCGGCAGTTGTGAAAAGAGAGTGCCAGTGGGGTCTATCTCCGCTTGCCAGCGCCTGACCCGATTGCCATGGTTGTTAAACCAGCAGTGCACGTTATATTCGGTGGCATCTGCGAAGGTCCTTAGTCGAGACGCGATCTCGACGACTTGCGCTCGGCTTGGGTGTGTGACCCCATAGTTGTAGATTTTGGTCATCATATTGATCTGATCATCTGTAGGACGCCATCGCTGACTAGTGTATCTCTCTGATTCCATCTCACTCGTCATCTTTCCTCTTGAAATATTCTAAAACTTAATAAAAAAAATATAAAAATAAAAAGAACAAAAACATAAAAAAGAAAAACAAAACATAAAAAAATGAAGCATAAAAAAAAAAATTAGATTAGTTCTCTGTTTTCTTTATTTGTTCTTGTTTCCTTTTAGATTTATTTTGTCCAGTCTGTATTTGATGTTTCAGTGTCTGGTCTCAGATCTGTTTCACGGTCCTTGCAAAAGGGTCCTAAACGGATCTACGTCCAGTTGTCCGGTTGTTCTTGTCCATATTGTTCTTGTATATTATGTTTATGTGTTTATTTAGTTTTAAGTGGGGTACGTGGCGTTGTTCTACCCGATTGTCTCTGCAATACCTTCAATCGAAGGGAGATTAACGTCTGGTTTCCAGCCTATATACCCCTTAAGTTTTTAGACAGTTGTGTTTTATGTGTTTAAGTGTTTTCAGTTTCAAAAATATGAAAAAAAAAATTGAAAAGGGAAAGGGAGAGCAAAATAGAGAAAGCACAAGAGGAGGCAGAAAGCAAAGAAGAACGAAGCAGGAAAAGGAAAACTGAAATGAAAGAACAGAAAGATTAAAGAAATGGAAAAGCGGTAAAGGACGAAAAGAAAGTAAAGCAAGCAGAAAGAAAGGCAGATCCAGGAGCAGAGGACTTACCTGGAGTAGTAGGCTGGCAGAGAAGCTCCTCGCGGATCTCAGACTCTTCAGATGGCACGGTGGCAGAACTTCCTCGCAGATCCAGACGCTCGACAGAGAGAAGAGAGAGTAGAGAGAGAGCAGAGAGAGTAGAGAGAGTTGAGAGAGAAGCAGAGAGGAGAGAGTGAGAGTTAGGAAATGGCGCTCAGACGCGGAGGAGTGCCTCATTTATAGCCAGATTTCTTTCCACTGTAGCAACAGTTCCGGTCTTTGCCACCGAGACTGTTGTCACAGTGCCGGTCATCTCCTTTTTCAGAAAAAAAAAATAATAATAAAAAATAAAAAATAAAAAAAAAATATATTAGCATCTACTGATGGGTGCTAGGTGTTTTAGACATCTGCTGATGGATGTCCTTGATAACATCTACTGATGGATGTTACTGAAAATTTCTTCCCTTTTTCCTAACTTTTTATTGCACTTGTCTATATTATTTGACTGCTCTGAAATTGATAATCTGATGATTGTAACACACTGAGGACATTGTGTGATTTAAGTGTGGTCTACTGGGAAGAAATTCTGATTATTCTGTTAGTTTCTGTTAGTATGTATTTTGTGTGTTAAATTTTTTGTTTTTGAATGTTAAATTTTTCTGTTTTAAGTTGTTTGTAGTGTGTTTTGTGTGCAATAAATTTTACATTTTTCTCCAGATTTCTGGATTTTGTCTAAGTTGTAGATTTTTCCTTCACTTACTTAATACTTATGGTTTAAGATCCTTGCTTTTCTCTGCCTGGAAAGATGATTATACGTTTGAGAGGTTGAATTAATTATGACACAAATACCCTGTGTGAGATTTGAGCCACTTAATTTTCTTTCTTGTGTGTGATATGTATCTTGACTGCTTGCACATATGCCTTGGCTTGATTCTTTTTGATATACTTGATTTATATGCATTTTTGGAAGTGATAAAGGCATTTTATTTCTTGAGCCTCTTTAGCCAAATAAGCCAACCTTGTTATTATCCTTTGATAACCCCTTTGAGCCTATACTGTATATATTTCTTTGTGTTGAAGCTTATACACTGATCCTAAGTGAAAAACAAATGATTACCTTAACCTTAGGAAAGTCTGGAGCTACAGAAGTGTTTTGAGAATAAGTGTGGTCTCCTTGGGAATTCTGATGAATTGGCTAGTTGGTTCCTCATCATGTTTTGAAATGATAATATATATTCTGTTGTGTGATATAAAAAAAAAAAAAAGAACAGGATGGAAAAAATTTGATGAGAAAAAGAGAAAAATTGAAAAATAATTTTGTGAATAATGGAGTCGAGAAGAGGATTGAATTAGAGGTTTGGGTGAGATTTCACTGTGTTTACATTTTTTTTCCTAGTGCACCTCTATTTCTTCTGAGCTATAGCTACTTATCCAAATTTATCCTCCCCTATCCTTGGCCCCATTACAACCCAGTAAAGACCTTTTGATCTAAACGTGCATATGTTTTAAGTGTTGATATTAGAAGCTTGCCAAGTCTACTTGTGTTTGTTTTCTTGAGTACATTGAGTTGAAATTATTTACCCTAAACACTTGAGAGAAACACTATTAGTGCATCTGTGAGGTTATGTTATTTTTAAATCACCTCTTGAGCTGATTAATTATTTTGCCATACTGTGAATTGCTTGGATGATTTCTGTAAGTATGTGCTTTTCTTGATTTTGTGTTGGAAAATTTCTACTTCTTTCATCGGTCCATAATTCTTGAGAATTCTGTAAATTCTTTTTATTTTTCTTGAGTCTTTGTTTTCTGCGTGCTGAGTGTGTGTCACCTTCCTAGAAGTCCTTTGAACTATTCCCTGATTTGCGTCTTAATTTTGCCCAGGAGTGCAAAAGACTAAGTGTGGTCTATTTTGATGAGTCAATATTTTCTCAATTTCACTTAGCTTATTGTACCGAATTTAATCAGGGAATTGTGCTAGAATGTCCGGTATTATCCCGTTTTGCTAATTGTGCTTAACTTGGCCAGAAATTCTAAATTTTGATTAATTTGAATCATCTGAACTAATTAGTTGCATTAGTCATTGCAGGAAAAATATTGGAAATACAATTTGGGACATTTAGAAGAATATTCATTTACACAAGGTTTTGGCATCCAAAAATACACATGCTTCTACCTAAAGTTCTTCAATTCTTGGATTTTAAGAGGCATTAATTCTCATGGTACATGGCATCTCACGGCTGAATGAATTAAGCACATATCTACATGGTTTTTACGTGAGCACCAAACCAAGTAACAGCACATTATAGGAGAAATCTAGCTCTTGGTTTTATTGGAGAATAAAAGGAAGTCTACACTTCTCGGCACCCAGCACAAATAATAGAGGAATCTTTCTTTGGAAGTGGGAGCCACATCTTTCTTGGTTGGGATGAGATTTAGAATTGGTTTGGCCATTAAATGAAGAAACCATACGAGGCGTGTGGGGTACATTTACCACTTAGTCATCTTTTCATTTTTGAAATGGAGAAGAATGGCTTGGTAGACATGTCAGGGTCGGAATTAAATCAAATGGAGTTGGTGACATGAAAGCAAAATGCTGAATTTTATTTTAGTAAGTGGTGTCACGGCCCACATGGGAAAAGTTTTGGCTTGAAGTGCATATTTTCTTTTGACTCTCGGTACTCTTCCACCTCAAGCTTACACCACTTACGCATCCACCACGTTGAAAGAAAGAACTCAGCTGTCATGGCCTTGGCTTTGGAAGAATAGGAAGCATCTATTAAAGAGGACCATTCAGCTGGAACGTGATGGAACAACTGCAACATGATTGAAGAAGAAGCAAACCATGAAGGAGTAGCTACCGAGAAGAAGAAGAACTATAGCCAGCTGCACCGTCCAGAAGTAACTCCATAACAGCAGCCACCACCTCACGTAAAGAGAAAAGAAGATAGTGGAGAGGAAGCCGTGAAGTGAGATGAGCAGTTCATGGTCCAGCAGCTTGAAGCTGGAGCAGCTCACCAAGAAGCTTCTTCACCTTCCTTTTGGTGAGCACACGGAGGCAACCCAGCAGTACACATACAAGGAGAATCCAGCAGCTAGTCCAAGCAAAGAAGGAGGCTATACGGATGTGTTACTTGGAGTGAAGAAGGAAGAAGAGTATGGAAGGTAATCCACGGTTGCAAGGTGCAGAACATGACAAGAGAGTTTGCAAAATGGAGGGGCCCTCACCTTATTTCTTTGGCTCACCCAGGAGGTGAAGAAAATCTTCATGGGGACACAAACAACACAAAATCTGGATGGAAGGCAGACCAAGAAAACCGTGAAAGCTGGAAGTTCACGGGTTGCTAATTGGAGATAAAACAAAACAAACAACTTGGTTGAAATGAAGGAGGAATATACGCATATGTT
Source organism: Vigna nakashimae (assembly GCA_034642375.1). NCBI lineage: Eukaryota > Viridiplantae > Streptophyta > Magnoliopsida > Fabales > Fabaceae > Vigna > Vigna nakashimae. Next base: position 32,421,629 of record CM067765.1, read on the forward strand.
CTGAGTTTTGGGCTATAAAAGAGCTGCAGCCAGAGAAGAAAAATTATGAGAATTTAGATTAGAATTAGGAAAACACTCACAGTCTGGGAGGAGGCTCTCGCCTCTTCCTCTTCCTCTGCATTTTTCATTTTAAACAGTGCTAGTGTTTTATTTTCTAAAGCAGTAGAAGTGTGGCACCAGTTTGCTTGTTTCATTTTGAGTTGTATTGTTCAAGAATTTTAATTTAAGTGATGAATTCCATTTCCAATTAAATGTTTTTATCTATTAAATTTACTGTTCATGATTTTCTGCACTGGTAAATTCTACCATTTCTTTTTACCGGTCATTTTATTTTCAAACGTTTTATTTTTTTTTTTTACTGTTTTGATTTTACTATTTCTAAAATTTACTTCAGTGTTGTTAAATTCTGTTTTATTCAGTTGTTTTTCAATCTATTTTATTTTTCTGTGTCAAAAACATCCACAAACCCTCCCCCTTCGTGTAAAAAATCTGAGACTGAACCGAGACAAAATTGGTCCTTGAGAGACGACCTAGGAGTCACTTCCTAGTAAATATACTGCATTAATTTCGTGCAATCAACTTTTGTGAGCGGTGCGACCCGTTCATCACTTTGTCATGCACATCTCAGGTGGTAGATTGTATGGGGTAACTATCACGGGCCAACATGAATACGGTGATGCAGACGCCTGAATGTACGGGGTAAACCCATCAGAGCATAGACCAAGTCTGACGTTACGCGGTTCACTAGCAAAGGATGGATGTTTACGATTGAAGTGTGATACGACTGTCGCGGTCATACAAATTTGATGTGCAGAAATTAATGCAGTATAACTAGGATTTGACTCCTAGGTCGTCTCTCAAGGACCAATATTAGGTTCAGTCTTAGATTTATCACGAAGTGGGGGGGGGTTTGTGGATATTTTTGAATGCAAATAAATTAAAATGAACTGGAATTTAAATAAGACAACAAAATTTAAAAACACTGAAATAAATTTTAACCACGGTAAAAACTAAACGGTAAAAGATGGTAAAAAAAACTGAACGGTAAAATTAAACGCATAAATAAAAACATCAGTGAAAATACGTTGATAGAAAATAAACCGTAAAAATGACGTTGAAAATAAATTGAACGGTAAAAAGCAATGACTGAATTTAACAGTACAGAAAATACTGAACGATAAATTTAACAGATAAAAACATTTAACTGAAAATGGAATTCATCACAAATTGAACACTTAAATTAAAATTCTGGACAGTAAAAATAAAAATTACAGTAACACACTACACTCTTGAGAAATTAAATCACTACAATTGCACTGTTTGAAATGGAAACTGAAAAAAGAAGAGGCAGAAGCCTCTTCCAAGCCGTGACTTCTCCTAAACTATCTAACACTCAAAAATCTCCTACTAAAATCTAATGAGTTTTTCTTTGCTCTGCTGCTTCATTTATAGCCCAAAATTCAGACCAACTCCCGTGAGAAAATAGGGGTCGTGAGTGTTTTCCTTGCCTTCCTTTCACGTGAATCAACTTCTTTCATGGATCAAAACAAACCAGCTGTAAAGTGCTTCTATTCTCCCACTCCACATCAGCCATCAACGTGAGCTTTTTAGGTCCGTGAGCTCCTTTCTTTTCTTTCAACAGTCACCGTGAAGCTAGCTGGAATGCTATATCACAGTGAATTTCTTCCTCTCACGGTGGCTGTTCCAAACTTCTACTGTGCAGCTGTGTGCTCTTCACTGCATGCCTCACTTCTTCCAGTACGTCCAAGTGTGTGATTTGCAGCTTCCTCCTTTTCTCTGTTGTTGTCTCCGTTCCAGCTCCCTCAAAGTGCTACTAGTGCTGCTCCAAGTTCAAGACGTTCCATGCATCACCTTGTACACCATTCTAAGCTGGACAGTGCTGCTGTGTAGCTGCTGGAACGTGGAGTCCTGCAACAGCCGTGCTTCTCCAATCTCAACTCTTTTCCCTTCAACCGCGGGTTCCTATCCAAACTGCTGTAGCTTCCTCTGCAGTGGCATCTCCTAATGCTTCATCCACGTTTTCTTCAACAACTAGACCAAGACCATGAAGCATCCCCTTTTGCTGGATTGTGCAGACCATCTCTTCTTTTGCTTCCAACTCCAGCAGGCCGTGTGCTTCTACCATTCCACAACACTTCATTTAAAATCCACTTCTCAACGTGACTGCTGGACGTTGCAGCTGGACATCACGCCTCCCAGCTGGATGCTTTTGTGTGCACACCATAGATGTCCCAGAATTAATTCTCCATGAGCCGTGAACTTCTCTGCTCCATCCGGCTGTGAACTTCTCCCATCCGGTGGTGGTTTCAAACTGCTGTACTGAGAACTCCTTCATGGGTTGCTTCTTCTTCCAGCAGCTGGATGGTTTTCTTTGCTTAGCTTCACTTCTTCCAGGACCGTGAAGGTAGCAGGGAATGTGATGTTTTCTCTTCATTGCAGCTCCCAAACTTCAACTCTCTTTTGCATGTGGGCCGTGGCACTGCTTTCATATTTTTCTGAAATGTAGGCTTGCTCCATTACCTATCAAAACCGTGTGCTCCCAATAAACGTGGTCCCCTCCATTTTCATCTTTGGTGTTTGCCAAATAAAATATGGGCCGTGTATTTGTGACTTACAAATGTTTATTTTTATCAACTTTTGTTAAAAGCAAAGGGGCCATGTGTTTTTTTTTTTTGTATGAAGAACGAAAAGTTAGCATCTTTGGTGCTCACGTGAATTGTTCAACCATGTTATTCTCTTCCCATTTACTTTTACAAAACCGTGGCCACTGCTTGCTACTTGATGATCCTTACTCTTTTATGCCATGATGCAAAAGAAGATTCCTTAGTTTGGTTTGGTGTATTTGCCGTGAATCCATTTCCATGTGGCAATAATTAATCCATTTAAAAGAAATAACAAAACCAAGGTAGTTGCATGAAACACATTGCCGTGAGCTTCCAAATGTGGTGGCTCCCACTCATTCCATTTGATTTACGGCTTTAACCAATTCACACACTCAAAAAGAATTTTCCAATCCTTGGTGGCAGCTCCCATTCCAACGTATACTTGACTTGCGAAAATGAATAGATGGGCCAATGAATAATTGAATGAGTGCTTAAGAATTCTGCAGCCTATTTCCTTTAAAGAAATCACATATCTTATCCTCCAAAGAGCTATAAAACTGTGAGTGGCCCCTTGAAACGTGGTGACTTATTTTTACCATTTTGTTGACTTGCCAATGGTTGCAAAACCGTGTGGAATGTGCTTCTTCTAAATCAATTTTTGTCCATGTGAAATGAGTGACCAATGGACCAAAATAAATCAGCATATAACATGAAATATGCTTCTCCCATAACCGTGGCACCATCTTTCCAACTTCAAACAAAAATATTTCACTTCTAAGTTTCCACATAAACACCCAAAATAAATCATTGTGCGGCTTCTTCCAATTAAATAACACCGTGTAAATGAATATTCTTCCAAATGTCCTGAAGTATTTACAGAATTTTCCCTGCACTCAATAATGTAAATAATTAGTCTCAGATAATTCAAATTAAGTAAAATAAGAATTTCTGATCAAATTAAGCACAGTCAATAAAAACGGGAAAATACTGGACAATTAAGCACAATTTCCTAATTAATTCTAGTACAATAAACTATGTGAAGTGAATAAAATAATGATTCATCAAAATAGACCACACTTAGTCTTTTGCACTCCGGGGCAAAATTAAGACGCAAATCAGGGAATGGTTCAAAGGACTTTGGGAATAATGACACAAACTCAGCAGACAGAAAAATAAAAAACTCGCAAGAAAGCAAACAAAATTTTACACAGTTCTCAAGAATTCTAGACAAATAAAAGAAGTAGAATATATCCAACACAAAATCAAGAAAAGCAGATACTTACAGAAATCATCCAAGCAATTCAAAGCATGGTAAAATAATCAATCAGCTCAAGAGGTGATTCAAAAATGTCAAAACCTCACAGATGCACTCACAGTGTTTCTCTCAAGTGTCTAGGGTAAATAATTTCAACTCAATGCACTCAAGAAAGCAAACACAAGTAGACTTGGCAAGTTTCTAATATCAATACTTAAATCATACACATGTTCAGATCAGAAGGTCTTTACTAGGTTGTAATGGGGCCAAGGACAGGGGAGGATAAATTTGGATAAGTAGCTATAGCTCAGAAGAAATAGAGGTGCACTAGGGAAAAAAATGTAACACAGTGAAATCTCACCCAAACCTCTAATTCAATCCTCTTCTCGACTCCATTATTCACAAAATGATTTTTCAATTTTTTCTTTTTCTCATCAAAATTTTTTTTTTTCTCATCCTGTCTTCTTCTTCTTTTTTTTTTTTTTTTTCACAACAGGATATAAATTATCATTTCAAAACATGATGAGGAACCAACTAGCCAATTCATCAGAATTCCCAAGGAGACCACACTTATTCTCAAAATACTTCTATAGCTTCAGACTTTCCTAAGGTTAAGGTAATCATTTGTTTTTCACTTAGGATCAGTGTATGAGCTTCAACACAAAGAAATATATACAGTATAGGCTCAAAGGGGTTATCAAAGGATAATAACAAGGTAGGCTTATTTGGCTAAAGAGGCTCAAGAACAAAAATGCCTTTATCACGTCTGAACATGCATATCAATCAAGTATATCAAAAAGAATCAAGCCAAGGCATATGTGCAAGCAATCAAGAGACATATCACACACAAGAAAGAAAATTAAGTAGCTCAAATCTCACTCAGGGTGTTTGTCACAATCAAATCAACCTCTCAAACGTATAATCATCTTTCCAGGCAGAGAAAAGCAAGGATTTCAAACCATAAGTATTAAGTAAGTGAAGGAAAAAATCTACAACTTAAACCTCATCCAGAAATCAAGAGAAAAATGTAAAATTTATTGCACACAAAACTCGATAAAAATAACTTAAAACAGAAAAAATTAACACTCAAAAACAAAAAATTTAACACACAAAATACAATCTAACAGAAAAATCAGAATTTCTTCCCAGTAGACCACACTTAAATCACACAATGTCCTCAGTGTGTTACAATCATCAGATGATCAAATTCAGAGCAGTCAAATAATATAGACAAGTGCAATAAAAAGTTAGGAAATATGGGAAGAAATTTTTCAGTAACATCCATCAGTAGATGTTATCAGGGACATCCATCAGCAGATGTCTAAAACACATAGCACCCATCAGTAGATGCTAATATATATTTTTTTTTTTTTTATTTATTTTATTATTTTTTTTTTTTTCTGAAAAAGGAGATGACCGGCACTGTGACAACAGTCTCGGTAGCAAAGACCGGAACTGTTGCTACAGTGGAAAGCAATTCTGCTATAAAAGGCTGCTCCTCCGCGTCCAGCTCCATTTCTGACTTCCCTGCTCTCTCTCTACTCCTCTCTTCTCTCTCTCTTCTCTCTCCCACTCTCTCCTCTGAGCATCTGGAGCTGCGCGGAGCCTCTGCCACCGTGCCATCTGAAGAGTCTGAGATCTGCGAGGAGCTCTGTCTGCGTGCCTTCGGAGCGTCTGAGATCTGTGTCAAGCTTCTGTAAGCCCTACTACTCCGGGTAAGTCCTCTGCACCTTCCTTCTTTCCTTCTTTCCTTCTTTCTTATCTTTCTGCTTGCTTTTTCTGCTTTTATTACCATCCTGCTTTCCTGCTTTCCATATTATTCTTCTCTGACCTCTTGCCTGCTGTCCCTCTTTTCCATTTTTTTCATATTTTTGAAACTGAAAACACTTAAACACATAAAACACAACTGTCTTAAAACTTAAGGGGTATATCGGCTGGAAACCAGACGTTAATCTCCCTTCGATTGAAGGTATTGCAGAGACAATCGGGTAGAACAACGCCACGTACCCCACTTAAAAATAAAACACAGAAACTGAATATACATGAACAATATGGACAAGGACACTGGACGTAGATCCGTTTAGGACCCTTTGCAAGGACCGTGAAACAGATCTGAGACCAGACACAAAAACAATCAAAGACAGACAGGACAAAATAAATTTAACGGGAAACAATAACAAAAAAACACAACACACAATTTTTTTTTTTTTTTTTTTTTTTTTTTTTTCATGCTTCTCTTTTTTATATTATGCTTTTTTTTCTTGTTTTTATTCTTTTTATATGTATTTATTTTTTTATTTATGTATTTGTATATTACGAGAGGAAGGATGAGTGAAACGGAATCAGAGAGATATACCAGTCAACGGTGGCGTCCTACCGACGATCAAATCCAGATGATGACCAAAATATTCAACTATGGGGTCACACACCCAAGCCGAGCGCAAGTCGTCGAGATCGCGTCTCGACTAAGGGTTTTCGGCGAAGCCACTGAGTACAACGTACACTGCTGGTTCAACAACCACGGCAATCGGGTCAAGCACTGGCAAGCGGAGATAGACCCCACTGGCACTCTCTTTTCACAACTGCCGCTGTACATGTACGGTAAGACCTCTGATCACACCTCCATTTTTATTGAAATTTTTCACTTCCTCTTCTATAATTAACACAAGTTATTTATTATTTATTTTTTATTTTTTTGTTTGAAAGAAAAAAACTGGGTGATTATGAGGGCACCGAGGCTGCTGAATCTGTTTCCCGTTCCGATCATCATCGATGACGACAGAAATGAACGAGAAATTCCTCCACCAAAGCCTCCGCTCGCATTCCGAACCAGAGCTCCTTCAACGGAGCTCTCCCTTAGACCACCACAACCAGCTCGTGAATTCTTCCAGTTTTAGTGTTTTATTTATTTGTTTTTTTTTTTTTTTTTTTTATGTTTTTATTGGCCGAGTGTGGCCAGAATATGGGCTGTAATATGAACACTTATATTTTTGTTGTTTTTATGATGTTTTTGTTTTTATTTATTATGGTGTGTAATATTAACGATCAGACATGATCGACCCCTGAACAACCTTATTTTCACATATGAATCTACTGCAAATTTTATTTTCAGATCTGTTAAATCTCTATTTCTCCATTACTGTAATTTTTGCATTGATGAATGAAATATTTCTTAGTCTAAACAAAATTTTCAATCAAAGATCTGATGAAACAACTAAGAAATTATTTTACAGTGAAGAAAAATAAGGAAAAAATGAGATCTGAAATGAAATGTTTATTGATATGAAATAATAAGATACTGAGGGTCGAAATAAAATCAAAGAATACGCAAAACAATTTTTTGAATTTTTGAAATTTTTTTTTTTTTTTTTTTTTTTTTTTTTTAAGGATAACAATGTGAAAACTAAGAAAAAAGGAAGAAAAAAAATATATACATATCAGAATACAGATTTGGCACGCTTTAAACAAAAAAAATTTTATCACAAATTGTTTTTTTATGTTTTTAAATTTTTTTTTTTTTATTTTTAAAAATAATAATTCGAAAACTAAAAAGAAAAGGAAAAACAAACTTAAAAGAAAAACAAAAATCAGAAACTTCCCGAGACCACACTTAAACTACACTGTCCTAAATGTTTTCTAAGCATAAGATCATCAATTAAAACACTAAACAGATAAAGGACAAGTGCATTAAAAATATGAAAACGGGAAGAAAGAAAAAGAAAACTTCCCTGGTCATGGTGGCAGTTGCCAATTTTGGACTTGTAAGGAGATGTTCCCTTCTTCAGGATCCAGCATGAAAGTGTTGAGGACGAACTGCTTCATCCTCCAAATCTGATCAAGTAGGGAAATATCTTCCACCACCGGATCTAAGCAGCAATTGTTGATGAGCGGGTACAGCAGGTGCCTTCCGAACTTTGATTTGTCAGTGTTAGCACCTATGTTTTCCACTGTGGGTGCATATTGGTCAAATTCATTTGTACCTCCTGCAATAGGGTTAGTGCAAAATGGTTCCACCGAAATTTCATGCAGAGGTAAAACACCCAAATCTAGTGTAACAAGCTGAACCTCAGATACATCCTCAGAACATGAATCAATTTTAAAATTACATGCATTATCAACCACAGACTCATATTCATGTTCAGTGCATGGAGAATAAACATTTGAATGTGATAGTAAAAAGCGATTCTCATCATGCACAGAGGAAAAATTAAAATCAGACTCAGCAACAATATAATCATTAGCATACCGATCATCAACACAATCAACAGAATAATCAAATTGTGGTATGCTTACCTCCACTTCCTTGAAGATTTGTAAAGTAGTGGAGGATGAAGGTGGTCTACCTGGTTCAGGATTACTGCTTACTTCTGCCGGGTCCCCAAAATTTTCATCAGTCTCCTCAGGTGCAAGAGTGGCCATCTGCCTGATCTGATCACTCAGATTCTGAATTGCCGCTTGAGTTTCCTGCTGGAACTCCATGCTCTCTTGCTTGAACTGCATGTTCCCTTTCTGAAACTGAATGTTCTGCATTGTCATCTGCTCTAGTAACTCCTTTAAAGTAGGTTCAGAAGTAGAAGGCTGAGGAGTTAATTGAATAGGAGAATCATACTGCTGACTCTCATATTGTGGAACTGGCTCCCAAAGAGAGCTCTCAGAAATTGGATGATGGAACATATTGTTCTCATCATAAAAATCAGCAGATTTAAAATCAAAGTAATATGCAGAATAAGAATCATAATCACAGACATTGGCAGAATAAGCATTATTCACAACATTAAAATAGGTAGACATCGAAAAATAAAAATAAAACAAATAAAAAGTAAATACTAAAAATTACTAAACAGATAATTCACAACACATTTATACATGCTACAGGAACACACAAAACAACACATAAATTTTTTTTATTTTTTTAAATTTTTTTAATTAACAGACAAAATACATATGACACGCATACAAAACAAATAGAACATCACAACACAAGATAAAACACAACACAATTAAACATGCTACAGGCATAAACAAGACAGAACATCAACAGTAAAATATTTTTTTTTTTTTAAATATAGCAACTAAATACAGAACACATCACAATTAAACACATATATACATAATATATATTAACACAGTAAAAATCTTAAAACAAAAACCTGGATCTGAAGTGACAACGCCGCCAAAATTTGCTGAAGGTGTCGTTGTCGCCTACAGAAATATACAAGACAAAACACACAAAACAAACATATTAACAGAACAAAACTTAATATAACAAAATCTGAAACCGAACCGTTATTGATTGGTCCCCGGCAACGGCGCCAAAATTTGATACGACTGTCGCGGTCATACAAATTTGATGTGCAGAAATTAATGCAGTATAACTAGGATTTGACTCCTAGGTCGTCTCTCAAGGACCAATATTAGGTTCAGTCTTAGATTTATCACGAAGTGGGGGGGGTTTGTGGATATTTTTGAATGCAAATAAATTAAAATGAACTGGAATTTAAATAAGACAACAAAATTTAAAAACACTGAAATAAATTTTAACCACGGTAAAAACTAAACGGTAAAAGATGGTAAAAAAAAACTGAACGGTAAAATTAAACGCATAAATAAAAACATCAGTGAAAATACGTTGATAGAAAATAAACCGTAAAAATGACGTTGAAAATAAATTGAACGGTAAAAAGCAATGACTGAATTTAACAGTACAGAAAATACTGAACGATAAATTTAACAGATAAAAACATTTAACTGAAAATGGAATTCATCACAAATTGAACACTTAAATTAAAATTCTGGACAGTAAAAATAAAAATTACAGTAACACACTACACTCTTGAGAAATTAAATCACTACAATTGCACTGTTTGAAATGGAAACTGAAAAAAGAAGAGGCAGAAGCCTCTTCCAAGCCGTGACTTCTCCTAAACTATCTAACACTCAAAAATCTCCTACTAAAATCTAATGAGTTTTTCTTTGCTCTGCTGCTTCATTTATAGCCCAAAATTCAGACCAACTCCCGTGAGAAAATAGGGGTCGTGAGTGTTTTCCTTGCCTTCCTTTCACGTGAATCAACTTCTTTCATGGATCAAAACAAACCAGCTGTAAAGTGCTTCTATTCTCCCACTCCACATCAGCCATCAACGTGAGCTTTTTAGGTCCGTGAGCTCCTTTCTTTTCTTTCAACAGTCACCGTGAAGCTAGCTGGAATGCTATATCACAGTGAATTTCTTCCTCTCACGGTGGCTGTTCCAAACTTCTACTGTGCAGCTGTGTGCTCTTCACTGCATGCCTCACTTCTTCCAGTACGTCCAAGTGTGTGATTTGCAGCTTCCTCCTTTTCTCTGTTGTTGTCTCCGTTCCAGCTCCCTCAAAGTGCTACTAGTGCTGCTCCAAGTTCAAGACGTTCCATGCATCACCTTGTACACCATTCTAAGCTGGACAGTGCTGCTGTGTAGCTGCTGGAACGTGGAGTCCTGCAACAGCCGTGCTTCTCCAATCTCAACTCTTTTCCCTTCAACCGCGGGTTCCTATCCAAACTGCTGTAGCTTCCTCTGCAGTGGCATCTCCTAATGCTTCATCCACGTTTTCTTCAACAACTAGACCAAGACCATGAAGCATCCCCTTTTGCTGGATTGTGCAGACCATCTCTTCTTTTGCTTCCAACTCCAGCAGGCCGTGTGCTTCTACCATTCCACAACACTTCATTTAAAATCCACTTCTCAACGTGACTGCTGGACGTTGCAGCTGGACATCACGCCTCCCAGCTGGATGCTTTTGTGTGCACACCATAGATGTCCCAGAATTAATTCTCCATGAGCCGTGAACTTCTCTGCTCCATCCGGCTGTGAACTTCTCCCATCCGGTGGTGGTTTCAAACTGCTGTACTGAGAACTCCTTCATGGGTTGCTTCTTCTTCCAGCAGCTGGATGGTTTTCTTTGCTTAGCTTCACTTCTTCCAGGACCGTGAAGGTAGCAGGGAATGTGATGTTTTCTCTTCATTGCAGCTCCCAAACTTCAACTCTCTTTTGCATGTGGGCCGTGGCACTGCTTTCATATTTTTCTGAAATGTAGGCTTGCTCCATTACCTATCAAAACCGTGTGCTCCCAATAAACGTGGTCCCCTCCATTTTCATCTTTGGTGTTTGCCAAATAAAATATGGGCCGTGTATTTGTGACTTACAAATGTTTATTTTTATCAACTTTTGTTAAAAGCAAAGGGGCCATGTGTTTTTTTTTTTTGTATGAAGAACGAAAAGTTAGCATCTTTGGTGCTCACGTGAATTGTTCAACCATGTTATTCTCTTCCCATTTACTTTTACAAAACCGTGGCCACTGCTTGCTACTTGATGATCCTTACTCTTTTATGCCATGATGCAAAAGAAGATTCCTTAGTTTGGTTTGGTGTATTTGCCGTGAATCCATTTCCATGTGGCAATAATTAATCCATTTAAAAGAAATAACAAAACCAAGGTAGTTGCATGAAACACATTGCCGTGAGCTTCCAAATGTGGTGGCTCCCACTCATTCCATTTGATTTACGGCTTTAACCAATTCACACACTCAAAAAGAATTTTCCAATCCTTGGTGGCAGCTCCCATTCCAACGTATACTTGACTTGCGAAAATGAATAGATGGGCCAATGAATAATTGAATGAGTGCTTAAGAATTCTGCAGCCTATTTCCTTTAAAGAAATCACATATCTTATCCTCCAAAGAGCTATAAAACTGTGAGTGGCCCCTTGAAACGTGGTGACTTATTTTTACCATTTTGTTGACTTGCCAATGGTTGCAAAACCGTGTGGAATGTGCTTCTTCTAAATCAATTTTTGTCCATGTGAAATGAGTGACCAATGGACCAAAATAAATCAGCATATAACATGAAATATGCTTCTCCCATAACCGTGGCACCATCTTTCCAACTTCAAACAAAAATATTTCACTTCTAAGTTTCCACATAAACACCCAAAATAAATCATTGTGCGGCTTCTTCCAATTAAATAACACCGTGTAAATGAATATTCTTCCAAATGTCCTGAAGTATTTACAGAATTTTCCCTGCACTCAATAATGTAAATAATTAGTCTCAGATAATTCAAATTAAGTAAAATAAGAATTTCTGATCAAATTAAGCACAGTCAATAAAAACGGGAAAATACTGGACAATTAAGCACAATTTCCTAATTAATTCTAGTACAATAAACTATGTGAAGTGAATAAAATAATGATTCATCAAAGTGCTTCCAAGCTTCACCATCCGAAGGATGACGCAAAAGTCCCGGAGTTTTGTTACCATCATGCCATGTCATGTGTTCTGCTGTTTGCATTGAAGTAAACAATCTTTGTAATCTTGGAATTATAGGTAAGTAGAACATGGACTTTAATGAAATTGGTTTTTTTTGCCTCCGTCCAGCATACATTGTCTGATATCGAGGTGAGCCACAAAACTTGCATTCCACCAACAATGCATCATTTTTGCCACTGTCATTGTCATAGAATAACATACATCCATTAACACAACAATCAATCTTCTTCACATCCAATCCCAACTTTGAAACACATTTTTTGGCTTGGTAATAGTTCTTCGGCATGAAATTGTTTGGTGGTGTCAAATCTAACATCAATTTTGTATAGAAGTCCACTGCTTGAATGGGAACGTTCCAATTAGATTTCCCAGCCATGAGTCTAATGCACACTGACAATTTTGACTCAGATGAACCTTCAAATACAGGTAGATTTGCCTTTGTCAGTAAATTGTAAAACCTCTGTGTCGTTTCATTTGGAGGCTCTTCATCATGACTATCGTCTGCTTCTTCAGCATGGTGACGAAGAGCATTGTCGACCATCTCTTGCATGTAGGCAAATTGATCTATCTCACATGTATGTACAACAGTATTCGAACCTGATGCAAGCCGTTTTTCAGCTGCAGTGGAGGTCGAAGGAATTTCTTCACCATGAAATGTCCAGATCGTGTAATTAGGCATGAACCCTTTTTGGTAAAGGTGAACTTTGACGACTTCATCTTTCAAAATCCTTGTACATTCGCACTTGATGCATGGACATCGGATCCCTCCATCAAGGGCATAATATTGATATCGTCGGGCGGTCTCCACGAACTCTTCAACTCCGATGACAAAAGATTTCTTCAAACCTCTCCTTCCACTATAACAACGGTCGTACATCCATCCACGATGGTTGGGAAAATGGGCCATGTTCTGTGACAAGCCAAACAAATAAAAACTTAGCCAAAACAGCAACACTCCATGTGACATAAGTAATAAACCTATTACTACTCAAGTCGAACATGGAAGGCAATTTCAACACTATTGTCATAGGCATTCAATAAGGGCATGCAAAGAGAAGTCCTCAGTATTGAAATGCCCCTGACATCCTAAGTGATTGTAAATAAAATTTGGGGGAGTCAATATTTTGACATTACTAAAGTTCTCTTTTATAGAGTACTTTCATATATTTTGTCAATTGTAAGTGGTTGAGGTAGTGTTACCCTTCTCATTCTACTGAGAATGTTTTTAACACCATAGGACTTTAAATGACTAATTAAATTAATCAATTTGTAGCCTAATAAATCAACATACAATATATACGAACATACAATTTATACATCAACATACAACATATAGATGAACAATCACTGATGGTCTAAATGGAGGTTTGCACTTTTACTGTATTTTAGATACTAGTTTTAGGTTCAAAGTTGTCAAATTATGAGTTTAACCTACTACTTTTAGCTACTTCATCTATTATCTATTCGGAATTAATAATAGCTATATTATGAGCATGGATTTATCACTTTCCAAACATAAAAGTAAGACAAAACTCCTAAAAGTTGAAAGAGAATTCATCATTACAAACTACACTTTTAATATATGAAGCAACTTCAATAAGTTGCTTCTGTCAGAGATGTTATAAATGGTAAAAACCCATATGGAGTTGCATCTTTAATTATTACCCATATTGTTCATAATATGCACTTCCATTTTCAATTATAATATGGTAGTTAGTGACAGCAAACGCTACATCTAGAGTATTTCCTAGATTATATTTCAGTGCCTACTTCGTTTATAAACTTTTCTTAATTGCCTATTCAATCTTTGGCCATCTAAGTTGTGAAATTGAAGTATAAAATTCTGTGTTGTTCAGTAACCATTTATGGTGAGTTTATGATATACTTTGGTGCTAATCAGGTGTTCCTTAATGTTGTTTTAAACTTAGAATCATCCAAGCATATTACAGGTTCTTTGTACTTTAATGTTCTATTTCACATAAGCTTTTAATTCTAACCTTGTTCTTAGTTGTTTTGTGTAGTTGTGTTTGCATACATATAGGTTCTGCTGTAGTCACACCAAAACTAGGCTCTATCTATCACATATGTAGGATACTGATTGAAAGAGAAAGAAACAGAAAACAAAGAGGGAATAACAGCCATACACAAGATAGAAATAGGGAAATGAGAGAAAGCAGGACATCAAAGACTTGTCAATTTTCGTGCTGATGTTATTCTTTGCTAATTGGCAGTTTAAAGAAGTCCTAAATGTTGTTTTAAACTTGTTTGAACAATCAAATTGAAGTTGGATTCATCTATGTGTAAAATAGCAGATTCCACCCTCAATTTTTACTGAAATTGGGAAGTTTTCATTGAGGCAATTCATTACACAGTTTTGAAAAAACTTGGTTTCAGTCTGCATTTCAATTTTCTTGCTTTCCTAATTTGTTCTACAACCATTCCTAAGGTCTAATTGTGTGCCTCCTTCATTTGTACACCCTTTTTCATTGCTTTAAACATCTTTGGCTTCCTCAGGCTGAATTTGAAAACCAATTTATGTTGTATATTCTGGTGCAGTTAACTAATTTGTTTGGTCATTATTTTGGTTGATTTCAAGGGTGTTGTGAACTATAATTGGAGCACTGAAGTTGGACAACCCTTCCCTACCAAGGTAGCATCTTAGGAAGTGGAGAGGAACCTGAATTTTAGAATTCAAGTGTTTTATCAATAATGCAAAAGTGTCAAAATTGGCAACTCCTATAGCCAAATTTTTAGATACAACCCAAACAGTTGAGTGATGGTGAGAATTAGTGTATATCATCGAAAAGAAATTCTACACTGTATTTCAAGTGCTGAAAAATCCATTTTTCCTAATGTGAGTGCATTATACAGGACAGAAAACACTAATTTTTTGGAGCATTGTGTGGCTAACTTGGCCTCATATCTTTGGCAATAACAAAGACTGTTATGTGGACAATTTTTAACCAGGTAACAGACCTTTCTGATTTTAAAAGACAAAACAGTTTACACTGAAGGCAACTTCCTTTCATTATAGTCAAGTTGCTTTGATGTACAAGACATTACTAAACTGAAAAGGGTAACTTAAACCTACACATTCTATGATCTTACAAACATGGTAAGATGTCTCATGTGGCTAATTCTGACTGATTACAACAATGGAAGAGGCCATTGTACATGCTTTATTTTGTCAACTTCATCATGCACATATAAAAGAACCAAAACCTATATCTTACATATATGGCAATCAGTTTCAAACCATTCACAACAAACTTTGACAAACCTCAATGTTTACAGCATCATAAAACTTCAATCAACATAACTTAAGGTTCAAACTCATGAAATTTCAATCATGCAATTTAAGTTGAGGTCCCCATACCTTTGCCTTTGCTTTCCTTTCCTAGTTAAGTCTTCTCCGTAGACTCTCTTCCTCCCTTTGTAGCCACAATCCAAACTCTTTTAAAAGCTTACCCTAACACAAGAAATGGAACCTTTTTAATCATTTGACATTTACTATGATCAAAAGTTAAAGAACTCTCTCAACCATATAAAAACAAAGCATGGAAATTAACACAGGAGATAAGGCAGCTGCATTTGGTTTTGGACATCTCACTCATATCATATATCGTACTAAAACATCACCAATCACCACCAAATAAAGATTCAAAGTAATTCAGGGACATCAACAAAACCAATTCAGACTTTAGACAATGTAGTTATTACCTTCTAATCTTATCAAAATAATTTTAGAGTTTACACAATTCAAACAAAACCACTTGTTTCATAAATTAAGCAGTTCAGTAGTTTTAAGTATGGCACTATATATTGTATCAGCACCTTCAGAAGTTCACTGAACTAAAGTAGTGGTACCATTGAGTTAGAGAGGCACAACAGTGAGGTTAGAAGATGCATAATTAAAATTACAAATTACATCAGCAAGTTTGGTATATGATAAACAACTAATTTAATAACATAAGTCATGCAGATTTCAAATTAATCACAAAGGCAATGTTCCAAACCTAATTTTACTTCATATATTCAACTCAACCATCCAAATTTTGATTCAGAAATTGAAACAGGTTGCAAACCAGGTATTTGACTCAAACATACCACTAAAAAATTGCTCAAATAAGCACAATGACAGTATACATGGCTACCAGTGGTCTAAATGCTACAGCCCAAAATTTAACACTTTAAAGATTGACCAAATATAAAGCACATCGCCCAACTGCTATACCAGCAATTTTGAGCTATTTCTGAAGGTGCAACCAAGCTTTTACTTTAGGAAATCATAGCTTAAATGGTATGAACTAAGTAATGGGTAAAATCACAGTCAAGAAATCGGTTGGATTGTCACTAAATGGTTCAAATTATAACACCTTATGGGATGAACCAGGAAGGTGATTTTGATGATGTGAATTACACACCCGAGCTCTGTATAAACATATCATTGCTCATTTTTGTGTGCTTACTACTGATGAATCACTTAGATGCACCAAACCAAAATTTGACTCAGCAGAATACTTGGACTGAGAACAAAACAAGTAATATAACATCAGTTTGGACAGAACTGGACAAATTTCAAAATAAAATTCCTCAAATCAGAATGAACTGACTAAAAATGGGCAAACCAAAGCAAATCAGGGTTGGCACACAAGAATAGACATAATCAGAACCTAAGAAATCAAAATTCCATGTTCTAATGATGAACAAAAGCAATGCAACAGTGAAGGAAACAGAGTTCACAAATTCCAAAATAGAAGAACCAGACACTAAGTTGGACTGAGTAGCTCCATGGTTGTTAATACCACTTGATGTCACGTCCAGTCAAAGATCCTTGGGTGCCAGGCTTCATAGATCACAACTCTTATTGATTGTGCATTACTTTATTAGTGATGGGCTAATGGTTGTCTATTGGGCTTCAGTCCAAGTCATCACTTTTTAGAGAACTTGCCTAGACAATTAACTGAATTCAACAAATGTTTCTCTCTTTACAAATGGACTACAAATAGATAGGCTAGCACTTATGGTACAAAAGATACGTAACAACTAAACTTTGGTATTCTGGCATGTGTGCAGGGGATTTTTATAAGCTCTAGTAAGGAGAGTACTTCGAATAGAGGGTACCTTAATTGGTAGACACAAAGGGAGATGACAGAAAATTATAGCTCAAACCACGGTGGCTAATATTACTTGACTGTCATATGCAGAGATTTCTACACCAGCAAAATCAGACTTGTACTCCACCATTTCAAATGATAATAAAACTAGTTAAGCTACTTTTTGAAAGGACTCCAATTTGGCTCCTAGTAGGTCCAATTGTTAACTAATTAATCACATCCTTTAATTAAATAAAACACTTTAATAATTTCTGGAACAGAAATAACAAAATAAGGATAACATGGTCTTTCCTCTAATATTTTGTCCACAAATCATTTACTTAATCATATAACTTCCAATTCACAAACATTAAGTCCTTTGCTCTTTTGCTCTGTAACCTATACTGCATTTCCTCATTATTTAGTCTAACCACACCTAATTATTTGATTTTTTATACATTATGTCTATCATTTTTCAATTTTTAACATCAATTCAACAGGATCTTATTCACAAATTTTTTCATTGTTTATTTAAAGAATTCTAATTACATTTCAGAATCTAAGTCATACCAAGAGAAGACTTAGTACTCTGGAAAGCTTATTAAAAGGGAGGACATATGATAGCAACCACGACCCTACACATACAGGGGTTATTAAATTGGAATACAATTTATTGACCAAATCTGTCTTTGGTGCCAACTAATTCCTACGTATATTCATGCTCACAAGGCCAAGATTTTAAAGAAAACATAAATGAAGTAAACCTTGGTTAGTTTGAAGTCTTCAAATAAATATTAAGAGAAGGAAGGACGGCCCATTAGCCCAGCCAACCAATGTCAATAATTGACACAAAAACTAGTTACATTGGAAGACAAACTTTGTTCTAATCGACATCTGCCAAAGAGGAATCAGCTAGAAGAATACTACCCTACCTATGCTTATCTTATAATAGAATTATGAAATTATTACTCCAATCCATGCTTACTTAAGGCAGAAAACACAAACAATGAAATGTAAAATCTTCCTCTTCAACTTCAATTTATTCATAGCGGTTCCATCATATAAGCATAATAAAACAAAATTCCTCACAGTAGTAAACTATTCTACACATCTACGAGAATCGCTTCATCCAATCTAATTGTAAAAATAAACATAAGTCTTACACAGACACAGAGAACATACCTCGACGCAATGGTCTCCCAACAGCCTCCCTTGACGGGCCACCCACCTGACGGCAACGCCAACGCACTGGTGGAAGAAACACTCCAACACCACTACACTGGAGGTTCGACAACTGAAACCTAGGAACACAATGCCACCGGACGGAAGGGATACGGAGAGGGAGAGGGAGACAAACGTTAAACAGAAGTGAGAGGGAGACAATGGGAAGCACAATGGGACGAGAAATTTCAATTACAACAGAGAGGGAAAGAATGGGAAACAAGACGAGAAGGTAAGGGTATAGGGTTCTATCTAACAAAATTAGGGACGACCTTTGTTTAAGAGGTCGAGCCACTTACCGAAGGTCACTAACCCTTTGGTAATTCTCTTTTGACCTTCGGTAACTATATTTCACTATGTCCGTCTGTAATGATCATTTTGGCCGTCGGAAATACATTTTTACTGAAGGCCTACAGGCCTTCGATATTAAGCCGCCGGTATTAAGCCAAAATCTGGTAGTGGATGGCGACTCCACTGGGGACCCTTTTTTTTAGAGAGTCGAGCCATTTAATTAGATGCGCGAATTCGATGTGGTTTGGCTTATGTGTTTTGCTTTCTCTTTTCTCTATCTATGCTTGATATTTGGAATAACTGCAATAACTGTGAAATATTGAACCCTAGGGTAGACAATATGTCTATATCTGCCTGGGAATTTTTCTGGTTGTTTTGCAGGTGAGGGTTTGGATGTGCATGATGTTCTCCCTGCACACACACACTTTCGGCATATCATGAGTGGGGCCCTATACCCGGGTCTGAGCGTAGCTTAGAATTAGAGGAGTTGTGTAGCGGTGTCACTCTGGGATGTACTTCCTGTTTGGCTATCGTGAGAACTCCAGCTAGAGTCTGTTCTCTTCATATGTGTTTCCACACCTAGTTGATTACTCGACTGTTGTGGAGATGCTATGAAGGGGGCCATAGCTCTAGTGACCTTTGACCTTTAGGTTCAGGGAATCATCCTTGTGAGATTGCATATACTTGACCTTGAACTCAAAGCAATGAACCTTTGGTAGGGCACGATGGGAGGAATATGTACTTCTGTAACCCTCACGCTGTTCATTTTTTATGATATTACATTTCATACCATGCATGTGCTTTGTTTCGTCATGTTGTTTTATTATCATGCATCATATTCATACATCATTTAGTAACATGTTAATTTTAAAGGAAATCAGAGGTACCTACTTGACTTCATACGAGATGGATGTTAACACAAGATCCGATGCTACACGACACACCGACTCTTCCGATTTAAGAAAGAAGTATAGTCTAAGGACCCATGTTGGAAATTTGACCGGGCTGATAAACTTGGGCAAAAGGCTTAAGACTATAAAGAGAGAAACCTTTCAGAGAAGATATGGCAATTTGTTGAATTTAATGGAGGTTGAAGTACAAATACCTGCTATCACAGCCTTGGCACAATATTATGATTCTCCGCTTCGATGTTTCACATTTCAAGACTTTTAGTTGGCGCCAACCATAGAGGAGTTCGAGCATATCTTGGGTTTGCCACTGGAGAGCACCACTCCCTATCAACATTTAGAGCATCATGCCTCTATACCCACCATTGCTGCCATCATGAAATTACATCCCAAGGAGATTGAAGACAGGATGTTGATGAGGAATCAAGTGCATGGGTTATCACAGGGATATCTAGAGCAGTATTTACA
This sequence comes from Vigna nakashimae, assembly GCA_034642375.1. NCBI lineage: Eukaryota > Viridiplantae > Streptophyta > Magnoliopsida > Fabales > Fabaceae > Vigna > Vigna nakashimae. The sequence goes on from CM067765.1 coordinate 32,441,794, forward strand.
TCACTTGGCTGATAAAGAGGATTGGGAAACTTTCATGGATGTATTAGCCCTCACCATATATGGCATTGTCTTGTTTCCCAAAATAGAAGAATTCGTGGATTACACCGCGATAGACGTCTTCGTGGCGAGTAAAACCAGATCAGAGAATCCTGTAAAAGCAGTTCTTACGGATGTTTGTGGGACCTTGAGTTTTTGCCATGAGAGAAAGGGAAAGAAGATTCTTTGTTGTTTACCAGCGTTGTATACATGGATGACAGCGCGCGTGTTTAAGGAAATGGTCGACGTTAAGAGTCTATCGGAGACTTTGTCACACCAAGGGCTTAAAGGTAAAGGAGGAAACGATTGGGCCCGATTCCTTGCTGGCTTGAGCGAAAGAAGTATAAAATGGCGCCTTCCTTGGCTCGGAAATGAACTGGCTATACAGCATTGTGGTAGTTTTCCTAATGTGCCTTTCATAGGTGCCCGGTACTGTATCAATTACAACCCCCTTTTGGTGCAAAGACAATTTGGGCATCCCATGAAAGGGGCACCTTCATCAGATTACCTTGCTACCCTATTCATTTATTACGAAGACGGGCATTTCATCGAATTGTTAAGAAAGGTTAAAAGCGCCTGGGAAAATGTTGTTCGAGCAGAGAAGGACTTGAGGGATGGAGTAGTGGATAGCAGGGTTAGTTATCACACCTGGATTCTGGAGATAGTGAAAGTAGTCAAGCTGCCTTTCAAGCCAATCAAGGATCAATCAGCTAGTGGAGGACCATCCCAAGCCCCAGAAAGTGAAGAGGTGCAACAATTGAAGGCTGAGATGGAGAAATTGAAGGTGAGGAATGCTAGGTTGGAAAACGAATTACAAAGGGCGCGTAATGATCTTGTGGATATGAGAAATGATAATGAAGAAAAGTCGCGAGCTTATGAAAACATTGTCAAAAGCCAGAAGGCTGAGAGGGATTATACATTTCGAGTGAAACAGGATCTAGCGGCTGCGAGTAAGGAATTATCCATGAGGGTAAATGAGAAGAAGGTGGCTTTAGAAGAGGGAAAACAGTGGAAGCACCTCTACGAAGAAGCCAAAAGAGATAAGCGAGAAGCCCTGAAGAGACTAAGAGAAGCGCAGGTTCAGGTAGAAAAAGTGGGGCATGAGATGAAAGAGATGGCCATGTTGTTTGAGGCAGATATGAACCGGGAGCGTTGGAAGCTAACAAAAGCAGAAGAAAAGCATCGAACTCTGATAAAACAAATGGAGGAATATATTGAGGAACAGGAGGAGCGATGGAGGTCGATAGAATTTGAAGGAAGGCATCAGGCCTTGATAAAGCGAATGAAAGAGCACATCGTAGAGCAAGAAATGGCTGTAAAGCACTGGAAGGAAAGCTTCTCTCAGTTGGCTGCTTTGGCAAATGGGGCAATTGAAGACATCCCCAGGATGGTGCCGAATGCTGAAGCTAGTACTCATTTTTGTAATTCACCAGCGGAAATAGAATTGTTTATTAATCATTGTAAATGGTTGGTGGGAGAGATGAAATCTTTCATTGCCCGGGCGCGGGATTGATGTACATCAGAATTATGTGTTTTGTTCCTTAGACGATGTAATGGATCAAATTTTCTTTAAATGAAAGATAAGGGATGTTTGTTGTAACATCCCAAAATATAGTAATCACCATAAATTAGAATTAATTACAATAACAGTAAACAGCAAACAGTCTTCTCATAAAAAGAGCAGAGCTCAAAAGCCGAACGGCTTGAATACAGAAGTAGCGTACGCTCAAACAGAAACAGAGTTAAAACAGGACGAACGGCTTTACAAAAATACTTAGCCGAACGTATAAGCTACCCTAATATTTACAGTACTAAACTAACGAGCGCTCTAAGGCTCAGTCTTCACTTCCACTTCCACCAGGTTTGCATCCTCCAAATTTTCTTCTTCCAGCATGACTTCAAGGGATGCATCACCATCTGCTCACATCCACAACGGATGATCATTGCATTTGACAAGACGAACGTACATAGACAAGACAACACAACGGAAAAATGCAAGGGTAAGCTTATATCATTTAATTCATACAACACACATACATATAACGTTCCAATTTACACATACAACATTTATCTCATCACAAGTTAACATAGAATTTGATTTAACATAGAATTTATGTATATAAGACAGACCGTCCGGACTGTATGAACCATGTAGTTACAAGCGTCCATGCACCCGAGTGGTGTACAAGCCGGGATATACCTAATCAGCTACCACTCGAGGTTAGCCCCTCGCCCATATCTAAGCGATGAACGAAGAACCTCCTGCCATTCCCACGCATGACTACCCCCTTCTACGTGAAGATGAGTATCACGGAATATCAGGACGGACCGCGAGTCCTAACTTGTCCATGTTCATACTTTACCAAATTTAATATTTAACATAGATGAGACGTTCCTCCTTGGAACGCTCGTTCAAAGTTCCATCATCATAAAATCAACCAATATAGGGTTTGCACTGTAATTTATCATAATTCATAATCAATCTTATCTTTAAATTTAAGAGTACAAAAGGACGAACGTTCAGCCCTTGAAGAATTGGGACGAACGTCCAAATAAGATACAAAATGACCGTACGTGGCCATCTGATTGGTAAATTAAAGGAACCGACTCTTATTGAAGGTATACGGATACTTAGAAAAATTCCAGAATATAGACCTTGAACTAGATTTAATATTAGAAGGATAATCAATAAGACTTAGAAATTTTTTTTTTCTTTGAAGAAGTTTGCATACAGAGATCTATGCCAGAAATTTAACGAACGTGAAGAAGATGAATATATCAATAAAGGAACGAACGCTAATTTATCCAAATGTTTATTCAATAGGACGAACGCTTCGGTATAAGACCGAGCGATATTTAGAACGGACGCTCGACATAAGGCCGAACGCTATCAAAGACAAATGCTCGACATGAGGTCGAACGCTATCAAAGACGAACGCTCGACATAAGGCCGAACGCTAGCAAAGGCGAACGCTCGACATAAGGCCGAACGCCATCAAGGACGAACGCTCGACATAAGACCGAGCGTTACTTATTCATAAAGTTTTAAATATTTAAATACTGCTGAACTAGACGAACGCTCAGACATTCAATTGGGGACGCTCGTTCTCGAGCAGAATTCCTTCCAAATGAAGGAATCCCAATTCTAAGTTATTTTACTGAAAACCGGACGGTTTAAGACCGTACAGGAACGAGCGTCATTTATCAGTGGGAAAGAATAAAATTCCAGATTTCTCAACCTTAGAAATTTTCCAGATTTCAACATTTAAACTTTATACTATATAATTGATACGATTCTCAAATTTATGAACTTTTAACATGAATTCCAGTACTTCATACTCAACATCAATATTCAGATTTACTTCATACAATCAAACATCAATTTTTCATACGTTCCAAACCAACATGCAGATCAATAAAATATCAGAAAACCAGATTTCATAACAGTGGTCATTTATACAGCTCGAACATCATACATTTAATACATGCACATCAGATCATAACACATACAGTATAAATTAAACATATAAGCTTCCCTTACCCGGTTAGCAGTGTTTGCCCTAATGCAAGGTTTTGGTGCTTCCTCTAATAGCTTTCTACTCCAGGTTCACTTACTAACTCCACTTAAATCTATACACAAAAATCAAAATAACTCAGATCTTACTCATGCATGAACCCAGAAACTGATTCGCACGAAACCTAAGGGATGAGTGACGCGAAGAGAGGACTTACCAGTTTAGATCCTACTTCTATTCGGTCCAAAATAACGCCCACATCTCAGTGAGTGTTCCTATGGTTCTGAAGTGGGATTTGGAGGAGAAAATGAGAGGTTGCAGTAAAGAGAAGTTTACTGGTTTTAGAGAGAAGTTGGAGAAGATGAAAGGGTTTGGTTTTCTGAGGAAGAAGGTGAGTGATGCAGGTGAGAGGAGGGTTTTCGAAATTCACTTTTGTTCCTTCAAATTCCAGATTAAACGAGCGTCTCGTTTTCGGACACCTGCACCTCCACTCTGACATTCCGAAACTTCCAACGTGACAAGTGGCATGCGTGCATGCAGCGCTTGGTGCGTTTTTAATGCACTGAGTGTGTGACGTGGTGCGTGTTCAGAGAAAGATGTGGCTCGTTTTCAGCGCACAGCAGAAGGATTAGCAGATTTGTAGTATGTTTAATGAGATAAACAATGACTATAGTGTGCATTAATTGGATTTGACACTAAATTATTATTGCTAAATATTTAGGGCTTCACATTTGTTTGGTATCGGCTTGTGTTAATTTCCCATCAGTATTGTCATCGTTATCCTGTGATTTCCACTTATCACTAGCATGCATCATGTTTTCTTTCGTTTTGCATTTTTCATCCTTATCTAATTTAATTTAATAAAAAAAAAGTAATAATCAGCAGTACAAGTGAGAGAACAACGGCACGTTTTCCACGACATCCGTACAGGACCAGAGCTAACTCGAAGGTCATGGAGAATTGGGAGCAGTCACACGAATCTATTAAGGCTGATGTCAGCCAGTTGAAGGATCAGATGGCCCAGATTTTGGCGGCTCTCGAAGCCCTGAAGACTACGGGAGGGGCGACGCCTGCGCAAGTTGAGGGAAGTGCTCAATATTACCCTCCGTTGTTCAATGCGGGGAGCCAATCTGTTTCGTTCCCAATGTATGGATTACCTCCAGGTTACACCCCACCTGTGGGAGAATACACAGAAGGAGAGCAGACTTCATTCTCTTTCCCTACCACTGCCAACGTACCGCCAATCAGTACTCAGGGACCTGTTGTAATGTCCGCACCTATGGTAAATGAAGGAATGCATGCAAACATGTCTGATGGAATACGAGTAACTCCGGTGCCACCTGTGATTACCGGAGAGGGTTTTTCTACCAGGGTTGTGCCATATATTTCGTTTCAGGGGGTAATTAGTAATGTCGACGGAGCAAAGGATAGACTGGAGAGCCTAGAGGCAAGATTGAGGGCTGTTGAGGGATATGAAAGTTATGGATTCGGAGATGTTGCCAGATTGAGCTTGGTTCCTGGCATCAGAATACCACATAAGTTCAAGGCGCCAGATTTTGAGAAGTATAAGGGAAATACATGTGATGAGTCAATATTTTCTCAATTTCACTTAGCTTATTGTGCTAGATTTAATCAGGGAATTGTGCTTAATTGTCCGGTATTTCTCCGTTTTTACTAATTGTGCTTAATTTGATCAGAAATTCTAATTTTGATTAATTTGAATTATTTGAGCTAATCATTCCCATTATTAATTGCAGGGAGAATTTTGGAACATTTGAAACATTTGGAGGACAATAAAAAAATTATAAAGTGTTGATTTTATTGCAACATGCAAAGGAGGTGCAGATTTCATTTTAGGAGTTGCACATGGAGATGGACTTTCTAAAAAAAATGAAGGCACGTCCAGCAAGGAGTTTCCACGTCCAACACAACAATAGGGTGTAGATAGCAACACTTAGAAGCATTGCACGGAGTGAAATGAAGCAGCACGTCCACGCTCATTTTCTCGGTCCAACACAACAGCTTCATGCGGTGCATCCAGCAGCTTGGAAGTGGCGTGATGGGCTGATTCATCCAGTGTTGGGAAGAATTGGCAACATGCAGTAAAGCAAGGCTGGCAGCAGCGGGCTCATCCAGCAAATTGAAGTTCAGAAGCGGTCCAGCAAGGGAGGTGCACGAATTGAATTTTGGGTGTACACAAGACCGAGGCCCACAAGAAGCTCATCCCTTCTTCACGCTCCAGCTTCAACAATTTGAGCAGAGGTGTGCACAACAATTTGGAGGAGCCACGTAGCAGCTTGGAAGCAAAGTCCAGCAACACATTCAACGCACGCGGGCAGCAGCTTGGAAATGAAAGGGGGTGCACATCGAGAAGCTGGATTCATTTGGAGAGGTGCACACTTGAGCAGCAACGCCCACGGTCCAGTAGCAGCTGCAAGCACTTTGGAGGTGGCATGGAGAAAAAAATGAAAGCACAGCAGCGTCCAGCTTCCACGCACACGGTCCAGAAATTCAAGCGGACTCATCATCCAGCAGCAACACCACACGGCTTTCGGTCCAGTAAATAGAAGTGGCAGAAAGAAAAGGAAGCCTCGGTCCAACAGCTTGGAGAAAGGTTTCCAACATCCAACCGAGAATGGAGGTGCAGCAGCCACTATATATAAGGAAGGGAACATTTAAGAAAGGGGGGGGGGCTGGACGAGTGATTTTTTCCTTTGGTGCAGTCCAGCCGCCACCTTCATTATTGGCTTTTGCTTGAACATTTTGAGGAGATGGAAAGGAAGGAAGAAGAGCGGAGCTCTCGATCACGGCTGCTGGAAGGAAGTAGCCTTGCTTTTATTTGATTCTCCATTTCTTTCTTTAGAGAATAATAGTAGAGTGATTAGATAGAGTAGCTGTCACGGTTTGGCATGGAGAAATGGTGTTGCTGCTGTCACGTGATTTAATTTGGAGGGTGATTCAACATTTTGGAGTTTTTTTTTTCTTTTAAGTTGTGCTGGACGGAAATGGATGAGAGAGGAGAGACATTGATTTATTTACGTGGAGATTGCAGCTGCCATGTGGAGAAGAATCCACTTTAGAGAGCAAAAGTGGATGGGTTGTTGGTGATTCCCGTGAAAGAAGAAGAAGTGGCCCACTTGTTGCATTTCTTTTAATTCTTTGAGAATGAAGATTTGATGGGAGTAGGTAGTGAGAGTAAATTGATTTATTGGAAGCACACAAGGTTCCAGTAGCCGTCACACTCATTTCTCTTTTTCTTGGATTTTGGCTTTGAACACTGTTTTCACGGTAACTTGAGCTTGGAAAAATGCATTTTATATTCTATATATTAATTTGTCGTCAGCATTGTTTTCTTTGCTTCATTTCCAACCGTGCATTTCATTTTTTTTTAGCAAATGTGGATGCTTTTATTTGAACTCCCGTGCAATTAAAACTTTATTCCCTCTGCTATGTGCAATTTATTTGTAAATGACGCTTGCCAACTTAGGTGTTTACTCATTTTACTGCTGCATTATGTGCATTTGAGGTTCTAGTTTAAGTGTTGCGTTTGAATTGTGTTTGGATATGTATATGTTGCAGTGTTCAGTTGAATGTTTTCATGTACTTTAATGCTTTCAATTATGGTTACGGTTTTATTTAATTTCCAGTTGATGAAAGGGTCGCACCTCCCACAAAAGTTGTGCATAAAAAAATGCAGTATAGACTAGGAAGTGACTCCTAGGTTGTCTCACAAGGACCAATTTGGGTTCTGTCTCAGATTAAACACGCAGTATAGACGGGAGTTAAATTGATTGGTCACTATACTAACATTATAACTAAATTATCACAACCAAGCAAACTAGGCAACAATAAAATGAAAAGTGCTTGAACCAAATTAAAATGCAACATCGAATTAAAGAATAAAAAGCTAAAGGCAAATCCATCTCATTTAATATAAAAATAGCTTAAGTTCAAGTGTGAAAAACAATGAAAATAAAACCTATTTGATTTTATCCCTTATGGACGAAATCATGTGCTTCTAATTCTAAAGAAAGAAAATGAAATTGCAAAAACTTCTAAATTAATTCCGAGACCAGTGACATTCACTAAATGAAAATGTGCTTCCTAAAATTAAGTTGACAGACGTCTATTTCTCCAATTGAAATTAAAAATAAAACCTAGGTGGCGGCATACAACTACTTTATCTAAAGGAGATTAAATAAAATAAAGAATGCCAACACCTCCTGAACACGGTAACAAAATAAATGAAACTAACCAAGTAAACTACTTTAATCTCAATGCATTCCCATACATATAATATAAAACATTTTTCAAGACGAGGTAAGCAAAGCTGAGATTCCTTTCCATGGATGTAACATTGCTGGAATAAAATAAAACATTAAAATATCTCTAAAAGGCAAATGAATCACACGTATGTTTCTCCATTCCAGGACATCATCGTGAGCACTACTTTCTTCTCCCTTCAACCCATTCTCCGTGCTCTTCAAAAACCGAGAGCCAAAATACGAGTGCCCGCCTCCTGCTCCCTCTTACCCTACACTACTCTCTGGAGGAACTTAAGTGCTGGACTGCTTTTTTTTCTCTGGACCGTGGGCGTGGAATTCTCTCCTCAACGTGGCTGCTGCTGGGCGCTGCCAAGTGTGGGCTGTGGCATCCTTTTTTTCTTCCAGCACCACCGCTTTTCTGCTCCCTGTTGGACGTGTGCTGCAATGAGCGTGCGCCGTGTGCATCCAAGCTTCAACCATTTGCTGGATGTCACTCCCTGCTGGACCAAGGATTGCTGGACACACCCTCTTAAAAGCTGCTCTGCTGGACGTGTGAAGGCCTCTTTGCTTTGTGGGCCGCGCTGGACTCTCCTCTCCGTGGTGCCAAGCTGGACCGCTTCTTCATGCTGCTGCCAAGCTGGATGGGAGCTGCCCCTTGGATGCTGCTGCCCGCGTGCTTTTTAATTTGCTGGGTGCACCCCTTCACTAAATGAAAGTGAAGTTTCTTTTCTCGGTGGCAGCTTCTCTTTTTCTAAGCACACATGTGTTTTCTTCTATTTCTTTTCTTTTAGCCAAACCAAACAGCATATTCCAGCTCAAGTCTCCACGGATCATCACAACTTTTCTATTCAACACAAAATAAATCAATGCAACCATATTAGAACACTCAAACAGTAATCACTGGACTGACATAGGGGAGTAAAAAAATTACTGGGAACAGTACAGAACGAATTTAAACAAAATAAAAACTATACGTGAAAATAGACATCCATACGAAACTATGAAAAAAAATTGCATGGAAAACGGATAAGAATTGAACTCAAACGAAGACACACAAGTTGACACAAACAGCAGTAATCACTGGACTGACATATGAGAGTAAAATAAATACTGGGAACAGCACAGAATGAATTTGAACAAAGTAAAAACTATATGTTAAAATAGACATCCAGACGAAACTATGAAAAAAAATTGCATGAAAAACGGATAAGAATTGAACTCAAACGAAGACACACAAGTTGACACAACATTCATGCGGCAGCCAGCGAAAATAAAAATGGCTAAGATGCATTGGCTCAATTTCCATTTCTCATTTAGCTTTCTAATGTCCCAAAAAGTTATCCAAAATTTTCCCATAATTAATAATGCAAAACAATAAGCTCAGATAATTCAAATTAGTTAAAATAAGAATTTCCGATCAAATTAAGCACAATTAGGAAAAACAGGAAAATACCGGACGTTTAAGCATAATTCCCCGACTAATTCTAGCACATTAAACTAAGTGAAGTGAGGAAAATATTGGTTCATCAAAATAGACCACACTTAGTCTTTTGCACTCCTGGGCAAAATCAAGACGCAAATCAGGGAATAGTTCAAAGGGCTTTTAAGAAGGTGACACAACGTCGACACACAGAAAATAAAGACTCACAAGGAAACAAACAGAATTTACACCGTCCTCAAGAAATCTGGACAGAGAAGAGAAGTAGACAATTCCAACACAGAATGAATCAGAGAAAGCAGATACTCATGAAATCATCCAAGCAATTCAAGACATGACAAAATGATTAATCAGCTCAAGAGGTGAATCAAAAGTAACAAAACCTCACAGATGCACTATCAGTGTTTCTCTCAAGTGTTTGGGGTAAATCAATGTCACTCAATGCACTCAAGAAAGCAAACAACAACAGACTTGGCAAGCCTCTAATATCAACACTCAGAAACATATGCATGTTCAAATCAAAAGATCTTTTCATGGTTGTAATGGCGCCAAGGACAAGGCAGGATATATCTGGATAAGAAGCTACAAACCATAAGGAACAGAGGAGCAATGGGGAACAAGTGTAAACACATTCAAACACACCCACAACCTCTAATTCCATCCTCTTCTTGACTCCATTATTCACAATTATTCACAATTTTTTTTTCTTCATTTTTCTTTTTCATCTTTCTCACTTTTTTTCATCCTGTCTCTTTTCTTTTTTCTGTTTTCAAAACAAAACTGTAAAAGACAAGATTTACAAAAACAAAACAGAACAAGAAGAGGAACCAACTAGCCAACTCATCAGAATCCCTAAGGAGACCACACTTGTTCCCAAAACACTTCCAAAGCTCCAAAATACCCTAAGGTTAAGGTAATCATGGTTTTTCACTTAGAGCTAGTGTATGAGGTTCAAAACAAAGAAATGGGGGGAAAGTATAGGCTCAAAAGGGGTTATCAAAGGATCAAAACAAGGTAAGCTTATTTGGCTAGAGAGGCTCAAGAACAAAATTGCCTTTATCACTTCCAAACATGCATATCAATCAAGAATTATCAACAAGAGTCAAGCCAAGGCATATGCGCAAGCAATCAAGAGACATATCACACACAAGAAAAAAACATAAAGTGGCTCAAATCTCACACAGGGTAATTCTGTCACAATCAATTCAACCTCTCAAACATCATAATCATCTTCCCAAGCAGAGAAAAGCAAGGATTTCAAACAAATAAATATCAATCAAGTGAAGGAAATGATAAGTCTACAACCCAAACAAAGTCCAGAAATGAAGAGAATCATGTAAAACTGTACACACGACAAAACAAAAACTACCTAGAAAAGAAAAAATTTAACCAAGAAAACAAAAACTAACAAAGAAAAAATAAAAATCTCCCCCAATAGACCACACTTAAACTACACAGTGTCCTCAATGTGTCATAAGCATAAGATCGGAAATCAAAACAGTCAACAGATCATGGACAAGTGCAATAAAAGTAGGGAAAGGGGGAGAAGAGAAAAGGAAAACTCCCCTGAGTTATGGTGGAAGCTGCCAATTTTGGACTTTCAGGGAGATGTCTTCCACCATTAGATTCAACAAACGAGTTTTGAGGAGGACCAACTTCATCAGTACTGCCATATCATCCAAAACGAGATGTTTCTTCTTTCTTCTCCCAGCAAACTGTTCCATCAGTAGCTTTCCTTCCACTGGCAGTTGTTCAGTATGTGACACCGGAATGGAGATCTCTGGCTCAGTCAAAGAAGTAGCAGTACACTCTCCTTCATTAATCATGATTTCCTTAATGTCAACACCTGTATTCTGATTTAATCCTGCAGCATGGTCATCAAACTCACAATTAATAGCATCTGTTTTACGCTTAGAATCTGTCTGTAACACATAATCAATTTCAATACAAATCGGGCAAGAACCAGATTCACAATCACATTCAAAGTTCTCAGAGAACTGTGTCAGATCAAAGTTCAGTCCTAACTCTATAGAGTTATCAGATTGCACAGTTTCTACCTCAAAATCAATATTGATATATGCATCATCAACAGAATCAAAGGTAAGTTCAAGGCTATTATCATTAAAAATTTCATCACGGCAATCATGTCCATTCAAAACAACCTTTAGACCAATGGGTTCAATGGCTGATACTGAATCAAAAATTTTAGAATGGTCAATCAAATCTGTATCAGTATCAGTCATGAATCCTATAGAATCAGTGTGCATCAAATCACAGGCATTTGAATGCATAAGCAAATCAGGTAAAGTGTTTGGAATCTCAAGTTCAGAATAAACCTGTTTCTGCTCATTGAAAATTTTCTTACCAATCTCCAACTCATCAGCTGCATCCTCAAGGCTATCATTTAAATCAAGATCAGTGCAAGGATAGTGAACATCAGGTATGTCAATGTGCTCTACAGGGAATAATGAATCCACAACATGAGTGTGCACATGTGTATCAATATCAGAATCCATAACAGGCTTAAATGGTTCAAGTTTTACCAATTCAAAAACATTAAAATTTACTTGAACCTCAGATACATGAGTAGGGATTTCAAGTTTACAGTAAACCTGCTCAGGTTTTTCCTTTACTACCTCACTTGGATTTTGACCCGCCAGCTTGCAGAGCAACTTCTTTGCCTCTGTTGGAGTTATGTCCATCAAAGATCCACCAGCAGCTACATCCACTAATATCCTTTCATTGTCCAGGAGCCCTTCATAAAAGTAAATCAAGAGCAAATGCTCTGAAATTTGGTGGTTTGGACAGGCTGTGCAGAGCCTGTTAAACCTCTCCCAATAATCTGCCAGGCTTTCTTCTTGAAATTGCTCAATGGTAGTGATCTCCCTCCTAATGTTGCTTACCTTTGCTGCTGGAAAGAACTTGTTGAGGAATCTCTGTTGTGTTTCCTGCCAACTATCAAAAGGATACTGGTATAGGAACCAGTCTCTTGCTGCACCTTGAAGGGACATTGGAAACACTTTCATCAACACTGTCTCCTTTGAAACACCAGGAGGCCTCATCGACAAACACACTAAACAAAACTCCTTGAGGTGCCTGTATGGATCTTCATGTGCTAACCCATGGAATTTGGGAAGACTCTTGATCATATCATATATCCAGTCTTGAGAATCTGTCATCTCCTCTATTGTAGTGCAAAACCTGTCTCAGACCTGGACTTCCACTTCAAACAAAGATTAAACCAAACATATAGAAACATAACATGGGGAAAACCATTATTTACATAATTTGAAACTTCCACAAACAACAACTAAATGCACAAAATACAAAAAATGATAAAAATCTAAAAACACAAAAATCGATAAAAGAAGTAAACCCAAACAAGACTAACTAAACATCCTAAAACACATCACACAACACAACACTAACACAACAAAAGACACTAACACAACAAAAGACCTAAGACTGAACCGTTGGTTCCCGGCAACGGCGCCATTTTGATGAAAGGGTCACACCTCCCACAAAAGTTGTGCATAAAAGAATGCAGTATAGAGTAGGAAGTGACTCCTAGGTCGTCTCACAAGGACCAATTTGGGTTCTGTCTCAGATTAAACACGCAGTGAGGGGCTTTTGTGAAAGCGTTGTGAATGCAATTGACGAAATTAAAGACGGGAGTTAAATTGATTGGTCACTATACTAACATTATAACTAAATTATCACAACCAAGCAAACTAGGCAACAATAAAATGAAAAGTGCTTGAACCAAATTAAAATGCAACATCGAATTAAAGAGTAAAAAGCTAAAGGCAAATCCATCTCATTTAATATAAAAATAGCTTAAGTTCAAGTGTGAAAAACAATGAAAATAAAACCTATTGGATTTTATCTCTTATGGACGAAACCATATGCTTCTAATTCTAAAGAAAGAAAATGAAATTGCAAAAACTTCTAAATTAATTCCGAGACCAGTGACATTCACTAAATGAAAATGTGCTTCCTAAAATTAAGTTGACACACGTCTATTTCTCCAATTGAAATTAAAAATAAAACCTAGGTGGCGGCATACAACTACTTTATCTAAAGAAGATTAAATAAAATAAAGAATGCCAACACCTCCTGAACACGGTAACAAAATAAATGAAACTAACCAAGTAAACTACTTTAATCTCAATGCATTCCCATACATATAATATAAAACATTTTTCAAGACGAGGTAAGCAAAGCTGAGATTCCTTTCCATGGATGTAACATTGCTGGAATAAAATAAAACATTAAAATATCTCTAAAAGGCAAATGAATCACACGTATGTTTCTCCATTCCAGGACATCATCGTGAGCACTACTTTCTTCTCCCTTCAACCCATTCTCCGTGCTCTTCAAAAACCGAGAGCCAAAATACGAGTGCCCGCCTCCTGCTCCCTCTTACCCTACACTACTCTCTGGAGGAACTTAAGTGCTGGACTGCTTTTTTTTCTCTGGACCGTGGGCGTGGAATTCTCTCCTCAACGTGGCTGCTGCTGGGCGCTGCCAAGTGTGGGCTGTGGCATCCTTTTTTTCTTCCAGCACCACCGCTTTTCTGCTCCCTGTTGGACGTGTGCTGCAATGAGCGTGCGCCGTGTGCATCCAAGCTTCAACCATTTGCTGGATGTCACTCCCTGCTGGACCAAGGATTGCTGGACACACCCTCTTAAAAGCTGCTCTGCTGGACGTGTGAAGGCCTCTTTGCTTTGTGGGCCGCGCTGGACTCTCCTCTCCGTGGTGCCAAGCTGGACCGCTTCTTCATGCTGCTGCCAAGCTGGATGGGAGCTGCCCCTTGGATGCTGCTGCCCGCGTGCTTTTTAATTTGCTGGGTGCACCCCTTCACTAAATGAAAGTGAAGTTTCTTTTCTCGGTGGCAGCTTCTCTTTTTCTAAGCACACATGTGTTTTCTTCTATTTCTTTTCTTTTAGCCAAACCAAACAGCATATTCCAGCTCAAGTCTCCACGGATCATCACAACTTTTCTATTCAACACAAAATAAATCAATGCAACCATATTAGAACACTCAAACAGTAATCACTGGACTGACATAGGGGAGTAAAATAATTACTGGGAACAGTACAGAACGAATTTAAACAAAATAAAAACTATACGTGAAAATAGACATCCATACGAAACTATGAAAAAAAATTGCATGGAAAACGGATAAGAATTGAACTCAAACGAAGACACACAAGTTGACACAAACAGCAGTAATCACTGGACTGACATATGAGAGTAAAATAAATACTGGGAACAGCACAGAATGAATTTGAACAAAGTAAAAACTATATGTTAAAATAGACATCCATACGAAACTATGAAAAAAAATTGCATGGAAAACGGATAAGAATTGAACTCAAACGAAGATACACAAGTTGACACAACATTCACGCGGCAGCCAGCGAAAATAAAAATGGCTAAGATGCATTGGCTCAATTTCCATTTCTCATTTAGCTTTCTAATGTCCCAAAAAGTTATCCAAAATTTTCCCATAATTAATAATGCAAAACAATAAGCTCAGATAATTCAAATTAGTTAAAATAAGAATTTCCGATCAAATTAAGCACAATTAGGAAAAACAGGAAAATACCGGACGTTTAAGCATAATTCCCCGACTAATTCTAGCACATTAAACTAAGTGAAGTGAGGAAAATATTGGTTTATCACCAGTCGTGTTTAATTTTATCCGCACAAAAACACCATTAAAACCCCCCACTACGTGTTTAGATCTGAGACTGAACCCAAATTGGTCCTTGAGAGACGACCTAGGAGTCACTTCCTAGTACTATATTGCATTCTTTTATGCACAACTTTTGTGGGAGGTGCGACCCTCTCAACAAAATGGCGCCGTTGCCGGGGACGAACGGTTCAGTCTTAGGTCTTTTTGTTGTGTTTGTGTGTGTTGTGTTTTGTCTTGTGTTGTGATGTGATGTGATGTTCTGTTTTGTGTGTGCGTGTTGCATGTATAAATGTGTTGTGTTTTATTTGTTTCGTGATTTTTAGTATTCTTCTTTTTCCATGTCTACCTATTTTGATTTTGTGAATACTGCTTATTTTGCTAGTGCCTCTGATTATGATTCTCCTTCTGCATGTTACTCTGATTGTAATTCTGCTGACTTTTATGCTGAGAACAATATGACCCATCCTCCAACTTCTGAGAGCTCTCTTTGGGAGCCGGTTCCACCTAATGAGGATGGTGATCATTTAGTTCTCACCACTGGACTGATGAATTTGTTGCCCAAGTTTTATGGTCTTGCAGATGAATGCCCACATGAACATTTGGATAGGTTTTATCGAATTTGCTCTTTAATGAAACTTCCAAATGTCCCGGACGATCTAGTTTTCTTAAGGGCATTCCCACACTCATTAGAAAGAGCAGCAAAAGATTGGAAAGACTCTCTTCCTCCAGGATCCATTACCAGATGGGAAGATCTTGAGCATAAATTTCTGAGCAAATTCTCCCATGTGCAAGATGGATACGACAACGGTCTTGGATGGAATGACCCTACCTTGGGATGGTACAATGCTCCACAACATCAATATCAAGAACCACCATTCCAGAGTACTTTCATGCCTCCACTAGTCGAGCAATATCATAGTCAGCAATATGATGCTTCTGCCAAAACAGCTCCTCAGCCTTCTATTTCTAAGCCTACATTGCAGGAGTTGTTGGAGCAGTTGACCATGCAGAACCTGCAGTTTCAGCAAGAGACCAGAGCGTCCATTCAGAGCTTGAATGACCAGATAGGGCAGATGGCTACTCAATTAAATTAGGAACAGTCTCAAGATTCGGAGTTACCATTTCAAACTGTTCAGATTCCAGATGATGATGATAGTGGCATCAACATAGAAGATAGGGAGAAGAGTCATGAGCTTACTATTGTGCCATCTACTTTCCCATCATCCTATGTCCCTACCCTTGCACCTGAGGAGACTGATGATTATTTTGAGGAGCAGGCAGAAATAAGCAGTAATTCTGAGCCAGGTAGATCACCTTCATCTTCCCACACTCTACCAATCTTCAAGGAAGAGGAGGTAAGCATACCTCGGTATGATTATGTCAGTGATGATTATGTTCATGATGATGTTGTTCATGATTATGCTGTTGAAAGGTATGTTGATGATCATATTGTTGCTGAGCATGTTTTTAATTCTCCCTCTATGCATGATGAGAACCACTTTTTGATATCACATCCAGATGTTTATTCTCAATGCACTGAACATGAATCTGAGTCTGTTATTGATATTACTTTTAATTTGGGGATTGATTCATGTTCTGAGGATGTATCTCAGGTTCAGCCTGTTACACTGGGATTGGGTGTTATACCCCTGCATGAAATTTCTGTAGAGCCACATTGCACTAAGCTTATTGCAGGAGGTACAAATGAATTTGATCAACAAACACCCACAGTGGACAACAAAGGTGCTCACACTGACAAAAGCTTTAAGATCAATAAGCACCAGCTGAACCCGCTCATCAACAATCAGTGCATAGATCCAGCTGTGGAAAACATTTCACTGCTAGATCAGATTTGGAGGATGAAGCAGTTCGTCCTCAAAACCTCCTTGCTGGATATTATGGCGGAAGACATCTCCCTGAAAGTCCAAAATTGGCAACTGCCACCATGATCAGGGGAGTTTTCTTTCTCTCTTCTCCCCCTTTCCCTACTTTTATTGCACTTGTCCATGATTTGTTGACTGTTATGATTTCTGATCTTATGCTTATGACACATTGAGGACACTGTGTAGTTTAAGTGTGGTCTATTGGGGGAGATTTTTATTTTTCTTTGTTAGTTTTTGTTTTCTTGCTTAAATTTTTTCTTTTCTAGGTTATTTTTGTTGTGTCTTGTGTACAGTTTTACATGTTTCTCTTCATTTCTGGACTGTGTTAAAGTTGTAGACTCGTCTTTCACTTCACTTGATTGATACTTATTGGTTTGAAATCCCTTGCTTTTCTTTGCTTAGGAAGATGATTATGATGTTTGAGAGGTTGAATTGATTGTGACAATTATCCTGTGTGAGATTTAAGCCACTTGATGTTCTTTCTTGTGTGTGATATGTCTCTTGATTGCTTGCACATATGCCTTGGCTTGACTCTTGTTGATAATTCTTGATTGATATGCATGTTTGGAAGTGATAAAGGCATTTTTGTTCTTGAGCCTCTCTAGCCAAATAAGCTTACCTTGCTCTGATTCTTTGAAAACCCTTTTTGAGCCTATACTTTCCTCATTTCTTTGTTTTGAAGCTCATACACTAGCCCTAAGTGAAAAACCAATATTAACTTAACCTTAGGGAATTTTGGAGCTTTGGAAGTGTTTTGGGAACAAGTGTGGTCTCCTTGGGGTTTCTGATGAATTGGCTGGTTGGTTCCTCTTCTTGTTTTATGTTTGTAAATATGTTGTGTATCTTGTCTCTTATATAGTTGTGTCCTAAACAGAGAGAAAAGAAAAGAGACAGAATGAAAAAAAAAATATAAAAAAAAAATTGTGAATAATGGGGTTAAAAAGAGGATTGAATTAGAAGTTTTGGGTGTGATTTGACTGTGTTTACACTTGTTCCCCATTGCTCCTCTATTTCTTTTGGTTTATAGCTTCTCATCCATATGTTATCCTCCCATGTCCTTGGCCCCATTACATCCATAAAGACCTTTTGATTTGAACATGCATATGTTCTGAGTGTTGATGTTAGAGGCTTGCCAAGTCTATTGTTGCTTGCTTTCTTGAGTGCATTGAGTTGAAATTCTTTACCTGAGACACTTGAGAGAAACACTGATATTTCATCTGTGAGGTTCTGTTGCTTTTGATTCACCTCTTGAACTGATTAATTATTTTACCATGTTTTGAATTGCTTGGACGATTTCATAAGTATCTGGATTCCTTGATTCGGTGTTGGATATTGTCTACATCTTTTCTTTGTCTAGATTCCTTGAGGACCGTGTAAATTCTGTTTGTTTCCTTGCAAGTCTTTGTTTTTTGTCTGCTAAGTTTGTGTCACTTCCCTGATGTCCTTTGAACTATTCCTTGATTTGCGTCTTGATTTTGCCCAGGAGTGCAAAAGACTAAGTGTGGTCTATTTGCCAGATTGAGCTTGGTTCCTGGCGTCAGAATACCACATAAGTTCAAGGCGCCAGATTTTGAGAAGTATAAGGGAAATACATGCCCAAAGAGTCATCTGACCATGTTTTGCAGAAAGATGGCTGCATATGCTTATGATGAGCAACTGCTCATCCACATTTTTCAAGATAGTTTGGCTGGAGTGGCATTAAACTGGTATACCTATTTGGAGCCGACTTGAATTCGTTGTTGGGCGGACTTGACTGATGCTTTTGTGAAACAGTACATATACAATACACATGTGGCGCCCGATCGTTTACAGCTGCAAAACATGTCGAAGAAAGACAACGAAAGTTTTAAGGAGTATGCTCAGCGGTGGAGGGAATTGGCTGCACAAGTTGAGCCACCTTTGTATGATAGAGAAATGGTGGCAATGTTTGTAAATACGCTCCAACCACCATTTTATGAACATATGGTGGGAAATGTATCTTCAAATTTTGCCGATATCATCGTGATAGGTGAGCGGATAGAGATCGGGTTGAAAAATGGGAAGATTGCATATGGCTCGTCGGTGGTTGCAAATTCCAAAAAACCCAATTTCAACTCAGGAAAAAGAAAAGAAGGAGATGTGCATGCAACATCTGCAACCCCCGTGTGGAGAGGTCAGGCTCCCACTTATAACTATCGACCATATTGGGGTCAACATCCACATGCAGCTAACACGTCATTTGGTCATCAAATTAGGCCTCAACAACAACCAGGGTACTATCAACCACAATACATCCCGACGAATAATTGGAGGGGAGGGGCAAATGTAGGTTCCAATATGAATGTGGGTCCAAATACTTATCCAAGAAGGAACCAAGAAAGAAATTATGTTAACTTTACCCCAATTCCTACAACTTATACGGAATTATTGCCTCATCTTATCAAACAAGGTCTGGTTGTCGTTTGTCCCCTGAAGCCTTTGCAGCCTTCGTACCCAAGAGGTTATGATGCAGATGTAAAGTGTAGTTATCATGGAGGGGCCGCTGGTCATTCCACTGAGAGGTGTCTGGCTTTCAAGCATAAAGTGCAGACTCTAATTGATTCTGGGTGGTTAAAGTTCCAAGAGGATAAGCCTAGTATCGAGGCCAATCCTTTATCTGAGCATGGAAGTGCTTCGACAAATGTTGTCGAAGTGAAAGAACATGAGCTGGTGAGAAATATGAAAGAAGTCAGGAGCTCTAGGAGGTTTATTTTGGAGACGTTGCTGAAAGTGGGTATCTTGAAGGGTGATTATGATGAGAGTATGGCATGCGCGCTCCACCCAGATGCTGAGCACTCTATTGAGGAGTGTATTAAGTTTGAAGAAATTCTGCAAGACCTGCTAGATCGTGGTCTGATGCAGGTATGCTACAAGAGGGAAGAGGGAGATGTATTTGCACAAACTGGTGATGAATCCGACATGATTTTACCAGAACCATTGGTGATTCATTTCACTAAGACTACCTTTATCCCACCAACTCAAGGAAGGTCGCCCGTTGTTATCCGTGTACCAGCTCCTTTTCCTTACAAGAACGAAAAAGTCGTCCCATGGAGATATGGGACGCATGCGTCAAGCGAAGCACAAAGCGTTGACCCTGCCGTCAAAAACATATCAAGGATAGGTGGAATGACTAGGAGTGGTCGAATTTTCACATCACCAGAGTTGGCACGAGAAAGAGTTAATGATAAGGAAGCAACAATGGCCGCGAAGGCAAAATAATTCTTAAAGGGGAAGGGTGCACAGACAAAGGTAATCCCCGACAAGGAAGAGAGGAGAGAAGTTTCTGAAGAGGAGGCTTGTGAATTTTTAAAATTCATACAACAAAGTGAATATAAGGTGGTGGAACAGTTAAACCGTATGCCTGCTCGTATATCCTTGTTAGACTTGCTCATGCATTCGGCATCACACAGAAAGTTGCTAATGAAGATACTTAGTGAGGCTCACGTGGAGCAAGGTATTTCGTTGAATAAATTCGAGGGTATTGTTGGCAATATTGTTGCTAATAATTATCTCACTTTTACGGATGAAGAGATACCAGCTGAGGGAAGAGGGCATAACAAGGCTCTTCACGTCTCTGTGAAATGCTTGGATAATGTTATAGCGCGTGTTTTAGTGGACAATGGGTCCTCTTTGAATGTCATGCCGAAAGCAACCTTGGAAAAGCTACCTTGCGAAGGAATGCATATGAGGCCGAGTTCAATGATTGTGAGGGCGTTTGATGGTAGCAAAAGAGAAGTGATGGGAGAAGTGGAATTACCAATGCAAGTTGGCCCGTGTGTCTTTCAAATAACATTCCAGGTTATGGATATCCTGCCAGCTTATAGTTGTCTGTTGGGGCGCCCATGGATCCATTCGGCTGGAGTTGTGCCTTCTACACTACACCAGAAGTTGAAGTATGTGATGGGAGATAAGCTGGTGATAGTATCAGGAGAAGAGGATCTTCTTGTGAATGGGCCCTCATCCACATGCTACATCGAGGTGGCTGAAGAAGCTCTCGAGACAGCCTTCCAATCATTGGAGATTGTGGGAAATGCTTATGTGGAACCGTTTCCAGTAAATCCTCGTCTATCATGTGCTTCTATTATGATGGCCAAGATTATGATAAAAGAGGGCTATGTATATGGGGAAGGTTTGGGCAAATATCGGCAGGGGCGTGCATTCCCTCTGGAAATCGTTGAAAACAAGAACATATATGGCTTGGGGTACAAACCTACCAAGGAAGACAGGAAAATGATGATTGAAGAAAGAAAAGAGCGCAGTTTGGCCCGTGCAGAAAGACGAGGGCCCAAAGAGAGCAAAATTCACATTGTTGACATCAAGGAAAGCTTCCGTAGTGCTGGGTGGATCAACACTGGCCAGATAGCAGCTGTGGAGGATGAAGAAAGGCCTCAAAGTTTGAGCTTTGTGTGGGCTTGCTCCCCTGATACTCAACTCAACAATTGGGAAACACTGGATTTACCTGTGATGCTTAATGTGAACAAAATGTAATAGTTTTAATTAAGCTTATAGTTTCGATTAGGGCTTTAGAACTGAAGTTTTGCGGATTGATTCTTTTTACTTTTCACTCAGCGTGATAATAAAGTTGCATTTCATCATCATTTGGCATTTTTCTTTGTTTATCTTATTTGTTTATACTTTTTCATAAATTTAAATGATGCAGATGTGACAATGATTGTTTTGAAAATAGCGATATCAATGTTCCTAATTTTGAGCACCCTATCAATAATACGGAAGATGATTTTGAAGATGATGTGGAACCCTCTCCAGAATTTTTGAGATTAGTGGAACAAGAATCTAAGGAGATAAAACCCCATCAGGAGGAGATTGAAATACTCAACTTGGGAGAGAAGGATGAGATAAGGGAAGTGAAAATCGGTACTAGTATGAAAAGAGAAGTGAGGGAAAGATTGTGTGCCCTGTTGAAGGAGTTTAAAGATGTGTCTGCGTGGTCTTACAATGACATGCCGAGTCTAGATACCGATATTGTGCAGCATAGGCTCCCACTCAAGCCGGAATGCCCTCCAGTCAAGCAAAAACTGAGAAGAATGAAGCCGGAAATGTCCCTAAAAATTAAAGAAGAGGTCCAAAAGCAATTTGACGCAGGATTTTTGGCTGTGGCAAGATACCCACAATGGGTAGCGAATGTTGTACCAGTGCCTAAGAAGGATGGGAAAGTTCGAATGTGTGTTGACTATCGTGATTTGAATCGTGCAAGTCCGAAGGATAATTTCCCGTTACCACACATCGATACTCTGGTTGATAATACGGCCAAATTTTCATTATTTTCGTTCATGGATGGATTCTCGGGATATAATCAAATTAAAATGGCACCGGAAGATATGGAAAAAACGACCTTTATTACGTTATGGGGAACATTCTGTTATAAGGTGATGTCTTTCGGACTCAAGAACGCTGGAGCAACATACCAAAGGGCAATGGTGACACTCTTTCATGATATGATGCATAAGGAAATTGAAGTCTATGTGGATGACATGATTGCAAAGTCAGAATCAGAAGAGGAGCATATTCTCAATCTAAGGAAATTATTTGAGAGACTGAGAAAGTACAAACTCAGGTTAAATCCTGCCAAATGCACGTTTGGAGTAAAGTCTGGAAAATTGTTGGGCTTTATTGTCAGCCAAAGAGGGATAGAAGTTGATCCTGACAAAGTAAGAGCGATAACGGAAATGTCTGCGCCCAGAATAGAAAAGGAAGTTCGAGGTTTTCTGGGAAGGTTGAACTACATTGCTAGGTTCATCTCCCAATTAACTGCTACTTGTGAACCAATGTTCAAGTTGCTACGGAAAAATCAGGCTGTAGTCTGGAATGAAGATTGTCAAATTGCTTTCGAAAAGGTCAAACAATACCTGCAAGACCCTCCTGTATTGCGTCCACCTATGCCAGGAAGACCGCTCATTTTGTATTTGACCGTATTGGATAATTCAATGGGTTGTGTATTGGGTCAGCATGATGAAGACGGGAAAAGAGAGCATGCTATATATTACTTGAGCAAGAGATTCACAGATTGCGAACAACGATATTCGTCGTTAGAGCGAACTTGTTGTGCACTAGCGTGGGCTACTCATCGTTTAAGGCAATACATGTTGAGTCACTCTACTTGGTTGATATCTAAAATGGATCCTATCAAGTATATTTTCGAAAAGCCCGCTCTCACTGGAAGGATAGCTCGATGGCAGATGCTACTATCGGAGTACGACATTGTATATGTTACTCAGAAATCTATCAAGGGTAGCGCTTTAGTGGAATTTTTAGCCCATCAACCCATTAGTGATTATCAGCCAATGCAACCGGAGTTTCCTGATGAAGATATCATGGCTTTATTTGCTGAGAACAAAGAGGATAAAAGTGAAAAAGCCTGGACGGTATTATTCGATGGGGCCTCGAATGTAATGGGGCATGGAATAGGGGCAGTGCTTATCTCTCCTAAGAATCAATACATTCCAATGACGGCAAGGTTGTGTTTTAATTGCACGAATAATATCGCAGAATATGAAGCCTGTGTTATGGGTATTCGAGCAGCGATAGAGTCTAAAGCAAAAATTTTGGATGTATATGGAGATTCAGCTTTGGTCATCCATCAATTGAAGGGAGAATGGGAGACTAGGGATACTAAATTAATTCCATACCAAGCTTACATCAGGGAATTAATTGAGTATTTCGATTCCATCACGTTCAATCATATACCGCGAGAAGATAATTAATTAGCAGACGCGTTGGCTACCTTGTCATCGATGTTTGAAGTTGATTAAGAAGCAGAATTGCCAATGATTGAAATGAAGAGTCATGCGGAGCCAGCGTATTGTCATTTCATCGAGGAGGAAGTAGATGGTAAACCTTGGTACTTTGATATCAAGCATTATCTTAAGACCCGAGAATATCCAGAGAAGGCATCCGAAAATGATAAAAGGGCGTTAAGGAGGTTGGTTGGCAGCTTCATTTTGAGTGGGGATATTTTATATAAGAGGAATCATGACATGGTTCTCCTTAGATGCGTAGATGCAAAAGAAGCCAAGCTGATATTAAAAGAAGTACATGAGGGTACATTTGGCACGCACATGAATGGGCACTCAATGGCCAGGAAGATACTGAGAGCGGGGTATTTTTGGTTGACTATGGAAAATGATTGTTGTACACATGTGAGAAAGTGTGAGAAATTCCAGGTGTACGCAAATAGTATCAATGTGCCACCCACGACCTTGAACGTGTTGTCTGCGCCATGGCCCTTTTCGATGTGGGGAATAGATGTCATCGGAGCTATAGA
The DNA here is from genome assembly GCA_034642375.1 of Vigna nakashimae. Taxonomy (NCBI): domain Eukaryota; kingdom Viridiplantae; phylum Streptophyta; class Magnoliopsida; order Fabales; family Fabaceae; genus Vigna; species Vigna nakashimae. The sequence goes on from CM067765.1 coordinate 32,465,932, forward strand.
GCCAAAGGCGTCAAATGGACACCGTTTCATATTAGTCGCAATCGACTACTTTACCAAGTGGGTTGAGGCTGCTTCTTATGCTAATGTGACTAGAAAAGTGGTGACCAAGTTCATAAAACGGGAGTTGATTTGCAGATACGGGCTCCCTAACAGGATCATCACTGATAATGCCACTAACTTGAATAACCAGATGATGACAGAGTTATGTGAGGAGTTCAAAATTCATCATCTTAATTCTTCTCCTTATCGTCCAAAGATGAATGGGGTAGTAGAGGCTGCTAACAAAAATATCAAGAAGATTGTGCAGAAGATGGTGGTCACATATAAGGATTGGCATGAAATGCTTCCTTTTGCTTTACATGGTTATCGCACTTCGATACGAACATCGACTAGGGCAACGTCTTTCTCGCTTGTATATGGAATGGAAGCAGTACTTCCGTTTGAAGTGGAAATTCCGTCCTTACGAGTTTTAATGGAAACCCAATTAGAAGAGGCTGAGTGGGTTCAAGCTCGTTTCGACCAGCTCAATCTCATTGATGAAAAAAGATTAACAGCAGTATGCCATGGACAATTGTACCAAAGAAGAATGAAGAAGGCATTTGACAAAAAGGTACACCCAAGAGAATTTCATGAAGGTGAGCTGGTGTTGAAGAAGATTCTACCTATACAAAAGGATCATAGAGGCAAATGGACTCCAAATTATGAAGGGCCATTTGTAATGAAGAAAGCATTTTCTGGTGGGGCACTAATTCTCACGAGAATGGACGGAGAGGAGTTACCATTGCCAGTTAATTCTGATGCAGTAAAAAAGTTTTACGCATGATGATTCCGTGATAGTGGTTGCTATTAAGGGGATGTTGATATTATTGTTAAAGATTATTGTACTCTGTGTTTTTTCACTAAATGAAGTTCAAGTGAGTTCATTCATATTTTGGTTGTTTGCATTCCATCTGAAATATTGCATGTCACGCTGAGCTGTTAAGTAGTCAAGGGAAATGAAAATGAAAATAAGTAAATGCATGTTGACAAAAGCATCACAGGTATATCAGGTTGGTGAGCTCGGTCCTGGAGGATGTCGAAAAAGGAAAAACGAAAAAGAGGTAAAAAAAAAAGAAGAAAAAAAAAGGTCACATGTTGAGTTTGTTGTTAATAAAGTTGTCAAGGACATAGTATTTTCGAAAAGAAATTTGAAAAATACCGTTGGTGAGTACTTCCCTGATTCGAGGTTTTGGGAGTAACCGGTGTTCTTTTCTGGATAAAGCATCTGCATTCACATTACTTGAACCCTAATTCTTTCGTTTCCCGTAAGATGAAGGATTTCGCCATACGCCTAATATTGGGGCAGTTTTCATCATGTTACATATCACCGATAATCCGATGATTAGGGAGATAAAAAAAATAAATAAAACAAAAGAAGAAAAAAAAAGAAGAAACGAAGGAAACAAAGCAAAGGAAAAATGAGGTTGATGTGTCAAGCATTACATAGTTTAGTTTCAGGTTTAAATTCAAGAGAAAGTCAGACAAACAAGATTCGGAGTGACGTGTGACCATTTTTCATTATGCAATCGTCAAAAGCAGTTCATCCAATTGCACCCCTTTTGAGCCAAAATTCATAATTGTTTTCATCACCCTAGACAAGAATCATTAGCATGTCGACGTCAATTTAAAAGGGTACATCATAAGCATCCAAAGTTGAGGAGAAAATCTAAAAAAAAAAAAATATGAATGAAAAGGAAAGTATCATAAAGGACCACAACAGGGGCAACGAAAAGAATGATCCAAAGGGAAAGAAAGAAAAAACAACAATAAATATGCCTGAAGGTCAAATCCCTAAAGACAGTTGACTGGACACCTTGCAAATGATTCTTGTCTAAAGACTTTAATCGTCAAACAATTATTTGGGCCTTTATTATCCTTTCTTTCAAAACCCTTTGACCTTTAGCCACGGTACAAGCCAATAAAAGTCCACGCTGACCGAAGACTGTTTGTCCTAATCTTTCTCACGAATTTAACTTTGAAACGAAATGATGTGGTGAACGACGCAATTCAGTTTTATTTTCAAAAAAAAAAAAAAAAAAGGTCTCCCTGTCAATCGAAGATCATCCAATTTGGGGGGAATCCTTCATCCCAAATCTTTTCACTTTTCCAAAACATACTGTGCAAAATTGGGGCAGTATGGGAGCACAACATGTTAATAGCACTTTTCCCCAAATGAGGGACACACATACTTTAATTTTTGCTCTCAGAAAATCATTATTCATTTGCTTTTCATAACCATTCTTCCACATCCTACAGGGTTCAAGTAAATTTGGATTGCAAAAAGCAATAAAAAGAATTTTAACTCAGGGTTACACTTTCTTCCTGCTCATCAAAGGGTTCTATACCTATCAACGTTGTTTTTAAGGAATGCGTTTGAACGTACATCGTGTTTGATGACAATATTAACAATGGATTCCAAGCATGGAATTTTCAAAAAAAAAATGATGAAAAGCGAGAGTAAAAGAAAAGAACAAAATGAAAGTCTCATGTGTCTATGCATTCATGCACCATCATGACATAGCATCATCTTAGAGGAAGCGAGGAGAATTGTTTGCAAAATCTTTATGTTTAACTCGGCATTTATCAACTTTTCAAAGCTCCAAGTCAAGGTTTTAATTTTCTGTTATCGGCCCTCTGCATGACAATGGTCGAATTTAAATTTCTGTTCTGTGAGTTTGGCCCTCTACGAGGCAATGGTCAAATCCAGGTTTTAGTTTTCTGTTATCGGCCCTCTGCATGGCAATGGTCGGATTTAATTTTTTGTTCTGTGAGTTTGGCCCTCTGCAAGGCAATGGTCAAATCCAGGTTTTAATTTTCTGTTATCGACCCTCTGCATGGCAATGGTCGAATTTAAATTTTTGTTCTGTGAGTTTGGCCCTCTGCGAGCCAATGGTCAAATCCAGGTTTTAATTTTCTGTTATCGTCCCTCTGCATGGCAATGGTCGAATTTAAATTTTTGTTCTGTGAGTTTGGCCCTCTGCGAGGCAATGGTCAAATCCAGGTTTTAATTTTCTGTTATCGGCCCTCTGCATGGCAATGGTCGAATTTAAATTTTTGTTCTGTGAGTTTGGCCCTCTGCGAGGCAATGGTCAAATCCAGGTTTTAATTTTCTGTTATCGGCCCTCTGCATGGCAATGGTCGGATTTAAATTTCTGTTCTGTGAGTTTGGCCCTCTGCGAGCCAATGGTCAAATCCAGGTTTTAATTTTCTGTTATCGGCCCTCTGCATGGCAATGGTCGAATTTAATTTTTGTCTGTGAGTTTGGCCCTCTGCGAGGCAATGGCAAATCCAGGTTTTAATTTTCTGTTATCGGCCCTCTGCATGGCAATGGTCGAATTTAAATTTTTGTTCTGTGAGTTTGGCCCTCTGCGAGGCAATGGTCAAATCCAGGTTTTAATTTTCTGTTATCGGCCCTCTGCATGGCAATGGTCGGATTTAAATTTCTGTTCTGTGAGTTTGGCCCTCTGCGAGGCAATGGTCAAATCCAGGTTTTAGTTTTCTGTTATCGGCCCTCTGCATGGCAATGGTCGGATTTAATTTTCTGTTCTGTGAGTTTGGCCCTCTGCGAGGCAATGGTCAAATCCAGGTTTTAATTTTTTGTTATCGACCCTCTGCATGGCAATGGTCGAATTTAATTTTCTGTTATGTGAGTTTGGCCCTCTGCGAGGCAATGGTCAAATCCAGGTTTTAATTTTCTGTTATCGACCCTCTGCATGGCAATGGTCAGATTTAAATTTATGTTATGTGAGTTTGGCCCTCTGCGAGGCAATGGTCAAATCCAGGTTTTAGTTTTTTTGTTACTGATACTTTACTTGACATTGGTCATTTGGCATCGTGACTTGAATCATTTTGTTCGTTTTCTTTCATGATTGAAACCCGGACAAAATTAGTGTTTTTATCTTTACTTAGCTTTACTTAAATAATACGAAAAGATTAAATTTTCATATTATTTAGTAATATCTAAGTAAAGAGGGGCAGCTGTCAACACTCAATTTTGTCCAGGTTGTAAAAAAATGTGTTTTTATTGGTTTTTTTTTATTATTTTTTCTTTTATTTTATTTTACCTTTTAATTTTATTCTATTTTTATGTATTTAGATCTTTGCTTTTAATTCAATTTCTATTTTATTTTTTATCTTCAATTTGTTTTAATAGAGTTAATGAATCAAAATAATTAAAAAAATAAAATAAAATTAAAATTAAAAATAATGTAAAAAAATAAAATAAAATTGAAATAGAAATATAAAAAAAAAGAAAATAAAAAAAAACGTGGAGGTAACGGATGGGAGGCGTGTCTGGGGTGAGGGAGACCAGGTTGTTAGAAAAGGATATTTTCCAAGATTTTGGGGGGAGGATTTTGTTGGATAAGGGAGAGAAAAAGGGAGAAAGAGGACACACGGAGGAACCTGGGATCATCTTCCAGATTCATCATTGGCACCGGCACCGGCAGAGAAAGAGAAGGGCGAGAAGAGGTCACCGGATACACAACGAACGATAGCAGCAGCCGTAGCAGCAGGTAAGTCTCTGGTTCACCTGTGCATCCAGACTCATCATGAACGCTTATTGCATAACTGCTTCTTATGCTTATTCCATCATGAATGCTTTTCCTCTGAACATCATGAGTTCCCCTATCACCCACCTTCCCTTCCATTCATTCTCTGTTTCACCACATTCCCTCTCTCCTTCCTAACTCTCACGCTCACGGCCAATCTCAACAAACCAAATCCAAAACCCACTCGGTGCCTAGTCTTAATCATGTTTTTCCATCACCATACACAAACACACACACCCGTAACAACCAGAAAATAACATTCACACATATGGCACCCATTACACAATCGAAGAAAGAGGGGACGAGCTGGAGCCACGACCGACGATGGTCTCGGCGGTGAGAGGCGGAGCGGGCGACGGCTTGGACGGCGACTCGCGGCTATCGGTCGGATGGAGGCTTAGGCGTGCGTGGAGGAGCAATTCCTTTTGGTCAGAGAGAAGGAGACATTGGTCTCATTTGAGAGGAACGGCGTGAATGAGTGAATGAGAATGGGAAGGCAGAACCCCTAGGGGAATTCTAGGTTAGAAACTACCCATGTGGGCCAGGCCCAAAATTGAACCAACGAGCGTTCATTATCCAAACGAACGAGCGCTCGTTAACCTTAAGCCTTTTCGACCGTTCGTTCAACCTTCTCACCAACGAGCGCTCGTTATCCAAACGAACGAGCGCTCGTTAACCTTAAGCCTTTTCGACCGTTCGTTCAACCTTCTCACCAACGAGCGCTCGTTATCCAAACGAACGAGCACTCGTTAACCATAAGCCTTTTTCAGCCGTTCGCTCAACCTTCTCCCTAAAGAGTGCTCGTTATCCAAACGAACGAGCGCTCGTTAACCTTAAGACTTTTCGACCGTTCGCTCAGCCTTCTCCCTAAAGAGCGCTCGTTTAACCAAACGAACGAGCGCTCGTTAACCTTAAGCCTTTTCGGCCGTTCGCTCAGCCTTCTCCCTAACGAGCGTTTGTTATCCAAACTTTTTCGACCGACCGTTTGGCAGCCTCAGCCTTCTCCCCAACGTCCGCACGATAGCCTCCGCGCTCTTCCACGGATTGCTCATTAACCAAGCTTTTCAACTGACCGTTCGACACCTTTTCTTTTTTATTATTTTATTTTTATTTGGGCACCCCCATTTTGATGTTTTTTTTGTTATTTATTTATTCATTTGCCTTTTTATTTATCTTATTTCATTTTCTTTTATTTTATTACTTTATTTTATTTATTTCTTTTAAATATCCACTTATTTCAAAATATATATATAATAATTTTACTTATATACACATAAAAAATAAAATTTACAAAAATACGCTTTTAAAAGGTTAAGCACACGTGAGACCGCTCACGTCGTCCTTGTGCTACAAACCTTCCCTTCTTTATTAGATAAAAAATGACAAAAATTTGTTTTAAAGGTTAAGCACACGTGTGACCGCTCGCGTCGTCCTTGTGCTAAAAACCTTTTCTTCTTAAATAAAAAAATTATTACAAAAATATTTAAAGGTTTAAGCGCACGTGTGACAGCTCGCGTCATCCTTGTGCTAAAAACCTTTTCTTCTTCCTTAAATAAATTTACAAAAAAAATACGTTTTGAAGGTTAAGCACACGTGTGACCGCTCGCGTCGTCCTTGTGCTAAAAACCTTTTCTTCTTCCTTAAATAAATTTACAAAAAAATACGTTTTGAAGGTTAAGCACTCGTGTGATCGCCCTCGTCGTCCTAGTGTTCAGTACCTTTCTCTCTTATTTACGTAATATTAAACGGGGGTATAAGTGCTCGTGCGATCGTCCGCATCAGCCTAGCACTCTATACTCTCAAGTCTTCCTAAATAAGTAGATAACGGTATGAGTGCTCGTGTGATCGTTCGCATCGTCCTAGTGCTTAATATCGTTATTTCTCTTTTAAAAAAAATAATAATTAAAAATATTTAAATATCATTTTAAAGGTATGAGTACTCGTGCGACCGTCCGCGTCGGCCTAGTGCTCATTACCTTCTTTTTCTCGAAAATATAAAAAAAAAACATAAAATCTTCAAAAATTAAAAACATCTGGCTTTTTTTCAAACAACAAACAGTCTTTTAAGCTAGAACTACGTTGCCCTTGATTCTCCATCAAAAGTGGAGATACGTAGGAGCAAGGCTAGTCCTTGTCAGGTTCATTTCCCAAAAATACAAAATTATTTTCCATAATCAATTTCTCAAACAAATTTCTCAAACAAAATTTTCAAGCAGTTTCCAAAAGAACTACGTAACCCTGATTTCTCATTCTGAATGAGAATACGTAGGAGCAAGGTCAATCCTTGTTGGGCCCAAAAAACTAAAATATATATACTTTGTTTATTTATAATTTTATTTTAGGGATAGTTAAACATTTTGAAAACCACATCAAATTCGCGTATTTAGTTAAAGGTATTGCCTTAAGGGCAGGCGTTGTAGGATGCTAATACCTTCCCTACACGTAACCGACTCCCGAACCCAGAATCTGGTTTTCGCGGACTGTGTCTTATCATTTTATGGTTTTTCCGTAGTTTTCCAAAATAAACTATGGTGGCGACTCCAAAATCTCTTTTCAAAACCCGTTTCTTTTTGGATCGTCGTCCCGTCGCGATGCCGGTCGCGACAGGGAACGAAATGGAGGAAGTCGAGGAACTAGAGGAAGGGGATGAAGTGGATGAAGTGGTCGAAGTAGACGAAGTAGGTGAAGTGGACGAAGCGGACGAAATGGAAGAAGTGGACGAAGTTGACGAAGTGGAGGAGACGAGGTGGAGGAAGTAGACGAGGTGGAGGAAGTGGAGGAAGTGGATGAGGTGGAGGAAGTGAAGGAAGTAGAGTAAGTGGACGAAGTGGAGGAAGTGGACGAAATGGAGCTAGTGAAGGAAGTTGACGAAGTGGAGGATGTGGAGGAAGTGGAAGAAGTGGAGGAAGTGGAGTAAGTGGTCAAAGTGAACGAACTGGAAGAAGTGAATGAAGTGTAGAAAGTTGAGGAAGTTGAGGAAGTGGACAAAGTGGAGGAAGTTGACGAAGTAGACGAAGTGGAGGAAGTAGAGGAAGTGGAGGAAGTGGAGGAAGTTGACGAAGTGGACGAAGTGGACGAAGGGGACAAAGTGGAGAAAGTGGAGGAAATGGAGGAAGTGGAGGAAGAGGACGAAGTGGAGAAAATGGTGGAAATGGAGGAAGTGGATGAAGCAGAGGAAGTGGAGGAAGTTGGGGAAGAGGACGAAGAAGACGAAGTGGAGGAAGAGGAGGAAGAGGAGGAAGACGACGAAGCGGAAGAAGTGCACGAAGTGGAGTAAGTGGAGGAAGGTGACGAAGTGGACGAGGTGGACGAAGTTGAGAAAGAGGACGAAGTGGAAGAAGTGGAAAAACTGGAGGAAGTGGAGGAAGTTGACGAAGTGGACGAAGTTGGCAAAGTGGACGAAGTGGAGGAGGTGGACGAAGTGGAGGAAATGGAGGAAGTGGACAAAGTGAACGAAATGGAGGACGTTGACGAAGTGGAGGAATTGGATGAAGTTGACAAAGTGGAGGAAGTGGAGGAAGTTGACGAAGTGGAGGAAGTGGAGAAAGTGGACGAAGTGGAGGAAGTGGAGGAAGTGGAGGAAGTGGAGGAAGTAGAGGAAGTGGAGGAAGTGGAGGAAGTTAAGGAAGTGGAGGAAGTGGAGGAAGTTGAAGAAGTGGACAAAGATGACGAAGTGGACGTAGTGGAGGAAGTGGACAAAGTGGAGGAAGTGTAGGAAGCGAACGAAGTGGACGAAGTGGATGAAGTTGACGAAGTGGAGGCAGTGGACGAAGTTGACGAAGTGGAGGAAGTGGACGAAGTTGACGAAGTGGACGAAGTAGACGAAGTGGACGAAGTGGACGCAGTGGACGATGTGGACGAAGTGGAGGAAGTTGAGGAAGTGGAGGAAGTGGAGGAAGTGGAGGAAGTGGACGAAGTTGTAGAAGTGGACGAAGTGGAGGAAGTGGAGGAAATGGAGGAAGCTGAGGAAGTGTAGGAAGATGACGAAGTTGAAGAAGTGGAAGAAGTGGAGGAAGTGGACGAAGTGGAGGAAGTGTAGGAAGTGGACAAGGTAGAGGACGTGGACGGAGTGGATGAAGTTGACGAAGTGGACGAAGTGGTAGAAGTGGAAGAAGTGGACGAAGTGGACGAAGTTGACAAGGTGGAAGAAGTGGACGAAGTGGACGAAGTTGACAAGGTGGAAGAAGTGGAGGCAGTGAACGAAGCGGATGGAGTTGACGAAGTGTAGGAAGTGGTAGAAGTGGAGGAAGTGGCGGAAGTGGAGGAGGTGGAGGAAGTGGAGGAAGTAGACAAAGTGGACGAAGTGGAGGATGTTGACGAAGTGGAGGATGTGGAGGAAGTGGAGGAAGTTGAGGAAGCGAAGGAAGTTGACGAAGTAGACGAAGTGGATGATGGGGACGAACGGGAGGAAGTGGACGAAGAGGTCAAAATGGAAGAAGTGGACGAATTTGACGACGTGGACGAAGTGGGCGAAGTGGGGGAAGTGGATGAAATGGAGGAAGTTTAAGAAGTGGACGAAGTGGAGGAACTGGACGAAGAGGTAGAAGTGGACGAATTGGACGAAGTTGACGAAGTAGAGAAAGTGGACGAAGTGGACGAAATGGGCAAAGTGGACGAAGTAGGCGAAGTAGACGAAGTGGACAAAGTTGACGAAGTGAACAAAGTGGCAGAAGTTGAGGTAGTGGAGGAAGTTGAAGAAGTGAACGAAGTTGACAAGGTGGAAGAAGTTGAGGAAGTCGAGGAAATGGAGGAAGTGGACGAAGTGGACATGGTGGACGAAGTGGAAGCAGTGGAGGAAGTGGAGGAAGTTGAAGAAGTGGACGAAGATGTTGAAGTGGACGTAGTGAAGGAAGTGGAGGAAGTGTACGAAGTGAACGGAGTGGAAGGAGTGGAGGAAGTGGAGGAAGTGGAGGAAGTTGAAGAAGTGGAAAAAGATGACGAAGTGGACGTAGTGGAGGAAGTGGACGAAGTGGAGGAAGTGTAGGAAGTGAACGAAGTGGGTGAAGTGGACGAAGTGGAGGAAGTGGAGGAAGTGGAGGAAGTGGACGAAGTGGAGGAAGTGGACGAAGTTGACGAAGTGGACGAAGTAGACAAAGTGGACGAAGTGGACGAAGTAGACGAAGTGGAGGAAGTGGAGGAAGTTGAGGATGTGGAGGAAGTGGACGATATTGAAGAAGTGGAGGAAGTGGAGGAAATGGAGGAAGTGGAGGAAGTGGAGGAAGTGGAGGAAGATGACGAAGTTGAAGAAGTGGAAGAAGTGGAGGAAGTGGAGGAAGTGTGGGAAGTGGACAAAGTAGAGGACGTCGACGATGTGGATGAAGTTAACGAAGTGGAGGAAGTTGAAGAAGTGGACGAAGTTGACGAGGTGGAAGAAGTGGAGGAAGTGAAGGAAGCTGACAGAGTTGACGAAGTGGAGGAAGTGGTAGAAGTGGATGAAGTGGAGGAAGTCGAGGAAATGGACGAATTTGACGAAGTGGAGGAAGTGGATGAAGTGGAGTGATACATCCTAGGAGATGTGGAGAAGCAGATTCGTGAGATTGGAGGAAGCAACCAGCTCTGCTGCTACCAAGGAATTAATGGAACAGTAATGAAAGCTTCTCTGTTAAGTGCTGGAGAATTGTAGAAGAAGAAGCTCTCTGTTTTGGTTGGATAATATGAGATGTTGGCAGCGGAATGAAGTGAATATGGTGAAGTGAAATGGAAGTTGGCTTGAAGGAATGGTAGACTATCTCAGGCGGCTTCCACAAGGGAAGAAGATAGCAATGGAAGAGCAAGCAAGTAGAGATGACTTTCGGATGAGAGAAATTTGCAAAATGCAGAATTCATCTTCTATATATTTCCAAAAGTGAAATACATGCTTATCCCAGGAGATTATATAGCTAACTCTCAACTCAATGCAATGCAATGTATGTGAAGTAAGAAGATCCACAAAATACGGATCAAATGCCACCTCACCCACATGTGCAAAATGTGATGGTTTTCTAGCAGCCATATTATTCACATGGCTTATTATATGCGCATAAGGGAATTTGAAATAAGCTAATACTACCCCTTAGGCTACTATGCTCACACTCCCCCCATGTGCCAAAGTCCACTTTTACCCTTCTCCATGTTTTGGCATCTTAAAAGCATCTTCTAGGTCTCCAATCTTCCATCCAAAGATAGCAAAGAGGGTTTGGTCTTTGGGAGAGTACTCATCTTGTAGCTTCTTGATCATCCCTCTTGTGATAGGTGATGGACAAATTTATGATCTCCAAAATATGATGTCACAAACTTGTTTCACAATCGGCAAGTATGACCGAATCGTTCAAGTAATAAACTTGGTAAGACCAAGTATCGTTCTTCCCAAAGGACTCACGGCCTAGTTTAGTTATGTGGTTTGTTGATTAGCTAAGACTTAAGAACGAAATATTTGAAGTTTAATATGCAAAGACGAAAATAAACATGTATGCATGAGTTTTGATCAATGGCAAAAGCAAAAGATAAACACTTTCAATGAAATATATGAATGAATATGTTGTTGGGGGTCAATTTCATCTCATCCACTCTCATATATTTTAGGAATTCCACATTCAAATCATCATTGTTAATGTCACTCTCTAAAGTACCATTCTAGATGGCTTCTCCCTAATCACGAGTTCATACAATTCCTAGCATTCCTAATGATCAGTTCATAAGTGCAGGAGCTTAATGACAACCAATATCATATTGGGAGAAATTCCCCGGATCTAGACTTCCCCGTTCGTGCCCATATCGACAAAACCAATAATCATGCATCGAATGAGTTAAACCATGCAAGCATTAAGCAAAGAGGAAAAACCCTAACTAATGATGAAAGAAAGCATAAATCTTAATTAAAAGATGCAAGCATAGATTCCATATATGAGAGCTTCAAGAGATTACATTGATTCCCCAACAAACATACAAGGTTTAGTTCACCATATTCATGGTGAACCTAGATGAACAATAATGAAAGAATGAAAGAATAAACCCTAAAAAGGTGAAGAGGTAGCCTGAGCATCCAAGATCCTCCTTCAAAGGGGTGGAAGAGAGAGTGTTTGCCTCGTTTCTGCCAAAGATACTAATTCTAGGACGTGCAAGTCCTTATATACTATTTTAGAATTACAAAAGATCTAAGCCCAAGCCCATAAAAGTGCTAGAAAACAAGTCCAAGCCCATTATTAAGAATGGCGCTCAGCGGTAAATACCGCTCAGCGGTGACTACGCTTCCCTTTTCTTCCCCTCAGCGGCCAGTTTGCCCCTCAGCGGACCTCCCATGACCTCCTGAGTGCCGCTCAGCGGTAAAATGCCGCTGAGCGGTGCCTTCGGCTTCTCCTTTTGCACTCTTTGCTTCCTTTTCTGATTCCATCTCTCTCATTCTTCACTCTTTTCACTAAATTCACCTTAAAACCTGCACAAAAACACTTAAATCAAGCATAAACCTGTCCAGCTCTCATATTTATGAAAATATAGATAAAAGCATGATTTCAAGCTAGTTTTTAAGTCTAAAGGTTGCTTTTAGTATCAGTTTTAAGCATGAAAATAACAGTTTTTGAACTGTTATCACAACCCCAAACTTAGAACTTTGCTTGTCCTCAAGCAAACAAAATGTAACTCAATCTCCAACCAATTCATATGATGGTTCACTCATTCAAAAATCCTCTTTTTCAATATAAGTAATAACTTCACTCAAACTTATGACCAAGAGTTCAACCAAGATGTGCACATGCTTTAGTGTTCACAAAGTCATTTAAATTCCAACAAATGCTATTTTTCATGAATGATCAATCAATTAAGCATGGATGTTCATGTGCTTATGGAATATTTCCTCACTAGGTAAAGTGTTTCACTCAACACACAAGTGTATAAGAGGTAAAGTGTTTCACTCATTCACTCCACTATCACAATGTCACATGAATCAACTTTGCCTTTCATTTTACCACAATCAAAAACATTCGCAAGCATGCATCATCACAAGGACTTTTCAATGGCTTATAATGTGGCTGGGCTAACAAGAAAATTGGTTTTTCTGGATCACAAAATCCTTGAGTTAAGAGAATCATAACAACACAATTATTCTTATTCATTCCCAACTTTCTTTTGCCTTGGCATTTGCATTGAGCTTTGCTTCTTTTTTTCTTTTCTTTTCTTTTTCTTTTTCTTTGTATATTCTTACTTTTTAGCTCTTAGCTCAATGCTTTTCCTTTTTCATGTTTCCCCAACAACCCCAAACTTGAACATTTAACAATACCACACAAGATCTTCTACTTAACTCAAGGTAAAGATTTTTAATCAAGGGTTTCAGTGTATATTCAAGGCTAAGGGTTCAAAGGATAGAACACAAAGTGTTCTCTTTTAGTGGGCTAACTTTATGAATTTGGCCAATAAAAAGGATTCCAACAAATGGCCTTGATCATATGATACAAAACAAGCAATTGATTCAATCATAGAAAACCTGAGCAAAATCATTCATGCTTTCAAAGTAATAGCATTCAACAATAACAACTCTGGAGCTCAAAACCTCACATATAAGCTCATTCACATTTGACATACACATCCTGCTTAATTTCACAATCACAATCATGATATCATGCATTTGTTCACAAAGCTTGTGAATCACCTGTATAAGCATTTTAATGTGCACATCATCTCAACATCAATTAATCATAAGCATCATTCAAGCATTACTTATCACACAATCACAGTTAATAGCAAACCATCATAATAAACCAGGTGTTCAATAGAGTACATCAACCCTAATCTAAAAACAAAAACAAATAAGTTCAGAAAACTTAAACCACAAAAGCATAATCATATGATAGCATTCATCAGTAAATGCTATCTCAGCTCCTCATCAGTCTGAGCTGTCCTCTGTATCTTCCTCCTCTCCTTCTTCTTGGATCTTATAGTCTTGATTCTTTTAGCATGATGAGGAGGCCATCCCTGCATCAAACTTAATTCACAAAACCAAAAGATACATTGTTAAGCATTAGTAAACACAATGAAGAAATCAGCCCCTTCAATGATGCTCTCTCCCAACCCCAAACTTAGATGGAAAACTAGTGAGCAAGTGAGTGGAAGGGAGATTTTCTAAAGAGGGATGAGGGAAAAGTTGTAGAGAACCTTTGAAAAGGTATGTAGGAGTGTGTGTGCAGAGAAGAACTTTGAAAGAATGAGAAATTGCGCAGCTTAGGGTTTAAAAATACCCTAATGGGCTCGGGTTCCGCTAAGGGGAACTTAAGCCCATCTGCAATAGTACCGCTCAGCGATAATTGCCGCTCAGCGGCACTTTCGTGAAGTGCTCCTCTCCTTCTTTTCTTGACCTACGTGCCTCCTAGCCATACCCCTCACTGGTTCCCTGCAATTCAATGTTAAAAATGCTTATGCAAACCCTAACTAAAATAAACAAACAGAAAACAATCAATCAACTGGGTTGCCTCCCAGGTAGCGCTTGTTTAACGTCACGAGCCTGACCCAAAAATCCACCAACACCCATCAGTAGGTGTTTCAAACTTACCAGCACCCATCAGTAGGTGCAAAATCTTCTCACCAACACCCATCAGTAGGTGTTACAAACTTAGTATCCTTCAGTAGAGACTTAACCACCTAGCATCCTTCAGTAGATGCTGGATCCAACAAAATATTCACAAAATAATGTCCACAAATTAAAAAGTTACAAAACCAAATCAAAAGTCAAAAGTTTGTAAATCCACTGATTTGCCTCCCAGCAAGCGCTCTTTTAACGTCATTAGCTTGACCCAGTAAAGCCCCAGTTCCTTCTTCTTTTTCTTCTTTCTACTGAACTTCTTCAGAAATTTGATCAAACCAGGAACTTGTTGCAGTGTCTCAATCATAGGAACTTTAATCTCCAATTTCCTGAAGATTTCCATAAAGCACTCAAATTCCTTCTTCCTATGATACTTCTTTGGATGGGGACGAGATTTTTCATATGATTCTTTATTTTTTTCTCTCGTCCTCTTTCTCTTTTCTCTCACTTTCTTTTTTTCTTTTCTTTTTCTACTCACCTTCTCAATCTTCACACAAATTTTCTCTTCTTCTTTCTCTTCTCTCTCTTTTCTCTCTTCTTTTTCCAACTCAACTTTTTCAACATTTACACTCACTAGCTCTTGACACTCTCCCCTGGGGTTAACCTCAGTATTAGCCCCAAAATCCGTGTCAGGCCTTTCTTCCAACTGCTTGGTAATCTGCCCCATTTGAATCTTCAAGTTCTTAATAGCAGCTTCAGTGCTCTTTTGAGAAGATTCAGTTTTCTGTATAAATTGCTGAAAGTTTCCTCCATCCTCATGGACCTTTCATTAAGCATAGATAATTGTTGCCATAAGGTGGGTTGCTGCTGCTGCTTATTATATTGACCCGCTTGCCCAGTTTGCCCTTGACCAATGCTTGAGTGTGGTTTCCACCCCTGATTGTAGCTCCCTTGACGATACTGATTGGTCATGTAGTTTACATCCTCTACGGCTTCAACTGGAAAGGCACATTGACCATTGATATGGTCACCCCTGATGACTTAGGACATGGACCCATCACTAGAAGTATGGCTAGAAGAATTCAAGAAGAGATTGAAGATGTGGACACAACAGCACACGTTCTTTTCCTTCAATTTAAGTGGAATTTGGAGACAACAAGAGAAGGGTAAAACTGTCCAGTTGATGGTCAAAATTGCTAGCTGCACCAACCCTCTTTACTGCGCACACCACAACAGCACATCCGTTCCTCCACACCATTAGCTCACATGCTGCTTTGGTTTTAGGCACATTTTTATTAAATGTTTCACATTTTACACATGGTTCATGTGCTTTCTCGTTGCAGCTCCATGAATCTCCTATAAATTCATGGTAGCCACCATTGTAATGACACTTTTGATATATGGAATTTTACTTTGCTGATGCATTTTCCAGCACCTAAAACTCTGCCCAAAAGTCACTCCAAATTGAGCTTTCCCTCTCCATCTAGCTTCCTTCCAATGGAAGGCCTCCTGAGCTAGTTATCCACTTTCCAAAAAGCTCCTCTACCATCAACTATGCCACTGCACTTCCATTCTTCACCTCTGCTGTCATCTCTGAAATCAACGTCTGCACTTCATTTCCAGTCTTCTTCTCTGCTATCATCTCTGGATCTAACCTCCCGCTGCATTCAATCCTTCCTTCTAGTTGGAGCAACTTCATCAAGTGCTTGATGAAGTTGCTCCAGTAGAGTTGTGGTTTGAAGGCAGTAGAATGATGACTGGAATCATGAGCAGAGTTGCATATAGATCACGAGATGCAGTGGCAGCGGAAAGAAGTGAGGTTTAACAGCAGTGGCAGTGTGAATTTAGTGGCTGCAGAGATGGAGGAAGAGCTCTATGATGAGTGGATTTTCTAACTCAGAAGGCCTTCACTGGAAGGAAGCTAGAAGGAGAAGAAAAGCTCAATAATAGGTGACTTTTGGAAGAGTTCTGGTTGCTGGAAAATGCATCAGCATAATAAAACTCAATGTATTCAAAAGTGTCATTACAATGGTGGCTACCATGAATTTATAGGAGATTCATGGAGCTGCAACGAGAAAGCACATGAACCATGTGTAAAATGTGAAACATTTAATAAAAATGTGCCTAAAACCAAAGCAGCATGTGAGCTAATGGTGTGGAGGAACGGATGTGCTGTTGTGGTGTGCGCAGTAAAGAGGGTTGGTGCAGCTAGCAGTTTTGACCATCAACTGGACAGTTTTACCCTTCTCTTGTTGTCTCCAAATTCCACTTAAATTGAAGGAAAAGAACGTGTCCTGTTGTGTCCACATCTTCAATCTCTTCTTGAATTCTTCTAGCCATACTTCTAGTGATGGGTCCATGTCCTAAGTCATCATCTCCTTCCCCTTGAAGAGGATTTGTCCTCAAATCCAAAGCATCATCTGTATTGAATCCTGCAAAAGGACGAAGATCAGTAACATTAAAAGTAGAATGAACACCATACTCGGCTGGAAGGTCTAATTGATAAGCATTATTGTTGACCTTCTTAAGGATTTTAAAAGGACCATCTCCTCTAGGACTTAATTTGGACTTCCTTTGAATAGGGAATCTTTCCTTTCTAAGATGAAGCCAAACTAAGTCACCTTCATTGAAAATGACTTCCTTTTTACCTTTATTATGATACTTAGCATATCTCTCACTTTGTTGTTGTATTTGGTTACTAATCCTCTCATGAAAAGTTTTAATGAATTTGGATTTAGAGATTCCCTCTTGATGAACAAAATCATGTGAAGAAGGTAAGGGAATCAAATCCATAGGTGTGAGAGGATTAAAACCGTATACAGCTTCAAAAGGAGAGATTTTTGTAGTTCGATGAACTACCCTATTATAAGCAAACTCCACATGTGGAAGATACTCATCCCAAGATTTGTGGTTACCCTTGAGGACTACTCGTAATAGAGTGGATAGAGATCTATTTACTACTTCAGTTTGACCATCTGTTTGAGGATGGCAAGTAGTAGAAAAAGAAAGCTTAGTTCCTAATCGAGACCATAAGGTTCTCCAAAAGTGACTAAGAAATTTTGAATCTCTATCAGAAATGATGACCCGAGGTAGTCCATGAAGTCTAACCACATCTCGAAAGAATAACCTAGCCACATTGCTTGCATCATCTATCTTGTGGCATGGTATAAAATGAGCCATTTTGCTAAAACGATCCACAACCACAAAAATAGAATCAAAACCCCTTGATGTTTTGGGTAGTCCTAAGACAAAATCCATGCTAATATCTTCCCAAGGAGTTGAAGCAATGGGTAAGGGAGTATAAAGACCATGAGGCATTGCTCTAGATTTGGATGTTAAACAAGTAATGCACTTGAAACAATGCCTTTGGACTTCTCTCCTCATGTGGGGCCAAAAGAATTTCTCTTTTAGCATGCTTAAGGTTTTATCAACCCCAAAATGCCCCATCAACCCTCCCTCATGCATTTCTTTGACAAGGAGTTTTCTTTGTGAGCCTTGAGGTATACAAATTTGACCCTCTTTGAAAAGATACCCATCTCTCACATAGAATTCCTCATATAAGGTGGCAAAGTCACTATCTTGAGTATACAATTCTTTTATGTTATCAAATCCAAGAATTTGAGCTCCTAAAGTGGCTAGTAAAATGTTTCTTCTGGATAAAGCATCTGCCACTATATTAGCCTTTCCTTTCTTGTATTTTGATAACATAAGTGAATTGTTCAATGAATTCCAACCACTTAGCATGTCTTTTTTGCAACTTGTGTTGGCTCTTCAGATATTTTAGTGATTCATGATCACTATGAATAATAAACTCCTTGGAAACAAGATAATGTTCCCAAGTTTGAAGAGCCCTCACAAGAGCATAAAGTTCTTTGTCATAGGTGGGGTAATTACAAGAGGCACCATGAAGTTTTTCACTAAAATAAGCAATTGGGTGTCCTTCTTGTAATAACACAGCACCTATTCCATGTCCAGAAGCATCACATTCTAGCTCAAAAGTTTTGGCAAAATTTGGCAGAGCTAGAATGGGAGCTTGAGTAAGCTTTTCTTTAAGTAACTCAAAAGCCTTTTGTTGTTTGTCCCCCCAAATGAAAGTAACATCCTTTTTCACCAACTCATTGAGAGGTGAAGCTAGACTAGAGAAGTTAGGCACAAATCGTCTATAGAAGCTTGCCAATCCATGGAAACTCCTAACTTCTCCTACATTCTTTGGTATGGGCCATTCTTGGATGGCCTTTACCTTCTCAGGGTCAACATGAACCCCACTTTTATTGACTACAAAGCCAAGAAAGATGACACTATCAACACAAAAAGTACATTTGTCAAGATTTGCAAACAATTTATTGGTTCTAAGAATTATTAGAACAGCTTTCAAATGTTTTTCATGATTTTGCAAATCTTGACTATATACCAATATGTCATCAAAGTACACAACTACAAACTTCCCAATGCAGTCCCTTAAAACATGATTCATAAGCCTCATGAATGTACTTGGGGCATTTGTAAGACCAAAAGGCATTACCAACCACTCATATAACCCAAATTTAGTCTTAAAAGCAGTTTTCCACTCATCACCTTCTTTGATTCTAATTTGGTGATATCCGCTCTTAAGATCTATTTTTGAGAAAATTTGAGCCCCATGTAATTCATCCAACATATCATCAAGTCTAGGGATGGGATGTCTATACTTTATGGTGATGTTGTTGATAGCCCTACAATCACAACACATGCGCCACTTCCCATCCTTTTTGGGCACCAACAACACTGGTACAGCACAGGGGCTTAGGCTTTTTTGAACCAAACCCTTATCTAGTAATTCTTGGACTTGTGACTCAATTTCTTTGGTTTCTTGGGGATTAGTCCTATAGGCAGGCCTATTAGGAAGAGTTGCCCCTGGTATGAAATCAATTTGATGTTCTATCCCTCTTAATGGTGGAAGCCCATTTGGAATTTCTTCGGGAAATAGATCATCAAATTCTTTTAAAAGCTTTTGTATTGCCAAAGAAAGAGTATTAGTCTGAGTCTCACTAGATGTGAAGATGAGTGTTCCTTGGCAAAGAAGAAGGTACGAAGGTTGCTCAACTTGAAGTGTATTGTTTAAAGTCTTTTTATTTAAAAGAACTTCATGTTGGTGACCTTGTGGGAAGTAACACTGGACTTTATGACTTCTCCGCTCTGTTGTTTTGGCATTTTTTTCTTTTTCTGTTTCTTTTCCTGTTCCCTAGCGGACTTCATTTGTGCTTGATCTTGTGCCACCTGAGTAGGTGTCAAAGGTTGAAGCACAAATTTCTTGTCTTGTTTGTGCACAGTTATGGTATTGGTAAGACCATGGTGTATAGTGTTATGATCAAATTGCCATGGTCTTCCCAATAGCACATGGCAAGCTTCCATAGGAACTACATCACAAACAACTTCATCTTTGAAGTTCCCTATGGATAAAGCCACTTTAACTTGATTCTTGACTGTAATGTCCCCATCTTCATTTAGCCAATGAAGTCTATAAGGTTTGGGATGGGGTATTACAGCAAGATTCAGTTTTTCAACTAGTCTGGTACTACAACAATTGCAGCAAGAACCACTATCAATAATGAGAGAACAATAGTTTTCTTGAATTTTACACCTTGTATGAAAAATGTTCTCTCTTTGTGATAGTTGTTCCAGACTTGGTTGACTGCTAAGCACCCTTCTTACCATGAGAAGTTGACAATCATCTGCAAACACTTCCTCTTCTTTTTCTGATTCACTCTCACTATCACTGGTAGGGGATTCACTTTCACTGCTATAGATGTCCTTTCCCTTTAAAAGAATAGTTCTCTTAGTAGGACATTGAGCAGCTATATGACCCCTACCTAAACACTTGAAACACTTTATATCACTTGTGCGAGTGTGTGAAGAGGACTCTTTGTTTGGCTTCTCAACTATTTTGGCTAGAGGTTTGAGGGGTTCTTTTGCTTTAGTAAATTTCGGCTCAAAGGGAGACTGAAATCTTTTGGCAGAAATTTTTCGCTGATTTTGTTGTTCTACCTTTATACACATTTGAACAAGTTCATTCAAATCTCTATAAGGTAGAAGTTCAACTTTATCCCTTATGTCCAAATTTAACCCACTCAAAAATCTAGCTAAAGTAGTTTCCTCTGCCTCTGTGATCCCTGCTCTCATTATGTATAGCTCCATTTGTTGTCTATAGCCTTCAACAGACATAGACTTTTGTTGCAACCTTTGGAGCTTATCCATAAGTTCCCTTTTATAGTAAGAGGGAATGTGCCTTTTCTTGAGAGCAGCTGTGAGTTCATTCCAATATTTAATGGGAGGAAGTTGTTGTCTCATTCTCTCTTTGACTAAAGCAGTCCACCAATGCATTGCATACCCTTGAAAACTAAGGGTAGCTAGAGAGACTTTCCTTTCCTCCGACACTTGTTGACAAGCAAATATTTGCTCTACTTTCATTTCCCAGTCAAGGTAAGCCTCAATGTTATCTTTCCCATGAAAATGAGGCAATACCACATTGATTTCCTTAGGAGGAGGAGGAGGATTTTCATAGTCACGCCTACGCCTTCTTGATGAAGAAGGGTAGTAATCTCCTACTCTTAAGTTTTCTTGCTCACTTTGGGATTCTACACTCAGGCTTCTCTCCCTATATTGAACTTGTTCATCTCTTAGCATTTTCAACTCATTAGTAACCATGGCATTGTGTAATTCTCTTTGAATCTTTTCTTGCCCTATTTTCCTTTCAATTTCTTTGAGTTGATTGACAAGAGTTTGAAAACAAAATTGTTCTTTAGGTTCCTCATTAATTCTAGGGGAATGTCTTCCAGACATTTTATGAACTTAAAAATTTTCTTGAAGTAAAGACTAAGAGAGTTCACTTGAGGACAATATTCCAGGTAAGAGAGGTGGACCTTGTAGGTCGCTTAAGTACCAAGTCTTGCCTTGCCAAATATAGCCTTAGTTACTTACTAAAAGTCTTTAAATCAAAATCACTTCTAAATTCACTAAATATATGGAGACAAACAAACACAAAGAAAGAAAACCTTAGACTCTAAAGTCGGACTCTAAGACTTCCTATGCGAAACTTGCAAAAAATTAAAAACCAAAATTAAAGGTGAGGTCTCCTAGGTGAGGCTTAGACTTTTTGGATCTAAGACACACTCACCGTCTACCAATTTTAAAAAAAAAAGATGAGACTTTAAGTCAAGTTAGCAAATGAGAGAAGAACACTTATGAGCTCTTCCACTTCACTTGCTTGAAATGACCAACTTACAAGAATGAAAAAGAAAATCAAAAGGTAATACAAAGGAAACAACAAAACAAAAATTTGAAAGAACACAAGGTAGTTTAATGTGGCAGCTTTGGTTGCTCTCAAACAAGTAATGAATCAGGAGTGATTCATGCAAATCTCTCAGCTGCAGAGTGAACTATGCTGCTGTTGCAGCCACCAGAATTCATGCAGACCAGTGAAAAATATGTGGTCCTGCTGCACCAAAAATCAACTCCAAAGTTGATCTTTCCTTGCTCCAATCCACTGCCTAAGATGCTACCAATGTTATAGGACCACCTGAGATAATTCTGCACCCAACAAAGAGCTCATATAGACCACCAATAATCAATTATTAAGCCAGAAAATCAACACTGCTGCTGCCAGAAACTGTTAAACCAGAATGCACAACTGTAATTTTCTCAAACAGCTTATGTGCAGGATTTTCAAACAACTTAAATCAAACAATTAATCGGTTTCCAATGAATGGTGGCACTCAAAATGAACTTAGGAAAGGATCTAGAGTGGATTTAAAAAACAAGAAACAAAGATAAGTTGCAGCTTTGTTCAATTTCGAAACTAAATGTAAACTAGGCAAAGTGTTTGATAAAATGCCTAGCAGAAGGCTGAAAAATATGTGCATCAGAGTTTTAAATTTTGCTTGGCACTGGTTCACACAGCTTTTTACAGTGCAGTTTATGGTAAGATTTGAATTATGCACTTCTTTTAATTCAATTGAACCAAGCTTTTGCTACCAATTCTGAACTAACTTTGATGCAGTAATCACAACAAGCTTTCAAATTAACAATTCTGCAACTAGACCAGAAAAAGAGGCTTAAAATTTGGTAGTTTGAATGGTCATTTTGCACAAACGAATTTGGACTCTTAATTTTATGATTTGAGCAAATTTGTTTTACCAAATATGACTTGTGCAAACTGCCAGCAGAGGCTAAATGCTTGTAAATCAAAATTTTACTGGTTCAGTTGCCTCTTAACACCAAATTTGACCAATTAACTAACCAAACTTCAGCAGAGGATTCAAACTGATATGTAATCAATTAAAATGACTATAGGACAGCAAATCAAACTTAAACAAGACTCTAGAAATGCATTTAAGAGATGTCCAGAAAGAATTCTAAACTGGACAGATTCAAAAATCAGAAAAACTTCAGAAACATTAAGCAAGGATAGGTGCAGTTCGGTCAAGCTGCTTGAATGATTTATGGATTCTGCATAATGGTGCAACCAGATTGATTGTCTTGGACAATTCCTTGTTCATATGGTATGCACACATCACATTACAGCAACTCCAACATCACCAATTTTAATTTCACACGGTGCATTTCAGAAAACACATTTTAAATCAAATTCAAAACAGAATTGAATTCTGCATTAACTGGAACTGCACTGTGATGGAATTCAAGATGCACTGAGCTCATTCATCATTACTCTTGTGATGTGCATCTATTGAAAAACCATTCCAGATATGCAGATTCACCCAGGCACCAAACTTACTAAGAATTTTTGACAAAATTACAGCAAATACACATGACTGGACATGACTGAATAAGATTGCAAAAATTTAAAATACTCAAGACAAAGATTGAACCGATTAAAATGATGGAAATAAAATCAAGTAAAAGTTGGAACAAAGAAACGATGTAAATGAAAACTACTGGAATTGAAGAGAATAATGAAACAGTGCAACAGAATACAGAAAACAAGAATGAAATGTTGACAGAATGCAGCGAATGAAAAACAGATACTCAGCTGGAGCGTGATGCAGAACCAAGGCTCTGAATACCACTTGATGAAGTTGCTCCAGCAGAGTTGTGGTTTGAAGGCAGTAGAATGATGACTGGAATCATGAGCAGAGTTGCATATAGATCACGAGATGCAGTGGCAGCGGAAAGAAGTGAGGTTTAACAGCAGTGGCAGTGTGAATTTAGTGGCTGCAGAGATGGAGGAAGAGCTCTATGATGAGTGGATTTTCTAACTCAGAAGGCCTTCACTGGAAGGAAGCTAGAAGGAGAAGAAAAGCTCAATAATAGGTGACGTTTGGAAGAGTTCTGGTTGCTGGAAAATGCATCAGCATAATAAAACTCAATGTATTCAAAAGTGTCATTACAATGGTGGCTACCATGAATTTATAGGAGATTCATGGAGCTGCAACGAGAAAGCACATGAACCATGTGTAAAATGTGAAACATTTAATAAAAATGTGCCTAAAACCAAAGCAGCATGTGAGCTAATGGTGTGGAGGAACGGATGTGCTGTTGTGGTGTGCGCAGTAAAGAGGGTTGGTGCAGCTAGCAATTTTGACCATCAACTGGACAGTTTTACCCTTCTCTTGTTGTCTCCAAATTCCACTTAAATTGAAGGAAAAGAACGTGTCCTGTTGTGTCCACATCTTCAATCTCTTCTTGAATTCTTCTAGCCATACTTCTAGTGATGGGTCCATGTCCTAAGTCATCATCTCCTTCCACTTGAAGAGGATTTGTCCTCAAATCCAAAGCATCATCTGTATTGAATCCTGCAAAAGGACGAAGATCAGTAACATTAAAAGTAGAATGAACACCATACTCGGCTGGAAGGTCTAATTGATAAGCATTATTGTTGACCTTCTTAAGGATTTTAAAAGGACCATCTCCTCTAGGACTTAATTTGGACTTCCTTTGAATAGGGAATCTTTCCTTTCTAAGATGAAGCCAAACTAAGTCACCTTCATTGAAAATGACTTCCTTTTTACCTTTATTATGATACTTAGCATATCTCTCACTTTGTTGTTGTATTTGGTTACTAATCCTCTCATGAAAAGTTTTAATGAATTTGGATTTAGAGATTCCCTCTTGATGAACAAAATCATGTGAAGAAGGTAAGGGAATCAAATCCATAGGTGTGAGAGGATTAAAACCGTATACAGCTTCAAAAGGAGAGATTTTTGTAGTTCGATGAACTACCCTATTATAAGCAAACTCCACATGTGAAAGATACTCATCCCAAGATTTGTGGTTACCCTTGAGGACTACTCGTAATAGAGTGGATAGAGATCTATTTACTACTTCAGTTTGACCATCTGTTTGAGGATGGCAAGTAGTAGAAAAAGAAAGCTTAGTTCCTAATCGAGACCATAAGGTTCTCCAAAAGTGACTAAGAAATTTTGAATCTCTATCAGAAATGATGACCCGAGGTAGTCCATGAAGTCTAACCACATCTCGAAAGAATAACCTAGCCACATTGCTTGCATCATCTATCTTGTGGCATGGTATAAAATGAGCCATTTTGCTAAAACGATCCACAACCACAAAAATAGAATCAAAACCCCTTGATGTTTTGGGTAGTCCTAAGACAAAATCCATGCTAATATCTTCCCAAGGAGTTGAAGCAATGGGTAAGGGAGTATAAAGACCATGAGGCATTGCTCTAGATTTGGATGTTAAACAAGTAATGCACTTGAAACAATGCCTTTGGACTTCTCTCCTCATGTGGGGCCAAAAGAATTTCTCTTTTAGCATGCTTAAGGTTTTATCAACCCCAAAATGCCCCATCAACCCTCCCTCATGCATTTCTTTGACAAGGAGTTTTCTTTGTGAGCCTTGAGGTATACAAATTTGACCCTCTTTGAAAAGATACCCATCTCTCACATAGAATTCCTCATATAAGGTGGCAAAGTCACTATCTTGAGTATACAATTCTTTTATGTTATCAAATCCAAGAATTTGAGCTCCTAAAGTGGCTAGTAAAATGTTTCTTCTGGATAAAGCATCTGCCACTATATTAGCCTTTCCTTTCTTGTATTTTGATAACATAAGTGAATTGTTCAATGAATTCCAACCACTTAGCATGTCTTTTTTGCAACTTGTGTTGGCTCTTCAGATATTTTAGTGATTCATGATCACTATGAATAATAAACTCCTTGGAAACAAGATAATGTTCCCAAGTTTGAAGAGCCCTCACAAGAGCATAAAGTTCTTTGTCATAGGTGGGGTAATTACAAGAGGCACCATGAAGTTTTTCACTAAAATAAGCAATTGGGTGTCCTTCTTGTAATAACACAGCACCTATTCCATGTCCAGAAGCATCACATTCTAGCTCAAAAGTTTTGGCAAAATTTGGCAGAGCTAGAATGGGAGCTTGAGTAAGCTTTTCTTTAAGTAACTCAAAAGCCTTTTGTTGTTTGTCCCCCCAAATGAAAGTAACATCCTTTTTCACCAACTCATTGAGAGGTGAAGCTAGACTAGAGAAGTTAGGCACAAATCGTCTATAGAAGCTTGCCAATCCATGGAAACTCCTAACTTCTCCTACATTCTTTGGTATGGGCCATTCTTGGATGGCCTTTACCTTCTCAGGGTCAACATGAACCCCACTTTTATTGACTACAAAGCCAAGAAAGATGACACTATCAACACAAAAAGTACATTTGTCAAGATTTGCAAACAATTTATTGGTTCTAAGAATTATTAGAACAGCTTTCAAATGTTTTTCATGATTTTGCAAATCTTGACTATATACCAATATGTCATCAAAGTACACAACTACAAACTTCCCAATGCAGTCCCTTAAAACATGATTCATAAGCCTCATGAATGTACTTGGGGCATTTGTAAGACCAAAAGGCATTACCAACCACTCATATAACCCAAATTTAGTCTTAAAAGCAGTTTTCCACTCATCACCTTCTTTGATTCTAATTTGGTGATATCCGCTCTTAAGATCTATTTTTGAGAAAATTTGAGCCCCATGTAATTCATCCAACATATCATCAAGTCTAGGGATGGGATGTCTATACTTTATGGTGATGTTGTTGATAGCCCTACAATCACAACACATGCGCCACTTCCCATCCTTTTTGGGCACCAACAACACTGGTACAGCACAGGGGCT
This sequence comes from Vigna nakashimae, assembly GCA_034642375.1. Taxonomy (NCBI): domain Eukaryota; kingdom Viridiplantae; phylum Streptophyta; class Magnoliopsida; order Fabales; family Fabaceae; genus Vigna; species Vigna nakashimae. The sequence continues at coordinate 32,492,147 of CM067765.1, forward strand.
TAGGCTTTTTTGAACCAAACCCTTATCTAGTAATTCTTGGACTTGTGACTCAATTTCTTTGGTTTCTTGGGGATTAGTCCTATAGGCAGGCCTATTAGGAAGAGTTGCCCCTGGTATGAAATCAATTTGATGTTCTATCCCTCTTAATGGTGGAAGCCCATTTGGAATTTCTTTGGGAAATAGATCATCAAATTCTTTTAAAAGCTTTTGTATTGCCAAAGAAAGAGTATTAGTCTGAGTCTCACTAGATGTGCAGATGAGTGTTCCTTGGCAAAGAAGAAGGTACGAAGGTTGCTCAACTTGAAGTGTATTGTTTAAAGTCTTTTTATTTAAAAGAACTTCATGTTGGTGACCTTGTGGGAAGTAACACTGGACTTTATGACTTCTCCGCTCTGTTGTTTTGGCATTTTTTTCTTTTTCTGTTTCTTTTCCTGTTCCCTAGCGGACTTCATTTGTGCTTGATCTTGTGCCACCTGAGTAGGTGTCAAAGGTTGAAGCACAAATTTCTTGTCTTGTTTGTGCATAGTTATGGTATTGGTAAGACCATGGTGTATAGTGTTATGATCAAATTTCCATGGTCTTCCCAATAGCACATGGCAAGCTTCCATAGGAACTACATCACAAACAACTTCATCTTTGAAGTTCCCTATGGATAAAGCCACTTTAACTTGATTCTTGACTGTAATGTCCCCATCTTCATTTAGCCAATGAAGTCTATAAGGTTTGGGATGGGGTATTACAGCAAGATTCAGTTTTTCAACTAGTCTGGTACTACAACAATTGCAGCAAGAACCACTATCAATAATGAGAGAACAATAGTTTTCTTGAATTTTACACCTTGTATGAAAAATGTTCTCTCTTTGTGATAGTTGTTCCAGACTTGGTTGACTGCTAAGCACCCTTCTTACCATGAGAAGTTGACAATCATCTGCAAACACTTCCTCTTCTTTTTCTGATTCACTCTCACTATCACTGGTAGGGGATTCACTTTCACTGCTATAGATGTCCTTTCCCTTTAAAAGAATAGTTCTCTTAGTAGGACATTGAGCAGCTATATGACCCCTACCTAAACACTTGAAACACTTTATATCACTTGTGCGAGTGTGTGAAGAGGACTCTTTGTTTGGCTTCTCAACTATTTTGGCTAGAGGTTTGAGGGGTTCTTTTGCTTTAGTAAATTTCGGCTCAAAGGGAGACTGAAATCTTTTGGCAGAAATTTTTCGCTGATTTTGTTGTTCTACCTTTATACACATTTGAACAAGTTCATTCAAATCTCTATAAGGTAGAAGTTCAACTTTATCCCTTATGTCCAAATTTAACCCACTCAAAAATCTAGCTAAAGTAGTTTCCTCTGCCTCTGTGATCCCTGCTCTCATTATGTATAGCTCCATTTGTTGTCTATAGCCTTCAACAGACATAGACTTTTGTTGCAACCTTTGGAGCTTATCCATAAGTTCCCTTTTATAGTAAGAGGGAATGTGCCTTTTCTTGAGAGCAGCTGTGAGTTCATTCCAATATTTAATGGGAGGAAGTTGTTGTCTCATTCTCTCTTTGACTAAAGCAGTCCACCAATGCATTGCATACCCTTGAAAACTAAGGGTAGCTAGAGAGACTTTCCTTTCCTCCGACACTTGTTGACAAGCAAATATTTGCTCTACTTTCATTTCCCAGTCAAGGTAAGCCTCAATGTTATCTTTCCCATGAAAATGAGGCAATACCACATTGATTTCCTTAGGAGGAGGAGGAGGATTTTCATAGTCACGCCTACGCCTTCTTGATGAAGAAGGGTAGTAATCTCCTACTCTTAAGTTTTCTTGCTCACTTTGGGATTCTACACTCAGGCTTCTCTCCCTATATTGAACTTGTTCATCTCTTAGCATTTTCAACTCATTAGTAACCATGGCATTGTGTAATTCTCTTTGAATCTTTTCTTGCCCTATTTTCCTTTCAATTTCTTTGAGTTGATTGACAAGAGTTTGAAAACAAAATTGTTCTTTAGGTTCCTCATTAATTCTAGGGGAATGTCTTCCAGACATTTTATGAACTTAAAAATTTTCTTGAAGTAAAGACTAAGAGAGTTCACTTGAGGACAATATTCCAGGTAAGAGAGGTGGACCTTGTAGGTCGCTTAAGTACCAAGTCTTGCCTTGCCAAATATAGCCTTAGTTACTTACTAAAAGTCTTTAAATCAAAATCACTTCTAAATTCACTAAATATATGGAGACAAACAAACACAAAGAAAGAAAACCTTAGACTCTAAAGTCGGACTCTAAGACTTCCTATGCGAAACTTGCAAAAAATTAAAAACCAAAATTAAAGGTGAGGTCTCCTAGGTGAGGCTTAGACTTTTTGGATCTAAGACACACTCACCGTCTACCAATTTTAAAAAAAAAGATGAGACTTTAAGTCAAGTTAGCAAATGAGAGAAGAACACTTATGAGCTCTTCCACTTCACTTGCTTGAAATGACCAACTTACAAGAATGAAAAAGAAAATCAAAAGGTAATACAAAGGAAACAACAAAACAAAAATTTGAAAGAACACAAGGTAGTTTAATGTGGCAGCTTTGGTTGCTCTCAAACAAGTAATGAATCAGGAGTGATTCATGCAAATCTCTCAGCTGCAGAGTGAACTATGCTGCTGTTGCAGCCACCAGAATTCATGCAGACCAGTGAAAAATATGTGGTCCTGCTGCACCAAAAATCAACTCCAAAGTTGATCTTTCCTTGCTCCAATCCACTGCCTAAGATGCTACCAATGTTATAGGACCACCTGAGATAATTCTGCACCCAACAAAGAGCTCATATAGACCACCAATAATCAATTATTAAGCCAGAAAATCAACACTGCTGCTGCCAGAAACTGTTAAACCAGAATGCACAACTGTAATTTTCTCAAACAGCTTATGTGCAGGATTTTCAAACAACTTAAATCAAACAATTAATCGGTTTCCAATGAATGGTGGCACTCAAAATGAACTTAGGAAAGGATCTAGAGTGGATTTAAAAAACAAGAAACAAAGATAAGTTGCAACTTTGTTCAATTTCGAAACTAAATGTAAACTAGGCAAAGTGTTTGATAAAATGCCTAGCAGAAGGCTGAAAAATATGTGCATCAGAGTTTTAAATTTTGCTTGGCACTGGTTCACACAGCTTTTTACAGTGCAGTTTATGGTAAGATTTGAATTATGCACTTCTTTTAATTCAATTGAACCAAGCTTTTGCTACCAATTCTGAACTAACTTTGATGCAGTAATCACAACAAGCTTTCAAATTAACAATTCTGCAACTAGACCAGAAAAAGAGGCTTAAAATTTGGTAGTTTGAATGGTCATTTTGCACAAACGAATTTGGACTCTTAATTTTATGATTTGAGCAAATTTGTTTTACCAAATATGACTTGTGCAAACTGCCAGCAGAGGCTAAATGCTTGTAAATCAAAATTTTACTGGTTCAGTTGCCTCTTAACACCAAATTTGACCAATTAACTAACCAAACTTCAGCAGAGGATTCAAACTGATATGTAATCAATTAAAATGACTATAGGACAGCAAATCAAACTTAAACAAGACTCTAGAAATGCATTTAAGAGATGTCCAGAAAGAATTCTAAACTGGACAGATTCAAAAATCAGAAAAACTTCAGAAACATTAAGCAAGGATAGGTGCAGTTCGGTCAAGCTGCTTGAATGATTTATGGATTCTGCATAATGGTGCAACCAGATTGATTGTCTTGGACAATTCCTTGTTCATATGGTATGCACACATCACATTACAGCAACTCCAACATCACCAATTTTAATTTCACACGGTGCATTTCAGAAAACACATTTTAAATCAAATTCAAAACAGAATTGAATTCTGCATTAACTGGAACTGCACTGTGATGGAATTCAAGATGCACTGAGCTCATTCATCATTACTCTTGTGATGTGCATCTATTGAAAAACCATTCCAGATATGCAGATTCACCCAGGCACCAAACTTACTAAGAATTTTTGACAAAATTACAGCAAATACACATGACTGGACATGACTGAATAAGATTGCAAAAATTTAAAATACTCAAGACAAAGATTGAACCGATTAAAATGATGGAAATAAAATCAAGTAAAAGCTGGAACAAAGAAACGATGTAAATGAAAACTACTGGAATTGAAGAGAATAATGAAACAGTGCAACAGAATACAGAAAACAAGAATGAAATGTTGACATAATGCAGCGAATGAAAAACAGATACTCAGCTGGAGCGTGATGCAGAACCAAGGCTCTGAATACCACTTGATGAAGTTGCTCCAGCAGAGTTGTGGTTTGAAGGCAGTAGAATGATGACTGGAATCATGAGCAGAGTTGCATATAGATCACGAGATGCAGTGGCAGCGGAAAGAAGTGAGGTTTAACAGCAGTGGCAGTGTGAATTTAGTGGCTGCAGAGATGGAGGAAGAGCTCTATGATGAGTGGATTTTCTAACTCAGAAGGCCTTCACTGGAAGGAAGCTAGAAGGAGAAGAAAAGCTCAATAATAGGTGACGTTTGGAAGAGTTCTGGTTGCTGGAAAATGCATCAGCATAATAAAACTCAATGTATTCAAAAGTGTCATTACAATGGTGGCTACCATGAATTTATAGGAGATTCATGGAGCTGCAACGAGAAAGCACATGAACCATGTGTAAAATGTGAAACATTTAATAAAAATGTGCCTAAAACCAAAGCAGCATGTGAGCTAATGGTGTGGAGGAACGGATGTGCTGTTGTGGTGTGCGCAGTAAAGAGGGTTGGTGCAGCTAGCAGTTTTGACCATCAACTGGACAGTTTTACCCTTCTCTTGTTGTCTCCAAATTCCACTTAAATTGAAGGAAAAGAACGTGTCCTGTTGTGTCCACATCTTCAATCTCTTCTTGAATTCTTCTAGCCATACTTCTAGTGATGGGTCCATGTCCTAAGTCATCAGCCCCCACACAATTCGCACAACTGGGATTGTACCTGTGCAACAGTCTTTAACTCTTGTGGCAATTGTTCAAGTATCTTTGAGAGATTCTTCAATTGTTGAGTTATTAACTTGTTCTGAGCTATCAAGGCATCATTGGATTGCAACTGTAGAACTCCTTTTTGTTGAATAGGAGCTCCTCTTTCACTGTTCCACTTATTGTTATTAGTAGTCATGTTTTCAATTATTTCTGTGGCTTCCTCTGGAGTCTTCCATTTGATATTGCCTCCAGCTGAGGCATTAAGCATCATCATGGTTTGTGAACCAAGACCTCCAAGGAAGATTAGGACTACTTCTCCTTCGTTAAATCCATGCGTGGGAGTCTTTCGTAATAGGCTTTTATACCTGTCCCATGCATGCCCCAGTGATTCTTCCATGCCTTGTCTAAATGAAGAGATCTCTTGCTTCCCTTTGTTGATTTTAAAGCTTTGTTGCTGCCATTGTTGTTGTGGTTGGTTCTCAAATTGTCCGGCAGCTTGCCAAAATTGGCTTTGATCCATGCTTGAGTCATGTTCCCACCAGTGGTTGAGATTACTTTGGTAGAATTGAGTGCCTATTAAATTCTTGTTCGAATTGCATCCTGCAAACATTAGGCACAAAACTCTAGAAAATATTTGTTAGAACAAAAAGATATAGGAGAAGATATATATTCAAAAGATAAAATATTCAGAAGATAAAATAAAATAAGATAGAATAAAATAAAATAAAATCTAATCTAATCAAATAAAATAAAATCTAATCTAATCAAATAAGATAAAATAAAATAAAATAAAATAAAATAAAATCTAATATAATAAAATAAAATAAAATAAAATCTAATCTAATCAAATAAGATAAAATAAAATAAAAACAGAAAAATAAAAACAGAAATTCAAAATTAAAGTCAAAGATAATCAATAATCACACAAATTAACCAGTTAAACCAGAGTCCCCGGCAGCGGCGCCAAAAACTTGATGGACAAATTTATGATTACCAAAATATGATGTCACAAACTTGTTTCACAATCGACAAGTATGACCGAATCGTTCAAGTAATAAACTTGGTAAGACCAAGTATCGTTCTTCCCAAAGGACTCACGGCCTAGTTTAGTTATGTGGTTTGTTGATTAGCTAAGACTTAAGAACGAAATATTTGAAGTTTAATATGCAAAGACGAAAATAAACATGTATGCATGAGTTTTGATCAATGGCAAAAGCAAAAGATAAACACTTTCAATGAAATATATGAATGAATATGTTGTTGGGGGTCAATTTCATCTCATCCACTCTCATATATTTTAGGAATTCCACATTCAAATCATCATTGTTAATGCCACTCTCTAAAGTACCATTCTAGATGGCTTCTCCCTAATCACGAGTTCATACAATTCCTAGCATTCCTAATGATCAGTTCATAAGTGCAGGAGCTTAACGACAACCAATATCATATTGGGAGAAATTCCCCGGATCTAGTGATACAGCTGTCGCGGCCGATCAAATTTGATGTGCAATTAAGAATGCAGTACAGTGCTAGGAATTGACTCCTAGGTCGTTTCTCAGGGACCAAATGTCGTTCAGTCTTTTGTCAACACGTAATGGGGGGGTTTTGAAAATTGTTTTGGTTGCGGATGAAATTTAAAAGCGTTGAAATAAAATTAAAATAGTAAAACGAAATTAAAAAAAAATGAAATTGCTACAGTGAAAATGAAAATACAGTAACGTAAAACAGTAAAAATAAATCTGGACCAAAAAATTAAATACAGAAAACGAAAATACAGTAAATAATAATTATAGAAAACAGTAGAAACAGAAAATAAATTACAATAGTAAATAATTACAGCAAAACAGTAAATACAGGAACAGAAAAAATTCAAATATGAAAACAGAATTAAAATTACAGCAGCAAAATACAACAAACAAAAATACAGAAAATCATTTCAACATATGATATAAAATATTTTAAGACAAGAAATAAAATTAAAATGTGTCTACCATTAACCATGAACCATTTTACTAGAAGAAAATAATTTAAATGAATGCCTTTAAAGCTTGAAATGAAAGACGTTACACTCCTCCTAGATTGGCTTAGTTTTCCACTTGAAATACAATTAAAGAAGACCTTTAAAACTAACAAAACAAGGACGTGCAGCAGCTATAAATTGGCATATGTTTCCATGTGAAATGAATTAAAATAAGGCCTTGGAACTAATACATAAAAACGTGGCAGCAGCACTTGAATTGGTTAAATCCACCTATTTACCAAGAGCAATTGAAAGCTATTAAAATGAAAGCAATTAACGTGCAACCATTACTCCATTATAGTCATGTCTAATTCCAAATAGAATAAGAAATGCAAGAAAGGGGTCGTGGGCCACTTCTTCTCAATCACATGAAAGAAAGCACTTGGTTTAAGAATTCTGAAAAGTTGTTTCCATTCACGTAAATTCCTCCTCCAAAAGATGCTCTTTGAAAGCTTTTGTCTTCTTCTCCAAAGCACTCTTCACACGGCTCACCCTCCTTACTTTCCATCTAAAATCAATCACTACTTCTTATAATAATAACAATAACAATCCTATTCTAACAAACCAAACTCGGTGCTGCATAAATGATTCACGTTTCCCTTCATTTTAATCAAAACAAAACAAGATGGAAAGGTGCAAAGGTGCTGCTCCATGGACTCAACACTACACGGCATTATATAAAAGAAAGGCAAAGATAACATAGCATTTAGAAAAAACAAGTAGGACCCTACTACTTTCTTCAAAGCTAAATAAAATTGTATATGCTGGCTGAATTCATATCCACATCACCATGCAAACAATTACTTGGCCATGTTCAAATGAATAAAAAGATGCAAGACCGTGGACACTTGCACTTTTTCTGCAGAATTTAATGCACACACCCTTTCTATAAGCTAATGACCGTCCACTTTGCTGCATCCATTCCAGTTGCACTCTCCTTTCCTCCTTCTTCAACTACGTTCCCTTCTCATCAAAAATCACTTCTCCCCTTTGTAACAAATCCTTCTCTTCCTCTCTACTCTTTAGCAAGCAAATAAGTGTGTGTGGTTTACTCTTCCATACAGCAGAAACAAATCAGCATCTACAAGGTTTCACTGGCCTCTCCTCTTCTCTTTACCGTGAACTCCCATCTCATATTAAACAACTTTCTTTTTGTGGTTTTTTATGTTGAATAGGTGACGGCAGTTCCTTTCTACTCTACTATGAAAGCAAAACAAATGAACATGATATTTGGTTCTACACAAAGCCATGAATCATCTTTTCAAAGGTTACAAGATGCTAAGAGATTGTATGAAAATGCAGAAAACCAAAATGGAAGATGCAATTACAATTCAAGAAAGAAAATAAACATAAGCTATTCATTCATCATGAACATGTTTCCAGTTCTCAAGGAAAAGCATTCAAAGTACAAAGAAGCAAAGCAAAGTAAAGGAAACAAACTAGCTGCCTCTTGGTCTTGTGTCTTCTTCCAGTAGTGTTTCAAGAATCAAATACAGTTTTGCTTCCCTCTTCTAGCTCTCTGGACGTATCATCTCACACCAGCACCTTCTCTTTCTTCATGAAGCCATGATCTCTGTAATACTCTTGCTATACTCCACGGGAAAAGAGAAAAGATAGGATGCCCCCCAAATTGCCGAGAGGAAGGAGGTTTTAAGAGACCCCAAAAATCAGCATGTGTGTTGTCTCTTTGTGCCATAGAGTAGCGACTGATCCACCACCTAGTAGTTAGCCTTTTTCATTTTTCTTCAATTAATCCCCTGTGCTTGGATTTAGCTCTCCAATTGGTGTTTCACGGGATGACTTTGTTCTTGGATTTAGCTCATTCTACCTTTTCTCAATTGTATGTTGAATTTTCCAAAGGTGGTATGTGTATGGCCGAGACTTTCAAGTATGGTCACTTCCCTCATTCCCTCATTTAATTTGTAATGTGAATTGTATACATAAGACAATGCTATTCTTTTCCAAAACAATTCATAAAACAGTGGGCTGCACTTGGAACTTGGTGGTCTCTTCTCTTTCATTCCAACTTAGGCTAAATGTTTTGCAAAATTCTTCATTTGAATCCAAAGAGTTGCCGTGAGGTGTAATGATGCCAAGCCTATTTTGCTTTTACAAACTCAAGAAAAATATTTCATTATACGGCTCAATACACAGATTAATTCAATGCAGTACGGCTTCGACTAGATAACACAGTGTGTAAATAAATATTCTTCCTAATGTTCTAAAATATTTACAGAATTTTCCCTGCATTCACTAATGTAAATAATTATTCTCAGATAATTCAAATTAAGTAAAATAAGAATTTCTGATCAAATTAAGCACAATCAGTAAAAACGGGAAAATACTGGACAATTAAGCACAACTCCCTGATTAATTTTAGTACAGTAAACTAAGTGAAGTGAAGAAAATAATGATTCATCAAAATAGACCACACTTAGTCGTTTGCACTCCTGGGCAAACTTAAGACACAAAACCAGGGAGCAGTTCAAACATTAGAAAAGTGACACAGACTTGACAGACAACACAAACTCCAAAACAGAAACACACTTTCACAATTCCCACAAAATCTGGACAGTAAAAGGTACAGGCAGAATCCTACACAAAATCAATGAAAGCAAATACCCAAAGAATCATCCAAACAGTTCAGTACAAGGAAAACAATCAATCAGTTCAAGAGATGAATCGACAGCAACAGAGCCTCACAGATGTACACAATCAGTGTTTCTCTCAAGTGTTTAAGGTAAATCAATGTCACTCAATGAACTCAAGAAAGCAAACACAAATAGGCTTGGCAAGCCTCTAATATCAACACTCAAACAGATACGCATGTTCAAATCAAAAGGTCTTTTTATGGTCATAATGGGGTCAAGGACAAGGGAGGATATATCTGGATGAAAAGCTATAAACCATAAGGGATAGATGAGCAATGGGGAACAAGTATAAACACATTCAAACTCACCTACAGCCTCTAATTCCATCCTCTAGTTAACTCCATTATTCACCGTTGTTCACAATTTTTTTCTGTTTTTCTGATTTTTTTTTTTCATCATTTTTTTTTCTTCATCCTGTCTTTTTTCTTTACTCTGTTCAACACACAATTTCAAGAGACAAGATGCACCACATATTTACAAACAGAAACAAGATATGAAGAGAACTCACTAATTCATCTGAAATTCCCAGGAGACCACACTTATTCCCAAAACAATTCCAAAGCTACAAAATTCCCTAAGGTTCAGGTAATAATGGTTTTTCACTTAGGGCTAGTGTATGAGCTTCAAAACAAAGAAATGGGGAAAAACATAGGCTCAAAAGGGTATCAATGGATCAAAACAGGGTAGGCTTATCTGGCTTAGAGGCTCAACAACAAAATGCCTTTATCCCTTTCAAACATGCGTATTAGTCAAGAATCAATTCAAAGAGTGAAGCCAAGACATATGTGCAAGCAATCAAGGCATATATCACACACAAGAAAGATCATCAAATGGCTCAAATCTCACACAGGTAATATGGTCACCATCAATTCAACTCTCAAATATCATGATTATCTCCCAAGCAAAGTAAAGCAAGGAATTCAACAGTTTAGAGTATCAATGAAGTGCAGGAAAACTGACAACCTAATCATAGTCCAGAATTCACGAAAATCATGCAAAACTGTACATAAGACACCACAAAGTACACAAAAACGAAACATAAACAAAGAAACAACCTCCCCTAATAGACCACACTTAAACGACACAATGTCCTCAGTGTGTCACATTCAGCAGATCAAAACAATCAGAATAGTCATCAGATATCGACAAAGTGCAACAAAAGTGAGGAGGGAAGGAGAGAAGAAACTCCCTGAGTCAGGTGGGAGGGTAGGTGGGGTAGACCAAAGACGTCTCCTCCACCACTGCATCCAACAGAGAAGGATTGCTGAGGAAGGGCTTCAGTCTATGCCCGTTCACCTTGAAGCTTTTAGCTGCAGATGGACCCTGGATTTCTACTGCACCATAAGGATAAACATTAGTCACAACAAAGGGTCCAGTCCACTTTGATCTCAACTTACCACCCATGAGGCCGAGTCTAGAGTTATACAATAAAACCTGTTGGCCAACCTCGAAGTCCTTTCTAACAATGGAGTTATCATGGAACCTCTTGGTTCTTTCCTTGTAGAACTTCGAATTCTCATATGCTTCCAATCGGATTTCATCCAGTTCATTCAGTTGCAACTTCCTTTCCTCTCCAGCTTGGTCCATGGAGAAGTTGCATGTCTTCACAGCCCAATATGCCCGATGCTCAATTTCAACTGGTAGATGACATGCCTTTCCGAAGACAACCCTGTACGGAGACATCCCAATCGGTGCTTTGTATGCAGTCCTGTGGGCCCAAAGAGCATCGTCCAATCTACTACTCCAATCTTTCCTGTTGGGCTGGACAATCTTTTCCAAAATCCTCTTAATCTCCCTGTTGGAGATCTCAGCCTGCCCATTTGTTTGGGGGTGGTAAGGTGTAGAAACTCTGTGCGTCACCCCATATTTCTTGAGTAAAGCTTGCATGGATCTGTTGCAAAAATGGGTTCCCTGATCACTAACAATTGCTCTAGGTACTCCAAACCTGCAAAAGAGGTGAGATCTAACAAAATCCACAACAACCCGAGCATCATTAGTTCTGGTGGCTTTAGCTTCCACCCATTTTGAAACATAATCCACAGCAAGGAGAATATAGGAAAAACCAAAAGAAACAGGAAAAGGACCCATGAAATCTATACCCCAGACATCAAACACCTCACAGAATAGCATAGGTTGTTGAGGCATCTCTTGTCTCTGTGAAATTTGTCCTCCTGCTTTCTGACAAGGCTCACAAGTGCTACAAATCTTCTCCGCATCCTTGAAGATGGAAGGCCAATAGAACCCACAATCAAGCACCCTACGAGCTGTTCTTTGTATCCCCAGATGACCACCAGGTGAGGAGGCATGACAAAACTGCAGGACCGAGTCAATCTCATGGTCTGGAATGCATCTCCTAGTAACCTGGTCACTGCACAACTTCCACAGATATGGGTCATCCCAAACATAATACTTAGCATCACTCTTAATTTTAGCAATCTGAGCACGTGATGCTAAGGGAGGAAAAATAGAAGCAACCAAATAATTTACAATGTGTGCAAACCAAGGAGTCGGGTGAGAAGAAGAAATCATCAACAAACTCTCATCAGGAAAGTCATCCTGGATGGGCAACACATCAACTTCATTCCCAGCTCTCTCAATCCTGCTAAGGTGGTCCGCAACTAGATTCTGTGCTCCACTCCGGTCCTTAATCTGCAAGTCAAACTCCTGGAGCAGTAGCATCCATCTGATCAATCTAGGCTTTGACTCAGCCTTTTTCAACAGAAACTTAAGAGCTGCATGGTCAGTATATACAATAACAGATGATCCAAGCAAATATGACCTAAACTTATCAAGAGCAAAAACAATTGCCAACAATTCTTTTTCAGTGGTGGTATAGTTTGCTTGGGCAGCATCCAAAGTGCGTGATGCATAGTAAATCACTCTTGGCAGCTTGTCAATTTTCTGTGTCAAGACAGCCCCCAATGCATAGTTAGATGCATCACACATGAGCTCAAATGGGGCTGTCCAATCCGGTGCCTGAATGATAGGGGTGGTAGTCAAAGCTTCCTTGAGGCAATCAAAAGCCTGCTTGCATTTTTCATCACAAACAAAGTCAACATCCTTCTGCAGTAGTCTGGACAAGGGAAGCGCCTTCTTGCTGAAATCTTTGATGAAGCGCCTGTAGAAACCTGCATGTCCAAGGAAAGATCGCACCTCTCGCACGCAAGAGGGGTAAGGCAACTGTAAAATCACAGATATCTTAGCAGGATCTACCTCTATTCCCTTTTCAGAAATGATATGCCCTAAAACCAAACCTTGTTCAACCATAAAGTGACATTTCTCAAAATTGAGAACAAGGTTTGTTTCTATGCATCTTTTCAAGACTTTTTCCAAACTGTCTAAACATACATCAAAAGAAGATCCATACACAGTAAAATCATCCATAAACACCTCTATACAACTCTCAAGAAAGTCACTAAAAATGCTAAGCATGCACCGTTGAAAGGTACCAGGAGCGTTGCATAGACCAAAGGGCATCCTCCGATAGGCAAAAGTGCCAAAGGGGCAGGTGAATGTGGTTTTCTCTTGATCCTCAGGAGCAATATTGATCTGAAAATATCCAGAAAAACCATCAAGAAAACAATAATGAGATTTACCTGCCAGGCGCTCCAGCATCTGATCAATGAATGGCAGGGGAAAATGATCTTTCCTGGTTGCTTGGTTGAGCCTCCTATAGTCAATGCAGACTCTCCAGCTGTTCTGCACTCTAGTTGGGATAAGCTCATCCCTCTCATTCTTCACCACAGTGAGGCCAGTTTTCTTGGGTATGACATGGATGGGGCTCACCCACTGACTGTCTGAAATAGGATAGATGATTCCTGCTTGCAAAAGCTTGGTCACCTCCTTCTTGATGACTTCCATGATCACGGGGTTTTGCCTTCTTTGTGGCTGTCTCACTGGCTTTGCCCCTTCTTCCAAAAGAATTCTATGCATGCATGTGGATGGACTAATACCAGGTATGTCAGCCAAACTCCAACCAATGGCCTTCTTGTTGTTCCTCAGTATACCAAGCAACTTCTCCTCTTGAACAGAATCAAGGGAGGTAGAAATGATCACCGGTTTCTTTTCATCATCCTCCAAGTACACGTACTTGAGGTTATCTGGTAGCTGTTTCAGCTCAAGAGTGGGTGCCTGCAAGTCAGATTCAAGTGTACTTCCTGCAACATTGTTAATGCATTCTGACTCTAAAGAGTGTACAGGTAAAGGCAGATCACTTATCTCATCACAATCCAAATCAATGTCCATCTCAGATATGTCAACAACATCATCAATATCATTCATAGCATCAATATCCTGGACATCACAATCCTCATCAAAATCCACAACATTATCAACATCATTCTCAAAACCTGATTCGAATCTAGATTCAATACATGAATGCAAAGAAGATAGAAAAGAATGCTTCTTCTCATGCACAGAATTAAAGTTGTCAACAACAAATTCATCAATAATGTCATCCAATGTATCAATCCTAAACAGAGAATGGTCCTCAGCTGGAAATTTCATTGCATCAAAGATATTAAAATGAACAACAATATCAGCAAATTCCATAGACAAAGTTCCAGCATACACATCAATCTTAGTTCGGGCAGTTTTCAAGAATGGCCTGCCTAAAATAATGGGAGCGGATCCATGAGAGAATCCCTCCTCCATTTCCAAAACATAAAAATCAGCAGGAAAAATCAATTCACCAACCCTTACCAAGACATCTTCTATGAAACCTGTTGGGTGAGTAACACTCCTATTAGCCAACTGAATGACCACACCCGTGGTTTGCAAAGGACCAAGAGATAAAGATTCATATATAGACAAAGGCATGACATTAACAGAAGCACCCAAATCAAGCATGGCATTCTCAAATTTATTATTTCCAATTACACAAGGAATGCAAAATATACCTGGATCTTTGCACTTTTCAGGAATGTGCGGGACCGACTTACCAATAAGTGCAGATACATTTCTTCCCATGCTAATCCTTTCATTTCCCTTCATCTTTCTCTTGTGTGTGCACAGCTCCTTCAAGAATTTTGCATACTTTGGTATCTGCTTGATTGCATCAAGTAGAGGTATGTTCACCTCCACCTTCCGGAAGGTCTCCAGAATTTCTTTATCTACCTCTTCCATCTTTTTGCTAGGAAGTGCTCGTGAAGGGAATGGAAGAGGGATAGGTCGGTCAATCAATGGAGATGGTGTGGCAGCAGTAGTGGTGGTTAAGGGAGGAGATCCTCCTGAAGAAGAACCACCGACTGGAGAAGAAGATTCACCTGCCTCAAATGTCCTGCTTGGACCAGCTTGGTCCTCCTTTTTGTGAGAAGTAGCAGGCACGGGTGTCGGTATAGAGGCGGGCTCTGAAGGTACAACAATCTGCTTCCCTGATCTGAGGGTTATGGCACTCACATTTCTTGGATTCTGCACAGTCTGCGATGGTAACTTACTAGAATTTTGAGACTGCGCCTGGTTTATCTGAGTGGCCATCTGACCTATCTGGTTAGTGAGGCTCTGTATGGACGCTCTAGTCTCCTGCTGAAATTGCATGTTGTCTTTCTGAAACTGCATGTTATCTTTCTGAAACTGCAGGTTTTGCACAGTCATCTGTCTCACTAACTCTTCCAATGAAGGTTCAGACGAAGTGGAAGGTTGGGCAGCTGGTTGGGCAGGTGCCTCTTGCTGTTGCTGTTGTTGTTGCCTTTGGTGTTGTTGCATGGGTGGAGGCACATATCTGTTAGGTGTTCCAGCATTCTGAAAAGGTGGCGCCTGCTGCTGTTGCTGTGGCGCATTGTTCCATCTAAGATTGGGGTGATTCCTCCACCCTGGGTTGTACCTGTTGCTGGACAAGTCATGATTTTGCTGTTGTGGCTGCCTGTTGTTGTAGATGTTTGTAGTATAAGCCTGAGGCACATCAGAGGCAGCAGGATGTTGCAAAGAAGGACATGCATCTGTGTAGTGGTCACTGGAAGGACAAATAGCACATAGTCGTGCAACAGATGCAGATTGAGATGTCGATCTCTGGTTGGTAGTCAACTGTGTCACCATCTTCGCAAGAGAGTTAATCTGGCCTTCTAACTTGCTTTCAACAGCTGATAAAGACTGGGCAATATCTTGTATGCCCTTCACCACAATGGCATCATTCCTGTTGCTAAACTGCTGGGAGTTGGAGGCCATCTTCTCAATCAATGGTCTGGCCTCAGCAGGTGTGATGTCTCCAAGAGCTCCACCACAGGCAGCATCGATCATACCTCGATCCATGTTGTTCAAACCCTCGTAGAAATACTGAATAAGGAGTTGTTCAGGTATCTGATGGTGGGGGCAGCTAGCACAAAGTGTCTTGAATCTCTCCCAATATTCGTACAGGTTCTCTCCACTAAGCTGTCTAATCCCAGTTATGTCTTTCCTGATAGCTGTGGTCCGGGATGCTGGGAAAAATTTCTCCAAGAACAGCCTCTTCAGATCATCCCAGCTAGCAATGGATCTCGGCGCTAAACTATACAACCAATCCTTAGCAACATTTTCCAATGAATGAGGGAATGCCTTCAAGAAGACGTGCTCTTCAGGAACATCGTGCGGTTTCATACTGGAACAAACAACCAGGAATTCCTTCAAATGCTTATGTGGACTCGCACCTGCAAGACCATGAAACTTGGGCAACAAATGGATCAGTCCAGTCTTGAGAACATACGGAACGTCCTCATCAGGATATTGGATGCACAAGCTTTCAATATCGAAATCAGGTGCAGCCATCTCCCTAAAAGTCCTCTCGCGAGGTGGAGGTTGTGCCATATTGTTCTCAGTGTGAAAAACAACAGAATCAGAATCAAGTACAGATGCAGTAGATGCAGTATGCACAGAATACTCAACAGTAGGATGCACAATATCTAATGGAACAGGTTCAAAAACAGACTCTAAAGACAAATTCCTAGAATGCCTAATTAAGCTATGAAAAGTCCTATCAATCTCAGGATCAAAGGGTGGTATGAATCCAGGATTTCCTCTAGTCATGCACTAAATCACGACACCCTGTAATCAAGAAACAATAGCACAGAAAATTCAAACCACAGAAATAAACACAAGGTAGCAAAACAACACTATCACAAACACATACACAAATCACACAACACAGACACAAGACTCAAAACTGAACCGTTGGTCCCCGGCAACGGCGCCAAAATTTGATACAGCTGTCGCGGCCGATCAAATTTGATGTGCAATTAAGAATGCAGTACAGTGCTAGGAATTGACTCCTAGGTCGTTTCTCAGGGACCAAATGTCGTTCAGTCTTTTGTCAACACGTAATGGGGGGGTTTTGAAAATTGTTTTGGTTGCGGATGAAATTTAAAAGCGTTGAAATAAAATTAAAATAGTAAAACGAAATTAAAAAAAAATGAAATTGCTACAGTGAAAATGAAAATACAGTAACGTAAAACAGTAAAAATAAATCTGGACCAAAAAATTAAATACAGAAAACGAAAATACAGTAAATAATAATTATAGAAAACAGTAGAAACAGAAAATAAATTACAATAGTAAATAATTACAGCAAAACAGTAAATACAGGAACAGAAAAAATTCAAATATGAAAACAGAATTAAAATTACAGCAGCAAAATACAACAAACAAAAATACAGAAAATCATTTCAACATATGATATAAAATATTTTAAGACAAGAAATAAAATTAAAATGTGTCTACCATTAACCATGAACCATTTTACTAGAAGAAAATAATTTAAATGAATGCCTTTAAAGCTTGAAATGAAAGACGTTACACTCCTCCTAGATTGGCTTAGTTTTCCACTTGAAATACAATTAAAGAAGACCTTTAAAACTAACAAAACAAGGACGTGTAGCAGCTATAAATTGGCATATGTTTCCATGTGAAATGAATTAAAATAAGGCCTTGGAACTAATACATAAAAACGTGGCAGCAGCACTTGAATTGGTTAAATCCACCTATTTACCAAGAGCAATTGAAAGCTATTAAAATGAAAGCAATTAACGTGCAACCATTACTCCATTATAGTCATGTCTAATTCCAAATAGAATAAGAAATGCAAGAAAGGGGTCGTGGGCCACTTCTTCTCAATCACATGAAAGAAAGCACTTGGTTTAAGAATTCTGAAAAGTTGTTTCCATTCACGTAAATTCCTCCTCCAAAAGATGCTCTTTGAAAGCTTTTGTCTTCTTCTCCAAAGCACTCTTCACACGGCTCACCCTCCTTACTTTCCATCTAAAATCAATCACTACTTCTTATAATAATAACAATAACAATCCTATTCTAACAAACCAAACTCGGTGCTGCATAAATGATTCACGTTTCCCTTCATTTTAATCAAAACAAAACAAGATGGAAAGGTGCAAAGGTGCTGCTCCATGGACTCAACACTACACGGCATTATATAAAAGAAAGGCAAAGATAACATAGCATTTAGAAAAAACAAGTAGGACCCTACTACTTTCTTCAAAGCTAAATAAAATTGTATATGCTGGCTGAATTCATATCCACATCACCATGCAAACAATTACTTGGCCATGTTCAAATGAATAAAAAGATGCAAGACCGTGGACACTTGCACTTTTTCTGCAGAATTTAATGCACACACCCTTTCTATAAGCTAATGACCGTCCACTTTGCTGCATCCATTCCAGTTGCACTCTCCTTTCCTCCTTCTTCAACTACGTTCCCTTCTCATCAAAAATCACTTCTCCCCTTTGTAACAAATCCTTCTCTTCCTCTCTACTCTTTAGCAAGCAAATAAGTGTGTGTGGTTTACTCTTCCATACAGCAGAAACAAATCAGCATCTACAAGGTTTCACTGGCCTCTCCTCTTCTCTTTACCGTGAACTCCCATCTCATATTAAACAACTTTCTTTTTGTGGTTTTTTATGTTGAATAGGTGACGGCAGTTCCTTTCTACTCTACTATGAAAGCAAAACAAATGAACATGATATTTGGTTCTACACAAAGCCATGAATCATCTTTTCAAAGGTTACAAGATGCTAAGAGATTGTATGAAAATGCAGAAAACCAAAATGGAAGATGCAATTACAATTCAAGAAAGAAAATAAACATAAGCTATTCATTCATCATGAACATGTTTCCAGTTCTCAAGGAAAAGCATTCAAAGTACAAAGAAGCAAAGCAAAGTAAAGGAAACAAACTAGCTGCCTCTTGGTCTTGTGTCTTCTTCCAGTAGTGTTTCAAGAATCAAATACAGTTTTGCTTCCCTCTTCTAGCTCTCTGGACGTATCATCTCACACCAGCACCTTCTCTTTCTTCATGAAGCCATGATCTCTGTAATACTCTTGCTATACTCCACGGGAAAAGAGAAAAGATAGGATGCCCCCCAAATTGCCGAGAGGAAGGAGGTTTTAAGAGACCCCAAAAATCAGCATGTGTGTTGTCTCTTTGTGCCATAGAGTAGCGACTGATCCACCACCTAGTAGTTAGCCTTTTTCATTTTTCTTCAATTAATCCCCTGTGCTTGGATTTAGCTCTCCAATTGGTGTTTCACGGGATGACTTTGTTCTTGGATTTAGCTCATTCTACCTTTTCTCAATTGTATGTTGAATTTTCCAAAGGTGGTATGTGTATGGCCGAGACTTTCAAGTATGGTCACTTCCCTCATTCCCTCATTTAATTTGTAATGTGAATTGTATACATAAGACAATGCTATTCTTTTCCAAAACAATTCATAAAACAGTGGGCTGCACTTGGAACTTGGTGGTCTCTTCTCTTTCATTCCAACTTAGGCTAAATGTTTTGCAAAATTCTTCATTTGAATCCAAAGAGTTGCCGTGAGGTGTAATGATGCCAAGCCTATTTTGCTTTTACAAACTCAAGAAAAATATTTCATTATACGGCTCAATACACAGATTAATTCAATGCAGTACGGCTTCGACTAGATAACACAGTGTGTAAATAAATATTCTTCCTAATGTTCTAAAATATTTACAGAATTTTCCCTGCATTCACTAATGTAAATAATTATTCTCAGATAATTCAAATTAAGTAAAATAAGAATTTCTGATCAAATTAAGCACAATCAGTAAAAACGGGAAAATACTGGACAATTAAGCACAACTCCCTGATTAATTTTAGTACAGTAAACTAAGTGAAGTGAAGAAAATAATGATTCATCATCTAGACTTCCCCGTACGTGCCCGTATCGACAAAACCAATAATCATGCATCGAATGAGTTAAACCATGCAAGCATTAAGCAAAGAGGAAAAACCCTAACTAATGATGAAAGAAAGCATAAATCTTAATTAAAAGATGCAAGCATAGATTCCATATATGAGAGCTTCAAGAGATTACATTGATTCCCCAACAAACATACAAGGTTTAGTTCACCATATTCATGGTGAACCTAGATGAACAATAATGAAAGAATGAAAGAATAAACCCTAAAAAGGTGAAGAGGTAGCCTGAGCATCCAAGATCCTCCTTCAAAGGGGTGGAAGAGAGAGTGTTTGCCTCGTTTCTGCCAAAGATAATAATTCTAGGACGTGCAAGTCCTTATATACTCTTTTAGAATTACAAAAGATCTAAGCCCAAGCCCATAAAAGTGCCAGAAAACAAGTCCAAGCCCATTATTAAGAATGGCGCTCAGCGGTAAATACCGCTCAGCGGTGACTACGCTTCCCTTTTCTTCCCCTCAGCGGCCAGTTTGCCCCTCAGCAGACCTCCCATGACCTCCTGAGTGCCGCTCAGCGGTAAAATGCCGCTGAGCGGTGCCTTCGGCTTCTCCTTTTGCACTCTTTGCTTCCTTTTCTGATTCCATCTCTCTCATTCTTCACTCTTTTCACTAAATTCACCTTAAAACCTGCACAAAAACACTTAAATCAAGCATAAACCTGTCCAGCTCTCATATTTATGAAAATATAGATAAAAGCATGATCTCAAGCTAGTTTTTAAGTCTAAAGGTTGCTTTTAGTATCAGTTTTAAGCATGAAAATAACAGTTTTTCAACTGTTATCAATAGGCCCAATGGTGCTAGGCCTTCTTGTATCATCCCCTCCCTCTTGAGAGGGATTTGCCCTCAAATCCATAGGGTCTTCATCTTCACTTGCATAACTAATTAGCCTTGGTCCCCGCGTATCATGGAGGAAGTGGACGAAGTTGACTGTTAAGAGGGTCGCACCTCCCACAAAAGTTGTGCATAAAAGAATGCAGTGTAAGCTAGGAAGTGACTCCTAGGTCGTCTCTCAAGGACCAAATGTGGTTCGAGTCTTAGGTCAAACACGTAGTGGGGGGGGTTTGAAAGTGTTTTTGTGCTTAGAAATGAACTAAATTAAAATACGAATATAAACACAGATGTAAATACAGAATTAAAACATTTGGTCACTTAAGCTAACATTACAACTAAATTAGAGGGTGGACAAAGCTCATAGCAAATAGAAAATGAAAGGTTTAGCTAAAGAAGCTTAAAATCATCACGGCACAAGTACTAAGAAAAGTGGTGAGTTCACAATTGGAATATAAAATTGGTATTTAACAATTGCATGATTCACATCACCCGCCCAGTGGCCCATTCAATACTTTTGTTATTTGAACAATTGGAATGTAAAATTCATTCTCAAGGCATGATTATAATAAAAGATACCCCTTTATGCGGCTACTCCCTATTGAGGTGGTGGTTGCATCACACCAAAATAAAGTAAGTCCCCTTTTACGCTGCATTCTCTTTAACCCAAATAATTCAATCTCTCCAACGTGCTTCAAAAAAAAATCCTGGACTTTTATTCATTCCAGCCAGGAAAAGAACTCCATCACCGTGTGCTTCACCAAAAGAAAATCAACGAGCAAGATAAATAGAATAATAATGTGCTCTCCTATTGCTGGACTTGACAACACTTACTCTCACCTACCACCTCTTCATTCTCTCAAGTAAATCACCTTCCTATTCTCTGACTAAATATGAAACCCAGAGTTGCTGCAATAGAAAAACCGTGCACAACAAAATACTAGATTGAAAACTTCAATAAAAAGATTGTGAACATGGACGAAGTGGACGAAGTAGACGAAGTGGATGAACTGGAGGAAGTGGAGGAAGTGGAGGAAGTTGAGGAAGTTGAGGAAGTTGAGGAAGTTGAGGAAGTCGATGAAGTGGAGGAAATTGAGGAAGTGGCCGAAGTGGAGGAAGTGGAGAAAGTTGACGAAGTCGAGGAAGTGGACGAAGTTGACAAAGTGGAAGAAGCGGAGGAAGTGGAGGAAGTAAAGGAAGTGTAAGAAGGGGATGAAGTGAAGGAAGTTGACAAAGGGGCGAAGTGGAGGAAGTGTAGCAGGTCGAGGAAGTTGAGGAAGTGGAGGAAGTGGAGGAAGTGGACGAAATGGAGGAAGTGGAAGAAGTGGAGGAAGTGAATGAAGTGGACGAAGTGAAGGAAGTGGAGGAAGTGGAGGAAGAGGAGGAAGTTGACAAAGGGCATGAAGTGGAGGAAGTGGAGGAAGTTGACGAAGTGGAGGAAGTGGAGAAAGTGGACGAAGTGGAGGAAGAGCGGGAAGAGGAGGAAGTTGACGAATGGGAGGAAGTGGAGGAAGTATAGGAAGCAGACGAAATGGAGGATGAGGACGAAGTGCACGAAGTGGACGATGTGGAGGAAGTGGAGGAAGTTGAAGAAGTGGAGGAAATGGAGGAAGTTGATGATAACAGTTGAAAAACTGTTATTTTCATACTTAAAATTGATACTAAAAGCAACCTTTAGACTTAGAAACTAGCTTGAAATCATGCCTTTTATCTATATTTTCAGAAATAAGAGAGCTGGACAGGTTTATGCTTGATTTAAGTGTTTTTGTGCAGGTTTTAAGGTGAATTTAGTGAAAAGAGTGAAGAAGGAGAGAGGTGACATTAGAAAAGACAAGAAAGAGTGCAAAAAGAGAAGACGAAGGCACCGCTCAGCGGCAAACTACCGCTGAGCGGCACTCAATAGGTGGCGTTGGAACCGCTAAGGGGCAAAATGGCCGCTGAGGGGAAGAAAGAAGACGCGCAACCACCGCTGAGCGGTAAATACCGCTGAGCGGCACTTTTTGGGCTTGGGCTTTTGTAATCTTTTGTAACTCTAGATTAGTATATAAGGGCTTGCACGTCCTAGAATTAGGATCTTTGGCAGAAACGAGGCAAACACTCTCTCTTCCACCCCTTTGAAGGAGGATCTTGGATGCTCAGGCTACCTCTTCACCTTTATTGGGTTTATTCTTTCATTCTTTCATTGTTATTCATCTAGGTTCACCATGACGATGGTGAACTAAACCTTGTATGTTTGTTGGGGAATCAATGTAATCTCTTGAAGCTCTCATATATGGATTTGTTGAGTACATCTTTGAATTAAGACATATGCTTTCTTTCATCATTAGTTAGGGTTTTTCCTCTTTGCTCAATGCTTGCATTGTTTAACTCATTCTAATGCATGATTATTGGTTTTGTCGATACGGACACGTACGGGGAAGTCTAGATCCGGGGAATTTCTCCCAATATTTTACTGACAACATTATATTGGTTGCCTTTAAGCTCCTGCTGTAATGAACTAATCATTAGGAATGCTAGGAATTGTATGAACTATTTGATTAGGGAGAAGCCATCTAGAATGGTACATTAGAGAGTGGCATTAACAATGATGATTTGAATGTTGAATTCCTAAAATATATGAGAGTGGATGAGATGAAATTGAACCCCAACAACATATTCATTTATATAATTCATTGGAAGTGTTTATCTTTTGTCTTTGCCATTGATCAATTCATGCATACATGTTTATTTTCTGTCTTGCATATTAAACTTTGAATATTTCGTTTCTAAGTCCTAGCTAATCAACAAATCACATAACTAAACTAGGCCGTGAGTCCTTTGGGAAGAACGATACTTGGTCTTACCAAGTTTTATTACTTGAACGATTCGGTCATACTTGCCGATTGTGAAACAAGTTTGTGACATCATATTTTGGTGCTTACAAATTTGTCCATCAAGCTTTTGGCGCCGTTGCCGGGGATTTGGGGATTGAACCCGAGTCCTAGCAACGGCTAATAAGTTTGGGTCATCAAGTTTTTGGCGCCGTTGCCGGGGACTCGTGGTTTAACTGGTTAATTTGTGTGATTATTGATTATCTTTGACTTTAATTTTGAATTTTTGTTTTTATTTTATTTTATCTTTTTATCTTTTTATCTTTTTAGATTAGGTTAGATTTTATTTTTAGGTTAGATTAGATTCTGTTTTATCTTTTTAGATTTTATTTTTTAGGTTAGATTTTATTAGATTTTATTTTTCTTATCTTTTTATCTTTTTAGATTAGATTTTATTTTATTTAGTTAGTTTAGATTTTATTTTATTTTTTTTAATTTTATTTTATTTTATCTTTTAGGATTAGATTTTATTAGGTTAGATTTTATTTTATCTTTCTATCTTCTGAATCTTTTATCTTTCTATCTTTTGAATATATATCTTCTCTTATATCTTTTTGTGCTAACAAATATTTTCTAGGGTTTTGTTTTCTTGTGCATGCAGGAAGCAATTCGCACTAGAAGTAAGAAAACAACAGAACCACTTCTTGAAGGTCTAGAAGAGAGTAGAAGGAGGAGAAGAATCAGAACGTCTAGAGAACTTTTCCCTTCTCCTGAAACTCTCTTGCAAACATCACCACAAGGTTCTGTTCATAGCACAGGAAGTATGGAGGGCAATAATGTTAGAAGAACTCTTGCAGATTACACTAATCTTGCTGGACCTCAGCACTTCAACAACATAGCTAGACCTAGAGTCAATGCAGCCAACATGGAGGTCAAACCAGCACTGATTCAACTGGTGAAGAGTAATCAATTTAATGGGTTATCACATGAAAGCCCATATGAGCACCTTACTACCTTTAATGAGATCTGCAACACGGTCAAAATTAATGGGGTGCCAGACGAAGCAATCAAACTTAGTTTGTTTCCTTTCTCCTTGGGAGGCAATGCTAAGCTTTGGTTAAACTCTTTTCCAGAAGAAAGTTTCACAGAGTGGGAAGCAGTGGTTACAAAGTTTCTAAACAAATACTTCCCACAATCTAAAGTAACTAAAGGCAAGCAAGAGATATCTTCATTCAAGCAGGGCATGGAGGAATCACTGGGACATGCATGGGACAGGTACAAAAGCTTATTACGTAAAACTCCCACGCATGGCTTTGAGGATCAAGAAGTAGTCCTAACTTTCCTTGGAGGGCTTGGTTCACAAACCAAGATGATGCTAGATGCCTCAGCTGGGGGCAATATCAAATGGAAGACTCCAGAGGAAGCCACTGAGATTATTGAAAATATGGCTACAAGTGATAATGAGCTTCACAATGAAAGAGGCGCTCCTATGCAACAGAAAGGGGTTCTTCAATTACAAACCCATGATGCTCTGCTAGCCCAAAATAAAATTCTGACTCAACAGCTGGAGACTCTGACCAAAACTCTTGCTTCATTACCAAAAGAGTTAAAATCTGCTGCACAGGTACAAACCCAGTTGTGCGAACTATGTGGAGGAGATCACATCAATGGCCAATGTGCTTTTCCTGTGGAAGCCGTGGAGGATGTTAACTTCATGGCTAATCAGTTTCCATACCGTCAAGGTAATTATAATCAGGGTTGGAAACCACATCCAAGTATTGGCCAAGGACAAACTGGGCAGGCTAATAAATTTAATAAGCAACAGCAGCAGCAACCAACCATGTGGCAACAAATTTCTATGCTCAATGAAAGATCTACAAGGTTGGAAGAAACTCTTCAACAATTTATTCAGAAAACTGAATCCTCCCAAAAGAGCACTGAAGCTGCTATAAAGAACTTGGAGATTCAGATGGGTCAGATCACTAAGCAGTTGGAAGAAAGACCACACAGAAACTTTGGGGCTAATACTGAGGTTAACCCTAGAGAAGAATGCAAAGTGGTCAAGAGTGTAAATGAAGAGAGTATTGAGTCAGAAGAAGATGAAACAGAAGAGAGAAGAGAAGAAGAAAGAAAGGATACTTTTCCTTTTCTAACAAATCAGGAGAAACCAATGGATTTCACAGACTTATTCAGAATGGTTGATAATGAAGCTCCTTGGGAACAAATCTTACAGAAAATAGCAGTGTACACAAAATCTGATGAGGGAACCTCTACAAAAAGAAAACGTAGAGATGATGATGATGAAAAATGTGTAACTGTTAAGAAAGAATCATTCCCACCAAAAGCTGCTGATCCAGGTAGTTTTTCTATCCCTTGCACTATAGGGAAGAAAAAGGTGAAGAAAGCTCTCCTTGACTTAGGCTCAAGTGTTAACTTGATGCCTTACTCTCTATTGGAGCAAATTGGCCATGTGAAAATAAAATCTGCAAAGGTTAATCTGGTAATGGCTGATGGATCTTCAAAGGAGCCATGTGGGATTGCAGAAGACATTGTAGTTTGTGTTGGCAAACTTCAGTTCTTGGCAGACTTTGTGGTGATGAAGATGGAGACCGAAAAGATACCTTTCATACTGGGAAGACCGTTTATGAAAACGGCCAGGGTTATTATAGATGTTAATGAAGGTATAGTGGTGCTCCAGGACAGAGAGGAGAGAGTGGTGGTGAATGTGTTTAAAGATGAGATACAAGCAAAGGAGGAAGAGGCCAGTTATAAAGCTGCATTTCAAGATGCACCCATAACTAGAGGTAAACATGAAAATTTTAAAGTTTCTGATAACCATTGTTTGTATTTTCAGGTACCCAAGGTAGATGAAAGTGGAAAAGGAAAGGAAGTTCTTAGAGACTGGAAGGAAAGAGGACTCCAACTTGGCACACCTGTAAGATTCAAGAACAAGTTGTGGGTTGTAAAAGGTTTTAAAGAGAAGGAGATGATAGAGATAGAGTCTCCATATTCCAGAGAATCCAAAACAGTCCTAAGGAAGCAGTTGATAAGTTGGTGGAAGGATAACATCAACTTTAAAGAAGATGGAACGTGAGCTTTATTGGGTCAAGCTAGTGACGTTAAAAAAGCGCTTGCTGGGAGGCAACCCAGTGGATTTACAAACTTTTGTTTTAATATTTTGTAATTTTTAAACTGTGAACATTATTCTGGACATTATTTTGTTGTTATAGCATCTACTGAAGGATGCTAGGTGGTTAAGTATCTACTGAAGGATACTAGGTTTGTAACACCTACTGATGGGTGTTGCTGAGAAGATTTTGCACCTACTGATGGGTGCTGGTAAGTGAAACACCTACTGATGGGTGTTGGTGGATTTTGGGTCAGGCTCGTGACGTTAAACAAGCGCTACCTGGGAGGCAACCCAGTTGATTGATTATCTTTGTTTGGAATTGCATAAGCATGTTTAACAATGAAATTGCAGGGAACCCATGAGGAGTATGCTAGGAAGGCACGTAGGGCAAGAAAAGAAGGAGAAGAGCAATTCTTGCAAGTGCCGCTGAGCGGCATTTACCGCTGAGCGGTACTCTCGCAGATGGGCTTTAGTTCCCCTTAGCGGAACCCGAGCCCATTAGGGTATTTTTAAACCCTAAGCTGCGCAATTTCTCATTCTTTCAAGCTCTTCTCTGCACAAACACTCGCACATATCTTCTCCTAGGTTTTCCACATCTTTTTCCTCATCCTTCTTTAGAAAATCTCCCTTCCACTCACTTGCTCACTAGTTTTCCATCTAAGTTTGGGGTTGGGAGAGAGCATCATTGGAGGGGCTGATTTCTTCATTGTGTTTTACTAATGCTTAACAATGTATCTTTTGGTTTTGTGAATTATGTTTGATGCAGGGATGGCCTCCTCATCGAGCAAAAAGAATCAAGACTATAAGATCCAAGAAGAAGGAGGATACAGAGGACAGCTCAGATTGAGGAGGAGTTGAGATAGCATTTACTGATGAATGCTATCATATGATTATGCTTTTGTGGTTTAAGTTTTCTGAACTTATTTGTTTTTGTTTTTAGATTAGGGTTGATATACTCTATTGAACACCTGGTTTCTTATGATGGTTTGCTATTAACTGTGATTGTGTGATAAGTAATGCTTGATGATGCTTATTGATTGATTGATGTTGAGATAGATTTGCACATTAAAATGCTTATACAGGTGATTCACAAGCTTTGTGAACAAATGCATGATATCATGATTGTGATTGTGAAATTAAGCAGGATGTGTATGTCAAATGTGAATGAGCTTATATGTGAGGTTTCGAGCTCCAGAGCTGTTATTGTTGAATGCTATTACTTTGAAAGCTTGAATGACTTTGCCCAGGTTTTCTATGATTGAATCAATTGCTTGTTTTGCATCATGTGATCAAGGCCATCTTTGTTAAACCTTTTTATTGGCCAAATTTATAAAGCTAGCCTACTAAAAGAGAACACTTTGTGTTCTAGCCTTTGAACCCTTAGCCTTGAATATACACTGAACCCTTGATTGAAAATCTTTACCTTGAGTTAAGTAGAAGATCTTGTGTGGTATTGATAAATGTTCAAGTTTGGGGTTATCATGAAAAAGGAAAAGCATTGAGCTAAGAGCTAAAAAGTAAGAATATACAAAGAAAAAAAAAAGAAAAGAAAAAGAAGTAAAGCTCAATGCAAATGCAAATGCAAAGGCAAAAGAAAGTTGGGAATGAATAAGAATAATTGTGTTGTTATGATTCTCTTAACTCAAGGATTTTGTGATCCAGAAAAACCAATTTTCTTGTTAGCCCAGCCACATTATAAGCCATTGAAAAGTCCTTGTGATGATGCATGCTTGTGAATGTTTTTGATTGTGGTAAAATGAAAGGCAAAGTTGATTCATGTGACATTGCGATAGTGGAGTGAATGAGTGAAACACTTTACCTCTTATACACTTGTGTGTTGAGTGAAACACTTTACCTAGTGAGGAAATATTTCATAAGCACATGAACATCCATGCTTAATTGATTGATCATTCATGAAAAATCGCATTTGTTGGAACTTAAATGATTTTGTGAACACTAAAGCATGTGCACATCTTGATTGAACTCTTGGTCATAAGTTTGAGTGAAGTTGTTACTTATCTTGAAAAGAGGATTTTGAATGAGTGAACCATCATGTGAATTGGTTGGAGATGGAGTTACATTTTGTTTGCTTGAGGACAAGCAAAGTTCTAAGTTTGGGGTTGTGATAACAGTTGAAAAACTGTTATTTTCATACTTAAAATTGATACTAAAAGCAACCTTTAGACTTAGAAACTAGCTTGAAATCATGCCTTTTATCTATATTTTCAGAAATAAGAGAGCTGGACAGGTTTATGCTTGATTTAAGTGTTTTTGTGCAGGTTTTAAGGTGAATTTAGTGAAAAGAGTGAAGAAGGAGAGAGGTGACATTAGAAAAGACAAGAAAGAGTGCAAAAAGAGAAGACGAAGGCACCGCTCAGCGGCAAACTACCGCTGAGCGGCACTCAATAGGTGGCGTTGGAACCGCTAAGGGGCAAAATGGCCGCTGAGGGGAAGAAAGAAGACGCGCAACCACCGCTGAGCGGTAAATACCGCTGAGCGGCACTTTTTGGGCTTGGGCTTTTGTAATCTTTTGTAACTCTAGATTAGTATATAAGGGCTTGCACGTCCTAGAATTAGGATCTTTGGCAGAAACGAGGCAAACACTCTCTCTTCCACCCCTTTGAAGGAGGATCTTGGATGCTCAGGCTACCTCTTCACCTTTATTGGGTTTATTCTTTCATTCTTTCATTGTTATTCATCTAGGTTCACCATGACGATGGTGAACTAAACCTTGTATGTTTGTTGGGGAATCAATGTAATCTCTTGAAGCTCTCATATATGGATTTGTTGAGTACATCTTTGAATTAAGACATATGCTTTCTTTCATCATTAGTTAGGGTTTTTCCTCTTTGCTCAATGCTTGCATTGTTTAACTCATTCTAATGCATGATTATTGGTTTTGTCGATACGGACACGTACGGGGAAGTCTAGATCCGGGGAATTTCTCCCAATATTTTACTGACAACATTATATTGGTTGCCTTTAAGCTCCTGCTGTAATGAACTAATCATTAGGAATGCTAGGAATTGTATGAACTATTTGATTAGGGAGAAGCCATCTAGAATGGTACATTAGAGAGTGGCATTAACAATGATGATTTGAATGTTGAATTCCTAAAATATATGAGAGTGGATGAGATGAAATTGAACCCCAACAACATATTCATTTATATAATTCATTGGAAGTGTTTATCTTTTGTCTTTGCCATTGATCAATTCATGCATACATGTTTATTTTCTGTCTTGCATATTAAACTTTGAATATTTCGTTTCTAAGTCCTAGCTAATCAACAAATCACATAACTAAACTAGGCCGTGAGTCCTTTGGGAAGAACGATACTTGGTCTTACCAAGTTTTATTACTTGAACGATTCGGTCATACTTGCCGATTGTGAAACAAGTTTGTGACATCATATTTTGGTGCTTACAAATTTGTCCATCAAGCTTTTGGCGCCGTTGCCGGGGATTTGGGGATTGAACCCGAGTCCTAGCAACGGCTAATAAGTTTGGGTCATCAGTTGACCAAGTGGACGAAGTTCACGAAGGGGACGAAGTGGACGAAGTGGAGAAAGTGGAAGAAGTGGGGCAGGTGGAGGATGTTGAGGAAGTGGAGGAAGTGAAGTAAGTAGACGAAGTGGACGAAGTTGACGAAGTGGATGAAGTGGACGAAGTGGACGAAGTGGAGGAAGGGGAGGAAGTAGAGAAAGTGGACGAAGTGGAGGAAGTTGAGGAAGTGGCGGAAGTAAAGGAAGTAGACGAAGGGGACGTAGTGGAGGAAGGGGAGGAATTAGAGGAAGTGGAAGAAGTGGACGAAGTGGAGAAAGTGGAGAAAGTGGACGAAGTGGAGGAATTGTAGGAAGTGGAGGAAGTCGAGGAAGGGGAAGAAGTGCAGGAAGTGGACGACGTGGACTAAGTGGACGAGGTGGAGGAAGTGTAGGAAGTGGACGAAGTTGACGAATAGGACGAAGTGGTGGAAGTTGACGAAGTTGAAGAAGTGGAGGAAGTGGAGGAAGTGTAGGAAGTGGAGGAAGTGGAGGAAGTGGAGAAAGTGGATGAAGTGGAGGAGGTGGAGGTAGTTGACGAAGTGAGTGAAGTAGACAAAGTGGAGGAAATGGAGGAAGTCGACGAAGTGGAGGAGGTTGACTGTCCGAGTGGAGGAAGTCGACGAAGTGGAGGAAGGGGAGGAAGTTCAGGAAGTTGGCGAAGTGGACAAAGTTGATGAAGTGGACGATGTGGAGGAAGTAGACGAAGGCAAGGAAGTGGAGGAAGTGGACGAAGTGGACGAAGTGGAGGAAGTGGAAGAAGTTGAGGAAGTGGAGGAAGTGGAGGAAGTGAAGGAAGTGGACGAAGTGGAGGAAGAGGATGAAGTGAAGGAAGTGGAGGAAGTTGACGAAGGGCACGAAGTGGAGTAAGTGGAGGAAGTAGACGAAGTGGAGGAAGTGGAGAAAGTGGACGAAGTGGAGGAAGAGCAGGAAAAGGAGGAAGTGGAGGAAGTTGATGAAGGGGACGAAGTGGAGGAAGTGGAGGAAGTGGACGAAATGGACGAAGTGGAGGAAGTGGATGAAGCG
Organism: Vigna nakashimae; assembly: GCA_034642375.1. NCBI lineage: Eukaryota > Viridiplantae > Streptophyta > Magnoliopsida > Fabales > Fabaceae > Vigna > Vigna nakashimae. Next base: position 32,523,309 of record CM067765.1, read on the forward strand.
GAGGAAGTGGACTAAGTAGACAAAGTGGAAGAAGTGGACGAAGTAGACGAAGTGGACGAAGTGGACGAAGTGGATGAACTGAAGGAAGTGGAGGAAGTTGAGGAAGTTGAGGGAGTTGAGGAAGTGGATGAAGTGGAGGAAATTGAGGAAGTGGCCAAAGTGGAGGAAGTAGAGGAAGTGGAGAAAAGTGACGAAGTCGAAGAAATGGACGAAGTTGATGAAGTGGACGAAGTTGATGAAGTGGAAGAAGAGGAGGAAGTGGAGGAAGTGTAAGAAGTTGAAGAAGTAGACGAAGTGGAAAAAGTGGATGAAGTGGAGGAAGTTGACGAAGTGGATGAAGTTGATGAAGTGGAGGAAGTTGACGAAGGGGCGAAGTGGAGGAAGTGGAGCAGGTCGAGGAAGTTGAGGAAGTGGAGGAAATGGAGGAAGTAGACGAAGTGGAGGAAGTGGAAGAAGTGGAGGAAGTGAATGAAGTGGACGAAGTGAAGGAAGTGGACGAAGTGGAGGAGGAGGACGAAGTGAAGGAAGTGGAGGAAGTTGACAAAGGGCACGAAGTGGAGGAAGTGGAGGAAGTTGACGAAGTGGAGGAAGTGGACGAAGTGGAGGAAGAGCGGGAAGAGGTGTAAGTGGAGGAAGTTGACGAAGGGGAGGAAGTGGAGGAAGTATAGGAAGCGGACGAAATGGAGGACGAGGACGAAGTGGACGATGTTGAGGAAGTGGAGGAAGTGGAAGAAGTGGAGGAAGAGGACGAAATGGACGAAGATGACGAAGTTGATGAAGTGGAGGAAGTGGAAGAGGTTGAGGAAGTGGAGAAAGTTGACGAAGTTGACCAAGTGGACGAACTGGACGAAGTGGTCGAAGTGGACGAAGTGGACTAAATGGATGAAGCGAAGGAAGTGGAGGAAGTTGACGAAGTGGAGGAAGTAGAGGAAGTTGACGAAGTGGAGGGAGTGGAGGAAGTGGAAGAAGTGGAGGAAGTAGAAGAAGTAGAAGAAGTTGACGAAGTAGACGAAGTTGAAAAAGTTGAGGAAATGGAGGATGTGGTAGAAGTGGACAAAGTGGAGGAAGTGGAGGAGTGAAGGAAGTGGAGGAAGTGGAGGAAGTGGAGGAAGTGGAGGAAGTTGACGAAGTGGACGAAGTTGACGAAGGGGACGAAGTGGAGAAAGTGGAGCAGGTGGAGGATGTTGAGGAAGTGGAGGAAGTGGAGGAAGTGGAGTAAGTAGACGAAGTGGACGAAGTTGACGAAGTGGATGAGGTGGACGAAGTGGAGGAAGGGGAGGAAGTGGAGAAAGTGGAGGAAGTGGAAGAAGTTGACGAAGTGGCGGAAGTAAAGGAAGTTGACGAAGGGCACGTAGTGGAGGAAGTGGAAGAAGTGGACGTAGTGGAGAAAGTGGAGAAAGTGGACGAAGTGGACGAATTCTAGGAAGTGGAGGAAGTGGAGGAAGTCGAGGAAGGGGAAGAAGTGGAGCAAGTGGACGATGTTGACTAAGTGGACGAGGTGGAGGAAGTGTAGGAGGTGGAGGAAGTGGACGAAGTTGACGAATAGGATGAAGTGATGGAGGTTGACGAAGTTGAAGAAGTGGAAGAAGTGGAGGAAGGGGAGGAAGTGGAGGAAGTGGAGGAAGTGGAGAAAGTGGATGAGGTGGAGGAAGTGGAGGTAGTTGACGAAGTGGTTGACGTAGAGGAAGTGGAGGAAATGGAGGAAGTCGACGAAGTGGAGGAGGTTCACTGTCCGAGGGGAGGAAGTGAACGAAGTGGAGGAAGGGGAGGAAGTTCAGGAAGTTGGCGAAGTGGAGGAAGGAGACGAAGGGAAGGAAGTGGAGGAAGTGGACGAAGTTGACGAAGTGGAGGAAGTGGAGGAAGCGGAGGAAGTGGAGGAAGTGGAAGAAGTGGAGGAAGTGGAGGAAGTGAAGGAAGTGGACGAAGTGGAGGAAGAGGACGAAGTGAAGGAAGTGGAGGAAGTTGACGAAGGGCACGAAGTGGAGGAAGTGGAGGAAGTAGACGAAGTGCAGGAAGTTGAGAAAGTGGACGAAGTGGAGGAAGAGCAGCAAGAAGAGGAAGTGGAGGAAGTTGACGAAGGGGACGAAGTGGAGGAAGTGGAGGAAGTATAGGATGTGGACGAAATTGAGGACGAGGACGAAGTGGACAAAGTGGACGAAGTGGACTATGTGGAGGAAGTGGAGGAAGGGGACGAAGTGGAGGAAGTGGAGGAAGTGGAGGAAGACGACGAAGTGGACGAAGATTACGAAGTTGAAGAAGTGGAGGAGGTTGAGGAAGTGGACGAATTGGAGGAAGTTGACGAAGTAGACCAAGTGGACGAACTGGACGAAGTGGTCGAAGTAGACGAAGTGGACCAAGTGGACGAAGTGGGCGAGGTGGATGAAGTAGAGGAAGTAGACGAAGTTGACAAAGTGGAGGGAGTGGAGGGAGTGGAGGAAGTGGAAGAAGTGGAGAAAGTGGAGGAAGTAGAAGAAGTTGAAGAAGTGGACGAAGTTGAGGAAGTGGAGGAAGTGGAGGAAGTGGAAGAATTAGAGGAAGTGGAGGAAGAACACGAAGTGGAGGAAATGCACGAAATGGACAAAGTTGACGAAGTGGAGGAGGTGGAAGAAGTGCAGGAAGTGGAGGAAGTGGCAGAAGTGGAGGAAGTGGAGGAAGTGAAGGAAGTGGAGGAAGTGGACGAAGTGGACGAAGTGGACGAAGTGGACGAAGTTGACGAAGTGGACAAAGTGACGAAGTAGACTAAGTGGAGGATATGGAGGAAGTTGAGGAAGTGGAGGACGTGGACGAAGTGGCGAAATAGACGAAGTGCAGGATGTGGAGGAAGCGGAGGAACTGGAAGACGTGGAGGAAGTTGACGAAGTGGAGGAAGTCGATGAAGGGGACGAAGTGGAGGAAGTCGAGGAAGTGGATGAAGTTGACGAAGTGGACGAAATGGACGAAGTGGAGAAAGTGGATGAAGCTGAGGAAGTGGACGAAGTAGACGAAGTGGAAGAAGTGGACGAAGTAGAAGGAGTAGACGAAGTGGACGATGTGGATGAACTAGAGGAAGTGGAGGAATTGGAGGAAGTTGAGGAAGTTGAGGGAGTGTAGGAAGTGGATGAAGGGGAGGAAGCTGAGGAAGTGGGAAAAGTGGAGGAAGGGGAAAAAGTTGACGCAGTGGAGGAAATGGAGGAAGTGGACGAAGTTGATGAAGTGGACGAAGTTGACGAAGTGGAAGAAGAGGAGGAAGTGGAGGAAGTAGAGGAAGTGTAAGAAGTTGAAAAAGTGGACGAAGCGGACAAAGTTGACGAAGTGGACGAAGTGGAGGAAGTTGACGAAGTGGATGAAGTGGTCGAAGTGGACGAAGTTGGCGAAGTGGACGAAGTTGACGAAGGGGACGAAGTGGAGGAAGTGGAGCTGGTCGAGGAAGTTGAGGAAGTGGAGGAAGTAGAGGAAGTGAAGGAAGTGGACGAAGTGGAGGAAGAGGACGAAGTGAAGGAAGTGGAGGAAGTTGACGATGGGCACGAAGTGGAGGAAGTGGAGGAAGTAGACGAAGTAGAGGAAGTGGAGAAAGTGGACGAAGTGGAGGAAGAGCAGGAAGAGGAGGAAGTGGAGGAAGTATAGGAAGTGGAGGAAATGGAGGACAAGGACGAAGTGGACGAAGTGGAGGAAGTGGAGGAAGAGGACGAAGATGATGAAGTTGAAGAAGTGGAGGAAGTGGAAGAGGTTGACGAAGTGGACGAAGTGGACGAAGTGGACGAAGTGGACGAAGTGGACCGAGTGGACGAACTGGACGAAGTGGTCGAAGTGGACGAAGTGGACTAAGTGGACCGAGTGGACGAACTGGACGAAGTGGTCGAAGTGGACGAAGTGGACTAAGTGGACGAAGTGGTCGGAGTGGATGAAGCGAAGGAAGTGGAGGAAGTTGACGAAGTGGATGAAGTGGTCGAAGTGGACGAAGTTGGCGAAGTGGACGAAGTTGACGAAGGGGACGAAGTGGAGGAAGTGGAGCTGGTCGAGGAAGTTGAGGAAGTGGAGGAAGTAGAGGAAGTAGACGAAGTGGAGGAAGTGGAAGAAGTGGAGGAAGTGGATGAAGTGGAGGAAGTGAAGGAAGTGGACGAAGTGGAGGAAGAGGACGAAGTAAAGGAAGTGGAGGAAGTTGACGATGGGCACGAAGTGGAGGAAGTGGAGGAAGTAGACGAAGTAGAGGAAGTGGAGAAAGTGGACGAAGTGGAGGAAGAGCAGGAAGAGGAGGAAGTGGAGGAAGTATAGGAAGTGGAGGAAATGGAGGACGAGGACGAAGTGGACAAAGTGGACGAAGTGGACGAAGTGGAGGAAGTGGAGGAAGAGGACGAAGTGGACGAAGACGATGAAGTTGAAGAAGTGGAGGAAGTGGACGAGGTTGACGAAGTGGACGAAGTGGACGAAGTGGACCGAGTGGACGAAGTGGTCGAAGTGGACGAAGTGGACTAAGTGGACGAAGTGGACGAAGTGGAGGAAGTGGAGGAAGTGGAGGAAGTTGACGAAGTGGAGGAAGTGGAGGAAGTTGACGAAGTGGAGGAAGTGGAGGAAGTGGAGGAAGTGGAAGAAGTGGAGGAAGTAGAAGAAGTAGAAGAAGTTGTAGAAGTAGACGAAGTTGACGAAGTGGAGGAAGTGGAGGAAGTGCAGGAAGTGGAGGACGTGGGGGAATTAGAGGAAGTGGAGGAAGAGGACGAAGTCGAGGAAGTGGACGAAATGGACGAAATGGACGAAGTGGAGGAGGTGGAAGAAGTGGAGGAAGCGGCAAAAGTGGACGAAGTGGAGGAAGTGGAGGAAGTGAAGCAAGTGGAGGAAGTGGAGGAAGTGGACGAAGTGGAGGAAGTTGACGAAGTGGACGCAGTTGACGAAGGGGACGAAGTGGAGGAAGTGGAGGAAGTGGAGCAGGTGGAGGATGTTGAGGAAGTGGAGGAAGTGGAGGAAGTAGACGAAGTGGACGAAGTGGAGCAGGTGGAGGATGTTGAGGAAGTGGAGGAAGTGGAGGAAGTAGACGAAGTGGACGAAGTTGACGAAGTGGATGAGGTGGACGAAGTGGAGGAAGTGGAGAAAGTGGAGAAAGTGGACGAAGTGGAGGAAGTAGACGAAGTGGCGGAAGTAAAGGAAGTTGACTAAGGGGACGTAGTGAAGGAAGTGGAGGAATTAGAGGAAGTGGAAGAAGTGGACGAAGTGGAGAAAGTGGAGAAAGTGGACGAAGTGGAGGAATTGTAGGAGGTGGAGGAAGTGGAGGAAGTGGAGGAAGTCGAGGAAGTCGAGGAAGGGGAAGAAGTGGAGGAAGTGGACGACTATGACAAAGCTGAAGAAGTGGACGAAGTGGACTAAGTGGACGAGGTGGAGCAAGTGTAGGAAGTAGAGGAAGTGGACAAAGTTGACGAAGTGGTGGAAGTTGACGAAGTTGAAGAAGTGGAGGAAGTGGAGGAAGTGGAGGAAGTGGATGAATTGGAGGAAGTGGAGGTAGTTGACGAAGTGGATGAAGTAGACGAATTAGACGAAGTGGAGGAAATGGAGGAAGTCGACGAAGTGGAGGAGGTTGACTGTTCGAGTGGAGGAAGTGGACGAAGTGGAGGAAGGCGAGGAAGTTCAGGAAGTTAGCGAAGTGGACGAAGTTGACGATGTGGAGGAAGTAGACGAAGTGAAGGAAGTGGAGGAAGTGGACGAAGTTGACGAAGTTGAGGAAGTGGAGGAAGCGGAGGAAATGGAGGAAGTGTAGGAAGTGGAAGAAGTGGAGGAAGTGGAGGAAGTGGAGGAAGTGAAGGAAGTGGAGGAAGAGGACGAAGTGAAGGAAGTGGAGGAAATTGACGAAGGGCACGAAGTGGAGGAAGTGGAGGAAGTAGACGAACTAGAGGAAGTGGAGAAAGTAGACGAAGTTGAGGAAGAGCAGGAAGAGGAGGAAGTGGAGGAAATTGACGAAGGGGACGAAGTGGAGGAAGTATAGGAAGTGGACGAAATGGAGGACGAGGACGAAGTGGACAAAGTGGACGAAGTGGATGATGTGGAGGAAGTGGAGGAAGTGGATGAAGTGGAGGAAGAGCACGAAGTGGACGAAGATTACGAAGTTCAAGAAGTGGAGGAAGTGGAAGAGGTTGACGAAGTGGAGGAACTTGACGAAGTGGACCAAGTGGACGAACTGGACGAAGTGGTCAAAGTGGACGAAGTGGACTAAGTGGACGAAGTGGGCGAAGTGGATGAAGTAGAGGAAGTGGAGGAAGTTGACGAAGTGGAGGAAGTTGACAAAATGGAGGACGAGGACGAAGTGGAGGACGAGGACGAAGTGGACAAAGTGGACGAAGTGGAGGAAGAGGACGAAGTGGACGAAGATGATGAAGTTGAAGAAGTGGAGGAAGTGGAAGAGGTTGACGAAGTGGACGAAGTGTGATGAACCAATATTTTCCTCACTTCACTTAGTTTAATGTGCTAGAATTAGTCGGGGAATTATGCTTAAACGTCCGATATTTTCCTGTTTTTCCTAATTGTGCTTAATTTGATCGGAAATTCTTATTTTAACTAATTTGAATTATCTGAGCTTATTATTTTGCATTATTAATTACGGGAAAATTTTGGATAACTTTTTGGGACATTAGAAAGCTAAATGAGAAATGGAAATTGAGCCAATGCATCTTAGCCATTTTTATTTTCGCTGGCTGCCGCGTGAATGTTGTGTCAACTTGTGTGTCTTTGTTTGAGTTCAATTCTTATCTGTTTTCCATGCAATTTTTTTTCATAGTTTCGTCTAGATGTCTATTTTAACGTATAGTTTTTACTTTGTTCAAATTTGTTCTGTGCGGTTCCCAGTATTTATTTTACTCTCATATGTCAGTCCAGTGATTATTGTTTGAGTGATTTCTAATCTGTTTGCATTGTTTGCTTGCTGTTTAGTAATTGTGGTGGCTGGAATTGATCATTGGACAGTGCTAAAACCTCCCAACACTCTTAAACAAGGAATCCATCAGCTTGGGAGGCATTCACGGCCCACATGGAAATGCTTTTGGATTTTTAAAATTTGAAAGAGGAGTTGGCACACATGATGGAGAGTCTAGCTGCCACCTAAGACATGGACATTAAAGAAAGGACTTTGGCATTTAGTGGGAGGCAGCCTAAGGTATTTCACGTCCAGCAAGAGGGGCCCATGGAGGAGTCCAACATCACAAAAAGGAGAGTTATTTTTGGTGCTGTCCAGACACACGAGAAAAGGCTGCCACTGCTGTCTGGAAGGAAACTCCTCCAAATTGCTGCCACGCTGGTGCACGGACAACAGCAGGCCTTCACACACGGCCAAGAGGCAGCCAAGGACACTGGATGAATGAAGGGGTGTCAAAAGCAAGGGTCCAGCAAGAGAGGGCTGCACCTTCACGCCCATGGTCCAGCAGAGGAGGTGCAGGTTTTTGTAGGCCAGCCGCCACCTGGGGAGTCTCTCTCTCGGATTTTTGGCTCTCAACAGTTCTGAGTGTTCCATATTTTCATCTTCTTCTTCTATGAGAGAAAAATGTGAGAGCTGCAGCCAACAGGGGAAGGTGAGTAGAGCGGAAGAAAGAAAGAAAGCATGGAGGGTTACGGGTAGTAGCAAGGAAAGCACATGATTGATTTTGGGAGTGATAGATTTATTCAAGCTACAACACACTTCAATTAGAAAAAAAAAAGGGAGATGGACGTGGGGCATGCGCCAGCCACCACACGCTGGTTTCATGAGGAATGAGAGATACTTTTCCAATTTATTTTTTTGTGCAAGGGCTGGAACGTTTCATTTAGTTTTTCATTGAATGAACAAGGATTCAACACTTTTGCATTTAATACTCTTTTGTTCTTTAGATTCCAATGCTGTCACGGCTGCACACATGGAGGAAGGTTAAACAATTATTTTCTTGGAGAATGGAATGTACTAACCCAGTAATGAGATATCTTTTATTGTCTTTCTTTAATTAATATATACATGTGCGGTGTTAATGTTTTGAAGAAGAAAATGAACTCTTTTGCATTTGAGAGTAATAGGTGTGCATGGTATTTTAGGGGCAGAGAGCCGTGTGAGTTGCCGAGGGTTCTAGTAGTTTTTAGGCTCCAGTAGAAGAGAGGCAGTAGTGTAGGATGAAGCTCCAGCAGTGTAGTTCCAATGGGTAGAGTAGGAGTAGATAGTAGAGAGTTTGGAAGGAGAGCAAGATCGAGAGAATGCTGAACACCAAGAGCTGGAACTGGATAGTAGGAGCTGGAACGTGAAGGAGGAAACACTCTGATGGAGGACTACGGTTGAGGCAAAGTGGTGTGCATGTTTCAATTTTAATTTTCTTGTTTGCTTTACTAAATTATTGCACAATTTAAATTCAATGCGAAGTTGGTTTCGTTTTCTATTGTTAAAATTTCCAGATCAGTTTACCGTTTTTGCTTAGCTGTTGTAATTGATTCTACTGCAATTTAATCCCTGATGTTGTTTGTCTGCAATTTAAATTTTAACTGTTTGTTTTTGCTGATGCTTTTAATTATGCGTTAATGTTTTACGTTTTCTGCACATTTAATGTTTCGCGTATAATTAATTTTGATGTCTTTTACCGTTCGGTTTTTACTGTTTTGAAATTTACTTCGCCGTTTTTAATTCGATCGTGTTTTATTTAATTTCCAGTTAATTTAATTTTACCGCAACCAAAAAAAAAATCACAAAACCCCCCTTTTTTTTTCGTGTGTGATCTGAGACTGAACCACATTTGGTCCTTGAGAGACGACCTAGGAGTCACTTCCTAGTACTGTACTGCATTAATATCTGCAATCAACTTTTGTTGGGAGGTGCGACCCTCTAATCAAAGTGGACGAACTGGATGAAGTGGTCGAAGTGGACGAACTGGACGAAGTGGTCGAAGTGGACGAAGTGGACTAAGTGGACGAAGTGGTCGAAGTGGATGAAGCGGAGGAAGTGGAGGAAGTTGACGAAGTGGAGGAAGTGGAGGAAGTTGACGAAGTGGAGGGAGTGGAGGAAGTGGAGGAAGTGGAAGAAGTGGAGGAAGTAGAAAAAGTAGAAGAAGTTGTAGAAGTAGACGAAGTGGAGGAAGTGGAGGACGTGGGGGAATTAGAGGAAATGGAGGAAGAGGACGAAGTCGAGGAAGTGCACGAAATGGATGAAGTGGAGGAGGTTGACGAAGTGGAGGAAGTGGAGGAAGTTGACGAAGTGGAGGGAGTGGAGGAAGTGGAGGAAGTGGAAGAAGTGGAGGAAGTAGAAGAAGTAGAAGAAGTTGTAGAAGTAGACGAAGTTGACGAAGTGGAGGAAGTGGAGGAAGTGCAGGAAGTGGAGGACGTGGGGGAATTAGAGGAAGTGGAGGAAGAGGACGAAGTCGAGGAAGTGGACGAAATGGACGAAGTGGAGGAGGTGGAAGAAGTGGAGGAAGCGACAAAAGTGGACGAAGTGGAGGAAGTGGACGAAGTGGAGGAAGTAGACGAAGTGGCGGAAGTAAAGGAAGTTGACGAAGGGGACGTAGTGGAGGAAGTGGAGGAATTAGAGGAAGTGGAAGAAGTGGACGAAGTGGAGAAAGTGGACGAAGTGGAGGAATTGTAGGAGGTGGAGGAAGTGGACGAAGTGGAGGAAGTGGAGGAAGTCGAGGAAGGGGAAGAAGTGGAGGAAGTGGACGACTATGACAAAGCTGAAGAAGTGGACGAAGTGGACTAAGTGGACGAGGTGGAGCAAGTGTAGGAAGTGGAGGAAGTGGTGGAAGTTGACGAAGTTGAAGAAGTGGAGGAAGTGGAGGAAGTGGATGAATTGGAGGAAGTGGAGGTAGTTGACGAAGTGGATGAAGTAGACGAATTAGACGAAGTGGAGGAGGTTGACTGTTCGAGTGGAGGAAGTGGACGAAGTGGAGGAAGGGGAGGAAGTTCAGGAAGTTGGCGAAGTGGACGAAGTTGACGAAGTGGACGATGAGGAGGAAGTAGACGAAGTGAAGGAAGTGGAGGAAGTGGACAAAGTTGACGAAGTGGAGGAAGTGGAGGAAGCGGAGGAAGTGGAGGAAGTGGAAGAAGTGGAGGAAGTGGAGGAAGTGGAGGAAGTGAAGGAAGTGGAGGAAGAGGACGAAGTGAAGGAAATGGAGGAAATTGACGAAGGGCACGAAGTGGAGGAAGTGGAGGAAGTAGACGAACTAGAGGAAGTGGAGAAAGTAGACGAAGTTGAGGAAGAGCAGGAAGAGGAGGAAGTGGAGGAAATTGACGAAGGGGACGAAGTGGAGGAAGTATAGGAAGTGGACGAAATGGAGGACGAGGACGAAGTGGACAAATTGGACGATGTGGATGATGTGGAGGAAGTGGAGGAAGTGGACGAAGTGGAGGAAGAGCACGAAGTGGACGAAGATTACGAAGTTCAAGAAGTGGAGGAAGTGGAAGAGGTTGACGAAGTGGAGGAACTTGACGAAGTGGACCAAGTTGACGAACTGGACGAAGTGGTCAAAGTGGACGAAGTGGACTAAGTGGACGAAGTGGGCGAAGTGGATGAAGTAGAGGAAGTGGAGGAAGTTGACGAAGTGGAGGAAGTTGACAAAATGGAGGACGAGGACGAAGTGGACAAAGTGGACGAAGTGGAGGACGAGGACGAAGTGGACAAAGTGGACGAAGTGGAGGAAGAGGACGAAGTGGACGAAGATGATGAAGTTGAAGAAGTGGAGGAAGTGGAATAGGTTGACGAAGTGGACGAAGTGGACGAAGTGGACCAAGTGGACGAACTGGACGAAGTGGTCGAAGTGGACGAAGTGGACTAAGTGGACGAAGTGGTCGAAGTGGATGAAGCGGAGGAAGTGAAGGAAGTTGACGAAGTGGAGGAAGTGGAGGAAGTTGACGAAGTGGAGGGAGTGGAGGAAGTGGAGGAAGTGGAAGAAGTGGAGGAAGTAGAAGAAGTAGAAGAAGTTGTTGAAGTAGACGAAGTTGACGAAGTGGAGGAAGTGGAGGAAGTGAAGGACGTGGGGGAATTAGAGGAAGTGGAGGAAGAGGACGAAGTCGAGGAAGTGCACGAAATGGACGAAGTGGAGGAGGTGGAAGAAGTGGAGGAAGCGGCAGAAGTGGACGAAGTGGAGGAAGTGGAGGAAGTGAAGCAAGTGGAGGAAGTGGACGAAGTGGAGGAAGTTGACGAAGTGGACGAAGTTGACGAAGGGGACGAAGTGGACGAAGTGGAGGAAGTGGAGGAAGTGGAGCAGGTGGAGGATGTTGAGGAAGTAGAGGAAGTGGAGGAAGTAGACGAAGTGGACGAAGTTAACGAAGTGGATGAGGTCGACGAAGTGAAGGAAGTGAAGAAAGTGGACGAAGTGGAGGAAGTGGAGGAAGTGGAGGAAGAGGACGAAGATGACGAAGTTGAAGAAGTGGAGGAAGTGGAAGAGGTTGAGGAAGTGGACGAAGTGGAGGAAGTTGACGTAGTGGACCAAGTGGACGAACTGGACGAAGTGGTCGAAGTGGACTAAGTGGACGAAGTGGGCGAAGTGGATGAAGCGGAGGAAGTGGAGGAAGTTGGCGAAGTGGAGGAAGTGGAGGAAGTTGACGAAGTGGAGGGAGTGGAGGAAGTGGAGGAAGTGGAAGAAGTGGAGGAAGTAGAAGAAGTAGAAGAAGTTGAAGAAGTAGACGAAGTTGACGACGTGGAGGAAGTGGAGGACGTGGGGAAGTTAGAGGAAGTAGAGGAAGAGGACGAAGTCGAGGAAGTGCACGAAATGGACGAAGTGGAGGAGGTGGAAGAAGTGGAGGAAGCGGCAGAAGTGGAGGAAGTGGAGGAAGTGGAGGAAGTGGAAGAAGTGGAGGAAGTTGACAAAGTGGACGAAGTTGACGAAGGGGACGAAGTGGAGGAAGTGGAGGAAGTGGAGCAGGTGGAGGATGTTGAGGAAGTGGAGGAAGTGGAGGAAGTAGACGAAGTGGATGGGGTCGACGAAGTGAAGGAAGTGGAGAAAGTGGACGAAGTGGAGGAAGTTGACGAAGTGGCAGAAGTAAAGGAAGTTGATGAAGGGGACGTAGTGGAGGAAGTGGAGGACTTAGAGGAAGTGGAAGAAGTGGACGAAATGGAGAAAGTGTAGAAAGTGGACGAAGTGGAGGAATTGTCAGAAGTGGAGGAAGTGGAGGAGGTGGAGGAAGTGGAGGGAGTCGAGGAAGGGGAAGAAGTGGAGGAAGTGGACGACTATGACAAAGCTGAAGAAGTGGACGAGGTGGAGCAAGTGTAGGAAGTGTAGTAAGTGGATGAAGTTGACGAAGTGGACGAAGTAGTGGAAGTTGACGAAGTTGAAGATGTGGAGGAAGTGGAGGAAGTGGAGGTACTTGACGAAGTGGATGAAGTAGACGAATTAGACGAAGTGGACGAAATGGAGGAAGTCGACGAAGTGGAGGAGGTTGATTGTCCGAGTGGAGGAAGTGGAGGAAGTGGAGGAAGGGGAGGAAGTTCAGGAAGTTGGCGAAGTGGACGAAGTTGACAAAGTGGACGATGTGGAGGAAGTAGACGAAGTGTAGGAAGTGGAGGAAGTGGACGAAGTTGACGAAGTGGAGGAAGTAGAGGAAGCGGAGGAAGTGGAGGAAGTGTAGGAAGTGGAAGAAGTGGAGAAAGTGGAGGAAGTGGAGTAAGTGAAGGAAGTGGAGGAAGAGGACGAAGTCAAGGAAGTGGAGGAAATTGACGAAGGGCACGAAGTGGAGGAAGTAGACGAACTAGAGGAAGTGGAGAAAGTGGACGAAGTGGAGGAAGAGCAGGAAAAGGAGGAAGTGGAGGAAATTGACGAAGGGGACGAAGTGGAGGAAGTATAGGAAGTGGACGAAATGGAGGACGAGGACGAAGTGGAGAAAGTGGACGAAGTGGACGATGTGGAGGAAGAGGAGGAAGTGGACGAAGTGGAGGAAGTGGAGGAACAGGAGGAAGATTACGAAGTTGAAGAAGTGGAGGAAGTGGAGGAGGTTGACAAAGTGGATGAAGTGGTCAAAGTGGACGAAGTGGACTAAGTGGACGAAGTGGGCGAAGTGGATGAAGTAGAGGAAGTGGAGGAAGTTGACGAAGTGGAGGAAGTGGACGAAGTTGACAAAGTAGAGGGAGTGGAGGAAGTGAACGAAGTGGAAGAAGTGGAGGAAGTGTAGGAAGTAGAAGAAGTTGAAGAAGTGGAGGAAGTGGAGGAAGTTAAGGAACTGGAGGAATTAGAGGAAGTGGAGGAAGAGGACGAAGTGGAGGAAATGCACGAAATGGACGTAGTTGACGAAGTGGAGGAGGTGGAAGAAGTGGACGAAGAAAAGGAAGGGGCAGTACTGGAGGATGTGGAGGAAGTGAAGGAAGTGGAGGAAGTGGAGGAAGTGGAAGAAGTTGACGAAGTGGAGGAAGTGACGAAGTAGACGAAGTGGAGGATGTGGAGGAAGTGGAGGAAGTGGAGGAAGTGGAGGACGTGGACGAAGTGACGAAATAGATGAAGTGGAGGATGTGGAGGAAGCGGAGGAAGTGGAGGACGTGGAGGAAGTTGACGAAGTGGAGGAAGTGGATGAAGGGGACGAAGTGGAGGAAGTGGATGAAGTTGACGAAGTCGACGAAATGGACGAAGTGGAGGAAGTGGATGAAGCGGAGGAAGTGGACGAAGTGGAAGAAGTGGACGAAGTAGACGAAGTAAATGAACTGGAGGAAGTGGAGGAAGTGGAGGAACTGGAGGAAGTTGAGGAAGTGGATGAAGTAGAGGAAGTTGAGGAAGTGGCCGAAGTGGAGGAAGTGGAGGAAGTGGAAAAAGTTGACGAAGTTGAGGAAATGGAGGAAGTGGACGAAGTTGACGAAGTGGAAGAAGAGGAGGAAGTGGAGGAAGTAAAGGAAGTGTAAGAAGTTGAAGAAGTGGACGAAGTGGAGGAACTTGACGAAGTGGATGAATTGGACGAAAAGGACGAAGTGGACGAAGTGGAGGAAGTTGACGAAGTGGACGAAGTTGACGAAGGGGACGAAGTGGACGAAGTGGAGCAGGTCGAGGAAGTTGAGGAAGTGGATGAAGTGGAGGAAATGGGTGAAGTGGAGGAAATGAGGAAGTTGAGAGAATGGACGTAGTGGATTAAGTGGAGGAAGTGGAGGAAGTTGAGGAAGTGGCCGAAGTGGAGGAAGTGGAGGAAGTGAAGGAAGTGGAGGAAGTGGAGGAAGTGGAGAAAGTGGAGGAAGTGGAGGAAGTGGACGAAGTTGAGGAAGTGGACGATGTGGGGGAAGTGGACGAAGTGGACGAAGTAGACAAAGTGGAGGAAGTTAACGAAGTGGACCAGGTGGACGAACTGGACTAAGTGGACGGAGTGGGCAAGTGGAAGAAGCGGAGGAAGTGGAGGAAGTTGACGAAGTAGAGGAAATGGAGGAAGTGGACGAAGTGGACGAAGTGGAAGAAGTGAAGGAAGTGGAGGAAGTGGAAGAAGTTGAAGAAGTAGACGAAGTGGTAGAAGTGGAGGAATTTGAGGAAGTGGAGGAAGAGGACGAAGTGGAGGATGTGGACGAAGTTGACGAAATGGACGAAGTGGAGGAAGTTGACGAAGTGGAGGAAGTGGAGGAAGTGGAGGAAGTCGACGAAGTTGTCGAAGTAGAGTAAGTGGAAGAAGTCGGCGAAGGGGAGGAAGTGGAGCAAACGGAGGAAGGTGACGAAGTGGAGGAAGTGGACGAACTGGAGGAAGTGTAAGAACTGGAGGAAGTGGACGAAGTTGAAGATGTGGACGAAGTGGACGAAGTGGACGAAGATGACGAAGTTGAAGAAGTGGAAGAAGTGGACGAAGTGTAGGAAGTGAACGAGGTGGAGGAAGTTGACGAAAATGAAGAAAGTGACGAAGTGCAGGAAGTGGAGGAGGTGGACTAAGTGGTGGAAGTCGAGGAAGTGGACGAAGATGATGATTTGAAGAAGTGGAAGATGTAGACGAAGTCGAAGAGGTGGAGAAAGTAGGGGAAGTGCAGGAAGTTGACGAAGGGGACGAAGTGCAGGAAGTAGAGGAAGCGGACAAAGTGGACGAAGTGGAGGAAGGCGAGGAAGTTGATGAAGTGGACGAAGTAGACGAAGTGGACGAAGTGGAGGAAGTGTAGGAAGTGGAGGAAGGGGAGGAAGGGGTGGAAATGGAGGAAGTGGAGGAAGTTGACGAAGTGGACGAAGTAGTCGATGTGGAGGAAGTGAAGGAAGTGGAGGAAGTGGACGAGGTGGAGGAAGTGTAGGAAGTGGAGGAAGATGACGAAGTTGACGAATAGGACGAAGTGGTGGAAGTTGACAAAGTTGAAGAAGTCGAAGAAGTGGAGGAAGTGTAGGAAGTTGATACGCGGGGACCAAGGCCAATTAGTTTAGTATAGTTTATTTTACTTTTATTAAAAACATGTGTAAAAGGTGTTAGGCATGTGCTAGATAGGAGGGACTTTTAGTCCTATATATAGACATGCCACCACCTTTTGTAAGGTACTTTTGAGAATAATGAATTAAACTTTCTGTAGAGAGAACTCCAGAAATTAATTCCCTTGAAAGTCAAAACTAGAGAATCCCAAAGGATCTCCTCTAGCCACCTTCCCTTCACATCATCCATTCTCTCAGTTTCCATTATCAGATTCTCTCTCCTCCGTAACATCCATCTCACGCCACTCTCACCAATTGTTAGCTTCCTCGTGG
Source organism: Vigna nakashimae (assembly GCA_034642375.1). NCBI lineage: Eukaryota > Viridiplantae > Streptophyta > Magnoliopsida > Fabales > Fabaceae > Vigna > Vigna nakashimae. The sequence continues at coordinate 32,538,878 of CM067765.1, forward strand.
CTTGCATCATATCTACTGCCACGCGTGCCTTATGCCCTCACGAGATTCCTCCTTTCGCGTCTTCACCTACGTTTTCTCTGTCGAAAACTCTTCAACCACAAAACTCCTCCTCATCATCACTGAATCTTCACCGTGGTGTTTCTCGTCACCAATCGGGTTCCTCGCTCCAGTTTATCGTCGATCCAACCTTCGACTACATCCATTCGAGCCTCTTCACCGACATCATCAGGAGCCTAGGGTTTCTTCCGCTTCTAGAGTTTTCCCCGATCAAACCTCCAAACCTAGGGTTCTTAGTTCTTCTGTTGCTTCCGCTACCTCAAGTTTCGTCTTCTCCTCGCAGCGTCGCTTATCAGAAGTGGAGGAAGTGAACGAAGTGGAGAAAGTGGATGAAGTGGAGGAAGTGGAGGAGGTGGAGGTAATTGATGAAATGGATGAAGTAGATGAAGTGGAGGAAATGGAGGAAGTCCACGAAGTGGAGGAGGTTGACTGTCCGAGTGGAAGAAGTGGACGAAGTGGAGGAAGGGGAGGAAGTTCAGGATGTTGGCGAAGTGGACGAAGTTGACGAAGTGGACGATGTGGAGGAAGTAGACGAAGTGAAGGAAGTGGAGGAAGTGGACGAAGTTGACGAAGTGGAGGAAGTGGAGGAAGTGGAGGAAGTGGAGGAAGTGGAGGAAGTGAAAGAAGTGGAGGAAGTGGAGGAAGTGGAGGAAGTGAAGGAAGTGGACGAAGTGGAGGAAGAGGGCGAAGTGAAGGAAGTGGAGGAAGTTGACGAAGGGCACCAGGTGGAGGAAGTGGAGGAAGTAGACGAAGTGGAGGAAGTGGAGGAAGTTGACGAAGGGGACGAAGTGGAGGAAGTATAGGAAGTGGATGAAATGGAGGACGAGGACGAAGTTGACAAAGTGGACGATGTGGAGGAAGTGGAGGAAGTGGACGAAGTGGAGGAAGAGGAGGAAGTGGACGAAGAGGACGAAGTGGACGAAGATTACGAAGTTGAAGAAGTGGAGGAGGTTGACGAAGTGGACGAAGTGGAGGAAGTTGACGAAGTGGACCAAGTGGATGAACTGGACGAAGTGGTCGAAGTGGAGGAAGTGGACCAAGTGGACTAAGTGGACGAAGTGGGCGAAGTGGATGAAGTAGAGGAAGTGGAGGAAGTTGACGAAGTGGAGGAAGTGGACGAAGTTGACAAAGTGGAGGGAGTGGAGGAAGTGGACGAAGTGGAAGAAGTGGAGGAAGAGGAGGAAGTAGAAGAAGTTGAAGAAGTGGACAAAGTTGACGAAGTGGAGGAAGTGGAGGAAGTTGAGGAAGTGGAGGAATTAGAGGAAGTGGAGGAAGAGGACGAAGTGGAGGAAATGGACGAAATGGACGAAGTTGACGAAGTGGAGGAGGTGGAAGAAGTGGAGGAAGTGGCAGAAGTGGAGGAAGTGAAGGAAGTGGAGGAAGTGGACGAAGTTGACGAAGTGGACGAAGTGACAAAGTAGAAGAAGTGGAGGATGTGGAGGAAGTGGAGGAAGTGGAGGAAGTGGAGGACGTGGACGAAGTGGCGAAATAGACGAAGTAGAGGATGTGGAGGAAGCGGAGGAAGTGGAGGACATGGAGGAAGTTGATGAAGTTGCTCCAGCAAGAGTGACAGATTGGATGCAGCGGGAAGGAGAATCTAGAGATGGCAGCGGAGATGCAGGTGAAAATCAGTGGCGTAAGTGATGGTTGTAGAGCGGTTTGGAAGATGGAGAGCTAGCTCAGAGGGCCTTCCACTAGAAGGAAGCTAGATGGAGATGGGAAGCTCATTGGAATGACTTTTGGACAGAGTTTTAGGTGCTGGAAATGCTTCAGCAGAGTAAAAATCAATATTCTGAAAAGTATCTTTACAAGGGTGGCTACCATGAATTTATATGTGATCCATGGAGCTGCAACGAGTAAGAAAGGGAATGACCCATGTGTAAAATGTGAAAGATTTATAAAAAATGTGCTTAAAACTAAAGCAGCATGTGAGCTAATGGTGTTGAGGGGCGTAGGTGCTGCTGTGGTGTGCTTAGCAAAGAGTGGTGGTGCAGCTAGCAATTTTGAGCATAAACTGGACAATTTTACCCCTTCTCTTGGTGTCTCCAAATTCCACTTAAATTAAAGGAAAAGAACCTGTCCTGTTGTGTCCATATCTTCAAGCTCTTCTTGAATTCTTCTAGCCATACTTCTAGTGATGGGTCCCTGCCTTAAGTCATCAAACGTTGACGAAGTGGAGGAAGTGGATGAAGGGGACGAAGTGGAGGAAGTCGAGGAAGTGGACGAAGTTGACGAAGTGGACGAAATGGACGAAGTGGAGAAAGTAGATGAAGCAGAGGAAGTGGATGAAGTAGACGAAGTGGAAAAAGTGGACGAAGTGGATGGAGTAGACGAAGTGGACGAAGTGGATGAACTGGAGGAAGTGGAGGAAGTTGAGGAAGTTGAGGGAGTTGAGGAACTGGATGAAGTGGAGGAAGTTGAGGAAGTGGGCAAAGTGGAGGAAGTGGAAAAAGTTGACGAAGTGGAGGAAATGGAGGAAGTGGACGAAGTTGATGAAGTGGACGAAGTTGACGAAGTGGAAGAAGAGGAGGAAGTGGAGGAAGTAGAGGAAGTGTAAGAAGTTGAAGAAGTGGACGATGTTGACGAAGTGAAGGAAGTTGACGAAGTGGATGAAGTGGACGAAGTTGACGAAGTGGACGAAGTGGACGAAGTGGACGAAGTTGACGAAGTGGACGAAGTTGACGAAGTTGACGAAGTGGACGAAGTTGACGAAGTGGATGAAGTGGGGGAAGTGGAGCAGGTCGAGGAAGTTGAGGAAGTGGAGGAAGTAGACGAAGTGGAGGAAGTGGAAGAAGTGGAGGAAGTGGATGAAGTGGAGGAGGTGAAGGAAGTGGACGAAGTGGAGGAAGAGGACGAAGTGAAGGAAGTGGAGGAAGTTGACGAAGGGCACGAACTGGAGGAAGTGGAGGAAGTAGATGAAGTGGAGGAAGTGGAGAAAGTGGACGAAGTGGAGGAAGAGCAGGAAAAGGAGGAAGTGGAGGAAGTTGACAAAGGGGACGAAGTGGAGGAAGTATAGGAAGTGGACGAAATGGAGGACGAGGACGAAGTGGACAAAGTGGACGAAGTGGAGGAAGAGAACGAAGTGGACGAAGATGACGATGTTGAAGTAGTGGAGGAAGTGGAAGAGGTTGACGAATTGGACGCTGATGAATCAATAATTTCTTCACTTCGCTTAGTTTATTATACTAGAATTAATCAGGGAATTGTGCTTAATTGTCCAATATTTTCCCGTTTTTCATCATTGTATTTAATTTGACCGATAATTCTTATTTTGATTAATTTGAATTATCTATGGTTAATTATTTACATTATTAATTTTAGGAAAATTATTTGGATAAAATTAGGGACTAATTTATTTTATGAAGCAATTAATTAAGTGCACATTTTATTTTGAATCAAAAGCAGTGTCACAGCAATGGAGGTGCAGCCACCACTAAGCTCACGTCCACATGAGAAAGAGCTCTAAAATGCTAAGATTTGTTTTACTTTCCATGCTTTTCCACTCCACACTTGTTCAAGGAGCTCACGGTTTTTATATCTAATTGGAGGATAGTAGGTGTTGTTCTACAAAAGGGATTCATGCACCTTTGAAAGTGGATTCTAGATAATCACCGTTCACACATCATCAACTCACGGTGCACATGAAAGAGGCCATACGGCTGCCACTTACATTAAAAAATTACAAACTCATGGAACAAGGAGCTCACTTACTGAATTCTGAATTCATACACATGGTCCCCGTTTTCTTCTCTTTGACAAAAGTTGATTGAATAAACATTTGCAAAGGACAAGACATGATCAAAGAAAATACATGGCACATGTTATGGAATGAGGGGTCCACCATGTTTATTGGGAGCACACGGTTTTAGGTAATGGAGAAAGCCTACATTTCAGAAAAATATGAAAGTGGTGCCACGGCCCACATGCAAAAGAGAAGTGTATTTTAATTGAAGTATTGTGGAATGGGTGCACAACAAGAAGCAAAGCACACACGGTCCTCCATTTCAGCAGCCTGCACGCATCCGGTAGACACAAGTCCAGCGGCCAAGAGAAGATGGCAGTCCAGCCACCACCTAAGATGGGAGAACATCACGCTCCATCCACTTCCACGGTCCAGCAGTTTGGATGAACACGATGGCTTCACGTGCACTGCCTGGAAGAAACGCTCCACTCTTGAACGTCCAGAGGCAGTAACAACACCGTCCAGCAGTTTGAGATGGTCCAGCTTGGGAGAGCTCACAGCTGGGAAAGCCACCACATTCACGTTGATTCTAGAGAAGATGAGAGAAGGAAATGGTGATTCTCGGACGCGGAGAAGGAGCTGGAAGCAGGGAGAAGTGATGCGTTATTCCAGCAGCTCTTGGTTTTATTTTTCTTTAAAGAATAGGATGTTGTTCAATTGATGGTGGGAACGTGGAGTGATGATTCAGAGTGATGATTCAGAGATGAAGAGCTTGTGATGGGAAAGAGAATGAAGCGGTGCTGAATGAGAGGATGCTTGGGGAGGCCACGCACATGTTGCAGGATAAAGAATGGTGTGCACGGTTAAGTGTTGGAAGCTTGGGGTGCCACGGCTGAAAGCAAAGAAGTTAAGTGTTGGAAGCTTAAGGTGTCACGGCTTGGCTGGAGGAGAAGAGAAGATTCATTTATCTTTAGATAGAAGAAGAGGCACGATGCATTCCAATTGGCTTTGAAAGAAGTATGTACAAGCTGTGCTGGAAAGTGAAGCACGGTGCACTTTAATTGGATAAAAAATTGGTGAATGGAAAAGCACACGGCCCACACTTGCTGAAAAATTGGTGAGCCAACTTTGGAAGCACATTGGAGACAATTAACACGGAGCAGCATATTTGGAGTCACATTTTCACTGCACTCATCCAACAATCAAAATGAAGAAAACAAAAGAAGGGGAACAGCATGCTCCACACACAACTCACGTTCAGCATAGGAGGAAGCAATGGTATTCACGGGGCTGGATGTCCTGGCTATAAGAAGAATGGGTGTGGGCGTTCAGAGAGCACGGCCTGAGGCCTGGGAGAGGTTCCAGTTGCCTTCTCTTCCAGGAAGCTCTCTCTAAAATTTTCATTTTTTTCCAAACAGTGTAATAGTGTAGAATTTAATTTATGAAGCAATAGTGTTTGCAAGTTTGATCATTTCATTGATATTTTCACATGATTTTGTTTCAAGTGTTGTTTGATAAATTTCATTTTTCAATTAAGTGTTTTTACTTCATTGTCTCTTTTATTTTACCGTTTAGTATTTTGTGTACCGTTAAGTTAAGTTATCGTGTTTTACTCATGTTATTTTCAACGTCATTTTTTTTACGGTTTATTTTTACTGAAGCTTTTGGTAAATTTTAATTATAATGTTTTTACACTTTTGTGCATGTTAAAGTACACGAAATTTTATTTCCAACACTTTGTAATTTTCTATTGTCTATTTTTATCATCTTTTATCGTTTAGTTTTTACCGTCTTTAAAATTTTATTTGAACGTTTTTACTTTTACCGCACAAAACCAAAAATATCCACAAACCCCCCCCACTTCGTGACTGATCTAAGATTGAACCACCAAAATTGGTCCTTGAGAGACGACCTAGGAGTCACTTCCTAGTAAACTATGCTGCATTTCTTTTATGCACAATTTTTGTGAGCGGTGCGACCCGATCACCAAAAATGAGAGACGACCTAGGAGTCACTTCCTAGTAAACTATGCTGCATTTCTTTTATGCACAATTTTTGTGAGCGGTGCGACCCGATCACCAAAAATGGCGCCGTTGCCGGGGATCAATGGAGGTTTGGTTTTAGATTTTTGTTGTGTAAATTTTTGTTCTGTTAATATGTGTGTTTTGTGTGTTCTGTCTGTTGTATTTTTGTAGGAGACAACGACACCTTCAACAAAATTTTGGCGGCGTTGTCACTTCAGATCCAGGTTTTTGTTTTAGATTTTTACTGTGTTAATATATATTGTGTATATATGTGTTTAATTGTGCTATGTTCTGTATTTAGTTGTTATTAAAAAAAAAAATTTGAAAATTAAAAAAAAAAAAAAAATTAATTAAAAATTTTTACTATTGATGTTCTGTCTTGTGTGTGCTTGTAGCATGTATAAATGTGTTTTGTTTTATCTGATTCGTAATTTTTAGTTTTTACTTTTTATTTTTCCATGTCTACCTATTTTAATGTTGTGAATAATGCTTATTCTGCCAATGTCTGTGATTATGATTCTTATTCTGCATATTACTTTGATTTTAAATCTGCTGATTTTTATGATGAGAACAATATGTTCCATCATCCAATTTCTGAGAGCTCTCTTTGGGAGCCAGTTCCACAATATGAGAGTCAGCAGTATGATTCTCCTATTCAAATAACTCCTCAGCCTTCTACTTCTAAACCTACATTAAAGGAGTTACTAGAGCAGATGACAATGCAGAACATTCAGTTTCAGAAAGGGAACATGCAGTTCAAGCAAGAGAGCATGGAAACTCAAGCTGCCATGCAGAATCTGAGTGATCAGATCAGGCAGATGGCCACTCTTGCACCTGAGGAGACTGATGAAAATTTTGGGGACCCGGCAGAAGTAAGCAGTAATCCTGAACCAGGTAGACCACCTTCACCTTCCCACACTCTAGAAATCTTCAAGGAAGAGGAGGTAAGCATACCACAATTTGATTATTATGTTGATTGTGATGATCGGTATGCTAATGACTATATTCTTGCTGAGTCTGATTTTAATTTTTCCTCTGTGCATGATGAGAACCGCTTTTTACTATCACATTCGAATGGTTATTCTTCATGCACTGAACATGAATCTGAATCTATGATTAATATTGCATGCAATTTAGAAATTGATTCATGTTATGAGGATTTATCTAAGGCTCAGTATGATGAATTGGGATGGGGTGTTATACCTCTGCATGAAATTTCTGCAGTGCCACATTGCACTAACCATGTTGCAGGAGGTGCGTATAAATTTGATCAACATACACCCACAGTGGAAAACAAAGGTGCTGACACTGATAGTTTGAAGATCAAAAGGCACCTACTGAATCTGCTTAGTAACAATATTTGCTGCTTAGATCCGGCGGTGGAGGACATTTCACTGCTTGATCAAATCTGGAGGATGAAGCAGTTTGTCCTCAACAATTTCATGCTGGATCCTGAAGAAGACATCTCCCTACAAATCCAAAATTGGCAACTGCCACCCTGACCAGGGGAGTTTTCTTTTTCTTTCTTCCCCGTTTTCCTACTTTTATTGCATTTGTCCTTTATCTGTTAGTGTTTTAATTGATGATCTTATGCTTAGAAAACATTTAGGACAGTGTAATTTAAGTATGGTCTCGGGAAGATTCTGAATTTTGTTTTCTTTTATGTTTATTTTTCCTTTTATTTTTCTTTATTAGTTTTCGAATTATTATTTTTTAAAAAAAAAAAAAAATTATTTGTGATAATTTTTTTTTTTTTTTTTTTAAGTGTGCAAAAATTTTTTCTTTTCAAATTTAATTGTTATGAGATGTACATATATTTATTTTTCATATATTTAAAAACGAAAAAAAAATGTGTTTTGTGTTTTATTTGCTTCCTCATTCTTAGTGTTTTTACTAAAAAGAAAAAAAATTTTGTGATAAAATTTTTTTTAAAGCGTGCCAAATCTGTATTATGATATGTATATTTATTTATTTTTTCTTCTTAGTTTTCAAATTGTTCTCCCTAAAAAAAAAAAAAAAATCAAAAATTCAAAAATTGTTTTGCGTAGTCCTTGATTTTATTTCGACCCTCAGTTTCTTACCAATATTTCATTAAAAATTTTCACTTCAGATCTCATTTATTTTCCTTATTTTCCTTCACTGTAAATACAATTTCTTAGTTGTTTTCATACAGATCGTTGATTGCAAATTTTTAGACTAAGAAAATATTTCATTCATAATAGCAAAATTACAGTAATGGAAAATAGGAGCTTGAACAGATCTGAATATAAAGATGCAGTAGATATATGTGAAAATAAAGTTGTTCAGGGGTCGATCATTTCTGATCGTTAATATTTCACACCATATTAAATAAAAACATAAAAAAAAAAAAAACATAAGTGTTCATATTACAGTCCTCATTAATATTCTGGCCACGCTCGGCCAACAAAAACATAAAAAAAATAAAAAAACCTAAAACATCAAAACTGAAAGAACTCTCGAGCTGGTTGTGGTGGTCTAAGAGAGAGCTCCGTTGAGGGAGCTCTGGTTCGGAATGCGAGCGGAGGCTTTGGTGGAGGAATTTCTCGTTCATTTCTGTCGTCATCGATGATGATCGGAACTGGAAACAAATTCAGCAGCCTCGGTGCCCTCATTATCACCCAGTTTTTTTCTTTCAAACAAAAAAATAAAAAATAAAAAAATAAAAAACATGTGTTAATAATAGAAGTGGAAGTGAAAAAAATTTCAATGATGGTATGATGAGAGTTCTTACCGTACATGTACAGCGGCAGTTGTGAAAAGAGAGTGCCAGTGGGGTCTATCTCCGCTTGCCAGTGCTTGACCCGATTGCCGTGGTTGTTGAACCAGCAGTGTACGTTGTATTCAGTGGCTTCGCCGAAAGCCCTTAGTCGAGACGCGATCTCGACGACTTGCGCTCGGCTTGGGTGTGTGACCCCATAGTTGAATATTTTGGTCATCATCTGGATTTGATCGTCGGTAGGACGCCACCGTTGACTGGTATATCTCTCTGATTCCGTTTCACTCATCCTTCCTCTCGTAATATACAAATACATAAATAAAAAAATAAATACATATAAAAAGAACAAAAACAAGAAAAAAAAGCATAATATAAAAAAGAGAAGCATAAAAAAAAAAAAAAAAAAAAAAAAATTTAGATTAGTTCTGTGTTTTGTTTATTTGTTGTTGTTTCCTTTTAGATTTATTTTGTCCTGTCAGTCTTTGATATTTCTGTGTTTGGTCTCAGATCTGTTTCACGGTCCTTGCAAAAGGGTCCTAAACGGATCTACGTCCAGTGTCCTTGTCCATATTGTTCTTGTATATTATGTTTCTGTGTTTTATTTAGTTTTAAGTGGGGTACGTGGCGTTGTTCTACCCGATTGTCTCTGCAATACCTTCAATCGAAGGGAGATTAACGTCTGGTTTCCAGCCGATATACCCCTTAAGTTTTTAGACAGTTGTGTTTTATGTGTTTAAGTGTTTTCAGTTTCAGAAAAATGAAAAAAAAATTGAAAGAAGATAGATCGGGCAAAGGAAGAGGGAGAGCAGGCAAGAGATCAGAGAAGAAAGAAGATGGAAAGCAAATAAAAGGAGCAGAGAGCTTAAAGGAAGGCAGGAAAAAGCAAAATGAAAGATCTAAAAGCTTTAAAGAGAAGCAGAACATGGAAAGCATAGAAGAAAGGCAGATCCAGGAGCAGAGGACTTACCTGGAGTAGTAGAGGTGGCAGAGGCTCCTTGCAGGGCTCGTACACCTTCAGATGGCACCGGGGCAGAGGCTCCGTAGAGATTCCAGACGCTTGAGAGAAGAGAAGAGCAGAGAGAGTGGAAGTCAGGAAATGGCGCTGGACGCGGAGGAGCGGACCCTTTTATAACCAGATTTCTGCCACTGTAGCAACAGTTCCGGTCTCCGCCACCGAAACTGTTGTTACAGTACCGGTATCCTTTTTCAAAAAAAAAAAAAAAAAATAATAATAATAATAAAATAAAAGAAAAAAAAAATAAAAATAAAAATAAAAAAAAAAAATATTATAGCATCTACTGATGGATGCTAGGTGTTTAAGACATCTGCTGATGGGTGTCACTGATAACATCTGCTGATAGATGTTACTGAAAAATTTCTTCCCATTTTTCCTAACTTTTTATCACACTTGTCTATATTATTTGCTGCTCTGAAATTGATAATCTGATGATTGTGGCACACTGAGGACATTGTGTGATTTAAGTGTGGTCTACTGGGGAGAAATTCTGATTTTTCTGTTAGTTCTGTGAGTATTTATTTCGTGTGTTAAATTTTTGTTTTTGAGTGTTAATTTTTTCTGTTTTAAGTTATTTTTATCGAGTTTTGTGTGCAATAAATTTTACATTTTTCTCTTGATTTCTGGATGATGTCTAAGTTGTAGATTTTTCCTTCACTTGATTAATACTTATGGCTTGAAATCCTTGCTTTTCTCTGCCTGGAAAGATGATTATGTGTTTAAGAGGTTGATTTGATTGTAACAAATGCCCTGTGTGAGAATTTGAGCCACTTAATTTTCTTTCTTGTGTGACATGTATCTTGATTGCTTGCACATATGCCTTGGCTTGATTCTTTTTGATAATTCTTGATGGATATGCATGTTTAGAAAATGATAAAGGCATTTTATTTCTTGAGCCTCTTTAGCCAAATAAGCCTACCCTGTTATTATCCTTTGATAACCCCTTTGAGCCTATACTTTCCCCATTTATTTGTGTTGAAGCTCATATACTGACCCTAAGTGAAAAACAATGATTACCTTAAACTTAGGAAAGTCTGGAGCTACAGAAGTGTTTTGAGAATAAGTGTGGTCTCCTTGGGAATTCTGATGAATTGGCTAGTTGGTTCCTCATCATGTTTTGAAATGATAATTTATATCCTGTTGTGTGAAAAAAAAAAAAAAAAAACAAGACAGGATGAAAAAAAAAAATATTTGATGAGAAAAAGAGAAAATTGAAAAATAATTTTGTGGATAATGGAGTCGAGAAGAGGATTGAATTAGAGGTTTGGGTGAGATTTCACTGTGTTTACATTTTTTTTCCCTAGTGCACCTCTATTTCTTCTGAGCTATAGCTACTTATCCAAATTTATCCTCCCCTGTCCTTGGCCCCATTACAACCCTGAAAGACCTTTTGATCTGAACATACATATGTTTTAAGTGTTGATATTAGAAGCTTGCCAAGTCTACTTGTGTTTGTTTTCTTGAGTACATTGAGTTGAAATTATTTACCTTAAACACTTGAGAGAAACACTATTAGTGCATCTGTGAGGTTATGTTATTTTTAAAATCACCTCTTGAGTTGATTAATCATTTTCCTATGTATTGAATTGCTTGGATGATTTCTGTAAGTATCTGCTATTCTTGATTTTGTGTTGGATAATTTCTACTTCTTTTATCTGTCTAGAATTCTTGAGAACTGTTTAAATTCTGTTTGTTTTCTTGCGAGTTTTTATTTTTCTCTCTGCTGAGTTTTTTTTGTCACCGTTCCTAAAAGTCCTTTGAACCATTCCCTGATTTGAGTCTTGATTTTGCCCAGGAGTGCAAAAGACTAAGTGTGGTCTATTTTGATGAGTCAATATTTTCTTCACTTCACTTAGCTTTTTGTGCTAGATTTAATCAGGGAATTGTGCTTAATTGTCCAGTACTTTCCCGTTTTTACTGATTATGCTTAATTTGATCAGAAATTCTTATTTTACTTAATTTGTATTTTCTGAGAATAATTATTTACATTATTGAGTGCAGGGAAAATTCTGTAAATATTTCAGGACATTTAGAAGAATATTCATTAATACACTGTGTTATCTACTTGGAAGGAGCTTCACTACATTGATTGATTTTGTGTGTTGAAATGGAAAATTTGATTTGGAACTTCCACACACCACACGGCACATTCATTTTGGAAGCACAAATTGAAGGAGCCACGCTTATTGAAAATTCACGTTGGGAAGTTACTCCCCTTGCAATTCACGGCTTACTTGGTTCTTCATCCAAAAGTCTGAAATAATGAGTGGGATCCACCACACCCTTTCTTGCTACGTGGTTTCCAATTTGGAGAAAAGCATTCAGTTTTGTCTTGGCTGAAACAATTCTTTGCTTTCATCAAAAAAAAAAAAAAAATTTAACAAGTGAAGAAAGAAGGAGGGACCACTCAAAAGAAGGTCACGGCTTGGTCTTGGAGAAAGAGCACCCACCATAAAGAAAGCAACCGGCCCACATGAGAAGCACATTACACGTCCAACGACCACACACAATGGGAAGGGATTCACGTTCAGTTTAGGAGCTGTCACAGCAGCAGACTTCCTCCTTCATGGTATCTTCATGCGTCCAGAACAGCAGCCACCAACGTTGGTTCCTATCTCAGAAGCAGCTCACACTCCAGCAGCTTGGTAGCAGCGAGAAACCAGCAGCCACCTTGGAGAGGAGATGAAGCTGTGATTTCAGAACAGCAAATGGGAGAAGACGCAGCAGCTGAGTTGTTCCAAAAATCAACATTTCAGGGCTTCCCAATTGGAGAAACGGTGCAGCTGTCACTCCCATTCTCGGTGCTGGCCTTTGCTCAATGGTGTCACATTTTCATTGATGATGGAGAGCATCATTTATTTTTCTTTTAAGCACACATTCACGGCTGGATAAAGAGGAGTTCTTTGGTGTCACGGTCCAGCCACCTACAACAAGAAGAAGAAGTGGTGCAACAGCTGCCTTGTCCAGGAAGCAGTTCACGTATAGGGAAAGAAACACTACACGTTCAATTTCATGGAGAAGAGAGGATTATTGAATGGAGGGCCCCTTTACTCTTGTTGGTGCTTCATACGGTGATGGGAAGGAGAAAAGCATATGGAATCTGGATTATTATTCACGTGCAGGAGTATAAGAGGACAAAACTTGATGGAATTAACGAGAAAGTTTTATTTTATTCTATTGGATGGAGAGGAGGATTTTGTTTGGTTTTGGAGGTTGCATCCGGAATTATAGGGAGGCAGCATGTCCCACGGCAGCAAGGCATGGGAAGAGTGCACACCTTATGTTGTATTCGAACCATCCAAAAAGAGCACAAGAATTGGAGGATTTTTTTTTTTGCTATAAAGAGGAGGTCGTGTAGTGTGAGAAAGAGGGGAATGGGAGATGAGAAGTAGTGTAGATTAGGAGACGTACGGGAAGAGGTTTTGGCCTCTTTCCATATTTTTCCAGTAGCTCTCTTTCATTTCTGGTGTTAGTTTGTTCATTTTAGTTTTATCCATCCAGGATTTTTATTTCAAGTGTTAGAATTTTCAGTCAATTCCATTTTCAATTAAGTGCTTTTATTTTTACTGTCAAAAAAAAAAAATTTTTTTTTTTTTTTTTGATGAAAGCAAAGAATTGTTTCAGCCAAGACAAAACTGAATGCTTTTCTCCAAATTGGAAACCACGTAGCAAGAAAGGGTGTGGTGGATCCCACTCATTATTTCAGACTTTTGGATGAAGAACCAAGTAAGCCGTGAATTGCAAGGGGAGTAACTTCCCAACGTGAATTTTCAATAAGCGTGGCTCCTTCAATTTGTGCTTCCAAAATGAATGTGCCGTGTGGTGTGTGGAAGTTCCAAATCAAATTTTCCATTTCAACACACAAAATCAATCAATGTAGTGAAGCTCCTTCCAAGTAGATAACACAGTGTATTAATGAATATTCTTCTAAATGTCCTGAAATATTTACAGAATTTTCCCTGCACTCAATAATGTAAATAATTATTCTCAGAAAATACAAATTAAGTAAAATAAGAATTTCTGATCAAATTAAGCATAATCAGTAAAAACGGGAAAGTACTGGACAATTAAGCACAATTCCCTGATTAAATCTAGCACAAAAAGCTAAGTGAAGTGAAGAAAATATTGACTCATCAAAATAGACCACACTTAGTCTTTTGCACTCCTGGGCAAAATCAAGACTCAAATCAGGGAATGGTTCAAAGGACTTTTAGGAACGGTGACAAAAAAAACTCAGCAGAGAGAAAAATAAAAACTCGCAAGAAAACAAACTATGCTGCATAAAAGAAATGCAGCATAGTTTACTAGGAAGTGACTCCTAGGTCGTCTCTCATTTTTGGTGATCGGGTCGCACCGCTCACAAAAATTGTGCATAAAAGAAATGCAGCATAGTTTACTAGGAAGTGACTCCTAGGTCGTCTCTCAAGGACCAATTTTGGTGGTTCAATCTTAGATCAGTCACGAAGTGGGGGGGTTTGTGGATATTTTTGGTTTTGTGCGGTAAAAGTAAAAACGTTCAAATAAAATTTTAAAGACGGTAAAAACTAAACGATAAAAGATGATAAAAATAGACAATAGAAAATTACAAAGTGTTGGAAATAAAATTTCGTGTACTTTAACATGCACAAAAGTGTAAAAACATTATAATTAAAATTTACCAAAAGCTTCAGTAAAAATAAACCGTAAAAAAAATGACGTTGAAAATAACATGAGTAAAACACGATAACTTAACTTAACGGTACACAAAATACTAAACGGTAAAATAAAAGAGACAATGAAGTAAAAACACTTAATTGAAAAATGAAATTTATCAAACAACACTTGAAACAAAATCATGTGAAAATATCAATGAAATGATCAAACTTGCAAACACTATTGCTTCATAAATTAAATTCTACACTATTACACTGTTTGGAAAAAAATGAAAATTTTAGAGAGAGCTTCCTGGAAGAGAAGGCAACTGGAACCTCTCCCAGGCCTCAGGCCGTGCTCTCTGAACGCCCACACCCATTCTTCTTATAGCCAGGACATCCAGCCCCGTGAATACCATTGCTTCCTCCTATGCTGAACGTGAGTTGTGTGTGGAGCATGCTGTTCCCCTTCTTTTGTTTTCTTCATTTTGATTGTTGGATGAGTGCAGTGAAAATGTGACTCCAAATATGCTGCTCCGTGTTAATTGTCTCCAATGTGCTTCCAAAGTTGGCTCACCAATTTTTCAGCAAGTGTGGGCCGTGTGCTTTTCCATTCACCAATTTTTTATCCAATTAAAGTGCACCGTGCTTCACTTTCCAGCACAGCTTGTACATACTTCTTTCAAAGCCAATTGGAATGCATCGTGCCTCTTCTTCTATCTAAAGATAAATGAATCTTCTCTTCTCCTCCAGCCAAGCCGTGACACCTTAAGCTTCCAACACTTAACTTCTTTGCTTTCAGCCGTGGCACCCCAAGCTTCCAACACTTAACCGTGCACACCATTCTTTATCCTGCAACATGTGCGTGGCCTCCCCAAGCATCCTCTCATTCAGCACCGCTTCATTCTCTTTCCCATCACAAGCTCTTCATCTCTGAATCATCACTCTGAATCATCACTCCACGTTCCCACCATCAATTGAACAACATCCTATTCTTTAAAGAAAAATAAAACCAAGAGCTGCTGGAATAACGCATCACTTCTCCCTGCTTCCAGCTCCTTCTCCGCGTCCGAGAATCACCATTTCCTTCTCTCATCTTCTCTAGAATCAACGTGAATGTGGTGGCTTTCCCAGCCGTGAGCTCTCCCAAGCTGGACCATCTCAAACTGCTGGACGGTGTTGTTACTGCCTCTGGACGTTCAAGAGTGGAGCGTTTCTTCCAGGCAGTGCACGTGAAGCCATCGTGTTCATCCAAACTGCTGGACCGTGGAAGTGGATGGAGCGTGATGTTCTCCCATCTTAGGTGGTGGCTGGACTGCCATCTTCTCTTGGCCGCTGGACTTGTGTCTACCGGATGCGTGCAGGCTGCTGAAATGGAGGACCGTGTGTGCTTTGCTTCTTGTTGTGCACCCATTCCACAATACTTCAATTAAAATACACTTCTCTTTTGCATGTGGGCCGTGGCACCACTTTCATATTTTTCTGAAATGTAGGCTTTCTCCATTACCTAAAACCGTGTGCTCCCAATAAACATGGTGGACCCCTCATTCCATAACATGTGCCATGTATTTTCTTTGATCATGTCTTGTCCTTTGCAAATGTTTATTCAATCAACTTTTGTCAAAGAGAAGAAAACGGGGACCATGTGTATGAATTCAGAATTCAGTAAGTGAGCTCCTTGTTCCATGAGTTTGTAATTTTTTAATGTAAGTGGCAGCCGTATGGCCTCTTTCATGTGCACCGTGAGTTGATGATGTGTGAACGGTGATTAGCTAGAATCCACTTTCAAAGGTGCATGAATCCCTTTTGTAGAACAACACCTACTATCCTCCAATTAGATATAAAAACCGTGAGCTCCTTGAACAAGTGTGGAGTGGAAAAGCATGGAAAGTAAAACAAATCTTAGCATTTTAGAGCTCTTTCTCATGTGGACGTGAGCTTAGTGGTGGCTGCACCTCCATTGCTGTGACACTGCTTTTGATTCAAAATAAAATGTGCACTTAATTAATTGCTTCATAAAATAAATTAGTCCCTAATTTTATCCAAATAATTTTCCTAAAATTAATAATGTAAATAATTAACCATAGATAATTCAAATTAATCAAAATAAGAATTATCGGTCAAATTAAATACAATGATGAAAAACGGGAAAATATTGGACAATTAAGCACAATTCCCTGATTAATTCTAGTATAATAAACTAAGCGAAGTGAAGAAATTATTGATTCATCAGACGCAGTGGAGGAAGTTGACGAAGTGGACCAAGTGGACGAACTGGACGAAGTGGTTGAGGTGGACTAAGTGGACGAAGTGGGCGAAGTGGATGAAGCGGAGGAAGTGGAGGAAGTTGGCAAAGTGGAGGAAGTGGAGGAAGTTGACGAAGTGGAGGGAGTGGAGGAAGTGGAGGAAGTGGAAGAAGTGGAGGAAGTGGAGGAAGTGGAGGAAGTGGGCGAAGTGCAGGAAGTGGAGCAAACGGGGGAAGGTGACGAAGTGGAAGAAGTGGAGGAAGTGGAGCAAGTGGAGGAAGTGGAGGAAGTGTAGGAAGCGGAGGAAGTGGAGGAAGTGGACGAAGTTGAAGAAGTGGACGAAGTAGACGAAGATGATGAAGTTGAAGAAGTGGAAGATGTGGACAAAGTGGACGAAGTGGAAGAAGTGTAGGAAATGAACGAGGTGGAGGAAGTTGACGAAGATGAGGAAAGTGAGGAAGTGGAGGAAGTTTACGAAGTGGAGGAAGTTGACGAAGAGGACGAAGATGACGATTTGAAGAAGTGGAAGAAGTAGACGAAGTGGAAGAAGTGGAGGAGTGGACAAAGTGGAGGAAGTGGGGGAAGTGCAGGAAGTTGACGAAGGGGACGAAGTGCAGGAAGTAGAGGAAGTGGACAAAGTGGAGGAAGTCGACGAAGTGGACGAAGATGACGAAGTTGAGGAGGTGGAATAAGTAGACGAAGTGGAAGAAGTGGACGAATTGGAGGAAGTGTAAGAAGTGGACGAAGTGGAGGAACTAGAGGAAGTGGATGAAGTGGATGAATAGCACGAAGTGGAGGAAGTGGACGAAGTTGAAGAAGTGGAGGAAGTGGAGGAAGTAGAGGAAGTGTAGGAAGATGAAGAAGTGGACGAAGTTGACAAAGTGGAAGAAGTGGAGGAAGTGGACAAAGCGGAGGAAGTGGGTGAAGTGGAGGAAGTTGACGAAGTGTAGCAGTGGACGAAGTGGAGGAAGTGAAGCAAGTGGGCAAAGTGGAGGAAGTGGAGGAAACGGAGAAAGTTGATAGTGGAGGAAGTGGAAGAAGTGGAGGAAGTGGACGAAGTTGACGAAGTGGAGGAAGTAGAGGAAGTGCAAAAAGTGCAGGAAGTGGACGAAATTGAGGAAGTGGATGAAGTGGAGGAAGTGGACGAAGTGGACGAAGTGGAGGAAGTGGACGAAGTGGAGGAAGTGGACGAAGTAGACGAAGTGGAGGAAGTGGACGAAGTGGAGGAAGTTGACGAAGTGGACGAAGTTGACGAAGTGGATGAAGTTGATGAAGTGGACGAAGTTGACGAAGTGGACGAAGTGGACGAAGTTGACGAAGTGGACGAAGTTGACGAAGTAGATGAAGTGGACATAGTGGAGGAAGTGGAGGAAGTGGAGGAAGTGGAGGAAGTTGACGAAGTGGAGGAAGTGGACGATGTGAACGAAGTGGATGAAGTGGACGAAGTGGAGGAAGTGGACGAAGTTGACGAAGTGGAGGAAGTGGACGAAGTTGACAAAGTGGACGAAGTGGAGGAAGTTGATGAAGTGCACGAAGTAGAGGAAGTGGAGGAAGTGGAGGAAGTTGACGAAGAGGACGATGTGGAGGAAGTGGAGTGATGAGTCGTTATTTCTTGAATTATATTTAGTTTATTGCACTTAAATAAACCAGGGAATTGTGTTTAATTGTTTGTTATTTCCCCGTTTTCCGAATTCTGCTTAATTTGGTCGGAAATTTGTAGTTGTGCTAATTTGGATTTTCTGAGCTGATTAAGTGCATTTTTGAAGTGCAGGAAAATTTCGGAAATACATTTTGGGACATCAGGAAGAATGCCAAATAAATCCAAGACTCTCCACACAGACATTTTAGAATTAATTAAATTGTAATTCAGTAGTTTAGAATTTCTGTATCAACTCTTATATTTTGGGTCAATTTTTGGTAAATTAGAGTAGACCCAAAAAAAATAGAAGTTAGTGACTTGGACCTAGGGTTTTTGTATGTGTGGACCCTACCCTAAAAAGGGACACACGACCCTTAGAAAAGGAGGCCGCCATCCTCACGGGGTCATTTTTTTATTTGGCTGGAACGTTTTTTATGGAGGAAAAAAATGTGAACACTGCCACTGGCCACACACTTGACATTCTCGGTTTTCCCTTGGTTTTGGGCGGATGGTGTTTTTGACCTTTTTCTTGGGGCTGAACGCTTGAATGGAAGGGATGAAGAGTTGAAATGTTATTTCTTTTTGCTGAATGTTGATTGAAATTTCCATTTGGTTTTATGCATTTTTTATTGAATGTTTCAACCACCAATGTCACGTCCACATGGAGGCACACGGTGCTAGCTTGGACATGACTGATGAAAGGAGGAGGTTTTTCTTTTAGCTGAGCCGCCACCCACTCTCTCGGTCTTTAGTTTTTAGGTTTCTGTTTTGAAATTTCCCTTGGGACTGAAAACACTGTTTGGAATGAAGAGAATGGAGAGGCACGTTTGATGTCTCGGAGAATGAAACTCTGATTAAATTTTATTTTTCGCTTTTTCTTGTGCACGTTGTTACAAAATTTATTCACATTCATGTTGGTTTCTTCTTGAACGCTGATTTCATTAAGAAATGTTAACGCTGGTCTCATCTTGATAAGCAAGCTGGTTTTTTTTTCTCTTTGCTGGAGAAGCGGTGCACATGGGCTCTCGGTTTTACCTTTCTTTTCTTTCTTTAGAGGCACTTTGTCACTACCTAAAAGTGGACGTGGAGAAGAGGGAACGGTGATGAAATTTGGGAAGCACACGCTACTGCTGCCACATCCAGCTTCAAGAATTGAAATGCTGCTTTCATAGTATGGACTGCACACAAACGGTGATTCACGCCAGCCTAGAAGCATCATCTTTCATTCAGAGGGGATTCATTTTGCTTTGGAGAAAAAGCGAGATGGAACGGTGATTCAAGGTGCTGGAATGAGGTGCTCCACGGAAGAGAAAGGAGCTGGCACATGCGGTTATTAGATTGTGATTGAATTTACTTTTTGTTTGGTGCACTGATTCAGTCTTTAGGAGAGTTGCTGTCACGGTTTTGCTGGTGGATGAAGCACACTACTGCCATGGCTGCAAGCAGCGTTCAGAGTTGAATGATAAACGGCACACGTACTGCTTCTTTGCTGGAAGGGAATAGAATTGTTTTTGGATTTATAAAGTTGAAAGCTGAGTTGATGGGAGTAGGTAGGTGCACATGCACGGTGATTGAATTAGAAGTGATGCACACGACCATTTTCATCTTTGCTGGAAGGAGTACTGCAGGGGAGCTGGAGAAATATGCACACTGCCACTTGCGCTTGCTGCTGGGATGAGAAAGGCTTTCTTTCATTTTGTGATTAATTGCTTTTTGGAGATTTCTTTTATTTGAAAAAAAATGAAGTAGATTAGGTGGGAGAGGTGCGTTGGTGTGCACACGGAGAGGAAGTGTTGATTGGAAGAAGGGGAATGGTGTCCGCATGTTGTGCTGGAACGTGTTGAAGTTTGATGCACGGCTGGAAGCATGGAGCGGTGCTGAATGAAGAGGTAATGGGAGTATGGTGTGCACACATACGTGGAGCTGGAGAAAGGAAGGAGAGGCATTGATTTATTTTCTTGGAGAATGAATTGGAAGCGGTGTTGAATGGAAGCAGTAGAATGACTTGGAGAAAGGTGTTGATTAGATGGGTAGGTATACGGTGAATGAAGAAGATTGGCACAATGATTAGGAGCTGGAGATGCACACACGGAGTTGCGGCTTCCACGTCCAGCATAGGATTGCATTTTTCATTTTCAGTCATGTTCAGCAAAGCAGGGGCACACGCGGTGATGGCTGTTATGTCCAGCAAGAGAAAGCTTCAAAGTTTGGTTTACTGTTCACGTGTTGCTTTTAGTGCTATTTCGATGTGCATTTCATTGTTTCACTTTTTTTTTAGATTAATCAATGCATTTAAATATTAGATGTGCTGTGATGCTTACTACTTCATTTTATTTTTACTGTTCACGCGCTTTTAAATTGATTATTTCAGTGAAGAAATGGAGTTGTGCACGGTGCCTTTCGTTAATTAGATTAAGATTGCATATTTTCTTTAATTCCAAGTTGCATTAGGCATTTGATGTGTTAGTTAAAGTATTGCATTTGAATAGCACATTACGTGCTCATTATTCGCTGCATTTTAGTTAGTTCACACACCTTGCTTTAGGATCGTTCAATTCACTGTTTCCATTTACTTTAAATGCCTTCAATTATGTTCGGTTGCGTTTAGTTTTCAATTTAATTTAAGTTCACTTGCTTTCACAAAACTTTCTCAAAACCCTCCCACTATGTGTTGATCTAAGACTGAACCCAAATTGGTCCTTGAGAGACGACCTAGGAGTCACTTCCTAGTACTATACTGCATTCTTTTATGCACAATTTTTGTGGGAGGTGCGACCCTCTCAACATGGACAAAATGGACGAAGTGGGCGAAGTGGACATCGTGGACGAGGTGGACGAAGTGCACGAAGTTGAACAAGTGGACGAAGTTGACGAAGTGGACGAAGTGGACGAAGTGGAAGAAGTAGAGGAAGTGGGCGAAGTTGACGAAGTGGAGGAAGTCAACGAACTAGACGGAAGTTGACGAAGTGGAAGAAGTGGAGGTAGTTGAAGAAGTGGACGAAGTGGAGGAAGTTGACGAAGTGTACAAAGTGGAAGTGGACAAAGTAGAGGACGAAGTGGAGGAAGTGGACAAAGTGGAGGAAGTGGTGGAAATGGAGGAATTTGACGAAGGGGACGAAGTGGAGGATGTGGTCTAAGTGGAGGAAGTTGACGAAGTGGAAGAAGTGGAGGAAGTGAAGGAAGTGGAGGAAGTGGAGGAAGTGGAAGAAGTGGACGAAGGGGACGAAGTGGACGAAGGGGACAAAGTGGAGGAACTGAACGAAGCGGAGGAAGTGGACGAAGTGGATGAAGTGGACGAAGGGGACAAAGTGGAGGAACTGAACGAAGCGGAGGAAGTGGAAGATTTGGAGGAAGTTGACAAAGTGGAGGAAGTGGAGGAAGTGGAAGAAGTGGAGGAAGTGAAGGAAGTTGAGGAAGTGGAGGAAGCGGAGGAAGTTGAAGAAGTGGACGAAGTTGACGAAGTGGAGGAAGTGGCCGAAGTTGAACAAGTGAACGAAGTTGACGAATTGGACGAATTGGAGGAAGTGGAGGAAGTTGAAGAAGTGGACGAAGTTAACGAAGTGGAGGAAGTGGAGGAAGTTGAGGAAGTGGACGAAGTGGAGGAAGTGTAGGAAGTTGACGAAGAGGACGAAGTGGAGGAAGTGGAGGAAGTGGACGATGTGGACGAAGTCGACGAAGTGGATGAAGTTCACGAAGTGGACGAAGTGGAGGAAGTTGACGAAGTGGAGGAAGTGGACGAAGTTGACGAAGTAGACGAAGTGGAAGAAGTTGAGGAAGTTGAAGAAGTGAACGAAGTTGACGAAGTGGAGAAGTGGAGGAAGTTGACGAAGTGGAGGAAGTGGAGGAAGTGGAAGAAGTGGAGGAGGTGGACGAAGTTGACGAAGTGGAAAAGTGGAGGAAGTGGACAAAGGTGACGAAGTTGACGAAGTTGACGAAGTGGACAAAGTGGACGAAGGGGATGAAGTGAACGAAGTGGATGAAGGGGATGAAGTCAACGAAGTGGACGAAGGGGACGAAGTGAACGAAGTGGACGAAGGGGACGAAGTGAACGAAGTGGACGAAGTGGACGACCTGGACGAAGGTGAGGAAGTCGACGAAGTGGAAGAAGTTGAAGAAGTGGACGAAGTTGACGAATTGGAGCAAGTGGACGAAGTGGAAGAAGTGGAGAAAGTTGAAGAAGTTGACGAAGTTGAAGAACTGGAGGAAGTGTAGGAAGTGGACGAAGTTAACGAAGTGGAGGAGGTGGACGAAATGGACAATGTGGACGAAGTCGACGAATTGTAGGAAGTGGACGAAGTGGAAGAAGTGGAGGAAGTTGAAGAAGTGGACGAAGTAGAGGATGTGGACGAAGTGGAGGAAGTGGTGGAAGTTGAGGAAGTGGAGGAAGATGACGAAGAGGACGAAGAGGAGGAAGTGGATGATGTGGACGAAGTCGACGAAGTGGATGAAGTTGACAAAGTGGACGAAGTTGACGAAGTGTACGAAGTGGACGACGTGGACAAAGTGGAAGAAGTGGAGGAAATTGAAGAAGTGGACGAAGTTGACGAAGTGGAGAAGTGGAGGAAGTTGACGAAGTGGAGGAAGTGGAGTGATAACAGTTGAAAAACTGTTATTTTCATGATTAAAATTGATGTTAAAAGCAACCTTTAGACTTAAAAACTAGCTTGAAATCATGCTTTTATTTATATTTTCATAAATATGAGAGCTGGACAGGTTTACGCTTGATTTAAGTGGTTTTGTGTAGGTTTTAAGGTGAATTTGGTGAAAGAAGTGAAGAAGGAGAGAGATGACATTAGAAAAGACAAGAAAGAGTGCAAAAAGAGAAGACGAAGGCACCGATCAGCGGCATTCTACCGCTGAGCGGCACTCAGGAGGTTGCGGGAGTCACGCTGAGGGGCAAACTGGCCGCTGAGGGGAAGAAAAGTGACGCGCAATCACCGCTGAGCGGTAAATACCGCTGAGCGGCACTTTTTGGGCTTGGGCTTTTGTAATCTTTTGTAACTCTAGATTAGTATATAAGGGCTTGCACGTCCTAGAATTTGGTATCTTTGGCAGAAACGAGGCAAACACTCTCTCTTCCACCCCTTTGAAGGAGGATCTTGGATGCTCAGGCTACCTCTTCACCTTTTTAGGGTGTATTCTTTCATTCTTTCATTGTTATTCATCTAGGTTCACCATGAATATGGTGAACTAAACCTTGTATGTTTGTTGGGGAATCAATGTAATCTCTTGAAGCTCTCATATATGGAATTTATGCTTGCATCTTTTAATTAAGATTTATGCTTTCTTTCATCATTAGTTAGGGTTTTTCCTCTTTGCTTAATGCTTGCATGGTTTAACTCATTCGATGCATGATTATTGGTTTTGTCGATACGGGCACGTACGGGGAAGTCTAGATCCGGGGAATTTCTCCCAATATTATATTGGTTGTCGTTAAGCTCCTGCACTTATGAACTAATCATTAGGAATGCTAGGAATTGTATGAACTCGTGATTAGGGAGAAGCCATCTAGAATGGTACTTTAGAGAGTGGCATTAACAATGATGATTTGAATGTTGAATTCCTAAAATGTATGAGAGTGGATGAGATGAAATTGACCCCCAACAACATATTCATTCATATATTTCATTGAAAGTGTTTATCTTTTGTCTTTGCCATTGATCAAACTTCATGCATACATGTTTATTTTCTGTCTTGCATATTAAAATCCAAATATTTCGTTTGTAAGTCCTAGCTAATCAACAAATCACATAACTAAACTAGGCCGTGAGTCCTTTGGGAAGAACGATACTTGGTCTTACCAAGTTTATTACTTGAACGATTCGGTCATACTTGCCGATTGTGAAACAAGTTTGTGACATCATATTTTGGTGATCATAAATTTGTCCATCAAGTTTTTGGCGCCGTTGCCGGGGATTTGGGGATTGAACCCGAGTCCTAGCAACGGCTAATAAGTTTGGGCCATCAAGTTTTTGGCGCCGTTGCCGGGGACTCGTGGTTTAACTGGTTAATTTGTGTGATTATTGATTATCTTTGACTTTAATTTTGAATTTCTGTTTTTATTTTTCTGTTTTTATTTTATTTTATCTTTTTATCTTTTTAGATTAGGTTAGATTTTATTTTTTAGGTTAGATTTTATTAGATTTTATCTTTTTAGATTAGATTAGATTAGATTTTATTTTATTTTGTTAGGTTAGATTTTATTAGATTTTATTTTATTTTTTATCTTTTAGATTAGGTTAGATTTTATTTTATCTTTTAGGATTAGATTTTATTTTATTTTATCTTTTATCTTTTTATCTTTTAAATCTTTTATCTTTCTATCTTCTAAATCTTTTATCTTCTTATCTTCTGAATCTTTTATCTTTTTATCTTTTGAATATATATCTTCTCTTATATCTTTTTGTGC
This sequence comes from Vigna nakashimae, assembly GCA_034642375.1. Classification (NCBI taxonomy): domain Eukaryota; kingdom Viridiplantae; phylum Streptophyta; class Magnoliopsida; order Fabales; family Fabaceae; genus Vigna; species Vigna nakashimae. Next base: position 32,563,318 of record CM067765.1, read on the forward strand.
TAACAAATCTTTTCTAGGGTTTTGTTTTCTTATGCATGCAGGAAGCAATTCGAACTAGAAGTAAGAAAACAACAGAACCACTTTTTGAAGGTCTAGAAGAGAGTAGAAGGAGGAGAAGAATCAGAACGTCTAGAGAACTTTTCCCTTCTCCAGAAACTCTCTTGCAATCATCACCACAAGGTTCTGTTCATAGCACAGGAAGTATGGAGGGCAATAATGTTAGAAGAACTCTTGCAGATTACACTAATCTTGCTGGACCTCAGCACTTCAATAGCATAGCTAGACCTAGAGTCAATGCAGCCAACATGGAGGTCAAACCAGCATTGATTCAACTGGTGAAGAGTAATCAATTTAATGGGTTATCTCACGAAAGCCCATATGAGCACCTGACTACCTTTAATGAGATTTGCAACACAGTCAAGATTAATGGGGTGCCAGATGAAGCAATCAAACTTAGCTTGTTTCCTTTCTCATTGGGAGGCAATGCTAAGCTTTGGTTGAACTCTTTTCCAGAAGAAAGTTTCATAGAGTGGGAAGTAGTGGTCACAAAATTCTTAAACAAATACTTTCCACAATCTAAAGTGACTAAAGGAAAGCAAGAGATATCTTCATTCAAGCAGGGCATGGAAGAATCACTGGGACATGCATGGGACAGGTATAAAAGCTTGTTACGTAAGACTCCCACGCATGGCTTTGAAGATCAAGAAGTAGTCCTAACTTTCCTTGGAGGGCTTGGTTCACAAACCAAGATGATGCTGGATGCCTCAGCTGGAGGCAATATCAAATGGAAGACTCCAGAGGAAGCAACTGAAATTATTGAAAATATGGCTACAAGTGATAATGAGCTGCACAATGAAAGAGGCGCCCCTATGCAACAGAAAGGGGTTCTTCAATTACAAACACATGATGCTCTGCTAGCACAGAATAAAATTCTAACTCAACAGCTAGAAACTCTGACCAAAAATCTTGCTTCATTACCTAAAGAGTTAAAATCTCCTGCACAGGTACAAACCCAGTTGTGCGAATTATGTGGGGGAGATCACATCAATGGCCAATGTGCTTTTCCTGTGGAAGCCGTGGAGGATGTTAATTTCATGGCTAATCAGTTTCCATACCGTCAAGGGAATTATAATCAGGGTTGGAAACCACATCCAAGTATTGGTCAAGGACAAACTGGGCAGGTTAATCAATATAATAAGCAGCAGCAGCAGCAACCAACCTTGTGGCAACAGTTAGCTATGCTTAATGAAAGATCAACAAGGTTGGAAGAAACTCTTCAGCAATTCATACAGAAAACTGAATCTTCTCAAAAGAGCACTGAAGCTGCTATAAAGAATTTGGAGATTCAGATGGGTCAGATTACCAAGCAATTGGAAGAAAGACCACACAGAAACATTGGGGCTAATACTGAGGTTAACCCTAGAGAAGAGTGCAAAGTGGTCAAGAGTGTGAATGAAGAGATTATTGAGTTAGAAGAAGATGAAACAGAAGAGAGAAGAGAAGAAGAAAGAAAGGATATTTTTCCTTTTCTAACAAATCAGGAGAAACCAATGGATTTCACAGATTTATTCAGAATGGTTGATAATGAAGCTCCTTGGGAACAAATTTTACAGAAAATAGCAGTTTACACAAAATCTGATGAAGGATCCTCTACAAAAAGAAGACGTAGAGATGATGAGGAAGAAAAGTGTGTAACTGTTAAGAAAGAATCATTCCCACCAAAAGCAGCAGACCCAGGTAGTTTTTCTATCCCTTGTTCTATAGGGAAGAAAAAGGTAAAGAAAGCTCTCCTTGATTTAGGCTCAAGTGTTAACTTGATGCCTTATTCTCTATTGGAGCAAATTGGCCATGTTAAAATAAAACCTGTAAAGGTTAATCTTGTAATGGCTGATGGATCTTCAAAGGAGCCATGTGGGATTGCAGAAGACATTGTAGTTTGTGTTGGCAAACTTCAGTTTTTGGCAGACTTTGTGGTGATGAAGATGGAGACCGAAAAGATACCTTTCATACTGGGAAGACCGTTTATGAAAACGGCCAGGGCTATCATAGATGTTAATGAAGGTATAGTGGTGCTCCAGGATAGAGAGGAGAGAGTGGTGGTGGATGTTTTCAAAGATGAGATACAAGCAAAGGAGGAAGAGGCCAGTTATAAAGCTGCATTTCGAGATGCACCCATAACTAGAGGTAAAAATGAAAATCTTGAGGTTTCTGATAACCATTGTTTGTATTTTCAGGTACCCAAGGTAGAAGTGATGGGAAAAGGAAAAGAAGTTCCTAGAGACTGGAAGAAAAGAAGACTCCAACTTGGCACACCTGTAAGACTCAAGAACAAGTTGTGGGTTATAAAAGGCTTTAAAGAGAAGGAGATGATAGAGATAGAGTCTCCATATTCTAGAGAATCTAAAACAGTCCAAAGGAAGCAGTTGAAAAGTTGGTGGAAAGACAACATCAACTATAAAGAAGATGGAACGTGAACTTTATTGGGTCAAGCTAGTGACATTAAAGGAGCGCTTGCTGGGAGGCAACCCAGTGATTTAAAAACTTTTGATTTTGATTTTGGTTTTGTAACTTTTAATTTGTGAACATTATTCTGGATATTATTTTGTTGGATCTAGCATCTACTGAAGGATGCTAGGTGGTTAAGTATCTACTGAAGGATACTAGGTTTGTAACACCTACTGATGGGTGTTGGTGAGAAGATTTTGCACCTACTGATGGGTGCTGGTAAGTTTGAAACACCTACTGAGGGGTGTTGGTGGATTTTGGGTCAGGCTCGTGACGTTAAACAAGCGCTACCTGGGAGGCAACCCAGTTGATTGATTGTTTTTGTTTGTTTTAATTTTGTTAGGGTTTGCATAAGCATTTTTAACATTGAATTGCAGGGAACCTATGAGGGGTATGCTAGGAAGGCACGTAGGTCAAGAAAAGAAGGAGAGGAGCACTTCACGAAAGTGCCGCTGAGCGGCATTTACCGCTGAGCGGTACTATCGCAGATGGGCTTTAGTTCCCCTTAGCGGAACCCGAGCCCATTAGGGTATTTTTAAACCCTAAGCTGCGCGATTTTACATTCTTTCAAGCTCTTCTCTGCACAAATACTCCCACATACCCTCTCTTAGGTTTTCCACATCTTTTTACTCTTCCCTCTTAAGAAAATTTCTCTTCCACTGACTTTTTCACTAGTGTGCCATCAAAGTTTGGGGTTGGAAGAGAATATTCTAGTTTGGAAGCATTCTCATATCATCTAGCATCTCCACCCAAGTAAGTAAAATGCATTTTGTTCATTCTAGGGTTCTTGAATTTGAATGTGATTGTCAAAGCATGAATATTTAGGGGTTTTGATTTCTATGCATGATTTGATGATATATTTGATGTTTGAACCGATTAAACTGCTTGATTATGAACTGGAAAACTGAAAATTGCATTTGGGTGGAGTTAGGACAGTTTTAAAAAGAGATTTGCAAAAATCTGCAGATCACCGCTGAGCGGCAATTACCGCTGAGCGGCACTCTGCCAGATTTGGTTTTTTCTGGTTTTTGCGTGTTAGATTGTGGCACTGGTGGCGCTGAGGGGAAATTCTGGCCCTCAGCGGTGGTTTAGCTTCGAAAGGAGTTGTGTTCTATGTTTACTAATGATTAACATCATGTTCTGTGGTTTTGTAATTGTGTTTGAATGCAGGAATGGCATCCTCTTCAGGAAAGAGATTGAAAACCATGGCAACCAAGAGGAAGGAAAAGGAACCAGAGCAGCCCCATAATGGCAGGTTCCTCTCTAGGAAACATGAGAAGCACTTTAGGGTGGTTCAGGACAGAAGACTTCTAATGGAGAGAAAGGTTGGAATGATACCTAACTTTGCTCCTCAATTTGGAGAGCAAGTGTTAGGGAATGACTGGGGAAAGCTAGCCACTTATCCAGCACCTGCCAACATAGCTGTAGTTAAGGAATTCTACACCAATGCAAAGAAGATTGGTGATTATCCAGCTGAGAATTATTTGGGCTATGTCAGAGGCCATGCTATCAGGTATGATCCTGACTCTATCCAGCTGAGAATTATTTGGGCTCTATCAGAGGCCATACCCCTCCAGTACACAGGTGGACTATGGATGAATTCCATAACGTGGTAGCTTGGCCAGAAGAACCATTGCATGGAGGAGCTGGAGCAGCTGAAGCTTCAGCTAGAGATATGGAAGAAGATGAAGCTGAGGAGGAGGATGCATTTGATGATGATGATGATGAGGAAGAGGAGGAAGATACAGAGGACAGCTCAGACTGATGAGGAGCTGAGATAGCATTTACTGATGAATGCTATCATATGATTATGCTTTTGTGGTTTAAGTTTTCTGAACTTATTTGTTTTTGTTTTTAGATTAGGGTTTGATGTACTCTATTGAACACCTGGTTTATTATGATGGTTTGCTATTAACTATGATTGTGTGATAAGTAATGCTTGATGATGCTGATTGATTGATTGATGTTGAGATAGATGTGCACATTAAAATGCTTATACAGGTGATTCACAAGCTTTGTGAACAAATGCACGATATCATGATTGTGATTGTGAAATTAAGCAGGATGTGTATGTCAAATGTGAATGAGCTTATATGTGAGGTTTTGAGCTCCAGAGTTGTTATTGTTGAATGCTATTACTTTGAAAGCATGGATGATTTTGCCCAGGTTTTCTATGATTGAATCAATTGCTTGTTTTGCATCATGTGATCAAGGCCGTGTTTGTTGAAACCCTTTTTATTGGCCAAATTCATAAAGTTAGCCTACTAAAAGAGAACACTTTGTGTTCTATCCTTTGAACCCTTAACCTTGAATATACACTGAACCCTTGATTGAAAATCTTTACCTTGAGTTAAGTAGAAGATCTTGTGTGGTAATGATAAATGTTCAAGTTTGGGGTTGTTGGGAAAACATGAAAAAGGAAAAGCATTGAGCTAAGAGCTAAAAAAGTAAGAATATGCAAAGAAAAAGAAAAGAAAAGAAAAAGAAGTAAAGCTCAATGCAAATGCAAAGGCAAAAGAAAGTTGGGAATGAATAAGATGATTGTGTTGTTATGATTCTCTTAACTCCAGGATTTTGTGATCCAGAAAAACCAATTTTCTTGTTAGCCCAGCCACATTATAAGCCATTGAAAAGTCCTTGTGATGATGTATGCTTGTGAATGTTTTTGATTGTGGTAAAATGAAAGGCAAAGTTGATTCATGTGACATTGTGATAGTAGAGTGAATGAGTGAAACACTTTACCTCTTATACACTTGTGTGTTGAGTGAAACACTTTACCGAGTGAGGAAATATTCCATAAGCACATGAACATCCATGCTTAATTGATTGATCATTCATGAAAAATAGCATTTGTTGGAACTTAAATGACTTGGTGAACACTAAAGCATGTGCACATCTTGATTAAACTCTTGGTCATAAGTTTGAGTGAAGTTGTTACTTATCTTGAAAAGAGGATTTTGAATGAGTGAACCATCATATGAATTGGTTGGAGATGGAGTTACATTTTGTTTGCTTGAGGACAAGCAAAGTTCTAAGTTTGGGGTTGTGATAACAGTTGAAAAACTGTTATTTTCATGATTAAAATTGATGTTAAAAGCAACCTTTAGACTTAAAAACTAGCTTGAAATCATGCTTTTATTTATATTTTCATAAATATGAGAGCTGGACAGGTTTACGCTTGATTTAAGTGTTTTTGTGCAGGTTTTAAGGTGAATTTGGTGAAAGAAGTGAAGAAGGAGAGAGATGACATTAGAAAAGACAAGAAAGAGTGCAAAAAGAGAAGACGAAGGCACCGCTCAGCGGCATTCTACCGCTGAGCGGCACTCAGGAGGTTGCGGGAGTCACGCTGAGGGGCAAACTGGCCGCTGAGGGGAAGAAAAGTGACGCGCAATCACCGCTGAGCGGCACTTTTTGGGCTTGGGCTTTTGTAATCTTTTGTAACTCTAGATTAGTATATAAGGGCTTGCACGTCCTAGAATTAGGTATCTTTGGCAGAAACGAGGCAAACACTCTCTCTTCCACCCCTTTGAAGGAGGATCTTGGATGCTCAGGCTACCTCTTCACCTTTTTAGGGTTTATTCTTTCATTCTTTCATTGTTATTCATCTGGGTTCACCATGAATATGGTGAACTAAACCTTGTATGTTTGTTGGGGAATCAATGTAATCTCTTGAAGCTCTCATATATGGAATTTATGCTTGCATCTTTTAATTAAGATTTATGCTTTCTTTCATCATTAGTTAGGGTTTTTCCTCTTTGCTTAATGCTTGCATGGTTTAACTCATTCGATGCATGATTATTGGTTTTTTCGATACGGGCACGTACGGGTAAGTCTAGATCCGGGGAATTTCTCCCAATATTATATTGGTTGTCGTTAAGCTCCTGCACTTATGAACTAATCATTAGGAATGCTAGGAATTGTATGAACTCGTGATTAGGGAGAAGCCATCTAGAATGGTACTTTAGAGAGTGGCATTAACAATGATGATTTGAATGTTGAATTCCTAAAATGTATGAGAGTGGATGAGATGAAATTGACCCCCAACAACATATTCATTCATATATTTCATTGAAAGTGTTTATCTTTTGTCTTTGCCATTGATCAAACTTCATGCATACATGTTTATTTTTTTCTTGCATATTAAAATCCAAATATTTCGTTTGTAAGTCCTTGCTAATCAACAAATCACATAACTAAACTAGGCCGTGAGTCCTTTGGGAAGAACGATACTTGGTCTTACCAAGTTTATTACTTGAACGATTCGGTCATACTTGCCGATTGTGAAACAAGTTTGTGACATCATATTTTGGTGATCATAAATTTGTCCATCATGGAGGAAGTAGATGAAGTTGACGAAGTGGACGAAGGGGACGACGTGAACGAAGTGGACGAAGTGGACGAAGTGGATGAAATGGACGAAGTGGACGAAGTGTAGGAAGTTGAAGAAGTGGACGAATTGGAGGAAGAGGACGAAGTGGAAGAAGTGAAGGAAGGTGAAGAAGTGGACGATGTTGACGAAGTGGACGAAATGGAAGAAGTGGAGGAAGTTGACGAAGAGGACGAAGCGGAGGAAGTGGACGATGTGGAAAAAGCCGACAAAGTCGACGAAGTGGATGAAGTGGACAAAGTGGAGGAAGTGGAGGAAGTGGAGGAAGTGAACGAAGTTGAGGAAGTGGACGAAGTGGAGGAAGTGGAGGAAGTTGATGAAGTTGACGAAGCGGTCGAAGCGGGCGAAGTGGACAAATTGGAGGAACTAGAGGAAGTGGAGGATGTGGAGGAAGGAGACAAAATGGAGGAAGTGGAGGAAGTGGAGGAAGTGGACTGATGAGTCGTTATTTCTTGAATTATATTTAGTTTATTGCACTTAAATAAACCAGGGAATTGTGTTTAATTGTTTGTTATTTCCCCGTTTTCCGAATTCTGCTTAATTTGGTCGGAAATTTGTAATTGTGCTAATTTGGGTTTTCTGAGCTGATTAAGTGCATTTTTGAAGTGCAGGAAAATTTCGGAAATACATTTTGGGACATCAGGAAGAATGCCAAATAAATTCAAGACTCTCCACACAGACATTTTTGAATTAATTAAATTGTAATTCAGTAGTTTAGAATTTTTGAATCAACTCTTATATTTTGGGTCAATTTTTGGTAAATTAGATTAAACCCAAAATTAGAAGTTAGTGACTTGGCATCCTAGGGTTTTATTGTGTGGGCCCTACCCTGGAAAAAAGGGAACTTACGGCCTTAGAAGAAGGGACAACCGCCACTTTTTGCCACTCACACTCTGTCTCTCGGTTTTGTTTTTTTGGCTTTTACTGTTGAGCGTTATTGGGTATGTAAGAACTGGAGAGTGTATTCACTCTGGGACGGAAATGGATGAAAGAACTTCACTTTAATTAGGCTGATTTACTCATTGGCATTTTCATTTTTCTTTGGTTCAAACAATATTTATATTAGAGAAATGGTGAACGTTGGGTGCACCTTGAGAAGCTCTCGGTCACAGAGAAGAAGATGAGCACGTCCAGCAATTTGAGGTGCTGATTTATTTTTGCTGGACTGAAGGCACACGTTTACGCACATGGAGGCACACGGTGCTAGCTTGGAATGAAGAAGTGGTGTGTTGTCTCGGCTTGGGAGAATGGTAGCAGGGAGCACATGCGCTGACCAACTTTGGAGAAGCACCTTGTGTCAAGTTAAGATGAGCCTGCGGTGTTGAGCTGGAAGAATGAAGCGGTGTTGAATGGAGAATGGGCAGCAGCTATCACGGACACTTGGCTGGAAGCTTTGAAAGGGGCAACGTGTACGGACAGGGGAGAAGCATTTCATTTTAGTTTTCTAGACGCATGGAGATTCATGGCTGGGCTGGTGTGCACGGTAATTAGAATAATGGGATAGAGTCACGGCTTTTGAATATTGCAAGGTTCGTATTCCCCTCTTTTAAGAGTCAATTAGGATGGAGAAAAGGGTTTGCACGGAGTTGGAGAATGGTGTCATGGGTGGAAGCATTGATTGAAGAGCTGATTTCATTTTAAAGTGAACCATTAAATTCTTGAAAAAGAAGAGGTGATTAGATGGGGTAGGTACACATGTATGATGGTTAATGTTGGAAGAAGAAGATTAATTAATTGCTTGGAGAAGTGGGTGCAGGGATGTTACGGGTTAGAGGAAAAGTAGCTTGCTTTTAATTATTTTTTTGGAATGAGAAGTGGATTAGGTGGAAGAGTGGTGTCACGGGTGGAAAAATTAGGACACGTTAATGGCTCAATGATGATGGCATGGGAGAACCACCTTAGTTTTCTTTGAGAGAAAAATGAATGTGCAGCATTGGTGTGTACGCTGCCACGTCCTGGAATGAGAAGCAGCTCTTGAGATTGAACATCTAGCTTGTGCACGGGAATGAGGAGCAGATGCAGAAGCGGTGTGCACGGCCTGGAAGAAAGCCTCCACGCTGCAGCTGCTGTTTTTACTTTGAGGGGCACACTGCCGTCACGTCCACAAGGGGAGAGCTCCAAATGAAAAAAAAGAGTCTTGTTTTATATTGTCTGCATGCTTAATTGAGAATAATTTTTATATTCTACATGTTAAATGTCAGCTAATGTTTTAAGCTATTTAACTGATTCATCATTTGCATTTCTCAATGTCATTGCCACCTCTTCGCAAGTTGAGCCCATAGTGCTATTGTTCATTCATTGTTTTTAATGTCGTTTCAATGATGGATGTACTTCATCTAGATGATTACAATGTGCATTTAATTTTTTTAGCTCATCATTGCATTTTAATAGTTTTGGATTCCTTTTTCTTATTTCTCTAATGCATTTAAATTAGTTTTGGCTTTAGGAATGTTTAATTTACTGTTATCATGTTGTCTGTTCTGTTCAGTTTATTTATCTTCTTGCATTTCCAATTTCCTCACTTATTTTAGAAACCGTTCGGTATTCACGCTTTGTTAATTCATTTCACTGTTTTCAATTATGTTTGGTTGTATTCAATTTCCAGTCTTAATTTACATCATTTTCGAATCACAAAACCACTTTCAAACCCCCCCCCCACTTCGTGTTCGACCTAAGTCTCGAATCACATTTGGTCCTTGAGAGACGACCTAGGAGTCACTTCCTAGCACTATACTGCATTCTTTTATGCAAAACTTTTGTGGGAGGTGCGACCCTCTCAACATGGACAAAATGGACGAAGTGGGCGAAGTGGACATCGTGGACGAGGTGGACGAAGTGCACGAAGTTGAACAAGTGGACGAAGTTGACGAAGTGGAAGAAGTGGAGGAAGTTGAAAAAGTGATCGAAGTTGACGAAGTGTAGAAGTGGAGGAAGTGGACGAAGTTGGCGAAGTGGACGAGGTGGAGGAAGTGGATGAAGTGGAGGAAGTGGACGAGGTTGACGAAGTGGACGAAGTAGAAGAAGTGGACGATGTGGAGGAAGTGGTGGAAGTTGAGGAAGTGGAGGAAGTGGAGGAAGTTGACGAAGAGGACGAAGTGGAGAAGTGGAGGAAGTTGATGATGTGGACGAAGTGGACGAAATGGACGAAGTTGACGAAGTGGAGAAAGTGGACGATGTGGACGAAGTCGACGAAATAGATGAAGTTGACAAAGTGGACGAAGTTGACGAAGTGGACGAAGTGGACGAAGTTGATGAAGTGGACGAAGTGGAAGAAGTGGAGGAAGTTGAAGAAGTGGACAAAGTTGACGAAGTGGAGAAGTGGAGGAAGTTGACCAAGTGGAGAAGCGGAGGAAGTGGACGAAGTTCACAAAGTGGACGAAGGGGACGAAGTGGACGAATTGGATGAAGTGGACGAAGTGGACGAAATGGACGAAGTGGAGGAAGGGGACGAAGTTGAGGAGGTTGCAGAAGTGGACGAAGTTAACGAAGTGGACGAATTGGAGGAAGTGGACGAAGTGGTTGAAGTGGAGAAAGTTGATTAAGTGGACGAAGTGGAGGAAGTGGACGAAGTTGACATTGTGGAGGAAGTGGAAGAAATGGAGGAAGTGGACGAAGTTGACTAAGTGGAGGAAGTGTAGGAAGCGGTCCAAGTGGAGGAAGTGGACGAAGTGAAGGAAGTTGAGGAAGTGTACGAAGTGGAGGAAGTTGACGAAGAGGACGAAGCGTACGAAGTGGAGGAAGTGGAGGAAGTGGAGGAAGTGGAGCAAATGGAGGAAGTGGAGGAAGTGAAGGAAGTTCAGAAAGCGGACGAAGTGGAGGAAATGGAGGAAGCTGATGAAGTTGATGGAGCGGTTGAAGCGGACGAAGTGGAGGAAGTGGAGGAACTGGAGGAAATGGAGGAAGGGGAAGAAGTGGAGGAAGTGGACGCAATGGACGAAGTAGAGGAAGTGGACGAAGTTGAACAAGGGGACGAAGTTGTCGAAGTGGACGACGTGGAAGAAGTGGAGGAAGCGGATGAAGTTGGCAAGTGGAGGAAGTGGACGAAGTGGAGGAAGTGGACGAAGGCGACGAAGTGGACGAAGGCGACGAAGTGAACGAAGTGGATGAAGTGGACTAAGTGGACGACATGGATGAAGGGGACGAAGTGGAAGAAGTTGAAGAAGTGGACGAAGTTGACGAAGTGGAGGAAGTGGACAAAGTGAAGGAAGTGGAGGAAGTTGAGGAAGTGGCCGAAGTGGCCGAAGTTGACGAAGAGGACGAAGTGGAGGAAGTGGACGATGTGGACGAAGTAGACGAAGTGGATGAAGTTTACAAAGTAGACGAAGTGGGGGAAGTTGATGAAGTTGACAAAGTGGAGGAAGTGGGCGAAGTGGACGATGTGGACGAAGTCAACGAAGTGGATGAAATTGACAACGTGGATGAAGCGGATGAAGCGGACGAAGTGGACTAAGGTGACGAAGTTGAAGAAGTGAACGAAGTTGACGAAGTAGAGAAGTGGAGGAAGTGGACAAAGTAGACGAAGTGGAGGAAGTGGAAGAAGTGGACGAAGTTGACAAAGTGAACGAAGGGGATGAAGTGGATGAGGTGGACGAAGGGCACGAAGTGGATGAAGTGGACGAAGTGTAGCAAGTTGAAGAAGTGGACGAAGTTAACGAAGTGGACGAATTGGAGGAAGTGGACGGAGTGGAAGAAGTGGAGGAAGTTGAAGAAGTGGACGAAGTTGATGAAGTGGACGAAGTTGACGAAGTGGCCGAAGTGGAGGAACTTGACGAAGTTGACGAAGTGGAAGAAGTGGAGGAAGTGACGAACCTGACGAAGTTGAAGAAGTGGAAGAAATGGACGCAGTGGAATGATGACCCAAACTTATTAGCCGTTGCTAGGACTCGGGTTCAATCCCCAAATCCCCGGCAACGGCGCCAAAAGCTTGATGGACAAATTTGTAAGCACCAAAATATGATGTCACAAACTTGTTTCACAATCGGCAAGTATGACCGAATCGTTCAAGTAATAAAACTTGGTAAGACCAAGTATCGTTCTTCCCAAAGGACTCACGGCCTAGTTTAGTTATGTGATTTGTTGATTAGCTAGGACTTAGAAACGAAATATTCAAAGTTTAATATGCAAGACAGAAAATAAACATGTATGCATGAATTGATCAATGGCAAAGACAAAAGATAAACACTTCCAATGAATTATATAAATGAATATGTTGTTGGGGTTCAATTTCATCTCATCCACTCTCATATATTTTAGGAATTCAACATTCAAATCATCATTGTTAATGCCACTCTCTAATGTACCATTCTAGATGGCTTCTCCCTAATCAAATAGTTCATACAATTCCTAGCATTCCTAATGATTAGTTCATTACAGCAGGAGCTTAAAGGCAACCAATATAATGTTGTCAGTAAAATATTGGGAGAAATTCCCCGGATCTAGACTTCCCCGTACGTGTCCGTATCGACAAAACCAATAATCATGCATTAGAATGAGTTAAACAATGCAAGCATTGAGCAAAGAGGAAAAACCCTAACTAATGATGAAAGAAAGCATATGTCTTAATTCAAAGATGTACTCAACAAATCCATATATGAGAGCTTCAAGAGATTACATTGATTCCCCAACAAACATACAAGGTTTAGTTCACCATCGTCATGGTGAACCTAGATGAATAACAATGAAAGAATGAAAGAATAAACCCAATAAAGGTGAAGAGGTAGCCTGAGCATCCAAGATCCTCCTTCAAAGGGGTGAAAGAGAGAGTGTTTGCCTCGTTTCTGCCAAAGATACTAAACTAAAGGACGTGCAAGCCCTTATATACTAATTTAGAGTTACAAAAGATTACAAAAGCCCAAGCCCAAAGAGTACCGCTCAGCGGTATTTACCGCTCAGCGGTAGTTGCGCGTCACAATTCTTCCCCTCAGCGGCCATTTGCCCCTCAGCGTGACTCCCGCAACCTCCTGAGTGCCGCTCAGCGGTAGTTTGCCGCTGAGCGGTGCCTTCGTCTTCTATTTTTGCACTCTTTCTTGTCTTTTCTAATGTCACTTCTCTCCTTCTTCACTCTTTTCACTAAATTCACCTTAAAAGCTGCACAAAAACACTCAAATCAAGTGTAAACCTGTCCAGCTCTCTTATTTATGAAAATATAGATAAACTACATGATTTCAAGCTAGTTTTTAAGTCTAAAGGTTGCTTTTAGTATCAAATTTAAGTATGAAAATAACAGTTTTTCAACTGTTATCATGGAACAAGTGGACGAAGTGGAGGAAGTGTAGGAAGTGGAGGAAGTGGACGAAGTTGACGAAGTTGACGAAGTGGACAAAGTGGACGAAGTGGATGAAGTTGACAAAGTGGAAGAAGTGGAGGAAGTCGACGAAATGGACGAAGTTGACGAAGTGGAGGAAGTGGACGATGTGGACGAAGTCGACGAAGTAGATGAAGTTGACAAAGTGGACGAAGTTGACGAAGTGTACGAAGTGGACGAAGTGGAAGAAGTGGACGAAGTTGAAGAAGTGGACGAAGTTGACGAAGTGGAGAAGTGGAAGAAATGGACGCAGTGGAACAAGTGGACCAAGTCTACTTCGTCCACTTCGTCCACTTCGTCAACTTCGTCCATTTTGTCCACTTCGTCCACTTCGTCTACTTCGTCTACTTCGTCCACATCATCAACTTCCTCCACTTCTCCACTTCGTCCTTTTCGTCAACTTCCTCCACTTCCTCCACTTCCTCAACTTCCACCACTTCATCCACATCGTCCACTTCGTCAACCTCGTCCACTTCCTCCACTTCTTCCACTTCGTCCACTTCCACCAATTCGTCGACTTTGTCGACATCGTCCATTTCGTCCACTTACTCCACTTCCTCCACTTCGTCAACTTCGTCCACTTCCTCCACCTCCTCCACTTCGTCAACTTCGTCCACTTCCTCCACTTCTGCACTTTGTCAACTTCGTTCACTTCTTCAACTTCCTCCACTTCTTCCACTTCGTCCACTTCGTCAATTTCGTCCACTTGTTCAACTTCCTTCACTTCGTGCACTTCGTCCACTTCGTCCACCTCGTCCACGTTGTCTACTTCGTCCACTTCCTCCACTTCCCCCATTTCGTCCCCTTCCTCCACCTCCTCCAGTTCCTCCAGTTCCTCCAGTTCCTCCACTTCGACCGCTTCATCAACTTTATCAACTTCCTCCACTTCCTCCACTTCCTCAACTTCTTTCACTTCCTCCACATCCTCCACTTCCTCCACTTTGTCTACTTCGTCCACTTCATCCACTTCGTCGACTTTGTCGGCTTCGTCCACATCGTCCACTTCCTCCATTTCGTCCACTTCGTCAACATCGTCCACTTCTTCACCTTCCTCGACTTCTTCCACTTCGTCCTCTTCCTCCAATTCGTCCACTTCTTCAACTTCCTGCACCTCTTCGACTTCGTTGACTTCGTCCACTTCGCTTATTTCGTCCACTTCGTCCACTTTGTTTATTCCGTTCACTTCGTCCCCTTCGTCCACTTCGTCAAGTTCGTCTACTTCCTCCACTTCCTCCACTTCGTCAACTTCCTCCACTTCTCCACTTCGTCAACTTCGTCCACTTCTGCAACTTCCTCCACTTTTCCACTTCGTCCACTTCCTCCACTTCGTCCACTTCGTCCACATCATCCACTTCGTCCACTTCCTCCACTTCGTCAACTTCGTCCACATCATCCACTTCCTCCTCTTCGTCAACTTCCTCTACTTCCTCCACTTCCTCCACTTCCTTAACTTCCTCCACTTCCTCGACTTTGTCCACTTCCTCCACTTCATCTACCTCCTCCATTTCCTCAACTTCCTACACTTCCCCCACTTCGTCAACCTCGTCCACTTCTTCAACTTCCTCCACTTCTTCCACTTCGTCAACTTTGTCCACTTCGTCAACTTCGTCCACTTCCTCCACTTCCTACACTTCCTACACTTCCTCCACTTCTGAAACTTCGTCAACTTCCTCCACTTCCTTCACTTCTTCCACTTCGTCAACTTCGTCCACTTCCTCCACTTCCTTCACGTCGTCCTCTTCGTCAACTTCCTCCACTTCGTCCACTTCCTCAACTTCCACCACTTCCTCCACTTCGTCCACTTCCTCTACTTCGTGCACTTCGTGAACTTCGTCCACTTCTTCAACTTCCTCCACTTCTTCCACTTCGTATAGTTCGTCGACTTCGTCCACTTCGTCTACATCGTCCATTTCGTCCACTTCCTCCACTTCCTCCACTTCGTCCACTTCATCCACTTCGTCGACTTCGTCCACATCGTCCACTTCCTCCACTTCGTCCTCTTAGTCAACTTCCTCTAGTTCGTCCACTTCCTCAACTTCCTCCACTTCCTCGACTTTGTCCAGTTCCTCCACTTCATCTACTTCCTCCTTTTCCTCAACTTCCTACACTTCCTCCAGTTCGTCAACTTCGTCCACTGCTTCAACTTTCTCCACTTCTTCCACTTCTTCCACTTCGTCCACTTCCTCCAATTCGTCAACTTCGTCTACTTCTTCAACTTCTTCCACTTCATCCACTTCGTCAACTTCGTCTACTTCTTCAACTTCTTCCACTTCATCCACTTCGTCAACTTCATCTAGTTCTTCAACTTCTTCCACTTCATCCACTTCGTCACCTTTGTCTACGTCGTCCACTTCGGCCACTTCGTTCACTTTGTCCCCTTCATCAACTTCCTCCACTTTGTCAACTTTTTCCACTTTCTCCACTTCCTCCACTTCCTGCACTTCGTGAACTTCGTCCACTTCTCCACTTCGTCAACTTCGTGCACTTCTTCAACTTCGTGAACTACCTCCACTTCGTCCACTTCCTCCACTTCCTCCACTTCGTCCATTTCCTCTACTTCCTCTACTTCTTCCACTTCGTCAACATCCTCCGTTTCCTCGACTTCCTCTACTTCGCCCACTTCCTCCACTTCCTCCACTTCCTCCACTTCGTCAACATCCTCCGTTTCCTCCACTTCCTCCACTTCG
This sequence comes from Vigna nakashimae, assembly GCA_034642375.1. Lineage (NCBI taxonomy): Eukaryota > Viridiplantae > Streptophyta > Magnoliopsida > Fabales > Fabaceae > Vigna > Vigna nakashimae. Next base: position 32,579,201 of record CM067765.1, read on the forward strand.
CCCACTTCCTCCACTTCCTCCACTTCGTCAACTTTGTCCACTTCGTCCACTTCTTCCACTTCTTCCGCTTCTTCCACTTCCTCCACATCCTCCACTTTTTCCATTTCGTCAACTAACTTCATTTCCTCCACCTCCTCCACTTCGTCCACTTCCTCCACTTCTCCCAACTTCCTCCACGTCCTCCACTTCGTCCACTTCCTTCACTTCTTTCACTTCTTCCACTTCCTCAACTACGTCCACTTCTTCAACTTCCTACACTTCCTCTACTTCCTCCATTTCCTCCACTTCGTCCAGTTCCTCCACTTCGTCAACTTCGTCTACTTCCTACACTTCCTCCAAATCCTCCACTTCGTCTACTTATTCCACTTCTTCAACTTTGTCATCTTCCACCACTTCCTCGACTTCCTCTACTTCCTCAACTTCCTGATCTTCCTCCACTTCCTCCACTTCCTCCAATTCGTCCACTTCGTCAACTTCATCCAGTTCTTCAACTTCCTCCACTTCCTCCACTTCGTCCCCATCGACCACTTCCTCCACTTCTTCCACTTCCTCCACTTCCTCCACATCCTGGACTTCCTTCACTTCCTCGACTTCGTGAACTTCCTCCCCTTCCTCCACTTCCTACCCTTCGTCAACTTCCACCACTTCCTCCACTTCTTCCACTTCGTCAACTTCCTCCACTTCGTCCACTTCCTCCCCTTTGTCCACTTCGTCCACTTCGTCCATTTCGTCCACTTCATCCACTTCATCAACTACGTACACTCCGTCAACTTCCTCCACTTCCTCCACTTCGTCATCTTCGTCCACTTCGTCAACTTCGTCAACTTCCTCCACTTCCTCTATTTCCCCCATTTCCTCTACTTCGTCCACTTCGTCCACTTCCCAAACTTCCTCCACTTCGTCAACTTCGGGCACTTCCTCCACTTTGTCCACTTCTTCCACTTCGTCCACTTCGTCCACTTCCTCAAGTTCGTGCACGTCCTCCACTTCGTCCACTTCCTGCACTTCGTCTAATTCTTCCACTTCTTCAACTTCGTCAAATTCGTCAACTTCCTCCACTTCTTCCACTTCCTCCACTTCGTCAACTTCGTCTACTTCCTCAACTTCCACCACTTCGTCTATTTCGTCAACTTCATCCACTTCTTCGATTTCCTCCACTTCTTCCTCTTCGTCCACTTCCTCCAATTCGTGCACTTCGTCAACTTCGTCCACTTCTTCAACTTCGTCAACATCGTCCACTTCCTCCACTTCCTGGACTTCCTCCAGTTCCTCCACTTCCTCCACTTCGTCCCCTTCCTCCACTTCCTTCATGTCCTCTACTTCGTCCGCTTCGTCCGCTTCGTCCGCTTCGTCCGCTTCGTCAACTTCCTCCACTTTGTCCATTTCCTCAACTTCCTTCACTTCCTCCACTTTGCCCACTTCCTCCACTTCCTCCACTTCCTACACGTCCTCCACTTCGTCAACTTCCTCCATTTCCTCCACTTCCTCTGCTTCCTCCACTTCCTCCACTTCCTCCATTTCCTTGAATTGCGCCACTTCGTCCACTTCCTCCACTTCTTCCACTTCCTCTGCTTCCTCCACTTCCGCCACTCCCTCAACTTCCTCCACTTCGCCCACTTTCTTCACTTCCTCCACCTTCTCCACTTCGTCTACTTCGTCCACCTCATCCACTTCGTCAACTTCGTCCACTTCGTCAACTTCGTCTACTTCCTCCTCTTGCTCCAGTTCCTCCACTTCCTCAACTTCCTTCACTTCGTCCACTTCCTCCACATCCTCCACTTCCTCCACTTCGTCCCCTTCGTCAACTTCCTCCACTTCCTACACTTCGTCCTCTTGGTCAACTTCCTCCACTTCCTTCACTTCGTCCATTTCATCCACTTCGTCAACTTCCTCCACTTCCTCCAGTTCTTCTACTTCGTCAACTTCGTCCACTTATTCAACTTCCTACACTTCCTCTACTTCCTCCACTTCCTCCACTTCTTCAACTTCGTCCGCTTCCTCCGCATCGTACTCTTCGTCCACTTTGTCAACATCGTCCACTTCCTCCACTTCCTCCATTTCCTCCACTTCGTCAACTTCGTCCACTTTCCTCCACTTCGTCCACTTGTTCCACTTCTTCTACTTCGTCAACTTCCACCACTTCCTCCACTTCCTCCATTTCCTCCACTACGTCAACTTCGTCACCTTCCTCCACTTCGTCCACTTCCTACACTTCCTCCAATTCGTCCACTTCTTCCACTTCTTCTACTTATTCCACTTCTTGATCTTCGTCCACTTCATCGACTTCCTCTAGTTGCTCAACTTCCTCAACTTCCTCCACTTCCTCAATTACGTCCACTTCGTCTACTTCGTCCACTTCGTCCACTTCCTCCACTGCGTCCCCTTCCTCCACGTCGTCCACTTCCTCCACTTTCTCCACTTCCTTCACTTCGCCTATTGCGTCCACTTCGTCAACTTCGTCCACTTTGTCGACTTCGTCAACTTCGTCCACTTCCTCCACTTCCTCCTCTTCCTCGAGTTCGTCTGCTTCTTCCACTTCGTCAACTTCCTACACTTCCTCACTTTCTTCATCTTCGCCCACTTCGTCAACTTCGTCCACATCGTCATCTTCGTCCACTTCCTCCACTTCGACAACTTCCTCCACTTCCTCCACTTCCTCTACTTCCTCCACTTCTTCACTTTCTTCATCATTTTCAACTTCGTCCACTTCGTCAACTTCCTACACTTCGTCCACTTCTTCAACTTCGTCATCTTCGTCCACTACGTCCACTTCATCCAATTCGTCCACTTCCTCCACTTCTTCCACTTCCTCCACTTCTTCCACTTCCTCCACTTCCTCCACTTCGTCCAGTTCCTCCACTTCCACCACTTCCTCCATTTCGTCCATTTCCTCCACTTCCTCTACTTCTTCCACTTCGTCAACTTCCTCCACTTCTTCCACTTCCTCCACTTCTTCCACTTCCTCCACTTCCTCCACTTCGTCCACTTCGTCCACTTCCTCCACTTCCTCCACTTCCTCGACTTCGTCAACTTCCTCCACTTCCACCACTTCGTCCACAGCCTTCACTTCCTTCACTTCTTCCACTTCCTCAACTTCGTCCACTTCTTCAACTTCCTACACTTCCTCTACTTCCTCAACTTCTTCAACTTTGTCCACTTCCTCCACTTCCTCCACTTCCTCCACTTCGTCTACTTCGTCCACTTCCTCCATTTCCTCCACTTCCTCCACATCGTCCACTTCCTCATCTTTGTCCACTTCCTGCACTTTCTGCACTTCCTCCACTTCCTCCACTTCGTCCACTTCCTCCACTGTCAACTTTCTCCGTTTCCTCCACTTCCTCCACTTTGTCCACTTGCTCCACTTGCTCCACTTCCTCCACTTCGTCCACTGCTCCACTTCGTCAACTTCCTCCACTTCGCCCACTTCCTCCAATTCCTCCACTTTGTCCACTTCCTCCACTTCTTCCACTTCGTCAACTTCGTCCACTTCTTCAACTTCCTACATTTCCTCTACTTCCTCCACTTCTTCAACTTCGTCCACTTCCTCCACTTCGTGCTCTTCGTCGACTTCGTCCACTTCCTCCACTTCCTCTAGTTCCTCCACTTCGTCCACTTGGTCCACTTCGTCAACTTCCTCCACTTCCTCCACTTCGTACACTTCCTTCACTTCCTCCACTTTGTCCACTTCCTCCACTTCCTCCACTTCTTCCACATCGTCAACTTCTTCCACTTCTTCAACTTCCTACACTTCCTCTACTTCGTCCACTTCCTCCACCTCCTCGACGTCCTCCACTTCGTCAACTTCTTCCACTTCCTCCACTTCATCCACTTCATCCACTTGCTCCATTTCCTCCACTTCGTCTTCTTCCTCCACTTGCTCCAGTTCCTCCACTTCCTCCACTTCCTCCACTTCCTCCACTTCTTCAACTTCTTCCACTTCCTCCACTTCTTCCACTTCCTCCACTTCTTCCACTTCCTTCACTTCCTCGACTTCCTCCAGTTTGTGAACTTCCTCCACTTCCTTCGCTTCTTCCACCTTCCCACTTCATCCACTTAGTCCACTTCGACCACTTCGCCCAGTTCGTCCACTTGGTCCACTTCATCAACTTCCTCCACTTCGTCCACTTCGTCAACCTCCTCCACTTCCTCCACTTTGTCTACTTCGTCCACTTCCTCCACTTCCTCCACTTCCTCCACATCGTCCACTTCCTCAACTTCGTCCACTTCCTGCACTTTCTGCACTTCCTACACTTCCTCCGCTTCGTCAACTTCGTCCACTTCCTCCACTTCTCCCACTTCCTCCACTGTGAACTTTCTCCGTTTCCTCCACTTCCTCCACTTCGCCCACTTCCTCCACTTCCTCCACTTCCACCACTTTGTCCACTTCCTCCGCTTCTTCCACTTCGTCAACTTCCTACACTTCCTCTAGTTCGTCCACTTCCTCCACTTCTTCAACTTCGTCCACTTCCTCCACTTCGTGCTCTTCGTCCACTTCCTCCACTTCCTCTACTTCCTGCACTTCGTCCCCTTCGTCAACTTCCTGCACTTCGTCCCCTTCGTCAACTTCCTGCACTTCCCCCACTTCCTCCACTTTGTCCAGTTCCTCCACTTGTTCCACTTCGTCTACTTCTTCCACTTCTTCAAATCGTCATATTCGTCCTCTTCGTCGACTTCCTCCACTTCGTCAACTTCCTCCACTTCCTCCACTACCTCCACTTCTTCACTTTCCTCATCTTCCTCCACCTTGGTCATTTCCTACACTTCGTCCACTTCTTCCACTTCTTCAACTTCATCATCTTCATCTACTTCGTCCACTTCTTCAACTTCGTCCACTTCCTCCACTTCGTACACTTCAGTCACTTCGTACACTTCCTCCACTTCCTCCACTTCCTCCACTTCTTCCACTTCGTCACCTTCCTCCATTTGCTCCACTTCCTCCACTTCGCCCACTTCCTCCACTTCTTCCACTTCCTCCACTTCGTCGACTTCCGCCACTTCCTCCACTTCCTCCACGTCCTCAACTTCCTCCACTTCCTCCACTTTGTAGACGTCCTCCACTTCCTCCACTTCGTCAACTTCCTCCACTTCGTCAACTTCGTCCTCTTCGTCAACTTCCTCCACTTCGTTCACTTCCTCCACTTCCTCCTCTTCCTCCACTTCCACAAATTCCTCCACTTCCTCCACTTCGCCCACTTCTTCAACTTCTTCCGCTTCCTCCACTTCCTCCACTTCTTCCACTTCCTCCACTTCGTCCGCTTCTTACACCTCCTCCACCTCGTCAACTTCGTCCATTTCGTGCACTTCCTCCACTTCTTCCACTTCCTTCACTTCCTCCACTTCCTCCACTTCTTCAACTTCTTCCACTTCCTCCAGTTCCTGCACTTCTTCCAGTTCGTCCACTTCCTCCACTCCCTCCACTTCGTCAACTTCGTCCACTTCCTCCACTTCCTCCACTTCGTCAACTTCCTCCACTTGCTCCGCTTCATCCACTTCGCCCACTTCGTCCACTTAGTCCACTTCGACCACTTCGTCCAGTTTGTCCACTTGGCCCACTTCGTCAAATTCCTCCACTTCATCCACTTCGTCAACCTCCTCCACTTCCTCCACTTCTTCAACTTCGTCATCTTTGTCCACTTCGTCCTCTTCCTCCACTTCGTCCACTTTGTCCACTTCATCCACTTTTTGTCCACTTTGTCCTCGTCCTCCATTTCGTCCACGTCCTATACTTCCTCCACTTCCTCCATTTCGTTCCCTTCGTCAACTCCCTCCACTTCCTCCTCTTCCTCCTATTCCTCCACTTCGTCGACTTTCTCCACTTCCTCCACTTCGTCTACTTCCTCCACTTCCTCTACTCCGTGCCCTTCGTCAACTTCCTCCACTTCCTTCACTTCGTCCTCTTCCTCCACTTCGTCCACTTCCTTCACTTCCTTCACTTCTTCCACTTCGTCCGCTTCCTCCACTTCTTCCACTTCCTCCACTTTGTCCACTTCCTCCACTTCCTCCACTTCCTCCACTTCCTCCACTTCGTCCGCTTCCTCCACTTCTTTCACTTCATCTACTTCTTCCACATTGTCCACTTCGTCAACTTCCTCCACTTGCTCCACTTCGTTTACTTCATCCACTTCGTCAACTACCTCCACTTCCTCCACTTCTTATACTTTTTCAACTTCGTCAACGTCCTCCACTTCGTCCACTTCGTCAACTTCGTCCACTTCCTCCACTTCCTCCACCACGTCCACTTTGTCCACTTCGTCCACTTCTTCAGCTTCGCCATCGACGTCAACTTCCTTCACTTCTTCCCTTTTTTCGACTTCCTCCACTTCGTCTGCTTCTTCCACTTCCTCCACTTCCTCCAATTCCTCCATTTCGTCCACTTCCTCCACTTTCTCCACTTCATCCACTTCTTCCACTTCCACTAATTCCTCCACTTCCTCCACTACGTCCCCTTCGTCAACTTCCTTTACTTCCGCCACTTCGTCAACTTCCACCACTTCGTCCACTTTCTCCACTTCCTCCACTTCCTCCACTTCATCTACTTCGTCCCCTTCATCAACTTCGTCCACTTCGTCCACTTCGTCAACTTCCTCCACTTCGTCCACTTCATCCACTTCGTCAACTTCCTCCACTTTGTCCATTCCGTCCACTTTGTCCACTTCGTCCACTTCTTCAACTTCTTACACTTCCTCCACTTCCTCCTCTTCTTCCACTTCGTCTACTTCGTCCACTTCCTCCATTTCCTCAACTTCGTCAACTTTTTCCACTTCCTCCACTTCGGCCATCACTCAACTTCCTCCACTTTCTCCATTTCCTACACTTCCTCCAATTCGTCCACTTCATCCACTTCGTCCACTTTGTCTACTTATTCCACCTCTTCAACTTCGCCATCTTCGTCCACTTCGTCGACTTCCTCCACTTCCTCAACTTCCTCCACTTCCTCCACTTCATCCACTTCGTCCCCTTTGTCCACTTCCTCCACATTGTCAACTTCCTCCACGTTGTCCACTTCCTCCATTTCCTTCACTTCCTCCACATCGACTACTTCGTCCACTTCGTCAACTTCGTCCACTTCGTCCACATGCTCCACTTCCTACACTTCCTCCACTTCCTCCACTTCGTCTACTTCGTCAACTTCCTCCACTTCCTCCACTTCGTCCACTTCCTCTACTTCCTGCACTTCGTCCCGTTCGTCAACTTCCTGCAGTTCCCCCACTTCCTGCTCTTCTTCCACTTCGTCTACCTCTTCCACTTCGTCAAATCGTCATCTTCGTCCACTTCGTCGAATTCCTCCACTTCGTCAACTTCTTGCACTTCCTCCACTTCGTCACTTTCTTCATCTTCGTCAACTTCCTCCACCTCGTTCACTTCCTACACTTCGTCCACTTCTTCCACTTCTTCAACTTCGTCATCTTCGTCCCCTTCGTCCACTTCTTCAACTTCGTCCACTTCCTCCACTTCGTACACTTCCACCACTTTGTCCACTTCCTCCACTTCGTCACCTTCCTCCGTTTGCTCCACTTCCTCCACTTCGTCCACTTCCTCCACTTCCTCCACTTCGTCCACTTCCTCCACTTCCTCCGCGTCCTCCACTTCGTACACTTCCCCCACTTCGTCCACTGATGGACAAATTTATGAGCACCAAAATATGATGTCACAAACTTGTTTCACAATCGGCAAGTATGACCGAATCGTTCAAGTAATAAACTTTGTAAGACCAAGTATCGTTCTCCCAAAGGACTCTCGGCCTAGTTTAGTTATGTGATTTGGTTATTAGCTAAGACTTAAGAACGAAATATTTAGAGTTTAATATGCAAGACAGAAAATAAACATGTATGCATGAGTTTTGATCAATGGCAAAAGCAAAAGATAAACACTTTCAATGAAATATATGAATGAATATGTTGTTGGGGGTCAATTTCATCTCATCCACTCTCATATATTTTAGGAATCCAACATTCAAATCATCATTGTTAATGCCACTCTCTAAAGTACCATTCTAGATGGCTTCTCCCTAATCACGAGTTCATACAATTCCTAGCATTCCTAATGATCAGTTCATAAGTGCAGGAGCTTAACGACAACCAATATAATATTGGGAGAAATTCCCCGGATCTAGACTTCCCCGTACGTGCCCGTATCGACAAAACCAATAATCATGCATCGAATGAGTTAAACCATGCAAGCATTAAGCAAAGAGGAAAAACCCTAACTAATGATGAAAGAAAGCATAAATCTTAATTAAAAGATGCAAGCATAGATTCCATATATGAGAGCTTCAAGAGATTACATTGATTCCCCAACAAACATACAAGGTTTAGTTCACCATATTCATGGTGAACCTAGATGAATAACAATGAAAGAATGAAAGAATAAACCCTAAAAAGGTGAAGAGGTAGCCTGAGCATCCAAGATCCTCCTTCAAAGGGGTGAGAGAGAGAGTGTTTGCCTCGTTTCTGCCAAAGATACTAACTCTAGGACGTGCAAGTCCTTATATACTATTCTAGAATTACAAAAGATCTAAGCCCAAGCCCATAAAAGTGCCAGAAAACACGTCCAAGCCCATTAAGAATGGTGCTCAGCGGTAAATACCGCTCAACGGGGACTGCGCGTCCCTTTTCTTCCCCTCAGCGGCCAGTTTGCCCCTCAGCGGACCTCCCGTGACCTCCTGAGTGCCGCTCAGCGGTAAAATGCCGCTGAGCGGTGCTTTCGGCTTCTCCTTTTGCACTCTTTGATTCCTTTTCTGATTCCATCTCTCTCCTTCTTCACTTCTTTCACTAAATTCACCTTAAAACCTGCACAAAAACACTTAAATCAAGTATAAACCTGTCCAGCTCTCTCATTTTTGAAAATATAGATAAAAGCATGATTTCAAGCTAGTTTTTAAGTCTAAAGGTTGCTTTTAATATCAATTTTAAGCATGAAAATAATAGTTTTTCAACTGTTATCACAACCCCAAACTTAGAACTTTGCTTGTCCTCAAGCAAACAAGATGTAACTCAATCTCCAACCAATTCATATGATGGTTCACTCATTCAAAAATCCTCTTTTTCAAGATAAGTAACAACTTCACTCAAACTTATGACCAAGAGTTCATTCAAGATGTGCACATGCTTTAGTGTTCACAAAGTCATTTAAGTTCCAACAAATGCTATTTTTCATGAATGATCAATCAATTAAGCATGGATGTTCATGTGCTTATGGAATATTTCCTCACTAGGTAAAGTGTTTCACTCAACACACAAGTTTATAAGAGGTAAAGTGTTTCACTCATTCGCTCCACTATCACAATGTCACATGAATCAACTTTGCCTTTCATTTTACCACAATCAAAAACATTCACAAGTATGCATCATCACAAGGACTTTTCAATGGCTTATAATGTGGCTGGGCTAACAAGAAAATTGGTTTTTCTGGATCACAAAATCCTTGAGTTAATAGAATCATATCAACACAATCATCTTATTCATTCTCAACTTTCTTTTGCCTTTGCATTGAGCTTTGCTTCTTTTTCTTTTCTTTTCTTTTTCTTTTTCTTTGCATATTCTTACTTTTTAGCTCTTAGCTCAATGCTTTTCATTTTTCATGTTTCCCCAACAACCCCAAACTTGAACATTTGTCAATACCACACAAGATCTTCTACTTAACTCAAGGTAAAGATTTTTAATCAAGGGTTTTAGTGTATGTTCAAGGCTAAGGGTTCAAAGGTTAGAACACAAAGTGTTCTCTTTTAGTAGGCTAACTTTATGAATTTGGCCAATAAAAAGGGTTCCAACAAATGGCCTTGATCATATGATGCAAAACAAGCAATTGATTCAATCATAGAAAACCTGGGCAAAGTCATTCAAGCTTCCAAAGTAATAGCATTCAACAATAACAACTCTGGAGCTCAAAACCTCACATATAAGCTCATTCACATTTGACATACACATCCTGCTTAATTTCACAATCACAATCCTGATATCATGCATTTCTTCACAAAACTTGTGAATCACCTGTATAAGCATTTTAATGTGCACATCATCTCAACATCAATCAATCAATAAGCATCATTCAAGCATTACATATCACACAACCACAGTTAATAGCAAACCATCATAATAAACCAGGTGTTCAATAGAGTACATCAAACCCTAATCTAAAAACAAAAACAAATAAGTTCAGAAAACTTAAACCACAAAAGCATAATCATATGATAGCATTCATCAGTAAATGCTATCTCAGCTCCTCATCAATCTGAGCTGTCCTCTGTATCTTCCTTCTTCTTGGATCTTATAGTCTTGATTCTTTTTGCCCGATGAGGAGGCCATCCCTGCATCAAACATAATTCACAAAACCAAAAGATACATTGTTAGGCATTAGTAAACCACAATGAAGAAATCAGCCCCTTCAATGATGCTCTCTCCCAACCCCAAACTTAGATGGAAAACTAGTGAGCAAGTGAGTGGAAGGGAGGTTTTCTAAAGAGGGATGGGGGAAAAATTGTAGAGAACCTTTGAAAAGGTATGTAGGAGTGTGTGTTCAGAGAAGAGCCTGAAAATAAAAGCATTTGCACAACTTAGGGTTTAAAAATACCCTAATGAGCTCGGATCCCGCTAAGGGGAAACTAAAGCCCATCTGCGAGAGTACCGCTCAGCGGTAAGTTGCTGCTCAGCGGCACTTTCGTGATGTGCTCTTCTCCTTCTTTTCTTAACCTACGTGCCTCCTAGACATGCCCCTCATTGGTTCCCTGCAATTCAATGTTTAAAAATGCTTATGCAAACCCTAACTAAAATAAACAAACAAAAATATTCAATCAACTGGGTTGCCTCCCAGGTAGCGCTTGTTTAACGTCACGAGCCTGACCCAAAATCCACCAACACCCATCAGTAGGTGTTTCAGACTTACCAGCACCCATCAGTAGGTGCAAAATTTTCTCACCAACACCCATCAGTAGGTGTTACAAACTTAGTATCCTTCAGTAGATACTTAACCACCTAGCATCCTTCAGTAGATGCTGTATCCAACAAAATATTTACAAAATAATGTCCACAAATTAAAAGTTACAAAACCAAATCAAAAGTTTGTTAATCAACTGGGTTGCCTCCCAGCAAGCGCTCTTTTAACGTCATTAGCTTGACCCAGTAAAGTTCAAGTTCCATCTTCTTTATAGTTGATGTTGTCAGTCCACCAACTTCTCAGCTGCTTCCTATGAACTGTTTTGGTTCTTCAAGAATATGGAGACTCTATCTCTATCATCTCCTTTTCTTTAAAGCCCTTCACAACCCACAACTTGTTCTTGATTCTTACAGGTGTGCCAAGTTGGAGTGTTCTTTTCTTCCAGTCTCTAGGAATTTCTTCTCCTCTTCCAATTTCTTCTTCCTTGGGTACCTGAAACAACAAACAATGGTTACCAGAAACCTCAAGATTTTCATCTTTACCTTTAGTTATGGGTGCATCTCGAAATGCAGCTTTATAACTGGCTTCTTCCTCCTTTGCTTGTGTCTCATCTTTGAAGACATCCACCACCACTCTCTCCTCTCTATCCTGGAGCACCACTATACCTTCATTTACATCTATGATAGCCCTGGCCGTTTTCATAAACGGTCTTCCAAGTATGATAGGTATTTTCTCAGTTTCCATCTTCATTACCACAAAGTCTGCCAAAAACTGAAGTTTGCCAACACAAACTACAATGTCTTCTGCAATCCCACATGGCTCCTTTGAAGATCCATCGGCCATTACTAAATTAACCTTTACAGGTTTCATTTTAACATTGCCAATTTGCTCCAGTAAAGAATAAGGTATCAAGTTAACACTTGAACCTAAATCAAGGAGAGCTTTCTTTAACTTTTTCTTCCCTATAGTGCAAGGGATAGAAAAACTACCTGGATCTGCTGCTTTAGGTGGGAATGACTCTTCCTTAACAGTTATACACTTTTTTTCCTCATCATCTCTACGTCTCTTCTTTGTAGAGCTTTCTTCATTAGATTTAGTGTACACCGTAATCTGTTGCAAAATTTGCTCCCAAGGTGCATCATTATCCACCATTTTGAATAACTCTGTGAAGTCCATTGGTTTCCCTTGATGGATTGGAAAAGGAAACGTGCTTTTGCTCTCTATTTCACTTCTCTCTTCTGTATCTAACTCAACTTTGTCATCATCAACACTCTCTACCACCTTGCACTCTTCTCTGGGGTTAACCTCAGTATTAGCCCCAAAGTTTCTGTTTGGCCTTTCTTCCAATTGCTTGGTAATCTGACCCATTTGAATCTCCAAATTCTTTATAGCAGCTTCAGTGCTCTTTTGAGAAGATTCAGTTTTCTGAATGAATTGCTAAAGAGTTTCTTCCAACCTTGTTGATCTTTCATTAAGCATAGATAATTGTTGCCACAAGGTTGGTTGCTGCTGCTGCTTATTATATTGATTAGCTTGCCCAGTTTGTCCTTGACCAATGCTTGGATGTGGTTTCCAACCCTGATTATAATTCCCTTGACGGTATGGAAATTGATTAGCCATGAAATTAACATCCTCCACGGCTTCCACAGGAAAAGCACATTGGCCATTGATGTGATCACCCCCACATAATTCGCACAACTGGGTTTGTACCTGTGCAGCAGATTTCAACTCTTTGGGTAATTGAGCAAGAGTTTTGGTCAGAGTCTCCAGCTGTTGAGTTAGAATTTTATTCTGAGCTAGCAAGGCATCATGTGTTTGTAATTGAAGAACCCCTTTTTGTTGCATAGGAGCTCCTCTTTCACTGTGCAGCTCATTATCACTAGTAGCCATATTTTCTATAATATCAGTTGCTTCCTCTGGAGTTTTCCATTTAATATTGCCTCCTGCTGAGGCATCCAGCATCATCTTGGTTTGTGAACCAAGCCCTCTAAGGAAAGTTAAGACTACTTCTTGATCTTCAAAGCCATGCGTGGGAGTTTTACGTAACAAGCTTTTATACCTGTCCCATGCATGCCCCAGTGATTCTTCCATGCCCTGCTTGAATGAAGAAATCTCTTGCTTTCCTTTAGTCACCTTAGATTGTGGGAAGTACTTATTTAAAAATTTTGTGACCACTGCTTCCCACTCTGTGAAACTTTCTTCTGGAAAAGAGTTCAACCAAAGCTTAGCATTGCCTCCCAATGAGAAAGGAAACAAGCTAAGTTTGATTGCTTCGTCTGGCACCCCATTAATCTTGACTGTGTTGCAAATCTCATTAAAGGTAGTGAGGTGCTCATATGGGCTTTCATGAGATAACCCATTAAATTGATTACTCTTCACCAGTTGAATCAGTGCTGGTTTGACCTCCATATTGGCTGCATTGACTCTAGGTCTAGCTATGCTGTTAAAGTGTTGAGGCCCAGCAATATTGGTGTAGTCTGCAAGAGTTCTTCTACCATTATTGTTCTCCATACTTCCTGTGCTATGAACAGAACCTTGTGGTGATGATTGTAAGAGAGTTTCTGGAGAAGGGAAAAGTTCTCTAGATGTTCTGATTCTTCTCCTCCGTCTACTCTCTTCTAGACCTTCAAGAAGAGGTTCTGTTGTTTTCTTACTCCTAGTTCGAATTGCCTCCTGCATACACAAGAAAACAAAACCCTAGAAAATATTTGTTAGCACAAAAAGATATAAGAGAAGATATATATTCAAAAGATAAAAAGATAAAAGATTCAGAAGATAAGAAGATAAAAGATTCAGAAGATAGAAGATAAAAGATTCAGAAGATAAGAAGATAAAATAAAATAAAATAAAATCTAATATAATCTAATAAGATAAAACAAAATCTAATCTAAAAATAAAATCAAATCTAATCTAAAAAAATAAAATAAAATCTAATCTAATAAAAAACGAAAAAATAAAAACAGAAAATAAAAACAGAAATTCAAAATTAAAGTCAAAGATAATCAATAATCACACAAATTAACCAGTTAAACAACGAGTCCCCGGCAACGGCGCCAAAAACTTGATGGACAAATTTATGAGCACCAAAATATGATGTCACAAACTTGTTTCACAATCGGCAAGTATGACCGAATCGTTCAAGTAATAAACTTGGTAAGACCAAGTATCGTTCTCCCAAAGGACTCTCGGCCTAGTTTAGTTATGTGATTTGTTGATTAGCTAAGACTTAAGAACGAAATATTTAGAGTTTAATATGCAAGACAGAAAATAAACATGTATGCATGAGTTTTGATCAATGGCAAAAGCAAAAGATAAACACTTTCAATGAAATATATGAATGAATAAGTTGTTGGGGGTCAATTTCATCTCATCCACTCTCATATATTTTAGGAATCCAACATTCAAATCATCATTGTTAATGCCACTCTCTAAAGTACCATTCTAGATGGCTTCTCCCTAATCACGAGTTCATACAATTCCTAGCATTCCTAATGATCAGTTCATAAGTGCAGGAGCTTAACGACAACCAATATAATATTGGGAGAAATTCCCCGGATCTAGACTTCCCCGTACATGCCCGTATCGACAAAACCAATAATCATGCATCGAATGAGTTAAACCATGCAAGCATTAAGCAAAGAGGAAAAACCCTAACTAATGATGAAAGAAAGCATAAATCTTAATTAAAAGATGCAAGCATAGATTCCATATATGAGAGCTTCAAGAGATTACATTGATTCCCCAACAAACATACAAGGTTTAGTTCACCATATTCATGGTGAACCTAGATGAATAACAATGAAAGAATGAAAGAATAAACCCTAAAAAGGTGAAGAGGTAGCCTGAGCATCCAAGATCCTCCGTCAAAGGGGTGAGAGAGAGAGTGTTTGCCTCGTTTCTGCCAAAGATTTTCAACTGGGTTGCCTCCCAGGTAGCGCTTGTTTACCATCACGAGCCTGACCCAAAATCCACCAACACCCATCAGTAGGTGTTTCAGACTTACCAGCACCCATCAGTAGGTGCAAAATTTTCTCACCAACACCCATCAGTAGGTGTTACAAACTTAGTATCCTTCAGTAGATACTTAACCACCTAGCATCCTTCAGTAGATGCTGTATCCAACAAAATATTTACAAAATAATGTCCACAAATTAAAAGTTACAAAACCAAATCAAAAGTCAAAAGTTTGTAAATCACTGGGTTGCCTCCCAGCAAGCGCTCTTTTAACGTCATTAGCTTGACCCAGTAAAGCCCAAGTTCCTTCTTCTTTTTCTTCTTTCTACTGAACTTCTTCAGAAATTTGATCAAACCAGGAACTTGTTGCAGTGTCTCAATCATAGGAACTTTAATCTCCAATTTCTTGAAGATTTCCATAAAGCACTCAAATTCCTTCTTCCTATGATACTTCTTTGGATGGGGACGAGATTTTTCATATGATTCTTTATTTTTTTCTCTCGTCCTCTTTCTCTTTTCTCTCACTTTCTTTTTTTCTTTTCTTTTTCTACTCACCTTCTCAATCTTCACACAAATTTTCTCTTCTTCTTTCTCTTCTCTCTCTTTTCTCTCTTCTTTTTCCAACTCAACTTTTTCAACATTTACACTCACTAGCTCTTGACATTCTCCCCTGGGGTTAACCTCAGTATTAGCCCCAAAATCCGTGTCAGGCCTTTCTTCCAACTGCTTGGTAATCTGCCCCATTTGAATCTTCAAGTTCTTAATAGCAGCTTCAGTGCTCTTTTGAGAAGATTCAGTTTTCTGTATAAATTGCTGAAGAGTTTCTTCCAACCTTATTGATCTTTCATTAAGTATAGAAATTTGTTGCCATAAGGTTGGTTGTTGTTGTTGCTTGTTAAATTGCCCAGTTTGTCCAGCTTGCCCACTTTGTCTTTGACCAACACTTAGGTGTGGTTTCCACCCTTCATTGAAATTCTCCTGACTGTATGGAAATTGATTGGCCATGAAGTTAACATCCTCTAAAGCTTCTGCTGGACAGGCGCATTGACCATTGATATGATCACCTCCACATAATTCACACAACTGTGATTGAACCTGTGCAACAGTCTTTAACTCTTTTGGCAGTTGTTCAAGTATCTTTGTGAGATTCTCCAATTGTTGAGTTATTAACTTGTTTTGAGCTATCAAGGCATATTTGGATTGCAACTGTAGAACTCCTTTTTGTTGAATAGGAGCTCCTCTTTCACTGTTCCACTTATTGTCATTAGTAGTCATGCTTTCAATTATTTCTGTGGCTTCCTCTGGAGTCTTCCATTTGATATTGCCTCCAGCTGAGGCGTCAAGCATCATCATGGTTTGTGAACCAAGACCTCCAAGGAAGATTAGGACTACTTCTCCTTCGTTAAATCCATGCGTGGGAGTCTTTCTTAATAGGCTTTTGTACCTGTCCCATGCATGCCCCAGTGATTCTTCCATGCCTTGTCTAAATGAAGAGATCTCTTGCTTCCCTTTGTTGATTTTAAAGCTTTGTTGCTGCCATTGTTGTTGTGGTTGGTTCTCAAATTGTCCGGCAGCTTGCCAAAATTGGCTTTGATCCATGCTTGAGTCATGTTCCCACCAGTGGTTGAGATTACTTTGGTAGAATTGAGTGCCCATTAAATTCTTGTTCGAATTGCATCCTGCAAACATTAGGCACAAAACTCTACAAAATATTTGTTAGCACAAAAAGATATAGGAGAAGATATATATTCAGAAGATAAAAGATTCAGAAGATAAAATAAAATAAGATAGAATAAAATAAATTGAAATCTAATCTAATCTAATAAGATAAAATAAAATAAAATCAAATCTAATCTAATCAAATCAAATAAAATAAAATCAAATCTAATCTAATCAAATAAGATAAAATAAAATCTAATCTAATCTAATCAAATAAAATAAAATAAAATAAAATCTAATCTAATCAAATAAGATAAAATAAAATAAAATAAAAACAGAAATTCAAAATTAAAGTCAAAGATAATCAATAATCACACAAATTAACCAGTTAAACCACGAGTCCCCGGCAACGGCGCCAAAAACTTGATGGACAAATTTATGATCACCAAAATATGATGTCACAAACTTGTTTCACAATCGGCAAGTATGACCGAATCGTTCAAGTAATAAACTTGGTAAGACCAAGTATCGTTCTCCCAAAGGACTCTCGGCCTAGTTTAGTTATGTGGTTTGTTGATTAGCTAAGACTTAAGAACAAAATATTTGGAGTTTAATATGCAAGACAGAAAATAAACATGTATGCATGAGTTTTTGATCAATGGCAAAAGCAAAAGATAAACACTTTCAATGAAATATATGAATGAATATGTTGTTGGGGGTCAATTTCATCTTATCCACTCTCATATATTTTAGGAATTCAACATTCTAATCATCATTGTTAATGCCACTCTCTAAAGTACCTTTCTAGAAGGCTTCTCCCTAATCACGAGTTCATACAATTCCTAGCATTCCTAATGATCAGTTCATAAGTGCAGGAGCTTAACGACAACCAACATAATATTGGGAGAAATTCCCCGGATCTAGACTTCCCCGTACGTGCCCGTATCGACAAAACCAATAATCATGCATCGAATGAGTTAAACAATGCAAGCATTAAGCAAAGAGGAAAAACCCTAACTAATGATGAAAGAAAGCATAAATCTTAGATTAAGATGCAAGCATAAATTCCATATATGAGAGCTTCAAGAGATTACATTGATTCCCCAACAAACATACAGGGTTTAGTTCACCATATTCATGGTGAACCTAGATGAATAACAATGAAAGAATGAAAGAATAAACCCTAAAAAGGTGAAGAGGTAGCCTGAGCATCCAAGATCCTCCTTCAAAGGGGTGGAAGAGAGAGTGTTTGCCTCGTTTCTGCCAAAGATACAAACCCTAGGACGTGCAAGTCCTTAAATAGGGCATAAAAATAACATAAAACAAGTCCAAGCCCATAAAAACAAAAGAAAACCGGTCCAAGCCCACTTAGAATGCCGCTCAGCGGTATTTTACTGCTAAGCGGTACTAGCGCATGATCCATTTTGCCCCCCAGCTGCTGTTTTGCCCCTCAGCGGTGATTTCGGCACCCGAAAAGTGCTGCTCAGCGGTATTTTTCCGCTCAGCGCCACTCGGTCACACGTTTTCTGCGTTCTTGTTGGTTTTTCAGCATTCTGGTTGACTGGTTGACTTTTCTGGTTGACTGGTTGACTTTTCTGGTTTCTGGTTAACTTTTCAGCACTCCAATCATTCGGTATTTCAATTCTTCTTTCAAATCATTCAATTAGCCTACAAAATCAAGGGAATCTTGCACAAAATCATTAAATTCACTTTCAACTCTCTTATTCTCAAAACTAAAGAAAAAATATGAGTTCAAGCTAGTTTCTAAGTCTTAAACGTTGCTTTTGGTATCAATTTTAAGCATAAAAATAACAGTTTTTCAACTGTTATCACTCCACTTCCTCCACTTCTCCACTTCCTCCACTTTTTCCACTTCTTCCACTTCCTCCTCTTCCTCCACTTCGTCCACTTCGTCAACTTCATCCACTTCCTCCACTTCTTCCTCCACTTCGTCAACTTCCTCCACTTCCTCCACTTCCTCCACTTTCTCCACTTCTTCCACTTCGTCCACTTCCTCCACTTCGTCCACTACCTCCACTTCGTCCACTTCGTCAACTTCCTCCACTTCCTCCACTTCTTGACTTTCTTCATCTTCGTCGACTTCCTCCACTTCCTTCGTCCAATTCCTCCACTTCGTCCACTTCGTCAACTTCGTCCACTTCTTCAACTTGTTCCACTTCCTCCATTTCCTTCACTTCCTCGACTACCTCCACTTCTTCCACTTCCCCCACTTCGTCCACTTCGTCCACTTCCTTCACTTCCTCCACTTCGTCAACTTCCTCCAATTTCTTCACTTATTCCACTTCGTCCACTTCCTCCACTTCCTCCACTTCATCTTCGTCAACTTCCTCCACTTCGTCCACTGCCTACACTTTGTCCACTTCGTCCACTTCTTCCACTTCTTCAACTTCGTCATCTTCGTCCACTTCCTCCACTTCCTCCACTTCTTCCACTTCCTCCACTTCGTCAACTTCCTCCACTTTCTCCACTTCTTCCACTGCGTCCACTTCCTCCACTTCCTCCACTTCATGTCCGTCAACTTCCTCCACTTCGTCCACCGCCTACACTTTGTCCACTTCATCCACTTCTTTCACTTCTTCAACTTCGTCCACTTCGTCCACTTCCTCCACTTCCTCCACTTTGTTTACTTCGTCCACTTCCTCCACTTCCTCCACTTCCTCCACTTTGCCCACTTCCTCCATGTCCTCCACTTTCTCCACTTCCTCCACTTCTCAAACTTCTTCAACTTCGTGCACTTCTTTAACTTCCTCCACTTCCTCCACTTCTCCACTTCCTCCATTTCTTCCACTTTTCCACTTCCTCCTCTTCCTCCACTTCGAACACTTCGTCAACTTTTCCACTTCCTCCACTTCGTCAACTTCGTCCACTTTCTCCACTTCTTCCACTTCGTCCACTTCCTCCACTTCGTCCACTTCGTCCACTTCGTCAATGATGAATCAATATTTTATTGATTTCACTTAGTTTATTGTACCGGATTTAATCAAGGAATTGTGCTTGAATGTACAGTATTATCCTATTTTTCCTAATTGTGCTAAATTTGATCGGAAATTCTTATTTTAACTAAGTTGAAATATCTGAGCTAATTATTTTACAAGGAAAATTTGGAGATACAATTTGGGACATTTGAAGGTTAAATGAGAAATGGCAATTGAGCCCAATGCATCTCAGTCATTTCAATTTTCGCACAGTGCTGCGTGAATGTTGTGTCAACTTGTGTGTCCTCGTTTGAGTTCAATTCTTATCCGTTTTCCATGCAATTTTTTTTCATAGTTTCGTATGGATGTCTATTTTTACGTATAGTTTTTATTTTGTTCAAATTCGTTCTGTGCTGTTCCCAGTATTTTTTTTACTCCTCTATGTCAGTCCAGTGATTACTGTTTGAGTGTTCTAATATGTTTGCATTGTTTGCTTGCTCTTTAGTACTTGTGGTGGCTGGAATTTATCATTGGACAATGCATCTCATGGCCATAAAAAGAAATTAAATATGGTTCTAGACTCTTAATTGGTTTGGAGGAAGTTGTGCATCAAAAACCACGGATGGGTCCCTTTTCTTACTTTTAATGATTGAAGAAAATTTGCTAAAGAGGACAACACATGACACACATCCAATTCAATTTGGAGGACATTAGCACATAATGTCACAGCATGGGGTCCATCAAAAAGTGATCCTTTTCATTCTATAAAAGCTCACGGCCTAGTGCCCATGGAAAAATTTATTTTGGAAGCATCTAAGTTGGAATAAAAGTGGGAGCCACCACACCCTTTCTTGGCTGGAACGTGGTTTCAAATTTGGAGAAATGCAATTCAGTTTTGGCTTTTAGGGAGCGGTGGAACACATTCTTAATTATTTATTTTTCCAGCTTACACCTTCCACACAGGAGAGTCACGTCCAGCCCATGAAGGAGTGCAGCTGCCACGTCCAAGGGCTTCACGCATCCAACACCTTCGTCCAGCAAGCGGTGCAGCGTCCTCCATCAGTCCAGCACGTTGAGCAACTTTCTCGGAGCAAGCAGCAGGCCCAACAATTTGGAGGTGTTGTCACGTGATGGGCTGGAATGGGAGAAGCATCTTGGCTTTTCTTTGTGCACAAGGCGTTCCAGAGAAACAAAGGTGTTGCACGGAAAAGTAAAGGGTAGCAGCGGGTGTGCACAAAAGGAGAGGGTGCAGGAAGGAAAAAGAAAGAAGCACGTCCAGCAACAATCCACGTATGAGGAGAGGTGACCCCTAGCAATTGATGAGCACACGGGAGAGAGAGCTTGGCACAAGGGGCCCACGAACAAATTAAATTGGAGCTGGAATGGAGGGTCGGAAAAAAAAAACACAACACGTTACGGCATTAGGAAAACACAGATTTGGAAGGGCTGGACGTGTGGAGCGTCAGCTGCCACCCATATGGAAGACACATTTTTACATTGAACAAAAAAAGAAGTAAAAAGCAAGCAATGGTTTTTGTTGGAGGCACGAGCTGCTCACGTCCAACTTAGTGCAGTACGGTGATAGGGAGAAGTTACGTTCAACTTTGTGAATGAATGGTGATGAAATTTTTGGAAGCAGCACGGTCACATCCAGCTTGGAAATAGGAATAGGTGTACACGCAGTCTAGAGAAATGCACACAAGGTGACGGTGATAATTGATTGGAAAAAGGTTGATTCATTGGCTGGAGAAAGGCACACTCGGATCACTTGGTCTTGGAGAAGGAGGCAAACATGTGCACACGGAAGCAGCTTACTTGTGGATTCAACATTCACGGTTTTCAATGTGAAATTCAGTACTTTATTTCTTGGCTCAAGTTGAAGTTTAAGAGTATTTAACGTATTTTTTTTTTAGCCGTGATTTTAATTGGTTCAAGCACTTTATGAATTTTTCTTGAAATTTTATTACAAGTTGCAATGTGTATTTCGTTATTAGCCAAACTTCTTTTTATTATTATTGCTGCATTTTAATTAGTTCACACATCTTGCTTTAGGACCATTCAATTTACTGTTTTCATGTTGTATGTTTTGTTCGGCTTCTTTATCTTCTTGCATTTCCAAGTTTCTCACTTGTTTTAGAAACCGTTCGGTCTCAATGTAGAACCATTCGGTCATCTGTAGGACCGTTCGGTCTTCACGCTTTGTCATTTATTTCAGTGTTTTCAATTACGTTTGGTTGTATTTAATTTCCAGTTTTAATTTAGTTCAATTTCTAATCACAAAAACACTTCAAACCCCCCCACTTCGTGTTGATCTGAGATTGAACCCAAATTGGTCCTTGAGAGACGACCTAGGAGTCACTTCCAAGCACTATACTGCATTCTTTAATGCACAACTTTTGAGGGAGGTGTGACCCTGTCATCAGTCAACTTCCTCCACTTCCTCCACTTCTTCACTTTTTTCATCTTTGTCGACTTCCTCCACTTCCTCCACTTCGTCAACTTCCTCCACTTTCTCCACTTCTTCCACTTCGTCCACTTCTCCACTTCCTCAACTTCTTCCACTACCTCCACTTCGTCCACTTCCTCCACTTCTCTACTTCCACCACTAACTCAACATCCACCACTTCCTCCAACTCCTCCACTTCCTCCACTTCCTCTACTTCGTCAACTTCGTCCACTTCTTCAACTTTTCCACTTCCTCCACTCCTTCCACTTCTTCCACTTCTTCCCCTTCCTCCACTTCCTCAACTTCCTCCACTTCGTTCACTTCCTCCACTTCCTCCACTTCTTCCACTTCGTCTACCTCTTCCACTTCTTCAACATCGTTATCTTCATCCACTTCGTCGACTTCCTCCACTTCGTCAACTTCCTCCACTTCCTCCACTTCTTCACTTTCTTCATCTTCGTCATCTTCCTCCACTTCCTACACTTTGTCCACTTCCTCCACTTCGACCACTTCTTCAACTTCGTCATCTTCGTCCACTTCGTGCACTTCGTCCACTTCCTCCTCTTCCTCCACTTCCTCCACTTCCTCCACTTCTTCCACTTCGTCAACTTCGTCCACTACATCCACTTCGCCAACTTCGTCCACTTTGTCCACTTCCTCCAATTTCTCCAATTCCTCCACTTCGTCAACTTCGTCCACTTCTTCAACTTCTTCCACTTCCTCCATTTCCTCCACTTCCTCGACTTCCTCCACTTCTTCCACCTCTTCCACTTCGTCCACTTCCTCCACTTCGTCCACTTCCTCTACTTCCTCCACTTCGTCAACTTCATCCACTTTCTCCACTTCGTACACTTCCTCCACTTCCTTCACTTCATCTTCGTCAACTTCCTCCACTTCATCCACTGCCTACACTTTGTCCACTTCTTCCACTTCTTCAACTACGTCATCTTCGTCCACTCCGTCCAATTCCTCCACTTTGTTCATTTCCTCCACATCCTCCACTTTCTCCACTTTCTCCACTTCCTCCACTTCTTCAACTTCGTCCACTTCTTCAACTTCCTTCACTTCCTCCACTTCTCCACTTCCTCCACTTCTTCCACTTTTTCCACTTCCTCCTCTTCCTCAACTTCGAACACTTCGTCAACTTCGTCCACTTCCTCCACTTCGTCAACTTCCTCCACTTTCTCCACTTCTTCAACTTCGTCCACTTCCTCCACTTCCTCCACTTCCTCCATTACCTCCACTTCGTCCACTTCGTCAACTTCCTCCAACTCCTCCACCTCATCCACTTCTTCACTTTCTTCATCTTCGTCAACTTCCTCCACTTCCTCCACTTCGTTAACTTCCTCCATTTCTCAACTTCTTCCACTTCGTCCACTTCCTGCACTTCGTCCACTACCTCCACTTCGTCCACTTCCTCCACCTCCTCCACTTCTTCACTTTCTTCATCATCGTCAACTTCCTCCACTTCCTCCACTTCCTACACTTCGTCCACTTTCTCCACTTCGTCCACTTCTTGCACTTCGTAAACTTCCTACACTTCGTCCACCTCCTTCTTTTCGTCCACTTCCTTCACTTTGTCAACTTCCTCCACTTCCTCCATTTCCTCCACTTCGTCCACTTCGCCCACTTCGTCCTCTTCGTCAACTTCGTCCACTTCGTCAACTTCGTCCACTTTGTCAACTTCGTCCACTTCCTCCACTTCTTTACTTCCTCCACTTCCTCAACTTCCACCACTTCCTCCAATTCCTCCACTTCCTCCACTTCCTCTACTTCGTCAACTTCCTCCACTTCTTCAACTTCTTCCAATTCCTCCACTTCCTCCACTTCTTCCACTTCTTCCACTTCCTTCACTTCCTCCACTTCGTCCACTTCCTCCACTTCCTCCACTTCCACCACTTCCATAACTTCCTCCAATTCCTCCACTTCCATAACTTCCTCCAATTCCTCCACTTCCTCCACTTCCTCCACTTCCTCCACTTCGTTAACTTCGTCCACTTCTTCCACTTCCTCTACTTGCTCAATTTCCTCCACTTCCTCCACTTCCTCCACTTCCTCCACTTCCTCAACTTCGTGCACTTCCTCCACCTCCTCCACTTGGTCAACTTCGTCCACTTCCACCACTTCCTTCTTCCACTTCCTCGAGTTCCTCCACTTCTTCAACTTCTTCCACTTCCTCCACTTCCACCACTTCGTCCAGTTCGTCAAATTCGTCCACTTCCTCCACAAACTCCACTTCGTCAAGTTCGTCCACTTGCTCCACTTCCACCACTTCCTCCAATTCCTCCACTTCCTCCACTTCCTCCACTTCATCAACTTCGTCCATTTCTTCAACTTCTTCCACTTCCTCCACTTCCTCCACTTCGTCCACTTCCGCCACTTCGTCAATTTCCTCCACTTTCTCCACTTCTTCCACTTCGTCCACTTCCTCCACTTCATCTTCGTCATCTTCCTCCACTTCGTCCACTGCCTACACTTTGTCCACTTCGTCCACTTCTTCAACTTCGTCATCTTCGTCCACTTCCTCCACTTCGTCCACTTCCTCCACTTCGTTGACTTTGTCCACTTCCTCCACTTCGTCCACTTCGCCCACTTCCTCCACTTCCTCCACCTCCTCCACCTCCTCCACTTCCTCCACTTCCTCCACTTCTTCCACTTCTTCAACTTCGTCCACTTCTTCAACTTCTTCCACCTCCTCCACTTCCTCCACTTCTCCACTTTCTCCACTTCTTCCACTTCCTGCACTTCCTCCACTTCGTCAACTTCCTCCACTTTCTCCACTTCTTCCATTTCGTCCACTTCGTCCACTTCATCCACTTTGTCCACTTCGACCACTTCGTCCACTTTGGCAACTTCCTCCACTTCCTCCACTTCGTCCACTTCCACCACTTCCTACAATTCCTCCACTTCCTCCACTTCCTCAACTTCGTCCACTTCTTCAACTTCTTCCACTTTGATACGCGGGGCCCAATGCCAATTAGTTTAGTATAATTTCTTTTACTTTTATTAAAAACATGTGTAAAAGGTGTTAGGCATGTGCTAGATAGGAGGGGGTTTTTAGTCCTATATATAGACATGCCACCACCTCTTGTAAGGTACTTTTGAGAATAATGAATTAAACTTTCTGTAGAGAGAACTCCAGAAATTAATTCCCTTGAAAGTCAAAGCTAGAGAATCCCAAAGGATCTCCTCTAGCCACCTTCCATATCACGTTATCATTCTCTCATTTTCCATTATCCGATTCTCTCTCCTCCGTAGCATCCATCTCACGCCTCGCAACGCTACTCATTATTTTTCTCTCAATCATTCGAGAGAATAAACCATCACTCTCGCGTTCGTCTTTCTTCCAGTGCATTTCATCCATTTTCCTCACAGATCTACCCTCACAAACCCTCACCCTCACGTAAGTCATCTCCACCGATCCATATCTCAGATTTGCCTTGTCCTTGCCTGTTCACACCTTCGCACCGATTCAACCTTTGCTTGGTGCTCTATCATTGCTTCCACCATCGTTCTTCACCCATTCACTGAGTCAAATCACGATTCCTTTCCTTTTCCTTGATTTAATCATTGAACCCTTCTTTTCCACCGATTAGTTACCTTCTCGCCGACTAAAATCCCTTCTCCACCGTTCCAAATCCGCTTCCGCATCAAACCCTAGGTTTCCACCAACAAACCTCCAATCCTAGTTCTTCCGCTGCTTCTCGGCTCTTCAACTCGATCAAGTCCGGATTTCACGACATCTCCGGATTCAGCTCAAGCCGTCAGCTATCAAGTGGTATTCAGAGCCTAGGTTAGGCGCGTCCGCTTGAGCTAAGTTTCTCGTTTCTCTCTGATCTGAGTTACTCTTCGTCGTTTCTCAAATTTTTCTGTCTCGATTTGTTCTCTGTTCTTAAGATTCAATTTGTGCGTTTGCTTGTTTTCAAGTTTTTTTGTGTTGTTGATTATCATTCGTGCAATGTCTTGAGTATTTTACTTTGTCTTATTCATTCGTGTTGAATCTCTTCAATATTCGTGTTGTTCATTATGATTCCTTCTCTGTCTTGTGTTGATTCATGTGTTTTTGGTCTTGATTTGTTCATTAGGTTTCTGCTTGAGTCATTTCTTGTATGCTAACCTTGTTTTGGTTGTGTCTTTTATTCATCTTAATCGGTCCAAAATTTTGTTTGAGTCATTTTATTTTAGCATCATATTCTGTCTTGTCTATAGTCATGTGCATTGGTTGAAACTAGTGCAGTTTTTGATCTGTCCTAAAAACTGATTTCAATTTTACATTTGATCGTCAAATTGTGTTTGAGCCTTGGTATAAACTCTATCAAACCACAAAAGCAATGACACATTCAAACGAATGAGCTGGTTGATAGATATCCATTGGTCAGTCCAATTAATTTTTTTAAAGTTGAAACTGTTTTAGTCCAGATTATTTTGGCTACATTCATTTCTGGATTTTGAGTTGCTGTTAAAAAGCAGTGCATACTGTAAAGATCAATGAAAGGCATAGCCTAGATCAGTAGCACGTTGTGAACACAAATTAACATTGTTGCAGCAGTTGGCCGATCTGCACCTGCTTTGCTTGAGTTCTTTTTTTTATGTTTTTAACTCTGTTTGGCATATAGATCATTGCTGGACATCTTGCATTAATTTTCTAGTGTTTTGTTCAAGATTTAATAGATATTCTTGTGTCCATAAAACTCTGAGAAAGCTTTTTGAATCATTGAGTCAAATTTTGGTGAGTTGATTTGCTTGTTTTGAACGAATGTGGGGGGGCTGGAACATCAAAATTATGAAGTAATTTGTTTCTGCATCATTAAGCTGTTTAAACTAGTTTGAAGTATGCATTAAACTTACTGATGCAAAAATAGTATGAGTTCTAGCTGCCATACATACTTTCATGCTTTAAACCACCTCATTTTTGACATGTTTCATTCACAAGTTGCTGCAGTAGATGTATATTTCTGATTCTGGTTTTGAGCATTGTAATTGGATTGTAGCAAAAGGAATGGTCACATTATCTATAGCCTAAAAATATTCTTCAAAAGATCAAAAAAAAAAAAGTTCTGAAAAGCCAAATAGGCCTGTGCAATCCATATTTTAAAAACGAAAACACAGAATCAGACTTTCGAAATTGGACCTGGGTTTATCTTTGACAGTCCAGCAGCTTCTTGTTTGTCTTTTCTTGCTTTAAAAATCTGATCTAGCTCTATTCATTAGGTTCATTTTGAGTGCTTTCCTTCTTGATAGCTTTGTTTCTTGCTTGTCTTTATTGGTTATCTAGTTTGTCTGCAATGCATGTGAAATCTATTCTGCCAATCTTTAATTGAAGCTTTTAATTGCTTATTTCATCTGGTCTGGAGTTTCCTTGGTTAGAGTCTGCGCTGCTGTTTGAGTGGATGTCCTGTTTGTCCATCACTTTGTCTTAACCTAACCATTTTCCTGAATTGAGAAATCTGATTCTGGTTTTTGGGATTTGAAAGAAGGTAAGTGTGAATGGTAGCATATTAGGTGGTGGTGATCCATAGGATTCTCTGGCCTAAACTGAAATTTCTCTTTTTAATCTTTCATTTGAGTGCTTTAAAATTTTTAAAGAGAAACCTCAGTGCTGTGAGCTTAGTAAGGCTAATTTAGCCTAAATTCCTTGACATTTGTATGAGAGAATCAGTTTTACTTAACTGTGTGCTGACGGTTTACTTGTGCAGGAAAGTGAGATTGATTAAGATAACCCATTGGACCAAGAGATAAAGTTTTCTTGCATTGAATCTGATTATTGCATGCTGTTCCATTCATTTTAGATTTTAAGTTGTTTACTGAAATCATTGGTATATTAATTGTTTGGAATGTGAATGCTGAATCTTATTTGATAAGACATATGGGAATTTGGTAAATGCATAAGAATTGCAAATAAGGTGCTGATTGTTTTATGAGCATTTCTGGTGCAACAACACTGTTTTAAAACTGCCAATTTCTGATTTGTCTCACATTACTCTTTGTTCATTTATTTGATTAGCATGGTCCACTGATCTTTAGAACATTGTTCTTGACTAGTTGGTTAAGTGTTTCTGTCCACTGTAATTCATTAATTTTTCTGAAAGGGCTACTCTTGTCATAATCAGTTGTGCATCAAATTGTTTTTAATTGCCAATGCATCCTCCAGTTTTAAGAAGTGACTAAAGCACCTAAATTCCAGTTCTGACTTGGTGATTGAATTAATTAGGTGGTTAGTTCTGCATTGAATTACATCCAATCTGAATTTAATTCACTGTCCATTTGCATTTGCTGGATTTTGTTGCTGGATTTTGTTGGATTTATGTGTGCAGAGCTGATGTGAATGAATCCTTACTTGAGCAGAATATCACTGAAGGAACAGTAGCTAGAACACATCAGTGTGGATCTTGCAACAGGCTAGATACAAACATTCAAATAGGGAAGTTGTCTAACTTACCTTTGTTGTGAATTGATATTCTGTTTTAGCTTGTAAGTGATGTAAGTGATAATATTGAATGAGTATCCTGCTGATTTTGGTTGAAAATTAACTGTGCAGAATATTTGGAACAGTTTGAATTATCTGTCAGAGCGGCTGCAGCGGAATGGTTAGCGTGGAAACAAACCAAGAGGGGGGGTGAATTGGTTATATTCAAATATTATCCCTTTTTAATATTTTTCTCTTAATTTCTTACTAAGCAGATAATTAAACGTAAATAACAGAGTAAGGGAAAGAGAAGAATTACACAGGTATTTTATCCTGGTTCAGATCACTAGGATCCTACGTCCAGTCGCTTATCTCAAATAAGATAAACCTTTTTCACTATCACAAAACTATTACAAATATTAGTCACACAGAAAAACAATTTGTAACAGTTTAGAAATTACCACCTCTCTTGAAACCACAAGAGATGAACTTACACCTCCTTTGAATCTTCACAAAGGATGATCACCTCCTTCGAATGCTTCACGAAGGATGATTCTCTTCCAAACACTTCCTCAGACACACCAAGGATGATCAAGCTATTCCTCTGTCACCGCAGTACCACTTCAGGACTTTGCAGACAAGAGTTTCCTTAGCTTCAGCAATTTCACAGAGTTCTCACAAGAGTTCAGAGTACTTGAGCACAAGGGAAGAGTTGGATTTGAGAGAAAATGAGAGTCTATTTATAGACTCATCCAAAGGCTCCTCCATTTTCGCTTTTAGACTTCCTGACTGTGTTAATCGATTAGCTACAGTGGTTAATCGATTAACAACCCAACGGATACTTCAACGTCTCTAAAAACGGCTAGTTTTTCAAACGTTCACTATGTTAATCGATTAACAGCCCTTGTTAATCGATTAACGTTAATCGATTAGCACCCCTTGTTAATCGATTAACACTGAAATGCTGTGCTTCGCCATTTGCCTTTGGAACAATCGATTAACGCCCTCTGTTAATCGATTAACGTTAATCGATTAACACCCCTTGTTAATCGATTAACACTGCACAGATTTTGCTCTTGATTTATTTTTACATCACTTTTGAATACATACAAGAAACTACTAATTTTCCTATGTTCATACAATTTTTACAAGAGGTTACAAGTCTTCAAAGATCATTCTTCATGAGTCTTGTTTGTTCTTGATTTGGACATCATCAAAACTTCATCTTCATCATTTTGCTAACAATCTCCCCCTTTTTGATGATGATCAAAACCTTCTTGAATTAAAGCTTTTGTGAACCAGCTGTATAAAAAATAACTTAAGGAAGAAAAAAATTGTTAGTGAACTTAGAAAAAATATTTTAAGACTTTAACTATTTCTCCCCCTTTTTGATCATTATTAAAAAGTGATGTATAATTACTCCCCCTTAATATATTAGAATCTATACTCCCCCTTAATAAAAGCATAGATGCATAGAAATATTAAGATAAGAGAACACACATTTTTATTGAATTTTAAAGAGGCATACAAGCATAGAAGCATACATAAAGGGCACACACTAATAAAAACATAGAATCATAAAGATGCCTAATCATCATCACTATCAGGGACATATAGTTTGGCAAGTTTGTCATCAATCTCCTTAAGATGAGTATTAATCTCATCATAACGAAGATTGTGATATGCCATCATATCGTCCATTCGTGTTTGTTGCATTGTGGCCATGGCTTCAATTTGTCTAGAAATACTTTCTAGACTATATTCTTGTGGAGGATTTGATGGTCCAGCAACATTGGTTGGTTGAGGCATAGGGATATCTTCCTCCTCTTCAGCTGAGGCATCTTCTTCTTGTGCAATATCTTCATCAGCGCGGACAAACAAATTTCCTTGTCTTATAAATCCCATTTGATGCAAAGCAGACTCTTCAATTTGATGGGTAGGTAAGACAGTGAGATGTTTTTCTCCGGTGACATCCACCCCTTTATAGATACATATCAATGAAACAAGGAGAGGATATGGGAGATGACCTCTGTCATACCTCTTGGCACGGACCATAGTATCTGAGATGAGACTTGCCCAATTGATGTTGATATTTTGAGTGATGGCGGACATAATCATCAAATCAGTTTCAAAACATTGAGCAAGGTTTGTACCTCTTGGACAAAGCATCCAAACAATGAGATAATGAAGGACCCTTTCCTCCATTCTTAGATTTCCCACTAGAAGATATCGCCTATTTGGTAGAGGTTGTTGAGGATTCCTCATAAAGGAGCGATATGCCAAAATTTTGTTAAACTCACCAAAATCATTTGGCACATGCATGGCATTTTCTAAAGGAGGAATATGAGCAACATTTAACCAAATATTGTGATCTAGAATAATGTCTACTCCTTTGACGCGAGTGTGAACAATACCGTTTTGGGATTTCAGATTGTAGTAAAATACGCGTACCAAATCGGGGTAATAGCGCCCTTGAAGTTGCAGTAGATATTGGACGCCTTGAGCCATCAATTGTTGAGAGAATTGAAATTGATGTACTGCAAACCAATTAAGATCCACAAATTTTTGGCGAAGAATTTTGCGTTCTTTCCACCATTGCAAGTATTCGTCGTGCCTTCCTTCATCGGAGATCCAACCGTGAATATTTGGACCACGTGCGGGAGGCGTGCTTTCCGATCCATAGCTTCTTCTTCTTCTTTATGGTTCAGCCATGAGAGTGTGAAAAGAATTTTGGGACAGCAAGAAAATTTGGACAGCAAGCAAATTGAAGAGATTTTGAGTAGGAGAGTGAATGGTAATGTTTGTGGGTAAAAATGAGGGATGGCATGGATTTAAATAGGCTGAAAAATGACCCCCCAACGTGCAAATGTTAAAAAAGAGCCGTTTATAGCCGTTACAACGGCTAGGTTTTGCAGTATTTACTGCCTGTAACGTATGTTAATCGATTAACAGGGCCTGTTAATCGATTAACGTTAATCGATTAACACCCTGTGTTAATCGATTAACTGACGCTGATTTCCGAAAAACGTCAAATTTTTACCTATATCTAATTTTGAGATATTTTCAATATTCCTAAGTCTCTTCTAAGCTCATAGAATCTATCCTTAGGCAATGCTTTGGTGAAAATATCAGCTAATTGATGTTGTGTATCAATATATTCTATCTCACAATCTCCCTTTTGTACATGATCTCTAAGAAAGTGATGCCTAATCTCAATGTGCTTGGTTCTAGAGTGCATTATGGGATTCTTTGTAAGATTTATTGCACTTGTATTATCACACTTAAGTGGAATATGATCTAAATGAATGTCATAATCCTCTAATTGTTGTTTCATCCATAAAATTTGCGCACAACAATTTCCAGCAGCAATATATTCCGCCTCAGTTGTTGATAAGGCTACACAGGCTTGTTTCTTAGAGTGCCAAGAAACTAAGGAACTACCTAGAAGATGACATGTTCCACTAGTGCTTTTTCTATCTATCTTACAACCTCCATAATCTGCGTCTGAAAAACCTACAAGACTAGGTTCCGTTCCAGATGGATACCATAAACCAAAGGATGCAGTTCCCTTAAGATATTTCAATATTCTTTTAACTGCAGTAAGGTGAGATTCTCTAGGACTAGATTGATACCTAGCACACACACAAACACTTTGCATAATATCTGGTCTACTAGCAGTGAGATATAGCAAAGAACCTATCATACATCTATATTTAGTTTGATTTACCTCTTTACCTGACTCATCTTTGTCAAGATAGCAAGAGGTTCCCATAGGTGTAGACGCTTCCTTTGCTTTGTCCATTTCAAACTTCTTAAGAATTTCTCTACAATACTTGGTTTGAGAAATGAACGTACCTTCTTTCATTTGCTTAATTTGAAGACCAAGGAAGAATGTTAATTCTCCCATCATAGACATTTCAAATTCACCCTGCATAGTCTTAGCAAAATCCTCACAAAGAGATTTATTAGTTGATCCAAAAATAATATCATCAACATATACTTGAATAATCAAAATATGTTTTCCGACTCTTTTAATAAACAAAGTGGAATCAACTTTTCCTCTACTAAAATTATTTTCTAAAAGAAAATTGCTAAGTCTTTCATACCAAGATCTAGGTGCTTGTTTTAAACCATAAAGTGCTTTCTTTAACTTATAGATGTGATTTGGAAATTTAAAATCTTCAAAACCGGGTGGTTGTTCAACATACACATCTTCTTTTATAAAACCATTTAGAAATGCACTTTTCACATCCATTTGAAACAACTTAAATTTCATTATAGATGCATAAGCAAGAAGTAGGCGTATTGCCTCTAACCTGGCAACTGGAGCATATGTCTCATCATAATCTATACCTTCTTCTTGACTATATCCTTGAGCCACAAGCCTAGCTTTATTCTTGGAGATGTTTCCATCTTCATCCAGTTTGTTTCTGAATATCCATTTGGTTCCAATCACTTGATGAGTATCTTCCCTAGGAATCAATTCCCAAACTTGATTTCTTTCAAACTGGTTGAGTTCTTCTTGCATTGCTATACACCATTGTTCATCTTGAAGAGCTTCCTTAATGTTCTTGGGTTCTATCTGCGACATGAAAGCTACATTCATACAAAAATTTACTAAATTTCTTCTAGTGTTTACCCCTTTTGATATGTCGCCAATGATGTTGTCCAGTGATAATCCTCTAGGTTGTTGCCATATTTTGTTTAGATCTTCATCATCTTGAGGATTATGTATTTCTTCTTCATTTGTTGTCTTTTGTAAGTCTTCATTTTCACCTGCATCTGATTCATCTGACTCAAGAGGTTTTGCCTCAAGGTCTACAATTTCATCAAAGACAACATGCATAGATTCTTCTATTTGAAATGTTTTCTTATTAAAAACTCTATAAGCTTTGCTAGTTAGAGAATATCCTAGAAAAATAGCTTCATCTGCTTTGGAATCAAATTTTCCTAAATTTTGTTTTCCATTGTTTAGGACAAAACATTTGCATCCAAAAATTCTTAAATGTGAAACATTTGGTTTTCTACCTTTAAAAAGTTCATAAGGAGTACATTTCAAAATTGGTCTAATAAGCATTCTATTTAAAACATAACATGCAGTACTCACAGCATCAGCCCAAAATTGTTTAGGAACACTATATTCATTTAGCATAGTTCTAGCAAGTTCCTCTAAAGATCTATTCTTTCTTTCTACAACTCCATTTTGTTGAGGAGTTCTAGGTGCAGAAAAATTATAAGAAATGCCATATTCTTCACAAAAAGTTTCAAAAT
Source organism: Vigna nakashimae (assembly GCA_034642375.1). NCBI lineage: Eukaryota > Viridiplantae > Streptophyta > Magnoliopsida > Fabales > Fabaceae > Vigna > Vigna nakashimae. The sequence continues at coordinate 32,612,745 of CM067765.1, forward strand.
ATTCATTTTGAAATTCACCTCCATGGTCACTTCTAATAGCTTTTATTTTCAAATCCTTTTCATTTTGAACTAAATTTGCAAACTTTTTAAATTCTTTGAAAGCTTCAATTTTAAGAGTAAGAAAGAAAGTCCAAGTATATCTTGAATAATCATCTACAATAACTAAAGCATAATAATTTCCTCCAAAACTTTTTATCCTAGAGGGACCAAATAAATCCATGTGCAACAGTTCTAAGGGTTTTAAACTAGAAACAATATTTTTCGAATGAAAAGATGATTTCACCTGTTTTCCCTTTTGACATGCATCACACAATTTATTTTTCACATATTTTAGTTTTGGTAGACCAATTACTAAGTCTTTAGAAATGAGTTTATTCAATTGTTGCATATGAATATGTGCAGCTCTTTTATGCCATAACCATGGATTTTCTTCTTTTACTACTAAGCATGAAATATTATTATTTGATGCATTTTCTAAATCAATCAAATAAATATTGTTATGCCTAATTCCTTTCAAAGCAATTTCAGAAGAATCATTTTTATAAATAATGCAAGAATTTTGTTCGAAGGTTACCTTGAATTCTTTATCGCATAATTGACTAATGCTAATTAAGTTGTGCTTTAATCCTTCCACATATAGTACATCTTTGATCATCAAGGTATCTTCACTTCCAATATCTCCTATTCCAAGGATTTTTCCTTTGTTGTTGTCACCATAGGTGACAAAGCCTCGTTCCTTTTTCCGGAAGCTTGTAAATTTCTTTTTATCTCCGGTCATGTGTTTTGAACATCCACTGTCAAGACACCACATATACTTCCTTGGTTTTGATAATTCCTACAACATAAAAAGAACAAGCTATTTAGGTACCCAACTATTTTGTATGGGTCCTTTAGGTTAGATTAAAAAGATTAAAATCATTTTACAACCCAAGCATATCTACCACTTGGAACACCATAATGCTTAATTTTACATTTATTAGATGTATGACCCTTTTTCATACAATAAAAGCATGATGCAGTATTTGTGTTCCTATAAGTTGTTCCTTTTTCTACCCAAGTTCTATGGGTTCTATAATTATGCTTATTTTTAATTCTAGGAACATACTTATTCTTAACAACCTTATTTTCATTGATTTTACTACATTCTCCTAAGGTTGTTTCATCTAGTAGTTTCTTATAATTAATACAGGATGCACATTCATTACTACTAGAAAATTTGCCTTTTTCATAATATAAAACTTTACCTTTTAAATTTCTAATTTCTTCTGCTTGATATAAAAATTTATTTTTCAAACTTCTGTTTTCTTCAGATAAATTTGTAAATTCAGTTTTCAAATTATCATTTAATTTAGAAAAACTTTCAGAAGTAAACTTCAAATCTTCATTTTCTTTAAGAAGGCTATTAAGTTCAGATTTCAAATTTTTAAAGTCCTTTTTCAGCTTTTTATGAGCAACATCTAATTTTTCAGATTCAATTAATAATGCAGCATACATTTCATTTTCATCAATATGACTATCATTATCAGAACAGTTTGAACTACTTACTTGGCTGTCATTATCGTCATCTGCCATCAAACAGATGTTTGCTTCTTCATCTGAGTCGCTTGAATCTGTAATTGTTTCATTGTCGTCTTCCCAAGCAATGTATGCCTTCTTTTTCTTGAAAAATTTCTTTTCTTTCTTTTCTTCACCCTTCTTCTGATTTGGGCAGTCTGCTTTCAAGTGTCCTTTTTCTCCGCAACCATAACATCTGTAGTTTGAGGAAGATCCTTGATTTTCTCTCTTTTCATTTCTGAATCTCCCTTTGCCTTTTGATTTCATGAATCTATTGAACCTCTTGATTAGTAGACTCAAGTTTTCATCTTCATCTGAGTCTTCATCTTCCATCTTGCTTTTGCTCTTTTCTACCTCAGATTTGAATGCTAGAGTCTTTTTCTTCGTTTTTGCTTCTTCTTCCTCTAATCTTCCAAGGTCTAGTTCATGCTCTCTCAACTTTCCAAATAATGCCGCCATGGTCATTGTGTTGAGATTTTGTGACTCAGAAATTGCAGTCACTTTTGGTTGCCAAGCCCTGTCTAAAGATTTCAAAATTTTTATATTTAATTCATCAGTATCGAAAGACTTACCTAGTCCAATAAGATGATTTACGATGTTGGTGAAGCGTTTCTGAACATCTACTATTGTTTCTCCTTGCTTCATCCTGAACATCTCGTATTCCTGGATCAAGGTATTCTTTCTAGCTCTTTTAACATCATCTGTACCTTCATGGGTTACTCGAAGTACTTCCCACATTTCTTGTGCAGTTTTACAAATGGATATCCTGTAAAACTCATCAACGGTTAAAGCAGATGAAATTATATTGCGAGCTTTAACATCATTACCGAATTTTTTCTTGTCTTCAGCAGTCCATTGGTCACGGGGCTTTGGTTCCTGCATATTGTTAGTTGGAACAAAAGGACCAGATGCAACTGCATCCCAAATATCTATATCAATAGACTCCATAAATATTTGCATTCTTACCTTCCAAAATGCGTAATTCTCACCAGTGAATAGTGGTGGTCTATTGATAGAAGCACCCTCTGCAAAGGTTTGATGTGATCCTGCCATTTGAATTACTATCAAAGCAAGCTCTGATACCAATTGTCAGAGCGGCTGCAGCGGAATGGTTGGCGTGGAAACAAACCAAGAGGGGGGGTGAATTGGTTATATTCAAATATTATCCCTTTTTAATATTTTTCTCTTAATTTCTTACTAAGCAGATAATTAAACGTAAATAACAAAGTAAGGGAAAGAGAAGAATTACACAGGTATTTTATCCTGGTTCAGATCACTAGGATCCTACGTCCAGTCGCTTATCTCAAATAAGATAAACCTTTTTCACTATCACAAAACTATTACAAATATTAGTCACACAGAAAAACAATTTGTAACAGTTTAGAAATTACCACCTCTCTTGAAACCACAAGAGATGAACTTACACCTCCTTTGAATCTTCACAAAGGATGATCACCTCCTTCGAATGCTTCATGAAGGATGATTCTCTTCCAGACACTTCCTCAGACACACCAAGGATGATCAAGCTATTCCTCTGTCACCGCAGTACCACTTCAGGACTTTGCAGACAAGAGTTTCCTTAGCTTCAGCAATTTCACAGAGTTCTCACAAGAGTTCAGAGTACTTGAGCACAAGGGAAGAGTTGGATTTGAGAGAAAATGAGAGTCTATTTATAGACTCATCCAAAGGCTCCTCCATTTTCGCTTTTAGACTTTCTGACTGTGTTAATCGATTAGCTACAGTGGTTAATCGATTAACAACCCAACGGATACTTCAACGTCTCTAAAAACGGCTAGTTTTTCAAACGTTCACTATGTTAATCGATTAACAGCCCTTGTTAATCGATTAACGTTAATCGATTAGCACCCCTTGTTAATCGATTAACACTGAAATGCTGTGCTTCGCCATTTGCCTCTGGAACAATCGATTAACGCCCTCTGTTAATCGATTAACGTTAATCGATTAACACCCCTTGTTAATCGATTAACACTGCACAGATTTTGCTCTTGATTTATTTTTACATCACTTTTGAATACATACAAGAAACTACTAATTTTCCTATGTTCATACAATTTTTACAAGAGGTTACAAGTCTTCAAAGATCATTCTTCATGAGTCTTGTTTGTTCTTGATTTGGACATCATCAAAACTTCATCTTCATCATTTTGCTAACATTATCCAATGTCTCAATTGCACCAGACCGAGTGAAAGGGAAGATTAGACAAAAGTTAGGAGATCCAAGGCTGATTTAGTTGGAATTGTGTGTGCAGACCATAAATTGAGCAGCAACAGATTCTGAGTGGAAAGCTTGGAAAGCTTGTGCAGCCAAAAGAAAGGGAAGTTATTACTACCCTATATACTGTTTTGCAATCTGTTTTAACCATTGAATACTTATAGCAGTATTGTGCCTGTGTGATTGCAGGAGTGGACAAACTAGTCTCTTGATTTAGGCCGAGAATTGAAAGGAATATTTGGCCTCTGGAAGATTTCGTGCAAGATGAAGAAGTGGCAATAGGAATTTTTCTCTGCATCAAGTGTACAAACCCAAGAAAGGGAAGAGTTGAACCCAAGAGCTAGGAGACTCCAACGTTGTCCAGAAGCAACCAAAAAGTGCAACACTAGCTTCTTCATGCGGATTTGAATCAGGACCAGGATTGAAGCATAGCTGTTAATTGTTTTTTTTTTAATTGTTTCTTCATCTGGTTTTGTAATAGGCTATATTGTCAGTTTTCTTAATTTCATTGTAAAAGGCCATTCAAAGTCCAGGCATCTTGGAAGAGTCCTTGGTGCTCTTTCAACTCTTGGCACAACTTTTCTTGTTTGTGTTTAAATTTTAGTGTCTTACGTTTAGGGTGATTTAGGCTAAAAGGGATTAAACTCTAAGCCTTGTCACATTAGAGTCCGAAAAGTCTCGTCTTTTAGTGTTTAATTTTGTGATTATTTGTGAGTTGTGTCCTTTGTTTTTAAAAGTGATTTTAGTTTAAAGGGTAACTAGTAGTAACCTAAGACATTTCTGGCAAGGCAAGACTTGGTACTTAAGCAGTCTTCATGACTCACCTCTCTTACCTGGGACTTGTCTAAGTGTGAATCTTGTAAATCTTTTAAACTAGAAAAACTTTTAGAAACAAAGATGTCTTGTTATCCATATAGGTCTTCTAGGAATTTTAATTTTGATAAGCAAATTAGTTACAAAGGAATCAAAAGAGAACATGATAAAGCTAGAAGGAAGTCTTGTTCATCTTATGAATTTGACCGGATTGAAGATGATTTGTATAAAAAAGCTAGTGAAAATATTCCATTTTTTGGTGATGATATTGGTGCATTAACATACCTAGCTTGGGAAAAGGAAATTAATGACATGCATTCATTCATGGTAAGAAAAAGTAAATATGAATCCTTCTATTCTAGAGATGATGAATCTTATATTCTCAATCTTTACACTTCTAGTTTTAAAAAGCATGCAAGAGAGTGGTGGGATGATAGGCAATATCATGTTAAGATAGGTAGAAAATATCCCATTAATGATTGGAATGAATTGAAAGCTTGTATGAGAAGAAAGTTTGTGCCTCGAGAAATTGAAAGAAACTTAGAACTTATGAGAGAGCTTATTAGAGAAGGTGAGTCATTCATTCAAAATTTAAGTGGGTTCTCTTGTAGGGAAAGTGAGTTTCTAGAAAAACTTAAGAGGCTATGGGAAGAGACAAGCAAACATAGAATTGAGAGGTTAAAAAGAGAAAAACAAAAGCAAGAAGTAAGAGAGAAAAGAGAAATAGAGAGAAGAAAAGAGGAAGAACGAAATAAAAGAAAAGAGGAAGAGAGAAAGAGAAGAGAAGAAGAAGAAAACAAGAGAAGAGATGAGGAAGAAAGAGAAGAAGAGGAAAGAAGAGAGAAAGAGAGAAAAGAAACACTTAGAAGAGAAAAGGAAGAAGTTGACAGGATAGAAATGGAAGAAAAGAAATCAAAGCAACTAAAGACAACATCTCCTCCTACATTAGAAGTCAAACTCTTAAGGGGAGGTTTTCTATCCTCTCACTCTTATCCATTTATATTTGAATTTTCCAAATTTCACTTTTCTTTCAAAGAATTGACCACTCCATCTTTAAAAATGTTATCACTTTCAACACATGCAAAATTCCAACTTGGGTTATGGTTACCTTTATGGTTACCAATAACTCAAGATACAAATAAAATTTCAAATGAAGAAAGGTTTCTTTGTTATATTAAATTTAAAAATTTTAAAATTTGGAAACCTTCTTCTACATATATTTTTTTATATATCTTATTGGGTCAAAGAAAACTAATTAGAGATATGTTTGATGCTTATTGCAGATGGATATTTGACCCAGGAGGAACCCTTATGAAGCTAACAAAAATAAGTCTTCAAAAGCACCATCAGATTTGAGGACAAATCCTTTCCAAGGGGGAGGGGATGATACGCGGGGCCCAAGGCCAATTAGTTTAGTATAATTTCTTTTACTTTTATTAAAAACATGTGTAAAAGGTGTTAGGCATGTGCTAGATAGGAGGGGGTTTTTAGTCCTATATATAGACATGCCACCACCTCTTGTAAGGTACTTTTGAGAATAATGAATTAAACTTTCTGTAGAGAGAACTCCAGAAATTAATTCCCTTGAAAGTCAAAGCTAGAGAATCCCAAAGGATCTCCTCTAGCCACCTTCCATATCACGTTATCATTCTCTCATTTTCCATTATCCGATTCTCTCTCCTCCGTAGCATCCATCTCACGCCTCGCAACGCTACTCATTATTTTTCTCTCAATCATTCGAGAGAATAAACCATCACTCTCGCGTTCGTCTTTCTTCCAGTGCATTTCATCCATTTTCCTCACAGATCTACCCTCACAAACCCTCACCCTCACGTAAGTCATCTCCACCGATCCATATCTCAGATTTGCCTTGTCCTTGCCTGTTCACACCTTCGCACCGATTCAACCTTTGCTTGGTGCTCTATCATTGCTTCCACCATCGTTCTTCACCCATTCACTGAGTCAAATCACGATTCCTTTCCTTTTCCTTGATTTAATCATTGAACCCTTCTTTTCCACCGATTAGTTACCTTCTCGCCGACTAAAATCCCTTCTCCACCGTTCCAAATCCGCTTCCGCATCAAACCCTAGGTTTCCACCAACAAACCTCCAATCCTAGTTCTTCCGCTGCTTCTCGGCTCTTCAACTCGATCAAGTCCGGATTTCACGACATCTCCGGATTCAGCTCAAGCCGTCAGCTATCACACTTCCTCCACTTCCTTCGCTTCCTCTAGTTCCTCCACTTCTTCCACTTCTTCCACTTCCTCCACTTCCTCCAACTTCCTCGACTTCGTCAACTTCGTCCACTTCCTCGACTTCGTCAAATTCCTCCACATTCTCCACTTCTTCCACTTCTTCAACTTGGTCCACTTCGGCAACTTCCTCCACTTCCTCCAATTTCTCCACTTCCTCCACTTCCTCCACTTCGTCAACTTCGTCCACTTCTTCAACTTCTTCCACTTCCTCCATTTCCTCCACTTCCTCGACTTCCTCCACTTCTTCCACCTCTTCCACTTCGTCCACTTCCTCCACTTCGTCCACTTCCTCTACTTCCTCCACTTCGTCAACTTCCTCCACTTTCTCCACTTCGTCCACTTCCTCCACTTCCTTCACTTCATCTTCGTCAACTTCCTCCACTTCATCCACTGCTTACACTTTATCCACTTCGTCCACTTCTTCCACTTCTTCCACTTCTTCAACTTCTTCATCTTCGTCCACTCCGTCCACTTCCTCCACTTTGTTCATTTGCTCCACATCCTCCACTTTCTTCACTTTCTCCACTTCCTCCACTTCTTCAACTTCGTCCACTTCTTCAACTTCCTTCACTTCCTCCACTTCTCCACTTCCTCCACTTCTTCCACTTTTTCCACTTCCTCCTCTTCCTCAACTTCGAACACTTCGTCAACTTCGTCCACTTCCTCCACTTCGTCAACATCCTCCACTTTCTCCACTTCTTCAACTTCGTCCACTTCCTCCACTTCCTCCACTACCTTCACTTCGTCCACTTCGTCAACTTCCTCCACCTCCTCCACCTCCTCCACTTCTTCACTTTCTTCATCTTCGTCAACTTCCTCCACTTCCTCCACTTCGTTAACTTCCTCCACTTTCTCAACTTCTTCCACTTCGTCCACTTCCTGCACTTCGTCCACTACCTCCACTTCGTCCACTTCCTCCACCTCCTCCACTTCTTCACTTTCTTCATCATCGTCGACTTCCTCCACTTCCTACACTTCGTCCACTTTCTCCACTTCGTCCACTTCCTGCACTTCGTAAACTTCCTACACTTCGTCCACCTCCTTCATTTCGTCCACTTCCTTCACTTCGTCAACTTCCTCCACTTCCTCCATTTCCCCCACTTCGTCCACTTCGCCCACTTCGTCCACTTCGTCCTCTTCGTCAACTTCGTCCACTTCGTCCACTTCGTCAACTTCGTCCACTTTGTCAACTTCGTCCACTTCCTCCACTTCTTTACTTCCTCCACTTCCTCAACTTCCACCACTTCCTCTACTTCGTCAACTTCCTCCACTTCTTCAACTTCTTCCAATTCCTCCACTTCCTCCACTTCTTCCACTTCTTCCACTTCCTTCACTTCCTCCACTTCGTCCACTTCGTCCACTTCCTCCACTTCCACCACTTCCATAACTTCCTCCAATTCCTCAACTTCCACAACTTCCTCCAATTCCTCCACTTCGTCAACTTCATCCACTTCTTCAACTTCTTCCACTTCCTCTACTTGCTCAATTTCCTCCACTTCCTCCACTTCCTCAACTTCGTGCACTTCCTCCACCTCCTCCACTTGGTCAACTTCGTCCACTTCCACCACTTCCTTCTTCCACTTCCTCGAGTTCCTCCACTTCTTCAACTTCTTCCACTTCCTCCACTTCCACCACTTCGTCCAGTTCGTCAAATTCGTCCACTTCCTCCACAAACTCCACTTCGTCAAGTTCGTCCACTTGCTCCACTTCCACCACTTCCTCCAATTCCTCCACTTCCTCCACTTCCTCCACTTCGTCAACTTCGTCCACTTCTTCAACTTCTTCCACTTCCTCCACTTCCTCCACTTCGTCCACTTCCGCCACTTCGTCAATTTCCTCCACTTTCTCCACTTCTTCCACTTCGTCCACTTCCTCCACTTCATCTTCGTCAACTTCCTCCACTTCGTCCACTGCCTACACTTTGTCCACTTCGTCCACTTCTTCAACTTCGTCATCTTCGTCCACTTCCTCCACTTCCTCCACTTCGTCCACTTCCTCCACTTCGTTGACTTTGTCCACTTCCTCCACTTCGTTCACTTCGCCCACTTCCTCCACTTCCTCCACCTCCTCCACTTCCTCCACTTCCTCCACTTCTTCCACTTCTTCAACTTCGTCCACTTCTTCAACTTCTTCCACCTTCTCCACTTCCTCCACTTCTCCACTTTCTCCACTTCTTCCACTTCCTGCACTTCCTCCACTTCGTCAACTTCCTCCACTTTCTCCACTTCTTTCATTTCGTCCACTTCGTCCACTTCATCCACTTTGTCCACTTCGACCACTTCGTCCACTTTGGCAACTTACTTCACTTCCTCCACTTCCGCCACTTCGTCAATTTCCTCCACTTTCTCCACTTCTTCCTCTTCGTCCACTTCCTCCACTTCATCTTCGTCAACTTCCTCCACTTCGTCCACTGCCTACACTTTGTCCACTTCGTCCACTTCTTCAACTTCGTCATCTTCGTCCACTTCCTCCACTTCGTCCACTTCCTCCACTTCGTTGACTTTGTGATGAGTCGATATTTTACTGACTTCACTTAGTTTATTGTGCTAGAATTAATCAGGGAATTGTGCTTAAATGTCCGATATTTTCCCGTTTTCACCAATTGTGCTTAATTTGATCGGAAATTCAAATTTTAATTAATTTGAATTATTTGAGCTAATTATTTGCATTATTAATTATAGGGAAATTATTGGATAATAATTTGGGACATTTGGAAAAACATTCACACTTAGAAGAACTTGCAGTGCATTTATTTATTTATTCTGTGTGTTGATAAATATTTTTCTTGAATTTGTAATTGCTAAGGTCCATTGGAAAATTAATTTTGGAAGAGGGGCCCACATTGCAGCACTCACGGTCCAGCTGCTAGCTCCAGGCTGCACACACACTCGGCCCACCACACGCACACTTCATGTGTCCAGCAAATTAGGTGGTGCGTGGAAAAAAGAAAGAGCACACGTTCACGCTCATTTTCTCGGCCCAACCCTTGTGCATTCCAGCAACCAGCTAGGAGAGGGGGTGCACACGGAGACTTCCAAGGCGCTATTGATAACAGTTGAAAAACTGTTATTTTCATGCTTAAAATTGATACTAAAAGCAACCTTTAGACTTAAAAACTAGCTTGAAATCATGCTTTTATCCATATTTTCAGAAATAAGAGAGCTGGACAGGTTTATGCTTGATTTAAGTGTTTTTGTGCAGGTTTTAAGGTGAATTTAGTGAAAGAAGTGAAGAAGGAGAGAGATGGAATCAGAAAAGGAAGCAAAGAGTGCAAAAGGAGAAGCCGAAGGCACCGCTCAGAAGGTCACGGGAGGTCCGCTGAGGGGCAAACTCGCCGCTGAGGGGAAGAAAAGGGACGCACAGTCACCGCTGAGCGGCACTTTTATGGGCTTGGGCTTTTGTAATCTTTTGTAATTCTAGAATAGTATATAAGGACTTGCACGTCCTAGAGTTAGTATCTTTGGCAGAAACGAGGCAAACACTCTCTCTTCCACCTCTTTGAAGGAGGATCTTGGATGCTCAGGCTACCTCTTCACCTTTTTAGGGTTTATTCTTTCATTGTTATTCATCTAGGTTCACCATGAATATGGTGAACTAAACCTTGTATGTTTGTTGGGGAATCAATGTAATCTCTTGAAGCTCTCATATATGGAATTTATGCTTGCATCTTAATCTAAGATTTATGCTTTCTTTCATCATTAGTTAGGGTTTTTCCTCTTTGCTTAATGCTTGCATGGTTTAACTCATTCGATGCATGATTATTGGTTTTGTCGATACGGGCACGTACGGGGAAGTCTAGATCCGGGGAATTTCTCCCAATATTATGTTGGTTGTCGTTAAGCTCCTGCACTTATGAACTGATCATTAGGAATGCTAGGAATTGTATGAACTCGTGATTAGGGAGAAGCCATCTAGAATGGTACTTTAGAGAGTGACATTAACAATGATGATTTGAATGTTGAATTCGTAAAATATATGAGAGTGGATGAGATGAAATTGACCCCCAACAACATATTCATTCATATATTTCATTGAAAGTGTTTATCTTTTGCTTTTGCCATTGATCAAAAACTCATGCATACATGTTTATTTTCTGTCTTGCATATTAAAATCCAAATATTTCGTTCTTAAGTCTTAGCTAATCAACAAACCACACAACTAAACTAGGCCGTGAGTCCTTTGGGAGAACGATACTTGGTCTTACCAAGTTTATTACTTGAACGATTCGGTCATACTTGCCGATTGTGAAACAAGTTTGTGACATCATATTTTGGTGATCATAAATTTGTCCATCAAGTTTTTGGCGCCGTTGCCGGGGACTCGTGGTTTAACTGGTTAATTTGTGTGATTATTGATTATCTTTAACTTTAATTTGGAATTTCTGTTTTTATTTTTCTGTTTTTATTTTATTATATCTTATTTGATTTGATTAGATTAGATTTTATTTTTAGATTAGATTTTATTTTATTTTATTTTATCTTCTATCTTCTAAATCTTTATCTTCTTATCTTCAGAATCTTTTATCTTTTTATCTTTTGAATATATATCTTCTCTTATATCTTTTTGTGCTAACAAATATTTTCTAGGGTTTTGTTTTCTTGTGTATGCAGGAGGCAATTCGAACTAGGGGTAAGAAAACAACAGAACCTCTTCTTGAAGGTCTAGACGAGAGTAGACGGAGGAGAAGAATCAGAACATCTAGAGAACTTTTCCCTTCTCCAGAAACTCTCTTACAATCATCACCACAAGGTTCTGTTCATAGCACAGGAAGTATGGAGAACAATAATGGTAGAAGAACTCTTGCAGACTACACCAATATTGCTGGACCTCAACACTTTAACAGCATAGCTAGACCTAGAGTCAATGCAGCCAATATGGAGGTCAAACCAGCACTGATTCAACTGGTGAAGAGTAATTAATTTAATGGGTTATCTCATGAAAGCCCATATGAGCACCTCACTACCTTTAATGAGATTTGCAACACAGTCAAAATTAATGGGGTGCCAGACAAAGCTATCAAACTTAGCTTGTTTCCTTTCTCATTGGGAGGCAATGTTAAGCTTTGGTTGAACTCTTTTCCAGAAGAAAGTTTCACAGAGTGGGAAGCAGTGGTCACAAAATTTTTAAATAAGTACTTCCCACAATCTAAGGTGACTAAAGGAAAGCAAGAGATTTCTTCATTCAAGCAGGGCATGGAAGAATCACTGGGGCATGCATGGGACAGGTATAAAAGCTTGTTACGTAAAACTCCCACGCATGGTTTTGAAGATCAAGAAGTAGTCTTAACTTTCCTTGGAGGGCTTGGTTCACAAACCAAGATGATGCTGGATGCCTCAGCAGGAGGCAATATTAAATGGAAAACTCCAGAGGAAGCAACTGAAATTATAGAAAATATGGCTACTAGTGATAATGAGCTGCACAGTGAAAGAGGAGCTCCTATGCAACAAAAAGGGGTTCTTCAATTACAAACACATGATGCCTTGCTAGCTCAGAATAAAATTCTAACTCAACAGCTGGAGACTCTGACCAAAACTCTTGCTCAATTACCCAAAGAGTTGAAATCTGCTGCACAGGTACAAACCCAGTTGTGCGAATTATGTGGGGGTGATCATATCAATGGCCAATGTGCTTTTCCTGTGGAAGCTGTGGAGGATGTTAATTTCATGGCTAATCAATTTCCATACCGTCAAGGGAATTATAATCAGGGTTGGAAACCACATCCAAGCATTGGTCAAGGACAAACTGGGCAAGCTAATCAATATAATAAGCAGCAGCAGCAACCAACCTTGTGGCAACAGTTATCTATGCTTAATGAAATATCAACAAGGTTGGAAGAAACTCTTCAGCAATTCATTCAGAAAACTGAATCTTCTCAAAAGAGCACTGAAGCTGCTATAAAGAATTTGGAGATTCAAATGGGTCAGATTACCAAGCAATTGGAAGAAAGACCAAATAGAAACTTTGGGGCTAATACTGAGGTTAACCCCAGAGAAGAGTGCAAGGTGGTAGAGAGTGTTGATGATGAGAAAGTTGAGTTAGATACAGAAGCGAGAAGTGAAACAGAGAGCAAAAGCACGTTTCCTTTTCCAATCCATCAAGGGAAACCAATGGACTTCACAGAGTTATTCAAAATGGTGGATAATGATGCACCTTGGGAGCAAATTTTGCAACAGATTACGGTTTACACCAAATCTAATGAAGAAAGCTCTACAAAGAAGAGGCGTAGAGATGATGAGGAAAAAAAGTGTATAACTGTTAAGGAAGAGTCATTCCCACCTAAAGCATCAGATCCAGGTAGTTTTTCTATCCCTTGCACTATAGGGAAGAAAAAGGTAAAGAAAGCTCTCCTTGATTTAGGTTCAAGTGTTAACTTGATACCTTATTCTTTACTGGAGCAAATTGGCAATGTTAAAATGAAACCTGTCAAGGTTAATTTAGTAATGGCCGATGGATCTTCAAAGGAGCCATGTGGGATTGCAGAAGACATTGTACTTTGTGTTGGCAAACTTCAGTTTTTGGCAGACTTTGTGGTGATGAAGATGGAAACCGAGAAAATACCTATCATACTTGGAAGACCGTTTATGAAAACGGCCAGGGCTATCATAGATGTAAATGAAGGTATAGTGGTGCTCCAGGATAGAGAGGAGAGAGTGGTGGTGGATGTCTTCAAAGATGAGACACAAGCAAAGGAGGAAGAAGCCAGTTATAAAGCTGCATTTCGAGATGCACCCATAACTAGAGGTAAAGATGAAAATCTTGAGGTTTCAGGTAACCATTGTTTGTTGTTTCAGGTACCCAAGGAAGAAGAAATTGGAAGAGGAGAAGAAATTCCTAGAAACTGGAAGAAAAGAAGACTCCAACTTGACACACCTCTAAGAATCAAGAACAAGTTGTGGGTTGTGAAGGGCTTTAAAGAAAAGGAGATGATAGAGATAGAATCTCCATATTCTAGAAGAACCAAAACAGTTCAAAGGAAGCAGCTGAGAAGTTGGTGGACTGACAACATCAACTATAAAGAAGATGGAACTTGAACTTTACTGTAGTGACGTTAAAAGAGCGCTTTCTGGGAGGCAACCCAGTGGATTTACAAACTGTTGACTTTTGATTTGGTTTTGTAACTTTTAATTTGTGGACATTATTTTGTGAATATTTTGTTGGATCCAGCATCTACTGAAGGATGCTAGGTGGTTAAGTATCTACTGAAGGATACTAAGTTTGTAACACCTACTGATGGGTGTTGGTGAGAAGATTTTGCACCTACTGATGGGTGCTGGTAAGTTTGAAACACCTACTGATGGGTGTTGGTGGATTTTGGGTCAGGCTCGTGACGTTAAACAAGCGCTACCTGGGAGGCAACCCAGTTGATTGATTGTTTTTGTTTGTTTTATTTTAGTTAGGGTTTGCATAAGTATTTTAAACATTGAATTGCAGGGAACCAGTGAGGGGCATGTCTAGGAGGCACGTAGGTTAAGAAAAGAAGGAGAAGAGCACATCACGAATGTGCCGCTGAGCGGCAATTTACCGTTGAGCGGTACTCTCGCAGATGGGCTTTAGTTCCCCTTAGCGGGACCCGAGCCCATTAGGGTATTTTTATACCCTAAGCTGCGCATTTGCTCATACTTTCAGACTCTTCTCTGCACACACTCCTACATACCTTTTCAAAGGTTCTCTACAACTTTTCCCTCATCCCTCTTTAGAAAATCTCCCTTCCACTCACTTGCTCACTAGTTGTCCATCTATGTTTGGGGTTGGGAGAGAGCATCATTGAAGGGGCTGATTTCTTCATTGTGGTTTACTAATGCTTAACAATGTATCTTTTGGTTTTGTGAATTATGTTTGATGCAAGGATGGCCTCCTCATCGGGCAAAAAGAATCAAGACTATAAGATCCAAGAAGAAGAAGATACAGAGGACAGCTCAGACTGATGAGGAGCTGAGATAGCATTTACTGATGAATGCTATCATATGATTATGCTTTTGTGGTTTAAGTTTTCTGAACTTATTTGTTTGTGTTTTTAGATTAGGGTTGATGTACTCTATTGAACACCTGGTTTCTTATGATGGTTTGCTATTAACTGTGATTGTGTGATAAGTAATGCTTGATGATGCTTATTGATTGATTGATGTTGAGATGATGTGCACATTAAAATGCTTATACAGGTGATTCACAAGCTTTGTGAACAAATGCATGATATCATGATTGTGATTGTGAAATTAAGCAGGATGTGTATGTCAAATGTGAATGAGCTTATATGTTAGGTTTTGAGCTCCAGAGTTGTTATTGTGAATGCTATTACTTTGAAAGCATGAATGATTTTGCCCAGGTTTTCTATGATTGAATTACTTGCTTGTTTGCATCATATGATCAAGGCCGTTTGTTGGAACCTTTTTTATTGGCCAAATTCATAAAGTTAGCCCACCAAAAGAGAACACTGTGTGTTCTATCCTTTGAACCCTTAGCCTTGAACATACACTGAAACCCTTGATTAAAAATCTTTACCTTGAGTTAAGTAGAAGATCTTGTGTGGTATTGTTAAATGTTCAAGTTTGGGGTTGTTGGGAAAACATGAAATATGAAAAGCATTGAGCTAAGAGCTAAAAAGAAAGAATATGCAAAGAAAAAGAAAAGAAAAAGAAGTAAAGCTCAATGAAAATGCAAAGGCAAAAGAAAGTTGGGAATGAATAAGAATAATTGTGTTGTTATGATTCTCTTAACTCAAGGATTTTGTGATCCAGAAAAACCAATTTTCTTGTTAGCCCAGCCACATTATAAGCCATTGAAAAGTCCTTGTGATGATGCATGCTTGTGAATGTTTTTGATTGTGGTAAAATGAAAGGCAAAGTTGATTCATGTGACATTGTGATAGTGGAGTGAATGAGTGAAACACTTTACCTCTTATACACTTGTGTGTTGAGTGAAACACTTTACCTAGTGAGGAAATATTCCATAAGCACATGAACATCCATGCTTAATTGATTGATCATTCATGAAAAATAGCATTTGTTGGAACTTAAATGACTTTGTGGACACTAAAGCATGTGCACATCTTGAATGAACTCTTGGTCATAAGTTTGAGTGAAGTTGTTACTTATCTTGAAAAAGAGGATTTTTGAATGAGTGAACCATCATATGAATTGGTTGGAGATTGAGTTACATTTTGTTTGCTTGAGGACAAGCAAAGTTCTAAGTTTGGGGTTGTGATAACAGTTGAAAAACTGTTATTTTCATGCTTAAAATTACCACATTGCAGCACTCACGGTCCAGCTGCTAGCTCCAGGCTGCACACACACTCGGCCCACCACACGCACACTTCATGTGTCCAGCAAATTAGGTGGTGTGTGGAAAAAAGAAAGAGCACACGTTCACGCTCATTTTCTCGGCCCAACCCTTGTGCATTCCAGCAACCAGCTAGGAGAGGGGGTGCACACGGAGACTTCCAAGGCGCTACACACATCCACGTCCAGCTTGAAGGGAATGGAGGGAAGCGGTCCAGCAACATCTAGCAACACGGTCCAACAAAGGTGGAGGTGCACACGGTGAGCAGAAACACGTGAGGGGGGTGCATCCAGCAGCTCCTGCAATTCATTTTGGTGAGCACCTCACACCTCACACGCGGAAGGCACTCCAGCACCACACGCACACTTGCAGCTGGTCCAGCAAGCTTGGGAAGTCCAGTGGAATTGAGAGATTGAAGTGTCACATGTGGAAGCACACACGGAAGAAGTCCAACACGTGGTAGCAGCTGGTCCAAAGAAGTGAAGCAAGTTCACGGTCCAGCAGAGAGAAATCCAGGGGTGCATCCAGTGAATCCAGCAAGCAGCCTGCACCAGCAGCTTCAGCAAGGGTCCAACAGGTTTCAAGAGGCACCACGGTCCAGTAGGCGTGTGTCCAGAGGGGGGGTGTTCTTCATTTTTCCAGCTGAAGCACGTGGTGGCAAGAGAGACACGGCCCACACTTGGCAGCTGGTCCACGGGTTTTTGAATCCAGCAGAGAAAAGGGAGGTCGGGGCTTTGAAGAAAGTAGGTTACGGAGATGAGAAAAAACACAAGGTGACGGGGGGAGGGGGGGTTCCAGTAGGGTGAAGGGTGGAGCCACCACTCTCTCTCTCTCGGTTTTTATGTTTTTAGACTTGTGCCTGGAAGTTTCAGGGATGGAGAGCAGATTTTATTTTGTAATATTGAGATTGGAATTATTAGGATTAACTTTTATGTTTTTCGTTAACTGCAAGGTGCTGCGACGGTGAGAAGAGACATGGAGTTTCATTTAATTTTCATTTGAAAAGCACATCCAGTTTTCATTTTGCTAGAAGCCATTCCATGAATTAATTGCATTTCAATGTGTCATGCACTTTGGCATTTAATGCATTTAAATTTGAATTGAAGTTTATTAGCTAAGTGTGTTTCTCTATTTCCACTGCAATGAGCATTTCAATTATCAGCTAACTTTGTTTCTTTTATTCCAGCGACTCTGTGCGTTTCAATTGATTAACATAATGTTTCTTTGAATTTTTATTCCAAGTTACAAGATTGTGCATTTAATGTTTCAGTTCAAGTGTTACAATTTAATAGTTTTAGTTGTATTTGGATATTCATCTCTTGCATTGTTTAGTTTACTTTTCAATTCACTGTGATGTCTATTATTTCGGTTTAATGTTTCCGTTCATTATGCTATTTATTCTATTCTGCTTCTTTATTTTCTTGCATTTCCAATTTCCTCACTTGTTTTAGAAACTGTTCGGTCTTCGTGTTTTATTAATTTATTTCAACGTTTTTAATTATGTTTGGTTATTTTTAATTTCCAGTTTTAATTTAGTTCATCCGCATTCACAAATTTTTCACACACCCCCCACTGCGTGTTTAATCTGAGACAGAACCCAAATTGGTCCTTGTGAGACGACCTAGGAGTCACTTCCTAGTCTATACTGCATTCTTTTATGCACAACTTTTGTGGGAGGTGTGACCCTCTCATCACTTTGTCCACTTCCTCCACTTCCTCCACTTCTTCCACTTCTTCAACTTCGTCCACTTCTTCAACTTCTTCCACCTCCTCCACTTCCTCCACTTCTCCACTTTCTCCACTTCTTCCACTTCCTGCACTTCCTCCACTTCGTCAACTTCCTCCACTTTCTCCACTTCTTCTATTTCGTCCACTTCGTCCACTTCATCCACTTTGTCCACGTCGACCACTTCGTCCACTTTAGCAACTTCCTCCACTTCCTCCACTTCGTCCACTTCCACCACTTCCTACAATTCCTCCACTTCCTCCACTTCCTCAACATCGTCCACTTCTTCAACTTCTTCCACTTCCTCCACTTCCTCCGCTTCCTCCAGTTCCTCCACTTCTTCCACTTCCTCCACTTCCTCCAACTTCCTCGACTTCGTCAACTTCGTCCACTTCCTCGACTTCGTCAACTTCCTCCACATTCTCCACTTCGTCCACTTCGTCCACTTCTTCAACTTGGTCCACTTCGGCAACTTCCTCCACTTCCTCCACTTCGTCAACTTCGTCAACTTCGTCCACTTCGTCTACTTCTTCCACTTTCTCCATTTCCTCCACTTCCTCCACTTCCTCCACTTCTTCCACTTCTACCACTTCTTCCACTTCCTCCACTTCCTCCACTTCATCAACTTCGTCCACTTCCTCCACTTCGGCAACTTCCTCCACTTTCTGCACATTTTCCACTTCCTCCACTTCTTCCACTTCGTCAAATTCGTCCACTTCGTCCATTTCCTCCACTTCCTCCACATCCTCCACTTCCTCAACTTCCACCATTCCTCCAATTCCTCTACTTCATGCACCTTTCCACTTCGTGAAATTCGTCCACTTCGACCAGATCGTACACTTCCTCCATTTCGTCAACTTTTCAACTTCCTCAACTTCATCAACTTCGTCCACTTCCTCCATTTCCTCGACTTCGTCCACTTCCTCCACTTCCTCCACTTCCTCCACTTCCTCCACTTCCTCCACTTCCTCCACTTCGTCTACTTCGTCAATTTCCTCCACTTCCTCCACTTCGTCGACTTCGTCCACTTCCTTTACTTCCTCCACTTCCTCCACTTCCTCAACTTCCACCACTTCCTCCAATTCCTCTACTTCATCCACTTTGTCCACTTCGTGAAATTCGTCCACTTCCTTCACTTCGACCAGTTCGTACACTTCCTCCATTTCGTCAACTCTTTAACTTCTTCAACTTCGTCAACTTCGTCCCCCTCCTTCATTTCCTCCACCTCATCCACTTCCTCCACTTCGTCTACATCGTCAATTTCCTCCACTTCCTCTACTTCGTCCACTTCCTCCAGTTCCTCCACTTAGTCCACTTCGACCACTTCCTCCACTTCCTCAACTTCCATCACCACCTCCATTTCCTCTACTTCATCCACTTTGTCCAGTTCGTTAAATTCGTCAAGTTCCTTCACTTCGACCAGTTCGTACACTTCGTCAAATTCGTCCACTTCCTCCACTTCCTCCGCTTCGTCCACTTCCTCCATTTCGTACACTTCCTCCACTTCGTCAACTTCCTCCACTTCTTCCACTTCCTCCACTACGCTCACTTAATCCACTTCGTCCACTTCTTCCATTTCGTCCACTTCCTCCACGTCCTCAACTTCCACACTTCCTCCAATTCATCTACTTCATCCACTCTGTCCACTTCGTGAAATTCGTCCACTTCCTTCACTTCGACCAGTTCGTACACTTTCTCCATTTCGTCAACTCTTCAACTTCTTCAACTTCGTCCACTTCCTCCATTTCCTCCACCTCCTCCACTTCCTCCCTTCCTTCACTTCGTCCACTTCGCCCACTTCCTCCATTTCGTCTGCTTCGTCAATTTCCTCCCCTTCCTCCACTTCGTCCACTTCATTTACTTCCTCCACTTCGTCCACTTCGTCCACATCGTCAACTTCATCCACTTCGTCCACTTCCCTCAATTCCTCCACTTTGTCCACTTGATCCACTTCATCAACTTCGTCCACTTCCTCCAGTTCCTCCACTTCGTCAAGTTCGTGCACTTCTTCAACTTCCTCCACTTGGTCCACTTCCTCAACTTCTTCCTTTTCCTCCACTTCGTCCACTTCGTCAACTTCCACCACTTCCTCCACTTCGTCCCCTTCGTCCATTTCGTCCACTTCGTCCACTTCCACCACTTCCACCACTTCCTCCACTTCCTCCACTTCATCCACTTCGTCAACTTCCTCCAGTTCCTCCACTTCCTCAACTTCATCAACTTCGTCCACTTCCTCCACTTCGTCAACTTCATCCACTTCTTCAACTTCCTCCACTTCGTCCACTTCCTACACTTCCTCCACTCCGTCCAGTTCGTCAATTTCCTCAATTTCCTTCACCTCCTTCACTTTGTCTACTTCATCCACTTTGTCCACTTCGTGAACTTCGTCCACTTCCTTCACTTCGACCAGTTGGTACGCTTCCTCCACTTCCTCCACTCCTCAACATCTTCAACTTCCTCAACTTCCTCCACTTCTTCCTCTTCGTCCACTTCCTCCACTTCCACCACTTTGTCAACTTCCTCCACTTCGTCAACTTCCTCCAAGTCGTCCACTTCGTCAACGTCATCCATTTCGTCGACTCAGTCCACATCGTCCACTTCCTACACTTCCTCTATTTCGTCCACTTCCTCCACTTTGTCCACTTCGACCTCTTTGTCCACTTCCTCCACATCGTCAACTTCATCCAGTTCCTCCACTTTGTTAACTTTGTCCACTTCCTGCACCTCCTCCACTTTGTCCACTTTGTCTACTTCGTCCACTTGCTCCACTTCGTCAACTTCCCCCACTTCCTCCAGTTCGTCCACTTCTTCCACTTCGACTACTTCGACTACTTCGGCAACTTCGTCCACTTCCTTCAGTTCCTCTACTTTCTCTACTTCCTCCACATCCTCCACTTAGTCTAATTCGTCAATTTCCTCCACTTCGTGAACTTCGTCCACTTCCTCCACTTCCTCCACTTCCTCCACTTCCTCCACTTCCTCAACTTCCTCCACTTCCTCCACTTCCTCTAGTTCCTCCAGTTCCTTCACTTCCTTCACTTCGTCCACTACGTCAACTTCGTCCACTTCCTCAACTTTGTCAACTTTGTCCACTTCTTCAACTTCCTCCACTACCTCCACATCCTGCACTTCGTCCACTTCTTCCACTTCGTCCACTTCCTCTACTTCCTCCACATCGTCCACCTCATCAACTTCCTCCACTTCCTCCACTTCATCCAATTCCTCCACTTGCTCCACTTGCTCGACTTCTTAAACTTTGTCAACTTCTTCAACTTCGTCAACTTCCTCCACTTCGTCCCCTTCGTCAACTTCCTCGACTTCCTCCACTTCGTCCACTTCCTCCAGATCCTCCACTTCGTCCACTTCATCCACTTCGTCCACTTCGTCAACTTCGCCCACTTCCTCTAGTTCCTCCACTTCCTCCACTTCCTCTACTTCCTCCACTTCGTCAATTTCCTCAATTTCCTTCACCTCCTCCACTTCGTCTACTTCATCCACTTTGTCCACTTCGTGAACTTCGTCCACTTCCTTCACTTCGACCAGTTTGTACACTTCCTCCACTTCGTCCACTTCCTCCACTTTGTCCACTTCCGCCATTTCGTCCACTTCCTCCACTTCCTCCACTTCCTCCACTTCCTCCACTTCGTCTACCTCGTCAAATTCCTCCACTTCCTCCACTTCCTACACTTCGTCCACTTCCTCCACTTCGTCCGCTACCTCCACTTCCTCAACTTCGTCCACTTCCTCCATTTCGTCCACTTCCTCCACTTCCTCCACTTCGTGCACTTCCCCCACTTCCTCCAATTCCTCCACTTCCTCCACTACGTCAACTTCTTCCACTTCCTCAAATTCCTCCACTTCTTCAGTTCGTCGAATTCCTCAACTTCCTCCACTTTGTCAACTTCGTCCACTTTTTCAACTTCCTCCACTTCGTCCACTTCGTCCCCTTCGTCAACTTCCTCCGTTTCCTCCACTTCCTCCACTTCGTCAACCTCCTCCACTTCGTCCACTTCCTCTAGTTCCTCCGCTTCGTCCACTTCATCCGCTACGTCCATTTCGTCAACTTCATCCACTTCCTCCAGTTCCTCAACTTTGTCAACTTCGTCCACTTCCTCAACTTCCTCCACATCCTCCACTTCCTCCACTTCCTCCACTTCTTCCACTTCCTCCACTTCCTCCACTTCCTCCACTTCTTCCACTTCGTCAACTTCGTCCACTTCCTCCACTTCTTCCACTTCCTCCACTTCCTCCACTTCGCCCGCTTCGTCAACTTCCTCCACTTCGTCCACTTCCTCCACATCCTCCAGTTCCTCCACTTCATCAACTTCGTCCACTTCCTTCACGTCGTCCCCTTCGTCAACTTCATCGACTTCCTCCACTTCGTCCACTTCCTCCAGGTCCTCCACTTCATCCACTTCGTCCACTTCCTCTAGGTCCTCCACTTCCTCCACTTCCTCCACTTCGTCTACTTCGTCAAATTCCTCCACTTCCTCCACTTTCGCAACTTCCTCCACTTCCTCCACTTCGTCCGCTACCTCCACTTCCTCAACTTCGTCCACTTCCTCCATTTCGTCCACTTCCTCCACTACCTCCACTTCCTCCACTTCGTGCACTTCCTCCACTTCCTCTAATTCCTCCACTTCCTCCACTTCCTCCATTCCCTCCACTACGTCAACTTCTTCCACTTCCTCAAATTCCTCCACTTCTTCAGTTCGTCGAATTCCTCAACTTCCTCCACTTTGTCAACTTCGTCCACTTTTTCAACTTCCCCCACTTCGTCCACTTCGTCAACTTCCTCCGTTTCCTCCACTTCCTCCACTTTGTCAACTTCCTCCACTTCGTCAACTTCCTCTAGTTCCTCCGCTTCGTCCACTTCATCCACTTCGTCCATTTCGTCAACTTCATCCACTTCCTCCAGTTCCTCAACTTTGTCAACTTCGTCCACCTCCTCAACTTCCTCCACATCCTCCACTTCCTCCACTTCCTCCACTTGTTCCACTTCGTCCACTTCCTCCACTTCCTCCACTTCTTCCACTTCCTCCACTTCCTCCATGATGAGAGGGTCGCGCCTCCCACAAAAGTTGTGCATAAAAGAATGCAGTATAAGCTAGGAAGTGACTCCTAGGTCGTCTCTCAAGGACCAAATTGGGTTCAGTCTCAGGTCAACACGTAGTGGGGGGGGGGTGGTTTGTGAAGAGTTTTGTGAATGCAGTTGAACTTAAATAAGACACTAATGCAAACGAAAATGAAAAAAAACGGTCTCAATTACAAAATTAAAGCGGTTGGTCACTAAAGCTAACATTACTTTTAAATTAAAGGAGTGAAAATTAACCAATTTAAAGGAGTGAAAATTAACTTTGTGATGATTAACATTGAAAAGAGAATACGGTAATCAAGCAAAGATCACTTAAAAATTAGCAAGCATCCAAACCTAAGTGTATGCAATATGAAAATTGTAACAACAAAAAAAAACTTGAGAATGGAATCAAAGCATTTAAATTAATTTAAAAGAAAACCCTTGTAGCATCTCTCTTGAAGGTGGCAGCAGCTAAATAAATCAGTTTCCTCCTCTATGCTTCCAACACGCAGCATGCCGTGACACTTGTGTGCTTGCTTCAATAAAATCAAATGCATTTTTTTTTCCTAAAAGGAATTAAACGTGCTTCTCCCAACCAAGTTTTTCCTTGTTCGTGACAACTCTAAAGAAAGAAAAGAAAGGTCACTTCAGCTGCTTGCTTCTCTCTTAAATAAAAAAATGATTTACCACCCTTCCGTCCAGCTCCACACTTATGCGCAGTACATTCTTCCTCCATTCTCCGTGCACACCATGCCCTTCTTTCCATCTCCACGTGCTCCTGGAATACTTCCGTGACACCACATCCTTTTTTTTCATCCTAAATGATTAAACATTGCTGCCAACGTCCCATCATTTTCCCACCTAATCTACTACTTCATTTCTCATTCTTCAATTGAAAGGCAAAGTAATGGAAACGCTCAATCACGGTACCTTTTTCATTCAATGAAAGACAAAAAAAATCAATCCTCATTATATGATGTGCTGCACCGTGTGCTTCTTGAAAGAATTAAATGTGCTTCTACTTAATCCACGTTCTCTTTCCGTGACAACTGTTGAACCCGCATTTGCTTCCAATAAATCAATGTGCTCTCACTACCTACTCTCATCAAATCAACATGTTGCTGTCTTGCTTCTAAAATAAATTGAAATGTGTGTCTCCCTTACAAGCCGTGTCACCAAACTTCCCTCTCCATATCCGTGTTGAATAGCACTGAAAGGCGTACCTCAAGAATCAGCAAAGAGCAATAAAAAAAAATAATGCTTCTAAGTGGTAGCAGCTTTCACACGTCTCTTCCAGCACAGCATGTAACGTTTCCCAAGTTAAATCATCATCTCTCCAGACTAAGAAAATCAATGTGCATTGTGTGTGACCGAATAAAACAAAGTAAACATTCAAAAGCCAACAAAACCATGACAGCGTTTTCTTCTCACTTGAAGACGAAATCAGCCAAAACACATACTATGAATCACGTTTTCATACTCCAAGGAAAAGAAAAAATGGGTTCTTCATTCATTATCCCCAACCTTCCAAAAGCCGAGAATCAAAGAAAACCTTTTTTTCATTGCCAGCGCCCCGAAAACAAATGAAACGAGAGAGTAAAAAAAAGGTGCCCTGCAAGTGGCGGCTCCCCCCTTTCTAAGGACGTGTGTCCTCCCTTTAATAGGGATGGGGTCCACACAAAAGAAAAACCCTAGGTCCAAGTCACTCATTTCTAATTTTTGGGTCTAATCTAATTTACCAAAAATTGACCCGAAATATAAGAGTTGATTCAAAAATTCTAAACTACTGAATTACAATTTAATTAATTCAAAATTGTCTATGTGGAAAGTCTTGAATTTATTCGGCATTCTTCCTGATGTCCCAAAATGTATTTCCGAAATTTTCCTGAACTTCAAAAAATGCACTTAATCAGCTCAGAAAACCCAAATTAGCACAATTACAAATTTCCGACCAAATTAAGCAGAATTCGGAAAACGGGGAAATAACAAACAATTAAACACAATTCCCTGGTTTATTTAAGTGCAATAAACTAAATATAATTCAAGAAATAACGACTCATCACTCCACTTCGTCCGCTTCTTCAACTTCCTCCACTTTGTCCACTTCCTCCACATCCTCCAGTTCCTCCACTTCATCAACTTCGTCCACTTCGTCCACTTCCTTCACTTCGTCCCCTTCGTCAACTTCATCGACTTCCTCCACTTCGCCACTTCCTCCAGGTCCTCCACTTCGTCCACTTCATCCACTTCGTCCACTTCGTCAACTTCGTCCACTTCCTCCACTTCCTCCACTTCGTCAAATTCCTCGACTTCCTCCACTACCTCAACTTCCTCCACTTCCTCAACTTCGTCCGCTACCTCCACTTCCTCAACTTCGTCCACTTCCTCCATTTCGTCTACTTCCTCCACTTCCTCCACTTACTCCACTTCGTGCACTTCCTCCACTTCCCTCAATTCCTCCACTTCCTCCACTTCCTCCACTACGTCAACTTCTTCCACTTCCTCAAATTCCTTCACTTCTTCAGTTCGTCGAATTCCTCAACTTCCTCCACTTTGTCAACTTCGTCCACTTTTTCAACTTCCTCCACTTCGTCCCTTTCGTCAACTTCCTCCGTTTCCTCCACTTCCTCCACTTCGTCAACTTCCTCCACTTCGTCCACTTCCTCTAGTTCCTCCGCTTCGTCCACTTCATCCGCTTCGTCCATTTCGTCAACTTCATCCACTTCCTCCAGTTCCTCAACTTTGTCAACTTCGTCCACTTCCTCAACTTCCTCCACATCCTCCACTTCCTCCACTTCTTCCACTTCGTCCACTTCCTCCACTTCTTCTACTTCCTCCATTTCCTCCACTTCGTCCGCTTCGTCAACTTCCTCCACTTCCTCCACTTTGTCCACTTCCTCCACATCCCCCAGTTCCTCCACTTCATCAACTTCGTCCACTTCCTTCACTTCGTCCCCTTCGTCAACTTCATCGACTTCCTCCACTTCGTCCACTTCCTCCAGGTCCTCCACTTCGTCCACTTCATCCACTTCGTCCACTTTGTCAACTTCGTCCACTTCCTCCACTTCCTCCACTTCGTCTACTTCGTCAAATTCCTCCACTTCCTCCACTTCCTCAACTTCCTCCACCTCCTCCATTTCGTCCGCTGCCTCCACTTCCTCAACTTCGTCCACTTCCTCCATTTCGTCCACTTCCTCCACTTCCTCCACTTCCTCCACTACGTCAACTTGTTCCACTTCCTCAAATTCCTTCACTTCTTCAGTTCGTCGAATTCCTCAACTTCCTCCACTTTGTCAACTTCGTCCACTTTTTCAACTTCCTCCACTTCGTCCCTTTCGTCAACTTCCTCTGTTTCCTCCACTTCCTCCACTTCCTCCACTTCGTCCACTTCCTCTAGTTCCTCCGCTTCGTCCACTTCATCCGCTTCGTCCATTTCGTCAACTTCATCGACTTCCTCCAGTTCCTCAACTTTGTCAACTTCGTCCACTTCCTCAACTTCCTCCACATCCTCCACTTCCTCCACTTCCTCCACTTCTTCCACTTCCTCCACTTCCTCCACTTCCTCCACTTCCTCCACTTCTTCCACTTCCTCCACTTCCTCCACTTCGTCCGCTTCGTCAACTTCCTCCACTTCCTCCACTTCATCCACTTCCTCCACATCCTCCAGTTCCTCCACTTCATCAACTTCGTCCACTTCCTTCACTTCGTCCCCTTCGTCAACTTCATCGACTTCCTTTACTTCGTCCACTTCCTCCAGGTCCTCCACTTCGTCCACTTCGTCCACTTCGTCAACCTCGTCCACTTCCTCTAGTTCCTCCACTTCCTCCACTTCCTCCACTTCGTCTACTTCGTCAAATTCCTCCACTTCCTCCACTTCCTCAACTTCCTCCACTTCGTCCGCTACCTCCACTTCTTCAACTTCGTCCACTTCCTCCAATTCTTCCACTTCCTCCACTTCCTCCACTTCCTCCACTTCTTGCACTTCCTCCACTTCCTCTAATTCCTCCACTTCCTCCACTTCCTCCACTTCCTCCACTTCCTTAACTACGTCAACTTCTTCCACTTCCTCAAATTGCTCCACTTCTTCAGTTCGTCGAATTCCTCAACTTCCTCCACTTTGTCAACTTCGTCCACTTTTTCAACTTCCTCCACTTCGTCCCCTTCATCAACTTCCTCCGTTTCCTCCACTTCGTCCACTTCCTCTAGTTCCTCTGCTTCGTCCACTTCATCCGCTTCAGTCATTTCGTCAACTTCATCCACTTCCTCCAGTTCCTCAACTTTGTCAACTTCGTCCACTTCCTCAACTTCCTCCACATCCTCTACTTCCTCCACTTCCTCCACTTCTTCCACTTCGTCCACTTCGTCCACTTCGTCCACTTCCTCCACTTCTTCCACTTCCTCCACCTCCTCCACTTCGCCCGCTTCGTCAACTTCCTCCACTTCGTCCACTTCCTCCACATCCTCCAGTTCCTTGATGGACAAATTTATGATCACCAAAATATGATGTCACAAACTTGTCTTACAATCGGCAAGTATGACCGAATCGTTCAAGTAATAAACTTGGTAAGACCAAGTATCGTTCTCCCAAAGGACTCACGACCTAGTTTAGTTGTGTGGTTTGTTGATTAGCTAAGACTTAAGAACAAAATAATTGGATTTTACTATGCAAAAGACGAAAATAAATATGTATGCATGAGGTTTTGATCAATGGCAAAAGCAAAAGACAAATACGTTCAATGAAATATATGAATGAATATGTTGTTGGGGGTCAATTTCATCTCATCCACTCTCATATATTTTAGGAATTCAACATTCAAATCATCAATGTTAATGTCACTCTCTAAATTACCTTGTCAAGCCCTAATTACGAGTTCATACGATTCCTAGCATTCTTAATAATTAGTTCTCTTAGCACAGGAGCTTAACGACAACCAATATAATATTGGGAGAGATTCCCCGGATCTAGACTTCCCCGTACGTTCCCGTATCGACAAAATCAATAATCATGCATTGAATGAGTTAAACAAAGCAAGCATTAAGCAAAGAGGAAAAACCCTAACTAATGATGAAAGAAAGCATAAATCTTAGATTAAGATGCAAGCACAAATTCCATATATGAGAGCTTCAAAAGATTACATTGATTCCCCAACAAACATACAAGGATTAGTTCACCATATTCATGGTGAACCTAGATGAACAATAATGAAAGAATGAAGGATAAAACCCTAGAAAAGTGAAGAGGTAGCCTGAGCATCCAAGATCCTCCTTCAAAGGGGTGGAAGAGAGAGTGTTTGCTTCATTTTTGCCAAAGATCCAAACCCTAGGACGTCCTAAACCTTATATACTATTCTAAAATTACAAAAAATCTAGGCCCAAGCCCATAAGTGTGCCGCTCAGCGGTAAAATACCGCTCAGCGGTGAGTGCGCGTCTCGATTCTTCCCCTCAGCGGCCATTTTGCCCCTCAGCGGACCTCCCGTGACTTCCTGATTGTCGCTCAGCGGTAAACTGCCGCTGAGCGGTACTTTCGGCTTCTCCTTTTGCACTTTTTGATGTCTTTTCTGATTTCATCTCTCTCCTTCTTCACTTCTTTCACTAAATTCACCTTAAAACCTGCACAAAAACACTGAAATCAAGCATAAACCTGTCCAGCTCTCTTATTTATGAAAATATGGATAAACGCATGATTTCAAGCTAGTTTCTAAGTATAAAGGTTGCTTTTTGTATCAATTTTAAGCATGAAAATAACAGTTTTTCAACTGTTATCACAACCCCAAACTTAGAACTTTGCTTGTCTTCAAGCAAACAAGATGTAACTCAATCTTCAACCAATTCATATGATAGTTCACTTATTCAAAAATCCTCTTTTTCAAGATAAGTAAAAACTCATTCAATCTTATGACCAAGAGTTCAATCAAGATGTGCACATGCTTTAGTGTTTCACAAAGTCAGTTAATATCCAACAAATGCTATTTTTCATGAATGATCAATCAATTAAGTATGGATGTTCATGTGCTCATGGAATATTTCCTCACTAGGTAAAGTGTTTCACTCACACAAGTGTATAAGAGGTAATCACTCATTCACTCTACTATCACAGTGTCACATGAATCAACTTTGCCTTTTGTTTTACCACAATCAAAAACATTCACAAGCATGCATCATCACAAGGACTTTTCAATGGCTTATAATGTGGCTGGGCTAACAAGATAATTGGTTTTTATGGATCACAAAATCCTTGAGTTAAGAGAATCATAACAACACAATTTTTCTTATTCTTCCCAACTTGCCTTTATTTGCATTGAGCTTTGCTTCTTTTTCTTTTCTATTCTTTTTCTTTTTCTTTGCATATTCTTACTTTTTAGCTCTTAGCTCAATGCTTTTCCTTTTTCATGTTTTCCCAACAACCCCAAACTTGAACATTTAACAATACCACACAAGATCTTCTACTTAACTCAAGGTAAAGATTTTAGGGTTTTCAGTGTATGTTCAAGGTTAAGGGTTCAAAGGATAGAACACACAATGTTCTCTTTTAGTGGGCTAACTTTATGAATTTGGCCAATAAAAAGGGTTCCAACAAACGACCTTGATCATATGATGCAAAACAAGCAATTGATTCAATCATAAAAAACCTGGGCAAAATCATTCATGTTTCCAAAGTAATAGCATTCAACAATAACAACTCTAGAGCTCAAAACCTCACATATAAGCTCATTCACATTTGACATACACATCCTGCTTAATTTCACAATCACAATCATGATATCCTGCATTTGTTCACAAAGCTTGTGAATCACCTGTATAAGCATTTTATGTGCACATCTATCTCAACATCAATCAATCAATAAGCATCATCAAGTATTACTTATCAAACAATCACAGTTAATAGCAAACCATCACACAAACCAGGTTTCTAATAGAGTACATCACACCCTAATCTAAAAACAAAAACAAATAAGTTCAGAAAACTTAAACCAACAAAAGCATAAGCATATGATAACATTCATTAGTAAATGCTATCTCAGCTCCTCATCAGTCTGAGCTGTCCTCTGTATCTTCCTCTTCCTCCTCATCTTCATCATCTTCAAATGCATCATCATCATCAGCTTCATCTTCTTCCATCTCTCTAACTGAAGCTTCAGCTGCTCCAGCTCCTTGATGAGAGGGTCGCACCTCCCACAAAAGTTGTGCATAAAAGAATGCAGTATATTACTAGGAAGTGACTCCTAGGTCGTCTCTCAAGGACCAATTTGGGTTCAGTCTCAGATCAAACACGTAGTGGGGGGGTTTTGAAAGTGTTCTTGTGATTGGAAATAAACTAAATTAAAACTGGGAATTAAACACAACCGAACATGAATAAAACATTGAAATGGAAATTACAACAGATAAATACCCAAACACAATTCAAGCTGTAAACATGCAACGGTTACACTAAAACATTAAATGCACAATATTATCATCTATCCTACACATTCACCATCAAAAAGAAGAAAAGCATTTAAACATCCAATATAAAATATTCCAAGACAAAAGAAATAAAAGAAAATAAAACTTTTCTACCATTAACCATGATCCCACATCTCCAACGTATCCCACTTCTTTTCCAAATAAAAATTTCACACCTCTGCACCATCTTCCTTAAATGATTAACTAAAGAGAATAAAACTTTCTAGTCTCTTGAAAGTGCTCCATCACCGTGCACACTTCTTAAATTCCCCTTAGAGAAAATTAAACAAATCACATGCTTCTACTTAGTTCCTCTTGGCCGTGACACTTATGTGTTGCAAACAATGAAAATTTAAAACAATTGGCATGCTACTTCCTTCCAGCAACAACGTGCACTTCCAACTTCTTCATAATTTAATCACCACATGATCCACTCATTGCAAAAACAATTGAAAGCAATTAAATGAAAAGCTAATAACGCGTAACCATACATTCCAAAAGAAACAAAGAAATGCAATCAAGGTGGCCGTGGGCCACTTGCCATCTTCTTCACGTGAAAGGCCTTTTCATGGCTCCACCACTTTGTTTTCTACCTAAACTTGCTGACTTGTTGCAGCTACATCCTCCACTCCTAATTTTTCCCACACGTCCACGTGCACACCAACGCTACCTCTGTATTCTCCCTACATTGCAAACGTGACACCTACCCATATTTAATCACCTAACATGCTGCTGATACTATGTAAATAAAATCAATACTTCTACTTTTTCTAAAACCAAAAACCACCATTCTCCACAAATTGAATCCGCTCCTTCTTTTCAAAGATGGGACTACACTACTGCCACATCATATTGAATGCCCCGTGTCCACCATTTCTCCATCAACGTGCTATCCAGCTCCTACCTACCACCTCTACATTCTAATCTCTTTCACTCATTCAATGCAAAACACCATCCAGCCATACCATCTAATTTCCGTGCACACCATTCTCTCCTCTCGGTTTCTCTTCTAAAGTTTCCAGCTTTGCTTCTCTCCATTCGAAATCACCATTCCAGCTCCTTCTCACCAACACCTTACTGCTACCATCTCTCACACCGTGACAGCTCTTACTTTCCGTGCACACCAACACCTCTTCTTCCAGCTCCACGTGAATCACATCACTCCATGCTTATTTCAATCACCGAGTTTCCTCCAAAACCATAAAAACCGAGTAGAGAGTAACGTGCACAAGCTTTCATTCAATGAAAATTTAAACATACATTGTTCATGAATCCAGCACTTTCCAAACGAAAATGAAAAAAATAGAATATGTGCTATTCCTCCCTCAAACGTTCAAAAGCCGAGAGCCAAAAAAACTAGTAAACAGTGGCCAAAGACATGTAAGTGGCGGCTGGACAAGGGCCGTGTGTCCCCCTTTTTATATGTGGGGTAGCGTTGCCCTATTCACTTTGGACACGTCAGTTGCTGGATGTTTGAGCAGTGTATTCTTCATCCGCTTACATTCTCTCGGTAGCTGTTGGTCTGTACTAGATGCACCCCCATTTTTGCTGCCAGCGTGTGCTTGAAGGCTGCTTGTATGTTGCTAGAAGCGTGAAGGCCTTGTTGCTGCTGGACCGCTTCCCTTGTGCACCTCCTAATCTTTCAAGCACCACACCTTCAAAGCTTGCTGGAAATTTCTGGACACACCCCTATTGGACCGGGATCAGCTTCTCCTAATTACCGCTTGCTGGATGTGCACCCCTCTAGTTGCCACCGTGGCTGCTTTCTTGTGGGCCGCGTGTGTTAAAATTGTTTAGCTAATTCCAAAATGAATGTGCCGTGAGATGCACTTGTAAGGTGGTCCCCATTTCCTTTTTGTTTAATTTGTTTCATCTAACAAGTCTTGGGACATGCAAAAGTGTGGGGTCCGCGTGTGCTATTTTCACTTCAACAAATTCAGCACACTTGCATTTGGGAGTTGGACGTGAATTGCTTCTTTCCAGCATGTATCTCTTTCAATTTTTCTTCAATTTGATACAAGCAAAAACCATGTGTCCGTGTGCTTTAGTAGATTCACACTTCCAGGACGTAGCATCCTTCCTCTCATGACCACCAAATGCCAAAACGATGGTCACTTGATTTATCTTTAAGTCCCAACACATTTCCAAAAATTTCCCTACAATTAATAATGCAAATAATTAGCTCAAATAATTCAAATTAATTAAAATTTGAATTTTTGATCAAATTAAGCACAATTAAGAAAAATGGGAAAATACTGGACATTTAAGCACAATTCCCTGATTAAATTCGGTACAATAAGCTAAGTGAAATTGAGAAAATATTGACTCATTACTCCTCCTCCATGCACTGGCTCCTCTGGCCAAGCAACCACATTATGGAATTCATCCATAGTCCACCTGTGGGCCGAAGGTGTATCATACATCCCCATAATCATCTCAGGAGTAGCCACCTGCCCTCTGTGAATGGACTGCTACTGAGCACCTATAAGAGACATGTAGATGTCCCTCATCTGGAATGGTTCTGCTTCATGAGTCTCAGCAGATGTCTGGCTTTGTGCTGGCCCTCTCTCTCTACGAGCACGGCGTGGTGGAACTGGTTGAGCTGCCTCCTCACCTCCACAATACTGTCTGTAATAAGCCTCATCAATGGCTTTTCTTGGCCTTTCAAATGGTGGAACAGAAGTATCCACCCCAGCTAGCTTGCAAAGGTGAGTAATCAAGGAGGGATGTCCTAGTGGTGCTTTGTTGTTTGAGGTATTGGCGCACACACTAATCTCATCAGCTATCACCTGCCCAATGTTAACATTTAAGTTTCTGATAGCACAGTAGATGAACAGTGCCCTGCTGAGAGTAATATCTGACACATGTGAACATGGCTGAATGTTGGCAAAAACATTCTCTTCATTATCAAAAACAACCTCGTTTCGGAAAAAGACTAAGGTCCAAAAAAATGAAAGAGAGTCCGTGTCAAGTGGCGGCTGCCCTTTTGTTTTAAGGCCGTGTGTCCCTTTTTTAGGGTAGGGTCCACACACTAAAACCCTAGGGTCCAAGTCACTAACTTCTAATTTTTTTGGGTCTAAACTAGTTTACCAAAAATTGACCCAAAATGTAAGAGTTGATACAGAAATTCTAAACTACTGAATTACAATTTAATTAATTCAAAAATGTCTGTCTGGAGAGTCTTGAATTTATTTGGCATTCTTCCTGATGTCCCAAAATGTATTTCCGAAATTTTCCTGCATTTCAAAATTGCACTTAATCAGCTTAGAAAATCCAAATTAGCACAATTACAAATTTCTGACCAAATTAAGCGGAATTCGGAAAACTGGGAAATAACAAACAATTAAACACAATTCCCTGGTTTATTTAAGTGCAATAAACTAAATATAATTCAAGAAATAACGACTCATCAAAATAGACCACACTTAGTCTTTTGCACTCCTGGGCAAAACTAAAACGAAAACCAGGGAACTACTCAAACATCAGGGAGTTGACACAGACTCGACAGACAGACAACAAAGACTCCAAAACAGAAACACAGTTGCACAATTCTCACAAAATCTGGACGGTAAAAGGTATAGGCAGAATCCCACACAGAGTCAATGAAAGCAAATACTCAAAGAATCATCCAAACAGTTTAATACAAGGAAAACATTCAATCAGTTCAAGAGATGAATCAAAAGCAACAGAGCCTCACAGATGCACACAATCAGTGTTTCTCTCAAGTGTTTAAGGTAAATCAATGTCACTCAATGCACTCAAGAAAGCAATCACAAATAGACTTGGCAAGCCTCTAATATCAACACTCAAGCACATATGCATGTTCAAATCAAAAGGTCTTTTCATGGTTGTAATGGGGCCAAGGACAAGGGAGGATATATCTGGATAAGAAGCTACAAACCATAAGGAACAGAGGAGCAATGGGGAACAAGTGTAAACACATTCAAACACACCCACAACCTCTAATTCCATCCTCTTCGTGACTCCATTATTCACAATTATTCACACATTTTTTTTTCACTATTTTTCTGCTTTCTTTTTTTTTCATCCTGTCTCTTTTCTTTTCTCTCTTTTCAAAACAAAACTGTAAAAGACAAGATACACATATAGTTACCAAAACAAAACAAGAAGAGGAACCAACTAGCCAACTCATCAGAAACCCCCAAGAGACCACACTTGTTCCCAAAACACTTCCAAAGCTCCAAAATTCCCTAAGGTTAAGGTAATCATTGTTTTTCACTGAGGGCTAGTGTATGAGCTTCAAAACAAGGAAATGGTGGAAAGTATAGGCTCAAAAAGGGTTTTCAAAGGATTAGAACAATGGTGAGCTTATTTGGCTAGAGAGGCTCAAGAACAAAACTGCCTTTATCACTTCCAAACATGCATATCAATCAAGAATTATCAACAAGAGTCAAGCCAAGGCATATGTGCAAGCAATCAAGAGACATATTACACACAAGAAAGAACATAAAGTGGCTCAAATTCTCACACAGGGCATTTGTGTCACAATCAATTCAACTCTCAAACATCATGATCATCTTCCAAGCAAAGAAAAGCAAGGAATCCAACATCTCAGAGTATCAATGAAGTGAAGGAAAACTGACAACCTAACCACAATCCAGAATTTACGAAAAGTATGCAAAACTGTACACAAGACACAACAAACTACATAAAAACCGAAACATGAACAAAGAAACAACCTCCCCTAATAAATAGATCACACTTAAACGACACAATGTCCTCAGTGTGTCACAATCAGTAGATCAAACAATCAGAACAATCATCAGACATCGACAAAGTGCAATAAAAGTGAGGAGGGAAGGAGAAAAGAAACTCCCTGAGTCAGATGGGAGGATAGGTGGGGTGGACCAAAGACGTCTCCTCCACCACTACATCCACTAAAGAAGGGTTGCTGAGGAAAGGCTTCAGTCTATGCCCGTTCACCTTGAAGCTTTTAGCTGTAGATGGACCTTGGATCTCCACTGCACCATAAGGATAAACATTAGTCACAACAAAAGGTCCAGTCCATTTTGATCTCAACTTACCACCCATGAGGCCGAGTCTAGAGTTATACAACAAAACCTGTTGGCCAACCTCGAAGACCTTTCTAACAATAGAACTATCATGGAACTTCTTTGTCCTTTCCTTGTAGAACTTCGAGTTCTCATATGCCTCCAATCGGATCTCATCCAATTCATTCAATTGCAACTTTCTCTGCTCTCCAGCTAGGTCCATGGAGAAGTTGCAAATCTTCACAGCCCAATATGCCCGATGCTCAATCTCGACCAGTAGGTGACATGCTTTTCCGAAGACAACCCGGTAGGGAGACATCCCTATCGGTGCTTTGTAAGCTGTCCTGTGAGCCCAAAGAGCATCGTCGAACCTATTGCTCCAATCTTTCCTGTTAGGCTGGACAATCTTCTCCAAAATCCTCTTAATCTCCCTGTTGGAGATCTCAGCCTGCCCATTTGTTTGGGGGTAGTATGGTGTAGAAACTCTGTGCGTCACCCCATATTTCTTGAGCAAAGCTTGCATGGATCTGTTGCAAAAATGGGTTCCTTGATCACTAACAATTGCTCTAGGTACTCCAAACCTGCAAAAGAGGTGAGATCTAACAAAATCTACAACAACCCGAGCATCATTAGTCTTGGTGGCTCTAGCTTCCACCCATTTTGAAACATAATCCACAGCAAGGAGAATATAAGAGAAACCAAAAGAAACAGGAAAAGGACCCATGAAATCTATACCCCATACATCAAACACCTCACAGAACAACATAGGTTGTTGAGGCATCTCTTGTCTCTGTGAAATTGATCCTCCTGCTCTCTGACAAGGCTCACAAGTGCTGCAAATCTTCTCCGCATCTTTGAAGATGGAAGGCCAATAGAAACCACAGTCAAGCACCCTGCGAGCTGTTCTCTGTATCCCCAGATGACCACCAGGTGAGGAGGCATGACAAAATTGC
This sequence comes from Vigna nakashimae, assembly GCA_034642375.1. NCBI lineage: Eukaryota > Viridiplantae > Streptophyta > Magnoliopsida > Fabales > Fabaceae > Vigna > Vigna nakashimae. The sequence continues at coordinate 32,649,088 of CM067765.1, forward strand.
AGGACCGAGTCAATCTCATGGTCCGGAATGCATCTCCTAGTAACCTAGTCACTGCACAACTTCCACAGATATGGGTCATCCCAAACATAATACTTAGCATCACTCTTAATTTTAGCAATCTAAGCACGTGATGCTAAGGGAGGAAAAACAGAAGCAACCAAATAATTTACAATGTGTGCAAACCAAGGAGTGGGGTGAGAGTAAGAAATCATCAACAAACTCTCGTCAGGAAAGGTATCCTGTATGGGCAACACATCAGCTTCATTCCCAGCTTTTTCAATCCGGCTTAGGTGGTCTGCAACCAAATTTCGTGCTCCACTCCGGTCTTCAATTTGCAAGTCAAACTCCTGGAGCAGTAGCATCCACCTGATCAATCTAGGCTTTGACTCCGCCTTTTTCAACAGAAACTTTAGAGCTGCATGGTCAGTATACACAATAACAGGTGATCCAAGCAAATATGACTTAAACTTATCAAGGGCAAAAACAATTGCCAACAACTCTTTTTCAGTGGTGGTATAATTTGCCTGGGCAACATCCAAAGTGCGTGAAGCATAGTAGATCACTCTCGGCAGCTTGTCAATTTTCTGTGTCAAGACAGCCCCTAATGCATAATTAGACGCATCACACATGAGTTCAAATGGGGCTGTCCAATCTGGTGCCTGAATGATAGGGGCGGTGGTCAAAGCTTCCTTCAGGCAGTCAAACGCCTGCTTGCATCTGTCATCAAAAGAAAAGTCAATATCTTTCTGCAGCAGTCTGGACAAGGGAAGCGCCTTCTTGCTGAAATCTTTGATGAAGCGCTTGTAGAAACCTACATGTCCAAGAAAAGATCGCACCTCTCGCACGCAAGAGGGGTAAGGCAGCTGCGAAATCACATATATCTTAGCAGGGTCTACCTCTATTCCCTTTTCAGAAATGATATGCCCTAGAACCAAACCTTATCCAACCATGAAGTGACATTTCTCAAAATTGAGAACAAGGTTTGTTTCTATGCATCTTTTCAAAACTTTTTCCAGACTGTCTAAACATGCATCAAAGGAGGATCCATACACAGTAAAATCATCCATAAACACCTCTATGCAATTCTCAAGAAAGTCGCTAAAAATGCTAAGCATGTACCGCTGGAAGGTACCAGGGGCGTTGCATAGACCAAAGGGCATCCTCCTATAGGCAAAAGTGCCAAAGGGGCAGGTGAATGTGGTTTTTTCTTGATCCTCAGGCGCATTATTTATTTGAAAGTAACCAGAAAAACCATCAAGAAAACAATAATGAGATTTACCTGCCAGGCGCTCCAGCATCTGATCAATGAATGGCAGGGGGAAATGATCTTTCCTGGTTGCTTGGTTGAGCCTCCTATAGTCAATGTAGACTCTTCAACTGTTCTGCACTCTAGCTGGGATAAGCTCATCCCTCTCATTCTTCACCACAGTGAGGCCAATTTTCTTGGGCACAACATGGATGGGGCTAACCCACTGACTGTCCGAAATAGGGTAGATGATCCCGGCTTGCAAAAGCTTGGTCACCTCCTTCTTGATGACGTCCATGATCACGGGGTTTTGCCTTCTTTGTGGCTGTCTCACTGGCCTTGCCCCATCTTCCAAAAGAATTCTATGCATGCATGTGGATGGGCTAATACTAGGTATGTCAGCCAAACTCCAACCAATGGCCTTCTTGTGCTTCCTCAGCACACCAAGCAACTTCTCCTCTTGAACAGAATCAAGGGAGGTAGAAATGATCACCGGTTTCTTTTCATCATCCTCTAAGTACACATACTTGAGGTTATCTGGGAGTTGTTTCAACTCAAGAGTAGGTGCCTGCAAGTCAGATTCATTTGTACTTCCTACAAAGTGGTTAGTGCATTCTGACTCCAAAGAATTCACAGGTAAAGGCGGAACACCTATCACATCAAGCTCCAAATCCATATCCATGACAATTACATTATCAACATCATCCATATCAAAAACATCATCAACATCATGGATATCAAAATTCTCTGCAAAATCAACATCATTCTCAAATTCAGATTCAATGCATGTATGTAGAGAAGATAGAGAAGAATGCTCTTTCTTATGCAAAGAATCAAAATCATCAACAACATATTTATCAATAATGTCATCCAATGCATCGATCCTAAACAGAGAATGGTCCTCAGCTGGAAATTTCATTGCATCAAGGATATTAAAATGAACAACAATATCAGCAAATTCCATAGACAAAGTTCCAGCATACACATCAATCTTAGTTCGGGCAGTTTTCAAGAATGGCTTGCCTAAGATAATGGGAGCGGATCCATGAGAGAATCCCTCCTCCATTTCCAAAACATAAAAGTCAGCAGGAAAAATCAATTCACCAACCCTAACCAAGACATCCTCTATGAAACCTGCTGGGTGGGTAACACTCCTATTGGCCAACTGAATGACCACACCCGTGGTTTGCAAAGGACCAAGAGACAAAGATGCATATATAGACAAAGGCATGACATTAACAGAAGCACCCAAATCAAGCATGGCATTTTCAAATTTATTGTTTCCAATCACACAAGGAATGCAAAATATACCTGGGTCCTTGCACTTTTCAGGGATGTGCGGGACCGACTTACCAATAAGCGCAGATACATTCCTTCCCATGCTAATCCTCTCATTTCCCTTCATCCTCCTCTTGTGTGTGCACAGCTCCTTCAAGAATTTGGCATACTTCGGTATCTGCTTGATGGCATCGAGTAGAGGTATGTTCACCTCTACCTTCCTGAAGGTCTCCAGAATTTCCCTATCCACCTCTTCCATCTTTTTGCTAGGAAGTGCCCGTGAAGGGAATGGTAGAGGGATAGGTCGGTCAACCAATGGCGAAGGTGCGGCAGCGGTGGTGGTGGAAGAGGGAGAAGATCCACTTGAAGAAGAACCACCGGCTGGAGAAGAAGATTCACCCACCTCAAATGCCTTGCTCGGACCGTCATGGTCGTTCTTTCTAGGACAAGTAACAGGCATGGGTGTAGGTGTAGAAGCGGGCTCTGAAGGCACAAAAATCTGCTTCCCTGATCTAAGGGTTATGGCACTCACATTCCTTGGGTTATGCACAGTCTGGGATGGTAACTTATCCGAATTCTGAGACTGCGCTTGGTTTATCTGAGTAGCCATCTGACCCATCTGGTTAGTGAGACTCTGTATGGAAGCTCTAGTCTCCTGCTGAAATTGCATGTTATCTTTCTGAAACTGCAGGTTTTGCATAGTCATCTGTCTCACTAACTCTTCCAATGAAGGTTCAGACGAAGTGGAAGGGTGGGCAGCTGGTTGGGCAGGTGCCTCTTGCTGTTACTGTTGTTGTTGCCTCTGGTGTTGTTGCATAGGTGGAGGCACATATCTGTTAGGTGCTCCAGCATTCTGGAAAGGTGGTGCCTGCTGTTGATGCTGTGGCGCATTGTTCCATCTCAGATTAGGGTGATTCCTCCACCCTGGGTTGTACCTGTTGCTGGATAAGTCATGATTTTGCTGTTGTTGTTGCCTGTTGTTGTAGATGTTCGTAGCATAAGCCTGAGGCGCATCAGAGGCAGCAGAGTGCTGCAAAGAAGGACAAGCATCTGTATAGTGGTCACTAGAAGGACAAATAGCACATAGTCGTGCAACAGATGCAGATGGAGCTGCAGATCTCTGGTTGGTAGTCAACTGTGTCACCATCTTCGTAAGAGAGTCAATCTTCCCTTCCAACTTGCTTTCAACAGCTGATAAAGACTGGGCAACAACATCATGCACGCCCCTCACCACAATGTTATCATTCCTGGTGCTAAACTGCTGGGAGTTGGAGGCCATCTTCTCAATCAATTGCCTGGCCTCAGCAGGTGTGGTGTCTCCAAGAGCTCCACCACTGGCAGCATCAATCATACCACGGTCCATGTTGTTCAAACCCTCATAGAAATACTGGACAAGGAGATGCTCAGGTATATGATGGTGGGGACAACTAGCACAAAGTGTCTTGAATCTCTCCCAATACTCATATAAGTTCTCTCCACCAAGCTGCCTAATCCCAGTTATGTCTTTTCTGATAGCTGTGGTCCGGGCTGCTGGAAAAAATTTATCTAAGAACAGCCTCTTCAGATCATCCCAGCTAGTGACGGATCTAGGCGCCAAACCATACAACCAATCCTTAGCAACATTTTCCAATGAATGAGGGAATGCCTTCAAGAAGATGTGCTCTTCAGGAACATCATGTGGTTTCATACTAGAACAGACAATGTGGAATTCCTTCAAATGCTTATGAGGACTCTCACCTGCAAGACCATGAAACTTGGGCAACAAATGGATCAGTCCAGTCTTGAGAACAAATGGAACGTCCTCATCAGGATATTGGATGCACAAGCTTTCGATATCGAAATCAGGTGCAGCCATCTCCCTAAAAGTCCTCTCACGAGGTGGAGGTTGTGCCATATTGTTCTCAGTGTGAAAAACAACAGAATCAGAATCAGAATCACGTGCAGATGCAACAGATGCAGTAGATGCAGTATGCACAAAGTACTCAGCAGTGGGATGCACAGTATCCAGTGGAACAGACTCAAAAATAGACTCTAAAGATAAATTTCTAGAATGCCTAGCTAACCTATGAAAAGTTCTATCAATCTCAGGATCAAAGGGTGGTATAGGCCCAGGATTTCCCCTAGTCATGCACTAAGTCACAACACCCTAAAATCATGAAACGATATCACACAAAAATTTTTGAACACACAAAACAACCTAAACAAACAAATCACACAGACTCAAACATACAAGACAAAACACGACACACAAACAACACATTATCAACACAAAAGACCTAAAACAGAACCGTTGGTCCCCGACAACGGCGCTATTTTGATGAGAGGGTCGCACCTCCCACAAAAATTGTGCGTAGAATAATGCAGTACAGTACTAGGAAGTGACTCCTAGGTCGTCTCTCAAGGACCAAATTTGGTTCAGTCTAAGATCACACACAGAAAATGGGGGTTTTGTGATTTTTCTGGTTGCGGTAAAATTAAATTAAACTGGAAATTAAATAAACACGACCGAATATAATTGAAAGCATTAAGGTGCATGAAAACATTTAAAGAAAACAATACAATAAATAAATATGCAAACACAATTCAAATTATAAAAATGCAACACTTAAGCTAAAACATTAAATGCAACCCGAGAATAAAGACACCAATTTAAAATTAAATACACTGCTCCAAATTAAATCACCTCATACACTAAAAGCAAAAACGAATTGTCCCGCTTGGTGGATTGGCAGCTGCGTGCACTTTCTCTTCATGTGGCAGCCGACCATGTAGTTAACTTCAATTGAAATCAGCCCTTCCATGTGCCATCCTTCCAGCCGTGTCATCATTTTCCAACTCCACGTGCTCCTTTCTTCAATTTTTATTCATAACCGTATGAACTATGCTTCTAGACAATCCCTTTTCTAATTTTTTATGCAAATGGATATTCTTTTCAGCAATTGCCGTGACCACTTCCTACACATTACAGCTGCAAAATACCTCTGCACCATCAATCAACACTATCACCGTTTGCGGCACTTCTCCAATCTCCGTGCTTCCTTCTCAACTCCAAATATGTGTGCAGCTGCTCCAACGCATTACCGCTTCACTCTTCAAGACTTCCAACCGTGCACCCTCCAGCTCCACTTTCCGTGCACACCAACCCCTCATGCTTCCAGCCGTGACAAGCACCTCACACACCAACGTGCTGCTGCTCCTCATTATCTCATCACTTTCTCCTTCTCCCGTGGTTCACCATCTCTTCATCCTACCAGCAAAATGATTCACGCCTTTCACACGCATACACTGCTTCCTACAAATTAAATCTCCACACGTCCCATCATTCAATCACCGTACGCTTCTTGCTTCCAGCTCCACCCAATCCCTTCCTCAACGCTGTTTCTCTTCTCTCATTTAACACCGCTTCATGCTCTCAATCACCGTACCTTCTTCCAAATGATGAATGACCACTCACCACCATTCTCCGTAACAACATTCACCAAGCAAAGAAACATCAAAGATGATGAAGTCCACGCATCCTCTCAAATTGAAATAAAAAATTCAAATCAATGTAACAGTAACCGTGTGCAAGCTTCCAGTAACCATTCCCGTAACAGTATCAAGCACAGTGCATAAAAACTGAAAAAATGAGAATGCAATGAGAGTTTAGCCACCGGAACAAAACATTCTCTTCATTATCAAAAACAACCGCGTTTCGGAAAAAGACTAAGGTCCAAAAAAATGAAAGAGAGTCCGTGTCAAGTGGCGGCTGCCCTTTTGTTTTAAGGTCGTGTGTCCCTTTTTTAGGGTAGGGTCCACACACTAAAACCCTAGGGTCCAAGTCACTAACTTCTAATTTTTTTGGGTCTAAACTAGTTTACCAAAAATTGACCCAAAATGTAAGAGTTGATACAGAAATTCTAAACTACTGAATTATAATTTAATTAATTCAAAAATGTCTGTCTGGAGAGTCTTGAATTTATTTGGCATTCTTCCTGATGTCCCAAAATGTATTTCCGAAATTTTCCTGCATTTCAAAATTGCACTTAATCAGCTCAGAAAATCCAAATTAGCACAATTACAAATTTTCGACCAAATTAAGCGGAATTCGGAAAACTGGGAAATAACAAACAATTAAACACAATTCCCTGGTTTATTTAAGTGCAATAAACTAAATATAATTCAAGAAATAACGACTCATCAAACAACAATGTTAGAAGAACTCTTGCTGACTACACCAATATAGCTGGACCTCAGCACTTTAACAGTATAGCTAGACCTAGAGTCAATGCAGCTAATATGGAGGTCAAACCAGCACTGATTCAACTAGTGAAAAGCAACCAATTTAATGGGTTATCTCATGAAAGCCCATATGAGCACCTCACTACCTTCAATGAGATTTGCAACACAGTCAAAATTAATAGGGTGTCAGACGAAGCTATCAAACTTATCAGCTCAGAAAATCCAAATTAGCACAATTACAAATTTTCGACCAAATTAAGCGGAATTCGGAAAACTGGGAAATAACAAACAATTAAACACAATTCCCTGGTTTATTTAAGTGCAATAAACTAAATATAATTCAAGAAATAACGACTCATCAAACAACAATGTTAGAAGAACTCTTGCTGACTACACCAATATAGCTGGACCTCAGCACTTTAACAGTATAGCTAGACCTAGAGTCAATGCAGCTAATATGGAGGTCAAACCAGCACTGATTCAACTAGTGAAAAGCAACCAATTTAATGGGTTATCTCATGAAAGCCCATATGAGCACCTCACTACCTTCAATGAGATTTGCAACACAGTCAAAATTAATGGGGTGCCAGACGAAGCTATCAAACTTAGCTTGTTTCCTTTCTCATTGGGAGGCAATGCTAAGCTTTGGTTGAATTCTTTCCCAGAAGAAAGTTTCACAGAGTGGGAAGCAGTGGTCACAAAATTTTTAAACAAGTACTTCCCACAATCTAAGGTGACAAAAGGCAAGCAAGAGATTTCTTCATTTAAGCAGGGTATGGAAGAATCACTGGGGCATGCATGGGACAGATACAAAAGCTTGCTAAGAAAAACACCCACGCATGGCTTTGAAGATTAGGAAGTAGTCTTAACTTTCCTTGGAGGGCTTGGTTCACAAACCAAGATGATGCTGGACGCCTCAGCAGGAGGCAATATTAAATGGAAAACTCCAGAGGAAGCAACAGAGATTATAGAAAACATGGCTACTAGTGATAATGAGCTACACAGTGAGAGAGGAGCTCCTATGCAAAAAGGAGTCCTCCAATTACAGACACATGATGCCCTGCTAGCTCAAAACAAAATTCTAACTCAACAGCTGGAGACTCTGACTAAAACTCTTGCACAATTACCCAAAGAGTTGAAAACTGATGCATAGGTACAAACCCAGTTGTGCGAATTGTGTGGAGGCGACTGATAACAATTGAAAAACTGTTATTTTCATGCTTAAAAGTGATACTAAAAGCAACCTTTAGACTTAAAAACTAGCTTGAAATCATGCCTTTTATCTATATTTTCATAAATAAGAGAGCTGGACAGGTTTACGCTTGATTTAAGTGTTTTTGTGCAGGTTTTAAGGTGAATTTAGTGAAAAGAGTGAAGAAGGAGAGAAGTGACATTAGAAAAGACAAGAAAGAGTGCAAAAAGAGAAGACAAAGGCACCGCTCAGCGGCAAACTACCGCTGAGCGGCACTCAGGAGGTTGCGGGAGTCACGCTGAGGGGCAAAATGGCCGCTGAGGGGAAGAAAGAAGACGCGCAATCACCGCTGAGCGGTAAATACCGCTGAGCGGCACTTTTTGGGCTTGGGCTTTTGTAATCTTTTGTAACTCTAGATTAGTATATAAGGGCTTACACGTCCTAGAATTAGGTATCTTTGGCAGAAACGAAGTAAACACTCTCTCTTCCACCCTTTGAAAGAGGATCTTGGATGCTCAGGCTACCTCTTCACCTTTATTGGGTTTATTCTTTCATTGTTATTCATCTAGGTTCACCATGAATATGGTGAACTAAACCTTGTATGTTTGTTGGGGAATCAATGTAATCTCTTGAAGCTCTCATATATGGATTTGTTGAATACATCTTTTAATTAAGACATATGCTTTCTTTCATCATTTAGTTAGGGTTTTTCCTCTTTGCTCAATGCTTGCATTGTTTAACTCATTCTAATGCATGATTATTGGTTTTGTCGATACGGACACGTACGGGGAAGTCTAGATCCGGGGAATTTCTCCCAATATTATACTGACAATATTATATTGGTTGCCTTTAAGCTCCTGCACTCATGAACTAATCATTAGGAATGCTAGGAATTGTATGAACTATTTGATTAGGGAGAAGCCATCTAGAATGGTACATTAGAGAGTGGCATTAACAATGATGATTTGAATGTTGAATTCCTAAAATATATGAGAGTGGATGAGATGAAATTGACCCCCAACAACATATTCATTCATATAATTCATTGAAAGTGTTTATCTTTTGTCTTTGCCATTGATCAATTTCATGCATACATGTTTATTTTCGTCTTTGCATATTAAACTTTGAATATTTCGTTTGTAAGTCCTAGCTAATCAACAAATCACATAACTAAACTAGGCCGTGAGTCCTTTGGGAAGAACGATACTTGGTCTTACCAAGTTTATTACTTGAACGATTCGGTCATACTTGCCGATTGTGAAACAAGTTTGTGACATCATATTTTGGTGCTTACAAATTTGTCCATCAAGTTTTTGGCGCCGTTGCCGGGGACTCGTGGTTTAACTGGTTAATTTGTGTGATTATTGATTATCTTTGACTTTAATTTTGAATTTCTGTTTTTATTTTTCTGTTTTTATTTTATTTTATTTTATCTTATTTGATTAGATTATATTTTATTTTATTTTATTTTATTTGATTAGACTAGATTTTATTTTATTTTATCTTATTTGATTAGATTAGATTTGATTTTATTTTATTTGATTTGATTAGATTATATTTGATTTGATTTGATTTTATCTTATTAGATTAGATTAGATTTCAATTTATTTTATTCTATCTTATTTTATTTTATCTTCTGAATCTTTTATCTTCTGAATATATATCTTCTCCTATATCTTTTTGTGCTAACAAATATTTTGTAGAGTTTTGTGCCTAATGTTTGCAGGATGCAATTCGAACAAGAATTTAATGGGCACTCAATTCTACCAAAGTAATCTCAACCACTGGTGGGAACATGACTCAAGCATGGATCAAAGCCAATTTTGGCAAGCTGCCGGACAATTTGAGAACCAACCACAACAACAATGGCAGCAACAAAGCTTTAAAATCAACACAGGGAAGCAAGAGATCTCTTCATTTAGACAAGGCATGGAAGAATCACTGGGGCATGCATGGGACAGGTACAAAAGCCTATTACGAAAGACTCCCACGCATGGATTTAACGAAGGAGAAGTAGTCCTAATCTTCCTTGGAGGTCTTGGTTCACAAACCAAGATGATGCTGGACGCCTCAGCTGGAGGCAATATCAAATGGAAGACTCCAGAGGAAGCCACAGAAATAATTGAAAACATGACTACTAATAACAATAAGTGGAACAGTGAAAGAGGAGCTCCTATTCAACAAAAAGGAGTTCTACAGTTGCAATCCAAATATGCCTTGATAGCTCAAAACAAGTTAATAACTCAACAATTGGAGAATCTCACAAAGATACTTGAACAACTGCCAAAAGAGTTAAAGACTGTTGCACAGGTTCAATCACAGTTGTGTGAATTATGTGGAGGTGATCATATCAATGGTCAATGCGCCTTTCCAGCAGAAGCTTTAGAGGATGTTAACTTCATGGCCAATCAGTTTCCATACCGTCAAGGGAATTATAATCAGGGTTGGAAACCACATCCAAGCATTGGCCAAGGACAAACTGGGCAGGCTAATCAATATAATAAGCAGCAGCAGCAGCAACCAACCATGTGGCAACAATTATCTATGCTTAATGAAAGATCAACAAGGTTGGAAGAAACTCTTCAGCAATTCATACAGAAAACTGAATCTTCTCAAAAGAGCACTGAAGCTGCTATAAAGAATTTGGAGATTCAGATGGGTCAGATTACTAAGCAATTGGAAGAAAGACCACACAGAAACTTTGGGGCTAATACTGAGGTTAACCCTAGAGAAGAGTGCAAAGTCGTCAAGAGTGTGAATGAAGAGATTATTGAGTTAGAAGAAGATGAAACAGAAGAGAGAAGAGAAGAAGAAAGAAAGGACACTTTTCCTTTTCTAACAAATCAGGAGAAACCAATGGATTTCACAGATTTATTCAGAATGGTTGATAATGAAGCTCCTTGGGAACAAATTCTACAGAAAATAGTAGTTTACACAAAATCTGAAGAAGGAACCTCTACAAAAAGAAGACGTAGAGATGATGAGGAAGAAAAGTGTGTAACTGTTAAGAAAGAATCATTCCCACCAAAAGCAGCAGATCCAGGTAGTTTTTCTATCCCTTGCACTATAGGGAAGAAAAAGGTAAAGAAAGCTCTCCTTGACTTAGGCTCAAGTGTTAACTTGATGCCTTATTCTCTATTGGAGCAAATTGGCCATGTTAAAATAAAACCTGTAAAGGTTAATCTGGTAATGGCTGATGGATCTTCAAAGGAGCCATGTGGGATTGCAGAAGACATTGTAGTTTGTGTTGGCAAACTTCAGTTCTTGGCAGACTTTGTGGTGATGAAGATGGAGAACGAAAAGATACCTTTCATACTGGGAAGACCGTTTATGAAAACGGCCAGGGCTATTATAGATGTTAATGAAGGTATAGTGGTGCTCCAGGACAGAGAGGAGAGAGTGGTGGTGGATGTCTTCAAAGATGAAACACAAGCAAAGGAGGAAGAAGCCAGTTATAAAGCTGCATTTCGAGATGCACCCATAACTAGAGGTAAAAATGAAAATCTTAAGGTTTCTGATAACCATTGTTTGTATTTTAAGGTACCCAAGGTAGAGGAAATTGGAAAAGGAGAAGAAGTTCCTAGAGACTGGAAGAAAAGAGGACTCCAACTTGGCACACCTGTAAGACTCAAGAACAAGTTGTGGGTTATAAAAGGCTTTAAAGAAAAGGAGATGATAGAGATAGAGTCTCCATATTCTAGAGAATCTAAGACAGTCCAAAGGAAGCAGTTGAAAGGTTGGTGGAAGGACAACATCAACCATAAAGAAGATAGAACATGAGCTTTAACAGGGTCAAGCTAGTGACGTTAAAGAAGCGCTTGCTGGAAGGCAACCCAGTTGATTGATAAACTTTTGATTTGATTTTGTAATTTGTAATTTGTGAACATTATTCTGGACATTATTTTGTTGGATCCTGCATCTACTGAAGGATGCTAGGTGGTTAAGTATCTACTGAAGGATACTAAGTTTGTAACACCTACTGATGGGTGTTGGTGAGAAAATTTTGCACCTACTGATGGGTGCTGGTAAGTTTGAAACACCTACTGATGGGTGTTGGTGGATTTTGGGTCAGGCTCGTGACGTTAAACAAGCGCTACCTGGGAGGCAACCCAGTTGATTGATTGTTTTTGTTTGTTTTAATTAGGGTTTGCATAAGCATTTTTAACATTGAATTGCAGGGAACCTATGAGGGGTATGCTAGAAAGGCACGTAGGTCAAGAAAAGAAGGAGAAGGGCACATCACGAAAGTGCCGCTGAGCGGCAATTACCGCTGAGCGTAACTATCGCAGATGGGCTTAAGTTCCCCTTAGCGGAACCCTAGCCCATTGGGGTATTTTTAAACCCTAAGCTGCGCGTTTTCACATTCTTTCAAGCCCTTCTCTGCACAAACACTTCCACATATCTTCTCTTAAGTTTCCCACATCTTTTTACTCTTCCCTCTTAGAAAAATTTCTCTTCCACTCACTTTTTCACTAGTGTGCCATCAAAGTTTGGGGTTGGAAGAGAGCATTCTAGTTTGGAAGCATTCTCATATCATCTAGCATCTCCACCCAAGTAAGTAAAATGCATTCTGTCATTCTAGGGTTCTTGAATTTGAATGTGATTGTCAAAGCATGAATATTTAGGGGTTTTGATTTCTATGCATGATTTGATGATATATTTGATGTTTGAACCGATTAAACTGTTTGATTATGAACTGGAAAACTGAAAATTGCATTTGGGTGGAGTTAGGAAGGTTTTAAAAAAGAGATTTGCAAAAATCTGCAGGTCACCGCTGAGCGGCATTTACCGCTGAGCGGCACTCTGCCAGATTTGCTTTTTCTGGCTTTTTGCGTGTTTGAATGTGGCACTGGTGGCGCTGAGGGGAAATTCTGGCCCTCAGCGGTGGTTTAGCTTCGAAAGGAGTTGTGTTCTGTATTTACTAATGATTAACATCATGTTCTGTGGTTTTGGATTTGTGTTTTGAATGCAGGAATGGCATCTTCTTCAGGAAAGAGATTGAAAACCATGGCAACCAAGAGGAAGGAAAAGGAACCAGAGCAGCCCCATAATGGCAGGTTCCTCTCTAGGAAACATGAGAAGCACTTTAGGGTAGTTCAGGACAGGAGACTTCTAATGGAGAGAAAAGTTGGAATGATACCTAACTTTGCTCCTCAATTTGGAGAGCAAGTGTTAGGGAATGACTGGGGAAAGCTAGCCACTTATCCAGCACCTGCCAACATAGCTGTAGTTAAGGAATTCTACACCAATGCAAAGAAGATTGGTGACTATCCAGCTGAGAATTATTTGGGCTATGTCAAAGGCCATGCTATCAGGTATGATCCTGATTCCATCAATAATTTCCTGGATACTGTGTGGGCTGGTGAGCAATGCCAGTTTGCTCTTAGCATGGAGGAAGGTGCTGACTTTGAGGATGTGGAGAGAGTGTTGTGCATACCTGGAGGACACTTTCAAAGAAATAGATCTGGAGCAGTGGTTAACATTAGGAGGACAGATTTGACTCCTCTTGCAAAGTATTGGATGACATTTTCTCATGCCAACATTCAGCCATGCTCACATGTGTCAGATATCACTCTCAGCAGGGCACTATTCATCTACTGTGCTATCAGAAATTTGAATGTTAATATTGGGCAGGTGATAGCTGATGAGATTAGTGTGTGTGCTAACACTTCAAACAACAAAGCACCACTGGGACATCCTTCTTTGATCACTCACCTCTGCAAGCTAGCTGGGGTGGACACTTCTGTTCCACCATTTGAGAGGCCAAGAAAAGCTATAGATGAGGCCTATTACAGACAGTACTGTGGAGGTGAGGAGGCAGCTCAGCCAGTTCCACCACGCCAGGCTCGTAGAGAGAGAGGGCCAGCACAGAGCCGGACATCTGCTGATACACATGAAGCAGAACCATTCCAGATGAGGGACATCTCTTATAGGTGCTCAGTTGCAGTCCATCCACAGAGGGTAGGTGGCCACGGCTGAGATGATAGTGGGGATGTATGATACCCCTCCAGCACACAGATGGACTATGGATGAATTCCATAACGTGGTAGCTTGGCCAGAAGAACCATTGCATGGAGGAGCTGAAGCAGCTGAAGCTTCAGCCAGAGATATGGAAGAAGATGAAGCTGAGGAGGAGGATGCATTTGATGATGATGATGATGAAGAGGAGGAGGAAGATACAGAGGACAGCTCAGACTGATGAGGAGCTGAGATAGCATTTACTGATGAATGCTATCATATGATTATGCTTTTGTGGTTTAAGTTTTCTGAACTTATTGGTTTTTGTTTTTAGATTAGAGTTTGATGTACTCTATTGAACACCTGGTTTGTTATGATGGTTTGCTATTAACTGTGATTGTGTGATAAGTAATGCTTGATGATGCTTATTGACTGATTGATGTTGAGATAGATGTGCACATTAAAATGCTTATACAGGTGATTCACAAGCTTTGTGAACAAATGCATAATATCATGATTGTGATTGTGAAATTAAGCAGGATGTGTATGTCAAATGTGAATGAGCTTATATGTGAGGTTTTGAGCTCCAGAGTTGTTATTGTTGAATGCTACTACTTTGAAAGCATGAATGATTTTGCCCAGGTTTTCTATGATTGAATCAATTGCTTGTTTTGCATCATATGATCAAGGCCGTTTGTTGGAACCCTTTTTATTGGCCAAATTCATAAAGTTAGCCTACTAAAAGAGAACACTTTGTGTTCTAACCTTTGAACCCTTAGCCTTGAACATACACTGAAACCTTTGATTGAAAATCTTTACCTTGAGTTAAGTAGAAGATCTTGTGTGGTATTGTTAAATGTTCAAGTTTGGGGTTGTTGTGAAAAAGGAAAAGCATTGAGCTAAGAGATAAAAAGTAAGAATATGCAAAGAAAAAGAAAAAGAAAAGCAAAGAAAAAGAAGTAAAGCTCAATGCAAATGAAAAGGCAAGTTGGGAATGAATAAGAATAATTGTGTTGTTATGATTCTCTTAACTCAAGGATTTTGTGATCCAGAAAAACCAATTTTCTTGTTAGCCCAGCCACATTATAAGCCATTGAAAAGTCCTTGTGATGATGCATGCTTATGAATGTTTTTGATTGTGGTAAAATGAAAGGCAAAGTTGATTCATGTGACATTGTGATAGTGGAGTGAATGAGTGAAACACTTTACCTCTTATACACTTGTGTGTTGAGTGAAACACTTTACCTAGTGAGGAAATATTCCATAAGCACATGAACATCCATGCTTAATTGATTGATCATTCATGAAAAATAGCATTTGTTGGAACTTAAATGACTTTGTGAACACTAAAGCATGTGCACATCTTAATTGAACTCTTGGTCATAAGTTTGAGTGAAGTTGTTACTTATCTTGAAAAAGAGGATTTTTGAATAAGTGAACCATCATATGAATTGGTTGGAGATGGATTTACATTTTGTTTGCTTGAGGACAAGCAAAGTTCTAAGTTTGGGGTTGTGATAACAGTTGAAAAACTGTTATTTTCATGCTTAAAAGTGATACTAAAAGCAACCTTTAGACTTAAAAACTAGCTTGAAATCATGCCTTTTATCTATATTTTCATAAATAAGAGAGCTGGACAGGTTTATGCTTGATTTAAGTGTTTTTGTGCAGGTTTTAAGGTGAATTTAGTGAAAAGAGTGAAGAAGGAGAGAAGTGACATTAGAAAAGACAAGAAAGAGTGCAAAAAGAGAAGACAAAGGCACCGCTCAGCGGCAAACTACCGCTGAGCGGCACTCAGGAGGTTGCGGGAGTCACGCTGAGGGGCAAAATGGCCGCTGAGGGGAAGAAAGAAGACGCGCAATCACCGCTGAGCGGTAAATACCGCTGAGTGGCACTTTTTGGGCTTGGGCTTTTGTAATCTTTTGTAACTCTAGATTAGTATATAAGGGCTTGCACGTCCTAGAATTAGGTATCTTTGGCAGAAACGAAGTAAACACTCTCTCTTCCACCCTTTGAAAGAGGATCTTGGATGCTCAGGCTACCTCTTCACCTTTATTGGGTTTATTCTTTCATTGTTATTCATCTAGGTTCACCATGAATATGGTGAACTAAACCTTGTATGTTTGTTGGGGAATCAATGTAATCTCTTGAAGCTCTCATATATGGATTTGTTGAATACATCTTTTAATTAAGACATATGCTTTCTTTCATCATTTAGTTAGGGTTTTTCCTCTTTGCTCAATGCTTGCATTGTTTAACTCATTCTAATGCATGATTATTGGTTTTGTCGATACGGACACGTACGGGGAAGTCTAGATACGGGGAATTTCTCCCAATATTATACTGACAATATTATATTGGTTGCCTTTAAGCTCCTGCACTCATGAACTAATCATTAGGAATGCTAGGAATTGTATGAACTATTTGATTAGGGAGAAGCCATCTAGAATGGTACATTAGAGAGTGGCATTAACAATGATGATTTGAATGTTGAATTCCTAAAATATATGAGAGTGGATGAGATGAAATTGACCCCCAACAACATATTCATTCATATAATTCATTGAAAGTGTTTATCTTTTGTCTTTGCCATTGATCAATTTCATGCATACATGTTTATTTTCGTCTTTGCATATTAAACTTTGAATATTTCGTTTGTAAGTCCTAGCTAATCAACAAATCACATAACTAAACTAGGCCGTGAGTCCTTTGGGAAGAACGATACTTGGTCTTACCAAGTTTATTACTTGAACGATTCGGTCATACTTGTCGATTGTGAAACAAGTTTGTGACATCATATTTTGGTGCTTACAAATTTGTCCATCAGCGACCATATCAATGGTCAATGTGCCTTTCTAGTTGAAGCCATAGAGGATGTAAACTACATGACCAATCAATACCGTCAAGGGAGCTACAATCAGGGGTGGAAACCACACCCAAGTATTGGTCAAGGGCAAACTGGGCAAGCTGGTCAATATAATAAGCAGCAGCAGCAACCCACCTTATGGCAACAGTTATCTATGCTTAATGAAAGGTCCATGAGGATGGAGGAAACTCTTAACAATTTCATACAGAAAACTGAGTCTACCCAAAAGAGCACTGAAGCTGCTATCAAAAATTTGGAGATTCAGATGGGGTAGATCACCAAACAGGTGGAAGAAAGGCCAAATAGAAATTTTGGGGCTAATACTGAGGTTAACCCCAGAGAAGAGTGCAAGGTGGTAGAGAGTGTTGATGATGAGAAAGTTGAGTTAGATACAGAAGAGAGAAGAGAAATAGAGAGCAAAAGCACTTTTCCTTTTCCAATCCATCAAGGGAAACAACTGAACTTCACAAAATTATTCAAGATGGTGGATAATGATGCACCTTGGGAACAGATTTTACAACAGATCACAGTTTACACAAAATCTGATGAAAACATCTCTACAGAGAAAAGACGTAGAGATGATGAGGCAAAGGAGTGTGTAACTGTTAAAAAAGAGTCATTCCCTCCTAAAGCAACAGATCCAGGTAGTTTTTCTATCCCTTGTACCATAGGGAAGAAAAGGGTGAAGAAAGCTCTTCTTGATTTAGGTTCAAGTGTTAACTTGATACCTTACTCTTTACTGGAGCAAATTGGCAATGTTAATGTGAAACCTCTAAAGGTTAATCTAGTAATGGCCGATGGATCTTCAAAGGAGCCATGTGGGATTGCATAGGACATTATAGTTTGTGTTGGCAAACTTCAGTTCTTGGCAGACTTTGTGGTGATGAAGATGGAGACAGAGAAGATACCTATCATACTTGGAAGACCGTTTATGAAAACGGCCAGAGCTATCATTGATGTAAATGAAGGTATAGTGGTGCTCCAGGACAGGGAGGAGAGAGTGGTTATAGACGTCTTTAAAGATGAGACGCAAACACAGGAGGAAGAAGCTAGTTATAAAGCTGCATTTCAAGATGCACCCATGACTAGCCGTAAAGATGAAAATCTCAAGGTTGCAGGTAACCATTGTTTGTTGTTTCAGGTACACAAGGAAGAAAAGATTGGAAGAGGAGGAGAAATTCCTGGTGACTGGGAGAAAAGACAACCCCAACTTGGTGCACCTGTAAGAATCAAGAACAAGTTGTGGGTTGTGAAGGGCTTTAAGGAGAAGGAGATGATAGAGGTAGAATCTCCATGTCTTAGAAGAATCAAAACAGTTCACAGGAAACAACTGAGGAGTTGGTGGGATGACAACATCAACTATAAAGAAGGAACTTGAGCTTTACTGGGTCAAGCTAATGACGTTAAAAGAGCGCTTGCTGGGAGGCAACCCAGTGATTTTAGAACTTTTAAATTTTACTTTGGTTTGTAATCTTTAAATTTGTGGAACATTATATTGCTGAACATAGCATCTACTGAAGGATGCCAGTTGGATATAGCATCTACTGAAGGATGCTAAGTGTAACACCTACTGACGGGTGTTGGTAAGTTTTTAATACCTACTGATGGGTGTTGGTGAGAATTTCTGTATACAGGAAAATTTCGGAAATACATTTTGGGACATCAGGAAGAATGCCAAATAAATTCAAGACTCTCCAAACAAACATTTTTGAATTAATTAAATTGTAATTCAGTAGTTTAAAATTTCTGTATCAACTCTTATATTTTGGGTCAATTTTTGGTAAATTAGAGTAGACCCAAAAATTAGAAGTTAGTGACTTGGACCTAGGGTTTTATTTGTGGACCCCATCCCTATTAAAAGGAGGACACACGTCCTTAGAGGGAGCCCTAGCCGCCACTTGACACGGACCACTTTTTCGGCACTTTGTTTTTACGCTACTATTTTTAGTTTTCTCTTCTCTCGGTTCTTGTTCTGGGAGGCTGGTGTATTTTGAATTCCTAGCATTGGAAACACTGTTTTGATAATGAATGAAGAACACAATTTTCTTCTTCTTGAAGTATGAAAATGCATTCGGTGCCTAGGGAAGCTCTCGTTTTTTTTTTGGTTTTTAGCCTTTGGCCTTGAACGTCCACGGGACACAAAAATGATTCTGTTTGTTTTTGGCTAGGAACACTGATTTCAAATGAAGAAGGAAGAGAACGTTGATTGTTTTTGTTGATTTCTCGTGCCCATTTTATTTGGTTGTGCGCATCTCTGATTGAAGTTTTCGGTCCAGCAAGGTCACGTTGTTGAGCTGGAATAGAATGGTGTGCACGGACGTGGAGCTAAGGAAGCAAGTTGGTTCCTTTTCTTTCCTGGAGTGAAGCGGTGTTAAATGGAGCAGTAGCTACGCTGATGCTAGAATGGAGAGAAGGAGCTGGAAGCAGTCCTGGAGTGCTCCTTCCGTTAATGAACTTTCTTCTTCCCATTTTGAGGATGCGGTGATTATAGGAGAATGAAATGGTGTGCACGGTGATTGAAGGTGCTGGAAGCAGAATGAAATGTTGATTGAGTAGGAGAGAATGAACGTATGGGATTGGTGATGTGTTGTGCTGGAAGGTTGATTAAAGAAGGAGCTGGAGAAGTGCTGGAAGGTGCTACACGGTCTATGTTAATTTCAATTGGAGAAAAGTGACTTTGAAGGAAGCGGTGCACAGGGGGAGCTGTCGGCTTTAATTATTCTACAATGTAGAAGCACGTTGAGGTGTAAAAAAGTGGGATAGGGGTGCTGATTCAATTTCAAGGAAGCAACAGCACTAAATCCATCGAGAGAGAGAATGGTGTGCACGGAATGAGCTGGAAGCACGCTGCATTCATTTTCATTGTAGAAAGGAAGCACAATTTTCAATTGGCTACGAGACAAAATGGAATTAATTATGTGAGAGTGCAGCTGCCATGTGGAGGAGAAGTTATCAAATTTAGATAGAAACCAAAGTGGTGGAGCCGTGTGAAGAATGTTTCATGAGAAAGAAGAAGACAAAAGTTTTTGGAGCATTTTCATGTTGGATGAATATTAACTTGAAAGAAGTGAATGGACCATGGTAGAAGTTGGAAATTACGTGAAGAAGGAAGAAGCATCAAGGTGGTTTTAATAATTTTTCTTTCCTTGCCAAAAGAGTGCCACGGCCTTGGATGGAAAAACGGTGCAACATAAATTTTATTTTACAGCAACTTACTAAATTATTTAAATTAAATCTTCGTCCACTTCGACCACTTCGTCAACTTCATCCACTTCCTCCTCTTCGTCCACTTCCTCCACTTCCTCCATTTCCTCCAGTTCCTCCACTTCCTCCACTTCCTCCACTTCTTCAACTTCCTCCACTTCCTCCACTTCCTCCATTTCCTCCACTTCCTCCAATTCCTCCACTTTTTTCCACTTCGTCCACTTAGTCAACATCTTCAAGTTCCTCAACTTCCTCCACTTCCTCCACCTCCTCCACTTCTTCCACTTCTTCCACTTCGTCCACTTCGACCACTTCGTCCACTTCCTCCATTTCCTCTTCTTCCTCCACTTCATCCACTTCCTCCATTTCCTCCACTTCCTCAACTTCGTCCACTTCCTCAACTTCCTTCACTTCCTGCACTTCCTCCACTTCCTCCACTTCCTGCACTTGCTCCACTTCATCCCCTTCGTCCACTTCGTCCACTTTGTCAACTTCCTCCACTTGGTCAACTTCCTCCACTTCCTCAACTTCCACTTCTTCCACTTCCTCTATTTCTTCCACTTCTTCAACTTCATCCACTTCCTCCCTGATGGACAAATTTATGAGCACCAAAATATGATGTCACAAACTTGTTTCACAATCGGCAAGTATGACCGAATCGTTCAAGTAATAAACATGGTAAGACCAAGTATCGTTCTTCCCAAAGGACTCACGGCCTAGTTTAGTTATATGATTTGCTGATTAGCTAGGACTTACAAACGAAATATTCAAATTTTAATATGCAAGACAGAAAATAAACATGTATGCATGAAGTTTGATCAATGGCAAAGACAAAAGATAAACACTTTCAATGAAATATATGAATGAATATGTTGTTGGGGGTCAATTTCATCTCATCCACTCTCATATATTTTAGGAATTCAACATTCAAATCATCATTGTTAATGCCACTCTCTAATGAACCATTCTAGATGGCTTCTCCCTAATCACGAGTTCATACAATTCCTAGCATTCCTAATGATTAGTTCATGAGTGCAGGAGCTTAACGACAACCAATATAATATTGTCAGTATAATATTGGGAGAAATTCCCCGGATCTAGACTTCCCCGTATCGACAAAACCAATAATCATGCATGGAATGAGTTAAACTATGCAAGCATTGAGCAAAGAGGAAAATCCCTAACTAATGATGAAAGAAAGCATATGTCTTAATTAAAAGATGTACTCAACAAATCCATATATGAGAGCTTCAAGAGATTACATTGATTCCCCAACAAACATACAAGGTTTAGTTCATATTCATGGTGAACCAAGATGAATAACAATGAAAGAATGAAAGAATAAGCCCAATAAAGGTGAAGAGGTAGCCTGAGCATCCAAGATCCTCCTTCAAAGGGGTGGAAGAGAGAGTGTTTGCCTCGTTTCTGCCAAAGATACCTAATTCTAGGACGTGCAAGCCCTTATATACTAATCTAGAGTTACAAAAGATTACAAAAGCCCAAGCCCAAAAAGTGCCGCTCAGCGGTAAATACCGCTCAGCGGTGGTTGCGCATCCTTTTCTTCCCCTCAGCGGCCAGTTTGCCCCTCAGCGTGACTCCCGCAACCTTCTGAGTGCCGCTCAGCGGTAAAATGCCGCTGAGCGGTGCCTTTGACTTCTCTTTTTGCACTCTTTCTTGTCTTTTCTAATGTCATCTCTCTCCTTCTTCACTTCTTTCACCAAATTCACCTTAAAACCTGCTCAAAAACACTTAAATCAAGCATAAACCTGTCCAGCTCTCATATTTATGAAAATATAGATAAAAGCATGATTTCAAGCTAGTTTTTAAGTCTAAAGGTTGCTTTTAGTATCAATTTTAAGCATGAAAATAACAGTTTTTCAACTGTTATCACAACCCCAAACTTAGAACTTTGCTTGTCCTCAAGCAAACAAAATGTAACTCAATCTCCAACCAATTCATATGATGGTTCACTCATTCAAAAATTCTCTTTCTCAAGATAAGTAACAACTTCACTCAAACTTATGACCAAGAGTTCATTCAAGATGTGCACATGCTTTAGTGTTCACAAAGTCATTTAAGTTCCAACAAATGCTATTTTTCATGAATGATCAATCAATTAAGCATGGATGTTCATGTGCTTATGGAATATTTCCTCACTAGGTAAAGTGTTTCACTCAACACACAAGTGTATAAGAGGTAAAGTGTTTCACTCATTCACTCCACTATCACAATGTCACATGAATCAACTTTGCCTTTCATTTTACCACAATCAAAAACATTCACAAGCATGCATCATCACAAGGACTTTTCAATGGCTTATAATGTGGCTGGGCTAACAAGAAAATTGGTTTTTCTGGATCACAAAATCCTTGAGTTAAGAGAATCATAACAACACAATTATTCTTATTTATTCCCAACTTTCTTTTGCCTTTTCATTTGCATTGAGCTTTGCTTCTTTGCTTTTCTTTTTCTTTTTCTTTGCATATTCTTACTCTTTAGCTCTTAGCTCAATGCTTTTCCTTTTTCATGTTTTCCCAACAACCCCAAACTTGAACATTTAACAACACCACACAAGATCTTCCACTTAACTCAAGGTAAAGATTTCCAATCAAGGGTTTTCAGTGTATATTCAAGGCTAAGGGTTCAAAGGATAGAACACAAAGTGTTCTCTTTTAGTAGGCTAACTTTATGAATTTGGCCAATAAAAAGGGTTCCAACAAATGGCCTTGATCATATGATGCAAAACAAGCAATTGATTCAATCATAGAAAACCTAGGCAAAGTCATTCAAGCTTCCAAAGTAATAGCATTCAACAATAACAACTCTGGAGCTCAAAACCTCACATATAAGCTCATTCACATTTGACATACACATCCTGCTTAATTTTCACAATCACAATCATGATATCATGCATTTGTTCACAAAGCTTGTGAATCACCTGTATAAGCATTTTAATGTGCACATCATCTCAACATCAATCAGTCAATAAGCATCATCAAGCATTACTTATCAAACAATCACAGTTAATAGCAAACCATCATAAGGAACCAGGTGTTCAATAGAGTACATCAAACCCTAATCTAAAAACAAAAACAAATAAGTCCAGAAAACTTAAACCATAAAAGCATAATCATATGATAGCATTCATCAGTAAATGCTATCTCAGCTCCTCATCAATCTGAGCTGTCCTCTGTATCTTCCTCCTCCTCTTCATCATCATCATCATCAAATGCATCCTCCTCCTCAGCTTCATCTTCTTCCATATCTCTAGCTGAAGCTTCAGCTGCTTCAGCTCCTCCATGCAATGGTTCTTCTGGCCAAGCTACCACGTTAAGGAATTCATCCATAGTCCACCTGTGTGCTGGAGGGGTATCATACATCCCCACTATCATCTTAGCCGTGGCCACCTGCCCTCTGTGAATGGACTGCAACTGAGCACCTATAAGAGACATATACATGTCCCTCATCTGGAATGGTTCTGCTTCATGAGTATCAGCAGATGTCCTGCTCTGTGCTGGCCCTCTCTCTCTACGAGCCTGGTGATAACAGTTGAAAAACTGTTATTTTCATCCTTAAAATTGATACTAAAAGCAACCTTTAGACTTAGAAACTAGCTTGAAATCACACCTTTTATCTTTATTTTCAGAAATAAGAGAGCTGGACAGGTTTACACTTGATTTGAGTGTTTTTGTGCAGGTTTTAGGGTGAATTTGGTGCAAAGAGTGAAGAAGGAGAGAAGTGACATTAGAAAAGACAAGAAAGAGTGCAAAAAGAGAAGACGAAGGCACCGCTGAGCGGCAAACTACCGCTGAGCGGCACTCAGGAGGTTGCGGGAGTCACGCTGAGGGGCAAATGGCCGCTGAGGGGAAGAATTGTGACGCGCAACTACCGCTGAGCGGTAAATACCGCTGAGCGGTACTCTTTGGGCTTGGGCTTTTGTAATCTTTTGTAACTCTAAATTAGTATATAAGGGCTTGCACGTCCTTTAGTTTAGTATCTTTGGCAGAAACGAGGCAAACACTCTCTCTTCCACCCCTTTGAAGGAGGATCTTGGATGCTCAGGCTACCTCTTCACCTTTATTGGGTTTATTCTTTCATTCTTTCATTGTTATTCATCTAGGTTCACCATGACGATGGTGAACTAAACCTTGTATGTTTGTTGGGGAATCAATGTAATCTCTTGAAGCTCTCATATATGGATTTGTTGAGTACATCTTTGAATTAAGACATATGCTTTCTTTCATCATTAGTTAGGGTTTTTCCTCTTTGCTCAATGCTTGCATTGTTTAACTCATTCTAATGCATGATTATTGGTTTTGTCGATACGGACACGTACGGGGAAGTCTAGATCCGGGGAATTTCTCCCAATATTTTACTGACAACATTATATTGGTTGCCTTTAAGCTCCTGCTGTAATGAACTAATCATTAGGAATGCTAGGAATTGTATGAACTATTTGATTAGGGAGAAGCCATCTAGAATGGTACATTAGAGAGTGGCATTAACAATGATGATTTGATTGTTGAATTCCTAAAATATATGAGAGTGGATGAGATGAAATTGACCCCCAACAACATATTCATTCATATAATTCATTGAAAGTGTTTATCTTTTGTCTTTGCCATTGATCAATTCATGCATACATGTTTATTTTCTGTCTTGCATATTAAACTTTGAATATTTCGTTTGTAAGTCCTAGCTAATCAACAAATCACATAACTAAACTAGGCCGTGAGTCCTTTGGGAAGAACGATACTTGGTCTTACCAAGTTTTATTACTTGAACGATTCGGTCATACTTGCCGATTGTGAAACAAGTTTGTGACATCATATTTTGGTGCTTACAAATTTGTCCCATCAAGCTTTTGGCGCCGTTGCCGGGGATTTGGGGATTGAACCCGAGTCCTAGCAACGGCTAATAAGTTTGGGTCATCAAGTTTTTGGCGCCGTTGCCGGGGATTTGGGGATTGAACCCGAGTCCTAGCAACGGCTAATAAGTTTGGGTCATCAAGTTTTTGGCGCCGTTGCCGGGGACTCGTGGTTTAACTGGTTAATTTGTGTGATTATTGATTATCTTTGACTTTAATTTTAAATTTCTGTTTTTATTTTCTGTTTTTTTATCTTTTTCTGTTTTATCTTTTTAGATTAGATTAGATTAGATTTTATTTTATTTGGTTAGTTTAGATTTTATTTTATTTTATCTTTTAGGATTAGATTTTATTTTATTAGGTTAGATTTTATTTTTAGATTTTATCTTTTTAGATTAGATGTTATTTTTAAATTTTATTTTATCTTTTATCTTTTTATCTTTTGAATCTTTTATCTTCTTATCTTCTGAATCTTTTATCTTTTTATCTTTTGAATATATATCTTCTCTTATATCTTTTTGTGCTAACAAATCTGTTCTAGGGTTTTGTTTCTTGTGCATGCAGGAAGCAATTCGAACTAGGAGTAAGAAAACAACAGAACCACTTCTTGAAGGCTTAGAAGAGAGTAGAAGGAGGAGAAGAATCAGAACGTCTAGAGAACTTTTCCCTTCTCCTGAAACTCTCTTGCAAACATCACCACAAGGTTCTGTTCATAGCACAGGAAGTATGGAGGGC
Organism: Vigna nakashimae; assembly: GCA_034642375.1. Taxonomy (NCBI): domain Eukaryota; kingdom Viridiplantae; phylum Streptophyta; class Magnoliopsida; order Fabales; family Fabaceae; genus Vigna; species Vigna nakashimae. The sequence goes on from CM067765.1 coordinate 32,674,655, forward strand.
AATAATGTTAGAAGAACTCTTGCAGATTACACTAATCTTGCTGGACCTCAGCACTTCAACAGCATAGCTAGACCTAGAGTCAATGCAGCCAACATGGAGGTCAAACCAGCACTGATTCAACTGGTGAAGAGTAATCAATTTAATGGGTTATCACATGAAAGCCCATATGAGCACCTGACTACCTTTAATGAGATTTGCAATACAGTTAAAATTAATGGGGTGCCAGACGAAGCAATCAAACTTAGCTTGTTTCCTTTCTCATTGGGAGGCAATGCTAAGCTTTGGTTGAACTCTTTTCCAGAAGAAAGTTTCACAGAGTGGGAAGCAGTGGTCACAAAATTTTTAAACAAATACTTCCCACAATCTAAGGTGACTAAAGGAAAGCAAGAGATTTCTTCATTCAAGCAGGGCATGGAAGAATCACTGGGGCATGCATGGGACAGATATAAAAGCTTGTTACGTAAAACTCCCATGCATGGCTTTAAAGAACATGAAGTAGTCTTAATTTTCCTTGGAGGGCTTGGTTCACAAACCAAGATGATGCTGAATGCCTCAGCAGGAGGTAATATCAAATGGAAGACTCCAGAGGAAGCAACTGAAATTATTGAAAATATGGCTACTAGTGACAACGAACTTAATATTGACACAGGAGATCCTAATAAGAAGGAGTTGTCAAAATTAAATGAGGCTCTGCTTGTCCAAAATAGAACTCTCTCTCAACAGCTTGAGGAAGTAACCATGAAACTTTCTCAAATACCACAGGAAATACAACAGGTCTCAATGGTTCAAGAGCAACAAAAATGGCAGATGCAATTTACTTCAGTTGAGAAAACAACAAAGCTTGAAGAGACTTTCCAGAGATTCTTGAAGACAAATGCGTCTTATTGTCATAATGTGGATGCTGCATTTAAAAAAATGGAGAGTCATGTTGAGAGAATAGTTGACGTGATTAAACATGATAACCTTGGAAAGGATTGTAAAACTGTTGTGACCAGAAGTGGTAGAGTGTTAGAGGAGAGACAAAAAGAGAGAGAGAAAGAAAAAAATGAGAGTGAGAGTGAAAAAGAATCATGTGAGTGGAAAGAAAGAGTTGAGAGAGAGAAAAAGAGAAAAGAAGAAGAGGAGAGGAGAGAAAAAATTGAGAGAGAAGAGAGAGAGAGAGAAAAAGAGTATGAAAAGCCACTTCCTTATCCAAAGGGTTATTCAAGGAAGGAGAAAGAAAAGCAGTTGGAAAGATTCATGGAACTGTTTAAGAAGCTGGAGATTACTATACCATTCTCTGAAGCATTGCAACAGATGCCAGCATATGCAAAATTTTTGAAGGAACTTCTCACAAAGAAACACAAGTACATTGAGAAGGAAACTATCAATATACAGGGCAATTGCAGTGCAATCATACAGAAACTACCTCCTAAACTTAAAGACCCAGGAAGCTTCACTATTCCATGCACCATAGGAGATGTGAAAGTTGGAAGAGCATTGATTGATTTGGGAGCTAGCATTAATCTAATGCCGCTAGCTATGTGCAGAACAATTCAGGGGCTAGAAATTAAACCAACCAGAATGGCTCTTCAATTGGCAGACAGGTCTCTTAAATATCCATATGGAGTGGTTGAAGATGTTCTAGTGAAGGTCGACAAATTTGTATTCCCAGTGGATTTTATTGTAATGGAGATGGAAGGAACTAGTGATGTTCCTCTTATTTTGGGGAGACCTTTTATGAAGACTGCTAGAGTTCTGATTGATGTAGAGAATGGTAAGCTTAAACTGAGAGTTGATGATGAAGAGGTCACTTTTGATGTATCCAAGGCCATGACATATCCAAATGATGACAAAGCATGTTTTCAATTTGATGAACTTGATGAAGTTTGTATGGTTCAGGAGAGAATGGTGCGAAATATTTCTCCATTGGAAAAAACTCTCATTGATTCATGTGAAGATTTAGATGAAGAAGAGGAGAAATTAATTGATGAATGTCTGATGGATTTGGAAACATTGAAAAAGAATCCAGAGGAAGATCCAATAATTGAAATAGTTGATAAGGAAGAAACAATCAAAGCACAGTCACCAGAATTAAAAAGATTGCCACCACATCTGAAATATGTGTTTTTAGAAGAGGGTGAATCAAAGCCAGTCATCATCAATAACTCTTTATCTTTACAAGAAGAAGAGCAGTTGATAGAAATTCTGAAAGCCAACAAAGAAGCAATTGGGTGGTCAATATCAGATCTCAAAGGTATAAGCCCAACTTATTGCATGCACAGGATTTTTATGGAAGAAGACTATAAACCAAGTGCTCAACCGCAGAGAAGGTTAAATCCCGTCATGAAGGAGGTGGTCAGAAAAGAAGTGTTGAAACTGCTAGAAGCTGGTATCATCTATCCAATCTCTGACAGTGAATGGGTGAGTCCAGTACAGGTGGTTCCAAAGAAAGGTGGGATGACAGTAATTTATAATGATAAGAATGAGCTTATTCCTACTCGGACAGTTACTGGCTGGCGTATGTGCATTGATTATAGGAAACTGAATAAAGCTACTAGGAAAGATCATTTTCCTCTTCCTTTCATGGATCAGATGCTAGAAAGGTTATCAGGGCAGGCTTTCTATTGTTTTCTAGATGGATATTCTGGATATAATCAAATTGTGGTAGATCCAAAAGACCAGGAGAAGACGGCTTTTACTTGTCCTTTTGGTATCTTTGCATATAGAAAGATGCCGTTTGGATTATGTAATGCTCCAGCTACGTTTCAGAGGTGTATGCAGGCAATCTTTTCTGATCTTTTAGAAAAATGCATTGAAGTATTCATGGATGACTTCTCAGTTTTTGGAAATTCTTTCCAAAGATGTTTAGCTAATTTGAACACTGTCCTCAAAAGATGTGTTCAGACAAATCTGGTTTTGAATTGGGAGAAATGTCATTTCATGGTAACTGAAGGGATTGTACTGGGGCATAAAATTTCTGCTAAAGGAATTGAGGTGGATAAAGCCAAAGTAGAAGTCATTGAGAAACTGCCTCCACCAACAAATTTAAGGGGGATTAGGAGTTTTCTTGGTCATGCTGGGTTTTATAGAAGATTCATCAAAGATTTCTCAAAAATTGCTAAACCATTGAGTAATCTTTTGATGAAGGATGCTCCTTTTGTGATGAATGAAGACTGTCTGAAAGCCTTTGATATATTGAAGCAGAAATTAGTGTCAGCTCCAGTAATTGTAGCACCAGATTGGAATCAAAATTTTGAATTGATGTGTGATGCAAGTGATTATGCAATAGGAGTTGTCCTTGGCCAAAGGAAAGAACAAAAATTTCATCCAATCTACTATGCTAGCAAGGTGCTGAATGATGCTCAATTGAATTATGCTACCACAGAGAAGGAGTTTCTTGCCATTGTATATGCTCTAGAGAAATTTAGACCTTATCTTATTGGGTCTAAGGTGATTGTCTATACGGATCATGCAGCTATCAAATATTTGTTGACAAAACCAGATTCTAAGCCACGTCTGATTAGATGGGTACTACTTTTGCAAGAGTTTGATGTAGAAATCCATGATAAGAAAGGAAGTGAGAACTTAATTGCTGATCATTTGTCACGGTTAGTCAACAATGAGGTCACTAGCAAGGAGTCTGAAATCTGGGAATCTTTTTCAGATGAATCACTCATGTATATTCAGCAGAGGCCCTGGTTTGCTGATATGGCAAATTTCAAAGCTGCGAGAGTCATGCCGGAAGACTTAACTTGGCAACAGAGAAAGAAATTTCTGCATGATGCCAAGCAGTTTGTGTGGGATGATCCATATTTGTTCAAAATTGGAGCAGATAATCTTCTCAGGAGATGTGTTACAAATGAAGAAGCAGAAGGAATTCTCTGGCATTGTCATGATTCACCTTATGGAGGACATTTTAATGGGGAAAGAACAGCAGCAAAAGTCCTTCAATCAGGGTTTTATTGGCCAACGTTATTTAAAGATGCCCATAATCATGCTAGGAATTGTGATAAATGTCAGAGAGCAGGGACAATCACTAAACGTCATGAGATGCCTTTACAAGGTATTTTAGAGGTTGAGGTTTTTGATTGTTGGGGTATTGACTTCGTTGGACCCTTCCCTCCATCTTTCAACAATGAATATATTCTGGTAGCAGTGGATTATGTGAGTAAATGGGTGGAAGCATTAGCTTGTCCTAAAAATGATGCTAGCACGGTAATTAAATTCCTGAAGAGGCAGATATTCTCACGTTTTGGCACTCCAAGAGTGTTGATTAGTGATGGAGGATCTCATTTTTGCAATTATCAGCTAGAGAAAGTACTCAAACACTATGGAGTGAAGCATAAGGTAGCTGCACCTTATCATCCACAAACTAATGGACAAGCGGAGGTATCTAACAGGGAGATAAAAAGAATCCTGGAAAAAACTGTGACTTCATCAAGAAAGGATTGGTCTCTCAAATTGGATGATGCTCTTTGGGCTTATCGAACAGCAATGAAGACGTCCATGGGATTATCACCATTTCAATTAGTCTATGGGAAAGCATGCCATTTGCCAGTTGAATTGGAGCATAGAGCATTATGGGCTTTGAAATTCTTGAATTTTGATCCTTATGACACTCAATGCACACGCAGGAGGCAGATTTTGGAGCTTGAAGAAATGCGGCTACATGCATATGATTCATCCAGGGCTTACAAAGAAAAAATTAAATTTTATCATGACAGGAAGTTGGTGAATAGAGTTTTCAATCCAGGACAACAGGTACTATTGTTCAATTCAAGATTGAAGATATTTCCTGGGAAGCTGAAGTCAAAATGGACAGGACCATTTGTGATAAAAGAAGTGCATCCGCATGGGGCAATTGAAATATTTAATCCATCTGATAATCCACAGAGAAGTTGGGTGGTAAATGGTCAACGTCTCAAGCCTTATCTGGGGGGAGAGGTGCAACAATGTTCTACAATGATGTTGCTGGTTGATCCTTGAAAGTTTGGGTCAGGCTCGGGACGTTAAACAAGCGCTTACTGGGAGGCAACCCAGTGTTTTGTGAGTATCTTATTTGTTTTTGTTTTTAGAATAGGGTTTGATGTACTCTATTGAACACCCGGTTTCTTATGATGGTTTGCTATTAATTGTGATTGTGTGATAAGTAATGCTTGATGATGCTTATTGATTGAGTGATGTTGAGATTATGTGCACATTAAAATGCTTATACAGGTGATTCACAAGCTTTGTGAACAAATGCATGATATCATGATTGTGATTGTGAAATTAAGCAGGATGTGTATGTCAAATGTGAATGAGCTTATATGTGAGGTTTTGAGCTCCAGAGTTGTTATTGTTGAATGCTATTACTTTGAAAGCATGAATGATTTTGCCCAGGTTTTCTATGATTGAATCAATTACTTTTTTTGCATCATGTGATCAAGGCCGTTTGTTGGAGCCCTTTTTATTGGCCAAATTCATAAAGTTAGCCTACTAAAAGAGAACACTTTGTGTTCTATCCTTTGAACCCTTAGCCTTGAATATACACTGAAAACCCTTGATTGAAAATCTTTACCTTGAGTTAAGTAGAAGATCTTGTATGGTATTGATAAATGTTCAAGTTTGGGGTTGTTGGGAAAACATGAAAAAGGAAAAGCATTGAGCTAAGAGCTAAAAAGTAAGAATATGAAAGAAAAAGAAAAGAAAAGAAAAAGAAGTAAAGCTCAATGCAAATGCAAAGGCAAAAGAAAGTTGGGAATGAACAAGATGATTGTGTGATATGATTCTCTTAACTCAAGGATTTTGTGATCCAGAAAAACCAATTTTCTTGTTAGCCCAGCCACATTATAAGCCATTGAAAAGTCCTTGTGATGATGCATGCTTGTGAATGTTTTTGATTGTGGTAAAATGAAAGGCAAACTTGATTCATGTGACATTGTGATAGTGGAGTGAATGAGTGAAACACTTTACCTCTTATACACTTGTGTGTTGAGTGAAACACTTTACCTGGTGAGGAAATATTCCATGAACACATGAACATCCATGCTTAATTGATTGATCATTCATGAAAAATAGCATTTGTTGGAACTTAAATGACTTTGTGAACACTAAAGCATGTGCATATCTTGATTGAACTCTTGATCATAAGTTTGAGTGAAGTTATTACTTATCTTGAAAAGAGGATTTTGAATGAGTGAACCATCATATGAATTGGTTGGAGATGGAGTTACATTTTGTTTGCTTGAGGACAAGCAAAGTTCTAAGTTTGGGGTTGTGATAACAGTTGAAAAACTGTTATTTTCATGCTTAAAATTGATACTAAAAGCAACCTTTAGACTTAGAAACTAGCTTGAAATCACACCTTTTATCTTTATTTTCAGAAATAAGAGAGCTGGACAGGTTTACACTTGATTTGAGTGTTTTTGTGCAGGTTTTAGGGTGAATTTGGTGCAAAGAGTGAAGAAGGAGAGAAGTGACATTAGAAAAGACAAGAAAGAGTGCAAAAAGAGAAGACGAAGGCACCGCTGAGCGGCAAACTACTGCTGAGCGGCACTCAGGAGGTTGCGGGAGTCACGCTGAGGGGCAAATGGCCGCTGAGGGGAAGAATTGTGACGCGCAACTACCGCTGAGCGGTAAATACCGCTGAGCGGTACTCTTTGGGCTTGGGCTTTTGTAATCTTTTGTAACTCTAAATTAGTATATAAGGGCTTGCACGTCCTTTAGTTTAGTATCTTTGGCAGAAACGAGGCAAACACTCTCTCTTCCACCCCTTTGAAGGAGGATCTTGGATGCTCAGGCTACCTCTTCACCTTTATTGGGTTTATTCTTTCATTCTTTCATTGTTATTCATCTAGGTTCACCATGACGATGGTGAACTAAACCTTGTATGTTTGTTGGGGAATCAATGTAATCTCTTGAAGCTCTCATATATGGATTTGTTGAGTACATCTTTGAATTAAGACATATGCTTTCTTTCATCATTAGTTAGGGTTTTTCCTCTTTGCTCAATGCTTGCATTGTTTAACTCATTCTAATGCATGATTATTGGTTTTGTCGATACGGACACGTACGGGGAAGTCTAGATCCGGGGAATTTCTCCCAATATTTTACTGACAACATTATATTGGTTGCCTTTAAGCTCCTGCTGTAATGAACTAATCATTAGGAATGCTAGGAATTGTATGAACTATTTGATTAGGGAGAAGCCATCTAGAATGGTACATTAGAGAGTGGCATTAACAATGATGATTTGATTGTTGAATTCCTAAAATATATGAGAGTGGATGAGATGAAATTGACCCCCAACAACATATTCATTCATATAATTCATTGAAAGTGTTTATCTTTTGTCTTTGCCATTGATCAATTCATGCATACATGTTTATTTTCTGTCTTGCATATTAAACTTTGAATATTTCGTTTGTAAGTCCTAGCTAATCAACAAATCACATAACTAAACTAGGCCGTGAGTCCTTTGGGAAGAACGATACTTGGTCTTACCAAGTTTTATTACTTGAACGATTCGGTCATACTTGCCGATTGTGAAACAAGTTTGTGACATCATATTTTGGTGCTTACAAATTTGTCCCATCAAGCTTTTGGCGCCGTTGCCGGGGATTTGGGGATTGAACCCGAGTCCTAGCAACGGCTAATAAGTTTGGGTCATCACCTGGCGTGGTGGAACTGGCTGAGCTGCCTCCTCACCTCCACAGTACTGTCTATAATAGGCCTCATCAATAGCTTTTCTTGGCCTCTCAAATGGTGGAACAGAAGTGTCCACCCCAGCTAGCTTGCAAAGGTGAGTGATCAAAGAAGGATGTCCTAGTGGTGCTTTGTTGTTTGAGGTGTTAGCACACACACTAATCTCATCAGCTATCACCTGCCCAATATTAACATTCAAGTTTCTGATAGCACAGTAGATGAATAGTGCCCTGCTGAGAGTGATATCTGACACATGTGAACATGGCTGAATGTTGGCATGTGAAAATGCCATCCAATACTTTGCAAGAGGAGTCAAATCTGTCCTCCTAATGTTAACCACTGCGCCAGATCTATTCCTTTGGAAGTGTCCTCCTGGTATACACAACACTCTCTCCACATCCTCAAAATCAGCACCTTCCTCCATGCTAAGAGCAAACTGGCATTGCTCACCAGCCCACACAGTATCTAGAAAGTTGTTGATAGAATCAGGATCATACCTGATAGCATGGCCTCTGACATAGCCCAAATAATTCTCAGCTGGATAGTCACCAATCTTCTTTGCATTGGTGTAGAATTCCTTGACTACAGCTATGTTGGCAGGTGCAGGATAAGTGGCTAGCTTCCCCCAATCATTCCCTAACACTTGCTCTCCAAATTGAGGAGCAAAGTTAGGTATCATTCCAACCTTTCTCTCCATCAGAAGTCTTCTGTCCTGAACCACCCTAAAGTGCTTCTCATGTTTCCTGGAGAGGAACCTGCTAGAGTGGGGTTGCTCTGGTTCCTTTTCCTTCCTCTTGGTTGCCATGGTTTTCAATCTCTTCCCTGAAGAGGATGCCATTCCTGCATTCAAACACAAATCCAAAACCACAGAACATGATGTTAATCATTAGTAAACACAGAACACAACTCCTTTCGAAGCTAAACCACCGCTGAGGGCCAGAATTTCCCCTCAGCGCCACCAGTACCACAGTCCAACACGCAAAAACCAGAAAAAACCAAGTCTGGCAGAGTGCCGCTCAGCGGTAAATGCCGCTCAGCGGTGACCTGCAGATTTTTGCAAATCTCGTTTTAAAACTGTCCTAACTCCACCCAAATGCAATTTTCAGTTCTCCAGTTCATAATCAAGCAGTTTAATCGGTTCAAACATCAAATATATCATCAAATCATGCATAGAAATCAAAAGCCCTAAAGATTCATGCTTTGACAATCACATTCAAATTCAAGAACCCTAGAATGAACAAAATGCATTTTACTTACTTGGGTGGAGATGCTAGATGATATGAGAATGCTTCCAAGCTAAAATACTCTCTTCCAACCCCAAACTTTGATGGCACACTAGTGAAAAAGTGAGTGGAAGGGAGATTTTCTAAAGAGGGAAGAGTAAGAAGATGTGAAAAACCTAAGAGAGGGTATGTGGAAGTGTTTGTGCAGAGAAGAGCTTGAAAGAATGTAAAATCGCGCAGCTTAGGGTTTAAAAACACCCCAATGGGCTCGGGTTCCGCTAAGGGGAACTTAAGCCCATCTGCGATAGTACCGCTCAGCGGCACTTTCGTGAAGTGCTCCTCTCCTTCTTTTCTTGACCTACGTGCCTTCCTAGCATACCCCTCATAGGTTCCCTGCAATTCAATGTTAAAAATGCTTATGCAAACCCTAACTAAAATAAATAAACAGAAAACAATCAATCAACTGGGTTGCCTCCCAGGTAGCGCTTGTTTAACGTCACGAGCCTGACCCAAAATCCACCAACACCCCTCAGTAGGTGTTTCAAACTTACCAGCACCCATCAGTAGGTGCAAAAATTTCTCACCAACACCCATCAGTAGGTGTTACAAACTTAGTATCCTTCAGTAGATACTTAACCACCTAGCATCCTTCAGTAGATGCTAGATCCAACAAAATAATGTCCAGAATAATGTTCACAGATTAAAAGTTACAAAACCAAAACAAATCAAAAGTTTGTAAATCCACTGGGTTGCCTCCCAGCAAGCGCTCCTTTAACGTCACTAGCTTGACCCTGTTAAAGCTCATGTTCCATCTTCTTTATAGTTGATGTTGTCAGTACACCAACTTTTCAACTGCTTCCTTTGGACTGTTTTGGATTCTCTAAAATATGGAGACTCTATCTCTATCATCTCCTTCTCTTTAAAGCCTTTTATAACCCACAACTTGTTCTTGAGTCTTACAGGTGTGCCAAGTTGGAGTCTTCTTTTCTTCCAGTCTCTAGGAACTTCTTTTCCTTTTCCCATCTCTTCTACCTTGGGTACCTGAAAATACAAACAATGGTTAAGATTTTCATCTTTACCTCTAGTCATGGGTGCATCTCGAAATGCAGCTTTATAACTAGACTCTTCCTCCTTTGCTTGTATCTCATCTTTGAAAACATCCACCACCACTCTCTCTTCTCTGTCCTGGAGCACCACTATACCTTCATTAACATCTATGATAGCCCTGGCCGTTTTCATAAACGGTCTTCCCAGTATGAAAGGTATTTTTTCGGTCTCCATCTTCATCACCACAAAGTCTGCCAAAAACTGAAGTTTGCCAACACAAACTACAATGTCTTCTGCAATCCTACATGGCTCCTTTGAAGATCCATCAGCCATTACAAGATTAACCTTTACAGGTTTTATTTTAACGTGGCCAATTTGCTCCAATAGAGAATAAGGCATCAAGTTAACACTTGAGCCTAAATCAAGGAGAGCTTTCTTTACCTTTTTCTTCCCTATAGAACAAGGGATAGAAAAACTACCTGGATCTGCTGCCTTTGGTGGGAATGACTCTTTCTTAACAGTTATACACTTTTCTTCCTCATCATCTCTACGTCTTCTTTTTGTAGAGGTTCCTTCATCTGATTTTGTGTAAACTGCTATTTTCTGTAGAATTTGTTCCCAAGTATCAACCATTCTAAATAAATCTGTGAAATCCATTGGTTTCTCCTGATTTGTTGGAAAAGGAAACGTGCTGTTGCTCTCTGTTTCACTTCTCTCTTCTGTATCTAACTCAACTTTCTCCTCATCAGCATTTTCTACCACCTTGCACTCTTCTCTGGGGTTAACCTCAGTATTAGCCCCAAAGTTTCTTTTTGGCCTTTCTTCCAATTGCTTGGTGATCTGACCCATCTGAATCTCCAAATTCTTTATAGCAGCTTCAGTGCTCTTTTGAGAAGATTCAGTTTTCTGTATGAATTGCTGAAGAGTTTCTTCCAACCTTGTTGATCTTTCATTAAGCATAGATAATTGTTGCCAAAAGGTTGGTTGCTGCTGCTGCTTATTATATTGATTAGCTTGCCCAGTTTGTCCTTGGCTAATGCTTGGATGTGGTTTCCAACCCTGATTATAATTGCCTTGACGGTATGGAAATTGATTAGCCATGAAGTTAACATCCTCCACGGCCTCCACAGGAAAAGCACATTGGCCATTGATGTGATCACCCCCACATAATTCGCACAACTGGGTTTGTACCTGTGCAGCAGATTTTAACTCTTTGGGTAATGAAGCAAGAGTTTTGGTCAGAGTTTCCAGCTGTTGAGTTAGAATTTTATTCTCGGCTAGCAAGGCATCATGGGTTTGTAATTGAAGAACCCCTTTCTGTTGCATAGGAGCTCCTCTTTCACTGTGCAGCTCATTATCACTTGTAGCCATATTTTCAATGATTTCAGTTGCTTCCTCTGGAGTCTTCCATTTGATATTGCCTCCAGCTGAGGCATCCAGCATCATCTTGGTTTGTGAACCAAGCCTTCCAAGGAAAGTTAGGACCACTTCTTGATCTTCAAAGCCATGCGTGGGAGTTTTACGTAACAAGCTTTTATACCTGTCCCATGCATGTCCCAGTGATTCTTCCATGCCCTGCTTGAATGAAGAAATCTCTTGCTTTCCTTTAGTCACCTTAGATTGTGGGAAGTATTTATTTAAGAATTTTGTGACCACTGCTTCCCACTCTGTGAAACTTTCTGCTGGAAAAGAGTTCAACCAAAGCTTAGCATTGCCTCCCAATGAGAAAGGAAACAAGCTAAGTTTGATTGCTTCGTCTGGCACCCCATTAATCTTGACTGTATTGCAAATCTCATTAAAGGTAGTCAGGTGCTCATATGGGCTTTCGTGAGATAACCCATTAAATTGATTACTCTTTACCAGTTGAATCAGTGCTGGTTTGACCTCCATATTTGCTGCATTGACTCTAGGTCTAGCTATGCTATTGAAGTGCTGAGGTCCAGCAAGATTAGTGTAATCTGCAAGAGTTCTTCTAACATTATTGCCCTCCATACTTCCTGTGCTATGAACAGAACCTTGTGGTGATGATTGCAAGAGAGTTTCTGGAGAAGGGAAAAGTTCTCTAGACGTTCTGATTCTTCTCCTCCTTCTACTCTCTTCTAGAACTTCAAGAAGTGGTTCTGTTGTTTTCTTACTCCTAGTTCGAATTGCTTCCTGCATGCACAAGAAAACAAAACCCTAGAGAAGATTTGTTAGCACAAAAAGATATAAGAGAAGATATATTCAAAAGATAAAAAGATAAAAGATTCAGAAGATAAGAAGATAAAAGATTTAGAAGATAGAAAATAAAATAAAATAAAATCTATTCTAAAAAGATAAAATAAAATCTAACCTAATCTAAAAGATAAAGATAAAATAAAATCTAATAAAATCTAACCTAACAAAATAAAATAAAATCTAATCTAATCTAATCTAAAAAGATAAAAAGATAAAATAAAATAAAAAAAAAACAGAAAAAATAAAAACAGAAATTCAAAATTAAAGTCAAAGATAATCAATAATCACACAAATTAACCAGTTAAACCACGAGTCCCCGGCAGCGGCGCCAAAAACTTGATGGACAAATTTATGATCACCAAAATATGATGTCACAAACTTGTTTCACAATCGGCAAGTATGACCGAATCGTTCAAGTAATAAACTTGGTAAGACCAAGTATCGTTCTTCCCAAAGGACTCACGGCCTAGTTTAGTTATATGATTTGTTGATTAGCTAGGACTTACAAACGAAATTGTTGAAGTTTAATATGCAAGACAGAAAATAAACATGTATGCATGAAATTTGATCAATGGCAAAGACAAAAGATAAACACTTTCAATGAAATATATGGATGAATATGTTGTTGGGGGTCAATTTCATCTCATCCACTCTCATATATTTTAGGAATTCAACATTCAAATCATCATTGTTAATGCCACTCTCTAATGTACCATTCTAGATGGCTTCTCCCTAATCACGAGTTCATACAATTCCTAGCATTCCTAATGATTAGTTCATGAGTGCAGGAGCTTAACGACAACCAATATAATATTGTCAGTATAATATTGGGAGAAATTCCCCGGATCTAGACTTCCCCGTACGTTCCCGTATCGACAAAACCAATAATCATGCATGGAATGAGTTAAACTATGCAAGCATTGAGCAAAGAGGAAAATCCCTAACTAATGATGAAAGAAAGCATATGTCTTAATTAAAAGATGTACTCAACAAATCCATATATGAGAGCTTCAAGAGATTACATTGATTCCCCAACAAACATACAAGGTTTAGTTCACCATATTCATGGTGAACCAAGATGAATAACAATGAAAGAATGAAAGAATAAACCCAATAAAGGTGAAGAGGTAGCCTGAGCATCCAAGATCCTCCTTCAAAGGGGTGGAAAAGAGAGTGTTTGCCTCGTTTCTGCCAAAGATACCTAATTCTAGGACGTGCAAGCCCTTATATACTAATCTAGAGTTACAAAAGATTACAAAAGCCCAAGCCCTAAAAGTGCCGCTCAGCGGTAAATACCGCTCAGCGGTGGTTGCGCGTCCTTTTCTTCCCCTCAGCGGCCAGTTTGCCCCTCAGCGTGACTCCCGCAACCTTCTGAGTGCCGCTCAGCGGTAAAATGCCGCTGAGCGGTGCCTTTGACTTCTCTTTTTGCACTCTTTCTTGTCTTTTCTAATGTCATCTCTCTCCTTCTTCACTTCTTTCACCAAATTCACCTTAAAACCTGCTCAAAAACACTTAAATCAAGCATAAACCTGTCCAGCTCTCATATTTATGAAAATATAGATAAAAGCATGATTTCAAGCTAGTTTTTAAGTCTAAAGGTTGCTTTTAGTATCAATTTTAAGCATGAAAATAACAGTTTTTCAACTGTTATCAATCCTTCAGTAGATACTTAACCACCTAGCATCCTTCAGTAGATGCTGTATCCAACAAAATATTTACAAAATAATGTTCACAAATTAAAAGTTACAAAACCAAATCAAAAGTCAAAAGTTTGTAAATCACTGGGTTGCCTCCCAGCAAGCGCTCTTTTAACGTCATTAGCTTGACCCAGTAAAGCCAAAGTTCCTTCTTCTTTTTCTTCTTTCTACTGAACTTCTTCAGAAATTTGATCAAACCAGGAACTTGTTGCAGTGTCTCAATCATAGGAACTTTAATCTCCAATTTCTTGAAGATTTCCATAAAGCACTCAAATTCCTTCTTCCTATGATACTTCTTTGGATGGGGACGAGATTTTTCATATGATTCTTTATTTTTTTCTCTCGTCCTCTTTCTCTTTTCTCTCACTTTCTTTTTTTCTTTTCTTTTTCTACTTACTTTCTCAATCTTCACACAAATTTTCTCTTCTCTCTCTTTTCTCTCTTCTTTTTCCAACTCAACTTTTTCAACATTTACACTCACTAGCACTTCACACTCTTCCCTGGGGTTAACCTCAGTATTAGCCCCACAATTTCTACTTGGCCTTTCTTCCACCTGTTTGGTGATCTGCCCCATCTGAGTCTCCAAATTTTTGATAGCAGCTTCAGTGCTCTTTTGGGTAGACTCAGTTTTCTGTATGAAATTGTTGAGAGTTTCCTCCATCCTCATGGACCTTTCATTAAGCATAGATAATTGTTGCCATAAGGTGGGTTGCTACTGCTGCTTATTATATTGCCCAGTTTGTCCAGCTTGCCCACTTTGTCTTTGACCAACACTTGGGTGTGGTTTCCACCCTTCATTGAAATTCTCCTGACTGTATGGAAATTGATTGGCCATGAAGTTAACATCCTCTAAAGCTTCTGCTGGACAGGCGCATTGACCATTGATATGATCACCTCCACATAATTCACACAACTGTGATTGAACCTGTGCAACAGTCTTTAACTCTTTTGGCAGTTGTTCAAGTATCTTTGTGAGATTCTCCAATTGTTGAGTTATTAACTTGTTTTGAGCTATCAAGGCATATTTGGATTGCAACTGTAGAACTCCTTTTTGTTGAATAGGAGCTCCTCTTTCACTGTTCCACTTATTGTCATTAGTAGTCATGCTTTCAATTATTTCTGTGGCTTCCTCTGGAGTCTTCCATTTGATATTGCCTCCAGCTGAGGCGTCAAGCATCATCATGGTTTGTGAACCAAGACCTCCAAGGAAGATTAGGACTACTTCTCCTTCGTTAAATCCATGCGTGGGAGTCTTTCTTAATAGGCTTTTGTACCTGTCCCATGCATGCCCCAGTGATTCTTCCATGCCTTGTCTAAATGAAGAGATCTCTTGCTTCCCTTTGTTGATTTTAAAGCTTTGTTGCTGCCATTGTTGTTGTGGTTGGTTCTCAAATTGTCCGGCAGCTTGCCAAAATTGGCTTTGATCCATGCTTGAGTCATGTTCCCACCAGTGGTTGAGATTACTTTGGTAGAATTGAGTGCCCATTAAATTCTTGTTCGAATTGCATCCTGCAAACATTAGGCACAAAACTCTACAAAATATTTGTTAGCACAAAAAGATATAAGAGAAGATATATATTCAAAAGATAAAAAGAAAAAAGATTTAAAAGATAAAAAGATAAAAGATTTAGAAGATAGAAAGATAAAAGATTTAAAAGATAAAAAGATAAAATAAAATAAAATCTAATCTAAAAATAAAATAAAATAAAATCTAATCTAATCAAATAAAATAAAATCTAATCTAATCTAATCAAATAAGATAAAATAAAATCAAAACAGAAAAATAAAAACAGAAATTCAAAATTAAAGTCAAAGATAATCAATAATCACACAAATTAACCAGTTAAACCAGAGTCCCCGGCAACGGCGCCAAAAACTTGATGGACAAATTTATGAGCACCAATAATCATGCATGGAATGAGTTAAACTATGCAAGCATTGAGCAAAGAGGAAAAACCCTAACTAATGATGAAAGAAAGCATAAGTCTTAATTAAAAGATGTAAGCAAAGATTCCATATATGAGAGCTTCAAGAGATTACATTGATTCCCCAACAAACATACAAGGTTTAGTTCACCATATTCATGGTGAACCTAGATGAACAATGAAAGAATGAAAGAATAAACCCAATAAAGGTGAAGAGGTAGCCTGAGCATCCAAGATCCTCCTTCAAAGGGGTGGAAGAGAGAGTGTTTGCCTCGTTTCTGCCAAAGATACTAACCCCTAGGACGTGCAAGTCCTTATATACTATTCTAGAGTTACAAAAGATTACAAAAGCCCAAGCCTAAAAAGTGCCGCTCAGCGGTAACTACGCTTCACTTTTCTTCCCCTCAGCGGCCAGTTTGCCCCTCAGCGGACCTCCCGTGACCTCCTGAGTGTCGCTCAGCGGTAAAATGCCGCTGAGCGGTTCCTTCGGCTTCTCCTTTTGCACTCTTTCTTGTCTTTTCTAATGTCATCTCTCTCCTTCTTCACTTCTTTCACCAAATTCACCTTAAAACCTGCACAAAAACACTTAAATCAAGCATAAACCTGTCCAGCTCTCATATTTATGAAAATATAGATAAAAGCATGATTTCAAGCTAGTTTTTAAGTCTAAAGGTTGCTTTTAGTATCAATTTTAAGCATGAAAATAACAGTTTTTCAACTGTTATCACTCCCCTTCTTCAATTACCTCCACTTCGTCCACTTCCTCCACTTCGTCAACTTCCTGCATTCCTCCACTTGCTCCACTTCGTCAACTTCCTCCAGTTCCTCAACTTCCTCCACTTCCTCCACTTCGTCAACTTCCTGCATTCCTCCACTTGCTCCACTTCGTCAACTTCCTCCACTTCCTCCAGTTCGTCTACTTCCTCCACTTCGTCAACTTCGCCCACTTCTTCAACTTCCTCCACTTCCTCCACTTCCTCAATTTCTTCCACTTCGTCCAGGTCGTCCACCTCGTCGACTTCGTCTACTTCGTCAACTTCCTCCACTTGCTCCACTTCGTCCACTTCGTCAACTTCCTCCATTTCCTCCACTCTCCTCCATTTCGTCCACTTCTTCAACTTCCTCCACTTCCTCCACCTCCTCCACTTCTTCCACTTCGTCCACTTCGTTAATTTCGTCAACTTCATCTACTTTGTCCACTTCTTCGACTTCGTCCAGTTCTTCCACTTCGTCCACTTCGTCCACCTCGACCTCTTCGTTCACTCCCTCCATTTACTCCACTACCTCCACTTCCTCCACTTCCTCCACTTCGTCCTCTTGGACTACTTTGTCCACTTCTCCAGCTTCCTCCACTTCCTCCACTTCTTCCACTTCGTCCACGTGGTCCACTTCGTGCACTTCGTCGACTTCGTCCATTTCGACCACTTCGTCCACTTCCGCGTCCTTCAGTTCCTCCACTTCCTCCACTTCATCCACTTCCTCCACTTCGTCACCTTCGTCAACGTCCTCCCCTTCCTCCACATCTTCCACTTCGTCAACTTCGTCCACTTCTTCCACTTCGTTCACTTCCTCCTCTTCCTCCATTTCGTCCCTTTCGTCAACTTCCTCCACTTCCTTCACTTCGTCCACATCGACCACTTCTTCAACTTCCTCCCCTTCCTCCACTTCCTCCACTTCTTCCCCTTCTTGCACTTCGTCCACTTCGTCCAATTCCTCCACTTCCTCCACTTTTCCACTTCGTCAACTTCCTCCACTTCGTCAACATCCTCCACTTCGTCCACTTCTTCCACTTCCTCCACTTCCTCCACTTCCTCTACTTCGTCATCTTCGTCCACTTCGTCAACTTCGTAAACTTCGTCCATTTCGTCAACTTCGTGAACTACGTCCACTTCGTCTACTTCCTAAACTTCCTCCACTTCCTCAACTTCCACCACTTCCTTTACTTGCTGCACTTCGTCCCCTTTTCAACTTCCTCCACTTCCTCCAGTTCCTCCACTTCGTCAACTTCCTCCACTTCGTCCACTTCGTCCACTTCGTCAACTTCCTCCACTTCTTCTACTTCCTCCACTTCCTCCACTTCGTCCACTTCGTCCACTTTGTCCACTTCCTCAACTTCCTCCACTTCCTCCACTTCCTCCACTTCTTCCATTTCCTCCAATTCCTCCACTTCGTCCGCTTCCTCCACTTCCTCCACTTCTTCCACTTCGTCCATTTCGTCCATTTCGTCCACTTCGACCACATCCTCCACTTCCTCCACTTCCTCCACTTCCTCCACTTCGTCCCTTTCGTCAACTTCGTCCACTTCCACCACTTCATCCACTTCGTCCGTTTCGACCCCTTCGTCCGGTTCGTCCATTTCTTCCACTTCGTCCATTTCGTCAACTTGATCCTCGTCCACTTCGACCACTTCGTCCACTTCGTCCATTTCCTCCACCTCCTCCACTTCCTCCAGTTCTTCCACTTCGTCCATTTCGTCCACTTCGTTCACTTTGACCACTTCGTCAAGTTCGTCCTTCTCCTCCACTTCCTCGACTTTGTCCACGTCGTCCACTTTGCCCACTTCGTCAACTTCGTCCACTACGTCCACTACGACCACTTCCTCCACTTCCTCCACTTCCTCCACTTCCTCCACTTCCCCCACTTCGTCCACTTCGTCCACTTCCTCCGCTTCTTGCACTTCTTCCATTTCGTCCACTTCATCCACTTCATCCACTTCCTCCACTTCCTACACTTAGTCCACTTCGACCACTTCGTCCACTTCCTCCACTTCCTTCACTTGCTCCACTTCGTCGCCTTCGTCGACTTCGTCCACTTCATCAACTTCCTCCACTTCCTCCATTTCCTCTACTTCTTTCACTTGCTCCACTTTGTCCGCTTCGTCCACTTCGTCCCCTTCGTCCGCTTCGTCCCCTTCGCATTATGTCCACTTCTTCAACTTCCTCCACTTCCTCCACTTCGTCCCCTTTGTCCACTTCGTCAAATTCGTACACTTCCTCCACTTCGTCAACTTCCTCCACTTCGTCAGCTTCATCCACTTCCTCCACTTCGTCAACTTCGTCCACTTCCTCCACTTCGTAAACGTCATCCTCTTCTTCCACTTCCTCCACTTCCTCCACTTCCTTCATCTTCTCCACTTCGTCCACATTGTCAACTTCCTCCACTTCCTTCCCTTGCTCCACTTGGTCCCCTTCGTCCACTTCGTCAACTTCGTCCACTTCTTCCACTTCGTCCATTTCGTCCACTTCTTCCATTTCGTCCATTTCGTCAACTTCCTCCACTTCCTCTACTTCCTCCACTTCCTTCACCTTCTCCACTTCGTCCACTTTGTCAACTTCCCCCACTTCCTCCACTTCCTTCCCTTGCTCCACTTGGTCACCTTCGTCCACTTCGTCAACTTCGTCCACTTCTTCCACTTCGTCCATTTCGTCCACTTCTTCCATTTCGTCCATTTCATCAACTTCCTCCACTTCGTCCACTTCTTCCACTTCCTCTACATCCTCCACTTAGTCCTCTTCGTCCACTTCATCACCTTCGTGAACTTCGTCCACTTCCTCCACTTCCACCACTTCCTTCACTTGCTCCACTTCGTCCCCTTCGTCAACTTCCTCCACTTCCTGTTAGCAAAATGATGCAGATGAAATTTTGATGATGTCCAAATCAAGTCAAGACCAATCAAGAATCAAAATGATCTGAAGATTTGTATTGTGATGGAAAGCTTTTGTAATACTCTTAGAAATATGTATAGGACTTAGATCAGAAAAAGAAAAGTGTTTTGTAAAATTACTATAGTAAATCATTGCAACAAAACACTATAGTACTATTCACATGAATAGTAACACTATTCACGTGAATAGTGACGGTTAACGGTAAGAGTATCGCACTTAACACGGACGTTGGAGAAACTAGTCGTTGAAGAAACTAGCCGTTTATGACCGTTGGACAAACTAGCCGTTTATGGCCGTTGGACAAACTAACCGTTTATGGCCGTTGGAGAAACTAGCCGTTAAGTTTGTCTTTTAGTGAATGGAAGAGCCTTTGGATGAGTCTATAAATAGACTCTCATTTCCTCTCAAGAAGTATAACTAGAGACACAGAAACTCTTCCCTTGTGCTCAAATACTCAGAAATTCCTGAGACTTGTGTGTTCTTGTTCGGCTTGTGAAACTCTTGTCTGTGGAGCTGGTGAAGTGCTGCTACGGTGACAGAGGAAATAGCCGGTTCATCCTTGGTGTGTCTAAGGAGGTGTTCGGAAGAGAATCATCCTTCGTGAAGTATTCGGAGGAGGTGTTCATCCTTTGTGAAGACTCAAAGGAGGTGTAGGTTCATCTCTTGTGGTATCAAGAGAGGTGGTTTCTAAACTCTTACAAATTGTTTCTTTGTGATTGTAATTTGTAATTGTTTTGTGATTAGTGAATTGTTTATCTTGTTTGAGATAAACGACTGGACGTAGGATTGGTAAGATCCGAACCAGGATAAAATCATCTGTGCAAATTTCTCTCAACCTTACTCTCGCTTTATTTGTCTTTATTATTTGTTTGGTAAGTTTATTTGAGTAGAAATTAAAAGGCACACGTTCGTATTAAAAACCCTCTTGGTTTGTTATTCCACGCTAACCCATCCGCTGCAGCCGCTTCTGACAATTGGTATCAGAGCTTGCTTTGATAGTCATTCAAATGGCAGGATCACATCAAACCTTTGCAGAGGGTGCTTCTATCAATAGACCACCACTATTCACAGGTGAAAATTACACATTCTGGAAGGTCAGAATGCAAATTTTTATGGAATCTATTGATATAGATATTTGGGATGCTGTTGCATTTGGTCCTTTTGTTCCAACTAACAATATGCAGGAACCAAAGTCCCGTGACCAATGGACCATTGAAGAAAAGAGAAGATCTCAGAATGATGTAAAAGCCCGGAATATCATTGCATCAGCGTTGACTGTTGATGAGTTCTACAGGGTCTCTGTCTGCAAAAACGCTAAAGAAATGTGGGAAACTTTAAGAGTAACTCATGAAGGCGGAGATGAAATTGGGTGTGCTAAATCTAATACTTTAATCATGGAAGAGAATAATTCAAGCTCTTCATCAAGCACAACATCAAGTATGGGTGATTCTAATGAGCAAGCATATATCTGTTTAGTAGTGAACGACGACACTGGAAGCCAAGTAAGTACCTCTAGCGATTCTGATGATTCTGATCATATTGATGAAGATGAATTACATGAAATTTATAGAGAATTATTGATAGAATCAGAAAAACTAGATCTTGCTCATAAGAAATTGAAAAAGGATTTTAAAGAATTACAAAAGAAATATGAAAAATCCTTAGAAGAAATAGAAACTTTAAATAGTAAAATTTCAAATGTAGAAAATGATACAAATATATCTGCTGAGTGTAAATTTTGTGATGAACATAAATTGAAAGTTGATAACGTTGAAAAATCAATAGCAGATGAAAATAAAGAATTAAAATCAAATTTTAAAAATATTTTTGAAGAAAATAAAATTTTGAAAAATAAAATTTTATTTTATGAAAAAGGTAAATATACTAGTAGTGATGAATGTGCATCTTGTGTTAATTATAAGAAACTACTAGATGAAACAACCTTTGGAGAATGTAGTAAAAATAATGAAAATAAGGTTGTTAAAAATAAGTATGTTCCTAGAATTAAAAATAAACATAATCATAGAACCCATAGAACTTGGGTAGAAAAAGGAACAACTTATAGGAACACAAACTTTGTATCATGCTTTTATTGTATGAAAAAGGGTCATACTTCAAATAAATGTAAAATTAAGCATTATGGTGTTCCAAGTGGTAGATATGTTTGGGTTATAAAATAATTTCTTTTTTCTAAATCTAACCCAAAGGACCCATACAAGTAGTTGGGTACCTATTGTTTAAAAATTTAAGAATTTCTTTAAAACAAATTTTAAGAAAATTTTTTCAAGACCGGTAAAACTATTTTTATATCTTCTAATATACAAAGCATATATAGTTTTCAATCGGAAAAATTTTTATGTGAGCATGTTGTCTTTGATGAAATTGTAGACCTTGAGGCAAAACCTCTTGAGTCAGTTGAATTACATGCAGGCAATGACGAAGATTTGTAGAAGACAACAAATGAAGCAAATAATGATGACAATCCTCAAGATAAAGATCTAAACAATGTTTTATAAGATCTTTCTCCTAAAAATATTTGCTTTAAATATCCTATTGTGCATGTTTGAATGAATCTTTAAATTTGAAATATTTTTAGCTCAAATGCATACATGCTTTTATTAAGGGGGAGTATTATCTTAGGGGGAGAACATTCAACACAACTTTTTAATTATGATCAAAAAGGGGGAGAAAATGCTTAAAACTTATTAAAGCTTATTTGCTTATTTAGCTTATTTGTGTTTATTCACTAATGCACTCTTTCTTCCATAAGTTGTGTTTTAAATACAGATTATTACCAAAAGCTTTAAATCAAGAAGTTTTTGATCATCATCAAAAAGGGGGAGATTGTTAGCAAAATGATGCAGATGAAATTTTGATGATGTCCAAATCAAGTCAAGACCAATCAAGAATCAAAATGATCTGAAGATTTGTATTGTGATGGAAAGCTTTTGTAATACTCTTAGAAATATGTATAGGACTTAGATCAGAAAAAGAAAAGTGTTTTGTAAAATTACTATAGTAAATCATTGCAACAAAACACTATAGTACTATTCACATGAATAGTAACACTATTCACGTGAATAGTGACGGTTAACGGTAAGAGTATCGCACTTAACACGGACGTTGGAGAAACTAGTCGTTGAAGAAACTAGCCGTTTATGACCGTTGGACAAACTAGCCGTTTATGGCCGTTGGACAAACTAGCCGTTTATGGCCGTTGGAGAAACTAGCCGTTAAGTTTGTCTTTTAGTGAATGGAAGAGCCTTTGGATGAGTCTATAAATAGACTCTCATTTCCTCTCAAGAAGTATAACTAGAGACACAGAAACTCTTCCCTTGTGCTCAAATACTCAGAAATTCTTGAGACTTGTGTGTTCTTGTTCGGCTTGTGAAACTCTTGTCTGTGGAGCTGGTGAAGTGCTGCTACGGTGACAGAGGAAATAGCCGGTTCATCCTTGGTGTGTCTAAGGAGGTGTTCGGAAGAGAATCATCCTTCGTGAAGTATTCGGAGGAGGTGTTCATCCTTTGTGAAGACTCAAAGGAGGTGTAGGTTCATCTCTTGTGGTATCAAGAGAGGTGGTTTCTAAACTCTTACAAATTGTTTCTTTGTGATTGTAATTTGTAATTGTTTTGTGATTAGTGAATTGTTTATCTTGTTTGAGATAAACGACTGGACGTAGGATTGGTAAGATCCGAACCAGGATAAAATCATCTGTGCAAATTTCTCTCAACCTTACTCTCGCTTTATTTGTCTTTATTATTTGTTTGGTAAGTTTATTTGAGTAGAAATTAAAAGGCACACGTTCGTATTAAAAACCCTCTTGGTTTGTTATTCCACGCTAACCCATCCGCTGCAGCCGCTTCTGACACTTCCTTCACTTCGTTAACTTCCTCCACTTCCTCCACTTCCTCCACTTCGTCCATGTCCTCTGATAACAGTTGAAAAACTGTTATTTTCATGCTTAAAATTAATACTAAAAGCAACCTTTATACTTAAAAACTAGCTTGAAATCATGCTTTTATCTATATTTTCAGAAATAAGAGAGCTGGACAGGTTTATGCTTGATTTAAGTGTTTTTGTGCAGGTTTTAAGGTGAATTTAGTGAAAGAAGTGAAGAAGGAGAGAGATGGAATCAGAAAAGGAAGCAAAGAGTGCAAAAGGAGAAGCCGAAGGCACCGCTCAGCGGCATTTTACCGCTGAGCGGCACTCAGGAGGTCACGGGAGGTCCGCTGAGGGGCAAACTGGCCGCTGAGGGGAAGAAAAGGGACGCGCAGTCACCGCTGAGCGGTATTTACCGCTGAGCGGCACTTTTATGGGCTTGGGCTTTTGTAATCTTTTGTAATTCTAGAATAGTATATAAGGACTTGCACATCCTAGAGTTAGTATCTTTGGCAGAAACGAGGCAAACACTCTCTCTTCCACCCCTTTGAAGGAGGATCTTGGATGCTCAGGCTACCTCTTCACCTTTTTAGGGTTTATTCTTTCATTCTTTCATTATTGTTCATCTAGGTTCACCATGAATATGGTGAACTAAACCTTGTATGTTTGTTGGGGAATCAATGTAATCTCTTGAAGCTCTCATATATGGAATCTATGCTTGCATCTTTTAATTAAGATTTATGCTTTCTTTCATCATTAGTTAGGGTTTTTCCTCTTTGCTTAATGCTTGCATGGTTTAACTCATTCGATGCATAATTATTGGTTTTGTCGATACGGGCACGTACGGGGAAGTCTAGATCCGGGGAATTTCTCCCAATATTATATTGGTTGTCGTTAAGCTCCTGCACTTATGAACTGATCATTAGGAATGCTAGGAATTGTATGAACTCGTGATTAGGGAGAAGCCATCTAGAATGGTACTTTAGAGAGTGGCATTAACAATGATGATTTGAATGTTGAATTCCTAAAATATATGAGAGTGGATGAGATGAAATTGACCCCCAACAACATATTCATCCATATATTTCATTGAAAGTGTTTATCTTTTGCTTTTGCCATTGATCAAAAACTCATGCATACATGTTTATTTTCTGTCTTGCATATTAAATTCCAAATATTTAGTTCTTAAGTCTTAGCTAATCAACAAATCATATAACTAAACTAGGCCGTGAGTCCTTTGGGAGAACGATACTTGGTCTTACCAAGTTTATTACTTGAACGATTCGGTCATACTTGCCGATTGTGAAACAAGTTTGTGACATCATATTTTGGTGCTCATAAATTTGTCCATCATCGTCCACTTCCTCCACTTCGTCTCCTTCCTCCACTTCGTCCTCTTCCTCCACCTCGTCCACATCCTCCACTTTGTCCGCTTCATCCACTTCATCAATTTCGTCAACTTCGCCGACTTCGACCACTTCGTCCACTTCCTCCACTTCGTCCACTAGGTTCACTTCTTCAAGTTCCTCCACTTTCTCCACTTCGTCCACTTCCTCCACTTCGTCCACTTCCTCCACTTCGTCAACTTCGCCCAATTCTTCCACCTCGTCCATTTCGTCCACTTCGTCCACTTCGTCAACTTCGTCCACTTCGTCCATTTCGTCCACTTCTTCGACTTCGTCCATTTCATCCACTTCCTCCACTTCGTCCACTTCGTGCAACGTCTCCATTTCGTCCACTTCCACCACTTCGTCCACTTCCTCCACTTTGTCTACTTCCTCCACTTCCTCCACTTCCTCCACTTCCAACATTTCCTCCACTTCGTCCACTTTGTGCAACGTCTCCATTTCGTCCACTTCCACCACTTCGTCCACTTCCTCCACTTTGTCTACTTCCTCCACTTCCTCCACTTCCTCCACTTCCAACATTTCCTCCACTTCTTCCACTTCGTCCATTTCGTCCACTTCGTCCACTTCGACCATTTCGTCAACTTCGTCATTTTCCTCTACTTCCTCCACTTTGCCCACTTCGTCCACTTCGCCCACTTCGTCAACTTCGTCCACTTCGCCCACTTCGTCCATTTCGACCACTTCGTCCACTTCCTCCATTTCCTCCACCTCCTCCACTTCCTCCAGTTCTTCCACTTCGTCCATTTCGTCCACTTCGTTCACTTTGACCACTTCGTCAAGTTCGTCCTTCTCCTCCACTTCCTCGACTTTGTCCACTTTGCCCACTTCGTCAACTTCGTCCACTACGTCCACTTCGACCACTTCCTCCACTTCCTCCATTTCCTCCACTTCCTCCACTTCCCCCACTTCGTCCACTTCCTCTAATTTGTCCACTTCCTCCGCTTCATGCACTTCGTCCACTTCTTCCACTTCGTCAACTTCATCCACTTCCTCGACTTCCTCCACTTAGTCCACTTCGACCACTTCGTCCACTTCCTCCACTTCCTTCACTTGCTCCACTTCAACGCCTTCGTCGACTTTGTCCACTTCATCAACTTCCTCCACTTCCTCTACTTCCTCCAATTCCTCCAATTCCTCCACTTCCTCCATTTCGTTTACTTCCTCCACTTCCTCCACTTCCTCCACTTCATCAACGTCGTCCACTTCAACTTCCACCACTGCTCCCACTTCGTCTAGTTCGTCCACTTCGACCACTTCGTCCACTGCGTCCACTTCCTCCACTTCCTTCACTTGCTCCACTTTTTCACCTTCGTCCACTTTGTCAACTTCCTCCACTTCAACCACTTCGTCCATTTTGTCCACTTCCTCCACTTCCTCCACTGCTTCCACTTCGTCAACTTCCTCCACTTTGTCCACTTCGTCCACTTCGCCCACTTCGTCAACTTCGTCCACTTCGACCACTTCCTCCACTTCCTCCTTTTCCTCCACTTCCTTCACTATGGCCACTTCCTCCACTTCGTCCCCTTCGTCAACTTCGTCCACTTCGTCCACTTCCTTCACTTGCTCCACTTCAACGCCTTCGTCGACTTTGTCCACTTCATCAACTTCTTCCACTTCCTCTACTTCCTCCAATTCCTCCAATTCCTCCACTTCCTCCATTTCGTTTACTTCCTCCACTTCCTCCACTTCCTCCACTTCATCAACTTCGTCCACTTCAACTTCCACCACTGCTCCCACTTCGTCTAGTTCGTCCACTTCGACCACTGCGTCCACTTCCTCCACTTCCTTCACTTGCTCCACTTTTTCACCTTCGTCCACTTTGTCAACTTCCTCCACTTCAACCACTTCGTCCATTTTGTCCACTTCCTCCACTTCCTCCACTGCTTCCACTTCGTCAACTTCCTCCACTTTGTCCACTTCGTCCACTTCGCCCACTTCGTCAACTTCGTCCACTTCGACCACTTCCTCCACTTCCTCCTTTTCCTCCACTTCCTTCACTACGGCTGATAAGACTGTCGCGGTCATACAAATTTGATGTGCAAAAATTAATGCAGTATAACTAGGATTTGACTCCTAGGTCGTCTCTCAAGGACCAATATTTGTGGTTCGGTCTTAGATTTAACACGAAGTGGGGGGGGTTT
Organism: Vigna nakashimae; assembly: GCA_034642375.1. Taxonomy (NCBI): domain Eukaryota; kingdom Viridiplantae; phylum Streptophyta; class Magnoliopsida; order Fabales; family Fabaceae; genus Vigna; species Vigna nakashimae. The sequence continues at coordinate 32,701,526 of CM067765.1, forward strand.
CTGGATGTTTTGTGCGGTAAAATAAAATTGGAAATTGGAAATAAAACAACAGAAAAATTAAAATAAATTAAAACTGGGATTTAAACACAACTAAATTTAAAACGCTGAAATAAAATTTAACCACGGTAAAAACTAAACGGTAAAAGATGGTAAAAAAAACTGAACGGTAAAATTAAACGCATAAATAAAAACATCAGTGAAAATACGTTGATAGAAAATAAACCGTAAAAATGACGTTGAAAATAAACTGAACGGTAAAAAGCAATGACTGAATTTAACAGTACAGAAAATACTGAACGATAAATTTAACAGATAAAAACATTTAACTGAAAATGGAATTCATCACAAATTGAACACTTAAATTAAAATTCTGGACAGTAAAAAGGAAACGAGCAAAGGTGACACATTCAGAAATGAAAACTATATTTTGGCACTGTTGAAAATAAATTACAGAGTGCAGTGAAAATAAAAATTGAGAATCAAATGAACAAAGTTTTGAAAATGTAAATTGAAAGCTGACAGAATTAAAATTAAAACGCAGAGTGGAAATTACACGATCATTGAGAAAAGCTGAATGGAAATTACAATTAAAAATTTAATCCTTGAAACTGAAAATTTGAAAGAAATCTAAAACCTCCCCATAGGGGAGGAGAAAACCAAGGCAGAACGTAACCTAAACCTACTCCTAAAATCTAATCATTCTTCTCTGCTTGCTGCTGCCATTTTATAGCCAACAATATGAACATCCGTGACTTCTCCTTAATTTTTGTCAGCATCTTTTCCTTGCAATAGCTTCTTGGCCGTGAGAAAACAGGGTGAGGGCCCCTCCATTTTGCAAATTCTCTTGTCATGTTCTACACCTTGCAGCCGTGGACTACCTTCTATACCAATCTGCTGCCATGGCCATGAGCTGTTGCATGTAGCACATTGAAGCTGCTGGTCGTGTATTAGCTTTTCTTTTTTTTTTTCTTCCAGTCAGCAGCTTTCCCATCTCCTCTTCAACTCATGGCAGTAACAACTTGAAGCTAAGACACCTCCTGCTTCCTCTTTGCTTCACCGTGCACACCACACAGCTCCTTCACCATTTATTCTTTGCTTCACGTTCCAGCACCACACGCCTCAACGCTGCATCTCTTCTAAAGTTTCCAGATTTACTTCCACGGTGGCTACTTGTGCGCTTTCCGTCCAGCAAAAAAATAAAATGATTTAATCTGCTCCCTGGTTCTGCACAGGACTGTGTGCATCCATTGCATGCTTTCTCTCATATACCATCTTCTCATTTCCAATAAAATATTCCTGGTGCTAGACTTGGCAGCAAGCACCGTGCAGGAAATGGCTTTTAGTGTTCTCCATTTTGTCCATTTTTAAATCAGAATTTGCATGTGCTGGACTGCTGGAACTTTCATGTGGGATAGCAAAATTCATCTGCTTTCACGCTGCCTAGTGAGTGTGTGGGACAGCCCACTACTTCGTTCCATTCCATGCAGTGTCCGTGTGCTCTCCACTTGTTCTCATCATGTGTCTTCTTTTCTTGTGGGCCGTGCTATTGAATAATTTTAGCACTGTAACCATTCATTTTGGATGGATGTGGACAAACCGGCACTTGAATAATGGCATTGAGCTTTCCACCAACTCTGAAAAAGATATATCCAAAGTAATTGATCATAATGGCATGGCTTTTCTCTTTTATTCCATGTTTTACTGCTGCAAAAAAAATGAATGGGGACGTGTGGTATTCATTATTCTCCATGACACATTTTCTTCACTATTGTTGGATGAGTTGCAAAGCCGTGGAATGTGAATTTCTCAAGTCCATTATGTGTCTACATGTGTACCACTTCGCATGAAATGAATCACCAACATGAATGTGCTTTTCTCAAAACTGTGACACCTCCTCTAAAAATGAATGTAATGTAGCTTCTTTCGATTAAATAACACAGTGTGAAAATGATTAATCTTCCAAATGTTCCAATCTGTATTTCCAAAATTTTTCTGCAATTACTAATGCAAATAATTAGCTCAGATAATTCAAATTAATTTAAAATTAGAATGTCTGATCAAATTAAGCATAATCAGTAAAAACGGGAAAATAATGGACAATTAAGCACAATTCCCTAATTAATTTTAGCACAATAAACTAAGTGAAGTGAAGAAAATAATGATTCATCAAAATAGACCACACTTAGTCTTTTGCACTCCTGGGCAAAATTAAGACGCAAATCAGGGAATAGTTCAAAGGACTTTTAGGAAGGTGACACAAAACTCAGCAGACAGAAAAGAAAGACTCAAGAAAAATAAAAAGAATTTACAGAATTCTCAAGAATTATGGACTGAGAAAAGAAGTAGACAATATCCAACACAAAATCAAGAAAGGCAGATACTTACAGAAATCTTCCAAGCAATTCAAAACTTGGTAAAATAACTAATCAGCTCAAGAGGTGATTCAAAAATAACAAAACCTCACAGATGCACTCACAGTGTTTCTCTCAAGTGTCTAGGGTAAATAATTTCAACTCAATGTACTCAAGAAAACAAACACAAGTAGACTTGGCAAGTTTCTAATTATCAATACTTAAAACATATGCATATTCAGATCAAAAGGTCTTTACATGGTTGTAATGGGGCCAAGGACAGGGGAGGATAAATATGGATAAGTAGTTACAGCTCAGAAGAAAATAGAGGACAAATGGGGAACAAGAGTAAATACAGTCAAATCTCACCCAAACCTCTAATTCAATCCTCTTCTCGACTCCATTGTTTACAAAATTATTTTTCATTTTTCTCATCATTTTTTTTTTCATCCTGTCTCTCTTTTTTTTCTTTATCACACAACAGGATATAAATCACCATTTCAAAACATGATGAGGAACCAACTAGCCAATTTCATCAGAATTCCCAAGGAGACCACACTTTTTCATAAAACACTTATATAGCTCCAGACTTTCCTAAGGTTAAGGTAATCATTATTTTTCACTTAGGGTCAGTGTATGAGCTTCAACACAAAGAAATGGGGAAAGTATAGGCTCAAAGGGGTTATCAAAGGATAATAACAGGGTAGGCTTATTTGGCTAAAGAGGCTCAAGAACAAAAATTGCCTTTATCACGTCTGAACATGCATATCAATCAAGTATATCAAAAACAATCAAGCCAAGGCATATGTGCAAGCATTCAAGATACATATCACACACAAGAAAGAAAATTAAGTGGCTCAAATCTCACACAGGGTATTCGTCACAATCAAATCAACCTCTTAAACACATAATCATCTTTCCAGGCAGAGAAAAACAAGGATTTTAAACCATAAGTATTAATGAAGTGAAGGAAAAATCTACAACTTAGACATCATCCAGAAATCAAGAGAAAAATGTAAAATTTATTGCACACAAAACTCGATAAAAATAACTTAAAAGAGAAAAAATTTAACACTCAAAAACAAAAAATTTAACACATAAAATACAATCTAACAGAAAAATCAGAATTTCTCCCAGTAGACCACACTTAAATCACACAATGTCCTCAGTGTGTTACAATCATCAGATGATCAAATTCAGAGCAGTCAAATAATATAGACAAGTGCATTAAAAAGTTAGGAAAAATGGGAAGAAATTTTTCAGTAACATCCATCAGTAGATGTTATCAGGGACATCCATCAGCAGATGTCTAAAACACCTAGCACCCATCAGTAGATGCTAATTAATTTTTATCACTAATTTTTTTTTTTTTTTATTTTATTTTATTTTATTTTATTTTATTTTATTTTATTTTATTTTTTTTTTTTTTCTGAAAAAGGATACCGGTACTGTGACAACAGTCTCGGTGGCAAAGACCGGAACTGTTGCTACAGTGGAAAGCAATTCTGCTATAAAAGGCTGCTCCTCCGCGTCCAGCGCCATTTCTGAACGCTCAATCTCTCTCTACTCCTCTGCTCTCTCTCTCTGCTCTCTCTCGACTCTCTGCTCTCTCAACTCTCTCTGCTCTCTCAACTCTCTCTGCTCTCTCAACTCTCTTGAGCGTCTGGATCTCTGCAGGGAGCCTCTCCTCTGAGCATCTGGAGCTGTGCGGAACCTCTGCCACCGTGCCATCTGAAGAGTCTGAGATCTGCGAGGAGCTCTGTCTCTGCGTCTTCTGAAGAGTCTGAGTGAGATCCGCGAAGAGCCTCTGCAAGCCTACTACTCCAGGTAAGTCATCTGCACCTTGGATCTCCTTTCTTTCGGCTTTTTCTGCTGTTTTTTACTTTTCCTGCCTTCTAGTCTTTCCCTTTCAGTATTTCCTTTTCCTTTTTTTCCAGATCTTTCATTTTTGCCCTGCTTTCCTTTAAGCCTTCAGTTCCTTCTTTATTTTCAGCTCTTATTCGCTTTCTTCTTCACCTGCTAAACACTTAAAACACATAAAACACAATTGTCTTAAAACTTAAGGGGTATATCGGCTGGAAACCAGACGTTAATCTCCCTTCGTTTGAAGGTATGGCAGAGACAATCGGGTAGAACAACGCCACGTACCCCACTTAAAACTAAAACACAGAAACTGAATATACAAGAACAATATGGACAAGGACACTGGACGTAGATCCGTTTAGGACCCTTTTGCAAGGACCGTGAAACAGATCTGAGACCAAAAACTGAAACATCAAATACAGACTGGACAAAATAAATCTAAAAGGAAACAAGAACAAATAAACAAAACACAGAACTAACAATCTAATTTTTTTATGCTTTTTTTTTTTTTTTTTTTTTTTTTTTATGCTTTTGTTCTTTTTATATGTATTTATTTTTTATTTATGTATTTGTATATTACGAGAGGAAGGATGAGTGATATGGAATCAGAGAGATATACCAGTCAACGATGGCGTCCTACAGATGATCAGATCACGATGATGACCAAAATCTACAACTATGGGGTCACACACCCAAGCCGAGCGCAAGTCGTCGAGATCGCGTCTCGACTAAGGACCTTCGGCGAAGCCACTGAATACAACGTGCACTGCTGGTTTAACAACCATGGCAATCGGGTCAGGCGCTGGCAAGCGGAGATAGACCCCACAGGCACTCTCTTTTCACAACTGCCGCTGTACATGTACGGTAAGAACTCTCATCATACCTCCATTGAAATTGTTTCACTTCCTCTTCTATTATTAACACATGTTTTTTTATTTTTTATTTTTTTTATTTTTTATTTTTTTGTTTGAAAGAAAACAACTGGGTGATAATGAGGGCACCGAGGCTGCTGAATTTGTTTCCAGTTCCGATCATTATCGATGACGACAGAAATGAACGAGAAATTCCTCCACCAAAGCCTCCGCTCGTGACTTTTCGAACCAGAGCTCCCTCAACGGAGCTCTCCCTTAGACCACCACAACCAGCTCGAGAATTCTTCCAGTTTTAATGTTTTATGTTATTTTTTATTTTTATGTTTTTGTTGGCCGAGTGTGGCCAGAATATTAATGAGGACTGTAATATGAACAATTAATTTTTTTTTTTTTTTTTTTGTTGTTTTTATTTTTTATGTTTTTATTTATTATGGTGTGTAATATTAACGATCAGAAATGATCGAACAACTTTATTTATGTTTTTATGTATTTTATTTTAATAATCAATGTAAGACAGAATGTTTTCTGCGAACTTGGTAAGTTACAATAAATGCACTCAGATAGCTTCACCTCTCTGCCCTTTATTTGCAAATTCTGCTCTTACGATTATTTATGTTTTAACAAAAACTAAATAAATAAATAAAAACAGAACACATATTAACGAAACAAAATACCAAATAACGAACACAAAATATCAAAGCAGATAGAACACAAATGTCAAAAACAGCAGACAAAACATATATTTACAAAACATACATTAACAAAATATCATACTTAAAACACAACACAAATTTTTATTTTTATTTTTATTTTTATTTTTATTTTTATTTTTTTTTGAATTTTCGAATTTTTTTTTTTTTAGTACAAACACTAAAAATCACGAAGCAAATAAAACACAGAACACATTTTTTTAAATTTTGTTTTTTTTTTTTTTTTTTTTTTTTTAAAATAATAATTCGAAAACTAAAAAGAAAAGGAAAAACAAACTTAAAAGAAAAACAAAAATCAGAAACTTCCCGAGACCACACTTAAACTACACTGTCCTAAATGTTTTCTAAGCATAAGATCATCAATTAAAACACTAAACAGATAAAGGACAAGTGCACTAAAAATATGAAAACGGGGAAGAAAGAAAAAAAAACTTCCCTGGTCAGGGTGGCAGTTGCCAATTTTGGACTTGTAGGGAGAGGTTTTCCACTTCATGATCCAGCACGGAAGTTTTGAGGAGGAACTGCTTCATCCTTCAGATTTGATCTCGCAATGAAATGTCGTCCATCGCTGAATCTAAGCAGAAAAAATTGTTGATGATTGGGTTCAACAGGTGCCAATTGATTTTCAAACCGTTTTGTAAGCTTGCACCTTTGTCTTCAATTGTGGGTGTTTGTTGATGCAATACATGTACACCTCCTGCAACATGGTTAGTGCAATGTGGTTCCAAAGAAATGTTATGCAGAGGTATAACACCCAAATTATCATACTGAGCTTTAGATAAATCCTCATAACATGAATCAATTTCTAAATTGCATGCAATATTAATCATAGACTCAGATTCATGTTCAGTGCATGAAGAATAACCATTCGAATGTGATAGTAAAAAGCGGTTCTCATCATGCACAAAGGAAAAATTAAAATCAGACTCAGCAAGAATATAGTCATTAGCATACCGATCATCATCACAATCAACATAATAATCAAATTGTGGTATGCTTACCTCCTCTTCCTTGAAGATTTCTAGAGTGTGGGAAGGTGAAGGTGGTCTACCTGGTTCAGGATTACTGCTTACTTCTGCCGGGTCCCCAAAATTTTCATCAGTCTCCTCAGGTGCAAGAGTGGCCATCTGCCTGATCTGATCAGTCAGCTTCTGAATGGCAGCTTGAGTTTCCATGCTCTCTTGCTTGAACTGCATGTTCCCTTTCTGAAACTGAATATTCTGCATTGTCATCTGCTCTAGTAACTCCTTTAAAGTAGGTTCAGAAGTAGAAGGCTGAGGAGTTATTTGAATAGGAGAATCATACTGCTGACTCTCATATTGTGGAACTGGCTCCCAAAGAGAGCTCTCAGAAATTGGATGATGGAACATATTGTTCTCATCATAAAAATCAGCAGATTTAAAATCAAAGTAATATGCAGAATAAGAATCATAATCACAGACATTGGCAGAATAAGCATTATTCACAACATTAAAATAGGTAGACATCGAAAAATAAAAATAAAACAAATAAAAAGTAAATACTAAAAATTACGAAACAGATAATTCACAACACATTTATACATGCTACAGGAACACACAAAACAACACATACATTTTTTTTTTTTAATTTTTTTTTTTTAATTTTTTTTTTTTTAATTAACAAACAAAATACATATGACACGCATACAGAAAATAGAACATCACATCATAACGCAAGATAAAACACAACAATTAAACATATATATACACAATATATATTAACACAGTACAAATCTTAAAACAAAAACCTGGAACTGAAGTGACAACGCCGCCAAAATTTGCTGAAGGTGTCGTTGTCGCCTACAGAAATATACAAGACAAAACACACAAAACAAACATATTAACAGAACAAAACTTTATACAACAAAAATCTAAAACCAAACCTCCATTGGTCCCCGGCAACGGCGCCAAAATTTGATAAGACTGTCGCGGTCATACAAATTTGATGTGCAGAAATTAATGCAGTATAACTAGGATTTGACTCCTAGGTCGTCTCTCAAGGACCAATATTTGTGGTTCGGTCTTAGATTTAACACGAAGTGGGGGGGGTTTCTGGATGTTTTGTGCGGTAAAATAAAATTGGAAATTGGAAATAAAACAACAGAAAAATTAAAATAAATTAAAACTGGGATTTAAACACAACTAAATTTAAAACGCTGAAATAAAATTTAACCACGGTAAAAACTAAACGGTAAAAGATGGTAAAAAAAACTGAACGGTAAAATTAAACGCATAAATAAAAACATCAGTGAAAATACGTTGATAGAAAATAAACCGTAAAAATGACGTTGAAAATAAACTGAACGGTAAAAAGCAATGACTGAATTTAACAGTACAGAAAATACTGAACGATAAATTTAACAGATAAAAACATTTAACTGAAAATGGAATTCATCACAAATTGAACACTTAAATTAAAATTCTGGACAGTAAAAAGGAAACGAGCAAAGGTGACACATTCAGAAATGAAAACTATATTTTGGCACTGTTGAAAATAAATTACAGAGTGCAGTGAAAATAAAAATTGAGAATCAAATGAACAAAGTTTTGAAAATGTAAATTGAAAGCTGACAGAATTAAAATTAAAACGCAGAGTGGAAATTACACGATCATTGAGAAAAGCTGAATGGAAATTACAATTAAAAATTTAATCCTTGAAACTGAAAATTTGAAAGAAATCTAAAACCTCCCCATAGGGGAGGAGAAAACCAAGGCATAACGTAACCTAAACCTACTCCTAAAATCTAATCATTCTTCTCTGCTTGCTGCTGCCATTTTATAGCCAACAATATGAACATCCGTGACTTCTCCTTAATTTTTGTCAGCATCTTTTCCTTGCAATAGCTTCTTGGCCGTGAGAAAACAGGGTGAGGGCCCCTCCATTTTGCAAATTCTCTTGTCATGTTCTACACCTTGCAGCCGTGGACTACCTTCTATACCAATCTGCTGCCATGGCCATGAGCTGTTGCATGTAGCACATTGAAGCTGCTGGTCGTGTATTAGCTTTTCTTTTTTTTTTTCTTCCAGTCAGCAGCTTTCCCATCTCCTCTTCAACTCATGGCAGTAACAACTTGAAGCTAAGACACCTCCTGCTTCCTCTTTGCTTCACCGTGCACACCACACAGCTCCTTCACCATTTATTCTTTGCTTCACGTTCCAGCACCACACGCCTCAACGCTGCATCTCTTCTAAAGTTTCCAGCTTTACTTCCACGGTGGCTACTTGTGCGCTTTCCGTCCAGCAAAAAAATAAAATGATTTAATCTGCTCCCTGGTTCTGCACAGGACTGTGTGCATCCATTGCATGCTTTCTCTCATATACCATCTTCTCATTTCCAATAAAATATTCCTGGTGCTAGACTTGGCAGCAAGCACCGTGCAGGAAATGGCTTTTAGTGTTCTCCATTTTGTCCATTTTTAAATCAGAATTTGCATGTGCTGGACTGCTGGAACTTTCATGTGGGATAGCAAAATTCATCTGCTTTCACGCTGCCTAGTGAGTGTGTGGGACAGCCCACTACTTCGTTCCATTCCATGCAGTGTCCGTGTGCTCTCCACTTGTTCTCATCATGTGTCTTCTTTTCTTGTGGGCCGTGCTATTGAATAATTTTAGCACTGTAACCATTCATTTTGGATGGATGTGGACAAACCGGCACTTGAATAATGGCATTGAGCTTTCCACCAACTCTGAAAAAGATATATCCAAAGTAATTGATCATAATGGCATGGCTTTTCTCTTTTATTCCATGTTTTACTGCTGCAAAAAAAATGAATGGGGACGTGTGGTATTCATTATTCTCCATGACACATTTTCTTCACTATTGTTGGATGAGTTGCAAAGCCGTGGAATGTGAATTTCTCAAGTCCATTATGTGTCTACATGTGTACCACTTCGCATGAAATGAATCACCAACATGAATGTGCTTTTCTCAAAACTGTGACACCTCCTCTAAAAATGAATGTAATGTAGCTTCTTTCGATTAAATAACACAGTGTGAAAATGATTAATCTTCCAAATGTTCCAATCTGTATTTCCAAAATTTTTCTGCAATTACTAATGCAAATAATTAGCTCAGATAATTCAAATTAATTTAAAATTAGAATGTCTGATCAAATTAAGCATAATCAGTAAAAACGGGAAAATAATGGACAATTAAGCACAATTCCCTAATTAATTTTAGCACAATAAACTAAGTGAAGTGAAGAAAATAATGATTCATCAACGGCCACTTCCTCCACTTCGTCCCCTTCGTCAACTTCGTCCACTTCCTCCACTTCGTCCTCTTCTTCCACTTCTTCCACTTCGTCCACTTCGACCACTTCCTCCATTTCCTTCATTTCTTCCACTTCGTGCACTTCGTACACTTCCTCCACTTCCTCCATTTCGTCCAATTCGTCCACTACGTCTACTTCTTTAGCTTCGTCCTCTTCAACCACTCCGTCCACTTCCTCTACTTCTTCCACTTCCTCCACTACGTCCACTTCCTCCACTTCGTCAACTTCCACCACTTCGTCTACTTCCTACACTTCCTCAACTTTGTCCACTTCGTCAACTTTCTCCACTTCCTCCACTTCTTCCACTTCGTCCAATTCGTCTACTTCCTCCACTTCTTCCACTTCGTCAACTTCCTCCACTTTGACCACTTCGTCCACTTCCTCCATTTCCTCCACTTCGTCCACTTCGTGCACTTCTTCAACTTTTTCCACTTCCTCCACTTCCTTCACTTGCTGCACTTCGTCCACTTCCTCCATTTCCTCCACTTCGTCCACTTCGTGCACTTCTTCAACTTTTTCCACTTCCTCCACTTCCTTCACTTGCTGCACTTCGTCCACTTCGTCAACTTCCTCCACTTCGTCCATTTCGTGAACTTCCTCCACTTCGTCCAGCTCCACCACTTCGTCCACTTCGTCAACTTCCTCCACTTCGTCTATTTCCTCCACTTATTCCACTTCTTCCACTTCTTCCACTTCCTCCACTTCGTCCACTTCATTAACTTCGCCAACTTCATCCACTTGTTCAACTGCTTCCACTTCCTCCATTTCTTCTACTTCTTCCACTTCGACCACTTCGTCCACTTTCTCCACTTCCTCGAATTTCTCCACTTCGTCCCCTTCATCCACTTCGTCCACTTCAACCACTTCGTCCACTTCCTCTGCTTCTTCCACTTCGTCCACTTCTTCCACTTCGTAGACTTCGTCCACTTTGACCACTTCGACCACTTCGTCCACTTCCTTCATTTCCTCCACTTCCTCCACTTCCTCCATTTCGTCCACTTCGTCCACTTTGACCACTTCAATCACTTCCTCCATTTCCTCCACTTCGTACACTGTGATAACAGTTGAAAAACTGTTATTTTCATGCTTAAAATTGATACTAAAAGCAACCTTTAGACTTAGAAACTAGCTTGAAATCACACCTTTTATCTTTATTTTCAGAAATAAGAGAGCTGGACAGGTTTACACTTGATTTGAGTGTTTTTGTGCAGGTTTTAGGGTGAATTTGGTGCAAAGAGTGAAGAAGGAGAGAAGTGACATTAGAAAAGACAAGAAAGAGTGCAAAAAGAGAAGACGAAGGCACCGCTGAGCGGCAAACTACCGCTGAGCGGCACTCAGGAGGTTGCGGGAGTCACGCTGAGGGGCAAATGGCCGCTGAGGGGAAGAATTGTGACGCGCAACTACCGCTGAGCGGTAAATACCGCTGAGCGGTACTCTTTGGGCTTGGGCTTTTGTAATCTTTTGTAACTCTAAATTAGTATATAAGGGCTTGCACGTCCTTTAGTTTAGTATCTTTGGCAGAAACGAGGCAAACACTCTCTCTTCCACCCCTTTGAAGGAGGATCTTGGATGCTCAGGCTACCTCTTCACCTTTATTGGGTTTATTCTTTCATTCTTTCATTGTTATTCATCTAGGTTCACCATGACGATGGTGAACTAAACCTTGTATGTTTGTTGGGGAATCAATGTAATCTCTTAAAGCTCTCATATATGGATTTGTTGAGTACATCTTTGAATTAAGACATATGCTTTCTTTCATCATTAGTTAGGGTTTTTCCTCTTTGCTCAATGCTTGCATTGTTTAACTCATTCTAATGCATGATTATTGGTTTTGTCGATACGGACACGTACGGGGAAGTCTAGATCCGGGGAATTTCTCCCAATATTTTACTGACAACATTATATTGGTTGCCTTTAAGCTCCTGCTGTAATGAACTAATCATTAGGAATGCTAGGAATTGTATGAACTATTTGATTAGGGAGAAGCCATCTAGAATGGTACATTAGAGAGTGGCATTAACAATGATGATTTGATTGTTGAATTCCTAAAATATATGAGAGTGGATGAGATGAAATTGACCCCCAACAACATATTCATTCATATAATTCATTGAAAGTGTTTATCTTTTGTCTTTGCCATTGATCAATTCATGCATACATGTTTATTTTCTGTCTTGCATATTAAACTTTGAATATTTCGTTTGTAAGTCCTAGCTAATCAACAAATCACATAACTAAACTAGGCCGTGAGTCCTTTGGGAAGAACGATACTTGGTCTTACCAAGTTTTATTACTTGAACGATTCGGTCATACTTGCCGATTGTGAAACAAGTTTGTGACATCATATTTTGGTGCTTACAAATTTGTCCCATCAAGCTTTTGGCGCCGTTGCCGGGGATTTGGGGATTGAACCCGAGTCCTAGCAACGGCTAATAAGTTTGGGTCATCAAGTTTTTGGCGCCGTTGCCGGGGACTCGTGGTTTAACTGGTTAATTTGTGTGATTATTGATTATCTTTGACTTTAATTTTAAATTTCTGTTTTTATTTTCTGTTTTTTTATCTTTTTCTGTTTTATCTTTTTAGATTAGATTAGATTAGATTTTATTTTATTTGGTTAGTTTAGATTTTATTTTATTTTATCTTTTAGGATTAGATTTTATTTTATTAGGTTAGATTTTATTTTTAGATTTTATCTTTTTAGATTAGATGTTATTTTTAAATTTTATTTTATCTTTTATCTTTTTATCTTTTGAATCTTTTATCTTCTTATCTTCTGAATCTTTTATCTTTTTATCTTTTGAATATATATCTTCTCTTATATCTTTTTGTGCTAACAAATCTGTTCTAGGGTTTTGTTTCTTGTGCATGCAGGAAGCAATTCGAACTAGGAGTAAGAAAACAACAGAACCACTTCTTGAAGGCTTAGAAGAGAGTAGAAGGAGGAGAAGAATCAGAACGTCTAGAGAACTTTTCCCTTCTCCTGAAACTCTCTTGCAAACATCACCACAAGGTTCTGTTCATAGCACAGGAAGTATGGAGGGCAATAATGTTAGAAGAACTCTTGCAGATTACACTAATCTTGCTGGACCTCAGCACTTCAACAGCATAGCTAGACCTAGAGTCAATGCAGCCAACATGGAGGTCAAACCAGCACTGATTCAACTGGTGAAGAGTAATCAATTTAATGGGTTATCACATGAAAGCCCATATGAGCACCTGACTACCTTTAATGAGATTTGCAATACAGTTAAAATTAATGGGGTGCCAGACGAAGCAATCAAACTTAGCTTGTTTCCTTTCTCATTGGGAGGCAATGCTAAGCTTTGGTTGAACTCTTTTCCAGAAGAAAGTTTCACAGAGTGGGAAGCAGTGGTCACAAAATTTTTAAACAAATACTTCCCACAATCTAAGGTGACTAAAGGAAAGCAAGAGATTTCTTCATTCAAGCAGGGCATGGAAGAATCACTGGGGCATGCATGGGACAGATATAAAAGCTTGTTACGTAAAACTCCCATGCATGGCTTTAAAGAACATGAAGTAGTCTTAATTTTCCTTGGAGGGCTTGGTTCACAAACCAAGATGATGCTGAATGCCTCAGCAGGAGGTAATATCAAATGGAAGACTCCAGAGGAAGCAACTGAAATTATTGAAAATATGGCTACTAGTGACAACGAACTCAATATTGACACAGGAGATCCTAATCAGAAGGAGTTGTCAAAATTAAATGAGGCTCTGCTTGTCCAAAATAGAACTCTCTCTCAACAGCTTGAGGAAGTAACCATGAAACTTTCTCAAATACCACAGGAAATACAACAGGTCTCAATGGTTCAAGAGCAACAAAAATGGCAGATGCAATTTACTTCAGTTGAGAAAACAACAAAGCTTGAAGAGACTTTCCAGAGATTCTTGAAGACAAATGCGTCTTATTGTCATAATGTGGATGCTGCATTTAAAAAAATGGAGAGTCATGTTGAGAGAATAGTTGACGTGATTAAACATGATAACCTTGGAAAGGATTGTAAAACTGTTGTGACCAGAAGTGGTAGAGTGTTAGAGGAGAGACAAAAAGAGAGAGAGAAAGAAAAAAATGAGAGTGAGAGTGAAAAAGAATCATGTGAGTGGAAAGAAAGAGTTGAGAGAGAGAAAAAGAGAAAAGAAGAAGAGGAGAGGAGAGAAAAAATTGAGAGAGAAGAGAGAGAGAGAGAAAAAGAGTATGAAAAGCCACTTCCTTATCCAAAGGGTTATTCAAGGAAGGAGAAAGAAAAGCAGTTGGAAAGATTCATGGAACTGTTTAAGAAGCTGGAGATTACTATACCATTCTCTGAAGCATTGCAACAGATGCCAGCATATGCAAAATTTTTGAAGGAACTTCTCACAAAGAAACACAAGTACATTGAGAAGGAAACTATCAATATACAGGGCAATTGCAGTGCAATCATACAGAAACTACCTCCTAAACTTAAAGACCCAGGAAGCTTCACTATTCCATGCACCATAGGAGATGTGAAAGTTGGAAGAGCATTGATTGATTTGGGAGCTAGCATTAATCTAATGCCGCTAGCTATGTGCAGAACAATTCAGGGGCTAGAAATTAAACCAACCAGAATGGCTCTTCAATTGGCAGACAGGTCTCTTAAATATCCATATGGAGTGGTTGAAGATGTTCTAGTGAAGGTCGACAAATTTGTATTCCCAGTGGATTTTATTGTAATGGAGATGGAAGGAACTAGTGATGTTCCTCTTATTTTGGGGAGACCTTTTATGAAGACTGCTAGAGTTCTGATTGATGTAGAGAATGGTAAGCTTAAACTGAGAGTTGATGATGAAGAGGTCACTTTTGATGTATCCAAGGCCATGACATATCCAAATGATGACAAAGCATGTTTTCAATTTGATGAACTTGATGAAGTTTGTATGGTTCAGGAGAGAATGGTGCGAAATATTTCTCCATTGGAAAAAACTCTCATTGATTCATGTGAAGATTTAGATGAAGAAGAGGAGAAATTAATTGATGAATGTCTGATGGATTTGGAAACATTGAAAAAGAATCCAGAGGAAGATCCAATAATTGAAATAGTTGATAAGGAAGAAACAATCAAAGCACAGTCACCAGAATTAAAAAGATTGCCACCACATCTGAAATATGTGTTTTTAGAAGAGGGTGAATCAAAGCCAGTCATCATCAATAACTCTTTATCTTTACAAGAAGAAGAGCAGTTGATAGAAATTCTGAAAGCCAACAAAGAAGCAATTGGGTGGTCAATATCAGATCTCAAAGGTATAAGCCCAACTTATTGCATGCACAGGATTTTTATGGAAGAAGACTATAAACCAAGTGCTCAACCGCAGAGAAGGTTAAATCCCGTCATGAAGGAGGTGGTCAGAAAAGAAGTGTTGAAACTGCTAGAAGCTGGTATCATCTATCCAATCTCTGACAGTGAATGGGTGAGTCCAGTACAGGTGGTTCCAAAGAAAGGTGGGATGACAGTAATTTATAATGATAAGAATGAGCTTATTCCTACTCGGACAGTTACTGGCTGGCGTATGTGCATTGATTATAGGAAACTGAATAAAGCTACTAGGAAAGATCATTTTCCTCTTCCTTTCATGGATCAGATGCTAGAAAGGTTATCAGGGCAGGCTTTCTATTGTTTTCTAGATGGATATTCTGGATATAATCAAATTGTGGTAGATCCAAAAGACCAGGAGAAGACGGCTTTTACTTGTCCTTTTGGTATCTTTGCATATAGAAAGATGTCGTTTGGATTATGTAATGCTCCAGCTACGTTTCAGAGGTGTATGCAGGCAATCTTTTCTGATCTTTTAGAAAAATGCATTGAAGTATTCATGGATGACTTCTCAGTTTTTGGAAATTCTTTCCAAAGATGTTTAGCTAATTTGAACACTGTCCTCAAAAGATGTGTTCAGACAAATCTGGTTTTGAATTGGGAGAAATGTCATTTCATGGTAACTGAAGGGATTGTACTGGGGCATAAAATTTCTGCTAAAGGAATTGAGGTGGATAAAGCCAAAGTAGAAGTCATTGAGAAACTGCCTCCACCAACAAATGTAAGGGGGATTAGGAGTTTTCTTGGTCATGCTGGGTTTTATAGAAGATTCATCAAAGATTTCTCAAAAATTGCTAAACCATTGAGTAATCTTTTGATGAAGGATGCTCCTTTTGTGATGAATGAAGACTGTCTGAAAGCCTTTGATATATTGAAGCAGAAATTAGTGTCAGCTCCAGTAATTGTAGCACCAGATTGGAATCAAAATTTTGAATTGATGTGTGATGCAAGTGATTATGCAATAGGAGTTGTCCTTGGCCAAAGGAAAGAACAAAAATTTCATCCAATCTACTATGCTAGCAAGGTGCTGAATGATGCTCAATTGAATTATGCTACCACAGAGAAGGAGTTTCTTGCCATTGTATATGCTCTAGAGAAATTTAGACCTTATCTTATTGGGTCTAAGGTGATTGTCTATACGGATCATGCAGCTATCAAATATTTGTTGACAAAACCAGATTCTAAGCCACGTCTGATTAGATGGGTACTACTTTTGCAAGAGTTTGATGTAGAAATCCGTGATAAGAAAGGAAGTGAGAACTTAATTGCTGATCATTTGTCACGGTTAGTCAACAATGAGGTCACTAGCAAGGAGTCTGAAATCTGGGAATCTTTTTCAGATGAATCACTCATGTATATTCAGCAGAGGCCCTGGTTTGCTGATATGGCAAATTTCAAAGCTGCGAGAGTCATGCCGGAAGACTTAACTTGGCAACAGAGAAAGAAATTTCTGCATGATGCCAAGCAGTTTGTGTGGGATGATCCATATTTGTTCAAAATTGGAGCAGATAATCTTCTCAGGAGATGTGTTACAAATGAAGAAGCAGAAGGAATTCTCTGGCATTGTCATGATTCACCTTATGGAGGACATTTTAATGGGGAAAGAACAGCAGCAAAAGTCCTTCAATCAGGGTTTTATTGGCCAACGTTATTTAAAGATGCCCATAATCATGCTAGGAATTGTGATAAATGTCAGAGAGCAGGGACAATCACTAAACGTCATGAGATGCCTTTACAAGGTATTTTAGAGGTTGAGGTTTTTGATTGTTGGGGTATTGACTTCGTTGGACCCTTCCCTCCATCTTTCAACAATGAATATATTCTGGTAGCAGTGGATTATGTGAGTAAATGGGTGGAAGCATTAGCTTGTCCTAAAAATGATGCTAGCACGGTAATTAAATTCCTGAAGAGGCAGATATTCTCACGTTTTGGCACTCCAAGAGTGTTGATTAGTGATGGAGGATCTCATTTTTGCAATTATCAGCTAGAGAAAGTACTCAAACACTATGGAGTGAAGCATAAGGTAGCTGCACCTTATCATCCACAAACTAATGGACAAGCGGAGGTATCTAACAGGGAGATAAAAAGAATCCTGGAAAAAACTGTGACTTCATCAAGAAAGGATTGGTCTCTCAAATTGGATGATGCTCTTTGGGCTTATCGAACAGCAATGAAGACGTCCATGGGATTATCACCATTTCAATTAGTCTATGGGAAAGCATGCCATTTGCCAGTTGAATTGGAGCATAGAGCATTATGGGCTTTGAAATTCTTGAATTTTGATCCTTATGACACTCAATGCACACGCAGGAGGCAGATTTTGGAGCTTGAAGAAATGCGGCTACATGCATATGATTCATCCAGGGCTTACAAAGAAAAAATTAAATTTTATCATGACAGGAAGTTGGTGAATAGAGTTTTCAATCCAGGACAACAGGTACTATTGTTCAATTCAAGATTGAAGATATTTCCTGGGAAGCTGAAGTCAAAATGGACAGGACCATTTGTGATAAAAGAAGTGCATCCGCATGGGGCAATTGAAATATTTAATCCATCTGATAATCCACAGAGAAGTTGGGTGGTAAATGGTCAACGTCGCAAGCCTTATCTGGGGGGAGAGGTGCAACAATGTTCTACAATGATGTTGCTGGTTGATCCTTGAAAGTTTGGGTCAGGCTCGGGACGTTAAACAAGCGCTTACTGGGAGGCAACCCAGTGTTTTGTGAGTATCTTATTTGTTTTTGTTTTTAGAATAGGGTTTGATGTACTCTATTGAACACCCGGTTTCTTATGATGGTTTGCTATTAATTGTGATTGTGTGATAAGTAATGCTTGATGATGCTTATTGATTGAGTGATGTTGAGATTATGTGCACATTAAAATGCTTATACAGGTGATTCACAAGCTTTGTGAACAAATGCATGATATCATGATTGTGATTGTGAAATTAAGCAGGATGTGTATGTCAAATGTGAATGAGCTTATATGTGAGGTTTTGAGCTCCAGAGTTGTTATTGTTGAATGCTATTACTTTGAAAGCATGAATGATTTTGCCCAGGTTTTCTATGATTGAATCAATTACTTGTTTTGCATCATGTGATCAAGGCCGTTTGTTGGAGCCCTTTTTATTGGCCAAATTCATAAAGTTAGCCTACTAAAAGAGAACACTTTGTGTTCTATCCTTTGAACCCTTAGCCTTGAATATACACTGAAAACCCTTGATTGAAAATCTTTACCTTGAGTTAAGTAGAAGATCTTGTATGGTATTGATAAATGTTCAAGTTTGGGGTTGTTGGGAAAACATGAAAAAGGAAAAGCATTGAGCTAAGAGCTAAAAAGTAAGAATATGAAAGAAAAAGAAAAGAAAAGAAAAAGAAGTAAAGCTCAATGCAAATGCAAAGGCAAAAGAAAGTTGGGAATGAACAAGATGATTGTGTGATATGATTCTCTTAACTCAAGGATTTTGTGATCCAGAAAAACCAATTTTCTTGTTAGCCCAGCCACATTATAAGCCATTGAAAAGTCCTTGTGATGATGCATGCTTGTGAATGTTTTTGATTGTGGTAAAATGAAAGGCAAACTTGATTCATGTGACATTGTGATAGTGGAGTGAATGAGTGAAACACTTTACCTCTTATACACTTGTGTGTTGAGTGAAACACTTTACCTGGTGAGGAAATATTCCATGAACACATGAACATCCATGCTTAATTGATTGATCATTCATGAAAAATAGCATTTGTTGGAACTTAAATGACTTTGTGAACACTAAAGCATGTGCATATCTTGATTGAACTCTTGATCATAAGTTTGAGTGAAGTTATTACTTATCTTGAAAAGAGGATTTTGAATGAGTGAACCATCATATGAATTGGTTGGAGATGGAGTTACATTTTGTTTGCTTGAGGACAAGCAAAGTTCTAAGTTTGGGGTTGTGATAACAGTTGAAAAACTGTTATTTTCATGCTTAAAATTGATACTAAAAGCAACCTTTAGACTTAGAAACTAGCTTGAAATCACACCTTTTATCTTTATTTTCAGAAATAAGAGAGCTGGACAGGTTTACACTTGATTTGAGTGTTTTTGTGCAGGTTTTAGGGTGAATTTGGTGCAAAGAGTGAAGAAGGAGAGAAGTGACATTAGAAAAGACAAGAAAGAGTGCAAAAAGAGAAGACGAAGGCACCGCTGAGCGGCAAACTACCGCTGAGCGGCACTCAGGAGGTTGCGGGAGTCACGCTGAGGGGCAAATGGCCGCTGAGGGGAAGAATTGTGACGCGCAACTACCGCTGAGCGGTAAATACCGCTGAGCGGTACTCTTTGGGCTTGGGCTTTTGTAATCTTTTGTAACTCTAAATTAGTATATAAGGGCTTGCACGTCCTTTAGTTTAGTATCTTTGGCAGAAACGAGGCAAACACTCTCTCTTCCACCCCTTTGAAGGAGGATCTTGGATGCTCAGGCTACCTCTTCACCTTTATTGGGTTTATTCTTTCATTCTTTCATTGTTATTCATCTAGGTTCACCATGACGATGGTGAACTAAACCTTGTATGTTTGTTGGGGAATCAATGTAATCTCTTGAAGCTCTCATATATGGATTTGTTGAGTACATCTTTGAATTAAGACATATGCTTTCTTTCATCATTAGTTAGGGTTTTTCCTCTTTGCTCAATGCTTGCATTGTTTAACTCATTCTAATGCATGATTATTGGTTTTGTCGATACGGACACGTACGGGGAAGTCTAGATCCGGGGAATTTCTCCCAATATTTTACTGACAACATTATATTGGTTGCCTTTAAGCTCCTGCTGTAATGAACTAATCATTAGGAATGCTAGGAATTGTATGAACTATTTGATTAGGGAGAAGCCATCTAGAATGGTACATTAGAGAGTGGCATTAACAATGATGATTTGATTGTTGAATTCCTAAAATATATGAGAGTGGATGAGATGAAATTGACCCCCAACAACATATTCATTCATATAATTCATTGAAAGTGTTTATCTTTTGTCTTTGCCATTGATCAATTCATGCATACATGTTTATTTTCTGTCTTGCATATTAAACTTTGAATATTTCGTTTGTAAGTCCTAGCTAATCAACAAATCACATAACTAAACTAGGCCGTGAGTCCTTTGGGAAGAACGATACTTGGTCTTACCAAGTTTTATTACTTGAACGATTCGGTCATACTTGCCGATTGTGAAACAAGTTTGTGACATCATATTTTGGTGCTTACAAATTTGTCCCATCAAGCTTTTGGCGCCGTTGCCGGGGATTTGGGGATTGAACCCGAGTCCTAGCAACGGCTAATAAGTTTGGGTCATCAACTTCCTCCACTTCCTCCACTTCGTTAACTTCCTCCGCTTCATCAGCTTCATCCACTTCCTCCACTTCGTCAACTTCGTCCACTTCCTCCACTTCGTAAACTTCATCCTCTTCTTCCACTTCGTCCACTTCCTCCACTTCGTCCACTTCTTCAACTTCCTCCACTTCCTCTACTTCCTGCACTTCCTTCACCTTCTCCACTTCGTCCACTATTTCAACTTCCTCCACTTTGTCAACTTCCTCCACTTCCTCCACTTCCTTCCCTTGCTCCACTTCGTCCCCTTCGTCCACTTCGTCAACTTCGTCCACTTCTTCCACTTCGTCCATTTCGTCCACTTCTTCCATTTCGTCCATTTCGTCAACTTCCTCCACTTCGTCCACTTCTTCCACTTCCTCTACCTCCTCCACTTCCTTCACTTAGTCCTCTTCGTCCGCTTCATCACCTTTGTGAACTTCGTCCACTTCTTCAACTTCCTCCACTTCCTCCACTTCCCCCACTTCCTTCACTTGCTCCACTTTGTCCCCTTCGTCAACTTCCTCCGATTCCTCCACTTCCTTCACTTCGTCAACTTCCTCCACTTCGTCCACTTCCTCCACTTCGTCCACTTCGTCCACTTCGTCCACTTCGTCCACGTCGTCAACTTCCTCCACTTCGTCTCCTTCCTCGACTTCGTCCACTTCGTCCTCTTCCTCCACCTCGTCCACATCCTCCACTTCGTCCGCTTGATCCACTTCGTCAATATCGTCAACTACGCTGACTTCGACCACTTCGTCCACTTCTTCCACTCCGTCCACTTCTTCCACCTCAACCACTTCGTCCGGTTCCTCCACTACCTCCACTTCGTCCACTAGGTTCACTTCATAGAGTTCCTCCCCTTCGTCCACTTCATCAACTTCCCCCAATTCTTTCACCTCGTCCATTTCGTCCACTTCGTCCACTTCGTCAACTTCGTCCACTTCTTCCACTTCGTCCATTTCGTCCACTTCTTCGACTTCGTCCATTTCATCCACTTCCTCCACTTCGTCCACTTCGTGTAACGTCTCCACGTCGCCCACTTCCACTACTTCGTCCACTTCCTCCATTTCCTTCAATTCATCCACTTCCTCCACTTTGTCTACTTCCTTCACTTCCTCCACTTCGTCCACTTCCTCCACTTCCACCATTTCCTCCACTTCTTCCACTTCGTCCATTTCGTCCCCTTCGTCCACTTCGACCATTTCGTCAACTTCGTCATTTTCCTCCACTTCCTCCACTTTGTCCACTTCGTCCACTTCGCCCACTTCGTCAACTTCGACCACTTCGACCACTTCCTCCACTTCCTCCACTTCCCCCACTTCGTCCACTTCCTCCACTTCGTCCCCATCGTCAACTTCGTCCACTTCCTCTACTTCGTCCACTTCTTTCACCTCGTCCACTTCTTCCACTTCGTCCACTTCGTCCACTTCGACCACTCCGTCCACTTCCTCCACCTCCTCCACTTCCTCCACTTCCTTCACTTGCTCCACTTTGTCCCCTTCGTCCACTTTGTCCGCTTCGTTTTCTTCGTCGCCTTCGTCTGCGTCGTCCCCTTCGTACACTTTGTCCACTTCTTCATATTCCTCCACTTCCTCCACTTCCTCCTCTTCGTCCCCTTCGTCCACTTCGTCAAATTCCTCCACTTCCTTCACTTCCTCCCCTTTGCCAACTTCCTCCACTTCCTCCACTTCGTCGACTCTTTTCACTTCGTCCACATCGTCCATTTCGTCCGCTTCGTCCACTTCGTCAACTTCACCATCTTCTTCCCCTTCGTCCATTTCGTCCACTTACTCCACTTTGTCAACTTCTTCAACTTCCTCGACTTCCTCCACTTCCTCCATTTCCTTCACCTTCTCCACTTCGTCCCCTTCGTCCGCTTCGTCCACTACGTCAACTTCCTCCACTTCCGCCACTTCCTCCACTTCCTCCACTACCTTCCCTTGCTCCACTTCGTCCACTTCTTCCACTTCGTCAACTTCGTCCACTTCTTCCACTTCGTCCATTTCGACCACTTCTTCCACTGCGTCCATTTCGTCAACTTCCTCCACTTCATCCACTTCTTGCACTTCCTCCACTTCCTTAACTTCGTCATCCTCGTCCACTTCGTCAACCTCGTAAACTTTGTCCACTTCGTCAACCTCGTAAACTTTGTCCACTTCGTCAAGTTCGTGAACTGCGTCCACTTCCTAAACTTCCTCCACTTCCTTCACTTCCTCAACTTCCACCACTTCCTTTACTTGCTCCACTTCGTCTCCTTCGTCAACCTCCACCACTTCCTCCACTTCCTCCACTTCGTCAACTTTGTCCACTTCCTCCGCTTCCTCCACTTCTTCCTCTTCGTCCACTTAGTCCACTTCGACCACTTCCTCCACTTCCTTCACCTCCTCCACTTGCTCCACTTCCTTCACTTGCACCACTTCGTCCCCTTTGTCCACTTCGTCCGCTTCGTTCACTTCGTCTCCTTCGTCTGCATCGTCCCCTTCGTACACTTTGTCCACTTCTTCATATTCCTCCACTTCCTCCACATTGTCCCCTTCGTCCACTTCGTCCACTTCGTCAAATTCCTCCACTTCCTCCTCTTCCTCCACTTCGTCAACTTCCTCCACTTCCTCTACTTCGTCAACTTCGTCCACTCGTTTCACTTCGTCCATTTCGTCCACTTCTTCCACTTCGTCAACTTAACCCTCTTCTTCCCCTTCGTCCATTTCGTCCACTTACTCCTCTTCGTCCACTTCGTCAACTTCTCCACTTCCACCACTTTGTCCACTTCCTCCATTTCCTACACTTCCTCGAATTCGTGCACTTCTTCCACTTCGTCCACTTCGACCACTTCGTCAACTTCATCCACTTCCTCCTCTTCGTCCACTTCCTCCTCTTCGTCCACTTCCTCCACTTCCTTCATTTCCTCCACTTCCTCCACTTCCTCCCCTACCTCCACTTCATCCACTTCTTCAACTTCCTCGACTTCCTCCACTTCCTCCACTTCGTCCACTTCCTCCATTTCTTCTACTTCTTCCACTTCGTCCACTTCGACCACTTCATCCACTTTCTCCACTTCCTCGACTTTCTCCACTTCGTCCCCTTCATCCACTTCGTCTTTTTCAACCACTTCGTCCACTTCCTCTGCTTCGTCCACTTCGTCAACTTCATCCACTTCTTCCACTTGGTCCACTTCGTCCACTTCTTTTCCACTTTGACCACTTCGACCACTTCGTCGACTTCCTTCATTTCCTCCACTTCCTCCACTTCCTCCATTTCCTCCACTTCATCCACTTCGCCCACTTCGACCACTTCAATCACTTCCTCCATTTCCTCAGCTTCCTCCACTTTGTCCACTTCCTCCACTTCCTCCACTTCGTCCACTTCTTCCACTTCGTCCACATCGACCACTCGTTGATGGACAAATTTATGATCACCAAAATATGATGTCACAAACTTGTTTCACAATCGGCAAGTATGACCGAATCGTTCAAGTAATAAACTTGGTAAGACCAAGTATCGTTCTTCCCAAAGGACTCACGGCCTAGTTTAGTTATGTGATTTGTTGATTAGCTAGGACTTACTAACGAAATATTTAAATTTTAATATGCAAGACAGAAAATAAACATGTATGCATGAAGTTTGATCAATGGCAAAGACAAAAGATAAACACTTTCAATGAAATACATGGATGAATATGTTGTTGGGGGTCAATTTCATCTCATCCACTCTCATATATTTTAGGAATTCAACATTCAAATCATCATTGTTAATGCCACTCTCTAAAGTACCATTCTAGATGGCTTCTCCCTAATCACGAGTTCATACAATTCCTAGCATTCCTAATGATTAGTTCATGAGTGCAGGAGCTTAACGACAACCAATATAATATTGTCAGTATAATATTGGGAGAAATTCCCCGGATCTAGACTTCCCCGTACGTGCCCGTATCGACAAAACCAATAATCATGCATGGAATGAGTTAAACTATGCAAGCATTGAGCAAAGAGGAAAATCCCTAACTAATGATGAAAGAAAGCATAGGTCTTAATTAAAAGATGTAAGCAAAGATTCCATATATGAGAGCTTCAAGAGATTACATTGATTCCCCAACAAACATACAAGGTTTAGTTCACCATATTCATGGTGAACCTAGATGAATAACAATGAAAGAATGAAAGAATAAACCCTAAAAAGGTGAAGAGGTAGCCTGAGCATCCAAGATCCTCCTTCAAAGGGGTGGAAGAGAGAGTGTTTTCCTCGTTTCTGCCAAAGATACTAATTCTAGGACGTGCAAGCCCTTATATACTAATCTAGAGTTACAAAAGATTACAAAAGCCCAAGCCCAAAAAGTGTCGCTCAGCGGTAACTACGCTTCAGTTTTCTTCCCCTCAGCGGCCAGTTTGCCCCTCAGCGGACCTCCCGTGACCTCATGAGTGCCGCTCAGCGGTAAAATGCCGCTGAGCGGTGCCTTCGACTTCTCTTTTTGCACTCTTTCTTGTCTTTTCTAATGTCATCTCTCTCCTTCTTCACTTCTTTCACCAAATTCACCTTAAAACCTGCACAAAAACACTTAAATCAAGCATAAACCTGTCCAGCTCTCTTATTTATGAAAATATAGATAAAAGCATGATTTCAAGCTAGTTTTTAAGTCTAAAGGTTGCTTTTAGTATCACTTTTAAGCATGAAAATAACAGTTTTTCAACTGTTATCACTCGTCCACGTCCTCCATTCCCACCACTTCGTCCACTACCTCCACTTCCTCCACTTCGTCAACTTCCTCTATTTCCTCCACTTCATCCACTTCCTCCACTTCCTCAACTTCCTCCACTTCCTCCACCTCGTCAATTTCCTCCACATCGTCCACTTCGTCTACTTCCTACGCTTCCTCCACTTCCTCCACTTCTTCAACTTCCTCCAGTTCCTCCATTTCGTCTAATTCGTCGACTACGACCACTCCGTCAGCTTGTTCCAATTCGACCACTTCGTCCACTTTCACCATTTCGTGCACTTCCTCCATTTCCTCCACTTCCTCCACTTCTACAACTTCATCCAAATCCTCCACTTCCTCCACTTCGTCAACTATGATACGCGGGGCCCAAGGCCAATTAGTTTAGTATAATTTCTTTTACTTTTATTAAAAACATGTGTAAAAGGTGTTAGGCATGTGCTAGATAGGAGGGGGGTTTTAGTCCTATATATAGACATGCCACCACCTCTTGTAAGGTACTTTTGAGCATAATGAATTGTTATTCTGTTGAGAACACTCCAGAGCAATTCTACCTTGAAAGTCAAGGTTAGAGAATCCCAAAGGATCTCCTCTAGCCACCTTCCAAGCACTTCTCTCACTTTCATTTTCCATTCCACCGTGCTTATTCCCTCGTTTTCTCTCACTTATCACGCTGACGCATTACTTGTCACCTTGCGCGCACATCAGCGCCACATCTTCTTCCAGCAACATTCTCGAAACTTCACTCACCAAACCATATTTTCCTCATCAGCGAAGCCTCCGAATCCTTTTCCTCAGGAGATTCGTTCCCTCCGAATCTCAACTTCTCACGTCTGCTAGATCCACCGCACCACATCGTCGTATCTGCTTCACGACCACTTTCCACCGTTCAATCTCCATTTACCATCGTTTAACCGGTCCAAATCGAATCTCTCCCACTCCTAGGGCTTCCTTCGTGCCTCTTGGATTTCCACAGATCCAAACTTAGATCCTAGGGTTTTCGATGTTCGACCTCAATTCTCCCTTCAATATCGCATTTCCTCTCCATTCCGCTGCGTCATCACTCATCGGAGAAGCTTCGAGGATCCAGACCGGACTTCTGCTGCTTCCGTCGGTCCGAACTCCTCCTGTGCTTCTATCATGTGGTAATCAGAGCTCAGGTTCTCCGCGCTTCGAAAGCTAAGTATCTCTCCATTGATTCGCGTCTCTGATCTGAGTTTAAATTTCTTGCGTTGTTATGAAATTCACGAGTTGTTTCGATTCTGTCTTGATCTTATTCATTCGTGTTGAATCTCTTTAATATTCGTGTTGTTCATTATGATTCCTTCTCTGTCTTGTGTTGATTCATGTGTTTTTGGTCTTGATCTGTTCATTAGGTTTCTGCTTGAGTCATTTCTTGTATGCTAACCTTGTTTTGGTTGTGTCTTTCATCATCTTAATCGGTCCAAATTTTTGTTGACTCATTTTCATTGCTAAATCATATTCTGTCATGTTTACAGTCATGTTTAATTGCTTAAAATGTCATAAATTTTGTGTTCAAAGCTGTGTTGAGTTTTTTTCTGAGATTCTGGAATATATGATCAGTGGCTATACACCATATGAGCTATGATACATTCATTGTGAGCTCGGGTGCATGCAAAAGTGACCGTAATCTCAGATTTAACGTACTGTTGAGGTGTATTTTGATTTGCGTTTATTGTCATGGCCAATACATATTATTTTGGTGATAAAATGCTTGAATGAGTTCGTATCAGGTGCACATCACTTAAGCCATGAATTGCTGAAGCAAATAGCTTGATGGCACCTTGTGAAAACTCCAGCAGTATCAAATTGCAGTTGGCCGATCTGCATTGTCTTGTTTGAGTCTAATTTTTGTTTTAAAATCTGTTTTGGCATATAGATCTTGCTGGAAATCTTACATTAACTTCCTCGTGTCGTGTTCAAGTTTCCCATTGCTGTTTTAAAGTCATCAATAATTTGTCCATTGACTCAATGAAACTTAAAACTGGTGGTGTGGTTGACCTGTTTGATTGCATAATTGGCTATTGCAAGTTCAATTTTCGAATTACTATGTTCTGCATCCAATTTTAATGCAAAACAAGTTGGTTTTGAAGTTTTAAACATGTTGAGATAGTTAATTCGAGTTATATCAGCCTTTGTGCTTTTTTCACCTTTGAAACCACCATTTTAAGTCAAATTTTTTATAAAGCAAGTATAGTGCAGTACTGAAATTTTGATTTGTGTGTTTATGATTCAGTTGGATTGTAGTAAGAGCTAGGGTCTGTTGAATGAAATCAAAACAGGTGAAAAAGAATATCTATACAAGTTTAAAAAGCATTCAGACCTTGTACAATCCAAATAAGTGAAGCTCCAAAATCAGAAACTGAAAACATTATCAATTATGAACTAATTTTGTTGGGGCATTGTATCAAACGCATTTGTAAAATTCAGTACTGGAGTCACTTAATTGTTTCTGCTCTAACTTGCTTGTTTGTTCTTCTTGCTTTTAAAATCTGTTCTAGTGCCAATCATAGGTTCAGTTTGAGTGCTCACTTTGATCAAAAGCTTTGTTTATTGCTTGTCATTTGTTGGTTATCTAGTTTTGTCTCTCCCATGTGAATCATCTTCTGCTGAATCATAATTGGATTTTTTTTTCTTTGCTTTACTAATTTGATCTCAAGTCTGTGTTCTGCTGTCTTTTGTCATTCCATTACCTTGTTTATCCTAGCCATTCTCCTGATTGAGAAATCTGATTCCATCCTGGTTTTTGGGGATTTGAAAGAAGGTAAGTGTGAATGGTAGCATATTAGGTGGTGGTGATCCACAGGATTCTCTGGCTTAGACTGAAAATTTCTTTTGAGTGCTTTAAGCTTTAAGAGAGATTGATTTTTTGTGAGCTTTGTGTGGCTGCATCTGAAAGCCAAATATTCTTGTTGAGTGTGTTGTAGTTTCAAGTGGTGAAATGAGTCCAGTTTTTGAATCTGAATTGTGCTAACCAACTAGATTGCATAGTTTTTGTCTTCATTTCCATTTACAGGTGGTGCTGGATCAAGAGTGATTTACAAACGCCTGCTGCAGTGAAGCCGTTGAGCATACCAGAACCTTCATTGAGATTTTACGGCTTCAACAGATTTTAGCTTAAATAAACAGAGGCAGAAACACTTCACATGGAAGTGTTGAACTAAAGGGAGTATTTTACCTTAAAATTGTTTCTGTTTTTTTTTTTTGTTTAAATAGCCCTGTTATAGTTGCCATTGTTTAACAATTCTTGAAGTGTGGAATCTGGTATGACATTTGTTGCAGACTAGGATTAGCCAATGTAAATTCTGAATGGGTTTCTAAGACTTGCTGCATTGTAATTGAAATGAGCAGGTTTTAATTAACTTGGATGGTTTATTAAATCAATATGGTTTCAGTATAGAATTATATCCATTTGAATTTGGTTTAAATGTCCATTTTTCCTGCATATGTGTTGGCTGTTGTAGAGAGAGTTTTTGTGTGTGCAGAGCTGATGTGAGTAAATCATTAGTTGAGAAAATTTTTCGTTGAGCAGGAGTTGTTTGCTTGAACTATTCTGTCATATTCAATTGTGAATCCACTTGTTTTCCTTTGCCACTGCATTGTATCAGTTGTAAGAAGTGGTTTCTGCACTTCAATTTAAGTTCTGTTGAACTGCCTTTCATATGTGCTTGTCTAAACTGGTTTGTGGTATGATCAGAACATGCAGTATAGCCTTGAAACCATAGTATCTCGTGAATGGTAATAGGCTAGAAGCAGCCACCCGCACTAAAGAGAGTTTTAGATTAATCGTTGATTTGTTTCAAACTGTCTGTGTGTCATGTAATTGTTAAGAATTGGTGTGGTTGTTGATTTTTTTGTGAATCCTTCGTGTAGCAGATTTCAAGTTGAGAGCAAAAGGAATCTGCATCAACTGTACCGAGAGAAAGGGAAGTTTACTACCCTATATCTTTGTCTGCCATTTGTTTTAATTAAGTGAATCCTCACATCAGTTTGTGCATGTGTTTGTAGAACTTGATCAATAGAAATCAAGAAGATTTGATAGCAGCAGTACTAAGTTGAGCACGTGGATCTTCATTGGAACAAGGTGTTTGGGTCAGATCGTGGCAGCAGCAACATCTCTAATTGGACAGGACTGAGATTGACACGAAGCAAAGTGGATCACGTGAATGTGGGCACCAAGAGCACCGTAGCATAGGATTTCAATTTTTGTTTGTATTTGTACTGGGTTTGTGTTTGCCCACTGTTAGCTTTAGTTTTTGTTTTGTAAAAGGGTCTTTTATAAAGTCCAAGTGTTTAGGAAGAGTCCTTGGTGCTCTTTCAAACTCTTGGCAACTTTATTTGCTTTTATTTTTTAGCATAGCTAGACAGGTGAATGTGTCTTGTTAGCCAAAGCTACAAGCTTCACCATAGGAGTATATATTGATTTGATTTGTGTATCTCGTAGGGTCATTAGAGTCCGCTGGTTTCCTTAGTGTTTTGTTTCTTTGATTTTGTGTTCTACGTTTAGGGGTGATTTAGGCTAAAAGGGATTAAACTCTAAGCCTTTTCACACTAGAGTCCGAAGAGTATAGTCTTTTAGTGTTTAATTGTTGTGATTGTTTGTGAGTTGTGTTCTTTGATTTTAAAAGTGATTTTTGTTTAAAAGATAACTAGTAGTAACCTAAGACATTTCTGGCAAGGCAAGACTTGGTACTTAAGCAGTCTTCATGACTCACCTCTCTTACCTGGGACTTGTCTAAGTGTGAATCTTGTATATCTTTACACTAGAAAAACTTTTAGAAACAAAGATGTTTTGTTATTCATACACGTCTTCTAGGAATTTTAATTTTGATAAGCAACTTAGTTACAAAGACATCAAAAGAGAACATGATAAAGCTAGAAGGAAGTCTTGTTCATCTTATGAATTTGATAGGATTGAAGATGATTTGTATAAAAAAGCTAGTGAAAATATTCCATTCTTTTGTGATGATATTGGTGCATTAACATACCTAGCTTGGGAAAAGGAAATTAATGACATGCATTCATTCATGGTGAGAAAAAGTAAATATGAATCCTTCTATTCTAGAGATGATGAATCTTATATTCTTAATCTTTACACTTCTAGTTTTAAAAAGCATGCAAGAGAGTGGTGGGATGATAGGCAATATCATGTTAAGATAGGTAGAAAATATCCCATTAATGATTGGAATGAATTGAAAGCTTGTATGAGAAGAAAGTTTGTGCCTCGAGAAATTGAAAGAAACTTAGAACTTATGAGAGAGCTTATTAGAAAAGGTGAGTCATTCATTCAAAATTTAAGTGGGTTCTCTCGTAGGGAAAGTGAGTTTCTAGAAAAACTTAAGAAGCTATGGGAAGAGACAAGAAAACATAGAATTGAGAGGTTAAAAAGAGAAAAACAAAAGCAAGAAGTAAGAGAGAAAAGAGAAATAGAGAGAAGAGAAAAAGAGAGAAGAGAAGAGGAAGAACGAAATAAAAGAAAAGAGGAAGAGAGAAAGAGAAGAGAAGAAGAAGAAAACAAGAGAAGAGATGAGGAAGAAAGAGAAGAAGAGAAAAGAAGAGAGAAAGAGAGAAAAGAAACACTTAGAAGAGAAAAGGAAGAAGTTGACAGGATAGAAATGGAAGAAAAGAAATCAAAGCAACTAAAGACAACATCTCCTCCTACATTAGAAGTCAAACTCTTAAGGGGAGGTTTTCTATCGTCTCACTCTTATCCATTTATATTTGAATTTTCCAAATTTCACTTTTCTTTCAAAGAATTGACCACTCCATCTTTAAAAATGTTATCACTTTCAACACATGCAAAATTCCAACTTGGGTTATGGTTACCTTTATGGTTACCAATAACTCAAGATACAAATAAAATTTCAAATGAAGAAAGGTTTCTTTGTTATATTAAATTTAAAAATTTAAAAATTTGGAAACCTTCTTCTACATATATTCTTTTATATATCTTATTGGGTCAAAGAAAACTAATTAGAGATATGTTTGATGCTTATTGCAGATGGATATTTGACCCAGGAGGAACCCTTATGAAGCTAACAAAAATAAGTCTTCAAAAGCACCATCAGATTTGAGGACAAATCCTTTCCAAGGGGGAGGGGATGATACGCGGGGCCCAAGGCCAATTAGTTTAGTATAATTTCTTTTACTTTTATTAAAAACATGTGTAAAAGGTGTTAGGCATGTGCTAGATAGGAGGGGGGTTTTAGTCCTATATATAGACATGCCACCACCTCTTGTAAGGTACTTTTGAGCATAATGAATTGTTATTCTGTTGAGAACACTCCAGAGCAATTCTACCTTGAAAGTCAAGGTTAGAGAATCCCAAAGGATCTCCTCTAGCCACCTTCCAAGCACTTCTCTCACTTTCATTTTCCATTCCACCGTGCTTATTCCCTCGTTTTCTCTCACTTATCACGCTGACGCATTACTTGTCACCTTGCGCGCACATCAGCGCCACATCTTCTTCCAGCCACATTCTCGAAACTTCACTCACCAAACCATATTTTCCTCATCAGCGAAGCCTCCGAATCCTTTTCCTCAGGAGATTCGTTCCCTCCGAATCTCAACGTCTCACGTCTGCTAGATCCACCGCACCACATCGTCGTATCTGCTTCACGACCACTTTCCACCGTTCAATCTCCATTTACCACCGTTTAACCGGTCCAAATCGAATCTCTCCCACTCCTAGGGCTTCCTTCGTGCCTCTTGGATTTCCACAGATCCAAACTTAGATCCTAGGGTTTTCGATGTTCGACCTCAATTCTCCCTTCAATATCGCGTTTCCTCTCCATTCCGCTGCGTCATCACTCATCGGAGAAGCTTCGAGGATCCAGACCGGACTTCTGCTGCTTCCGTCGGTCCGAACTCCTCCGGTGCTTCTATCAAACTACCTCCACCTCTTCCACTTCCTCCACTTTGTTCACTTGCTCCACTTCCTCCACTTTGTTCACTTGCTCCACTTCGTCCATTTCCTCCACTTCCTCCACTTCCTCCTCTTCGTCCCCTTCGTCCACTTCGTCAAATTCCTCCACTTCCTTCACTTCCTCCACTTTGCCAACTTCCTCCACTTCCTCCACTTCGTCGACTCTTTTCACTTCGTCCACTTCGTCCATTTCGTCCACTTCGTCCACTTCGTCAACTTCACCCTCTTCTTCCCCTTCGTCCATTTCGTCCACTTACTCCACTTTGTCAACTTCTTCAACTTCCTCGACTTCCTCCACTTCCTCCATTTCTTTCACCTTCTCCACTTCGTCCCCTTCGTCCGCTTCGTCCACTACGTCAACTTCCTCCACTTCCGCCACTTCCTCCACTACCTTCCCTTGCTCCACTTCGTCCACTTCTTCCACTTCGTCAACTTCGTCCACTTCTTCCACTTCGTCAACTTCGTCCACTCCTTCCACTTCGTCCATTTCGACTACTTCTTCCACTGCGTCCATTTCGTCAACTTCCTCCACTTCCTTAACTTCGTCATCCTCGTCCACTTCGTCAACCTCGTAAACTTTGTCTACTTCGTCAACTTCGTAAACTTCGTCCACTTCGTCAACTTTGTGAACTGCGTCCACTTCGTCCACTTCTTAAACTTCCTCCACTTCCTTCACTTCCTCCACTTCCACCACTTCCTTTACTTGCTCCACTTCGTCTCCTTCGTCAACTTCCACCACTTCCTCCGCTTCCTCCACTTCGTCAACTTCGTCCACTTCCTCCTCTTCCTCCACTTCTTCCACTTCTTCCACTTCGTCCACTTAGTCCACTTCGACCACTTCCTCCACTTCCTCCACCTCCTCCACTTGCTTCACTTCCTTCACTTGCTCCACTTCGTCCCATTTGTCCACTTCGTCCGCTTCGTTCACTTCGTCGCCTTCGTCTGCGTCGTCCCCTTCGTACACTTTGTCCACTTCTTCATATTCCTCCACTTCCTCCACATTGTCCCCTTCGTCCACTTCGTCCACTTCGTCAAATTCCTCCACTTCCTCCTCTTCCTCCACTTCGTCAACTTCCTCCACTTCGTCAACTTCCTCCACTTCCTCCACTTCGTCAACTTCGTCCACTCGTTTCACTTCGTCCATTTCGTCCACTTCTTCCACTTTGTCAACTTAACCCTCTTCTTCCCCTTCGTCCATTTCGTCCACTTACTCCTCTTCGTCCACTTCGTCAACTTCTCCACTTCGTCCACTTCCACCACTTTGTCCACTTCCTCCATTTCCTCCACTTCCTCGAATTCGTGCACTTCTTCCACTTCGTCCACTTCGACCACTTCGTCAACTTCATCCACTTCCTCCTCTTCGTCCATTTCCTCCTCTTCGTCCACTTCCTCCACTTCCTCCATTTCCTCCACTTCCTCCACTTCCTCCCCTACCTCCACTTCATCCACTTCTTCAACTTCCTCGACTTCCTCCATTTCCTCCACTTCCTCCACTTCCTCCACTTCTTCCACTTCCTCGACTTCCTCCACTTCTTCAACTTCCTCGACTTCCTCCACTTCCTCCACTTCCTTCACCTATTCCACTTCGTCCCCTTCGTCCGCTTCGTCCACTACGTCAACTTCCTCCACTTCCGCCACTTCCTCCACTTCCTCCACTACTTTCCCTTGCTCCACTTCGTCCCGTTCGTCCACTTCGTCAACTTCGTCCACTTCTTCCACTTCGTCCATTTCGACCACTTATTCCACTGCGTCCATTTCGTCAACTTCGTCCACTTCGTCCACTTCTTCCACTTCCTCCACTTCCTCATCTTCGTCCACTTCGTCAACTTCGTGAACTGCGTCCACTTCGTCCACTTGTTAAACTTCCACCACTTCCTTTACTTGCTCCACTTCGTCCCCTTCGTCAACTTCCTCCACTTCCTCCACTTCATCAACTTCGTCCACTTCCTCCACTTCCTCCACTTCGTCTACTTCCTCCACTTCCTCCACTTCGTCCACTTCGTCCAGTTCCTCAACTTCCTCATCTTCCTCCACTTCCTCCACTTCTTCCATTTCCTCCAATTCCTCCACTTCCTCCACTTCTTCCACTTCGTCAATTTCGTCCATTTCGTCCACTTCGACCACTTCGTCCACGTCCTCCACTTCCTCCACTTCCTCCACTTCGTCCCCTTCGTCAACTTCGTTCCCTTCCTGCACTTCCTCCACTTCCTCCACTTCCTCTACTTCCTCCACTTCGTCCCCCTCGTCGACTTCGTCCACTTCGTCAACTTCCTCCACTTCCACACATTCCTCCACTTTCTCCACTTACTCCACGTCGTCAACTTCGTCCACTTCGTCGACTTCCTCAACTTCCTCCACCTCCTCCACTTCCTCCAATTCCTCCACTTCCTCCATTTCGTTTACTTCCTCCACTTCCTCCACTTCGTCCACTTCATCCACTTCGTCCACTTCGACCACTTCGTCCACTGCGTCCACTTCCTCCACTTCCTTCACTTCCTCCACTTCGTCACCTTCGTCCACTTTGTCAACTTCCTCCACTTCAACCACTTCGTCCATTTCGTCCACTTCCTCCACTTCCTCTACTGCTTCCACTTCGTCAACTTCCTCCAATTTGTCCACTTCGTCCACTTCGCCCACTTCCTCCACTTCGTCCTTTTCCTCCACTTCCTTCACTTCGGCCACTTCCTCCACTTTGTCCCCTTCGTCAACTTCGTCCACTTCCTCCACTTCGTCCTCTTCTTCCACTTCCTCCAATTCTTCCACTTCGACCACTTCCTCCATTTCCTTCATTTCTCCCACTTCGTGCACTTCGTACACTTCCTCCACTTCCTCCATTTCGTCCAATTCGTCCACTATGTCTACTTCGTTAGCTTCGTCCACTTCAACCACTCCGTCCACTTCGTCCACTTCCTCTACTTCTTCCACCTCCTCCACTACGTCCACTTCGTCCACTTCGTCAACTTCCACCACTTCGTCTACTTCCTACACTTCCTCAACTTTGTCCACTTCGTCAACTTTCTCCACTTCCTCCACTTCGTCCAATTCGTCTACTTCGTCCACTTCTTCCACTTCGTCAACTTCCTCCACTTTGACCACTTCGTCCACTTCCTCCATTTCCTCCACTTGGTCCACTTCATCCACTTCGTGCACTTCTTCAACTTTTTCCACTTCCTCCACTTCCTTCACTTGCTCCACTTCGTCCACTTCGTCAACTTCCTCCACTTCCTCCACTTCGTCCATTTCGTCAACTTCCTCCACTTCGTCAACTTCCTCCAGTTCGTCTACTTCCTCCACTTTTTCCACTTCTTCCACTTCCTCCATGATGAACAGGTCGCACCGCTCACAAAAATTGAGCATAATAGAAATGTAGTACTGATAACAGTTGAAAAACTGTTATTTTCATGCTTAAAATTGATACTAAAAGCAACCTTTAGACTTAGAAACTAGCTTGAAATCACACCTTTTATCTTTATTTTCAGAAATAAGAGAGCTGGACAGGTTTACACTTGATTTGAGTGTTTTTGTGCAGGTTTTAGGGTGAATTTGGTGCAAAGAGTGAAGAAGGAGAGAAGTGACATTAGAAAAGACAAGAAAGAGTGCAAAAAGAGAAGACGAAGGCACCGCTCAGCGGCAAACTACCGCTGAGCGGCACTCAGGAGGTTGCGGGAGTCACGCTGAGGGGCAAATGGCCGCTGAGGGGAAGAATTGTGACGCGCAACTACCGCTGAGCGGTAAATACCGCTGAGCGGTACTCTTTGGGCTTGGGCTTTTGTAATCTTTTGTAACTCTAAATTAGTATATAAGGGCTTGCACGTCCTTTAGTTGAGTATCTTTGGCAGAAACGAGGCAAACACTCTCTCTTCCACCCCTTTGAAGGAGGATCTTGGATGCTCAGGCTACCTCTTCACCTTTATTGGGTTTATTCTTTCATTCTTTCATTGTTATTCATCTAGGTTCACCATGACGATGGTGAACTAAACCTTGTATGTTTGTTGGGGAATCAATGTAATCTCTTGAAGCTCTCATATATGGATTTGTTGAGTACATCTTTGAATTAAGACATATGCTTTCTTTCATCATTAGTTAGGGTTTTTCCTCTTTGCTCAATGCTTGCATTGTTTAACTCATTCTAATGCATGATTATTGGTTTTGTCGATACGGACACGTACGGGGAAGTCTAGATCCGGGGAATTTCTCCCAATATTTTACTGACAACATTATATTGGTTGCCTTTAAGCTCCTGCTGTAATGAACTAATCATTAGGAATGCTAGGAATTGTATGAACTATTTGATTAGGGAGAAGCCATCTAGAATGGTACATTAGAGAGTGGCATTAACAATGATGATTTGAATGTTGAATTCCTAAAATATATGAGAGTGGATGAGATGAAATTGAACCCCAACAACATATTCATTTATATAATTCATTGGAAGTGTTTATCTTTTGTCTTTGCCATTGATCAATTCATGCATACATGTTTATTTTCTGTCTTGCATATTAAACTTTGAATATTTCGTTTCTAAGTCCTAGCTAATCAACAAATCACATAACTAAACTAGGCCGTGAGTCCTTTGGGAAGAACGATACTTGGTCTTACCAAGTTTTATTACTTGAACGATTCGGTCATACTTGCCGATTGTGAAACAAGTTTGTGACATCATATTTTGGTGCTTACAAATTTGTCCATCAAGCTTTTGGCGCCGTTGCCGGGGATTTGGGGATTGAACCCGAGTCCTAGCAACGGCTAATAAGTTTGGGTCATCAAGTTTTTGGCGCCGTTGCCGGGGACTCGTGGTTTAACTGGTTAATTTGTGTGATTATTGATTATCTTTGACTTTAATTTTAAATTTCTGTTTTTATTTTCTGTTTTTTATCTTTTTCTGTTTTATCTTTTTAGATTAGATTAGATTAGATTTTATTTTATTTGGTTAGTTTAGATTTTATTTTATTTTATCTTTTAGGATTAGATTTTATTTTATTAGGTTAGATTTTATTTTTAGATTTTATCTTTTTAGATTAGATGTTATTTTTAAATTTTATTTTATCTTTTATCTTTTTATCTTTTGAATCTTTTATCTTCTTATCTTCTGAATCTTTTATCTTTTTATCTTTTGAATATATATCTTCTCTTATATCTTTTTGTGCTAACAAATCTGTTCTAGGGTTTTGTTTCTTGTGCATGCAGGAAGCAATTCGCACTAGAAGTAAGAAAACAACAGAACCACTTCTTGAAGGTCTAGAAGAGAGTAGAAGGAGGAGAAGAATCAGAACGTCTAGAGAACTTTTCCCTTCTCCTGAAACTCTCTTGCAAACATCACCACAAGGTTCTGTTCATAGCACAGGAAGTATGGAGGGCAATAATGTTAGAAGAACTCTTGCAGATTACACTAATCTTGCTGGACCTCAGCACTTCAACAGCATAGCTAGACCTAGAGTCAATGCAGCCAACATGGAGGTCAAACCAGCACTGATTCAACTGGTGAAGAGTAATCAATTTAATGGGTTATCACATGAAAGCCCATATGAGCACCTGACTACCTTTAATGAGATTTGCAATACAGTCAAGATTAATGGGGTGCCAGACGAAGCAATCAAACTTAGCTTGTTTCCTTTCTCATTGGGAGGCAATGCTAAGCTTTGGTTGAACTCTTTTCCAGAAGAAAGTTTCACAGAGTGGGAAGCAGTGGTTACAAAGTTTCTAAACAAATACTTCCCACAATCTAAGGTGACTAAAGGAAAGCAAGAGATATCTTCATTCAAGCAGGACATGGAAGAATCACTGGGGCATGCATGGGACAGATATAAAAGCTTGTTACGAAAAACTCCCATGCATGGCTTTAAAGAACATGAAGTAGTCCTAATTTTCCTTGGAGGGCTTGGTTCACAAACCAAGATGATGCTGAATGCCTCAGCAGGAGGTAATATCAAATGGAAGACTCCAGAGGAAGCAACTGAAATTATTGAAAATATGGCTACTAGTGACAATGAACTCAATATTGAAAAAGGAGATTCTAATCAGAAGGAGTTGTCAAAATTAAATGAGGCTTTGCTTGTCCAAAATAGAATTCTCTCGCAACAGATTGAGGAAGTAACCATGAAACTTTCTCAAATACCACAGGAAATACAACAGGTCTCAATGGTTCAAGAGCAACAAAAATGGCAGATGCAATTTACTTCAGTTGAGAAAGCAACAAAGCTTGAAGAGACTTTACAGAGATTCTTGAAGGCAAATGCGTCCTATTGTCATAATGTGGATGTTGCATTTAAAAAAATGGAGAGTCATGTTGAGAGAATTGTTGACGTGATTAAACATGATAACCTAGGAAAGGATTGTAAAACTGTTGTGACCAGAAGTGGTAGAGTGTTAGAGGAGAGACAAAAAGAGAGAGAGAAAGAAAAAAATGAGAGTGAGAGTGAAAAAGAATCATGTGAGTGGAAAGAAAGAGTTGAGAGAGAGAAAAAGAGAAAAGAAGAAGAGGAGAGGAGAGAAAAAAATGAGAGAGAAGAGAGAGAGAGAAAAAGAGTATGAAAAGCCACTTCCTTATCCAAAGGGTTATTCAAGAAAGGAGAAAGAAAAGCAGTTGGAAAGATTCATGGAACTGTTTAAGAAGCTGGAGATTACTATACCATTCTCTGAAGCATTGCAACAGATGCCAGCATATGCAAAATTTTTGAAGGAACTTCTCACAAAGAAACACAAGTACATTGAGAAGGAAACTATCAATATACAGGGCAATTGCAGTGCAATCATACAGAAATTACCTCCTAAACTTAAAGACCCAGGAAGCTTCACTATTCCATGCACCATAGGAGATGTGAAAGTTGGAAGAGCATTGATTGATTTGGGAGCTAGCATTAATCTAATGCCGCTAGCCATGTGCAGAACAATTCAGGGGCTGGAAATTAAACCAACCAGAATGGCTCTTCAATTGGCAGACAGGTCTCTTAAATATCCATATGGAGTGGTTGAAGATGTTCTAGTGAAGGTCGACAAATTTGTATTCCCAGTGGATTTTATTGTGATGGAGATGGAAGGAACTAGTGATGTTCCTCTTATTCTGGGGAGACCTTTTATGAAGACTGCTAGAGTTCTGATTGATGTAGAGAATGGTAAGCTTAAACTGAGAGTTGATGATGAAGAGGTCACTTTTGATGTATCCAAGGCCATGACATATCCAAATGATGACAAAGCATGTTTTCAATTTGATGAACTTGATGAAGTTTGTATGGTTCAGGAAAGAATGGTGCGTAATATTTCTCCATTGGAAAAAACTCTCATTGATGCATGTGAAGATTTGGATGAGGAAGAAGAAAAATTGATTGATGAATGTCTGATGGACTTGGAAACATTGAAAAAGAATCCAGAGGAAGATCCAACATTTGAAACAATTGATAAGGAAGAAACAATCAAAGCACAGTCATCAGAATTGAAAAGATTGCCACCACATCTGAAATATGTGTTTTTAGAACAGGGTGAAACAAAGCCAGTCATCATCAATAACTCTTTATCTTTACAAGAAGAAGAGCAGTTGATAGAAATTCTGAAAGCCAACAAAGAAGCAATTGGGTGGTCAATATCAGATCTCAAAGGTATAAGCCCAACTTATTGCATGCACAGGATTTTTATGGAAGAGGACTATAAACCAAGTGCTCAACCACAGAGAAGGTTAAATCCTGTCATGAAGGAGGTGGTCAGAAAAGAAGTGTTGAAACTGCTAGAAGCTGGTATCATCTATCCAATCTCTGACAGTGAATGGGTGAGTCCAGTACAGGTGGTGCCAAAGAAAGGTGGGATGACAGTAATTTATAATGATAA
The DNA here is from genome assembly GCA_034642375.1 of Vigna nakashimae. Taxonomy (NCBI): domain Eukaryota; kingdom Viridiplantae; phylum Streptophyta; class Magnoliopsida; order Fabales; family Fabaceae; genus Vigna; species Vigna nakashimae. Next base: position 32,741,780 of record CM067765.1, read on the forward strand.
GAATGAGCTGATTCCTACTCGGACAGTTACTGGCTGGCGTATGTGCATTGATTATAGGAAACTGAATAAAGCTACTAGGAAAGATCATTTTCCTCTTCCCTTCATGGATCAGATGCTAGAAAGGTTATCAGGGCAGGCTTTCTATTGTTTTCTAGATGGATATTCTGGATATAATCAAATTGTGGTAGATCCAAAAGACCAGGAAAAGACGGCTTTTACTTGTCCTTTTGGTATCTTTGCATATAGAAAGATGCCTTTTGGATTATGTAATGCTCCAGCTACGTTTCAGAGGTGTATGCAGGCAATTTTTTCTGATCTTTTAGAAAAATGCATTGAAGTATTCATGGATGACTTCTCAGTTTTTGGAAATTCTTTCCAAAGATGTTTAGCTAATTTGAACACTGTCCTCAAAAGATGTGTTCAGACAAATCTGGTTTTGAATTGGGAGAAATGTCATTTCATGGTAACTGAAGGGATTGTACTGGGGCATAAAATTTCTGCTAAAGGAACTGAGGTGGATAAAGCCAAAGTAGAAGTCATTGAGAAACTGCCCCCACCAACAAATGTAAGGGGGATTAGGAGTTTTCTTGGTCATGCTGGGTTTTATAGAAGATTCATCAAAGATTTCTCAAAAATTGCTAAACCATTGAGTAATCTTTTGATGAAGGATGCTCCTTTTGTGATGAATGAAGACTGTCTGAAAGCCTTTGATATATTGAAGCAGAAGTTAGTGTCAGCTCCAGTAATTGTAGCACCAGATTGGAATCAAAATTTTGAATTGATGTGTGATGCAAGTGATTATGCAATAGGAGTTGTCCTTGGTCAAAGGAAAGAACAAAAATTTCATCCAATTTACTATGCTAGCAAGGTGCTGAATGATGCTCAATTGAATTATGCTACCACAGAGAAGGAGTTTCTTGCCATTGTATATGCTCTAGAGAAATTTAGACCTTATCTTATTGGGTCTAAGGTGATTGTCTATACGGATCATGCAGCTATCAAATATTTGTTGACAAAACCAGATTCTAAGCCACGTCTGATTAGATGGGTACTACTTTTGCAAGAGTTTGATGTAGAAATCCGTGATAAGAAAGGAAGTGAGAACTTAATTGCTGATCATTTGTCACGGTTAGTCAACAATGAGGTCACTAGCAAGGAGTCTGAAATCTGGGAATCTTTTTCAGATGAATCACTCATGTATATTCAGCAGAGGCCATGGTTTGCTGATATGGCAAATTTCAAAGCTGCGAGAGTCATGCCGGAAGACTTAACTTGGCAACAGAGAAAGAAATTTCTGCATGATGCCAAGCAGTTTGTGTGGGATGATCCATATTCTTATCACCATTTCAATTAGTCTATGGGAAAGCATGCCATTTGCCAGTTGAATTGGAGCATAGAGCATTATGGGCTTTGAAATTCTTGAATTTTGATCCTTATGACACTCAATGCACACGCAGGAGGCAGATTTTGGAGCTTGAAGAAATGCGGTTACATGCATATGATTCATCCAGGGCTTACAAAGAAAAAATTAAATTTTATCATGACAGGAAGTTGGTGAATAGAGTTTTCAATCCAGGACAACAAGTACTATTGTTCAATTCAAGATTGAAGATATTTCCTGGGAAGCTGAAGTCAAAATGGACAGGACCATTTGTGATAAAAGAAGTGCATCCGCATGGGGCAATTGAAATATTTAATCCATCTGATAATCCACAGAGAAGTTGGGTGGTAAATGGTCAACGTCTCAAGTCTTATCTGGGGGGAGAGGTGCAACAATGTTCTACAATGATGTTGCTGGTTGATCCTTGAAAGTTTGGGTCAGGCTCGGGACGTTAAACAAGCGCTTACTGGGAGGCAACCCAGTGTTTTGTGAGTATCTTATTTGTTTTTGTTTTTAGAATAGGGTTTGATGTACTCTATTGAACACCCGGTTTCTTATGATGGTTTGCTATTAACTGTGTTTATGTGATAAGTAATGCTTGATGATGCTTATTGACTGATTGATGTTGAGATGATGTGCACATTAAAATGCTTATACAGGTGATTCACAAGCTTTGTGAACAAATGCAAGATATCATGATTGTGATTGTGAAATTAAGCAGGATGTGTATGTCAAATGTGAATGAGCTTATATGTGAGGTTTTGAGCTCCAGAGTTGTTATTGTTGAATGCTATTACTTTGGAAGCTTGAATGACCTTGCCCAGGTTTTCTATGATTAAATCAATTACTTGTTTTGCATCATATGATCAAAGGCCGTGTTTGTTGAAACCCTTTTTACTGGCCAAATTCATAAAGTTAGCCTACTAAAAGAGAACACTTTATGTTCTATCCTTTGAACCCATAGCCTTGAATATACACTGAACCCTTGATTGAAAATCTTTACCTTGAGTTAAGTAGAATATCTTGTGTGGTATTGATAAATGTTCAAGTTTGGGGTTATTGGGAAATCATGAAAAAGGAAAAGCATTGAGCTAAGAGCTAAAAAGAAAGAATATGCAAAAGAAAAGAAAAGAAAAGAAGTAAAGCTCAATGCAAATGAAAAGGCAAACAAAAGTTGGGAATGAATAAGAATAATTGTGTTGTTATGATTCTCTTAACTCAAGGATTTTGTGATCCAGAAAAACCAATTTTCTTGTTAGCCCAGCCACATTATAAGCCATTGAAAAGTCCTTGTGATGATGCATGCTTGTGAATGTTTTTGATTGTGGTAAAATGAAAGGCAAAGTTGATTCATGTGACATTGTGATAGTAGAGTGAATGAGTGAAACACTTACCTCTTATACACTTGTGTGTTGAGTGAAACACTTTACCTGGTGAGGAAATATTCCATGAACACATGAACATCCATGCTTAATTGATTGATCATTCATGAAAAATAGCATTTGTTGGAACTTAAATGACTTTGTGAACACTAAAGCATGTGCATATCTTGATTGAACTCTTGGTCATAAGTTTGAGTGAAGTTGTTACTTATCTTGAAAAGAGGATTTTGAATGAGTGAACCATCATATAAATTGGTTGGAGATAGAGTTACATCTTGTTTGCTTGAGGACAAGCAAAGTTCTAAGTTTGGGGTTGTGATAACAGTTGAAAAACTGTTATTTTCATGCTTAAAATTGATACTAAAAGCAACCTTTAGACTTAGAAACTAGCTTGAAATCACACCTTTTATCTTTATTTTCAGAAATAAGAGAGCTGGACAGGTTTACACTTGATTTGAGTGTTTTTGTGCAGGTTTTAGGGTGAATTTGGTGCAAAGAGTGAAGAAGGAGAGAAGTGACATTAGAAAAGACAAGAAAGAGTGCAAAAAGAGAAGACGAAGGCACCGCTCAGCGGCAAACTACCGCTGAGCGGCACTCAGGAGGTTGCGGGAGTCACGCTGAGGGGCAAATGGCCGCTGAGGGGAAGAATTGTGACGCGCAACTACCGCTGAGCGGTAAATACCGCTGAGCGGTACTCTTTGGGCTTGGGCTTTTGTAATCTTTTGTAACTCTAAATTAGTATATAAGGGCTTGCACGTCCTTTAGTTGAGTATCTTTGGCAGAAACGAGGCAAACACTCTCTCTTCCACCCCTTTGAAGGAGGATCTTGGATGCTCAGGCTACCTCTTCACCTTTATTGGGTTTATTCTTTCATTCTTTCATTGTTATTCATCTAGGTTCACCATGACGATGGTGAACTAAACCTTGTATGTTTGTTGGGGAATCAATGTAATCTCTTGAAGCTCTCATATATGGATTTGTTGAGTACATCTTTGAATTAAGACATATGCTTTCTTTCATCATTAGTTAGGGTTTTTCCTCTTTGCTCAATGCTTGCATTGTTTAACTCATTCTAATGCATGATTATTGGTTTTGTCGATACGGACACGTACGGGGAAGTCTAGATCCGGGGAATTTCTCCCAATATTTTACTGACAACATTATATTGGTTGCCTTTAAGCTCCTGCTGTAATGAACTAATCATTAGGAATGCTAGGAATTGTATGAACTATTTGATTAGGGAGAAGCCATCTAGAATGGTACATTAGAGAGTGGCATTAACAATGATGATTTGAATGTTGAATTCCTAAAATATATGAGAGTGGATGAGATGAAATTGAACCCCAACAACATATTCATTTATATAATTCATTGGAAGTGTTTATCTTTTGTCTTTGCCATTGATCAATTCATGCATACATGTTTATTTTCTGTCTTGCATATTAAACTTTGAATATTTCGTTTCTAAGTCCTAGCTAATCAACAAATCACATAACTAAACTAGGCCGTGAGTCCTTTGGGAAGAACGATACTTGGTCTTACCAAGTTTTATTACTTGAACGATTCGGTCATACTTGCCGATTGTGAAACAAGTTTGTGACATCATATTTTGGTGCTTACAAATTTGTCCATCAAGCTTTTGGCGCCGTTGCCGGGGATTTGGGGATTGAACCCGAGTCCTAGCAACGGCTAATAAGTTTGGGTCATCAAGTACAGTTACTAGGAAGTGACTCCTAGGTCGTCTCTCAAGGACCAAATTGGGTTCAGTCTCAGATCAAACACGTAGTGGGGGGGGGGTTGATAGTGTTTTTGGTTGCGGAGAAAATTAAAACGACTGAATTAAAAATGAGTAAAATTTAAATGGTAAAATGGAAGAGACAGTAGAAATAAAAACACTTAATTGAAAATGAACTTCATCAAAGATTTAACACTTGAAATAAAATCACTTAACAATGAAGATGAAAATTCAAATCGAGCAAACTGCTCCAAATACTGTGACAGACTTCTCGAACATTACATGCTTTAGAAAGAATTACATTTTTGCTGCAAGAAAATAACACTACTGCACTGTTGGAACTAAAAAAAAAACCGAGAGGGAGAGCTCCTGGAAGAGAAGGAACCGTGACCCCTTCCAGGCCTCAAGGCCGTGTGCCCTTCTGGAACTCTCTCCTTTCAATGCTTCCAACCATAACCTCTTCACCTCTGCACCGTCTTCACTTAATCTACTAATTAAAAAGAATAAACTTTCTAACCCTTAATGTACCACCACCGTGCATACCATGCTCCATATTCAGGTGCATACCTATTCACCTACTACATTCAACCACTTGAAACCAAAGTGAACATTCTATCCTAATGCAAAATTAATATGCATCTTCACGTGGGCTTCTACACGGCTTTTTGCTTCCAGCTATCATTCTCCCATCAAATCAACAAGCTGTGACATTTACATCTACTAAAGGAAGAAAACAAATTAATCTCTACCCAATAACATGCTGTACGTGAGCTTCCACAAAGACTTAAAATACACTTCGTTTCTCTCCCCAAAACCGTGACTCATACTCCAATTGGTTTCCACCTTCATTCTTTTATTCATCACCACATGAGCTATACTTCTAGACAAACCTTTTTCTCAATTTTTTTATGCAAATGAATGTTCTTTTCAGCAAGCATGCCGTGACCACTCCTCTCACACATTACACTTTATTCAAGCACATCCAAAGACTTATCACAATTAAACAAAGATCATATCCCAACAATTATTGAACATGGCTGTGTGGTGACAGTTGCTGAATGAATAAAATAGAGATGCAACACATTAACTAAACAATCAAATTCAATTCATAGTGACAATAAGATACATAAACACGTTAACAGCAAGGAGGATAAAGCTACTTCAATCAATGTTTTCCAACGTGTAGAATAAGATTGGTTCAAGCATTAAGATACAAACAACACCTATTGAAGCTAAGGTCCCTTCCTTGCTGGATGTTGTGCTCATCAACTCAACCAGAATTCTTCTCTTCCAGCAGCCGTGACATCTACTCCACTCCTTGCCTTCCAACCAAGAGAGTAGTGTGCAGAACCTCCAGTAGCTGGGTGTGGCCGTGAATTCCTCTCTCTAGCCAACTTCCTTCACTTCTTTAAATGCTGCAAAACGTCCAAAAATGTCACTCCCCTCTTCACACCTTTCCATGTGTTGTCTCCTCTTTTTAGCTTGCATCCACTTGGAGCTCCTTGTCCGTGAGTCTTCTTTTCAGAAATGTGGCTGTGTGTGTTTTTTTTACTGCACTGTGGTTTATATATTAAAAAGGTTTCTATCCTCATTTGCACTACTTCTTCCAGTTGGGATTTACTTGGGTCAGTGAATTCTTTTACCAATGGAAGGATAAAAGCTTGTGTATGTAGTGGACAAAGCATAGAGATCCGAATCTTGCATCATGGAGCTGCTCCCTTTTTACGTGAATTGCTCCCAAGGAATCAACTAAATGCCAACACAAAACCTTGAGTGGAGAATAATACCGAGAGTGGTGGCCCTTTTGATTCAAACATATGTGATGTTTTTGGTGTGTAGTAGAAAGGCATGGAGATAGAAATCTGCAGATTTTAGACAAAGTGAATGGACCGTGAGCTTTCAACCAAGTGGTGGCTCCCACTTTTAATTGCTTTGCCGTGACTTCACATAATGCCAATTCCATACTACATTTTGCACTTTTTCAACCGAGAGCTATTCAAGGGTCGTATACCACTTCTATTTTTTTGATTAATTTGCACACCAATTCTGTCCAATGTGCCGCATGTTGCTTCGCATTGAGTCACCATTTCACCTGCTAGGAATCACATCAATCTGCAACACCAACAATAAATCACAGTGCATTTCCAACTAAAAATGAATTCACACTTTTCTCTAATTTTATTCAAAGAATAAATCCTTGGTTCTTCCAGATGTCCCAAAATATTATCCACTAATTTTCCGTGTAATTAATAATGAAAATAATGAGCTCAGAAAGTCCAATTAACTAAAATTAGAATTTCCGATCAAATTAAGCTCAATTAGAAAATACGGAGAAATACCGGACAATTAAGCACAATTCCCTGATTAATTTCGGTACAATAAACTAAGTGAAATTGAGAAAATATTGACTCATCACTCCACTTCCTCCACTTCGTCAACTTCGCCAACTTCATCCACTTCTTCAACTGCTTCCACTTCCTCCATTTCTTCTACTTCTTCCACTTCGTCCACTTCGACCACTTCATCCACTTTCTCCACTTCCTCGACTTTCTCCACTTCGTCCACTTCGTCCCCTTCATCCACTTCAACCACTTCTTTTCCACTTTGACCACTTCGACCACTTCGTCGACTTCCTTCATTTCCTCCACTTCCTCCACTTCCTCCATTTCCTCCACTTCATCCACTTCGTCCACTTCGACCACTTCAATCACTTCCTCCATTTCCTCCACTTCCTCCACTTCCTCCACTTCCTCCACTTCCTCCACTTCCTCCACTTCTTCCACTTCGTCCACATCGACCACTTCGTCCACTTCCTCCATTCCCACCACTTCGTCCACTACCTCCACTTCCTCCACTTCGTCAACTTCCTCTATTTCCTCCACTTCGTCCACTTCCTCCACTTCCTCAACTTCCTCCACCTCGTCAATTTCCTCCACATCGTCCACTTCCTCAACTTCCTCCACTTCCTCCATTTCGTCTAATTCGTCCACTACGACCACTCCGTCAGCTTGTTCCAATTCGTCCACTTCGTCCACTTTCACCATTTTTTGCACTTCCTCCATTTCCTCCACTTCCTCCACTTCCTCCACTTCTACAACTTCATCCAAATCCTCCACTTCCTCCACTTCCTCCACTTCGTCAACTTCCTCCACCTCGTCCACTTCCTCCACTTTGTTCACTTGCTCCACTTCGTCCCCTTCGTCAACTTCGTCCTCTTCGTCTACTTCCTCCACTTCCTCCACTTCGACAACTTCCTCCACTTCCTCCACTACCTCCACATCGTCCACTTCCTACACTTCCTCAACTTCGTCCACTTCCTACACTTCCTCCACTTCTTCAACTTCCTCCACTTCCTCCATTTCCTCCATTTCGTCCAACTCGTCCACTGCGTCCACTTCGTCAGCTTCTTCCACTTCGTCCACTTCATCCACTTCGACCACTTCGTCCACTTCCTCCATTTCCTCCATTTCCTCCACTTCCTCCACTTCGTCCACTTCTTCAACTTCTTCCACTTCCTCCACGTCCTTCACTTCCTTCACTTGCTCCACTTCGTCAACTTCCTCCACTCCGTCCATTTCGTCAACTTCGTCCACGTCGTCTAGTTCCTCCACTTCATCCACTTCGTCAACTTCCTCCACTTCGTCTACTTCCTCCACTTCTTCCGCTTCCTCCACTTCCTCCACTTCGTCAACATCGTCAACTACTTCAACTTGTTCAACTTCTTCCACTTCCTCCACGTTGACTACTTCGTCCACTTCGTCCACTTCCTCAACTTCGTCCCTTTCGTCAACTTCGTCCACTTCCTCCCCTTCATCCACTTCGTCCATTTCGACCCTTCGTCCGGTTCGTCCACTTCTTCCACTTCGTCCACTTCCTCAACTTCGTCCTCGTCCACTTCGAACACTTCGTCCACTTCGTCCACTTCTTCCAGTTCGTCCATTTCGTCCACTTCGTTCACTTCGACCACTTCATCAACTTCGTCCTTTTCCTCCACTTCCTCCACTTTGTCCACTTCGTCTACTTTGCCCTTTTCGTCCACTACGTCCACTTCGACTACTTCCTCCACTTCCTCCATTTCCTCCACTTCCCCCACTTCGTCCACTTCGTCCCCTTCGTCAATTTCGTCCACTTCCTCCATTTCTTCCACTTTGTCCACTTGGTCCATTTCGTCAACTTCGTCCTCGTTCACTTCAACCACTTCGTCCACTTCCTCCATTTCCTCCACCTCCTCCACTTCCTCCAGTTCTTCCACTTCCTCCATTTCGTCCACTTCGTCAACTTCGTCCTTTTCCTCCACTTTCTCCACTTTGTCCACTTCGCCCACTTCGACAACTTCGTCCACTACGTCCACTTCGACCACTTCCTCCACTTCCTCCATTTCCTCCACTTCCTCCACTTCCCCCACTTCGTCCACTTCGTCCCCTTCGTCAACTTCGTCCACTTCCTCCACTTCTTGCACTTCTTCCACTTCGTCCACTTCTTCCACTTCGTCCACTTCCTCCACTTCCTCCACTTAGTCCACTTCGACCACTTCCTCCACTTCCTTCACTTGGTCCACTTCGTCCCCTTCGTCCACTTCGTCCACTTCATCAATTTCCTCCACTTCCTCCACTTCCTCCACTTCGTCCCCTTCGTCCACTTCGTCCACTTCGTCCACTTCGTCAAATTCCTCCACTTCCTCCACTTCGTCAACTTCCTCCACTTCCTCCACTTCCTTCACCTTCTCCACTTGGTCCACTTCGTCAACTTCCTCCACTTCCTCCGCATCCGCTACTTCCTCCACTTCCTCCACTTCGTTCCCTTGCTCCACTTCGTCCCCTTCGTCCACTTCGTCAACTTCGTCCACTTCTTCCACTTCGTCCATTTCGTCCATTGCGTCCATTTCGTCAACTTCCTCCACTGCGTCCACTTCTTCCCCTTCCTCTACTTCCTCCACTTCCTCCACGTAGTCCTCGTCGTCCACTTCTTCAACTTCCTCCACTTCCTCCACTTCCACCACTTCTTTCAATTGCTCCACTTCGTCCCCTTCGTCAACTTCCTCCAATTCCTCCACTTCTTCCACTTCATCAACTTCCTCCACTTCCTCCACTTCCTCCATTTCGTCCACTTCGTCAACTTCCTCCACTTCGTCTCCTTCGTCCACTTCGTCCACTTGGTCAACTTCGTCCTCTTCCTACACCTCGTCCACATCATCCACTTCTTCAACTTTGCCAACTTCATCCACCTCGTCAATTTCGTCAACTTCGCCGACTTCGTCCACCTCGTCAATTTCGTCAACTTCGCCGACTTCGACCACTTCTTCCACTCTGTCCACTTCGTCCACCTCCACCACTTCGTCCACTAGGTTCACTTCTTCAAGTTCCTCCACTTTCTCCACTTCCTCCACTTCCTCCACTTTGTCCCCTTCGTCCACTTTGTCAAACTCCTCCTCTTCGACCACTTTGTCAAATTCCTTCACTTCGTCCACTTCCTCCTCTTCGTCAACTTCGCCCAATTCTTCTAGCTCATCCATTTCGTCCACTTCGTCAACTTTGTCAACTTCGTCCATTTCGTCCCCTTCTTCCACTTCGTACATTTCGTCCACTTCCTCCACTTCGTCCACTTCGTGTAACTTCTCCACTTCGTCCACTTCCATCAATTCGGTCACTTCCTCCATTTCCTTCAATTCATCCACTTCCTCCACTTCGTCTACTTCCTCCACTTCCACCACTTCGTCCACTTCGTCTACTTCCTCCACTTCCTCCACTTCTTCCTCTTCGTCCATTTCATCCACTTCATCCAGTTCAACCACTTCGTCAACTTCGTTATTTTCCTCCACCTCCTCCACTTTGTCCACTTCGTCCACTTCGCCCACTTCGTCAACTTCGTCCACTTCAACCACTTCCTACACTTCCTCCATTTCCTCCACTTCGTCCACTTCCCCCACTTCCTCCACTTCCTCCACTTCGTCCCCTTCGTCAACTTCGTCCACTTCCTCCACTTCGTCCACTTCTTCCACTTTGTCCACTTCTTCCACTTCGTCCTCTTCGTCCACTTAGTCCACTTCGACCACTTCCCCCACTTCCTCCACCTCATTCACTTCCTCCACTTCCTTCACTTCGTCACCTTCGTCCACTTCGTCTGCTTCGTTCACTTGGTCGCCTTCGTCCGCTTCGTCCCCTTCGTACACTTTGTCCACTTCTTCAACTTCCTCCACTTCCTCCACTTCGTCCCCTTCGTCCACTTCGTCCACTTCGTCAAATTCCTCCACATCCACCACCTCGTCCACTTCGTCAACTTCCTCCACTTCGTCAACTCCCTCCACTTCCTCCACTCCGTCAACTTCGTCAAGTCTTTTCACTTCGTCCAATTTGTCCATTTTGTCCACTTTGTCAACTTCACCTTCTTCTTCCCCTTCGTCCATTTCGTCCACTTCGTCCACTTCGTCAACTTCTGCACTTCGTCCACGTCCACCACTTCGTCCACTTCCTCCATTTCCTCCACTTCTTCGACTTCGTGCACTTCTTCCACTTCGTCCACTTCGACCACTTCGTCAACTTCCTCCACTTCTTCCACTTCTTCAACTTCCTCGACTTCCTCCACTTCCTCCACTTCCTTCACTTTCTCCACCTCGTCCCATTCATCCGCTTTGTCCACTTCGTCAACTTCCTCCACTTCCTCCACTTCCGCCACTTCCTCCACTACCTTCCCTTGCTCCACTTCGTCCCCTTCGTCCACTTCATCAACTTCGTCCACTTCGTCCACTTCGTCCACTTCCACCACTTCGTCCACTTCCTCCATTTCCTTCAATTCATTCACTTCCTCCACTTCGTCTACTTCCTCCACTTCCACCACTTCGTCCCCTTCGTCTACTTCCTCCACTTCCTCCACTTCTTCCTCTTCGTCCATTTCATCCACTTCATCCACTTCAACCACTTCGTCAACTTCGTTATTGTCCTCCACCTCCTCCACTTTGTCCACTTCATCCACTTCGCCCACTTCGTCAACTTCGTCCACTTCAACCACTTCCTACACTTCCTCCATTTCCTCCACTTCCTCTACTTCCCCCACTTCCTCCACTTCCTCCACTTCGTCCCCTTCGTCAACTTCATCCACTTCCTCCACTTCCTCCACTTCTTCCACTTCGTCCACTTCTTCCACTTCGTCCTCTTCGTCCACTTAGTCCACTTCGACCACTTCCTCCACTTCCTCCACCTCATTCACTTCCTCCACTTCCTTCACTTCGTCCCCTTCGTCCACTTCGTCTGCTTCGTTCACTTCGTCGCCTTCGTCCGCTTCGTCCCCTTCGTACACTTTGTCCACTTCTTCAACTTGCTCCACTTCGTCCACTTCGTCCCCTTCGTCCACTTCGTCCACTTCGTCAAATTCCTCCGCTTCCACCACCTCGTCCACTTCGTCAACTCCCTCCACTTCCTCCACTCCGTCAACTTCGTCCAGTCTTTTCACTTCGTCCATTTTGTCCATTTCGTCCACTTCGTCCACTTCGTTAACTTCACCCTCTTCTTCCCCTTCGTCCATTTCGTCCACTTTCGTCCACTTCGTCAACTTCCTCCACTTCCTTCACTTCTTCCACTTCTTCAACTTCCTCGACTTCCTCCACTTCCTCCACTTCCTTCACGTTCTCCACTTCGTCCCATTCATCCGCTTTGTCCACTTCGTCAACTTCCTCCACTTCCTCCACTTCCGCCACTTCCTCCACTACCTTCCCTTGCTCCACTTCGTCCCCTTCGTCCACTTCGTCAACTTCGTCCACTTCTTCCACTTCGTCCATTTTGTCAACTTCCTCCACTTCGTCCATTTCTTCCACTTCCTCCACTTCCTTAACTTCCTCCACTTCCTCCACTTCGTCATCTTCGTCCACTTTGTCAACTTCGTAAACTTCGTCCACTTTGTCTACTTCGTGAACTGCGCCCACTTCGTCCACTTCTTAAACTTCCTCCACTTCCACCACTTCCTTTACTTGCTCCACTTCGTCCCCTTCGTCAACTTCCTCCACTTCGTCAACTTCCTCCACTTCGTCCACTTCGTCAACTTCCTCCACTTCGTCTACATCCTCCACTTTCTCCACTTCCTCAACTTCTTCATCTTCCTCCACTTCCTCCACTTCTTCGATTTGCTCAAATTCCTCCACTTCCTCCACTTCCTACACTTCCTCCACTTCGTCTACTTCCTCCACTTCCTCCACTTCTTCCATTTCGTCCATTTCGTCCACTTCGACCACTTCCTCCACTTCCTCCACTTCCTCCACTTCCTCCACTTCGTCCCCTTCGTCAACTTCGCCCCCTTCATCCACTTAATCAACTTCGTCCACTTTGTTCAATTCAACCCCTTCGTCCGGTTCGTCCACTTCTTCCACTTCGTCCACTTCGTCAACTTCGTCCTCGTCCACTTCTACCACTTCGTCCACTTCCTCCATTTCCTCCACCTCCTCCACTTCCTCCACTTCGTGCACTTCTTCCACTTCTTCAACTTCGTCCACTTCCTCCACTTCCTCCACTTCGTCCTCCTCGTCCACTTTGTCCACTTCGTCAACTTCCTCCACTTCCTCCACTTCCTCCACTTTCTCCACTTACTCCACATCGTCAACTTCCTCCACGTCGTCAACTTCCTCCACTTAGTCCACTTCGACCACTTCCTCCACTTCCTCCACCTCATTCACTTCCTCCACTTCCTTCACTTCGTCCCCTTCGTCCACTTCGTCTGCTTCGTTCACTTCGTCGCCTTCGTCCGCTTCGTCCCCTTCGTACACTTTGTCCACTTCTTCAACTTCCTCCACTTCGTCCACTTCGTCCCCTTCGTCCACTTCGTCCACTTCGTCAAATTCCTCCACTTCCACCACCTCGTCCACTTCGTCAACTTCCTCCACTTCGTCAACTCCCTCCACTTCCTCCACTCCGTCAACTTCGTCCAGTCTTTTCACTTCGTCCATTTTGTCCATTTCGTCCACTTCGTTAACTTCACCCTCTTCTTCCCCTTCGTCCATTTCGTCCACTTTCGTCCACTTCGTCAACTTCCTCCACTTCCTTCACTTCTTCCACTTCTTCAACTTCCTCGACTTCCTCCACTTCCTCCACTTCCTTCACGTTCTCCACTTCGTCCCATTCATCCGCTTTGTCCACTTCGTCAACTTCCTCCACTTCCTCCACTTCCGCCACTTCCTCCACTACCTTCCCTTGCTCCACTTCGTCCCCTTCGTCCACTTCGTCAACTTCGTCCACTTCTTCCACTTCGTCCATTTTGTCAACTTCCTCCACTTCGTCCATTTCTTCCACTTCCTCCACTTCCTTAACTTCCTCCACTTCCTCCACTTCGTCATCTTCGTCCACTTTGTCAACTTCGTAAACTTCGTCCACTTTGTCTACTTCGTGAACTTCGCCCACTTCGTCCACTTCTTAAACTTCCTCCACTTCCACCACTTCCTTTACTTGCTCCACTTCGTCCACTTCGTCAACTTCCTCCACTTCGTCAACTTCCTCCACTTCGTCCACTTCGTCAACTTCCTCCACTTCGTCTACATCCTCCACTTTCTCCACTTCCTCAACTTCTTCATCTTCCTCCACTTTCTCCACTTCTTCGATTTGCTCAAATTCCTCCACTTCCTCCACTTCCTACACTTCCTCCACTTCGTCTACTTCCTCCACTTCCTCCACTTCTTCCATTTCGTCCATTTCGTCCACTTCGACCACTTCCTCCACTTCCTCCACTTCCTCCACTTCGTCCCCTTCGTCAACTTCGCCCCCTTCATCCACTTAATCAACTTCGTCCACTTTGTTCAATTCAACCCCTTCGTCCGGTTCGTCCACTTCTTCCACTTCGTCCACTTCGTCAACTTCGTCCTCGTCCACTTCTACCACTTCGTCCACTTCCTCCATTTCCTCCACCTCCTCCACTTCCTCCACTTCGTGCACTTCTTCCACTTCTTCAACTTCGTCCACTTCCTCCACTTCCTCCACTTCGTCCTCCTCGTCCACTTTGTCCACTTCGTCAACTTCCTCCACTTCCTCCACTTCCTCCACTTTCTCCACTTACTCCACATCGTCAACTTCCTCCACGTCGTCAACTTCCTCCACTTAGTCCACTTCGACCACTTCCTCCACTTCCTCCACCTCATTCACTTCCTCCACTTCCTTCACTTCGTCCCCTTCGTCCACTTCGTCTGCTTCGTTCACTTCGTCCGCTTCGTCCCCTTCGTACACTTTGTCCACTTCTTCAACTTCCTCCACTTCGTCCACTTCGTCCCCTTCGTCCACTTCGTCCACTTCGTCAAATTCCTCCACTTCCGCCACTTCCTCCACTACCTTCCCTTGCTCCACTTCGTCCCCTTCGTCCACTTCGTCAACTTCGTCCACTTCTTCCACTTCGTCCATTTTGTCAACTTCCTCCACTTCGTCCATTTCTTCCACTTCCTCCACTTCCTTAACTTCCTCCACTTCCTCCACTTCGTCATCTTCGTCCACTTTGTCAACTTCGTAAACTTCGTCCACTTTGTCTACTTCGTGAACTGCGCCCACTTCGTCCACTTCTTAAACTTCCTCCACTTCCACCACTTCCTTTACTTGCTCCACTTCGTCCCCTTCGTCAACTTCCTCCACTTCGTCAACTTCCTCCACTTCGTCCACTTCCTCCACTTCGTCTACATCCTCCACTTTCTCCACTTCCTCAACTTCTTCATCTTCCTCCACTTCCTCCACTTCTTCGATTTGCTCAAATTCCTCCACTTCCTCCACTTCCTACACTTCCTCCACTTCGTCTACTTCCTCCACTTCCTCCACTTCTTCCATTTCGTCCATTTCGTCCACTTCGACCACTTCCTTCACTTCCTCCACTTCCTCCACTTCCTCCACTTCGTCCCCTTCGTCAACTTCGCCCCCTTCCTCCACTTAATCAACTTCGTCCACTTTGTTCAATTCAACCCCTTCGTCCGGTTCGTCCACTTCTTCCACTTCGTCCACTTCGTCAACTTCGTCCTCCTCCACTTCTACCACTTCGTCCACTTCCTCCATTTCCTCCATCTCCTCCACTTCCTCCACTCCGTGCACTTCTTCCACTTCTTCAACTTCGTCCACTTCCTCCACTTCGTCCTCCTCGTCCACTTTGTCCACTTCGTCAACTTCCTCCACTTCCTCCACTTCCTCCACTTTCTCCACTTACTCCACATCGTCAACTTCCTCCACGTCGTCAACTTCCTCCCCTTCGTCCACATCATCAACTTCCTCAACTTCCTCCACTTCCTCTACTTCCTCCATTTCCTTCAATTCGTCCACTTCGTCCACTTCATCAACTTCGTCCACTTCGTCCACTTCATCAACTTCGTCCACTTCAACTTCCACCACTGCTTCCACTTCGTCCCCTTCGACCACTTCATCCACTACGTCCACTTCCTCCACTTCCTTCACTTGCTCCACTTCGTCACCTTCGGCCACTTTGTCAACTTCCTCCACTTCGCCCACTTCGTCCGCTTCGTCCACTTCGTCCACTTCAACCCCTTCGTCCACTTTGTCCATTTCGTCCACTTCGACCACTTCGTCCACTTCCTCCACTTCCTCCACTTCCTCCACGTCGTCCCCTTCGTCAACTTCGTCCCCTTCCTCCACATAATGAACTTCGTCCACTTCGTGCATTTCGACCCCTTCGTCCGGTTCGTCCACTTCTTCCACTTCGTCCACTTCGTCCACTTCGTCAACTTCGTCCTCGTTCACTTTTACCACTTCGTCCACTTCCTCCATTTCCTCCACCTCCTCCACTTCCTCCATTTCGTGCACTTCTTCCACTTCTTCAACTTCGTCCACTTCCTCCACTTCGTCCCCTTCGTCCACTTCGTCCATTTCGTCAACTTCCTCCACTTCCTCCACTTTCTCCACTTACTCCACGTTGTCAACTTCCTCCACGTCGTCAACTTCCTCCACTTCGTCCACATCGTCAACTTCCTCAACTTCCTCCACTTCCTCCACCTCCTCCATTTCCTCCAATTCCTGCACTTCCTCCAGCTTCGTCCACTTCCTCCACTTCATCAACTTCATCCACTTCGTCCACTTCATCAACTTCGTCCACTTCAACTTCCACCACTGCTTCCACTTCGTCCACTTCGTCCACTTCGACCACTTCATCGACTGCGTCCACTTCCTCCACTTCCTTCACTTGCTCCACTTCATCACCTTCGTCCACTTTGTCAACTTCCTCCACTCCGCCCACTTCGTCCGCTTCGTCCACTTCGTCCACTTCAACCCCTTCGTCCACTTCGTCCATTTCGTCAACTTCCTCCACTTCCTCCACTGCATCCACTTCGTCAACTTCCTCCACTGTGTCCACTTCGTCCACTTCGCTCACTTCGTCCACTTCGTACACTTCCTCCACTTCCTCCACTTCCTCCATTTCATCCAATTCGTCCACTATGTCTACTTCGTTAGCTTCTTCCACTTCGTCCACTTCGACCACTTCGTCCACTTCCTCCATTTCCTCCACTTCGACCACTTCTTCAACCTCTTCCACTTCCTCCACTTCCTCCACTTCCTTCACTTGCTCCACTTCGTCCCCTTCATCCATTTCGTCCACTTTGTCAACTGCCTCCACTTACTCCACTTCCTCCACTTCTTCCACTTCTACCACTTCGTCCACTTCCTCGACTTCCTCCACTTCTTTCACTTTGTCCCTGTCGTCCACTTTGTCCATTTCAACCACTTCGTCCACATCCTCTACTTCTTCCACTTCCTCCACTACGTCTACTTCGTCCACTTCGTCAACTTCTTCCACTTCCTCCACTTCATCCATTTCGTCAACTTCCTACACTTCGTCCAGCTCCTCCACTTCGTCAACTTCCTCCACTTCTTCTACTTCTTTCACTTGCTCCACTTCCTCCACTTCGTCAACTTCATCAACTTCATCCACTTTTTCAACTGCTTCCACTTCCTCCGTTTCTTCCACTTCTTCCACTTCGTCCACTTAATCCACTTTCTCCACTTCCTCGACTTTCTCCACTTCGTCCTCTTCGTCCCCTTCATCCACTTCATCCACTTCCTCCGCTTCAACCACTTAGTCCACTTCGTCCACTTCCTCTGCTTCGTCCACTTCGTCCACTTCTTCCACTTTGTCCACTTCGACCACTTCGACCACTTCGTCCACTTCCTCCATTTGCTCCACTTCCTCCACTTCCCCCATTTCGTCCACTTCTTCCACTTCGACCACTTCAATCACTTTCTCCATTTCTTACACTTCCTCCACTTCCTCCACTTCCTCCACTTCGTCCACTTCCTCCATTTCCACCATTTCCTCAACTTCGTTCACTTCGTCCACTTCCTCCATTTCCTCCACTTCGTCAACTTCCTCCATTTCCTCCACCTTGTCCTCTTCCTCAACTTCCTACACTTCCTCCACCTCGTCAATTTCCTCCACTTCGTCTACTTCCTACACTTCCTCGACTTCTGATAACAGTTGAAAAACTGTTATTTTCATGCTTAAAATTGATACTAAATGCAACCTTTAGACTTAGAAACTAGCTTGAAATCACACCTTTTATCTTTATTTTCAGAAATAAGAGAGCTGGACAGGTTTACACTTGATTTGAGTGTTTTTGTGCAGGTTTTAGGGTGAATTTGGTGCAAAGAGTGAAGAAGGAGAGAAGTGACATTAGAAAAGACAAGAAAGAGTGCAAAAAGAGAAGACGAAGGCACCGCTGAGCGGCAAACTACCGCTGAGCGGCACTCAGGAGGTTGCGGGAGTCACGCTGAGGGGCAAATGGCCGCTGAGGGGAAGAATTGTGACGCGCAACTACCGCTGAGCGGTAAATACCGCTGAGCGGTACTCTTTGGGCTTGGGCTTTTGTAATCTTTTGTAACTCTAAATTAGTATATAAGGGCTTGCACGTCCTTTAGTTTAGTATCTTTGGCAGAAACGAGGCAAACACTCTCTCTTCCACCCCTTTGAAGGAGGATCTTGGATGCTCAGGCTACCTCTTCACCTTTATTGGGTTTATTCTTTCATTCTTTCATTGTTATTCATCTAGGTTCACCATGACGATGGTGAACTAAACCTTGTATGTTTGTTGGGGAATCAATGTAATCTCTTGAAGCTCTCATATATGGATTTGTTGAGTACATCTTTGAATTAAGACATATGCTTTCTTTCATCATTAGTTAGGGTTTTTCCTCTTTGCTCAATGCTTGCATTGTTTAACTCATTCTAATGCATGATTATTGGTTTTGTCGATACGGACACGTACGGGGAAGTCTAGATCCGGGGAATTTCTCCCAATATTTTACTGACAACATTATATTGGTTGCCTTTAAGCTCCTGCTGTAATGAACTAATCATTAGGAATGCTAGGAATTGTATGAACTATTTGATTAGGGAGAAGCCATCTAGAATGGTACATTAGAGAGTGGCATTAACAATGATGATTTGAATGTTGAATTCCTAAAATATATGAGAGTGGATGAGATGAAATTGAACCCCAACAACATATTCATTTATATAATTCATTGGAAGTGTTTATCTTTTGTCTTTGCCATTGATCAATTCATGCATACATGTTTATTTTCTGTCTTGCATATTAAACTTTGAATATTTCGTTTCTAAGTCCTAGCTAATCAACAAATCACATAACTAAACTAGGCCGTGAGTCCTTTGGGAAGAACGATACTTGGTCTTACCAAGTTTTATTACTTGAACGATTCGGTCATACTTGCCGATTGTGAAACAAGTTTGTGACATCATATTTTGGTGCTTACAAATTTGTCCATCAAGCTTTTGGCGCCGTTGCCGGGGATTTGGGGATTGAACCCGAGTCCTAGCAACGGCTAATAAGTTTGGGTCATCAAGTTTTTGGCGCCGTTGCCGGGGATTTGGGGATTGAACCCGAGTCCTAGCAACGGCTAATAAGTTTGGGTCATCAAGTTTTTGGCGCCGTTGTCGGGGACTCGTGGTTTAACTGGTTAATTTGTGTGATTATTGATTATCTTTGACTTTAATTTTAAATTTCTGTTTTTATTTTCTGTTTTTTATCTTTTTCTGTTTTATCTTTTTAGATTAGATTAGATTAGATTTTATTTTATTTGGTTAGTTTAGATTTTATTTTATTTTATCTTTTAGGATTAGATTTTATTTTATTAGGTTAGATTTTATTTTTAGATTTTATCTTTTTAGATTAGATGTTATTTTTACATTTTATTTTATCTTTTATCTTTTTATCTTTTGAATCTTTTATCTTCTTATCTTCTGAATCTTTTATCTTTTTATCTTTTGAATATATATCTTCTCTTATATCTTTTTGTGCTAACAAATCTGTTCTAGGGTTTTGTTTCTTGTGCATGCAGGAAGCAATTCGCACTAGAAGTAAGAAAACAACAGAACCACTTCTTGAAGGTCTAGAAGAGAGTAGAAGGAGGAGAAGAATCAGAACGTCTAGAGAACTTTTCCCTTCTCCTGAAACTCTCTTGCAAACATCACCACAAGGTTCTGTTCATAGCACAAGAAGTATGGAGGGCAATAATGTTAGAAGAACTCTTGCAGATTACACTAATCTTGCTGGACCTCAGTACTTCAACAGCATAGCTAGACCTAGAGTCAATGCAGCCAACATGGAGGTCAAACCAGCACTGATTCAACTGGTGAAGAGTAATCAATTTAATGGGTTATCACATGAAAGCCCATATGAGCACCTGACTACCTTTAATGAGATTTGCAATACAGTCAAGATTAATGGGGTGCCAGACGAAGCAATCAAACTTAGCTTGTTTCCTTTCTCATTGGGAGGCAATGCTAAGCTTTGGTTGAACTCTTTTCCAGAAGAAAGTTTCACAGAGTGGGAAGCAGTGGTTACAAAGTTTCTAAACAAATACTTCCCACAATCTAAGGTGACTAAAGGAAAGCAAGAGATATCTTCATTCAAGCAGGACATGGAAGAATCACTGGGGCATGCATGGGACAGATATAAAAGCTTGTTACGAAAAACTCCCATGCATGGCTTTAAAGAACATGAAGTAGTCCTAATTTTCCTTGGAGGGCTTGGTTCACAAACCAAGATGATACTGAATGCCTCAGCAGGAGGTAATATCAAATGGAAGACTCCAGAGGAAGCAACTGAAATTATTGAAAATATGGCTACTAGTGACAATGAACTCAATATTGAAAAAGGAGATTCTAATCAGAAGGAGTTGTCAAAATTAAATGAGGCTTTGCTTGTCCAAAATAGAATTCTCTCGCAACAGATTGAGGAAGTAACCATGAAACTTTCTCAAATACCACAGGAAATACAACAGGTCTCAATGGTTCAAGAGCAACAAAAATGGCAGATGCAATTTACTTCAGTTGAGAAAGCAACAAAGCTTGAAGAGACTTTACAGAGATTCTTGAAGGCAAATGCGTCCTATTGTCATAATGTGGATGTTGCATTTAAAAAAATGGAGAGTCATGTTGAGAGAATTGTTGACGTGATTAAACATGATAACCTGGGAAAGGATTGTAAAACTGTTGTGACCAGAAGTGGTAGAGTGTTAGAGGAGAGACAAAAAGAGAGAGAGAAAGAAAAAAATGAGAGTGAGAGTGAAAAAGAATCATGTGAGTGGAAAGAAAGAGTTGAGAGAGAGAAAAAGAGAAAAGAAGAAGAGGAGAGGAGAGAAAAAAATGAGAGAGAAGAGAGAGAGAGAGAAAAAGAGTATGAAAAGCCACTTCCTTATCCAAAGGGTTATTCAAGAAAGGAGAAAGAAAAGCAGTTGGAAAGATTCATGGAACTGTTTAAGAAGCTGGAGATTACTATACCATTCTCTGAAGCATTGCAACAGATGCCAGCATATGCAAAATTTTTGAAGGAACTTCTCACAAAGAAACACAAGTACATTGAGAAGGAAACTATCAATATACAGGGCAATTGCAGTGCAATCATACAGAAATTACCTCCTAAACTTAAAGACCCAGGAAGCTTCACTATTCCATGCACCATAGGAGATGTGAAAGTTGGAAGAGCATTGATTGATTTGGGAGCTAGCATTAATCTAATGCCGCTAGCCATGTGCAGAACAATTCAGGGGCTGGAAATTAAACCAACCAGAATGGCTCTTCAATTGGCAGACAGGTCTCTTAAATATCCATATGGAGTGGTTGAAGATGTTCTAGTGAAGGTCGACAAATTTGTATTCCCAGTGGATTTTATTGTGATGGAGATGGAAGGAACTAGTGATGTTCCTCTTATTCTGGGGAGACCTTTTATGAAGACTGCTAGAGTTCTGATTGATGTAGAGAATGGTAAGCTTAAACTGAGAGTTGATGATGAAGAGGTCACTTTTGATGTATCCAAGGCCATGACATATCCAAATGATGACAAAGCATGTTTTCAATTTGATGAACTTGATGAAGTTTGTATGGTTCAGGAAAGAATGGTGCGTAATATTTCTCCATTGGAAAAAACTCTCATTGATGCATGTGAAGATTTGGATGAGGAAGAAGAAAAATTGATTGATGAATGTCTGATGGACTTGGAAACATTGAAAAAGAATCCAGAGGAAGATCCAACATTTGAAACAATTGATAAGGAAGAAACAATCAAAGCACAGTCATCAGAATTGAAAAGATTGCCACCACATCTGAAATATGTGTTTTTAGAACAGGGTGAAACAAAGCCAGTCATCATCAATAACTCTTTATCTTTACAAGAAGAAGAGCAGTTGATAGAAATTCTGAAAGCCAACAAAGAAGCAATTGGGTGGTCAATATCAGATCTCAAAGGTATAAGCCCAACTTATTGCATGCACAGGATTTTTATGGAAGAGGACTATAAACCAAGTGCTCAACCACAGAGAAGGTTAAATCCTGTCATGAAGGAGGTGGTCAGAAAAGAAGTGTTGAAACTGCTAGAAGCTGGTATCATCTATCCAATCTCTGACAGTGAATGGGTGAGTCCAGTACAGGTGGTGCCAAAGAAAGGTGGGATGACAGTAATTTATAATGATAAGAATGAGCTGATTCCTACTCGGACAGTTACTGGCTGGCGTATGTGCATTGATTATAGGAAACTGAATAAAGCTACTAGGAAAGATCATTTTCCTCTTCCCTTCATGGATCAGATGCTAGAAAGGTTATCAGGGCAGGCTTTCTATTGTTTTCTAGATGGATATTCTGGATATAATCAAATTGTGGTAGATCCAAAAGACCAGGAAAAGACGGCTTTTACTTGTCCTTTTGGTATCTTTGCATATAGAAAGATGCCTTTTGGATTATGTAATGCTCCAGCTACGTTTCAGAGGTGTATGCAGGCAATTTTTTCTGATCTTTTAGAAAAATGCATTGAAGTATTCATGGATGACTTCTCAGTTTTTGGAAATTCTTTCCAAAGATGTTTAGCTAATTTGAACACTGTCCTCAAAAGATGTGTTCAGACAAATCTGGTTTTGAATTGGGAGAAATGTCATTTCATGGTAACTGAAGGGATTGTACTGGGGCATAAAATTTCTGCTAAAGGAATTGAGGTGGATAAAGCCAAAGTAGAAGTCATTGAGAAACTGCCCCCACCAACAAATGTAAGGGGGATTAGGAGTTTTCTTGGTCATGCTGGGTTTTATAGAAGATTCATCAAAGATTTCTCAAAAATTGCTAAACCATTGAGTAATCTTTTGATGAAGGATGCTCCTTTTGTGATGAATGAAGACTGTCTGAAAGCCTTTGATATATTGAAGCAGAAGTTAGTGTCAGCTCCAGTAATTGTAGCACCAGATTGGAATCAAAATTTTGAATTGATGTGTGATGCAAGTGATTATGCAATAGGAGTTGTCCTTGGTCAAAGGAAAGAACAAAAATTTCATCCAATTTACTATGCTAGCAAGGTGCTGAATGATGCTCAATTGAATTATGCTACCACAGAGAAGGAGTTTCTTGCCATTGTATATGCTCTAGAGAAATTTAGACCTTATCTTATTGGGTCTAAGGTGATTGTCTATACGGATCATGCAGCTATCAAATATTTGTTGACAAAACCAGATTCTAAGCCACGTCTGATTAGATGGGTACTACTTTTGCAAGAGTTTGATGTAGAAATCCGTGATAAGAAAGGAAGTGAGAACTTAATTGCTGATCATTTGTCACGGTTAGTCAACAATGAGGTCACTAGCAAGGAGTCTGAAATCTGGGAATCTTTTTCAGATGAATCACTCATGTATATTCAGCAGAGGCCATGGTTTGCTGATATGGCAAATTTCAAAGCTGCGAGAGTCATGCCGGAAGACTTAACTTGGCAACAGAGAAAGAAATTTCTGCATGATGCCAAGCAGTTTGTGTGGGATGATCCATATTTGTTCAAAATTGGAGCAGATAATCTTCTCAGGAGATGTGTTACAAATGAAGAAGCAGAAGGAATTCTCTGGCATTGTCATGATTCACCTTATGGAGGACATTTTAATGGGGAAAGAACAGCAGCAAAAGTCCTTCAATCAGGGTTTTATTGGCCAACGTTATTTAAAGATGCCCATAATCATGCTAGGAATTGTGATAAATGTCAGAGAGCAGGGACAATCACTAAACGTCATGAGATGCCTTTACAAGGTATTTTAGAGGTTGAGGTTTTTGATTGTTGGGGTATTGACTTCGTTGGACCCTTCCCTCCATCTTTCAATAATGAATATATTCTGGTAGCAGTGGATTATGTGAGTAAATGGGTGGAAGCATTAGCTTGTCCTAAAAATGATGCTAGCACGGTAATTAAATTCCTGAAGAGGCAGATATTCTCACGTTTTGGCACTCCAAGAGTGTTGATTAGTGATGGAGGATCTCATTTTTGCAATTATCAGCTAGAGAAAGTACTCAAACACTATGGAGTGAAGCATAAGGTAGCTGCACCTTATCATCCACAAACTAATGGACAAGCGGAGGTATCTAACAGGGAGATAAAAAGAATCCTGGAAAAAACTGTGACTTCATCAAGAAAGGATTGGTCTCTCAAATTGGATGATGCTCTTTGGGCTTATCGAACAGCAATGAAGACGTCCATGGGATTATCACCATTTCAATTAGTCTATGGGAAAGCATGCCATTTGCCAGTTGAATTGGAGCATAGAGCATTATGGGCTTTGAAATTCTTGAATTTTGATCCTTATGACACTCAATGCACACGCAGGAGGCAGATTTTGGAGCTTGAAGAAATGCGGTTACATGCATATGATTCATCCAGGGCTTACAAAGAAAAAATTAAATTTTATCATGACAGGAAGTTGGTGAATAGAGTTTTCAATCCAGGACAACAAGTACTATTGTTCAATTCAAGATTGAAGATATTTCCTGGGAAGCTGAAGTCAAAATGGACAGGACCATTTGTGATAAAAGAAGTGCATCCGCATGGGGCAATTGAAATATTTAATCCATCTGATAATCCACAGAGAAGTTGGGTGGTAAATGGTCAACGTCTCAAGCCTTATCTGGGGGGAGAGGTGCAACAATGTTCTACAATGATGTTGCTGGTTGATCCTTGAAAGTTTGGGTCAGGCTCGGGACGTTAAACAAGCGCTTACTGGGAGGCAACCCAGTGTTTTGTGAGTATCTTATTTGTTTTTGTTTTTAGAATAGGGTTTGATGTACTCTATTGAACACCCGGTTTCTTATGATGGTTTGCTATTAACTGTGTTTATGTGATAAGTAATGCTTGATGATGCTTATTGACTGATTGATGTTGAGATGATGTGCACATTAAAATGCTTATACAGGTGATTCACAAGCTTTGTGAACAAATGCAAGATATCATGATTGTGATTGTGAAATTAAGCAGGATGTGTATGTCAAATGTGAATGAGCTTATATGTGAGGTTTTGAGCTCCAGAGTTGTTATTGTTGAATGCTATTACTTTGGAAGCTTGAATGACCTTGCCCAGGTTTTCTATGATTAAATCAATTACTTGTTTTGCATCATATGATCAAAGGCCGTGTTTGTTGAAACCCTTTTTACTGGCCAAATTCATAAAGTTAGCCTACTAAAAGAGAACACTTTATGTTCTATCCTTTGAACCCATAGCCTTGAATATACACTGAACCCTTGATTGAAAATCTTTACCTTGAGTTAAGTAGAATATCTTGTGTGGTATTGATAAATGTTCAAGTTTGGGGTTATTGGGAAATCATGAAAAAGGAAAAGCATTGAGCTAAGAGCTAAAAAGAAAGAATATGCAAAAGAAAAGAAAAGAAAAGAAGTAAAGCTCAATGCAAATGAAAAGGCAAACAAAAGTTGGGAATGAATAAGAATAATTGTGTTGTTATGATTCTCTTAACTCAAGGATTTTGTGATCCAGAAAAACCAATTTTCTTGTTAGCCCAGCCACATTATAAGCCATTGAAAAGTCCTTGTGATGATGCATGCTTGTGAATGTTTTTGATTGTGGTAAAATGAAAGGCAAAGTTGATTCATGTGACATTGTGATAGTAGAGTGAATGAGTGAAACACTTACCTCTTATACACTTGTGTGTTGAGTGAAACACTTTACCTGGTGAGGAAATATTCCATGAACACATGAACATCCATGCTTAATTGATTGATCATTCATGAAAAATAGCATTTGTTGGAACTTAAATGACTTTGTGAACACTAAAGCATGTGCATATCTTGATTGAACTCTTGGTCATAAGTTTGAGTGAAGTTGTTACTTATCTTGAAAAGAGGATTTTGAATGAGTGAACCATCATATAAATTGTTTGGAGATAGAGTTACATCTTGTTTGCTTGAGGACAAGCAAAGTTCTAAGTTTGGGGTTGTGATAACAGTTGAAAAACTGTTATTTTCATGCTTAAAATTGATACTAAAAGCAACCTTTAGACTTAGAAACTAGCTTGAAATCACACCTTTTATCTTTATTTTCAGAAATAAGAGAGCTGGACAGGTTTACACTTGATTTGAGTGTTTTTGTGCAGGTTTTAGGGTGAATTTGGTGCAAAGAGTGAAGAAGGAGAGAAGTGACATTAGAAAAGACAAGAAAGAGTGCAAAAAGAGAAGACGAAGGCACCGCTCAGCGGCAAACTACCGCTGAGCGGCACTCAGGAGGTTGCGGGAGTCACGCTGAGGGGCAAATGGCCGCTGAGGGGAAGAATTGTGACGCGCAACTACCGCTGAGCGGTAAATACCGCTGAGCGGTACTCTTTGGGCTTGGGCTTTTGTAATCTTTTGTAACTCTAAATTAGTATATAAGGGCTTGCACGTCCTTTAGTTGAGTATCTTTGGCAGAAACGAGGCAAACACTCTCTCTTCCACCCCTTTGAAGGAGGATCTTGGATGCTCAGGCTACCTCTTCACCTTTATTGGGTTTATTCTTTCATTCTTTCATTGTTATTCATCTAGGTTCACCATGACGATGGTGAACTAAACCTTGTATGTTTGTTGGGGAATCAATGTAATCTCTTGAAGCTCTCATATATGGATTTGTTGAGTACATCTTTGAATTAAGACATATGCTTTCTTTCATCATTAGTTAGGGTTTTTCCTCTTTGCTCAATGCTTGCATTGTTTAACTCATTCTAATGCATGATTATTGGTTTTGTCGATACGGACACGTACGGGGAAGTCTAGATCCGGGGAATTTCTCCCAATATTTTACTGACAACATTATATTGGTTGCCTTTAAGCTCCTGCTGTAATGAACTAATCATTAGGAATGCTAGGAATTGTATGAACTATTTGATTAGGGAGAAGCCATCTAGAATGGTACATTAGAGAGTGGCATTAACAATGATGATTTGAATGTTGAATTCCTAAAATATATGAGAGTGGATGAGATGAAATTGAACCCCAACAACATATTCATTTATATAATTCATTGGAAGTGTTTATCTTTTGTCTTTGCCATTGATCAATTCATGCATACATGTTTATTTTCTGTCTTGCATATTAAACTTTGAATATTTCGTTTCTAAGTCCTAGCTAATCAACAAATCACATAACTAAACTAGGCCGTGAGTCCTTTGGGAAGAACGATACTTGGTCTTACCAAGTTTTATTACTTGAACGATTCGGTCATACTTGCCGATTGTGAAACAAGTTTGTGACATCATATTTTGGTGCTTACAAATTTGTCCATCAAGCTTTTGGCGCCGTTGCCGGGGATTTGGGGATTGAACCCGAGTCCTAGCAACGGCTAATAAGTTTGGGTCATCAACTTCCTCTACTGCCTCCACTTCCTCCACTTCTTCAACTTCCTCTACTTCCTTCACTTCCTCCATTTCGTCTAATTCGTCCACTACGTCCACTCCGTCAGCTAATTCCACTTTGTCCCCTTTGACCATTTCGTCCACTTCCTCCATTTCCTCCACTTCCTCAACTTCGTCCACTTCTTCAACTTCTTCCACTTCCTCCACTTCCTCCACTTCCTTCACTTGCTCCACTTCGTCCCCTTGGTCCACTTCGTCCACTTCCTCCACTTCGTCAACTTGTTCCACTTCGTCCACTTCCTCCACTTCGTCAACTTCCTCCACTTCCTCCACTTCGTCAACTTCCTTCACTTCGTCCACTTCCTCCACATCGTCCACTTCCTACACTTCCTCAACTTCGTCCACTTCCTCCACTTCCTCTACTTCTTCAACTTCCCCTACTTCCTCCATTTCCTCCATTTCGTCCAATTCGTCCGCTACGTCCACTTCGTCAGCTTCTTCCACTTCGTCCACTTCACCCACTTCGATCACCTCGTCCACTTCCTCCATTTCCTCCATTTCCTCCACTTCCTCCACTTCCTCCACATCCTCCACTTCCTTAACTTGCTCCACTTCGTCAACTTCCTCCACTTCCTCCACTTCCTCCACTTTGTCCACTTCGTCAACTTCGTCCACTCCGTCTAGTTCGTCCACTTCGTCCACTTCGTCAACTTCCTCCACTTCTTCCGCTTCCTCTACTTCCTCCACTTCGTCAACTTCTTCCACTTCTTCAACTTCTTCCACTTCCTCCACTTCTTCCACTTCGTCCACATCGACTACTTCGTCCACTTCCTCCACTTCGTCCATTCCGACCACTTCGCCCACTTCCTCCACTTCCTCCACTTCGTCAACTTCTTCCACTTCCTCCACTTCCTCCACTTCGTGCACTTGGTTCCCTTCGTCCACATCGTCCACTTCCTCCGCTTCAAACACTTCGTCCACTTCCTCTGCTTCGTCCACTTCGTCCCCTTCTTCCACTTCGTCCACTTCGTCCACTTGTCTACTTCGTCCATTTGGTCCACTTCCTCTACTTCTTCCACTTCGTCCACTTCGTCCCCTTCGTCAAGTTCGTCCACTTCTTCCACTTCGTCCACTTCGTCCATTTCGTCTAGTTCTTTCACTTCGAGAACTTTGCACCACTTCCTCCACTTCCTCCACTTCCCCCATTTCCTCCACTTCGACCACTACCTCCACTTCCTCTAATTCCTCCACTTCGTCCACTTCGTCCACTTCGTCAACTTTGTCCACTTCCTCCACTTCCTCCACTTCGTCCCCTTCGTCAACTTCGTCCACTTCTTCGACTTCGTCCACTTCGTCCAGTTCTTCCACTTCCACCACTTCGTCCACTTCCTCCATTTCCACCACTTCCTCCACTTCCTCCACTTCGTCCACTTCCCCCACTTCCTTCAGTTCGTCCACTTCTTCAACTTCCTCTACTTCCTCGACTTCTTACCCTTCGTCCACTTCAGCCACTTTCAACTTCCTCCACCTTGATGACCCAAACTTATTAGCCGTTGCTAGGACTCGGGTTCAATCCCCAAATCCCCGGCAACGGCGCCAAAAGCTTGATGGACAAATTTGTAAGCACCAAAATATGATGTCACAAACTTGTTTCACAATCGGCAAGTATGACCGAATCGTTCAAGTAATAAAACTTGGTAAGACCAAGTATCGTTCTTCCCAAAGGACTCACGGCCTAGTTTAGTTATGTGATTTGTTGATTAGCTAGGACTTAGAAACGAAATATTCAAAGTTTAATATGCAAGACAGAAAATAAACATGTATGCATGAATTGATCAATGGCAAAGACAAAAGATAAACACTTCCAATGAATTATATAAATGAATATGTTGTTGGGGTTCAATTTCATCTCATCCACTCTCATATATTTTAGGAATTCAACATTCAAATCATCATTGTTAATGCCACTCTCTAATGTACCATTCTAGATGGCTTCTCCCTAATCAAATAGTTCATACAATTCCTAGCATTCCTAATGATTAGTTCATTACAGCAGGAGCTTAAAGGCAACCAATATAATGTTGTCAGTAAAATATTGGGAGAAATTCCCCGGATCTAGACTTCCCCGTACGTGTCCGTATCGACAAAACCAATAATCATGCATTAGAATGAGTTAAACAATGCAAGCATTGAGCAAAGAGGAAAAACCCTAACTAATGATGAAAGAAAGCATATGTCTTAATTCAAAGATGTACTCAACAAATCCATATATGAGAGCTTCAAGAGATTACATTGATTCCCCAACAAACATACAAGGTTTAGTTCACCATCGTCATGGTGAACCTAGATGAATAACAATGAAAGAATGAAAGAATAAACCCAATAAAGGTGAAGAGGTAGCCTGAGCATCCAAGATCCTCCTTCAAAGGGGTGGAAGAGAGAGTGTTTGCCTCGTTTCTGCCAAAGATACTCAACTAAAGGACGTGCAAGCCCTTATATACTAATTTAGAGTTACAAAAGATTACAAAAGCCCAAGCCCAAAGAGTACCGCTCAGCGGTATTTACCGCTCAGCGGTAGTTGCGCGTCACAATTCTTCCCCTCAGCGGCCATTTGCCCCTCAGCGTGACTCCCGCAACCTCCTGAGTGCCGCTCAGCGGTAGTTTGCCGCTGAGCGGTGCCTTCGTCTTCTCTTTTTGCACTCTTTCTTGTCTTTTCTAATGTCACTTCTCTCCTTCTTCACTCTTTGCACCAAATTCACCCTAAAACCTGCACAAAAACACTCAAATCAAGTGTAAACCTGTCCAGCTCTCTTATTTCTGAAAATAAAGATAAAAGGTGTGATTTCAAGCTAGTTTCTAAGTCTAAAGGTTGCTTTTAGTATCAATTTTAAGCATGAAAATAACAGTTTTTCAACTGTTATCCCACCTCCTCCACTTCGTTCATTTGCTCCACTTCGTCCCCTGCGTCCACTTCTTCCACTTCCTCCACTTCGTGAACTTCCTCCACTTCCTCCTCTTCCTACACTTCCTCCACTTCCTTCATTTATTCCACTTCGTCCCCTTCGTCCACTTCGTCAACTTCCTTCACTTCCTCCACTTCGTTCACTTCCTCCACTTGATGCCCTTCGTCCACTTCGTCCACTTCGTTCACTTCCTCCACTTTGTCTACTTCCTCCAGTTCCTCCACTTCCTCCACTTCGTCAACTTCCTCCACTTCCTCCACTTCCTCCACTTCTTCCACTTCGTCCACTTCCTCAACTTCCTTCACTTCCTCCACTTCCTCTACTCCCTCCACTTCCTCCACTTCCTCCACTTCCTACACTTCCTCCACTTCCTCCACTTCCTCCACTTCGTCCACGTCGTCCACTTTGTCTAGTTCGTCCACTTCTTCCACTTCGTCCACTTCCTCCACTTCCTACACTTCCTACACTTCCTCCATTTCGTCCACTTCCTCCACTTCGTCCACTTCGTCACCTTCATCAACATCCTCCACTTCCTCCACTTCGTCACCTTCATCAACTTCCTCCACTTCCTCCAGTTCCTCCATTTCCTCAACTACCTCCACTTCCATCACTTCTTCCTCTTAGTCAACTTTGTCTACTTCCTCCACTTCGTCAACTTGCTCCACTTCGTGCACTTCGTCCCCATCGTCCACATCGTCTAGTTCGTCCACTTCCTCCACGTCTCCATTTCGTCGACTTCGTCCACTTCCTCTACTTCGTACTCTTCATCAACATCCTCCACTCCCTCCACTTCGTCTACTTCCTCATCATCGTCCTCTTCGTCAACTTCCTCCACTTCCTCAACTTCCTCCATTTCCTACACTTCCTCCACTTCCTCAACTACCTCCACTTCGTCCACTTCGTCCACTTCATCCACTTCTTCCACTTGGTCCCCTTCGTTCACTCCCTCCACTCCCTCCACTTCCTCCACTTCATCCACTTCTTCCACTTCGTCCGCGTCGCCACTTCATGAACTTCCTCCACTTCCTCCATTTCATCGACTTCCTCAACTTCCTCCACTTCCTCAATTTCCTCCACTTCCTGCACTTCGTCCACCTGTCCACTTCCTCTACTGCTTCCTCTTCGTCCACTTCTTCAACTTCGTCCACTTCCTCCTCTTCATCCACTTCCTCCACTTCGTCCACTTCCACCACTTCGTCCACTTCGTCACTTCGTCCACTTCGTCCGCGTCGCCACTTCGTCAACTTCCTCCGCTTCCTCCACTTCGTCGACTTCCTCAACTTCCTTCACTTCCTTCACTTCCTCCATTTCGTCCACTTCGTCCACTTCGTCCACTTTGTCCACTTCCT
Organism: Vigna nakashimae; assembly: GCA_034642375.1. Classification (NCBI taxonomy): domain Eukaryota; kingdom Viridiplantae; phylum Streptophyta; class Magnoliopsida; order Fabales; family Fabaceae; genus Vigna; species Vigna nakashimae. The sequence continues at coordinate 32,773,693 of CM067765.1, forward strand.
CCACTTCCTCAACTTTCTTCCACTTCCTCCACATCGTCCACTTCATCCAGTTCGTCCACTTTCTCCAATTCGTCCACTTCGTCACTTCTTCAACTTCGTCCACTTCCTCCTCTTCATCCACTTCGTCCACTTCGTCCACATCCTCCACTTCCTCTACTTCATCCACTTCATCCACTTCGTCCGCGTCGCCACTTCATCAATTTCCTCCACTTCCTCCACTTTGTCCACTTCCTCTACTTCCTCCACTTCCTCAACTTCCTCCACTTCCTCCACTTCGTCCACATCGTCCACTTCATCCAGTTCGTCCACTTCCTCCAATTCGTCCACTTCGTCACTTCGTCCACTTCTTCAACTTCGTCCACTTCCTCCTCCTCATCCACTTCGTCCACTTCCTCTACTTCATCCACTTCGTCCACTTCGTTCGCGTTGCCACTTCGTCAACTTCCTCCACTTCCTCCACTTCATCGACTTCCTCAACTTCCTTCACTTCCTCCACTTCCTCCACTTCCTCCACTTTGACCACTTCCTCCACTTGCTCCACTTTCTCCCCTTCCTCAACTTCCTTAACTTCGTGCAGTTCCTCCACTTCCTCCAGTTCCTCCACTTCCTCCACTTCTTCCACTTCGTCCACTTCCTCCACTCCCTCCACTTCGTCCACTTTGTCAATTTCTTCCCCTTTCTCCACTTCCTCAACTTCGTCCACTTCCCACACTTCCTCCACTTCGTCCACTTTCTCCACTTCATCCACTTCGCCTTCTTCATCGACTTCTTCCACTTCTTCAAATTCATTTTCTTCCTCCAGTTCGTCCACTCCGTCCACTTCCTCCACTACGACCAGTTCGTCCACTTCCTCCAATTCGTCAACTTCGTCAACTACGTCCACTTCTTCAACATCGTCCACTTCATCCATTTCGTCCATTTCGTCCACTTCCTCGAAGTGCTCAACTTCCTCCACCTCCTCCATTTCCTCCACTTCGTCCACTTCCTACACTTCCTCCCCTTCCTCAACTTCCTTCACTTCCTCGACTTACTCCACTTCCTCCACTTCCTCCATTTCCTCTTCCTTCCTCAATTTCATCCACTTCGTCCACTTCCTCCCCTCCGTCCACTTCCTCCACTTCGTCACCTTCGTCAACTTCCTCCACTTCCTCCAGTTCCTGCACTTCCTCCACTTCGTCAACTTCGTCCACTTCCTCCTCTTCGTCTACTTCGTCCACATCGTCCACTTCGTCAACTTCGTCAACTTTCTCCACTTCCTTCACTTCCTCCACTTCCTCCACTTCGTCCACTTCGTGTACTTCCTCCACTTCCTCCGCTTCGTCCACTTCCTCTACTTCCTCCACTTCCTCCACTTCCTTCACTTCCACCACTTCCTCCACTTCCTCCACTTCCTCCACTTCGTCCACTTCCCCCACTTCCTCCACTTCTTCCACGTCGTCCACTTCATCTAATTCGTTCACTTCCTCCACGTTGTACACTTCGTCGACTTCGTCCACTTCCTCCGCTTCCTACACTTCCTCCATTTCGTCCACTTCCTCCACCTTGTCACCTTCATCAACTTCCTCCACTTCCAACACTTCTTCCTCTTCGTCAACTTCGTCCACTTCCTCCACTTCGTCAACTTGCTCCACTTCATTCACTTCGTCCACGTCGTCCACATCGTCTAGTTCGTCCACTTCCTCCACGTCGTCCATTTCGTCGATTTCGTCCACTTCCTCCACTTCGACCACTTCGTCCACTTAATCCACTTCGTCCTCTTCGTCAACTTCCTCCACTTCCTCCACTCGTGCACTTCCTCAACTTCCTTCACTTCCTTAACTTCGTCCACTTCCTCCACTTCGTCCACTTCGTCCACTTCCTCAACTTCCTCCACTTCCTCCACTTCCTCCACTTCCTCAACTTCCTCCACTTCCTCCACTTCCTCCACTTCCTTCACTTCGTCCACTACGTCCACTACCTCCCCTTCGTCAACTACGTCCACTTCCTCTACTTCGTGAACTTCGTCCACTTCCTCCACTTCGTCCAATTCGTCCACTTCCTTCACTTCCACAACTTCCTCCACTTCTCCTACTTCGTCAGCTTCGTCCACGTCCTCCACTCCCTCCACTTCGTCTACTTCCTCATCATCGTCCACTTCGTCCTCTTCGTCAACTTCCTCCACTTCCTCAACTTCCTCCATTTCCTACACTTCCTCCACTTCCTCAACTACCTCCACTTTGTCCACTTCCTCCACTTCGTCCACTTCTTCCACTTCGTCCACTTCCTCCACTTCCTCCACTTCCTCCACTTCCTCCACTTCCTCCACTTCGTCAACTTCGTCCCCTTTCCTCCACTTCCTCAACTTCGTCCACTTCCTACACTTCGTCCACTTGTCCACTTCCTTTACTTCTTCCTCTTCGTCCACTTCTTCAACTTCGACCACTTCTTCCACATCGTCGACTTCATCCAGTTCGTCCACTTCCTCTAATTCGTCCACTTCGTCACTTCGTCCACTTCGTCAACTTCGTCCACTTCCTCCACTTCGTCCACTTCCTCCACTTCGTCCACTTCCTCCACTTCGTCCACTTCCTCCACTTCCTCCACTTCATCCACTTCGTCCTTTTCGTCCGTCCACTTCGTCAACTTCGTCCACTTTCTCCACTTCGTCGACTTCCTCCACTTCCTCCACTTCCTCCACTTCCTCCACTTCCTTCACTTCCTCCACTTCCTCCACTTCCTCCACTTCGTCCACTTTGTCCACTTCCTCCACTTCCTCCACTTCGTCAACTTCCTCCACTTCCTCCACTTCATCGACTTCCTCAACATCCTTCACTTCCTCCACTTCCTCCACTTCCTCCACTTTGACCACTTCCTCCACTTGCTCCACTTTCTCCCCTTCCTCAACTTCCTTAACTTCATCCAGTTCCTCCACTTCCTCCAGTTCCTCCACTTCCTCCACTTCTTCCACTTCGTCCACTTCGTCCACTCCCTCCACTTCGTCCACTTTGTCAATTTCTTTCCCTTTCTCCACTTCCTCAACTTCGTCCACTTCCCACACTTCCTCCACTTCGTCCACTTTCTCCACTTCGTCCACTTCGTGTTCTTCGTCGACTTCTTCCACTTCTTCAAATTCATTTTCTTCCTCCAGTTCGTCCACTCCGTCCACTTCCTCCACTACGACCAGTTCGTCCACTTCCTCCAATTTGTCAACTTCGTCAGCTAAGTCCACTTCTTCAACGTCGTCCACTTCATCCATTTCGTCCATTTCGTCCACTTCCTCCAGGTTCTCAACTTCCTCCACTTCCTCCATTTCCTCCACTTCGTCCACTTCCTACACTTCCTCCCCTTCCTCAATTTCCTTCACTTCCTCGACTTACTCCACTTCCTCCACTTCCTCCATTTCCTCTTCCTTCCTCAATTTCATCCACTTCGTCCACTTCCTCCACTCCGTCCACTTCCTCCACTTCGTCACCTTCGTCAACTTCCTCCACTTCCTCCAGTTCCTCGACTTCCTCCACTTCGTCAACTTCGTCAACTTCGTCCACTTCCTCCTCTTCGTCTACTTCGTCCACATCGTCCACTTTGTCAACTTCCTCCACTTCCTTCACTTCCTCCACTTCCTCCACTTCGTCCCCTTCGTCAACTTCCTCCACTTCCTCCGCTTCGTCCACTTCCTCCACTTCGTCCACTTCCTCCACTTCCTCCACTTCCACCACTTCCTCCACTTCCTCCACTTCCTCCACTTCGTCCACTTCCCCCACTTCCTCCACTTCTTCCACGTCATCCACACCGTCTAATTCGTCCACTTCCTCCACGTTGTCCACTTCATCGACTTCGTCCACTTCCTCCACTTCCTCCGCTTCCTACACTTCCTCCATTTCGTCCACTTCCTCCACCTTGTCACCTTCATCAACAGCCTCCACTCCCTCCACTTCGTCACCTTCATCAACTTCCTCCACTTCCTCCATTTCCTCCACTTCCAACACTTCTTCCTCTTCGTCAACTTCGTCCACTTCCTCCACTTCGTCATCTTGCTCCACTTCGTTCACTTCGTCCACGTCGTCCACATCGTCAAGTTCGTCCACTTCCTCCACGTCGTCCATTTCGTCGATTTCGTCCACTTCCTCCTCTCCATCAACTTCCTCCACTTCGACCACTTCGTCCACTTAATCCACTTTGTCCTCTTCGTCAACTTCCTCCACTCGTGCACTTCCTCAACTTCCTTCACTTCCTTAACATCGTCTACTTCCTCCACTTCCTCCACTTCCTCCACTTCCTCAACTTCCTCCACTTCCTCCACTTCCTCCACTTCCTCAACTTCCTCCACTTCCTCCTCTTCCTCCGCTTCCTTCACTTCGTCCACTACGTCCACTTCCTCCCCTTCGTCAACTACGTCCACTTCCTCCACTTCGTGAACTTCGTCCACTTCCTCCACTTCGTCCACTTCGTCCACTTCCTTCACTTCCACAACTTCCTCCACTTCTCCTACTTCGTCAGCTTCGTCCACGTCCTCCACTCCCTCCACTTCGTCTACTTCCTCATCATCGTCCACTTCGTCCTCTTCGTCAACTTCCTCCACTTCCTCAACTTCCTCCATTTCCTACACTTCCTCCACTTCCTCAACTACCTCCACTTTGTCCACTTCCTCCACTTCCTCCACTTCTTCCACTTCGTCCCCTTCCTTCACTTCCTCCACTCCCTCCACTTCCTCCACTTCGTCAACTTCGTCCCCTTCCTCCACTTCCTCAACTTCGTCCACTTCCTACACTTCGTCCACTTGTCCACTTCCTTTACTTCTTCCTCTTCGTCCACTTCTTCAACTTCGACCACTTCCTCCACATCGTCGACTTCATCCAGTTCGTCCACTTCCTCTAATTCGTCCACTTCGTCACTTCGTCCACTTCTTCAACTTCGTCCACTTCCTCCTCTTCGTCCACTTCCTCCACTTCGTCCACTTCCTCCACTTCGTCCACTTCCTCCACTTCCTCTACTTCATCCACTTCGTCCTTTTCGTCCACTTCCTCCACTTCGTCAACTTCCTTCACTTCCTCCACTTCGTCGACTTCCTCAACTTCCTTCACTTCCTCCACTTCCTCCACTTTCTTCACTTCCTCCACTTCCTCCGCTTCGTCCACTTCGTCCACTTTGTCCACTTCCTCCACTTCCTCAACTTCCTTCACTTCCTCCACTTCCTCCACTTCGTCCACATCGTCCACTTCATCCAGATCGTCCACTTCGTCAACTTCGTCAACTTCCTCCACTTCCTTCACTTCCTCCACTTCCTCCACTTCGTCCACTTCGTGTACTTCCTCCACTTCCTCCACTTCCTCCACTTGGTCCACTTCCTACACTTCCTCCACTTCCTTCACTTCCTCCACTTCCTCCATTTCCTGCACTTCCTCCACTTCCTCCACTTCCTCCACTTCTTCCACTTCGTCCACTTCGTCCACTTCCTCCACTTCGTCGACTCCCTCCACCTCCTGCTCTTCGTCCACTATGTCCAATTCCGCCACTTCGTCCACTTCTTCCACTTCGTCCACTTCTTCCACTTCGTCCACTTCCTCCACTTCATCAACTTCGTCCACTTCTTTAACTTCCTCCACTTCGTCCACTTCCTCCACTTCCTCTACTTCTCTACTTCGTCAACTTTTTTCACTTCTTCAACTTCCTCCACTTCCTCCACTTTGTCTACTTCGTCCCCTTGGTCCACTTCGTCCACTTCCTCCACTTCGTCAACTTGTTCCACTTCGTCCACTTCCTCCACTTCGTCAACTTCCTCCACTTCCTCCACTTCGTCAACTTCCTTCACTTCGTCCACTTCCTCCACATCGTCCACTTCCTACACTTCCTCAACTTCGTCCACTTCCTCCACTTCCTCCACTTCTTCAACTTCCCCTACTTCCTCCATTTCCTCCATTTCGTCCAATTCGTCCGCTACGTCCACTTCGTCAGCTTCTTCCACTTCGTCCACTTCACCCACTTCGACCACCTCGTCCACTTCCTCCATTTCCTCCATTTCCTCCACTTCCTCCACTTCCTCCACATCCTCCACTTCCTTAACTTGCTCCACTTCGTCAACTTCCTCCACTTCCTCCACTTCCTCCACTTTGTCCACTTCGTCAACTTCGTCCACTCCGTCTAGTTCGTCCACTTCGTCCACTTCGTCAACTTCCTCCACTTCTTCCGCTTCCTCTACTTCCTCCACTTCGTCAACTTCTTCCACTTCTTCAACTTCTTCCACTTCCTCCACTTCTTCCACTTCGTCCACATCGACTACTTCGTCCACTTCCTCCACTTCGTCCATTCCGACCACTTCGCCCACTTCCTCCACTTCCTCCACTTCGTCAACTTCTTCCACTTCCTCCACTTCCTCCACTTCCTTTACTTCATCCACTTCCTCCACTTCCTCCACTTCGTGCACTTGGTTCCCTTCGTCCACATCGTCCACTTCCTCCGCTTCAAACACTTCGTCCACTTCCTCTGCTTCGTCCACTTCGTCCCCTTCTTCCACTTCGTCCACTTCGTCCACTTGTCTACTTCGTCCATTTGGTCCACTTCCTCTACTTCTTCCACTTCGTCCACTTCGTCCCCTTCGTCAAGTTCGTCCACTTCTTCCACTTCGTCCACTTCGTCCATTTCGTCTAGTTCTTTCACTTCGAGAACTTTGCACCACTTCCTCCACTTCCTCCACTTCCCCCACTTCCTCCACTTCGACCACTACCTCCACTTCCTCTAATTCCTCCACTTCGTCCACTTCGTCCACTTCGTCAACTTTGTCCACTTCCTCCACTTCCTCCACTTCGTCCCCTTCGTCAACTTCGTCCACTTCTTCGACTTCGTCCACTTCGTCCAGTTCTTCCACTTCCACCACTTCGTCCACTTCCTCCATTTCCACCACTTCCTCCACTTCCTCCACTTCGTCCACTTCCCCCACTTCCTTCAGTTCGTCCACTTCTTCAACTTCCTCTACTTCCTCGACTTCTTACCCTTCGTCCACTTCAGCCACTTTCAACTTCCTCCACCTCCTCCACTTCGTTCATTTGATCCACTTCGTCCCCTGCGTCCACTTCTTCCACTTCCTCCACTTCGTGAACTTCCTCCACTTCCTCCACTTCTTCCACTTCGTCCACTTCCTCAACTTCCTTCACTTCCTCCACTTCCTCTACTCCCTCCACTTCCTCCACTTCCTCTACTTCCTACACTTCCTCCACTTCCTCCACTTCCTCCACTTCGTCCACGTCGTCCACTTTGTCTAGTTCGTCCACTTCTTCCACTAAGTCCACTTCCTACACTTCCTCCATTTCGTCCACTTCCTCCACTTCGTCCACTTCGTCACCTTCATCAACATCCTCCACTTCCTCCACTTCGTCACCTTCATCAACTTCCTCCACTTCCTCCAGTTCCTCCATTTCCTCAACTACCTCCACTTCCATCACTTCTTCCTCTTAGTCAACTTCGTCTACTTCCTCCACTTCGTCAACTTGCTCCACTTCGTGCACTTCGTCCCCATCGTCCACATCGTCTAGTTCGTCCACTTCCTCCACGTCTCCATTTCGTCGACTTCGTCCACTTCCTCTACTTCGTACTCTTCATCAACATCCTCCACTCCCTCCACTTCGTCTACTTCCTCATCATCGTCCTCTTCGTCAACTTCCTCCACTTCCTCAACTTCCTCCATTTCCTACACTTCCTCCACTTCCTCAACTACCTCCACTTCGTCCACTTCGTCCACTTCATCCACTTCTTCCACTTGGTCCCCTTCGTTCACTCCCTCCACTCCCTCCACTTCCTCCACTTCATCCACTTCTTCCACTTCGTCCGCGTCGCCACTTCATGAACTTCCTCCACTTCCTCCATTTCATCGACTTCCTCAACTTCCTCCACTTCCTCAATTTCCTCCACTTCCTGCACTTCGTCCACCTGTCCACTTCCTCTACTGCTTCCTCTTCGTCCACTTCTTCAACTTCGTCCACTTCCTCCTCTTCATCCACTTCCTCCACTTCGTCCACTTCCACCACTTCGTCCACTTCGTCACTTCGTCCACTTCGTCACTTCGTCCACTTCGTCCGCGTCGCCACTTCGTCAACTTCCTCCGCTTCCTCCACTTCGTCGACTTCCTCAACTTCCTTCACTTCCTTCACTTCCTCCATTTCGTCCACTTCGTCCACTTCGTCCACTTTGTCCACTTCCTCCACTTCCTCAACTTTCTTCCACTTCCTCCACATCGTCCACTTCATCCAGTTCGTCCACTTTCTCCAATTCGTCCACTTCGTCACTTCTTCAACTTCGTCCACTTCCTCCTCTTCATCCACTTCGTCCACTTCGTCCACATCCTCCACTTCCTCTACTTCATCCACTTCATCCACTTCGTCCGCGTCGCCACTTCATCAATTTCCTCCACTTCCTCCACTTCCTCCACTTTGTCCACTTCCTCTACTTCCTCCACTTCCTCAACTTCCTCCACTTCCTCCACTTCGTCCACATCGTCCACTTCATCCAGTTCGTCCACTTCCTCCAATTCGTCCACTTCGTCACTTCGTCCACTTCTTCAACTTCGTCCACTTCCTCCTCCTCATCCACTTCGTCCACTTCGTCCACTTCCTCTACTTCATCCACTTCGTCCACTTCCTCTACTTCATCCACTTCGTCCACTTCGTTCGCGTTGCCACTTCGTCAACTTCCTCCACTTCCTCCACTTCATCGACTTCCTCAACTTCCTTCACTTCCTCCACTTCCTCCACTTCCTCCACTTTGACCACTTCCTCCACTTGCTCCACTTTCTCCCCTTCCTCAACTTCCTTAACTTCGTGCAGTTCCTCCACTTCCTCCAGTTCCTCCACTTCCTCCACTTCTTCCACTTCGTCCACTTCCTCCACTCCCTCCACTTCGTCCACTTTGTCAATTTCTTCCCCTTTCTCCACTTCCTCAACTTCGTCCACTTCCCACACTTCCTCCACTTCGTCCACTTTCTCCACTTCATCCACTTCGCCTTCTTCATCGACTTCTTCCACTTCTTCAAATTCATTTTCTTCCTCCAGTTCGTCCACTCCGTCCACTTCCTCCACTACGACCAGTTCGTCCACTTCCTCCAATTCGTCAACTTCGTCAACTACGTCCACTTCTTCAACATCGTCCACTTCATCCATTTCGTCCATTTCGTCCACTTCCTCGAAGTGCTCAACTTCCTCCACCTCCTCCATTTCCTCCACTTCGTCCACTTCCTACACTTCCTCCCCTTCCTCAACTTCCTTCACTTCCTCGACTTACTCCACTTCCTCCACTTCCTCCATTTCCTCTTCCTTCCTCAATTTCATCCACTTCGTCCACTTCCTCCCCTCCGTCCACTTCCTCCACTTCGTCACCTTCGTCAACTTCCTCCACTTCCTCCAGTTCCTGCACTTCCTCCACTTCGTCAACTTCGTCCACTTCCTCCTCTTCGTCTACTTCGTCCACATCGTCCACTTCGTCAACTTCGTCAACTTCGTCAACTTTCTCCACTTCCTTCACTTCCTCCACTTCCTCCACTTCGTCCACTTCGTGTACTTCCTCCACTTCCTCCGCTTCGTCCACTTCCTCTACTTCCTCCACTTCCTCCACTTCCTTCACTTCCACCACTTCCTCCACTTCCTCCACTTCCTCCACTTCGTCCACTTCCCCCACTTCCTCCACTTCTTCCACGTCGTCCACTTCATCTAATTCGTTCACTTCCTCCACGTTGTACACTTCGTCGACTTCGTCCACTTCCTCCGCTTCCTACACTTCCTCCATTTCGTCCACTTCCTCCACCTTGTCACCTTCATCAACTTCCTCCACTTCCAACACTTCTTCCTCTTCGTCAACTTCGTCCACTTCCTCCACTTCGTCAACTTGCTCCACTTCATTCCCTTCGTCCACGTCGTCCACATCGTCTAGTTCGTCCACTTCCTCCACGTCGTCCATTTCGTCGATTTCGTCCACTTCCTCCACTTCGACCACTTCGTCCACTTAATCCACTTCGTCCTCTTCGTCAACTTCCTCCACTTCCTCCACTCGTGCACTTCCTCAACTTCCTTCACTTCCTTAACATCGTCTACTTCCTCCACTTCGTCCACTTCGTCCACTTCCTCAACTTCCTCCACTTCCTCCACTTCCTCCACTTCCTCAACTTCCTCCACTTCCTCCTCTTCCTCCGCTTCCTTCACTTCGTCCACTACGTCCACTACCTCCCCTTCGTCAACTACGTCCACTTCCTCTACTTCGTGAACTTCGTCCACTTCCTCCACTTCGTCCAATTCGTCCACTTCCTTCACTTCCACAACTTCCTCCACTTCTCCTACTTCGTCAGCTTCGTCCACGTCCTCCACTCCCTCCACTTCGTCTACTTCCTCATCATCGTCCACTTCGTCCTCTTCGTCAACTTCCTCCACTTCCTCAACTTCCTCCATTTCCTACACTTCCTCCACTTCCTCAACTACCTCCACTTTGTCCACTTCCTCCACTTCCTCCACTTCGTCCACTTCGTCCCCTTCCTTCACTTCCTCCACTCCCTCCACTTCCTCCACTTCCTCCACTTCGTCAACTTCGTCCCCTTTCCTCCACTTCCTCAACTTCGTCCACTTCCTACACTTCGTCCACTTGTCCACTTCCTTTACTTCTTCCTCTTCGTCCACTTCTTCAACTTCGACCACTTCTTCCACATCGTCGACTTCATCCAGTTCGTCCACTTCCTCTAATTCGTCCACTTCGTCACTTCGTCCACTTCTTCAACTTCGTCCACTTCCTCCTCTTCGTCCACTTCCTCCACTTCGTCCACTTCCTCCACTTCGTCCACTTCCTCCACTTCCTCTACTTCATCCATTTCGTCCTTTTCGTCCGCGTCGCCACTTCGTCAACTTTCTCCACTTCGTCGACTTCCTCAACTTCCTTCACTTCCTCCACTTCCTCCACTTTCTTCACTTCCTCCACTTCCTCCACTTCCTCCACTTCGTCCACTTTGTCCACTTCCTCCACTTCCTCCACTTCGTCAACTTCCTCCACTTCCTCCACTTCATCGACTTCCTCAACATCCTTCACTTCCTCCACTTCCTCCACTTCCTCCACTTTGACCACTTCCTCCACTTGCTCCACTTTCTCCCCTTCCTCAACTTCCTTAACTTCATCCAGTTCCTCCACTTCCTCCAGTTCCTCCACTTCCTCCACTTCTTCCACTTCGTCCACTTCGTCCACTCCCTCCACTTCGTCCACTTTGTCAATTTCTTTCCCTTTCTCCACTTCCTCAACTTCGTCCACTTCCCACACTTCCTCCACTTCGTCCACTTTCTCCACTTCGTCCACTTCGTGTTCTTCGTCGACTTCTTCCACTTCTTCAAATTCATTTTCTTCCTCCAGTTCGTCCACTCCGTCCACTTCCTCCACTACGACCAGTTCGTCCACTTCCTCCAATTCGTCAACTTCGTCAGCTAAGTCCACTTCTTCAACGTCGTCCACTTCATCCATTTCGTCCATTTCGTCCACTTCCTCCAGGTTCTCAACTTCCTCCACTTCCTCCATTTCCTCCACTTCGTCCACTTCCTACACTTCCTCCCCTTCCTCAATTTCCTTCACTTCCTCGACTTACTCCACTTCCTCCACTTCCTCCATTTCCTCTTCCTTCCTCAATTTCATCCACTTCGTCCACTTCCTCCACTCCGTCCACTTCCTCCACTTCGTCACCTTCGTCAACTTCCTCCACTTCCTCCAGTTCCTCGACTTCCTCCACTTCGTCAACTTCGTCAACTTCGTCCACTTCCTCCTCTTCGTCTACTTCGTCCACATCGTCCACTTTGTCAACTTCCTCCACTTCCTTCACTTCCTCCACTTCCTCCACTTCGTCCACTTCGTGTACTTCCTCCACTTCCTCCGCTTCGTCCACTTCCTCTACTTCCTCCACTTCCTCCACTTCCTTCACTTCCACCACTTCCTCCACTTCCTCCACTTCCTCCACTTCGTCCACTTCCCCCACTTCCTCCACTTCTTCCACGTCATCCACACCGTCTAATTCGTCCACTTCCTCCACGTTGTCCACTTCATCGACTTCGTCCACTTCCTCCACTTCCTCCGCTTCCTACACTTCCTCCATTTCGTCCACTTCCTCCACCTTGTCACCTTCATCAACAGCCTCCACTCCCTCCACTTCGTCACCTTCATCAACTTCCTCCACTTCCTCCATTTCCTCCACTTCCAACACTTCTTCCTCTTCGTCAACTTCGTCCACTTCCTCCACTTCGTCATCTTGCTCCACTTCGTTCACTTCGTCCACGTCGTCCACATCGTCAAGTTCGTCCACTTCCTCCACGTCGTCCATTTCGTCGATTTCGTCCACTTCCTCCTCTCCATCAACTTCCTCCACTTCGACCACTTCGTCCACTTAATCCACTTTGTCCTCTTCGTCAACTTCCTCCACTCGTGCACTTCCTCAACTTCCTTCACTTCCTTAACATCGTCTACTTCCTCCACTTCCTCCACTTCCTCCACTTCCTCAACTTCCTCCACTTCCTCCACTTCCTCCAATTCCTCAACTTCCTCCACTTCCTCCTCTTCCTCCGCTTCCTTCACTTCGTCCACTACGTCCACTTCCTCCCCTTCGTCAACTACGTCCACTTCCTCCACTTCGTGAACTTCGTCCACTTCCTCCACTTCGTCCACTTCGTCCACTTCCTTCACTTCCACAACTTCCTCCACTTCTCCTACTTCGTCAGCTTCGTCCACGTCCTCCACTCCCTCCACTTCGTCTACTTCCTCATCATCGTCCACTTCGTCCTCTTCGTCAACTTCCTCCACTTCCTCAACTTCCTCCATTTCCTACACTTCCTCCACTTCCTCAACTACCTCCACTTTGTCCACTTCCTCCACTTCCTCCACTTCTTCCACTTCATCCCCTTCCTTCACTTCCTCCACTCCCTCCACTTCCTCCACTTCGTCAACTTCGTCCCCTTCCTCCACTTCCTCAACTTCGTCCACTTCCTACACTTCGTCCACTTGTCCACTTCCTTTACTTCTTCCTCTTCGTCCACTTCTTCAACTTCGACCACTTCCTCCACATCGTCGACTTCATCCAGTTCGTCCACTTCCTCTAATTCGTCCACTTCGTCACTTCGTCCACTTCTTCAACTTCGTCCACTTCCTCCTCTTCGTCCACTTCCTCCACTTCGTCCACTTCCTCCACTTCGTCCACTTCCTCCACTTCCTCTACTTCATCCACTTCGTCCTTTTCGTCCACTTCCTCCACTTCGTCAACTTCCTCCACTTCCTCCACTTCGTCGACTTCCTCAACTTCCTTCACTTCCTCCACTTCCTCCACTTTCTTCACTTCCTCCACTTCCTCCGCTTCGTCCACTTCGTCCACTTTGTCCACTTCCTCCACTTCCTCAACTTCCTTCACTTCCTCCAGTTCCTCCACTTCGTCCACATCGTCCACTTCATCCAGATCGTCCACTTCGTCAACTTCGTCAACTTCCTCCACTTCCTTCACTTCCTCCACTTCCTCCACTTCGTCCACTTCGTGTACTTCCTCCACTTCCTCCACTTCCTCCACTTGGTCCACTTCCTACAGTTCCTCCACTTCCTTCACTTCCTCCACTTCCTCCATTTCCTGCACTTCCTCCACTTCCTCCACTTCCTCCACTTCTTCCACTTCGTCCACTTCGTCCACTTCCTCCACTTCGTCGACTCCCTCCACCTCCTGCTCTTCGTCCACTATGTCCAATTCCGCCACTTCGTCCACTTCTTCCACTTCGTCCACTTCTTCCACTTCGTCCACTTCCTCCACTTCATCAACTTCGTCCACTTCTTTAACTTCCTCCACTTCGTCCACTTCCTCCACTTCCTCTACTTCTCTACTTCGTCAACTTTTTTCACTTCTTCAACTTCCTCCACTTCCTCCACTTTGTCTACTTCGTCCACTTCGTCCACTTCGTCAACTTCGTCCACTTCCTTCACTTTGTCAACTTCATCCTCTTCGTTGACTTCGTCCACATCGTTAACTTCATCCACTTCTTCAGCTTCGTCCCCTTCCTCCACTTCATGTACTTCCTCCACATCGTGCACTTCGTCAACTTCGTCCACTTCGTCAACTTCATCCACTTCCTCCCCTTCCTCCACTTCCTTAACTTCCTCCACTTCCTTCACTTCCTTCACTTCCTCCACTTCGTCCACTTCCTACACTTCCTCCACTTCCTCAACTTCCTCCACTTCCTCCACTTCCTACAACTTCCTCCACTTCCTCCACTATGTCCACATCGTCCACTTCCTCCACTTTGTCCTCTTCTTTATACTCGTCCACTTCTTCAACTTCGTCCACTTCCTCCACTTCGTTTACTTCCCACACTTCCACAACTTCCTCCACTTCGTCCACTTCCTGCTCTTCCCCCACTTCCTCCACTTCCTCCACTTCCTCCACTTCTTCAACTTCTTCCACTTCCTCCACTTCCTCCACTCCCTCCACTCCCTCCACTTCCTCCTCTTCGTCCACTTCCTCCACTCGTCCACTTCTTTATAGTTGTCCACTTCTTCCTCTTCTTCAACTTTGTCCGCTTCCTTCACATTGTCCAGTTCGTCCAATTCCTCCACATTGTCCACTTCATCCACTTCCTCCACTTCATCCCCTTCCTCCACTTCGTCCCCTTCGTCGACTTCCTCGACTTCGGCCACTTCGTCCACTTTCTCCACTTCATCCACTTCCTCAACTTCGTCCACTTCGTCCTCTTCATCCACTTCATCGACTTCGTCAACTTCCTCCACTTTGTCAACTTCCTCCACTTCTTCAACTCCCTCCACTTCCTCCACTTCTTCCACTTTGTCCACTTCGTCCTCTTTGCCCAATCGTCAACTTCGTCCACTTCCCCTACTTCCTCCATTTCGTCCACTTCCTCCACTTCCTCACTTCCTCCACTTCGTCCACTTCTTCCACTTCGTCAACTTCATCCACTTCCTGCAGTTCTTCCACTTCGTTAACTTCGTCCACTTCCTCCACTTCCTACACTTAAGCCCATTCGTCCACTTCTTCCACTTTGTCAATTTCCTTCACTTCCTCCACATCGTCCACTACCTCCACTTCTCTACTTCGCCAACTTCGTTCACTTCTTCAACTTCCTCCACTTCGTTCACTTAGTCCACTTCGTTCACTTTGTCTACTTCGTCCACTTTGTCAACTTCATCCACTTCGTCGACTTCGTCCACATCGTCCATTTCGTCCACTTCCTCCACTTCGTCAACTTCGTCCACTTCCTCCACTTCGTCAACTTTGTCGAATTCATCCACATTGTCCACTTCCTCCACTTCCTCCACTTCGTCCTCTTCGTCAACTTCCTCCACCTCCTCCACTTCCTCCAATTCGTCAACTTCATCAACTTCGTCAACTTCCTCCACTTGTTCAACTTCCTCCACTTCCTCCAATTCGTCCACTTCGTCAACTTCGTCCACTTGTTCAACTTCCTCCACTTCGTCCACTTCGTCCACCTCGTCCACTTCATCCACTTCGTCCACCTCGTCCACTTCCTCCACTTCCTCCACTTCCCCCGCTTCCTCCACTTCCTCCATATCGTCTCTTTCGTCCACTTCGTCCACTTCGTCCACTTCGTCCACTTCGTCAACTTGGTCCCCTTCCTCCACTTCGTCAACTTCGGCCACTTCCTCCACTTCGTCCACTTCCTCAACTTCTTTCACTTCGTACACATCGTCCACTTCCTCCACTTCGTCCTCTTCGTCAACTTCCTCTACTTGCTCCACTTCGTCCACTTCGTCCCTTTCCTCCACTTCCTTCACTTCGTCCCCTTCCTCCACTTCCTCGACTTCATTTACTTCGTCCACTTCGTCCGCTTCGTCCGCTTCGTACACTTCGTCCACTTCCTCCACATCACCAACTTCGTCCACTTCCTCCACTTCCTGCACTTCTTCCACTTCCTCCACTTCGACAACTTCGTCCACTTCCTCCATTTCGTCCACTTCGTCAACTTCGTCCACTTCTTCAACTTCCTCCATTTCGTCCACTTCGTCCCCTTCCTCCACTTCCTCCACTTTGTCCCCTTCCTCCACTTCCTTCTTTTACTCCAGTTCCTCCACTTCGTCGCTTGGTCCGTTTTGTCCGCTTCGTCCGTTTCGTCAACTTAATCCACTTCGTCCACTTCCTCAAGTTTCGTCACTTCCTCCACTTCGTCCACTTCGTCCACTTCCTCCACTTCCTCCACTTCGTCAACTTCGTCCACTTCCTCCACTTCCCTCGCTTCCTCCACTTCCTCCACTTCGTCCCCTTCATCCCCTTCGTCCACTTCGTCAACTTCCTCCCTTTCCTCCACTTCCTCCACTTCCTCCACTTCCTCCACTTCCTCCACTTCCTCCACTTCCTCCACTTCGTCAACTTCGTCCACTTCCTCCACTTCCTACACTTCCTCCACTTCGTCCAATTCTCCCACTTCGTCCATTTCTTCCACTTCTTCAACTTCCTCCATTTCTTCCACTTCGTCCACTTCCTCCAATTCAACCACTTCGTCAACTTCTTCCACTTCTTTAACTTCCTCCACTTCGTCCCCTTCCTCCACTTCGTCCCCTTCGTCTACTTCGTCCACTTCGTCAACTTCGTCCACTTCCTCCAATTCCTCCATTTCGTCAACTTGCTCCACTTCTCCACTTTGTCAACTTCGTCCAGTTCTTCAACTTCCACCACTTCTTCCACTTCGTCCACTACGTGAACTTTGTCAACTTCATCCACTTCCTCCACCTCTTCCACTTCGTCAACTTCGTCCACTTCGCCTACTTTGTCCAATTCTTCAACTTTGTCCACTTCCGCCACTTCATCCACTTCTTCCACTTCCTCCACTTCTTCCACTTCGACAATTTCATCCACTTCCTCCACTTCTTCCGCTTCGTCAACTTCGTCCACTTCGTCCACTTCGTCAACTTCGTCCACTTCGTCCACTTCGTCAACTTCATCCACATCGTCCACTTCGTAAACTTCGTCCACTTGTTCAACTTCCTCCACTTCTTCCACTTAGTCTACTTCCTCCAATTCGTCCACTTCGTCAACTTCGTCCACTTGTTCAACTTCCGCCACTTCGTCCACCTCGTCCACTTCGTCCTCTTTGTCCACTTCGTCCATTTCATCCACTTCCTCCACTTCCTCTACTTCGTCCCCTTCCTCCACTTCCTCAAATTCCTCCACTTCCTCCACTTCGTCCCCTTCCTCCACTTCCTCCACTTCCTCAAATTCCTCCACTTCATCCACTTCCTCCACTTCGTCCACTTCTTCAACCTCTTCCACTTCCTCCACTTCCTCCACTTCCTTCACTTGCTCCACTTCGTCCCTGATGAACCAATATTTTCTTCACTTCACTTAGTTTATTGTACTAAAATTAATTGGGGAATTGTGCTTAAACGTCCAGTATTTTTCCATTTTACTAATTGTGCTTAATTTGATTGGAAATTCTTATTTTAATTAATTTGAGTTATCTGAGCTAATTATTTGTATTAGTAATTGCAGGAAAATTTTGGAAATACAATTTGGGACATTTGAAGGTTATTCGATTACACACTGTGCTATGTAATTGGAAGAAAGATATGGATTATTTCATTCAACTCCAGGAGACCAACACGGCACATGAAAAGTGGTGTGAAATAAAAATAAAGGGGCTGCAAAGCATTATGATTGAATGTGTCCAAATTACAAATTGAAAGACAAATGGGTAAGAAGGGAATGTTATTCTTTAAGATTGACAAGGAGACACATGTCCTAATTTGGAGAGGTATGGAATGAGTGAATCATTGATTCACGGCAGTATACAAGATGCAATATCAGATTTTCAAATGGAAATATGTTGGATGGATTAAAGTGATGAAGAAGTAGTGGGAGACACCATGTCCCACACGGCTGCACATGAGAAGAAGGCACTAAGTTGTGTTATCCGTGAATCAGGGGAGCACTACTACTTGTGAAAGAATGTAATGCTCTGGACTATCACTTGCTGAACGGAAAGATGCACACGTGAAGAGGCATGGCTGCCACACTCATGCACAGTCTACCAACTTCGTTCCAGCAGCAGTTCCAGCTACCACCGTCAAGCTTCAACACACCTCCAACCACCATCTTCACTCCATCCAGCACCACCAAAGTCCAGCACACATGAAGAGTAGCATGCTGTTACAGCAAGGGGTGTCTCGGCTGGGAAGAAACTCTCCACGCTGCAAACGTCCAGCAAGGAGATGTCTCGGCTGGAGCAGCTTCTATCCAGTGTCAACACAGCTGCACCGTCCAGCAACCAACATTGCACCGTGCACTACTACATGGAGGTGTTTCATTTTGGCTTTGATGGAGAGCACACGGAGGCAACCCAGCAGCTTCTCCGTCCAGTATAGTAACTCCTCACGGCAACAAGCAAGAGCTGCAACACTACATGGAGGAGAAGACAATAGCCAATTGGTGATGAGAAATGAGGGACCATGAATTATTATTATTTGGGTGCAACTGGCTGGAAGGATGGAAAAGCTCACGGAAACTTGGAGCTGGAGCAACTATGGTCACGGTATGAAGCAGAAGCAACAGCTGAAATGGTGACTCAAATGGAAGTAACATGCGGCACATGGGAGAGAATTAGTGTGCAAATTAATCAAAAATAAAAGCGAGAATGGAAGAGGTGCAGCTTGGGGTGTGCTTAGAGAAGAAGGAAAAGCTTTCGGTTCTTCATCACAGCCAAGCAACGTCCAGCATGGGTAGGCTTAGGTGTGTTCTTACTGCACCTGCAAGGTCCAAAGGCTGGAGAAAGGGGATCGAGAGTCCAAGAAAGTTTGACGGGAATGAGAAGAGCACATTGATGAATTCTTAGGTGGCAACGTGAAATCACGGCTGCTGGAAGGAAATAGAATTTTTTTGATTTATCAAATTGAAAGCTAAATTGATTGGAGTAGGTAGTGTGCACATGGTGATTCACGGACAGTAGGAGCATACTGTTTTCGGCCAACAAAATACCTTTTGGCATTGGTTCTTTATTTTTAATGTCATTTTCTTTTGAGAATGTTGAGAGGTGCTGATTGTTGAAGGGTCACGGGAATTAGTCTTGCTTTTAAAATTTGGAAGCATTGAAGGAGTAGGTGTGTGTCACGGCCGAAGGGAGCTCCCACATAGAGACAAATATGTCTCTCATTTCCAAAATGAAAAGGTGGTGTTGTGTGTATATAAGAAGAAGATAGGGTAGCACGGTCCGAGGGAGAGGGGGGGCTGGATACGTTCCAGCAGAGGAATAATTCCAGCACAAAGCTGGACAGAGAAGGGGAACGTGAAAGGAGGTGCTGGAATAGAAGGATGCACTGGCACAGTGAAAGGTTACGGTTGATGCACCAATTGATCATCCAAGCAAAAATTCACAAAACCCCCCCCAAACTTCGTGTAAAAAAATCTGAGACTGAACCGACAAAATTGGTCCTTGAGAGACGACCTAGGAGTCACTTCCTAGCACTGTACTGCATTCTTATTTGCAATCAACTTTTGTGAGCGGTGCGACCCGTTCATCAAAATGGCGCCGTTGCCGGGGATCAAAGACGGTTTAGTTTTAGATTTTTGTTGTATAAAGTTTTGTTCTGTTAATATGTTTGTTTTGTGTGTTTTGTCTTGTATATTTTTGTAGGCGACAACGACACCTTCAGCAAATTTTGGCGGCGTTGTCACTTCAGTTCCAGGTTTTTCGTTTTAGATTTTTGCTGTGTTTTTCGATTATGTTGTGTTAATATATGTTTTGTCTTTCATATTTTATTGTGCAGTGTTCTGTATTTAGTTGCTATATTTAAAAAAAAAAAAAAATTTTTTTTTTTACTATTGATGTTCTGTCTTGTGTGTGCTTGTAGCATGTATAAATGTGTTTAGTTTATCTGTTTCGTAATTTTTAGTTTTTAGTTTTTATTTTTATTTTCCATGTCTACCTATTTTAATTTTGTGAATAGTGCTTATTCTACAAGTGCCTGTAATTATGATTCTCTTTCTGCATATTACTCTGATTCTTGTGCTGATTTTAATACTGAGAAAAATATGGATCATCCTCAAATTCCTGAGAGCTCCCTTTGGGAGCCGGTTCCACCAGTTCAGCAATATCAGAGTCAGCAGTATGATGCTCCTGCCCAAGTAGCTTCTCAGCCTTCAACTTTTGAACCTACATTGAAGGAGTTATTGGAGCAGATGACCATGCAGAACATTCAGTTTCAGAAAGGGAACATGCAGTTCAAGCAAGAGAGCATGGAAACTCAAGCTGCCATTCAGAAGCTGACTGATCAGATCAGGCAGATGGCCACTCTTGCACCTGAGACTGTTGATGATTATTTTAAGGACCAGACAGGTATGAGTAACACTGTTGAGACAGGTAGACCATTTTTATCTTCCACCGTGGAGGTAAACGTACCTCAACTTGAATGTGCAGTTGATGAATTGGAAATTCATGAGAAAATTTATTCTGAGCAAAAACATGTTTATTCTGAAACTGAGATTACAAGCTCTTTACCAGATCTGCCTATACATTCAATTGCTTGTGATTTGTTGCACAATGATTCTACAGGTTTTAGGATTGAAACTGATACAGACTTGATTGATAATTCTAAAGTTTTTGATTCAGTATTAGTCTCTGAAACCATTGGTATAAATGTTGTGTTGAATGAACATGATTACAGTGATAAATTTTCCATTGATAATAGCTTTGCACTGAATGTGGATTTTGTTGATGATGCATATGTCAATATTGATTTTGAGACAGGAATTTTGCAGTCGCATAACATGATAGAGTTAGAACAAAACATTGATCTGACTCAGTTTTCTGAGAATTGTGAATGTGATTGTGAATCTGGTTCTTGCCCGATTTGTATTGAAATTGATTATGTGTTACAAACAGATTCTAAATTCATAACAGATGCTATTGATTATGAGTTTGATGACCAGGTTACAAAAGTAAATGAGAATACAGGTACTGACATAGAGGAAACAATGATAGATGAAGGAAAGTATACTGCTATTTCTCTTATTACTCCGGTGTCACAGACTCAACAACTGCTGGTGGACAGAAGGCTCCAGATTTTGTTGATTCAACAACTTGCTCGGAGAAGTGGCGTGGCTACTGGGATTTGTCCTGATTCAAGTGAGAGGGCAGTACTGGGCGAGCTGCTCCTGAAGACATCTTCGCCGGATCCTGAGGTGGAAGATATCTCACTGATTGTCCAGAATTGGCAACTGCCACCATGACCAGGGAGCACTCTTTTTCCTCATTATGTACATATTATTTAGCTTTTCTGGTGTGTTTTCATGGTTGTGTTTATTTCATTTTTAAAAATTGTGAGCATGAATTAGAAAAAAAAAAAAAAAATTTTTTTTTAAAAGCGTGCCAAATCTGTATTCTGATATGTATAATTATTTTTTCTTAGTTTTCACATTGTTATCCTTATAAAAAAAAAATTCAAAAATTCAAAAATTGTTTTGCGTATTCTTTTGATTTTATTTCGACCATCAGTTTCTTACCAATATTTCATTAAAAATTTTCACTTCAGATCTCATTTATTTTCCTTATTTTCCTTCACTGTAAATACAATTTCTTAGTTGTTTTCATACAGATCTTTGATTGCAAATTTTTAGACTAAGAAAATATTTCATTCATAAGAACAAAAATTACAGTAATAGGGGATAAGGAGATTGAACAGATCTGAAAATAAAATTGCAGTTGATATATGAAATTTAAGATGTTCTGGGGTCGATCATTTCTGATCGTTAATATTACAAACAACAAAAACAAAAACATCATAAAAACATAAAAAAAAAAATAATAAAAACATAAAAAAATATAATTGTTCAGATTACATGCCTTGTCCATATTCTGGCCACGCTCGGCCAGCAAAAACATAAAAAAAAAAAAACATAAAACACTAAAACTGGAAGAATTCTCGAGCTGGTTGTGGTGGTCTAAGGGAGAGCTCCGTTGAGGGAGCTCTGGTTCGGAATGCGAGCGGAGGCTTTGGTGGAGGAATTTCTCGTTCATTTCTGTCGTCATCGATAATGATCGGAACGGGAAACAGATTCAGCAGCCTCGGTGCCCTCATTATCACCCAGTTGTTTTCTTTCAAACAAAAAATAAAATATAAAAAAATAAAAAAAAAAAAAAAAAAAACTTGTGTTAATAATAGAAGAGGAATGAAATTCAATGGAGGTGTGATCAGAGGTCTTACCGTACATGTATAGCGGCAGTTGTGAAAAGAGAGTGCCTGTGGGGTCTATCTCCGCTTGCCAGCGCCTGACCCGATTGCCATGGTTGTTAAACCAGCAGTGCACGTTGTATTCAGTGGCTTCGCCGAAGGTCCTTAGTCGAGACGCGATCTCGACGACTTGCGCTCGGCTTGGGTGTGTGACCCCATAGTTGTAGATTTTGGTCATCATCGTGATCTGATCATCTGTAGGACGCCATCGTTGACTGGTATATCTCTCTGATTCCATATCACTCATCCTTCCTCTCGTAATATACAAATACATAAATAAAAAATAAATACATATAAAAAGAACAAAAAAAAAAAAAAAAAAAAACATAAAAACATTAGATTCTTAATTTAGTATTTTCTTTATTTATTTGTTCTTGTTTCCTTTTAGATTTATTTTGTCCAGTCTGTATTTGATGTTTCAGTTTTTGGTCTCAGATCTGTTTCACGGTCCTTGCAAAAGGGTCCTAAACGGATCTACGTCCAGTGTCCTTGTCCATATTGTTCTTGTATATTCAGTTTCTGTGTTTTAGTTTTAAGTGGGGTACGTGGCGTTGTTCTACCCGATTGTTGTCAGAGCGGCTGCAGCGGATGGGTTAGCGTGGAATAACAAACCAAGAGGGTTTTCAATACTAACGTGTGCCTTTTAATTTCTACTCAATTAAACTTACTTAGCAAATAATAAAGACAATAAAATAGAGTAAGGTTGAGAGAAATTTGCACAGATGATTTTATCCTGGTTCGGATCTTACCAATCCTACGTCCAGTCGCTTATCTCAAAACAAGATAAACAATTCACTAATCACAAAACAATTACAAACTACAATCACAAAGATACAATTTGTAAAAGTTTAGAAAACACCTCTCTTGATGCCACAAGAGATGAGACAACACCTCCTTTGAATCTTCACAAAGGATGAACACCTCCTCCGAATACTTCACGAAGGATGAACACCTCCTCCGAATACTTCACGAAGGATGATTCTCTTCCGAACACCTCCTTAGACACACCAAGGATGAACCGGCTATTTCCTCTGTCACCGTAGCAGCACTTCACCAGCTCCACAGACAAGAGTTTCACAAGCCGAACAAGAACACACAAGTCTCAAGAATTTCTGAGTATTTGAGCACAAGGGAAGAGTTTCTGTGTCTCTAGTTATGTCTTTTTAAGAGGAAATGAGAGTCTATTTATAGACTCATCCAAAGGCTCTTCCATTCACTAAAAGACAAACTTAACGGCTAGTTTGTCCAACGGCCATAAACGGCTAGTTTCTCCAACGGCCATAAACGGCTAGTTTGTCCAACGGTCATAAACGGCTAGTTTCTTCAACGACTAGTTTCTCCAACGTCCGTGTTAAGTGCGATACTCTTACCGTTAACCGTCACTATTCACGTGAATAGTGTTACTATTCATGTGAATAGTACTATAGTGTTTTGTTGCAATGATTTACTATAGTAATTTTACAAAACACTTTTCTTTTTCTAATCTAAGTCCTATACATATTTCTAAGAGTATTACAAAAGCTTTCCATCACAATATAAGTCTTCATAACATCTTGAATCTTGATTTCTCTTGACTTGATTTGGACATCATCAAAACTTCATCTTCATCATTTTGCTAACAATTGTCTCTGCCATACCTTCAAACGAAGGGAGATTAACGTCTGGTTTCCAGCCGATATACCCCTTAAGTTTTTAGACAGTTGTGTTTTATGTGTTTAAGAGTTTTCAGTTTCAAAAATATGAAAAAAATTGAAAAGGAGGAGATAGATCGGGCAGGGGGAGAGGACAAGTATTGCAGCAAAGAAAATAAATAACAGGAAAGCAGGACAAGGGAGAGGGAAAGAGAACAAGCAGAGAAAAATAAAGAGAGCAGGGCAGAAAAAGGAAATACTGAAAGGGAAAGACTGGAAGGCAGGAAAAGTAAAAAACAGCAGAAAAAGCCGAAAGAAAGGAGATCCAAGGTGCAGATGACTTACCCGGAGTAGTAGGGCTTACAGAAGCTTGACGCAGATCTCAGAATCTTCGAAGGCGCTGGCAGAGAAGCTCCTCGCGGATCTCAGACTCTTCAGTTGGCACGGTGGCAGAGGCTCCTTGCAGGGCTCGTACACCTTCAGAGCACGCGGACGCGGGGGGGAGAGGCTTCCTGCAGAGATCCAGACGCTCGAGAGAGTAGAGAGAGGAGAGAGCAGAGAAGAGAGTAGAGAGAGGAGAGAGCAGAGAAGAGAGCAGAGAGAGGAGTAGAGAGAGAGTGAGGGATCAGAATTGGCGCTGGACGCGGAGGAGTGCCTCATTTATAGCCAGATTTCTTTCCACTGTAGCAACAGTTCCGGTCTTTGCCACCGAAACTGTTGCCACAGTACCGGTCTTCTCCTTTTCCAAAAAAAAAAAAAAATTATTAATTAATAAGAAAAAAATAAAAAAAAATATTAGCATCTACTGATGGGTGCTAGGTGTTTTAGACATCTACTGATGGATGTCAATGATAACATCTACTGATGGATGTTACTCAAAATTTCTTCCCATTTTTCCTAACTTTTTATTGCACTTGTCTATATTATTTGACTGCTCTGAAATTGATAATCTGATGATTGTAACACACTGAGGACATTGTGTGATTTAAGTGTGGTCTACTGGGAAGAAATTCTGATTTTTCTGATTTTTCTGTTAGATTGTATTTTGTGTGTTAAATTTTTTTTTGTTTTTGAGTGTTAATTTTTTCTGTTTTAAGTTATTTTTATCGAGTTTTGTGTGCAATAAATTTTACATTTTTCTTTTGATTTCTGGATGATGTTTAAGTTGTAGATTTTTCCTTCACTTCATTAATACTTATGGTTTGAAATCCTTGCTTTTCTCTGCTTGGAAGATGATTATAATGTTTAAGAGGTTGATTTGATTGTAACGAACACCCTGTGTGAGATTTGAGCCACTTTGTTTTTCTTTCTTGTGTGTGACATGTATCTTGATTGCTTGCACATATGCCTTGGCTTGATTCTTTTAGATATCCTTGATTGATATGCATGTTCAGAAGTGATAAAGGCAATTTTATTCTTGAGCCTCTTTAGCCAAATAAGCCTACCTTGTTATTATCCATTGATAACCCCTTTGAGCCTATACTGTATATATTTCTTTGTGTTGAAGCTCATACACTGATCCTAAGTGAAAAACAAATTATTACCTTATCCTTAGGAAAGTCTGGAGCTATAGAAGTATTTTGTGAATAAGTGTGGTCTCCTTGGGAATTCTGATGAATTGGCTAGTTGGTTCCTCATCATGTTTTGAAATGATAATTTATATCCTGTTGTGTGATAAAAAAAAAAAAAAAAACAATTGATGAGAAAAAGAGAAAAATTGAAAAATAATTTTGTGAATAATGGAGTCGAGAAGAGGATTGAATTAGAGATTTGGGTGAGATTTCACTGTGTTTACATTTTTTTTTCCTAGTGCACCTCTATTTCTTCTGAGCTATAGCTACTTATCCAAATTTATCCTCCCCTGTCCTTGGCCCCATTACAACCCAGTAAAGACCTTTTGATCTGAACATGCATATGTTTTAAGTGTTGATTTTAGAGGCTTGCCAAGTCTACTTGTGTTGGTTTTCTTGAGTACATCGAGTTGAAAATTCTTTACCCTAAACACTTGAGAGAAACACTATTAGTGCATCTGTGAGGTTATGTTATTTTTAAATCACCTCTTGAGCTGATTAATCATTTTGTCATACTGTGAATTGCTTGGATGATTCTGTAAGTATGTGCTTTTCTTGATTTTGTGTTGGAAAATTTCTACTTCTTTCATCGGTCCATAATTCTTGAGAATTCTGTAAATTCTTTTTATTTTTCTTGAGTCTTTGTTTTCTGCGTGCTGAGTGTGTGTCACCTTCCTAAAAGTCCTTTGAACTATTCCCTGATTTGCGTCTTTATTTTGCCCAGGAGTGCAAAAGACTAAGTGTGGTCTATTTTGATGAACCAATATTTTCTTCACTTCACTTAGTTTATTGTACTAAAATTAATTGGGGAATTGTGCTTAAACGTCCAGTATTTTTCCATTTTACTAATTGTGCTTAATTTGATTGGAAATTCTTATTTTAATTAATTTGAGTTATCTGAGCTAATTATTTGCATTAGTAATTGCAGGAAAATTTTGGAAATACAATTTGGGACATTTGAAGGTTATTCGATTACACACTGTGCTATGTAATTGGAAGAAAGATATGGATTATTTCATTCAACTCCAGGAGACCAACACGGCACATGAAAAGTGGTGTGAAATAAAAATAAAGGGGCTGCAAAGCATTATGATTGAATGTGTCCAAATTACAAATTGAAAGACAAATGGGTAAGAAGGGAATGTTATTCTTTAAGATTGACAAGGAGACACATGTCCTAATTTGGAGAGGTATGGAATGAGTGAATCATTGATTCACGGCAGTATACAAGATGCAATATCAGATTTTCAAATGGAAATATGTTGGATGGATTAAAGTGATGAAGAAGTAGTGGGAGACACCATGTCCCACACGGCTGCACATGAGAAGAAGGCACTAAGTTGTGTTATCCGTGAATCAGGGGAGCACTACTACTTGTGAAAGAATGTAATGCTCTGGACTATCACTTGCTGAACGGAAAGATGCACACGTGAAGAGGCATGGCTGCCACACTCATGCACAGTCTACCAACTTCGTTCCAGCAGCAGTTCCAGCTACCACCGTCAAGCTTCAACACACCTCCAACCACCATCTTCACTCCATCCAGCACCACCAAAGTCCAGCACACATGAAGAGTAGCATGCTGTTACAGCAAGGGGTGTCTCGGCTGGGAAGAAACTCTCCACGCTGCAAACGTCCAGCAAGGAGATGTCTCGGCTGGAGCAGCTTCTATCCAGTGTCAACACAGCTGCACCGTCCAGCAACCAACATTGCACCGTGCACTACTACATGGAGGTGTTTCATTTTGGCTTTGATGGAGAGCACACGGAGGCAACCCAGCAGCTTCTCCGTCCAGTATAGTAACTCCTCACGGCAACAAGCAAGAGCTGCAACACTACATGGAGGAGAAGACAATAGCCAATTGGTGATGAGAAATGAGGGACCATGAATTATTATTATTTGGGTGCAACTGGCTGAAAGGATGGAAAAGCTCACGGAAACTTGGAGCTGGAGCAACTATGGTCACGGTATGAAGCAGAAGCAACAGCTGAAATGGTGACTCAAATGGAAGTAACATGCGGCACATGGGAGAGAATTAGTGTGCAAATTAATCAAAAATAAAAGCGAGAATGGAAGAGGTGCAGCTTGGGGTGTGCTTAGAGAAGAAGGAAAAGCTTTCGGTTCTTCATCACAGCCAAGCAACGTCCAGCATGGGTAGGCTTAGGTGTGTTCTTACTGCACCTGCAAGGTCCAAAGGCTGGAGAAAGGGGATCGAGAGTCCAAGAAAGTTTGACGGGAATGAGAAGAGCACATTGATGAATTCTTAGGTGGCAACGTGAAATCACGGCTGCTGGAAGGAAATAGAATTTTTTTGATTTATCAAATTGAAAGCTAAATTGATTGGAGTAGGTAGTGTGCACATGGTGATTCACGGACAGTAGGAGCACACTGTTTTCGGCCAACAAAATACCTTTTGGCATTGGTTCTTTATTTTTAATGTCATTTTCTTTTGAGAATGTTGAGAGGTGCTGATTGTTGAAGGGTCACGGGAATTAGTCTTGCTTTTAAAATTTGGAAGCATTGAAGGAGTAGGTGTGTGTCACGGCCGAAGGGAGCTCCCACATAGAGACAAATATGTCTCTCATTTCCAAAATGAAAAGGTGGTGTTGTGTGTATATAAGAAGAAGATAGGGTAGCACGGTCCGAGGGAGAGGGGGGCTGGATACGTTCCAACAGAGGAATAATTCCAGCACAAAGCTGGACAGAGAAGGGGAACGTGAAAGGAGGTGCTGGAATAGAAGGATGCACTGGCACAGTGAAAGGTTACGGTTGATGCACCAATTGATCATCCAAGCAAAAATTCACAAAACCCCCCCCAAACTTCGTGTAAAAAAATCTGAGACTGAACCGACAAAATTGGTCCTTGAGAGACGACCTAGGAGTCACTTCCTAGCACTGTACTGCATTCTTATTTGCAATCAACTTTTGTGAGCGGTGCGACCCGTTCACCAAATCCACACTAAAATCTCTGTATTTTCATTTTCCAAACAGTGCAACAGTGATTTATTTTCTGAAGCGTATAATGTGTTACTGTAATTTTTATTTTCATTGTCCAGGAATTTAATTTCAAGTGTTGAATCTTTGCTAAATTTGATTTCCAATTAAATGCTTTTAATTTTATTGTGTCTTTATTTTACCTTTTAATATTTTTCTGCACCGTTAAATTCTGTCATTATGTTTTACTGGTCATTTATTTTCAAGAGTTGTTTTTACGGTTTATTTTTACTGGAACTATTGGTAAATTTTAATTACAGTGTTGTTTTGTCTTCTGCATATTTACTGTTCTGTGTTTTAATTTCCAACACTGTAATTTTTCCATTGTCTATTTTTACCATCTTTTACTGTTTAGTTTTTACCGTCGTTAAAATTTACTTCAGTGTTTTTAATTCTGTCTTATTTTAATTCCAGTTTTAATTTATTTTTCCGTACCACAAATCACAAAACCCCCCCCCCCCTTCGTAAAAAAAAATCTGAGACTGAACCACCAAAAATTGGTCCTTGAGAGACGACCTAGGAGTCACCTCCTAGCACTGTACTGCATTCTTATTTGCAATCAACTTTTGTGAGCGGTGCGACCCGTTCGTCAGTCCCCTTCATCCACTTCGTCCACTTTGTCAACTTCCTCCACTTCCTCCACTTCTTCCACTTCTACCACTTCGTCCACTTCCTCGACTTCCTCCACTTCGTTCACTTTGTCCCTGTCGTCCACTTTGTCCACTTCAACCACTTCGTCCACTTCGTCCACATCCTCTACTTCTTCCACTTCCTCCACTACACTTCATCCACTTCGTCAACTTCTTCCACTTCCTCCACTTCATCCATTTCGTCAACTTCCTACACTTCGTCCAGCTCGTCCACTTCGTCAACTTCCTCCACTTCTTCCACTTCTTTCACTTCCTCCACTTCCTCCACTTCGTCAACTTCATCAACTTCATCCACTTTTTCAACTGCTTCCACTTCCTCCGTTTCTCCCACTTCTTCCACTTCGTCCACTTAATCCACTTTCTCCACTTCCTCGACTTTCTCCACTTCGTCCTCTTCGTCCCCTTCATCCACTTCATCCACTTCCTCCGCTTCAACCACTTAGTCCACTTCGTCCACTTCCTCTGCTTCGTCCACTTCTTCCACTTCGTCCACTTCGACCACTTCGACCACTTCGTCCACTTGCTCCATTTGCTCCACTTCCTCCACTTCCCCCATTTCGTCCACTTCTTCCACTTCGAGCACTTCAATCACTTTCTCCATTTCTTACACTTCCTCCACTTCCTCCACTTCCTCCACTTCCTCCACTTCCTCCATTTCCTCAACTTCGTTCACTTCGTCCACTTCCTCCATTTCCTCCACTTCGTCAACTTCCTCCATTTCCTCCACTTCCTCAACTTCGTCCACTTCTTCAACTTCTTCCACTTCCTCCACTTCCTCCACTTCCTTCACTTGCTCCACTTCGTGCCCTTGGTCCACTTCGTCCACTTTGTCAACTTCCTCTACTTCATCCAGTTCCTCCACTTCGTCAACTTGTTCCACTTCGTCCCCTTCCTCCACTTCGTCAACTTCCTCCACTTCCTCCACTTCGTCAACTTTCTCCACTTCCTCCACTTCCTCCACATCGTCCACTTCCTACACTTCCTCAACTTCGTCCACTTCCTCCACATCCTCCACTTCTTCAACTTCCCCTACTTCCTCCATTTCCTCCATTTCGTCCAATTCGTCCGCTACGTCCACTTCGTCAGCTTCTTCCACTTCGTCCACTTCATCCACTTCGACCACCTCGTCCACTTCCTCCATTTCCTCCACTTCCTCCACTTCTTCAACTTCTTCCACTTCCTCCACATCCTCCACTTCCTTAACTTGCTTCACTTCGTCAACTTCCTCCACTTCCTCCACTTCGTCCATTTCGTCAACTTCGTCCACTTCGTCTAGTTCGTCCACTTCTCCACTTCGTCAACTTCCTCCACTTCTTCCGCTTCCTCCACTTCCTCCACTTCGTCAACTTCTTCCACTTCTTCAACTTCTTCCACCTCCTCCACTTCTTCCACTTCGTCCACATCGACTACTTCGTCCACTTCCTCCACTTCGTCCATTCCGACCACTTCGCCCACTTCCTCCACTTCCTCCACTTCGTCAACTTCTTCCACTTCCTCCACTTCCTCCACTTCCTTTACTTCATCCACTTCCTCCACTTCCTCCACTTCCTCTACTTCGTGCACTTGGTTCCCTTCGTCCACATCGTCCACTTCCTCCACTTCAAACACTTCGTCCACTTCCTCTGCTTCGTCCACTTCTTCCACTTCGTCCACTTCGTCCACTTGTCTACTTCGTCCATTGGGTCCACTTCCTCTACTTCTTCCACTTCGTCCCCTTCGTCAAGTTCGTCCACTTCTCCCACTTCGTCCACTTCGTCCATTTCGTCTAGTTCTTTCACTTCGACAACTTTGCACCACTTCCTCCACTTCCTCCACTTCCTCCACTTCCCCCACTTCCTCCACTTCGACCACTACCTCCACTTCCTCTAATTCCTCCACTTCGTCCACTTCGTCCACTTCGTCAACTTCGTCCACTTCTTCGACTTCATCCACGTCGTCCAGTTCTTCCACTTCCACCACTTCGTCCACTTTCTCCATTTCCACCACTTCCTCCACTTCGTCCACTTCCCCCACTTCCTTCAGTTCGTCCACTTCTTCAACTTCCTCTACTTCCTCGACTTCTTACCCTTCGTCCACTTCAGCCACTTCGTCAACTTCCTCCACCTCCTCCACTTCGTTCATTTGCTCCACTTCGTCCCCTTCGTCCACTTCTTCCACTTCCTCCACTTCGTGAACTTCCTCCACTTCCTCCTCTTCCTCCACTTCCTCCACTTCCTTCACTTATTCCACTTCGTCCCCTTCGTCCACTTCGTCAACTTCCTTCACTTCCTCCACTTCGTTCACTTCCTCCACTTGATGCCCTTCGTCCACTTTGTCCACTGATGGACAAATTTGTAAGCACCAAATTATGATGTCACAAACTTGTTTCACAATCGGCAAGTATGACCGAATCGTTCAAGTAATAAACTTGGTAAGACCAAGTATCGTTCTTCCCAAAGGACTCACGGCCTAGTTTAGTTATGTGATTTGTTGATTAGCTAGGACTTACAAACGAAATATTTAGAGTTTAAAATGCAAGACAGAAAATAAACATGTATGCATGAATTTTGATCAATGGCAAAGCAAAAGATAAACACTTTCAATGAATTATATGAATGAATATGTTGTTGGGGGTCAATTTCATCTCATCCACTCTCATATATTTTAGGAATTCAACATTCAAATCATCATTGTTAATGCCACTCTCTAATGTACCATTCTAGATGGCTTCTCCCTAATCAAATAGTTCATACAATTCCTAACATTCCTAATGATTAGTTCATGAGTGCAGGAGCTTAAAGGCAACCAATAAAATATTGTCAGTATAATATTGGGAGAAATTCCCCGGATCTAGACTTCCCCGTACGTGTCCGTATCGACAAAACCAATAATCATGCATTAGAATGAGTTAAACAATGCAAGCATTGAGCAAAGAGGAAAAACCCTAACTAATGATGAAAGAAAGCATATGTCTTACTTAAAAGATGTACTCAACAAATTCCATATATGAGAGCTTCAAGAGATTACATTGATTTCCCAACAAACATACAAGGTTTAGTTCACCATATTTATGGTGAACCTAGATGAATATCAATGAAAGAATGAAAGAATAAACCCAATAAAGGTGAAGAGGTAGCCTGAGCATCCAAGATCCTCCTTCAAAGGGGTGGAAAAGAGAGTGTTTACTTCGTTTCTGCCAAAGATACTAATCCCAAGGACGTGCAAGCCCTTATATACTAATCTAGAGTTACAAAAGATTACAAAAGCCCAAGCCCATAAAGTGCCGCTCAGCGGTATTTACCGCTCAGCGGTGATTGCGCGTCTTCTTTCTTCCCCTCAGCGGCCATTTTGCCCCTCAGCGGTTCCAACGCCACCTCTTGAGTTTCGTCTTCTCTTTTTGCACTCTTTCTTGTCTTTTCTAATGTCACTTCTCTCCTTCTTCACTCTTTTCAATAAATTCACCTTAAAACCTGCACAAAAACACTTAAATCAAGCGTAAACCTGTCCAGCTCTCTTATTTATGAAAATATAGATAAAAGGCATGATTTCAAGCTAGTTTCTAAGTCTAAAGGTTGCTTTTAGTATCAATTTTAAGCATGAAAATAACAGTTTTTCAACTGTTATCATCCACTTCCTCCACTTCGTCTACTTCCTCCAGTTCCTCCACTTCCTCCACTTCGTCAACTTCCTCCACTTCCTCCACTTCTTCCACTTCGTCCACTTCCTCAACTTCCTTCACTTCCTCCACTTCCTCTACTCCCTCCACTTTGTCCACTACCTCCACTTCCTACACTTCCTCCACTTCCTCCACTTCCTCCACTTCCTCCACCTCGTCCACGTCGTCCACTTCGTCTAGTTCGTCCACTTCTTCCACGTCGTCCACTTCGTCCAGTTCCTCCACTTCCTACACTTCCTACACTTCCTCCATTTCGTCCACTTCCTCCACTTCGTCCACTTTGTCACCTTCATCAACATCCTCCACTTCGTCACCTTCATCAACTTCCTCCACTTCCTCCAGTTCCTCCATTTCCTCAACTTCCTCCACTTCCAACACTTCTTCCTCTTCGTCAACTTCGTCCACTTCCTCCACTTCGTCAACTTGCTCCACTTCGTGCACTTCGTCCCCATCGTCCACTTCGTCCACGTCGTCCACATCGTCTAGTTCGTCCACTTCCTCCACGTCTCCATTTCGTCGACTTCGTCCACTTCCTCTACTTCGTACTCTTCATCAACATCCTCCACTCCCTCCACTTCGTCTACTTCCTCATCATCGTCCTCTTCGTCAACTTCCTCCACTTCCTCAACTTCCTCTATTTCCTACACTTCCTCCACTTCCTCAACTACCTCCACTTCGTCCACTTCGTCCACTTCATCCACTTCTTCCACTTCGTTCGCGTCGCCACTTCGTGAACTTCCTCCACTTCCTCAACTTCCTCCACTTCCTACACTTCGTCCACCTGTCCACTTCGTCTACTTCTTCCTCTTCGTCCACTTCTTCAACTTCGTCCACTTCCTCCACATCGTCCACTTCATCCAGTTCGTCCACTTCCTCCAATTCGTCCACTTCGTCACTTCGTCCACTTCTTCAACTTCGTCCACTTCCTCCTCTTCATCCACTTCCTCCACTTCGTCCACTTCCACCACTTCGTCCACTTCCTCCATTTCATCCACTTCGTCCACTTCGTCCACTTCGTCCGCTGATAACAGTTGAAAAACTGTTATTTTCATGCTTAAAATTGATACTAAAAGCAACCTTTAGACTTAGAAACTAGCTTGAAATCACACCTTTTATCTTTATTTTCAGAAATAAGAGAGCTGGACAGGTTTACACTTGATTTGAGTGTTTTTGTGCAGGTTTTAGGGTGAATTTGGTGCAAAGAGTGAAGAAGGAGAGAAGTGACATTAGAAAAGACAAGAAAGAGTGCAAAAAGAGAAGACGAAGGCACCGCTCAGCGGCAAACTACCGCTGAGCGGCACTCAGGCGGTTGCGGGAGTCACGCTGAGGGGCAAATGGCCGCTGAGGGGAAGAATTGTGACGCGCAACTACCGCTGAGCGGTAAATACCGCTGAGCGGTACTCTTTGGGCTTGGGCTTTTGTAATCTTTTGTAACTCTAAATTAGTATATAAGGGCTTGCACGTCCTTTAGTTTAGTATCTTTGGCAGAAACGAGGCAAACACTCTCTCTTCCACCCCTTTGAAGGAGGATCTTGGATGCTCAGGCTACCTCTTCACCTTTATTGGGTTTATTCTTTCATTCTTTCATTGTTATTCATCTAGGTTCAGCATGACGATGGTGAACTAAACCTTGTATGTTTGTTGGGGAATCAATGTAATCTCTTGAAGCTCTCATATATGGATTTGTTGAGTACATCTTTGAATTAAGACATATGCTTTCTTTCATCATTAGTTAGGGTTTTTCCTCTTTGCTCAATGCTTGCATTGTTTAACTCATTCTAATGCATGATTATTGGTTTTGTCGATACGGACACGTACGGGGAAGTCTAGATCCGGGGAATTTCTCCCAATATTTTACTGACAACATTATATTGGTTGCCTTTAAGCTCCTGCACTCATGAACTAATCATTAGGAATGCTAGGAATTGTATGAACTATTTAATTAGGGAGAAGCCATCTAGAATGGTACATTAGAGAGTGGCATTAACAATGATGATTTGATTGTTGAATTCCTAAAATATATGAGAGTGGATGAGATGAAATTGACCCCCAACAACATATTCATTCATATAATTCATTGAAAGTGTTTATCTTTTGTCTTTGCCATTGATCAATTCATGCATACATGTTTATTTTCTGTCTTGCATATTAAACTTTGAATATTTCGTTTGTAAGTCCTAGCTAATCAACAAATCACATAACTAAACTAGGCCGTGAGTCCTTTGGGAAGAACGATACTTGGTCTTACCAAGTTTTATTACTTGAACGATTCGGTCATACTTGCCGATTGTGAAACAAGTTTGTGACATCATATTTTGGTGCTTACAAATTTGTCCCATCAAGCTTTTGGCGCCGTTGCCGGGGATTTGGGGATTGAACCCGAGTCCTAGCAACGGCTAATAAGTTTGGGTCATCAAGTTTTTGGCGCCGTTGCCGGGGACTCGTGGTTTAACTGGTTAATTTGTGTGATTATTGATTATCTTTGACTTTAATTTTAAATTTCTGTTTTTATTTTCTGTTTTTTATCTTTTTCTGTTTTATCTTTTTAGATTAGATTAGATTAGATTTTATTTTATTTGGTTAGTTTAGATTTTATTTTATTTTATCTTTTAGGATTAGATTTTATTTTATTAGGTTAGATTTTATTTTTAGATTTTTAGATTAGATGTTATTTTTAAATTTTATTTTATCTTTTATCTTTTTATCTTTTGAATCTTTTATCTTCTTATCTTCTGAATCTTTTATCTTTTTATCTTTTGAATATATATCTTCTCTTATATCTTTTTGTGCTAACAAATCTGTTCTAGGGTTTTGTTTCTTGTGCATGCAGGAAGCAATTCGCACTAGAAGTAAGAAAACAACAGAACCACTTCTTGAAGGTCTAGAAGAGAGTAGAAGGAGGAGAAGAATCAGAACGTCTAGAGAACTTTTCCCTTCTCCTGAAACTCTCTTGCAAACATCACCACAAGGTTCTGTTCATAGCACAGGAAGTATGGAGGGCAATAATGTTAGAAGAACTCTTGCAGATTACACTAATCTTGCTGGACCTCAGCACTTCAACAGCATAGCTAGACCTAGAGTCAATGCAGCCAACATGGAGGTCAAACCAGCACTGATTCAACTGGTGAAGAGTAATCAATTTAATGGGTTATCACATGAAAGCCCATATGAGCACCTGACTACCTTTAATGAGATTTGCAATACAGTCAAGATTAATGGGGTGCCAGACGAAGCAATCAAACTTAGCTTGTTTCCTTTCTCATTGGGAGGCAATGCTAAGCTTTGGTTGAACTCTTTTCCAGAAGAAAGTTTCACAGAGTGGGAAGCAGTGGTTACAAAGTTTCTAAACAAATACTTCCCACAATCTAAGGTGACTAAAGGAAAGCAAGAGATATCTTCATTCAAGCAGGGCATGGAGGAATCACTGGGACATGCATGGGACAGGTACAAAAGCTTATTACGTAAAACTCCCACGCATGGCTTTGAGGATCAAGAAGTAGTCCTAACTTTCCTTGGAGGGCTTGGTTCACAAACCAAGATGATGCTAGATGCCTCAGCTGGGGGCAATATCAAATGGAAGACTCCAGAGGAAGCCACTGAGATTATTGAAAATATGGCTACAAGTGATAATGAGCTTCACAATGAAAGAGGCGCCCCTATGCAACAGAAAGGGGTTCTTCAATTACAGACCCATGATGCTCTGCTAGCCCAAAATAAAATTCTGACTCAACAGCTGGAGACTCTGACCAAAACTCTTGCTTCATTACCAAAAGAGTTAAAATCTGCTGCACAGGTACAAACCCAGTTGTGCGAACTATGTGGAGGAGATCACATCAATGGCCAATGTGCTTTTCCTGTGGAAGCCTTGGAGGATGTTAACTTCATGGCTAATCAGTTTCCATACCGTCAAGGTAATTATAATCAGGGTTGGAAACCACATCCAAGTATTGGCCAAGGACAAACTGGGCAGGCTAATCAATTTAATAAGCAACAGCAGCAGCAACCAACCATGTGGCAACAAATTTCTATGCTCAATGAAAGATCTACAAGGTTGGAAGAAACTCTTCAACAATTTATTCAGAAAACTGAATCCTCCCAAAAGAGCACTGAAGCTGCTATAAAGAACTTGGAGATTCAGATGGGTCAGATCACTAAGCAGTTGGAAGAAAGACCACACAGAAACTTTGGGGCTAATACTGAGGTTAACCCTAGAGAAGAATGCAAAGTGGTCAAGAGTGTAAATGAAGAGAGTATTGAGTCAGAAGAAGATGAAACAGAAGAGAGAAGAGAAGAAGAAAGAAAGGATACTTTTCCTTTTCTAACAAATCAGGAGAAACCAATGGATTTCACAGACTTATTCAGAATGGTTGATAATGAAGCTCCTTGGGAACAAATCTTACAGAAAATAGCAGTGTACACAAAATCTGATGAGGGAACCTCTACAAAAAGAAAACGTAGAGATGATGATGATGAAAAGTGTGTAACTGTTAAGAAAGAATCATTCCCACCAAAAGCTGCTGATCCAGGTAGTTTTTCTATCCCTTGCACTATAGGGAAGAAAAAGGTGAAGAAAGCTCTCCTTGACTTAGGCTCAAGTGTTAACTTGATGCCTTACTCTCTATTGGAGCAAATTGGCCATGTGAAAATAAAACCTGTAAAGGTTAATCTGGTAATGGCTGATGGATCTTCAAAGGAGCCATGTGGGATTGCAGAAGACATTGTAGTTTGTGTTGGCAAACTTCAGTTCTTGGCAGACTTTGTGGTGATGAAGATGGAGACCGAAAAGATACCTTTCATACTGGGAAGACCGTTTATGAAAACGGCCAGGGTTATTATAGATGTTAATGAAGGTATAGTGGTGCTCCAGGACAGAGAGGAGAGAGTGGTGGTGAATGTGTTTAAAGATGAGATACAAGCAAAGGAGGAAGAGGCCAGTTATAAAGCTGCATTTCAAGATGCACCCATAACTAGAGGTAAACATGAAAATTTTAAAGTTTCTGATAACCATTGTTTGTATTTTCAGGTACCCAAGGTAGATGAAAGTGGAAAAGGAAAGGAAGTTCTTAGAGACTGGAAGGAAAGAGGACTCCAACTTGGCACACCTGTAAGATTCAAGAACAAGTTGTGGGTTGTAAAAGGTTTTAAAGAGAAGGAGATGATAGAGATAGAGTCTCCATATTCCAGAGAATCCAAAACAGTCCTAAGGAAGCAGTTGATAAGTTGGTGGAAGGATAACATCAACTTTAAAGAAGATGGAACGTGAGCTTTATTGGGTCAAGCTAGTGACGTTAAAGAAGCGCTTGCTGGGAGGCAACCCAGTGGATTTACAAACTTTTGTTTTAATATTTTGTAATTTTTAAACTGTGAACATTATTCTGGACATTATTTTGTTGTTATAGCATCTACTGAAGGATGCTAGGTGGTTAAGTATCTACTGAAGGATACTCAGTTTGTAACACCTACTGATGGGTGTTGGTAAGAAAATTTTGCACCTACTGATGGGTGTTGGTAAGTTTGTTACACCTACTGATGGGTGTTGGTAAGTTTGTTACACCTACTGATGGGTGTTGGTGGATTTTGGGTCAGGCTCGTGACGTTAAACAAGCGCTACCTGGGAGGCAACCCAGTTGATTGATTGTTTTTGTTTGTTTTATTTTAGTTAGGGTTTGCATAAGTATTTTAAACATTGAATTGCAGGGAACCAGTGAGGGGCATGTCTAGGAGGCACGTAGGTTAAGAAAAGAAGGAGAAGAGCACATCACGAAAGTGCCGCTGAGCGGCAACTTACCGCTGAGCGGTACTCTCGCAGATGGGCTTTAGTTCCCCTT
Organism: Vigna nakashimae; assembly: GCA_034642375.1. Classification (NCBI taxonomy): domain Eukaryota; kingdom Viridiplantae; phylum Streptophyta; class Magnoliopsida; order Fabales; family Fabaceae; genus Vigna; species Vigna nakashimae. The sequence continues at coordinate 32,812,225 of CM067765.1, forward strand.
AGCGGAACCCGAGCTCATTAGGGTATTTTTATACCCTAAGCTGCACATAAGCTTCTATTTTCAGGCTCTTCTCTGCACACACACTCCTACATACCTTTTCCAAGGTTCTCCACATCTTTTCCCTCTTTCCTCTTGAGAAAATCTCCCTTCCACTCACGTTCTCACTAGTTTTCCATCTAAGTTTGGGGTTGGGAGAGAGCATCATTGAAGGGGTTGATTTCTTCATTGTGGTTTACTAATGCTTAACAATGTATCTTTTGGTTTTGTGAATTAAGTTTGATGCAGGGATGGCCTCCTCATCATGCTAAAAGAATCAAGACTATAAGATCCAAGAAGAAGGAGAGGAAGAAGATACAGATGACAGCTCAGACTGATGAGGAGCTCAGATAGCATTTGCTGATGAATGCTATCATATGCTTATGCTTTTGTTGGTTTAAGTTTTCTGAACTTATTTGTTTTTGTTTTTAGATTAGGGTTTGATGTACTTTATTGAACACCTGGTTTCTTATGATGGTTTGCTATTAATTGTGATTGTTTGATAAGTAATGCTTGATGATGCTTATTGATTGATTGATGTTGAGATGATGTGCATATTAAAATGCTTATACATGTGATTCACAAGCTTTGTGAACAAATGCAGGATATTATGATTGTGATTGTGAAAATTAAGCAGGATGTGTATGTCAAATGTGAATGAGCTTATATGTGAGGTTTTGAGCTCCAGAGTTGTTATTGTTGAATGCTATTATTTTGAAAGCATGAATGATTTTGCCCAGGTTTTCTATGATTGAATCAATTGCTTGTTTTGCATCATATGATCAAGGCCGTTTGTTGAAACCCTTTTTATTGGCCAAATTCATAAAGTTAGCCTACTAAAAGAGAACACTTTGTGTTCTATCCTTTGAACCCATAGCCTTGAATATACACTGAACCCTTGATTGAAAATCTTTACCTTGAGTTAAGTAGAATATCTTGTGTGGTATTGATAAATGTTCAAGTTTGGGGTTATTGGGAAATCATGAAAAAGGAAAAGCATTGAGCTAAGAGCTAAAAAGAAAGAATATGCAAAAGAAAAGAAAAGAAAAGAAGTAAAGCTCAATGCAAATGAAAAGGCAAACAAAAGTTGGGAATGAATAAGAATAATTGTGTTGTTATGATTCTCTTAACTCAAGGATTTTGTGATCCAGAAAAACCAATTTTCTTGTTAGCCCAGCCACATTATAAGCCATTGAAAAGTCCTTGTGATGATGCATGCTTGTGAATGTTTTTGATTGTGGTAAAATGAAAGGCAAAGTTGATTCATGTGACATTGTGATAGTGGAGTGAATGAGTGAAACACTTTACCTCTTATACACTTGTGTGTTGAGTGAAACACTTTACCTAGTGAGGAAATATTCCATAAGCACATGAACATCCATGTTTAATTGATTGATCATTCATGAAAAATAGCATTTGTTGGAACTTAAATGACTTTGTGAACACTAAAGCATGTGCACATCTTGATTGAACTCTTGGTCATAAGTTTGAGTGAAGTTGTTACTTATCTTGAAAAGAGGATTTTGAATGAGTGAACCATCATATAAATTGGTTGGAGATAGAGTTACATCTTGTTTGCTTGAGGACAAGCAAAGTTCTAAGTTTGGGGTTGTGATAACAGTTGAAAAACTGTTATTTTCATGCTTAAAATTGATACTAAAAGCAACCTTTAGACTTAGAAACTAGCTTGAAATCACACCTTTTATCTTTATTTTCAGAAATAAGAGAGCTGGACAGGTTTACACTTGATTTGAGTGTTTTTGTGCAGGTTTTAGGGTGAATTTGGTGCAAAGAGTGAAGAAGGAGAGAAGTGACATTAGAAAAGACAAGAAAGAGTGCAAAAAGAGAAGACGAAGGCACCGCTCAGCGGCAAACTACCGCTGAGCGGCACTCAGGAGGTTGCGGGAGTCACGCTGAGGGGCAAATGGCCGCTGAGGGGAAGAATTGTGACGCGCAACTACCGCTGAGCGGTAAATACTGCTGAGCGGTACTCTTTGGGCTTGGGCTTTTGTAATCTTTTGTAACTCTAAATTAGTATATAAGGGCTTGCACGTCCTTTAGTTTAGTATCTTTGGCAGAAACGAGGCAAACACTCTCTCTTCCACCCCTTTGAAGGAGGATCTTGGATGCTCAGGCTACCTCTTCACCTTTATTGGGTTTATTCTTTCATTCTTTCATTGTTATTCATCTAGGTTCACCATGACGATGGTGAACTAAACCTTGTATGTTTGTTGGGGAATCAATGTAATCTCTTGAAGCTCTCATATATGGATTTGTTGAGTACATCTTTGAATTAAGACATATGCTTTCTTTCATCATTAGTTAGGGTTTTTCCTCTTTGCTCAATGCTTGCATTGTTTAACTCATTCTAATGCATGATTATTGGTTTTGTCGATACGGACACGTACGGGGAAGTCTAGATCCGGGGAATTTCTCCCAATATTTTACTGACAACATTATATTGGTTGCCTTTAAGCTCCTGCTGTAATGAACTAATCATTAGGAATGCTAGGAATTGTATGAACTATTTGATTAGGGAGAAGCCATCTAGAATGGTACATTAGAGAGTGGCATTAACAATGATGATTTGATTGTTGAATTCCTAAAATATATGAGAGTGGATGAGATGAAATTGACCCCCAACAACATATTCATTCATATAATTCATTGAAAGTGTTTATCTTTTGTCTTTGCCATTGATCAATTCATGCATACATGTTTATTTTCTGTCTTGCATATTAAACTTTGAATATTTCGTTTGTAAGTCCTAGCTAATCAACAAATCACATAACTAAACTAGGCCGTGAGTCCTTTGGGAAGAACGATACTTGGTCTTACCAAGTTTTATTACTTGAACGATTCGGTCATACTTGCCGATTGTGAAACAAGTTTGTGACATCATATTTTGGTGCTTACAAATTTGTCCCATCAAGCTTTTGGCGCCGTTGCCGGGGATTTGGGGATTGAACCCGAGTCCTAGCAACGGCTAATAAGTTTGGGTCATCATCCGCGTCGCCACTTCGTCAACTTCCTCCGCTTCCTCCACTTCGTCGACTTCCTCAACTTCCTTCACTTCCTTCACTTTCTCCATTTCGTCCACTTCGTCTACTTCCTCCACTTTGTCCACTTCCTCCACTTCCTCAACTTTCCTCCACTTCCTCCACTTCGTCCCCATCGTCCACTTCATCCAGTTCGTCCACTTTCTCCAATTCGTCCACTTCGTCACTTCTTCAACTTCGTCCACTTCCTCCTCTTCATCCACTTCGTCCACTTCGTCCACATCCTCCACTTCCTCTACTTCATCCACTTCGTCCGCGTCGCCACTTCGTCAATTTCCTCCAATTCCTCCACTTCCTCCACTTCGTCGACTTCCTCAACTTCCTTCACTTCCTCCACTTCCTCCACTTCCTCCACTTCCTCCACTTCCTCCACTTTGTCCACTTCGTCTACTTCCTCAACTTCCTCCACTTCCTCCACTTCGTCCACATCTTCCACTTCATCCAGTTCGTCCACTTCCTCAATTTCGTCCACTTCGTCACTTCGTCCACTTCTTCAACTTCGTCCACTTCCTCCTCTTCATCCACTTCGTCCACTTCGTCCACTTCCTCTACTTCATCCACTTCGTCCACTTCGTCCGCGTCGCCACTTCGTCAACTTCCTCCACTTCATCGACTTCCTCAACTTCCTTCACTTCCTCCACTTCCTCCACTTCCTCCACTTTGACCACTTCCTCCACTTGCTCCACTTTCTCCCCTTCCTCAACTTCCTTAACTTCGTCCAGTTCCTCCACTTCCTCCAGTTCCTCCACTTCCTCCACTTCTTCCACTTCGTCCACTTCCTCCACTCCCTCCACTTCGTCCACTTTGTCAATTTCTTCCCCTTTCTCCACTTCCTCAACTTCGTCCACTTCCCACACTTCCTCCACTTCGTCCACTTTCTCCACTTCGTCCACTTCGTCTTCTTCGTCGACTTCTTCCACTTCTTCAAATTCATTTTCTTCCTCCAGTTCGTCCACTCCGTCCACTTCCTCCACTACGACCAGTTCGTCCACTTCCTCCAATTCGTCAACTTCGTCAACTAAGTCCACTTCTTCAACGTCGTCCACTTCATCCATTTCGTCCATTTCGTCCACTTCCTCCAGGTTCTCAACTTCCTCCACTTCCTCCATTTCCTCCACTTCGTCCACTTCCTACACTTCCTCCCCTTCCTCAATTTCCTTCACTTCCTCGACTTACTCCACTTCCTCCACTTCCTCCATTTCCTCTTCCTTCCTCAATTTCATCCACTTCCTCCACTCCGTCCACTTCCTCCACTTCGTTACCTTCGTCAACTTCCTCCACTTCCTCCAGTTCCTCCACTTCCTCCACTTCGTCAACTTCGTCAACTTCGTCCACTTCCTCCTCTTCGTCTACATCGTCCACTTCGTCAACTTCCTCCACTTCCTTCACTTCCTCCACTTCCTCCACTTCCTCCACTTCGTGTACTTCCTCCACTTCCTCCGCTTCGTTCACTTCCTCTACTTCCTCCACTTCCTCCACTTCCTTCACTTCCACCACTTCCTCCACTTCCTCCACTTCCTCCACTTCGTCCACTTCCCCCACTTCCTCCACTTCGTCCACGTCGTCCACTTCGTCTAATTCGTCCACTTCCTCCACGTTGTCCACTTCGTCGACTTCCTCCACTTCCTCCGCTTCCTACACTTCCTCCATTTCGTCCACTTCCTCCACCTCGTCACCTTCATCAACATCCTCCACTCCCTCCACTTCGTCACCTTCATCAACTTCCTCCACTTCCTCCATTTCCTCCACTTCCAACACTTCTTCCTCTTCGTCAACTTCGTCCACTTCCTCCACCTCGTCAACTTGCTCCACTTCATTCACTTCGTCCACTTCGTTCACGTCGTCCACATCGTCTAGTTCGTCCACTTCCTCCACGTCGTCCATTTCGTCGATTTCGTCCACTTCATCCACTTCCTCCTCTCCATCAACTTCCTCCACTTCGACCACTTCGTCCACTTAATCCACTTCGTCCTCTTCGTCAACTTCCTCCACTTCGTCAACTTCGTCAACTTCCTCCACTTCCTTCACTTCCTCCACTTCCTCCACTTCCTCCACTTCGTGTACTTCCTCCACTTCCTCCGCTTCGTTCACTTCCTCTACTTCCTCCACTTCCTCCACTTCCTTCACTTCCACCACTTCCTCCACTTCCTCCACTTCCTCCACTTCGTCCACTTCCCCCACTTCCTCCACTTCGTCCACGTCGTCCACTTCGTCTAATGCGTCCACTTCCTCCACGTTGTCCACTTCGTCGACTTCCTCCACTTCCTCCGCTTCCTACACTTCCTCCATTTCGTCCACTTCCTCCACCTCGTCACCTTCATCAACATCCTCCACTCCCTCCACTTCGTCACCTTCATCAACTTCCTCCACTTCCTCCACTTCCTCCATTTCCTCCACTTCCAACACTTCTTCCTCTTCGTCAACTTCGTCCACTTCCTCCACCTCGTCAACTTGCTCCACTTCATTCACTTCGTCCACTTCGTTCACGTCGTCCACATCGTCTAGTTCGTCCACTTCCTCCACGTCGTCCATTTCGTCGATTTCGTCCACTTCATCCACTTCCTCCTCTCCATCAACTTCCTCCACTTCGACCACTTCGTCCACTTAATCCACTTCGTCCTCTTCGTCAACTTCCTCCACTTCCTCCACTCGTGCACTTCCTCAACTTCCTTCACTTCCTTAACATCGTCCACTTCGTCTACTTCCTCCACTTCCTCCACTTCCTCAACTTCCTCCACTACCTCCACTTCCTCAACTTCCTCCTCTTCCTCCGCTTCCTTCACTTCGTCCACTACGTCCACTTCCTCCCCTTCGTCAACTACGTTCACTTCCTCCACTTCGTGAACTTCGTCCACTTCCTCCACTTCCTTCACTTCCACAACTTCCTCCACTTCTCCTACTTCGTCAGCTTCGTCCACGTCCTCCACTCCCTCCACTTCGTCTACTTCCTCAGCATCGTCCACTTCGTCCTCTTCGTCAACTTCCTTCACTTCCTCAACTTCCTCCATTTCCTACACTTCCTCCACTTCCTCAACTACCTCCACTTTGTCCACTTCCTCCACTTCCTCCACTTCTTCCACTTCGTCCCCTTCCTTCACTTCCTCCACTCCCTCCACTTCCTCCACTTCCTCCACTTCGTCAACTTCGTCCCCTTCCTCCACTTCCTCAACTTCGTCCACTTCCTACACTTCGTCCACTTGTCCACTTCCTTTACTTCTTCCTCTTCGTCCACTTCTTCAACTTCGACCACTTCCTCCACATCGTCGACTTCATCCAATTCGTCCACTTCCTCTAATTCGTCCACTTCGTCACTTCGTCCACTTCTTCAACTTCTTCCACTTCCTCCTCTTCGTCCACTTCCCCCACTTCGTCCACTTCCTCCACTTCGTCCACTTCCTCCACTTCCTCTACTTCATCCACTTCGTCCTTTTCTTCCGCGTCGCCACTTCGTCAACTTCCTCCACTTCCTCCACTTCGTCGACTTCCTCAACTTCCTTCACTTCCTCCACTTACTCCACTTCCTTCACTTCTTCCACTTCCTCCACTTCGTCCACTTTGTCCACTTCCTCCACTTCCTCCACTTCCTCAACTTCCTCAACTTCCTCCACTTCCTCCACTTCGTCCACATCGTCCACTTCATCCAGATCGTCCACTTCGTCAACTTCGTCAACTTCCTCCACTTCCTTCAATTCCTCCACTTCCTCCACTTCGTCCACTTCGTGTACTTCCTCCACTTCCTCCACTTCCTCCACTTGGTCCACTTCCTACACTTCCTCCACTTCCTCCACTTGGTCCACTTCCTACACTTCCTTCATTTCCTGCACTTCCTCCACTTCCTCCACTTCCTCCACTTCTTCCACTTCGTCCACTTCGTCGACTCCCTCCACCTCCTGCTCTTCGTCCACTTTGTCCAATTCCGCCACTTCCTCCACTTCTTCCACTTCGTCCACTTCTTCCACTTCGTCAACTTCCTCCACTTCATCAACTTCGTCCACTTCTTTACCTTCCTCCACTTCGTCCACTTCCTCCAATTCTCTACTTCGTCAACTTTTTTCACTTCTTCAACTTCCTCCACTTTGTCTACTTCGTCCACTTCGTCCACTTCGTCAACTTCCTCCACTTCCTCCACTTCCTCCACTTCGTCCACATCGTCCACTTCATTCAGATCGTCCACTTCGTCAACTTCGTCAACTTCCTCCACTTGGTCCACTTCCTACACTTCCTCCACTTCCTTCACTTCCTCCACTTCCTCCACTTCGTCCACTTCGTGTACTTCCTCCACTTCCTCCGCTTCGTCCACTTCCTCTACTTCCTCCACTTCCTCCACTTCCTTCACTTCCACCACTTCCTCCACTTCCTCCACTTCCTCCACTTCCTCCACTTCCTCCACTTCCCCCACTTCCTCCACTTCGTCCACGTCGTCCACTTCGTCTAATTCGTCCACTTCCTCCACGTTGTCCACTTCGTCGACTTCGTCCACTTCCTCCACTTCCTCCGCTTCCTACACTTCCTCCATTTCGTCCACTTCCTCCACCTCGTCACCTTCATCAACATCCTCCACTCCCTCCACTTCGTCACCTTCATCAACTTCCTCCACTTCCTCCACTTCCTCCATTTCCTCCACTTCCAACACTTCTTCCTCTTCGTCAACTTCGTCCACTTCCTCCACCTCGTCAACTTGCTCCACTTCATTCACTTCGTCCACTTCGTTCACGTCGTCCACATCGTCTAGTTCGTCCACTTCCTCCACGTCGTCCATTTCGTCGATTTCGTCCACTTCATCCACTTCCTCCTCTCCATCAACTTCCTCCACTTCGACCACTTCGTCCACTTAATCCACTTCGTCCACTTAATCCACTTCGTCCTCTTCGTCAACTTCCTCCACTCGTGCACTTCCTCAACTTCCTTCACTTCCTTAACATCGTCCACTTCGTCTACTTCCTCCACTTCGTCCACTTCCTCCACTTCCTCAACTTCCTCCACTACCTCCACTTCCTCAACTTCCTCCTCTTCCTCCGCTTCCTTCACTTCGTCTACTACGTCCACTTCCTCCCCTTCGTCAACTACGTCCACTTCCTCCACTTCGTGAACTTCGTCCACTTCCTCCACTTCCTTCACTTCCACAACTTCCTCCACTTCTCCTACTTCGTCAGCTTCGTCCACGTCCTCCACTCCCTCCACTTCGTCTACTTCCTCATCATCGTCCACTTCGTCCTCTTCGTCAACTTCCTCCACTTCCTCAACTTCCTCCATTTCCTACACTTCCTCCACTTCCTCAACTACCTCCACTTTGTCCACTTCCTCCACTTCTTCCACTTCGTCCCCTTCCTTCACTTCCTCCACTCCCTCCACTTCCTCCACTTCCTCCACTTCGTCAACTTCGTCCCCTTCCTCCACTTCCTCAACTTCGTCCACTTCCTACACTTCGTCCACTTGTCCACTTCCTTTACTTCTTCCTCTTCGTCCACTTCTTCAACTTCGACCACTTCCTCCACATCGTCGACTTCATCCAATTCGTCCACTTCCTCTAATTCGTCCACTTCGTCACTTCGTCCACTTCTTCAACTTCGTCCACTTCCTCCTCTTCGTCCACTTCCCCCACTTCCTCCACTTCCTCCACTTCCTCCACTTCCTCCACTTCCTCTACTTCATCCACTTCGTCCTTTTCGTCCGCGTCGCCACTTCGTCAACTTCCTCCACTTCCTCCACTTCGTCGACTTCCTCAACTTCCTTCACTTCCTCCACTTCCTCCACTTCCTTCACTTCTTCCATTTCCTCCACTTCGTCCACTTTGTCCACTTCCTCCACTTCCTCCACTTCCTCAACTTCCTCAACTTCCTCCACTTCCTCCACTTCGTCCACATCGTCCACTTCATCCAGATCGTCCACTTCGTCAACTTCGTCAACTTCCTCCACTTCCGTCACTTCCTCCACTTCCTCCACTTCGTCCACTTCGTGTACTTCCTCCACTTCCTCCACTTCCTCCACTTGGTCCACTTCCTCCACTTCCTTCACTTCCTCCACTTCCTCCACTTCCTCCACTTCGTCCACTTCCTCCACTTCCTCCACTTCCTCCACTTCTTCCACTTCGTCCACTTCGTCGACTCCCTCCACCTCCTGCTCTTCGTCCACTTTGTCCAATTCCGCCACTTCATCCACTTCTTCCACTTCGTCCACTTCTTCCACTTCGTCAACTTCCTCCACTTCATCAACTTCGTCCACTTCTTTACCTTCCTCCACTTCGTCCACTTCCTCCACTTCTCTACTTCGTCAACTTTTTTCACTTCTTCAACTTCCTCCACTTCGTCCACTTTGTCTACTTCGTCCACTTCGTCCACTTCGTCCACTTCGTCAACTTCCTCCACTTCCTCCACTTCCTCCACTTCCTCCACTTCGTCCACATCGTCCACTTCATCCAGATCGTCCACTTCGTCAACTTCGTCAACTTCCTCCACTTCCTCCACTTGGTCCACTTCCTCCACTTCCTTCACTTCCTCCACTTCCTCCATTTCCTGCACTTCCCCCACTTCCTCCTGATGAGTCATTATTTTCTTCACTTCACTTAGTTTATTGTACTAGAATTAATCGGGGAATTGTGCTTAATTGTCCAGTATTTTCTCGTTTTTACTGATTGTGCTTAATTTGATCAGAAATTCTTATTTTAATTAATTTGAATTATCTGAGCTAATTATTTGTATGAGTAATTGCAAGGAAAATTTTGGATAATATTTTGGGACTTCAAAAGAGAAATTTCTCATAAATTACAATTTAAACTAAAATGAGAAAGTGAAAATTTATTTAATTGTGTATTCGAAAATGGTTTGAGAAGATGTGAATTTCATATTATTTTAAAAAGAAAGCAGCACCGTGCATTCAATTGCTTAGGAGAAGGTGATTTTATTTTGAAAAAGAAAATCATTGTGTGAAAGAGAAAGCAAGCACTAAGCAATTCTTTTCTTGAACTTTAAATAATCATTTAGCTTATAACATCACACCAGCCGTGCATGCATTCCACATATTATACTATTTAATATTCATTTTTTTGCTAGGAGACAAAGAGGTGGCAGCCATATCTCCTTTCTTTAATATTTTTTGGAAAAGAGGAACGGGGTCCATGGAGAAATAAATCTGTAGCAGCTTTTTGAAGAAAGTAAAAGTGGAACGGTCATGGGTGATTCACGTGAAGAAGAAGGAGCTCTCGGTGCAGCAGCAGCAACCAGCCATACGCACATCTTGGAGCGTCCAGGGGAAAATCTCGGTCCAGCTGCACCGTCCAGAAATTGGCAACACTTTAACGTCCAGTAGATTAACACACGGCCTGCAGTACAGCAGCTGGACAACAGCAAACACACGGTCCAACAAAGAGAAGTAGCACACGGTGGCTGCTGGAAGTAGAGAAGGAAGCACGGTGCTTGAATGGAGGAAGGCATGAAGGTTCATGACCAACAGTAGTGTTCTCGTGGAGACAGCACGTTGGAGAAGAAGCTTCACACACGGACATTGGAGTAGCTATAGCAGTGTGCACGGTGATGAAGGGCAGCAGCAACAAGCGTCCAAATCCAGCAGCACTACAACGTCTACGGTGCACAAGCTTGAGGGACGTGATTCAAGAAGGAGCTGGAGCAAGGATTTGGTGCCACGGCTGGAGCAGCTCTCGGTGGTGACATGGCTGGCTGGAAAGAAGGAGGAAGGCACGCCTGAAGTAGGGAGCATCCAGAGTTGGAGATGAAGCAGATTCACCATTGCAGCGTGCAGCAATCAGCTCCCATCAATCAAGCTTGAAGAACCAAAGCAGCTACAAGTAAGGAGATGGAGGCATGGCTGAAAGCAAGAAGAAGAAGCTGGTCTAGCACCACATCACGGTCCATGGCAGCAAGGAAAAACTGCAGTATCACATGGAGAAAAAGACAAAAAGAAGTGGTGTTGGATGGAAATAAAAGTCACGGTTGGAATTTGTTTTGCATTTTAAGTGGTATGCTCACGGGAAGGCAAGGAAAACACTCACGGGTTCAGACAAATTGGGCTATAAAATGGAGCAGCAGAGCAAAGAAAAAGGAGGAGATTTTAGTAGGAGATTTTTGAGTGTTAGATAGTTTAGGAGAAGTCACGGCTTGGAAGAGGCTTCTGCCTCTTCCTTTTTCAGTTTCCATTTCAAACAGTGCAATTGTAGTGATTTATTTTCTGAAGCGTATAATGTGTTACTGTAATTTTTATTTTCATTGTCCAGGAATTTAATTTCAATTGTTGAATCTTTGCTAAATTTGATTTCCAATTCAGTGATTTTAATTTTACTGTCTCTTTATTTTACCGTTTACTGGTTTCTGAACCGTTAAATTCAGTCAATGTATTTTTCCGTTCGGTTTATTTTCAACGTCGTTTTTACTGTCTATTTTCACCGGTGTTTTGGGTAAATTTTAATTACAATGTTTTTACCATTTCTGCATATTTACTGTTCCATGTTTACCGTTTTCCGTTTTTACCGTCTTTTACTGTCTTGATTTTACTATCTTTAAATTTTACTTCAGTGTTGTTAAATTCTGTTTTATTTAAATTCAGTTGTTTTTCAAATCTAATTTATTTCTGTGTCAAAAACAATCACAAACCCCCCCCTTCTTCGTGTCAAATCTAAGACTGAACCACATAAATTGGTCCTTGAGAGACGACCTAGGAGTCACTTCCTAGTAACTGTACTGCATTAATTTCTGCACATCAAATTTGTATGACCGCGATAGTCGTATCAAATTTTGGCGCCGTTGCCGGGGACCAACTAATGACGGTTTGGTTTTAGATTTTTGTTGTATAAAGTTTTGTTCTGTTAATATGTTTGTTTTGTGTGTTTTGTCTTGTATATTTTTGCAGGCGATAACGACACCTTCAGCAAATTTTGGCGGCGTTGTCACTTCAGTTCCAGGTTTTTCGTTTTAGATTTTTGCTGTGTTTTTCGATTAGGCTGTGTTAATATATATTGTGTATATATGTGTTTAATTGTGCTATGTTCTGTATTTAGTTGTTATTAAAAAAAAAAAAATTTTGAAAATAAAAAAAAAAAAAAAATATTTTACTGTTGATGTTCTGTCTTGTTTATGCCTGTAGCATGTTTAATTGTGTTGTGTTTTATCTTGTGTTGTGATGTTCTATTTGTTTTGTATGCGTGTCATATGTATTTTGTCTGTTAATTAAAAAAATTTAAAAAAAAAATAAAAAAAAAAAAAAAAAAAATTTATGTGTTGTTTTGTGTGTTCCTGTAGCATGTATAAATGTGTTGTGAATTATCTGTTTAGTAATTTTTAGTATTTACTTTTTATTTGTTTTATTTTTATTTTTCGATGTCTACCTATTTTAATGTTGTGAATAATGCTTATTCTGCCAATGTCTGTGATTATGATTCTTATTCTGCATATTACTTTGATTTTAAATCTGCTGATTTTTATGATGAGAACAATATGTTCCATCATCCAATTTCTGAGAGCTCTCTTTGGGAGCCAGTTCCACAATATGAGAGTCAGCAGTATGATTCTCCTATTCAATTAACTCCTCAGCCTTCTACTTCTGAACCTACTTTAAAGGAGTTACTAGAGCAGATGACAATGCAGAACATTCAGTTTCAGAAAGGGAACATGCAGTTCAAGCAAGAGAGCATGGAGTTCCAGCAGGAAACTCAAGCGGCAATTCAGAATCTGAGTGATCAGATCAGGCAGATGGCCACTCTTGCACCTGAGGAGACTGATGAAAATTTTGGGGACCCGGCAGAAGTAAGCAGTAATCCTGAACCAGGTAGACCACCTTCATCCTCCACTACTTTACAAATCTTCAAGGAAGTGGAGGTAAGCATACCACAATTTGATTATTCTGTTGATTGTGATGATGATCGGTATGCTAATGATTATATTGTTGCTGAGTCTGATTTTAATTTTTCCTCTGTGCATGATGAGAATCGCTTTTTACTATCACATTCAAATGTTTATTCTCCATGCACTGAACATGAATATGAGTCTGTGGTTGATAATGCATGTAATTTTAAAATTGATTCATGTTCTGAGGATGTATCTGAGGTTCAGCTTGTTACACTAGATTTGGGTGTTTTACCTCTGCATGAAATTTCGGTGGAACCATTTTGCACTAACCCTATTGCAGGAGGTACAAATGAATTTGACCAATATGCACCCACAGTGGAAAACATAGGTGCTAACACTGACAAATCAAAGTTCGGAAGGCACCTGCTGTACCCGCTCATCAACAATTGCTGCTTAGATCCGGTGGTGGAAGATATTTCCCTACTTGATCAGATTTGGAGGATGAAGCAGTTCGTCCTCAACACTTTCATGCTGGATCCTGAAGAAGGGAACATCTCCCTACAAGTCCAAAATTGGCAACTGCCACCATGACCAGGGAAGTTTTCTTTTTCTTTCTTCCCGTTTTCATATTTTTAATGCACTTGTCCTTTATCTGTTTAGTGTTTTAATTGATGATCTTATGCTTAGAAAACATTTAGGACAGTGTAGTTTAAGTGTGGTCTCGGGAAGTTTCTGATTTTTGTTTTTCTTTTAAGTTTGTTTTTCCTTTTCTTTTTAGTTTTCGAATTATTATTTTTAAAAATAAAAAAAAAAAAAAAAAAAAAAAATTTAAAAACATAAAAAGAAAAACTTTGTGATAAATTTTTTTTATAGCGTGCCAAATCTGTGTATATTTATTTATTTTTTCTTCTTAGTTTTTGAGTTGTTTTCCCTTAAAAAAAAAAAAAAAAAAAAAATTTCAAAAATTCAAAAAAATTGTTTTGCGTATTCTTTGATTTTATTTCGACCCTCAGTATCTTATTATTTCATATCAATAAACATTTCATTTCAGATCTCATTTTTTTCCCTTATTTTTCTTCACTGTAAAATAATTTCTTAGTTGTTTCATCAGATCTTTGATTGAAAATTTTGTTTAGACTAAGAGAGATTTCATTCATCAATGCAAAAAAATTACAGTAATGGAAAAATGGAAATTTATCAGATCTGAAAATAAAATTGCAGTAGATATATATATAAATAAAAGATGTTCGGGGGGTTCGATCTTTAGTGATCGTTAATATTACAAACCAAATAAAAAACAAAAACATCATAAAAACATAAAAAAAATAAAAACAACAAAAATATAAGTGTTCATATTACAGCCCATATTCTGGCCACACTCGGCCAATTAAAACATAAAAAAAAAAAAAAAAAAAAAAATAATAATAAAACACTAAAACTGAAAGAACTCTCGAGCTGGTTGTGGTGGTCTAAGGGAGAGCTCCGTTGAGGGAGCTCTGGTTCGGAATGCGAGCGGAGGCTTTGGTGGAGGAATTTCTCGTTCATTTCTGTCGTCATCGATGATGATCGGAACGGGAAACAGATTCAGCAGCCTCGGTGCCCTCATAATCACCCAGTTTTTTTCTTTCAAACAAAAAAATAAAAAATAAATAATAAATAACTTGTGTTAATTATAGAAGAGGAAGTGAAAAATTTCAATAAAAATGGAGGTGTGATCAGAGGTCTTACCGTACATGTACAGCGGCAGTTGTGAAAAGAGAGTGCCAGTGGGGTCTATCTCCGCTTGCCAGTGCTTGACCCGATTGCCGTGGTTGTTGAACCAGCAGTGTACGTTGTACTCAGTGGCTTCGCCGAAAACCCTTAGTCGAGACGCGATCTCGACGACTTGCGCTCGGCTTGGGTGTGTGACCCCATAGTTGAATATTTTGGTCATCATCGTGATCTGATCGTCGGTTGGACGCCACCGTTGACTGGTATATCTCTCTGATTCCGTTTCACTCATCCTTCCTCTCGTAATATACAAATACATAAATAAAAAAATAAATATAAAAATAAAAAGAACAAAAACATAAAAAAAGAAAAAAATAAACATAAAAAAATAATAAAAAGAACTAAAAAAAAGAGAAGCATAAAAAATTTTTAGATTAGTTCTGTGTTTTCTTTATTTGTTCTTGTTTTCCGTTAAATTTATTTTGTCCTGTCTGTCTTTGATTGTTTTTGTGTCTGGTCTCAGATCTGTTTCACGGTCCTTGCAAAGGGTCCTAAACGGATCTACGTCCAGTGTCCTTGTCCATATTGTTCTTGTATATTCAGTTTCTGTGTTTTAGTTTTAAGTGGGGTACGTGGCGTTGTTCTACCCGATTGTCTCTGCCATACCTTCAAACGAAGGGAGATTAACGTCTGGTTTCCAGCCGATATACCCCTTAAGTTTTAAGACAATTGTGTTTTATGTGTTTTAAGTGTTTAGCAGGTGAAGAAGAAAGCAAATAAGAGCTGAAAATAAAGAAGGAATTGAAGGCTTAAATTAAAGATCTGGAAAGCAGTAAAGGGAGAGGGAACGAAGAACAGAAAGCTTAAGCAGAAATAAAGGAAAGCAGGAAAATGGAAAAGAGGGAGAGCAGGCAAGAGGTCAGAGAAGAAATACAGAGACGGCAGGAAAAGTTAAGCAAGCAGATAAGAAAGAAGGAAAGAAGGAAGGTGCAGAGGACTTACCTGGAGAAGTAGAGCTGGCAGAGAAGCTCCTCGCAGACACAGATCTTCAGCAGACACGGGGTGGAGAGGCTTCCTCACAGATCCAGACGCTCAGAAGAGAGCTTAGAGAGAGTTGAGAGAGGGTAGAGAGAGAAGAGAAGAGCAGAGAGAGTGGAAGTCAGGAAATGGCGCTGGACGCGGAGGAGCGGACCCTTTTATAACCATATTTCTGCCACTGTAGCAACAGTTCCGGTCTCTGCTCCCATGACTGTTGTCACAGTACCGGTATCCTTTTTCAGAAAAAAAAAAAATAATAATAATAATAATAAAATAAAAGAAAAAAAAAATAAAAATAAAATAAAAATGAAAAAAATTAAATTAGCATCTACTGATGGGTGCTAGGTGTTTTAAACATCTACTGATGGATGTTATTGAAAATTTCTTCCCATTTTTCCTAACTTTTTATTGCACTTGTCTATATTATTTGACTGCTCTGAAATTGATCATCTGATGATTGTAACACACTGAGGACATTGTGTGATTTAAGTGTGGTCTACTGGGAAGAAATTCTGATTTTTCTGTTAGATTGTATTTTGTGTGTTAAATTTTTTGTTTTTGAGTGTTAAATTTTTTTCTCTTTTAAGTTATTTTTCTCAAGTTTTGTGTGCAATAAATTTTACATTTTTCTCTTGATTTCTGGATGATGTCTAAGTTGTAGATTTTTCCTTCACTTGATTAATACTTATGGTTTGAAATCCTTGCTTTTCTCTGCTTGGGAAGATTATTATGATGTTTAAGAGGTTGATTTGATTGGAACGAATACCCTGAGTGAGAATTTGAGCCACTTAATTTTCTTTCTTGTGTGACATGTATCTTGATTGCTTGCACATATGCCTTGGCTTGATTCTTTTTGATAATTCTTGATGGATATGCATGTTTAGAAAATGATAAAGGCATTTTATTTCTTGAGCCTCTTTAGCCAAATAAGCCTACCCTGTTATTATCCTTTGATAACCCCTTTGAGCCTATACTTTCCCCATTTATTTGTGTTGAAGCTCATATACTGACCCTAAGTGAAAAACAATGATTACCTTAAACTTAGGAAAGTCTGGAGCTACAGAAGTGTTTTGAGAATAAGTGTGGTCTCCTTGGGAATTCTGATGAATTGGCTAGTTGGTTCCTCATCATGTTTTGAAATGATAATTTATATCCTGTTGTGTGAAAAAAAAAAAAAAAAAAAAAAGAAGAAGACAGGATGAAAAATATGTGATGGGAAAAAGAGAAAAATGAAAAATAATTTTGTGAATAATGGAGTCGAGAAGAGGATTGAATTAGAGGTTTGGGTGAGATTTCACTGTGTTTACACTTGTTCCCCAGTGTACCTCTATTTCTTCTGAGCTATAGCTACTTATCCAAATTTATCCTCCCCTGTCCTTGGCCCCATTACAACCCAGTAAAGACCTTTTGATCTGAACATGCATATGTTTTAAGTATTGATAATTAGAAGCTTGCCAAGTCTTCTTGTGTTTGTTTTCTTGAGTGCATTGAGTGACATTGATTTACCTTAAACACTTGAGAGAAACACTATAATGCATCTGTGAGGTTTTGTTATTTTTGAATCACCTCTTGAGCTGATTAATCATTTTCCGTGTTTTGAATTGCTTGGAAGATTTCTGTAAGTATCTGCTTTATTTGATTTGTGTTGGATAATTTCTATATCTTTCCTCTGTCCAGATTTCTTGAGAATTGTGTAAATTCGGTTTGTTTTCCTGTGAGTCTTTATTTTCTGTGTGCTATGTTTGTGTCGTACCCTTGAATGTCCTTTGATCTGTTCCCTGATTTGCGTCTTAATTTTGCCCAGGAGTGCAAAAGACTAAGTGTGGTCTATTTTGATGAGTCATTATTTTCTTCACTTCACTTAGTTTATTGTACTAGAATTAATCGGGGAATTGTGCTTAATTGTCCAGTATTTTCTCGTTTTTACTGATTGTGCTTAATTTGATCAGAAATTCTTATTTTAATTAATTTGAATTATCTGAGCTAATTATTTGTATGAGTAATTGCAAGGAAAATTTTGGATAATATTTTGGGACTTCAAAAGAGAAATTTCTCATAAATTACAATTTAAACTAAAATGAGAAAGTGAAAATTTATTTAATTGTGTATTCGAAAATGGTTTGAGAAGATGTGAATTTCATATTATTTTAAAAAGAAAGCAGCACCGTGCATTCAATTGCTTAGGAGAAGGTGATTTTATTTTGAAAAAGAAAATCATTGTGTGAAAGAGAAAGCAAGCACTAAGCAATTCTTTTCTTGAACTTTAAATAATCATTTAGCTTATAACATCACACCAGCCGTGCATGCATTCCACATATTATACTATTTAATATTCATTTTTTTGCTAGGAGACAAAGAGGTGGCAGCCATATCTCCTTTCTTTAATATTTTTTGGAAAAGAGGAACGGGGTCCATGGAGAAATAAATCTGTAGCAGCTTTTTGAAGAAAGTAAAAGTGGAACGGTCATGGGTGATTCACGTGAAGAAGAAGGAGCTCTCGGTGCAGCAGCAGCAACCAGCCATACGCACATCTTGGAGCGTCCAGGGGAAAATCTCGGTCCAGCTGCACCGTCCAGAAATTGGCAACACTTTAACGTCCAGTAGATTAACACACGGCCTGCAGTACAGCAGCTGGACAACAGCAAACACACGGTCCAACAAAGAGAAGTAGCACACGGTGGCTGCTGGAAGTAGAGAAGGAAGCACGGTGCTTGAATGGAGGAAGGCATGAAGGTTCATGACCAACAGTAGTGTTCTCGTGGAGACAGCACGTTGGAGAAGAAGCTTCACACACGGACATTGGAGTAGCTATAGCAGTGTGCACGGTGATGAAGGGCAGCAGCAACAAGCGTCCAAATCCAGCAGCACTACAACGTCTACGGTGCACAAGCTTGAGGGACGTGATTCAAGAAGGAGCTGGAGCAAGGATTTGGTGCCACGGCTGGAGCAGCTCTCGGTGGTGACATGGCTGGCTGGAAAGAAGGAGGAAGGCACGCCTGAAGTAGGGAGCATCCAGAGTTGGAGATGAAGCAGATTCACCATTGCAGCGTGCAGCAATCAGCTCCCATCAATCAAGCTTGAAGAACCAAAGCAGCTACAAGTAAGGAGATGGAGGCATGGCTGAAAGCAAGAAGAAGAAGCTGGTCTAGCACCACATCACGGTCCATGGCAGCAAGGAAAAACTGCAGTATCACATGGAGAAAAAGACAAAAAGAAGTGGTGTTGGATGGAAATAAAAGTCACGGTTGGAATTTGTTTTGCATTTTAAGTGGTATGCTCACGGGAAGGCAAGGAAAACACTCACGGGTTCAGACAAATTGGGCTATAAAATGGAGCAGCAGAGCAAAGAAAAAGGAGGAGATTTTAGTAGGAGATTTTTGAGTGTTAGATAGTTTAGGAGAAGTCACGGCTTGGAAGAGGCTTCTGCCTCTTCCTTTTTCAGTTTCCATTTCAAACAGTGCAATTGTAGTGATTTATTTTCTGAAGCGTATAATGTGTTACTGTAATTTTTATTTTCATTGTCCAGGAATTTAATTTCAATTGTTGAATCTTTGCTAAATTTGATTTCCAATTCAGTGATTTTAATTTTACTGTCTCTTTATTTTACCGTTTACTGGTTTCTGAACCGTTAAATTCAGTCAAAGTATTTTTCCGTTCGGTTTATTTTCAACGTCGTTTTTACTGTCTATTTTCACCGGTGTTTTGGGTAAATTTTAATTACAATGTTTTTACCATTTCTGCATATTTACTGTTCCATGTTTACCGTTTTCCGTTTTTACCGTCTTTTACTGTCTTGATTTTACTATCTTTAAATTTTACTTCAGTGTTGTTAAATTCTGTTTTATTTAAATTCAGTTGTTTTTCAAATCTAATTTATTTCTGTGTGAAAAACAATCACAAACCCCCCCCTTCTTCGTGTCAAATCTAAGACTGAACCACATAAATTGGTCCTTGAGAGACGACCTAGGAGTCACTTCCTAGTAACTGTACTGCATTAATTTCTGCACATCAAATTTGTATGACCGCGATAGTCGTATCACCTCCACTTCCTCTACTTCTTCCACTTCGTCCACTTCGTCGACTCCCTCCACCTCCTGCTCTTCGTCCACTTTGTCCAATTCCGCGACTTCGTCCACTTCTTCCACTTCGTCCACTTCTTCCACTTCGTCAACTTCCTCCACTTCCTCCACTTCATCAACTTCGTCCACTTCTTTAACTTCCTCCACTTCGTCCACTTCCTCCACTTCCTCCACTTCTCTACTTCGTCAACTTTTTTCACTTCTTCAACTTCCTCCACTTCGTCCACTTTGTCTACTTCGTCCACTTCCTTCACTTTGTCAACTTCATCCTCTTCGTTGACTTCGTCCACATCGTCAACTTCATCCACTTCTTCAGCTTCGTCCACTTCCTCCACTTCGTGTACTTCCTCCACATCGTGCACTTCGTCAACTTCGTCCACTTCGTCAACTTCATCCACTTCCTCCCCTTCCTCCACTTCCTTAACTTCCTCCACTTCCTTCACTTCCTTCACTTCCTCCACTTCTTCCACTTCCTACACTTCCTCCACTTCCTCAACTTCCTCCACTTCCTCCACTTCCTACAACTTCCTCCACTTCCTCCTCTATGTCCACATCGTCCACTTACTCCACTTCGTCCTCTTCTTTATATTCGTCCACTTCTTCAACTTCGTCCACTTCCTCTTCGTCAACTTCCTTCACTTCCTCAACTTCCTCCATTTCCTACACTTCCTCCACTTCCTCAACTACCTCCACTTTGTCCACTTCCTCCACTTCCTCCACTTCTTCCACTTCGTCCCCTTCCTTCACTTCCTCCACTCCCTCCACTTCCTCCACTTCCTCCACTTCGTCAACTTCGTCCCCTTCCTCCACTTCCTCAACTTCGTCCACTTCCTACACTTCGTCCACTTGTCCACTTCCTTTACTTCTTCCTCTTCGTCCACTTCTTCAACTTCGACCACTTCCTCCACATCGTCGACTTCATCCAATTCGTCCACTTCCTCTAATTCGTCCACTTCGTCACTTCGTCCACTTCTTCAACTTCTTCCACTTCCTCCTCTTCGTCCACTTCCCCCACTTCGTCCACTTCCTCCACTTCGTCCACTTCCTCCACTTCCTCTACTTCATCCACTTCGTCCTTTTCGTCCGCGTCGCCACTTCGTCAACTTCCTCCACTTCCTCCACTTCGTCGACTTCCTCAACTTCCTTCACTTCCTCCACTTCCTCCACTTCCTTCACTTCTTCCACTTCCTCCACTTCGTCCACTTTGTCCACTTCCTCCACTTCCTCCACTTCCTCAACTTCCTCAACTTCCTCCACTTCCTCCACTTCGTCCACATCGTCCACTTCATCCAGATCGTCCACTTCGTCAACTTCGTCAACTTCCTCCACTTCCTTCACTTCCTCCACTTCCTCCACTTCGTCCACTTCGTGTACTTCCTCCACTTCCTCCACTTCCTCCACTTGGTCCACTTCCTACACTTCCTCCACTTCCTTCACTTCCTTCACTTCCTCCACTTCCTTCATTTCCTGCACTTCCTCCACTTCCTCCACTTCCTCCACTTCTTCCACTTCGTCCACTTCGTCGACTCCCTCCACCTCCTGCTCTTCGTCCACTTTGTCCAATTCCGCCACTTCATCCACTTCTTCCACTTCATCCACTTCTTCCACTTCGTCAACTTCCTCCACTTCATCAACTTCGTCCACTTCTTTACCTTCCTCCACTTCGTCCACTTCCTCCAATTCTCTACTTCGTCAACTTTTTTCACTTCTTCAACTTCCTCCACTTTGTCTACTTCGTCCACTTCGTCCACTTCGTCAACTTCCTCCACTTCCTCCACTTCCTCCACTTCGTCCACATCGTCCACTTCATCCAGATCGTCCACTTCGTCAACTTCGTCAACTTCCTCCACTTGGTCCACTTCCTACACTTCCTCCACTTCCTTCACTTCCTCCACTTCCTCCACTTCCTCCACTTCGTCCACTTCGTGTACTTCCTCCACTTCCTCCGCTTCGTCCACTTCCTCTACTTCCTCCACTTCCTCCACTTCCTTCACTTCCACCACTTCCTCCACTTCCTCCACTTCCTCCACTTCCTCCACTTCCTCCACTTCCCCCACTTCCTCCACTTCGTCCACGTCGTCCACTTCGTCTAATTCGTCCACTTCCTCCACGTTGTCCACTTCGTCGACTTCGTCCACTTCCTCCACTTCCTCCGCTTCCTACACTTCCTCCATTTCGTCCACTTCCTCCACCTCGTCACCTTCATCAACATCCTCCACTCCCTCCACTTCGTCACCTTCATCAACTTCCTCCACTTCCTCCACTTCCTCCATTTCCTCCACTTCCAACACTTCTTCCTCTTCGTCAACTTCGTCCACTTCCTCCACCTCGTCAACTTGCTCCACTTCATTCACTTCGTCCACTTCGTCCACTTCGTCCACATCGTCTAGTTCGTCCACTTCCTCCACGTCGTCCATTTCGTCGATTTCGTCCACTTCATCCACTTCCTCCTCTCCATCAACTTCCTCCACTTCGACCACTTCGTCCACTTAATCCACTTCGTCCTCTTCGTCAACTTCCTCCACTCGTGCACTTCCTCAACTTCCTTCACTTCCTTAACATCGTCCACTTCGTCTACTTCCTCCACTTCGTCCACTTCGTCCACTTCCTCAACTTCCTCCACTACCTCCACTTCCTCAACTTCCTCCTCTTCCTCCGCTTCCTTCACTTCGTCTACTACGTCCACTTCCTCCCCTTCGTCAACTACGTCCACTTCCTCCACTTCGTGAACTTCGTCCACTTCCTCCACTTCCTTCACTTCCACAACTTCCTCCACTTCTCCTACTTCGTCAGCTTCGTCCACGTCCTCCACTCCCTCCACTTCGTCTACTTCCTCATCATCGTCCACTTCGTCCTCTTCGTCAACTTCCTCCACTTCCTCAACTTCCTCCATTTCCTACACTTCCTCCACTTCCTCAACTACCTCCACTTTGTCCACTTCCTCCACTTCCTCCACTTCTTCCACTTCGTCCCCTTCCTTCACTTCCTCCACTCCCTCCACTTCCTCCACTTCGTCAACTTCGTCCCCTTCCTCCACTTCCTCAACTTCGTCCACTTCCTACACTTCGTCCACTTGTCCACTTCCTTTACTTCTTCCTCTTCGTCCACTTCTTCAACTTCGACCACTTCCTCCACATCGTCGACTTCATCCAATTCGTCCACTTCCTCTAATTCGTCCACTTCGTCACTTCGTCCACTTCTTCAACTTCGTCCACTTCCTCCTCTTCGTCCACTTCCCCCACTTCCTCCACTTCCTCCACTTCCTCCACTTCCTCCACTTCCTCCACTTCCTCTACTTCATCCACTTCGTCCTTTTCGTCCGCGTCGCCACTTCGTCAACTTCCTCCACTTCCTCCACTTCGTCGACTTCCTCAACTTCCTTCACTTCCTCCACTTCCTTCACTTCTTCCATTTCCTCCACTTCGTCCACTTTGTCCACTTCCTCCACTTCCTCCACTTCCTCAACTTCCTCAACTTCCTCCACTTCCTCCACTTCGTCCACATCGTCCACTTCATCCAGATCGTCCACTTCGTCAACTTCGTCAACTTCCTCCACTTCCGTCACTTCCTCCACTTCCTCCACTTCGTCCACTTCGTGTACTTCCTCCACTTCCTCCACTTCCTCCACTTGGTCCACTTCCTCCACTTCCTTCACTTCCTCCACTTCCTTCATTTCCTGCACTTCGTCCACTTCCTCCACTTCCTCCACTTCCTCCACTTCTTCCACTTCGTCCACTTCGTCGACTCCCTCCACCTCCTGCTCTTCGTCCACTTTGTCCAATTCCGCCACTTCATCCACTTCTTCCACTTCGTCCACTTCTTCCACTTCGTCAACTTCCTCCACTTCATCAACTTCGTCCACTTCTTTACCTTCCTCCACTTCGTCCACTTCCTCCACTTCTCTACTTCGTCAACTTTTTTCACTTCTTCAACTTCCTCCACTTCGTCCACTTTGTCTACTTCGTCCACTTCGTCCACTTCGTCCACTTCGTCCACTTCGTCAACTTCCTCCACTTCCTCCACTTCCTCCACTTCCTCCACTTCGTCCACATCGTCCACTTCATCCAGATCGTCCACTTCGTCAACTTCGTCAACTTCCTCCACTTCCTCCACTTGGTCCACTTCCTACACTTCCTCCACTTCCTTCACTTCCTCCACTTCCTCCATTTCCTGCACTTCCCCCACTTCCTCCACTTCCTCTACTTCTTCCACTTCGTCCACTTCGTCGACTCCCTCCACCTCCTGCTCTTCGTCCACTTTGTCCAATTCCGCGACTTCGTCCACTTCTTCCACTTCGTCCACTTCTTCCACTTCGTCAACTTCCTCCACTTCCTCCACTTCATCAACTTCGTCCACTTCTTTAACTTCCTCCACTTCGTCCACTTCCTCCACTTCCTCCACTTCTCTACTTCGTCAACTTTTTTCACTTCTTCAACTTCCTCCACTTCGTCCACTTTGTCTACTTCGTCCACTTCCTTCACTTTGTCAACTTCATCCTCTTCGTTGACTTCGTCCACATCGTCAACTTCATCCACTTCTTCAGCTTCGTCCACTTCCTCCACTTCGTGTACTTCCTCCACATCGTGCACTTCGTCAACTTCGTCCACTTCGTCAACTTCATCCACTTCCTCCCCTTCCTCCACTTCCTTAACTTCCTCCACTTCCTTCACTTCCTTCACTTCCTCCACTTCTTCCACTTCCTACACTTCCTCCACTTCCTCAACTTCCTCCACTTCCTCCACTTCCTACAACTTCCTCCACTTCCTCCTCTATGTCCACATCGTCCACTTACTCCACTTCGTCCTCTTCTTTATATTCGTCCACTTCTTCAACTTCGTCCACTTCCTCCATATCGTCCAGTTCGTCCACTTCCTCCATTTCGTCCATTTCGTCCACTTCCTCCACTTCCTCCACTTCCTCTACTACCTCCACATCATCCACTTTATCAACTTCGTCAACTTCCTCCACTTCCTCCACTTCGTTTACCTCCTAGACTTCCTCCAATCCTCAACATCCTCCACTTCCTCCACTTCCTGATCTTCCCCCACTTCCTCCACTTGCTCCACTTCCTCCACATCTTCCACTTCGTCCACTTCCTCCACTCCCTCCACTTCCTCCTCTTCGTCCACTTGCTCCACTTCGTCCACTTCTTTATAGTTGTCCCATTCTTCCACTTCTTCAACTTTGTCTGCTTCCTTCACATCGTCCAGTTCGTCCAATTCCTCCACTTCGTCCACTTCATCCACTTCCTCCACTTCGTCCCCTTCCTCCACTTCGTCCCCTTCGTCGACTTCCTCCACTTCGTCCACCTCATCATCTTCCTCCACTTCGGCCACTTCGTCCACTTCCTCCACTTCATCCACTTCCTCCACTTCTTCAACTCCCTCCACTTCCTGCACTTCCTCCACTTCTTCCACTTTGTCCACTTCATCCAGTTCGTCGACTTTCTCCACTTCGTCCTCTTCGTCCAATCGTCAACTTCGTCCACTTCCCCCACTTCCTCCACTTCCTATACTTCCTACACTTCCTCCAATTCATCCACTTCTTCCACTTCATCAACTTCGTCCACTTCCTGTACTTCTTCCACTTCGTCAACTTCGTCCACTTCCTACACTTCCTACACTTCAGCCACTTCATCCACTTCTTCCACATCGTCCACTTCTTCAACTTCGTCAACTTCCTCCACTTCCTCCACTTCGTTTACTTCCCACACTTCCACAACTTCCTCCACTTCGTCTACTTCCTGCTCTTCCCCCACTTCCCCCACTTCCTCCACTTCCTCCACTTCTTCAACTTCTTCCCCTTCCTCCACTTCCTCCACTCCCTCCACTCCCTCCACTTCCTCCTCTTCGTCCACTTCCTCCACTCGTCCACTTCTTTATAGTTGTCCACTTCTTCCTCTTCTTCAACTTTGTCCGCTTCCTTCACATCGTCCAGTTCGTCCAATTCCTCCACTTTGTCCACTTCATCCACTTCGTCCCCTTCGTCGACTTCCTCGACTTCGGCCATGATGAGTCGTTATTTCTTGAATTATATTTAGTTTATTGCACTTAAATAAACCAGGGAATTGTGTTAATTGCTTGTTATTTCCCCGTTTTTCCGAATTCTGCTTAATTTGGTCGGAAATTTGTAATTGTGCTAATTTGGATTTTCTGAGCTGATTAAGTGCATTTTTGAAGTGCAGGAAAAATTTTGGAAATGCAAATGGAGACATTTGGAAGAATATTCATCTGCACACTGTCCTATGTTACTTGGAAGAAGCTATGCTTTATTCAGATAAAGATGTGCTGATCCGTTTTGGAAGAAGGGCTTAATTTTTCTGTTGGGATGTTACGGTTTCATCAATGGAATAAGAAAGGCACCAACATCTCTACTCATTCAATTGCACACGGGTAGGACCCATTGAAAAATTCATTATTGGCAAATCATGAGAAGCATCTACGTTTCCACCACTTTCCAAGTAGTGTCCACGGTTTTCTCAAGAATTTTTGAAGACAATAACAATTCAAGTAGGAAATCACCAAAGACTTAAAGTGAAATGATGGAGGGGACCACTTTGCAAGTGCTCACGGTTTTATTCATTCATTTTGGCATGGCCCACATCCACATGGAAAGGAAAAGGTTTTGGATTTTTAATGGTAAATGGTGTGTTGCAGAGCACGATGCAGCTTTTATTCTTCAAAGCTCACTGTTTTGGAAGATTGGCCCATGGACAATTGATTGTGTCAAGCAAAGCAACACGGCCCATACCTTCTTCCATTCAGCAGCACGCGTCCACGAGAAAAGAAGAGGGGTGCACGTGGAAAGAAGAAGCATCCGGCCTTCACAATGGCTGCATCCAAGGAGCTCACGGTCCAGCTGCCACGTTGAGGAGAGAAAGGGGTGCATCCAGCACAAGGTCCAAGCAGCAAATTGAAGAGGTGCACCCAGCACATTAACGCCTAGCAGAGGCACCGAGCTGGAAGGGCATCACTGGAAGGACAAGTTACAGCAGCCACATGGGACGCGAAGGAGGTGCTGGCAGCAAAATGTTTCTTCATTATCCAGCAGCTCCAGCACAACAAAGCGTTCCACACTTGGCAGCAGCTCACGGTCTAGAGTTTGGAGGTGCACGAAGAAGAAGCCCAGCTGGGAGAGATCCAGGGTCACGGCCTGCACTGAAAAGAAAGGAGCTGCCACTTGTTTTGGAGAGTTCCAGAGGGTAGCGAGAGTGGGGTGAAGGGTGGAGCCGCCACTGGCCATTCTCTGAGTTTTTTTTTTGTATGTTTTTCTTAGGCTTGTGCTTGGAACGTTTCTGAAAAAAAAAATAAAAACTGGGAGGTGTATTCACGCTATTACAATTTATAGAATGGAAGAACAACACTCTGGGTTTTTCAGTTTTTATTCACTTTGATTGAAGTCTTTTATTTCTTGACTGGAACGCTGTTTTTCCACCGGAGGAAAGGATTTGGATTTTTCAAAAATATTCGGTCATAGAAAATGGGGAGAGTTTGGAACGTTCTATTTTTTTGGGGAGATTATTATTGAATGAAAAAAAAAAGATTCAACACTGTTGCATTGAATACTCCTTTGCTCTCTTGATTCCAACGCTGTTACGTTTTCAATTTGCCATTTAATTTCATTTTGGTTCATGAAATATTTGGAGGAGACTTTCGGTCCATCAATGCCACGTCCAGTAAATGAGGCACACACGGTGATTGAGTTGTAGGAGCATGGCTGCTGCACAGTGATGGAGAAAAGAGAAGGGCTGGAATGAATGGTGTTCACGGGGGAACTGCAGTAGGTGTCACTGCTTGGTGCAGCTGCCACGTGAAGCTTTGCATTTTATTTCTCTGGGCATTTTTCATTTGACGTGGAGAAGGGAGAAGCGCACTTGCCGGAAGCTTTGAAAGGCTACGGAGGCTGGAGAAAAGCACGCACATGGAGCAGTAGAGAAACGAAAAGCGGAGCTGGAAGGAGCTGGAAGCAGCAACGTTTTATTTTTTTATACCAAATTGAAGAAAGCAAGCAGCTGTCACGGTGATATTGTTTGGCATTTGGTTCTTAATTTCTTTTTGATTATGCTTACTTACAAGCACATGGCGTGGATTGATGGAAAGAAAGGAGGGTGTGTCTCGGCCTTGGGAGATACACCCATTCCAACTTTTTATTAAAGCATTTTAATTGTATCTTTGCTGGAACGAAAAAAAAGGGGCACCGTGGCTAATGGTTGGAGAATAAATTCTAGATGATGGGACGTTTGGCAGTATAAATGCATTTCCTTTATTACTTTGAGAGAGAATGAAGAGGTGATTAGATGGGTAGGTGTACTTGTTTGGTGATAATTTTCAGAGAAGAAATATTTGTTTTGGAGAGGATGTGCAAATGTTGGAGAGCTCCAAGATGCAAGCGAGAAGCGGTGACACGGAAAGAAGCTCTCGGCTTCTTTACTTATTTCTAGCGCACGGGTGAACTTTTATTCTGGAATGGGAATTCAGTTATGTCTCGGGTGGGAAAGAAAGACCCAAGAGGTTTTCTCTTTATATTGTGTTGATGCTTGAACCTGTTGTGATTTTGTTTTATAATTTCCAAGCTTTCTTATAACATGCATTTAATTTGTCAGCTCAACATTGCATTTTAATAGTTTATATTACGTTTGGATATTTATCTGTTACAGTGTTCAATTTAATATTTTCATGCATTTTAATACCGTCAATTATATTCGGTTGTGTTCAATTTTCAAATTTTAATTTAGTTCAAATTGCATTCACAAGCCTTTGACAAACCCCCCCTACGTGTTTGATCTGAGACTGAACCACAAATTGGTCCTTGAGAAACGACCTAGGAGTCACTTCCTAGTCTATACTGCATTCTTTTATGCACAACTTTTGTTGGGAGGTGCGACCCTCTCATCAGGCCACTTCGTCCACTTTCTCCACTTCTTCCACTTCCTCAACTTCGTCCACTTCGTCCTCTTCATCCACTTCATCGACTTCGTCAACGTCCTCACCTTTGTCAACTTCCTCCACTTCTTCAACTCCCTCCACTTCCTCCACTTCTTCCACTTTGTCCACTTCGTACTCTTTGCCCAATCGTCAACTTCGTCCACTTCCCCCACTTCCTCCATTTCGTCCACTTCCTCCAATTCCTACACTTCCTCCACTTCGTCCACTTCTTCCACTTCGTCAACTTCATCCACTTCCTACAGTTCTTCCACTTCGTTAACTTCGTCCACTTCCTCCACTTCCTACACTTAAGCCCATTCGTCCACTTCTTCCACTTCGTCAATTTCCTTCACTTCCTCCACATCGTCCACTACCTCCACTTCTCTACTTCGCCAACTTCGTTCACTTCTTCAACTTCCTCCACTTCGTTCACTTAGTCCACTTCGTTCACTTTGTCTACTTCGTCCACTTTGTCAACTTCATCCACTTCGTCGACTTCGTCCACATCGTCCACTTCCTCCACTTCGTCAACTTCGTCCACTTCCTCCACTTCGTCAACTTTGTCGAATTCATCCACATTGTCCACTTCCTCCACTTCCTCCACTTCGTCCTCTTCGTCAACTTCCTCCACCTCCTCCACTTCCTCCAATTCCTCAACTTCATCAACTTCGTCAACTTCGTCCACTTGTTCAACTTCCTCCACTTCCTCCAATTCGTCCACTTCGTCCACTTGTTCAACTTCCTCCACTTCGTCCACTTCGTCCACTTCGTCCACCTCGTCCACTTCATCCACTTCGTCCACCTCGTCCACTTCCTCCACTTTCTCCACTTCCCCCGCTTCCTCCACTTCCTCCACATCGTCCCCTTCGTCCACTTCGTCCACTTCGTCAACTTGCTCCCCTTCCTCCACTTCGTCAACTTCGGCCACTTCCTCCACTTCGTCCACTTCCTCAACTTCTTCCACTTCGTCCACATCGTCCACTTCCTCCACTTCGTCCTCTTCGTCAACTTCCTCTACTTGCTCCACTTCGTCCACTTCGTCCCTTTCCTCCACTTCCTCCACTTCCTCCACTTCGTCCCCTTCCTCCACTTCCTCCACTTCATTTACTTCGTCCACTTCGTCCGCTTCGTCTGCTTCGTCCACTTCGTCCACTTCCTCAACTTCCTCCACATCCTCCACTTCCTCCACATCACCAACTTCGTCCACTTCCTCCACTTCCTACACTTCTTCCACTTCCTCCACTTCGACAACTTCGTCCACTTCCTCCATTTCGTCCACTTCGTCAACTTCGTCCACTTCTTCAACTTCCTGCACTTCGTCCACTTCGTCCACTTCGTCCACTTCGTCCCCTTCGTCCACTTCGTCCCCTTCCTCCACTTCCTCCACTTCGTCCCCTTCCTCCACTTCCTTCTTTTCCTCCAGTTCCTCCACTTCGTCCGCTTGGTCCGTTTCGTCCGCTTCGTCCGTTACATCAACTTAATCCACTTCCTCAAGTTCCGTCACTTCCTCCACTTCGTCCACTTCGTCCACTTGCTCCACTTCCTCCATGATGAGTCGTTATTTCTTGAATTATATTTAGTTTATTGCATTTAAATAAACCAGGGAATTGTGTTTAATTGTTTGTTATTTCCCCGTTTTCCGAATTTTGCTTAATTTGGTCGGAAATTTGTAATTGTGCTAATTTGGGTTTTCTGAGCTGATTAAGTGCATTTTTGAAGTGTAGGAAAATTTCGGAAATACATTTTGGGACATCAGGAAGAATGCCGAATAAATTCAAGACTTTCCACACAAACAATTTTAGAATTAATTAAATTGTAATTCAGTAGTTTAGAATTTCTGTATCAACTCTTATATTTTGGGTCAATTTTTGGTAAATTAGAGTAGACCCAAAAATTAGAAATTAATGACTTGGCACCCTAGGGTTATTTTTTTGTGTGGACCCTACCCTAAAAAAGGGACACACGTCCTTAGAAAGGTCCAAGCCGCCACTTGAAAAACACGCTCCCACACTCTCTCGGATTGAAGCTTTTGGCACGGGTTATTACTCCTTGGTTTTGGGGGGCTCTCGGTTTTGAGTTCTGGGAGGCAGAGGATGGATTGAGAGAAAAACCTTCTCATTGCTAATGTTTTTTAATTTCTTATGGAATGAGAAATGGCTTTACAGGATTTATTTTATTCCGGTGCATTTAAATTGATTCCAGTGGTGATTTCATTTTGTTTTTAATCATCCAAGCTCGTTCCTTTTCTTTGCTGGAGAAGCGGTGCACGCTAACACGTCCTGCGGAGGAGATTTAGTTTTATCTTTTGGCTTGTTTTTAAAGAAAGAAAATAGGAGAGGTGCTGGCACGGTGATGTGTGATAGAAGCGGTGTTACGTAGTTTTGCTGGAAGCAAAACGGTGATTGAGATTGGCTGAATGAAACGGAAGCTGCATGGAGAACGGCTGGAAATTTAGAAGCAAAGTGGCGTTGAGGTAGTGATGTGATTCACGTGGAGCTGGAAGAAGAGGCGTTGGTGTGCACACGGAGAAGAAGTGTTGATTGGAAGAAGGGGAATGGTGTCCGCGGGTTGTGCTGGAACGTGTTGAAGTTTGATGCACTGCTGGAAGCATGAAGCAGTGTTGAATGCAGAGAGCAATTAGCTGGCACGGCTTGGAATGGGAGGCTGCACGGTGATTCACGTGTTGCGCTGGAAGAAAGGAAGCAGCAGCACTAAATCCACCGAGTGAGAGAGAGGATGGTGTGCACGCTGTGATTCGGGAATGAAAAGCACAATGGTTTAATTTTTTTCCTTGCTTTGCTGGAGAGGCGGTGATTAATTGGAGTTGAGATTGTCACTGGTTGAAGGGAGATTAGGTGGAAGAATGGTGTGCACGGAAAAAATTTTGTCTAGAAGATTGACACATGAAAGAGCTGCCACGGAGGAGTAGATAATGGTGCACGGGAAGGTGGATTAAGCTGCACGTTGGAAGAAGAGAAAGCACTTTTGTTTTGGAGAGCACACGGTTATGGATTGCATTGGTGCTTCCAGACCACTATACCACTTTATTTCTCTAGTTTAATAGTTGCATGTTTTAATAGGATAATTGCAATTAATTCCTCCCCGCATTTAATTTGTTCAAGCATTTTTCTTGCATTAAAATATGATTCCATGCATTAAGTTTCTTTTTATTGTTGCTTCTATTCTCGGGTTGAATTTAATGATTCGTATGCAAGCTCATTTGGTTCATCTAATTCACCAATCAGTTTCATTATGCATTTATGCGCGTTGTCGATTTATGTGTTACAATTTAATTAGTTTACACATCTTACTTTAGGAATGTTGGTTTACTATTTTCAGTCACTTTAATCTGTTTATTGTCTTTGATTCACTATGTTGTCTATTCTGTTTGATTATTTTTATCTTCCGGCATTTTCAATTTCCTCACTTGTTTTAAAAACCGTTCGGTCTTCCTGTTTTATTAATTTATTTCAGTGTTTTTAATTATGTTTGGTTATTTTTAATTTCCAGTTTTAATTTAGTTCATCCGCATTCACAAATTTTTCACAAACCCCCCCACTGCGTGTTTGATCTGAGACTGAACCCAAATTGGTCCTTGAGAGACGACCTAGGAGTCACTTCCTAGTCTATACTGCATTCTTTTATGCACAACTTTTGTTGGGAGGTGCGACCCTCTTATCACTCCACTTCGTCAACTTCGTCCACTTCCTCCACTTCCCCCGCTTCCTCCACTTCCTCCACTTCGTCCCCTTCATCCCCTTCGTCCACTTCGTCAACTTCCTCCCCTTCCTCCACTTCCTCCACTTCCTCCACTTCCTCCACTTCCTCCACTTCCTACACTTCCTCCACTTCGTCCAATTCTCCCACTTCGTCCATTTCTTCCACTTCTTCAACTTCCTCCATTTCTTCCACTTCGTCCACTTCCTCCAATTCAACCACTTCGTCAACTTCTTCCACTTCTTTAACTTCCTCCACTTCGTCCCCTTCCTCCACTTCGTCCCCTTCGTCTACTTCGTCCACTTCGTCAACTTCGTCCACTTCCTCCAATTCCTCCATTTCGTCAACTTGCTCCACTTCTCCACTTCGTCAACTTCGTCCAGTTCTTCAACTTCCACCACTTCTTCCACTTCGTCCACTACGTGAACTTTGTCAACTTCGTCCACTTCCTCCAGCTCTTCCACTTCGTCAACTTCGTCCTCTTCGCCTACTTTGTCCAATTCTTCAACTTCGTCCACTTCCGCCACTTCTGCCACTTCATCCACTTCTTCCACTTCCTCCACTTCTTCCACTTCGACAATTTCATCCACTTCCTCCACTTCTTCCGCTTCGTCAACTTCGTCCACTTCGTCAACTTCGTCAACTTCGTCCACTTCGTCAACTTCATCCACATCGTCCACTTCGTAAACTTCGTCCACTTGTTCAACTTCCTCCACTTCTTCCACTTAGTCTACTTCCTCCAATTCGTCCACTTCGTCAACTTCGTCCGCTTGTTCAACTTCCGCCACTTCGTCCACCTCGTCCACTTCGTCCTCTTTGTCCACTTCGTCCATTTCATCCACTTCCTCCACTTCCTCCTCTTCCTCCACTTCGTCCCCTTCCTCCACTTCCTCAAATTCCTCCACTTCCTCCACTTCGTCTCCTTCCTCCACTTCCTCCACTTTGTCTACTTTCTCCACTTCGTCCACTTCCTCAACTTTCGTCACTTCCTCCACTTCCTCCACTTCGTCCGCCTCGTCCCCTTCGTGCACTTCGTCAACTTCCTCCCCTTCCTCCACTTCCTCCACTTCCTCCATTTCGTCCACTTCCTCCACTTCGTCAATTTCGTCCACTTCCTACACTTCCTCCACTTCGTCCACCTCTCCCACTTCGTCCATTTTTTCCACTTCTTCAACTTCGTCCACTTCCTCTACTTCCTCGACTTCTTCCACTTCCTCCACTTCGTCAACTTCGTCCACTTCCTCCACTTCCTCCATTTCGTCCACTTCGTCAACTTCGTCCACTTCTTCAACTTCCTCCATATCGTTCACTTCGTCCACTTCGTCCCCATCCTTCACTTCGTCCCCCTTGTCCACTTCCTCCAATTCGTCAACTTCCTCCACTTCCTCCACTTCCTCCCCTTGTCCACTTCCTCCACTTCGTCAACTTCCTCCATTTCCTCCGCTTCCTCCGCTTCGTCAACTTCGTCTACTTCCTGCACTTCCTGCACTTCTTACACTTCCTCTACTTCGTCAACTTTGTCCACTTCCTCCATTTCGTCCACTTCGTTAACTTCCTCCACTTCTTCAACTACCTCCACTTCGTCCACATCGTCCACTTCCTTCACTTCGCCAACTTCCTCCACTTCCTCCACTTCCACCACTTCCTCCACTTCGTCAACTTCCTCTACTTCCTCAACTTCGTCCACTTCGTGAACTTCCTCCACTTCCTCCACTTCGTCAACTTCCTCCACTTCGTCCGCTTCGCCCACTTCGTCCATTTCATCCACTTCCTCCACTTCCTACACTTCCCCCGCTTCCTGATGAGTCAATATTTTCTTCACTTCACTTAGTTTATTTTACTAGAATTAATCAGGGAATTGTGCTAAAATGTCCGATATTTTCCCATTTTACTAATTGTGCTTGATTTGATTAGAAATTCTTATTTTCAATTATCTGAGCTAATTATGTGTATTAGTAATTGCAGGAAAATTTTGGAAATAAAAATTGAGACATTTGGAAAAATATTCATTTACACAGAGTGTTATTTACTTGGAAGATTTATTTTGAATGTTGATCTGTGGAAACTTAAGAGGAAATATTTTGTTTGGATTAGCTAATAATTAGAAGTGCACGGTACAAAGGTTTTGGCATCCAAAAATACACATGCTTTCACCTAAAGTTCTTCAATTCTTGGATTTCAAGAGGCATTAATTCTCATGGTACATGGCATCTCATGGCTGAATGAATTAAGCATATATCTACATGGCTTTTACGTGAGCACCAAACCAAGTAACAGCACTGTGAGGATTAATCTAGCTCTTGGTTTTATTTGAGAATAAAAGGAGGTCCACACTTCTCGGCACCCAGCACAAATAATAAAGAAATCTTTCTCTTTTGGAAATGGGAACCGCATTTTTTTTGGTTTGGCTTGAGAGAAAGTAAAGCCGTGAATGGAATGAGGGGGCTACCATTTGGTTGAAAGTTCACATGGGATAACTCCAAAATGAAATGCTTAATTTGTTTGAAGTAGAATAACAAAAGGGACCACCTTTGTTGGAAGTTCACGTGCACATGAGGAATTTCAAGGTGCTAAATTTTATTTAATATTAAGGGAAGTGGTTTCATGGCCCCGCTAGCTTGAAAAAGAAAACCATTTCATTTTGGAGAAA
This sequence comes from Vigna nakashimae, assembly GCA_034642375.1. Lineage (NCBI taxonomy): Eukaryota > Viridiplantae > Streptophyta > Magnoliopsida > Fabales > Fabaceae > Vigna > Vigna nakashimae. The sequence continues at coordinate 32,847,232 of CM067765.1, forward strand.
GAAACCAACACGTTAAGCAATTCTCATTCCACCATTATGCACATGATGAAGGGGGCCACCACTTGCTGAGCACGGTTTCTTTTCTTTTGCGTGGTATCATCTCACGGCCTTGGGAGAAAAGCACACACAACACGGCCTTGCTGGAACAGAAGAAAGAGATGTCATGGTTGGAGAGAAAGAGTTGCGGTACAGCAGCACCACGGCAAAAAGAAGAGCACCATGGTGATGATTTTTGGAGCAGCAACAACTGATTTTGAACTTGGATGGATAATGTAGGTGCAGCAACCATCTTGAAAGAAGAAAAAGGAGAAGGTCACGGGCTGCCAAGTGAGACAAAACAAAAAATACTAAATTGAAGGAGGATGTCCAAGAGTGTGGAGACTATAAATTGGCAGTAGCAGCAAAGAAGAAACTCATTAGATTTTAGGAGTAGATTAGGAAGCACCATTTATGTTTCCGTTCTGAAGTTCATTTTACCCCCTCCCCCTTGGGAGGTTTAGGGGTTTTGTTTCCAGTGATGTCCAGTAATGAATTTGGTTTTATTTCAGTGAAGAATTTTATTTGATGGACTCTGCGTTTCTTAGTTGATGCTGTTGATTTTCATCTGCAAATTACCTTCTGTTTACAATTCCATTGCACGTTTAAATTTTGAATCCAATTTGCTGTCATTTTTCGGTTCACTGCAAGTATTGTTCTGTTCAATTTCTGCTAAACTTGTTTCCTCCAGTTTCCAAATGCGAACTTTGATTCTGTCAATTTTCACTTTCAATTTACATTTTCAACTGCAATTTAAGTTTCTCTGTTCGTTTTTACTGCCCTTTTGATTTACGTTTTCTTGTTCAACCTTTAAATTCTGTTTGCCGTTTTTAATTTAAATTTAATTTTTCTGCAATAAAAACAAAACAATCACAAAACCCCCCCCACTTCGTGTTAAATCTGAGATTGAACCATTCAAATTGATCCTTGAGAGACGACCTAGGAGTCACTTCCTAGCTTATACTGCATTATTTTCGTGCAATCAACTTTTGTGAGCGGTGCGACCCGTTCATCAAAAATGGCGCCGCTGCCGGGGACCAACCAAAGACGGTTTGGTTTTAGATTCTTGTTGTGTAAATTTTTGTTCTGTTAATATGTGTATTTTGTGTGTTTTGTGTTCTCTATTTTTGTAGGCGACAACGACACCTTCAGCAAATTTTGGCGGCGTTGTCACTTCAGTTCTAGGTTCTTGTTTTAGATTTTTGTTGTGTTTTTCGATTATGTTATGTTAATATATGTTTTGTCTTTTATATTTTATTGTGCTGTGTTCTGTATTTAGTTGCTATATTTAAAAAAAAAAAAAATATTTTACTATTGATGTTCTGTCTTGTGTGTGCTTGTAGCATGTATAAATGTGTTTAGTTTATCTGTTTCGTAATTTTTAGTTTTTAGTTTTTATTTTTATTTTCCATGTCTACCTATTTTAATTTTGTGAATAGTGCTTATTCTACAAGTGCCTGTAATTATGATTCTCTTTCTGCATATTACTCTGATTCTTGTGCTGATTTTAATACTGAGAAAAAATATGGATCATCCTCAAATTCCTGAGAGCTCCCTTTGGGAGCTGGTTCCACCAGTTCAGCAATATCAGAGTCAGCAGTATGATGCTCCTGCCCAAGTAGCTTCTCAGCCTTCAACTTCTGAACCTACATTGAAGGAGTTATTGGAGCAGATGACCATGCAGAACATTCAGTTTCAGAAAGGGAACATGCAGTTCAAGCAAGAGAGCATGGAAACTCAAGCTGCCATTCAGAAGCTGACTGATGAGATCGGGCAGATGGCCACTCAACACTTTCAAGATGATAGTGGCATCAACATAGAAGATGGGGAGCAAAGCTATGAGTTTACTACTACACCCACTTTCCTACCTTTCTATGATCCCACTCTTGCACCTGAGATTGTTGATGATTATTTTAAGGACCAGGCAGGTATGAGTAACACTGTTGAGACAGGTAGACCATTTTTATCTTCCACCGTGGAGGTAAACGTACCTCAACTTGAATGTGCAGTTGATGAATTGGAAATTCATGAGAAAATTTATTCTGAGCAAAAACATGTTTATTCTGAAACTGAGATTACAAGCTCTTTACCAGATCTACCTATACATTCAATTGCTTGTGATTTGTTGCACAATGATTCTACAGGTTTTAGGATTGAAACTGATACAGACTTGATTGACAATTCTAAAGTTTTTGATTCAGTATTAGTCTCTGAAACCATTGGTATAAATGTTGTGTTGAATGAACATGATTACAGTGATGAAATTTCCATTGATAATAGCTTTGCACTGAATTTGGATTTTGTTGATGATGCATATGTCAATATTGATTTTGAGACAGGAATTTTGCAATCGCATAACTTGATAGAGTTAGAACAAAACGTTGATCTGACTCAGTTTTCTGAGAATTGTGAATGTGATTGTGAATCTGATTCTTGCCCGATTTGTATTGAAATTGATTATGTGTTACAAACAGATTCTAAATTCATAACAAATGCTATTGATTATGAGTTTGATGACCAGGTTACAAAAGTAAATGAGAATACAGGTACTGACATAGAGGAAATAATGATAGATGAAGGAAAGTATACTGCTTTTTCTCTTATTACTCCGGTGTCACAGACTCAACAACTGCTGGTGGACAGAAGGCTCCAGATTTTGTTGATTCAACAACTTGCTCGGAGAAGTGGCGTGGCTACAGGGATTTGTCCTGATTCAAGTGAGAGGGCAGTACTGGGCGAGCTGCTCCTGAAGACATCTTCGCCGGATCCTGAGGTGGAAGATATCTCACTGATTGTCCAGAATTGGCAACTGCCACCATGACCAGGGAGCACTCTTTTTCCTCATTATGTACATATTATTTAGCTTTTCTGGTGTGTTTTCATGGTTGTGTTTATTTCATTTTTAAAAATTGTGAGCATGAATTAAAAAAAAAATATTTTGTGATAAAATTTTTTTGTTTAAAAGCGTGACAAATCTGTATTCTGATATGTATAATTATTTTTTTTTCTTAGTTTTCACATTGTTATCCTTATAAAAAAAAAATTCAAAAATTCAAAAAAAAAAAAAAAATTGTTTTGCATATTCCTTGATTTTATTTCGACCCTCAGTATCTTATTGTTTCTTACCAATAATTCATTAAAAAAAAATTTCACTTCAGATCTCATTTTTTTCCTTATTTTTCTTCACTGTAAAATAATTTCTTAGTTGTTTCATACAGATCTTTGATTGAAAATTTTGTTTAGACTAAGAAATATTTCATTCATCAATGCAAAAATTACAGTAATGGAGAAAAAGGATTGAACAGATCTGAAAATAAAATTGCAGTTGATATATGAAATTTAAGTTGTTCGGGGGTCGATCATTTCTGATCGTTAATATTACAAACCAAATAAAAAACAAAAACAACATAAAAAAAAAATTAAAAACATAAAAAACATAAGTGTTCATATTACAGTCCTCATTAATATTCTGGCCACACTCGGCCAACAAAAACATAAAAAAAAAAAAAAAAAAAAAAACATAAAACATTAATAATGAAAGAATTCACGAGCTGGTTGTGGTGGTCTAAGGGAGAGCTCCGTTGAGGGAGCTCTGGTTCGAAAAGTCACGAGCGGAGGCTTTGGTGGAGGAATTTCTCGTTCATTTCTGTCGTCATCGATAATGATCGGAACTGGAAACAGATTCAGCAGCCTCGGTGCCCTCATTATCACCCAGTTGTTTTCTTTCAAACAAAAAAAAAAATAAATAAATAAATAAATAAAAAATAAAAAACTTGTGTTAATAATAGAAGAGGAATGGAAAATTCAATGGAGGTGTGATCAGAGGTCTTACCGTACATGTATAGCGGCAGTTGTGAAAAGAGAGTGCCTGTGGGGTCTATCTCCGCTTGCCAGCGCCTGACCCGATTGCCATGGTTGTTAAACCAGCAGTGCACGTTGTATTCAGTGGCTTCGCCGAAGGTCCTTAGTCGAGACGCGATCTCGACGACTTGCGCTCGGCTTGGGTGTGTGACCCCATAGTTGTAGATTTTGGTCATCATCGTGATCTGATCATCTGTAGGACGCCATCGTTGACTGGTATATCTCTCTGATTCCATATCACTCATCCTTCCTCTCGTAATATACAAATACATAAATAAAAAATAAATACATATAAAAAGAACAAAAACAAGAAAAAAAAAAGCATAACATAAAAAAAAAAAAACATAAAAACATTAGATTCTTAATTCAGTGTTTTCTTTATTTGTTCTTGTTTCCTTTCAGATTTATTTTGTCCAGTCATGCTTTAATGTTTCAGTTTTTGGTCTCAGATCTGTTTCACGGTCCTCGCAAAGGGTCCTAAACGGATCTATGTCCAGTTGTCCGGTTGTTCTTGTCCATATTGTTCTTGTATATTATGTTTATGTGTTTATTTAGTTTTAAGTGGGGTACGTGGCGTTGTTCTACCCGATTGTCTCTGCAATACCTTCAATCGAAGGGAGATTAACGTCTGGTTTCCAGCCGATATACCCCTTAAGTTTTTAGACAGTTGTGTTTTATGTGTTTTAAGTGTTTAGCAGGTGAAGAAGAAAGCGAATAAAAGCTGAAAAGAAAGAAGGAACTGAAGGCTTAAATGAAAGCAGAAAAAGCAAGCAGAAAGATAAGAAAGAAAGGCAGATCCAGGAACAGAGGACTTACCTGGAGAAGTAGAGCTGGCAGAGAAGCTCCTCGCGGATCTCAGACTCTTCAGTTGGCACGGTGGCAGAGGCTCCTTGCAGGACTCGTACACCTTCAGAGCACACGGACGCGGGGGGAGAGGCTCCCTACAGAGATCCAGACGCTCGAGAGAGTTGAGAGAGCAGAGAGAGAGAAGAGAGGAGTAGAGAGAGAGAGCAGGGAGTTCAGAAATGGCGCTGGACGCGGAGGAGTGCCTCATTTATAGCCAGATTTCTTTCCACTGTAGCAACAGTTCCGGTCTTTGCCACCGAGACTGTTGCCACAGTACCGGTCTTCTCCTTTTCCAAAAAAAAAAAAAAAAAAAATTAAATTAATTAATAAAAAAAATAATAAAAATTATTAGCATCTACTGATGGGTGCTAGGTGTTTAAGACATCTGCTGATGGATGTCCCTGATAACATCTGCTGATGGATGTTACTGAAAAATTTCTTCCCATTTTTCCTAACTTTTTATTGCACTTGTCTATACTATTTGCTGCTCTGAAATTGATAATCTGATAATTGTGACACACTGAGGACATTGTGTGATTTAAGTGTGGTCTACTGGGGAGAAATTCTGATTTTTTTGTTAGTTCTGTTAGTATTTATTTCGTGTGTTAAATTTTTTGTTTTTAAGTGTTAAATTTTTTCTGTTTTAAGTTGTTTTAGTGTGTTTTGTGTGCAATAAATTTTACATTTTTCTCTTGATTTCTGGATGATGTTTAAGTTGTAGATTTTTCCTTCACTTACTTAATACTTATGGTTTGAAATCCTTGCTTTTCTCTGCTTGGAAGATGATTATAATGTTTAAGAGGTTGATTTGATTGTAACAAATGCCCTGTGTGAGAATTTGAGCCACTTAATTTTCTTTCTTGTGTGATATGTATCTTGAATGCTTGCACATATGCCTTGGCTTGATTCTTTTTGATATACTTGATTGATATGCATGTTCAGACGTGATAAAGGCATATTTGTTCTTGAGCCTCTTTAGCCAAATAAGCCTACCTTGTTATTATCCTTTGATAACCCCTTTGAGCCTATACTGTATATATTTCTTTGTGTTGAAGCTCATACACTGATCCTAAGTGAAAAACAAATGATTACCTTAACCTTAGGAAAGTCTGGAGCTATAGAAGTATTTTGAGAATAAGTGTGGTCTCCTTGGGAATTCTGATGAATTGGCTAGTTGGTTCCTCATCATGTTTTGAAATGATAATTTATATCCTGTTGTGAAAAAAAAAAAAAAAGAGACAGGATGAAAAAAAAATGATGAGAAAAAGAGAAAAATTGAAAAATAATTTTGTAAATAATGGAGTCGAGAAGAGGATTGAATTAGAGGTTTGGGTGAGATTTCACTGTGTTTACATTTTTTTTTTCCTAGTGCACCTCTATTTCTTCTGAGCTATAGCTACTTATCCAAATTTATCCTCCCCTGTCCTTGGCCCCATTACAACCCAGTAAAGACCTTTGGATCCGAACATGCATATGTTTTAAGTGTTAATATTAGAAGCTTGCCAAGTCTGTTTGTGTTTGCTTTCTTGAGTGCATTGAGTGACATTGATTTACCTTAAACACTTGAGAGAAACACTGTTAGTGCATCTGTGAGGTTATGTTATTTTTAATTCACCTCTTAAGCTGATTGATTATTTTTCCGTGTATTGAATTGCTTGGAAGATTTCTATAAGTATCTGCTTTATTTGATTTGTGTTGGATAATTTCTACTTCTTTTATCTGTCCAGAATTCTTGAGAACTGTGTAAATTTTGTTTATTTCTCTTGCGAGTCTTTATTTCCTGTCTGCTGCGTTTGTGTCACCTCCCTAAAAGTCCTTTGAACTATTCCCTGATTTGCGTCTTAATTTTGCCCAGGAGTGCAAAAGACTAAGTGTGGTCTATTTTGATGAGTCAATATTTTCTTCACTTCACTTAGTTTATTTTACTAGAATTAATCAGGGAATTGTGCTAAAATGTCCGATATTTTCCCATTTTACTAATTGTGCTTGATTTGATTAGAAATTCTTATTTTCAATTATCTGAGCTAATTATGTGTATTAGTAATTGCAGGAAAATTTTGGAAATAAAAATTGAGACATTTGGAAAAATATTCATTTACACAGAGTGTTATTTACTTGGAAGATTTATTTTGAATGTTGATCTGTGGAAACTTAAGAGGAAATATTTTGTTTGGATTAGCTAATAATTAGAAGTGCACGGTACAAAGGTTTTGGCATCCAAAAATACACATGCTTTCACCTAAAGTTCTTCAATTCTTGGATTTCAAGAGGCATTAATTCTCATGGTACATGGCATCTCATGGCTGAATGAATTAAGCATATATCTACATGGCTTTTACGTGAGCACCAAACCAAGTAACAGCACTGGGAGGATTAATCTAGCTCTTGGTTTTATTTGAGAATAAAAGGAGGTCCACACTTCTCGGCACCCAGCACAAATAATAAAGAAATCTTTCTCTTTTGGAAATGGGAACCGCATTTTTTTTGGTTTGGCTTGAGAGAAAGTAAAGCCGTGAATGGAATGAGGGGGCTACCATTTGGTTGAAAGTTCACATGGGATAACTCCAAAATGAAATGCTTAATTTGTTTGAAGTAGAATAACAAAAGGGACCACCTTTGTTGGAAGTTCACGTGCACATGAGGAATTTCAAGGTGCTAAATTTTATTTAATATTAAGGGAAGTGGTTTCATGGCCCCGCTAGCTTGAAAAAGAAAACCATTTCATTTTGGAGAAAGAAACCAACACGTTAAGCAATTCTCATTCCACCATTATGCACATGATGAAGGGGGCCACCACTTGCTGAGCACGGTTTCTTTTCTTTTGCGTGGTATCATCTCACGGCCTTGGGAGAAAAGCACACACAACACGGCCTTGCTGGAACAGAAGAAAGAGATGTCATGGTTGGAGAGAAAGAGTTGCGGTACAGCAGCACCACGGCAAAAAGAAGAGCACCATGGTGATGATTTTTGGAGCAGCAACAACTGATTTTGAACTTGGATGGATAATGTAGGTGCAGCAACCATCTTGAAAGAAGAAAAAGGAGAAGGTCACGGGCTGCCAAGTGAGACAAAACCAAAAATACTAAATTGAAGGAGGATGTCCAAGAGTGTGGAGACTATAAATTGGCAGTAGCAGCAAAGAAGAAACTCATTAGATTTTAGGAGTAGATTAGGAAGCACCATTTATGTTTCCGTTCTGAAGTTCATTTTACCCCCTCCCCCTTGGGAGGTTTAGGGGTTTTGTTTCCAGTGATGTCCAGTAATGAATTTGGTTTTATTTCAGTGAAGAATTTTATTTGATGGACTCTGTGTTTCTTAGTTGATGCTGTTGATTTTCATCTGCAAATTACCTTCTGTTTACAATTCCATTGCACGTTTAAATTTTGAATCCAATTTGCTGTCATTTTCCGGTTCACTGCAAGTATTGTTCTGTTCAATTTCTGCTAAACTTGTTTCCTCCAGTTTCCAAATGCGAACTTTGATTCTGTCAATTTTCACTTTCAATTTACATTTTCAACTGCAATTTAAGTTTCTCTGTTCGTTTTTACTGCCCTTTTGATTTACGTTTTCTTGTTCAACCTTTAAATTCTGTTTGCCGTTTTTAATTTAAATTTAATTTTTCTGCAATAAAAACAAAACAATCACAAAACCCCCCCCCACTTCGTGTTAAATCTGAGATTGAACCATTCAAATTGATCCTTGAGAGACGACCTAGGAGTCACTTCCTAGCTTATACTGCATTATTTTCGTGCAATCAACTTTTGTGAGCGGTGCGACCCGTTCATCACTTCCTCCACTTCCTCCACTTCCACCACTTCCTCCACTTCCTACACTTCCTCCACTTCGTCAACTTCGTCCACTTCTTCAACTTCCTCCACCTCTTCCACTTCGTCCACTTCCTCCAATTCGTCAACTTCGTCCACTTCATCAACTTCGTCAACTTCGTCCACTTCATCAACTTCTTCCACTTCGTCCACTTCGCACCTTCGTCCACGTCGTACACTTCGTCCCCTTCGCCAACTTCGTCCACTTTATCAACTTCGTCCACTTCCTCCACTTCCTGTACTTCCTCCACTTCGTCAACTTTGTCCACTTCCTCCACTTGTCCACTTCGTCAACTTCGTGCACTTCCTCCACTTCGTCCACTTCGTCCACTTTGTCCACTTCGTCAACTTCGTCCACTTCTTCCACTTCGTCAACTTCGTCCACTTCCACCACTTCCTCCACTTCGCCCACTTCGTCCACTTCATCCACTTCGTCGGCTTCGTCCACTTCCTTCACTTCCTCGTCTTCGTCTTCTTTGTCAACTTCCTCCACTTCCTCCACTTCGTCCACTTCCTCAACTTCCTCCACTTCGTCCTTTTTGTCCACTTCCTCCACTTCCTACACCCTACTCTTCCTCCACTTCCTCCACTTCATCCTCTTCGTCAACATCCTCCACTTCCTCGACTTCGTCCACTTCCTCAACTTCCACCACTTCCTCCACTTCGTCCACTTCCTCTACTTCGTGCACTTCGTCAACTTTGTCCACTTGTTCACTTCTTTCACTTCCTCCAATTCGTCGACTTCGTCCACATCGTCCATTTCGTCCACTTCCTACACTTCTTCAACTTCCTCCACTTCTTCCACTTCATTCACTTCCTCCAATTAGTCAACTTCTTCCACTTCTTCAACTTCTTCCACTTCATCCACTTCGTCCACTTCATGACCTTCGTCCACGTCGTCCACCTCATCCACTTCGTCCACTTCGTTCAGTTCGTCCCCTTTGTCAACGTCGTCCACTTAGTCAACTTCGTCCACTTCGTCAACTTCGTGCACTTCCTCCACTTCCTCCACTTCGTCAACTTCGTTCACTTCTTCAACGTCTTCCACTTCTTCCACTTCGTCCACTTGGTCAACTTCGTCCACTTCGTCAACTTCGTCCACTTCCTTCACTTCGTCCACTTCATCCACTTCGTCCACTTCTTCCACTCCCCCCACTTCGTCCTCTTCGTCAACGTCCTCCACTTCCTCCACTTCGTACATTTCCTCAACTTGCTCCACATCCTCCACTTCATCTACTTCGTCAACTTCGTCCACTTGTTCCACTTCCTCCAATTCGTCCACTTCGTCAACTTCATCCACTTCTTCCACTTCATCAACTTCCTCCACTTCCTCCACTACCTCCACTTCGTCCACTTCATGTACTGCGTCGACTTCGTCGGCTTCGTCCGCATCGTCCAGTTCCTCCACTTCGTCCTCTTCATCAACGTCCTCCACTTCCTCCGCCTCGTCCACTTCCTCAACTTCCTCCACTTCGTCCACTTTGTCCACTTCCTTCACTTCATAAACTTCCTCGACTTCGTCCACTTCTTCCACTTCATGAACTTCGTCAACTTCCTCCACTTCCTCCAACATCTTCCACATCGTCAACTTCGTCCACTTCCTCCACTTCGTCAATTTCGTCCACTTCTTCGTCTTCCTCCACTTCTTCCGCTTCCTCTACTTCCTCAACTTCCTCCACTTCCTCAACTTCGTCAACTTCGTCCCCTTCGTCCATTTCATCCGCTTCCTACACTTCCTCTACTTCGTCCCCTTCGTCCACTTCCTCCACTTCGTCCTCTTCGTCAACTTCCTCCACTTCGTCCACTCCCTCCATTTCCTCAACTTCCACCACTTCCTCCACTTCGTCCACTTCCTCCACTTTGTCAACTTCGTCCACTTGTTCAACTTCCTCCACTTCTTCCACTTCCTCCAATTCGTCGACTTCGTCCACATCGTCCACTTCCTCCACTTCCTACACTTCCTAAACTTCCTCGACTTTGTCCACTTCTTCCACTTCCTCCAGTTCCTCCACTTCCTCCACTTCGTCAACTTCATCCCCTTCGTCCACTTCGTCCGCTTCCTACAATTCCTCCACTTCATCCCCTTCGTCAACTTCGTCCACTTCCTCCACTTGGTCAACTTCCTCAACTTCATCTACTTCATAAACTTCGTCCACTTGTTCCAGTTCCTCCAGTTCTTCCCCTTCGTCCACTTCGTCCAATTCGTCCACTTCGTCCGCTTCCTCCACTTCCTTCACTTCCTCCACTTCGTCCCCTTTCTCCACTTCCTCCACTTCCTTCACTTCCTCAACTTCCTTCACTTCTTCCAATTCGTCCACTTCCTTGATAACAGTTGAAAAACTGTTATTTTCATGCTTAAAATTGATACTAAAAGCAACCTTTATACTTAGAAACTAGCTTGAAATCATACTTTTATTCATATTTTCATAAATAAGAGAGTTGAAAGTGAATTTAATGGTTTTGTGCAAGATTCCCTTGATTTTGTAGGCTAATTGAATGATTTGAAAGAAGAATTGAAATACCGAATGATTGGAGTGCTGAAAAGTCAACCAGAAACCAGAAAAGTCAACCAGTCAACCAGAAAAGTCAACCAGTCAACCAGAAAAGTCAACCAGTCAACCAGAATGCTGAAAAACCAACCAGAACGCAGAAAACGTGTGACCGAGTGGCGCTGAGCGGAAAAATACCGCTGAGCGGCACTTTTCGGGTGGCGAAATCACCGCTGAGGGGCAAAACAGCAGCTGGGGGGCAAAATGGATCATGCGCTAGTACCGCTCAACGGTAAAATACCGCTAAGCGGCATTCTAAGTGGGCTTGGACCGGTTTTCTTTTGTTTTTATGGGCTTGGACTTGTTTTATGTTATTTTTATGCCCTATTTAAGGACTTGCACGTCCTAGGGTTTGTATCTTTGGCAGAAACGAGGCAAACACACTCTCTCTCACCCCTTTGAAGGAGGATCTTGGATGCTCAGGCTACCTCTTCACCTTTTTAGGGTTTATTCTTTCATTCTTTCATTGTTATTCATCTAGGTTCACAATGAATATGGTGAACTAAACCTTGTATGTTTGTTGGGGAATCAATGTAATCTCTTGAAGCTCTCATATATGGAATCTATGCTTGCATCTTTTAATTAAGATTTATGCTTTCTTTCATCATTAGTTAGGGTTTTTCCTCTTTGCTTAATGCTTGCATGGTTTAACTCATTCGATGCATGATTATTGGTTTTGTCGATACGGGCACGTACGGGGAAGTCTAGATCCGGGGAATTTCTCCCAATATTATATTGGTTGTCGTTAAGCTCCTGCACTTATGAACTGATCATTAGGAATGCTAGGAATTGTATGAACTCATGATTAGGGAGAAGCCATCTAGAATGGTATTTTAGAGAGTGGCATTAACAATGATGATTTGAATGTTGAATTCCTAAAATATATGAGAGTGGATGAGATGAAATTGACCCCCAACAACATATTCATTCATATATTTCATTGAAAGTGTTTATCTTTTGCTTTTGCCATTGATCAAAAACTCATGCATACATGTTTATTTTCTGTCTTGCATATTAAACTCCAAATATTTCGTTCTTAAGTCTTAGCTAATCAACAAACCACACAACTAAACTAGGCCGTGAGTCCTTTGGGAGAACGATACTTGGTCTTACCAAGTTTATTACTTGAACGATTCGGTCATACTTGCCGATTGTGAAACAAGTTTGTGACATCATATTTTGGTGATCATAAATTTGTCCATCATTCCTCCACTTCCTCCACTTCCTACACTTACTCCACTTCCTTCACTTCCTCCACTTCGTCCCCTTCCTCCACTTCGTCCCCTTCCACCACTTCCTCCACTTCCTGGACTTCCTCCACTTCCTGGACTTCCTCCACTTCCTCCACTTCGTCAACTTCCTCCACATCCTCCTCTTCGTGCCCTTCGTCAAATTCCTCCACTTCCTCCACTTCGTCTACTTCATCAACTTCCTCCACTTCGTCCACTTCCTCAATTTCGTCCTCCACTTCCTAGACTTCCTCAACTTCGTCCACTTACTCCAATTCGTCAACTTCGTTCACCTCTTATACTTCTTCCACTACGTCCACTTTGTCCACTTCGTCACCTTCGTCCACGTCGTCCACTTCGTCCCCTTCGTCCACTTCGTCCATTTCGTCAACTTCGTCCACTTCCTCCCCTTCCTCCACTTCCTCTTCTTCGTCAACTTCCTCCACTTCCTCCACTTCTCCACTTCGTCAACCTCGTTCATTTCTTCAACTTCCTCCGCTTCTTCCACTTCGTCCACTTCGTCCACTTCATCCGCTTCTTCCACTTCGTCCACTTCTTCCACTTCGTCAACTTCGTCCACTTCCTCCACTTCGTCCACTTCATCCACTTAGTCGACTTCGTCGGCTTCGTCCACTTCCTCCACTTCGTCCTCTTCGTCCACTTCCTCCAATTCGTCAACTTCGTCCACTTCTTCACCTTCTTCCACTTCATCCACTTCGTCACCTTCGCCTACGTCGCACACTTCGTCCACTTCCTCCTCTTCCTCCACTTCCTCCACTTCGTCAACTTCCTCCACTTCCTCCACTTCTCCACTTCGTCAACTTCGTTCATTTCTTCAACTTCCTCCGCTTCTTCCACTTTGTCCACTTCGTCCACTTCTTCCACTTCGTCAACTTTGTCCATTTCCTCCACTTCCTCCACTTCCTCCACTTCCTCCACTTCATCCACTTCCTCGACTTCCTCCACTTCCTCCACTTCCTCCACTTCCTCCACTTCCTCAACTTCCTCCACTTCCTCCACTTTGTCCACTTCCTCCACTTCCTTCACTTCCTACACTTCCTCCACTTCGTCCACTTCTTCCTCTTCGTCAACTTCCACCACTTCCTCCACTTCCTCCACTTCCTCCACTTCTTCCACTTTGTCCACTTCGTCCAGTTCGTCCACTTCTTAACCTTCCTCTACTTCTTCCACTTCTTCTACTTCGTCCACTTCCTCCGCTTCGTCAACTTTGTCCGCTTCGTCCGCTTACTACACTTTGTCCGCTTCATCCCCTTCGTCCACTTCGTCAACTTCCTCCACTTCCTCCACTTCATCCTCTTCCTCAACTTCCTCCACTTCCTCGACTTCGTCCACTTCGTCCACTTCCTCAACTTCCACCACTTCCTCCACTTCGTCCACTTCCTCTACTTCGTCCACTTCGTCAACTTCGTCCACTTGTTCACTTCTTTCACTTTCTCCAATTCGTCGACTTCGTCCACATCGTCCATTTCGTCCACTTCCTCCACTTCCTCTACTTCGTCAACTTCGTCCACTTCCTCCAGTTCCTCCAGTTCCTACACTTCTGATAACAATTGAAAAACTGTTATTTTCATGCTTAAAATTGATACTAAAAGCAACCTTTAGACTTAGAAACTAGCTTGAAATCATGCTTTTATCCATATTTTCAGAAATAAGAGAGCTGGACAAGTTTATGCTTGATTTAAGTTTTTTTGTGCAGGTGTTAAGGTGAATTTAGTGAAAGAAGTGAAGAAAGAGAGAGATGGAATCAGAAAAGGAAGCAAAGAGCTCAAAAGGAGAAGCCGAAGGCACCGCTCAGCGGCATTTTACCGCTGAGCGGCACTCAGGAGGTCACGGGAGGTCCGCTGAGGGGCAAAATGGCCGCTGAGGGGAAGAAAAAAGACGCGCAGTTACCGTTGAGCGGTATTTACCGCTGAGCGCCATTCTTAATCGGCTTGGACTTGTTTTCTGGCACTTTTATGGGCTTGGGCTTAGATCCTTTGTAATTTTAGAATAGTATATAAGCTTTAGGACGTCCTAGAGTTTGTATCTTTGGCAGAAACGAGGCAAACACTCTCTCTTCCACCCTTTTGAAGGAGGATCTTGGATGCTCAGGCTACCTCTTCACCTTTTTAGGGTTTATTCTTTCATTCTTTCATTGTTCATCTAGGTTCACCATGAATATGGTGAACTAAACCTTGTACGTTTGTTGGGGAATCAATGTAATCTCTTGAAGCTCTCATATATGGAATTTATGCTTGCATCTTTTAATTAAGATTTATGCTTTCTTTCATCATTAGTTAGGGTTTTTCCTCTTTGCTTAATGCTTGCATGGTTTAACTCATTCGATGCATGATTATTGGTTTTGTCGATATGGGCACGTACGGGGAAGTCTAGATCCGGGGAATTTCTCCCAATATTATGTTGGTTGTCGTTAAGCTCCTGAACTTATGAACTGATCATTAGGAATGCTAGGAATTGTATGAACTCGTGATTAGGGAGAAGCCTTCTAGAAAGGTACATTAGAGAGTGGCATTAACAATGATGATTTGAATGTTGAATTCCTAAAATATATGAGAGTGGATAAGATGAAATTGACCCCCAACAACATATTCATTCATATATTTCATTGAAAGTGTTTATCTTTTGCTTTTACCATTGATCAAAACTCATGCATACATGTTTATTTTCTGTCTTGCATATTAAATTCCAAATATTTCGTTCTTAAGTCTTAGCTAATCAACAAACCATACAACTAAACTAGGCCGTGAGTCCTTTGGGAGAACGATACTTGGTCTTACCAAGTTTATTACTTGAACGATTCGGTCATACTTGCCGATTGTGAAACAAGTTTGTGACATCATATTTTGGTGATCATAAATTTGTCCATCAAGTTTTTGGCGCTGTTGCCGGGGACTCGTGGTTTAACTGGTTAATTTGTGTGATTATTGATTATCTTTGACTTTAATTTTGAAATTCTATTTTTATTTTTCTGTTTTTATTTTATTTTATCTTATTTGATTTGATTTGATTTGATTTGATTTTATTTGATTAGATTAGATTTGATTTGATTTGATTTGATTAGATTTTATTTTATTTTATTTGCTTAGATTAGATTTGATTTGATTTGATTTGATTTTATCTTATTTGATTAGATTAGATTTGATTTGATTTTATTCGATTAGATTAGATTTTATTTTATTTTATTCTATCTTATTTTATTTTATCTTCTGAATCTTTTATCTTCTGAATATATATCTTCTCCTATATCTTTTTGTGCTAACAAATATTTTCTAGAGTTTTGTGCCTAATGTTTGCAGGATGCAATTCGAACAAGAATTTAATAGGCACTCAATTCTACTAAGGTAATTTCAATCACTGGTGGGATCTCACTCAAGCATGGATAATGATCAATTTTGGCAAGCTGTCGAACAATTTAAGAATCTACCACCACAACAAAGGCAGAAAAAACCCTCTCTATCAGGAAGAAGGATAACGTTGGAGGAGGCAGTTCAACAGTACATACAGATACCTGATTGTCATCACAAAACCAGTCAAGCTGCCGAAGAATTTGATAGGCCGCCACCACAACAATGGCAGCAACAACCCTCTCCATCAGTAAATTTGGATGACACCCTTCAACAATTTTTTAAAAATTCTAACTCTACTCAGAAAAGCATTGAAGAATCATGTAAAAGGTTAGAGATGCACCTTCGTTTCATTAGTCCAAAATTGAATGTTAAGGTTAATACTGAAGTTAACCTTAAGGAGGAAGGTCAAGCCATTGTCACTGAAAGTGACAAGATTTTTGCTGAGAAAAAAATAGAGAGAGATGAGGAAAAGATAGAGAGAGAAGAAAAAGAAGAGTTGAGTAAGAAAGTTAAAGATGATGAAAAAGAAAAAGAAGTGGTTGAGAGAGAAGAGAGGAAGAAAATTTGTGTGAAAATAAAGAAGTTGAGAAGAAAAAGAGAAGGGAAGAAAAAATTAAGAGAAAAGAAAAAGAGAAAATTTGGGGAGAGGAAGCATAAGAAAAAGAAGATGAGAGGAAAGAAGAAGAAATCATATGAAAAATCCCATCCTCATCTAAAGAAGAATCATAGGAAGGAAAAGAAATTTAAGTGCTTTATGGAAATCTTCAAGAAATTGGAGATTAAAGTTCCTATGATTGAGACACTGCAACAGGTTCCTGGTTTGATCAAATTTCTGAAGAAGTTCAGTAGGAAGAAGAAAAAGAAGATGGAACATGAGCTTTATTGGGTCAAGCTAATGACGTTAAAAGAGCGCTTGCTGGGAGGCAACCCAGTGATTTAAAAACTTTTGATTTTGATTTTGGTTTTGTAACTTTTAATTTGTGGACATTATTTTTGTAAATATTTTGTTGGATATAGCATCTACTGAAGGATGCTAGGTGGTTAAGTATCTACTGAAGGATACTCAGTTTGTAACACCTACTGATGGGTGTTGGTAAGAAAATTTTGCACCTAGTGATGGGTGTTGGTAAGTTTGTTACACCTACTGATGGGTGTTGGTGGATTTTGGGTCAGGCTCGTGACGTTAAACAAGCGCTACCTGGGAGGCAACCCAGTTGATTGATTGTTTTTGTTTGTTTTATTTTAGTTAGGGTTTGCATAAGTATTTTAAACATTGAATTGCAGGGAACCAGTGAGGGGCATGTCTAGGAGGCACGTAGGTTAAGAAAAGAAGGAGAAGAGCACATCACGAAAGTGCCGCTGAGCGGCTGATGAGAGGGTCGCACCTCCCACAAAAATCATGCATAAAAGAATGCAGTATAAGCTAGGAAGTGACTCCTAGGTCGTCTCTCAAGGACCAAATTGCGGTTCAGTCTCAGATCACACACGAAAGGAGGGTTTTGGAAGTGTTCGTCTGGATGCGGATAAACTTAAATTTAAAATTGGAAATTAAACGCAGTTGGAATTAATTAAAATGCAACAATTAGTAAAACACTTAAATACATTAATGTTGTGGAAATGCAACGCGCCAATAGAAATACCATACAGCCAAGATCAAACATTCAGCGCTAAAAGGCTAGAGTAAAGTAAGAAATGCAAAAAAAAAATAAACCAAGCATGCAATTCACAACGGAAATGGCACTAATAAGAAACGTTAACAGTGAAAGGAACAAGTCGGCTACTTTACGTTCTAATGTTACGTTCTAATGTGTAAAATGATGAAACCAATGTAAGTGAATAAGGTTGGACGCGTGACCACTTTTCTCCGTAACAGCAAAATGAAACATGCTGAGAAAGAAAGGAAATAAAGCTTCCGTGCTGCCCCTGGACGTGACAACACATCACTCCCTCCATGCCATACCATGACACCTACTCCTATCTAATCACCTAACATGCTGCAGATACTCTCTAATTAAAATCAATACTTCTACTTTCTAAAAGCAAAAACCACATTCTCCACAAACTAAATCAGTTCCTTCTCTCCAAAGATGTGACCATGCTACTGCCACATTGAATGCCCCGTGCCCCACCATTTCTTCATCAATTAAACAACTCTTTTCTCTCGGTCATTCCCTTCTCTACGTGCTACCCTACTGGAACCCAAAAAAACGTGCACACCAATCCCTATCTAGGTCTCCGTGCACTCCTCCTTTCAAGCCAAAAATCCATTCTTTGTTTTTATCCACAGGTGACGGCTGGAACAGCTCCAGGCCGAGACACACCTCTTCATCCACCGTCAGGGGTTTTTAAAAAACCCTTCTCCAAGCTGTTGGACCGTGTGCGTTGACATGCTGCCGGGTTGTGCTTCCAAGTGGGCCGAATGCTTCCTTGCTTCAGCTGGAAAAATGAAGAACACCCCCCCTCTGGATGCAGCCATTGTGAAGGCCGGATGCTTCTTCTTTCCACGTGCACCCCTTCAAGCTCAAAACCGTGAGCTGCTTCTCATGTGCTGGACTGCACCTCTTCTTCGTGCAAATGCTGCCCTTGTTGGAGCCGGGACGTGACGCTCCAGGACGCTACTGGACCTTCCGTGTGCACCTCCAAAAGTGCTTACAGCTGCCACTGCACCGTGATGCTTGTTGATGAAAGCTGGACTGCTGGATGCCACCTCCTGGACGCTCCTTCACGTTGCTGTGCACACCCCTGTTGGACCATGCCTAAGTGTTGATTGCTGGATGTGTGAAGGCCGTGTGGTTTTGCTTCACGTTACCACTTCATTTGTTGGGCGCACTCCATTCTCATGGGCCTCCGTGTGCTACTTCTCCATGTGTGCAGGACCGTGAAGCTCCTTCACTTCTTTGGACCAGCTGCTGGAAAATGATGTTGCTGGAAGCGTGAAATTCTTAATTGCCAAAGTCCTTTTGATGTCCGTGGCTTAGTGTGGCAGCTGGACTTCTTCATGGAGTGTGCTGTCAGAAATTCTTCTCATGGGCCCTCTCTTCTTTCAAGAACGTGGCAGCTACTTAAGGATGTGGATGCGTCTTAATGTGGTGCAGTGCTGGACGGCCAAGTGACAGCTGGACCGCTTGCTGGATGTCACCCCATGTGACTGCTTTCTTGTGGGCCGTGTGTGCGTGAGTTTTTCCAAGCCATGAGTGGTGGCCCTCCTTCTTTGTTTAATTCAAAATGCTTGCCAAAATAAATGGGTTGCCGTGTGGTTTGTGTTACGCATTCTTTACGTGAAATACTGGCCTCAAAGTAATAAAATAGAATAACACTTCTCCCAACCAAAACCGTGAATGAAGCGTGGTCCCTCCATCATTTCACTTCTTCAGCACTTTGCATTTTGGAGCTTGCCAACGTGACTTGTCCATGGGCCATGTGCTGGACGTGTGCCCCCTTCCTGCTTGGCTGGACACACCCCCCTTCCAAAATTAATTTTCCAATGGACCTTAGCTATTACAAATTCAAGAAAAATATTTATCAACACACAGAATAAATAAATGTAGTGCAAGTTCTTCTAAGCACACTGTGTGAATGTTTTTCCAAATGTCCCAAATTATTATCCAATAATTTTCCTATAATTAATGATGCAAAATAATAAGCTCAGATAATTCAAATTAGTTAAAATAAGAATTTCCGATCAAATTAAGCACAATTAGGAAAAACAGGAAAATATCGGACATTTAAGCACAATTCCCTGATTAATTCTAGCACAATAAACTAAGTGAAGTCAATAAAATATCGACTCATCAGCGGCAACTTACCGCTGAGCGGTACTCTCGCAGATGGGCTTTAGTTCCCCTTAGCGGAACCCGAGCTCATTAGGGTATTTTTATACCCTAAGCTGCACATAAGCTTCTATTTTCAGGCTCTTCTCTGCACACACACTCCTACATACCTTTTCCAAGGTTCTCCACATCTTTTCCCTCTTCCCTCTTGAGAAAATCTCCCTTCCACTCACGTTCTCACTAGTTTTCCATCTAAGTTTGGGGTTGGGAGAGAGCATCATTGAAGGGGTTGATTTCTTCATTGTGGTTTACTAATGCTTAACAATGTATCTTTTGGTTTTGTGAATTAAGTTTGATGCAGGGATGGCCTCCTCATCATGCTAAAAGAATCAAGACTATAAGATCCAAGAAGAAGGAGAGGAAGAAGATACAGATGACAGCTCAGACTGATGAGGAGCTGAGATAGCATTTACTGATGAATGCTATCATATGATTATGCTGTTGTGGTTTAAGTTTTCTGAACTTATTGGTTTTTGTTTTTAGATTAGGGTTTGATGTACTCTATTTGAAACCTGGTTTATTATGATGGTTTGCTATTAACTGTGATTGTTTGATAAGTAATGCTTTAATGATGCTTATGATTAATTGATGTTGAGATGATGTGCACATTAAAATGCTTATACAGGTGATTCACAAGCTTTGTGAACAAATGCATGATATCATGATTGTGATTGTGAAATTAAGCAGGATGTGTATGTCAAATGTGAATGAGCTTATATGTGAGGTTTTGAGCTCCAGAGTTTTTGGTATGATTGAATGCTATTACTTTGAAAGCATGAATGACTTTGCCCAGGTTTTCTATGATTGAATCAATTGCTTGTTTTGTATCATGTGATCAAGGCCGTTTGTTGGAACCCTTTTTATTGGCCAAATTCATAAAGTTAGCCCACTAAAAGAGAACACTTTGTGTTCTATCCTTTGAACCCTTAGCCTTGAACATAACTGAAAACCCTTGATTGAAAATATTTACCTTGAGTTAAGTAGAAGATCTTGTGTGGTATTGTTAAATGTTCAAGTTTGGGGTTGTTGGGAAAACATGAAAAAGGAAAAGCATTGAGCTAAGAGCTAAAAAGTAAGAATATGCAAAGAAAAAGAAAAGAAAAGAAAAAGAAGTAAAGCTCAATGCAAATGCAAATGCAAAGGCAAGTTGGGAAGAATAAGAAAAATTGTGTTGTTATGATTCTCTTAACTCAAGGATTTTGTGATCCAGAAAAACCAATTTTCTTGTTAGCCCAGCCACATTATAAGCCATTGAAAAGTCCTTGTATTGATGCATGCTTGTGAATGTTTTTGATTGTGGTAAAATGAAAGGCAAAGTTGATTCATGTGACATTGTGATAGTGGAGTGAATGAGTGAAACACTTTACCTCTTATACACTTGTGTGTTGAGTGAAACACTTTACCTAGTGAGGAAATATTCCATAAGCACATGAACATCCATGCTTAATTGATTGATCATTCATGAAAAATAGCATTTGTTGGAATTTAAATGACTTTGTGAACACTAAAGCATGTGCACATCTTGAATGAACTCTTGGTCATAAGTTTGAGTGAAGTTGTTACTTATCTTGAAAAAGAGGAATTTTTGAATGAGTGAACCATCATATGAATTGGTTAGAGATTGAGTTACATTTTGTTTGCTTGAGGACAAGCAAAGTTCTAAGTTTGGGGTTGTGATAACAGTTGAAAAACTGTTATTTTCATGCTTAAAATTGATACTAAAAGCAACCTTTAGACTTAGAAACTAGCTTGAAATCATGCTTTTATCCATATTTTCAGAAATAAGAGAGCTGGACAAGTTTATGCTTGATTTAAGTGTTTTTGTGCAGGTTTTAAGGTGAATTTAGTGAAAGAAGTGAAGAAGGAGAGAGATGGAATCAGAAAAGGAAGCAAAGAGTGCAAAAGGAGAAGCCGAAGGCACCGCTCAGCGGCATTTTACCGCTGAGCGGCACTCAGGAGGTCACGGGAGGTCCGTTGAGGGGCAAAATGGCCGCTGAGGGGAAGAAAAAAGACGCGCAGTTACCGCTGAGCGGTATTTACCACTGAGCGCCATTCTTAATGGGCTTGGACTTGTTTTCTGGCACTTTTATGGGCTTGGGCTTAGATCCATTGTAATTTTAGAATAGTATATAAGCTTTAGGACGTCCTAGAGTTTGTATCTTTGGCAGAAACGAGGCAAACACTCTCTCTTCCACCCTTTTGAAGGAGGATCTTGGATGCTCAGGCTACCTCTTCACCTTTTTAGGGTTTATTCTTTCATTCTTTCATTGTTCATCTAGGTTCACCATGAATATGGTGAACTAAACCTTGTATGTTTGTTGGGGAATCAATGTAATCTCTTGAAGCTCTCATATATGGAATTTATGCTTGCATCTTTTAATTAAGATTTATGCTTTCTTTCATCATTAGTTAGGGTTTTTCCTCTTTGCTTAATGCTTGCATGGTTTAACTCATTCGATGCATGATTATTGGTTTTGTCGATACGGGCACGTACGGGGAAGTCTAGATCCGGGGAATTTCTCCCAATATTATGTTGGTGGTCGTTAAGCTCCTGAACTTATGAACTGATCATTAGGAATGCTAGGAATTGTATGAACTCGTGATTAGGGAGAAGCCTTCTAGAAAGGTACATTAGAGAGTGGCATTAACAATGATGATTTGAATGTTGAATTCCTAAAATATATGAGAGTGGATAAGATGAAATTGACCCCCAACAACATATTCATTCATATATTTCATTGAAAGTGTTTATCTTTTGCTTTTGCCATTGATCAAAACTCATGCATACATGTTTATTTTCTGTCTTGCATATTAAATTCCAAATATTTCGTTCTTAAGTCTTAGCTAATCAACAAACCATACAACTAAACTAGGCCGTGAGTCCTTTGGGAGAACGATACTTGCTCTTACCAAGTTTATTACTTGAACGATTCGGTCATACTTGCCGATTGTGAAACAAGTTTGTGACATCATATTTTGGTGATCATAAATTTGTCCATCAACTTCCTCCACTTCCTCAACTTCGTCCACTTCTTCAACTTCCTCCACCTCTTCGACTTCGTCCACTTCCTCCAATTCGTCAACTTTGTCCACTTCTTCAACTTCTTCCAATTCGTCCACTTTGTCACCTTCGTCCACGTCGAACACTTCGTCCACTTCGTCCCCTTTGTCAACTTCCTCCGCTTCCTCCACTTCCTTCACTTCCTCTACTTCGTCCCCTTTCTCCACTTCCTCCACTTCCTTCACTTCCTCAACTTCCTTCACTTCTTCCAATTCGTCCACTTCCTCCACTTCCTCCACTTCCTACACTTACTCCACTTCCTTCACTTCCTCCACTTCGTCCCCTTCGTCCACTTCGTCCCCTTCGTCCACTTCTTCCACTTCCACCACTTCCTCCACTTCATGGACTTCCTCCACTTCCTCCACTTCGTCAACTTCCTCCACATCCTCCTCTTCGTCCCCTTCGTCAAATTCCTCCACTTCGTCCACTTCGTCAACTTCCTCCACTTCGTCCACTTCCTCAATTTGGTCCTCCACTTCCTAGACTTCCTCAACTTCGTCCACTTCCTCCAATTCGTCAACTTCGTCCACCTCTTAAACTGCTTCCACTACGTCCACTTTGTCCACTTCGTCACCTTCGTCCATGTCGTCCACTCCGTCCCCTTCGTCCACTTCGTCCATTTCTTCAACTTCGTCCACTTCCTCCCCTTCCTCCACTTCCTCTTCTTCGTCAACTTCCTCCACTTCGTCCACTTCTCCACTTCGTCAACCTCGTTCATTTCTTCAACTTCCTCCGCTTCTTCCACTTCGTCCACTTCGTCCACTTCGTCCACTTGGTCCACTTCATCCGCTTCTTCCACTTCGTCCACTTCTTCCACTTCGTCAACTTCGTCCACTTCCTCCAGTTCGTCCACTTCATCCACTTAGTCGACTTTGTCGGCTTCGTCCACATCGTCCACTTCCTCCACTTCGTCCTCTTCATCCACTTCCTCCAATTCGTCAACTTCGTCCACTTCTTCACCTTCTTCCACTTCGTCCACTTCGTCATCTTCGCCTACGTCGCACACTTCGTCCACTTCCTCCCCTTCCTCCACTTCCTCCACTTCGTCCACTTCGTCAACTTCCTCCACTTCCTCCACTTCTCCACTTCGTCAACTTCGTTCATTTCTTCAACTTCCTCCGCTTCTTCCACTTTGTCCACTTCGTCCACTTCTTCCACTTCGTCAACTTTGTCCATTTCCTCCACTTCCTCCACTTCCTCCACTTCGTCCACTTCATCCACTTCCTCGACTTCGTCCACTTCCTCCACTTCCTCCACTTCCTCCACTTCCTCAACTTCCTCCACTTCGTCCACTTTGTCCACTTCCTTCACTTCCTACACTTCCTCCACTTCGTCCACTTCTTCCACTTCGTCAACTTCCACCACTTCGTCCACTTCGTCCACTTCGTCCACTTCGTCCACTTCTTAACCTTCTGATGAGTCGATATTTTACTGACTTCACTTAGTTTATTGTGCTAGAATTAATCAGGGAATTGTGCTTAAATGTCCGATATTTTCCCGTTTTCACCAATTGTGCTTAATTTGATCGGAAATTCAAATTTTAATTAATTTGAATTATTTGAGCTAATTATTTGCATTATTAATTATAGGGAAATTATTGGATAATAATTTTAGACATTTGGAAAAACATTCACACAGTTTGCTTAGAAGAACTTGCACTGCATTTATTTATTCTGTGTGTTGATAAATATTTTTCTTGAATTTGTAATAGCTAAGGTCCATTGGAAAAATTAATTTTGGAAGAGGGGGTGCACACGAAGCAGCTACGTCCAGCACGGCCCACATCTGAAAACACACACGGCCCACATCTGAAAACACACACGGCCCAAAGCAATTCACGTCCAGCTTGGAGAGAATGAAAGGAGTCCAGCACGGGCACTTAGAGGCACACGGTCCAACAGCTTGGAGAAGGGTTTTTTAAAACCCCTGACGTTGGATGAAGAGGAGGGACTCGGCCTGGAGCTGTAGCCGCCACTCACTCCCTCTGGCTCTCGGTTGTTTTTGTTTTTTTTTAGACTTGTGCTTGGAAGTTTTTTTTTGGGGATGGAGAGCTGGGAAGATATTAACGTTGTTACAAATTTTTAGAATGAAAGAAGCATTATTTTTAATTGATCTTTGTTAACTCTTCATCAGTCTTTCAATGCTCATCATCACACGAAAGTTCACTTTTGCATTGTTCACTGAATGCTTGATTGCAAGTTGGTATTTACTCTCTTTTACTGTTACGCATTTTTGAAGAAGCAAATTTCATTTCACTTTGCTGTAACGTGCTGGAGAAAGTTGGTGTACGTTGAAGTAGCTGGAAGCAAGGTGCTGCACGTAGATTTAGGAGCTGGAGGTGCCACGCTGGCTGGAAGAAAAACGGTGCTGGAATGTGCTGTTACGCTGGAAGAGAATGCAACGGTGATGGAATGGGAGGCTGCACTGGAACGTGGAGCTAAAAGAAAATGAAATGGTGTGTGTGGAATGAGTAGAAGCACATGGAGTGCAGGAGCAAGCTGATTGGCAGTGGTGTGCACGGAAGCGGAGCTGGAAGGAGCTGGAAGCAGCAACGTTTTATTTTTTTATACCAAATTGAAGAAAGCAAGCAGCTGTCACGGTGATATTGTTTGGCATTTGGTTCTTAATTTCTTTTTGATTATGCTTACTTACAAGCACATGGCGTGGATTGATGGAAAGAAAGGAGGGTGTGTCTCGGCCTTGGGAGATACACCCATTCCAACTTTTTATTAAAGCATTTTAATTGTATCTTTGCTGGAACGAAAAAAAAGGGGCACCGTGGCTAATGGTTGGAGAATAAATTCTAGATGATGGGACGTTTGGCAGTATAAATGCATTTCCTTTATTACTTTGAGAGAGAATGAAGAGGTGATTAGATGGGTAGGTGTACTTGTTTGGTGATAATTTTCAGAGAAGAAATATTTTTTTTGGAGAGGACGTGCAAATGTTGGAGAGCTCCAAGATGCAAGCGAGAAGCGGTGACACGGAAAGAAGCTCTCGGCTTCTTTACTTATTTCTAGCGCACGGGTGAACTTTTATTCTGGAATGGGAATTCAGTTATGTCTCGGGTGGGAAAGAAAGACCCAAGAGGTTTTCTCTTTATATTGTGTTGATGCTTGAACCGGTTGTGATTTTGTTTTATAATTTCCAAGCTTTCTTATAACATGCATTTAATTTGTCAGCTCAACATTGCATTTTAATAGTTTCAATTACGTTTAGATATTTAACTGTTACAGTGTTCAATTTAATGTTTTCATGCATTTTAATACCGTCAATTATATTCGGTTGTGTTCAATTTTCAAATTTTAATTTAGTTCAAATTGCATTCACAAGCCTTTGACAAACCCCCCCCTACGTGTTTGATCTGAGACTGAACCACAAATTGGTCCTTGAAAGACGACCTAGGAGTCACTTCCTAGTCTATACTGCATTCTTTTATGCACAACTTTTGTTGGGAGGAGCGACCCTCTCATCACCTTCCTCTACTTCTTCCACTTCTTCCACTTCGTCCACTTCCTCCTCTTCGTCAACTTTGTCCGCTTCGTCCGCACACTACACTTTGTCCGCTTCATCCCCTACGTCCACTTCGTCAACTTCCTCCACTTCCTCCACTTCATCCTCTTCCTCAACTTCCTCCACTTCCTCGACTTCGTCCACTTCCTCAACTTCCACCACTTCCTCCACTTCGTCCACTTCGTCCACTTCCTCTACTTCGTGCACTTCGTCAACTTCGTCCACTTGTTCACTTCTTTCACTTTCTCCAATTCGTCGACTTCGTCCACATCGTCCATTTCGTCCACTTCCTCCACTTCCTCCACTTCCTCAACTTCGTCCACTTCTTCAACTTCCTCCACCTCTTCCACTTCGTCCACTTCCTCCAATTCGTCAACTTCGTCCACTTCTTCAACTTCTTCCACTTCGTCCACTTCGTCACCTTCGTCCACGTCGAACACTTCGTCCACTTCGTCCCCTTTGTCAACTTCGTCCACTTCCTCCACTTCCTCCACTTCCTTACTTCCTCCAGTTCGTCAACTTTGTCCACTTCCTCCACTTCCTCGACTTCGTCCTCTTCGTCCACTTCATCCACTTCATTGACTTCCTCGGCTTCGTCCACATCGTCCACTTCCTCCACTTCCTCCACTTCGTCCTCTTCGTCAACTTCCTCCACTTCCTCAACTTCCTCCACTCCCTCAACTTCCTCCACTTCGTCCACTTTGTCCACTTCCTCCACTTCCTACACTTCCTATACTTCCTCCACTTCCTCCACTTCTTCCACTTCTTCAACTTCGTAACCTTCCTCCACTTCCTCCACTTCTTCCACTTCGTCAACTTCGTCCACTTCCTCCACTTCGTCAACTTCGACCACTTCTTCAACATCCTCCAGTTCCTCCACTTCCTCCACTTTCTCAACTTCCTTCACTTCCTCCACTTCCTCCACTTCGTCAACTTCCTCCACTTCGTCCACTTCGTTCACTTCCTCCACTTCGTCCCCTTCGTCCACTTCATCCCCTTCCTCAACTTCCTCAACTTTCTCAACTTCCTCCACTTCCTCCACTTCTTCCACTTCCTCCGCTTCGTCCACTTCCTGGACTTTCTCCACTTCGTCCTCTTCGTCAACTTCCTTCACTTACTCCACTTCCTCCACTTCATCCTCCACTTCCTCCACTTCGTCCACTTCCACTTCGTACACTTCGTCAACTTCCTCAACTTCCTCCACTTCGTAACCTTCGGCCACTTCTTCAACTACCTCCACTTCCTCCACTTCTTTCACTGTGTCCCCTTCCTCCACTTCCTCCACTTCATCCACTTCCTCCACTTCCTCAACTTCCTTCACTTCCTCCACTTCGTCCACTTCCTCCACTTCCTCGACTTCGTCCTCTTGGTCCACTTCATCCACATCATCGACTTCCTCGACTTCGTCCACATCGTCCACTTCCTCCACTTCCTCCACTTCGTCCTCTTCGTCAACTTCCTCCACTTCCTCAACTTCCTCCACTTCCTCAACTTCCTCGACTTTGTCCACTTTGTCCACTTCCTCCACTTCCTACACTTCCCACACTTCCTCCACTTCGTCCACTTCTTCCACTTCTTCAACTTCGTAACCTTCCTCCTCTTCCTCCACTTCGTCAACTTCGTCCACTTCCTCCACTTCGTCAACTTTGGCCACTTCTTCAACTTCCTCCACTTCCTCCACTTTGTCAACTTCCATCACTAACTTCACTCCTCCACTTCGTCAACTTTCTCCACTTCCTCCACTTCCTCCACTTTGTCAACTTCCTTCACTAACTCCACTCCTCCACTTCGTCAACTTTCTCCACTTCCTGCACTTCCTCCGCTTCGTTCACTTCGTCCACTTCATCCCCTTCGTCCACTTCGTCCCCTTCGTCCACTTCATCCACTTCATCAACTTCCTCCACTTCCTCCACTTCTTCGACCTTCGCCACTTCCTGGACTTCCTCCACTTCCTCCACTTCGTCAACTTCCTCCACTTCCTCCACATCCTCCACTTCTCCCCCTTCGTCAATTTCCTCCACTTCGTCCACTTCCTCAACTTCGTCCTCAACTTCGTCCTCCACTTCCTCCACTTCGTCCACTTCCTCTACTTCGTGCACTTCGTCAACTTCGTCCACTTCTTCAACTTCCTCCACTTCTTCCACTTCCTACACTTTCTCCACTTCTTCCACTTTCTCCAATTCGTCCACATCGTCCATTTCGTGCACTTCCTCCACTTCCTCCATGATGGACAAATTTATGAGCACCAAAATATGATGTCACAAACTTGTTTCACAATCGGCAAGTATGACCGAATCGTTCAAGTAATAAACTTGGTAAGACCAAGTATCGTTCTCCCAAAGGACTCACGGCCTAGTTTAGTTATGTGGTTTGTTGATTAGCTAAGACTTAAGAACGAAATAATTGAGGTTTAATATGCAAAACAGAAAATAAACATGTATGCATGAGTTTTTGATCAATGACAAAAGCAAAAGATAAACACTTTCAATGAAATATATGAATGAATATGTTGTTGGGGGTCAATTTCATCTTATCCACTCTCATATATTTTAGGAATTCAACATTCAAATCATCATTGTTAATGCCACTCTCTAAAGTACCTTTCTAGAAGGCTTCTCCCTAATCACGAGTTCATACAATTCCTAGCATTCCTAATGATCAGTTCATAAGTTCAGGAGCTTAACGACAACCAACATAATATTGGGAGAAATTCCCCGGATCTAGACTTCCCCGTACGTGCCCATATCGACAAAACCAATAATCATGCATCGAATGAGTTAAACCATGCAAGCATTAAGCAAAGAGGAAAAACCCTAACTAATGATGAAAGAAAGCATAAATCTTAATTAAAAGATGCAAGCATAAATTCCATATATGAGAGCTTCAAGAGATTACATTGATTCCCCAACAAACATACAAGGTTTAGTTCACCATATTCATGGTGAACCTAGATGAACAATGAAAGAATGAAAGAATAAACCCTAAAAAGGTGAAGAGGTAGCCTGAGCATCCAAGATCCTCCTTCAAAGGGGTGGAAGAGAGAGTGTTTGCCTCGTTTCTGCCAAAGATACAAACTCTAGGACGTCCTAAAGCTTATATACTATTCTAAAATTACAAAAGATCTAGGCCCAAGCCCATAAAAGTGCCAGAAAGCCGGTCCAAGCCCATTTAGAATGGCGCTCAGCGGTAAAGTACCGCTCAGCGTTGACTGCGCGTCTCTTTTCTTCCCCTCAGCGGCCATTTTGCCCCTCAGCGGACCTCTCGTGACCTCCTGAGTGCCGCTCAGCGGTAAAATGCCGCTGAGCGGTGCCTTCGGCTTCTCCTTTTGCACTCTTTGATTTCTTTTCTGATTCCATCTCTCTCCTTCTTCACTTCTTTCACTAAATTCACCTTAAAACCTGTACAAAAACACTGAAATCAAGCATAAACCTGTCCAGCTCTCTTATTTCTGAAAATATGGATAAAAGCATGATTTTAAGCTAGTTTCTAAGTATAAAGGTTGCTTTTAGTAACAATTTTAAGCATGAAAATAACAGTTTTTCAACTGTTATCACTCCACTTCGTCAACTTCGTCCACTTCCTCCACATCCTACACTTCCTCCACTTCGTCAACTTCGTCCACTTCTTCAACTTCCTCCAATTCTTCCACTTCGTCCACTTCCTCCAATTCGTCCACTTCTTCCACTTCGTCCACTTCGTCACCTGCCTCCACGTCGTCTACATCGTTCACTTAGTCCCCTTCGTCAACTTCGTCAACTTTGCCAACTTCGTCCACTTTGCCAACTTCGTCTACTTCTTCCACTTTGTCCACTTCGTCCAGTTCGTCGACTTCCTCCACTTCGTCCACTTCGTCCACTTCGTCCATTTCCTCCACGTCCCCCATTTCCTGCACTTCGTACACTTCCTCCACTTCTACACTTCCTCCACTTCGTCCACATCTTACACTTCTTCCACTTCCTCCACTTCCTACCCTTCCTCCACTTCGTCCACTTCGTGCACTTCATCCACTTTGTGCACTTCGTCCACTTCGTTCACTTCTTCCACTTCGTCAACTTCGTCCACTTGGTCCAGTTCCTCTACTTCGTCAACTTCGTCCACTTGCTCCACTTCCTCCACTTCCTACACTTCCTCCACTTCATCCACATTTTCCACTTCGTCCATTTCTTCCACTTCTTCAACTTTGCCAACTTCGTCCACTTCCTTCACTTCTTCCACTTCCTTCACTTCGTCAACTTCGTCTACTTCCTCCACTTCCTCCACTTCGTCAACCTCGTCCTCTTCCTGCACTTCTCCACTTTGTAAACTTCGACCACTTCTTCAACATCCTCCACTTCCTCAACTTCCTCCACTTCGTCCACTTCGTGCACTTCATCCACTTTGTGCACTTCGTCCACTTCGTTCACTTCTTCCACTTCGTCAACTTCGTCCACTTGGTCCAGTTCCTCTACTTCGTCAACTTCGTGCACTTCCTCCACTTCCTCCACTTCGTCCACTTCCTCCTCTTCGTCTCCTTCGTCCACTTCGTCCCCTTCGTCCACTTCATCCACTTCGTCCACTTCCTCAACTTCCTCAACTTCCTCCAACTTCCTCCACTTCCTCCACTTCCTCCACTTCCTCCACTTCCTCCACCTCGTCCTCGTCGTCATCTTCCTCCACTTCCTCCACTTCCTACATTTCCTACACTTCCTCCACTTTGTCCACTTCTTCCATTTTTTCAACTTCGTCAACTTCCTCCACTTCCTTCACTTCTTCCACTTCGTAAACTTCGTCCACTTCCTCCACTTCGTTAACTTCGACCACTTCTTCAACATCCTCCAGTTCCTCCACTTCCTCAACTTCCTTCCCTTCCTCCACTTCCTCCACTTCCTCCACTTCGTCAACTTCCTCAACTTCGTCTGCTACGTTCACTTCCTCCACTTCGTCCCCTTCGTCCACTTCCTCAACTTCCTCCACTTTCTCAACTTCCTCCACTTCCTCCACTTCTTCCACTTCCTCCGCTTTGTGCACTTCCTGGACTTTCTCCACTTCGTCCACTTCGTACACTTCCTACACTTCGTCCACTGCTTCCACTTCTTCCACTTCCTCCACTTCCTACCCTTCCTCCACTTCGTCCACTTCGTGCACTTCATCCACTTTGTGCATTTCGTCCGCTTCGTTCACTTCTTCCACTTCGTCAACTTCGTCCACTTGGTCTAGTTCCTCTACTTCGTCCACTTCCTCCACTTCCTACAGTTCCTCCACTTCGTCCGCTTTTTTCACTTCGTCCATTTCTTCCACTTCTTCAACTTTGTCAACTTCGTCCACTTCCTTCACTTCTTCCACTTCCTCCACTTCGTCAACTTCGTCTACTTCCTCCACTTCCTCCACTTCGTCAACCTCGTCCTCTTCCTGCACTTCTCCACTTTGTAAACTTCGTCCACTTCTTCAACTTCCTCCACTTCTTCCACTTCGTCCACTTCACTTCGTCTGCATTGTCCACTTCTTCAACTTCGTCCACTTCTTCCACTTTCTCCAATTCGTCCACTTCGTCCCCATCGTCCATTTCGTCCACTTCCTCCACTTCCTCAGCTTCGTCAACTTCGTCCACTTCCTCCACATCCTACACTTCCTCCACTTCGTCCACTTCTTCAACTTCCTCCAATTCTTCCACTTCGTCCACTTCCTCCAATTCGTCAACTTCGCCCACTTCTCCAACTTCTTCCACTTCGTCCACTTCGTCACCTTCCTCCACGTCGTCCACATCGTTCACATAGTCCCCTTCGTCAACTTCGTCCACTTTGCCAACTTCGTCGACTTCCTCCACTTTGTCCAGTTCGTACACTTCCTCCACTTCGTCCACTTCCTCCACTTCGTCCACTTCGTCAACTTCGTCCACTTCCTCCGCTTCCTCCACTTCCTCCACTTCGTTCACTTCGTCCAATTCGTCCACATCGTCCACTTAGTCCACTTCCTCCACTTAGTACATTTCGTCAACTTCATCGACTTCGTCCATTTCGTCCACATCATCCACTTCCTCCACTTTGTCCTCTTTCTCAACTTCCTCCACTTCCTCTATTTTGTCCACTTCGTCCACTTCCTCAACTTCGTCCACTTCCTCCACTTCGTCCACTTCGTCAACTTCTTCCACATCTTCAACTTCCTCCACTTCTTCCACT
Organism: Vigna nakashimae; assembly: GCA_034642375.1. Taxonomy (NCBI): domain Eukaryota; kingdom Viridiplantae; phylum Streptophyta; class Magnoliopsida; order Fabales; family Fabaceae; genus Vigna; species Vigna nakashimae. The sequence continues at coordinate 32,879,504 of CM067765.1, forward strand.
TTGTCCCCATCCTCCAATTCGTCCATTTCGTCAGCTTCGTACGCTTCTTCAACTTCCTCCACTTCGGCCCCTTCCTCCACTTCCTCCATTTCCTCCACTTCGTCCATTTCGTCCGCTTGGTCCGCTTTGTCCGCTTTGTTCGCTTCGTCAACTTCCTCCACTTCGTCCCCTTCCTCCATTTCCTCCACTTCCTCCACATCGTCCACATAGTCGACTTCCTACACTTCGTCAACCTCATCCACTTCCTTCACTTCTTCCACTTCCTCCACTTCGTCAACTTTGTCCACTTCCACCACTTCCTCCACTTCGTCAACTTCGTCCTCTACCTCCACTTCTCCACTTTGTCAACTTCGTCCAATTCTTCAACTTCCTCCACTTCTTCCACTTCGTCCACTTCACTAAGTGTGCATCGTCCACTTCGTCAACTTCGTCCACTTCGTCAATATCGTCCACTTGGTCCACTTCGTCCACATCGTCCACTTAGTCCACTTCCTCCACTTCGTCAACTCAGTGCACATTTCCTCAACTTCATCCACTTCGTCCGCTTCATCAACTTCGTCCACTTCCTCCACTTGCTCCACTTCGTCCTCTTCGTCAACTTCCTCCACTTCCTCTACTTTGTCCACTTCCTCAACTTCCTCCACTTCGTCCACTTCCTCCACTTTGTCAAATTCGTCCACATCTTCAACTTCCTCCACTTCTTCCACTTCGTCCACTTCCTCCAATTCGTCCACTTCGTGAACTTCGTCCACTTCTTCAACTTCCTCCAGTTCGTCCCCTTCCTCCACATCCTCCATTTCCTCCACTTCGTCCGCTTCGTTCGCTTCGTCAACTTCCTCCACTTCGTCCCCTTCCTCCATTTCCTCCACTTCCTCCACTTCCTCCATATCGTCCACATAGTCCACTTCGACCACTTTGTCCACTTCGTCCACTTCGTCAACTTCATCCACTTCGTCCACTTCGTTGACTTCATCCATTTCCTCCACTTCCTCCACTTCGTCCTCTTCGTCAACTTCCTCCACTTTGTCCACTTCCTCCACTACGTACACTCCGTCAACTTCCTCCACTTCAACAACTTCGTCCACTTCGTGGACTTCGTCCACATCGTCCACTTAGTCCACTTCCTCCACTTCATCAACTTCGTGCATTTCGTCCACTTCGTCCATTTCGTCAACTTCATCCACATCGTCTACTTCCTCCACTTCCTCCACTTCGTGCTCTTCGTCAACTTCCTCCACTTCCTCTACTTCGTCCACTTCGTCCACTTCCTCAACTTCCTCCACTTTGTCCACTTACTCTACTTCGTCAACTTCGTCCACATCTTCAACTTCCTCCACTTCTTCCACTTCGTCCACTTCCTCCAATTCGTCCACTTCGTCAACTTCCTCCACTTCGTCCTATTCCTCCTTTTCCTCCACTTCCTCCACTTCCTCCACTTCCTCCACATCGTCCACATAGTCCACTTCCTACACTTCCTCCACTTCGTCCACTTCGTCCACTTCGTCAACTTCATCCACTTCGTCCACTTCGTCGACTTCATCCACTTCCTCCACTCCTCCTCTTCGTCAACTTCCTCCACTTCGTCCACTTCCTCAGCTTTCTCCACTTCGTCTACTTTGTCCACTTCCTCCACTACGTACACTCCGTCAACTTCCTCCACTTCCTCCACATCCTCCACTTCCTCCACTTCATCCACTTCTTCAACTCCCTCCACTTCCTCCACTTCGTCCCCTTCCTCCACTTCCTCCACTTCCTCCATTTCCTCCACTTCGTCCAATTCCCCCACTTCCTACACCTCCTCCACTTTCTCCACTTCGTGCACTTCGTCCACATCTTCCACTTCGTCAACTTCGTCCACTTGGTCCACTTCCTCCACTTCGTCAACTTCGTCCATTTCCTCCACTTCGTCTACTTTCTACACTTCCTCCACTTCGTCCACTTTTTCCACTTCGTTCATTTCTTCCACTCTTCAACTTCGTCCACTTCGTCCACTTCCTCCAATTCGTCCACTTCGTCAACTTCATCCACTTCTTCAACTTCCTCCACTACCCCTACTTCGTCTGCTTCGTCCCCGTCGTCCACTTTGTCCACTTCCTCCACTTTGTACACTTCGTCCACTTCCTCCACTTCTTCCACTTCGTCCACTTCCTCCACTTCCTCCACTTCTTCCACTTCCTCCACTTCTTCCACTTCCTCCACTTCCTACACTTCCTCCACTTCCTCCACTTCCTCCACTTCGTCAACTTCCTCCCCTTCGTCAACTTCCTCAACCTCCTCCACTTCTTCCACTTCGTCAACTTCCTCCACATCGTCCACATAGTCCACTTCCTACACTTCCTCCACTTCGTCCACTTCGTCCACTTCGTCAACTTCATCCACTTCGTCCACTTCGTCGACTTCATCCACTTCCTCCACTCCTCCTCTTCGTCAACTTCCTCCACTTCGTCCACTTCCTCAGCTTTCTCCACTTCGTCTACTTTGTCCACTTCCTCCACTACGTACACTCCGTCAACTTCCTCCACTTCCTCCACATCCTCCACTTCCTCCACTTCATCCACTTCTTCAACTCCCTCCACTTCCTCCACTTCGTCCCCTTCCTCCACTTCCTCCACTTCCTCCATTTCCTCCACTTCGTCCAATTCCCCCACTTCCTACACCTCCTCCACTTTCTCCACTTCGTGCACTTCGTCCACATCTTCCACTTCGTCAACTTCGTCCACTTGGTCCACTTCCTCCACTTCGTCAACTTCGTCCATTTCCTCCACTTCGTCTACTTTCTACACTTCCTCCACTTCGTCCACTTTTTCCACTTCGTTCATTTCTTCCACTCTTCAACTTCGTCCACTTCGTCCACTTCCTCCAATTCGTCCACTTCGTCAACTTCATCCACTTCTTCAACTTCCTCCACTACCCCTACTTCGTCTGCTTCGTCCCCGTCGTCCACTTTGTCCACTTCCTCCACTTTGTACACTTCGTCCACTTCCTCCACTTCTTCCACTTCGTCCACTTCCCACACTTCCTCCACTTCTTCCACTTCCTCCACTTCTTCCACTTCCTCCACTTCCTACACTTCCTCCACTTCCTCCACTTCCTCCACTTCGTCAACTTCCTCCCCTTCGTCAACTTCCTCAACCTCCTCCACTTCTTCCACTTCGTCAACTTCCTCCACTTCCTCCAATTCCTCCACTTCGTCCACTTCGTCCACCTTCTCCACTTCCTCAACTTCCTGCACTTCGTCCAATTCGTTCACTTCGTCAACTTGATCCACTTCGTCAACTTCCTCCACTTCCCCCACTTCCTCCACTTCGTCCCCATCGTCCACTTTGTCCACTTCCTCCACTTCCTCCACTTCTTCCACTTCTTCCACATCCTCCCCTTCCTCCACTTCTTCCACTTCCTCCACTTCCTCGACTTCCCCCACTTCCTCCACTTCCTCGACTTCGTCCACTTCCTCTACTTCCTCCACTTCCTCCCCTTCGTAAACTTCCTCCACCTCCTCCACTTCTTCCACTTCGTCAACTTCCTCCACTTCGTGCACTTCGTGCACTTCCTGCACTTCGTCCACTTCATTGACTTCCTCCACTTCGTCCTTTTCGTCAACTTCCTCCACATCCTCCACTTGCTCCACTTTTTGGGCTTGGGCTTTTGTAATCTTTTGTAACTCTAGAATAGTATTTAAGGGCTTGCACGTCCCTAGGATTAGTATCTTTGGCAGAAACGAGGCAAACACTATCTCTTCCACCCCTTTGAAGGAGGATCTTGGATGCTCAGGCTACCTCTTCACCTTTTTAGGGTTTATTCTTTCATTCTTTCATTGTTATTCATCTAGGTTCACCATGAATATGGTGAACTAAACCTTGTATGTTTGTTGGGGAATCAATGTAATCTCTTGAAGCTCTCATATATGGAATCTGTTGAGTACATCTTTTAATTAAGACATATGCTTTCTTTCATCATTAGTTAGGGTTTTTCCTCTTTGCTCAATGCTTGCATAGTTTAACTCATTCCATGCATGATTATTGGTTTTGTCGATACGGGCACGTACGGGGAAGTCTAGATCCGGGGAATTTCTCCCAATATTTTACTGACAATATTATATTGGTTGTTGTTAAGCTCCTGCACTCATGAACTAATCATTAGGAATGCTAGGAATTGTATGAACTCGTGATTAGGGAGAAGCCATCTAGAATGGTACATTAGAGAGTGGCATTAACAATGATGATTTGAATGTTGAATTCCTAAAATATATGAGAGTGGATGAGATGAAATTGACCCCCAACAACATATTCATCCATATATTTCATTGAAAGTGTTTATCTTTTGTCTTTGCCATTGATCAAATTTCATGCATACATGTTTATTTTCTGTCTTGCATATTAAACTTCAACAATTTCGTTTGTAAGTCCTAGCTAATCAACAAATCACATAACTAAACTAGGCCGTGAGTCCTTTGGGAAGAACGATACATGGTCTTACCAAGTTTATTACTTGAACGATTCGGTCATACTTGCCGATTGTGAAACAAGTTTGTGACATCATATTTTGGTGATCATAAATTTGTCCATCAAGTTTTTGGCGCCGTTGCCGGGGACTCGTGGTTTAACTGGTTAATTTGTGTGATTATTGATTATCTTTGACTTTAATTTTAAATTTCTGTTTTTATTTTCTGTTTTTATTTTTCTGTTTTATCTTTTTAGATTAGATTTTTTATTTTATTTGATTTGATTAGATTTTATTTTTAGATTAGATTTTATTTTATCTTTTTAGATTTTATTTTATTTTATTTTATCTTCTATCTTCTAAATCTTTTATCTTTTTATCTTTTGAATATATATCTTCTCTTATATCTTTTTGTGCTAACAAATCTTTTCTAGGGTTTTGTTTTCTTGTGTATGCAGGAAGCAATTCGAACTAGGAGTAAGAAAACAACAGAACCACTTCTTGAAGGCCTAGAAGAGAGTAGAAGGAGGAGAAGAATCAGAACGTCTAGAGAACTTTTCCCTTCTCCAGAAACTCTCTTGCAATCATCACCACAAGGTTCTGTTCATAGCACAGGAAGTATGGAGGGCAATAATGTTAGAAGAACTCTTGCAGATTACACTAATCTTGCCGGACCTCAGCACTTCAATAGCATAGCTAGACCTAGAGTCAATGCAGCCAACATGGAGGTCAAACCAGCACTGATTCAACTGGTAAAGAGTAATCAATTTAATGGGTTATCTCACGAAAGCCCATATGAGCACCTGACTACCTTTAATGAGATTTGCAATACAGTCAAGATTAATGGGGTGCCAGACGAAGCAATCAAACTTAGCTTGTTTCCTTTCTCATTGGGAGGCAATGCTAAGCTTTGGTTGAACTCTTTTCCAGAAGAAAGTTTCACAGAGTGGGAAGCAGTGGTTACAAAATTCTTAAATAAATACTTCCCACAATCTAAGGTGACTAAAGGAAAGCAAGAGATTTCTTCATTCAAGCAGGGCATGGAAGAATCACTGGGACATGCATGGGACAGGTATAAAAGCTTGTTACGTAAAACTCCTATGCATGGTTTCAAAGAAGAAGAAGTAGTCCTAACTTTCCTTGGAGGGCTTGGTTCACACACCAAGATGCTGCTGAATGCCTCAGCAGGAGGCAATATCAAATGGAAGACTCCAGAGGAAGCAACTGAAATTATTGAAAATATGGCTACTAGTGACAACGAATTCAATATTGACACAGGAGATCTTAATCAGAAGGAGTTGTCAAAATTAAATGAGGCTCTGCTTGTCCAAAATAGAACTCTCTCTCAACAGCTTGAGGAAGTAACCATGAAACTTTCTCAAATACCACAGGAAATACAACAGGTCTCAATGGTTCAAGAGCAACAAAAATGGCAGATGCAATTTACTCCAGTTGAGAAAACAACAAAGCTTGAAGAGACTTTCCAGAGATTCTTGAAGACAAATGCGTCCTATTGTCATAATGTGGATGCTGCATTTAAAAAAATGGAGGGTCATGTTGAGAGAATAGTTGACGAGATTAAACATGATAATCTTGGAAAGGAATGTAAAACTGTTGTGACTAGAAGTGGTAGAGTGTTAGAGGAGAGACAAAAAGAGAGAGGAGAGAAAAAAATGAGAGTGAGAGTGAAAAAGAATCATGTGAGTGGAAAGAAAGAGTTGAGAGAGAAAAAGAGAAAAAAGAAGAAGAAGAGAGGAGAGAAAAAAAAGAGAGAGAAGAGAGACAGAAAGAAAAAGAGTATGAAAAGCCACTTCCTTATCCAAAGGGTTATTCAAGGAAGGAGAAAGAAAAGCAGTTGGAAAGATTCATGGAACTGTTTAAGAAGCTGGAGATTACTATACCATTCTTTGAAGCATTGCAACAGATGCCAGCTTATGCAAAATGCTTGAAGGAACTTCTCACAAAGAAACATAAGTACATTGAGAAGGAAACTATCAATATACAGGGCAATTGCAGTGCAATCATACAGAAACTACCTCCTAAACTTAAAGACCCAGGAAGCTTCACTATTCCATGCACCATAGGAGATGTGAAAGTTGGAAGAGCATTGATTGATTTGGGAGCTAACATTAATCTAATGCCGCTAGCCATGTGCAGAACAATTCAGGGGCTGGAAATTAAACCAACCAGAATGGCTCTTCAATTGGCAGACATGTCTCTTAAATATCCATATGGAGTGGTTGAAGATGTTCTAGTGAAGGTCGACAAATTTGTATTCCCAGTGGATTTTATTGTGATGGAGATGGAAGGAACTAGTGATGTTCCTCTTATTCTGGGGAGACCTTTTATGAAGACTGCTAGAGTTCTGATTGATGTAGAGAATGGTAAGCTTAAACTGAGAGTTGATGATGAAGAGGTCACTTTTGATGTATCCAAGGCCATGACATATCCAAATGATGACAAAGCATGTTTTCAATTTGATGAACTTGATGAAGTTTGTATGGTTCAGGAGAGAATGGTGCGAAATATTTCTTCATTGGAAAAAACTCTCATTGATGCATGTGAAGATTTAGATGAAGAAGAAGAGAAATTGATTGATGAATGTCTGATGGATTTGGAAACATTGAAAAAGAATCCAGAGGAAGATCCAATATTTGAAATAATTGACAAGGAAGAAACAATCAAAGCACAGTCGCCAGAATTAAAAAGATTACCATCACATCTGAAATATGTGTTTTTAGAAGAGGGTGAAACAAAGCCAGTCATCATCAATAACTCTTTATCTTTACAAGAAGAAGAGCAGTTGATAGAAATTCTGAAAGCCAACAAAGAAGCAATTGGGTGGTCAATATCAGATCTCAAAGGTATAAGCCCAACTTATTGCATGCACAAGATTTTTATGGAAGAGGACTATAAACCTAGTGCTCAACCGCAGAGAAGGTTAAATCCTGTCATGAAGGAGGTGGTCAGAAAAGAAGTGTTGAAACTGCTAGAAGCTGGTATCATCTATCCAATCTCTGACAGTGAATGGGTGAGTCCAGTACAGGTGGTTCCAAAGAAAGGTGGGATGACAGTAATTTATAATGATAAGAATGAACTTATTCCTACTCGGACGGTTACTGGCTGGCGTATGTGTATTGATTATAGGAAACTGAATAAAGCTACTAGGAAAGATCATTTTCCTCTTCCCTTCATGGATCAGATGCTAGAAAGGTTATCAGGGCAGGCTTTCTATTGTTTTCTAGATGGATATTCTGGATATAATCAAATTGTGGTAGACCCAAAAGACCAGGAGAAGACGGCTTTTACGTGTCCTTTTGGTATCTTTGCATATAGAAAGATGCCTTTTGGATTATGTAATGCTCCAGCTACGTTTCAGAGGTGTATGCAGGCAATCTTTTCTGATCTTTTAGAAAAATGCATTGAAGTATTCATGGATGACTTCTCAGTTTTTGGAAATTCTTTCCAAAGATGTTTAGCTAATTTGAATACTGTCCTCAAAAGATGTGTTCAGACAAATCTGGTTTTGAATTGGGAGAAATGTCATTTCATGGTAACTGAAGAGATTGTACTGGGGCATAAAATTTCTGCTAAAGGAATTGAGGTGGATAAAGCCAAAGTAGAAGTCATTGAGAAACTGCCTCCACCAACAAATGTAAGGGGGATTAGGAGTTTTCTTGGTCATGCTGGGTTCTATAGAAGATTCATCAAAGATTTCTCAAAAATTGCTAAACCATTGAGTAATCTTTTGATGAAGGATGCTCCTTTTGTGATGAATGAAGACTGTCTGAAAGCTTTTGATATATTGAAGCAGAAGCTAGTGTCAGCTCTAGTAATTGTAGCACCAGATTGGAATCAAAATTTTGAACTGATGTGTGATGCAAGTGATTATTGATGAGTCAATATTTTCTTCACTTCACTTAGTTTATTGTACTAGAATTAATCAGGGAATTGTGCTTAATCGTCCATTATTTTCCTATTTTTCCTAATTGTGCTTAATTCGATCAGAAATTCTTATTTTAACTAATTTGAATTATCTGAGCTTATTATTTTGCATTATTAATTATGGGAAAATTTTGGATATCTTATTGGGACATTTGAAGGCTAAATGAGAAATGACAATTGAGCCCAATGCATTTCAGCCACTTCAATTTTCGCTGGTTGCAGTGTGAATTTTGTGTCAACTTGTGTGTCTTCGTTCGAGATCAATTCTTATCCGTTTTCAATGCAATGTTTTTTCATAGTTTCGTCTGGATGTCTATTTTCACTTATAGTTTTTATTTTGTTCAAATTCGTTCTGTGTTGTTCCCAGTATTTTTTTTACTCCCCTGTGTCAGTCAAGTTCATACTGTTTGAGTGACTTCTAATTTGTTTGCATTGTTTGCTTGTTGTTTGATACTTGTGGTGGCTGAAATTGATCATTGGACGGTTCTAAGATCTCCCAACACTCAAGGATTCAATACTCATGTTGGCACATTTTAAAGCTCATTTCAAGAAGTAATATTAGATGGTTTAGAAACATTACACACCACTGCCCATGGACAAATAAATATGGAGCAAGAAAGCAAAAATGGGAGATTCACGTGAAGCTTGATTGAAAGTGAGCAACACTTCATTTTTGTTCAAAAGCCACGGCCCACATGTCCCTCTTCTACCACTATTGGCCTAAATTGATCAAAGAATTTTGAAAAGAGGTGCTGAAAAGTAGGAAATTAATGGCCATTCATTTGGGAAGTCAATAAAGAATGGACCACTTGCAAGTAACTCACGTAAAGGAGCAAGAAATGGCCATATGTAAAAGAAGGTAATGGGGTCCATATACTATTCACGGTTTTGGCTTGCAAAATTCATAACAATTGAAATGAACCCACGGCCATGGAGCAAACATCAAACAAAACTTCTTTCTCTTTGGAAGTGGGGCCGCCACACTCCTTCTTGCAACACGTGAGAAAGCAACCATTTAACGTGGAAGAGCTGCACATACAAAAAGCAAAGGACATATACCTCTTTCACGGCAAACCACACAAAGATAATATACTTTCTTCAATTTACTAGAGAAGTGGGAGGTCCATAAAGAAATTACGTCCCATTATTTTGACAAATAACCAGACAAACATTTTAAAGTGAAATGATGAGGGACACGTTCCTTTCACACCTACTGCTATCTGACAATTGACAAAGCTGGAATAAGAGTCACTGATGAGTCAATATTTTCTTCACTTCACTTAGTTTATTGTACTAGAATTAATCAGGGAATTGTGCTTAATCGTCCGTTATTTTCCTATTTTTCCTAATTGTGCTTAATTCGATCAGAAATTCTTATTTTAACTAATTTGAATTATCTGAGCTTATTATTTTGCATTATTAATTATGGGAAAATTTTGGATATCTTTTTGGGACATTTGAAGGCTAAATGAGAAATGACAATTGAGCCCAATGCATTTCAGCCACTTCAATTTTCGCTGGTTGCTGTGTGAATTTTGTGTCATCTTGTTTGTCCTCGTTCGAATTCAATTCTTATCCGTTTTCCTTGCAATTTTTTTTCATAGTTTCGTCTAGATGTCTATTTTCAAGTATAGTTTTTATTTTGTTCAAATTCATTTTGTGTTGTTCCCAGTATTTTCTTTACTCTCCTATGTCAGTCTAGTGCATACTGTTTGAGTGAATTCTAGTCTGTTTGCATTTGCTTGCTGTTTGGTACTTGTGCTAGCTAAGAATTGACAATTGAAGTGTTGATTTTTGAAGTGTCACGGCTGGAAATAGAATCCACAAGCTTACCATTTAATTTTTGAACAAAGCCTTTTGTTCTGGAAAGGGAAAAAGAATACATTTAGTGGAAATTCACGTTGGGAAGTTCCTTCCCTTGCCATGTCACGCATTCTGCAAAGAATAATGGAAGCATTGTTTTGGTTTTTAACATGTCACGGTAGGAGTAGCTTGGAGGAACCCATATGGCTTTGACACTTTAGCAATTAATTGAAGAAAGAAGGATGCCTTGATCTAAGATTGGAATTCTCGGTTTTATTTGGGAACCATACACCAAAGGAAAAAACAAACACAAGGGACCACCACTAAAGCTCACGGGAATGTGTTTCATGCAACTCCTTTCTTTCTAATGAAGAATTTTGTAAATGAGAAAGCATAAGCAAATTGAACCAATGGAGGGGACACCTTGTGAGTAAGCTCACGGTTTTGTGCATTTATATATGGCAGCTTGGAATATTCTTTCTTTAAAATGATTAAGGACATGGAGAATGTGCCACCACACTGACGGTCCAGCACATCCCGCAGCCACGGACGTTTTTGGAAGCCAAAGGGGCTGCAGCAAGAAGAAGTGAAGCACGGTGATGCAGGGAAGAAGTCTCCAAGTTGTTGCTGCCATGAGTTGAAGAGGGGAGCTGCACATGGTTTTTAGTTTTAAACGGAAGCCACCTCCTTGATGAAGAAGCTCATGGTCTTCACATCCAGTAGGTTGGAACAGCCACCTTGACCGAAGCAAGTGAAAGAGAAGCAGCCGTGATGAAGGGGTAGAATGGTTTGGAATGTGATTGAAGAAGAAGACAAGGATTGAGGCTCCACTGAATTTTGGTACGTAAGGAGACAAAAACTTTATGGAAGAAAGAATGTTTTATTTATTTGGTGGAGAACGTTGGTATATGGGTACAAGAGAGAAGGGTCCCTTGCTTTGTCGGACACGTTCATAACAGCACTAAAACTTGGAGGATTTTTGCTATAAAAAAATGGCAGAGCAGCAGATTTGAAGCAGATAATTTAGTAGATTTTAGTATTAGATTTTAGGAGTAGGAAGCCACGGCCTGGAGGAGGCTCTTGCCTCTTCCTCTTTCAATAAATCTCTCGGCTTTCCATTTTCCAGTAGCTCTCTGTTTATTTTTCAGCAGTGTAGAATTTTATTTCTGAGCGTGCAGTGTATCACAGTATTTGAAACAATTTGTTCATTTTATTTTTATCTTTCAGTATTTTGGAATTTTAATTTAAGTGTTGAATGTTTGATGAATTCCATTTCCAGTGTTTTATTCTATCTGTTGTTTTTTACAGTTTAGTATTTTCTGCACCGTTAAATTCTGTCATTGTGTTTTACTGGTCATGTTATTTTCAAGAATCGTTTTTACGGTTTATTTTTACTGGAACTATTGATAAATTTTAATTACACTGTTGTTTTGTCTTCTGCATATTTACTGTCTGTGTTTTAATTTCCAACACTGTAATTTTTCCATTGTCTATTTTTACCATTTTTTTTTACCGTTCAGTTTTTACCACTGTTAAAATTTATTTCAGTGTTTTTAAATTCAGTTATGTTTAAATTTTAATTTAATTTTTACCGCACAAAACATCTACAAAACCCCCCCCACTTTGTGTAAAAAAATCTGAGATTGAACCGCCACAAAATTGGTCCTTGAGAGACGACCTAGGAGTCAAATCCTAGTTATACTGCATTAATTTCTGCACATCAAATTTGTATGACCGCGACAGTCGTATCAGTCACCACTCACGTCTTCTTTTACAACAGCCATGGGAAATCAATATTAAATGAATTTAAGCTGCACTGTGGGCAGAAGAGGTGCTGCCATCTTCATGCGGACAACAGCAAGGCTCCATTCAAATGTCCAGAAAGCTCCTCGTTCCAGCACGGAAGCAACACTTTGACGTTGGCAGCAAGGTGAAGATGGACTTCCATGAAGAGAAGCAGCTGCCACGACCAAAGCCTTCAAGCATCCAGCTTGGTTGGAGAAGGTGGTGCACTAGAATGAGAGCTGCACCGTAAAGAAACTTGGAGCAGTCCAGCAAGGAGGATGATGTTGAGAAAAAGAAGGGAGCACCACAGGACACGGCTGAAGAGGTGCAGTGGGAAGCATGGTGATTAAGCAAGCAAGTGGTGTCAAGAAAGAAGCACACACACACTCCACAGCCTAGAGCAACACGTAGAGCAGCCAGCAATTTGAGAGGCATGGAGGGAGGTCACCGCCTGGTTTGGCTTCACGCAGTATGCAGCGTCCACATAGCACACTGGATGCAAGAAGCGTGCATGAGTTGGAGAGGAAATGAAGCACAGTAATACAGAAGAATCCAGCAGCTGCAATGTGTGAAGGGAGAAGAAGTGAAACGTTGGAATGGTCTTGGAGAAGGGTGAGCATGTCTCGGCACAAGTGAAGAAACGGACAAGCAATTTGGAGAGGGCCCCACCCATTTTCATACAAAGGGATTGGTGAATGTTTGATTAAGAATTCAGTGGCTGCCAAACAAAATCATGAAATTAAGAGGTCACGGGAGACAGCAGCAGTAACAGCAAAATTCTGAGCTTTGGCTATAAATTGGAGCAGCAGAGAAGCAAATCATCAGATTTTAGAGTAGATTTCTAGAGTAGAAGTTAGGTTTCTGGCTTGGTTTTCTCCTCCCCTATTGGGGAGGTTTTGAATTTCTTTTAGTTACCGTTTCCATGAATCTTGTAATTTCCAGTTTGCATTTTCAAATCAATGTTCGTTGAATTTTCTTCTCATTTACCATTTTCTGCACAATTACTGTTATTGCAAATGCGAATCTTTGACAAATTTCATTTTCAGTGAAGTGTTTTTAATTTTACCGTCTCTTTTATTTTACTATTTAGTATTTTCTGCATCGTTTAATTTTATCGTTTTCAATTTACCGTTTCTGAATATTTACTGTTCCATGTTTACCGTTTTCCGTTTTTACCGTCTTTTACTATCTTTAAAATTTACTTCAGTGTTGTTAAATTCTGTTTTATTTAAATTCAGTTGTTTTTCAATCTATTTTATTTTTCTGTGTCAAAAACAATCACAAAACCCCCCCCACTTCGTGTTAAAATCTGATACTGAACCGGCACCAAAATTGGTCCTTGAGAGACGACCTAGGAGTCAAATCCTAGTAATTATACTGCATTATTTTCGTGCACTCAAATTTTGTGAGCGGTGCGACCCGTTCATCAATTATGCAATAGGAATTGTCCTTGGCCAAAGGAAAGAACAAAAGTTTCATCCAATTTATTATGCTAGCAAGGTGCTGAATGATGCTCAATTGAATTATGCTACCACAGAGAAAGAGTTTTTGGCCATTGTATATGCTCTAGAGAAATTTAGACCTTATCTTATTGGGTCTAAGGTGATTGTCTATACAGATCATGCAGCTATCAAATATTTGTTGACAAAACCAGATTCTAAGCCACGTCTGATCAGATGGGTACTACTGTTGCAAGAATTTGATGTAGAAATTCGTGATAAGAAAGGAAGTGAGAACTTAATTGCTGATCATTTGTCACGGTTAGTCAACAATGAGGTCACTAACAAGGAGTCTGAAATCTGGGAATCTTTTTCAGATGAGTCACTCATGTATATTCAGCAGAGGCCTTGGTTTGCTGATATGGCTAATTTCAAAGCTGCAAGAGTCATGCCGGAAGACTTAACTTGGCAACAGAGAAAGAAATTTCTGCATGATGCCAAGCAGTTTGTGTGGGACGATCCATATTTGTTCAAAATTGGAGCAGATAATCTTCTAAGGAGATGTGTTACAAATGAAGAAGCAGAAGGAATTCTCTGGCATTGTCATGATTCACCTTATGGAGGACATTTTAATGGGGAAAGAACAGCAGCAAAAGTCCTTCAATCAGGGTTTTATTGGCCAACTTTATTTAAAGATGCCCATAATCATGCTAGGAATTGTGATAAATGTCAGAGAGCAGGGACAATCACTAAACGTCATGAGATGCCTTTACAAGGTATTTTAGAGGTTGAGGTATTTGATTGTTGGGGTATTGACTTTGTTGGACCCTTCCCTCCATCTTTCAACAATGAATATATTCTGGTAGCAGTGGATTATGTGAGTAAATGGGTGGAAGCATTAGCTTGTCCTAAAAATGATGCTAGCACGGTAATTAAATTCCTGAAAAGGCAGATATTCTCACGTTTTGGCACTCCAAGAGTGTTGATTAGTGATGGAGGATCTCATTTTTGCAATTATCAGCTAGAGAAAGTACTCAAACACTATGGAGTAAAGCATGAGGTAGCTGCACCTTATCATCCACAAACCAATGGACAAGCTGAGGTGTCTAACAGGGAGATAAAAAGAATCCTGGAAAAGACTGTGACTTCATCAAGAAAGGATTGGTCTCTCAAATTGGATGATGCTCTTTGGGCTTATAGGACAGCAATGAAGACGTCCATGGGATTATCACCATTCCAGTTAGTCTATGGGAAAGCATGTCATTTGCCAGTTGAATTGGAGCATAGAGCATTATGGGCTTCGAAATTCTTGAATTTTGATCCTTATGACACTCAATGCACACGCAGAAGGCAGATTTTGGAGCTTGAAGAAATGCGGTTACATGCATATGATTCATCCAGGGCTTACAAAGACAAAATTAAATTTTATCATGACAGGAAGTTGGTGAATAGAGTTTTCAATCCAGGACAACAGGTACTATTGTTCAATTCAAGATTGAAGATATTTCCTGGGAAGCTGAAGTCAAAATGGACAGGACCATTTGTGATAAAAGAAGTGCATCCGCATGGAGCAATTGAAATATGTAATCCATCTGCTGATGATCCACAGAGAAGTTGGGTGGTAAATGGTCAACGTCTCAAGCCTTATCTAGGAGGAGAGGTGCAACAATGTTCTACAATGATGTTGTTGGTTGATCCTTGAAAGTTTGGGTCAGGCTCGGGACGTTAAACAAGCGCTTACTGGGAGGCAACCCAGTGTTTTGTGAGTATTTTTTTGTTTTTAGATTAGGGTTTGATGTACTCTATTGAACACCTGGTTTGTTATGATGGTTTGCTATTAACTGTGATTGTTTGATAAGTAATGCTTGATGATGCTTTATGATTAATTGATGTTGAGATGATGTGCACATAAAATGCTTATACAGGTGATTCACAAGCTTTGTGAACAAATGCATGATATCATGATTGTGATTGTGAAATTAAGCAGGATGTGTATGTCAAATGTGAATGAGCTTATATGTGAGGTTTTGAGCTCCAGAGTTGTTATTGTTGAATGCTATTACTTTGGAAGCATGAATGATTTTGCCCAGGTTTTCTATGATTGAATCAATTGCTTGTTTTGCATCATATGATCAAGGCCGTTTGTTGGAACCCTTTTTACTGGCCAAATTCATAAAGTTAGCCTACTAAAAGAGAACACTTTGTGTTCTATCCTTTGAACCCTTAGCCTTGAATATACACTGAAAACCCTTGATTGAAAATCTTTACCTTGAGTTAAGTAGAAGATCTTGTATGGTAGTGATAAATGTTCAAGTTTGGGGTTGTTGGGAAAACATGAAAAAGGAAAAAGCATTGAGCTAAGAGCTAAAAAGTAAGAATATAAAAAGAAAAGCAAAGAAAAAGAAGCAAAGCTCAATGCAAATGCAAAGGCAAAAGAAAGTTGGGAAGAATAAGAATAATTGTGTTGTTATGATTCTCTTAACTCAAGGATTTTGTGATCCAGAAAAACCAATTTTCTTGTTAGCCCAGCTACATTATAAGCCATTGAAAAGTCCTTGTGATGATGCATGCTTGTGAATGTTTTTGATTGTGGTAAAATGAAAGGCAAAATTGATTCATGTGACATTGTGATAGTGGAGTGAATGAGTGAAACACTTTACCTCTTATACACTTGTGTGTTGAGTGAAACACTTTACCTAGTGAGGAAATATTCCATGAGCACATGAACATCCATGCTTAATTGATTGATCATTCATGAAAAATAGCATTTGTTGGAATTTAAATGACTTTGTGAATACTAAAGCATGTGCACATCTTGATTGAACTCTTGGTCATAAGTTTGAGTGAAGTTGATACTTATCTTGAAAAAGAGGATTTTTGAATGAGTGAATCATCATATGAATTGGTTGGAGATGGAGTTACATTTTGTTTGCTTGAGGACAAGCAAAGTTCTAAGTTTGGGGTTGTGATAACAGTTGAAAAACTGTTATTTTCATGCTTAAAAGTGATACTAAAAGCAACCTTTAGACTTAAAAACTAGCTTGCAATCATGCTTTTATCTATATTTTCATAAATATGAGAGCTGGACAGGTTTATGCTTGATTTAAGTGTTTTTGAGCAGGTTTTAAGGTGAATTTGGTGAAAGAAGTGAAGAAGGAGAGAGATGACATTAGAAAAGAGATCAAAGAGTGCAAAAAGAGAAGTCGAAGGCACCGCTCAGCGGCATTTTACCGCTGAGCGGCACTCAGGAGGTTGCGGGAGTCACGCTGAGGGGCAAAATGGCCGCTGAGGGGAAGAAAAGGACGCGCAATCACCGTTGAGCGGTATTTACCGCTGAGCGGCACTTTTTGGGCTTGGGCTTTTGTAATCTTTTGTAACTCTAGAATAGTATTTAAGGGCTTGCACGTCCCTAGGATTAGTATCTTTGGCAGAAACGAGGCAAACACTCTCTCTTCCACCCCTTTGAAGGAGGATCTTGGATGCTCAGGCTACCTCTTCACCGTTTTAGGGTTTATTATTTCATTCTTTCATTGTTATTCATCTAGGTTCACCATGAATATGGTGAACTAAACCTTGTATGTTTGTTGGGGAATCAATGTAATCTCTTGAAGCTCTCATATATGGAATCTGTTGAGTACATCTTTTAATTAAGACATATGCTTTCTTTCATCATTAGTTAGGGTTTTTCCTCTTTGCTCAATGCTTGCATAGTTTAACTCATTCCATGCATGATTATTGGTTTTGTCGATACGGGCACGTACGGGGAAGTCTAGATCCGGGGAATTTCTCCCAATATTTTACTGACAATATTATATTGGTTGTCGTTAAGCTCCTGCACTCATGAACTAATCATTAGGAATGCTAGGAATTGTATGAACTCGTGATTAGGGAGAAGCCATCTAGAATGGTACATTAGAGAGTGGCATTAACAATGATGATTTGAATGTTGAATTTCTAAAATATATGAGAGTGGATGAGATGAAATTGACCCCCAACAACATATTCATCCATATATTTCATTGAAAGTGTTTATCTTTTGTCTTTGCCATTGATCAAATTTCATGCATACATGTTTATTTTCTGTCTTGCATATTAAACTTCAACAATTTCGTTTGTAAGTCCTAGCTAATCAACAAATCACATAACTAAACTAGGCCGTGAGTCCTTTGGGAAGAACGATACTTGGTCTTACCAAGTTTATTACTTGAACGATTCGGTCATACTTGCCGATTGTGAAACAAGTTTGTGACATCATATTTTGGTGATCATAAATTTGTCCATCAGTCAACTTCCTCCATTTCTTCCAATTCCTCCGCTTCCTCCACTTCCTCCACTTCGTCCCCTTCGTCCACTTCGTCGTCTACTTTGTCAACTTCGTCCACTTCCTCAACTTTGTCCACTTCGTCGTCTACTTTGTCAACTTCGTCCACTTCGTCGTCTACTTTGTCCACTTCCTCCACTTCCTCCACTTCGTCAACTTCGTCCAGTTCGTCAACTTCCTCCACTTTGTCCACTTCGTCAACTTCGTCAACTTCGTCCACATCGTCCGCTTTGTCGACTTCGTCCACATCGTCCAATTCCTCCACATCGTCCACTTCCTCCACTTCGTCAACTTCGTCCACTTCGTCTAGTTCGTCAACTACATCCACTTCGTCCACTTCCTCCACATCGTCCACTTCCTCCACTTCGTCAACTTCGTCAACTTCCTCCACTTCCTCTACTTCGTCCACTTCCTCAACTTTCTCCACTTCCTCCACTTCCTCCACTTCGTCCACTTCGTCAACTTCTTCCACATCTTGAACTTCCTCCACTTCTCCCACTTCTTCCATTTCGTCCACTTCGTCCAGTTCCTCCAATTCGTCCACTTCGTCAACATTGTCCACTTCTTAAACTTCCTCCACTTCGTCCCCTTCCTCCATTTCCTGCACTTCCTCCATTTCCTGCACTTCGTCCACGGCGTCCGCTTCGTCAACTTCCTCCACTTCGTCCACTCCATCCCCTTCCTCTACTTCCTCCACGTCCTCCACTTCCTCCATTTCGTCCACTTCCTCCACTTGGTCCGCTTCGTCAACTTCTTCCATTTCTTCCACTTTCTCCGCTTCCTCCACTTACTCCACTTCATCCAGTTCGTCGTCTACTTTGTCAACTTTGTCCACTTCCTCCATGTCGTCAACTTCGTCCATTTCCTCCACTTCTCCACTTCGTCAACATCAACCACTTCCTCACCTTCCTCCACTTGTTCCGCTTCGTCCACTTCACTTCGTCCACATCGTCCACCTCGTCAACTTCGTCCTGCTCGTCCCCTTCGTCCACCTCGTCAACTTCATCCACTTCGTCCACATCGTCCAGTTAGTCCACTTCCTCCACTTCGTCAACTTCGTCCACTTCCCCCACATCGTCCACTTCGTCAACTTCATCCACTTTGTCCACTTCGTCAACTTCGTCCATGTCATTGACTTTCTCCACTTCCTCCACTTCGTCCTCTTCGTCAACTTCGTCCACTTCCTCCATATTCGTCCACTTCGTCCATTTCCTCCACTTCCTCTACTTCTTCAACTTCGTCAACTTCCTCCGTTTCCTACACTTCCTCAACTTCGCCCACTTCCTCCACTTCCTCCACTTCATCCACTTCGTCAACTTCGTCCGCTTCCTCCACTTCCTCCATTTCCTCCACTTCCTCCACTTCCTCCACATCGTCCCCTTCGTACACTTCTTCCACTTCGTCAACTACCCCCACTTCCTCCACTTCCTCCACTTCTGCCACTTCATCCACTTCCTCCACTTCGTCCACTTCCTCTACTTCTTCCACTTCGTCAACTTCATCCACTTCCTTCACTCCCTACACTTCCTGCACTTCCTCCACTTCCTTCACTTCTTCCACGTCCTCTACTTCATCCACTTCGTCAACTTCCTCTACTTTGTCCACTTCCTCCACTTCCTCCACTTCCTTCACTTCCTCAACTTCGTCCACTTCTTCAACATCCTACACTTCCTCAACTTCCTCCACTTCCTCCACTTCTTCCACTTCGTCCTCTTCCTCGACTTCGTCAACTTCCTCCACGTCGTCCAGTACCCCCACTTCCTCCACTTCCTCCACTTCGTCGAATTCGTCCACTTCGTCAACTTCGTCCACTTCCTCCACCTCCTCCCCTTCCTCCACTTCGTCCATTTGCTCCACTTCCTCCACTACTTCCACTTCCTCCACTTCCTACACTTCCTCCTCTTCATCAACTTCGTCCACTTCATCAACTTGCCCCAATGCTTCCACTTCGTCCACTTCATCATCTTCGTCCACTTCCTCCAATTCGTCCACTTCGTCAACTTCATCCACTTCTTCAACTTCCTCCACTTCCCCCACTTAGTCTGCTTCGTCCCCATCGTCCACTTTGTCCACTTCCTCCACTTCCTCCACTTCCTCCACTTCTTCCACTTCGTCCACTTCCTCCACTTCCTCCACTTCCTCCAATTCCTCCACTTCTTCCACTTCGTCCAATTCGTCCACTTCCTGCACTTCCTCCACTTCCTCCACTTCGTCAACTTCCTCCCCTTCGTCAACTTCCTCCACCTCCTCCACTTCTTCCACTTCGTCAACTTCCTCCACTTCGTGCACTTCCTTCACTCCGTCCACTTCATTGACTTCCTCCACTTCGTCCTTTTCGTCAACTTCCTCCACTACCTCTACTTCCTCCATTTCCTCCACTTCCTCCGCTTCGTCCCCGTTCTCGACTTCCTTAACGTCCTCCACTTCCTCCAATTCGTCCACTTCGTCAACTTCATCCACTCCGTCCACTTGTCCCACATCCTCCACTTCGTCCCCATCGTCCACTTTGTCCACTTCCTCCACTTTGTCCCCTTCCTCCACTTCCTCCACTTCTTCCACCTCCTCCACATCCTCCACTTCATCCACTTCCTCCACATCCTCGACTTCGTCAACTTCCTCCACTTCCTCCCCTTCGTAAACTTCCTCCACCTCCTCCACTTCGTCAACATCGTCCACTTCTTCAACTTCCTCCACTTGTTCCGCTTCGTCCACTTCACTTCGTCCACATCGTCCACCTCCTCAACTTCGTCCTCCTCGTCCCCTACGTCCACCTCGTCAACTTCATCCACTTCGTCCACATCGTCCAGTCAGTCCACTTCCTCCACTTCGTCAACTTCGTCCACTTCCCCCACTTCGTCCACTTCGTCAACTTCATCCACTTTGTCCACTTCGTCAACTTCATCCACGTCGTCGACTTTCTCCACTTCCTCCACTTCCTCCACTTCGTCCTCTTCGTCAAGTTCGTCCACTTCCTCCATCTTCGTCCACTCCATTTCCTCCACTTCCTCTACTTCTTCAACTTCGTCAACTTCCTCCGTTTCCTACACTTCCTCCACTTCGCCCACTTCCTCCACTTCCTCCACTTCCTCCACATCGTCCCCTTCGTACACTTCTTCCACTTCGTCAACTACCCCACTTCCTCCACTTCCTCCACTTCCTCCACTTCCTCCACTTCCTCCACTTCCTCCACTTCCTGTAATTCCTCTGATGAACGGGTCGCACCGCTCACAAAAGTTGTGCATAAAATAATGCAGTATAGTATAACTAGGAAGTGACTCCTAGGTCGTCTCTCAAGGACCAATATTGTCGTGGTTCAATCTTAGATTTGACACGAAGGGGGGGGGGTTGTTTGTGGTTTTTTGTCAATGCGGGAAAAATAAAATTGATTGGAAATTAAAGAAAGCAGAATTTAAAACGCCAAAATAAATCTTAAAGACGATAAAAATTGAATGGTAAAAGATGGTAAAAATGAAAACGGTAAATTGAAAAACGATAAAATTAAACGATTCAGAAAACAATAAACGATAAAATAAAAAGATGGTAAAAATAAAACACTTAAATGAAAATGAAATTTGTCAAAGATTCAACATTTGTAGAAACAGTAATTGTGCAGAAAATGGTAAATGAGAAGAAAGTTCAACAAACATTGATTTGAAAATGCAAACTGGAAATTACAACATTCAATTATGGAAACAGTAACTAAAAGGAATTTAAAACCTCCCCAGAGGGGAGGAGAAAACCCAGCCAGAAACCTAACTTCTACTCCTAAAACTCTAATAAAATCTCCCCTTTTTCTTCTCTGCTGCTGCTCCAATTTATAGCCAAAACTCATAAGCATCCTCCCGTGACTTCTCCTTCATTTCAACATTTTGTTTTTGTGTGGGAGCGTGAATTCCTTTCCCGTGACTTGTTTTTGTCTCCCCCGTAGGTTCTAGGTTCTGATTTTCTTCAACTCCTAGATTTGCAAAGGAAATAGGTTAGGGACCCTCCACTTCTTGTCATCTTCTAGACCTTAGAGCCGTTGACATTCTTCTCCATTCTTCCAAGCATCCGTAGTTTCCTTCATGAGGTTGTATGCTCTTTGCTGCTGGATGCTCTCACCAAAGCTCTGCTCACCGTGAAGATAGCTAGGAGGATGAAGTCCTTGCTGCTTTTTGGACCAGCCGTGAGCTTCTATCACAATTGAAGATCAAAAACCAAAATCTTGTGTGGAAGGGATGTAGAGCTAAAGAAAATCTGCACTTCAAGCCTCTCAAAACCGTGACCTTCCACTCCTAGGTGGTGGCCTCCTCTTTTTCCATCCAAGCCATGAGAAGCATCCCTCCAAAGAGATAAAAACCGTGAACTTGGTGGCTCTCTTACTTCAACAAATTCAACACTTTGCATGCCAAGCCATCAACTCCATTTCCTCTCCCTTCTTTTACGTGAGGTGCAGCCAGAAAATGGAGAAAGCCGTGAGGTGCCCCTTCTCCTGGATATGTGCTCTTGTGTTGTAGTGGCTTACTATGTTTGCCTTGGATGTAGCATGTAAGATTTCTACCATTTTTCCAAGGAGAAACCGTGAGCTTCCAACTCCTTGAATGTGGTTGCTGCACTTCATATTTAATTGTTGCTTCCTCACGTTGCAGCCAAGAAAGAATGAAAAGATGATGCTAGCCAAATTGGCCGTGAGCTTCTCCATGTAGTGGCCCCTTTTTGACTTGCCAAATGCCTTCCTAGAGTGAAAACCGTGAAGTGGTGTCTCTTTTTTTTAATCAAGCTTCATCTTTCAATTCAATAAAATATTACATGAATTGTAGCTTTGGCCGTGTGATATGTGGTCTTCCTTGGTGGCCCCTTCCATTATTTCACTTTGATTATTGAATGAAACCGTGTGGAGTTGTGAGCATGGATGTGCATTTTGTGTTGGTTTTTCATGTGCAGCACTTCCAAATGGAAAACACGTTCCAAACCAAGAAAAAGGTGGTGGCTCCCACTTCTATTATGTTGTCTTCCCATTTAAGAGAAAGAAGCCTCCCATTTTGTGCCGTGAATGCTTCCTTCATGTGCCATTTTCAATTGAAAACAATATTGCCTTCTCAAATTGGTGGCCCCCACTTTTGTTACATGAGCTTCTTGCCAAAATAATGTGACAACAGTCCTTTGACTTAAGCTTGCTACCATGCCTCTTACAACAAGCAAAACCGAAAGATGTTTACAAATGGTGACCCACTTTTTCCATGTGCTTAACCTCTTAAACCAAACCAATTTTGCAATGGCCGTGTACTATTATTTTGTTGCAGCCGAGAATGGACATTACACTTTCTTCCTCATGTGCTTTAAACATGAATTGGCCGTGTGATGCATAAGTGGGTTCCAAGTTTTGCTTCTAAATGATCAATTCCAGCCACCACAATTGCTAAACAACAAGCAAACAATGCAAACAATTTATAAGTCACTCAAACAGTAAACACAAGACTGACATAGAGGAGTAAACAAAATACTGGGAACAACACAAAATGAATTTGAACAAAATAAAAACTATACGTGAAAATAGACATCCAGACGAAACTATGAAAAAAAATTGCATGGAAAACGGATAAGAATTGATCTCGAACGAAGACACACAAGTTGACACAACATTCACGCAGCACTGTGCGAAAATTGAAATGGCTGAGATGCATTGGGCTCAATTGCCATTTCTCATTTAACCTTCAAAATGTTCCAAATTGTATTTCCAAAATTTTCCCGTAATTAATAATGCAAAATAATAAGCTCAGATAATTCAAATTAGTTAAAATAAGAATTTCCGATCAAATTAAGCACATTTAGCAAAAACGGAAAAATACCGGACGTTTAAGCACAATTCCCCGACTAATTTTAGCACAATAAACTAAGTGAAGTGAATAAAATATTGACTCATCATCCTCCACTTCCTCTACTTCCTCCACTTCCTCTACTTCTTCCACTTCGTCAACTTCATCCACTTCCTTCACTTCCTACACTTCCTGCACTTCCTCCACTTCCTCCACTTCTTCCACGTCCTCTACTTCGTCCACTTCGTCAACTTCCTCTACTTTGTCCACTTCCTCCACTTCCTTCACTTCCTCAACTTCGTCCACTTCTTCAACTTCCTACACTTCCTCAACTTCCTCCACTTCCTCCACTTCCTCCACTTCGTCCTCTTCCTCCACTTCGTCAACTTCCTCCACGTCGTCCAGTACCCCCACTTACTCCACTTCGTCTACTTCGTCCACTTCGTCAACTTCGTCCACTTCCTCCACCTCCTCCCCTTCCTCCACTTCGTCCACTTGCTCCACTTCCTCCACTTCCTACACTTCCTCCTCTTCATCAACTTCGTCCACTTCATCAACTTGCCCCACTGCTTCCACTTCGTCCACTTCGTCATCTTCGTCCACTTCCTCCAGTTCGTCCACTTCATCAACTTCATCCACTTCTTCAACTTCCTGCACTTCCCCCACTTCGTCTGCTTCGTCCCCGTCGTCCACTTTGTCCACTTCCTACACTTTGTCCAATTCCTCCACTTCCTCCACTTCTTTCACTTCGTCCACTTCGTCCACTTCGTCCACTTCCTCCACTTCTTCCACTTCGTCCACTTCGTCCACTTCCTGCACTTCCTCCACTTCCTCCACTTCCTCCACTTCGTCAACTTCCTCCCCTTCGTCAACTTCCTCCACCTCCTCCACTTCTTTCACTTCGTCAACTTCCTCCACTTCGTGCACTTCCTTCACTCCGTCCACTTCATTGACTTCCTCCACTTCGTCCTTTTCGTCAACTTCCTCCACTTCCTCCACTACCTCCACTTCTTCCATTTCCTCCACTTCCTCCACTTCGTCCATTTCCTCAAATTCCTCCACTTCCTCCACTTCCTCGACTTCATTAACTTCCTCCCCTTCGTCAACTTCCTCCACCTCCTCCACTTCTTCCATTTCATCTACTTAACCCACTTCTTCAACTTCGTCATCTTCGTCCACTTCGTTGACTTCCTCCACTTACTCAACTTCCTCATCTGCCTCCACTTCCTCCACTTCATCCACTTCGTCCACTTCGTCTACTTCCTCCACTTCCTCCACTTCGTCCCCTTCGTCCACTTCCTCTACTTCGTCAACTTCCTCCACGTCATCCAGTTCCTCCACTTCCTCCACTTCCTCCACTTCATCCACTTCCTCCACTTCGTCCACTTCCTCCACATCCTCCACTTCCTCCACTTCCTCGACTTCCTCGACTTCCTCCACTTCCTCGACTTCGTCAACTTCCTCCACTTCCCCCCTTTCGTAAACTTCCTCCACCTCCTCCACTTCTTCCACTTCGTCAACTTCCTCCACTTCCTCCACTTCTTCCACTTCGACCACTTCATTGACTTCCTCCACTTCGTCCTTTTCGTCAACTTCCTTCACTTCCTCCACTTCCTCCACTTCGTCAACTTCCTCCAATTCCTCCAGTTCCTCTACTTCCTCCACTTCGTCCACCTTCTCCACTTCCTCAACTTCCACCACTTCGTCAACTTCATCCACTTCTTTAACTTCCTCCACTTCCCCCACTTCCTCTACTTCGTCCCCATCGTCCACTTTGTCCACTTCCTCCACTTTGTCGAGTTCCTCCGCTTCCCCCACTTCTTCCACTTCGTCCACTTCCTCCATATCCTCCACTTCCTCCACTTCTTCCTCTTCATCCACTTCCTCCACTTCCTCCACTCCCTCCACTTCCTCCACTTCGTCAACTTGCTCCAATTCCTCCACTTCCTCCACTTCGTCCACTTCGTCCACTTCCTCCACATCCTCCACTTCCTCCACTTCCTCCACTTCCTCCACTTCCTCGACTTCCTCGACTTCCTCCACTTCCTCGACTTCGTCAACTTCCTCCACTTCCCCCCCTTCGTAAACTTCCTCCACCTCCTCCACTTCTTCCACTTCGTCAACTTCCTCCACTTCGTGCACTTCTTCCACTTCGACCACTTCATTGACTTCCTCCACTTCGTCCTTTTCATCAACTTCCTCCACTTCCTCCACTTCCTCCACTTCGTCAACTTCCTCCAATTCCTCAAGTTCCTCTACTTCCTCCACTTTGTCCACCTTCTCCACTTCCTCAACTTCCTCCACTTCGTCAACTTCATCCACTTCTTTAACTTCCTCCCCTTCCCCCACTTCCTCTACTTCGTCCCCATCGTCCACTTTGTCCACTTCCTCCGCTTCCCCCACTTCTTCCACTTCGTCCACTTCCTCCATATCCTCCACTTCCTCCACTTCTTCCACTTCCTCCACTTCCTCCACTTCCTCCACTCCCTCCACTTCCTCCACTTCCTCCACTTCGTCAACTTGCTCCAATTCCTCCACTTCCTCCACTTCGTCCACTTCTTCAACCTTCTCCACTTCCTCCAATTTGTCCACTTCGTCAACTTCATCCACTTCTTCAACTTCCTCCACGTCCCCCCACTTCCTCCACTTCGTCCCCATCGTCCACTTTGTGCACTTCCTCCACTTTTTCCACTTCCTCCACTTCCTCCACTTCTTCCACTTCGTCCACTTCCTCCACATCCTCCACTTCCTCCACTTCTTCCACTTCCTCCACTTCCTCCATTTCCTCCACTTCCTCCCCTTCGTAAACTTCCTCCACGTCCCCCCACTTCCTCCACTTCGTCCCCATCGTCCACTTTGTGCACTTCCTCCACTTTTTCCACTTCCTCCACTTCCTCCACTTCTTCCACTTCGTCCACTTCCTCCATATCCTCCACTTCCTCCACTTCTTCCACTTCCTCCACTTCCTCCACTTCCTCCACTCCCTCCACTTCCTCCACTTCCTCCACTTCGTCAACTTGCTCCAATTCCTCCACTTCCTCCACTTCGTCCACTTCTTCAACCTTCTCCACTTCCTCCAATTTGTCCACTTCGTCAACTTCATCCACTTCTTCAACTTCCTCCACGTCCCCCCACTTCCTCCACTTCGTCCCCATCGTCCACATTGTGCACTTCCTCCACTTTTTCCACTTCCTCCACTTCCTCCACTTCTTCCACTTCGTCCACTTCCTCCACATCCTCCACTTCCTCCACTTCTTCCACTTCCTCCACTTCCTCCATTTCCTCCACTTCCTCCCCTTCGTAAACTTCCTCCACTTCCTCCACTTCGTCCACTTCGTCCACTACCCCCACTTCCTTCACTTCCTCCACTTCCTGCACTACGTCCACTTCCTCCACTTCGTCCACTTCCGCCATTTCCTCCACTTCCTCTACTTCTTCCACTTCATCAACTTCCTCCGTTTGCTCCACTTGCTCCACTTCGCCCACTTCCTCCACTTCCTCCACTTCCTCCACTTCCTCCACTTCCTCCACTTCCTTCACTTCCTGAACTTCCTCAACTTCCTCCACTTCGTCCTCTTCGTCCACTTCGTCCACTTCCTCCAGTTCCTCCACTTCGTCAACTTCGTCCACTTCCTCCACTTCTTCCACTTCCTACACTTCCTCCAAATCGTCCACTTCTTCCATTTCGTCTACTTAACCCACGTCTTCAACTTCGTCATCTTCGTCCACTTTGTCGACTTCCTCCACTTACTCAACATCCTCATCTGCCTCCACTTCCTCCACTTCATCCACTTCGTCCACTTCCTCTACTTCCTCCACTTCGTCCCCTTCGTCCACTTCCTCTACTTCGTCAACTTCCTCCACGTCGTCCAGTTCCTCCACTTTCTCCATTTCCTCCACTTCGTCTACTTCATCCACTTCGTAAACTCTATGCACTTTGTCCACTTCCTCCCGTTCCTCCATTTCGTCCACTTCCTCCACTTCCTCCACTCCCTCCACTTCCTCCACTACCTCCACTTCCTCCACTTCCTACAGTTCCTCCTCTTCATCAACTTCGTCCACTTCTTCAACTTGCCCCAGTGCTTCCACTTCGTCCACTTCGTGATCTTCGTCCACTTCGTCCACTTCCTCCAATTCGTCCACTTCATCAACTTCATCCACTTCTTCAACTTCCTCCACTTCCGCCACTTCCTCCACTTCCGCCACTTCCTCAACTTTGTTCCCGTCGTCCACTTTGTCCACTTCCTCCACTTTGTCCACTTCCTCCACTTTCTCCACTTCTCCCACTTTGTCCACTTCCTCCAACTCGTCCACTTCGTCAACTTCATCCACTTCTTCAACTTCCTCCACTTCCCCGACTTCCTCCACTTCGTCCCCGTCGTCCACTTTGTCCAATTCCTCCACTTTGTCCACTTCCTCCACTTCTTCCACTTCGTCTACTTACTCCTCTTCCTCCACTACCTCCACTTCCTCCACTTCGTGCACTTCCTCCACATCCTCCACTTCCTCCACTTCTTCCACTTCCTCCACTTCCTCCACTTCCTCCCCTTCGTAAACTTCCTCCACCTCATTCACTTCTTCCACTTCGTCAACTTCCTTCACTTCGTGCACATCCTGCACTTCGTCCACTTCATTGACTTCCTCCACTTCGTCCTTTTCGTCAACTTCCTCCACTTCCTCCACTTCGTCTACTTCCTGCACTCCCTCCACTTCCTCCACTTCTTACACTTCCCGACTTCCTCCACTTTGTCAAATTCGTCCACTTCCTCAACATCCTCCATATCTTCCAATCCTTCCACTCTTTCCACTTGCTCCACTTCCTCCACTTCGTCAACTTCGTCCACTTCCTCCACTTCCTCCCCTTCCTCCACTTTGTCCACTTCCTCCACTTCCGCCACTTCCTCCACTTCCTCCACTACCTCCACTTCCTCCACTTCCTACACTTCCTCCTCTTCATCAACTTCGTCCACTTCTTCAACATGCCCCAGTGCTTCCACTTCGTCCACTTCCTCCACTTCGTCAACTTCCTCCACTTCCTCCCCTTCGTAAACTTCCTCCACCTTCTCCACTTCTTCCACTACGTCAACTTCCTCCACTTCGTGCACTTCCTCCACTTTATCCACTTCATTGACTTCCTCTACTTCGACCTTTTCGTCAAATTCCTCCACTTCCTCCACTTCCTCAACTTCCTCCACTTCCTCCACTCCCTCCACTTCCTCCACTTCCACCACTTCGTCAACTTCCTCCAATTCCTCCACTTCGTCCACTTCGTCCACTTCGTCCACTTCGTCCACTTCGTCCACCTTCTCCACTTCCTCAACTTCCTCCACTTCCACCAATTCGTCCACTTCGTCAACTTCATCCACTTCTTCAACTTCCTCCACTTCCACCACTTCCTCCACTTCGTCCCCATCGTCCACTTTGTCCACTTCCTCCACTTTGTCCACTTCCTCCACTTCCTCCACTTCTTCCACTTCGTGCACTTCCTCCACATCCTCCACTTCCTCCACTTCTTCCACTTCCTCCACTTCCTCCACTTCCTCGACATCCTCCACTTCCTCGACTTCCTCCACTTCCTCGACTTCCTCAACTTCCTCCACTTCCTCCACTTCCTCCCCTTCGTTAACTTCCTCCACCTCCTCCACTTCTTCTACTTCGTTAACTTCGTCCACTTCGTGCACTTCCTACACTTCGTCCACTTCATTGACTTCCTCCACTTCGTCCTTTTCGTCAACTTCCTCCACTTCCTCCACTTCCTCCACTTCCTCCACTTCCTCCACTCCCTCCACTTCCTCCACTTCGTCCACTTGGTCAACTTCCTCCAATTGCTCCACTTCCTCCACTTCATCTACCTTCTCCACTTCCTCAACTTCCTCCACTTCCTCCACTTCGTCTACTTCCTGCACTCCCTCCACTTCCTCCACTTCCTACACTTCGCCCACTTCCTCCACTTTGTCAACTTCGTTCACTTCTTCAACGTCCTCCATTTCTTCCAATCCTTCCTCTTTGTCCACTTGCTCCACTTCGTCCAGTTCGTCAACTTCGTCCACTTCCTGCACTTCCTCCCCTTCCACCATTTCGTCCACTTCCTCCACTTCCGCCACTTCCTCCACTTCCTCCACTACCTCCACTTCCTACACTTCCTCCTCTTCTTCAACTTCGTCCACTTCTTCAACTTGCCCCAGTCCTTCCACTTCGTCCACTTCCTCCATTTCGTCATCTTCTTCCACTTCGTCCACTTCCTCCATTTCGTCATCTTCTTCCACTTCGTCCACTTTCTCCATTTCGTCATCTTCTTCCACTTCTTCCACTTCTTCCACTTCGTCAACTTCCTCCACTTCTTCAACTTCCTCCACTTCCGCCACTTCTTCCACTTCGTCCCCGTCGTCCACTTTGTCCACTTCCTCCACTTTGTCCACTTCCTCCACTTCCTCCACTTTTTCCACTTCCTCCACTTCCTCCACTTCGTCCACTTCGTCAACTTCCTCCGTTTCCTCCACTTCCTCCACTTCGCCCACTTCCTCCAATTCGTCCACTTCCTCCACTTATTCAACTTCGTCCACTTCCTCCACTTCCTTCACTTCTTCCACTTCCTCCACTTCCTCCACTTCCTCCACTTCGCCCACTTCCTCCAATTCGTCCACTTCCTCCACTTATTCAACCTCGTCCACCTCCTTCACTCCCTGCACTTCCTCCACTTCTTCCACGTCCTCCACTTCGTCCACTTCGTGAACTTCCTCTACTTAGTCCACTTACTCCACTTCCTTCACTTCCTAAACTTCGTCCACTTCTTCAACATCCTACACTTCCTCAACTTCCTCCACGTCGTCAACTTCCTCCACGTCGTCCCCTTCGTCCGCTTCCTCCACTTCGTCTACTTCGTCCACTTCGTCAACTACTTCCACTTCGTCCACTTCCTCCCCTTCCTCCACTTCCTCCACTTCCTCCACTACCTCCACTTCCTACACTTCCTCCTCTTCATCAACTTTGTCCACTTCTTCAACTTGCCGTAGTGCTTCCACTTCGTCCACTTCGTCATCTTCGTCGACTTCCTCCAATTCGTCCACTTCGTCAACATCATCCACTTCTTCAACTTCCTCCACTTCCCCCACTTCCTCCACTTCGTCCCCGTCGTCCACTTTGTCCACTTCCTTCACTTCCTCCACTTCTTCCGCTTCGTCGACTTCCTCCACTTCCTGAACTTCCTCCAATTCCTCCACTTCGTCCACTTCGTCCACTTCGTCCACCTTCTCCACTTCCTCAACTTCCTCCACTTCCACCAATTCGTCCACTTCGTCAACTTCATCCACTTCTTCAACTTCCTCCACTTCCACCACTTCCTCTACTTCGTCCCCATCGTCCACTTTGTGCACTTCCTCCACTTTGTCCACTTCCTCCACTTCCTCCACTTCTTCCACTTCGTGCACTTCCTCCACATCCTCCACTTCCTTCACTTCTTCCACTTCGTCCACTTCCTCATCTTCCTCCCCTTCGTAAACTTCCTCCACCTTCCTCCCCTTCGTAAACTTCCTCCACCTCCTCCACTTCTTCAACTTCGTCAACTTCCTCCACTTCGTGCACATCCTGCACTTTGTCCACTTCATTGACTTCCTCCACTTCGTCCTTTTCGTCAACTTCCTCCACTTCCTCCACTTCCTCCACTTCCTCCACTTCCTCCAATTCCTCCACATCCTCCACTTCGTCCACCTCGTCCTCCTTCTCCACTTCCTCAACTTCCTCCACTTCCTCCATTTCTTCTACTTCCTGCACTCCCTCCACTTCCTCCACTTCCTACACTTCCCCCACTTCCTCCACTTTGTCAACTTCGTCCACTTCTTCAACGTCCTCCATTTCTTCCAATCCTTCCACTCTGTACACTTCCTCCTCTTAATCAACTTCGTCCACTTCTTCAACTTGCCCCAGTGCTTCCACTTCCTCCACTTCCTCAACTTCGTCAACTTCCTCCACTTCCTCCCCTTCGTCAACTTCCTCCACCTCCTCCACTTCTTCCACTTCGTCAACTTCCTCAGCTTCGTGCACTTCCTCCACTTCATCCACTTCATTGACTTCCTCCACTTTGTCCTTTTTGTCAAATTCCTCCACTTCCTCTCCTTCCTCCACTTCCTCCACTTCCTCCACTTCCTCCACTTCCTCCACTCCCTCCACTTCCTCCACTTCGTCCACTTCGTCAACTTCGTCCAATTCCTCCACTTCCTCCACTTCCTCCACTTCGTCTACCTTCTCCAGTTCCGCGACTTCCTGCACTTCCTCCAATTCGTTCACTTCGTCAATTTCATCCACTTCTTCAACTTCCTCCACTTCCACCACTTCCTTCACTTCGTCCCCATCGTCCACTTTGTCCCCTTCCTCCACTTTGTCCACTTCCTCCACTTCTTCCACTTCGTGCACTTCCTCCACATCCTCCACTTCCTCCACTTCTTCCACTTCCTCCACTTCCTCCACTTCCTCGACATCATCCACTTCCTCGACTTCCTCCACTTCCTCCACTTCCTCCACTTCCTCGACTTCCTCAACTTCCTCCACTTCCTCCACTTCCTCCCCTTCGTAAACTTCCTCCACCTCCTCCACTTCTTCTACTTCGTCAACTTCCTCCACTTCGTGCACTTCCTGCACTTCGTCCACTTCATTGACTTCCTCCACTTCCTCCTTTTCGTCAACTTCCTCCACTTCCTCCACTTCCTCCACTTCCTCCACTCCCTCCACTTCCTCCACTTCGTCCACTTGGTCAACTTCCTCCAATTCATCCACTTCCTCCAGTTCATCCAGCTTCTCCACTTGCTCAACTTCCTCCACTTCCTGTACTTCGTCTACTTCCTGCACTCCCTCCACTTCCACCACTTCCTACACTTCGCCCACTTCCTCCACTTTGTCAACTTCGTTCACTTCTTCAACGTCCTCCATTTCTTCCAATCCTTCCTCTTTGTCCCCTTGCTCCACTTCGTCCACTTCGTCAACTTCGTCCACTTCCTCCACTTCCTGCACTTCCTCCCCTTCCTCCATTTCCTCCACTTCCTCCACTTCCGCCACTTCCTCCACTTCCTCCACTACCTCCACTTCCTCCACTTCCTACACTTCCTCCTCTTCATCAACTTCGTCCACTTCTTCAACTTGCCCCAGTGCTTCCACTTCGTCCACTTCCTCCATTTCGTCATCTTCTTCCACTTCGTCCACTTCCTCCAATTCGTCCACTTCGTCAACTTCATCCACTTCTTCAACTTCCTCCACTTCCGCCACTTCTTCCACTCCTTCCCCGTCGTCCACTTTGTCCACTTCCTCCACTTTGTCCACTTCCTCCACTTCCTCCACTTCTTCCACTTCCTCCACTTCCTCCACTTCGTCAACTTCCTCCGTTTCCTCCACTTCGCCCACTTCCTCCAATTCGTCCACTTCCTCCACTTATTCAACTTCGTCCACTTCCTCCACTTCATCCACTTCTTCCACTTCCTCCACTTCCTCCACTTCGCCCACTTCCTCCAATTCGTCCACTTCCTCCACTTATTCAACTTCGTCCACTTCCTTCACTCCCTGCACTTCCTCCAGTTCTTCCACGTCCTCCACTTCGTCCACTTCGTGAACTTCCTCTACTTTGTCCACTTGCTCCACTTCCTTCACTTCCTCAACTTCGTCCACTTCTTCAATTTCCTACACTTTCTCAACTTCCTCCACGTCCTCCACTTCCTCCACGTCGTCCCCTTCGTCCACTTCCTCCACTTCGTCAACTTCCTCCACGTCGTCCAATTCCTCCACTTCCTCCACTTCCTCCACTTCGTCTACTTCGTCCACTTCGGCAACTACTTCCACTTCGTCCACTTCCTCCCCTTCCTCCACTTCCTCCACTTCCTCCACTTCCTCCACTACCTCCACTTCCTCCACTTCCTACACTTCCTCCTCTTCATGAACTTTGTCCACTTCTTCAACTTGCCGTAGTGCTTCCACTATGTCCACTTCGTCATCTTCGTCGACTTCCTCCACTTCCTCCACTGCCTCGACTTCGTCAACTTCCTCCACTTCCTCCACTTCTTCCCCTTCGTCAACTTCCTCCACCTCCTCCACTTCTTCCACTTCGTCAACTTCCTCCACTTCGTGCTCTTCCTCCACTTCGTCCACCTCGTCAACTAGCTCCACTTCCTCCACTTCCTCCACTTCGTCCACTTCCTACACTTTATCCTCTTCGTCAACTTCGTCCACTTCTTCAACTTCCCCCACCTCTTCCACTTCGTCATCTTCGTCCACTTTGTCCACTTCCTCCACTTCCTCCAATTCGCCCACTTCGTCAACTTCATCCAGTTCTTCAACTTCCTCCACTTCCTCTACTTCGTCCCCATCGTGCACTTCCTCAACTTCCTCCACTTCTTCCACTTCGTCCACTTCCTCCACATCCCGCACTTCCTCTACTTCCTCGACTTCGTCAACTTCCTCCACTTCCTCCCCTTCGTCAACTTCCACCACTTCCTCCAGTTCTTCCACTTCGTCAACTTCCTCAACTTCCTCCACTTTGTCCACTTCCTCCAGTTCGTCCACTTCATCCACTTCGTCCATGATGAGAGGGTCGCACCTCCCACAAAAGTTGTGCATAAAAGAATGCAGTATAGTACTAGGAAGTGACTCCTAGGTCGTCTCTCAAGGACCAAATTGGGTTCAGTCTCAAATCAGACACGCAGTGGGGGGGTGTTTGCAAAAGGTTTGTGAATGCAATTGAACTAAATTAAAATTTGAAAATCGAACACAACCGAATATAATTAATGGTATTCAAGTGCATAAAAACACTAAACTGAACACAACAACAGATAAATATCCCAACACAATTTCATGCTATTAAAATGCAACACTTAATTAAAAAGATGACAAGCAGTTTCACATATAATGTAAAATATCCTAAGGCAAAAAATAAGAAAAGATAAATTTTTTTTCTAGAACAATTGCTTCCTTTTTCCAAAATGTAGGGTGAATATACTAGGATATAATATGTGGCAAGGGGCACCGTGCAGATGGAAATAAATAAAAGAAGCCGAGAGCTCCTTCTCTTGTTACCGTGTTCTCTGTCCAAAAATTAAAAGCCAAGAACCAAAATGACAATCACCGTGCAGCTGCTAAATTTAATTCCATCATCAGCCGAAATGAGCATGATCCACCGAGTGCACCAGCTCCTTGCTTCACCTTTTCATTCTTCAAGTAATAAAAGAAAAGCATTGTTGTGCACTGCTGCCAACGTTCCATCTTCTCCCACCTAATGTACTACTCATTTCATAAAAACAAAAACCATTCTCTTTTCTTCCAGCAGGGCCGTGACATGTGCACCTTTTTGCTCCCATCAATCAACACTTTTCCCTTCAAAGAAAATGAAAGCTAAATATGCTAAAAAGAATTCCATCCAGACCGTGACACCTACGCTTTCTAAATCTCCGTGCACACCACCAACTCCTTTCAAATCAGCTTTCTTACTTCCCTTCTCCACGTTTCAGCACACCATTTCTTCATCCTGCTACATTCAAAACCCAGCACCGTGCTTCACTTCTTCAATGACCGAGAGTCCCCTCCATTAAAATGAGAATAAATTCCCGTGCACCACTTTTGTGCTCCTTCCAAGGCTAAATGTAACAACTCTTCTTCTTCTTAAAAGCCAAAATAAAAATGTGCTTCCTTTCTTCAATTATCCAAGCCGTGACAAGACACTATGTTCCCCATTCCAAGCTGGCACCGTGTGCTTCCATGTGGACGTGATATTTGTGGTTGAAACATTCAATAAAAAAAAAACACATAAAACCAAATGGAAATTTCAATCAACATTCAGTAAAAAGAAATAACAATTCAACTCTTCATCCTCACATTCAAGCGTTTAGCCCCCAAGAAAAGTGCAAAAACACCATCCGCCCAAAACCAACAGAGAACCGAGAATTTTTGAGAGAGTGGGTCGCCCCAAAATGTGTGGCGGCTGGACCCCTTTTCTAAGGGTCGTGTGTCCCTTTTTAATAAGGGTAGGGTCCAAACAAAAAAATTAAAAACCCTAACCTAAAAGGCATATGTCCTACAAATGATATTTTTTTTTACAAAATTACCCCTAAAAGGGTCCAAAACACCTAATTCTAATTAAGGACGTCTAGAAAACGAAATTACAACTTTAATTAGAATCTAAATGACTAAATGTTGAGCCTTTGAGTGTGTCACTCCATATCCCAATGCTCCAGATGATGTTTCCACAACTTCCCTGCAACCAGAAATGCACTTAATCAGCTCAGAAAACCCAAATTAGCACAATTACGAATTTCCGACCAAATTAAGCAGAATTCGGAAAACGGGGAAATAACAAACAATTAAACACAATTCCCTGGTTTAATTAAGTGAAATAGACCAAATATAATTTAAGAAATAACGACTCATCAGTCCACTTCATCCACTTCATCAACTACGTACACTTCGTTAACTTCCTCCATTTCCTCCACTTCGTCCACTTCGTCCACTTCATCCACTTCATCAACTACGTACACTCCGTTAACATCCTCCATTTCCTCCACTTCCTCCACTTCATCAACTTCGTCCACTTCGTAAACTTCGTCGACTTCCTCCACTTCCTCTATTCCCCCCATTTCCTCTACTTCGTCCACTTCCTCCACTTCCCATACTTCCTCCACTTTGTCCACTTCGTGCACTTCGTCCACTTCTTCCACTTCATCAACTTCGTCCACTACCTCAACTTCGTCGACATCGTCCACTTCCTACACTTCCTCCACTTCGTCCACTTCGTCCACTTCTTGCACTTCGTCCAGTTGTTCCACTTCTTCAACTTCGTCAAATTCGTCCACTTCCTCCACTTCGTCAACTTCGTCCACTTCCTCAACTTCCTCCACTTCGTCTACTTCGTCAACTTCATCCACTTCTTCGATTTCCTCCACTTCTTCCACTTCGTCCACTTCCTCCAATTCGCCCACTTCGTCAACTTTGTCCACTTTTTCAACTTCGTCCACATCGTCCACTTCCTGGACTTCCTCCAGTTCCTCCAGTTCCTCCACTTCTTCCCCTTCCTCCAGTTCCTTCATGTCCTCTACTTCCACCACTTCGTCCACTTCCTCCATTTCGTCCGCTTCGTCAACTTCCTCCACTTCGTCCATTTCCTCAACTTCCTTCACTTCCTCCACTTCGCCCACTTCCTCCACTTCCTCCACTTCCTACACGTCCTCCACTTCGTCAACTTCCTCCATTTCCTCCACTTCCTCCACTTCGTCCACTTCCTCCACTTCCTCGAATTCCTCCACTTCCTCCACTTCCTCCAGTTCCTCCACTTCCTCCACTTCCTCCACTTCTTCCACTTCCTCCACTTCCTCCATTTCCGCCACTTCGTCAACTTCCTCCACTTCGTCCACTTTCTCCACTTCCTCCACCTTCTCTACTTCGTCCACCTCATCCACTTCGTCAACTTCGTCCACTTCGTCTCCTTCCTCCTCTTGCTCCACTTCCTCCTCTAGCTCCACCTCCTCCACTTCCTCAACTTCCTTCACTTCGTCCACTTCCTCCACATCCTCCACTTCCTCTACTTCGTCCCCTTCGTCTACTTCCTACACTTCCCACACTTCCTCCTCTTGGTCAACTTCCTCCACTTCCTTCACTTCGTCCACTTCATCCACTTCATCCACTTCGTCCATTTCGTCCACATCGTTCACTTCCTCCACTTCCTCAAGTTCCTCCACTTCGTCAACTTCGTCCATTTCCTCCACTTTGTCTACTTCCTACACTTCCTCTAAATCGTCCACTTCTTTCACTTCGTCTACTTATTCCACTTCTTAAACTTCGTCATCTTCGTCCACTTCGTCGACTTCCTCCACTTCCTCAACTTCCTCATCTTCCTCCACTTCCTCCACTTCGTCTACTTCCTCCACTTCCTCCACTTCCTCCACTTCCTCCAGTTCTTCCCCTTCGTCCACTTCCTTCACTTTGTAAACTTCCTCCACGTCGTCCAGTTCCTCCACTTCCTGCACTTCCTCCACTTCGTCTACTTCGTCCACTTCGTCCACTTCCTCCCCTTCCTCCCCTTCCTCCACTTCGTCCACTTCCTCCACTTCTTCCTCTTCCTCCACTTCCTCCACTTCCTCCACTTCATCTACTTCTTCCACTTCCTCCACTTCGTCAACTTCCTCCACTTCCTCTACGTTGTCCACTTCCTCTACTTCCTTCCCTTCGTTAACTTCCTGCACATGCCCTATTTCCTACACTTCCTAATCTTTATCAACTTCCTCCACTTCTTCCACATCCTCTACTTCTTCCACTTCTTCAACATCGTCATCTTCGTCCACTTCGTCCACTTCCTCCACTTCGTCAACTTCCTCCACGTCGTCCACTTCCCCCACTTCCTCCACTTCGACTACTTCGTCCACTTCGTCAACTTCCTCCACTTCCTCCACTTCGTCCACTTCGTCAACTTCGTCCACGTCCTCCACTTCGTCCACTTCGTCCACTTCGTCAACTTCGTCCACTTCCTCCACTTCCTACACTTCCTCCACCTCGTCCACTTAGTCCACTTCGTCCACTTCGTCAGCTTTGTCATCGTCGTCCACTTCCTCCACTTCTTCCCCTTCCTCGACTTCCTCCACTTCCTCAACTTCGTCCACTTCCTCCACTTCCTCCAATCCCTCCATTTGGTCCACTTCCCCCATTTTCTCCACTTCATCCACTTCTTCCCCTTCCTCTAATTCCTCCACTTCCTCCACTACGTCCCCTTCGTCAACTTCCTCCACTTCGTCCACTTTCTCCACTTCCTCCAGTTCGTCCACTTTCTCCACTTCCTCCACTTCGTCCACCTCATCCACTTCGTCAACTTCGTCCACTTCGTCTACTTCCTCCACTTCCTCCACTTCCTCCACCTCTTCAACTTCCTCCATCTGCTCCAGTTCCTCCAGTTCCACCACTTCCTCCACTTCGTCCCCTTCGTCAACTTCGTCCCCTTCGTCAACTTCGTCCACTTCGTCAACTTCCTCCACTTCGACCACTTCGTCCACATTATCCACTTCGTCAACTTCCTCCAGTTCGTCCACTTCGTCCACTTCTTCAACTCCTTACACTTCCTCCACTTCCTCCTCTTCTTCCACTACGTCCACCTCGTCCACTTCATCAACTTCGTCCACTTCCTCCATTTCCTCCACTTCGTCAACTTTTTCTGCTTCCTCCACTTCGGCTACTTCCTCAACTTCCTCCACTTCCTCAACTTCATCCCCTTCCTCCACTTCATCCATTTTGTCCACTTCCTGCACTTCGTCTACTTCATCCACTTCCTTCACTTCATCCACTTCCTCCACTTCGTACATTTCGTCCACTTCGTCAACTTTGTCCACTTCTTCTACTTTGTCCCCTTCATCCACTTCCTCCACTTCGTGAACTTCCTTCGCGTCCTCCACTTCCTCCACATCCTCCACTTCGTCTACTTCGTCACTCCGTCCACGTCCTCCACTTCCTCCACTTCTTCCACATCCTCCACTTCGTCTACTTCGTCCCTTCATCCACTTCGTCAACTTCGTCCACTTCCTCCACTTCCTCCCATCCTCCACTTCCTCCACTTCCTCCACTTCCGCCACTTCGTCAACTTCCTCCACTTCCTCCGCTTCTTCCACCTGCCTACTTCGTCCACTTACTCCACTTCGTCCACTTCGACCACATCGTCTAGTTCGTCCACTTGGTCCACTTCGTCAACTTCCTCCACTTTGTCCACTTCCTCCATTTCCTCCACTTTGGCCACTTCCTCAACTTCCTCCACTTCCTCCACTTCATCCACTTCCTCAACTCCCTCAACTTCCTCAACTTCCTCCACTTCCTCCACTTCATCCACTTCGTCCACTTCGTGTACTTCGTCCACTTCCTCCACTTCGTTTACTTCATCCACTTTCTCCACTTCATCCACTTCCTCTACTTCGTCCATTTCGTCCACTTCGTCAACTTCGTCCGCTTCCTCCACTTCCTCCACTTCGTCCCCTTCCTCCACTTCGTCAACTTCCTCCACATGCTCCACTTCCTCCACTTCCTACACATCCTCCACTTCGTCTACTTCGTCACTTCGTGCACGTCCTCCACTTCCTCCACTTCCTCACATCCTCCACTTCGTCTACTTCGTCCACTTCCTCCATTTCCTCCACTTCCTCTACTTCCTCTACTTCTTCCACTTCATCCACTTCATTCTCTTCCTCCACTTCCTCCACTTCCTACACTTTGTCCGCTTCCTCTATTTCCTCCACTTTGTCCCCTTCGTCCACTTCCTGCACTTCCTCCACTTCCTACACTTCCTCCACTTTTTCCACTTCCTCCACTTCTTCCACTTCTTCAAGATCGTCATCTTCATCCACGTTGTCCACTTCCTCCACTTCGTCAACTACCTCCACTTCCTCCACTTCTTCACTTTCTTCATCTTCGTCAACTTCCTCCAGATGCTCCACTTCCTACACTTCGTCCACTTCGTCCACTTCCTCCACTTCTTCAACTTCGTCGTCTTCGTCCACTTCCTCCACTTCGTCAACATCCTCCACTTCCTCCACATCCTACACTTTGTCCACCTCCTCCACTTCTTCCACTTCTTCAACTTCGTCATCTTCGTCCACTTCGTCCAGTTCCTCCACTTCGTCCACTTCGTCCAGTTCCTCCACTTCGTCCACTTCCTCCACTTCCTATACTTCCTACACTTCGTCCACTTCGCCCACTTGGTTCACAAACTTGTTTCACAATCGGCAAGTATGACCGAATCGTTCAAGTAATAAACTTGGTAAGACCAAGTATCGTTCTCCCAAAGGACTCACGGCCTAGTTTAGTTATGTGATTTGTTGATTAGCTAGGACTTAAGAACGAAATATTCAGAGTTTACTATGCAAGACAGAAAATAAACATGTATGCATGAAATTGGATCAATGGCAAAGACAGAAGATAAACACTTTCAATGAAATATATGAATGAATATGTTGTTGGGGGTCAATTTCATCTCATCCACTCTCATATATTTTAGGAGTTCAACATTCAAATCATCATTGTTAATGCCACTCTCTAAAGTACCATTCTAGATGGCTTCTCCCTAATCACGAGTTCATACAATTCCTAGCATTCCTAATGATTAGTTCATGAGTGCAGGAGCTTAACGACAACCAATATAA
Source organism: Vigna nakashimae (assembly GCA_034642375.1). Classification (NCBI taxonomy): domain Eukaryota; kingdom Viridiplantae; phylum Streptophyta; class Magnoliopsida; order Fabales; family Fabaceae; genus Vigna; species Vigna nakashimae. The sequence goes on from CM067765.1 coordinate 32,920,170, forward strand.
TATTGTCAGTATAATATTGGGAGAAATTCCCCGGATCTAGACTTCCCCGTACGTGTCCGTATCGACAAAACCAATAATCATGCATGGAATGAGTTAAACTATGCAAGCATTGAGCAAAGAGGAAAAACCCTAACTAATGATGAAAGAAAGCATAAGTCTTAATTAAAAGATGTAAGCAACAGATTCCATATATGAGAGCTTCAAGAGATTACATTGATTCCCCAACAAACATACAAGTTTTAGTTCACCATATTCATGGTGAACCTAGATGAACAATGAAAGAATGAAAGAATAAACCCAATAAAGGTGAAGAGGTAGCCTGAGCATCCAAGACCCTCCTTCAAAGGGGTGGAAGAGAGAGTGTTTGCCTCTTTTCTGCCAAAGATACCTAACTATAGGACGTGCAAGCCCTTATATACTAATCTAGAGTTACAAAAGATTACAAAAGCCCAAGCCCAAAAAGTGCCGCTCAGCGGTAAATACCGCTCAGCGGTGGTTGCGTGACTCGTTTCTTCCCCTCAGCGGCCATTTTGCCCCTCAACGTGACTCCCGCAACCTCCTGAGTGCCGCTCAGCGGTAAATTGCCGCTGAGCGGTGCCTTCGACTTCTCTTTTTGCACTCTTTCTTGTCTTTTCTAATGTCATCTCTCTCCTTCTTCACTTCTTTCACCAAATTCACCTTAAAACCTGCACAAAAACACTTAAATCAAGCATAAACCTGTCCAGCTCTCTTATTACTGAAAATATGGATAAAAGGCATCATTTCAAGCTAGTTTTTAAGTCTAAAGGTTGCTTTTAGTATCAATTTTAAGCATGAAAATAACAGTTTTTCAACTGTTATAAGTCCACTTCGTCAACTTCGTCCACTTCGTCAACTTTGTCCACTTTCTCAACCTCTTCCACTTCCTCAATTTCCTCCACTTCTCTACTTCCTCCACTTCCTCAACTTCCACCACTTCCTCCAATTCCTCTACTTCCTCCATTTCATCTACTTCGTCAACTTCGTCCACTTCTTGAACTTTTCCACTTCCTCCATTTCCTCCACTTCTTCCACTTCTTCCACTTCCTCCACTTCCTCCACTTCGTCCACTTCGTCAACTTCGTGGACTTCCTCCACTTCGTCCACTTCCTCCACTTCGTCTACATATTCCACTTCGTCAATTTCCTCCACTTCCTCCACCTTCTCCACTTCCTCCACTTCCTCCACTTCCTCCAGTTCCTCCACTTCCTCTACTTCGTCCACTTCCTGCACTTCCTCCACTTCTTCAATATCGTCCACTTCCTCCACTTTTTCCACTTCCAGCACTTCTTCCACTTCGTCTACTTCTTCCACTTCTTCAACATCGTCATCTTCATCCACTTTGTCCACTTTCTCCACTTCGTCAACTTCCTCCACTTCCTCATCCACTTCCTCCACTTCGTCCACTTCTTCACTTTCTTCATCTTCGTCAACTTCCTCCACTTCCTCCACTTCCTCCACTTTGTCCACTTCGTCCACTTCCTCCACTTAGTCCACTTCCTCCACTTCTTCCACTTCTTCAACTTCGTCATCTTCGTCCACTTCGTTCACTTCGTCTACTTCCTGCATTTCCTCAACTTCGTGCACTTCATCCACTTCCTCCACTTCCTCCACTTCGCCAACTTCGTCCACTTTGTCCACCTCGTCCACTTCCTCCAATTCCTCCAATTCCTTCACTTCCTCCACTTCGTCAACTTCGTCCACTTCCTCTATTTCTTGCACTTCCTCGACTTCCTCCACTTCTTCCACTTCTTCCACTTTCTCCACTTTCTCCACTACCTCCACCTCCTCCACTTCCTCCACTTCGTCAACTTCCTCCACTTTCTCCACTTCTTCCACTTCCTCCACTTCCTCCACTTCCTCCGCTTCCTCAACGTCCACAACTTCCTCAAATTCCTCTACTTCATCCACTTTATTCACTTCGTGAAATTCGTCCACTTCCTCCATTTGGACCAGTTCGTACACCTCCTCCATTTCTTCAACTTCATCCACTTCCTCCATTTCCTCCACTTCCTGCATTTCGTCAATTTCCTCCACATCCTCCACTTCGTCGACTTCGTCCACTTCCTTTACTTCCTCAACTTCCTCACCTTCCACCACTTCCTCCAATTCCTCTACTTCATCCACTTTATCCACTTCGTGAAATTCGTCTACTTCCTCCATTTCCTCCACTTCCTGCACTTCATCCACTTCCCCCACTTCCTCCACTTCGCCAACTTCGTCCACTTTGTCCACCTCGTCCACTTCCTCCAATTCCTCCAATTCCTTCACTTCCTCCACTTCGTCAACTTCGTCCATTTCCTCCATTTCTTGCACTTCCTCGACTTCCTCCACTTCTTCCACTTCCTCCACTTTCTCCACTACCTCCATGTCCTCCACTTCCTCCACTTCGTCAACTTCCTCCACTTTCTCCACTTCTTCCACTTCCTCCACTTCCCCCACTTCCTCCGCTTCCTCAATGTCCACCACTTCCTCAAATTCATCTACTTCATCCACTTTATTCACTTCGTGAAATTCGTCCACTTCCTTCACTTCGACCAGTTCGTACACTTCCTCCATTTCGTCAACTCTTTAACTTCTTCAACTTCGTCAACTTCGTCCACTTCCTCCATTTCCTCCATTTCCTCCACTTCCTCCACTATCTCCACTTCCTCCACTTCCTCCACTTCGTCAATTTCCTCCACTTCCTCCACTTCGTCGACTTCGTTCACTTCCTCCAATTCCTCCACTTCATCCACTTCATGCACTTCCTCCACTTCCTCCATTTCGACCAGTTCGTACACTTCCTCCATTTCGTCAACTTTTCAACTTCGTCCACTTCCTTCATTTCCTCCACTTCCTGCACTTCGTCAATTTCCTCCACTTCCTCCACTTCCTCCACTTCGTCGACTTCGTCCACTTCCTTTACTTCCTCCACTTTCTCAACTTCCACCACTTCCTCCAATTCCTCTACTTCATCCACTTTGTCCACTTCGTGAAATTCGTCCACTTCCTTCACTTCGACCAGTTCGTATACTTCCTCCATTTCGTCAACTCTATAACTTCTTCAACTTCGTCCACTTCCTTCATTTCCTCCACTTCCTCCACTTCCTCCACTTCGTCTACTTCATCAATTTCCTCCACTTCCTCCACTTCGTCGACTTCGTCCACTTCCTCCAGTTCCTCCACTTCATCCACTTCATCCACTTCGTCCACTTCCTCCACTTCCTACACTTCCTCAACTTCCACCACAACCTCCAATTCCTCTACTTCATCCACTTTGTCCAATTCGTGAAATTCGTCCACTTCCTTCACTTCAACCATTTCGTACACTTCGTGAAATTCGTCCTCTTCCTCCACTTCCTCTGCTTCTTCCACTTCGTCCACTTCCTCCATTTCGTCCACTTGCTCCCGTTCCTCAACTTCCTCCACTTCCTCCACTTCGCTCACTTCATCCACTTCGTCCACTTCCTCCACATCGTCCACTTCCTCCACTTCCTCAACTTCCACCACTTCCTCCAATTCCTCTACTTCATCCACTTTGTCCACTTCGTGAAATTTGTCCACTTCCTTGACATCGACGAGTTCGTACACTTCCTCCAATTCGTTACCTCTTCAAATTCTTCAACTTCGTCCACTTCCTCCATTTCCTCCACTTCCTCCACTTCCTTCACTTCGTCCACTTCCTCCATTTCGTCTACTTCGTCAATTTCCTCCACTTCGTCCACTTCATTTACTTCCTCAACTTCCTCCGCTTCCTCCACTTCTTCCACGTCGTCAACTTCATCCACTTCGTCCACTTCCTCCAGATGCTCCACTTCGTCAAGTTCGTCCACTTCATCAACTTCCTCCACTTCGTCCACTTCCCCAACTTCTTCCACTTCCTCCACTTCCTCCCCTTCGTCAACTTCGTCCACTTCGTCCACTTCCTCCGCTGCATCCACTTCGTCAATTTCCTCCAGTTCCTCCACTTCCTGCACTTCATCAACTTCCTCCACTTCCTCCAATTCGTCAACTTCGTCCACTTCGTCAACTTCCTCCACTTCCACCACTTCCTCCACTTCTTCAACTTCCTCCACTTCCTCCACTTCCTCGACTTCGTCCACATCGAGCACTTCCTCCACTTCCTCCAATTCCTCCACTTGCTCCACTTACTCCACTTCGTCAACTTCGTCAACTTCATCAACTTCTTCCACTTCCTCCACTTCCTCCACTTCGTCCCCTTCGTCAACTTCCTCCACTTCCTCCACTTCATCAACTTTCTCCACTTCCTCCACTTCCTCCACTTCGTCAACTTCCTCCTCTTCCTCCACTTCCTCCAGTTCCTCTACTTCCTCCTCTTCCACCACTTCCACCACTTCGTGAACTTCCTCCACTTCGTGCACTTCCTCCACTTACTCCAATTCCTCCACTTGGTCCACTTCGTCAACTTCATCAACTTCATGAACTTCTTCCACTTCCTGCAATTCCTCCACTTCGTCCCCTTCGACAACTTCCACCACTTTGTCCACTTCCTCCAGGCCCTCCACTTCGTCCACTTCGTAAACTTCGTCCGCTTCGTAAACTTCGTCCACTTCGTAAACTTCGTCCACTTCCTTTAGTTCCTCCAGTTCGTCCACTTCCTCTGCTTCGTCCACTTCCTCCACTTCCTCTACTTCGTCTACTTTGTAAATTTCCTCCACTTCGTCCACTTCCTCCGCTTCCCCCACTTCGTCTACTTCCTCCACTTTGTCCACTTCGTCCACTTCGTGAACTTAGTCCACTTCCTTCACTTCGACCAGTTCGTACACTTCCTCCACTTCGTCCACTTCTCAACTTCCTCAACTTCCTCCACTTCTTCCTCTTCGTCCACTTCCTCCACTTCGTCCACTTTGTCATCTTCCTCAACTTCCTCCACTTCCTCCACTTCGTCAACTTCCTCCACGTCGTCCACTTCGTCCACGTCATCCATTTCGTCGACTTCGTCCACATCGTCCATTTCCTTCACTTCCTCTACTTCGTCCACTTCCTCCACTTCGTCCACTTCGACCTCTTTGTCCACTTCCTCCACTTCCTCCACTTCGTCCACTTCGTCCACTTCGTCAACTTCATCCACTTCGTCGACTTCGTCCACACTGTCCACTTCGTCCACTTCCTCCACTTCCTGCGCTTCGTCCACTTCGTCGATTTCGTCCAATTTCTTCACTTCCTCAATGATGAGTCAATATTTTCTCAATTTCACTTAGCTTATTGTACCGAATTTAATCAGGGAATTGTGCTAAAACGTCTGGTATTTTTCCGTTTTTACTAATTGTGCTTAATTTGATCAGAAATTATAATTTTAATTAATTTGAATTATTTGAGCTAATTATTCGCATTATTAATTGCAGGGAAATTATTGGATAAAATTTAGAGGATAAATGAGAAATGACAATTGAGCCAAGGATTAATTTCTTTTAGTGGATGCAAGTAACATGCGCATTTCATTTTAAAAGATGCAAAGGCTGCCACATTTTTTTTTAGGGCTGGAACAGCATGTCACGGCCCACCACACGCACACTTCACGTGTCCAGCAAAATAGGAAGTGCGGGGAGAGAAATGGGAAACCGGTCCACGCACATGGGAGTCCAGTAGCACATGAGAAGCAGCCACATATTTGTTCATTTCCCAGCAGAGAGAAATCCACACCACATGGCCCAAAGCACACATCAGCACACGGGTGCACCAGCAGCATGAAAGCATTTACAGGAGAGAGCTCCAGCAGTGTGAGTGTCTCTCGGCTTAGGGGGGTGTCAAGAGAAGCCATCCGGCAATTAGAAGTCCAGCTGGCAGGAGAAGAAAGGAGATCATGCGCCCAGCAATCCGGTGAGGTGCATCCAGCACTGATCCAACAACGTGAGCCCACACACGGAAGCACAGAGACAGTAAAAAAAGGGTTGCACATGGAAGCAGCCAACAGCTGCACACACACGTAAAAGAGAAAGAAGCAGCCACACAGGGGTGCACACGGCCCAACAGTACAACAATAGTCCAGCATGGAGAAAGGTGTCACGATCTTGGTCCAGCAAGAAGTCCAGCACAGCAGCCTTCACACGCGGAAGCAGAGCGTCCAGGAATTGGTGTGCACGTTCTTCATCCGGGAGGTGCACAAGTGGAAGGTGTCCAAAGAAGCAGCTCATCCAGAAACGGTCCAGCAGCACACTCACGCTCACGACCACAATGGAGAGGGGTGCACGTCCACTTGGGAGAAAGATGCGTTAAATTGAAGATGGGCTTCATTGAGGGAGAAGCAACACGAGCCCAGCTATCTCCACGTGCAGTCCAGCACGTCCAAAGCAAGGAGGATGGGATTTGGAGTTCACGGTCCAGCTGCCACGTTGAGGAGAGAAAGCGGTGCACACAGCAAAAAGAGCAAGGCATCACCGTGAAGGAGCTTTACGGTCTAGCATCCAGCACACACGGACATCATTCCAGCGGAGCATGAAAGAAGGGTGCACACACTAACTCTCGGTCCAGCAGAGCCAGCATGGAAGTGGTGTGACGGTGAGAAAAACGGGAGCCCAGCAGGGAGAAATCTAGGGTCTCGGCCTGCACAGAAAAAAAAGAAGGAGCCGCCACAGTAGAAAGTATGTAGTGCGCGGATGAGTGGAGGTGTCTGGTTTTTTTTGGAGGGTTTTCTTGAGGCTTTTGGCGAGAACGTTCCAGAGGGGGATGATGGAAGAACGTGTTGGTTACGGCTAAGGAGTGAGCGGTGATTAATTTTTGAAGAGAAGAGTTCTGGTTGAGTTTTGATGAGCACGGGACCTAGTGGAATGGAGCTTAGCTTGAATAGGTTCTATTGTATCTTGAACAAAAACAATCATCTTATTATTATTCTACATGTTGGATAGCTTTGTTCAATTGCTGTTACCGTTTTCTTCCTATGCCATTTCTACTTTGCCTTGCATTTAATGTTTAGTTTATTCCTTGCATCTTTACTATTCCATGAGCTTTGTCTTTGCACGGTTACATCCAAAAAAAAATTGCTGCAATGGAAAGAATATAATATTTGTCAATTTGCTTTAAAGAAAGACTAGGTCTTTGGTTTTGCTTGAAGTGTAGTACGGTGACGAGACAGGGAGTGGTCATGGAAAAGGACATTTCATTCTATTAAAATTAGAAAAAGATGGTCTAGGAGTGTGATGAGTCGTTATTTCTTGAATTATATTTAGTTTATTGCACTTAAATAAACCAGGGAATTGTGTTTAATTGTCTGTTATTTCCCCGTTTTCCGAATTCTGCTTAATTTGGTCGGAAATTTACAATTGTGCTAATTTGGGTTTTCTGAGCTGATTAAGTGCATTTTTGAAGTGCAGGAAAATTTCGGAAATACATTTTGGGACATCAGGAAGAATGCCAAATAAATTCAAGACTCTCCACACAGACATTTTTGAATTAATTAAATTGTAATTCAGTAGTTTAGAATTTCTGTATTAACTTTTACATTTTGGGATAATTTTTGGTAAACTAGATTAGACCCAAATAGTAGAGAAAGATGGCTTGGCATCTTAGGGTTTTTGTGTGGACCCCACCCTTATTAAAACGGGAACTCACGGCCTAAGGAAGGGCCGCCACTTGCATTTTTCTGGCCACTGCTTACTAGTGTTTTTTTCTCTCGGTTTGAACGTTTTGGAGATGAATGAAAAGACACTTTTGAATTTTCCATTTCATTTTTTTGGATTCATGAGCTTTAATTTTGCTTCCAACTGCCATGGGCAACACGGGATGTATTTCAGTTTTTTTTTTTATTAGAAAGAAGCGGTGCATGCTAACACGTCCAGCGGAGGATGTATCTTCATTTGAATGGTTTTGGCTTTGAGAATAGGAAGTGCATACGGTGTGCTGGAATGGGATCTCCCGCATGATTCATTTTCTCTTGAGCTGGCACGGCTTAGAAGGTGCATGTTGATTGGAGAAGTGGGTGCAGGGGTGTTATGGTTGGAAAGCAATTTGATTAAATGGGTAGCTCACGGACCAAATAAGCGCACGAAGATTTAGGAGCTGGAAGATGGAAGCTGCACGGTGAAGAAAAGAAGCACACGGGATTGAGAAGAGTTGGGGTGCGCTTTCACAGTCTGGAGAAGGAAGGAACACATTTTTCATTTTGAAAATACCGAGATGGAGATTGAGAGATGAAGTGGTGTGCACGCTACTTTCATTGTGAAGAGGCGCTGGTTGCATTTGAGGAGAGTGGTGTGCATATGAAGCGGTGTTGAATGGTGCAAATCTTCAAGCGCTGCCATCGTGTTGGAAGCAAAGCTGGAGCTGGAAGCATGAGGTGTTGGTGTGCACGGAGTTTGGATGCAAAGGCAGCGCACGCAAAGTGGCAGCAGCACCGTCCAGTGCAGTACGCGTTTTTGCTTTCTTCTAAAAGGAGAAACTAATTTATTTTGCTTTAGGAAGGTGAAGCTGGAAGCAGGTCACGTCCAGCAGCTCACGGGATTTAATTTTGGAGGAAAAGGACAAGCACGTCCAGAGGGAGAAGAGGTTGGGTGTGTGCAGTGAAATCACGGAGAATGGATGAGGGAGGAGAAATGTTTTTTGGTGGAGAGTAGCACGTTTGATGATGAGTTGGAGGCAGAAGCGGTGCAGCGGATTTCTTTTATTTTCTTTCAATTAAAATGAGAAGCACACGGTATTTTGGGTCATGCTGGAAGAAAGGAGAATGTTTTTTTGATTTATGCAATGAAGGAGTAGATTAGGTAGAAGAGTGGTGTCACGGCTTGGTGCAGCTGCCACGTGAAGCATGGCTTTTATTTCTCTGAGAATTTTTCATTTGATGGGAGTAGGTAGTGTGCACGGGAAGGTGGATAAAGGCAAGGAAGTAAATGATTTTGGGAAGAGGAGAAAGTTAATTTGAAGGTGCCGCTGGATGAGAAATGAGAAAAGCTACCCCACTTTTATTTTTGGAATTAACACTTGCAGGGGAGGAAATTAGTGTGGCTGACTTGGTTTTCTTAGAGAATGAAGCACATGAGTCACGGTTAATGGTAGAGAAAAATTTAATTTCTTTCATTTCTTTGCCTAAGAATGGTTTACATTATAGGTTGAATTGATTTTCTTCTTTTTGGTGGTGAATTGTGTTTGAATATTTATCTATTGTATTGTTTTCTTTAAAAGTTTTCATGCACTTTAATGCTTTCAATTATATTCGGTTGTGTTTTATTTAATTTCCAGTTAATTTAATTTTACCGCAACCAAAAAAATCACAAAACCCCCCCTTTTTCCGTGTGTGATCTGAGACTGAACCGCAATATTGGTCCTTGAGAGACGACCTAGGAGTCACTTCCTAGTACTATACTGCATTCTTTTATGCACAACTTTTGTGGGAGGTGCGACCCTCTCATCAAAATGGCGCCGTTGCCGGGGACCAATGGTTGGGTCTTAGGTTTTTGTTGTGTTTGTGTGTGTTGTGTTTTGTCTTGTGTTGTGATGTGATGTGATGTGATGTTCTGTTTTGTGTGTGCGTGTTGCATGTATAAATGTGTTGTGTTTTATTTGTTTTGTGATTTTTAGTATTCTTCTTTTTCCATGTCTACCTATTTTGATTTCGTGAATACTGCTTGTTTTGCTAGTGCCTCTGATTATGATTCTCCTTCTACATGTTACTCTGATTGTAATTCATATTCTGCTGATTTCTGTGTTGAGAACAGTATGACTCATCCTCTAATTTCTGAGAGTGCTCTTTGTGAGCCGGTTTCACTTAAGGAGGATGATCTTCATTGCGATCTCACCTTTGGACTGATACATTTGCTGCCTAAGTTTCATGGTTTTGCAGGAGAATGCCCACACAGACATTTGGAGGAGCTCCACATCATGTGCTCTTCAATGAAGCCTCCAGATGTCCCTCTTGATTACATTTTCTTAAGCGCATTTCCGCATTCATTACAAGGAGCAGCTAAGGATTGGAAAGACTCTCTTCCTCTGAGATCCGTTACCGATTGGGGATATCTTGAGCATCAGTTTCTGAGCAAATTTTCCCCTGTGCAATATGCTTACAGCAACGGTCTTGGATGGAATGACCCTACCTTGGGATGGTATGATGATCCACAGCATCAATATCAAGAACCACCATTCCAGAGTACTTTTATGCCTCCACCAGTCCAGCAATACCAGAGTCAGCAATATGATGCTTCTGCCGAAACAGCTCCTCAGCCTTCTATTTCTGAGCCTACATTGCAGGAGTTGTTGGAGCAGTTGACCATACAGAACCTGCAGTTTCAGCAAGAGACCAGAGCGTCCATTCAGAGCTTGAATGACCAGATAGGGCAGATGGCTACTCAATTAAATCAGGAACAGTCTCAAGATTCAGAGTCATCATTTCAGACTGTGCTGATTCCTGATGATGTTAGTGTCATCCACATAGAAGATGGGGAGCAGAGTTATGAGCTTACTACTGCGCCACATACTTTCCCACCTTCAGATGGTCCCACTCTTGCACCTGAAGAGACTAAGAAAGATTTTGAGGACCAGGCATATATGAGCAACATTTTTGAGAAAGGTAGACCATCATCAGCTACCACCACTCTTCCAATCTTCAGGGAAGTGGAGGTAAGCATACCTCAGTATGATTATGTCAGTGATGATTATGTTCATGATTATGTTGTTCATGATTATGCTGTTGAGAGGTATGTTGTTGATCATATTGTTGCTGAGCATGTTTTTAATTCTCCCTCTGTGCATGATGAGAACCACTTTTTGATATCACATCCAGATGTTTATTCTCAATGCACTGAACATGAATCTGAGTCTGTTATTGATATTACTTTTAATGTGGAAATTGATTCATGTTCTGAGGATGTATCTGAGGTTCAGCCTGTTACACTGGGATTGGGTGTTGTACCCCTGCATGAAATTTCTGTAGAGCCACATTGCACTAACCCTATTGCAGGAGGTACAAATGAATTTGATCAACAAACACCCACAGTGGAAAATAAAGGTGCTAACACTGACAAAAGCTTCAAGATAAATAGGCACCAGCTGAACCTGCTCATCAACAATCTTTGCTTCTTAGATCCAGCTGTGGATGATATCTCCCTGCTAGATCAAATCTGGAGGATGAAGCAATTCTTCCTCAAAACTTGCTTGTTGTATCCTGTGGGTGAAGACATCTCCCTGAAAGTCCAAAATTGGCAACTGCCACCATGATCAGGGGAGTTTTCCTTTTCTCTTCTCCCCCTTTCCCTACTTTTATTGCACTTGTCCATGATCTGTTCACTGTTTTGATTTTCGATCTTATGCTTATGACACATTGAGGACACTGTGTAGTTTAAGTGTGGTCTATTGGGGGAGATTTTTATTTTTCTTCGTTAGTTTTTGTTTTCTTGGTTAAATTTTTTCTTTTCTAGGTTATTTTTGTCATGTCTTGTGTACAGTTTTACATGTTTCTCTTCATTTCTGGACTGTGTTAAAGTTGTAGACTCGTCTTTCACTTCACTTCATTGATACTCTGATTTGTTTGAAATCCTTGCTTTTCACTGCTTGGGAAGATGATTATGATGTTTGAGAGGTTGAATTGATTGTGACAATTACCCTGTGTGAGATTTGAGCCACTTTATGTTCTTTCTTGTGTGTGATACGTCTCTTGATTGCTTGTGCATATGCCTTGGCTTGACTCTTGTTGATAATTCTTGATTGATATGCATGTTTGGAAGTGATAAAGGCAGTTTTGTTTTTGAGCCTCTCTAGCCAAATAAGCTTACCTTGTTCTGATCCTTTGAAAACCCCTTTTGAGCCTATACTTTCCTCATTTCTTTGTTTTGAAGCTCACACACTAGCTCTAAGTGAAAAACCATGATTACCTTAACCTTAGGGAATTTTGGAGCTTTGGAAGTGTTTTGGGAACAAGTGTGGTCTCCTTGGGGTTTCTAATGAATTGGTTGGTTGGTTCCTCTTCTTGTTTTATGTTTGTAAATATGTTGTGTATCTTGTCTCTTATAGTTGTATCCTAAACAGAGAGAAAAGAAAAGAGACAGGATGAAAAAAATATAGAAAAAAAAATGAAAGAAAAAGGAAATATTTTGTGAATAATGGAGTCAAGAAGAGGATTGAATTAGAGGTTTTGGGTGTGAGTTGACTGTGTTTACACTTGTTCCCCATTGCTCCTCTATTTCTTTTGGTTTGTAGCTTCTCATCCATATTTATCCTCCCTTGTCCTTGGCCCCATTTCACCCATAAAAGACCTTTTGATTTGAACATGCATATGTTTTGAGTGTTGATATTAGAGGTTTGCCAAGTCTGTTGTTGTTTGCTTTCTTGAGTGCATTGAGTTGAAATTCTTTACCTTATACACTTTAGAGAAACACGGATAGTGCATCTGTGAGTTTTTGTTGCTTTTGATTCACCTCTTGAGCTGATTGATCATTTTGCCATGTCTTGAATTGCTTGGATGATTTCATGAGTATCTGCATTCTCTGATTGATTCTGTGTTGGATATTGTCCACTTCCTTTCTTGGTCCAGATTCCTGGAGAATTGTGTAATTCTGTTTCTGTTCCTGTTTTGGAGTCTTTGTTGTTTGTCTGTGAGTCTGTGTCACCTCCCTGATTTTTTAGTAGTTCCCTGGTTTTCGTCTTGGTTTTGCCCAGGAGTGCAAAAGACTAAGTGTGGTCTATTTTGATGAGTCGTTATTTCTTGAATTATATTTAGTTTATTGCACTTAAATAAACCAGGGAATTGTGTTTAATTGTCTGTTATTTCCCCGTTTTCCGAATTCTGCTTAATTTGGTCGGAAATTTACAATTGTGCTAATTTGGGTTTTCTGAGCTGATTAAGTGCATTTTTGAAGTGCAGGAAAATTTCGGAAATACATTTTGGGACATCAGGAAGAATGCCAAATAAATTCAAGACTCTCCACACAGACATTTTTGAATTAATTAAATTGTAATTCAGTAGTTTAGAATTTCTGTATTAACTTTTACATTTTGGGATAATTTTTGGTAAACTAGATTAGACCCAAATAGTAGAGAAAGATGGCTTGGCATCTTAGGGTTTTTGTGTGGACCCCACCCTTATTAAAAAGGGAACTCACGGCCTAAGGAAGGGCCGCCACTTGCATTTTTTTGGCCACTGCTTACTAGTTTTTTTTTCTCTCGGTTTGAACGTTTTGGAGATGAATGAAAAGACACTTTTGAATTTTCCATTTCATTTTTCTGGATTCATGAGCTTTAATTTTGCTTCCAACTACCATGGGCAACACGGGATGCATTTCAGTTTTTTTTTTTTATTAGAAAGAAGCGGTGCACGCTAACACGTCCAGCGGAGGATGTATCTTCATTTGAATGGTTTTGGCTTTGAGAATAGGAAGTGCATACGGTGTGCTGGAATGGGATCTCCCGCATGATTCATTTTCTCTTGAGCTGGCACGGCTTAGAAGGTGCATGTTGATTGGAGAAGTGGGTGCAGGGGTGTTACGGTTGGAAAGCAATTTGATTAAATGAGGAGCTCACGGACCAAATAAGCGCACGGAGATTTAGGAGCTGGAAGATGGAAGCTGCACGGTGAAGAAAAGAAGCACACGGGATTGAGAAGAGTTGGGGTGCGCTTTCACGGTCTGGAGAAGGAAGGAACACATTTTTCATTTTGAAAATACCGAGATGGAGATTGAGAGATGAAGTGGTGTGCACGCTACTTTCATTGTGAAGAGGCGCTGGTTGCATTTGAGGAGAGTGGTGTGCATATGAAGCGGTGTTGAATGGTGCAAATCTTCAAGCGCTGCCATCGTGTTGGAAGCAAAGGTGGAGCTGGAAGCATGAGGTGTTGGTGTGCACGGAGTTTGGATGCAGAGGCAGCGCACGCAAAGTGGCAGCAGCACCGTCCAGTGCAGTATGCGTTTTTGCTTTCTTCTAAAAGGAGAAACTAATTTATTTTGCTTTAGGAAGGTGGAGCTGGAAGCAGGTCACGTCCAGCAGCTCACGGGATTTAATTTTGGAGGAAAAGGACAAGCACGTCCAGAGGGAGAAGAGGTTGGGTGTGTGCAGTGAAATCACGGAGAATGGATGAGGGAGGAGAAATGTTTTTTGGTGGAGAGTAGCACGTTTGATGATGAGTTGGAGGCAGAAGCGGTGCAGCGGATTTCTTTTATTTTCTTTCAATTAAAATGAGAAGCACACGGTATTTTGGGTCATGCTGGAAGAAAGGAGAATGTCTTTTTGATTTATGCAATGAAGGAGTAGATTAGGTAGAAGAGTGGTGTCACGGCTTGGTGCAGCTGCCACGTGAAGCATGGCTTTTATTTCTCTGAGAATTTTTCATTTGATGGGAGTAGGTAGTGTGCACGGGAAGGTGGATAAAGGCAAGGAAGTAAATGATTTTGGGAAGAGGAGAAAGTTAATTTGAAGGTGCCGCTGGATGAGAAATGAGAAAAGCTACCCCACTTTTATTTTTGGAATTAACACTTGCAGGGGAGGAAATTAGTGTGGCTGACTTGGTTTTCTTAGAGAATGAAGCACATGAGTCACGGTTAATGGTAGAGAAAAATTTAATTTCTTTCATTTCTTTGCCTAAGAATGGTTTACATTATAGGTTGAATTGATTTTCTTCTTTTTGGTGGTGAATTGTGTTTGAATATTTATCTATTGTATTGTTTTCTTTAAAAGTTTTCATGCACTTTAATGCTTTCAATTATATTCGGTTGTGTTTTATTTAATTTCCAGTTAATTTAATTTTACCGCAACCAAAAAAATCACAAAACCCCCTCTTTTTCCGTGTGTGATCTGAGACTGAACCGCAATATTGGTCCTTGAGAGACGACCTAGGAATCACTTCCTAGTACTATACTGCATTCTTTTATGCACAACTTTTGTGGGAGGTGCGACCCTCTCATCAGAGTGTCACATGCCGTGATGGATTAAAAGTTGTAGGTGGAGATTAGAATGGAGTAGGTGTCACGGTTTTGGGAGAAGAAGTACTTTTATATTCCATTTATTTCTCATGATGCAGCACGTAATGGGTAGAGCTTCAATTGTTTATTTTTTCTCTTTCTTAGTGATGTACCAGCTACAACGTGGTGGTAGTTGCCACTTGGAAGAAGTTCAATTGTTGGGTAAAAAGAAATGCTGAACGGAGATTAAGGGAAGAGATTAATATTTTATTCCATTTCTTTGAGCCAAGCACATTTCTTTTACGGCTGATTTCCCTCAACAAAGAAGCTTACATTTTTTTTAGGAGAAGATCATAACCATCATGTTGGCTGTACTGCACACGGCTTACTCACAAAATTTCTTTTCTTTTCTTCCTTTCTTAGCATGGACCGAGACACATTATTCATTAAGCATTTATTTCTTTTTAATCATTAGTACTCTGATGAATAATATTTCAAGTGTTTTCTTTTGCATTGTTGATCATCATTTTTCGGCTTAAGTAACTGAGTGTTTCAAATTTGAATTAAAGTTTAGGTTTAATTGCTTCCTTTGTCCCCAGTTTGGTTGAATTGTGTCAAATTCATCCTCATTTTTAAAAAAGTTTCATTGTCGTCCTCACGTGGTATAAAAGTGTCAATTGAATCCAAACATAGAAAAAATTTGTGTCAAAGTAGTCATTTTTCCTATATCTCTGTGTCTTCCTTTCATATGTCACTTTTCTGGAGCTATGAAAAGCCTTAAATTGGATAAGGTAAAATGAATATCTGTACTTGATTGTATGAAAGGAAGACACAGAGATATAGGAAAAATGACTACTTTGACACAAATTTTTTCTATGTTTGGATTAAATTGACACTTTTACACCACGTGAGGACGACAATGAAACTTTTACACCACGTGAGGACGACAATGAAACTTTTTTAAAAATGAGGATGAATTTGACACAATTCAACCAAACTGGGGACAAAGGAAGCAATTAAACCTAAAGTTTATTAGCTAAGTGTGTTTCTTTATTTTCACTGTAGTGAGCATTTTAATTATTAGCCAAACTTTGTTTCTTTTATTCCCGTGACTTTGTGCTTCAATTGGTCAGCATTCTTGTTTCTTTTAATTTATATTCCAAGTGTATTTCATTCTTAATTTAGTCCTTTCCGAATCACATAAACACAATCAAATCCCCCCCCACTGCGTGTTTGATCTGAGACTGAACCAAAAAATTAGTCCTTGAGAGACGACCTAGGAGTCACTTCCTAGTCTATACTGCATTCTTTTATGCACAACTTTTGTGGGAGGTGCGACCCTCCTATCACTCAACTTCCCCAACTTCGTCCACTTCCTCCACTTCCTCAACTTCGACTACTTCGTCAACTTCGTCGACTTCCTCCAATTCCTCTACTTCCTCCACTTCCTCCACTTCGTCTACTTCCTCCACTTCGTCTACTTCGTCAATTACCTCCACTTCGTGAACTTCGTCTACTTCCTCCACTTCGTCCGCTTCCTCCACTTCGTCAACATCCTCCACTTCGTCTACCTCGTCCACTTTGTCAACTTCCTCCAGTTCCTCCAGTTCCTTCACTTCGTCCACTATGTTAACTTCGTCCACTTCCTCAACTTTGTCAACTTCGTCCACTTCTTCAACTTTGTCAACTTCGTCCACTTCTTCAACTTCCTCCACTACCTCCACTTCCTGCACTTCGACCACTTCTTCCACTTTGTCCACTTCCTCCACTTCCTCCACATCGTCCACTTCATCAACTTCCTCCACTTCCTCCACGTTGTCCACTTCGTCCACCTCGTGCACTTCCTCCACTTCCTCCCCTTCCTCCACTTGCTCCACTTGCTCTACTTCTTCAACTTCTTCAACTTCTTCCACTTCCTCCACTTCCTCCACTTCCTCCACTTCGTCCCCTTCGTCAACTTCCTCGACTTCCTCCACTTCGTCCACTTCCTCCAGGTCCTCCACTTCGTCCACTTCATCCACTTCGTCAACTTCGTGCACTTCCTCTAGTTCCTCCACTTCGTCCACTTCCTCCACTTCCTTCACTTCGTCAACTTCGACCACTTCCTCCACTTCGTCAACTACCTCCACTTAGTCCACTTCCTCCACTTCGTGTACTTCATCCACTTTGTCCACTTCGTGAATTTCGTCCACTTCCTTCACTTCGACCAGTTTGTACACTTCGTCCACTTCCTTCACTTCAACTTCGTCCACTTCCTCCATTTCCTCCACTTCCTCCACTTCCTCCACTTCGTCTACTTCGTCCAATTCCTCCACTTCCTCCACTTCCTCAACTTCGTCAACTTCGTCCACTTCCTCCACTTTGTCCGCTACCTCCACTTCCTCAACTTAGTCCACTTCCTCCATTTCGTCCACTTCCTCCACTTCCTCCACTTCCTCCACTTTCTCCACTTCCACCACTTCGTCCATTTCATCCACTTCGTCAACTTCGTCCACTTCCTGAACTTTGTCAACTTCGTCCACTTCCTCAACTTTGTCAACTTCGTCCACTTCCGCCCCTATTCCACTTCGCCCACTTCCTCAACTTCGTCCACTTTGTCAACTTCGTCCACTTCCTCCACTTCCTCCACTTCCTCTAGTTCCTCGACTTCGTCCACTTCCTCGACTTCGTCAAGTTCCTCCACTTCCTCCACTTCTTCTACTTCGTCAATTTCCTCCACTTGCTCCACTTCGACGACTTTGTCCATTTCCTCCACTTCCTCCACTTCCTCCACTTCGTCTACTTCGTCCAATTCCTCCACTTCCTCCACTTCCTCAACTTCGTCAACTTCGTCCACTTCCTCCACTTTGTCCGCTACCTCCACTTCCTCAACTTAGTCCACTTCCTCCATTTCGTCCACTTCCTCCACTTCCTCCACTTCCTCCACTTTCTCCACTTCCACCACTTCGTCCATTTCATTCACTTCGTCAACTTCGTCCACTTCCTGAACTTTGTCAACTTCGTCCACTTCCTCAACTTTGTCAACTTCGTCCACTTCCGCCCCTATTCCACTTCGCCCACTTCCTCCACTTCGTCCACTTTGTCAACTTCGTCCACTTCCTCCACTTCCTCTAGTTCCTCGACTTCGTCCACTTCCTCGACTTCGTCAAGTTCCTCCACTTCCTCCACTTCTTCTACTTCGTCAATTTCCTCCACTTGCTCCACTTCGACGACTTTGTCCACTTCCTCCACCTCCTTCACTTCGTCAACTTCGTCCACTTCCTCAACTTCGTCAACTTCCTCCACTTAGTCCACTTCCTCCACTTCGTCTACTTCATCCACTTTGTCTACTTCGTGAACTTCGTCCACTTCCTTCACTTCAACCAGTTCGTCCACTTCGTCCACTTCGTCAACTTCTCAACTTCTCAAACTTCCTCCACTTCCTCCACTTTTTCCATTTCGTCCACTTCCTCCACTTCATCAACTTCCTCCACTCTCTCCACTTCCACCACTTCGTCCATTTCATCCACTTCGTCATCTTCCTCAAGTTCCTCCACTTCCTCCACTTTCTCCACTTCTCCACTTCCTCCACTTCTTCCACTTTTTCCACTTCGTCCACTTCGTCCACTTCGTCAACTTCCTCCACTTCGTCAACTTCCTCCACTTTCTCCACTTCTTCCACTTCGTCCACTTTATCCACTTTGTCCACTTCGACCACTTCGTCCACTTCGTCCACTTGGTCCACTTCGGCAACTTCCTCCACTTCGTCAACTCCGTCAACTTCCTCCACTTCCTTCACTTCGTCAACTTCCTCCACTTTCTCCACTTCTTCCACTTCGTCCACTTCATCCACTTTGTCCACTTCGACTACTTGGTCCACTTGTTCCACTTCGGCAACTTCCTCCACTTCGTCAACTTCATCCACTTCATCCACTTCCACCACTTCCTCCAGTTTCTCCACTTCCCCCACTTCCTCCAATTCCTCCACTTCCTCCACTTCCTCCACTTCCTCAACTTCGTCTACTTCTTCAACTTCTTCCACTTCCTCCACTTCCTCCACTTCTTCCACTTCTTCCACTTCTTCAACTTTGTCCACTTCGTCCACTTCCTCCACTACGTCAACTTCGTCCACTTTCTCCACTTCGACCACTTAGTCCACTTCGTCAACTTCCTCCACTTCGTCCACTTCCTTTACTTCGTCAACTTCGACCACTTCGCCCACTTCCTCCACTTCCTCCACTTCTTCCACTTCTTCGACTTTGTCATCTTCGTCCACTTCGTCAACTTCCTCCACTTGGTCCACTTCGTCCACTTCCTCCGCTTCGTCCACTTCCTCCATTTCGTCCACTTCCTCCACTTCGTCAACTTCGTCCACTTCCTCCACTTCGCTCACTTCATCCACTTCGTCCACTTCCTCCAATTCGTCCACTTCCTCCACTTCCTCAATTTCCACCACTTCCTCCACTTCCTCAATTTCCACCACTTCCTCCAATTCCTCTACTTTATCCACTTTGTCCACTTTGTGAAATTCGTCCACTTCCTTCACTTCGACCAGTTTGTACACTTCCTACATTTCGTCAACTCTTCAACTTCTTCAACTTCGTCCACTTCCTACATTTCCTCCACTTCCTCCACTTCCTCCACTTCCTTCACTTCGTTCCCTTCCTCCATTTCGTCTACTTCGTCAATTTCCTCCAATTCCTCCACTTTGTCCACTTCATTTACTTCCTCCACTTCCTCCACTTCGTCCACGTCGTCAACTTCATCCACTTCATCCACTTCCTCAACTTCTTCCCACTTCCTCCATTTGGTCCACTTCGTCAAGTTCGTCCACTTCCTCCACTTCGTCCCCTTCGTCCACTTCGTCCACTTCCTCCACTTCCTCCGCTTCATCCACTTCGTCAACTTCCTCCAGTTCCTCCACTTCCTCCACTTCATCAACTTCGTCCAGTTCCTCCACCTCGTCAACTTCGTCCACTTCTTCAACATCCTCCACTTCCACCACTTCCTCCACTTCTTCAACTTCCTCCACTTCCTCCACTTCCTACACTTCCTCCACTTCGTCTAGTTCGTCTATTTCATCAACTTCCTCCACTTCCTCGACTTCGTCCACATCGTGCACTTCCTCCACTTCCTCCAATTCCTCCACTTGCTCCACTTTGTCAACTTCATCAACTTCTTCCACTTCCTCCAGTTCCTACACTTCGTCCCCTTCGTCAACTTCCTCCACGTCCTCCACTTCGTCAACTTCCTCCTCTTCCTCCACTTCCTCCAGTTCCTCTACTTCCTCCACTTCATCCACTTCCTCCAGTTCCTAAACTTTGTCAACTTCGTCCACTTCTTCAACTTCCTCCACTTCCTACAATTCGTCTACTTCCTCCACTTCCTCCACTTCCTCCACTTCGCCCACTTCGCCGACTTCTTCTACTTCCTCCACTTCGTCCACTTCGTCAACTTCGTCCACTTGGTCCACTTCCTCCACTTCGTCAACTTCCTCCACTTTCTCCACTTCTTCCACTTCTTCCACTTCATCCACTTTGTCCACTTCGACCACTTGGTCCACTTCGTCCACTTGGTCCACTTCGGCAACTTCCTCCACTTCGTCAACTTCATCAACTTCCTCCACTTCCTCTAATTCCTCCACTTCCTCCACTTCGTCGACTTCCTCCACTTTCTCCACTTCTTCCACTTCGTCCACTTCATCCACTTTGTCCACTTCGACTACTTTGTCCACTTGGTCCACTTCGGCAACTTCCTCCACTTCGTCAACTTTGTCCACTTCCACCACTTCCTCCAGTTTCTCCACTTCCCCCACTTCCTCCAATTCCTCCACTTCCTCCACTTCCACCACTTCCTCAACTTCGTCTACTTCTTCAACTTCTTCCACTTCTTCCACTTCCTCCACTTCTTCCACTTCTTCCACTTCTTCAACTTTGTCCACTTTGTCCACTTCCTCCACTACGTCAACTTCCTCCACTTTCTCCACTTCTTCCACTTGGTCCACTTCGACCACTTGGTCCACTTCGTCAACTTCGTCCACTTCGTCCACTTCACCCACTTCCTCCACTTCCTCCACTTCTTCCACTTCTTCGACTTTGTCATCTTCGTCCACTTCGTCAACTTCCTCCACTTGGTCCACTTCGTCCACTTCCTCCGCTTCGTGCACTTCCTCCATTTCGTCCACTTCCTCCACTTCGTCAACTTCCTCCACTTCCTCCACTTCGCTCACTTCATCCACTTCGTCCACTTCGTCCACTTCCTCAACTTCCACCACTTCCTCCAATTCCTCTACTTTATCCACTTTGTCCACTTCCTGAAATTCGTCCACTTCCTTCACTTCGACCAGTTTGTACACTTCCTCCATTTCGTCAACTCTTCAACTCTTCAACTTCTTCAACTTCGTCCACTTTCTACATTTCCTCCACTTCCTCCACTTCCTCCACTTCCTTCACTTCGTCCACTTCCTCCATTTCGTCTACTTCGTCAATTTCCTCCACTTCCTCCACTTTTTCCACTTCATTTACTTCCTCCACTTCGTCCACGTCGTCAACTTCATCCACTTCGTCCACTTCATCCACTTCCTCAACTTTTCCCACTTCCTCCACTTCCTCCACTTCGTCAACTTCGTCCACTTCCTCCACTTCGTCCCCTTCGTCCACTTCCTCCACTTCCTCCACTTCCTCCGCTTCATCCACTTCGTCAACTTCCTCCAGTTCCTCCACTTCCTCCACTTCATCAACTTCGTCCAGTTCCTCCACTTCGTCAACTTCGTCCACTTCTTCAACATCCTCCACTTCCTACACTTCCTCCACTTCGTCTAGTTCGTCTATTTCGTCAACTTCCTCCACTTCCTCGACTTCGTCCACATCGTGCACTTCCTCCACTTCCTCCAATTCCTCCACTTGCTCCACTTCGTCAACTTCGTCAACTTCATCAACTTCTTCCACTTCCTCCACTTCGGCCCCTTCGTCAACTTCCTCCACTTCCTCCACTTCGTCAACTTCCTCCTCTTCCTCCACTTCCTCCAGTTCCTCTACTTCCTCCACTTCATCCACTTCCTCCAGTTCCTAAACTTTGTCAACTTCGTCCACTTCTTCCACTTCGTCCACTTCCTCCACTACGTAAACTTCCTCCACTTCCTCCAATTCCTTCAACTTCCTCCACGTCGTCGACTTCGTCCACTTCTTCCCCTTCCTCCTCTTCGTCCACATCGTCCCCTTCGTCCCCTTCGTCCACTTCGTCCACTTCCGCCACTTCCTCCGCTTCCCCCACTTCCTCCACTTCCTTCACTTCTTCCACTTCGTCTTATTCGTCCAATTCGTCCACTTACTCAACTTCCTCCACTTCTTCCACTTCGTCAACTTCGTCCACTTCCTCCGCTTCGTCAGCATCGTCTACTTCCTCCACTTCCTCCACTTCCTCCACTGTGTCCACTTCTGCCACTTAGTCCAATTCTTCTACTTCTTCAACTTCGTCAACTTCTTGAACTTCCTCCACTTCGTCGTCTTCGTCCACTTCGTTCCCTTTCTCCACTTCGTCCACTTCATCCACTTCGTCCACTTCTTCCACTTCGTCAACTTCCTCCCCTTCCCCACTTCGTCAACTTCGTCCACTTCTTCAACTTCCTCCACTTCTTCCACTTCGTCCACCTCGTCTCCTTCGTCTATATTGTGAACTTCCTCCACTTCGTCAACTTCGTCAACTTCCTCCACTTCCTCCACTTCCTCCACTTCCTCCACTTCGTCCAGTTCGGCCACTTCCTCCACTTCGTCCACTTCATCCACTCCGTACACTTCGTCAACTTCGTCAACTTCCTCCACTTCCTCCTCTTCGTCAACTTCGTCCACTTCTTCAACTGCCTCCACTTCCTCCACTTCGTCCATTTCGTCGTCTTCCTCCACTTCGTCCTCTTCATACATTTCGTCTACTTCCTCCACTTTCTCCACTTCCTCTACTTCCTCCACTTCCTACACTTCCTCCAGTTCGTCCACTTGTTCCACTTGGTCAACTTTGTCCACTTCCTTCACTTGTTCCACTTCGTCAACTTCGTCCGCTTCAACTTCTTCCACTTCGTCCACCTTGTCCACTTTGTCCCCTTCGTCCACTTCATCCACTTGCTCCCCTTCGTCCACTTCGTCCACTTCGTCAACTTCGTCAACTTCCTCCACTTCCCCCACTTCCTCCACTTCGTCCACTTCCTTCAGTTCTTCCACTTTGTCCTATTCTTCCACTTTGCCCACTTCCTCAACTTCCTCCACTGCCTCCACTTCGTCCACTTCCTCCACTTCCTCCACTTCCTTTACTTCCTCCACTTCGTAAACTTCCTGCACTTCCTCCACATCCTCCACTTCTTCCCCTTCGTGAACTTCCTCCACTTCGTCCAGTTTGCCCACTACGTCAACTTCTTCCACTTCTTCCATTTCGTCGGCTTCGTCCACTTCGTCCCCTTCACCCACTTCGTCCACTTCGCCAACTTCGTCCACTTCACACACTTCGTCCACTTCACCCATTTCGACCACTTCGTCCACTTTGTCCACTTCGTCCACTTCGCCCGCTTCGTCCACTTCGTCCACTTCGACAACTTCCTCCACTTCGTCCACTTCTTCCGCTTCGTCCACTTCGTCCTGTTCCTCCTCTTGCTCCACTTCGTCTTCTTATGTCCGCGTTGTCATCTTCCTTTACTTCTTACTTTTCGTCCACTTCGTCCTCTACCTCGACTTCCCCCACTTCCTCCGCTTCGTCTACTTCGTCCTCTTCCTTCACAACGTCCATTTCCTCCACTTCCTCCACTTCGTCCAATTCGTCCTCTTCATCGAATTGCTCCACTTCCTCCACTTTGTCCACTTCGTCTACTTCGTCAACTTCCTCCACTTCCTCCACTTCCTCCATTTCCTCCACTTACACCATTTCCTCCACTTCATCCACTTGCTCCACTTCCTCCACTTTTTTGTCCACTTCCTCAACTTTCTCCACTTTCTCAACTTTCTCCACTTTCTCCACTTCCTCCACTTCTTCCAATTCGTCCGCTTCGACCACTTCCTCCACATCCTCCACTTCCTCAACTCTCTCCACTTTCTCCACTTCCTCCACTTCTTCCAGTTCGTCCACTTCGACCACTTCCTCCACATCCTCCACTTCCTCCACTTCCTCCACTTCCTCCACTTTGTCCACTTCCTCAACTTCCTCAACTTTCTCCACTTCCTCCACTTCCTCCACATCGTCGACTTCGTCCACTTCCTTCACTTGCTCCACTTCGTCCACTTCCTCCACTTCCTCCACCTCATCCACTTCCTCCATTTCCTCCACTTCGTCAACTTCGTCCGCTTCCTCCACTTCGTCGACTTCCTCTACTTCGTCAACTTCCTCTACTTCGTGCACTTCATCCTCTTCCTCCACTTGCTCCACTTCTTCCACTTCCTCCAATTTGTCCACTTCGTCAACTTCCTCCACTTCCTCCACTTCGTCAACTTCCTCCACCTCCACCACTTCCTGCACTTTGTCCACTTCGTCTACTTCGTCAAATTCCTCCACTTCCTCCATTTCCTCCACTTGCACCACTTCCTCCACTTCGTCAACTTGCTCCACTTCCTCCACTTTGTCCACTTCCTCAACTTTCTCCACTTTCTCCACTTCCTCCACTTCTTCCAGTTCGTCCACTTCGACCACTTCCTCCACATCCTCCACTTCCTCCACTTCCTTCACTTTGTCCACTTCCTCAACTTCGTCAACTTTCTCCACTTCCTCCACTTCCTCCACTTCGTCGACTTCGTCCACTTCCTTCACTTGCTCCACTTCCTCCACTTCCTCGACCTCATCCACTTCCTCCACTTCCTCCACTTCGTCAACTTCGTTTGTTTCCTCCACTTCCTCCACTTCGTCAACTTCCTCTACTTCTAGCACTTCATCCTCTTCCTCCACTTGCTCCACTTCTTCCACTTCCTCCAATTTGTCCACTTCGTCCACTTCGTCAACTTCCTCCACTTCCTCCACTTCCTCCACTTCGTCGACTTCCTCCACTTCGTCAACTTCCTCTACTTCATGCACTTCATCCTCTTCCTCCACTTGCTCCACTTCTTCCACTTCCTTCAATTTGTCCACTTCGTCAACTTCCTCCACTTCCTCCACTTCCTGCACTTCGTCAACTTCCTCCACCTCCTCCACTTCCTGCACTTTGTCCACTTCGTCTACTTCGTCAACATCCTCCACTTCCTCCATTTCCTCCACTTGCACCACTTCCTCCACTTCGTCAATTTGCTCCACTTCCTCCACTTTGTCCACTTCCTCAACTTTCTCCACTTTCTCCACTTCCTCCACTTCTTCCAGTTCGTCCACTTCGACCACTTCCTCCACATCCTCCACTTCCTCCACTTCCTCCACTTCCTCCACTTTGTCCACTTCCTCAACTTCCTCAACTTTCTCCACTTCCTCCACTTCCTCCACATCGTCGACTTCGTCCACTTCCTTCACTTGCTCCACTTCGTCCACTTCCTCCACTTCCTCCACCTCATCCACTTCCTCCATTTCCTCCACTTCGTCAACTTCGTCCGCTTCCTCCACTTCGTCGACTTCCTCTACTTCGTCAACTTCCTCTACTTCGTGCACTTCATCCTCTTCCTCCACTTGCTCCACTTCTTCCACTTCCTCCAATTTGTCCACTTCGTCAACTTCCTCCACTTCCTCCAATTCGTCAACTTCCTCCACCTCCTCCACTTCCTGCACTTTGTCCACTTCGTCTACTTCGTCAAATTCCTCCACTTCCTCCATTTCCTCCACTTGCACCACTTCCTCCACTTCGTCAACTTGCTCCACTTCCTCCACTTTGTCCACTTCCTCAACTTTCTCCACTTTCTCCACTTCCTCCACTTCTTCCAGTTCGTCCACTTCGACCACTTCCTCCACATCCTCCACTTCCTCCACTTCCTTCACTTTGTCCACTTCCTCAACTTCGTCAACTTTCTCCACTTCCTCCACTTCCTCCACTTCGTCGACTTCGTCCACTTCCTTCAGTTGCTCCACTTCCTCCACTTCCTCGACCTCATCCACTTCCTCCACTTCCTCCACTTCGTCAACTTCGTTTGTTTCCTCCACTTCCTCCACTTCGTCAACTTCCTCTACTTCTAGCACTTCATCCTCTTCCTCCACTTGCTCCACTTCTTCCACTTCCTCCAATTTGTCCACTTCGTCCACTTCGTCAACTTCCTCCACTTCCTCCACTTCCTCCACTTCGTCAATTTGTTCCACTTCCTCCACTTCGTCCACTTCCTCAACTTTCTCCACCTTCTCCACTTCCTCCACTTCTTCCAGTTCGTCCACTTCGACCACTTCCTCAACTTCGTCCACTTCCTCCACTCCGTCCCATCGTCCACTTCCTTCACTTCGTTAACTTCCTCCACTTCCTCCACTTTGTCAACTTCCTCCACTTCGTCCACCACCTCCACTTCGTCAACCTCGTCCACTTCTTCAACTTCCTCCACTTCCTCCACTTCTTCCACTTTGTCCACCTCGTCCTCTTCCTCAACTTCCTCCACTTGCTCCACTTTGTCAACTTCCTCCACTTCGTCCACGACCTCCACTTCGTCAACTTCCTCCACTTCTTCAACTTCCTCCACTTCCTCAGCTTCTTCCACTTCGTCCTTTTCCAAAACTTCCTCCACTTCCTCCACGTCTTTAACCTCCTCTAGTTCCTCAACTTTATCTTAATCGCCCACTTCCTCCACTTCGTCAACTTCCTCCACTTCCTCTACTTCGTCAACTTCCTCCACTTCCTCCACTACCTCCAATTTGTCCACTTCGTCAACTTCGTCCACTTGTGCAACTTCCTCTACTTCCTCCATTTCCTCCACTTCTTCCACTTCCTCCACTTCGACCTCTTCCTCAACTTCCTCCACTTCGTCAATTTCCTCCACTTCGTCCACTTCCTCCACTTTGTCCACTTCCCCAACTTCCTCCACTTCGTCAACTTCGTCCACTTCCTCCACTTTCTCCACTTTGTCTACTTCTTCCTCTTCGTCCACTTCTTCCACTTCGTCCGGTTCGTCCACTTCGTCCTCTTCGCCCACTTCGTCCGCTTCGTCAAATTCGTCCACTTCGTCAACTTCCTCCACTTCCTCAACCTCCTCCACATCCTCCACATCCTCCACTTCCTCCACTTCTTCACTTCCTCCACTTTGTCCACTTCCTCAACTTCGTCCACTTCCACCACTTCTTCTAGTTCGTCCACTTCGACCACTTCCTCCGCTTCGTCCACTTCCTCCACTTCGTCCAATTCCTCCATTTCGTCCACTTCTCCTAGTTCGTCAACATCGTTAACTTCGTCCACTTTGACCTCTACGTCCACTTCGTAAACTTCCTCCACTTCCTCCACTTCGTCCACGTTGTCAACTTCCTTCACTTCTTCCACTTCCTCCACTTCGTCCACTTCGTCCACTTCGTCCACTTCCCCCACTTCGTCCACTTACTCCACTTCCACCACTTCCTCCACTTTCTCCACTTCGTCCACTTCTTCCATTTCGTCCACTTCGTCCTCTTCGCCACTTCGTCAACTTCCTCCACTTCCTCCACTTCGTCAACTTCTTCCACATCCTCCACTTCCTTCACTTCCTCCATTTCTTCCACTTCGCCCACTTCGCCCTCTTCCTCAACTTCCTCCATTTCCTCCACTTCACCCACTTAATCAATTTCCTCCACTTCATCCACTTCCTCCAATTTCTCCACTTCCTCCACTTGCTCCACTTCGTCCACTTGCTCCACTTCGTCAACTTCCTCCACTTCGTCAACTTCCTCCACTTCGTCAACTTCCTCCACTTCCTCCATTTCCTCCACTTCCTCCACTCTGTCCCCCTCCTTCACTTCGTCCACTTCGTCCACTCCTTCCACTCCGTCCACTTCTACAACTTCCTCCACTTCGTCAACTCCGTCAGCTTCCTTTTCTTCCTCCACTTCTTCCACCTCGTCAACTTCGTCCACTTCTTCAACTTCCTCCACTTCCTCCACTTCTACCACTTCGTCAACTTCATCCACATCGTCCATGTCCTCTACTTTGTCCACTTCCCACACTTCCTCCACTTCGTCCACTTCTTCCACTTCTTCAACTTTGTCATCTTCCTCCACTTCCTCCACTTCCTCCACTTCCTCCACTACCTCCACTTCCTCCACTTCTTCAACATCGTCCACTTCCTCCACTTCCTCCACTTCCTACACTTCGTCCACTTCCTCCACTTCCTTCACTACGTCCACTTCAATATCTTCGTCCACTTCTTCAACTTCCCCCACTTCCTCCACTACTTCCACTTCGTCCATTTCCTCCACTTCCTAAACTTCTTCCACCTCGTCAACTTCGTTCACTTCTTCAACTTCCTCAACTTCTACCACTCTGTCCACTTCGTCAACTTTGTCCACTTCGTCCACTTCGTCTACTTCGTCCACTTCGCCCACTTCGTCCACTTCGTCCACTTCCTCCACTTCGTCAACTTCGTCCAATTTGTCCACTTCGTCCACTTCGACCACTTCGTCCACTTCTTCAACTTCCTCCATTTCCTCCACTTCCTCCACTTCGCCCACTTCGTCGACGTCGTCAACTTCGTCCACTTCGTCCATTTTGACCTCTTCGTCCACTTCCTCCACTTCCTCAAATTCCTCCACCTCGTCCCCTTCGTCACCATCGTCCAATTCGTGAACTTCCTCCGCTTCCTCAACTTCCTCTACTTCCACCACATCCTCCACTTCGTCAACTTCCTCCACTTCGTCAACTTCCTCCACTTCGTCGACATCGTCCACTTCGTCAACTTCCTCCACTTCCTCCACTTTGTCCACTTCCTCCACTTCGTCCACTTCCTTGACTTCCTCCACTTCGTCCACTTCTACCACTTCCTCCACTTCGTCAATTTCGTCCGCTTCCTTCACTTCCTCCACTTCTTCCACCTCGTCAACTTCGTCCACTTCTTCAACTTCATCCACTTCTTCCACTACTACCACCTCGTCAACTTCATCCACTTCGTCCACGTCCTCTACTTTGTGCACTTCCTACACTTCTTTCACTTCCTCCACTTCGTCCACTTCTTTCACTTCTTCAACTTCGTCATATTCCTCCACTTCCTCCACTTCCTCCATTTCCTCCACTTCCTTCACTTCCTCCACTACTTCAACTTCGTCCACTTCCTCCACTTCCTCCACTTCTTCAACTTCGTCCACTTCGTCCACTTCCTCTACCTCGTCAACTTCTTCCACTTCCTCCACTTCGTCAACTTAGTCCACTTCGTCCTCTTCGTTCACTTCCTACACTTCCTCCAGTTGGTCCACTTCCTCCACTACGTCCACTTCGTCATCTTTCTCCACTTCTTCAACTACCTCTACTTCCTCCACTTCCTCCACTCCTTCCACTCCGTCCACTTGGTCCACTTCGTCCACTTGGTCCACTTTGTCCACTTCCTCCATTTCCTCCACTTCGTCCACCTCCTCCACTTCGTCCACTTCGTCAAATTCGTCCACTTCGTCAACTTCCTCCACATCCTCCACTTTTCCACTTCGTCCACTTCGTCCTCTTCCTCAACTTCGTCCACTTTGTCCACTTCGTCCACTTCGTCACCTTCCTCCACTTCCTCCACTTCGTCCACTTCTTCCGCTTCGTCCACTTCGTCCTCTTCCTCCTGTTCCTCATGTTCCTCCTCTTCCTCCACTTCGTCTTCTTTGTCCGCTTCGTCCGCTTCCTCAACTTCCTCCACTTCTGCTGCTTTATCCAGTTCGTCCACTTCGTCCACTTCCTCCATTTCCTCCATTTCCTCCACTTCATCCACTTCGTTCTCTTCCTCCACTTGCTCCACTTGCTCCACTTGCCCCACTTCCTCCACTTTGTCCCCTTCGTCCACTTCGTCCACTTCGTCAACTTCCTCCACTTCCCCCACTTCCTCCACTTCCCCCACTTCCTCCACTTCCTCCACTTCCTCCACTTTGTCCACTTCCTCAACTTCCTCAACTTTCTCCACTTCCTTCCTTCACTTCTTCCAGTTCGTCCACATCGACCACTTCCTCCACTTCTTCGACTTCCTCCACATCCTCCACTTGCTCCACTTCGTCAACTTCCTTCACTTGCTCCACTTCCTCCACTTCGTCCACTTCCTCCACTTCCTCCACTTCCTCCACTTCGTCAACTTCGTTCACTTCGTCCACTTCGTGCACTTCCTCCACTTCCTCCACTTCGTCCACTTCCTCCACTACGTCCATTTCGACATCTTTGTTCACTTCTTCAACTTCCTCCACTTCCTCCACTCCTTCCACTCCGTGCACTTCGTTCACTTAACTCCGACCTCTTCGTCCACTTGGTCTACCTAGTCCACTTTGTCCCCTTCCTCCACTTTGTCCACTTCGTCCACTCCTTCCACTCCGTCCACTTTGTCCACTTCCTCCACTCGGTCTACTTCGTCCACTTCGTCCCCTTCGTCCATGATAACAGTTGAAAAACTGTTATTATCATGCTTAAATTTGATACTAAAAGCAACCTTTAGACTTAGAAACTAGCTTGAAATCATGCAGTTTATCTATATTTTCATAAATAAGAGAGCTGGACAGGTTTATGCTTGATTTAAGTGTTTTTGTGCAGGTTTTAAGGTGAATTTGGTGAAAAGAGTGAAGAAGGAGAGAAGTGACATTAGAAAAGACAAGAAAGAGTGCAAAAAGAGAAGACGAAGGCACCGCTCAGCGGCAAACTACCGCTGAGCGGCACTCAAGAGGTGGCGTTGGAACCGCTGAGGGGCAAAATGGCCGCTGAGGGGAAGAAAGAAGACGCGCAACCACCGCTGAGCGGTAAATACCGCTGAGCGGCACTTTTTGGGCTTGGGCTTTTGTAATCTTTTGTAACTCTAGATTAGTATATAAGGGCTTGCACGTCCTTGGGATTAGTATCTTTGGCAGAAACGAGGCAAACACTCTCTCTTTCACCCCTTTGAAGGAGGATCTTGGATGCTCAGGCTACCTCTTCACCTTTATTGGGTTTATTCTTTCATTCTTTCATTGTTATTCATCTAGGTTCACCATGACGATGGTGAACTAAACCTTGTATGTTTGTTGGGGAATCAATGTAATCTCTTGAAGCTCTCATATTATGGATTTGTTGAGTACATCTTTGAAGTAAGACATATGCTTTCTTTCATCATTAGTTAGGGTTTTTCCTCTTTGCTCAATGCTTGCATTGTTTAACTCATTCTAATGCATGATTATTGGTTTTGTCGATACGGACACGTACGGGGAAGTCTAGATCCGGGGAATTTCTCCCAATATTTTACTGACAACATTATATTGGTTGCCTTTAAGCTCCTGCAGTCATGAACTAATCATTAGGAATGCTAGGAATTGTATGAACTATTTGATTAGGGAGAAGCCATCTAGAATGGTACATTAGAGAGTGGCATTAACAATGATGATTTGATTGTTGAATTCCTAAAATATATGAGAGTGGATGAGATGAAATTGACCCCCAACAACATATTCATTCATATAATTCCATTGAAAGTGTTTATCTTTAGTCTTTGCCATTGATCAATTCATGCATACATGTTTAATTTTCGTCTTGCATAATATAATCCAATTATTTCATCCTTAAGTCTTAGCTAATCAACAAACCACACAACTAAACTAGGCCGTGAGTCCTTTGGGAAGAACGATACTTGGTCTTACCAAGTTTTATTACTTGAACGATTCGGTCATACTTGCCGATTGTGAAACAAGTTTGTGAAATCATAATTTGGTGCTTACAAATTTGTCCATCAAGTTTTTGGCGCCGTTGCCGGGGATTCGTGGTTTAACTGGTTAATTTGTGTGATTATTGATTATCTTTGACTTTAATTTTGAATTTCTGTTTTTATTTTTCTGTTTTTATCTTTTTATCTTTTTAGGATTAGGTTAGATTTTATATTTTTATCTTTTTATCTTTTTAGATTTGATTAGATTAGATTTTATTTTGTTAGGTTAGATTTTATTAGATTTTATTTTATCTTTATCTTTTAGATTTTATTTTTAGGTTAGATTTTATTTTATCTTTTTAGAATAGATTTTATTTTATCTTTTATCTTTCTATCTTCTAAATCTTTTATCTTCTTATCTTCTGAATCTTTTATCTTTTCATCTTTTGAATATATATCCTCTTTTATATCTTTTTGTGCTAACAAATCTTTTCTAGGGTTTTGTTTTCTTGTGCATGCAGGAAGCAATTAGAACTAGAAGTAAGAAAACAACAGAACCACTACTTGAAGGCCTAGACGAGAGTAGAAGGAGGAGAAGAATCAGAACGTCCAGAGAACTTTTCCCTTCTCCTGAAACTCTCTTACATTCATCACCACAAGGTTCTGTTCATAGCACAGGGAGTATGG
This sequence comes from Vigna nakashimae, assembly GCA_034642375.1. NCBI lineage: Eukaryota > Viridiplantae > Streptophyta > Magnoliopsida > Fabales > Fabaceae > Vigna > Vigna nakashimae. Next base: position 32,952,343 of record CM067765.1, read on the forward strand.
AGGGCAATAATGTTAGAAGAACTCTTGCAGATTACACTAATCTTGCTGGACCTCAGCACTTCAATAGCATAGCTAGACCTAGAGTCAATGCTGCCAACATGGAGGTCAAACCAGCACTGATTCAACTGGTAAAGAGTAATCAATTTAATGGGTTATCTCACGAAAGCCCATATGAGCACCTGACTACCTTTAATGAGATCTGCAACACGGTCAAGATAAATGGGGTGCCAGACGATGCAATCAAACTTAGCTTGTTTCCTTTCTCATTGGGAGGCAATGCTAAGCTTTGGTTGAACTCTTTTCCAGAAGAAAGTTTCACGGAATGGGAAGCAGTGGTTACAAAGTTTCTAAATAAATACTTCCCACAATCTAAGGTGACTAAAGGAAAGCAAGAGATATCTTCATTCAAGCAGGGCATGGAGGAATCACTGGGACATGCATGGGATAGGTATAAAAGCTTATTACGTAAAACTCCCACGCATGGCTTTGAGGATCAAGAAATAGTCCTAACTTTCCTTGGAGGGCTTGGTTCACAAACCAAGATGATGCTGGATGCCTCAGCTGGAGGCAATATCAAATGGAAGACTCCAGAGGAAGCAACGGAAATTATTGAAAATATGGCTACAAGTGATAATGAGCTTCACAATGAAAGAGGCGCCCCTATGCAATAGAAAGGGGTTCTTCAATTACAAACCCATGATGCTCTGCTAGCCCAGAATAAAATTCTGACTCAACAGCTGGAGACTCTGACCAAAACTCTTGCTTCACTACCTAAAGAGTTAAAATCTGCTGCACAGGTACAAACCCAGTTGTGCGAATTATGTGGGGGAGATCACATCAATGGCCAATGTGCTTTTCCTGTGGAAGCCGTGGAGGATGTTAATTTAATGGCTAATCAGTTTCCATACCGTCAAGGGAATTATAATCAGGGTTGGAAACCACATCCAAGTATTGGCCAAGGACCAACTGGGCAGGCTAATCAATATAATAAGCAGCAGCAACAACCAACCATGTGGCAACAATTATCTATGCTTAATGAAAGATCAACAAGGTTGGAAGAAACTCTTCAGCAATTCATACAGAAAACTGAATCTTCTCAAAAGAGCACTGAAGCTGCTATAAAGAATTTGGAGATTCAGATGGGTCAGATTACCAACCAATTGGAAGAAAGACCACACAGAAACTTTGGGGCTAATACTGAAGTTAACCCTAGAGAAGAGTGCAAAGTGGTCAAGAGTGTGAATGAAGAGATTGTTGAGTTAGAAGAAGATGAAACAGAAGAGAGAAGAGAAGAAGAAAGAAAGGACACTTTTCCTTTTCTAACAAATCAGGAGAAACCAATGGATTTCACAGATTTATTCAGAATGGTTGATAATGAAGCTCCTTGGGAACAAATTCTACAGAAAATAGCAGTTTACACTAAATCTGAAGAAGGAACCTCTTCAAAAAGAAGACGTATAGATGATGAGGGAGAAAAATGTGTAACTGTTATGAAAGAATCATTCCCACCAAAAGCAGCTGATCCAGGTAGTTTTTCTATCCCTTGCACTATAGGGAAGAAAAAGGTAAAGAAAGCTCTCCTTGACTTAGGCTCAAGTGTTAACTTGATGCCTTATTCTCTATTGGAGCAAATTGGCCATGTTAAAATAAAACCTGTAAAGGTTAATCTTGTAATGGCTGATGGATCTTCAAAGGAGCCATGTGGGATTGCGGAAGACATTGTAGTTTGCGTTGGCAAGCTTCAGTTTTTGGCAGACTTTGTGGTGATGAAGATGGAGAACGAAAAGATACCTTTCATACTGGGAAGACCGTTTATGAAAACGGCTAGGGCTATCATAGATGCTAATAAAGGTATAGTGGTGCTCCAAGACAGAGAAGAGAGAGTGGTGGTGGATGTTTTCAAAGATGAGATACAAGCAAAGGAGGAGGAAGCCAGTTATAAAGCTGCATTTCGAGATGCACCCATAACTAAAGGTAACAATGAAAATCTTAAAGTTTCTGATAACCATTGTTTGTATTTTCAGGTACCCAAGGTAGAAGAGAATGGAAAAGGAGAGGAAGTTCCTAGGGACTGGAAGAAAAGAGGACTCCAACTTGGCACACCTGTAAGACTCAAGAACAAGTTGTGGGTTATAAAAGGTTTTAAAGAGAAGGAGATGATAGAGATAGAGTCTCCATATTCTAGAGAATTCAAAACAGTCCTAAGGAAGCAGTTGATAAGTTGGTGGAAAGACAACATCAACTATAAAGAAGATGGAACGTGAACTTTATTGGGTCAAGCTAGTGACGTTAAAGAAGCGCTTGCTGGGAGGCAACCCAGTGGATTGATAAACTTTTGATTTGTTTTTGTAATTTTTAATTTGTGAACATTATTCTGGACATTATTTGGTTGGATTTAGCATCTACTGAAGGATGCTAGGTGGTTAAGTATCTACTGAAGGATACTAGGTTTTTAACACCTACTGATGGGTGTTGATGAGAAGATTTTGCACCTACTGATGGGTGCTGATAAGTTTGAAACACCTACTGATGGGTGTTGGTGGATTTTGGGTCAGGCTCGTGACGTTAAACAAGCGCTACCTGGGAGGCAACCCAGTTGATTGATTGTTTTTGTTTGTTTTATTTTAATTAGGGTTTGCATAAGCATCTTTAACATTGAATTGCAGGGAACCTATAAGGGGTATGCTAGGAAGGCACGTAGGTCAAGAAAAGAAGGAGAAGGGCACATCACGAAAGTGCCGCTGAGCGGCATTTACCGCTGAGCGGTACTATCGCAGATGGGCTTAAGTTCCCCTTAGCGGAACCCGAGCCCATTGGGGTATTTTTAAACCCTAAGCTGCGCGTTTTCATATTCTTTCAAGCCCTTCTCTGCACAAAGACTTTCACATATCTTCTCTTAGGTTTCCCACATCTTTTTACTCTTCCCTCTTTAGAAAATCTCTCTTCTACTCACTTGTTCACTAGTGTGCCATCAAAGTTTGGGGTTGGAAGAGAGCATTCTAGTTTGGAAGCATTCTCATATCATCTAGCATCTCCACCCAACTAAGTAAAATGCATTTTGTTCATTCTAGGGTTCTTGAGTTTGAATGTGATTATCAAAGCATGAATATTTAGGGGTTTTGATTTCTATGCATGATTTGATGATATATTTGATGTTTGAACCGATTAAACTGCTTGATTATGTACTGGAAAACTGAAAATTGCATTTGGGTGGAGTTAGGACAGTTTCAAAACGAAATTTGCAAAAATCTGCAGGTCACCGCTGAGCGGCATTTACCGCTGAGCGGCACTCTGCCAGACTTGATTTTTTCTGGTTTTTGCGTGTTTGAAAGTGGCACTGGTGGCGCTGAGGGGAAATTCTGGCCCTCAGCGGTGGTTTAGCTTCGAAAGGAGTTGTGTTCTGTGTTTACTAATGATTAATATCATGTTCTGTGGTTTTGGATTTGTATTTGAATGCAGGAATGGCATCCTCTTCAGGAAAGAGATTGAAAACCATGGCAACCAAGAGGAAGGAAAAGGAACCAGAGCAACCCCATAATGGCAGGTTCCTCTCTAGGAAACATGAGAAGCACTTTAGGGTGGTTCAGGACAGAAGACTTCTAATGGAGAGGAAGGTTGGAATGATACCTAACTTTGCTCCTCAATTTGGAGAGCAAGTGTTAGGGAATGATTGGGGGAAGCTAGCCACTTATCCTGCACCTGCCAACATAGCTGTAGTCAAGGAATTCTATACCAATGCAAAGAAGATTGGTGACTATCCAGCTGAGAATTATTTGGGTTATGTTAGAGGCCATGCTATCAGGTATGATCCTGACTCCATCAACAACTTTTTGGATACTGTGTGGGCTGGTGAGCAATGCCAGTTTGCTCTTAGCATGGAGGAAGGTGCTGATTTTGAGGATGTTGAGAGAGTGTTGTGCATACCTGGAGGACACTTTCAAAGGAATAGATCTGGAGCAGTGGTTAACATTAGGAGGACAGATTTGACTCCTCTTGCAAAGTATTGGATGGCATTTTCTCATGCCAACATTCAGCCATGCTCACATGTGTCAGATATCACTCTCAGCAGGGCACTATTCATCTACTGTGCTATCAGAAATTTGAATGTTAATATTGGGCAGGTGATAGCTGATGAGATTAGTGTGTGTGCTAACACCTCAAACAACAAAGCACCACTGGGACATCCTTCTTTGATCACTCACCTTTGCAAGCTAGCTGGGGTGGACACTTCTGTTCCACCATTTGAGAGGCCAAGAAAAGATATAGATGAGGCCTATTACAGACAGTACTGTGGAGGTGAGGATGTAGCTCAGCCAGTTCCACCACGCCAGGCTCGTAGAGAGATAGGGCCAGCACAGAGCAGGACATCTGCTGATACTCATGAGGCAGAACTATTCCAGATGAGGGACATGTATATGTCTCTTATAGGTGCTCAGTTGCAGTCCATTCACAGAGGGCAGGTGGCCACGGCTGAGATGATAGTGGGGATGTATGATACCCCTCCAGCACACAGGTGGACTATGGATGAATTCCATAACGTGGTAGCTTGGCCAGAAGAACCATTGCATGGAGGAGCTGAAGCAGCTGAAGCAGCTGAAGCTTCAGCCCAAGACATGGAAGAAGATGAAGCTGAGGAGGAGGATGCATTTGATGAAGATGATGATGAAGAGGAAGAGGAAGATACAGAGGACAGCTCAGACTGATGAGGAGCTGAGATAGCATTTACTGATGAATGCTATCATATGATTATGCTTTTGTGGTTTAAGTTTTCTGAACTTATTTGTTTTTGTTTTTAGATTAGGGTTGATGTACTCTATTGGAAACCTGGTTTGTGTGATGGTTTGCTATTAACTGTGATTGTTTGATAAGTAATACTTGATGATGCTTATTGATTGATTGATGTTGAGATGGTGTGCACATTAAAATGCTTATACAGGTGATTCACAAGCTGTGTGAACAAATGCATGATATCATGATTGTGATTGTGAAATTAAGCAGGATGTGTATGTCAAATGTGAATGAGCTTATATGTGAGGTTTTGAACTCCAGAGTTGTTATTGTTGAATGTTATTACTTTGAAAACATGAATGATTTTGCCCAGGTTTTCTATGATTGAATCAATTGCTTGTTGTGCATCATGTGATCAAGGTCGTGTTTGTTGAAACCCTTTTTATTGGCCAAATTCATAAAGTTAGCCTACTAAAAGAGAACATTTTGTGTTCTATCCTTTGAACCTTTAGCCTTGAATATACACTGAACCCTTGATTAAAAATCTTTACCTTGAGTTAAGTAGAAGATCTTGTGTGGTATTGATAAATGTTCAAGTTTGGGGTTGTTGGGAAAAAGGAAAAGCATTGAGCTAAGAGCTAAAAAGTAAGAATATACAAAGAAAAAAAAGAAAAGAAAAGAAAAAGAAGTAAAGCTCAATGCAAATGCAAATGCAAAGGCAAAAGAAAGTTGGGAATGAATAAGAATAATTGTGTTGTTATGAATCTCTTAACTCAAGGATTTTGTGATCCAGAAAAAACCAATTTTCTTGTTAGCCCAGCCACATTATAAGCCATTAAAAAGTCCTTGTGATGATGCATGCTTGTGAATGTTTTTGATTGTGGTAAAATGAAAGGCAAAGTTGATTCATGTGACATTGTGATAGTGGAGTGAATGAGTGAAACACTTTACCTCTTATACACTTGTGTGTTGAGTGAAACACTTTACCTAGTGAGGAAATATTCCATAAGCACATGAACATCCATGCTTAATTGAGTAATCATTCATGAAAAATAGCATTTGTTGGAACTTAAATGATTTTGTGAATACTAAAGCATGTGCACATCTTGATTGAACTCTTGGTCATAAGTTTGAGTGAAGTTGTTACTTATCTTGAAAAAGAGAATTTTTGAATGAGTGAACCATCATATAAATTGGTTGGAGATGGAGTTACATTTTATTTGCTTGAGGACAAGCAAAGTTCTAAGTTTGGGGTTGTGATAACAGTTGAAAAACTGTTATTATCATGCTTAAATTTGATACTAAAAGCAACCTTTAGACTTAGAAACTAGCTTGAAATCATGCAGTTTATCTATATTTTCATAAATAAGAGAGCTGGACAGGTTTATGCTTGATTTAAGTGTTTTTGTGCAGGTTTTAAGGTGAATTTGGTGAAAAGAGTGAAGAAGGAGAGAAGTGACATTAGAAAAGACAAGAAAGAGTGCAAAAAGAGAAGACGAAGGCACCGCTCAGCGGCAAACTACCGCTGAGCGGCACTCAAGAGGTGGCGTTGGAACCGCTGAGGGGCAAAATGGCCGCTGAGGGGAAGAAAGAAGACGCGCAACCACCGCTGAGCGGTAAATACCGCTGAGCGGCACTTTTTGGGCTTGGGCTTTTGTAATCTTTTGTAACTCTAGATTAGTATATAAGGGCTTGCACGTCCTTGGGATTAGTATCTTTGGCAGAAACGAGGCAAACACTCTCTCTTTCACCCCTTTGAAGGAGGATCTTGGATGCTCAGGCTACCTCTTCACCTTTATTGGGTTTATTCTTTCATTCTTTCATTGTTATTCATCTAGGTTCACCATGACGATGGTGAACTAAACCTTGTATGTTTGTTGGGGAATCAATGTAATCTCTTGAAGCTCTCATATTATGGATTTGTTGAGTACATCTTTGAAGTAAGACATATGCTTTCTTTCATCATTAGTTAGGGTTTTTCCTCTTTGCTCAATGCTTGCATTGTTTAACTCATTCTAATGCATGATTATTGGTTTTGTCGATACGGACACGTACGGGGAAGTCTAGATCCGGGGAATTTCTCCCAATATTTTACTGACAACATTATATTGGTTGCCTTTAAGCTCCTGCAGTCATGAACTAATCATTAGGAATGCTAGGAATTGTATGAACTATTTGATTAGGGAGAAGCCATCTAGAATGGTACATTAGAGAGTGGCATTAACAATGATGATTTGATTGTTGAATTCCTAAAATATATGAGAGTGGATGAGATGAAATTGACCCCCAACAACATATTCATTCATATAATTCCATTGAAAGTGTTTATCTTTAGTCTTTGCCATTGATCAATTCATGCATACATGTTTAATTTTCGTCTTGCATAATATAATCCAATTATTTCATCCTTAAGTCTTAGCTAATCAACAAACCACACAACTAAACTAGGCCGTGAGTCCTTTGGGAAGAACGATACTTGGTCTTACCAAGTTTTATTACTTGAACGATTCGGTCATACTTGCCGATTGTGAAACAAGTTTGTGACATCATAATTTGGTGCTTACAAATTTGTCCATCAGTCCACTTCGTCCACTTCCTCCACTTCCTCCACTTCCTCTACTTCGTCCACTTCGTCCACTTCCTCCACTTCGTCAACTTCGTCCAATTCCTCCACTTCGTCAACGTCCTCCATTTCGTTCACTTTGTCTACTTCCTCCATTTCCTCCACATCGTCCACCTCCTGCACTTCGTCCACTTCGTCAACTTCATCCACTTCCTCCCCTTCCTCCACTTTTTCCACTTCGTCCACTTCGTCCACTTCGTCCTCTGCCTCAACTTCGTCCACTTCGTCCAGTTCGTCACCTTCCTCCACTTCCACCACTTCGTCCACTTCTTCCGCTTCGTCCACTTCGTCCTCTTCCTCCACTTCCTCCACTTTGTCCCCTTCGTCCACTTCGTCCACTTCGTCAACTTCCTCTACTTCCTCCACTTCGTCAACTTCCTCCACTTCGTCCACTTTCTCCACTTCCTCCACTATGTCGACTTCCTACTCTTCCTCAACTTTCTCCACTTCCTTCACTTCTTCCAGTTCGTCCACTGCGACCACTTCCTCCACTTCCTCCACTTCTTCCACTTCCTCCACATCCTCCACATCCTCCACTTTGTCAACTTCCTTCACTTGCTCCACTTCGTCCACTTCGTCCACTTCCATCACTTCCTCCACCTCATCCACTTCCTCCACTTCCTCCACTTAGCCAACTTCATCTGCTTCGTCCACTTCGTCAACTTCGTCCACTTCTTCAACTTCGTCCACTTCTTCCATTTCGTTCACTTCGTCCACTTCGCCCACTTCGTCCATTTCGACCACTTCATGCACTTCGTCCTCTTCCTCCAGTTCCTCGACTTCCTCCACTTCGTCCCCATCGTGCACTTCCTCCACTTCCTCAACTTCGGCCACTTCGTCAATTTCTCCACTTCATCCACTTTCTCCACTTTGTCTTCTTCGTCCACTTCGTCAACTTCGTCCACTTCCTCCACTTCGTCAATTTCGTCAACTTCGTCCACTTCCTCCACTTCCTCCACTTCGTCCCCTTCGTGCCCATCGTCCACTTCGTCAACTTCCTCCACTTCCTCAACTTCCTCCACTTGCTCCACATCCTCCACTTCGTCCACTTCCTCGACTTCCTCCACTTCGTCAACTTCCTCCACATCCTCCACTTCCTCAACTTCCTTACTTCCTCCACTTTGTCCACTTCCTCAACTTCGTCCACTTCCTCCACTTCTTCCAGTTCGTCCATTTCGACAACTTCCTCCACTTCCTCCACTTCGTCCACATCGTGAACTTCATCCACTTCGGCCTCTACGTCCACTTCGTCCACTTCGTAAACTTCCTCCACTTCGTCGACTTCCTCCACTTCCTCTACTTCGTCGACTTCCTCCACTTCCTCCACTTCCTCCACTTCGTCCACGTTGTCCACTTACTCCACTTCTTCCACTTCGTCCACTTCTACCACTTCCTCAACTTCGTCAACTCCGTTCGCTTCCTTCACTTCCTCCACTTCCTCCAATTCCTCCACCTCGTCAACTTCGTCCACTTCTTCAACTCCCTCCACTTCTACCACTTCGTCAACTTCATCCACTTCGTCCACGTCCTCTACTTTGTCCACTTCCTACACTTCGTCCACTTCTTCCACTTCTTCAACTTCGTCATCTTCCTCCACTTCATCCACTTCCTTCATTTCCTCCACTACCTACACTTCTTCAACTTCGTCCACTTCGTCCATTTCGTCAACTTCGTCCACTTCCTCTACTCCGTCAACTTCGTCCACTTCCTCCACTTCCTCCACTTCGTCAACTTCGTCCACTTCATCCACTTCGTCCACTTCGTTCACTTCATACACTTCCTCCACTTCCTCCACTTCGTCATCTTTGTCCACTTCTTCAATTTTCTCCACTTCCTCCACTCCTTCCACTCCATCCACTTCGTCCACTTGGTCTACTTCGTCCAATTTGTCCCCTTCCTCCACTTCGTCCACTTCATCCACTTCCTCCACGTCCTCCACTTCCTCCACTTCCTCTACTTCGTCCACTTCGTCCACTCCCTCCACTTCCTCCACTTCGTCAACTTCGTCCACTTCCTCCACTTCGTCAACTTTGTCCAATTCCTCCACTTCGTCAACTTCGTCCACTTCCTCCACTTCGTCAACTTTGTCCAATTCCTCCACTTCGTCAACGTCCTCCATTTCGTTCACTTTGTCCACTTCCTCCATTTCCTCCACTTCGTCCACTTCGTCAACTTCCTCCACTTCCTCCACTTTTTCCACATTTTTTCCACTTCGTCCTCTTCCTCAACTTCGTCCACTTCGTCACCTTCCTCCACTTCCACCACGTCGTCCACTTCTTCCGCTTTGTCCACTTCGTCCTCTTCCTCCTCTTCCTCCTCTTGCTCCACTTCGTCTTCCTCGTCCGCTTCGTCCTCTTCCTCAACTTCCTCCACTTCCTCTACTTCATCCATTTCGTCCACTTGGTCCACTTCCTCCACATCCTCCATTTCCTCCACTTCGTCCACTTCGTTTTCTTCCTCCACTTGCCGCACTTCCTCCACTTCGTCTACTCTATCCACTTCTTTCCCTTCATCCACTTCGTCCACTTCGTGCAGTTCGTCCACTTCCTCCGTTTCCTCCATTTCCTCCATTTCCTCCACTTCGTCCACTTCGTTCTCTTCCTCCACATGCTCCCCTTGCCCCACTTCCTCCACTTTGTCCCCTTCGTCCACTTCGTATACTTCGTCCACTTCGTCAACTTCCTCCACTTCCCCCACTTCCTCCACTACCTCCACTTCCTCAACTACCTCCACTTTGTCCACTTCCTCAACATCCTCAACTTTCTCCACTTCCTTCACTTCTTCCAGTTCGTCCACATCGACCACTTCCTCCACTTCCTCCACTTCTTCGACTTCCTCCACATCCTCCACTTCCTCCATTTCGTCAACTTCCTTCACTTGCTCCACTTCCTCCACGTCGTCCACTTCCTCCACTTCCTCTTCTTCCTCCACTTCGTCAACTTCGTCCACTTCCTCCACTTCGTTCACTTCCTCCACTTCCTCCACTTCCTCCACTTCCTCCACTACGTCCACTTCGACATCTTTGTTCACTTCTTCAACTTCCTCCACTTCCTCCACTCCTTCCACTGCATCCACTTCGTCCACTTAACTCCGTCCTCTTCGTCCACTTGGTCTACTTCGTCCACTTTGTCCCCTTCCTCCACTTCGTCCACTTCCTCCACTCCTTCCACTCCGTTCACTTCGTCCACTTCGTCCACTTCCTCCACTTGGTCTACTTCGTCCACTTCGTCCCCTTCCTCCACTTCGTCCACTTCCTCATCTTCCTCCACTTCGTCCACTTCCTCCACTTCTTCCCCTTCCTCTACTTCCTCCACTTCGTCCACTTCCTCCACTTCGTCAACTTCATCCACTTCATCCACTTCGTCCACTTCGTTTACTTCATACACTTCCTCCACTTCGTCCAATTCCTCCACTTCGTCAGCGTCCTCCATTTCCTCCACATCGTCCACCTACTGCACTTCGTCCACTTCGTCAACTTCGTCCACTTCGTCCACTTCCTCCACTTTTTCCACTTCGTCCACCTCGTCCTCTGCCTCAACTTCGTCCACTTCGTCCACTTCGTCACCTTCCTCCACTTCCACCACTTCTTCCGCTTCGTCCACTTCGTCCTCTTCCTTCTCTTCCTCCACTTCGTTCTCTTCCTCCACTTGCTCCACTTCCTCCACTTTGTCCCCTTCGTCCACTTCGTCCACTTCGTCAACTTCCTCCACTTCCTCTACTTCCTCCACTTCGTGCACTTCGTCAACTTCCTCTACTTCCTCCACTTCTTCCATTACCTCCACTCTCTCCACTTCATCAACTTCCTCAACTTTCTCCACTTCCTTCACTTCTTCCAGTCCGTCCACTTCGACCACTTCCTCCACTTCCTCCACTTGTTCCACTTCCTCCACGTCCTCCACGTCCTCCACTTTATCAACTTCCTTCACTTGCTCCACTTCGTCCACTTCCTCCACTTCCTCCACTTCCTCCACTTCCTCCACTTCCATCACTTCCTCCACCTCATCCACTTCCTCCACTTCCTCCACTTAGCCAACTTCGTCCGCTTCGTCCACTTCGTCAACTTCGTCCACTTCTTCCATTTCGTCCGGCTCGAACACTTCGTCCCTTCGCCTACTTCGTCCATTTCGACCACTTCATGCACTTCGTCCTCTTCATCCAGTTCCTCGACTTCCTCCACTTCATCCCCATCGTGCACTTCCTCCACTTCCTCAACTTCGTCTACTTCGTCAATTTCCTCCACTTTATCCACTTTCTCCACTTTGTCTTCTTCGTCCACTTCCTCCACTTCGTCAATTTCGTCAACTTCGTCCACTTCCTCCACTTCGTCCCCCTCGTCCCCATCGTCCACTTCGTAAACTTCCTCTGCTTCCTCAACTTCCTCCACTTCCTCCACTTTGTCAACTTCCTCGACTTCCTCCACTTCCTCCACTTCGTCAACTTCCTCCACATCCTACACATCCTCCACTTTCTCAACTTCCTTACTTCCTCCACTTCCCCCACTTTGTCCACTTCCTCAACTTCGTCCACTTCCTCCACTTCTTCCAGTTCGTCCATTTCAACCACTTCCTCCACTTCCTACACTTCGCCCACTTCGTCCACATCGTCAACTTCGTCCACTTCGACCTCTACGTCCACTTTGTCCACTTCGTAAACTTCCTCCACTTCGTCGACTTCCTCCACTTCCTCCACTTCGTCCATGTTGTCCACTTACTCCACTTCTTCCACTTCGTCCACTTCTACCACTTCCTCCACTTCGTCAACTCCGTCCGCTTCCTTCACTTCCTCCACTTCCTCCACCTCGTCAACTTCGTCCACTTCTTCAACTTCCTCCACTTCTTCCACTTCTACCACTTCGTCAAATTCATCCACTTCATCCACGTCCTCTACTTTGTCCACTTCCTACACTTCGTCAACTTCTTCCACTTCTTCAACTTCGTCATCTTCCTCCATTTCATCCACTTCCTCCATTTCCTCCACTTCCTCCACTTCCTCCACTTCGTCCACTTCTTCAACTTCGTCCACTTCGTCCACTTCGTCCACTTCCTCTACTTCGTCAACTTCGTCCACTTCCTCCACTTCGTCCACTTCGTCCACTTCGTCAACTTCGTCCACTTCATCTACTTCGTCCACTTCGTTCACTTCATACACTTCCTCCACTTCGTCCACTTCCTCCACTTCGTCATCTTTGTCCACTTCTTCAACTTCCTCCACTTCCTCCACTTCCTCCACTCCTTCCACTCCGTCCACTTCGTCCACTTGGTGCACTTCGTCCACTTTTTCCCCTTCCTCCCCTTCGTCCACTTCATTCACTTCCTCCACTTCCTCCACTTCCTCTACTCCTTCCACTCCGTCCACTTGGTCCACTTCGTCCACTTTGTCCCCTTCCTCCACTTCGTCCTCTTCATCCACTTCCTCCACGTCCTCCACTTCCTCCACTTCCTCTACTTCCTCAACTTCGTCCACTTCGTCCACTTCGTCCACTTCGTCCACTTCGTCCACTTCGTCAACTTCATCCACTTCCTCTACTTCGTCAACTTCGTCCACTTCCTCCACTTCGTCAACTTCGTCCACTTCGTCAACTTCGTCCACTTCGTCAACTTCGTCCACTTCATCCACTTCGTCCACTTCTTTCACTTCATACACTTCCTCCACTTCCTCCACTTCCTCCACTTCGTCATCTTTGTCCACTTCTTCAACTTCCTCCACTTCCTCCACTTCCTCCACTCCTTCCACTCCGTCCACTTGGTCCACTTGGTCCACTTCGTCCACTTTGTCCCCTTCCTCCACTTCGTCCACTTCATCCACTTCCTCCACGTCCTCCACTTCCTCCACTTCCTCTACTTCCTTCACTTCGTCCACTTCGTCCACTCCCTCCACTTCCTCCACTTCATCAACTTCGTCCACTTCCTCCACTTCATCAACTCCGTCCAATTCGTCCACTTCGTCAACGTCCTCCAATCCGTTCACTTTGTCCACTTCCTCCATTTCCTCCACTTCGTCCACCTCCTCCACTTCGTCCACTTCGTCAACTTCTTCGACTTCCTCCACTTTTTCCACATTTTGTCCACTTCGTCCTCTTCCTCAACTTCGTCCACTTCGTCACCTTCCTCCACTTCCACCACTTCGTCCACTTCTTCCGCTTCGTCCACTTCGTCCTCTTAATCCTCTTCCTCCTCTTGCTCCACTTCGTCTTCTTCGTCCGCTTCGTCCTCTTCCTCAACTTCCTCCACTTCCTCTACCTCATCCATTTCGTCCTCTTGGTCCACTTCCTCCACATCCTCTATTTCCTCCATTTCCTCCACTTCGTCCACTTCGTTTTCTTCCTCCACTTGCTGCACTTCATCCACTTCGTCTACTCTGTCCACTTCTTTCCTTTCATCCACTTCGTCCACTTCGTCCACTTCCACCACTTCATCCACTTCATCCACTTCCTCCATTTCCTCCACTTCCTCCTCCTCCTCCACTTCCTCCACTTCGTCGGCTTCATCCACTTCCTCCACTTCCTCCACTTCTTCCACTTCGTCCACTTCCTCCACTTCGTCCACTTCCTCCACTTCCTTCACTTCCTCCACCTCACCCACTTCCTCCACTTCGTCCACTTCATCCGCTTCGTCCATTTCGTCCACTTCGTCAACTTCCTCCACTTCCTCTACTTCCTCCACTTCCTCTACTTCCTCCACTTCGTCAACTTCCTCCACTTCCTCCAGTTCTTCTACTTCCTCCACTCTTTCCACTTCCTCAACTTCCTCAACTTTCTCCACTTCCTTCACTTCTTCTAGTTCGTCCACTTCGACCACTTCCTCCACTTCGTCAACTTCGTCCGCTTCGTCCACTTCTTCCATTTCGTCCGCTTCGTCCACTTCGTCCACTTCGTCAACTTCCTCCACTTCCTCTACTTCCTCCACTTCTTCCACTTCGTCAACTTCGTCCACTTCTTAAATTTCTTCCACTTCCTCCAATTCCTCCACTTCCTCCACTTCCTCCACTTCTTCCACTTCCTCCACTTCCTCCACTTCCTCCACTTCCTCCACTTCTTCCACTTCGTCTACTTATCCCACTTCGTCCACTTCGTCCACTTTCTCCACTTCCTCCCCTTCTGATAACAGTTGAAAAACTGTTATTTTCATGCTTAAAAGTGATACTAAAAGCAACCTTTAGACTTAAAAACTAGCTTGAAATCATGCTTTTATCTATATTTTCAGAAATAAGAGAGCTGGACAGGTTTATGCTTGATTTAAGTGTTTTTGTGCAGGTTTTAAGGTGAATTTAGTGAAAAGAGTGAAGAAGGAGAGAGATGAAATCAGAAAAGGGATCAAAGACTGCAAAAGGAGAAGTCGAAGGCACCGCTCAGCGGTATTTTACCGCTGAGCGGCACTCAGGAGGTCACGGGAGGTCCGCTGAGGGGCAAACTGGCCGCTGAGGGGAAGAAAAGGGACGCGCAGTCACCGCTGAGCGGTATTTACCGCTGAGCGGCACTTTTTGGGCTTGGGCTTTTGTAATATTTTGTAACTCTAGAATAGTATATAAGGACTTGCACGTCCTAGGGGTTAGTATCTTTGGCAGAAACAAGGCAAACACTCTCTCTTCTCACCCCTTTGAAGGAGGATCTTGGATGCTCAGGCTACCTCTTCACCTTTTTAGGGTTTATTCTTTCATTCTTTCATTATTGTTCATCTAGGTTCACCATGAATATGGTGAACTAAACCTTGTATGTTTGTTGGGGAATCAATGTAATCTCTTGAAGCTCTCATATATGGAATCTTTGCTTGCATCTTTTAATTAAGACTTATGCTTTCTTTCATCATTAGTTAGGGTTTTTCCTCTTTGCTCAATGCTTGCATAGTTTAACTCATTCCATGCATGATTATTGGTTTTGTCGATACGGGCACGTACGGGGAAGTCTAGATCTGGGGAATTTCTCCCAATATTATACTGACAATATTATATTGGTTGTCGTTAAGCTCCTGCACTTATGAACTAATCATTAGGAATGCTAGGAATTGTATGAACTCGTGATTAGGGAGAAGCCATCTAGAATGGTACTTTAGAGAGTGGCATTAACAATGATGATTTGAATGTTGAATTCCTAAAATATGTGAGAGTGGATGAGATGAAATTGACCCCCAACAACATATTCATTCATATAATTCATTGAAAGTGTTTATCTTTTGCTTTTGCCATTGATCAAAACTCATGCATACATGTTTATTTTCGTCTTTGCATATTAAACTTTAAATATTTTGTTCTTAAGTCTTAGCTAATTAACAAACCATACAACTAAACTAGGCCGTGAGTCCTTTGGGAGAACGATACTTGGTCTTACCAAGTTTATTACTTGAACGATTCGGTCATACTTGCCGATTGAAAAACAAGTTTGTGACATCATATTTTGGTGCTCATAAATTTGTCCATCAAGTTTTTGGCGCCGTTGCCGGGGACTCGTGGTTTAACTGGTTAATTTGTGTGATTATTGATTATCTTTGACTTTAATTTTGAATTTCTGTTTTTATTTTCTGTTTTTATTTTTTCGGTTTTTATTAGATTAGATTAGATTTTATTTTATTTGATTTTATCTTTAGATTAGATTATCTTTTTAGATTAGATTTTATTTTATTTTATTTTATCTTCTATCTTTTAAATCTTTTATCTTTCTATCTTCTAAATCTTTTATCTTCTTATCTTCTTATCTTCTGAATCTTTTATCTTTTTATCTTTTGAATATATATCTTCTCTTATATCTTTTTGTGCTAACAAACCTTTTCTAGGGTTTTGTTTTCTTGTGCATGCAGGAAGCAATTCAAACTAGGAGTAAGAAAACAACAGAACCTCTTCTTGAAGGTCTAGACGAGAGTAGAAGGAGGAGAAGAATCAGAACGTCTAGAGAACTTTTCCCTTCTCCAGAAACTCTCCTACAATCATCACCACAAGGTTCTGTTCATAGCACAGGGAGTATGGAGAACAATAATGTTAGAAGAACTCTTGCAGATTACACTAATCTTGCTGGACCTCAGCACTTCAATAGCATAGCTAGACCTAGAGTCAATGCAGCCAACATGGAGGTCAAACCAGCACTGATTCAACTGGTGAAGAGTAATCAATTTAATGGGTTATCTCATGAAAGCCCATATGAGCACCTCACTACCTTTAATGAGATTTGCAACACAGTCAAGATTAATGGGGTGCCAGACGAAGCAATCAAACTTAGGTTGTTTCCTTTCTCATTGGGAGGCAATGCTAAGCTTTGGTTGAACTCTTTTCCAGAAGAAAGTTTCACAGAGTGGGAAGCAGTGGTCACAAAATTTTTAAATAAATACTTCCCACAATCTAAGGTGACTAAAGGAAAGAAAGAGATTTCTTCATTCAAGCAAGGCATGGAAGAATCACTGGGGCATGCATGGGACAGGTATAAAAGCTTGTTACGTAAAACTCCCACGCATGGCTTTGAAGATCAAGAAGTAGTCTTAACTTTCCTTGGAGGGCTTGGTTCACAAACCAAGATGATGCTGGATGCCTCAGTTGGAGGCAATATCAAATGGAAGACTCCAGAGGAAGCAACTGAAATTATTGAAAACATGGCTACAAGTGATAATGAGCTGCACAGTGAAAGAGGAGCTCCTATGCAACAAAAAGGGGTTCTTCAATTACAAACCCATGATGCCTTGCTAGCACAGAATAAAATTCTAACTCAACAGCTGGAGACTCTGACCAAAACTCTTGCTCAATTACCCAAAGAGTTGAAATCCACTGCACAGGTACAAACCCAGTTGTGCGAATTATGTGGGGGTGATCACATCAATGGCCAATGTGCTTTTCCTGTGGAAGCCGTGGAGAATGTTAATTTCATGGCTAATCAGTTTCCATACCGTCAAGGGAACTACAATCAGGGGTGGAAACCACATCCAAGCATTGGCCAAGGACAAACTGGGCAAGCTAATCAATATAATAAGCAGCAGCAGCAACCAACCTTGTGGCAACAGTTATCTATGCTTAATGAAAGATCAACAAGGTTGGAAGAAACTCTTCAGCAATTCATTCAGAAAATTGAATCTTCTCAAAAGAGCACTGAAGCTGCTATAAAGAATTTGGAGATTCAAATGGGTCAGATTACCAAGCAATTAGAAGAAAGGCCAAACAGAAGTTTTGGGGCTAATACTGAGGTTAACCCCAGAGAAGAGTGCAAAGTGGTAAAGAGTGTGAATGAAGAGATCATTGAGTTAGAAGAAGGAGAAACAGAAGAGAGAAGAGAAGAAGAAAGAAAGGACATTTTTCCTTTTCCAACAAATCAGGAGAAACCAATGGATTTCACAGATTTATTCAGAATGGTTGATAATGAAGCACCTTGGGAACAAATTTTACAGAAAATAGCAGTTTACACAAAATCTGATGAAGGAACCTCTACAAAAAGAAGACGTAGAGATGATGAGGAAGAAAAGTGTATAACTGTTAAGAAAGAGTCAATCCCACCAAAAGCAGCAGATCCAGGTAGTTTTTCTATCCCTTGTTCTATAGGGAAGAAAAAGGTAAAGAAAGCTCTCCTTGATTTAGGCTCAAGTGTTAACTTGATGCCTTATTCTCTATTGGAGCAAATTGGCCATGTTAAAATAAAACCTGTAAAGGTTAATCTAGTAATGGTTGATGGATCTTCAAAGGAGCCATGTGGGATTGCAGAAGACATTGTAGTTTGTGTTGGCAAACTTCAGTTTTTGGCAGACTTTGTGGTGATGAAGATGGAGACCGAAAAAATACCTTTCATATTGGGAAGACCGTTTATGAAAACGGCCAGGGCTATCATAGATGTTAATGAAGGTATAGTGGTGCTCCAGGACAGAGAGGAGAGAGTGGTGGTGGATGTTTTCAAAGATGAGATACAAGCAAAGGAGGAAGAGTCTAGTTATAAAGCTGCATTTCGAGATGCACCCATGACTAGAGGTAAAGATGAAAATCTTGAAGTTTCAGGTAACCATTGTTTGTTTTTTCAGGTACCCAAGGTAGAAGAGATTGGAAAAGGAGAAGAAGTTCCTAGAGACTGGAAGAAAAGAAGACTCCAACTTGGCACACCTGTAAGACTCAAGAACAAGTTGTGGGTTATAAAAGGTTTTAAAGAGAAGGAGATGATAGAGATAGAGTCTCCATATTCTAGAGAATCCAAGACAGTCCAAAGGAAGCAGTTGAAAGGTTGGTGGAAGGACAACATCAACTATAAAGAAGATGGAACATGAGCTTTAACAGGGTCAAGCTAGTGACGTTAAAGGAGCGCTTGCTGGGAGGCAACCCAGTAGATTTACAAACTTTTGATTTGTTTTGGTTTTGTAACTTTTAATCTGTGAACATTATTCTGGACATTATTTTGTTGGATCTAGCATCTACTGAAGGATGCTAGGTGGTTAAGTATCTACTGAAGGATACTAGGTTTGTAACACCTACTGATGGGTGTTGGTGAGAAAATTTTGCACCTACTGATGGGTGCTGGTAAAGTTTGAAACACCTACTGATGGGTGTTGGTGGATTTTGGGTCAGGCTCGTGACGTTAAACAAGCGCTACCTGGGAGGCAACCCAGTTGATTGATTGTTTTTGTTTGTTTTATTTTAGTTAGGGTTTGCATAAGCATTTTTAACATTGAATTGCAGGGAACCCATGAAGGGCATGTAGAGAAGGCACGTAGGTTAAGAAAGAAGGAGAAGACCAAATCACGAAAGTGCCGCTGAGCGGTATTTTACCGCTGAGCGGTATTCTCGCAGAGTGGGCCTTAGTTCCCCTTAGCGGGACCCGAGCCCATTAGGGTATTTTTATACCCCAAGCTGCGTTTTAGGGTTTATTTCCAGGTCTCTCTCTGCACAAACACTTTCATACATCTTCTCCTAGGTTTTCCACATCTTTTCACTCTTTCCTCTTTAGAAAATCTCTCTTTCACTCACTTTCTCACTAGTGTGCCATCAAAGTTTGGGGTTGGAAGAGAGCATTCTAGTTTGGAAGCATTCTCATATCATCTAGCATCTCCACCCAAGTAAGTAAAATGCATTTTGTTCATTCTAGGGTTCTTGAATTTGAATGTGATTGTCAAAGCAAGAATATTTAGGGGTTTTGATTTCTATGCATGATTTGATGATATATTTGATGTTTGAACCGATTAAACTGCATGATTATGAACTGGAAAACTGAAAATTGCGTTTGGGTGGAGTTAGGACAGCTTTAAAATAGGTTTTTCACAAATTTGCAGAGTTACCGCTGAGGGGTAAATTACCGCTGAGCGGCACTCTGCCAGACTTGGTTTTTTCTGGTTTTTGCGTGTTGGAATGTGGCACTGGTGGCGCTGAGGGGAAATTCTGGCCCTCAGCGGTTGTTTAGCTTCGAAAGGAGTTGTGTTCTGTGTTATACTAATGATTAAGATCATGTTCTGTGGTTTTGTATTTGTCTGAATGCAGGAATGGCATCCTCTTCAGGGAAGAGATTGAAAACCATGGCAACCAAGAGGAAGGAAAAGGAACCAGAGCAACCCCACTCTAGTAGGTTCCTCTCTAGGAAACATGAGAAGCACTTTAGGGTGGTTCAGGACAGGAGACTTCTAATGGAGAGAAAGGTTGGAATGATACCTAACTTTGCTCCTCAATTTGGAGAGCAAGTGTTAGGGAATGATTGGGGAAAGCTAGCCACTTATCCAGCACCTGCCAACATAGCTGTGGTGAAGGAATTCTACACCAATGCAAAGAAGATTGGTGATTATCCAGCTGAGAATTATTTGGGCTATGTCAGAGGCCATGCTATCAGGTATGATCCTGATTCTATCAACAACTTCCTGGATACTGTGTGGGCTGGTGAGCAATGCCAGTTTGTTCTTAGCATGGAGGAAGGTGCTGACTTTGAGGATGTTGAGAGAGTACTGTGTATACCTGGAGGACATTTCCAAAGGAATAGATCTGGCTCAGTGGTTAACATTAGGAGGACAGATTTGACTCCTCTTGCAAAGTATTGGATGGCATTTTCTCATGCCAACATTCAGCCATGTTCACATGTGTCAGATATTACTCTCAGCAGGGCATTATTCATCTACTGTGCTATCAGAAATTTGAATCTTAATGTTGGGCAGGTGATAGCTGATGAAATTAGTGTATGTGTGATGAGTCAATATTTTCTTCACTTCACTTAGTTTATTGCACTATAATTAATCAGGGAATTGTGCTTAATCGTCCGTTATTTTCCTATTTTTCCTAATTGTGCTTAATTCGATCAGAAATTCTTATTTTAACTAATTTGAATTATCTGAGCTTATTATTTTGCATTATTAATTATGGGAAAATTTTGGATATCTTTTTGGGACATTTGAAGGCTAAATGAGAAATGACAATTGAGCCCAATGCATTTCAGCCACTTCAATTTTCGCTGGTTGCTGTGTGAATTTTGTGTCAACTTGTTTGTCCTCGTTCGAGTTCAATTCATATCCGTTTTCAATGCAATTTTTTTTCATAGTTTCGTCTAGATGTCTAGTTTCATGTATAGTTTTTATTTTGTTCAAATTCGTTCTGTGTTGTTCCCAGTATTTTTTTTACTCCTCTATGTCAGTCTTGTGTTTACTGTTTGAGTGACTTCTAAATTGTTTGCATTGTTTGCTTGTTGTTTGATACTTGTGGTAGCTGGAATTGATCATTGGACAGTGCTAAGACCTCCCAACACTCAAGGATTCAACACTCATATTGGCACATTTCATACCTCATTTCTCGTAGAAATATGATGAATTAGAAGACATGCCACACAGCCTCCAATATTTTTGCACGTCCAAAAAGATGCTAAAAGATTCAACAATTTGCTTTGGAATAGAAGTGGGAGCTGCACCCTTTCTTTGGCTAACGTACATTTCCAATTAGCTTGGCCATTAATTGAAGAGAAACTCGGAACTATTAGCTGCAAAAAGCACACGTTTTTTTTTATTAAAGGAAATGTGCAACAACATCCATACGGCAAATTGGCTTGGAATCTAATAAGTAAAGTAATTGAAGGAGGGGACCACCACATTGTACACCATCTCACGGCCACATGAACTCCAAATGTGCTGAATTATTGGATTGAATTTTATTCAATTATTAATAAGGAGGTGGAATCAAGGTGTAAGTTATTTTAGCAAGCATCCAACAAAAACATTTTTTTGTATTAAAGTGGGAGCCACCTTTGGAACGTGAATTGTAGTGAATTAGCCATTGTTTTGGAAAAGCAACCAAACCTCACGGCCATGCATTACAAAATAGAAAAAGAAGGGACCACTTCTTCAAGGAAACACACGGACTTAGTTAAGAAAGTGTAGGGGATTCATTGAATGGAGGTCACTGGAAAACTAAAGCACACAGCATAGTGAAGATATAGCTTATTTTATTGGCTGAAAAGAAACACAAGCATCTTTCATGCTGGTCCGGAAGCAAGCAACCGAAGAAGGGAGCTCCAAGACACAACTGCATGCTGATGCAGTAGCTGGCTGGAAGGAAAGATGTCTCGGCAAGAGGGAGATCTTCATCCAGCTTGGAGAAGTGCAGCTTATGAAACTCTCGGTCCAGCACATCCAGAGGAGCGTGAGTTTGAATCACGGATCTGCACTTGGAAGAGACGGTGCAGTAAATAAGAAAGAGGTGCTACCGTGGCTGGAAGATGGCAGTAGCAAAGTCACGGCTGGAAGCGTGTGGTGGTAGACGGTCCAGCACCTTCACTATCCACCTTGCACATGGTTCAGCAATCATAAGCCTGTACAATTCCCCTAAGCTCCATTCAACGTCCAGCAGCTGCAAAGTGTGAAGCAAAGGGCTGGAATGAAGGAGAGAGTGTTGGATGTGTGAAACCGTGAAGGTTGAATGGAGAAAAGTGGTCCAGCAGCTCACTTCCAGAAGAAACACACTACATGGAAGGCATGCGTCAAGCATGGGAAATACTTTTGAAGCCATGGCTGAATGGAAAGGAGAAAGGTGTGTACAACATAGAGAACAAGATGACAATTGAAAAATGGAGGGCCTCACCCTGTTTTCTCACGGAGAGAAAACTATTGCTCAGCATGCAAGAAGATATGTTCACGGGTTCAGAGAATTGGCAATATAAAATGAGGGGCAGCAGCAGAAGAAATTATGAGATTTTAGGAGTAGTTTTAGGAAACCCACGTCTGGGAGGAGGCTCTCGCCTCTCCCTCTTCCTTTTCCAATAGCTCTCTGAATTTCATTTTCATTTCATTCTCAGCAGTGAAAAATGTAGTGTTTTATTTCTGAAGTGTATCAGTGTTTGGAACTTTGTTAATTTTATTTTTACGGTATTTTATTTCAAATATTGTGTCTTTGTCAAATTTGATATTCAATTTAGTGCTTTTAATTTTATTGTCTCTTTTATTTTATCGTTTAATGTTTTTTCTACACCGTTAAATTATGTCAATGTGATTTATCGTTTAGTTTATTTTCAAACTTTATTTTTACGGTTATTTTCTGTCAATGTATTTTCACTGATGTTTTTATTTCTGCGTTTAATTTTACCGTTTTCAACATTTTTTACCGTTTGATTTTACTGCTTTTAAAATTTATTTCAGTGTTTTTTCAGTTGTGTTTAAATTTTCACTTTTAATTTCAATTTTCGCACACAAAAATCATAAACCCCCCCACTACGTGTTTAAATCAGAGACTGAACCGCCACAATATTGGTCCTTGAGAGACGACCTAGGAGTCACATCCTAGTACTGTACTGCATTCTTATCTGCAAACAACTTTTGTGAGCGGTGCGACCCGTTCATCAAATTTTGGCGCCGTTGCCGGGGACCAATGACGGTTTGGTTTTAAATTCTTGTTGTGTAAATTTTTGTTCTGTTAATATGTGTGTTTTGTGTGTTTTGTCTTTTGTATTTTTGTAGGCGACAACGACACCTTCAGCAAATTTTGGCGGCGTTGTCACTTCAGTTCCAGGTTTTTTGTTTTAGATTTTTACTGTGTTAATATATATTGTGTATATATGTGTTTAATTGTGCTATGTTCTGTATTTAGTTGTTATTAAAAAAAAAAAAATTATGTTCTGTCTTTTATGTTCCTGTAGCATGTATAAATGTGTTGTGAATTATCTGTTTAGTAATTTTTAGTATTTACTTTTTATTTGTTTTATTTTTACTTTTCGATGTCTACCTATTTTAATGTTGTGAATAATGCTTATTCTGCCAATGTCTGTGATTATGATTCTTATTCTGCATATTACTTTGATTTTAAATCTGCTGATTTTTATGATGAGAACAATATGTTCCATCATCCAATTTCTGAGAGCTCTCTTTGGGAGCCAGTTCCACAATATGAGAGTCAGCAGTATGATTCTCCTATTCAAATAACTCCTCAGCCTTCTACTTCTGAACCTACTTTAAAGGAGTTACTAGAGCAGATGACAATGCAGAACATTCAGTTTCAGAAAGGGAACATGCAGTTCAAGCAAGAGAGCATGGAGTTCCAGCAGGAAACTCAATCTGCCATTCAGAATCTGAGTGATCAGATCAGGCAGATGGCCACTCTTGCACCTGAAGAGACTGATGAAAATTTTGGGGACCCGGCAGAAGTAAGCAGTAATCCTGAACCAGGTAGACCACCTTCACCTTCCCACACTCTAGAAATCTTCAAGGAAGTGGAGGTAAGCATACCGCAAATTGATTATTCTGTTGATTGTGTTATTAAAGATTATGCTGATGATAGGTATGCTTGTAATCATATTGTAGCTGAGCATGTTTTTAATTCTCCGTCTGAACATGAATCTGAGCTTGTTATAGATATTGTTTCTACATTTGAAACTGATTCATGTTATGAGATTGTGTCTAAGGCTCAGTATGATGAATTGGGATTGGGTGTTATACCTCTGCATAATATTTCTGTGGAACCACATTGCACTAACCATGTTGCAGGAGGTACGTATAAACTTGATGAGCAGACACCCACAATTGAAGACAAAGGTGCGAGTACCCATAACTGTTTCAACAACAATAGGCACCTGCTGAACCTGCTCATCAACAATCACTGCTCAGATCCAGCTGTGGAAAACATTTCACTGCTTGATCAAATCTGGAGGATGAAGCAGTTCATCCTCAAAACTTCCTTGCTGGATCGTGAACATGAAGACCTCTCCCTGATGATCCAAAATTGGCAACTGCCACCATAATCCAGGGGAGTTTTCTTTTTCTTTCTTTCCCGTTTTCCTACTTTTATTGCATTTGTCCTTTATCTGTTTAGTGTTTTAACTGATGATCTTATGCTTAGAACACGTTTAGGACATTGTATTTTAAGTATGGTCTCGGGAAGATTCTGAATTTTGTTTTCTTTTATGTTTATTTTTCCTTTTATTTTTCTTTATTAGTTTTCCAGTTATTATTATTTAAAAAAAAAAAAAAATTTATTTGTGATAATTTTTTTTTTTAAGTGTGCAAAAATTTTTCTTTTCAAATTTAATTGTTATGAGATGTACATATATTTATTTTTCATATATTTAAAAAAAAAAAAAATAATGTGTTTTGTGTTTTATTTGCTTCGTGATTTTTAGTGTTTTTACTAAATATATATATAAAAAAAAAATTCAAAAATTCAAAAATTCAAAAATTGTTTTGCGTATTCCTTGATTTTATTTCGACCCTCAGTATCTTATTATTTCATACCAATAAAAATTTTCACTTCAGATCTCATTTATTTTCCTTATTTTCCTTCACTGTAAATACAATTTCTTAGTTGTTTTCATACAGATCTTTGATTGCAAATTTTTAGACTAAGAAAATATTTCATTCATAATAGCAAAATTACAGTAATGGAAAATAGGAGCTTGAACAGATCTGAACATAAAATTGCAGTAGATATATATAAATAAAAGATGTTCGGGGGAGTCGATCTTTAGTGATCGTTAATATTACAGACCAAAACAACATAATAAAAAAAAAAACATAAAATTAAAAACATAAAAAAAAAAACATAAGTGTTCATATTACAGTCCTTAATATTCTGGCCACACTCGGCCAACAAAAACATAAAAAAAAAAAAAAAAACATAAAACATTAAAAA
Organism: Vigna nakashimae; assembly: GCA_034642375.1. Classification (NCBI taxonomy): domain Eukaryota; kingdom Viridiplantae; phylum Streptophyta; class Magnoliopsida; order Fabales; family Fabaceae; genus Vigna; species Vigna nakashimae. The sequence continues at coordinate 32,977,724 of CM067765.1, forward strand.
TGAAAGAACTCTCGAGCTGGTTGTGGTGGTCTAAGGGAGAGCTCCGTTGAGGGAGCTCTGGTTCGAAAAGTCACGAGCGGAGGCTTTGGTGGAGGAATTTCTCGTTCATTTTTATCGTCATCGATAATGATCGGAACTGGAAACAGATTCAGCAGCCTCGGTGCCCTCATTATCACCCAGTTGTTTTCTTTCAAACAAAAAATAAAAAATAAAAAAATAAAAAAATAAAAAACATGTGTTAATAATAGAAGAGGAAGTGAAAAAAAAAAAATTTCAATGGAAGTATGATGAGAGTTCTTACCATACATGTACAGCGGCAGTTGTGAAAAGAGAGTGCCAGTGGGGTCTATCTCAGCTTGCCAGTGCTTGACCCGATTGCCGTGGTTGTTGAACCAGCAGTGTACGTTGTATTCAGTGGCTTCGCCGAAAGCCCTTAGTCGAGACGCGATCTCGACGACTTGCGCTCGGCTTGGGTGTGTGACCCCATAGTTGAATATTTTGGTCATCATCGTGATCTGATCGTCGGTTGGACGCCACCGTTGACTGGTATATCTCTCTGATTCCGCTTCACTCATCCTTCCTCTCGTAATATACAAATACATAAATAAAAAATAAATACATATAAAAAGAACAAAAACAAGAAAAAGAAAAACAAAACATAAAAAAAGAAGAAGCATAAAAATTTTTTAGATTAGTTCTGTGTTTTCTTTATTTGTTCTTGTTTTCCGTTAAATTTATTTTGTCCTGTCTGTCTTTGATTGTTTTTGTGTCTGGTCTCAGATCTGTTTCACGGTCCTTGCAAAGGGTCCTAAACGGATCTACGTCCAGTGTCCTTGTCCATATTGTTCTTGTATATTATGTTTCTGTGTTTTATTTTAAGTGGGGTACGTGGCGTTGTTCTACCCGATTGTCTCTGCCATACCTTCAATCGAAGGGAGATTAACGTCTGGTTTCCAGCCGATATACCCCTTAAGTTTTTAGACAATTGTGTTTTATGTGTTTTAAGTGTTTAGCAGGTGAAGAAGAAAGCGAATAAGAGCTGAAAATAAAGAAGGAACTGAAGGCTTAAATGAAAGCAGGAAAAGAAAGCAGAAAAAGAAAAAAAAAAAATGAAAGATCTGGAAAAAAGGAAATGGAGAAACAGGAAAGCAGGAAATAAAGAGGGAGAGCAGGCAAGAGGAATGCATAAAAAAATGGAAAGCAGGAAAAGCGGTAAAGGACGGAAAGAAAGTAAAACTAGCAGAAAGAAAGGCAGATCCAGGAGCAGAGGACTTACCTGGAGTAGTAGAGCTGGCAGAGAAGCTCCTCGTGGATCTCAGACTCTTCAGATGGCACCGGGGCAGAGGCTCCGCAGAGATCCAGACGCTCAGGAGAGAGTAGAGAGAGAAGAGAGCAGAGAGGGCGAAGAGAGGACTAGAGAGAGAGACTAGGTCAGCAAATGGCGCTGGACGCGGAGAGTGCCTCATTTATAGCCAGATTTCTTTCCACTGTAGCAACAGTTCCGGTCTTTGCCACCGAGACTGTTGTCACAGTACCGGTATCCTTTTTCAGAAAATAAAAAAAAAAAAATATATATATATATATATATATATATATATATATTATAGCATCTACTGATGGGTGCTAGGTGATTTCGACATCTACTGATGGATGTCACTGATAACATCTACTGATGGATGTTACTGAAAAATTTCTTCCCATTTTTCCTAACTTTTTTATTGCACTTGTCTATATTTTTTGACTGCTCTGAAATTGATCATCTGATGATTGTAACACACTGAGGACATTGTGTGATTTAAGTGTGGTCTACTGGGGAGAAATTCTGATTTTTCTATTAGATTGTATTTTGTGTGTTAAATTTTTTGTTTTTGAGTGTTAAATTTTTTCTGTTTTAAGTGGTTTTTAGTGTGTTTTGTGTGCAATAAATTTTACATTTTTTCTCTTGATTTCTGGATGATGTTTAAGTTGTAGATTTTTCCTTCACTTACTTAATACTTATGGTTTGAAATCCTTGCTTTTCTCTGCTTGGAAGATGATTATAATGTTTAAGAGGTTGATTTGATTGTGACGAACACCCTGTGTGAGATTTGAGCCACTTTGTTTTTCTTTCTTGTGTGTGACATGTATCTTGATTGCTTGCACATATGCCTTGGCTTGATTCTTTTTGATATACTTGATTTATATGCATGTTTAGAAAATGATAAAGGCATTTTTGTTCTTGAGCCTCTTTAGCCAAATAAGCCTACCTTGTTATTATCCTTTGATAACCCCTTTGAGCCTATACTGTATATATTTCTTTATGTTGAAGCTCATATACTGATCCTAAGTGAAAAACGATGATTACCTTAACCTCAGGAAAGTCTGGAGCTATAGAACTGTTTTGTGAATAAGTGTGGTCTCCTTGGGGATTCTGATAAATTGGCTAGTTGGTTCCTCATCATGTTTTAAAAAAATGATTTATATCCTGTTGTGTGATAAAGAAAAAAAAAAAGAGAGAGACAGGATGAGAAAAAATGAAAAATTGATGAGAAAAAGAAAGAAAATTGAAAAAAAAAAAAAAAAAACATTTTGAGAACAATGGAGTCGAGAAGTGGATTGAATTAGAGGTTTGGGTAAGATTTGACTGTATTTCCATTTATTCCCCATTGCTCCTCTATTTCTTTTGAGCTGTAGCTACTTATCTATATTTTATCCTCCCATGTCCTTGGCCCCATTACAACCCAGAAAAGACCTTTTGATCTGAACATGCATATGTTTTAAGTATTGATAATTAGAAGCTTGCCAAGTCTGATTGTGTTTGTTTTCTTGAGTGCATTGAGTTGAAATGTTTACCCTAGACACTTGAGAGAAACACTGTAGTGCATCTGTGAGGTTATGTTATTTTTAAATCACCTCTTAAGCTGATTGATTATTTTTCCGTGTATTGAATTGCTTGGAAGATTTCTATAAGTATCTGCTTTATTTGATTTGTGTTGGATAATTTCTACTTCTCTTATCTCTCCAGAATTCTTGAGAACTTTGTAAATTTCGTTTATTTTCTTGCGAGTTTTTATTTTCTGTATGTTGCATCTGTGTCAGTCCTTTGATGTCGTATTCCCTGATTTGCGTCTTGATTTTGCCCAGGAGTGCAAAAGACTAAGTGTGGTCTATTTTGATGAGTCAATATTTTCTTCACTTCACTTAGTTTATTGTACTATAATTAATCAGGGAATTGTGCTTAATCGTCCGTTATTTTCCTATTTTTCCTAATTGTGCTTAATTCGATCAGAAATTCTTATTTTAACTAATTTGAATTATCTGAGCTTATTATTTTGCATTATTAATTATGGGAAAATTTTGGATATCTTTTTGGGACATTTGAAGGCTAAATGAGAAATGACAATTGAGCCCAATGCATTTCAGCCACTTCAATTTTCGCTGGTTGCTGTGTGAATTTTGTGTCAACTTGTTTGTCCTCGTTCGAGTTCAATTCATATCCGTTTTCAATGCAATTTTTTTTCATAGTTTCGTCTAGATGTCTAGTTTCATGTATAGTTTTTATTTTGTTCAAATTCGTTCTGTGTTGTTCCCAGTATTTTTTTTACTCCTCTATGTCAGTCTTGTGTTTACTGTTTGAGTGACTTCTAAATTGTTTGCATTGTTTGCTTGTTGTTTGATACTTGTGGTAGCTGGAATTGATCATTGGACAGTGCTAAGACCTCCCAACACTCAAGGATTCAACACTCATATTGGCACATTTCATACCTCATTTCTCGTAGAAATATGATGAATTAGAAGACATGCCACACAGCCTCCAATATTTTTGCACGTCCAAAAAGATGCTAAAAGATTCAACAATTTGCTTTGGAATAGAAGTGGGAGCTGCACCCTTTCTTTGGCTAACGTACATTTCCAATTAGCTTGGCCATTAATTGAAGAGAAACTCGGAACTATTAGCTGCAAAAAGCACACGTTTTTTTTTATTAAAGGAAATGTGCAACAACATCCATACGGCAAATTGGCTTGGAATCTAATAAGTAAAGTAATTGAAGGAGGGGACCACCACATTGTACACCATCTCACGGCCACATGAACTCCAAATGTGCTGAATTATTGGATTGAATTTTATTCAATTATTAATAAGGAGGTGGAATCAAGGTGTAAGTTATTTTAGCAAGCATCCAACAAAAACATTTTTTTGTATTAAAGTGGGAGCCACCTTTGGAACGTGAATTGTAGTGAATTAGCCATTGTTTTGGAAAAGCAACCAAACCTCACGGCCATGCATTACAAAATAGAAAAAGAAGGGACCACTTCTTCAAGGAAACACACGGACTTAGTTAAGAAAGTGTAGGGGATTCATTGAATGGAGGTCACTGGAAAACTAAAGCACACAGCATAGTGAAGATATAGCTTATTTTATTGGCTGAAAAGAAACACAAGCATCTTTCATGCTGGTCCGGAAGCAAGCAACCGAAGAAGGGAGCTCCAAGACACAACTGCATGCTGATGCAGTAGCTGGCTGGAAGGAAAGATGTCTCGGCAAGAGGGAGATCTTCATCCAGCTTGGAGAAGTGCAGCTTATGAAACTCTCGGTCCAGCACATCCAGAGGAGCGTGAGTTTGAATCACGGATCTGCACTTGGAAGAGACGGTGCAGTAAATAAGAAAGAGGTGCTACCGTGGCTGGAAGATGGCAGTAGCAAAGTCACGGCTGGAAGCGTGTGGTGGTAGACGGTCCAGCACCTTCACTATCCACCTTGCACATGGTTCAGCAATCATAAGCCTGTACAATTCCCCTAAGCTCCATTCAACGTCCAGCAGCTGCAAAGTGTGAAGCAAAGGGCTGGAATGAAGGAGAGAGTGTTGGATGTGTGAAACCGTGAAGGTTGAATGGAGAAAAGTGGTCCAGCAGCTCACTTCCAGAAGAAACACACTACATGGAAGGCATGCGTCAAGCATGGGAAATACTTTTGAAGCCATGGCTGAATGGAAAGGAGAAAGGTGTGTACAACATAGAGAACAAGATGACAATTGAAAAATGGAGGGCCTCACCCTGTTTTCTCACGGAGAGAAAACTATTGCTCAGCATGCAAGAAGATATGTTCACGGGTTCAGAGAATTGGCAATATAAAATGAGGGGCAGCAGCAGAAGAAATTATGAGATTTTAGGAGTAGTTTTAGGAAACCCACGTCTGGGAGGAGGCTCTCGCCTCTCCCTCTTCCTTTTCCAATAGCTCTCTGAATTTCATTTTCATTTCATTCTCAGCAGTGAAAAATGTAGTGTTTTATTTCTGAAGTGTATCAGTGTTTGGAACTTTGTTAATTTTATTTTTACGGTATTTTATTTCAAATATTGTGTCTTTGTCAAATTTGATATTCAATTTAGTGCTTTTAATTTTATTGTCTCTTTTATTTTATCGTTTAATGTTTTTTCTACACCGTTAAATTATGTCAATGTGATTTATCGTTTAGTTTATTTTCAAACTTTATTTTTACGGTTATTTTCTGTCAATGTATTTTCACTGATGTTTTTATTTCTGCGTTTAATTTTACCGTTTTCAACATTTTTTACCGTTTGATTTTACTGCTTTTAAAATTTATTTCAGTGTTTTTTCAGTTGTGTTTAAATTTTCACTTTTAATTTCAATTTCCGCACACAAAAATCATAAACCCCCCACTACGTGTTTAAATCAGAGACTGAACCGCCACAATATTGGTCCTTGAGAGACGACCTAGGAGTCACATCCTAGTACTGTACTGCATTCTTATCTGCAAACAACTTTTGTGAGCGGTGCGACCCGTTCATCAATGTGCTAACACCTCTAACAACAAAGCACCACTAGGACATCCTTCTTTGATCACTCACCTTTGCAAGCTAGCTGGGGTGGACACTTCTGCTCCACCATTTGAGAGACCAAGGAAAGCCATTGATGAGGCTTATTACAGACAGTATTGTGGAGGTGAGGATGCAGCTCAGCCAGTTCCACCACGCCGAGCTCGTAGAGAGAGAGGGCCAGCAGCACAGAGCCAGACATCTGCTGAAACACATGAAGCAGAGCCATTCCAGATGAGGGACATGTATATGTCTCTTATAGGTGCTCAGTTGCAGTCCATTCACAGAGGGCAGGTGGCTACTGCTGAGATGATAGTGGGGATGTATGATAATCCTCCAGCCCACAGGTGGACTATGGATGAATTTCATAATGTAGTAGCTTGGCCAGAAGAACCAGTACATGAAGGAGCTGGAGCAGCTGAAGCTTCAGCGAGAGATATGGAAGAAGATGAAGCTGAGGAGGAGGATGCATTTGATGATAATGATGATGAAGAGGAGGAGGAAGATACAGAGGACAGCTCAGACTGATGAGGAGCTGAGATAGCATTTACTGATGAATGCTATCATATGATTATGCTTTTGTGGTTTAAGTTTTTTGAACTTATTTACTTTTGTTTTAGATTAGGGTTTGATGTACTCTATTGAACACCTGGTTTATTATGATGGTTTGATATTAACTGTGATTGTTTGATAAGTAATGCTTGATGATGCTTATTGATTGATTGATGTTGAGATGATGTGCACATAAAATGCTTATACAGGTGATTCACAAGCTTTGTGAACAAATGCATGATATCATGATTGTGATTGTGAAATTAAGCAGGATGTGTATGTCAAATGTGAATGAGCTTATATGTGAGGTTTTGAGCTCCAGAGTTGTTATTGTTGAATGCTATTACTTTGAAAGCATGAATGATTTTTCCCAGGTTTTCTATGATTGAATCAATTGCTTGTTTTGCATCATGTGATCAAGGCCGTTTTTGTTGAAACCCTTTTTATTGGCCAAATTCATAAACTTAGCCTACTAAAAGAGAACACTTTGTGTTCTATCCTTTGAACCCTTAGCCTTGAACATACACTGAAGCCCTTGATTGAAAATCTTTACCTTGAGTTAAGTAGAAGATCTTGTGTGGTATTGTTAAATGTTCAAGTTTGGGGTTGTTGGGAAAACATGAAAAAAGGAAAAGCATTGAGCTAAGAGCTAAAAAGTAAGAATATGCAGACAAAGAAAAGAAAAGAAAAAGAAAAGAAAAGAAAAAGAAGTAAAGCTCAATGCAAATGCAAAGGCAAAAGAAAGTTGGGAATGAATAAGAATAATTGTGTTGTTATGATTCTCTTAACTCAAGGATTTTGTGATCCAGAAAAACCAATTTTCTTGTTAGCCCAGCCACATTATAAGCCATTGAAAAGTCCTTGTGATGATGCATGCTTGTGAATGTTTTTGATTATGGTAAAATGAAAGGCAAAGTTGATTCATGTGACATTGTGATAGTGGAGTGAATGAGTGAAACACTTTACCTCTTATACACTTGTGTGTTGAGTGAAACACTTTACCTAGTGAGGAAATATTCCATAAGCACATGAACATCCATGCTTAATTGATTGATCATTCATGAAAAATAGCATTTGTGGGAATTTAAATGACTTTGTGAACACTAAAGCATGTGCACATCTTGAATGAACTCTTGGTCATAAGTTTGAGTGAAGTTATTACTTATCTTGAAAAAGAGAATTTTTGAATGAGTGAACCATCATATGAATTGGTTGGAGTTTGGGGTTGTGATAACAGTTGAAAAACTGTTATTTTCATGCTTAAAAGTGATACTAAAAGCAACCTTTAGACTTAAAAACTAGCTTGAAATCATGCTTTTATCTATATTTTCAGAAATAAGAGAGCTGGACAGGTTTATGCTTGATTTAAGTGTTTTTGTGCAGGTTATAAGGTGAATTTAGTGAAAAGAGTGAAGAAGGAGAGAGATGAAATCAGAAAAGGGATCAAAGAGTGCAAAAGGAGAAGTCGAAGGCACCGCTCAGCGGTATTTTACCGCTGAGCGGCACTCAGGAGGTCACGGGAGGTCCGCTGAGGGGCAAACTGGCCGCTGAGGGGAAGAAAAGGGACGCGCAGTCACCGCTGAGCGGTATTTACCGCTGAGCGGCACTTTTTGGGCTTGGACTTTTGTAATCTTTTGTAACTCTAGAATAGTATATAAGGACTTGCACGTCCTAGGGGTTAGTATCTTTGGCAGAAACAAGGCAAACACTCTCTCTTCTCACCCCTTTGAAGGAGGATCTTGGATGCTCAGGCTACCTCTTCACCTTTTTAGGGTTTATTCTTTCATTCTTTCATTATTGTTCATCTAGGTTCACCATAAATATGGTGAACTAAACCTTGTATGTTTGTTGGGGAATCAATGTAATCTCTTGAAGCTCTCATATATGGAATCTTTGCTTGCATCTTTTAATTAAGACTTATGCTTTCTTTCATCATTAGTTAGGGTTTTTCCTCTTTGCTCAATGCTTGCATAGTTTAACTCATTCCATGCATGATTATTGGTTTTGTCGATACGGGCACGTACGGGGAAGTCTAGATCCGGGGAATTTCTCCCAATATTATACTGACAATATTATATTGGTTGTCGTTAAGCTCCTGCACTTATGAACTAATCATTAGGAATGCTAGGAATTGTATGAACTCGTGATTAGGGAGAAGCCATCTAGAATGGTACTTTAGAGAGTGGCATTAACAATGATGATTTGAATGTTGAATTCCTAAAATATATGAGAGTGGATGAGATGAAATTGACCCCCAACAACATATTCATTCATATAATTCATTGAAAGTGTTTATCTTTTGCTTTTGCCATTGATCAAAACTCATGCATACATGTTTATTTTCGTCTTTGCATATTAAACTTTAAATATTTTGTTCTTAAGTCTTAGCTAATCAACAAACCATACAACTAAACTAGGCCGTGAGTCCTTTGGGAGAACGATACTTGGTCTTACCAAGTTTATTACTTGAACGATTCGGTCATACTTGCCGATTGAAAAACAAGTTTGTGACATCATATTTTGGTGCTCATAAATTTGTCCATCACCTTCCTCCACTTCCTCCCCTTCTTGCACTTCCTCCAGTTCCTCCACTTCCTCCACTTCCTCTACTTCGTCAACTTCGTCCACCTTTTCCAATTCCTCCACTTCTTCCACTTCGTCTACTTCTTCCACTTCTTCAACATTGTCATCTTCATCCACTTAGTCCACTTCCTCCACTTCTTCACTTTGTTCATCTTCGTCACCTTCCTCCACTTCCTCCACTTCCTACACTTCGTCCACTTCTTCAACTTCGTCATCTTCATCCACTTCGTGCACTTCGTCCACTTCCTCCTCTTGCTTCACATCCTCCACTTCGTCCACTTCGTCCACTTCTTCCACTTCGTCCACTACCTCCACTTCGCCAACATGGTCAACTTCATCTACTTTGTCCACTTCGTCCACTTCCTCCAATTCCTCCACTTCCCCCACTTCGTCAACTTCGTCCACTTCTTCAACTTCTTCCACTTCCTCCATTTCCTTCACTTGCTCGACTTCCTCCACTTCTTCCACTTCTTCCACTTCGTCCACTTTGTCCACTTCTTCCACTTCCTCCACTTCGTCAAGTTCCTCCACTTTCTCCACTTTTTCCACTTCCTCCACTTCATCTTCGTCAACTTCCTCCACTTCGTCCACTGCCTACACTTTATCCACTTCGTCCACTTCCTCCACTTCGTCCACTTCCTCCACTTCGTTCACTTTGTCCACTTCCTCCACTCTGCCCACTTCCTCCACATCCTCCACTTTCTCCACTTCCTCCACTTCTTCCACTTCTTCAACTTCGTCCACTCCTTCAACTTCCTCCACTTCCTCCACTTCTCCACTTCCTCCACTTCTTCCACTTCTTCCACTTCCTCCTCTTCATCCACTTCGTCCACTTCGTCAACTTCGTCCACTTCCTCTACTTCCCCCACTTCGTGAACTTCCTCCACTTCCTGCACTTCTTCCACTTCCTCCACTTCCTCCACTTTGTCCACTACCTCCACTACCTCCACTTCTTCACTTTCTTCATCTTTGTCGACTTCCTCCACTTCCTTCGTCCACTTCCTCCACTTCGTGCAGTTCCTCCACTTGGTGCACTTCGTCCACTTCATCCAATTCCTCCACTTCCTCCACTTCCTCCACTTCGTCAACTTCGTCCACTTCTTCAACTTCTTCCACTTCCTCCATTTCCTCCACTTCCTCGACTTCCTCCACTTCTTCGACTTCCTCCACTTCGTCCACTTTCTCCACTTCAGCAACTTCCTCCTCTTTCTCCACTTCGTCCCCCTCGTCCACTACCTCCACTTCATTTTCGTCAACCTCCTCCACTTCATCCACTGCCTACACTTTATCCACTTTGTGCACTTCTTCCACTTGTTCAACTTCGTCATTTCGTCCACGTCGTCCACGTCATCCACTTAGTCCACTTCCTCCACTTCGTTCACTTCGTCAACTTCCTCCACTTTCTCCACTTCTTCCACTTCGTCCACTTCCTCCACTTCATCTTCGTCAACTTCCTCCACTTCGTCCACTGCCTACACTTTGTCCACTTCGTCCACTTCTTCCACTTCTTCAACTTCGTCATCTTCGTCCACTTCCTCCACCTCGTTCACTTCGTCAACTTCCTCCACATCCTTCACTTTCTCCACTTCCTCCACTTCTTCAACTTCGTCCACTTCTTCAACTTCCTCCACTTCCTCCACTTCTCCACTTGCTCCACTTCTTCCACTTCTTCCACTTCCTCCTCATCCTCCACTTCGAACACTTCGTCAACTTCGTCCACCTCGTTCACTTCCTCCACTTCGTCAACTTCCTCCACTTTCTCCACTTCTTCCACTTCGTCTACTTATTCCACTTCCTCCACTTTGTCCACTTTCTCCAGTTCCTCTACTTCCTCCACTTGCTCCACTTCCTCCACTTCCTCCACTTCTTCCACTTCGTCCACTTCGTCCACTTTCTCCAGTTCCTCCACTTCCTCCAGTTCATCCACTTCCTCAGCTTCCTCCACCTCGTCAACTTTGTCCACTTCTTCAACTTCCTCCACTTCTTCCACTTCTACCACTTCGTCAACTTCATCCACTTCCTCCACGTCCTCTACTTTGTCCACTTTCTACACTTCGTCTACTTCTTTCACTTCTTAAACTTCGTCATCTTCCTCCACTTCATCCACTTCCTCCATTTCCTCCACTTCCTCCACTTCGTCCACTTCTTCAACTTCGTCCACTTCGTCAACTTCGTCCACTTCCTCTACCTCGTCAACTTCGTCCACTTCCTCCACTTCGTCAACTTCGTCCACTTCATCCACTTCGTCCACTTTGTTCACTTCATACACTTCCTACACTTCGTCCACTTCCTCCACTTCGTCATCTTTATCCACTTCTTCAACTTCCTCCACTTCCTCAACTCCTTCCACTCCGTCCACTTCGTCCACTTGGTCTACTTCGTCCACTTTGTCCCCTTCCTCCACTTCGTCCACTTCATCCACTTCCTCCACGTCCTCCACTACCTCCACTTCTTCTACTTCCTCCACTTCGTCCACTCCCTCCACTTCCTCCACTTCGTCAACTTCCTCCACTTCGTCAACTTCATTTAATTCCTCCACTTCGTCAACGTCCTCCATTTCGTTCACTTTGTCCACTTCCTCCATTTCCTCCACTTCGTCCACCTCCTCCACTTCGTCAACTTCCTCCACTTTTTCCACATTTTGTCCACTTCGTCCTCTTCGTCAACTTCGTCCACTTCGTCACCTTCCTCCACTTCCATCACTTCGTCTACTTCTTCCGCTTCGTCCACTTCGTCCTCTTCCTCCTCTTCCTCCACTTCCTCTTCTTTGTCCGCATCGTCCTCTTCCTCAACTTCCTCCACTTCCTCTACTTAATCCATTTCGTCCACTTCCTCCACATCCTCCATTTCCTCCATTTCCTCCACTTCCTCCACTTCGATTTGTTCCTCCACTTGTTGCACTTCCTCCACTTCGTCTACTCTGTCCACTTCTTTCCCTTCATCCACTTCGTCCACTTCGTGTTGTTCCTCCACTTCCTCCACTTCCTCCACTTCCTCCACTTCCTCTATTTCCTCCACTTCCTCCACTTCCTCCACTTCCTCCACTTCTTCCACTTCGTCCACTTCCACCACTTCATCCACTTCCTCCACTTCCTCCTCCTCCTCCACTTCCTCCACTTCGTCAGCTTCCTCCACTTCTTCCACATCCTCCACTTCGTCAACTTCCTTCACTTCCTCCACTTCCTGCACTTCCTCCACTTCTTCCACTTCCACCACTTCATCCACTTCCTCCACTTCCTTCATTTCCTCCACTTCCTCCTCCTCCTCCACTTCCTCCACTTCGTCAGCTTCCTCCACTTCCTCCACTTCCTCCACTTCCTCCACTTCTTCCACTTCCTCCACTTCCTCCACTTCCTCCACTTCGTCAACTTCCTTCACTTCCTCCACTTCCTCCACTTCCTCCACTTCCTCCACTTCCTCCTCCTCTTCCACTTCGTCCACTTCCACCATTTTATCCACTTCCTCCACTTCCTTCATTTCCTCCACTTCCTCCTCCTCCTCCACTTCGTCAGCTTCCTCCACTTCCTCCACTTCCTCCACTTCTTCCACTTCCTCTACTTCGTCCACTTCCTCCACTTCCTCCACTTCCTCCACTTCCTTCACTTCCTCCACCTCATCCACTTCCTCCACTTCGTCCACTTCATCCGCTTCGTCCATTTCATCCACTTCGTCAACTTCCTCCACTTCATCTACTTCCTCCACTTCCTCCACTTCGTCAACTTCCTCCACTTCCTCCACTTCTTCTACTTCCTCCACTCTTTCCACTTCCTCAACTTCCTTAACTTTCTCCACTTCCTTCACTTCTTCCAGTTCGTCCACTTCGACCACTTCCTCCACTTCCTCCACTTCTTCCACTTCCTCCACATCCTCCACTTCCTCCACTTCTTCCACTTCGTCAACTTCCTTCACTTCCTCCACTTCCTCCACTTCATCCATTTCCTCCACTTCCTTCACTTCCTCCACCTCATCCACTTCCTCCACTTCCTCCACTTCGTCCGCTTCGTTCACATCGTCAACTTCGTCCACTTCGTCTACTTCCTCCACTTCCTCCACTTCTTCCACTTCGTCAACTTCGTCCACTTCTTCAATTTCTTCCACTTTCTCCATTTCCTCCACTTCCTCCACTTCCTCCACTTCTTCCACTTCCTCCACATCCTCTACTTCCTCAACTTCCTCCACTTCCTCCACTTCTTCCACTTCGTCTACTTATCCCGCTTCGTCCACTTCGTGCACTTCCTCACTTGTCCACTTCCACCACTTTCTCCACTTCCTCCACTTCCTCCACTTCCTCCACTTCCTGCACTTCCTGCACTTCCTCCACTTCCTCCACTTCCTCCACTTCGTCAACTTCGTCCACTTCCTCCACCTTTTCCAATTCCTCCACTTCTTCCACTTCGTCTACTTCTTCCACTTCTTCAACATTGCCAACTTCATTCACTTCGTCAACTTCCTCCACTTCTTCACTTTCTTCATCTTCGTCACCTTTCTCCACTTCCTCCACTTCCTACACTTCGTCCACTTCCTGCACTTCGTCCACTTCGTCTACTTCTTCCACTTCTTCAACTTCGTCATGTTCATCCACTTCGTGCACTTCGTCCACTTCCTCCTCTTGCTTCACATCCTCCACTTCGTCCACTTCCTCCACTTCTTCCACTTCGTCCACACTTCGCCAACATGGTCAACTTTGTCTACATTGTCCACTTCGTCCACTTCCTCCAATTCTTCCACTTCCCCCACTTCGTCAACTTCGTCCTCTTCTTCAACTTCTTCCACTTCCTCCATTTCCTCCACTTGCTCGACTTCCTCCACTTCTTCCACTTCTTCCACTTCGTCCACTTCCACCACTTCGTCAACTTCCTCCACTTTCTCCACTTCTTCCACTTCCTCCACTTCATCTTCGTCAACTTCCTCCACTTCGTCCACTGCCTACACTTTATCAACTTCGTCCACTTCCTCCACTTCGTCCACTTCCTCCACTTCGTCCACTTCCTCGACTTCGTTCACTTCGTCCACTTCCTCCACTTTCTCCACTCTGCCCACTTCCTCCACATCCTCCACTTTCTCCACTTCCTCCACTTCTTCCACTTCTTCAACTTCGTCCACTCCTTCAACTTCCTCCATTTCCTCCACTTGCTCGACTTCCTCCACTTCTTCCACTTCTTCCACTTCGTCCACTTCGTCCACTTAGTCCACTTCCTCCACTTCGTCAACTTCCTCCACTTTCTCCACTTCTTCCACTTCCTCCACTTCATCCTCGTCAACTTCCTCCACTTCGTCCATTGCCTACACTTTATCAACTTCGTCCACTTCCTCCACTTCCTCCACTTCGTCCACTTCCTCCACTTCGTTCACTTCGTCCACTTCCTCCACTTTGTCCACTCTGCCCACTTCCTCCACATCCTCCACTTTCTCCACTTCCTCCACTTCTTCCACTTCTTCAACTTCGTCCACTCCTTCAACTTCCTCCACTTCTCCACTTCCTCCACTTCATCCAGTTCTTCCACTTCCTCCTCTTCGTCCACTTCGTCCACTTCGTCAACTTCGTCGAGTTCCTCTACTTCCTCAACTTCGTGAACTTCCTCCACTTCCTCCACTTCTTCCACTTCCTCCACTTTGTCCACTACCTCCACTTCGTCCACTTCGTCAGCTTCCTCCACTTCTTCACTTTCTTCATCTTCGTCGACTTCCTCCACTTCCTTCGTCCACTTCCTCCACTTCGTGCACTTCTTCCACTTTGTGCACTTCGTCCACTTCCTCCAATTCCTCCACTTCCTCCACTTCCTCCACTTCGTCAACTTCGTCCACTTCTTCAACTTCTTCCACTTCCTCCATTTCCTCCACTTCCTCGACTTCCTCCACTTCTTCGACTTCCTCGACTGCCTCCACTTCCTCCACTTCGTCAACTTCCTCCACTTTCTCCACTTCCTCCACTTCGTCAACTTCCTCCACTTTCTCCACTTTGTCCACTTCCTCCACTTCCTCCTCTTCATTTTCGTCAACTTCTTCCACTTCATCCACTGCCTAAACTTTGTCCACTTTGTGCACTTCTTCCACTTGTTCAACTTCGTCATCTTCGTCCACTTCGTCCACGTCGTCCACTTAGTCCACCTCGTCCACTTCGTCCACTTCGTCCACTTCGTCCACTTCGTCCACTTCGTCAACTTCGTCCACTTCTTCCACTTCCTCCATTTCCTCCACTTCCTCGACTTCCTCCACTTTTCCTCTTCGTCCACTTCCTCCACTTCCTCCACTTCCTCCACTTCCTCCACTTCTTCCACTTCGTCTACTTATCCCACTTCGTCCAGTGCATCCACTTCCTCACTTGTCCACTTCCTCCACTTTCTCCACTTCCTCCACTTCCTCCACTTTCTCCACTTCCTCCACTTCCTCCACTTCATCCACTTCCTCCACTTCCTCCACTTCTTCCACTTCGTCCACTTCTTCCACTTCGTCCACACTTCGCCAACATGGTCAACTTTTTCTACATTGTCCACTTCCTCCAATTCTTCCACTTCCCCCACTTCGTCAACTTCGTCCACTTCTTCAACTTCTTCCACTTCCTCCATTTCCTCCACTTGCTCGACTTCCTCCACTTCTTCCACTTCTTCCACTTCGTCCAATTCGTCCACTTAGTCCACTTCCTCCACTTCGTCAACTTCCTCCACTTTCTCCACTTCTTCCACTTCCTCCACTTCATCTTCGTCAACTTCCTCCACTTCGTCCGTTGCCTACACTTTATCAACTTCGTCCACTTCCTCCACTTCGTCCACTTCCTCCACTTCGTCCACTTCCTCCACTTCGTTCACTTCGTCCACTTCCTCCACTTTGTCCACTTCCTCCACTTTGTCCACTCTGCCCACTTCCTCCACATCCTCCACTTTCTCCACTTCCTCCACTTCTTCCACTTCTTCAACTTCGTCCACTCCTTCAACTTCCTCCACTTCCTCCATTTCCTCCACTTCCT
Organism: Vigna nakashimae; assembly: GCA_034642375.1. Lineage (NCBI taxonomy): Eukaryota > Viridiplantae > Streptophyta > Magnoliopsida > Fabales > Fabaceae > Vigna > Vigna nakashimae. The sequence continues at coordinate 32,993,637 of CM067765.1, forward strand.
CGACTTCCTCCACTTCTTCGACTTCCTCGACTTCCTCCACTTCCTCCACTTCGTCAACTTCCTCCACTTTCTCCACTTCCTCCACTTCGTCAACTTCCTCCACTTTCTCCACTTTGTCCACTTCCTCCACATCCTCCTCTTCATTTTCGTCAACTTCTTCCACTTCATCCACTGCCTAAACTTTGTCCACTTTGTGCACTTCTTCCACTTGTTCAACTTCGTCATCTTCGTCCACTTCGTCCACGTCGTCCACTTAGTCCACCTCGTCCACTTCGTCCACTTCCTCCACTTCCTCCACTTCGTCCACTTCGTCCACTTCGTGAACTTCGTCCACTTCTTCCACTTCCTCCATTTCCTCCACTTCCTCGACTTCCTCCACTTTTCCTCTTCGTCCACTTCCTCCACTTCCTCCACTTCCTCCACTTCCTCCACTTCCTCCACTTCTTCCACTTCGTCTACTTATCCCACTTCGTCCAGTGCATCCACTTCCTCACTTGTCCACTTCCTCCACTTTCTCCACTTCCTCCACTTGCTCCACTTTCTCCACTTCTTCCACTTCCTCCACTTCATCCACTTCCGCTACTTCCTCCACTTCTTCCACTTCGTCCACTTCTTCCACTTCGTCCACACTTCGCCAACATGGTCAACTTTTTCTACATTGTCCACTTCGTCCACTTCCTCCAATTCTTCCACTTCCCCCACTTCGTCAACTTCGTCCACTTCTTCAACTTATTCCACTTCCTCCATTTCCTCCACTTGCTCGACTTCCTCCACTTCTTCCACTTCTTCCACTTCGTCCACTTCGTCCACTTAGTCCACTTCCTCCACTTCGTCAACTTCCTCCACTTTCTCCACTTCTTCCACTTCCTCCACTTCATCTTCGTCAACTTCCTCCACTTCGTCCATTGCCTACACTTTATCAACTTCAACCACTTCCTCCACTTTGTCCACTCGGCCCACTTCCTCCACATCCTCCACTTTCTCCACTTCCTCCACTTCTTCCACTTCTTCAACTTCGTCCACTCCTTCAACTTCCTCCACTTCCTCCACTTCTCCACTTCCTCCACTTCTTCCACTTCTTCCACTTCCTCCTCTTCGTCCACTTCGTCCACTTCGTCAACTTCGTCGAGTTCCTCTACTTCCTCCACTTCGTGGACTTCCTCCACTTCCTCCACTTCTTCCACTTCCTCCACTTTGTCCACTACCTCCACTTCGTCCACTTCGTCAGCTTCCTCCACTTCTTCACTTTCTTCATCTTCGTCGACTTCCTCCACTTCCTTCGTCCACTTCCTCCACTTCGTGCACTTCCTCCACTTTGTGCACTTCGTCGACTTCGTCCACTTCCTCCAATTCCTCCACTTCCTCCACTTCCTCCACTTCGTCAACTTCGTCCACTTCTTCAACTTCTTCCACTTCCTCCATTTCCTCCACTTCCTCGACTTCATCCAGTTCTTCGACTTCCTCCACTTCCTCCACTTCGTCAACTTCCTCCACTTCCTCCACTTCCTCCACTTCCTCCTCTTCATTTTCGTCAACTTCTTCCACTTCATCCACTGCCTACACTTTGTCCACTTTGTGCACTTCTTCCACTTGTTCAACTTCGTCATCTTCGTCCACTTCGTCCACGTCGTCCACTTAGTCCACTTCGTCCACTTCGTCCACTTCCTCCACTTCCACCACTTCCTCCACTTCGTCAACTTGCTCCACTTTCTCCACTTCTTCCACTTCGTCCACTTCCTCCCCTTCATCTTCGTCAACTTCCTCCACTTCGTCCACTGCCTACACTTTGTCCACTTCTTCCACTTCTTCAACTTCGTCATCTTCGTCCACTTCGTCCACTTCCTCCACTTCGTTCACTTCGTCCACTTCCTCCACATCCTCCACTTTCTCCACTTCCTCCACTTCTTCAACTTCGTCCACTTCTTCAACTTCCTCCACTTCATCCACTTCTCCACTTGCTCCACTTCTTCCACGTCTTCCACTTCCTCCTCATCCTCCGCTTCGAACACTTAGTCAACTTCGTCCACCTCTTCCACTTCCTCCACTTCGTCAACTTCCTCCACTTTCTCCACTTCTTCCACTTCGTCCACTTCCTCCACCTCGTCAACTACCTCCACTTCGTCCACTTCGTCAACTTCCTCCACTTCCTCCACTTCTTCACTTTCTTCATCTTCGTCAACTTCCTCCACTTCGTCAACTTCCTCCACTTTCTCCACTTCTTCCACTTCGTCCACTTCCTCCACTTCGTCCACTACCTCCACTTCGTCCACTTCCTCCACTTCTCTACTTCCTCCACTAACTCAACTTCCACCACTTCCTCCAATTCCTCCACTTCCTCAACTACCTCTACTTCGTCAACTTCGTCCACTTCTTCAACTTTTCCACTTCCTCCACTTCCTCGACTTCTTCCAGTTCTTCCACTTCTTCCACTTCCTCCACTTCCTCCACTTCCTCCACTTCCTCCATTTCGTCCACTTCCTCCACTTCTTCCACTTCGTCTACTTATTCCACTTCCTCCACTTTGTACACTTTCTCCAGTTCCTCCACTTCCTCCACTTGCTGCACTTCCTCCAGTTCATCCACTTCCTCCACTTCCTCCACTTCGTCAACTTCGTCCGCTTCGTCCATTTTTTCCATTTCGTCCGCTTCGTCCACTTCGTCAACTTCCTCCACTTCCTCTACTTCCTCCACTTCCTCCACTTCGTCAACTTCGTCCGCTTCTTCAATTTCTTCCACTTCCTCCATTTCCTCCACTTCCTCGACTTCCTCCACTTTTCCTCTTCGTCCACTTCCTCCACTTCCTCCACTTCCTCCACTTCCTCCACTTCCTCCACTTCCTCCACTTCCTCCACTTCTTCCACTTCGTCTACTTATCCCACTTCGTCCAGTGCATCCACTTCCTCACTTGTCCACTTCCTCCACTTTCTCCACTTCCTCCACTTCCTCCACTTCATCCACTTCCTGCACTTCCTCCAGTTCCTCCACTTCTTCCACTTCCTCCACTTCCTCCACTTCGTCCACTTCCTTCACTTCCTCCACCTTTTCCAATTCCTCCACTTCTTCCACTTGGTCTACTTCTTCCACTTCTTCAACATCGTCATCTTCATCCACTTCGTCCACTTCGTCAACTTCCTCCACTTCCTCCACTTCTTCACTTTCTTCATCTTCGTCACCTTCCTCCACTTCCTCCACTTCCTAAACTTCGTGCACTTCCTGCACTTCGTCCACTTCTTCCACTTCTTCAACTTCGTCATATTCATCCACTTCGTGCACTTCATCCACTTCGTCCACTTCCTCCTCTTGCTTCACATGCTCCACTTCGTCACTTTCTTCATCTTCGTCAGCTTCCTCCACTTCCTCCACTTCCTACACTTCGTGCACTTCCTGCACTTCGTCCACTTCTTCCACTTCTTCAACTTCGTCATATTCATCCACTTCGTGCACTTCATCCACTTCGTCCACTTCCTCCTCTTGCTTCACATCCTCCACTTCTTCCACTTCGTCCACTACCTCCACTTCGCCAACATGCTCAACTTCGTCTACTTTGTCCACTTCGTCCACTTCCTCCAATTCCACCACTTCCCCCACTTCGTCAACTTCGTCCACTTCTTCAACTTCTTCCACTTCCTCCATTTCCTCCACTTGCTCGACTTCCTCCACTTCTTCCACTTCTTCCACTTCGTCCACTTCGTCCACTTCCTCCACTTCGTCAACTTCCTCCACTTTCTCCACTTCTTCCACTTCCTCCACTTCATCTTCGTCAACTTCCTTCACTTCGTCCACTACCTACACTTTATCCACTTCGTCCACTTCCTCCACTTCGTCCACTTCCTCCACTTCGTCCTCTTCCTCCACTTCGTTCACTTCGTCCACTTCCTCCACTTCGTCCACTCTGCCCACTTCCTCCATATCCTCCACTTTCTCCACTTCCTCCACTTCTTCCACTTCTTCAACTTCGTCCACTCCTTCAACTTCCTCCACTTCCTCCACTTCTCCACTTCCTCCACTACTTCCCCTTCTTCCACTTCCTCCTCTTCGTCCACTTCGTCCACTTCGTCAACTTCGTCCACTTCCTCTACTTCCTCCACTTCGTGAACTTCCTCCACTTCCTCCACTTCTTCCACTTCCTCCACTTTGTCCACTACCTCCACTTCTTCCACTTCGTCAGCTTCCTCCACTTCCTCCACTTCTTCACTTTCTTCATCTTCGTCGACTTCCTCCACTTCCTTCGTCCACTTCCTCCACTTCGTGCACTTTGATGAACCAATATTTTCCTCACTTCACTTAGTTTAATGTGCTAGAATTAGGCGGGGAATTATGCTTAAACGTCCGGTATTTTCCTGTTTTTCCTAATTGTGCTTAATTTGATCGGAAATTCTTATTTTAACTAATTTGAATTATCTGAGCTAATTATTTTACAAGGAAAATTTAGAGATACAATTTGGGACATTTGAAGGTTAAATGAGAAATGGCAATTGAGCCCAATGCATCTCAGTCATTTCAATTTTCGCACAGTGCTGCGTGAAAGTTGTGTCAACGTGTGTGTCCTCGTTTGAGTTCAATTCTTATCCGTTTTCCATGCAATTTTTTTTCATAGTTTCGTATGGATGTCTATTTTCACGTATAGTTTTTATTTTGTTCAAATTCGTTCTGTGCTGTTCCCAGTATATTTTTTACTCCCCTATGTCAGTCCAATGCTTACTGTTTGAGTGATTTCTAATCTGTTTGCATTTGCTTGCTGTTGGGTACTTGTGGTGGCTAGGAATTGATAATTGGACAGTGCTAAAACCTTCCAACACTCTTAAACAAGGCATACAACAGCTTGGCTTTATTGGATAGCAAAGAAAAAAAAAAAGAAAGCAGCCACATGCACATCCAGCACCATAGAGAAGCCACGGCTGGAATAAAAAAAAGTGGAGAAGGTGGATTTGTTTTGGTGAAGTAAGGAAAGGAGGTGTGTATTGATTGACAAAGGGAAGGCCACGTAGAAAGCTACCCCATTTTCTTTGGTGTGGACCCTACCCTAAAAAAAAGGGACACACGGCCTTAGAAGAGGGTGCCCAGCCGCCACTTGTTGGAGAGGAGAGATTTTTATTTTTGGTGTAGGGAATGTAAGGACGGGAGGAGTGTGTGTCTCGGCCTGCTTGCAGAAGAGAGTTGCCACCTTGCACACGGGAATCAGCTTGGAGAAATGGATGCAGTGAGGATGGCTGGAGCCACGAGACATGGGGATTTCCTGATTTCCATTTTGGACGGAGAGAGAGCACACGGTCTAGCAGGTGCTGTCACGGCATGGTAGAATCACGTTGATAAGTGTGGTGTGTCACGACTTGCTTGCAAACAGAGGCAGCACGTTGTGAGCAGTAGTGGTGCTACTCCTTAGTCATTTTATTTTATTTTCTTTCATTTAGGAAAAGAAAATGCCGATTCAATTTAGGAGAAGGTGCACACGGTCTGTTCCAGATTTCCTGATTTTCTTTCTTCTTCATGTTTGAACCAGATTTTTATTTTTATATTCTATAAATTAGAGTGTTATTTTGCTGTGAGAATTTTGCACGCTGGCAGCCTTTATCACTTTCACTGGTTATGGAAGAAAGGTTGATTTGTTCTTGAGAAGTGCAGCACATGTTTTCTTTTTATTAATGCCTGCAACATTTTAAATTAATTTCAATTTCAATATTACATTCACGGCTCATGCATTTTCTAATTTGTAAATTTAATTCCAACTGCACATTTCTTTTTTTTTCAATTAGATTAGTTAAAAATCTATTGCATTCTAATTGATTCACATGATGGAATTAAAAAGTCTTGTTTTATGCTGCACGGTGCCTTCATGGCTAAAGCAAAATTGCACTTTTGATTTATCACCGTTTAATTGTTTTTTGTTTTTCACCAACTTATGTTTTCATTCCAATTTTCCTTACGCATATGCATGTTTTATTAAATGCTTCTAAGTTTTTTTTTTAGTGACTTATTTTTATTTTTTTATTTTTTTTTCTTTCTTTATTTAAATTTTAATATTCACTTTGTTTTCAGTTATGTTCGATTGTGTTTAATTTCCATTTTAATTTAGTTCATTTATTATCGTAAAAACTCTTAAACACCCCTTTTTCCGTGTGTGATCTGAGACTGAACCGCAATATTGGTCTTTGTGAGACGACCTAGGAGTCACTTCCTAGCACTATACTGCATTCTTTTATGCACAACTTTTGTGGGAGGTGCGACCCTCTCATCAAAATGGCGCCGTTGCCGGGGACCAACGGTTCAGTCTTAGGTCTTTTGTTGTGTTAGTGTCTTTTGTTGTGTTGTGTGATGTGTTTTAGGATGTTTAGTTAGTCTTGTTTGGGTTTACTTCTTTTATCGATTTTTGTGTTTTTAGATTTTTATCATTTTTTGTATTTTGTGCATTTAGTTGTTGTTTCTGGAAGTTTCAAATTATGTAAATAATGGTTTTCCCCCATGTTATGTTTCTGTATGTTTGGTTTAATCTTTGTTTGAAGTGGAAGTTCAGGTCTGAGACAGGTTTTGCACTACAATAGAGGAGATGACAGACTCTTGATAACAGTTGAAAAACTGTTATTTTCATGCTTAAAATTGATACTAAAAGCAACCTTTAGACTTAGAAACTAGCTTGAAATCACACCTTTTATCTTTATTTTCAGAAATAAGAGAGCTGGACAGGTTTACACTTGATTTGAGTGTTTTTGTGCAGGTTTTAGGGTGAATTTGGTGCAAAGAGTGAAGAAGGAGAGAAGTGACATTAGAAAAGACAAGAAAGAGGGCAAAAAGAGAAGACGAAGGCACCGCTCAGCGGCAAACTACCGCTGAGCGGCACTCAGGAGGTTGCGGGAGTCACGCTGAGGGGCAAATGGCCGCTGAGGGGAAGAATTGTGACGCGCAACTACCGCTGAGCGGTAAATACCGCTGAGCGGTACTCTTTGGGCTTGGGCTTTTGTAATCTTTTGTAACTCTAAATTAGTATATAAGGGCTTGCACGTCCTTTAGTTTAGTATCTTTGGCAGAAACGAGGCAAACACTCTCTCTTCCACCCCTTTGAAGGAGGATCTTGGATGCTCAGGCTACCTTTTCACCTTTATTGGGTTTATTCTTTCATTCTTTCATTGTTATTCATCTAGGTTCACCATGACGATGGTGAACTAAACCTTGTATGTTTGTTGGGGAATCAATGTAATCTCTTGAAGCTCTCATATATGGATTTGTTGAGTACATCTTTGAATTAAGACATATGCTTTCTTTCATCATTAGTTAGGGTTTTTCCTCTTTGCTCAATGCTTGCATTGTTTAACTCATTCTAATGCATGATTATTGGTTTTGTCGATACGGACACGTACGGGGAAGTCTAGATCCGGGGAATTTCTCCCAATATTTTACTGACAACATTATATTGGTTGCCTTTAAGCTCCTGCAGTCATGAACTAATCATTAGGAATGCTAGGAATTGTATGAACTATTTGATTAGGGAGAAGCCATCTAGAATGGTACATTAGAGAGTGGCATTAACAATGATGATTTGAATGTTGAATTCCTAAAATATATGAGAGTGGATGAGATGAAATTGAACCCCAACAACATATTCATTTATATAATTCATTGAAAGTGTTTATCTTTTGTCTTTGCCATTGATCAATTCATGCATACATGTTTATTTTTGTCTTTGCATATTAAACTTTGAATATTTCGTTTGTAAGTCCTAGCTAATCAACAAATCACATAACTAAACTAGGCCGTGAGTCCTTTGGGAAGAACGATACTTGGTCTTACCAAGTTTTATTACTTGAACGATTCGGTCATACTTGCCGATTGTGAAACAAGTTTGTGACATCATATTTTGGTGCTTACAAATTTGTCCATCAAGCTTTTGGCGCCGTTGCCGGGGATTTGGGGATTGAACCCGAGTCCTAGCAACGGCTAATAAGTTTGGGTCATCAAGTTTTTGGCGCCGTTGCCGGGGACTCGTGGTTTAACTGGTTAATTTGTGTGATTATTGATTATCTTTGACTTTAATTTTAAATTTCTGTTTTTATTTTCTGTTTTTTATCTTTTTCTGTTTTATCTTTTTAGATTAGATTAGATTAGATTTTATTTTATTTGGTTAGTTTAGATTTTATTTTATTTTATCTTTTAGGATTAGATTTTATTTTATTAGGTTAGATTTTATTTTTAGATTTTATCTTTTTAGATTAGATGTTATTTTTAAATTTAATTTTATCTTTTATCTTTTTATCTTTTGAATCTTTTATCTTCTTATCTTCTGAATCTTTTATCTTTTTATCTTTTGAATATATATCTTCTCTTATATCTTTTTGTGCTAACAAATCTGTTCTAGGGTTTTGTTTCTTGTGCATGCAGGAAGCAATTCGCACTAGAAGTAAGAAAACAACAGAACCACTTCTTGAAGGTCTAGAAGAGAGTAGAAGGAGGAGAAGAATCAGAACGTCTAGAGAACTTTTCCCTTCTCCTGAAACTCTCTTGCAAACATCACCACAAGGTTCTGTTCATAGCACAGGAAGTATGGAGGGCAATAATGTTAGAAGAACTCTTGCAGATTACACTAATCTTGCTGGACCTCAGCACTTCAACAGCATAGCTAGACCTAGAGTCAATGCAGCCAACATGGAGGTCAAACCAGCACTGATTCAACTGGTGAAGAGTAATCAATTTAATGGGTTATCACATGAAAGCCCATATGAGCACCTGACTACCTTTAATGAGATTTGCAATACAGTCAAGATTAATGGGGTGCCAGACGAAGCAATCAAACTTAGCTTGTTTCCTTTCTCATTGGGAGGCAATGCTAAGCTTTGGTTGAACTCTTTTCCAGAAGAAAGTTTCACAGAGTGGGAAGCAGTGGTTACAAAGTTTCTAAACAAATACTTCCCACAATCTAAGGTGACTAAAGGAAAGCAAGAGATATCTTCATTCAAGCAGGACATGGAAGAATCACTGGGGCATGCATGGGACAGATATAAAAGCTTGTTACGAAAAACTCCCATGCATGGCTTTAAAGAACATGAAGTAGTCCTAATTTTCCTTGGAGGGCTTGGTTCACAAACCAAGATGATGCTGAATGCCTCAGCAGGAGGTAATATCAAATGGAAGACTCCAGAGGAAGCAACTGAAATTATTGAAAATATGGCTACTAGTGACAATGAACTCAATATTGAAAAAGGAGATTCTAATCAGAAGGAGTTGTCAAAATTAAATGAGGCTTTGCTTGTCCAAAATAGAATTCTCTCGCAACAGATTGAGGAAGTAACCATGAAACTTTCTCAAATACCACAGGAAATACAACAGGTCTCAATGGTTCAAGAGCAACAAAAATGGCAGATGCAATTTACTTCAGTTGAGAAAGCAACAAAGCTTGAAGAGACTTTACAGAGATTCTTGAAGGCAAATGCGTCCTATTGTCATAATGTGGATGTTGCATTTAAAAAAATGGAGAGTCATGTTGAGAGAATTGTTGACGTGATTAAACATGATAACCTGGGAAAGGATTGTAAAACTGTTGTGACCAGAAGTGGTAGAGTGTTAGAGGAGAGACAAAAAGAGAGAGAGAAAGAAAAAAATGAGAGTGAGAGTGAAAAAGAATCATGTGAGTGGAAAGAAAGAGTTGAGAGAGAGAAAAAGAGAAAAGAAGAAGAGGAGAGGAGAGAAAAAAATGAGAGAGAGAGAGAGAGAGAGAAAAAGAGTATGAAAAGCCACTTCCTTATCCAAAGGGTTATTCAAGAAAGGAGAAAGAAAAGCAGTTGGAAAGATTCATGGAACTGTTTAAGAAGCTGGAGATTACTATACCATTCTCTGAAGCATTGCAACAGATGCCAGCATATGCAAAATTTTTGAAGGAACTTCTCACAAAGAAACACAAGTACATTGAGAAGGAAACTATCAATATACAGGGCAATTGCAGTGCAATCATACAGAAATTACCTCCTAAACTTAAAGACCCAGGAAGCTTCACTATTCCATGCACCATAGGAGATGTGAAAGTTGGAAGAGCATTGATTGATTTGGGAGCTAGCATTAATCTAATGCCGCTAGCCATGTGCAGAACAATTCAGGGGCTGGAAATTAAACCAACCAGAATGGCTCTTCAATTGGCAGACAGGTCTCTTAAATATCCATATGGAGTGGTTGAAGATGTTCTAGTGAAGGTCGACAAATTTGTATTCCCAGTGGATTTTATTGTGATGGAGATGGAAGGAACTAGTGATGTTCCTCTTATTCTGGGGAGACCTTTTATGAAGACTGCTAGAGTTCTGATTGATGTAGAGAATGGTAAGCTTAAACTGAGAGTTGATGATGAAGAGGTCACTTTTGATGTATCCAAGGCCATGACATATCCAAATGATGACAAAGCATGTTTTCAATTTGATGAACTTGATGAAGTTTGTATGGTTCAGGAAAGAATGGTGCGTAATATTTCTCCATTGGAAAAAACTCTCATTGATGCATGTGAAGATTTGGATGAGGAAGAAGAAAAATTGATTGATGAATGTCTGATGGACTTGGAAACATTGAAAAAGAATCCAGAGGAAGATCCAACATTTGAAACAATTGATAAGGAAGAAACAATCAAAGCACAGTCATCAGAATTGAAAAGATTGCCACCACATCTGAAATATGTGTTTTTAGAACAGGGTGAAACAAAGCCAGTCATCATCAATAACTCTTTATCTTTACAAGAAGAAGAGCAGTTGATAGAAATTCTGAAAGCCAACAAAGAAGCAATTGGGTGGTCAATATCAGATCTCAAAGGTATAAGCCCAACTTATTGCATGCACAGGATTTTTATGGAAGAGGACTATAAACCAAGTGCTCAACCACAGAGAAGGTTAAATCCTGTCATGAAGGAGGTGGTCAGAAAAGAAGTGTTGAAACTGCTAGAAGCTGGTATCATCTATCCAATCTCTGACAGTGAATGGGTGAGTCCAGTACAGGTGGTGCCAAAGAAAGGTGGGATGACAGTAATTTATAATGATAAGAATGAGCTGATTCCTACTCGGACAGTTACTGGCTGGCGTATGTGCATTGATTATAGGAAACTGAATAAAGCTACTAGGAAAGATCATTTTCCTCTTCCCTTCATGGATCAGATGCTAGAAAGGTTATCAGGGCAGGCTTTCTATTGTTTTCTAGATGGATATTCTGGATATAATCAAATTGTGGTAGATCCAAAAGACCAGGAAAAGACGGCTTTTACTTGTCCTTTTGGTATCTTTGCATATAGAAAGATGCCTTTTGGATTATGTAATGCTCCAGCTACGTTTCAGAGGTGTATGTAGGCAATTTTTTTCTGATCTTTTAGAAAAATGCATTGAAGTATTCATGGATGACTTCTCAGTTTTTGGAAATTCTTTCCAAAGATGTTTAGCTAATTTGAACACTGTCCTCAAAAGATGTGTTCAGACAAATCTGGTTTTGAATTGGGAGAAATGTCATTTCATGGTAACTGAAGGGATTGTACTGGGGCATAAAATTTCTGCTAAAGGAATTGAGGTGGATAAAGCCAAAGTAGAAGTCATTGAGAAACTGCCCCCACCAACAAATGTAAGGGGGATTAGGAGTTTTCTTGGTCATGCTGGGTTTTATAGAAGATTCATCAAAGATTTCTCAAAAATTGCTAAACCATTGAGTAATCTTTTGATGAAGGATGCTCCTTTTGTGATGAATGAAGACTGTCTGAAAGCCTTTGATATATTGAAGCAGAAGTTAGTGTCAGCTCCAGTAATTGTAGCACCAGATTGGAATCAAAATTTTGAATTGATGTGTGATGCAAGTGATTATGCAATAGGAGTTGTCCTTGGTCAAAGGAAAGAACAAAAATTTCATCCAATTTACTATGCTAGCAAGGTGCTGAATGATGCTCAATTGAATTATGCTACCACAGAGAAGGAGTTTCTTGCCATTGTATATGCTCTAGAGAAATTTAGACCTTATCTTATTGGGTCTAAGGTGATTGTCTATACGGATCATGCAGCTATCAAATATTTGTTGACAAAACCAGATTCTAAGCCACGTCTGATTAGATGGGTACTACTTTTGCAAGAGTTTGATGTAGAAATCCGTGATAAGAAAGGAAGTGAGAACTTAATTGCTGATCATTTGTCACGGTTAGTCAACAATGAGGTCACTAGCAAGGAGTCTGAAATCTGGGAATCTTTTTCAGATGAATCACTCATGTATATTCAGCAGAGGCCATGGTTTGCTGATATGGCAAATTTCAAAGCTGCGAGAGTCATGCCGGAAGACTTAACTTGGCAACAGAGAAAGAAATTTCTGCATGATGCCAAGCAGTTTGTGTGGGATGATCCATATTTGTTCAAAATTGGAGCAGATAATCTTCTCAGGAGATGTGTTACAAATGAAGAAGCAGAAGGAATTCTCTGGCATTGTCATGATTCACCTTATGGAGGACATTTTAATGGGGAAAGAACAGCAGCAAAAGTCCTTCAATCAGGGTTTTATTGGCCAACGTTATTTAAAGATGCCCATAATCATGCTAGGAATTGTGATAAATGTCAGAGAGCAGGGACAATCACTAAACGTCATGAGATGCCTTTACAAGGTATTTTAGAGGTTGAGGTTTTTGATTGTTGGGGTATTGACTTCGTTGGACCCTTCCCTCCATCTTTCAATAATGAATATATTCTGGTAGCAGTGGATTATGTGAGTAAATGGGTGGAAGCATTAGCTTGTCCTAAAAATGATGCTAGCACGGTAATTAAATTCCTGAAGAGGCAGATATTCTCACGTTTTGGCACTCCAAGAGTGTTGATTAGTGATGGAGGATCTCATTTTTGCAATTATCAGCTAGAGAAAGTACTCAAACACTATGGAGTGAAGCATAAGGTAGCTGCACCTTATCATCCACAAACTAATGGACAAGCGGAGGTATCTAACAGGGAGATAAAAAGAATCCTGGAAAAAACTGTGACTTCATCAAGAAAGGATTGGTCTCTCAAATTGGATGATGCTCTTTGGGCTTATCGAACAGCAATGAAGACGTCCATGGGATTATCACCATTTCAATTAGTCTATGGGAAAGCATGCCATTTGCCAGTTGAATTGGAGCATAGAGCATTATGGGCTTTGAAATTCTTGAATTTTGATCCTTATGACACTCAATGCACACGCAGGAGGCAGATTTTGGAGCTTGAAGAAATGCGGTTACATGCATATGATTCATCCAGGGCTTACAAAGAAAAAATTAAATTTTATCATGACAGGAAGTTGGTGAATAGAGTTTTCAATCCAGGACAACAAGTACTATTGTTCAATTCAAGATTGAAGATATTTCCTGGGAAGCTGAAGTCAAAATGGACAGGACCATTTGTGATAAAAGAAGTGCATCCGCATGGGGCAATTGAAATATTTAATCCATCTGATAATCCACAGAGAAGTTGGGTGGTAAATGGTCAACGTCTCAAGCCTTATCTGGGGGGAGAGGTGCAACAATGTTCTACAATGATGTTGCTGGTTGATCCTTGAAAGTTTGGGTCAGGCTCGGGACGTTAAACAAGCGCTTACTGGGAGGCAACCCAGTGTTTTGTGAGTATCTTATTTGTTTTTGTTTTTAGAATAGGGTTTGATGTACTCTATTGAACACCCGGTTTCTTATGATGGTTTGCTATTAACTGTGTTTATGTGATAAGTAATGCTTGATGATGCTTATTGACTGATTGATGTTGAGATGATGTGCACATTAAAATGCTTATACAGGTGATTCACAAGCTTTGTGAACAAATGCAAGATATCATGATTGTGATTGTGAAATTAAGCAGGATGTGTATGTCAAATGTGAATGAGCTTATATGTGAGGTTTTGAGCTCCAGAGTTGTTATTGTTGAATGCTATTACTTTGGAAGCTTGAATGACCTTGCCCAGGTTTTCTATGATTAAATCAATTACTTGTTTTGCATCATATGATCAAAGGCCGTGTTTGTTGAAACCCTTTTTACTGGCCAAATTCATAAAGTTAGCCTACTAAAAGAGAACACTTTATGTTCTATCCTTTGAACCCATAGCCTTGAATATACACTGAACCCTTGATTGAAAATCTTTACCTTGAGTTAAGTAGAATATCTTGTGTGGTATTGATAAATGTTCAAGTTTGGGGTTATTGGGAAATCATGAAAAAGGAAAAGCATTGAGCTAAGAGCTAAAAAGAAAGAATATGCAAAAGAAAAGAAAAGAAAAGAAGTAAAGCTCAATGCAAATGAAAAGGCAAACAAAAGTTGGGAATGAATAAGAATAATTGTGTTGTTATGATTCTCTTAACTCAAGGATTTTGTGATCCAGAAAAACCAATTTTCTTGTTAGCCCAGCCACATTATAAGCCATTGAAAAGTCCTTGTGATGATGCATGCTTGTGAATGTTTTTGATTGTGGTAAAATGAAAGGCAAAGTTGATTCATGTGACATTGTGATAGTAGAGTGAATGAGTGAAACACTTACCTCTTATACACTTGTGTGTTGAGTGAAACACTTTACCTGGTGAGGAAATATTCCATGAATACATGAACATCCATGCTTAATTGATTGATCATTCATGAAAAATAGCATTTGTTGGAACTTAAATGACTTTGTGAACACTAAAGCATGTGCATATCTTGATTGAACTCTTGGTCATAAGTTTGAGTGAAGTTGTTACTTATCTTGAAAAGAGGATTTTGAATGAGTGAACCATCATATAAATTGGTTGGAGATAGAGTTACATCTTGTTTGCTTGAGGACAAGCAAAGTTCTAAGTTTGGGGTTGTGATAACAGTTGAAAAACTGTTATTTTCATGCTTAAAATTGATACTAAAAGCAACCTTTAGACTTAGAAACTAGCTTGAAATCACACCTTTTATCTTTATTTTCAGAAATAAGAGAGCTGGACAGGTTTACACTTGATTTGAGTGTTTTTGTGCAGGTTTTAGGGTGAATTTGGTGCAAAGAGTGAAGAAGGAGAGAAGTGACATTAGAAAAGACAAGAAAGAGTGCAAAAAGAGAAGACGAAGGCACCGCTCAGCGGCAAACTACCGCTGAGCGGCACTCAGGAGGTTGCGGGAGTCACGCTGAGGGGCAAATGGCCGCTGAGGGGAAGAATTGTGACGCGCAACTACCGCTGAGCGGTAAATACCGCTGAGCGGTACTCTTTGGGCTTGGGCTTTTGTAATCTTTTGTAACTCTAAATTAGTATATAAGGGCTTGCACGTCCTTTAGTTTAGTATCTTTGGTAGAAACGAGGCAAACACTCTCTCTTCCACCCCTTTGAAGGAGGATCTTGGATGCTCAGGCTACCTTTTCACCTTTATTGGGTTTATTCTTTCATTCTTTCATTGTTATTCATCTAGGTTCACCATGACGATGGTGAACTAAACCTTGTATGTTTGTTGGGGAATCAATGTAATCTCTTGAAGCTCTCATATATGGATTTGTTGAGTACATCTTTGAATTAAGACATATGCTTTCTTTCATCATTAGTTAGGGTTTTTCCTCTTTGCTCAATGCTTGCATTGTTTAACTCATTCTAATGCATGATTATTGGTTTTGTCGATACGGACACGTACGGGGAAGTCTAGATCCGGGGAATTTCTCCCAATATTTTACTGACAACATTATATTGGTTGCCTTTAAGCTCCTGCAGTCATGAACTAATCATTAGGAATGCTAGGAATTGTATGAACTATTTGATTAGGGAGAAGCCATCTAGAATGGTACATTAGAGAGTGGCATTAACAATGATGATTTGAATGTTGAATTCCTAAAATATATGAGAGTGGATGAGATGAAATTGAACCCCAACAACATATTCATTTATATAATTCATTGAAAGTGTTTATCTTTTGTCTTTGCCATTGATCAATTCATGCATACATGTTTATTTTTGTCTTTGCATATTAAACTTTGAATATTTCGTTTGTAAGTCCTAGCTAATCAACAAATCACATAACTAAACTAGGCCGTGAGTCCTTTGGGAAGAACGATACTTGGTCTTACCAAGTTTTATTACTTGAACGATTCGGTCATACTTGCCGATTGTGAAACAAGTTTGTGACATCATATTTTGGTGCTTACAAATTTGTCCATCAACTCTCAAGACTGGATATATGATCTGATCCAGAGTCTTCCCAAATTCCATGGGTTGGCACATGAAGATCCATACAGGCACCTCAAGGAGTTTTGTTTGGTGTGTTTGTCGATGAGGCCTCCTGGTGTTTCAAAGGAGACAGTGTTGATGAAAGTGTTTCCAATGTCCCTTCAAGGTGCAGCAAGAGACTGGTTCCTATACCAGTATCCTTTTGATAGTTGGCAGGAAACACAACAGAGATTCCTCAACAAGTTCTTTCCAGCAGCAAAGGTAATCAACATTAGGAGGGAGATCACTACCATTGAGCAATTTCAAGAAGAAAGCCTGGCAGATTATTGGGAGAGGTTTAACAGGCTCTGCACAGCCTGTCCAAATCACCAAATTTCAGAGCATTTGCTCTTGATTTACTTTTATGAAGGGCTCCTGGACAATGAAAGGATATTAGTGGATGTAGCTGCTGGTGGATCTTTGATGGACAGAACTCCAACAACAGAGGCAAAGAAGTTGCTCTGCAAGCTAGCGGGTCAAAATCCAAGTGAGGTAGTAAAGGAAAAACCTGAGCAGGTTTACTGTAAACTTGAAATCCCTACTCATGTATCTGAGGTTCAAGTAAATTTTAATGCTTTTGAATTGGTAAAACTTGAACCATTTAAGCCTGTTCTGGATTCTGATATTGATACACATGTGCACACTCATGTTGTGGATTCATTATTCCCTGTAGAGCACATTGACATACCTGATGTTCACTATCCTTGCACTGACCTTGATTTAAATGATAGCCTTGAGGATGCAGCTGATGACTTGGAGATTGGTAGGAAAATTTTCAATGAGCAAAAACAGGTTTATTCTGAACTTGAGATTCCAAACACTTTACCTGATTTGCTTATGCATTCAAATGCCTGTGATTTGATGCACACTGATTCTATAGGATTCATGACTGATACTGATACAGATTTGATTGACCATTCTAAAATTTTTGATTCAGTATCAGCCATTGAACCCATTGGTCTAAGGGTTGTTTTGAATGGACATGATTGCCGTGATGAAATTTTGAATGATAATAGCCTTGAACTGACCTTTGATTCTGTTGATGATGCATATATCAATATTGATTTTGAGGTGGAAACTGTGCAATCTGATAACTCTATAGAGTTAGGACTGAACTTTGATCTGACACAGTTCTCTGAGAACTTTGAATGTGATTGTGAATCTGGTTCTTGCCCGATCTGTATTGAAATTGATTATGTGTTACAGACAGATTCTAAGCGTATAACAGATGCTATTAATTGTGAGTTTGATGACCATGCTGCAGAATTAAATGAGAATACAGGTGTTGACATTAAGGAAATCATGATTAATGAAGGAGAGTGTACTGCTACTTCTTTGATTGAGCCAGAGATCTCCATTCCGATGTCACACACTGAACAACTGCCAGTGGAAGGAAAGCTACTGATGGAATAGTTTGCTGGGAGAAGAAAGAAGAAACATCTCGTTTTGGATGATATGGCAGTACTGATGAAGTTGGTCCTCCTCAAAACTCGTTTGCTGAATCCAATAGTGGAAGACATCTCCCTGAAAGTCCAAAATTGGCACCTTCCACCATAACTCAGGGGAGTTTTCCTTTTCTCTTCTCCCCCTTTCCCTACTTTTATTGCACTTGTCCATGATCTGTTGACTGTTTTGATTTCCGATCTTATGCTTATGACACATTGAGGACACTGTGTAGTTTAAGTGTGGTCTATTGGGGGAGATTTTTATTTTTTCTTTGTTAGTTTTTGTTTTCTTGGTTAAATTTTTTCTTTTCTAGGTAGTTTTTGTTTTGTCGTGTGTACAGTTTTACATGATTCTCTTCATTTCTGGACTTTGTTTGGGTTGTAGACTTATCATTTCCTTCACTTGATTGATATTTATTTGTTTGAAACCCTTGCTTTTCTCTGCTTGGGAAGATGATTATGATGTTTGAGAGGTTGAATTGATTGTGACAGAATTACCCTGTGTGAGATTTGAGCCACTTTATGTTTTTTTCTTGTGTGTGATATGTCTCTTGATTGCTTGCGCATATGCCTTGGCTTGACTCTTGTTGATAATTCTTGATTGATATGCATGTTTGGAAGTGATAAAGGCAATTTTGTTCTTGAGCCTCTCTAGCCAAATAAGCTTACCTTGTTTTGATCCTTTGATAACCCCTTTTGAGCCTATACTTTCCCCCATTTCTTTGTTTTGAAGCTCATACACTAGCCCTAAGTGAAAAACCATGATTATCTTAACCTTAGGGAATTTTGGAGCTTTGGAAGTGTTTTGGGAACAAGTGTGGTCTCCTTAGGGATTCTGATGAGTTGGCTAGTTGGTTCCTCTTCTTGTTCTGTTTTGTTTTTGTAAATCTTGTCTTTTACAGTTTTGTTTTGAAAAGAGAGAAAAGAAAAGAGACAGGATGAAAAAAAAGTGAGAAAGATGAAAAAGAAAAATGAAGAAAAAAAAATTGTGAATAATTGTGAATAATGGAGTCAAGAAGAGGATGGAATTAGAGGTTGTGGGTGTGTTTGAATGTGTTTACACTTGTTCCCCATTGCTCCTCTGTTCCTTATGGTTTGTAGCTTCTTATCCAAATATATCATGCCTTGTCCTTGGCCCCATTACAACCATGAAAAGACCTTTTGATTTGAACATGCATATGTTTCTGAGTGTTGATATTAGAGGCTTGCCAAGTCTGTTGTTGTTTGCTTTCTTGAGTGCATTGAGTGACATTGATTTACCCCAAACACTTGAGAGAAACACTGATAGTGCATCTGTGAGGTTTTGTTACTTTTGATTCACCTCTTGAGCTGATTAATCATTTTGCCATGTCTTGAATTGCTTGGATGATTTCATGAGTATCTGCTTTCTCTGATTCATTCTGTGTTGGAATTGTCTACTTCTTTTCTCTGTCCAGATTTCTTGAGGACGGTGTAAATTCTGTTTGTTTCCTTGTGAGTCTTTATTTTCTGTGTGTCGACGTTGTGTCACCTTCTTAAAAGTCCTTTGAACTATTCCCTGATTTGCGTCTTGATTTTGCCCAGGAGTGCAAAGACTAAGTGTGGTCTATTTTGATGAACCAATATTTTCCTCACTTCACTTAGTTTAATGTGCTAGAATTAGTCGGGGAATTATGCTTAAACGTCCGGTATTTTCCTGTTTTTCCTAATTGTGCTTAATTTGATCGGAAATTCTTATTTTAACTAATTTGAATTATCTGAGCTAATTATTTTACAAGGAAAATTTAGAGATACAATTTGGGACATTTGAAGGTTAAATGAGAAATGGAAATTGAGCCCAATGCATCTCAGTCATTTCAATTTTCGCACAGTGCTGCGTGAAAGTTGTGTCAACTTGTGTGTCCTCGTTTGAGTTCAATTCTTATCCGTTTTCCATGCAATTTTTTTTCATAGTTTCGTATGGATGTCTATTTTCACGTATAGTTTTTATTTTGTTCAAATTCGTTCTGTGCTGTTCCCAGTATTGTTTTTACTCCCCTATGTCAGTCCAATGCTTACTGTTTGAGTGATTTCTAATCTGTTTGCATTTGCTTGCTGTTGGGTACTTGTGGTGGCTAGGAATTGATACTTGGACAGTGCTAAAACCTCCCAACACTCTTAAACAAGGCATACAACAGCTTGGCTTTATTGGATAGCAAAGAAAAAAAAAAGAAAGCAGCCACATGCACATCCAGCACCATAGAGAAGCCACGGCTGGAATAAAAAAAAGTGGAGAAGGTAGATTTGTTTTGGTGAAGTAAGGAAAGGAGGTGTATTGATTGACAAAGGGAAGGCCACGTAGAAAGCTACCCATTTTTCTTTGGTGTGGACCCTACCCTAAAAAAAAGGGACACACGGCCTTAGAAGAGGGTGCCCAGCCGCCACTTGTTGGAGAGGAGAGATTTTTATTTTTGGTGTAGGGAATGTAAGGACGGGAGGAGTGTGTGTCTCGGCCTGCTTGCAGAAGAGAGTTGCCACCTTGCACACGGGAATCAGCTTGGAGAAATGGATGCAGTGAGGATGGATGGAGCCACGAGACATGGGGATTTCCTGATTTCCATTTTGGATGGAGAGAGAGCACACGGTCTAGCAGGTGCTGTCACGGCATGGTAGAATCACGTTGATAAGTGTGGTGTGTCACGACTTGCTTGCAAACAGAGGCAGCACGTTGTGAGCAGTAGTGGTGCTACTCCTTAGTCATTTTATTTTATTTTCTTTCATTTAGGAAAAGAAAATGCCGATTCAATTTAGGAGAAGGTGCACACGGTCTGTTCCAGATTTCCTGATTTTCTTTCTTCTTCATGTTTGAACCAGATTTTTATTTTTATATTCTATAAATTAGAGTGTTATTTTGCTGTGAGAATTTTGCACGCTGGCAGCCTTTATCACTTTCACTGGTTATGGAAGAAAGGTTGATTTGTTCTTGAGAAGTGCAGCACATGTTTTCTTTTTATTAATGCCAGCAACATTTTAAATTAATTTCAATTTCAATATTACATTCACCGCTCATGCATTTTCTAATTTGTAAATTTAATTCCAACTGCACATTTCTTTTTTTTTCAATTAGATTAGTTAAAAATCTATTGCATTCTAATTGATTCACATGATGGAATTAAAAAGTCTTGTTTTATGCTGCACGGTGCCTTCATGGCTAAAGCAAAATTGCACTTTTGATTTATCACCGTTTAATAGTTTTTTTTTTTTTTCACCAACTTATGTTTTCATTCCAATTTTCCTTACGCATATGCATGTTTTATTAAATGCTTCTAAGTTTTTTTTAGTGACTTATTTTTATTTTTTTATTTTTTTTTCTCTCTTTATTTAAATTTTAATATTCATTTTGTTTTCAATTATTTTCGATTGTGTTTAATTTCCATTTTAATTTAGTTCATTTATTATCGTAAAAACTCTTAAACACCCCCTTTTCCGTGTGTGATCTGAGACTGAACCGCAATATTGGTCTTTGTGAGACGACCTAGGAGTCACTTCCTAGCACTATACTGCATTCTTTTATGCACATCTTTTGTGGGAGGTGCGACCCTCTCATCACACTTCCTCCACTTTGTGCACTTCGTCCACTTCCACCAATTCCTCAACTTCCTCCACTTCCTCCACTTCGTCAACTTCGTCCACTTCTTCAACTTCTTCCACTTCCTCCATTTCCTCCCCTTCCTCGACTTCCTCCACTTCTTCGACGTCCTCCGCTTCGTCCACTTCCTCCACTTCGTCAACTTCCTCCACTTTCTCCACTTCGTCCACTTCCTCCACTTCCTCCACTTCATTTTCGTCAACTTCCTCCACTTCATCCACTGCCTACACTTTGTCCACTTTGTGCACTTCTTCCACTTGTTCAACTTCGTCATCTTCGTCCACATCGTCCACTTAGTCCACTTCCTCCACTTCGTTCACTTCGTCCACTTCGTCCACTTCCTCCACTTCGTCAACTTCCTCCACTTTCTCCACTTCTTCCACTTCGTCCACTTCCTCCACTTCATCTTCGTCAACTTCCTTCACTTTGTCCACTACCTACACTTCGTCCACTTCTTCCACTTCTTCAACTTCTTCATCTTCGTCCACTTCCTCCACTTCCTCCACTTCGTCTAGTTCCTCCACATCCTCCACTTCCTCCACTTCTTCAACTTCGTCCACTTCTTCAACTTCCTCCACTTCCTCCACTTCTCCACTTGCTCCACTTCTTCCACTTCCTCCTCATCCTCCACTTCGAACACTTCGTCAACTTCGTCCACCTCGTCCACTTCCTCCACTTCGTCAACTTCCTCCACTTTCTCCACTTCTTCCACTTCGTCCACTTCCTCCACCTCGTCAGCTACCTCCACTTCGTCCACTTCGTCAACTTCCTCCACTTCCTCCACTTCTTCACTTTCTTCATCTTCGTCGACTTCCTCCACGTCCTCCACTTCGACACCTTCCTCCACTTCCTCCACTTCTTCCACTTCGTCCACTTCCTCCACTTCGTCCACTACCTCCACTTCCTCCACTTCCTCCACTTCTCTACTTCCTCCACTAACTCAACTTTCACCACTTCCTCCAATTCCTCCACTTCCTCCACTACCTCTACTTCGTCAACTTCGTCCACTTCTTCGACTTTTCCACTTCCTCCACTTCCTCCACTTCTTCCACTTCTTCCACTTCTTCCACTACCTTCACTTCCTCCACTTCCTCCATTCTGTCCACTTCCTCCACTTCTTCCACTTCGTCTACTTATTCCACTTCGTCCACTTCCTATACTTCGTCCACTTTTTCCAATTCCTCCACTTGCTGCACTTCCTCTAGTTAACCCACTTCCTCCACTTCGTCAACTTCGTCCGCTTCGTCCACTTCTTCCATTTCGTCCGCTTCGTCCACTTCGTCATTTTCCTCCACTTCCTCTACTTCCTCCACTTCCTCCACTTCCTCCACTTCTTCAATTTCTTCCACTTCCTCCATTTCCTCCACTTCCTCTACTTCCTCCACTTCTTCCACTTCGTCCACTTCGTCCACTTCCTCCACTTCTTCCACTTCGTCTACTTATCCCACTTCGTCCACTTCGTCCATTTCCTCACCTGTCCATTCCTCCACTTTCTCCACTTCCTCCACTTCCTCCACTTCATCCACTTCCTCCACTTCCTGCACTTCCTCTTGTTGCTCCAGTTCCTTAACTTCCTCCACTTCTTCCACTTCCTCCACTTCCTTCACTTCGTCAACTTCGTCCACTTCCTCCAGCTTTTGTAATTCCTCCACTTCTTCCACTTCGTCTACTTCTTCCACTTCTTCAACATCGTCATCTTCATCCACTTCGTCCACTTCGTCAACTTCCTCCACTTCCTCCACTTCTTCACTTTCTTCATCTTCGTCACCTTCCTCCACTTCGTCCACTTCGTCCACTTCCTGCACTTCGTCCACTTCTTACACTTCTTCAACTTCGTCATCTTCATCCACTTCGTGCACTTCTTCCACTTCTTCCACTTCGTCCACTACCTCCACTTCGCCAACATGGTCAACTTCGTCTACTTTGTCCACTTCGTCCACTTCCTCCAATTCCTCCACTTCCCCCACTTCGTCAACTTCGTCCACTTCTTCAACTTCTTCCACTTCCGCCATTTCCTCCACTTTCTCGACTTCCTCCACTTCTTCCACTTCTTCCACTTCGTCCACTTCCTCCACTTCGTCAACTTCCTCCACTTTCTCCACTTCTTCCACTTCCTCCACTTCATCTTCGTCAACTTCCTCCACTTCGTCCACTGCCTACACTTCTTCCACTTCGTTCACTTCATCCACTTCCTCCACTTCCTCCACTTCGTCCACTTCGTCCACTCTGCCCACCTCCTCCACATCCTCCACTTTCTCCACTTCCTCCACTTCTTCCACTTCTTCAACTTCGTCCACTCCTTCAACTTCCTCCACTTCCTCCACTTCTCCACTTCCTCCACTTCTTCCACTTCTTCCACTTCCTCCTCTTCGTCCACTTCGTCCACTTCGTCAACTTCCTCCACTTCCTCTACTTCCTCCACTTCCTCTACTTCCTCCACTTCGTCAACTTCCTCCACTTCCTCCACTTCTTCTACTTCCTCCACTTCCTCCACTTTGTCCACTACCTCCACTTCGTCCGCTTCGTCAGCTTCCTCCACTTCCTCTACTTCTTCACTTTCTTCATCTTCGTCGACTTCCTCCACTTCCTTCGTCCACTTCCTCCACTTTGTGCACTTCGTCCACTTCCTCCAATTCCTCCACTTCCTCCACTTCTCCCACTTCGTCAAGTTCGTCCACTTCTTCAACTTCTTCCACTTCCGCCATTTCCTCCACTTGCTTGACTTCCTCCACTACTTCCACTTCTTCCACTTCGTCCACTTCCTCCACTTCGTCAACTTCCTCCACTTTCTCCACTTCTTCCACTTCCTCCACTTCATCTTCGTCAACTTCCTCCACTTCGTCCACTGCCTACACTTTATCCACTTCGTCCACTTCCTCCACATCGTCCACTTCCTCGACTTCGTCCACTTCTTCCACTTCATCCACTTCCTCCACTTCGTCCACTCTGCCCACTTCCTCCACATCCTCCACTTTCTCCACTTCCTCCCCTTCTTCCACTTCTTCAACTTCGTCCACTTCTTCAACTTCCTCCACTTCCTCCACTTCTCCACTTCCTTCACTTCTTCCACTTCTTCCACTTCCTCCTTTTCGTCCACTTCGTCCACTTCGTCAAATTCGTCCACTTCCTCTACTTCCTCCACTTCGTCAACATCCTCCACTTCCTCCACTTCTTCCACTTCGTCCACTTCCTCCACTTTGTCCACTACCTCCACTTCGTCCACTTCGTCAGCTTCCTCCACTTCGTCCACTTCTTCACTTTCTTCATCTTCGTCGACTTGCTCCACTTCCTTCGTCCATTTCCTCCACTTCGTGCACTTCCTCCACTTTGTGCACTTCGTCCACTTCCTCCAATTCCTCCACTTCCTCCACTTCCTCCACTTCGTCAACTTCGTCCACTTCTTCAACTTCTTCCACTTTCTCCATTTCCTCCACTTCCTCGACTTCCTCCACTTCTTCGACTTCTTCCACTTCGTCCACTTCCTCCACTTCGTCAACTTCCTCCACTTTCTCCATTTCGTCCACTTCCTCCACTTCCTCTACTTCATTTTCGTCAACTTCCTCCACTTGATCCACTGCCTACACTTCCTCCACTTTGTGCACTTCTTCCACTTGTTCAACTTCGTCATCTTCGTCCACTTAGTCCACTTCCGCCACTTCGTTCACGTTGTCCACATCGTCCACTTCGTCCACTTCGTTAACTTCCTCCACTTTCTCCACTTCTTCCACTTCGTCCACTTCCTCTACTTTATCTTCGTCAACTTCCTCCACTTCGTCCTCTGCCTACACTTTGTCCACTTCGTCCACTTCTTCCACTTCTTCCACATCTTCAACTTCGTCATCTTCGTACACTTCCTCCACTTCCTCCACTTCGTTCACTTCGTCCACTTCCTCTACTTCGTCCACTTTGCCCACTTCCTCCACATCCTCCACTTTCTCCACTTCCTCCACTTCTTCAACTTCCTCCACTTCTTCAACTTCCTCCACTTCCTCCACTTCTCCACTTGCTCCACTTCTTCCACTTCTACCACTTCCTCCTCTTCCTCCACTTCGAAAACTTCGTCAACTTCGTCAACTTCGTCCACCTCGTCCACTTCGTCATCTTCCTCCACTTCGTCCACTTCCTCCACCTCGTCCACTACCTCCACTTCGTCCACTTCGTCAACTTCCTCCACTTCCTCCACTTCTTCCCTTTCTTCATCTTCGTCGACTTCCTCCACTTCCTCCACTTCCTCCACTTCGTCAACTTCCTCCACTTTCTCCACTTCTTCCACTTCGCCCACATCCTCCACTTCGTCCACTACCTCCACTTCCTCCACTTCCTCCACTTCTCTACTTCCTCCACTAACTCAACTTCCACCACTTCCTGCAATTCCTCCACTTCCTCCACTACCTCTACTACGTCAACTTCGTCCACTTCTTCAATTTTCCCATTTCCTCCACTTCCTCCACTTCCTCCACTTCTTCCACTTCTTCCACTTCTTCCACTTCCTCCACTTCCTCCACTTCCTCCACTTCCTCCATTTCGTCCACTTCCTCCACTTCTTCCACTTCGTCTACTTATTCCACTTCGTCCACTTCCTCCACTTCGTCCACTTTCTCCACTTCCTCCACTTCCTCCACTTATTGCACTTCCTTCAGTTCCTCCTCTTCCTCCACTTCGTCCACTTCCTCCACTTCGTCAACTTCGTCCATTTCCTCCACTTTTTCCACGTCCTCCACTTCTTCCACTCCGTCTACTTCTTCCACCTCTTCAACATCGTTATCTTCATCCACTTCCTCCACTTCGTCAACTTCCTCCACTTCCTCCACTTCCTCCACTTCTTCACTTTCTTCATCTTCGTCAACTTCCTCCACCTCCTAGAGTTCGACCACTTCGTCCACTTCGTCCACTTCTTCCACTTCTTCAACTTCATCATCTTCATCCACTTCGTGCACTTTGTCCACTTCCTCCTCTTGCTTCACATCCTCCACTTCGTCCACTTCCTCCACTTCTTCCAATTCGTCCACTACCTCCAAGTCGCCAACATGGTCAACTTCGTCTACTTTGTCCAGTTCGTCCACTTCCTCCAATTCCTCCACTTCCTCCACTTCGTCAACTTCGTCCACTTCGTCCACTTCTTCAACTTCCTCCACTTCCTCCACTTCTCCACTTGCTCCACTTCTTCCACTTCTTCCACTTCCTCCCCTTCTTCCACTTCGAAAACTTCGTCAACTTCGTCCACCTCGTCCACTTCCTCCACTTCATCAACTTCCTCCACTTTCTCCACTTCTTCCACTTCGTCCACTTCCTCCACTTCCTCCACCTTGTCCACCACCTCCACTTCGTCCACTTCCTCAACTTCCTCCACTTCCTCCACTTCTTCACTTTCTTCATCTTCGTCGACTTTCTCCACTTCCTCCACTTCGTCAACTTCCTCCACTTTCTCCACTTCTTCCACTTCGTCCACTACCTCCACTTCGTCCACTTCCTCCACTTCTCTACTTCCTCCACTAACTCAACTTCCACCACTTCCTCCAATTCCTCCACTTCCTCCAATACCTCTACTTCGTCAACTTCGTCCACTTCTTTAATTTTTCCACTTTCTCCACTTCCTCCACTTCTTCCACTTCTTCCACTTCTTCCACTTCCTCCACTTCCTCCACTTCCTCTATTTCGTCCACTTCCTCCACTTCTTCCACTTTGTCTACTTATTCCACTTCGTCCACTTCCTCCACTTTCTCCAGTTCCTCTACTTCCTCCACTTGCTGCACTTGCTCCAGTTCCTCCACTTCGTCCACTTCCTCCACTTCGTCAACTTCGTCCATTTCCTCAACTTTTTCCACGTCCTCCACTTCTTCCACTTCGTCTACTTCTTCCACCTCTTCAACATCGTTATCTTCATCCACTTCCTCCACTTCGTCAACTTCCTCCACTTCCTCCACTTCCTCCACTTCTTCACTTTCTTCATCTTCGTCAACTTCCTCCACTTCCTACACTTCGACCACTTCCTCCACTTCGTGCACTTCTTCCACTTCTTCAACTTCGTCATCTTCGTCCACTTCGTTCACTTCCTCCTCTTCCTCCACAGCCTCCACTTCGTCCACCTCCTCCACTTCATCCACTTCGTCAACTTCGTCCACTACCTCCACTTCGCCAACTTTGTCAACTTCGTCCACTTTGTCCACTTCGTCCACTTCCTCCAATTTCTCCACTTCCTCGACTTCGTCAACTTCCTCAACTTCCTCCACTTTCTCCACTTCTTCCGCTTCGTCCACTTCCTCCACTTCATGTTCGTCAACTTCCTCCACTTCGTCGACTTTGCCCACTTCCTCCACATCCTTCACTTTCTCCACTATCTCCACTTCTTCCACTTCTTCCACTTCTTCCACTTCCTCCACTTCCTCCACTTCCTCCATTTCGTCCACTTCCTCCACTTCTTCCACTTCGTCCACTACCTCCACTTCGTCCACTTCGTCAACTTCCTCCACTTCCTCCACTTCTTCACCTTCTTCATCTTCGTCGACTTCCTCCACTTGCTTCGTCCACTTCCTCCACTTCGTCCACTTGGTCAACTTTGCACACTTCTTCAACTTCTTGCACTTCCTCCATTTTCTCCACTTCCTCGACTTCCTCCACTTCTTCCACTTCTTCCACTTCCTCCACTTCCTCCACTTCCTCCACTTCCTCCACTTCCTGCACTTCGTCCACTTCCGCCACTTCCTCCACTTCCTCCACTTCGTCAACTTCCTCCACTTTCTCCACTTCTTCCACTTCCTCCACTTCCTCCACTTCATCTTCGTCAACTTCCTCCACTTCGTCCACTACCTACACTTTTTCCACTTCGTCCACTTCTTCCACTTCTTCAACTTCGTCATCTTCGTCCACTTCCTCCACTTCCTCCACTTCCTCCACTTCGTTCACTTCGTCCACTTCCTCCACTTCGTCAACTTCCTCCACTTTCTCCACTTCTTCCAGTTCGTCCACTTCCTCCACTTCATCTTCGTCAACTTCCCCCACTTTGTGCACTGCCTACACTTTGTCCACTTCATCCACTTCTTCAACTTCGTCATCTTCGTCCACTTGGTCCACTTCCTCCACTTCGCCCACTTCCTCCACTTCGTTCACTTCCTCCACTTCCTCCACTTTGCCCACTTCCTCCACATCCTCCACTTTCTCCACTACCTACACTTCTTCCACTTCTTCAACTTCATGCACTTCTTCAACTTCCTCCACTTCTCCAATTCCTCCATTTCTTCGACTTCTTCCACTTCCTCCTCTTCCTCCACTTCGAACACTTCGCCAACTTCGCCCACTTCCTCCACTTCCTCCACTTCCTCAACTTCCTCCAATTTCTCCACTTCTTCCACTTCGTCTACTTCGTCCACATTGTCCACTTCCTCCACTTCTTCCACTACCTCCACTTCGTCAACTTCCTCCACTTCTTCACTTTCTTCATCTTCGTCGACTTCCTCCACTTCCTTCGTCCACTTCTTCCACTTCCTCCACTTCCTCCATTTTGTCCACTTCGTCCATTTCCTCCAATTCCTCCACTTCCTCCACTTCCTCCACTTCGTCAACATCGTCCACTTCTTCAACTTCTTCCACGTCCTTCATTTCCACCACTTCCTCGACTTCCTCCACTTCTTCCACTTCTTCCACTTCCTTCACTTCCTCCACTTCCTCCACATCGTCAACTTCCTCCACTTTGTCCACTTCTTCCACTTCGTCCATTTCCTCCACTTTCTCTACTTCATCTTCGTCAACTTCCTCCACTTCGACCACTGCCTACACTTTGTCCACTTCTTCCACTTCTTCAACCTCGTCATCTTCCTCCACTTCCTCCACATCCTCCACTTCGTCCACTTCGTCCACTTCCTCCACTTCGTCAACTTCCTCCACTTTCTCCACTTCTTCCACTTCTTCCACTTCCTCCACTTCGTCCACTTGGTCCACTTCCTCAACTTCCTCCACTTTCTCCACTTCTTCCACTTCTTCCACTTCCTCCACTTCCTCCACTATGTCAACTTCTTCCACTTCTTCCACTTCTTTAGTTCGTCGAATTCCTCCACTTCCTCCACTTTGTCAACTTCGTCCACTTTTTCAACTTCCTCCACTTCCTCCACTTCGTCCCCTTCGTCAACTTCCTCTGTTTCCTCCACTTCCTCCACTTCGTCAACTTCCTCCACTTCGTCCAGTTCCTCCACTTCCTCCACTTCGTCCACTTCATCCACCTCGTCCACTTCGTCAACTTCGTCCACTTCCTTCAGTTCCTCCACTTCCTCCACTTCGTCTATTTCGTCCACTTTGT
This sequence comes from Vigna nakashimae, assembly GCA_034642375.1. NCBI lineage: Eukaryota > Viridiplantae > Streptophyta > Magnoliopsida > Fabales > Fabaceae > Vigna > Vigna nakashimae. Next base: position 33,023,123 of record CM067765.1, read on the forward strand.
CCACTTCCTTCAGTTCCTCCAGTTCCTCCACTTCCTCCACTTCCTCCACTTCCTCCATTTCGTCAACTTTTCAACTTCTTCAACTTCGTCCACTTCCTCCATTTCGTCCACTGCCTCCACTTCCTCCACTTCCTCCACTTCGTCCACTTCGTCTACTACCTCCACTTCCTCCCCTTCCTCCACTTCCTCCACTTCGTCAACTTCGTCCACTTCCTCCACTTCGTCAACCTCGTCCACTTCCTCCACTTCGTCAAGTTCGTCAACTTCGTCCACTTCCTCCAGTTCCTCCAGTTCCTCCACTTCCTCGACTTCATCCACTTCCTCCATTTCCTCCACTTCTTCCACTTCGTCCACTTCGGCCGCTTTGTCAACTTCCTCCACTTCCTCCACTTCCTCCACTTCCTCTACTTCATCAACTTCGTCGACTTCCTCCACTTCCTCAACTTCCTTCACTTCGTCGCCTTCGTCAACTTGCTCCACTTCGTCCACCTCCTCGGGGTCCTCCACTTCGTCCACTTCCTCTAGTTCCTCTACTTCGTCCACTTCCTCCACTTCGTCTACTTCGTCAATTTCCTCCAATTTCCTCCACTTCGTCTACTTTGTCAACTTCCTCCACTTCCGCCACTATTTCCACTTCGCCCACTTCCTCCACTTCGTCCACTTTGTCAACTTCGTCCACTACCTCCACTTCGTCCACTTGCTCTAGTTCCTCCACTTCCTTCACTTCCTCCACTTCGTCCACTTCCTCCACCTCGTCTACTTCGTCAATTTCCTCCACTTCGTCCACTTCCTCCACTTCGTCTACTTCGTAAATTTCCTCCACTTCCTCCACATCGTCAACTTCCTCCACTTCCTCCATTTCGTCCACTTCCTCCTCTTCCCCCACTTCCTCCACTTCGTGCACTTCCTCAACTTCCTCTAATTCCTCCATTTCATCCACTTCGTCTACTTCCTCCACTTCCTCTAGTTCCTCCACTTCGTCCACTTCATCCACTTCGTCCACTTCGTCAACTTCGTCCACTTGCTCCACTTCATCCACTTCCTCCACTTCATCCACTTCATCCACTTCTTCCACTTCGTCCACTTCTTCCACTTCTTCCACTTCGTCCACTTCCTCCACATCCTGCACTTCCTCCACTTCCTCCACTTCGTCCTCTTCGTCAACTTCATCGACTTGCTCCACTTCGTCAACCTCCTCCAGGTCCTCCACTTCCTCCACTTCGTCTACTTCGTCAATTTCCTCCACTTGCTCCACTTCGACGACTTTGTCCACTTCCTCCACTTCCTCCACTTCGTCCACTTCGTCAACTTCGTGCACTTCGTCAACTTCGTCCACTTCCTCCATTTCATCCACTTCGTCAACTTCGTCCACTTCCTCAACATTGTAAACTTCCTCCACTTCTGCCACTATTTCCACTTCGCAAACTTCCTCCACTTCCTCCACTTCGTCCACTTTGTCAACTTCGTTCTCTACCCCCACTTCGTCCACTTCTTCTAGTTCCTCCACTTCCTCCACTTCCTCCACTTCGTCTACTTCGTCCACTTCCTCCACTTTGTCCACTTCCTCCACTTCCTCCACTTCGTCTACTTCGTCAAATTTCTTCACTTCCTCCACTTCCTCAACTTCGTTAACTTCGTCCACTTCGTCCGCTACCTCCACTTCCTCAACTTCGTCCACTTTCTTCAATTTCGTCCACTTCCTCCTCTTCCCCCACTTGCTCCACTTCCTTCACTTCGTGCACTTCCTCCACTTCCTCCACTTCGTCTACTTCGTCAATTTCCTCCACTTCCTCCACTTCGACGACTTTGTCCACTTCGTCAACTTTTTCCACATTGTCAACTTCGTCCACTTCCTCCACTTTGTCCACTTCCTCCACTTCCTCCACTTCGTCTACTTCGTCAAATTTCTCCACTTCCTCAACTTCGTCGACTTCGTCCACTTCGTCCGCTACCTCCACTTACTCAACTTCGTCCACTTTCTTCATTTCGTCCACTTCCTCCTCTTCCCCCACTTCCTCCACTTCCTCCACTTCCTCCACTTCGTCAACTTCTTCCACTTCCTCCACTTCTTCCAGTTCGTTGAATTCCTCCACTTCCTCCACTTTGTCAACTTCGTCCACTTTTTCAACTTCCTCCACTTCGTCCCCTTCGTCAACTTCCTCCGTTTCCTCCACTTCCTCCACTTCGTCAACTTTCTCCACTTCGTCCAGTTCCTCCACTTCGTCCACTTCATCCACCTCGTCCACTTCGTCAACTTCGTCCACTTCCTCCAGTTCCTCCACTTCCTCCACTTTGTCTATTTCGTCCACTTTGTCCACTTCGTGAAATTCGTACACATCCTTCACTTTGACCAGTTCGTACACTTCCTCCATTTCGTCATCTTTTCAACTTCTTCAACTTCGTCCACTTCCTCCATTTCGTCCACTGCCTCCACTTCCTCCATTTTGCCCACTTGCTCCACTTCGTCCACTTCGTCTACTTCCTCCACTTCCTCCCCTTCCTCCACTTCCTCCACTTCGTCAACTTCGTCCACTTCCTCCAGTTCCTCCACTTCCTCTACTTCGTCAAGTTCGTCAACTTCGTCCACTTCCTCTAGTTCCTCCAGTTCCTCCACTTCCTCCACTTCATCCACTTCCTCCACTTCTTCCACTTCGTCCACTTCGTCCACTTCGGCCGCTTCGTCAACTTCCTCCACTTCCTCCACTTCCTGCACTTCCTCCACTTCATCAACTTCGTCGACTTCCTCCACTTCTTCAACTTCCTTCACTTCGTCCCCGTCGTCAACTTCATCGACTTGCTCCACTTCGTCCACCTCCTCCAGGTCCTCCACTTCGTCTACTTCATCCACTTCGTCCACTTCCTCTAGTTCCTCCACTTCGTCCACTTCCTCCACTTCGTCTACTTCGTCAATTTCCTCCACTTCGTCTACTTTGTCAACTTCCTCCACTTCCGCCACTATTTCCACTTCGCCCACTTCCTCCACTTCGTCCACTTTGTCAACTTCATCCACTACCTCCACTTCGTCCACTTCCTCTAGTTCCTCCACTTCCTCCACTTCGTCCACTTCCTCCACTTCCTCCACTTCGTCAATTTCCTCCACTTCGTCCACTTCCTCCACTTCGTCTACTTCGTCAATTTCCTCCACTTCCTCCACATCGTCAACTTCCTCCACTTCCTCCATTTCGTCCACTTCCTCCTCTTCCCCCACTTCCTCCACTTCCTCTACTTTGTGCACTTCCTCAACTTCCTCTAATTCTTCCATTTCATCCATTTCGTCTACTTCTTCCACTTCCTCCGCTTCCTCCAGTTCCTCCACTTCGTCTACTTCATCCACTTCGTCCACTTGCTCCAGTTCCTCCACTTCCTCCACTTCGCCCACTTCCTCCACTTCGTCCACTACCTCCACTTCGTCCACTTCCTCTAGTTCCTCCACTTCCTCCACTTCCTCCACTTCGTCTACTTCGTCAATTTCCTCCACTTCGTCCACTTCCTCCACTTCGTCTACTTCGTCAATTTCCTCCACTTCCTCCACATCGTCAACTTCGTCCACTTCCTCCATTTCGTCCACTTCCTCCTCTTCCCCCACTTCCTCCACTTCCTCCACTTTGTGCACTTCCTCAACTTCCTCTAATTCGTCCATTTTATCCACTTCGTCAACTTTCTCCACTTCCTCCACTTCCTCCACTTCCTCCACTTCGTCAACTTCGTCCACTTCCTCCAGTTCCTCCACTTCCTCCACTTCCTCCACTTCATCCACTTCATCCACTTCCTCCACTTCTTCCACTTCGTCCACTTCGGCCGCTTCGTCAACTTCCTCCACTTCCTCCACTTCCTGCACTTCCTCCACTTCATCAACTTCGTCGACTTCCTCCACTTCTTCAACTTCCTTCACTTCGTCCCCGTCGTCAACTTCATCGACTTGCTCCACTTCGTCCACCTCCTCCAGGTCCTCCACTTCGTCCACTTCATCCACTTCGTCCACTTCCTCTAGTTCCTCCAATTCGTCCACTTCCTCCACTTCGTCTACTTCGTCAATTTCCTCCAATTTCCTCCACTTCGTCTACTTTTTCAACTTCCTCCACTTCCGCCACTATTTCCACTTCGCCCACTTCCTCCACTTCGTCCACTTTGTCAACTTCGTCCACTACCTCCACTTCGTCCACTTCCCCTAGTTCCTCCACTTCCTCCACTTCGTCTACTTCGTCAATTTCCTCCACTTCCTCCACATCGTCAACTTCCTCCACTTCCTCCATTTCGTCCACTTCCTCCTCTTCCCCCACTTCCTCCACTTCCTCCACTTCCTCCACTTCGTGTAGTTCCTCAACTTCCTCTAATTCCTCCATTTCATCCACTTCGTCTACTTCCTCCACTTCCTTCACTTCCTCCAGTTCCTCCACTTCGTCCACTTCGTCAACTTCGTCCACTTGCTCCAGTTCCTCCAGTTCCTCCACTTCATCCACTTCCTCCACTTCATCCACTTCGTCCACCTCCTCCACTTCTTCCAATTCGTCCACTTCCTCCACATCCTGCACTTCCTCCATTTCATCCACTTCGTCTACTTCGCCAATTTCCTCCACCTCCTCCACTTCGACGACTTTGTCCACTTCGTCAACTTCCTCCACATTGTCAACTTCGTCCACTTCATCCACTTCCTCCACTTCGTCTACTTCGTCAAATTCCTCCACTTCCTTCACTTCCTCAACTTCGTCGACTTCGTCCACTTCGTCCGCTACCTCCACTTCCTCAACTTCGTCCACTTTCTTCATTTCGTCCACTTCCTCCTCTTCCCCCACTTCCTCCACTTCCTTCACTTCGTGCACTTCCTCCACTTCTTCTAATTCCTCCACTTCCTCCACTTCCTCCACTTCGTCAACTTCTTCCACTTCCTCCACTTCTTCCAGTTTGTTCAATTCCTCCACTTCCTCCACTTTGTCAACTTCGTCCACTTTTTCAACTTCCTCCACTTCCTCCACTTCGTCCCCTTCGTCAACTTCCTTCGTTTCCTCCACTTCCTCCACTTCGTCAACTTCCTCCACTTCGTCCACTTCCTCCAGTTCCTCCACTTCCTCCACTTCGTCAAGTTCGTCAACTTCGTCCACTTCCTCCAGTTCCTCCAGTTCCTCCACTTCCTCCACTTCATCCACTTCCTCCATTTCCTCCACTTCTTCCACTTCGTCCACTTCGGCCGCTTCGTCAACTTCCTCCACTTCCTCCACTTCCTCCACTTCATCAACTTCGTCGACTTCCTCCACTTCCTCAACTTCCTTCACTTCGTCGCCTTCGTCAACTTCATCGACTTGCTCCACTTCGTCCAACTCCTCCAGGTCCTCCACTTCGTCCACTTCATCCACTTTGTCCACTTGCTCTAGTTCCTCCACTTCGTCCACTTCCTCCACTTCGTCTACTTCGTCAATTTCCTCCACTTCGTCTACTTTGTCAACTTCCTCCACTTCGTCCACTTTGTCAACTTCATGCACTTCCTCCACTTCCTCCACTTCGTCTACTTCGTCAATTTCCTCCACTTCGTCCACTTCCTCCACTTCCTCCACTTTGTCTACTTCATCAATTTCCTCCATTTCCTCCACATCGTCAACTTCCTCCACTTCCTCCATTTCGTCCACTTCCTCCTCTTCCCCCACTTCACTTCCTCCACTTTGTGCACTTCCTCCATTTCATCCACTTCGTCTACTTCCTCCACTTCCTCCAGTTCCTCCACTTCGTCCACTTCATCCACTTCGTCCACATCGTCAACTTAGTCCACTTGCTCCAGTTCCTCCAGTTCCTCCACTTCCTCCACTTCATCCACTTCCTCCACTTCATCCACTTCTTCCACTTCGTCCACTTCCTCCACATCCTGCACTTCCTCCACTTCATCAACTTCGTCCACTTCGTCCACTTCCTCCAGGTCCTCCACCACCTCCACTTCCTCCACTTCGTCTGCTTCGTCAATTTCCTCCACTTGCTCCACTTCGACGACTTTGTCCACTTCCTCCACTTCCTCCACTTCCTACACTTCCTCCACTTCCTCCACTTCGTCAACTTCGTCCACTTCCTTCACTTCATCCACTTCGTCAACTTCGTCCACTTCCTCAACTTTGTCAACTTCCTCCACTTCCGCCACTATTTCCACTTCGCCAACTTCCTCCACTTCGTCCACTATGTCAACTTCGTCCACTACCCCCATTTCGTCCACTTCTTCTAGTTCCTCCACTTCCTCCACTTCCTCCACTTCGTCTACTTCGTCAATTTCCTCCACTTCCTCCACTTCGACGACTTTGTCCACTTCGTCAACTTCCTCCACATTGTGAACTTCGTCCACTTCCTCCACTACGTCCACTTCCTCCACTTCCTCCACTTCGTCTACTTCGTCAAATTCCTCCACTTCCTCCACTTCCTCAACTTGGTCGACTTCGTCCACTTCGTCCGCTACCTCCACTTCCTCAACTTCGTCCACTTTCTTCATTTCGTCCACTTCCTCCTCTTCCCCCACTTCCTCCACTTCCTTCACTTCGTGCACTTCCTCCACTTCCTCTAATTCCTCCACTTCCTCCACTTCCTCCACTTCGTCAACTTCTTCCACTTCCTCAAATTCCTCCACTTCTTCCAGTTCGTTGAATTCCTCCACTTCCTCCACTTTGTCAACTTCGTCCACTTTTTCAACTTCCTCCACTTCGTCCCCTTCGTCAATTTCCTCCGTTTCCTCCACTTCCTCCACTTTGTCAACTTCCTCCACTTCGTCCACTTCCTCCACTTCCTCCACTTCGTCCACTTCATCCACTTCATCCACTTCGTCAACTTCGTCCACTTCCTCCACTTCGTTTATTTCGTCCACTTTGTCCACTTCGTGAAATTCGTACACATCCTTCGCTTTGACCAGTTCGTACACTTCCTCCATTTCGTCAACTTTTCAACTTCTTCAACTTCGTCCACTTCCTCCATTTCGTCCACTGCCTCCACTTCCTCCACTTCGTCCATTTGCTCCACTTCGTCCACTTCGTCTACTTCCTCCACTTCCTCCAGTTACTCTACTTCGTCCACTTCATGCACTTCGTCCACTTCGTCAACTTCGTCCACTTCCTCCACTTCGTCAACTTCCTCCACTTCGTCCACTTCCTGAACTTCCTCCACATCGTCCACTTCCTCCACTTCCTCAACTTCTTCCACTTCGTCCTCTTCCTCCACTTCCTCCACTTCTTCCACTTCGTCCACTTCCTCCACTTCATCCGCTTCGTCAACTTCCTCCACATCGTCCACTTCCTCCACATCCTCCACTTCCTCCACTTTATCAACTTCGTCCACTTCCTTCACTTCGTCCCCTTCGTCAACTTCATCGACTTGCTCGACTTCGTCCACCTCCTCCAAGTCCTCCACTACGTCCACTTCATCCACTTCGTCCACTTCGTCCACTTCGTCAACTTCCTCTAGTGCCTCCACTTCGTCCACTTCATCCACTTCTTCCACTTCGTCTACTTCGTCAATTTCCTCCACTAACTCCACTCCCTCCTCTTGGTCGACTTCGTCCACTTCGTCCACTTCCTCCACTTCCTCTACTTCCTCCACTTCGTCAACTTGCTCCACTTCGTCCGCTTCGTTTACTTCCTCCTCTTCCTCCACTTCCTCCACTTCCTCCACTTCATGCACTTCGTCCACTTCGTCAACTTCGTCCAGTTCCTCCACTTCCTCCACTTCGTCTACTTAGTCCACTTTCTCCACTTCATGAAATCCGTACACATCCTTTACTTCGACCAGTTCGTACACTTTCTCGATTTCGTCAACTTTTCAACTTCTTCATCTTCGTCAACTTCGTCCACTTCGTCCATTTCCTCCACTGCCTCCACTTCCTCCACTTCGTCTACTTCTCCCACTTCGTCCACATCCTCCACTTCCTCCTCCTCCTCCACTTCCTCCACTTCGTCCACTTTGTCTACTTAGGCCATTTCCTCCACTTCGTGAACTTCGTCCACTTCCTCCACTTCGGTTACTTCCTCCACTTCCTCCACTTCGTCAACTTCCTCCACTTCGTCCAGTTCCTGAACTTCCTCCACATCGTCCACTTCCTCCACTTCCTCTAATTCTTCCACTTCGTCCACTTCCTCCACTTCCTCCACTTCTTCCACTTCGTCCACTTCCTCCACTTCGTCCGCTTCGTCAACTTCCTCCACTTCGTCCACTTCCTCCACATCCTCCACATTTTCCACTTTATCAACTTCGTCCACTTCGTCCACTTCCTCCACTTCTTCCCCTTCGTCAACTTCATCGACTTGCTCCACTTCGTCCATCTCCTCCAGCTCCTCGACTTCATCCACTTCGTCCATTTCGTCAACTTTTCAACTTCTTCAACTTCGTCAACTTCCTCCATTTCGTCCACTCCCTCCACTTCCTCCACTTCGTCCACTTGCTCCACTTCGTCCACTTCTTCTACTTCTCCCACTTCGTCTACTTCCTCCACTTCCTCCAATTCCTCCACTTCCTCCACTTCGTCTAGTTCCTCCACTTCGTCCACTTTATCCATTTCGTCCACTTCGTCAACTTCGTCCACTTCCTCCACTTCCTCCACTTCCTCCACTTCGTCCACTTTGTCCACTTCGGGAAATTCGTACACATCCTTCACTTTGACCAGCTCGTACACTTCCTCCATTTCAACAACTTTTCAACTTCTTCAACTTCGTCCACTTCCTCCATTTCGTCCACTGCCTCCACTTCTTCCACCTGCTCCACTTCGCCCACTTCGCCTACTTCTCCTACTTCATCTACTTCCTCCACTTCATCCACTTCCTCCAGTTCCTCCACTTCGTCCACTTCATGCACTTCGTCCACTTCGTTAACTTCCTCCACTTCCTCCACTCGTCTACTTAGTCCACTTTCTCCACTTCGTGAAATTCAAACACGTCCTTCACTTCGACCAGTTCGTACACTTCGTCGATTTCGTCAACTTCGTCAACTTCGTCCACTTCCTCTATTTCGTCCACTGCCTCCACTCCCTCCAATTCGTCCACTTCCTCCACTTCGTCAACTTCCTCCACTTCGTCCACTTCCTGAACTTCCTCCACATCGTCCACTTCCTCCATTTCCTCCACTGCCTCCACTTCCTCCACTTCCTCCACTACGTCTACTTCTCCCACCTCGTCCACTTCGTCAACTTCGTCCACTTCCTCCACTTCCCCCACTTCGTCTATTTCGTACACTTTGTCCACTTCGTGAAATTCGTACACATCCTTCACTTCGACCAGTTCGTATACTTCCTCCATTTCGTCAAGTTTTCAACTTCTTCAACTTCGTCAACTTCGTCAACTTCGTCCACTTCCTCCATTTCGTCCACTGCCTCCACTTTCTCCAATTCGTCCACTTCCTCCACTTCGTCAACTTCCTCCACTTCGTCCACTTCCTGAACTTCCTCCACATCGTCCACTTCCCCCATTTCCTCCACTGCCTCCACTTCCTCCACTTCGTCCACTTCCTCTACTTCTCCCACTTCGTCCACTTCCTCCTCTTCCTCCTTGATACGACTGTCGCGGTCATACAAATTTTATGTGCAAAGAAATTAATGCAGTATAATACTAGGAAGTGACTCCTAGGTCGTCTCACAAGGACCAATATTGCGGTTCAGTCTCAGATCACACACGAAAAGGGGGGGGGGTTTTGATGATTGTTTTGGTTGCGGTAATAAAATTAAAACGGACTAGAAATTAAATAAAGCAAAATTAAAAACGATGAAATAAAATGCAGTACAGTAAAAACCCAATGGTAAAAGACATCAGAATAAAATAAACGCGGGAACATTAAACGTATAAATAAAACGTTAAACATTAAACACAAAAATAAAAGCATAATTAAAAACAATACGTAAAATTTAAAACTAAAATGGTAAAAACGAAATTAAAACAGTAAAACAAATTTAAAACAGTAAAAATGAAAATACAGTAACATAAAACAGTGAGAATAAATCTGGAACAGTAAAAACGAAAATACAGAAAAACACAAAATACAGAAAACAATAGATACATAAAACAGTAAAAACAGTAAAACATTAAATACAAAAAAAAAATGAAATTACATGCAGTAAATAATAATAGTAAAAACAAAAATTACAGAATTACAAAATCAGAAAAACAGTAACAGGAAAATACAGAAAACAGTAAAAACAGAAAACAGTAAATTTCAAAAAACAGTAAAAACAGAATCAAAATTACTGCAGTAAAATACATAAAATAAAATTACATTAAATGATAAACATGCAAAAATAAAGAAAGAACCGCTGAAATTAAATTGCAGAAATACATAATACAGAAATTAAAATACAACAGAAATTAAATTACAGCAGTAAAATAAAATAGTAAAACAGAATTTAATTTCAGAAATAGAAAATGAAACCAAACTTTGCATTGAATTTAAATTGTGCATGAGATTATTACAACAAAGAAATTAAATTTGGAACCTAATGTGCACACTATTCAACCATAGCCTTCCATCTGTACCGTGATTTTCATCTGTTCCAGTCCCTTAACTGTCCGTTCCAGCTGCTGCTACTGTCTTATTCCTTTGCTGAAAACCTCTTCCACGGCTTCCCCTACACTCCAAACTCTGAACCTCCCCTCCACACGTCTTCCCCCTCCCTTTTATACACAAAAACTCTCTTTTTATTTTCCTTAGAAGCATGCCAAAAGAAAAACAAGAGGGGCCCTCATCATTTGTCTCCACACGTTTTCTCTTCTACTCTGGACCGTCAGCCTCCCATGTCACCATACACCAAATTTTGTTAAAAGAAAGAATGGTGTGGCTACTCACAATAGTTCATGAAGTTTTTGTCTTTTAGCATTAATATTTCTTTTTAACTTTCTTATCACCACATTTTTGTGCAAGCAAGGGACCCTCCATTTTGATATTGCTCTTGAAAATAACTCTTCATGAATGCCCATCCGTAGCCGCTGCACCCCGTGACTTCACCTTCTCCCATTTAATCTACTTCTCCATTTCCCAAACAAAAGAAATCTCCAAAAGCTTATCTACTTTTCTTCCACTAGCCGTGACACCTATGCATCATTCTCCAAGCCAATTGAATTGATTTCTTCTCTCAAAGTGGCTGCCCCAAGTGTTGCTTCCTTTTGAATGTTGCTGCATTTTACGTTAAAGCCATGTGCTCTTAAAACTCAAGAAATGAAAGACTTGTTTCCTTTTTCCCGTGAATGTTTGTGCAATCTTGGATGTTGCCAAATTAATTTCTACATGAAATACACTTCCTTGCAACCAATGAAAAGGCCTAAACCCCCATTTAATTTTGTGGCCGTGTACTTCAATGAAAGATAAATCCTTCCTTAAGAGTGTTTGGAGGTCTTAGCACCATCCAATGATCAATTCCAGCCACCACAAGTACCAAACAACAAGCAAACAATGCAAACAGATTGGAAGTCACTCAAACAGTAATCACTGGACTGACATAGGGGAGTAAAACAAATACTGGGAACAGTACAGAACGAATTTGAACAAAATAAAAACTATACGTGAAAATAGACATCCAGACGAAACTATGAAAAAAAATTGCATGGAAAACGGATAAGAATTGATCTCGAACGAAGACACACAAGTTGACACAACATTCACGCAGCAACCAGCGCGAAAATTCAAATGGTTGAAATGAATTTGGCTCAATTTTCATTTCATTTAGCCTTCAAATGTCCCAAAAAGTTATCCAAAATTTTCCCGTAATTAATAATGCAAAATAATAAGCTCAGATAATTCAAATTAATTAAAATAAGAATTTCTGATCGATTTAAGCACAATTAAGAAAAATAGGAAAATACTGGACATTTAAGCACAATTCCCCGATTAATTCTAGTACAATAAACTAAGTGAAGTGTAGAAAATATGGACTCATCACTCCTCTTCCTCCACTTCCTCCACTTCCTCCACTTCGTCAACTTCCTCTACTTCGTCCGCTTCCTCCACTTCCTGAACTTCCTCCACATCGTCCGCTTCCTCCACTTCCTCCAATTCTTCCACTTTGTCCACTTCCTCCACTTCCTCCACTTCTTCCACTTCGTCCACTTCGTCCACTTCCTCCACTTCGTCCGCTTCGTCAACTTCCTCCACTTCGTCCACTTCCTCCACATCCTCCACTTCCTCCACTTTATCAACTTCGTCCACTTCCGCCACTTCTTCCCCTTCGTCAACTTCATCGACTTGCTCCACTTCGTCCACCTCCTCCAGGTCCTCCACTTCGTCCACTTCATCCACTTCGTCAACTTCCTCTAGTTCCTCCACTTCCTCCACTTCTTGCACTTCGTCTACTTCGTCAATTTCCTCCACTTCTTCCTCTTGGTCGACTTCGTCCACTTCCTCCACTTCCTCCACTTCCTTCACTTCGTCAACTTCCTCCACTTCGTCCAGTTCCTCCACTTCGTCCACTTCATCCACTTCGTCCGCTTGCTCCAGTTCCTCCACTTACTCCACTTCGTCTACTTCGGCCACTTTATCCACTTCGTGAAATTCGTACACATCCTTCACTTTGACCAGTTCGTACACTTCCTCCATTTCGTCAACTTTTCAACTTCTTCAACTTCGTCAACTTCCTCCATTTCGTCCACTGCCTCCACTTGCTCCACTTCGTCCACTTCATCTACTTCTCCCACTTCGTCTACTTCCTCCACTTCCTCCAGTTCCTCCACTTCCTCCACTTTGTCCAGTGCCTCCACTTCGTCCACTTCATCCACTTCGTCCACTTCGTCAACTTCGTCCACTTCGTCCACTTCGTCCACTTCCTCCATTTCCTCCACTTCCTCCACTTCGTCTACTTCGTCCACTTTGTCCACTTCGGGAAATTCGTACACATCCTTCACTTTGACCAGCTCGTACACTTCCTCCATTTCGTCAACTTTTCAACTTCTTCAACTTCGTCCACTTCCTCCATTTCGTCCACTGCCTGCACTTCTTCCACCTGCTCCACTTCGCCCACTTCGTCTACTTCTCCCACTTCATCTACTTCCTCCACTTCCTCTAGTTCCTCCACTTCGTCCACTTCATGCACTTCGTCCACTTCGTTAACTTCCTCCACTTCCTCCACTTCCTCCACTCGTCTACTTAGTCCACTTTCTCCACTTCGTGAAATTCGTACACGTCCTTCACTTCGACTAGTTCGTACACTTCCTCGATTTCGTCAACTTTTCAACTTCTTCAACTTCGTCAACTTCGTCCACTTCCTCCATTTCCTCCACTGCCTCCACTTCCTCCACTTCCTCCACTTCCTTCACTCCGTCAACTTCATCCACTTCCTCCACCTCGGTTACTTCCTCCACTTCGTCAACTTCCTCCACATCGTCCACATCCTGAACTTCCTCCACATCGTCCACTTCCTCCACTTCCTCCACTTCTTCCACTTCGTCCACTTCGTCCACTTCCTCCACTTCTTCCACTTCGTCCACTTCCTCCACTTCCTCCACTTCGTCCACTTCGTCAACTTCGTCCACTTCCTCCACATCCTCAACTTCCTCCACTTTATCAACTTCGTCCACTTCCTACACTTCGTCCCCTTCGTCAACTTCGTTGACTTGCTCCACATCGTCCACCTCCTCCAGGTCCTCCACTTCCTCCACTTCCTTCACTTGGTCGACTTCGTCAACTTCCTCCACTTCGTCCAGTTCCTCCAGTTCCTCCACTTCGTCCACTTCATCCACTTCGTCCACTTCGTCAACTTCGTCCACTTGCTCCAATTCCTCTACTTCCTCCACTTCCTCCACTTCGTCTACTTAATCCACTTTCTCCACTTCGTGAAATTCGTACACATCCTTCACTTCGACCAGTTCGTATACTTCCTCCATTTCGCCAAGTTTTCAACTTCTTCAACTTCGTCAACTTCGTCCACTTCCTCCATTTCGTCCACTGCCTCCACTTCCTCCAATTCGTCCACTTCCTCCACTTCCTCCACTTCGTCTACTTCTCCCACTTCGTCTACTTCCTCCACTTCCTCCAGTTCCTCCACTTCGTCCAGTTCCTCCACTTCGTCCACTTCATCCACTTCGTCCACTTCGCCCACTTCCTCCAGTTCTTCCACTTCCTCCACTTCCTCCACTTCGTCCACTTCGTCTACTTCGGTCATTTCCTCAACTTCGTGAACTTCGTCCACTTCCTCCACTTAGGCTACTTCCTCCACTTCCTCCACTTCGTCAACTTCCTCCACTTCGTCGACTTCCTGAACTTCCTCCACATCCTCCACTTCCTCCACTTCCTCCACTTCCTCCACTTCGTGCGCTTCGTCAACTTCCTCCACTTCGTCAACTTCCTCCACATCCTCCACTTCCTCCACTCTATCAACTTCGTCCACTTCCTCCACTTCATCCCCTTCATCAACTTCATTGACTTTCTCCACTTCGTCCACCTCCTCCAGGTCCTCCACTTCGTCCACTTCGTCAACTTCCTCTAGTTCCTCCACTTCGTCCACTTCCTCCACTTGTTCCACTTCGTCTACTTCCTCAATTTCCTCCACTTGCTCCACTTCCTCCTCTTGGTTGACTTCGTCCATTTCCTCCACTTCCTTCACTTTGTCAAGTTCCTCCACTTCGTCCAGTTCCTCCAGTTCCTCCACTTCGTCCACTTCGTCCACTTCGTCTGCTTCCTCCAGTTCCTCCACTTCCTCCACTTCCTCCACTTACTCCACTTTGTCTACTTCGGCGACTTTGTCCACTTCGTGAAATTTGTACTCATCCTTCACTTTGACCAGTTCGTACATTTCCTCCATTTCGTCAACTTTTCAACTTCTTCAACTTCGTCCACTTCCTCCATTTTGTCCACTGCCTCCACTAACTCCACTTCGTCCAGTTGCTCCTCTTCGTCCACTTCGTCTACTTCTCCCACTTCGTCTACTTCCTCGACTTCCTCCAGTTCCTCCACTTCCTCCACTTCGTCCAGTTCCTCCACTTCGTCCACTTCATCAATTTCGTCAACTTCATCCACTTCCTCCACTTCCTGCACTTCCTGCACTTCCTCCACTTCCTCCACTTTGTCCACTTCGTGAAATTCGTACACATCCTTCACTTTGACCAGCTCGTACACTTCCTCCATTTCGTCAACTTTTCAACTTCTTCAACTTCGTCTACTTCATCGACTTCGTCCACTTCCCCCATTTCGTCCACTGCCTCCACTTCCTCCACTTCGTCCACCTGCTCCACTGCGTCCAGTTCGTCTACTTCTCCCACTTCATCTACTTCCTCCACTTCCCCCACTTCCTCCAATTCCTCCACTTCGACTACTTCATGCACTTCGTCCACTTCGTCAACTTCGTCCACTTCCTCCAATTCCTCTACTTTCTCCACTTCCTCCACTTTGTCTACTTAATCCACTTTGTCCACTTCGTGAAATTCCTACACATCCTTCACTTCGACCAGTTCGTACACTTCCTCGATTTCGTCAACTTTTCAACTTCTTCAACTTCGTCAACTTCGTCCACTTCCTCCATCTCCTCCACTGCATCCACTTCCTCCACTTCCTCCACTTCGTCTACTTCTCCCACTTCCTCCACTTCCTCCACTTCCTTCACTCTGTCAACTTCCTCCACTTTGTCCACTTCGTCAATTTCCTCCACTTCGTGAACTTCGTCCACTTCCTCCACTTCCTCCACTTCGTCAACTTCCCCCACTTCGTCCACTTCGGTTACTTCCTCCACTTCCTCCACTTCGTCAACTTCCTCCACTTCGTCGACATCCTGAACTTCCTCCACATCGTCCACTTCCTCCACTTCCTCCACTTCTTCCACTTCGTCCACTTCCTCCACTTCCTCCACTTCCTCCACTTTATCAACTTCGTCCACTTCCTCGACTTCGTCCCCTTCGTCAGCTTCATTGACTTGCTCCACTTCGTCCACCTCCTCCAGGTCCTCCACTTCGTCCACTTCATCCACTTCGTCCACTTCGTCAACTTCCTCTAGTTCCTCCACTTCATCCACTTCCTCCCTCCACTTCTTCCACTTCGTCTACTTCGTCAATTTCCTCCACTTCCTCCACTTCCTCCTCTTGGTCGACTTCGTCCACTTACTCCACTTCCTCCACTTCCTTCACCTCTTCAACTTCCTCCACTTCCTCCACTTCCTCCACTTTCTCCACTTCCACCACTTCGTCCATTTCATCCACTTCGTCAACTTCGTCCACTTCCTCAACTTTGTCAACTTCCTCCACTTCCGCCACTATTTCCACTTCGTCCACTTCCTCCACTTCGTCCACTTTGTCAACTTTGTCCACTTCTTCCACTTCGTCCACTTCCTCTAGTTCCTCCACTTCGTCCACTTCCTCCACTTCCTCCACTTCGTCTACCTCGTCAGTTTCCTCCACTTCGTCCACTTCATCCACTTCGTCGACTTCGTCAATTTCCTCCACTTGCTCCACTTGCTCCACTTCGACGACTTTGTCCACTTCGTCCACTTTGTCCACCTCCTTCACTTCGTCAACTTCGTCCACTTCCTCCACTTCCTCCACTTCCTCCACTTTCTCCACTTCGTCTACTTCATCCACTTTGTCCACTTCGTGAACTTCGCCCACTTCCTTCACTTCGACCAATTCGTACACTTCCTCCACTTCGTCAACTTCTCAACTTCTTCAACTTCCTCCACTTCCTCCACTTTTTCCATTTCGTCCACTTCCTCCACTTCCTCAACTTCGTCCACTTTGTCAACTTCGTCCACTTCATCCACTTCATCCTCTTCCTCCACTTTCTCCACTTCCACCACCACTTCCATTTCATCCACTTCGTCAACTTCCTCAAGTTCCTCCACTTCCAACACTTCCTCCACTTCTTCAACTTCCTCCACATCCTCCACTTCCTTCACTTCCTCCACCTCCTCCACTTCGTCCACTTCCACCACTTCGTCCATTTCATCCACTTCGTCAAGTTCCTCCAGTTCCTCAAGTTCCTCCACTTCGTACCCTACATCAACTTCTTCCACTTCCTCAACTTTGTCAACTTCGTCCACTTCTTCAACTTCCTCCACTTCCTGCACTTCGTCCACTTCTTCCACTTCCTCCACTTCCTCCACTTCCTCTAGGTCCTCCACTTCGTCCACTTCATCCACTTCGTCAACTTCGTACACTTCCTCCACTTCGTCCACTTCCCATACTTCCTCCACTTCCTCCACTTCGTCAACTTCGTCAATTTCCTTCACTTCCTCCACTTCGTCCAGTTCCTCCACTTCGTCCATTTCGTCAATTTCCTCCACTTCGACGACTTCGTCCACTTCCTCCACTTCCTTCACTTCGTCAACTTCCTCCACTTCGTCAACTTCCTCCACTTAGTCCACTTAGTCCACTTCCTCCACTTCCTCCACTTCGTCTACTTCATCCACTTTGTCCATGATAACAGTTGAAAAACTGTTATTTTCATGCTTAAAATTGATATTAAAAGCAACCTTTAGACTTAAAAACTAGCTTGAAATCATGCTTTTATCTATATTTTCAGAAATAAGAGAGCTGGACAGGTTTATGCTTGATTTAAGTGTTTTTGTGCAGGTTTTAAGGTGAATTTAGTGAAAGAAGTGAAGAAGGAGAGAGATGAAATCAGAAAAGGAAGCAAAGAGTGCAAAAAAAGAAGCCGAAAGCACCGCTCAGCGGCATTTTACCGCTGAGCGGCACTCAGGAGGTCACGGGAGGTCCGCTGAGGGGCAAACTGGCCGCTGAGGGGAAGAAAAGGGACGCGCAGTCACCGCTGAGCGGTATTTACCACTGAGCGGCACTTTTTGGGCTTGGGCTTTTGTAATCTTTTGTAACTCTAGAATAGTATATAAGGACTTGCACGTCCTAGGGGTTAGTATCTTTGGCAGAAACGAGGCAAACACTCTCTCTTCCACCCCTTTGAAGGAGGATCTTGGATGCTCAGGCTACCTCTTCACCTTTTTAGGGTTTATTCTTTCATTCTTTCATTATTGTTCATCTAGGTTCACCATGAATATGGTGAACTAAACCTTGTATGTTTGTTGGGGAATCAATGTAATCTCTTGAAGCTCTCATATATGGAATCTATGCTTGCATCTTTTAATTAAGACTTATGCTTTCTTTCATCATTAGTTAGGGTTTTTCCTCTTTGCTTAATGCTTGCATGGTTTAACTCATTCGATGCATGATTATTGGTTTTGTCGATACGGGCACGTACGGGGAAGTCTAGATCCGGGGAATTTCTCCCAATATTATACTGACAATATTATATTGGTTGTCGTTAAGCTCCTGCACTTATGAACTAATCATTAGGAATGCTAGGAATTGTATGAACTCGTGATTAGGGAGAAGCCATCTAGAATGGTACTTTAGAGAGTGGCATTAACAATGATGATTTGAATGTTGAATTCCAAAAATATATGAGAGTGGATGAGATGAAATTGACCCCCAACAACATATTCATTCATATATTTCATTGAAAGTGTTTATCTTTTGCTTTTGCCATTGATCAAAACTTCATGCATACATGTTTATTTTCTGTCTTGCATATTAAACTCCAAATATTTCGTTCTTAAGTCTTAGCTAATCAACAAACCACACAACTAAACTAGGCCGTGAGTCCTTTGGGAGAACGATACTTGGTCTTACCAAGTTTATTACTTGAACGATTCGGTCATACTTGCCGATTGTGAAACAAGTTTGTGACATCATATTTTGGTGATCATAAATTTGTCCATCAAGTTTTTGGCGCCGTTGCCGGGGACTCGTGGTTTAACTGGTTAATTTGTTTGATTATTGATTATCTTTGACTTTAATTTTAAATTTCTGTTTTTATTTTCTGTTTTTATTTTTTTGGTTTTTATTAGATTAGATTAGATTTTATTTTATTTGATTTGATTAGATTAGATTTTATTTTATCTTATTAGATTAGATTAGATTTTATTTTTAGATTAGATTTATTTTATTTTATTTTATCTTTTATCTTTTTAATCTTTTATCTTTTTATCTTTTAAATCTTTTATCTTTCTATCTTCTGAATTTTTTATCTTCTTATCTTCTGAATTTTTTATCTTTTTATCTTTTGAATATATATCTTCTCTTATATCTTTTTGTGCTAACAAATATTTTCTAGGGTTTTGTTTTCTTGTGTATGCAGGAGGCAATTCGAACTAGGAGTAAGAAAACAACAGAACCTCTTCTTGAAGGTCTAGACGAGAGTAGACGGAGGAGAAGAATCAGAACATCTAGAGAACGTTTCCCTTCTCCAGAAACTCTCTTACAATCATCACCACAAGGTTCTGTTCATGGCACAGGGAGTATGGAGAACAATAATGTTAGAAGAACTCTTGCAGATTACACTAATCTTGCTGGACCCCAGCACTTCAATAGCATAGCTAGACCTAGAGTCAATGCAGCCAACATGGAGGTCAAACCAGCACTGATTCAACTGGTGAAGAGTAATCAATTTAATGGGTTATCTCATGAAAGCCCATATGAGCACCTAACTACCTTTAATGAGATTTGCAATACAGTCAAGATTAATGGGGTGCCAGACGAAGCTATCAAACTTAGCTTGTTTCCTTTCTCATTGGGAGGCAATGCTAAGCTTTGGTTGAACTCTTTTCCAGAAGAAAGTTTCACAGAGTGGGAAGCAGTGGTCACAAAATTCTTAAACAAATACTTCCCACAATCTAAGGTGACTAAAGGAAAGCAAGAGATTTCTTCATTCAAGCAAGGCATGGAAGAATCACTGGGACATGCATGGGACAGGTATAAAAGCTTGTTACGTAAAACTCCCACGCATGGCTTTGAAGATCAAGAAGTAGTCCTAACTTTCCTTGGAGGGCTTGGTTCACAAACCAAGATGATGCTGGATGCCTCAGCTGGAGGCAATATCAAATGGAAGACTCCAAAGGAAGCAACTGAAATTATTGAAAACATGGCTACTAGTGATAATGAGCTGCACAGTGAAAGAGGAGCTCCTATGCAACAAAAAGGGGTTCTTCAATTACAAACACATGATGCCTTGCTAGCACAGAATAAAATTCTAACTCAACAGCTGGAGACTCTGACCAAAACTCTTGCTCAATTACCCAAAGAGTTGAAATTTGCTGCACAGATACAAACCCAGTTGTGCGAATTATGTGGGGGTGATCACATCAATGGCCAATGTGCTTTTCCTGTGGAAGCTGTGGAGGATGTTAATTTCATGGCTAATCAATTTCCATACCGTCAAGGGAATTATAATCAGGGTTGGAAACCACATCCAAGCATTGGTCAAGGACAAACTGGGCAAGCTAATCAATATAATAAGCAGCAGCAACAACCAACCTTTTGGCAACAGTTATCTATGCTTAATGAAAGATCAACAAGGTTGGAAGAAACTCTTCAGCAATTCATTCAGAAAACTGAATCTTCTCAAAAGAGCACTGAAGCTGCTATAAAGAATTTGGAGATTCAAATGGGTCAGATTACCAAGCAATTGGAAGAAAGGCCAATCAGAAACTTTGGGGCTAATACTGAGGTTAACCCCAGAGAAGAGTGCAAGGTGGTAGAGAGTGCTGAGGATGAGAAAGTTGAGTTAGATACAGAAGAGAGAAGTGAAACAGAGAGCAAAAGCACGTTTCCTTTTCCAATCCATCAAGGGAAACCAATGGACTTCACAGAGTTATTCAAAATGGTGGATAATGATGCACCTTGGGAGCAAATTTTGCAACAGATTACGGTTTACACCAAATCTAATGAAGAAAGCTCTACAAAGAAGAGACGTAGAGATGATGAGGAAAAAAAGTGTATAACTGTTAAGGAAGAGTCATTCCCACCTAAAGCATCAGATCCAGGTAGTTTTTCTATCCCTTGTACTATAGGGAAGAAAAAGGTAAAGAAAGCTCTCCTTGATTTAGGTTCAAGTGTTAACTTGATACCTTATTCTGTACTGGAGCAAATTGGCAATGTTAAAATGAGACCTGTAAAGGTTAATTTAGTAATGGCCGATGGATCTTCAAAGGAGCCATGTGGGATTGCAGAAGACATTGTAGTTTGTGATGGCAAACTTCAGTTTTTGGCAGACTTTGTGGTGATGAAGATGGAAACCGAGAAAATACCTATCATTCTTGGAAGACCGTTTATGAAAACGGCCAGGGCTATCATAGATGTGAATGAAGGTATAGTGGTGCTCCAGGATAGAGAGGAAAGAGTGGTGGTGGATGTCTTCAAAGATGAAACACAAGCAAAGGAGGAAGAAGCCAGTTATAAAGCTGCATTTTGAGATGCACCCATAACTAGAGGTAAAGATGAAAATCTTAAGGTTTCTGGTAACCATTGTTTGTTGTTTCAGGTACCCAAGGAAGAAGAAATTGGAAAAGGAGAAGAAATTCCTAGAGACTGGAAGAAAAGAAGACTAAAACTTGGCACACCTGTAAGAATCAAGAACAAGTTGTGGGTTGTAAAGGGCTTCAAAGAAAAGGAGATGATAGAGATAGAGTCTCCATATTCTAGAAGAACCAAGACAGTTCAAAGGAAGCAGTTGAGAAGTTGGTGGAAAAACAACATCAACTATACAGAAGATGGAACGTGAACTTTATTGGGTCAAGCTAATGACGTTAAAAGAGCGCTTGCTGGGAGGCAACCCAGTGATTGACAAACTTTTAATTTTGGTTTTGGTTTTATATCTGTGGACATTATTTTGTGAATATTTTGTTGGATCTAGCATCTACTGAAGGATGCTAGGTGGTTAAGTATCTACTGAAGGATACTGAGTTTGTAACACCTACTGATGGGTGTTGGTGAGAAGATTTTACACCTACTGATGGGTGCTGGTAAGTTTGAAACACCTACTGAGGGGTGTTGGTGGATTTTGGGTCAGGCTCGTGACGTTAAACAAGCGCTACCTGGGAGGCAACCCAATTGATTGATTGTTTTTGTTTGTTTTATTTTAATTAGGGTTTGCATAAGCATTTTTAACATTGAATTGCAGGGAACCTATGAGGGGTATGCTAGGAAGGCACGTAGGTCAAGAAAAGAAGGAGAGGAGCACTTCACGAAAGTGCCGCTGAGCGGTACTATCGCAGAATGGGCTTTAGTTCCCCTTAGCGGGACCCGAGCCCATTAGGGTATTTTTATACCCCAAGCTGCGTTTTAGGGTTTATTTCCAGACTTCTCTCTGCACAAACACTTCCACACACCTTCTCTTAGGTTTTCCACATCTTTTCACTCTTCCCTCTTTAGAAAATCTCTCTTTCACTCACTTTTTCACTAGTGTGCCATCAAAGTTTGGGGTTGGAAGAGAGCATTCTAGTTTGGAAGCATTCTCATTGCATCTAGTATCTCCACCCAAGTAAGTAAAATGCATTTTATTCATTCTAGGGTTCTTGAATTTGTATGTGATTGTCAAAGCATGAATATTTAGGGGTTTTGATTTCTATGCATGATTTGATGATATATTTGATGTTTGAACCGATTAAACTGTATGATTATGAATTGGAAAACTGAAAATTGCATTTGGGTGGAGTTAGGAAAGCTTTAAAACGAGATTTGCAAAAATCTGCAGATCACTGCTGAGCGGCAATTACCGCTGAGCGGCACTCTGCCAGATTTGGTTTTTCTGGTTTTTTGCGTGTTGGTATGTGGCACTGGTGGCGCTGAGGGGAAATTCTGGCCCTCAGCGGTGGTTTAGCTTTGAAAGGAGTTGTGTTCTATGTTTACTAATGATTAACATCATGTTCTGTGGTTTTGTAATTGTGTTTGAATGCAGGAATGACATCCTCTTCAGGAAAGAGATTGAAAACCATGGCAACCAAGAGAAAGGAAAAGGAACCAGAGCAACCCCATAATAGCAGGTTCCTCTCTAGGAAACATGAGAAGCACTTTAGGGTGGTTCAGGACAGGAGACTTCTGATGGAGAGAAAGGTTGGAATGATGCCTAACTTTGCTCCTCAATTTGGAGAGCAAGTGTTAGGGAATGATTGGGGAAAGCTAGCCACTTATCCTGCACCAGCCAACATAGCTGTAGTAAAGGAATTTTACACCAATGCAAAGAAGATTGGTGATTATCCAGCTGAGAATTATTTGGGCTATGTTAGAGGCCATGCTATCAGGTATGATCTTGATTCTATCAACAACTTCCTGGATACTGTGTGGGCTGGTGAGCAATGTCAGTTTGCTCTTAGCATGGAGGAAGGTGCTGATTTTGAGGATGTGGAGAGAGTACTGTGTATACCTGGAGGACACTTCCAAAGGAATAGATCTGGCTCAGTGGTTAACATTAGGAGGACAGATTTGACTCCTCTTGCAAAGTATTGGATGGCATTTTCTCATGCCAACATTCAGCCATGTTCACATGTGTCAGATATCACTCTCAGCAGGGCACTATTCATCTACTGTGCTATCAGAAATTTGAATGTTAATATTGGGCAGGTGATAGCTGATGAGATTAATGTGTGTGCTAACACCTCAAACAACAAAGCACCACTAGGACATCCTTCTTTGATCACTCACCTTTGCAAGCTAGCTGGGGTGGACACTTCTGTTCCACCATTTGAGAGGCCAAGAAAAGCTATAGATGAGGCCTATTACAGACAGTACTGTGGAGGTGAGGAGGCAGCTCAGCCAGTTCCACCACGCCAGGCTCGTAGAGTGAGAGGGCCAGCACAGAGCCGGACATCTACTGATACACATGAAGCAGAACCATTCCAGATGAGGGACATGTATATGTCTCTTATAGGTGCTCAGTTGCAGTCCATTCACAGAGGGCAGGTGGCCACAGCTGAGATGCTAGTGGGGATGTATGATACACCTCCAGCCCACAGGTGGACTATGGATGAATTCCATAATGTGGTAGCTTGGCCAGAAGAACCATTGCATGGAGGAGCTGAAGCAGCTGAAGCTTCAGCTAGAGATATGGAAGAAGATGAAGCTGAGGAGGAGGATGCATTTGATGATGATGATGAGGAGGAGGAAGAGGAAGGTACAGAGGACAGCTCAGACTGATGAGGAGCTGAGATAACATTTACTGATGAATGCTATCATATGATTATGCTTTTGTGGTTTAAGTTTTTCTGAACTTATTTGTTTTTGTTTTTAGATTAGGGTTGATGTACTCTATTGAACACCTGGTTTATTATGATGGTTTGCTATTAACTGTGATTGTGTGATAAGTAATGCTTGATGATGCTTATTGATTGATTGATGTTGAGATATATGTGCACATTAAAATGCTTATACAGGTGATTCACAAGCTTTGTGAACAAATGCATGATATCATGATTGTGATTGTGAAGTTAAGCAGGATGTGTATGCAAATGTGAATGAACTGATATGTGAGGTTTTGAGCTCCAGAGTTGTTATTGTTGAATGCTATTACTTTGAAAGCATGAATGATTTTGCCCAGGTTTTCTATGATTGAATCAAATGCTTGTTTTGCATCATGTGATCAAGGCCGTTTGTTGGAACCCTTTTTATTGGCCAAATTCATAAAGTTAGCCTACTAAAAGAGAACTTTGTGTTCTATCCTTTGAACCTTTAGCCTTGAACATACACTGAAACCCTTGATTGAAAATCTTTACCTTGAGTTAAGTAGAAGATCTTGTGTGGTATTGTTAAATGTTCAAGTTTTGGGGTTATTGGGAAAACATGAAAAAGGAAAAGCATTGAGCCAAGAGCTAAAAAGTAAGAATATGCAAAGAAAAAGAAAAGAAAAGAAAAAGAAGTAAAGCTCAATGCAAATGCAAATGCAAAGGCAAGTTGGGAAGAATAAGAATAATTGTGTTGTTATGATTCTCTTAACTCAAGGATTTTATGATCCAGAAAAACCAATTTTCTTGTTAGCCCAGCCACATTATAAGCCATTGAAAAGTCCTTGTGATGATGCATGCTTGTGAATGTTTTTGATTGAGGTAAAATGAAAGGCAAAGTTGATTCATGTGACATTGTGATAGTGGAGTGAATGAGTGAAACACTGTACCTCTTATACACTTGTGTGTTGAGTGAAACACTTTACCTAGTGAGGAAATATTCCATAAGCACATGAACATCCATGCTTAATTGATTGATCATTCATGAAAAATAGCATTTGTTGGAACTTAAATGATTTTGTGAACACTAAAGCATGTGCACATCTTGAATGAACTCTTGGTCATAAGTTTGAGTGAAGTTGTTACTTATCTTGAAAAAGAGGATTTTTGAATGAGTGAACCATCATATGAATTGGTTGGAGATTGAGTTACATTTTGTTTGCTTGAGGACAAGCAAAGTTCTAAGTTTGGGGTTGTGATAACAGTTGAAAAACTGTTATTTTCATGCTTAAAATTGATATTAAAAGCAACCTTTAGACTTAAAAACTAGCTTGAAATCATGCTTTTATCTATATTTTCAGAAATAAGAGAGCTGGACAGGTTTATGCTTGATTTAAGTGTTTTTGTGCAGGTTTTAAGGTGAATTTAGTGAAAGAAGTGAAGAAGGAGAGAGATGAAATCAGAAAAGGAAGCAAAGAGTGCAAAAGGAGAAGCCGAAAGCACCGCTCAGCGGCATTTTACAGCTGAGTGGCACTCAGGAGGTCACGGGAGGTCTGCTGAGGGGCAAACTGGCCGCTGAGGGGAAGAAAAAGGACGCGCAGTTACCGCTGAGCGGTAATTACCGCTGAGCGGCACTTTTTGGGCTTGGGCTTTTGTAATCTTTTGTAACTCTAGAATAGTATATAAGGACTTGCACGTCCTAGGGGTTAGTATCTTTGACAGAAACGAGGCAAACACTCTCTCTTCCACCCCTTTGAAGGAGGATCTTGGATGCTCAGGCTACCTCTTCACCTTTTTAGGGTTTATTCTTTCATTCTTTCATTATTGTTCATCTAGGTTCACCATGAATATGGTGAACTAAACCTTGTATGTTTGTTGGGGAATCAATGTAATCTCTTGAAGCTCTCATATATGGAATCTATGCTTGCATCTTTTAATTAAGACTTATGCTTTCTTTCATCATTAGTTAGGGTTTTTCCTCTTTGCTTAATGCTTGCATGGTTTAACTCATTCGATGCATGATTATTGGTTTTGTCGATACGGGCACGTACGGGGAAGCCTAGATCCGGGGAATTTCTCCCAATATTATACTGACAATATTATATTGGTTGTCGTTAAGCTCCTGCACTTATGAACTAATCATTAGGAATGCTAGGAATTGTATGAACTCGTGATTAGGGAGAAGCCATCTAGAATGGAACTTTAGAGAGTGGCATTAACAATGATGATTTGAATGTTGAATTCCAAAAATATATGAGAGTGGATGAGATGAAATTGACCCCCAACAACATATTCATTCATATATTTCATTGAAAGTGTTTATCTTTTGCTTTTGCCATTGATCAAAACTTCATGCATACATGTTTATTTTCTGTTTTGCATATTAAACTCCAAATATTTCGTTCTTAAGTCTTAGCTAATCAACAAACCACACAACTAAACTAGGCCGTGAGTCCTTTGGGAGAACGATACTTGGTCTTACCAAGTTTATTACTTGAACGATTCGGTCATACTTGCCGATTGTGAAACAAGTTTGTGACATCATATTTTGGTGATCATAAATTTGTCCATCAGTCCACTTGGTGAACTTCGTCCACATCCCTAACTTCGACCAGTTCGTACACTTCCTCCACTTCGTCCACTTCTTAACTTCTTCAACTTCCTCCACTTCCTCCACTTCTTCTCTTCGTCCACTTCGTCCACTTTGTCAACTTCCTCCACTTCATCCATTTCGTCGACTCCGTCCACATCGTCCACTTCCTCTACTTCGTCCACTTCCTCCACTTCGTCAACTTCGTCCACTTCGACCTCTTTGTGCACTTCCTCCACTTCGTCCACTTCATCCACTTCGTCCACTTCGTCAACTTCATCCACTTTGTGGAATTCATCCACATTGTCCACTTCCTCCACTTCGTCGATTTCGTCCACTTCCTCCACTTCGTCTACTTCCTGCACCTCCTCCACTTTGTCCACTTCGTCCATTTCGTCCACTTCGTCCACTTCGTCCACTTCGTCAACTTCGTCAACTTACTCAACTTCCGCCACTTCCTCCACTTCGACTATTTCGTCAACTTTGTCCACTTCCTCTAGTTCCTCCACTTCATCCACTTCCTCCACTTCCTCCACTTTGTCCACTTCGTCTACTTCGTCAATTTCCTCCACTTCGTGAACTTCGTCCACTTCCTCCACTTCGTCCACTCTGTCAACTTCCCCCACTTCGTCCACTTCTTCAACTTCTTCCACTTCGTCCACTTCCTGCACTTCGTCCACTTCTTCCACTTCGTCCACTTCCTACACATCGTCCACTTCGTCAACTTCCTCCACTTCCTCCGCTTTGTCATCTTTGTCCACTTCCTCCAATTTTTCCACTTGCTCCTCTTGCTCGACTTCTTCAACTTCTTCAACTTCTTCCACTTCCTCTGCTTCCTCCTCTTCGACCCCTTCGCCAGCTTCCTCGACTTCCTCCACTTTGTCCACTTCCTCTAGGTCCTCCACTTCATCCATTTCGTCTACTTCGTCAACTTCGTCGACTTCCTCTAGTTCCTCCACTTCCTCCACTTCCTCCACTTCCTCCACTTCGTCTACTTCGTCAATTTCCTCCACTTCCTCCACTTGCTCCACTTCGTCCACTTCCTCCACCTCCTCCACTTCCTTCACTTCGTCAACTTCGTCCACTTCCTCCACTTCTTCCACTTCGTTAACTTCCTCCACTTAGTCCACTTCCTCCACTTGCTCCACTTCGTCTACTTCATCCACTTTGTCCACTTCGTGAACTTCGTCCACTTCCTTCACTTCGACCAGTTTGTACACTTCCTCCACTTCCTTCACTTCAACTTCGTCCACTTCCTCTACTTCCTCTACTTCCTCCACTTCGACTACTTCGTCAACTTTGTCCACTTCCTCCAGTTCCTCCACATCATCCACTTCCTCCACTTCTTCAAATTCCTCCACTTTGTCCACTTCGTCTACTTCGTCAATTTCCTCCACTTCGTGAACTTCGTCCACTTCGTCAACTTCCCCCACGTCGTCCACTTCTTCAACTTCTTCCACTTCGTCCACTTCCTGCACTTCGTCCACTTCCTGCACATCGTCCACTTCGTCAACTTCCTCCACTTCCTCCGCTTTGTCAACTTTGTCCACTTCGTCCACCTCGAGCACTTCGTCCACTTCATCCACTTCCTCCACTCCTCCAATTCCTCCACTTTGTCCACTTTCTCTACTTCGTCAATTTCCTCCACTTCGTCAACTTCGTCCACTTCGTCAACTTCCCCCAGTTCGTCCACTTCTTCAACTTCTTCCACTTCGTCCACTTCCTCCACATCGTCCACTTCGTGAACTTCCTCCACTTCCTCCGCTTTGTCAACTTTGTCCACGTCGTCCACTTCGTCAACCTCGTGCACTTCGTCCACTTCCTTCACTTCCTCCAATTCCTCCACCTTCTCCACTTGCTCGACTTCTTCAACTTCGTCAACTTCTTCAATTTCTTCCACTTCCTTTGCTTCCTCCTCTTCGACCCCTTCGTCAGCTTCCTCGACTTCCTCCACTTCCTCCACTTCCTCCAGGTCCTCCACTTCGTCCACTTCCTCCATTTCGTCCACTTCATCAACTTCGTCCACTTCCTCTAGTTCCTCCACTTCGTCCACTTCCTCCACTTCGTCTACTTCGTCAATTTCCTCCACTTCCTCCACTTCCTCCACTTCGTCGACTTCGTCCACTTCGTCCACTTCCTTCACTTCGTCAACTTCGTCCACTTCATCCACTTCATCCACTTCGTCAACTTCGTTGATGAGAGGGTCGCACTTCCCACAAAAGTTGATTGCAAAACTAATGCAGTATAAGCTAGGCAATGACTCCTAGGTCGTCTCTCAAGGACCAATTTGTGGTTCGAGTCTCAGATCACACACGTAGTGGGGGGGTTGAAAGTGTTTCTGTGATTCGAAATGAACTAAATTAAAAACTGGAAATTAAAGACAACCACAAATAATTGAAAGCATTGAAGTAATTATTAAAATTAAAAAAAGAAAAAAAAATAAAAAAAATAAAAAACTAAAAAAATCTAACGGCCGCTGATACGACTGTCGTGGTCATACAAATTTTATGTGCACGAAAATTTATGCAGTATAACTAGGAAGTGACTCCTAGGTCGTCTCTCAAGGACCAATTTTTTGTGGTTCAATCTCAGATTAAACACGAAGTGGGGGGGGTTTGTGAATATGTTTGGATGCGATAAAATTAAAGTGGACTGGAAATTAAATAGAATTTAAAAACGTTGAAACAAATTTAAACACTGTAAAAACTGAACAGTAAAAGACAGTAAAAAATGAAAAGCGGTAAATTGAGAAACGGTAAAATTAAACGATGTAGAAAACAATAAACGATAAAATAAAAGAGACGGTAAAATTAAAAAACACTTGGACTGAAAATCAAATTCATCAAGGATTCAACATTTAAATTAAAATTCAAAACTTCAAATAAAATGAAAACCAAATGATCAAATGAACTACACCCTTCTTCAGAAATAAAATTCATACAGTATTTGAAAATAGAATTGAAAGTATGCTACTGGAATTGGAAATGGAAAAGGAATCAAATCACAACCTCCCCAAGAGGGGAGGAGAAAACCAGTACGTACTTCCTAATTCCTACTCCTAAAATCTAATAATTTTCCTTCTCTGCTGCCATTGCTCTTTTATAGCCAAAATCTGAACTTGAACTTCCTCCCGTGACTTCTCTTTTCAGATATGCTTTCACGTTGATTTTGTTTTGTCTCCAATTGACATCTTTTCCTTGCACAAATTGCTGAGCAATAGTTTCTTGGCCGTGAGAAAATAGGGTGAGGGCCCTTCATTTTGCACCTACTCTTGTCTTCTTCTCCAATCAGCCGTAGCACACCATTCATGCTGCTTCCTTTGCTGGACGTTACAACAGCTTCTCCTCATCTCTCTTTGCACGTTGCAGCTTCAATTGGACCAAGACCGTGGAGCTTCACTTCTTTTCTTGCTGGACTTGCTTGCTTTGTGCTTTCACCTTGTTCACATTCCAGCCAATGAATGCACTCCTCTTTTTGTGCAAAACGTTCAAAACCAGTGGCTGCTGCTCTTCTCCTTTCTCTTCATACATCCGTAGCCTCCCCTTCATTTCCTTGTGCACGTCTTCTTCTCCAAGACAAAACCAAAAAGAAAATATTGCACCGTGCTTGATTATTCTTTGTGTGTGGCTGCTGGAATGCAAAACCAAGAGAGACCAAACAGCTGCTTTCTCTCAACTCAATCACTATGCTTCACTTCTCTTCAAGCTCCTTGCTGCCCTTCAAGTGTGGTTTCTCTTGCTTCACGGTGAACCTCCAAGCTGCTGTTCTCCTTGCTGCCATGTCCGTGAAGCCCTTTTTTTTCTGTTTGCTGGATGGTCCAAGGGATGCCCTTCTTTTAGTGGGCCTTGATAAATGAAGAGTTTAATGGTGCAGCTGCTCTAGCACGTCCCAACTCTCTTCTTGCTTGCAACTCCAGGAGACCGTGTGCTTATACCATTCCACAACACTCAATTTTCCAATTTAAAATCCAAGAGCTTCTTTGTATGTGGGCCGTGAAAGTGGAGTTGCTTTTTCTTCCATCCATTCAATAAATGAAACCTCTTCATTTATGTAAACTTCAAAAATGGTGGCCCCCTCTTAGATTCCAACTTAGATGCTTGCCAAATTGAGTTGGCCGTGTGGTGTTGTAGTTGTACTTCACTTTCCATTTCATTTAATATTTATGCCCAGCTTTGTGAAAGAAAAACCTTGTGTGTGGACATCATGTGGGTTCACTTGTTGAATTGTTGGATGGGACAAAGGTGTGAAAGCGGTCCCCTCATCATTTCCCATATATGGTTTCTTGTTTGTCACGTGAATTCTCCATATTGTCTTCAATAATTTTGAGAAACTTACACTTGAAGGTGGTGATCCCTTCTTTCCATTTGCTTAATTTATTAAAGAAACCAAGCCTATTTTGCAATGGCCGTGTGGTGTTTTTCTTCAGCCCATGCGCATCCTTTCTCAAATATTCCCTTCTTAAATTGGTGGCCCCCACTTTCTTATGTGCTTGATTGCAAAAAAATTGAATTGGCCGTGACACCACTTTGTTTCCAGCCAAGAACCAAGAAAACCAAAACCAAGCTTCATTTATTACCCAAAATAAATCAATGCAGTGTAGCTTCTTTCAATTAAATAACAGTGTGAAAATGAATATTTTTCCAAATGTCCCAAATTGTATTTCCAATATTTTTCCTGCAATTACTAATGCAAATAATTAGCTCAGATAATTCAAATTAGTTAAAATAAGAATTTCTGATCGAATCAAGCACATTTCAGAAAAATGGGAAAATACTGGACAATTAAGCACAATTCCCCGATTAATTCTAGTACAGTAAACTAAGTGAAGTGAGGAAAATATTGGTTCATCAAAATAGACCACACTTAGTCTTTTGCACTCCTGGGCAAAATCAAGACACAAATCAGGGAATAGGACATCAAAGAAGGACTTTAAAGGACTGACACACACGCAGCAGACAGAAAAAATAAAAACTCATAAGAAAAATAAACCGAATTTACACAGTTCTCAAGAATTCTGGACAGATAAAAGAAGTAGAAATTATCCAACACAAATCAAATAAAGCAGATACTTATAGAAATCATCCAAGCAATTCAAAGTATGGCAAAATGATTACTCAGTTCAAGAGGTGATTCAAAAATAACATAACCTCACAGATGCACTAATAGTGTTTCTCTCAAGTGTTTAGGGTAAATAATTTCAACTCAATGTACTCAAGAAAACAAACACAAGTAGACTTGGCAAGCTTCTAATATCAACACTTAAAACATATGCATGTTCAGATCAAAAGGTCTTTCAGGGTTGTAATGGGGCCAAGGACAGGGGAGGATAAATTTGGATAAGTAGCTATAGCTCAGAAGAAATAGAGGACAAATGGGGTACAAGAGTAAATACAGTCAAATCTCACCCAAACCTCTAATTCAATCCTCTTCTCGACTCCATTATTCACAAAATTATTTTTCAATTTTTCTCTTTTTCTCATCATTTTTTTTTTATCCTGTATTTTTTTTTATCACACAACAGGATATGAATTATCATTTCAAAACATGATGAGAAACCAACTAGCCAATTCATCAGAATTCCCAAGGAGACCACACTTATTCTCAAAATACTTCTATAGCTCCAGACTTTCCTAAGGATAAGGTAATAATTTGTTTTTCACTTAGGATCAGTGTATGAGCTTCAACACAAAGAAATATATACAGTATAGGCTCAAAGGGGTTATCAAAGGATAATAACAAGGTAGGCTTATTTGGCTAAAGAGGCTCAAGAACAAAAATGCCTTTATCACGTCTGAACATGCATATCAATCAAGTATATCAAAAAGAATCAAGCCAAGGCATATGTGCAAGCAATCAAGATACATATCACACAAGAAAGAAAATAAAGTGGCTCAAATCTCACACAGGGTATTTGTCACAATCAAATCAACCTCTCAAACGTATAATCATCATTCCAGGCAGAGAAAAGCAAGGATTACAAACTATAAGTATTAAGTAAGTGAAGGAAAAATCTACAACTTAGACCTCATCCAGAAATCAAGAGAAAAATGTAAAATTTATTGCACACAAAACTGGATAAAAATAACTTAAAAGAGAAAAAATTTAACACTCAAAAACAAAAAATTTAACACACAAAATACAATCTAACAGAAAAATCAGAAAAATCAGAATTTCTTCCCAGTAGACCACACTTAAATCACACAATGTCCTCAGTGTGTTACAATCATCAGATTAACAATTTCAGATCAGTAAATAATATAGACAAGTGCAATAAAAAGTTAGGAAAAATGGGAAGAAATTTTTCAGTAACATCCATCAGTAGATGTTATCAGGGACATCCATCAGCAGATGTCTAAAACACCTAGCACCCATCAGTAGATGCTAACTAATTTAATTAAATTTTTTTTTTATTTTATTTTATTTTATTTTATTATTATTATTATTATTATTATTATTATTTTTTTTTTTTTTTTTTTGAAAAAGGATACCGGTACTGTGACAACAGTCTCGTGGCAACGACCGGAACTGTTGCTACAGTGGCAGAGCTTTGGCTACAAATGAGCCACTCCTCCGCGTCTGAGCGCCATTTCCTGACTCTCACTCTCTCCTCTCTCCTATGCTCTCTCAACTCTCTGCTCTCTCAACTCTCTGCTCTCTGCTCTCTGCTCTCTTCTCTCTTCTCTCTCTCTCTACCTGAGCGTCTGGAATCTCTGCGGAGCCTCTGCCCCAGTGCCATCTGAAGAGTGTGAGAACCTCGAGGAGCTTCTCTGCCAGCCTACTACTCCAGGTAAGTCCTCTGCTTTTGCCCGATCTATCTTCTCCTTTTTCTGCTCTCTCTCTCTTTACTGCTTTCCATCTTCATTCTGCTTTTTCCTTTCATTCTACTGTTATACCTTCCTGCTTTCCTGCTTTCCATTTTTTTCTTCTTAACTACAACAAAAACAAGAACACACTGTCTTAAACTAAGGGGTATATAGGCTGGAAACCAGACGTTAATCTCCCTTCGATTGAAGGTATTGCAGAGACAATCGGGTAGAACAACGCCACGTACCCCACTTAAAAATAAACACAAAATCTTAATTTACAAGAACAACAAGGACAACAGGACAACTGGACGTAGATCCGTTTAGGACCCTTTGCAAGGACCGTGAAACAGATCTGAGACCAGACACAAAAACAATCAAAGACAAACATGACAAAATAAATCTAAAAGGAAACAAGAACAAGAAAATACTGACTAAGAATCTAACATATTTTTATGCTTCTCTCTTTTTTTTTTTTTTTTATGTTTTGTTTTTCTTTTTTCTTGTTTTTGTTCTTTTTATATGTATTTATTTTTTATTTATGTATTTGTATATTACGAGAGGAAGGATGAGTGATATGGAATCAGAGAGATATACCAGTCAACGATGGCGTCCTACAGATGATCAGATCACGATGATGACCAAAATCTACAACTATGGGGTCACACACCCAAGCCGAGCGCAAGTCGTCGAGATCACGTCTCGACTAAGGACCTTCGGCGAAGCCACTGAATACAACGTACACTGCTGGTTTAACAACCATG
The DNA here is from genome assembly GCA_034642375.1 of Vigna nakashimae. NCBI lineage: Eukaryota > Viridiplantae > Streptophyta > Magnoliopsida > Fabales > Fabaceae > Vigna > Vigna nakashimae. The sequence goes on from CM067765.1 coordinate 33,057,197, forward strand.
GCAATCGGGTCAGGCGCTGGCAAGCGGAGATAGACCCCACAGGCACTCTCTTTTCACAACTGCCGCTATACATGTACGGTAAGACCTCTGATCACACCTCCAATGAATTTTCCATTCCTCTTCTATTATTAACACAAGTTTTTTATTTTTTATTTATTTATTTATTTTTTTATTATTTTTTTTTTGTTTGAAAGAAAATAACTGGGTGATAATGAGGGCACCGAGGCTGCTGAATTTGTTTCCAGTTCCGATCATTATCGATGACGACAGAAATGAACGAGAAATTCCTCCACCAAAGCCTCCGCTCGTGACTTTTCGAACCAGAGCTCCCTCAACGGAGCTCTCCCTTAGACCACCACAACCAGCTCGTGAATTCTTCCACTTTTAAAGTTTTGTTTATTTATTTTTTTTTATGTTTTTATTGGCCGAGTGTGGCCAGAATAAGGACTGTAATATGAACACTTAAGTTTTTTTATGTTTTTAATTTTTTTTTTTTTTTTTTTTTATGTTGTTTTGTTTTTTTTTTATGGTCTGTAATATTTAACGATCACTAAAGATCGACCCCCGAACATCTTTTAATTTGATATATATCTACTGCAATTTTATTTTCAGATCTGTTAAATTTCCTTTTCTCAATTACTGTAATTTTTTTTTTGCAATGATGAATGAAATCTTTCTTAGTCTAAACAATTTTTTCAATCAATAATCTGTATGAAGACAACTAAGAAATTATATTTACAGTGAAGGAAAATAAGGAAAAATAAGATCTGAAGTGAAAATTTTTATTGGTATGAAATAATAAGATACTGAGGGTCGAAATAAAATCAAGGAATACGCAAAACAATTTTTGAATTTTTGAAATTTTTTTTTTTTTAAGGATAGCAATTTGAAAACTAAGAAAAAGAAAATAAATAATTAAATAAATAAATATACATATTAGAATACAGATTTGGCACACTTAAAACAAAATATTTTATCACAAAGTTTTTTTTTTTTTTTTTAAATTTTTTTTTTTAATTTAAAAAAAAAAAAACAATCCGAAAACTAATAAAGAAAATTAAGAATTCTCCCCTAATTCGCAAACTAAGAAAATTAAGGGAAGAAGGGACAGGAAAACTCCCCTGTTATGGTGGCAGTTGCCAAAATTGGACAATCAGGGAGATGTCTTCTTCAGGATCCAAGACGGAAATTTTGAGGAAAAATTGCTTCATCCTCCAAATCTGATCAAGCAGAGAAATATCCTCCACCGCCGGATCTAAGCAGCAAATATTGTCACTGAGCAGATTCAGCAGGTGCCTATTAATCTCGAAGCTTTTGTCATTGTTGGCACCTTTATCTTCCAACGTGGGTGTCTGTTGATCAAATTTATTCGTACCTCCTGCAGCATGGTTAGTGCAATATTGTGGTTCCACATAAATGTCATGCAGAGGTATAACACCCAATTCCAATGTAAGAGGCTGAACCTCAGATATATCCTCGGAACATGAATCAATTTCAAATTTAGAAATTATATCAACCACAGACTCAGATTCATGATCAATGCATGGAGAATAATCATTTGGATGTGATATTAAAAATTTTTTCTCATCATGCATAGAGGGAAAATTAAAAGCATGTTCATCAATAATATAATCATCAGCATACCAATCAACAGCATAATATTTATTAACACAATCAACAGAATAATCAATTTGTGGTATGCTTACCTCCACTTCCTTGAAGATTGGTAAAGTAGTGGAGGATGAAGGTGGTCTACCTGGTTCAGGATTACTGCTTACTTCTGCCGGGTCCCCAAAATTTTCATCAGTCTCCTCAGGTGCAAGAGTGGCCATCTGCCTGATCTGATCACTTAGATTCTGTATGGCAGCTTGAGTTTCCTGCTGGAACTCCATGCTCTCTTGCTTGAACTGCATGTTCCCTTTCTGAAACTGAATGTTCTGCATTGTCATCTGCTCTAGTAACTCCTTTAATGTAGGTTCAGAAGTAGAAGGCTGAGGAGTTATTTGAATAGGAGAATCATACTGCTGACTCTCATATTGTGGAACTGGCTCCCAAAGAGAGCTCTCAGAAATTGGATGATGGAACATATTGTTCTCATCATAAAAATCAGCAGATTTAAAATCAAAGTAATATGCAGAATAAGAATCATAATCACAGACATTGGCAGAATAAGCATTATTAAAATAGGTAGACATGGAAAAATAAAAAGTAAAAACTAAAAACTAAAAATTACGAATCAGATAAAACAAAACACATTTATACATGCTACAAGCACACACAAGACAGAACATCAATAGTAAAAATTTTTAATTAATTTTTTTTTTAATAACAACTAAATACAGAACATAGCACAATTAAACACATATATACACAATATATATTAACACAGTAAAAATCTAAAACAAAAACCTGGATCTGAAGTGACAACGCCGCCAAAATTTGTTGAAGGTGTCGTTGTCTCCTACAAAAATACAACAGACAGAACACACAAAACACACATATTAACAGAACAAAAATTTACACAACAAAAATCTAAAACCAAACCTCCATTGATCCCCGGCAACGGCGCCATTTTTGATGAACGGGTCGCACCGCTCACAAAAGTTTGTGCATAAAAGAAATGCAGTATAGTTTACTAGGAGTTGACTCCTAGGTCGTCTCTCAAGGACCAATTTGTGTGGTTCGGTCTTAGATTAAACACGTAGTGGGGGGGGTTTTGTGATATGATTTTGTGCAGTAAAATTAAAGTGGACTGGAATTTAAACGAGACAGAATTTAAAAATACTGAAATAAACTTTAAAGACAATAAAAACTGAACGGTAAAAGATGGTAGAAACATAACAGTAAATATGCAAAAACGGTAAAATTAAACGATGCAGAAAACAATAAATGGTAAAATGACGTTTGAAATTAAAACGAACATAAAAATACATTGACAGAATTTTAACGTTTTAGAAAATAGTAAACGGTAAAAATAGAAAAGAAAGTAAAATTTAAAACATTTAACATGAAAATAAAATTCATCAAAGATTAAACATTAAATTAAAATTCTGGACAGTACAATTAAAAATGAAACGATCAAGAGTGACACATTCAGAAATGAAAACTTGGCTTTTGGCACTGTTGAAATTAAATTACAGAGAGTTTGGAAGAGGAAGAGGCAAGAGCCTCCTCCGAGACGTGAGTTCCTAAACTACTCCTACTTTAATTCTAATCTCCAATCTCTGATTCTGATCTTCTCTTCCTGCTGCTGGATTTATAGCCAAAAATATGAACCCGTGACCTTCCAGCTTTCACGTTTGTATCTAATATACAGCTCCTTAGATGTGCCAAAGTCAAGAGAGTGGGGTCCTTACTTGTCTTCTTCTTGTTGCCTCACATTTTTCCTATTCCCTTCACACGTCCGTTTCCTACTCTCACGTGAAGTTTCTTCCATCCATGGCTCCCTTCTTCATTCCAAGCCTTCTATTGTTCGGCCCCCTTGCTCACGGCTACTGGATGCTTCTCAACTTTTCACACATTCCTCTTTGAACGCTACTCATGGGTCATCTCCGTGTACCTCCAAACTGCTAGATCAAGGTGCTGCACTTTCATTTTCTGCTGGTCCGCCTCCTTCTTCTTTGCTTGTACCAGCTGCTGGATTTTCCTTGTACTCACCAAAAAGAAAGTGAAGAAATCTTCTTGGTGGTAATTGCTCCAGCTCCATCCAGGCCGAGACACCACTCTCCTCAATGTGTGCATCTTCTCTTCAAGCTGTTGGGTGCTCTTTCTCCAAGACCAAGGTCGTGACCAAACTGCTGGACATAATTCTTCTTCTTCTCGGTAGCTACTGACGAACGGGTCGCACCGCTCACAAAAATTGTGCATAAAAGAAATGCAGTATAATTACTAGGAAGTGACTCCTAGGTCGTCTCTCAAGGACCAATTTATGTGCCGGTTCAGTCTCAGATTTTCTTACACGAAGTGGGGGGGGTTTTGTGGATTTTTGGTTGCAGTAAAATTAAAACGGACTAGAAATTAAATAAAGCAAAATTAAAAACGATGAAATAAATTTTAACTGTGGTAAAAACAAACGGTAAAAACGAAAAATGGAAAATTACGCAGTGGTTGAAATTAAAACATGTAACAATAAATATACAGAAAACATAACAGCAGTGTAAATAAAATTTACCCAAAGCAACAGTGAAAATAAACAGTAAAAACGATTTTAAAAATAAACCGAATGGACAAACACATTGACTGAATTTAACGGTTCAGAAAACAGTAAACGGTAAAATAAAGAGACAATAAAATAAAATCACTTGACTGAAAATGAAATTTATCAAACATTAAACTCTTAAATTAAAATTCCAAGACAGTAAAGATAAGCAATAAAACGATAAAACTGTAATACACGTTTCAGAAATAAAAGCTACATTTTTGCACTGTTTAGAATGAAAATTCAGAAATGAAAACTCAGAGCCTCTGGAAGAGAGGAACCGAGAGTGTTTCCTAAACTACTCCTAATACAATCCTAAAACTCTCCTCCTTCTTTACACTAAAATCTACTTCCAATTTATAACCGTGAATCCACACACTCTGCCTTGTCTTCTCTTCCTTTCTTCAATAGCCAAAATGAGCAAAAGGTGGGCCCTTCCTTTGTCTTCTTCTTCAATTTACTGTGTACATTGCTAGACCCGTGAGCTGCACATTCCAGCATCCGTGAACTCTTTTCAAACTGCTATGAAGTTGCTGCATGTTTCTGGATAAGCTCCATCACCGTGACACCACTCTCCTTGTGCTCTTCTCCAAGCTCTTCCACTCTTCTTCTTCCCAAGCTTCAACCGTAGCCTCCCTTTAATCAATCACCATGCAGCTGCTGTTTTCCTAAGCTAAGCACACTTGTCTTCACACTCTGTAAACCTCCTGGAACAATGAGCTGCTGCCTGTGAGTTGTATCCTCCAAGAACCGTGAATGTCTTCTTCTCCAACTTTGCTGCTGGAATGAGGAACACCACTGCTGGACGTGTGCTGCTCCTCTGCTACCATGGCAGTGAGCTAGCTTCCTTGGTTGAAGTGTTCCAGTAGGCCGTGAGCTTCCCCAAATGGAGACCAAAATCCATAAGCTTCTTCTCCAAATGAATGTCCAAAACCAGAGTAGAAGAGCACATTAAACAAATTTGCACATCTCTTTTCAAGCAAAAAGGGCCGTGAGCTTTTCTCTCTTTTCGGTAGCTTCCATATGTTTATATGCTTTTCCAATTGTGCAAACCCGTGAACTTACTTGCAATATCTGGTCCCTCCATTCACGGCCTTACTTCATTCTTAAACCAAAGAGAAATTCTCCAATGGTCCTAGGTGGCGCGGCTCCCACATTCCATTCAAAGCATATAATGCTTGTCTTCAACAAATTCAGCTCTTGCACTTTGGGGTTTTTGGACGTGAATTTTCACCATGGTGGTCCCTTTCTTTTATTCCTTTGTCATGTTAATGAGAAGTGATACTTGCAGAAGAAAGGAATGAAAATGTGCTTCCTCCATCATTTTATTTGCCAATTACTTCCAGCAACAAAACGAAAACCCAGCTTCATGAACCAAATATAGTAGCTTCTTCCAATTAATACAGTGTGAATGTTCTTCCAAATGTCCTAAAATATTTACAGAATTTTCCCTGCACTCAATAATGTAAATAATTAGACTCAGATAATTCAAATTAAGTAAAATAAGAATTTCTGATCAAATTAAGCACAATCAATAAAAACGGGAAAATACTGGACAATTAAGCACAATTCCCTGATTAATTTTAGTACAATAAACTAAGTGAAGTGAACAAAATATTGACTCATCACTACTCCTTCATGGTTTGCTTCTTCTTCCAGCTCAGTTGGACCGTGAAGGTCTTCCCCATGCAGCAACCTTTCTTCTTCAAACTCAGCTGCTCCACCATGTGAACGCCTTGCTCACGGCTGCTACTCTTTTTCCTGGACCAAACTGCTTCAAGGTGCTGCACCGTGAGCACCATTCCAGCGTATGCATCCTCCAACCTTCAACGTGAGTTGCAGCAACAAAAAATATGAGTTGTATCCTCCAAATATACAAGAGCCGTGAGCTTCCACTCCTGCAAGTGTGGTCCCCTTTCATTGGTGTCTTAAAGGAAGAAGATTCCTACTTCATGCAAATTGTCGAGTGGTGTTGTCCCTTGGACATGAGCTTTCAACATGTGGCCCCTATTTTATTCCATCTAAAACTTTACTTGTAGAATGAATTATTCATGGGCCCATTATAATTGGAAGATGACTCCGTGAGGAATTGTGGCAGCTCTTTTGCATAATAGAAAAATCACATATGTTACTTATATAAAACAAAACCGTTAGCTTCATCATTTCAAAGTGGTCCCCTTTATCATTTACTTTTCTTATTAGATTCCAAGCCAATTTGCCGTGTGTTTCTCTTCAATTAATTGCCAAGCCAATTGGAAATGTGCGTTAGCCAAAGAAAGGGTGCAGCTCCCACTTCTATTCCAAAGCAAATTGTTGAATCTTTTAGCATCATTTTGGACGTGCAAAAATATGGGAGGCCGTGTGATGTGTATATTTTTGTTCCAATTTATATTTTGGCTTGCCAAACTGAATGGCCGTGGAATGTCTTCCAATTCATCATGCTTCCAGGAGAAATGAGTTGCCAAGCCAATTTTGCTGAGTGTTGGAAGATCTTAACACCTTCCAATGATAAATTCCAGCCACCACAAGTACTAAACAGCAAGCAAACAATGCAAACATATTAGAACACTCAAACAGTAATCACTGGACTGACATAGGAGAGTAAAACAAATACTGGGAACAACACAAAATGAATTTGAACAAAATAAAAACTATACTTGAAACTAGACATCTAGACGAAACTATGAAAAAAAATTGCATTGAAAACGGATATGAATTGAACTCGAACGAGGACAAACAAGTTGACACAAAATTCACGCAGCAACCAGCGAAAACTGAAATGGCTGAAATACATTGGGCTCTATTTCCATTTCTTATTTAACCTTCAAATGTCCCAAATTGTATTTCCAAATTTTCCTTGTAAAATAATTAGCTCAGATAATTCAAATTAATTAAAATAAGAATTTCTGATCGAATTAAGCACAATCAAGCAAAATGGGAAAACACTGGACATTTAAGCACAATTCCCTGATTAATTCTAGTACAATAAACTAAGTGAAGTGTAAAAAATATCGACTCATCAGCGACAAATGAATAAACGAATGAGTTGCAGCAATGGGGGCAAAAGGTTTTTCTACTTAGCAAAGGGACTACGCTTAAATTGGGCCTTTATTCCCGATGGGCCTTACGGAAAGCCCAAATATACGACTTTTAGGGTGTTGCTGCATCCACCACTACACCATGTTTCCTCCGCTTGCCCTTAGGTTAAAACTTTTTTTACTTTTATCATTTAGGATTTTTTTAATTAATTTGAAAACCCTATTTTTCCTCATTATTTTCTCCGCGCGCCCCCACCCATCTCTCACACGGATTCCTCTCTTCTCCCTTTTCGTTTCATTTCATCTCGTTTCTTCTTCCTTTCCTTTCTTTTTCCTTTTCTCACTCATTTGTTTGGTTTGTTTTTTTCTTCATCCAGGTTGGTTTTCTTCACTGGTTTTCTTCAACATTCTTTTGTAGCCTTGTTTGGTAGTTTAATTTATGGTGTATTATTACTTTTTGGCTTTGGATGTGTGCTATTTTGTCGTTCTTGTCCACTGTCTTTCTGCTGATTGTATTGTTGGTCGCTTGAACAGAGCCAAAACGGTAGATCAATTCTGAAATTTCTTTTTCGAAAGACATTTAAAATGTTAAGTTAGACATTTAAAAATGTTAAGTTGTTCTTGGTATTTGCTAATTAAGTACAGGAATATAAATGATCAATTTAACTAAATGGTAAAAGGAGTTAGAATTAGTTGAAGGTTCTCGATGAGAAGCAGTGTGTTACTACTAAGGGGAATGTTCATGCTATTAAATATGGATCATGATGGAATTCTAAGCTGGCAAAGAATAGTGGGAGGGTGGGAAAGAATAATGGAAAACAATCACTCCACCCATGAATACCATAACAATATACAAAACCTAACTCACTATCCAAGGTTTCTCTGTCCTTAAACTTTGCAAATCAAGACACAAAATTAGAGTAATCCAAACTCGAAAAAGCAACAAAAACTGTAACTAAAAGTTATGGGGTGTGTATTAGGTTGTACCTGTAACTGATACGCCTAGAGCAAGTGACCAAAACCTTCTCTTTGTTCCTAAATATTGGTGAAGCAACGTTATTGTCTTCTACTTCATCAGTGACTTGACTCTTATCCTTCAAACCCAAAAGGGTCCTCATCGGTCTCTCTGGAGCAGCATCTTCCTGTTTAGGATGTGCAACAACTTGACCACTCTCACTGCGCTTTCTCTTCTTCACCATTTTCTTCTTCAAAATCTGCAAAAACCAAGAACGACAATCACAAAAACAAAACAAAACAAAAAATTGCCAACGACCCTTTAGCAAGGTGCCCGCCAGAGAATAAACGCACCTGGGGTGGGAAGAGATGATAGAAAAACTGGAATGGGATTTCGCCGGTGGTGGCGACAAATGAATAAACGAATGAGTTGCAGCAATGGGGGCACAAGGTTTTTCTTCTTAGCAAAGGCACTACGCTTAAATTGGGCCTTTATTCCCGATGGGCCTTACGGAAAGCCCAAATATACGACTTTTAGGGTGTTGCTGCATCCACCACTACACCATGTTTCCTCCGCTTGCCCTTAGGTTAAAACTTTTTTACTTTTATCATTTAGGATTTTTTTAATTAATTTGAAAACCCTATTTTTCCTCATTATTTTCTCCGCGTGCCCCCACCCATCTCTCACACGGATTCCTCTCTTCTCCCTTTTCGTTTCACTTCATCTCGTTTCTTCTTCCTTTCCTTTCTTTTTCCTTTTCTCACTCATTTGTTTGGTTTGTTTTTTTCTTCATCCAGGTTGGTTTTCTTCACTGGTTTTCTTCAGCATTCTTTTGTAGCCTTGTTTGGTAGTTTAATTTATGGTGTATTATTACTTTTTGGCTTTGGATATGTGCTATTTTGTCGTTCTTGTCCACTGTCTTTCTGCTGATTGTATTGTTGGTCGCTTGAACAGAGCCAAAACGATAGATCAATTGTGAAATTTCTTTTTCGAAAGACAGTTAGCACACCCCTGTTCCAGATCAAAATTTTCGGAAGCCTGTGATGAGGTGCAGGTAGAAATTCGATGGGATGCACGAAGAAACACCCATCACCATGCATATTTATCCCCATTCGTGTGCGTGTCTTGTTTGAGAACGTTCCGACGCATCTGTAGCACCGGAGAGAAGGATTTGTGGCAGAGCATCGTTCACGGCGGCTGGGTAAGAATTTTTTTTTGTGCATGACGAAAAGCCCAAAAGGTGTTGGTTAATGCGTTCACGAGGCTCTCAATTCGAGTTTAAATTCTAATATAGAGAGTCTAATTTTTGTTCACTATAGAAGCGACACCCAAGTGGAAGAGTAAGAAGCATCATCCATAAGAGAATCTCAGCATAAGAGAAGGAAAATCCCTGATTTTAAAATGGAGGTAGAGACAGAGACTATGGTGGAGAAGAGGGAGATAATCAACAACGTGATGTGTCTTTTGACCGACCCAAATGGAACTCCCTTGGGCTCTCCCATGTACCTACCTCAGAATGCTGGCCCTCAACACCTCAATCAGATTGTTAATAAGCTTCAAAACAATGTAAGCAAGTCCCTTTATTCTTCTCAAATTCTATTTTACAATTTGTTTATTATTTATAACATTGAGCAATTATCTATGCTTTCATTTTAGGAAGAGAAGTTGTCGTATGCTTTCTATATATCAGATGAGGAGCTCATTGAACCACTTGAAACATACCTGCAGAAAAACAAAGGTTAGTCATGTTTGTTTACAATAAATTATTTCTTTTTCCTTCTTAATTTGTGTAAATTCACTTATTTACTTGCTTTTAACACATTTTGAGAAAACAAATCCTCATCTTTCTAAAGAATTGTTACAAAGAATTGCGCACTTGTAATGATGTTTTTCTTTTCCTTTGCAATGTTACTTTAACACTATTCCAGTCTCGATGGACAAGGCTTTGCCTATAGTTTATCAACCTCAAGCTATTTTCCAGATTCGTCCTGTGAATCGTTGTTCTGCAACTATTTCTGGTATGTGAGACATATTGTGTATTTTCCCATTCGTAGTGGCACAATGTTGTATTGTGCTTGCTAAACTGTGAGAGACAACAGCGTGGTTTGGATGTTGATGATTATTGTAGCACAAGTTTGTGTTATTCTTTGAATTTTCTAGAATTCATATTTTTGCGGTTGTTTATATTTTTAGGTCATGCCGAAGCTGTACTTAGTGTTGCCTTCAGTCCCGATGGACGACAAGTGGCAAGTGGTTCTGGTGATACCAGTGTTCGATTTTGGGACTTGACCACTCAGACACCATTGTACACTTGCAAAGGTTTGACATTTAAAAACGTTAAGTTGTTCTTGGTATCTGCTAATTAAGTACAAGAATATAAATGATCAATTTAACTAAATGGTAAAAGGAGTTAGAATTAGTTGAAGGTTCTCGATGAGAAGCAGTGTGTTACTACTAAGGGGAATGTTCATGCTATTAAATCTGGATCATGATGAAATTCTAAGCTGGCAAAGAATAGTGGGAGGGTGGAGGTTATTGCAAAGGAATGAGAAAATAATAAGAGGGAAGGATAGGGACTGTGAAGGCTGAGAATTATAGTATTGGGAGAATTAGATTTCTTTAGTTTTTAATTTCTTAGAATTAGATTAGTTTTATGTTTTTCTCTTAATTCTTTAGTTTTATAAAATTTTAGTTAAAAAGAGGTTTTTAAGTGTAATTTTTAGCTTTTGTTAATAATTAGAAAATTAGTATTTTTTTGAAATTCTTTCAATAAAAATGTTTTGTTTTAATTGCATAATTTGTCTTCTTTTTCTTAATTGTTGTTTGATTTTTTACAGATTGGGACAACATTTGGACCATAATAAAAGTAAATTGAGAGGTGTTGAATTGAAATGAGCTGCTGGATTAAATTTGGGCCGCTGTTTTGGGCCACTGTTTTAACATTAAGCTGTTGCAAGTGAAATTGAAGGCACCCGCTGGCCTGCTACAATGGTGCTGCAATTGGAAGAGTGCTGCCGATTGGATAATTGGGCTGCCAAATGCTGGTATGGACTTAAGTGAAACGGTGAGTTTCAATGGAGGCAGCTTTTGGGGGTAATAGCAGCTCATTTGAGAAAATTTCATTCTCTCAAGCACGGCAGCTTTTGGGGGTCATTGCAGAGCAGCTCATTTGAGAAAATTTCATTCTCTCAAACACATTCATTTGGAAGAGAGTAGAAACACTTAAGCTAGGGCTTGTGCGAGAGAAGAGAGAAGAAAAGCTCTCGCCACTTACCCAAAGAAGAACCTGACCGGTGAAGCTGAAGACGTGACCGGAGCGCGATCCTCGCCAGAGAAGAAGCTGACCGAAGCTTAAGTGGATCGGAGGGTTTGAAGAGCAAAGCTTTTGGAGACCGTTGGATCAAGGTGAAGCTCGAAGCGTCATAGCAAGGTTCTCCTCTCCAATTTTTCTTTTCCCCTTCCTTTTCTCTTTTCGTTTTTGACCCTATATAAAGGGCCTTCACCATGTAAATAGGGAGATATAGAGAACACTTCTTCATATACTTTTGAGATACATTTTCAGACGCTCTGTAGATTAGGGTTGTTACGCTTTTCTTAGAGTAGAGATATTGTTCTTGTTTCTGGATTTCGCTGAGACAATTGCGAGAGTGACAGTCGCGAGAATATTGGTGACTTCCGGTACAGTTGTAATCTTCTTTTCATGTTAATAAAGTTCTATTTCGTATTCTCGTTTGTGTTGAGATTGTTTGTGTTCTTGATTTCTGCCATTGTTATGTTTTGAGAAAATGATTTGGATTCTGATTCTCTGCAATTTTATGATTTCTTTCGGAATTAAATGTAGCATTTTTCATCGAGATGTCTTCTCGAGACAGAGAAAAGTCCAATGCATAAAAATTGATTCAAATTTGTGTTTCTTGAATTTGTTTGTGAATTTTAGATTGATGAATAGGCTAATGAACCTTGATTGAAAAAATGAGTGGAAAGAGTAAAATTAAAGTTCTGAAATATGAACTAGAATACCCTGGATTGGGATTCACATTATGATGATGTCTTCTTGAGAACTCTAAGCACTCTTTTATTCATATCAATGTACATTCACCTATGAAATCAATTCTGTCTTTGCTTTTGATAGTGATAGTTGAAGTTCAGTTTGAGTTTTGATGTTCCAGTTGTTTACTTTGAGTATTTTAGAATTTATGATCTGCTTTACTTCTGTTTCAGCCTTTACATTCTTGTTGATATGATGCTTTTCAATCTTGAGTTTTAAGTTCTTTTCAATTTGGTTTTATTTCTGATTTTGTTCCAGTTTTAGTATATAGGTTTTGTTTTGGATATAAATAGGTTTAATCTCTTCATGACTTTAGCTTAGGTTTTATTTCTTTATTTTCTTCCTTCTTTTATTTTAAAATAGATTATAGTTTCGCTTTTCTTAATTTTTTAATTTCTGTGTTTTCATTTTAAATGTCCCCACCATTTTAGTAGTAGTTAGTAAGTAAATAATTAGTAAATAAATACAAGACTTAACTCTACATTTTAAAACTTAATTTTGTTGAGTCCTAGGATTGATATTCTGGTTGCCCTATGCTACATTAGTGGGGACCAGATTTTGTTCTGATTTTAGGCGACGAAAATCAGTTTAACAAATGGCGCCGTTGCCGGGGACCCGGCGAGTTAAGTCTTAGAGTGTTAGGTTAGTCTTGTTTAGGCTTGTTTTCTTGATTTTATTTCTGTTTTGTGTTCATATATGTTCCTTTTTAGTTTAGGATCTGTTTGTTTTGTTTTCATTTTTGTATATTAGGATCTGTTCTGCAGAGTAGAAATTGTGAATATAGCTTGTATAGATTTTCTTTTCTTTCAATTCTTTTGTTGAATTCTGTGATAGAGGCTTTATTGGTCTGATTGGTTTTTATCTTGTGAGCAATTGTTAAGCATGGATCACTCCTCTGCATATGGTAATTTCTCATTTCCTTATAATGCTCAACCACCAAGATTTGACATGTTTTATGAGCCTATCCTGAGGTTTTTATGCAGCCAGCCAATCAAGCTTTCCAGCAGCAACCACCACATTGTTTTCAACCATATCATGAGCAACCACCCTTGCAAGTGCAGCAGCAGCTGCCACACGTATACTGGGACCAATATGCTGAACCAGAGCAGGAGAATTTCCTGTCGGAACAGCCATGGCAGCCATCTTTTTTCCATTATGATGCACCAGAGCAAGAGGAAATTCATTCAGAACAGCCATGGCAGCCACAATTCTGTGATCAGTGGCAACAGGGGATTCCAGCGTATGAACTTCAAGGACTAACCAATCAAGTGGCTGAGTTAGTAGCTGTAGTCAACAAGTTGACTGGGAGAGTTGAAAAGGAGAAAGAGGCAGCAACCAATGAAGCACCACTGATGGTAGCTGCTACCCCAGAGTTTCAAGTGATTAAGTGTCCAACCACCTCTGTAATTGTATACGCTAATCCTTCTTTCACTGATTCAGATTCTGTTTTAATTTCTGTTAATGATAGTTCCAATTCTCTGATGAGTGGTGATTGTATGAATGCATCTGTTGATTCTGAATCTGTATATGAACTTTATGTTGGTGATGAGAGTACTGAACCTCATTCTGAAATTGATTGTATTGTTGATTTGAACTCTGATTTTAAAATTGAACCTGCTGAGCTTGAAGTACAAATTGATTTCAGAAAGTCCAAAGAGTATTTGAAAAAAATGAGGGAAGCTGCCAACCATGTTTTGGTGCTTTAGTACTATGAAATGGACTTTTATGCTGATGTATGTGATCCTAAAATTGATTTGACTACGTTTGATCAAATGCTTGATGTGCCTGTAGAGGTTGTTGATTTTAGTCCTTGCTTTGATCATTCTAATATCACAAATTCAGTATTTAACATTGATAGAGTTCATATACCTGCATCTAGTGTTTTTTATGATTGCACAGATTTAAATGCACTTCTTGATGATGAATCAGGTGCTCATGATGATAGATATGTAGTTTTTGATGATGTGAAAGTTGATATGACTGATTTTGAAAATGCCTGTACTGATTTAGGATTAGAACTTGAACTTGAGTTTGATGGGTTCTTAAACTCTTTAGAACTGAGTAATGAAAAACTCACTGGTTGTACATGCCTTGGGGGTGGTTGTGAAGTTTGTGAAGAAATCAGTTCTGCCATATGTTCTGCTTCTAACTATTTTGCAGGCGCCAAGGAAGAGATCATTATGTTCAAGCTGGATGGAAATGACCTTGATGAGGTAGCTAGTGATCAGAGAACACAGGTTTATTCTGAACTTAGCATTCCCATAGAATTCTCTAAGGTTCAATATGAATTTAATGCTTTGGATCTGTTTAAAGTTGAACCCATAGAACCTGCTCCAGATTATGTTCCTGTTATGCCTGCACACAGTCATATTTTAGATTCAGCCTGTTCCATTGAAAATATTGACATGCCTTATGCTGTTTCAGAGTTATGCACTGGTTTTGACATTATTCCAGTTGATGATAGCTTCACAATAGGTGTTCATTTAGCTGCTGATTTGATAGATGCTAGTGAGGTCATTTTTGAGGAGCCAGTACAGGATGATTTTAAATTTGAGCTTCCTGTCTGTTTAGGTGAGGTACAAACTAGCTTTGATAATCTTATGGATGAGAAAACCTTGCCAGATATTCTTGCTGTTATACCTGATTGTACTGAAAAGCTGGATGAAATTTGTGTTGTAGAACATATTGATATTTCTGATGATTTTTATGATGTGTGCATTGGTCTGGACAACAATTTTGAGGATAACTTTATGGACTGTGTTGAGTTCACTATGGATTTTGTTGTTATTACTAAGGAAGAGCCAACACAGGTGTTGTTTAACCTTGAAATTCTAGTTGTCTTATCTGAGTTTCCTTTGCAGTTTAGCTCATTTGATTGCCTATGCATAGATCCTTTAGAGCCTGTTGTTAACACTGCAGTAGTTATTGATTCTAAGGTTCTTAGAGCACCATTTGAGATTGAATGTATCCATACCCCTACTGTTTGCACTGATAATATTTTTCCCACCTTTGATGCATTGGTTCTTCATGAGAATGATCTTGATTTCAGTTTTAACAAAGCTGAAATGTTTGATGATTCACTGATGAACATTGACTTTGATTTTGCTGTTGCAGCTGACATTACTAATATTGCCACTCATCCAAAGGAAGTTGCAGACACAAAGGAAGTGGTCATGAATGCAAGAGAAGGTATAAATGATGCTCAAAGAGCCTGGAATTTGCAAAATCAACAGCAAAGGCATGAGGAGATCTGGTTGCTGCAGCTGAAAGCATTGAATGGAGAACTGATGATGCTAAAGCAGAGAGCTGGGAAGGAGCTAATGCACATCTTGGCTGACAATGGAGAAAATCCAATAAGCTCTTTCTTGTCCCTACCTTTAAATAGTAGTTATAGGTCTTTTATATTTTTTCAGACAAAATCACAGTAATTATTATAATTTAGAGTTTGATTAAGAATTTATCATTACAATATAATTCATTAGATATAGAAATACATATATTTTGAAATTTAATCAAGAACTTAACCGATTAATTGGAAATCTTATTTAGAAGTTTATCAGATTTTGAAATATGGTTAAATTATATTGGATTTCAAACTTATGTTTAGGACACAGTTAAATTTCAAAATTCTATTAAGTATTTTTTAAAATTTGAAAATATGGTATTGTTTTTAGTTTTATTTTGTTTTATGAATTTGTTAATCTCAATTTTAGTTATGTTCAGTGAGATATTCTGTCTCAGTATTGTATTCTTGGTAGTTAGAGTCGTCATAACTAAGGTGAAATTTTTTTTTTAGTTTTATAAATTTTACCTTATGTTAGATTTATGTTCTTTTACAAATAAAATGTGTAAAAAGATTATATAAATAACTTGACAACCAATCATAATTTTTTTCATATGTGATGAATTAATTCGATAAGTTCCAAAAATTGCTTTTAAGTTTGATTTTATTGTTGTCACTTACGGTAAATTACTTAATTAAATTTCAAAATCTAATATTTTTTTAATAGAATTTGGAAATTCATTACCTTCTTAATTAGAGATTTCAAAATTTGGTACCTTACATACACCAAATTTTAAAAACTGGAATTTTAGTTATAACGAGATTTAGAAGTGTAGTTATTTGTCTAACACGATTTCAAAATCTGCTACCTATAGTCCAAACGTAATTTTCATTCTCAAATCAACTACGGTTTTCGACATTTAATTTAAATATAGCATAAATTTCTCACGAGAATATTATCCTCGTATAAATAATAGAAAAAAAGTAAATAAAAATGGAAGTACTAAATTGTATGGAGAGAGTGAAAAAAAGTTAGAGTTGTATTAAAAATAAAAGGAAGAAGAAATTAGACTTTACATTTTTTATCCTAGTGAAAGGTCAAAGGATATTTCGGAGTTTTAGATAAATTTGGAGGTTTAGGAAGAAATTTGGAAGTACAAAAAGAAAGCCTCGATATTTACTAAAACTGGGCCGTTCCGTTTCTCTTTCTTGGGCTTCATCAGGAATGCTGATTCATGTTAGATTCTACTCTTTACAGTCCTCGTTTTGTTACATTTTTTTAAAATTACATATTTACCTTCTTTGTCCATTTAAAAACATTATTATCTGCTTTGCACTCTTTTACACACTTGAACTTACATGATTTCATTTCCAACCTCGAAACAATGTTCTTTCACGATAATATAAATTGAGATTAAGTTTTTTTTTTCTTCCGATTAAATTAAGATATTTTCCACTCTTTCTATGTTATTTTTTTCTTCTTCAAAACTTTGGTTGAAAATGTCATCTTAAAAAATACTTTCATAAACATTTTTCTTTATTTATTACATTCTACAAAGTATTTTACAACACACATGTAGATTTCGAAAACTTATTTTAAGAAATACATTTCGAAATCTACACAGTAGAAGAGCATTTTTGAATAATCTTCGCTTTAAAATTCGAAATACACTTTTTGGTACATTCCGTAAAATACATTTTTAAAACATAAAGAAAATTCGAATATAAAGAGAGTAATTTAAAAAAGTATTTTTAAAATATTTTTATCCATTTGTTATTTCAAGATGTACTTTATAAAAAGACATTTTTAAAAAAAAATAATTTTGATAATTGGAATTAAAAAATTGAAAATAAGGTTCAGTACATAATTTTAAATAACATAATTAAGAAATGTAGATTATTGAAGCCTTTAAGTTTTATAATTTGCATTAATTTATGAGAACAATTAAGATGAAAGTACAAAACAAGGGCGCATTGGATTATAGGAATTGAACACATTTAATTACACTAACTCATGCATCTTACTGAATTAACCAAGCCAAACAATATACTTGATTATAATTATTACTAGATACCGCATATCACTTAAATATAAGGAAAAATGATAAAATGCTAATACCTGAAAGGATAATATAAGAGGAAATAATTGATTAAGTTCTACTAACCCGTTTTTTTTAAATTAAAATATAAAATAAATTAAAAGTTAATATTTTTATGTTATATTATTTTAAGAATATAAATATATATTAGTGTTGTAGTTTAAACCATTATCATTATAAATTAAATTTTATTTTTTATTTATAATAGAATAATATGATATGTAAATATAATTCTGGGATGGGTGACCTTGTGCGAGTGAGGACAAAGCACATTGGAAAGCCTGGTGGTGATGTGTGGGGGCAGTCGATGTTCCCTGTAAGTTGCCGGGACGTTACAAATGGTATCAGAGCCTAGCCTCTCCCAGTACGGTGTGGTTCGAGGACGAACCAGACGGAAGCTGGTGGGCATGTGACACTCGGGCACTGAGACGAGGGCGGGGAGTGACGCTGGTGCAAGAGGCATGGTGCAAGGGGCACAAGACAAGGAGCGACTCCTGGCAGCTTCGAGTGGAAGGGTGACATGGATGAATCGAACATACACCGAAATGAGAGGGATCTGGAGACTGTATAGGTACGGGACTATACAGTTGAAGGATATCCTAAATGGATTGATTTGACTACTCATATCACCAAAATGCATTTGCTTTTCGGTAGCCTGACCCATAAGAACTCCTGGAGAAATTCTGGGATGGGTGTGGGGGCAGTCGACGTTCCCTGGCACCAAAGTACATAATTATGCAACCTTGATGAGTCAATATTTTATTGATTTCACTTAGCTTATTGTACCGAATTTAATCAAGGAATTGTGCTTAAATGTCCAATATTTTCCCATTTTTACTAAATGTGCTTAAATTGACCAGAAATTCTTATTTCAATTAATTTGAATTATCTGAGACTAATTACTTACATTATTGAGTGCAGGGAAAATTCTGTAAATATTTTGGGACATTTGGAAGGACATTCATTTGTATACGGTGTTATTTTACTTGGAAGCATTGATATATTTTTAGTGAAAGACTTGTTGATCCGTTTTGGAGGGAGGATCTTAATTCATTTTGTTGAGCTTCTTTAGTTGCTGCAAGGAGGTTTCATCTACCGAATAGAAAAGAAAGGGCAGCTGCACTCATTCAATTATTAATTCATCACGGGTTCATGGAGAGGGCATGCTGATTTTTTTTAACACTTGCTTTACAAGTGAACGGTGCTTTAATGTGTGTGAAAGTGAGATTTTAATTTTTATTGAATGAGGGCTTGATAGGCTCGTGCTGCAGCATTTGGTAAGAAAGAGTGATGTTAAATAAATAAAGAATGTACATGGGAAACACCATGTCCCACACGTCCTCTCAATGGTAAAGAAGGTAATGATAGCACATTGCATAAGGAAATTGGAGAAGTGTTTATGCTAATTCACGTAGCACATGTCACACGGCCAATTCATTTTAGCAAGCATCATTTTAAGTGGAAGGAGGGGACCACAACAAAGAGCTCACGGTTACACAAGACCCCATATGGAATTTCATTTTAGCAAGCATTTAGTAACTTCAAATACAGCAACAATAACATCCAGCAGCTTACGTCCAAAGCAAAGTTGGAAGAAGTGAATGCACATGTGAAGGGAAGTGTCTCGGCCTGGATAGAGCTGGAGCAGTCTCTACCAAGCAGCAGCAGCACGTTGCTGGCTGGGAGGAAAGACATCCACCATGGCAGTAGATTGAAGCCGCAGGCTAACATCTTCACGCTCCCAGCTGGTCCAGCAACTCCCGTCCAGTGCCCATGTCAACATCTCACGTCCAACAATCTTAGTCCAGTAGCTTGGGTGAAAGCATCTCACGGCTGGAAGCAACAACACTTCACAGCTGCAAGCTTCATTCACATTTCATAGCAGCATGCAGTCCAGCCACCTTGAAGAAAGAAGCAAAAGAAGTGGCACCCATGGTGTTGGATTTTAAATGAAAGAAAAGGAGAAAGTGATGTGTTGTTCACGGCTGTTTGGGAGCAAAGATGCAGCTGTCCACACATCCAGCAGCTTGGAAGCATAGAGGAAGGCACGGATGCTGCATATCCAGCAGCCACAATCACGGCTTGATGGAAGTAGAAGAATCCAAGGTGTAAAAGATGACAGAATGGAGGGGCCCTCACCCTATTTTCTCACGGGAAGGCAAGGAAGAGAAGTCACGGATTGAGAATTGTGGCTATAAATTTCCAGCACCAGCAAAGAAGAGGGGAGCTCCAGTAAGGAGTGTAGTGAGAGTAGGGGCAGACGGCTGGGAGAGGTTCTCTCTTCCAGTAGCTATGGGTCTTAATTTCAATAGCTATCTCGGTTTTCCAATTTCGAAACAGTGCACAATTGTTGTGTATATTTCTGAAAGTGTGTAGTTCAGTAGAAGTTTTTACACTTTGTTCATTTTCATTTTCATCTGTACCAGACATTTTATTAATGGTTGAAACTTTGATTGCAGTTAAAAGTTTTTATCTGTTAAATTTATTATTCATGATTTTCTGCACCTGTCAATGTAATTTTCTTTTTCTGTTCATTTTATTTTCAGATGTTGTTTTTACTGTTTATTTTCACTGATGAATTTGGTAAATTTTAATTACAATGTTTTTTACGTTTTTCAGTATGTTATTGTTCATGCATTTTAATTTTAAACACTGTGTAATTTTCCGTTTGTGATTTTACTGTCTTTTACTATTCAGTTTTTACCGTCGTTAAAATTTGCTTCAATGTTTTTAAATTTCATTTTATTTAAATTCCAGTAAAATTTAATATTTCAGCATCCAAGCAAAAATTCACAAAACCCCCCCCCCAAACTGCGTGTAAAAAAATCTGAGACTGAACTGACAAAATTGGTCCTTGAGAGACGACCTAGGAGTCAACTCCTAGTAAACTATACTGCATTTCTTTTATGCACAAACTTTTGTGAGCGGTGCGACCAGCTTCATCAAAAAATGGCGCCGTTGCCGGGGACCAATGAAAGTTCAGTTTTAGATTTGTGTTGTGTAAATTTTTGTTCTGTTAATATGTGTCTTTTGTGTGTTTTGTGTTTTGTATTTTTGTAGGCGACAACGACACCTTCAGCAAATTTTGGCGGCGTTGTCACTTCAGATCCAGGTTTTTGTTTTAGATTTTTACTGTGTTAATATATATTGTGTATATATGTGTTTAATTGTGCTATGTTCTGTATTTAGTTGTTATTAAAAAAAAAATTTAAAATTAAAAAAAAAAAAAAATAATTAAAAATTTTTACTATTGATGTTCTGTCTTGTGTGTGCTTGTAGCATGTATAAATGTGTTTTGTTTTATCTGATTCGTAATTTTTAGTTTTTAGTTTTTACTTTTTATTTTTCCATGTCTACCTATTTTAATGTTGTGAATAATGCTTATTCTGCCAATGTCTGTGATTATGATTCTTATTCTGCATATTACTTTGATTTTAAATCTGCTGATTTTTATGATGAGAACAATATGTTCCATCATCCAATTTCTGAGAGCTCCCTTTGGGAGCCGGTTCCACCAGTTCAGCAATATCAGAGTCAGCAGTATGATGCTCCTGCCCAAGTAACTCCTCAGCCTTCTACTTCTGAACCTACATTAAAGGAGTTACTAGAGCAGATGACAATGCAGAACATTCAGTTTCAGAAAGGGAACATGCAGTTCAAGCAAGAGAGCATGGAGTTCCAGCAGGAAACTCAAGCTGCCATGCAGAATCTGAGTGATCAGATCAGGCAGATGGCCACTCTTGTACCTGAGGAGACTGATGAAAATTTTGGGGATCCGGCAGAAGTAAGCAGTAATCCTGAACCAGGTAGACCACCTTCATCTTCCCACACTCTAGAAATCTTCAAGGAAGTGGAGGTAAGCATACCTCAGTATGATTATGATATTCATGAATGTGTTATTGATGATTATGTTGTTAAGAGGTATGCTGATGACTATATTGTTGCTGAGCATGATTTTAATTTTTCCTCTGTGCATGATGAGGACCGCTTTTTACTATCACATTCAAATATTTGTTCTCCATGCACTGAACATGAATCTGAACCTGTTATAGATATTGTTTCTACATTTGAAACGGATTCATGTTATGAGGTTGTATCTAAGGCTCGGTATGATGAATTGGGATTGGGTGTTATACCTCTGCATGATATTTCTGTGGAACCATTTTGCACTAACCATATTGCAGGAGGTACATATAAATTTGATCAGCATGCACCCACGCTGGAAGACAAAGGTGCCAGTACATACATCAGTTCGAAGATCAAAAGGCACCTACTTAATCTGCTCAGTGACAATATTTGCTGCTTAGATCCGGCGGTGGAGGATATTTCCCTGCTTGATCAGATTTGGAGGATGAAGCAATTCTTCCTCAAAATTTCCGTCTTGGATCCTGAAGAAGACATCTCCCTACAAATCCAAAATTGGCAACTGCCACCCTGACCAGGGGAGTTTTCTTTTTCTTTCTTCCCCGTTTTACTACTTTTATTGCATTTGTCCTTTATCTGTTAGTGTTTTAATTGATGATCTTTTGCTTAGAAAACATTTAGGACAGTGTAATTTAAGTATGGTCTCGGGAAGATTCTGAATTTCGTTTTCTTTTATGTTTATTTTTCCTTTTATTTTTCTTTATTAGTTTTCCAGTTATTATTATTTAAAAAAAAAAAATTTATTTGTGATAATTTTTTTTTTTTTTAAGTGTGCAAAAATTTTTCTTTTCAAATTTAATTGTTATGAGATGTACATATATTTATTTTTCATATATTTAAAAAAAAAAGTGTTCTGTGCTTTATTTGCTTCGTGATTTTTAGTGTTTTTACTAAAAAAAAAAAAAAAAATCAAAAATTCAAAAATTATTTTGCGAAGTCCATAATTTTGTTTTTTTTTTTCGGCCCTCAGTTTCTTACCAATAATCCAATAAAAATTTCACTTCATATCTCATTTTTTTTCCCTTATTTTTCTTCACTGTAAAATAATTTCTTAGTTGTTTCATACAGATCTTTGATTGAAAATTTTGTTTAGACTAAGAAAGATTTCATTCATCAATGCAAAAAAATTACAGTAATGGAAAATTGGAAATTGAACAAATCTGAAAATGAAATTGCAATAGATATATGTGAAAATAAGGTTGTTCAGGGGGTCGATCTTTAGTGATCGTTAATATTACAAACCAAATAAAAAAACAAAAACATCATAAAAATAAAAACAACAAAAATATAAGTGTTCATATTACAACCCATATTCTGGCCACACTCGGCCAATAAAAACATAAAAAAAAAAAAAAAAAAAACAAAACTTTAAAACTGGAAGAATTCTCGAGCTGGTTGTGGTGGTCTAAGGGAGAGCTCCGTTGAGGGAGCTCTGGTTCGGAATGCGAGCGGAGGCTTTGGTGGAGGAATTTCTCGTTCATTTCTGTCGTCATCGATAATGATCGGAACTGGAAACAAATTCAGCAGCCTCGGTGCCCTCATTATCACCCAGTTGTTTTCTTTCAAACAAAAAATAAAATATAAAAAAATAAAAAAATAAAAAAAAACTTGTGTTAATAATAGAAGAGGAATGAAATTCAATGGAGGTGTGATCAGAGGTCTTACCGTACATGTATAGCGGCAGTTGTGAAAAGAGAGTGCCTGTGGGGTCTATCTCCGCTTGCCAGCGCCTGACCCGATTGCCATGGTTGTTAAACCAGCAGTGCACGTTGTATTCAGTGGCTTCGCCGAAGGTCCTTAGTCGAGACGCGATCTCGACGACTTGCGCTCGGCTTGGGTGTGTGACCCCATAGTTGTAGATTTTGGTCATCATCGTGATCTGATCATCTGTAGGACGCCATCGTTGACTGGTATATCTCTCTGATTCCATATCACTCATCCTTCCTCTCGTAATATACAAATACATAAATAAAAAAATAAAAAAAAGAACAAAAACATAAAAAAAAAATATAAACATAAAAAAAAAATAAAAAAAATAAAAAGAACTAAAAAAAAAAGAGAAGCATAAAAAAAAATTAGATTAGTTCTCTGTTTTCTTTATTTGTTCTTGTTTCCTTTTAGATTTATTTTGTCCAGTCTGTATTTGATGTTTCAGTTTTTGGTCTCAGATCTGTTTCACGGTCCTCGCAAAGGGTCCTAAACGGATCTACGTCCAGTTGTCCGGTTGTTCTTGTCCATATTGTTCTTGTATATTATGTTTATGTGTTTATTTAGTTTTAAGTGGGGTACGTGGCGTTGTTCTACCCGATTGTCTCTGCAATACCTTCAATCGAAGGGAGATTAACGTCTGGTTTCCAGCCGATATACCCCTTAAGTTTTTAGACAGTTATGATTTATGTGTTTAAGTGTTTTCAGTTTCAAAAATATGAAAAAAAAAAAATTGAAAAGGAAGAGGGAGAGCAGGCAAGAGATCATAACAGAAAGAAGATGGAAAGCAGTAAAGAGAGCAGGGCAGAGATGAAAAATAAAGGAAATACTGAAAGGGAAAGATTGGAAAGCAGAGAAAGGAAATGAAAGCTGAAAGAAAGGTAGATCTAGGTGCAGATGACTTACCTGGAGTAGTAGGCTGGCAGAGGAGCTCCTGGCTGATCTCAGACTCTTCAGAAGGCGCGGTGGCAGAGGCTCCGCGCAGGCTCCAGATGCTCAGAGGAGAGAGTGGGAGAGAGAAGAGGAGTAGGAAGAGAGTAGAGAGAAGAGAGCAGAGAGCAGAGAGCAGAGAGAAGAGAGAGTTGAGAGAGCAGAGGAGTAGAGAGAGAATGAGCGTTCAGAAATGGCGCTGGACGCGGAGGAGCGGCCTATTTGTAGCCAAAGCTCTGCCACTGTAGCAACAGTTCCGGTCTTTGCCACTGAAACTGTTGTCACAGTGCCGGTCATCTCCTTTTTCAAAAAAAAAAATAATAAAAAAAAAAATTAAAAAAAAAATAAAAAATAAAAAATAAATAATAAAAAAAAAATTTATTAGCATCTACTGATGGGTGCTAGGTGTTTTAGACATCTGCTGATGGATGTCCCTGATAACATCTACTGATGGATGTTACTGAAAAATTTCTTCCCATTTTTCCTAACTTTGTATTGCACTTGTCTATATTATTTGCTGCTCTGAAATTGATCATCTGATGATTATAACACACTGAGTACATTGTGTGATTTAAGTGTGGTCTACTGGGAAGAAATTTTGATTTTTCTGTTAGATTGTATTTTGTGTGTTAAATTTTTTGTTTTTGAGTATTAATTTTTTCTGTTATTTTTATCGAGTTTTGTGTGCAATAAATTTTACATTTTTCTCTTGATTTCTGGATGATGTTTAAGTTGTAGATTTTTCCTTCACTTACTTAATACTTATAGTTTGTAATCCTTGCTTTTCTCTGCCTGGAAAGATGATTATACGTTTGAGAGGTTGATTTGATTGTGACAAATACCCTGTGTGAGATTTGAGCCACTTAATTTTCTTTCTTGTGTGTGACATGTATCTTGATTGCTTGCACATATGCCTTGGCTTGATTCTTTTAGATATCCTTGATTGATATGCATGTTCAGAAGTGATAAAGGCAATTTTATTCTTGAGCCTCTTTAGCCAAATAATCCTACCTTGTTATTATCCTTTGATAACCCCTTTGAGCCTATACTGTATATATTTATTTGTGTTGAAGCTCATACACTGATCCTATGTGAAAAACAAATGATTACCTTAACCTTAGGAAAGTCTGGAGCTATAAAAGTGTTATGTGAATAAGTGTGGTCTCCTTGGGGATTCTGATGAATTGGCTAGTTGGTTCCTCATCTTGTTTTGAAAATATGAATTATATCCTGTTGCGTGATAAAAAAAAAAAAGAAAAAGAGACAGGATGAAAAAAAATGAAGATGAGAAAAAAAGAGAAAAATGAAAAATAATTTTGTGAATAATGGAGTCGAGAAGAGGATTGAATTAGAGGTTTGGGTGAAATTTCACTGTGTTTACACTTTTTCCCAATGCTCCTCTATTTCTTTTGGGCTATAGCTACTTATCCAAAATTATCCTCCCCTGTCCTTGGCCCCATTACAACCCAGAAAAGACCTTTTGATCTGAACATGCATATGTTTTAAGTGTTGATATTAGAAGTTTGCCAAGTCTACTTGTGTTTGATTTCTTGAGTGCATCGAGTTGAAAATTCTTTACCTTAAACACTTGAGAGAAACACTATTAGTGCATCTGTGAGGTTATGTTATTTTTAAATCACCTTTCGAGCTGATTAATTATTTTTCCATACTGTGAATTGCTTGGATGATTTCTGTAAGTATATGCTTAATTTGATTTGTGTTGGATAATTTCTACTTCTCTTATCTCTCCAGAATTCTTGAGAACTTTGTAAATTTTGTTTATTTTCTTGCGAGTTTTTATTTTATGTATGTTGCATCTGTGTCAGTCCTAAAAAGTCCTTTGAACCATTCCTTGATTTGAGTCTTGATTTTGCCCAGGAGTGCAAAAGACTAAGTGTGGTCTATTTTGATGAGTCAATATTTTATTGATTTCACTTAGCTTATTGTACCGAATTTAATCAAGGAATTGTGCTTAAATGTCCAATATTTTCCCATTTTTACTAAATGTGCTTAAATTGACCAGAAATTCTTATTTCAATTAATTTGAATTATCTGAGACTAATTACTTACATTATTGAGTGCAGGGAAAATTCTGTAAATATTTTGGGACATTTGGAAGGACATTCATTTGTATACGGTGTTATTTTACTTGGAAGCATTGATATATTTTTAGTGAAAGACTTGTTGATCCGTTTTGGAGGGAGGATCTTAATTCATTTTGTTGAGCTTCTTTAGTTGCTGCAAGGAGGTTTCATCTACCGAATAGAAAAGAAAGGGCAGCTGCACTCATTCAATTATTAATTCATCACGGGTTCATGGAGAGGGCATGCTGATTTTTTTTAACACTTGCTTTACAAGTGAACGGTGCTTTAATGTGTGTGAAAGTGAGATTTTAATTTTTATTGAATGAGGGCTTGATAGGCTCGTGCTGCAGCATTTGGTAAGAAAGAGTGATGTTAAATAAATAAAGAATGTACATGGGAAACACCATGTCCCACACGTCCTCTCAATGGTAAAGAAGGTAATGATAGCACATTGCATAAGGAAATTGGAGAAGTGTTTATGCTAATTCACGTAGCACATGTCACACGGCCAATTCATTTTAGCAAGCATCATTTTAAGTGGAAGGAGGGGACCACAACAAAGAGCTCACGGTTACACAAGACCCCATATGGAATTTCATTTTAGCAAGCATTTAGTAACTTCAAATACAGCAACAATAACATCCAGCAGCTTACGTCCAAAGCAAAGTTGGAAGAAGTGAATGCACATGTGAAGGGAAGTGTCTCGGCCTGGATAGAGCTGGAGCAGTCTCTACCAAGCAGCAGCAGCACGTTGCTGGCTGGGAGGAAAGACATCCACCATGGCAGTAGATTGAAGCCGCAGTCTAACATCTTCACGCTCCCAGCTGGTCCAGCAACTCCCGTCCAGTGCCCATGTCAACATCTCACGTCCAACAACCTTAGTCCAGTAGCTTGGATGAAAGCATCTCACGGCTGGAAGCAACAACACTTCACAGCTGCAAGCTTCATTCACATTTCATAGCAGCATGCAGTCCAGCCACCTTGAAGAAAGAAGCAAAAGAAGTGGCACCCATGGTGTTGGATTTTAAATGAAAGAAAAGGAGAAAGTGATGTGTTGTTCACGGCTGTTTGGGAGCAAAGATGCAGCTGTCCACACATCCAGCAGCTTGGAAGCATAGAGGAAGGCACGGATGCTGCATATCCAGCAGCCACAATCACGGCTTGATGGAAGTAGAAGAATCCAAGGTGTAAAAGATGACAGAATGGAGGGGCCCTCACCCTATTTTCTCACGGGAAGGCAAGGAAGAGAAGTCACGGATTGAGAATTGTGGCTATAAATTTCCAGCACCAGCAAAGAAGAGGGGAGCTCCAGTAAGGAGTGTAGTGAGAGTAGGGGCAGACGGCTGGGAGAGGTTCTCTCTTCCAGTAGCTATGGGTCTTAATTTCAATAGCTATCTCGGTTTTCCAATTTCGAAACAGTGCACAATTGTTGTGTATATTTCTGAAAGTGTGTAGTTCAGTAGAAGTTTTTACACTTTGTTCATTTTCATTTTCATCTGTACCAGACATTTTATTAATGGTTGAAACTTTGATTGCAGTTAAAAGTTTTTATCTGTTAAATTTATTATTCATGATTTTCTGCACCTGTCAATGTAATTTTCTTTTTCTGTTCATTTTATTTTCAGATGTTGTTTTTACTGTTTATTTTCACTGATGAATTTGGTAAATTTTAATTACAATGTTTTTTACGTTTTTCAGTATGTTATTGTTCATGCATTTTAATTTTAAACACTGTGTAATTTTCCGTTTGTGATTTTACTGTCTTTTACTATTCAGTTTTTACCGTCGTTAAAATTTGCTTCAATGTTTTTAAATTTCATTTTATTTAAATTCCAGTAAAATTTAATATTTCAGCATCCAAGCAAAAATTCACAAAACCCCCCCCCCAAACTGCGTGTAAAAAAATCTGAGACTGAACTGACAAAATTGGTCCTTGAGAGACGACCTAGGAGTCAACTCCTAGTAAACTATACTGCATTTCTTTTATGCACAAACTTTTG
This sequence comes from Vigna nakashimae, assembly GCA_034642375.1. Lineage (NCBI taxonomy): Eukaryota > Viridiplantae > Streptophyta > Magnoliopsida > Fabales > Fabaceae > Vigna > Vigna nakashimae. The sequence goes on from CM067765.1 coordinate 33,085,463, forward strand.
TGAGCGGTGCGACCAGCTTCATCAAACCTACACCAAATTTACCAAATGTAAATATTTTCCCCAACTTCTAATCCTCCTAGAGTGTGTTATATACTTAATTATACTAAACCAAGTGTGTCTAAACTCATTCTAAACAAGTGACTACATGATATCAACCCAAAAACCTTCAAAACATCAACTTAGAGACTCAAATTGAATTCTACCATTTGTGGCACAATTTCAAGCAACTTAGGGACTAACAAGTCCCAAATAACTTACCAAGACTCTTCAAACTGACATTTTGAGCACAAAACTCTCAATTCAAATTTTCACTAGTTCACTTCCTCAAAATTGAGTTCAAAACCAAGTTGAACTCTGCCTCATCACCACAACACACTCATAACTCATATTTCTTCCAGTCTAGATGCTTGAACATGACATTAAACAGCTCACAAACAAAAAATGACAGACCCAATATCAGAGATGATTTAAAAAAAAATTAAAACCCAAGGTCACAAACACAGAGAAGAGATATGGCTTTTGATTTCAAAATTTTGGATGGTGAGATAATGAAAACCACGTCGCGCTAGAGAACATAATGCGGCAACGACGATGACCATGCAATACAAAGTACCTAGTTCTTATGTCCTGCATAAAATGTAAACAGCTATAATGTTATATATGACTCGTTAAAATTGCCGAAGCATTATGAAACTATAGAAATTGATATTAATTTAATAAGGAAGGATAAAGAATAGCTCTTTACAGCAGAGTAGACCATTGTAATTCTCCCAATACTATAATTCCCAACCTTCACAGTCCCTATCCTTCCCTCTTATTATTTTCTCATTCCTTTGCAATAACCCCCACCCTCCCACTATTCTTTGCCAGCTTAGACTTCCATCATGATCCAGATTTAATAGCATGAACATTTCCCTTAGCAGTAACACACTGCTTCTCATCGAGAACCTTCAACTAATTCTAACTCCTTTTACCATTTAGTTAAATTGATCATTTATATTCTTGTACTTAATTAGCAGATACCAAGAACAACTTAACGTTTTTAAATGTCAAACCTTTGCCAGTGTACAATGGTGTCTGAGTGGTCAAGTCCCAAAATCAAACACTCGTATCACCAGAACCACTTGCCAGTTGTCGTCCATCGGGACTGAAGGCAACACTAAGTACAGCTTCGGCATGACCTAAAAATATAAACAACCGCAAAAATATGAATTCCAAAAAATTCAAAGAATAACACAAACTTGTGCTACAATAATCATCAACATCCAAACCACGCTGTTGTCTCTCACAGTTTAGCAAGCACAATACAACATTGTGCCACTACGAATGGGAAAATACACAATATGTCTCACATACCAGAAATAGTTGCAGAACAATGATTCACAGGACGAATCCGGAAAATAGCTTGAGGTTGATAAACTATAGGCAAAGCCTTGTCCATCGAGACTGGAATAGTGTTAAAGTAACATTGCAAAGGAAAAGAAAAACATCATTACAAGTGCGTAATTCTTTGTATCAATTCTTTAGAAAGATGAGGATTTTTTTTCTCAAAATGTGTTAAAAGCAAGTAAATAAGGGAATTTACAACGAATTAAGAAGGAAAAAGAAATAATTTATTGTAAACAAACATGACTAACCTTTGTTTTTCTGCAAGTATGTTTCAAGTGGTTCAATGAGCTCCTCATCTGATATATAGAAAGCATACGACAACTTCTCTTCCTAAAATGAAAGCATAGATAATCGCTCAATGTTATAAATAATAAACAAAATGTAAAATAGAATTTGAGAAGAATAAAGGGACTTGCTTACATTGTTTTGAAGCTTATTAACAATCTGATTGAGGTGTTGAGGGCCAGCATTCTGAGGTAGGTACATGGGAGAGCCCAAGGGAGTTCTATTTGGGTCGGTCAAAAGACACATCACGTTGTTGATTATCTCCCTCTTCTCCACCATAGTCTCTGTCTCTACCTCCATTTTTCAATCAGGGATTTTCCTTCTCTTATGCTGAGATTCTCTTATGGATGATGCTTCTTACTCTTCCACTTGGGATTCTATTTGGTTCTATCTTCATTGTCGTTCTGAAACTAATAAAAGTAGTGAAATAAAGTCACACCGGCACAAACCCTAAATTAAACAGGACCCAGGACCCATCATACAGAGACCTCAGACATCCCATATTTATGTTTCTTTTTCTTTGTTAAATATCATCATTTTAAATTTTAAATTTTAAACTTTAAATTTTAAATGATGATATTCTCAACCCAACTCATTGGATTTATTTACGAAAACGGCGGCAGATTTGGGGTTGAGAGTGGTGTGGTTTAGTTGGGGGACGAACCTGGGTGACCTTCGTGGGGTGAGGAATTGACTGTGTACATAAGAGTTTTTCTCTGACATTTTAACGAACACTTGAAGGTGTCGCTTCTACAGTGAACAAAAATTAGACTCTCCCGATTAGAATTCAAACTCGAATTGAGAGTCTCGTGAATGCATTAACCAACACCCTTTTGGGCTTCTCTTCATGCACAAAAAAAAAATTCTTACCCAGCCGCCGTGAACGATGCTCTGCCACAAATCCTTCTCTCCGGTGCTACAGATGCGTGGGAACGTTCTCAAACAAGACACGCACACGAATGGGGATAAAAATGCATGGTGATGGGTGTTTCTTCGTGCATCCCATAAAATTTCTACCTGCACCTCATCACAGGCTTCCGAAAATTTTGATCCGGTGCAGGGGTGTGTTAACTGTCTTTCGAAAAAGAAATTTCAGAATTGATCTACTGTGTTGCGAAAAGTAAAATCCAGTTTTATGGAATTAAGGGACAGCCTAGCCTGCCATTTTTTTTAAAATTTTTTAATTATTTTTAAACTTTTCAATTATTTTTAAAATTCGTTTATCCATATTTAAAGCATATTTAATTATATAATTTTTTTAAAATTTTTAATTAATGTTTTCAATCAAATAAATTAAAATAATATTATATTTACATATCATATTATTCTATTATAAATAAAAAATAAATTTTAATTTATAATGATAATGGTTTAAACTACAACACTAATATATATTTATATTCTTAAAATAATATAACATAAAAATATTAACTTTTAATTTATTTTATATTTTAATTTAAAAAAAAACGGGTTAGTAGAACAATCCACCGCTAATTTGACGGGGACCATGTAAGATTTTGCCGAATTGAAGTCACATATCTAAAGGGTTCTTTCTTTTCAACATTTTAACCATTTAAACCATCTAAAACTAGAAGTTTGAATCTCTGAAGATACCTCACCCACCATTCATCTACGATTTGGTTAAAGGAGGGGTGTAATGGTTCAATGAGGACATCCACACACAGCACTTGGTCGTGTTGTACTTCCAAGCCTTTCACATCTCTTTTTCATGTTTGCATGGATGTTTTAATTTCACTAAATAGAAGTCTGAACACAGCTTTACAAAATAAGAACTAAATTTTAACCGTTACATCTCAATTTAAAATACTCCATTCAAACACTACAAAAGTGACAAGGTGAACAAAAATGACAGTTTAACCAAAAATGGCCATTGTTGTTAGAAGAAAATGCCTCCTGCATCGCATCGCTCGTGTTTGTGACCTTGGGTTTTAATTTTTTTTTTTAAATCATCTCTGATAATGGGTCTGTCATTTTTTATTTATGGTTTCTTGTTTATTCCGTATCCATGAATCAACAGAGACACAAAAAATTATGACACACAAATTTATCACAATAATGCTAAGAAATCATGCATCAGATTTGCAGAACAGAGGAAATACAACTAACAAAGATTAAGAAAACGCGCATGAACAAATCCAAAAGATAAGAAAATTTGACCAGTGATTTAAACAATTCAAGCAAAGAGATAAGATTTGGGTAAATAACCTTCGTTGTGTGAAACCAATACAATCCTAATTTTCTTCTTTCTTCAATCCAGTATTCTTCTTCCCTCTAATTCTTTCCAGCTTTCCGAATTCCAGAAACCAATTAGCTCCCTTCCCCGTTTTTCAATTCCACTCCCCCTCTCCCTTTTTCAAATACCACGCAAGCAGAAAACCCTATTAGGTATACTGAAATAATGAGATTGAGTATTCTATTATAAAATAATTTTATGATATAAATAGAATTTTTTAAACTTGTTTTATTATTTTAAGAACACTTCATCTTTTTAAAAGTCTTTATCTTTGTTCTCTCTCACTTCTTTTTAAAATTTCTTACTCCTAAGTTATCTATTCGATGATTAGGAGGTGTCTAGGCGATTCTGGAGTCAAGGTTACCTTTTGGGTTGGAAGGATAAGAGTCAAGTCACTGATGAAGTAGAAGACAATAACGTTGCTTCACCAATATTTAGGAACAAAGAGAAGGTTTTGGTCACTTGCTCTAGGCGTATCAGTTACAGGTACAACCTAATACACACCCCATAACTTTTAGTTACATTTTTTGTTGCTTTTTCGAGTTTGGATTACTCTAATTTTGTGTCTTGATTTGCAAAGTTTAAGGACAGAGAAACCTTGGATAGTGAGTTAGGTTTTGTATATTGTTATGGTATTCATGGGTGGAGTGATTGTTTTCCATTAATTTGTAGGTACCGACATTTGATGTTGAACTTGGTGTCACTTTTGCCGCATTGCAAGAAGGATAACAAGGTTGAATCAAAAGAAACTAAAGGCGCCACCCTTAATGAGCTTGTTGAGCTCAAAAGTTGTTCATCGTGTTTATTTTTTGAGGTATTTTATTTATATGCCACAAGGTTTTTTCAGTGCCGTGTTACTTCACTTTAGGATTGATATGTTGTGCTGTTCTCTAGACTAGTATTTGCAATTTTTTTTTGCGCTATTTGGAAAACCTGAAGCATGCTAATGGGTAGGGGAATTCTTTGTTGGTCACAACTGTTGATGCTATTTCAATGAGATGTTGTAGTCGTGAGTTTGAGTCTGGTCAACTTGCTATATTCTATTAGTGTCTTCTCTCATTTTCTATGTATCAATTTCAGTGCAGGAAAGCAAAAGATCTTTATCTCTGGATGGCCAAATGCCCCAGTGGCCCATCTGTAAAATTTTTAGTCAGTGCAGGTATATTCCGATTCAATCATTGTAATGTTAATATAACATTAGTTTGCTTGCTCTGATTATTTAGAGTTCTGATGTCTGTATACTCTAGGCATCACTGGTCATTCTTCCCAGTGAACTATGTCTTTTGTGTTTCTCTCTCTATCTCGACCATTTTTTATATACACTTTTAGTGATTTTCCTTTTTCCTCCTGTTTTTTCAGTTCATACAATGGAGGAGTTGAAGCTAACGGGAAATCACTTAAAAGGTTCTCGTCCACTTTTGACGTTTTCTGCAAATTTTGAAAAAGATGCACATTGGAAACTGTTAAAGGAGATGTTGTTACAGGTGTGTTGTTGGTTTCTTTCGTTGCAAGTTTTTTCGTTTTTGTCCATCTAGTTCCATCCGAGGAAAGATGGATTTCTGTAAACTTATGTTGATAACTCTCATATGTGCACTTTCATATATAAGGTAAAGGTTAGCTTGATGATTTCATCTTATTTTTATGATTCGTGATGTTGTACACCATGAATTTCCGGCCAAATTAAGAACTGCTTCATGTGCTTTCTACCAATTTAGTTGGAATCTTACATTTTTGTCGTCATATATCTTCCTACGATTTTTTTCTCAATTTATTATGTCTGATCAATGAAAATTCAATTGATGTTATTGTTATGCCCATCTATTTCACATAGTTTATGTCATATATATGTTTAATGTATATTTTCTGTGTGCAATTCTCTCTATTTCTGATATTGTTGTTTGTTTACTGTATTTGATAATTTCTAATATACTATTTCTTTCCTTTTGTTTAGATATTTGATGTACCAAAGGACCATAGAAAGGCTAAGCCCTTCCATGATCATGTTTTTGTTTTCTTAATAGCTGATGACCATATATGGTTCCGGAATTACCAGGTTTGTGTTTGTATTCCGGAATTACCATAGACTATTTTTGCATTAAGACAAAGGTTAAAAAATCCTGGAGATTATTGTTAGGAGCATCTTTTCTGCCTATTTCTATACAAATTAAGTGTATGCATTGTTATTATAAACATGTTTATTGCTCTTTTTAGCCACATGTTAATGATTGAAGTGAAGTTTGGGTCGAGCATTTTTAACCTTTACTCCTTTACTTTCTTATAAACATTACTCAATTATCAACTTATCTATACATTTCAATTTGAAGTTTTAGTTTTTGACAAGACTTAGATAATATATAAAGAATGGTTAACCACAGGAATTTTGAAGATGGAGGATATTTGACCATTATAATGAGTTTAAATTTTATCTACTACCGATGTAAAACATTTTATTTGTAAATACATTAATATGTTCCGCTATGGTATTGTTTTGTAAGCTCAAAGGTTAAACTATGATGCATGTAATGTTTTATTTTATTGATCATCTTTATTCATTTAATTATGTTCAGTCTTCCCAGATCAGTGAAGATCGAATCAAGTGGGGATTTTGGTTTGACCTGTGCGTGCCTGCGATAGATGTTATACTCCGTTTTTGTTGGACAATATACCATTAGATTGAGTCATTTGTGTTATACTCATGACATGGTCATTAGAGGACAATTGTTACTATTAGTTGTTCGCAATACTCCTATTTAATTCGAACATTATATGGTCTCATTTTCTCCAACTATCTAATATTGATTTTTCCATGAGACAATATTGTAGTATTTTCTACCTGTTGCTAATGCCTACTGAGGAATGTTACATCTTTATTCCCTTGCAGATTTCTACTCATCATAATGAATCAGACAAATTACCAAGGGGAGGCCTTGATAAAATGACATTGATTGAGGTCTGAAAACTGGTTCTTCATGTATCTTTTGATCTTTCAATTTCTAACATTCATTTAACCTATGAGCAAACTATTTGTTTAGGTCGGTCAACGGTTCTGCTTGAATCCAATTAAAATATTTGGTGGCAGTTTTGGAGGCCCGACATTATATGAGAATCCATTTTATGTATCTCCAAATCAGGTACCAATCAATATATTTTTAATGTATGCTTTGAATTTCTCTAGCTTTCTACTTATAATTATATCTGTCATTGGTTGGTTGTGATAGGTTCGGGCTTTGGAGAAAAAGAAGAAGTCTGGAAAGTTTGCTAAGAAGGTCAAAGCAAAGACAAGGAGGAAAATGCATGAGATGTCCAATCCTCTGGAGCCTGATGAGTTTGCAGATATGTGGAAAGATTGAACATTTGGTTGTCAACAACAGCTTTTGATGTGAATTGCTTTATATCTTCAGTTGGAGATATAGGCTGTACTTCTTTTTCTTCAATGTTATTTTCTGTTATGGTTGCAGAGGCTGGTTGTTCTCTTATCAAACATTGATTTGGTGGAAATTAAATTTTGGCAGAGAAGGTTCCAGTTGAGTTTGAGATTAGGTTTGAACGATATGTTTATTGTGAGCTTCCACCTGTAGCGATGGAAGTTCTATCTGAGCTTTCATCTCCTGTGGAGAACAACCTTTCTTTTGTATCTCACCCACCCAAAGTAATCAGATTTTGGCCTATGACATTTTTACCATGTTTGTGTTTTCAATATGGTTTGTTTCGGGTGGCTCTTCGACAAAACAAAGAGATTGAAAGTATTTTAGTTGATTTGTCCTTTTTTAAAATTAACAATTTTTGGCTTCTTTATTGGTTGTTAATTTCAGGCGTACTTTTGTTTCTGGTTTTCTTAACAAAAGAGAAGGGTTTCCAAGGCCCGAATTGCGCCATGGGCTCCCAAGTTGTGATTTTCTTTCTACACAGTAGGAATATCTCCCTGCACCCCCAAAAGTACCAAATGATCAAATTGCCTTTAAACAAACTCTTGAACTTGGTGGTACCACAAAATTATATCTTCTGAATGTTTCACAATTTAATTTATCATTTCGGAATGAATTTTTTGGAAGAGGCTATAAATTATTCCAGAAATTTTTTGGCATAAAAACACTTTTCTTTCGGTCTTATGCAATATTTTGAAAAATTAATCCGAAAAATAACAATCTAAACCTATGAAAGCGTACAAAGTCATGTTAAGTACTTGAATTATAGGACACTTTTAACTTTTTGATTGATCAAATTTAAGAGCCATAAGCCGATATTCTAGAAAAAACTATAAATTGATGATCTTTGGCTTGAAAAATATTACGAATGGAACAAAATGATTCTGGTGATACCAGTGTTCGATTTTGGGACTTGACCACTCAGACACCATTGTACACTTGCAAAGGTTTGACATTTAAAAATGTTAAGTTGTTCTTGGTATGTGCTAATTAAGTACAGGAATATAAATGATCAATTAAACTAAATGGTAAAAGGAGTTAGAATTAGTTGAAGGTTCTCGATGAGAAGCAGTGTGTTACTGCTAAGGGGAATGTTCATGCTATTAAATCTAGATCATGATGGAATTCTAAGCTGGCAAAGAATAGTGGGAGGGTGGAGGTTATTGCAAAGGAATGAGAAAATAATAAGAGGGAAGGATAGGGACTGTGAAGGCTGAGAATTATAGTATTGAGAGAATTACAATGGTTTACTCTGCTGTAAAGAGCTATTCTTTATCCTTCCTTATTAAATTAATATCAATTTCTATAGTTTCATAATGCTTCGGCAATTTTAACGAGTCATATATAGCATTATAGCTGTTAACATTTTATGCAGGACACAAGAACTGGGTACTTTGTATTGCATGGTCACTGGATGGAAAGTATCTTGTAAGTGGGAGCAAGGCTGTTGAACTTATTTGTTGGGACCCTCAAACTGGAAAGTCATTAGGCAATCCACTAACTGTAAGATCTTTGATCACCAATACAAACATCCATTATAAAGTTTGTTTACTCTTTTCTTAAATTTTTTTCATTTAAGTTTATTGATAGCATTGCAAACTTCCACTATTTGAAGATTCAAACAGAGAAAACTTGATGCTTTGAACATTGAATAGTACATTGTCGTAGTGAAGTACATATTGAAAACAGTAGTGAGCAATGGAGCAATGGCTGCAGGGGCAGCATTGATTTAGCTATAAGAATTACACAACTCTAGTTACACAGCTTCCCCCTTCTTTCCTTGCCCTAATTCCAAAAGTAAATAAAAGAACATCCTGCCTTATTCTGGAGATGTTTTATATGAATTGTCATTTATTTATTATTAGTTACTGATAACACTCTAGATTTACATATTTTTCTCTATTAAAAATCATTTCTTAGATTTCTTTAGTTTTTAATTTCTTAGAATTAGATTAGTTTTATGTTTTTCTCTTAATTCTTTAGTTTTATAAAATTTTAGTTAAAAAGAGGTTTTTAGGTGTAATTTTTAGCTTTTGTTAATAATTAGGAAATTAGTATTTTTCTGAAATTCTTTCAATAAAAATGTTTTGTTTTAATTGTATAATTTCTCTTCTTTTTCTTAATTGTTTGATTTTTTACAGATTGGGACAACATTTGGGCCATAATAGAAGTTGAGAGGGATTCTCCCTTCACCACCACTCTTTTCTCCCTGTATCTCCCCAAATGTTTTTATTTCCAAAAAAATCCTTGGGTTAAAACTTTTTTATTTTTATCAATTAAGTTTTTTGTTTTTTTTAAACTCTAATTTTACTGTCCTTTATTCACTGCACACCTTTACACCCCACCCCCACATCTCTCTCACTTTTTCCATTTCCCGTGCACAGCTCTACACCTCCACCCCTACATCTCCTCACTTTCCCCATTTCCGTTTCTCCCTTCTTCTTCCTTCCCTTTCCTTTTTCATTTTCGTTTTGATCTTTCCCATTTCTTTTTTCTTTTTCATTGCTTCCATTGGCGGTATATTTGAGGTGTGGAGGAGCATTGAGGAGCAGCGTTGAAGAGCGTTGAGTAGAGCAGAGTTGCTTCGGGGTTGGTTTCGTCTCCATCGAGGTTGGTTTTCTTCACCACTTATTTGTATCTTTGGAAGGTAGTTTAATTTTTTGCACATGGTAGGTAGTTTATTTGCTTTGAATGTGTGTTGTTTGTTGTGGTTGTACTCTGGTTCGTGTTGATGTGCTTTTCGTGTTGCTGTTGTTTTGAATAGAACCCGCGAAACGCCAAAGCGGATGTGTGATATTTGTTTTTCCTTAAACAAATGTTGATATCCGTTGAAGAATTTTATATTCTTCTTTCGCTGGTGCAGCACCACCACCACCTAACCTCTTCTTCCGCCAGCACCACTACCATCGGACAACCTTCTACCACCACTTTTAGGAAGCTGCTACCTCCAAACAAGGAGAGAAGCACGAGCAAGAAAAAGAAGCACGAACACGCAATGAAGTGAAGGAGAAATAGCACAGTGAGTGAGTGAAGAAGGAGAAGCAAATGTAATTTTCGTTTGAGGGGGTGCATATCAATTTAGAGCAAAAAGCAAATTTTTTTAACCCCCGATGTTTAACTATATGACAAAGGTTAAATATAAGGGTAAATAAGGAATGTGGTGGTATAAGAAGAAGAGTGTGGTGGTGTAGGGAGAAGCTCTCAGAAGTTGATTGAGAGGTGTTGAATTGAAATGAGCTGCTGGATTAAATTTGGGCCGCTGTTTTGGGCCACTGTTTTAACATTAAGCTGCTGCAAGTGAAATTGAACGCAGTGCTGGCATGCTACAATGGTGCTGCAATTGGAAGACTGCTGCTGATTGGATAATTGGGCTGCCAATGCTGGTATGGACTTAAGTGAAACGGTGAGTTTCAATGGAGGCAGCTTTTGGGGGTCATTGCAGAGCAGCTCATTTGAGAAAATAACATTCTCTCAAGCACATTCATTTGGTGGAAGAGACTAGAAACACTTAAGCTAGGGCTTGTGCGAGAGAAGGGAGAAGAAAAGCTCTCGCCACTTACCCAAAGAAGAACCTGACCGGTGAAGCTGAAGACGTGACCGGAGCGCGATCCTCGCCAGAGAAGAAGCTGACCGAAGCTTAAGTGGATCGGAGGGTTTGAAGAGCAAAGCTTTTGGAGACCGTTGGATCAAGGTGAAGCTCGAAGCGTCATAGCAAGGTTTTCCCTCTCCCATTTTTCTTTTCCCCCTTCCTTTTCTCTTTTCGTTTTTGACCCTATATAAAGGGCCTTCAGCATGTAAATAGGGAGATATAGAGAACACTTCTTCATATACTTTTGAGATACATTTTCAGACGCTCTGTAGATTAGGGTTTTTACGCTTTTCTTAGAGTAGAGATATTGTTCTTGTTTCTGGATTTCGCTGAGACAATTGCGAGAGTGACAGTCGCGAGAATATTGGTGACTTCCGGTACAGTTGTAATCTTCTTTTCATATTAATAGAGTTCTATTTCGTATTCTCGTTTGTGTTGAGATTGTTCTGTGTTCTTGATTTCTGCCATTGTTATGTTTTGAGAAAATGATTTGGATTCTGATTCTCTGCAATTTTATGATTTCTTTCGGAATTAAATGTAGCATTTTTCATCGAGATGTCTTCTCGAGACAGAGAAAAGTCCAATGCATAAAAATTGATTCAAATTTGTGTTTCTTGAATTTGTTTGTGAATTTTAGATTGATGAATAGGCTAATGAACCTTGATTGGAAAAATGAGTGGAAAGAGTCAAATTAAAGTTCTGAAATATGAACTAGAATACCCTGGATTGGGATTCACATTATGATGATGTCTTCTTGAGAACTCTAAGCACTCTTTTATTCATATCAATGTACATTCACCTATGAAATCAATTCTGTCTTTGCTTTTGATAGTGATAGTTGAAGTTCAGTTTGAGTTTTGATGTTCCAGTTGTTTACTTTGAGTATTTTAGAATTTATGATCTGCTTTACTTCTGTTTCAGCCTTTACATTCTTGTTGATATGATGCTTTTCAATCTTGAGTTTTAAGTTCTTTTCAATTTGGTTTTATTTCTGATTTTGTTCCAGTTTTAGTATATAGGTTTTGTTTTGGATATAAATAGGTTTAATCTCTTCATGACTTTAGCTTAGGTTTTATTTCTTTATTTTCTTCCTTCTTTTATTTTAAAATAGATTATAGTTTCGCTTTTCTTAATTTTTTAATTTCTGTGTTTTCATTTTAAATGTCCCCACCTGTTTAGTAGTAGTTAGTAAGTAAATAATTAGTAAATAAATACAAGACTTAACTCTACATTTTAAAACTTAATTTTGTTGAGTCCTAGGATTGATATTCTGGTTGCCCTATGCTACATTAGTGGGGACCAGATTTTGTTCTGATTTTAGGCGACAAAAATCAGTTTAACAAATGGCGCCGTTGCCGGGGACCCGGCGAGTTAAGTCTTAGAGTGTTAGGTTAGTCTTGTTTAGGCTTGTTTTCTTGATTTTATTTCTGTTTTGTGTTCATATATGTTCCTTTTTAGTTTAGGATCTGTTTGTTTTGTTTTCATTTTTGTATATTAGGATCTGTTCTGCAGAGTAGAAATTGTGAATATAGCTTGTATAGATTTTCTTTTCTTTCAATTCTTTTGTTGAATTCTGTGATAGAGGCTTTATTGGTCTGATTGGTTTTTATCTTGTGAGCAATTGTTAAGCATGGATCACTCCTCTGCATATGGTAATTTCTCATTTCCTTATAATGCTCAACCACCAAGATTTGACATGTTTTATGAGCCTATTCCTGAGGTTTTTATGCAGCCAGCCAATCAAGCTTTCCAGCAGCAACCACCACATTGTTTTCAACCATATCATGAGCAACCACCCTTGCAAGTGCAGCAGCAGCTGCCACACGTATACTGGGACCAATATGCTGAACCAGAGCAGGAGAATTTCCTGTCGGAACAGCCATGGCAGCCATCTTTTTTCCATTATGATGCACCAGAGCAAGAGGAAATTCATTCAGAACAGCCATGGCAGCCACAATTCTGTGATCAGTGGCAACAGGGGATTCCAGCGTATGAACTTCAAGGACTAACCAATCAAGTGGCTGAGTTAGTAGCTGTAGTCAACAAGTTGACTGGGAGAGTTGAAAAGGAGAAAGAGGCAGCAACCAATGAAGCACCACTGATGGTAGCTGCTACCCCAGAGTTTCAAGTGATTAAGTGTCCAACCACCTCTGTAATTGTATACGCTAATCCTTCTTTCACTGATTCAGATTCTGTTTTAATTTCTGTTAATGATAGTTCCAATTCTCTGATGAGTGGTGATTGTATGAATGCATCTGTTGATTCTGAATCTGTATATGAACTTTATGTTGGTGATGAGAGTACTGAACCTCATTCTGAAATTGATTGTATTGTTGATTTGAACTCTGATTTTAAAATTGAACCTGCTGAGCTTGAAGTACAAATTGATTTCAGAAAGTCCAAAGAGTATTTGAAAAAAATGAGGGAAGCTGCCAACCATGTTTTGGTGCTTCAGTACTATGAAATGGACTTTTATGCTGATGTATGTGATCCTAAAATTGATTTGACTACGTTTGATCAAATGCTTGATGTGCCTGTAGAGGTTGTTGATTTTAGTCCTTGCTTTGATCATTCTAATATCACAAATTCAGTATTTAACATTGATAGAGTTCATATACCTGCATCTAGTGTTTTTTATGATTGCACAGATTTAAATGCACTTCTTGATGATGAATCAGGTGCTCATGGTGATAGATATGTAGTTTTTGATGATGTGAAAGTTGATATGACTGATTTTGAAAATGCCTGAACTGATTTAGGATTAGAACTTGAACTTGAGTTTGCTGGGTTCTTAAACTCTTTAGAACTGAGTAATGAAAAACTCACTGGTTGTACATGCCTTGGGGGTGGTTGTGAAGTTTGTGAAGAAATCAGTTCTGCCATATGTTCTGCTTCTAACTATTTTGCAGGCGCCAAGGAAGAGATCATTATGTTCAAGCTGGATGGAAATGACCTTGATGAGGTAGCTAGTGATCAGAGAACACAGGTTTATTCTGAACTTAGCATTCCCATAGAATTCTCTAAGGTTCAATATGAATTTAATGCTTTGGATCTGTTTAAAGTTGAACCCATAGAACCTGCTCCAGATTATGTTCCTGTTATGCCTGCACACAGTCATATTTTAGATTCAGCCTGTTCCATTGAAAATATTGACATGCCTTATGTTGTTTCAGAGTTATGCACTGGTTTTGACATTATTCCAGTTGATGATAGCTTCACAATAGGTGTTCATTTAGTTGCTGATTTGATAGATGCTAGTGAGGTCATTTTTGAGGAGCCAGTACAGGTTGATTTTAAATTTGAGCTTCCTGTCTGTTTAGGTGAGGTACAAACTAGCTTTGATAATCTTATGGATGAGAAAACCTTGCCAGATATTCTTGCTGTTATACCTGATTGTACTGAAAAGCTGGATGAAATTTGTGTTGTAGAACATATTGATATTTCTGATGATTTTTATGATGTGTGCATTGGTCTGGACAACAATTTTGAGGATAACTTTATGGACTATGTTGAGTTCACTATGGATTTTGTCCTTATTACTAAGGAAGAGCCAACACAGGTGTTGTTTAACCTTGAAATTCTAGTTGTCTTATCTGAGTTTCCTTTGCAGTTTAGCTCATTTGATTGCCTATGCATAGATCCTTTAGAGCCTGTTGTTAACACTGCAGTAGTTATTGATTCTAAGGTTCTTAGAGCACCATTTGAGATTGAATGTATCCATACCCCTACTGTTTGCACTGATAATATTTTTCCCACCTTTGATGCATTGGTTCTTCATGAGAATGATCTTGATTTCAGTTTTAACAAAGCTGAAATGTTTGATGATTCACTGATGAACATTGACTTTGATTTTGCTGTTGCAGCTGACATTGCTAATATTGCCACTCATCCAAAGGAAGCTGCAGACACAAAGGAAGTGGTCATGAATGCAAGAGAAGGTATAAATGATGCTCAAAGAGCCTGGAATTTGCAAAATCAACAGCAAAGGCATGAGGAGATCTGGCTGCTGCAGCTGAAAGCATTGAATGCAGAACTGATGATGCTAAAGCAGAGAGCTGGGAAGGAGCTAATGCACATCTTGGCTGACAATGGAGAAAATCCAATAAGCTCTTTCTTGTCCCTTCCTTTAAATAGTAGTTATAGGTCTTTTATAGTAGTTTACATAGCTTTAAGTAGCATAATAAATAGTAGGGTAGATAATATGTTGTTTTTCATAAAAATAAAAAGAATTAACTTTGATTTGTGGCCAATCTGAATAAGTTCTTTGCCTCTTTAGTTTTGTAGTTTTACTTTTAAGTCTTGTTTCTGTTCTTGTTCAATTGCTGTTTTTTTTGTGTTTTTCAGTTTCTATTCTTGTACATATATGTTGCTGTTTGATCTGAGTATGTTTTTGTTGATTAGAAAACCTTACTCACTCACACATTGAGGGCAATGTGCCTCTTAAGTGTGGGGGTGAGGGGTTGTAGTTAAAATTTTTGCTTTTACTTTGATAGATGTGTTTAGTATCTGTTTTAGCAATAAAATAGGGGTATTTTTTTCTGAACTGTTTTTCTCTTAGTTTAGGTGTGGTTTGGTTTATAAATCCCTAGAGTAGTTTACTATTCTTTCTTTACTCTGTAAATACTTACTCTTGTTACTGATCTGTTTTAATTTAGTTGTTAGTTTTGTTAGCTTAGGTTCTTTTGCTGTATAAAGAGAACAGAAAATTAGACTGCAAAGCACGCATGATCTTGCATCAATGCATCTCGACGGCGATTGATCGAACGGGTCGCACCGCTCACAAAAGTTGATTGCACGAAAATAATGCAGTATATTTACTAGGAGGTGACTCCTAGGTCGTCTCTCAAAGACCAATTTGTGTCGGTTTAGTCTCAGATTTTATACACGAAGTGGGGGGGTTTGATGATGTTTTGTGCAGATAAAATTAAACACGACTGAATTAAAAAAACGTTGAAATAAATTTTAAAGCAGTAAAACCAAACGGAAAAAGACGGTAAAAATAAAACAATTAAATGAAAATGAAATTTAACTTTTTCTAAAAACTTAATTTAACTAGTGCAGTGAAAATAAAATTGAGAAACACATGAATGAAGTTTTGAAACCGTAAATAGAAAATTGACAGAATGGAATTTGCAATTAACATCAATTAAAACCAAATACATGAAATTGTAAAATTAAACAAATCCCAAACCTCCCTAACGGGGAGGAGGAAAAATGAGCTGCAGAAAATAAAACACCCGTGGTTGTCTTCCTAAAATTCTAACTGAAATCTAATCTGCTGCTTCTTGCATTTTATAGCTACTTCTGACATACTCCCGTGAGCCCTCCTTGTTTTTAGCAAGGTTTTTTTTCTTTTGTCCAATTGCCAGCCTGAATTCCTTCCACTCCTAAATGTGCCAAAGAATTAGGATAGGGGCCCTCCTTTTCTTGTCTTCACGCAGCACACCCTTCCACCCGTGGGCTTCCTTCTTCATTCAGCTTTTCGGTTTTCAATTCATAAGGCAAAAGAAAGATTTTCCAATGCTAAATGGTGGATCCCACTTTGATTCCAATTGCCTTGTTTTGTCATTTGCAAAATTCTTCAATTGAAACCAAGGAGAAATACATTGTCGTGCCCTTTCATTGGTGGTGGATCCCACTTTCTTCAATTAAAGTGATGATGCTTGATTTCCTTATGCTTCTACGTGAATGTGCTAGCAAGTGGCCATGACCTTCTTTTCCATCTGGCCACTTCCCTTTATAGATACATGTGGACGTGAGAATGTGGTAAAAGTGGTCCCTCCTTGCAAAACATGTTCTTTTAATGTATTCTTCATTTGAAAGAAATGAGTTGCAGTATAATGCAATTGCCGTGAGCTTAATTTCAAAGTGGTAGCTCCATTCTCCTTTCATTTCACAAGTCCATTATACCCTTTGATGTTTGCCACGTGAATTGCTATTGTCTTCCAAAATTACTTGAGAAAACCGTGGACACTTGCACATGTGATCCGTGTGCTATTCCATCTATGACAAGCATTACAAACAATGCAAACAAATTAGAAGTCATTCAAACAGTAAGCACTGGACTGACATATGGGAGTAAACAAAATACTGGGAACAACACGTAATGAATTTGAACAAAGTAAAAACTATACATGAAAATAGACATCCAGACGAAACTATGAAAAAAAAATTGCATGGAAAACGGATAAGAATTGAACTCAAACGAAGACAAACAAGTTGACACAAAATTCACGCAGCAACCAGCGAAAATTGAAATGGCTGAGATGCATTGGGCTCAATTGTCATTTCTCATTTAGCCTTCAAATGTCCCAATAAGATATCCAAAATTTTCCCGTAATTAATAATGCAAAATAATAAGCTCAGATAATTCAAATTAATTAAAATAAGAATTTCCGATCAAATTAAGCACATTTAGCAAAAACAGAAAAATACCGGACGTTTAAGCACAATTCCCCGACTAATTTTAACACAATAAACTAAGTGAAGTGAATAAAATATTGACTCATCAAAATAGACCACACTTAGTCTTTTGCACTCCCGGGCAAAATTAAGACGTAAATCAGGGAATGGTTCAAAGGACTTTTAAAGGATTGACACAAATGCAGCATACAAAAAACAAAGACTTACAAGAAAATAAACAAAATTTACAAAGTTCTCAAGAAATCTAAATAATGAAAAGATGTAGACAATATCCAACACAAAATCAAAGAAAGCAGATACTTACAGAAATCATCCAAGCAATTCAAAGCATGGTAAAATAATCAATCAGCTCAAGAGGTGATTCAAAAATGTCAAAACCTCACAGATGCACTCACAGTGTTTCTCTCAAGTGTCTAGGGTAAATAATTTCAACTCAATGCACTCAAGAAAGCAAACACAAGTAGACTTGGCAAGTTTCTAATATCAATACTTAAATCATACACATGTTCAGATCAAAAGGTCTTTACTAGGTTGTAATGGGGCCAAGGACAGGGGAGGATAAATTTGGATAAGTAGCTATAGCTCAGAAGAAATAGAGGTGCACTAGGGAAAAAAATGTAACACAGTGAAATCTCACCCAAACCTCTAATTCAATCCTCTTCTCGACTCCATTATTCACAAAATGATTTTTCAATTTTTTCTTTTTCTCATCAAAATTTTTTTTTTTTTTTCTCATCCTGTCTTCTTCTCTTTTTTTTTTTTTTTTTTTTTTTTTCACAACAGGATATAAATTATCATTTCAAAACATGATGAGGAACCAACTAGCCAATTCATCAGAATTCCCAAGGAGACCACACTTATTCTCAAAATACTTCTATAGCTTCAGACTTTCCTAAGGTTAAGGTAATCATTTGTTTTTCACTTAGGATCAGTGTATGAGCTTCAGCACAAAGAAATATATACAGTATAGGCTCAAAGGGGTTATCAAAGGATAATAACAAGGTAGGCTTATTTGGCTAAAGAGGCTCAAGAACAAAAATGCCTTTATCACGTCTGAACATGCATATCAATCAATTATATCAAAAAGAATCAAGCCAAGGCATATGTGCAAGCATTCAAGAGACATATCACACACAAGAAAGAAAATTAAGTGGCTCAAATCTCACACAGGGTATTCGTCACAATCAAATCATCCTCTTAAACACATAATCATCTTTCCAGGCAAAGAAAAGCAAGGATTTTAAACCATAAGTATTAATGAAGTGAAGGAAAAATCTACAACTTTAGACATCATCCAGAAATCAAGAGAAAAATGTAAAATTTATTGCACACAAAACTCGATAAAAATAACTTAAAAGAGAAAAAATTTAACACTCAAAAACAAAAAATTTAACACACAAAATACAATCTAACAGAAAAATCAAAATTTCTTCCCAGTAGACCACACTTAAATCACACAATGTCCTCAGTGTGTTACAATCATCAGATGATCAATTTCAGAGCAGCAAATAATATAGACAAGTGCAATAAAAATAGAAAAATGGGAAGAAATTTTCAGTAACATCCATCAGCAGATGTTATCAGGGACATCCATCAGCAGATGTCTAAAACACCTAGCATCCATCAGTAGATGCTAATAATTTTTTTCATTTTATTTTTTATTTTTATTTTTTATTTTTTTTTGAAAAAGGAGACCGGTACTGTGACAACAGTCTCGGTGGCAAAGACCGGAACTGTTGCTACAGTGGCAAAGCTTTGGCTACAAATGAGCCACTCCTCCGCGTCTGAGCGCCATTTCCTGACTCTCACTCTCTCCTCTCTGCTTCTCTCTCAACTCTCTCTACTCTCTCTGCTCTCTTCTCTCTTCGCTCTCCTCACTCTCAACCTGAGCATCTGGAACCTCTGCGAGGAAGCTCTGTCCCCGGCCTTCTGAAGAGTCTGAGTGAGATCCGTGAGGAGCCTCTGCCTGTGTGCCTTCGGAGCATCTAAGATCTGCGTCAAGCTTTTGTAAGCCCTACTACTCCGGGTAAGTCCTCTACACCTTTGATCTCCTTCTTTCTGCCGTTTAAGCTTTCTGCTCTTTTCTTTGCTTTTCAGTTCTTCTCCTTTTACAGCTTTCAGATCTATCATTTCATTTTTTTTTTTTTCCTGCTTTCAGATCTTTCATTTTTCTTCAGCTCTTATTCGCTTTATTTTTCACCTGCTAAACACTTAAAACACATAAAACACAATTGTCTTAAAACTTAAGGGGTATATAGGCTGGAAACCAGACGTTAATCTCCCTTCGATTGAAGGTATTGCAGAGACAATCGGGTAGAACAACGCCACGTACCCCACTTAAAACTAAATAAACACATAAACATAATATACAAGAACAAGGACAACAGGACAACTGGACATAGATCCGTTTAGGACCCTTTGCGAGGACCGTGAAACAGATCTGAGACCAAAAACTGAAACATCAAAGCATGACTGGACAAAATAAATCTGAAAGGAAACAAGAACAAATAAAGAAAACACTGAATTAAGAATCTAATGTTTTTATGTTTTTTTTCTTTTTTTTTTTTTTTTTTTTTTTATGTTATGCTTTTTTTTTCTTGTTTTTGTTCTTTTTATATGTATTTATTTTTTATTTATGTATTTGTATATTACGAGAGGAAGGATGAGTGATATGGAATCAGAGAGATATACCAGTCAACGATGGCGTCCTACAGATGATCAGATCACGATGATGACCAAAATCTACAACTATGGGGTCACACACCCAAGCCGAGCGCAAGTCGTCGAGATCGCGTCTCGACTAAGGACCTTCGGCGAAGCCACTGAATACAACGTGCACTGCTGGTTTAACAACCATGGCAATCGGGTCAGGCGCTGGCAAGCGGAGATAGACCCCACAGGCACTCTCTTTTCACAACTGCCGCTGTATATGTACGGTAAGAACTCTCATCATACCTCCATTGAAATTTTTTCACTTCCTCTTCTATTATTAACACATGTTTTTTATTTTTTTATTTTTTTATTTTTTATTTTTTTGTTTGAAAGAAAACAACTGGGTGATAATGAGGGCACCGAGGCTGCTGAATTTGTTTCCAGTTCCGATCATTATCGATGACGACAGAAATGAACGAGAAATTCCTCCACCAAAGCCTCCGCTCGTGACTTTTCGAACCAGAGCTCCCTCAACGGAGCTCTCCCTTAGACCACCACAACCAGCTCGAGAGTTCTTTCATTTTTAAAGTTTTATGTTTTTTTTTTTTTTTATTTTTTTATTTTTATGTTTTTGTTGGCCGAGTGTGGCCAGAATTTGAACAAGTACTGTAATAAGGACACTTAATTTTTTATGTTTTTAATTTTTTTTTTTTTATTTGGACTGTAATATTAACGATCAATAATGATCGAACCTCGGACATCTTTATTTTATTTTTATGAATTTTTATGAATTTGAAAATTTTTTTTTTTTTTTTTTTTAATTCATGCTCACAATTTAAAAATGAAATAAACACAACCATGAAAACACATCAGAAAAGCTAAATAATATGTACATAATGAGGAAAAAAAGTGCTCCCTGGTCATGGTGGCAGTTGCCAATTCTGGACTATCAGTGAGATATCTTCCACCTCAGGATCCGGCGAAGATGTCTTCAGGAGCAGCTCGCCCAGTACTGCCCTCTCACTCAAATCAAGACTTTTCTTCCTTCTTCTCCGAGCAAGTTGTTGAATCAACAAAATCAGGAGCCTTCTGTCCACCAGCAGTTGTTGAGTCTGTGACACCGGAGTAATAAGAGAAATAGCAGTATACTTTCCTTCATCTATCATTGTTTCCTCTATGTCAGTACCTGTATTCTCATTTACTTTTGTAACCTGGTCATCAAACTCATAATCAATAGCATCTGTTATGAATTTAGAATCTGTTTGTAACACATAATCAATTTCAATACAAATCGGGCAAGAACCAGATTCACAATCACATTCACAATTCTCAGAAAACTGAGTCAGATCAATGTTTTGTTCTAACTCTATCATGTTATGCGACTGCAAAATTCCTGTCTCAAAATCAATATTGACATATGCATCATCAACAAAATCCACATTCAGTGCAAAGCTATTATCAATGGAAATTTCATCACTGTAATCATGTTCATTCAACACAACATTTATACCAATGGTTTCAGAGACTAATACTGAATCAAAAACTTTAGAATTGTCAATCAAGTCTGTATCAGTTTCAATCCTAAAACCTGTAGAATCATTGTGCAACAAATCACAAGCAATTGAATGTATAGGCAGATCTGGTAAAGAGCTTGTAATCTCAGTTTCAGAATAAACATGTTTTTGCTCAGAATAAATTTTCTCATGAATTTCCAATTCATCAACTGCACATTCAAGTTGAGGTACGTTTACCTCCACGGTGGAAGATAAAAATGGTCTACCTGTCTCAACAGTGTTACTCGTACCTGCCTGGTCCTTAAAATAATCATCAACAGTCTCAGGTGCAAGAGTGGGATCATAGAAAGGTAGGAAAGTGGGTGTAGTAGTAAACTCATAGCTTTGCTCCCCATCTTCTATGTTGATGCCACTATCATCTTGAAAGTGTTGAGTGGCCATCTGCCCGATCTGATCAGTCAGCTTCTGAATGGCAGCTTGAGTTTCCATGCTCTCTTGCTTGAACTGCATGTTCCCTTTCTGAAACTGAATGTTCTGCATGGTCATCTGCTCCAATAACTCCTTCAATGTAGGTTCAGAAGTTGAAGGCTGAGAAGCTACTTGGGCAGGAGCATCATACTGCTGACTCTGATATTGCTGAACTGGTGGAACCGGCTCCCAAAGGGAGCTCTCAGGAATTTGAGGATGATCCATATTTTTCTCAGTATTAAAATCAGCACAAGAATCAGAGTAATATGCAGAAAGAGAATCATAATTACAGGCACTTGTAGAATAAGCACTATTCACAAAATTAAAATAGGTAGACATGGAAAATAAAAATAAAAACTAAAAACTAAAAATTACGAAACAGATAAACTAAACACATTTATACATGCTACAAGCACACACAAGACAGAACATCAATAGTAAAAAAAATAAATAATTTTTTTTTAAATATAGCAACTAAATACAGAACACAGCACAATAAAATATAAAAGACAAAACATATATTAACACAACATAATCGAAAAACACAGCAAAAATCTAAAACGAAAAACCTGGAACTGAAGTGACAACGCCGCCAAAATTTGTTGAAGGTGTCGTTGTCTCCTACAAAAATACAACAGACAGAACACACAAAACACACATATTAACAGAACAAAACTTTATACAACAAAAATCTAAAACCAAACCTCCATTGATTGGTCCCCGGCAACGGCGCCATTTTTTTGATCGAACGGGTCGCACCGCTCACAAAAGTTGATTGCACGAAAATAATGCAGTATATTTACTAGGAGGTGACTCCTAGGTTGTCTCTCAAAGACCAATTTGTGTCGGTTTAGTCTCAGATTTTATACACGAAGTGGGGGGGTTTGATGATGTTTTGTGCAGATAAAATTAAACACGACTGAATTAAAAAAACGTTGAAATAAATTTTAAAGCAGTAAAACCAAACGGAAAAAGACGGTAAAAATAAAACAATTAAATGAAAATGAAATTTAACTTTTTCTAAAAACTTAATTTAACTAGTGCAGTGAAAATAAAATTGAGAAACACATGAATGAAGTTTTGAAACCGTAAATAGAAAATTGACAGAATGGAATTTGCAATTAACATCAATTAAAACCAAATACATGAAATTGTAAAATTAAACAAATCCCAAACCTCCCTAACGGGGAGGAGGAAAAATGAGCTGCAGAAAATAAAACACCCGTGGTTGTCTTCCTAAAATTCTAACTGAAATCTAATCTGCTGCTTCTTGCATTTTATAGCTACTTCTGACATACTCCCGTGAGCCCTCCTTGTTTTTAGCAAGGTTTTTTTTCTTTTGTCCAATTGCCAGCCTGAATTCCTTCCACTCCTAAATGTGCCAAAGAATTAGGATAGGGGCCCTCCTTTTCTTGTCTTCACGCAGCACACCCTTCCACCCGTGGGCTTCCTTCTTCATTCAGCTTTTCGGTTTTCAATTCATAAGGCAAAAGAAAGATTTTCCAATGCTAAATGGTGGATCCCACTTTGATTCCAATTGCCTTGTTTTGTCATTTGCAAAATTCTTCAATTGAAACCAAGGAGAAATACATTGCCGTGCCCTTTCATTGGTGGTGGATCCCACTTTCTTCAATTAAAGTGATGATGCTTGATTTCCTTATGCTTCTACGTGAATGTGCTAGCAAGTGGCCATGACCTTCTTTTCCATGTGGCCACTTCCCTTTATAGATACATGTGGACGTGAGAATGTGGTAAAAGTGGTCCCTCCTTGCAAAACATGTTCTTTTAATGTATTCTTCATTTGAAAGAAATGAGTTGCAGTATAATGCAATTGCCGTGAGCTTAATTTCAAAGTGGTAGCTCCATTCTCCTTTCATTTCACAAGTCCATTATACCCTTTGATGTTTGCCACGTGAATTGCTATTGTCTTCCAAAATTACTTGAGAAAACCGTGGACACTTGCACATGTGATCCGTGTGCTATTCCATCTATGACAAGCATTACAAACAATGCAAACAAATTAGAAGTCATTCAAACAGTAAGCACTGGACTGACATATGGGAGTAAACAAAATACTGGGAACAACACGTAATGAATTTGAACAAAGTAAAAACTATACATGAAAATAGACATCCAGACGAAACTATGAAAAAAAAATTGCATGGAAAACGGATAAGAATTGAACTCAAACGAAGACAAACAAGTTGACACAAAATTCACGCAGCAACCAGCGAAAATTGAAATGGCTGAGATGCATTGGGCTCAATTGTCATTTCTCATTTAGCCTTCAAATGTCCCAATAAGATATCCAAAATTTTCCCGTAATTAATAATGCAAAATAATAAGCTCAGATAATTCAAATTAATTAAAATAAGAATTTCCGATCAAATTAAGCACATTTAGCAAAAACAGAAAAATACCGGACGTTTAAGCACAATTCCCCGACTAATTTTAACACAATAAACTAAGTGAAGTGAATAAAATATTGACTCATCAGCGATATTCCAAAAGGTGTCAAAGGCGACAACGGCCAAAGAAACATGGGAAATCTTACAAGATGGGTACGGAACTGCTGGAAATATAAAGGAGATTAAGCTACAGTCACTACGGCGGCAGTATGAGCTCCTGAACATGGGGGAACAAGAAACCATTCAAGGGTACATCGGCAGGATCCAAGTAATTGTCAACGCAATGCGTGCATGCGACAAAGTTGTCAAGGACAAGAAGATAGTTCATAAGATCTTGCGTACGTTAACGCCCCAGTATGACCACATTGTTGTGGCGATTGTAGAAAGTAGAGATTTGGAGAAAATGAAAGTCGAGGAGTTGCAAAACTCACTTGAAGCTCACGAATAGAGACTGCTAGAAAGGAAAGCCGCAGAACAAGATGCAACACAGATCAGCCAAGCATTACAAGCCAAAATACAAAAGGGTCGTGGATTTGGTAGAGGAAGAGGCAGAATGCGAGGTGGTCGTGGAGGCCGAAACGGAGGAAGGTCCGCTAATAACCAAGATCAGAACAAAGATGACGTTAACTATGATCAAAAGGAAGGAAACTTCAGAGGAAGAGGTGGCAGAAGAAATGTCGACAAAAGAAACGTGCAATGTTTCACATGTAGTAAATTTGGCCATTATTCGTCTGAATGCTGGCATAATGAAAACACCAAGAAAGAGAAGAATGACGAAGCTAATCTAGTGAAAGACGAACAAGAATCAGATTCTGATCACGTAGTGCTAATGACTGTTACAACGCAAGGAAGAAATACTGATGAGAATCTGATTAATCAAAGAAAACAAGTACTTGAGACAAGCGAAGTTGAAGACAACTGCACAAAGAATGCTGTAGAAAGAGAATACGTGTCTCTTGTTGGGAAGACGAGCCATGCAAATGAGGAATCATCGTGGTATTTCGATACAGGGTGTTCCAACCACATGACAGGAAATCGAAATTGGCTGATCGATCTTGATACTAGTGTTAAAAGCATAGTACGGTTCGCTGATAATAGTACCATAAGAGCTGAAGGCACGGGAAAGGTATTGATTGCGCGCAAAGATGGAAGGCCAGTATACATGCATAATGTTCTTTACGTACCCACCATGAGAAGCAACCTCCTGAGTCTTGGTCAGTTACACGAGAAAGGATACACCATGAAAATGGAACAAGGGCACATCAAGGTGTTCGACAAAAAGCAACGAATGATACTCAAAGCTCCTATTGCCAGCAATCGCACATTTCGTGTAGATCTGAATACAGCGGAGATACAATGCATGAAAGCAACAAGTGTTGAAGGAAATTGGCTGTGGCATTATCGTTACGGGCATCTAAACTTTAGAAGCTAAAGAAAAGAAGCTTGTGAGTGGAATCTGTACGATTGAGGCACCTAAGAAAGTTTGTGAAAGTTGCACCATAGGAAAGCAAACAAGATCAGTATTCAAGAAACGTGCCTACAAGAGAGCAAGACAGCTGCTAGAAGTGGTGCATGCTGATGTATGTGGACCATTCGACGTGTCGTCTCTGGGAGGTAACAGATACTTCCTACTTTTTGTGGATGAGCTTTCTAGAAAAATTTGGGTTTATCTGTTAAAAGGAAAAGGTGAAACTTACACTTTGTTAATTTTTGCTCCATGGCCGAGAGGCAATCGGGCAAGCAGATCAAAATTCTCCGCACTGATGGAGGAGGTGAATTCAACTCAGGAGAAATGTCGAAATTCTGCACTGAAAAAGGGATTATACAGGAAGTCACAGCCCCCTACACTCCTCAACATAATGGATTGGCTGAGAGGAGGAATCGCATGCTTCTTGATATGGTCAGATGTATGATCAAAGGAAGGGGTCTTCCGCATCATCTGTGGGGAGAAGCAGTTTCAACTGCAGCATACCTACTGAATAGGAGCCCAACCAAAGCTTTGCCAACTAGCACACCAGAAGAAGCGTGGTCTGGAAACAAACCTGACGTGCGACACCTGAAGATTTTTGGATCAGTCTGTTATAAGCATGTCCCAAGTGAATTGAGAAAGAAATTGGACGATAGAAGCGAAACTTTCGTTTTTGTTGGTTATCATCCAACTGGAGCATATAGACTCTATGATCCAGTGAAATCAAAAATTGTGATAAGTAGGGACGTGATTGTTGATGAATCTAATGTGTTCAAGTGGAACACATGTGAGACTACCCCAGATAATTCACCTAGTACTGTGATTACTACGTTGTTTAAGGAGAGAAACTATGATCAAGACACTCCGACAGTTAATACAGAGGATGTAAATAATAGGCGGTCAAAAAGAACGCGTTTCCCATCGACAAGACCGGCAGATCACGAGCTATTCCGAGACAGTGACATTACAGACACAGGTGATATATTGCATTATGCTTTACTTGCAGGTACTGAAACCATAGCATGGGAGAAAGCTATCAAAGATGATAATTGGAAGGATGCTATGATTGAGGAGAATAAAACATGGACGTTGATGGACTTACCTGCCTACAAGAAAGCCATAGAGGTGAAGTGGATGTTCAAAACTAAGTACAAACCCGATGGGAGTGTGGCAAAGTTTAAAGCTAGACTAGTTGCTAAAGGATTTCTGCAACAACCTGGGATCGATTTCACTGATGTGTACGCCCCTGTTGCAAGATTGGAAACGGTGAGGATCGTGGTAGCTATTGCCAATTCAAATAATTGGAGTATCAGCCAGATGGATGTCAAATCAGCATTTCTTAATGGGGCTCTCGAAGAAGAAGTCTACGTATGTCAACCGCCTGGTTTCATGAAGAAGGACAATGAACTGAAGGTTTATAAACTTAACAAAGCTCTCTACGGTCTTCGTCAGGCACCACGAGCATGGAACAAGCATATCGACTCGTTGCTCACCAGGTATGGATTTCAAAGATGTATTGTTGAATATGGAATATATGTCAAGTTCTGTGATCAGCTAGGTACCTTGCTCATATGTCTGTACGTGGACGACCTACTGGTCACTGGAAGCTCATTGCAAGAGATTGAAAAATTCAAAGTTATGATGAAGAATGATCTGGAGATGACAGACCTTGGCTTCTTGGGATACTTCCTTGGATTGGAGTTTATACAAACCAAAGAGGGAGTACATATGAATCAAAAGAAATATATTCTCGAAACTCTGGAGAGGTTCAAGTTAAAAGACTGCAACAGCGCATCAGTTCCAGTTATTGCCAACACGAAGCTCTCACTGCAGCAGGATGAAAGCAAAGTAGATGCAACGCTATACAGACAGATAGTCGGGACACTCCGCTACATCTGTAACAGCAGGCCAGACATAAGCTTTGGTGTGGGTCTCATCAGCCGTTACATGCATGATCCCAGACAATCGCACATGACAGCTGCAAAACACATCCTTCGATACTTGAAAGGTACCTTAGACTACGGAATTTACTTTCCCAGAAAAATTGATAGCACTACCAACATCTTGGAGGCATGGTGTGACGCGGACTGGAGCGGTGATCTTGTAGACAGGAAGAGTACTTACGGGTATTTGTTCAAGCTTATGGGAGCCCCCATCTCATGGTGTTCTAAGAAGCAGACAGTCGTGACACTCTCATCGTGTGAAGCCGAATACATCTCAGCAGCAGAGACTGCCTGTCAATGCACTTGGATAGAAGCCATTTTGCAAGAGCTAAAGATCAAGCATCACGGACCAACATGCTTAAGGATAGACAACAAATCAGCTATTAATCTAGCCAAAAACCCAATATCTCATGGACGGAGCAAGCACATCGAAACAAAATTTCACTATCTCAGAGAACGGGTCAGCGAAGGAAAACTGGAACTGATCTACTGCAACACGGATGAACAGGAAGCTGATATATTCACGAAAGCCCTACGACAGAATAGATTTGAAAAGCTTAGAAGATCACTTGGAATTAGGTCTCTTAGTGATTTAGATTTAAGAGGGAGTGTTAGGAATGTAAATCTAGAATACAACTGATTTAACTGTCATTAGACAGTTTACTTTTTGTACATATATACTGCTGACTTCAATAAGAAAATTAATCTTTTTGCATCTCTGTTTTCATTGCCTATCTCTCTCGGTTCCGCTTTTCCAAAATATCTTCCTCTGTTCTCTGATAAGCTGCCACTCTAACATATTTGATGCAAATCTGGGAATTTGGGGATGAAAAATGGGGTTTCTGCGTTTCTGGAAACTCTGGTGCGATTCTGCAGAATTCTGCAGAAACGCGCGTACGTACAATTTTGTCAAAATGGGACGTTCGTCCAAATGGCTCGACCAAACAGTGGTCGGCCAAAATCTGTGGAGCGTTCGGGTTCGTCCTTCATAGTGAGTTTAACGTTCGGTTGATATTTAGTACCGTTCGGTTACAATTCTCTTTAGTACCGTTCGCACAGGCTTGATTTAATACTGTTCGGTTAAAGTGTTCATATGGTACTGGAATAAGTGGTGATCATTCGGTCAGGATTCTAAACGATCGTTCAGTACCTTAGGTATTCGACATAGTTCTCTAGGTATTCGATCCATACTCAAAACGTTCGTCCCAGTGGTGTTCAATTTAATAGTGGTTAATTTGAGTTTTGGTCTCGGTGTACTACTAATTGTATGCGTTCGGTCTTAAATTCATAGGCTTCAATCTTGAGCTTTCGGTCTTTGTGAAATAGTGGCCGTAGGCGTTCGTCTTTCAATTGGTATCCTCCGAAAGTGATATTTAGCGTTCGGTCTGGGTTCTGTATTAGATATTATAAGCGTTCGGTTTTGTAGTAATACTGATTTTAAGCGTTCATCATAAAGTGTTAGTTTCAGGAAGTGATCCTGAGCGTTCGTTTTGATAAATTAGTGATTGTAGTCGTTCGTTTAAGTTGGTATTCTTAGGTTTGTATCTTGAGGGTTCAGTTATGGTTTAATTCTGATTGTGAGCGTTCGGTCTTTGTTTGATTCTGATTGTGAGCGTTCGGTCTTGGCTTGATTCTGATTGTGAACGTTCGGTCTTGGCTTGATTCTGATTGTGAGCGTTCGGTCCTGGTTTGATTCTGATTGTGAGCGTTCGGTCCTGGTTTAATTCTGATTGTTGAGCGTTCGGTCTTCATTTGAGTCTTAAGTTTGGATCTTGAGCGTTCGGTCTTGATATCAGTAAGAAATCATTAGCGTTCGACCTACATCGCGTATTGTGATGTTTAGTTGGTAAGCGTTCAATCTGGGTGTATCAGTAATAGCTAGCGTTCGATCTTGACCAAGTATTTTCAGGTTTCGATCGTAAGCGTTCGTTCAGACATTGTACGATTTTAGTGAGGTGTTCGGTTATAACGTCCAGATATATAATTATTTTTTAACACATCTAAATTTTTATATTTATTTGACATCATTTTTTTTTATTTTTTTTAAAAAAATACAAATTTATTTTTTTATGATCATGCATTATTCATGACTAAATGAGTTGGTGTACTTCATTATGCGTTCAAGGATGAAACTGTAAGCTGAAATATTTTTGTTTCTTTCATCTCCTTTTCTTAGTTTGGAGACGCATCTGAAGTTCTTTAACTTTGAACTGAAAGCTAATTTTGTTTCTTCCACTTATTTCTACAGTATTCATCAGTTTCCCATTGGACGAGGATTCAACAAACGCAATTTCCTTGATCCAAAGTTGGTCAGAACAAAATAACAATGTTGGAAGTCTCCCTCAACGATTCAGAAGATAAATTTAAAATATACAAGTTCATGAAAATTTTATTATATAAACTAATTTTTGTAACGTGGAATTAAGTTTAAAGTTCATGAAAATACCAACACCTCAGTGCTAAAGCTAGCTACGATATCCATTTCATTTTCTTCAAGTTAAACGTAGGAGATCAATCCAACAAGAGTTTAACGAACTACAAAAATGTTAGGAAACTAAATTAAACCGCAGATGGAGAAAATCTGTGATTGTGATTGTAACATCCCAAAATACAGTAATTACCATAAATCAGAATTAATTACAATTAATAGTAAAACCATGCAGTCTTTACCTTAACAGATCAAAGTTCAAAAGCCAAAAGGCTTAGATTACAAAATAACGTACGCACAAAACAGAATCAGGGATGATTAGGACGAACGGCTTTACAATACATTTAACCGAACGTCCAAACTAAGCTAACATTTACATCCCTAAACTAACGAGCGCTCTAAGGCTCGGCCTTTACTTCTACTTCAACCAGATTAGCGTCTTCCAAATTTTCTTCTTCCAGCATTTCTTCAAGGGACGCACCACCATCTGCTCACATCCACACGAATGATCATTGCAAGACAGGACGAACGTACATGGACAATTTGACAACACAAGGAAAAACGAAAGGGTAAGCTTATAATATTTAATTCATACGTTCAACATATACATTCAACATTTCAATTCACACATACAACATGCAACTTAACATAATGTAACATAGAAATTGATATATATACTAGACGACCGTCCGGAGTGTATGAACCATGTAGTTACAAGCGTCCTTGCACCCGAGTGGTGTAGTAGCCGGGATATACCTAATCAGCTGCCACTCGAGGTTAGTCCGTTCTTACGTCGCCCATGTTAACTTATGGACTAAGGACCTCCTGCCGTTCCCACACATGACTACCCTCTTCTACGTGAAGATGAGCATCACAGAACATCAGGATGGACAGCGAGTCTTGGAATGCTCGTCCAAAATCCATTATCATAAAATCACTTAATATAGTGTTCGCATTGTAATTCCTTATAATTTATCATCATTCTCATCTTTAACTTTAAGAGTACAAAAGGACGAACGTTCAGTCCTTTGAAGAATTAGGACGAACGTCCAAATAAAATACTTGATTGGACGAACGTGACACTCTGTTTGGTCAGTTAAATGAACGGACTCTTATTGAAGGTGTAAGTGATGAGTCAATATTTTCTTCACTTCACTTAGTTTATTGTACTAGAATTAATCAGAGAATTCTGCTTAATCGTCCGTTAATTTCCTATTTTTCCTAATTGTGCTTAATTCGATCAGAAATTCTTATTTTAACTAATTTGAATTATCTGAGCTTATTATTTTGCATTATTAATTATGGGAAAATTTTGGATATCTTTTTGGGACATTTGAAGGCTAAATGAGAAATGACAATTGAGCCCAATGCATTTCAGCCACTTCAATTTTCGCTGGTTGTTGCGTGAATTTTTTGTCAACTTGTTTGTCTTCGTTTGAGTTCAATTCTTATCCGTTTTCCATGCAATTTTTTTTCATAGTTTCGTCTAGATGTCTAGTTTCACGTATAGTTTTTACTTTGTTCAAATTCCTTTTGTGTTGTTCCCAGTAATTGTTTTACTCCCCTGTGTCAGTCAAGTTCTTACTGTTTAAGTGGCTTCTAATTTGTTTGCATTGTTTGCTTATTGTTTGATACTTCTGGTGGCTGGAATTGATCATTGGACGGTGCTAAGACCTTCCAACACTCAAGGATTCAACTCTCATATTGGCACATTTTATAGCTCATTTCAAGAAGTAACATTGGAAAACATGCTAAAACTCACACCAAGACCTCCAAAATGCAATGTTGAATTCTATTGGATTGGTATTATGAAAGTAAACCACAAGGCCCCATGCAGCTGCCACTCACGTTTTACACATATATATTAGTCATTTTGAAGAGCACACGGACAGAGGGAGAACTTGGAAGCACCTTTCATTCAGATTTTTGTTTTAAAAATGGGCATCCATTACGCTGCTGTCATTTTATTATTTGCCAAGAAAGGAGGCGCTAATTCAATGGGGATGGGCTAGGAGAGGCCGTGCAGCTGGATGGAATAAGGAGCCACCATGTTGAGAGAATGGAGCTCACGGTTTGGCATAGTTCACATCCATGGGAAGAGTTACAAATTGAAGTGCAAGGCCCACATGGAAATAAAAGGTGTGTGCAGATTTTTTTTTAACTCTCTTCCATTCCACACAAGCAAGCTCACGGTCTTAGACTTGGAGAATGAGGACGTCCAGCAGCTACAACTTGTGAAGAGAGAAGAGTTGATTCTTAGAATGGTGAAGGTAGGGAGAAACATTGGAATCCAGCCAAGTTGAAGCAACCTTCATGGTCTAGCAAGCTTCACGGTCCAGCAGCTCAAGATGCAGCAAATAGAGCAAACACATGGCATTGGAAGGAAGGGAAACATGCATTAAAGAGAACCATCCAGCAGCTGGTCCAGTAAAGGAAATACTCCACAATCTTGGTCTAGCTGAAGAAGACAAAGTCCAACAGTTTGGAAGCATGGAGGAAGGCACGAAGGCTGCATATCTAGCAGCCACAATCACGGCCTGATGGAAGAAGAAGAAGAATTGAGAAAGGAGCCCACGGCTCCAAGGTGTAGAAGAAGACACAATGGAGGGGTCCCACCCTATTTATTGGCACGGCTAGGTGAAGGAAGTCTTCATGCTAAGGGGACAAAAACGTAGCACCTGGTGGAGAAAGTCTGCAACCTACGGGAGACAAAAACAAAACGTAAGTTAGAAAATCTGGCTGGAATCAAGGGGAGTAAGACAAGAATTTTAGCATTTAAAAGGGAAGAGAAGCAGCGAAGAACGGGCGGCCTTGGAGGCCTGGAAGGGGTCACAGGTTCTTCTCTTCCAGGAGCTCTCTCCCTCTAAAGCTTTCATTTTTCAAACAGTGCAATAGTGTAGAAATTTATTTTCGAAGCATGTATTGTGTCATTGTAGTAGTTTGTTCATTTCAGTTTCATTTTTTTATCTTCACTGTCCAGTCATTTTAATTTAATGTTGAATGTTTAATGAATTTCATTTTCAAAGTGCTTTTGTTTTCATAGTCTCTTTTATTTACCGTTTTCTATTTTCTGTGTCGTTAAATTTTACCGTTTATGCATATTTACTGTTTCGTTTTTACTGTCTTTTTTTCGTTTGGTTTTACTGCTTTAAAATTTATTTCAGTGTTTTTAAATTCAGTTGTGTTTAATTTTCACTTTTAAATTTTATTTACCGCACAAAACATCCACAAAACCCCCCCACTTCGTGTAGAACATCTGAGACTGAACCATAAATTGGTCCTTGAGAGACGACCTAGGAGTCACTTCCTAGTAACTATACTGCATTCATATCTGAAATCAATTTTTGTGAGCGGTGCGACCCGTTTATCAGTAAGGATACTTAGAAAAATTTCAGAATATAGATCTTGGACCAGATTTAATGTACAAAGGATGGTCAATAATACTTTGAATTTTCTTTGAAGAATTTTACATATGAAAGACTGATGCCAGTATTTGAACGAACGTAAGAGGATGAATATTGGAAGGTTGGAACGAACGCTATTTTATCCAAGTGGTTATTCAATATTACGAGCGCTTGGTATGTGACCGAGCACTCTTTGGACGAACGCTTGGTATAAGACCGAGCGCTATTTAGAACGAACGTTCGGTATAAGACCGAACGCTACGAACGTTCGGTATAAGACCGAACGCTACTTAATTCAATATTATTCAATTTAAGGCGTA
Organism: Vigna nakashimae; assembly: GCA_034642375.1. NCBI lineage: Eukaryota > Viridiplantae > Streptophyta > Magnoliopsida > Fabales > Fabaceae > Vigna > Vigna nakashimae. Next base: position 33,119,433 of record CM067765.1, read on the forward strand.
CGACAACTCTATGATAAGCCGAACGCTCAAACATAGTGATTCAATGAAGGCGCTCGTTCTCAAACCGAACTCTTTCCAAATGAAAGAATTCTTCTCTAAGTCTGTATCAGGGAAACCGAACGGTATAAGACCGTACGGTGACGAGCGTACTTTATCATAGGGAGTGATTTAAGTTTTCAGATTCTTCAACCAGAACAGATCTCGGATTTCAACATTTAAACTTATACTTTATAATTCATAGGATTTTCAATTTATAAACTTTATAACATTCATTCCAGTAACTTCATATTCCACATCAACATACAGATTTACTTCATACAACATAACATCCATGTTCATAATCACACATCTCAATCATCATACATCATACATTCGTATTCATACTGCATACATGCATTTCAATCATCAACATGCATACGTTTTCATACATCCAAATCAGATCATACCACATTCCAGTATAAATTAAACATATAAGCTTCCCTTACCTGGATCTGTGAACGAACGTACTAACCACTTTTCGTCTAACTAAGTTCCCTTCTACCCTTACGTTCCACTCTTCTTTAACTAATTTCAAACATTCAATAAACCAAAAGAGACTCAGTCAGGATAACAGTATGCAACCGAAGCTGGGTTTGCATGTATCAGAAGACGGACGGATAGGCCCAAGGAAACTTACCAGTTTTAGAACTCAGGTTTGTTCGGTTCGAAGTGAAGCTTGAGACGCCGGAAGTTCCTCTCTGGTTTCTGAAATGGAATCGGAGAAGAGATCGGGTGAGCTCTGGTAGATGGAAGGGGAGTCTAGAGAGAAAGAGAAGAGAAAGGTTCTCTTCAGAAGTCGGAAAAAGGGTTGTGTGCAGAGAGTGGAGTGTCTTTTATGAGAAAATTTCAGTTTTTCTTTCAGCGCCGAACGAACGTCCACTCCTCGTTAGCCACGTGCATTCCACTAACTCTTTCCAGACTCCTCTCGTCGTGACACCTGGTTCGTTAGTGAACTGTCGCGCTCTCCGAATGACACGCAGCCTGCACAGCGCTCGGCATTCCAGGCTCCATGCAGCGCGACACCTGGCGTCCGCTGTTGAAATGCTTCTTCCTGCAGCTGCCACGTACGTTGTTGAGGTGTCCCGTTCTCCAGTTGCCACGCGTATTCCAGCGTACGTCATTTTTCAGGGTCTCACAGTGATCCTCCTAATTTGGTTTGGAAGAAAGTAGACTTTAAGTCTAATTCTATCTTATAAAATCAGTTTGTAATACAAGATTTGTATTTGTTTATAAATTATAAATTGATCTTATCCTTAATTTACGTAAGAATTCCAAGACTTCCAACAAATAGTCTCTTGTCGATGAGAGTGGGTTGGCTAAATAAGTAGGGTAGGTTTCACCAGCAATGATCACAACAATCTGTGGCTCTGAAATATTAACCTTCTTTTTCTCCATTTTTGCTGCTTTCTCTTCATCACCGGCTGAGTTCGAAGCATAATAATGTTTACGATAACAACAAGCTATGATGAGTAATGCAACTGCTATGACTGCGAGCATCAGGGCTAAGCCACCAAACAGGTAAGCTATGGGAGAACTCAACTTTCTCAAACCACCTTCTTCCGATTCACTTCTTCTGCTTGAGTTCATTCTTTTTACTACTTTTTTTTTTCAAAGTTGTAATCTTTTTTCTTTGGAAACTGGTTTTTGATTTTGGGATGGTGTGGATGTGATAGAGTTTAATCAATTTATAGTCCATGATTAAGTACAACTGCTACAGTTACGGATCTTCCATGAAAGAGAGTGTTCGGAAGTTACTAAAACGCCCATCTGGTTTTTCTTTTTCTTTGAGGTTGTCTTGTGTGAAACTTCAAATCATTGTTGGTTCTTTTTCTTGTGTTTGGAGCATCAATTGCTGCAATTTTTCTTTCTTCTATCTTTTCCAAAGGAGGGCCTCAGGAACTTGTCTCGTATATATAGTAACTCCATCTTTCAATATTTTATTTTATTTTAGTATGACTAATTAATAAGTTTGTATAGTAAGATTTAGCATCATTTCAACTAACATTTTTCACATTGCATATTTAATTTCTTATTTAACATTATATATATAAATATCAGAGATCACAAATTCTAACTCATCAAATCATTTGACCAAATACGAGAAAAGTTTACTAAGAATATGATTTATGAAAACTCATGTAAGTGATTTTAGTAGACTAAAGTTATCTTTGAGAGAATTTTAGGTGATTCTAGAGTTATCAGGATCATTTCAAAGTCCAAACTGATAAACCCTTGTTTTAAGTTTTTAAGAAAAGAAGGTCTCCATTTTTTTAGTAGGGATTAATTTAAGCTTCCAAGTAAAAAAGTCTTCAAAAATTTTTTAAAACAAAAAAAAAAAACTCAAAATTTTTGAAAAAAATATTTTAAATAAAATTATAATAAAAATCACATTTTAAAGTTTGTTTAAGTCTTTCAACTCGAAATTAACTTTATAGAAAAGAAACTAATCTTATTAGACATATGTAGAAATTTAAAGGGAAATCTAAAAGATGTCCTAAATTTGTCTCTTTGTTCCAAATTAAACTTGAAAACAACCTTTTTAAAGATGACTTAAAAAATATGAAAGTCTGATTTATTTTGGAAATAAACTAAATCACGACACACTTATTGTATTCTTGATAAGTATCCTTTGAGGAACCTAATTCGAATAATGTGTGACTTATTTATTATTCGGTTGGTTGTTTCGTAACTTCCAAATGGATTATTGATGTTGTATCAATGAAGCAACCAACACAAAAGAAGGAACAAGAAACCTGAAACTGTTGTGCTTTTAAAGTCTCTATATAGGACCCCTAAAAGTTTAAGAGACACGACAATACAATTATTAGTCACACTTCTTATTACACCCAATTATACAAGAAAAAAAGACAGTATTATAGTTTCTTAAAAATAAGAGGAAGTGCAATATAACATTTATTTAAAAAAAATAATTATTATAAATAAAGTTTCTTTAGCTCGTGTCAGTAAGACCTAACAGTGTAATACAAATTAATGTATGATTAGGTCGTTATTGGACAATAAAAGATAAAGACTCATTACAACTATTATAAATAAAAGTTTCATATATGACTTTAAAATCATCATGCACATTATATGCATCACTTATTGTATTAATTGTGAGGATCGAAATATCTTTGACAATCGTTAAATAAATTAAGCTGGTTTAAATATTTATTTTTTTCAGCAATATAAATTCATAGAATCGTTTACACTGTGAAAGAGGAAACATGAAGATCTTTTGGTTGAACGACAACAGTGCAGCAATTGATAGAAATAATGATAATAATTATTATGGTCTGGCATTGGAAAACAGTGGAGAAACACATAATGGGGTTAGTGTTTTTTTGTAATGGAATAAGCTAGTTAAGAGGTTTAATTATGTGATCCATTGTACTTTAACAGGAGAAATCTGTGTTGTGGAAAATAGAATGGTCACTTAGTTGGTGGATTAAGGTGGAAAAAGGAAAATCTTTTTGTGGGGTAAATTGGAATAAAATAAGTGAGTGGGAGTGATTGATGGAAGGGTCATTGTCTTTAAGACTTATGAACTGATGAGGTTAAGAAAATTGTTGGAGGGCCACCCAGCACTCACATATTCCAACTCCACATAAACATATATTTAAATATAACATGTCTCAGTTCATGTCTCAGGCCAATTGGAACCAGAAATGTAAAGAAGAAATGGTGATTGGATTTTTGGTTTAAGAGTTAACATTGGAATATGTTCTGTTTCTTTTGGAGTTACATGAGGCCAACATTTATTTTGTGGCCGTGACTTTAAGTGCTAACCAAAGACTACACTTCTAGAAAAGTGATTCCCATTAAGAAAATCAATGATCATATCAGATAATTTTAAGTCATGATTGAGGAATATCATATCTATTCACCTAGCTAAAGGACAAAAATGTCATGGTTAAAGTTGAGATTCACGAATAAATAATGTGAATCTAAATCATATTAAAAGGACTGGTTAAAGTTGAGATTAAAAAATAATGTGATTTAAATCGTATTAAAATTATATTATAAATGATATTATATCATCATCTAGACGGTGTTTATTCATATACTTAAACGAAATATTGTAGTTAGTGAAAACGTATCTTAACTATGATGTTTCAACAATTAATCAATCAAAAAACTGATCAATTGAACACTCACCAATTACTTAAATATTTCTAATAATCAAATTTAAAGGTGAAGTATATAGAATCATAATTAAGTTTATGTTAGTTAATTATAAATTTATCTCGAAATTTATAAATATAAAATTTAAATAAAAAGATAAATAATTATATTTATTATAAATTTAAGATTTTAGTTGATTATCCGAAGGGTCGTGTTACTTACTTGAATGCTGAATTACCTTTTATCTATATTTTCATACTACTTGTAACTAAAAATGTGAAAACAATTAAAAAATTTGGTGAAAAGTGTGACATGAAGTATTTTAGTTGCGTGCTAAACTTGCTTTCATCTCATACATGATCCGTAGTATAACGCAATTCCAATATTTTTTTTGAAAGGTTATCTTAGTTTCTATGATTATTTGTTTTTGTTTCAAAATTTATCAATTAAAAGAGTGTGTTGACAAAATTTTCCTTTTGAGGAAGAAAAATACGGCAAATTATATATACATTATCTGCATATACTGCCACTATTCTTGGTAATATCTGTACCAATGTTCTACACCGACATGGGACACTATTTTATGTTTGAGACGTGACATGCTTTCATGAGTATTTGATAATGAAAACTATGTCGTGGTATCACACTAGGTAGATAGGATAATGAGTTGCCGGTGATTTATTAGTTATTATTATTTCTCACGATTTTCCTTCACAATTATATATTTTAAAATCAAGAAAAATCCTTTCTATTTTAAGAGGAAGTATATATATCCTTTTGTTCCATTCGTAATATTTTTCAAGCCAAAGATCATCAATTTATAGTTTTTTCTAGAATATCGGTTTATGGCTCTTAAATTTGATCAATCAAAAAGTTAAAAGTGTCCTATAATTCAAGTACTTAACATGACTTTGTACGCTTTCATAGGTTTAGATTGTTATTTTTCAGATTAATTTTTCAAAATATTGCATAAGACCGAAAGAAAAGTGTTTTTATGCCAAAAAATTTCTGGAATAATTTATAGCCTCTTCCAAAAAATTCATTCCGAAATGATAAATTAAATTGTGAAACATTCAGAAGATATAGTTTTGTGGTACCACCAAGTTCAAGAGTTTGTTTAAAGGCAATTTGATCATTTGGTACTTTTGGGGGTGCAGGGAGATATTCCTACTGTGTAGAAAGAAAATCACAACTTGGGAGCCCATGGCGCAATTCAGGCCTTGGAAACCCTTCTCTTTTGTTAAGAAAACCAGAAACAAAAGTACGCCTGAAATTAACAACCAATAAAGAAGCCAAAAATTGTTAATTTTAAAAAAGGACAAATCAACTAAAATACTTTCAATCTCTTTGTTTTGTCGAAGAGCCACCCGAAACAAACCATATTGAAAACACAAACATGGTAAAAATGTCATAGGCCAAAATCTGATTACTTTGGGTGGGTGAGATACAAAAGAAAGGTTGTTCTCCACAGGAGATGAAAGCTCAGATAGAACTTCCATCGCTACAGGTGGAAGCTCACAATAAACATATCGTTCAAACCTAATCTCAAACTCAACTGGAACTTTCACTGCCAAAATTTAATTTCCACCAAATCAATGTTTGATAAGAGAACAACCAGCCTCTGCAACCATAACAGAAAATAACATTGAAGAAAAAGAAGTACAGCCTATATCTCCAACTGAAGATATAAAGCAATTCACATCAAAAGCTGTTGCTGACAACCAAATGTTCAATCTTTCCACATATCTGCAAACTCATCAGGCTCCAGAGGATTGGACATCTCATGCATTTTCCTCCTTGTCTTTGCTTTGACCTTCTTAGCAAACTTTCCAGACTTCTTCTTTTTCTCCAAAGCCCGAACCTATCACAACCAACCAATGACAGATATAATTATTAGTAGAAAGCTAGAGAAATTCAAAGCATACATTAAAAATATATTGATTGGTACCTGATTTGGAGATACATAAAATGGATTCTCATATAATGTCGGGCCTCCAAAACTGCCACCAAATATTTTAATTGGATTCAAGCAGAACCGTTGACCGACCTAAACAAATAGTTTGCTCATAGGTTAAATGAATGTTAGAAATTGAAAGATCAAAAGATACATGAAGAACCAGTTTTCAGCCTCAATCAATGTCATTTTATCAAGGCCTCCCCTTGGTAATTTGTCTGATTCATTATGATGAGTAGAAATCTGCAAGGGAATAAAGATGTAACATTCCTCAGTAGGCATTAGCAACAGGTAGAAAATACTACAATATTGTCTCATGGAAAAATCAATATTATATAGTTGGAGAAAATGAGACCATATAATGTTCGAATTAAATAGGAGTATTGCGAACAACTAATAGTAACAATTGTCCTCTAATGACCATGTCATGAGTATAACACAAATGACTCAATCTAACGGTATATTGTCCAACAAAAATGGAGTATAACATCTATCGCAGGCACGCACAGGTCAAACCAAAATCCCCACTTGATTCGATCTTCACTGATCTGGTAAGACTGACCATAATTAAATGAATAAAGATGATCAATAAAATAAAACATTACATGCATCATAGTTTAACCTTTGAGCTTACAAAACAATACCATAGCAGAACATATTAATGTATTTACAAATAAAATGTTTTACATCGGTAGTAGATAAAATTTAAACTCATTATAATGGTCAAATATCCTCCATCTTCAAAATTCCTGTGGTTAACCATTCTTTATATATTATCTAAGTCTTGTCAAAAACTAAAACTTCAAATTGAAATGTATAGATAAGTTGATAATTGAGTAATGTTTATAAGAAAGTAAAGGAGTAAAGGTTAAAAATGCTCGACCCAAACTTCACTTCAATCATTAACATGTGGCTAAAAAGAGCAATAAACATGTTTATAATAACAATGCATACACTTAATTTGTATAGAAATAGGCAGAAAAGATGCTCCTAACAATAATCTCCAGGATTTTTTAACCTTTGTCTTAATGCAAAAATAGTCTATGGTAATTCCGGAATACAAACACAAACCTGGTAATTCCGGAACCATATATGGTCATCAGCTATTGAGAAAACAAAAACATGATCATGGAAGGGCTTAGCCTTTCTATGGTCCTTTGGTACTTCAAATATCTAAACAAAAGGAAAGAAATAGTATATTAGAAATTATCAAATACAGTAAACAAACAACAGTATCAGAAATAGAGAGAACTGCACACAGAAAATATACATTAAACATATATATGACATAAACTATGTAAAATAGATGGGCATAACAATAACATCAATTGAATTTTCATTGATCAGACATAATAAATTGAGAAAAAAATCGTAGGAAGATATATGACGACAAAAATGTAAGATTCCAATTAAATTGGTAGAAAGCACATGAAGCAGTTCTTAATTTGGCCGAAAATTCATGGTGTACAACATCACGAATCATAAAAATAAGATGAAATCATCAAGCTAACCTTTACCTTATATATGAAAGTGCACATATGAGAGTTATCAACATAAGTTTACAGAAATCCATCTTTCCTCGGATGGAACTAGATGGACAAAAACGAAAAAACTTGCAACGAAAGAAACCAACAACACACCTGTAACAACATCTCCTTTAACAGTTTCCAATGTGCATCTTTTTCAAAATTTGCAGAAAACGTCAAAAGTGGACGAGAACCTTTTAGGTGATTTCCCGTTAGCTTCAACTCCTCCATTGTATGAACTGAAAAAATAGGAGGAAAAAGGAAAATCACTAAAAGTGTATATAAAAAATGGTCGAGATAGAGAGAGAAACACAAAAGACATAGTTCACTGGGAAGAATGACCAGTGATGCCTAGAGTAAACAGACATCAGAACTCTAAATAATCAGAGCAAGCAAACTAGTGTTATATTAACATTACAATGATTGAATCGGAATATACCTGCACTGACTAAAAATTTTACAGATGGGCCACTGGGGCATTTGGCCATCCAGAGATAAAGATCTTTTGCTTTCCTGCACTGAAATTGATACATAAAAAATGAGAGAAGACACTAATAGAATATAACAAGTTGACCAGACTCAAACTCACGACTACAGCATCTCATTGAAATAGCATCAACAGTTGTGACCAACAAAGAATTCCCCTACCCATTAGCATGCTTCAGGTTTTCCAAATAGCGCAAAAAAAAATTGCAAATACTAGTCTAGAGAACAGCACAACATATCAATCCTAAATTGAAGTAACACGGCACTGAAAAAACCTTGTGGCATATAAATAAAATACCTCAAAAAATAAACACGAAGAACAACTTTTGAGCTCAACAAGCTCATTAAGGGTGGCGCCTTTGGTTTCTTTTGATTCAACCTTGTTATCCTTCTTGCAATGCGGCAAAAGTGACACCAAGTTCAACATCAAATGTCGGTACCTACAAATTAATGGAAAACAATCACTCCACCCATGAATACCATAACAATATACAAAACCTAACTCACTATCCAAGGTTTCTCTGTCCTTAAACTTTGCAAATCAAGACACAAAATTAGAGTAATCCAAACTCGAAAAAGCAACAAAAATTGTAACTAAAAGTTATGGGGTGTGTATTAGGTTGTACTTGTAACTGATACGCCTAGAGCAAGTGACCAAAACCTTCTCTTTGTTCCTAAATATTGGTGAAGCAACGTTATTGTCTTCTACTTCATCAGTGACTTGACTCTTATCCTTCCAACCCAAAAGGTAACCCTTGACTCCAGAATCGCCTAGACACCTCCTAATCATCGAATAGATAACTTAGGAGTAAGAAATTTTAAAAAGAAGTGAGAGAGAACAAAGATAAAGACTTTTAAAAAGATGAAGTGTTCTTAAAATAATAAAACAAGTTTAAAAAATTCTATTTATATCATAAAATTATTTTATAATAGAATACTCAATCTCATTATTTTAGTATACCTAATAGGGTTTTCTGCTTGCGTGGTATTTGAAAAAGGGAGAGGGGGACTGGAATTGAAAAACGGGGAAGGGAGCTAATTGGTTTCTGGAATTCGGAAAGCTGGAAAGAATTAGAGGGAAGAAGAATATTGGATTGAAGAAAGAAGAAAATTAGGATTGTATTGGTTTCACACAACGAAGGTTATTTACCCAAATCTTATCTCTTTGCTTGAAATGTTTAAATCACTGGTCAAATTTTCTTATCTTTTGGATTTGTTCATGCGCGTTTTCTTAATCTTTGTTAGTTGTATTTCCTCTGTTCTGCAAATCTGATGCATGATTTCTTAGCATTATTGTGATAAATTTGTGTGTCATAATTTTTTGTGTCTCTGTTGATTCATGGATACGGAATAAACAAGAAACCATAAACAAAAAATGACAGACCCATTATCAGAGATGATTTAAAAAAAAAATTAAAACCCAAGGTCACAAACACGAGCGATGCGATGCAGGAGGCATTTTCTTCTAACAACAATGGCCATTTTTGGTTAAACTGTCATTTTTGTTCACCTTGTCACTTTTGTAGTGTTTGAATGGAGTATTTTAAATTGAGATGTAACGGTTAAAATTTAGTTCTTATTTTGTAAAGCTGTGTTCAGACTTCTATTTAGTGAAATTAAAAGGTTTAATCCTTTTCGACATCCCTACTTATGTACGAATGTCTCAATTGGGTCCTCGTTTTTTAAAGTGTATCAAAATGGTCCTTAATTTTGAAAATTGATATCAATTGAGTCCTTTCCGTTAAGTTGGCTACACGGCGTTAAAAAAATTGATGAGTGGATGCTGAGATGACGAACGAACGCTCGTCCACCAGCGAACGAACGCTAGTTCACCAACGAACGAACGCTCGTCCACCAGCGAACGAACGCTCGTCGACCACCGAACGAACGGTCGTCCAACAGTAAGAGGTCAACGAGCGTTCGTTCGCTGGTGGACGAGCGTTCGTTCGCTGGTGGACGAGCGTTCGTTCGCTGGTGGACGAGCGTTCGTTCGTCATCTCAGCATCCACTCATCAATTTTTTGAACGTCGTTCAGCCAACTTAACGGAAAGGACTCAATTGATATCAATTTTCAAAATTAAGGACCATTTTGATACACTTTAAAGAACGAGGACCCAATTGAGACATTCATACATAAATAGGGATGTCGAAAAGGATTAAACCAAATTAAAACATCCATGCAAACATGAAAAAGAGATGTGAAAGGCTTGGAAGTACAACACGACCAAGTGTTGTGTGTGGATGTCCTCATTGAACCATTACACCCCTCCTTTAACCAAATCGTAGATGAATGGTGGGTGAGGTATCTTCAGAGATTCAAACTTCTAGTTTTAGATGGTTTAAATGGTTAAAATGTTGAAAAGAAAGAACCCTTTAGATATGTGACTTCAATTCGGCAAAATCTTACATGGTCCCCGTCAAATTAGCGGTGGCTTGTTCTACTAACCCGTTTTTTTTAAAATTAAAATATAAAATAAATTAAAAGTTAATATTTTTATGTTATATTATTTTAAGAATATAAATATATATTAGTGTTGTAGTTTAAACCATTATCATTATAAATTAAAATTTATTTTTTATTTATAATAGAATAATATGATATGTAAATATAATATTATTTTAATTTATTTGATTGAAAACATTAATTAAAAATTTTAAAAAAATTATATAATTAAATATGATTTAAATATGGATAAACGAATTTTAAAAATAATTTAAAAGTTTAAAAATAATTAAAAAATTTTAAAAAAAATGGCAGGCTAGGTTGTCCCTTAATTCCATAAAACTGGATTTTACTTTTCGCAACACAGTAGATCAATTCTGAAATTTCATTTTCGAAAGACAGTTAACACACCCCTGCACCGGATCAAAATTTTTGGAAGCCTGTGATGAGGTGCAGGTAGAAATTTGATGGGATGCACGAAGAAACACCCATCACCATGCATTTTTATCCTCATTCGTGTGCGTGTCTTGTTTGAGAACGTTCCCACGCATTTGTAGCACCGGAGAGAAGGATTTGTGGCAGAGCATCGTTCACAGCGGCTGGGTAAGAAATTTTTTTTTGTGTATGAAGAGAAGCCCAAAAGGGTGTTGGTTAATGCATTCACGAGACTCTCAATTCGAGTTTGAATTCTAATCGGGAGAGTCTAATTTTTGTTCACTGTAGAAGCGACACCTTCAAGTGTTCGTTAAAATGTCAGAGAAAAACTCTTATGTACACAGTCAATTCCTCACCCCACGAAGGTCACCCAGGTTCCTCCCCCAACTAAACCACACCACTCTCAACCCCAAATCTGCCGCCGTTTTCGTAAATAAATCCAATGAGTTGGGTTGAGAATATCATCATTTAAAATTTAAAGTTTAAAATTTAAAATTTAAAATTTAAAATTTAAAATGATGATATTTAACAAAGAAAAAAAAACATAAATATGGGAAGTCTGAGGTCTCTGTATGATGGGTCCTGGGACCTGTTTAATTTAGGGTTTGTGCCGATGTGACTTTATTTCACTACTTTTATTAGTTTCAGCACGACAACGAAGATAGAACCAAATAGAATCCCAAGTGGAAGAGTAAAAAGCATCATCCATAAGAGAATCTCAGCATAAGAGAAGGAAAATCCCTGATTGAAAAATGGAGGTAGAGACAGAGACTATGGTGGAGAAGAGGGAGATAATCAACAACGTGATGTGTCTTTTGACACACCCAGATGGAACTCCCTTGGGCTCTCCCATGTACCTACCTCAGATTGCTGGCCCTCAACACCTCAATCAGATTGTTAATAAGCTTCAAAACAATGTAAGCAAGTCCCTTTATTCTTCTCAAATTCTATTTTACATTTTGTTTATTATTTATAACATTGAGCGATTATCTATGCTTTCATTTTAGGAAGAGAAGTTGTCGTATGCTTTCTATATATCAGATGAGGAGCTCATTGTGCCACTTGAAACATACTTGCAGAAAAACAAAGGTTAGTCATGTTTGTTTACAATAAATTATTTCTTTTTCTTTCTTAATTCGTTGTAAATTCACTTATTTACTTGCTTTTAACACATTTTGAGAAACAAAATCCTCATCTTTCTAAAGAATTGATACAAAGAATTATGCACTTGTAATGAGGTTTTTCTTTTCCTTTGCAATGTTACTTTAACACTATTCCAGTCTCGGTGGAGAAGGCTTTGCCTATAGTTTGTCAACCTCAAGCTATTTTTTGGATTCGTCCTGTGAATCACTGTTCTGCAACTATTTCTGGTATGTGAGACATTGTGTATTTTCCCATTCGTAGTGGCACAATGTTGTATTGTGCTTGCTAAACTGTGAGAGACATCAGTGTGGTTTGGATGTTGATGATTGTAGCACAAGTTTGTGTTATTCTTTGAATGTTCTGGAATTCATATTTTTGCGGTTGTTTATATTTTTAGGTCATGCTGAAGATGTACTTAGTGTTGCCTTCAGTCCCGATGGACGACAACTGGCAAGTGGTTCTGGTGATACCAGTGTTCGATTTTGGGACTTGACCACTCAGACACCATTGTACACTTGCAAAGGTTTGACATTTAAAAATGTTAAGTTGTTCTTGGTATTTGCTAATTAAGTACAGGAATATAAATGATCAATTTAACTAAATTGTAAAAGGAGTTAGAATTAGTTGAAGGTTCTCGATGAGAAGCAGTGTGTTACTGCTAAGGGGAATGTTCATGCTATTAAATCTGGATCATGATGGAATTCTAAGCTGGCAAAGAATAGTGGGAGGGTGGGGGTTATTGCAAAGGAATGAGAAAATAATAAGAGGGAAGGATAGGGACTGTGAAGGCTGAGAATTATAGTATTGAGAGAATTACAATGGTCTACTCTGCTGTAAAGAGCTATTCTTTATCCTTCCTTATTAAATTAATATCAATTTCAATAGTTTCATAATGCTTCGGCAATTTTAACGAGTCATATATAGCATTATTGCTGCTAACATTTTATGCAGGACACAAGAACTGGGTACTTTGTATTGCATGGTCACTGGATGGAAAGTATCTTGTAAGTGGGAGCAAGGCTGTTGAACTTATTTGTTGGGACCCTCAAACTGGAAAGTCATTAGGCAATCCACTAACTGTAAGATCTTTGATCACCAATACAAACATCCATTATAAAGTTTGTTTACTCTTTTCTTAAATTTTTTTCATTTAAGTTTATTGATAGCATTGCAAACTTCCACTATTTGAAGATTCAAACAGAGAAAACTTGATGCTTTGAACATTGAATAGTACATTGTCGTAATGAAGTACATATTGAAAACAATAGTGAGCAATGGAGCAATGGCTGTAGGGGCAGCATTGATTTAGCTATAAGAATTACACAACTCTAGTTACACAGCTTCCCCCTTCTTTCCTTGCCCTAATTCCAAAAGTAAATAAAAGAACATCCTGCCTTATTCTGGAGATGTTTTATATGAATTGTCATTTATTTTTTATTAGTTACTGATAACACTCTAGATTTACATATTTTTCTCTATTAAAAATCATTTCTTAGATTTCTTTAGTTTTTAATTTCTTAGAATTAGATTAGTTTTATGTTTTTCTCTTAATTCTTTAGTTTTATAAAATTTTAGTTAAAAAGAGGTTTTTAGGTGTAATTTTTAGCTTTTGTTAATAATTAGGAAATTAGTATTTTTCTGAAATTCTTTCAATAAAAATGTTTTGTTTTAATTGCATAATTTCTCTTCTTTTTCTTAATTGTTTGATTTTTTAGAGATTGGAATAACATTTGGGCCATAATAAAAGTTGATTGAGAGGTGTTGAATTGAAATGAACTGCTGGATTAAATTTGGGCCGCTGTTTTGGGGCACTGTTTTAACATTAAGCTACTGCAAGTAAAATTGAAGGCAGCGCTGGCCTGCTACAATGGTGTGCAATTGGAAGACTGCTGCTGATTGGATAATTGGGCTGCGAATGCTGGCATGGGCTTAAGTGAAACGGTTTCAACGGAGGCAGCTTTTTGGGGTCATTGCAGCTCATTTGAGAAAATAACATTCTCTCAAGCACATTCATTTGGAAGAGAGTAGAAACTTAAGCTAGGGCTTGTGCGAGAGAAGGGAGAAGAAAAGCTCTCGCCACTTACCCAAAGAAGAACCTGACTGGTGAAGCTGAAGACGTGACCGGAGCGCGATCCTCGCCAGAGAAGAAGCTGACCGAAGCTTAAGTGGATCGGAGGGTTTGAAGAGCAAAGCTTTTGGAGACAGTTGGATCAAGGTGAAGCTCGAAGCGTCATAGCAAGGTTCCCCTCTCCCATTTTTCTTTTCCCCCTTCCTTTTCTCTTTTCGTTTTTGACCCTATATAAAGGGCCTTCACCATGTAAATAGGGAGATATGGAGAACACTTCTTCATATACTTTTGAGATACATTTTCAGACGCTTTGTAGATTAGGGTTTTTACGCTTTTCTTAGAGTAGAGATATTGTTCTTGTTTCTGGATTTCGCTGAGACAATTGCGAGAGTGACAGTCGCGAGAATATTGGTGACTTCCGGTACAGTTGTAATCTTCTTTTCATATTAATAAAGTTCTATTTCGTATTCTCGTTTGTGTTGAGATTGTTCTGTGTTCTTGATTTCTGCCATTGTTATGTTTTGAGAAAATGATTTGGATTCTGATTCTCTGCAATTTTATGATTTCTTTCGGAATTAAATGTAGTATTTTTCATCGAGATGTCTTCTCGAGACAGAGAAAAGTTCAATGCATAAAAATTGATTCAAATTTGTGTTTCTTGAATTTGTTTGTGAATTTTAGATTGATGAATAGGCTAATGAACCTTGATTGGAAAAATGAGTGGAAAGAGTCAAATTAAAGTTCTGAAATATGAACTAGAATACCCTGGATTGGGATTCACATTATGATGATGTCTTCTTGAGAACTCTAAGCACTCTTTTATTCATATCAATGTACATTCACCTATGAAATCAATTCTGTCTTTGCTTTTGATAGTGATAGTTGAAGTTCAGTTTGAGTTTTGATGTTCCAGTTGTTTACTTTGAGTATTTTAGAATTTATGATCTGCTTTACTTCTGTTTCAGCCTTTACATTCTTGTTGATATGATGCTTTTCAATCTTGAGTTTTAAGTTCTTTTCAATTTGGTTTTATTTCTGATTTTGTTCCACTTTTAGTATATAGGTTTTGTTTTGGATATAAATAGGTTTAATCTCTTCATGACTTTAGCTTAGGTTTTATTTCTTTATTTTCTTCCTTCTTTTATTTTAAAATAGATTATAGTTTCGCTTTTCTTAATTTTTTAATTTCTGTGTTTTCATTTTAAATGTCCCCACCTGTTTAGTAGTAGTTAGTAAGTAAATAATTAGTAAATAAATACAAGACTTAACTCTACATTTTAAAACTTAATTTTGTTGAGTCCTAGGATTGATATTCTGGATGCTACATTAGTGGGGACCAGATTTTGTTCTGATTTTAGGCGACAAAAATCAGTTTAACAAATGGCGCCGTTGCCGGGGACCCGGCGAGTTAAGTCTTAGAGTGTTAGGTTAGTCTTGTTTAGGCTTGTTTTCTTGATTTTATTTCTGTTTTGTGTTCATATATGTTCCTTTTTAGTTTAGGATCTGTTTGTTTTGTTTTCATTTTTGTATATTAGGATCTGTTCTGCAGAGTAGAAATTGTGAATATAACTTGTATAGATTTTCTTTTCTTTCAATTCTTTTGTTGAATTCTGTGATAGAGGCTTTATTGGTCTGATTGGTTTTTATCTTGTGAGCAATTGTTAAGCATGGATCACTCCTCTGCATATGGTAATTTCTCATTTCCTTATAATGCTCAACCACCAAGATTTGACATGTTTTATGAACCTATTCCTGAGGTTTTTATGCAGCCAGCCAATCAAGATTTCCAGCAGCAACCACCACATTGTTTTCAACCATATCATGAGCAACCACCCTTGCAAGTGCAGCAGCAGCTGCCACACGTATACTGGGACCAATATGCTGAACCAAAGCAGGAGAATTTCCTGTCGGAACAGCCATGGCAGCCACAATTCTGTGATCAGTGGCAACAGGGGATTCCAGCGTATGAACTTCAAGGACTAACCAATCAAGTGGCTGAGTTAGTAGCTGTAGTCAACAAGTTGACTGGGAGAGTTGAAAAGGAGAAAGAGGCAGCAACCAATGAAGCACCACTGATGGTAGCTGCTACCCCAGAGTTTCAAGTGATTAAGTGTCCAACCACCTCTGTAATTGTATACGCTAATCCTTCTTTCACTGATTCAGATTCTGTTTTAATTTCTGTTAATGATAGTTCCAATTCTCTGATGAGTGGTGATTGTATGAATGCATCTGTTGATTCTGAATCTGTATATGAACTTTATGTTGGTGATGAGAGTACTGAACCTCATTCTGAAATTGATTGTATTGTTGATTTGAACTCTGATTTTAAAATTGAACCTGCTGAGCTTGAAGTACAAATTGATTTCAGAAAGTCCAAAGAGTATTTGAAAAAAATGAGGGAAGCTGCCAACCATGTTTTGGTGCTTCAGTACTATGAAATGGACTTTTATGCTGATGTATGTGATCCTAAAATTGATTTGACTACGTTTGATCAAATGCTTGATGTGCCTGTAGAGGTTGTTGATTTTAGTCCTTGCTTTGATCATTCTAATATCACAAATTCAGTATTTAACATTGATAGAGTTCATATACCTGCATCTAGTGTTTTTTATGATTGCACAGATTTAAATGCACTTCTTGATGATGAATCAGGTGCTCATGATGATAGATATGTAGTTTTTGATGATGTGAAAGTTGATATGACTGATTTTGAAAATGCCTGTACTGATTTAGGATTAGAACTTGAACTTGAGTTTGATGGGTTCTTAAACTCTTTAGAACTGAGTAATGAAAAACTCACTGGTTGTACATGCCTTGGGGGTGGTTGTGAAGTTTGTGAAGAAATCAGTTTTGGCATATGTTCTGCTTCTAACTATTTTGCAGGCGC
Organism: Vigna nakashimae; assembly: GCA_034642375.1. NCBI lineage: Eukaryota > Viridiplantae > Streptophyta > Magnoliopsida > Fabales > Fabaceae > Vigna > Vigna nakashimae. The sequence goes on from CM067765.1 coordinate 33,136,539, forward strand.
CAAGGAAGAGATCATTATGTTCAAGCTGGATGGAAATGACCTTGATGAGGTAGCTAGTGATCAGAGAACACAGGTTTATTCTGAACTTAGCATTCCCATAGAATTCTCTAAGGTTCAATATGAATTTAATTCTTTGGATCTGTTTAAAGTTGAACCCATAGAACCTGCTCCAGATTATGTTCCTGTTATGCCTGCACACAGTCATATTTTAGATTCAGCCTGTTCCATTGAAAATATTGACATGCCTTATGCTGTTTCAGAGTTATGCACTGGTTTTGACATTATTCCAGTTGATGATAGCTTCACAATAGGTGTTCATTTAGCTGCTGATTTGATAGATGCTAGTGAGGTCATTTTTGAGGAGCCAGTACAGGTTGATTTTAAATTTGAGCTTCCTGTCTGTTTAGGTGAGGTACAAACTAGCTTTGATAATCTTATGGATGAGAAAACCTTGCCAGATATTCTTGCTGTTATACCTGATTGTACTGAAAAGCTGGATGAAATTTGTGTTGTAGAACATATTGATATTTCTGATGATTTTTATGATGTGTGCATTGGTCTGGACAACAATTTTGAGGATAACTTTATGGACTGTGTTGAGTTCACTATGGATTTTGTTGTTATTACTAAGGAAGAGCCAACACAGGTGTTGTTTAACCTTGAAATTCTAGTTGTCTTATCTGAGTTTCCTTTGCAGTTTAGCTCATTTGATTGCCTATGCATAGATCCTTTAGAGCCTGTTGTTAACACTGCAGTAGTTATTGATTCTAAGGTTCTTAGAGCACCATTTGAGATTGAATGTATCCATACCCCTACTGTTTGCACTGATAATATTTTTCCCACCTTTGATGCATTGGTTCTTCATGAGAATGATCTTGATTTCAGTTTTAACAAAGCTGAAATGTTTGATGATTCACTGATGAACATTGACTTTGATTTTGCTGTTGCAGCTGACATTACTAATATTGCCACTCATCCAAAGGAAGCTGCAGACACAAAGGAAGTGGTCATGAATGCAAGAGAAGGTATAAATGATGCTCAAAGAGCCTGGAATTTGCAAAATCAACAGCAAAGGCATGAGGAGATCTGGTTGCTGCAGCTGAAAGCATTGAATGGAGAACTGATGATGCTAAAGCAGAGAGCTGGGAAGGAGCTAATGCACATCTTGGCTGACAATGGAGAAAATCCAATAAGCTCTTTCTTGTCCCTACCTTTAAATATTAGTTATAGGTCTTTTATATTTTTTCAGACAAAATCACAGTAATTATTATAATTTAGAGTTTGATTAAGAATTTATCATTACAATATAATTCATTAGATATAGAAATACATATATTTTGAAATTTAATCAAGAACTTAACCGATTAATTGGAAATCTTATTTAGAAGTTTATCAGATTTTGAAATATGGTTAAATTATATTGGATTTCAAACTTATGTTTAGGACACAGTTAAATTTCAAAATTCTATTAAGTATTTTTTAAAATTTGAAAATATGGTATTGTTTTTAGTTTTATTTTGTTTTATGAATTTGTTAATCTCAATTTTAGTTATGTTCAGTGAGATATTCTGTCTCAGTATTGTATTCTTGGTAGTTAGAGTCGTCATAACTAAGGTGAAATTTTTTTTTTAGTTTTATAAATTTTACCTTATGTTAGATTTATGTTCTTTTACAAATAAAATGTGTAAAAAGATTATATAAATAACTTGACAACCAATCATAATTTTTTTCATATGTGATGAATTAATTCGATAAGTTCCAAAAATTGCTTTTAAGTTTGATTTTATTGTTGTCACTTACGGTAAATTACTTAATCAAATTTCAAAATCTAATATTTTTTTAATAGAATTTGGAAATTCATTACCTTCTTAATTAGAGATTTCAAAATTTGGTACCTTACATACACCAAATTTTAAAAACTGGAATTTTACTTATAACGAGATTTAGAAGTGTAGTTATTTGTCTAACACGATTTCAAAATCTGCTACCTATAGTCCAAACGTAATTTTCATTCTCAAATCAACTACGGTTTTCGACATTTAATTTAAATATAGCATAAATTTCTCACGAGAATATTATCCTCGTATAAATAATAGAAAAAAAGTAAATAAAAATGGAAGTACTAAATTGTATGGAGAGAGTGAAAAAAAGTTAGAGTTGTATTAAAAATAAAAGGAAGAAGAAATTAGACTTTACATTTTTTATCCTAGTGAAAGGTCAAAGGATATTTTGGAGTTTTAGATAAATTTGGAGGTTTAGGAAGAAATTTGGAAGTACAAAAAGAAAGCCTCGATATTTACTAAAACTGGGCCGTTCCGTTTCTCTTTCTTGGGCTTCATCAGGAATGCTGATTCATGTTAGATTCTACTCTTTACAGTCCTCGTTTTGTTACATTTTTTTAAAATTACATATTTACCTTCTTTGTCCATTTAAAAACATTATTATCTGCTTTGCACTCTTTTACACACTTGAACTTACATGATTTCATTTCCAACCTCGAAACAATGTTCTTTCTCGATAATATAAATTGAGATTAAGTTTTTTTTTTCTTCCGATTAAATTAAGATATTTTCCACTCTTTCTATGTTATTTTTTTCTTCTTCAAAACTTTGGTTGAAAATGTCATCTTAAAAAATACTTTCATAAACATTTTTCTTTATTTATTACATTCTACAAAGTATTTTACAACACACATGTAGATTTCGAAAACTTATTTTAAGAAATACATTTCGAAATCTACACAGTAGAAGAGCATTTTTGAATAATCTTCGCTTTAAAATTCGAAATACACTTTTTGGTACATTCCGTAAAATACATTTTTAAAACATAAAGAAAATTCGAATATAAAGAGAGTAATTTAAAAAAGTATTTTTAAAATATTTTTATCCATTTGTTATTTCAAGATGTACTTTATAAAAAGACATTTTTTAAAAAAAATAATTTTGATAATTGGAATTAAAAAATTGAAAATAAGGTTCAGTACATAATTTTAAATAACATAATTAAGAAATGTAGATTATTGAAGCCTTTAAGTTTTATAATTTGCATTAATTTATGAGAACAATTAAGATGAAAGTACAAAACAAGGGTGCATTGGATTATAGGAATTGAACACATTTAATTACACTAACTCATGCATCTTACTGAATTAACCAAGCCAAACAATATACTTGATTATAATTATTACTAGATACCGCATATCACTTAAATATAAGGAAAAATGATAAAATGCTAATACCTGAAAGGATAATATAAGGGGAAATAATTGATTAAGTTCTACTAACCCGTTTTTTTTAAATTAAAATATAAAATAAATTAAAAGTTAATATTTTTATGTTATATTATTTTAAGAATATAAATATATATTAGTGTTGTAGTTTAAACCATTATCATTATAAATTAAATTTTATTTTTTATTTATAATAGAATAATATGATATGTAAATATAATTCTGGGATGGGTGACCTTGTGCGAGTGAGGACAAAGCACATTGGAAAGCCTGGTGGTGATGTGTGGGGGCAGTCGATGTTCCCCGTAGGTTGCCGGGACGTTACAAATGGTATCAGAGCCTAGCCTCTCCCAGTACGGTGTGGTTCGAGGACGAACCAGACGGAAGCTGGTGGGCATGTGACACTCGGGCACTGAGACGAGGGCGGGGAGTGACGCTGGTGCAAGAGGCATGGTGCAAGGGGCACAAGACAAGGAGCGGCTCCTGGCAGCTTCGAGTGGAAGGGTGACATGGATGAATCGAACATACACCGAAATGAGAGGGATCTGGAGACTGTATAGGTACGGGACTATACAGTTGAAGGATATCCTAAATGGATTGATTTGACTACTCATATCACCAAAATGCATTTGCTTTTCGGTAGCCTGACCCATAAGAACTCCTGGAGAAATTCTGGGATGGGTGTGGAGGCAGTCGACGTTCCCTGGCACCAAAGTACATAATTATGCAACCTACACCAAATTTACCAAATGTAAATATTTTCCCCAACTTCTAATCCTCCTAGAGTGTGTTATATACTTAATTATACTAAACCAAGTGTGTCTAAACTCATTCTAAACAAGTGACTACATGATATCAACCCAAAAACCTTCAAAACATCAACTTAGAGACTCAAATTGAATTCTACCATTTGTGGCACAATTTCAAGCAACTTAGGGACTAACAAGTCCCAAATAACTTACCAAGACTCTTCAAACTGACATTTTGAGCACAAAACTCTCAATTCAAATTTTCACTAGTTCACTTCCTCAAAATTGAGTTCAAAACCAAGTTGAACTCTGCCTCATCACCACAACACACTCATAACTCATATTTCTTCCAGTCTAGATGCTTGAACATGACATTAAACAGCTGACAAACAAAAATTGACAGACCCAATATCAGAGATGATTTAAAAAAAAATTAAAACCCAAGGTCACAAACACAGAGAAGAGATATGGCTTTTGATTTCAAAATTTTGGATGGTGAGATAATGAAAACCACGTCGCGCCAGAGAACATAATGCGGCAACGACGATGACCATGCAATACAAAGTACCTAGTTCTTATGTCCTGCATAAAATGTAAACAGCTATAATGCTATATATGACTCGTTAAAATCGCCGAAGCATTATGAAACTATAGAAATTGATATTAATTTAATAAGGAAGGATAAAGAATAGCTCTTTACAGCAGAGTAGACCATTGTAATTCTCCCAATACTATAATTCCCAACCTTCACAGTCCCTATCCTTCCCTCTTATTATTTTCTCATTCCTTTGCAATAACCCCCACCCTCCCACTATTCTTTGCCAGCTTAGACTTCCATCATGATCCAGATTTAATAGCATGAACATTTCCCTTAGCAGTAACACACTGCTTCTCATCGAGAACCTTCAACTAATTCTAACTCCTTTTACCATTTAGTTAAATTGATCATTTATATTCTTGTACTTAATTAGCAGATACCAAGAACAACTTAACGTTTTTAAATGTCAAACCTTTGCCAGTGTACAATGGTGTTTGAGTGGTCAAGTCCCAAAATCGAACACTCGTATCACCAGAACCACTTGCCAGTTGTCGTCCATCGGGACTGAAGGCAACACTAAGTACAACTTCGGCATGACCTAAAAATATAAACAACCGCAAAAATATGAATTCCAAAAAATTCAAAGAATAACACAAACTTGTGCTACAATAATCATCAACATCCAAACCACGTTGTTGTCTCTCACAGTTTAGCAAGCACAATACAACATTGTGCCACTACGAATGGGAAAATACACAATATGTCTCACATACCAGAAATAGTTGCAGAACAATGATTCACAGGACGAATCCGGAAAATAGCTTGAGGTTGATAAACTATAGGCAAAGCCTTGTCCATCGAGACTGGAATAGTGTTAAAGTAACATTGCAAAGGAAAAGAAAAACATCATTACAAGTGCGTAATTCTTTGTATCAATTCTTTAGAAAGATGAGGATTTTTTTTCTCAAAATGTGTTAAAAGCAAGTAAATAAGGGAATTTACAACGAATTAAGAAGGAAAAAGAAATAATTTATTGTAAACAAACATGACTAACCTTTGTTTTTCTGCAAGTATGTTTCAAGTGGTTCAATGAGCTCCTCATCTGATATATAGAAAGCATACGACAACTTCTCTTCCTAAAATGAAAGCATAGATAATCGCTCAATGTTATAAATAATAAACAAAATGTAAAATAGAATTTGAGAAGAATAAAGGGACTTGCTTACATTGTTTTGAAGCTTATTAACAATCTGATTGAGGTGTTGAGGGCCAGCATTCTGAGGTAGGTACATGGGAGAGCCCAAGGGAGTTCCATTTGGGTCGGTCAAAAGACACATCACGTTGTTGATTATCTCCCTCTTCTCCACCATAGTCTCTGTCTCTACCTCCATTTTTCAATCAGGGATTTTCCTTCTCTTATGTTGAGATTCTCTTATGGATGATGCTTCTTACTCTTCCACTTGGGATTCTATTTGGTTCTATCTTCATTGTCGTGCTGAAACTAATAAAAGTAGTGAAATAAAGTCACACCGGCACAAACCCTAAATTAAACAGGACCCAGGACCCATCATACAGAGACCTCAGACATCCCATATTTATGTTTCTTTTTCTTTGTTAAATATCATCATTTTAAATTTTAAATTTTAAATTTTAAACTTTAAATTTTAAATGATGATATTCTCAACCCAACTCATTGGATTTATTTACGAAAACGGCGGCAGATTTGGGGTTGAGAGTGGTGTGGTTTAGTTGGGGGAGGAACCCGGGTGACCTTCGTGGGGTGAGGAATTGACTGTGTACATAAGAGTTTTCTCTGACATTTTAACGAACACTTGAAGGTGTCGCTTCTACAGTGAACAAAAATTAGACTCTCCCGATTAGAATTCAAACTCGAATTGAGAGTCTCGTGAATGCATTAACCAACTCCCTTTTGGGCTTCTCTTCATGCACAAAAAAAAAATTCTTACCCAGCCGCCGTGAACGATGCTCTGCCACAAATCCTTCTCTCCGGTGCTACAGATGCGTGGGAACGTTCTCAAACAAGACACGCACACGAATGGGGATAAAAATGCATGGTGATGGGTGTTTCTTCGTGCATCCCATCAAATTTCTACCTGCACCTCATCACAGGCTTCCGAAAATTTTGATCCGGTGCAGGGGTGTGTTAACTGTCTTTCGAAAAAGAAATTTCAGAATTGATCTACTGTGTTGCGAAAAGTAAAATCCAGTTTTATGGAATTAAGGGACAGCCTAGCCTGCCATTTTTTTTAAAATTTTTTAATTATTTTTAAACTTTTCAATTATTTTTAAAATTCGTTTATCCATATTTAAAGCATATTTAATTATATAATTTTTTTAAAATTTTTAATTAATGTTTTCAATCAAATAAATTAAAATAATATTATATTTACATATCATATTATTCTATTATAAATAAAAAATAAATTTTAATTTATAATGATAATGGTTTAAACTACAACACTAATATATATTTATATTCTTAAAATAATATAACATAAAAATATTAACTTTTAATTTATTTTATATTTTAATTTTAAAAAAAACGGGTTAGTAGAACAATCCACCGCTAATTTGACGGGGACCATGTAAGATTTTGCCGAATTGAAGTCACATATCTAAAGGGTTCTTTCTTTTCAACATTTTAACCATTTAAACCATCTAAAACTAGAAGTTTGAATCTCTGAAGATACCTCACCCACCATTCATCTACGATTTGGTTAAAGGAGGGGTGTAATGGTTCAATGAGGACATCCACACACAGCACTTGGTCGTGTTGTACTTCCAAGCCTTTCACATCTCTTTTTCATGTTTGCATGGATGTTTTAATTTCACTAAATAGAAGTCTGAACACAGCTTTACAAAATAAGAACTAAATTTTAACCGTTACATCTCAATTTAAAATACTCCATTCAAACACTACAAAAGTGACAAGGTGAACAAAAATGACAGTTTAACCAAAAATGGCCATTGTTGTTAGAAGAAAATGCCTCCTGCATCGCATCGCTCGTGTTTGTGACCTTGGGTTTTAATTTTTTTTTTAAATCATCTCTGATAATGGGTCTGTCATTTTTTATTTATGGTTTCTTGTTTATTCCGTATCCATGAATCAACAGAGACACAAAAAATTATGACACACAAATTTATCACAATAATGCTAAGAAATCATGCATCAGATTTGCAGAACAGAGGAAATACAACTAACAAAGATTAAGAAAACGCGCATGAACAAATCCAAAAGATAAGAAAATTTGACCAGTGATTTAAACAATTCAAGCAAAGAGATAAGATTTGGGTAAATAACCTTCGTTGTGTGAAACCAATACAATCCTAATTTTCTTCTTTCTTCAATCCAGTATTCTTCTTCCCTCTAATTCTTTCCAGCTTTCCGAATTCCAGAAACCAATTAGCTCCCTTCCCCGTTTTTCAATTCCAGTCCCCCTCTCCCTTTTTCAAATACCACGCAAGCAGAAAACCCTATTAGGTATACTGAAATAATGAGATTGAGTATTCTATTATAAAATAATTTTATGATATAAATAGAATTTTTTAAACTTGTTTTATTATTTTAAGAACACTTCATCTTTTTAAAAGTCTTTATCTTTGTTCTCTCTCACTTCTTTTTAAAATTTCTTACTCCTAAGTTATCTATTCGATGATTAGGAGGTGTCTAGGCGATTCTGGAGTCAAGGGTTACCTTTTGGGTTGGAAGGATAAGAGTCAAGTCACTGATGAAGTAGAAGACAATAACGTTGCTTCACCAATATTTAGGAACAAAGAGAAGGTTTTGGTCACTTGCTCTAGGCGTATCAGTTACAGGTACAACCTAATACACACCCCATAACTTTTAGTTACAATTTTTGTTGCTTTTTCGAGTTTGGATTACTCTAATTTTGTGTCTTGATTTGCAAAGTTTAAGGACAGAGAAACCTTGGATAGTGAGTTAGGTTTTGTATATTGTTATGGTATTCATGGGTGGAGTGATTGTTTTCCATTAATTTGTAGGTACCGACATTTGATGTTGAACTTGGTGTCACTTTTGCCGCATTGCAAGAAGGATAACAAGGTTGAATCAAAAGAAACTAAAGGCGCCACCCTTAATGAGCTTGTTGAGCTCAAAAGTTGTTCTTCGTGTTTATTTTTTGAGGTATTTTATTTATATGCCACAAGGTTTTTTCAGTGCCGTGTTACTTCACTTTAGGATTGATATGTTGTGCTGTTCTCTAGACTAGTATTTGCAATTTTTTTTTGCGCTATTTGGAAAACCTGAAGCATGCTAATGGGTAGGGGAATTCTTTGTTGGTCACAACTGTTGATGCTATTTCAATGAGATGTTGTAGTCGTGAGTTTGAGTCTGGTCAACTTGCTATATTCTATTAGTGTCTTCTCTCATTTTCTATGTATCAATTTCAGTGCAGGAAAGCAAAAGATCTTTATCTCTGGATGGCCAAATGCCCTAGTGGCCCATCTGTAAAATTTTTAGTCAGTGCAGGTATATTCCGATTCAATCATTGTAATGTTAATATAACATTAGTTTGCTTGCTCTGATTATTTAGAGTTCTGATGTCTGTATACTCTAGGCATCACTGGTCATTCTTCCCAGTGAACTATGTCTTTTGTGTTTCTCTCTCTATCTCGACCATTTTTTATATACACTTTTAGTGATTTTCCTTTTTCCTCCTGTTTTTTCAGTTCATACAATGGAGGAGTTGAAGCTAACGGGAAATCACTTAAAAGGTTCTCGTCCACTTTTGACGTTTTCTGCAAATTTTGAAAAAGATGCACATTGGAAACTGTTAAAGGAGATGTTGTTACAGGTGTGTTGTTGGTTTCTTTCGTTGCAAGTTTTTTCGTTTTTGTCCATCTAGTTCCATCCGAGGAAAGATGGATTTATGTAAACTTATGTTGATAACTCTCATATGTGCACTTTCATATATAAGGTAAAGGTTAGCTTGATGATTTCATCTTATTTTTATGATTCGTGATGTTGTACACCATGAATTTCCGGCCAAATTAAGAACTGCTTCATGTGCTTTCTACCAATTTAATTGGAATCTTACATTTTTGTCGTCATATATCGTCCTACGATTTTTTTCTCAATTTATTATGTCTGATCAATGAAAATTCAATTGATGTTATTGTTATGCCCATCTATTTCACATAGTTTATGTCATATATATGTTTAATGTATATTTTCTGTGTGCAGTTCTCTCTATTTCTGATACTGTTGTTTGTTTACTGTATTTGATAATTTCTAATATACTATTTCTTTCCTTTTGTTTAGATATTTGATGTACCAAAGGACCATAGAAAGGCTAAGCCCTTCCATGATCATGTTTTTGTTTTCTCAATAGCTGATGACCATATATGGTTCCGGAATTACCAGGTTTGTGTTTGTATTCTGGAATTACCATAGACTATTTTTGCATTAAGACAAAGGTTAAAAAATCCTGGAGATTATTGTTAGGAGCATCTTTTCTGCCTATTTCTATACAAATTAAGTGTATGCATTGTTATTATAAACACGTTTATTGCTCTTTTTAGCCACATGTTAATGATTGAAGTGAAGTTTGGGTCGAGCATTTTTAACCTTTACTCCTTTACTTTCTTATAAACATTACTCAATTATCAACTTATCTATACATTTCAATTTGAAGTTTTAGTTTTTGACAAGACTTAGATAATATATAAAGAATGGTTAACCACAGGAATTTTGAAGATGGAGGATATTTGACCATTATAATGAGTTTAAATTTTATCTACTACCGATGTAAAACATTTTATTTGTAAATACATTAATATGTTCCGCTATGGTATTATTTTGTAAGCTCAAAGGTTAAACTATGATGCATGTAATGTTTTATTTTATTGATCATCTTTATTCATTTAATTATGGTCAGTCTTACCAGATAAGTGAAGATCGAATCAAGTGGGGATTTTGGTTTGACCTGTGCGTGCCTGCGATAGATGTTATACTCCGTTTTTGTTGGACAATATACCGTTAGATTGAGTCATTTGTGTTATACTCATGACATGGTCATTAGAGGACAATTGTTACTATTAGTTGTTCGCAATACTCCTATTTAATTCGAACATTATATGGTCTCATTTTCTCCAACTATATAATATTGATTTTTCCATGAGACAATATTGTAGTATTTTCTACCTGTTGCTAATGCCTACTGAGGAATGTTACATCTTTATTCCCTTGCAGATTTCTACTCATCATAATGAATCAGACAAATTACCAAGGGGAGGCCTTGATAAAATGACATTGATTGAGGTCTGAAAACTGGTTCTTCATGTATCTTTTGATCTTTCAATTTCTAACATTCATTTAACCTATGAGCAAACTATTTGTTTAGGTCGGTCCACGGTTCTGCTTGAATCCAATTAAAATATTTGGTGGCAGTTTTGGAGGCCCGACATTATATGAGAATCCATTTTATGTATCTCCAAATCAGGTACCAATCAATATATTTTTAATGTATGCTTTGAATTTCTCTAGCTTTCTACTAATAATTATATCTGTCATTGGTTGGTTGTGATAGGTTCGGGCTTTGGAGAAAAAGAAGAAGTCTGGAAAGTTTGCTAAGAAGGTAAAAGCAAAGACAAGGAGGAAAATGCATGAGATGTCCAATCCTCTGGAGCCTGATGAGTTTGCAGATATGTGGAAAGATTGAACATTTGGTTGTCAACAACAACTTTTGATGTGAATTGCTTTATATCTTCAGTTGGAGATATAGGTTGTACTTCTTTTTCTTCAATGTTATTTTCTGTTATGGTTGCAGAGGCTGGTTGTTCTCTTATCAAACATTGATTTGGTGGAAATTAAATTTTGGCAGAGAAGGTTCCAGTTGAGTTTGAGATTAGGTTTGAACGATATGTTTATTGTGAGCTTCCACCTGTAGCGATGGAAGTTCTATCTGAGCTTTCATCTCCTGTGGAGAACAACCTTTCTTTTGTATCTCACCCACCCAAAGTAATCAGATTTTGGCCTATGACATTTTTACCATGTTTGTGTTTTCAATATGGTTTGTTTCGGGTGGCTCTTCGACAAAACAAAGAGATTGAAAGTATTTTAGTTGATTTGTCCTTTTTTAAAATTAACAATTTTTGGCTTCTTTATTGGTTGTTAATTTCAGGCGTACTTTTGTTTCTGGTTTTCTTAACAAAAGAGAAGGGTTTCCAAGGCCCGAATTGCGCCATGGGCTCCCAAGTTGTGATTTTCTTTCTACACAGTAGGAATATCTCCCTGCACCCCCAAAAGTACCAAATGATCAAATTGCCTTTAAACAAACTCTTGAACTTGGTGGTACCACAAAATTATATCTTCTGAATGTTTCACAATTTAATTTATCATTTCGGAATGAATTTTTTGGAAGAGGCTATAAATTATTCCAGAAATTTTTTGGCATAAAAACACTTTTCTTTCGGTCTTATGCAATATTTTGAAAAATTAATCCGAAAAATAACAATCTAAACCTATGAAAGCGTACAAAGTCATGTTAAGTACTTGAATTATAGGACACTTTTAACTTTTTGATTGATCAAATTTAAGAGCCATAAGCCGATATTCTAGAAAAAACTATAAATTGATGATCTTTGGCTTGAAAAATATTACGAATGGAACAAAATGATTCTGGTGATACCAGTGTTCGATTTTGGGACTTGACCACTCAGACACCATTGTACACTTGCAAAGGTTTGACATTTAAAAATGTTAAGTTGTTCTTGGTATGTGCTAATTAAGTACAGGAATATAAATGATCAATTAAACTAAATGGTAAAAGGAGTTAGAATTAGTTGAAGGTTCTCGATGAGAAGCAGTGTGTTACTGCTAAGGGGAATGTTCATGCTATTAAATCTAGATCATGATGGAATTCTAAGCTGGCAAAGAATAGTGGGAGGGTGGGGGTTATTGCAAAGGAATGAGAAAATAATAAGAGGGAAGGATAGGGACTGTGAAGGCTGAGAATTATAGTATTGAGAGAATTACAATGGTTTACTCTGCTGTAAAGAGCTATTCTTTATCCTTCCTTATTAAATTAATATCAATTTCTATAGTTTCATAATGCTTCGGCAATTTTAACGAGTCATATATAGCATTATAGCTGTTAACATTTTATGCAGGACACAAGAACTGGGTACTTTGTATTGCATGGTCACTGGATGGAAAGTATCTTGTAAGTGGGAGCAAGGCTGTTGAACTTATTTGTTGGGACCCTCAAACTGGAAAGTCATTAGGCAATCCACTAACTGTAAGATCTTTGATCACCAATACAAACATCCATTATAAAGTTTGTTTACTCTTTTCTTAAATTTTTTTCATTTAAGTTTATTGATAGCATTGCAAACTTCCACTATTTGAAGATTCAAACAGAGAAAACTTGATGCTTTGAACATTGAATAGTACATTGTCGTAGTGAAATACATATTGAAAACAGTAGTGAGCAATGGAGCAATGGCTGCAGGGGCAGCATTGATTTAGCTATAAGAATTACACAACTCTAGTTACACAGCTTCCCCCTTCTTTCCTTGCCCTAATTCCAAAAGTAAATAAAAGAACATCCTGCCTTATTCTAGAGATGTTTTATATGAATTGTCATTTATTTATTATTAGTTACTGATAACACTCTAGATTTACATATTTTTCTCTATTAAAAATCATTTCTTAGATTTCTTTAGTTTTTAATTTCTTAGAATTAGATTAGTTTTATGTTTTTCTCTTAATTCTTTAATTTTATAAAATTTTAGTTAAAAAGAGGTTTTTAGGTGTAATTTTTAACTTTTGTTAATAATTAGGAAATTAATATTTTTCTGAAATTCTTTCTAATAAAAATGTTTTGTTTTAATTGCATAATTTCTCTTCTTTTTCTTAATTGTTTGATTTTTTACAGATTGGGACAACATTTGGGCCATAATAGAAGTTGATTGAGAGGTGTTGAATTGAAATGAGCTGCTGGATTAAATTTGGGCCGCTGTTTTGGCCACTGTTTTAACATTAAGCTGCTGCAAGTGAAATTGAACGCAGCGCTGGCCTGCTACAATGGTGCTGCAATTGGAAGACTGCTGCTGATTGGATAATTGGGCTGCCAATGCTGGTATGGACTTAAGTGAAACGGTGAGTTTCAATGGAGGCAGCTTTTGGGGGTCATTGCAGAGCAGCTCATTTGAGAAAATAACATTCTCTCAAGCACATTCATTTGGTGGAAGAGACTAGAAACACTTAAGCTAGGGCTTGTGCGAGAGAAGGGAGAAGAAAAGCTCTCGCCACTTACCCAAAGAAGAACCTGACCGGTGAAGCTGAAGACGTGACCGGAGCGCGATCCTCGCCAGAGAAGAAGCTGACCGAAGCTTAAGTGGATCGGAGGGTTTGAAGAGCAAAGCTTTTGGAGACGGTTGGATCAAGGTGAAGCTCGAAGCGTCATAGCAAGGTTTTCCTCTCCCATTTTTCTTTTCCCCCTTCCTTTTCTCTTTTCGTTTTTGACCTTATATAAAGGGCCTTCAGCATGTAAATAGGGAGATATAGAGAACACTTCTTCATATACTTTTGAGATACATTTTCAGACGCTCTGTAGATTAGGGTTTTTACGCTTTTCTTAGAGTAGAGATATTGTTCTTGTTTCTGGATTTCGCTGAGACAATTGCGAGAGTGACAGTCGCGAGAATATTGGTGACTTCCGGTACAGTTGTAATCTTCTTTTCATATTAATAAAGTTCTATTTCGTATTCTCGTTTGTGTTGAGATTGTTCTGTGTTCTTGATTTCTGCCATTGTTATGTTTTGAGAAAATGATTTGGATTCTGATTCTCTGCAATTTTATGATTTCTTTCGGAATTAAATGTAGCATTTTTCATCGAGATGTCTTCTCGAGACAGAGAAAAGTCCAATGCATAAAAATTGATTCAAATTTGTGTTTCTTGAATTTGTTTGTGAATTTTAGATTGATGAATAGGCTAATGAACCTTGATTGGAAAAATGAGTGGAAAGAGTCAAATTAAAGTTCTGAAATATGAACTAGAATACCCTGGATTGGGATTCACATTATGATGATGTCTTCTTGAGAACTCTAAGCACTCTTTTATTCATATCAATGTACATTCACCTATGAAATCAATTCTGTCTTTGCTTTTGATAGTGATAGTTGAAGTTCAGTTTGAGTTTTGATGTTCCAGTTGTTTACTTTGAGTATTTTAGAATTTATGATCTGCTTTACTTCTGTTTCAGCCTTTACATTCTTGTTGATATGATGCTTTTCAATCTTGAGTTTTAAGTTCTTTTCAATTTGGTTTTATTTCTGATTTTGTTCCAGTTTTAGTATATAGGTTTTGTTTTGGATATAAATAGGTTTAATCTCTTCATGACTTTAGCTTAGGTTTTATTTCTTTATTTTCTTCCTTCTTTTATTTTAAAATAGATTATAGTTTCGCTTTTCTTAATTTTTTAATTTCTGTGTTTTCATTTTAAATGTCCCCACCATTTTAGTAGTAGTTAGTAAGTAAATAATTAGTAAATAAATACAAGACTTAACTCTACATTTTAAAACTTAATTTTGTTGAGTCCTAGGATTGATATTCTGGTTGCCCTATGCTACATTAGTGGGGACCAGATTTTGTTCTGATTTTAGGCGACAAAAATCAGTTTAACAAATGGCGCCGTTGCCGGGGACCCGGCGAGTTAAGTCTTAGAGTGTTAGGTTAGTCTTGTTTAGGCTTGTTTTCTTGATTTTATTTCTGTTTTGTGTTCATATATGTTCCTTTTTAGTTTAGGATCTGTTTGTTTTGTTTTCATTTTTGTATATTAGGATCTGTTCTGCAGAGTAGAAATTGTGAATATAGCTTGTATAGATTTTCTTTTCTTTCAATTCTTTTGTTGAATTCTGTGATAGAGGCTTTATTGGTCTGATTGGTTTTTATCTTGTGAGCAATTGTTAAGCATGGATCACTCCTCTGCATATGGTAATTTCTCATTTCCTTATAATGCTCAACCACCAAGATTTGACATGTTTTATGAGCCTATTCCTGAGGTTTTTATGCAGCCAGCCAATCAAGCTTTCCAGCAGCAACCACCACATTGTTTTCAACCATATCATGAGCAACCACCCTTGCAAGTGCAGCAGCAGCTGCCACACGTATACTGGGACCAATATGCTGAACCAGAGCAGGAGAATTTCCTGTCGGAACAGCCATGGCAGCCATCTTTTTTCCATTATGATGCACCAGAGCAAGAGGAAATTCATTCAGAACAGCCATAGCAGCCACAATTCTGTGATCAGTGGCAACAGGGGATTCCAGCGTATGAACTTCAAGGACTAACCAATCAAGTGGCTGAGTTAGTAGCTGTAGTCAACAAGTTGACTGGGAGAGTTGAAAAGGAGAAAGAGGCAGCAACCAATGAAGCACCACTGATGGTAGCTGCTACCCCAGAGTTTCAAGTGATTAAGTGTCCAACCACCTCTGTAATTGTATACGCTAATCCTTCTTTCACTGATTCAGATTCTGTTTTAATTTCTGTTAATGATAGTTCCAATTCTCTGATGAGTGGTGATTGTATGAATGCATCTGTTGATTCTGAATCTGTATATGAACTTTATGTTGGTGATGAGAGTACTGAACCTCATTCTGAAATTGATTGTATTGTTGATTTGAACTCTGATTTTAAAATTGAACCTGCTGAGCTTGAAGTACAAATTGATTTCAGAAAGTCCAAAGAGTATTTGAAAAAAATGAGGGAAGCTGCCAACCATGTTTTGGGGCTTCAGTACTATGAAATGGACTTTTATGCTGATGTATGTGATCCTAAAATTGATTTGACTACGTTTGATCAAATGCTTGATGTGCCTGTAGAGGTTGTTGATTTTAGTCCTTGCTTTGATCATTCTAATATCACAAATTCAGTATTTAACATTGATAGAGTTCATATACCTGCATCTAGTGTTTTTTATGATTGCACAGATTTAAATGCACTTCTTGATGATGAATCAGGTGCTCATGGTGATAGATATGTAGTTTTTGATGATGTGAAAGTTGATATGACTGATTTTGAAAATGCCTGAACTGATTTAGGATTAGAACTTGAACTTGAGTTTGCTGGGTTCTTAAACTCTTTAGAACTGAGTAATGAAAAACTCACTGGTTGTACATGCCTTGGGGGTGGTTGTGAAGTTTGTGAAGAAATCAGTTCTGCCATATGTTCTGCTTCTAACTATTTTGCAGGCACCAAGGAAGAGATCATTATGTTCAAGCTGGATGGAAATGACCTTGATGAGGTAGCTAGTGATCAGAGAACACAGGTTTATTCTGAACTTAGCATTCCCATAGAATTCTCTAAGGTTCAATATGAATTTAATGCTTTGGATCTGTTTAAAGTTGAACCCATAGAACCTGCTCCAGATTATGTTCCTGTTATGCCTGCACACAGTCATATTTTAGATTCAGCCTGTTCCATTGAAAATATTGACATGCCTTATGCTGTTTCAGAGTTATGCACTGGTTTTGACATTATTCCAGTTGATGATAGCTTCACAATAGGTGTTCATTTAGCTGCTGATTTGATAGATGCTAGTGAGGTCATTTTTGAGGAGCCAGTACAGGTTGATTTTAAATTTGAGCTTCCTGTCTGTTTAGGTGAGGTACAAACTAGCTTTGATAATCTTATGGATGAGAAAACCTTGCCAGATATTCTTGCTGTTATACCTGATTGTACTGAAAAGCTGGATGAAATTTGTGTTGTAGAACATATTGATATTTCTGATGATTTTTATGATGTGTGCATTGGTCTGGACAACAATTTTGAGGATAACTTTATGGACTGTGTTGAGTTTGATGACCCAAACTTATTAGCCGTTGCTAGGACTCGGGTTCAATCCCCAAATCCCCGGCAACGGCGCCAAAAGCTTGATGGACAAATTTGTAAGCACCAAAATATGATGTCACAAACTTGTTTCACAATCGGCAAGTATGACCGAATCGTTCAAGTAATAAAACTTGGTAAGACCAAGTATCGTTCTTCCCAAAGGACTCACGGCCTAGTTTAGTTATGTGATTTGTTGATTAGCTAGGACTTAGAAACGAAATATTCAAAGTTTAATATGCAAGACAGAAAATAAACATGTATGCATGAATTGATCAATGGCAAAGACAAAAGATAAACACTTCCAATGAATTATATAAATGAATATGTTGTTGAGGTTCAATTTCATCTCATCCACTCTCATATATTTTAGGAATTCAACATTCAAATCATCATTGTTAATGCCACTCTCTAATGTACCATTCTAGATGGCTTCTCCCTAATCAAATAGTTCATACAATTCCTAGCATTCCTAATGATTAGTTCATTACAGCAGGAGCTTAAAGGCAACCAATATAATGTTGTCAGTAAAATATTGGGAGAAATTCCCCGGATCTAGACTTCCCCGTACGTGTCCGTATCGACAAAACCAATAATCATGCATTAGAATGAGTTAAACAATGCAAGCATTGAGCAAAGAGGAAAAACCCTAACTAATGATGAAAGAAAGCATATGTCTTAATTCAAAGATGTACTCAACAAATCCATATATGAGAGCTTCAAGAGATTACATTGATTCCCCAACAAACATACAAGGTTTAGTTCACCATCGTCATGGTGAACCTAGATGAATAACAATGAAAGAATGAAAGAATAAACCCAATAAAGGTGAAGAGGTAGCCTGAGCATCCAAGATCCTCCTTCAAAGGGGTGGAAGAGAGAGTGTTTGCCTCGTTTCTGCCAAAGATACTCAACTAAAGGACGTGCAAGCCCTTATATACTAATTTAGAGTTACAAAAGATTACAAAAGCCCAAGCCCAAAGAGTACCGCTCAGCGGTATTTACCGCTCAGCGGTAGTTGCGCGTCACAATTCTTCCCCTCAGCGGCCATTTGCCCCTCAGCGTGACTCCCGCAACCTCCTGAGTGCCGCTCAGCGGTAGTTTGCCGCTGAGCGGTGCCTTCGTCTTCTCTTTTTGCACTCTTTCTTGTCTTTTCTAATGTCACTTCTCTCCTTCTTCACTCTTTGCACCAAATTCACCCTAAAACCTGCACAAAAACACTCAAATCAAGTGTAAACCTGTCCAGCTCTCTTATTTCTGAAAATAAAGATAAAAGGTGTGATTTCAAGCTAGTTTCTAAGTCTAAAGGTTGCTTTTAGTATCAATTTTAAGCATGAAAATAACAGTTTTTCAACTGTTATCACAACCCCAAACTTAGAACTTTGCTTGTCCTCAAGCAAACAAGATGTAACTCTATCTCCAACCAATTTATATGATGGTTCACTCATTCAAAATCCTCTTTTCAAGATAAGTAACAACTTCACTCAAACTTATGACCTAGAGTTCAATCAAGATATGCACATGCTTTAGTGTTCACAAAGTCATTTAAGTTCCAACAAATGCTATTTTTCATGAATGATCAATCAATTAAGCATGGATGTTCATGTGTTCATGGAATATTTCCTCACCAGGTAAAGTGTTTCACTCAACACACAAGTGTATAAGAGGTAAGTGTTTCACTCATTCACTCTACTATCACAATGTCACATGAATCAACTTTGCCTTTCATTTTACCACAATCAAAAACATTCACAAGCATGCATCATCACAAGGACTTTTCAATGGCTTATAATGTGGCTGGGCTAACAAGAAAATTGGTTTTTCTGGATCACAAAATCCTTGAGTTAAGAGAATCATAACAACACAATTATTCTTATTCATTCCCAACTTTTGTTTGCCTTTTCATTTGCATTGAGCTTTACTTCTTTTCTTTTCTTTTCTTTTGCATATTCTTTCTTTTTAGCTCTTAGCTCAATGCTTTTCCTTTTTCATGATTTCCCAATAACCCCAAACTTGAACATTTATCAATACCACACAAGATATTCTACTTAACTCAAGGTAAAGATTTTCAATCAAGGGTTCAGTGTATATTCAAGGCTATGGGTTCAAAGGATAAAACATAAAGTGTTCTCTTTTAGTAGGCTAACTTTATGAATTTGGCCAGTAAAAAGGGTTTCAACAAACACGGCCTTTGATCATATGATGCAAAACAAGTAATTGATTTAATCATAGAAAACCTGGGCAAGGTCATTCAAGCTTCCAAAGTAATAGCATTCAACAATAACAACTCTGGAGCTCAAAACCTCACATATAAGCTCATTCACATTTGACATACACATCCTGCTTAATTTCACAATCACAATCATGATATCTTGCATTTGTTCACAAAGCTTGTGAATCACCTGTATAAGCATTTTAATGTGCACATCATCTCAACATCAATCAGTCAATAAGCATCATCAAGCATTACTTATCACATAAACACAGTTAATAGCAAACCATCATAAGAAACCGGGTGTTCAATAGAGTACATCAAACCCTATTCTAAAAACAAAAACAAATAAGATACTCACAAAACACTGGGTTGCCTCCCAGTAAGCGCTTGTTTAACGTCCCGAGCCTGACCCAAACTTTCAAGGATCAACCAGCAACATCATTGTAGAACATTGTTGCACCTCTCCCCCCAGATAAGGCTTGAGACGTTGACCATTTACCACCCAACTTCTCTGTGGATTATCAGATGGATTAAATATTTCAATTGCCCCATGCGGATGCACTTCTTTTATCACAAATGGTCCTGTCCATTTTGACTTCAGCTTCCCAGGAAATATCTTCAATCTTGAATTGAACAATAGTACTTGTTGTCCTGGATTGAAAACTCTATTCACCAACTTCCTGTCATGATAAAATTTAATTTTTTCTTTGTAAGCCCTGGATGAATCATATGCATGTAACCGCATTTCTTCAAGCTCCAAAATCTGCCTCCTGCGTGTGCATTGAGTGTCATAAGGATCAAAATTCAAGAATTTCAAAGCCCATAATGCTCTATGCTCCAATTCAACTGGCAAATGGCATGCTTTCCCATAGACTAATTGAAATGGTGATAATCCCATGGACGTCTTCATTGCTGTTCGATAAGCCCAAAGAGCATCATCCAATTTGAGAGACCAATCCTTTCTTGATGAAGTCACAGTTTTTTCCAGGATTCTTTTTATCTCCCTGTTAGATACCTCCGCTTGTCCATTAGTTTGTGGATGATAAGGTGCAGCTACCTTATGCTTCACTCCATAGTGTTTGAGTACTTTCTCTAGCTGATAATTGCAAAAATGAGATCCTCCATCACTAATCAACACTCTTGGAGTGCCAAAACGTGAGAATATCTGCCTCTTCAGGAATTTAATTACCGTGCTAGCATCATTTTTAGGACAAGCTAATGCTTCCACCCATTTACTCACATAATCCACTGCTACCAGAATATATTCATTATTGAAAGATGGAGGGAAGGGTCCAACGAAGTCAATACCCCAACAATCAAAAACCTCAACCTCTAAAATACCTTGTAAAGGCATC
This sequence comes from Vigna nakashimae, assembly GCA_034642375.1. Taxonomy (NCBI): domain Eukaryota; kingdom Viridiplantae; phylum Streptophyta; class Magnoliopsida; order Fabales; family Fabaceae; genus Vigna; species Vigna nakashimae. Next base: position 33,157,498 of record CM067765.1, read on the forward strand.
TCATGACGTTTAGTGATTGTCCCTGCTCTCTGACATTTATCACAATTCCTAGCATGATTATGGGCATCTTTAAATAACGTTGGCCAATAAAACCCTGATTGAAGGACTTTTGCTGCTGTTCTTTCCCCATTAAAATGTCCTCCATAAGGTGAATCATGACAATGCCAGAGAATTCCTTCTGCTTCTTCATTTGTAACACATCTCCTGAGAAGATTATCTGCTCCAATTTTGAACAAATATGGATCATCCCACACAAACTGCTTGGCATCATGCAGAAATTTCTTTCTCTGTTGCCAAGTTAAGTCTTCCGGCATGACTCTCGCAGCTTTGAAATTTGCCATATCAGCAAACCATGGCCTCTGCTGAATATACATGAGTGATTCATCTGAAAAAGATTCCCAGATTTCAGACTCCTTGCTAGTGACCTCATTGTTGACTAACCGTGACAAATGATCAGCAATTAAGTTCTCACTTCCTTTCTTATCACGGATTTCTACATCAAACTCTTGCAAAAGTAGTACCCATCTAATCAGACGTGGCTTAGAATCTGGTTTTGTCAACAAATATTTGATAGCTGCATGATCCGTATAGACAATCACCTTAGACCCAATAAGATAAGGTCTAAATTTCTCTAGAGCATATACAATGGCAAGAAACTCCTTCTCTGTGGTAGCATAATTCAATTGAGCATCATTCAGCACCTTGCTAGCATAGTAAATTGGATGAAATTTTTGTTCTTTCCTTTGACCAAGGACAACTCCTATTGCATAATCACTTGCATCACACATCAATTCAAAATTTTGATTCCAATCTGGTGCTACAATTACTGGAGCTGACACTAACTTCTGCTTCAATATATCAAAGGCTTTCAGACAGTCTTCATTCATCACAAAAGGAGCATCCTTCATCAAAAGATTACTCAATGGTTTAGCAATTTTTGAGAAATCTTTGATGAATCTTCTATAAAACCCAGCATGACCAAGAAAACTCCTAATCCCCCTTACATTTGTTGGTGGGGGCAGTTTCTCAATGACTTCTACTTTGGCTTTATCCACCTCAATTCCTTTAGCAGAAATTTTATGCCCCAGTACAATCCCTTCAGTTACCATGAAATGACATTTCTCCCAATTCAAAACCAGATTTGTCTGAACACATCTTTTGAGGACAGTGTTCAAATTAGCTAAACATCTTTGGAAAGAATTTCCAAAAACTGAGAAGTCATCCATGAATACTTCAATGCATTTTTCTAAAAGATCAGAAAAAATTGCCTGCATACACCTCTGAAACGTAGCTGGAGCATTACATAATCCAAAAGGCATCTTTCTATATGCAAAGATACCAAAAGGACAAGTAAAAGCCGTCTTTTCCTGGTCTTTTGGATCTACCACAATTTGATTATATCCAGAATATCCATCTAGAAAACAATAGAAAGCCTGCCCTGATAACCTTTCTAGCATCTGATCCATGAAGGGAAGAGGAAAATGATCTTTCCTAGTAGCTTTATTCAGTTTCCTATAATCAATGCACATACGCCAGCCAGTAACTGTCCGAGTAGGAATCAGCTCATTCTTATCATTATAAATTACTGTCATCCCACCTTTCTTTGGCACCACCTGTACTGGACTCACCCATTCACTGTCAGAGATTGGATAGATGATACCAGCTTCTAGCAGTTTCAACACTTCTTTTCTGACCACCTCCTTCATGACAGGATTTAACCTTCTCTGTGGTTGAGCACTTGGTTTATAGTCCTCTTCCATAAAAATCCTGTGCATGCAATAAGTTGGGCTTATACCTTTGAGATCTGATATTGACCACCCAATTGCTTCTTTGTTGGCTTTCAGAATTTCTATCAACTGCTCTTCTTCTTGTAAAGATAAAGAGTTATTGATGATGACTGGCTTTGTTTCACCCTGTTCTAAAAACACATATTTCAGATGTGGTGGCAATCTTTTCAATTCTGATGACTGTGCTTTGATTGTTTCTTCCTTATCAATTGTTTCAAATGTTGGATCTTCCTCTGGATTCTTTTTCAATGTTTCCAAGTCCATCAGACATTCATCAATCAATTTTTCTTCTTCCTCATCCAAATCTTCACATGCATCAATGAGAGTTTTTTCCAATGGAGAAATATTACGCACCATTCTTTCCTGAACCATACAAACTTCATCAAGTTCATCAAATTGAAAACATGCTTTGTCATCATTTGGATATGTCATGGCCTTGGATACATCAAAAGTGACCTCTTCATCATCAACTCTCAGTTTAAGCTTACCATTCTCTACATCAATCAGAACTCTAGCAGTCTTCATAAAAGGTCTCCCCAGAATAAGAGGAACATCACTAGTTCCTTCCATCTCCATCACAATAAAATCCACTGGGAATACAAATTTGTCGACCTTCACTAGAACATCTTCAACCACTCCATATGGATATTTAAGAGACCTGTCTGCCAATTGAAGAGCCATTCTGGTTGGTTTAATTTCCAGCCCCTGAATTGTTCTGCACATGGCTAGCGGCATTAGATTAATGCTAGCTCCCAAATCAATCAATGCTCTTCCAACTTTCACATCTCCTATGGTGCATGGAATAGTGAAGCTTCCTGGGTCTTTAAGTTTAGGAGGTAATTTCTGTATGATTGCACTGCAATTGCCCTGTATATTGATAGTTTCCTTCTCAATGTACTTGTGTTTCTTTGTGAGAAGTTCCTTCAAAAATTTTGCATATGCTGGCATCTGTTGCAATGCTTCAGAGAATGGTATAGTAATCTCCAGCTTCTTAAACAGTTCCATGAATCTTTCCAACTGCTTTTCTTTCTCCTTTCTTGAATAACCCTTTGGATAAGGAAGTGGCTTTTCATACTCTTTTTCTCTCTCTCTCTCTTCTCTCTCATTTTTTTCTCTCCTCTCCTCTTCTTCTTTTCTCTTTTTCTCTCTCTCAACTCTTTCTTTCCACTCACATGATTCTTTTTCACTCTCACTCTCATTTTTTTCTTTCTCTCTCTCTTTTTGTCTCTCCTCTAACACTCTACCACTTCTGGTCACAACAGTTTTACAATCCTTTCCCAGGTTATCATGTTTAATCACGTCAACAATTCTCTCAACATGACTCTCCATTTTTTTAAATGCAACATCCACATTATGACAATAGGACGCATTTGCCTTCAAGAATCTCTGTAAAGTCTCTTCAAGCTTTGTTGCTTTCTCAACTGAAGTAAATTGCATCTGCCATTTTTGTTGCTCTTGAACCATTGAGACCTGTTGTATTTCCTGTGGTATTTGAGAAAGTTTCATGGTTACTTCCTCAATCTGTTGCGAGAGAATTCTATTTTGGACAAGCAAAGCCTCATTTAATTTTGACAACTCCTTCTGATTAGAATCTCCTTTTTCAATATTGAGTTCATTGTCACTAGTAGCCATATTTTCAATAATTTCAGTTGCTTCCTCTGGAGTCTTCCATTTGATATTACCTCCTGCTGAGGCATTCAGCATCATCTTGGTTTGTGAACCAAGCCCTCCAAGGAAAATTAGGACTACTTCATGTTCTTTAAAGCCATGCATGGGAGTTTTTCGTAACAAGCTTTTATATCTGTCCCATGCATGCCCTAGTGATTCTTCCATGTCCTGCTTGAATGAAGATATCTCTTGCTTTCCTTTAGTCACCTTAGATTGTGGGAAGTATTTGTTTAGAAACTTTGTAACCACTGCTTCCCACTCTGTGAAACTTTCTTCTGGAAAAGAGTTCAACCAAAGCTTAGCATTGCCTCCCAATGAGAAAGGAAACAAGCTAAGTTTGATTGCTTCGTCTGGCACCCCATTAATCTTGACTGTATTGCAAATCTCATTAAAGGTAGTCAGGTGCTCATATGGGCTTTCATGTGATAACCCATTAAATTGATTACTCTTCACCAGTTGAATCAGTGCTGGTTTGACCTCCATGTTGGCTGCATTGACTCTAGGTCTAGCTATGCTGTTGAAGTGCTGAGGTCCAGCAAGATTAGTGTAATCTGCAAGAGTTCTTCTAACATTATTGCCCTCCATACTTCCTGTGCTATGAACAGAACCTTGTGGTGATGTTTGCAAGAGAGTTTCAGGAGAAGGGAAAAGTTCTCTAGACGTTCTGATTCTTCTCCTCCTTCTACTCTCTTCTAGACCTTCAAGAAGTGGTTCTGTTGTTTTCTTACTTCTAGTGCGAATTGCTTCCTGCATGCACAAGAAACAAAACCCTAGAACAGATTTGTTAGCACAAAAAGATATAAGAGAAGATATATATTCAAAAGATAAAAAGATAAAAGATTCAGAAGATAAGAAGATAAAAGATTCAAAAGATAAAAAGATAAAAGATAAAATAAAATTTAAAAATAACATCTAATCTAAAAAGATAAAATCTAAAAATAAAATCTATACTAACCAAATAAAATAAAATCTAATCTAATCTAATCTAAAAAGATAAAACAGAAAAAGATAAAAAACAGAAAATAAAAACAGAAATTTAAAATTAAAGTCAAAGATAATCAATAATCACACAAATTAACCAGTTAAACCACGAGTCCCCGGCAACGGCGCCAAAAACTTGATGACCCAAACTTATTAGCCGTTGCTAGGACTCGGGTTCAATCCCCAAATCCCCGGCAACGGCGCCAAAAGCTTGATGGACAAATTTGTAAGCACCAAAATATGATGTCACAAACTTGTTTCACAATCGGCAAGTATGACCGAATCGTTCAAGTAATAAAACTTGGTAAGACCAAGTATCGTTCTTCCCAAAGGACTCACGGCCTAGTTTAGTTATGTGATTTGTTGATTAGCTAGGACTTAGAAACGAAATATTCAAAGTTTAATATGCAAGACAGAAAATAAACATGTATGCATGAATTGATCAATGGCAAAGACAAAAGATAAACACTTCCAATGAATTATATAAATGAATATGTTGTTGAGGTTCAATTTCATCTCATCCACTCTCATATATTTTAGGAATTCAACATTCAAATCATCATTGTTAATGCCACTCTCTAATGTACCATTCTAGATGGCTTCTCCCTAATCAAATAGTTCATACAATTCCTAGCATTCCTAATGATTAGTTCATTACAGCAGGAGCTTAAAGGCAACCAATATAATGTTGTCAGTAAAATATTGGGAGAAATTCCCCGGATCTAGACTTCCCCGTACGTGTCCGTATCGACAAAACCAATAATCATGCATTAGAATGAGTTAAACAATGCAAGCATTGAGCAAAGAGGAAAAACCCTAACTAATGATGAAAGAAAGCATATGTCTTAATTCAAAGATGTACTCAACAAATCCATATATGAGAGCTTCAAGAGATTACATTGATTCCCCAACAAACATACAAGGTTTAGTTCACCATCGTCATGGTGAACCTAGATGAATAACAATGAAAGAATGAAAGAATAAACCCAATAAAGGTGAAGAGGTAGCCTGAGCATCCAAGATCCTCCTTCAAAGGGGTGGAAGAGAGAGTGTTTGCCTCGTTTCTGCCAAAGATACTCAACTAAAGGACGTGCAAGCCCTTATATACTAATTTAGAGTTACAAAAGATTACAAAAGCCCAAGCCCAAAGAGTACCGCTCAGCGGTATTTACCGCTCAGCGGTAGTTGCGCGTCACAATTCTTCCCCTCAGCGGCCATTTGCCCCTCAGCGTGACTCCCGCAACCTCCTGAGTGCCGCTCAGCGGTAGTTTGCCGCTGAGCGGTGCCTTCGTCTTCTCTTTTTGCACTCTTTCTTGTCTTTTCTAATGTCACTTCTCTCCTTCTTCACTCTTTGCACCAAATTCACCCTAAAACCTGCACAAAAACACTCAAATCAAGTGTAAACCTGTCCAGCTCTCTTATTTCTGAAAATAAAGATAAAAGGTGTGATTTCAAGCTAGTTTCTAAGTCTAAAGGTTGCTTTTAGTATCAATTTTAAGCATGAAAATAACAGTTTTTCAACTGTTATCAGAGTTCACTATGGATTTTGTCCTTATTACTAAGGAAGAGCCAACACAGGTGTTGTTTAACCTTGAAATTCTAGTTGTCTTATCTGAGTTTCCTTTGCAGTTTAGCTCATTTGATTGCCTATGCATAGATCCTTTAGAGCCTGTTGTTAACACTGCAGTAGTTATTGATTCTAAGGTTCTTAGAGCACCATTTGAGATTGAATGTATCCATACCCCTACTGTTTGCACTGATAATATTTTTCCCACCTTTGATGCATTGGTTCTTCATGAGAATGATCTTGATTTCAGTTTTAACAAAGCTGAAATGTTTGATGATTCACTGATGAACATTGACTTTGATTTTGCTGTTGCAGCTGACATTGCTAATATTGCCACTCATCCAAAGGAAGCTGCAGACACAAAGGAAGTGGTCATGAATGCAAGAGAAGGTATAAATGATGCTCAAAGAGCCTGGAATTTGCAAAATCAACAGCAAAGGCATGAGGAGATCTGGCTGCTGCAGCTGAAAGCATTGAATGGAGAACTGATGATGCTAAAGCAGAGAGCTGGGAAGGAGCTAATGCACATCTTGGCTGACAATGGAGAAAATCCAATAAGCTCTTTCTTGTCCCTTCCTTTAAATAGTAGTTATAGGTCTTTTATAGTAGTTTACATAGCTTTAAGTAGCATAATAAATAGTAGGGTAGATAATATGTTGTTTTTCATAAAAATAAAAAGAATTAACTTTGATTTGTGGCCAATCTGAATAAGTTCTTTGCCTCTTTAGTTTTGTAGTTTTACTTTTAAGTCTTGTTTCTGTTCTTGTTCAATTGCTGTTTTTTTTGTGTTTTTCAGTTTCTATTCTTGTACATATCTGTTGCTGTTTGATCTGAGTATGTTTTTGTTGATTAGAAAACCTTACTCACTCACACATTGAGGGCAATGTGCCTCTTAAGTGTGGGGGTGAGGGGTTGTAGTTAAAATTTTTGCTTTTACTTTGATAGATGTGTTTAGTATCTGTTTTAGCAATAAAATAGGGGTATTTTTTTCTGAACTGTTTTTCTCTTAGTTTAGGTGTGGTTTGGTTTATAAATCCCTAGAGTAGTTTACTATTCTTTCTTTAGTCTGTAAATACTTACTCTTGTTACTGATCTGTTTTAATTTAGTTGTTAGTTTTGTTGATAATAGTTCTTAGGTCTTTTAAAGTTCATTCATTTTCTGGTTTATGTTGTTTTAGCTTAGGTTCTTTTGCTGTATAAAGAGAACAGAAAATTAGACTGCAAAGCACGCATGATCTTGCATCAATGCATCTCGACGGCGATATTCCAAAAGGTGTCAAAGGCGACAACGGCCAAAGAAACATGGGAGATCTTACAAGATGGGTACGGAACTGCTGGAAATATAAAGGAGATTAAGCTACAGTCACTACGGCGGCAGTATGAGCTCCTGAACATGGGGGAACAAGAAACCATTCAAGGGTACATCGGCAGGATCCAAGTAATTGTCAACGCAATGCGTGCATGCGACAAAGTTGTCAAGGACAAGAAGATAGTTCATAAGATCTTGCGTACGTTAACGCCCCAGTATGACCACATTGTTGTGGCGATTGTAGAAAGTAGAGATTTGGAGAAAATGAAAGTCGAGGAGTTGCAAAACTCACTTGAAGCTCACGAATAGAGACTGCTAGAAAGGAAAGCCGCAGAACAAGATGCAACACAGATCAGCCAAGCATTACAAGCCAAAATACAAAAGGGTCGTGGATTTGGTAGAGGAAGAGGCAGAATGCGAGGTGGTCGTGGAGGCCGAAACGGAGGAAGGTCCGCTAATAACCAAGATCAGAACAAAGATGACGTTAACTATGATCAAAAGGAAGGAAACTTCAGAGGAAGAGGTGGCAGAAGAAATGTCGACAAAAGAAACGTGCAATGTTTCACATGTAGTAAATTTGGCCATTATTCGTCTGAATGCTGGCATAATGAAAACACCAAGAAAGAGAAGAATGACGAAGCTAATCTAGTGAAAGACGAACAAGAATCAGATTCTGATCACGTAGTGCTAATGACTGTTACAACGCAAGGAAGAAATACTGATGAGAATCTGATTAATCAAAGAAAACAAGTACTTGAGACAAGCGAAGTTGAAGACAACTGCACAAAGAATGCTGCAGAAAGAGAATACGTGTCTCTTGCTGGGAAGACGAGCCATGCAAATGAGGAATCATCGTGGTATTTGGATACAGGGTGTTCCAACCACATGACAGGAAATCGAAATTGGCTGATCGATCTTGATACTAGTGTTAAAAGCATAATACGGTTCGCTGATAATAGTACCATAAGAGCTGAAGGCACGGGAAAGGTATTGATTGCGCGCAAAGATGGAAGGCCAGTATACATGCATAATGTTCTTTACGTACCCACCATGAGAAGCAACCTCCTGAGTCTTGGTCAGTTACACGAGAAAGGATACACCATGAAAATGGAACAAGGGCACATCAAGGTGTTCGACGAAAAGCAACGAATGATACTCAAAGCTCCTATTGCCAGCAATCGCACATTTCGTGTAGATCTGAATACATCGGAGATACAATGCATGAAAGCAACAAGTGTTGAAGGAAATTGGCTGTGGCATTATCGTTACGGGCATCTAAACTTTAGAAGCTAAAGAAAAGAAGCTTGTGAGTGGAATCTGTACGATTGAGGCACCTAAGAAAGTTTGTGAAAGTTGCACCATAGGAAAGCAAACAAGATCAGTATTCAAGAAACGTGCCTACAAGAGAGCAAGACAGCTGCTAGAAGTGGTGCATGCTGATGTATGTGGACCATTCGACGTGTCATCTCTGGGAGGTAACAGATACTTCCTACTTTTTGTGGATGAGCTTTCTAGAAAAGTTTGGGTTTATCTGTTAAAAGGAAAAGGTGAAACTTACACTTTGTTAATTTTTGCTCCATGGCCGAGAGGCAATCGGGCAAGCAGATCAAAATTCTCCGCACTGATGGAGGAGGTGAATTCAACTCAGGAGAAATGTCGAAATTCTGTACTGAAAAAGGGATTATACAGGAAGTCACAGCCCCCTACACTCCTCAACATAATGGATTGGCTGAGAGGAGGAATCGCATGCTTCTTGATATGGTCATATGTATGATCAAAGGAAGGGGTCTTCCGCATCATCTGTGGGGAGAAGCAGTTTCAACTGCAGCATACCTACTGAATAGGAGCCCAACCAAAGCTTTGCCAACTAGCACACCGGAAGAAGCGTGGTCTGGAAACAAACCTGACGTGCGACACCTGAAGATTTTTGGATCAGTCTGTTATAAGCATGTCCCAAGTGAATTGAGAAAGAAATTGGACGATAGAAGCGAAACTTTCGTTTTTGTTGGTTATCATCCAACTGGAGCATATAGACTCTATGATCCAGTGAAATAAAAAATTGTGATAAGTAGGGACGTGATTGTTGATGAATCTAATGTGTTCAAGTGGAACACATGTGAGACTACCCCAGATAATTCACCTAGTACTGTGATTACTACGTTGTTTAAGGAGAGAAACTATGATCAAGACACTCCGACAGTTAATACAGAGGATGTAAATAATAGGCGGTCAAAAAGAACGCGTTTCCCATCGACAAGACCGGCAGATCACGAGCTATTCCGAGACAGTGACATTACAGACACAGGTGATATATTGCATTATGCTTTACTTGCAGGTACTGAAACCATAGCATGGGAGAAAGCTATCAAAGATGATAATTGGAAGGATGCTATGATTGAGGAGAATAAAACATGGACGTTGATGGACTTACCTGCCTACAAGAAAGCCATAGAGGTGAAGTGGATGTTCAAAACTAAGTACAAACCCGATGGGAGTGTGGCAAAGTTTAAAGCTAGACTAGTTGCTCACCAGGTATGGATTTCAAAGATGTATTGTTGAATATGGAATATATGTCAAGTTCTGTGATCAGCTAGGTACCTTGCTCATATGTCTGTACGTGGACGACCTACTGGTCACTGGAAGCTCAGTGCAAGAGATTGAAAAATTCAAAGTTATGATGAAGAATGATCTGGAGATGACAGACCTTGGCTTCTTGGGATACTTCCTTGGATTGGAGTTTATACAAACCAAAGAGGGAGTACATATGAATCAAAAGAAATATATTCTCGAAACTCTGGAGAGGTTCAAGTTAAAAGACTGCAACAGCGCATCAGTTCCAGTTATTGCCAACACGAAGCTCTCACTGCAGCAGGATGAAAGCAAAGTAGATGCAACGCTATACAGACAGATAGTCGGGACACTCCGCTACATCTGTAGCAGCAGGCCAGACATAAGCTTTGGTGTGGGTCTCATCAGCCGTTACATGCATGATCCCAGACAATCGCACATGACAGCTGCAAAACACATCCTTCGATACTTGAAAGGTACCTTAGACTACGGAATTTACTTTCCCAGAAAAATTGATAGCACTACCAACATCTTGGAGGCATGGTGTGACGCGGACTGGAGCGGTGATCTTGTAGACAGGAAGAGTACTTACGGGTATTTGTTCAAGCTTATGGGAGCCCCCATCTCATGGTGTTCTAAGAAGCAGACAGTCGTGGCATTCTCATCGTGTGAAGCCGAATACATCTCAGCAGCAGAGACTGCCTGTCAATGCACTTGGATAGAAGCCATTTTGCAAGAGCTAAAGATCAAGCATCACGGACCAACATGCTTAAGGATAGACAACAAATCAGCTATTAATCTAGCCAAAAACCCAATATCTCATGGACGGAGCAAGCACATCGAAACAAAATTTCACTATCTCAGAGAACGGGTCAGCGAAGGAAAACTGGAACTGATCTACTGCAACACGGATGAACAGGAAGCTGATATATTCACGAAAGCCCTACGACAGAATAGATTTGAAAAGCTTAGAAGATCACTTGGAATTAGGTCTCTTAGTGATTTAGATTTAAGAGGGAGTGTTAGGAATGTAAATCTAGAATACAACTGATTTAACTGTCATTAGACAGTTTACTTTTTGTACATATATACTGCTGACTTCAATAAGAAAATTAATCTTTTTGCATCTCTGTTTTCATTGCCTATCTCTCTCGGTTCCGCTTTTCCAAAATATCTTCCTCTGTTCTCTGATAAGCTGCCACTCTAACATATTTGATGCAAATCTGGGAATTTGGGGATGAAAAATGGGGTTTCTGCGTTTCTGGAAACTCTGGTGCGATTCTGCAGAAACGCGTGTACGTACAATTTTGGTCAAAATGGGACGTTCGTCCAAATGGCTCGACCAAACAGTGGTCGGCCAAAATCTGTGGAGCGTTCGGGTTCGTCCTTCATAGTGAGTTTAACGTTCGGTTGATATTTAGTACCGTTCGGTTACAATTGTCTTTAGTACCGTTCGCACAGGCTTGATTTAATACTGTTCGGTTAAAGTGTTCATATGGTACTGGAATAAGTGGTGATCATTCGGTCAGGATTCTAAACGATCGTTCAGTACCTTAGGTATTCGACATAGTTCTCTAGGTATTCGATCCATACTCAAAACGTTCGTCCCAGTGGTGTTCAATTTAATAGTGGTTAATTTGAGTTTTGGTCTCGGTGTACTACTAATTGTATGCGTTCGGTCTTAAATTCATAGGCTTCAATCTTGAGCTTTCGGTCTTTGTGAAATAGTGGCCGTAGGCGTTCGTCTTTCAATTGGTATCCTCCGAAAGTGATATTTAGCGTTCGGTCTGGGTTCTGTATTAGATATTATAAGCGTTCGGTTTTGTGGTAATACTGATTTTAAGCGTTCATCATAAAGTGTTAGTTTCAGGAAGTGATCCTGAGCGTTCGTTTTGATAAATTAGTGATTGTAGTCGTTCGTTTAAGTTGGTATTCTTAGGTTTGTATCTTGAGGGTTCAGTTATGGTTTAATTCTGATTGTGAGCGTTCGGTCTTTGTTTGATTCTGATTGTGAGCGTTCGGTCTTGGCTTGATTCTGATTGTGAGCGTTCGGTCTTGGCTTGATTCTGATTGTGAGCGTTCGGTCCTGGTTTGATTCTGATTGTGAGCGTTCGGTCCTGGTGATACAGCTGTCGCGGCCGATCAAATTTGATGTGCAATTAAGAATGCAGTACAGTGCTAGGATTTGACTCCTAGGTCGTCTCACAAGGACCAATATTTGTGGTTCGGTCTTAGATTTAACACGAAGTGGGGGGGTTGTTTTTGTGATTTTGTTGTTTTGATGCGATAAAATTAAAGTGAACTGGAAATTGAATAAAACTAAATTTAAAAACGTTGAAATATTTTTTTAACGAAAGTAAAAACCCAATGGTATAAGACATCAAAATAAAATAAACGCAGAAACATTAAACATGAACAAAACGTAAAACATTAAACGCTAAAGTAAAAACATCAATAAAAATAAACCGTAAAACAGTAAAAAAAAAAACAAATTTAAAACTATAAAACTAATTTAAAACAGTAAAAACGAAATTGGTACAGTAAAAACTAAAATACAGTAACACAAAACTGTAAAAATAAATCTGGAACAGTAAAAACGAAAATACAGAAAAACACAAAATACAGAAAATAATAAAAACAGAAAACAGTAAATTTTGGAAAATAAAATTACAGCAGCACATAATTGCAGTAAAATAGTAAATACAGAATTACAGAATCCAAAATAAATAAAAAAAAATACAGAAACAGTAAAAATGGAATACAGAAATACAGTAAATCAGTAAAACAGAAAACAGTAAATACAGAAAACAGTAAAATTCAAAAACAGAATCAAAATCACTGCAGTAAAATAAAGAAAATAAATTTACAATGAATGATTCAAAGTGAAATGATTAACAACATAGTAAAAACAACATAAATTTAATTGCACAAAAATAACAACAGAGAATTAAATAACAGCAGAATTTAATTACAGCAGCAGAAATGTAATTACAGAAATAAAATAAAAACAGTACACACTTGGATGTTCAGAAAAATAAATCAAACTAAAATTGAATTGAAATAGATTACAACAAACAAAAGGAATAAAATGGCAACCTATGATGTACACTGTTCAACTCTTAACCGTAAGACTCCATGATGTAGTTGTGCTCTGCAAACTGGATAAGCTCCCTGCTGGAATTTCCAGCCCCCAATTTCCAGCTGCTAGATTTTCCAGCAGCCCCCTCACCTCTGGACTCCCCCCTTGCTTCTCTGATGCTGCTTTTATTTATAGCCACTTCTCACAAACTCCCGTGACTTCTCCATTTCAGCTAATTTTTCCACCTTGGTTTTGTTTTGTTGCTTACTTTAAATTAATTCCTTAATTTGCTGATTGTATTCCTTGGACGTGGGAAAAATCTTGTCTTCTTCTTCAATTTGTTGATTGTTGGATGAACCCAAGCAAGCCGTGGAATGTGAGCTGCTTGGACATGAGGGGCCCTTCATGTGGTGTCCGTTTGCTAGCTTCCTCTTTTCCCTGGTGGCAATCAAAGAACCGTGAAGGTGGTGGCTCTTCTTCCTTCGTTCAGCAACGCTCCTTCCAGCTCCTACATCAGTGCATTCTTTCCAGCCAAAATGCTTACCTGTTGGACCGTTTAGCTGCTGCATGAAGGTTGCTCCGCTGGATGCTAGACAAAGGTGTTACAAGATATGCGCAAGAGCAGCCTCCTCCTCAACCGTTGCAGCTGCTGGATGCTTCTTAAGAAAACCGTGAAGTGTGAAGCTTCTCTTTGCTCAAGCTGGAAGTGCTTCTCTGCTGCCATGGCCTTGAAGGTGGCTGCTCCATTCTCTTCTTTCTTCCAAGCTAGCGGACTTGGAGATGGCTGGACCGTGAAGCTTCTTCCAGCAAGGCCGTGTTGTGTTCTTGGATGAAGAAACCCGTGAGCTTTTTAGTAAGTCATGCATGTCTCTTTTGGAATGAAAGAAGCACCTTCCAACTCACTCCCATGTGCTTTGCTGCTAGATTCTTTCTTCAAAACAACACCAGTATTCTCCTAAATTAAAAGAACCGTGATACTTCAAGAAGTGTGCCCCTCTTTCGTTCCAATTGTGTTTTACTACTTTGAAAATGAATTTTTCATGGGTCTTGTGTATACAAAACCGTGGTGACATAATGAATGGTCGTGCTCTTCATTTTCCAGTCATGATACTTGAGCAATTGTGTGGGTCCGTGAGCTTCCTTAAAAAAATTAATATGCAAAGCCAAATGCTTGTGTGGAGTGAAACATCACGTAAAAATTCTGCACTCCAAGCCAAAGGATTCCACCACTTTCTATGTGGGCCGTGTTGTGCATGTAGAATGTGCTTTTAAAATGGAATGCACCGTGAGTGTATTATGGGTGAAACAGCACATCTCTTCAAACCATAGTGCACAACTTTTGTGTGGGGCCTTGATACCACTTTAATAAAATTCAGCACATGTTGGAGCTCTTCCCTTGTATGGACGTGAACTTTCATGGGTGGTGGCTCCCACTCTTCATTTGTTTCTCCATTTGGATGCTTTCACAATTGTGCATTTCATCTTTCATAAGGAAATAAAAGAATTGCCTTGCTTGGTGCCAAACGTCCCAAAAGCTATTATATTGCCAAAGTGAATTGTTTATTGCACACCTTGAGAAAACCGTGGCCTCCCAATAATTCCAATTGGCTTGTGCTTTGTCTTTTGCATAATTCTTCATTTGAAAGGAAGGAGTTGCAGCCGTGAATGCTTAAGACTTATTGCAGCCACTTTCTTCAAAAGCCGTGAGTTGCACCATGGTTTCCAAACCAACCAATATTACTTCTTGAAATGAGCCACAAAATGTGCCAATATGAGTGTTGAATCCTTGAGTGTTGGGAGGTCTTAGCACCGTCCAATGATCAATTCCAGCTACCACAAGTATCAAACAACAAGCAAACAATTTAGAAGTCACTCAAACAGTAAACACAAGACTGACATAGGGGAGTAAAAACAATACTGGGAACAACACATAATGAATTTGAACAAAATAAAAACTATACGTGAAAATAGACATCCAGACGAAACTATGAAAAAAAATTGCATGGAAAACGGATAAGAATTGATCTCGAACGAAGACACACAAGTTGACACAAAATTTACGCAGCAACCAGCGAAAACTGAAATGGCTGAAATACATTGGGCTCTATTTCCATTTCTTATTTAACCTTCAAATGTCCCAAATTGTATTTCCAAATTTTTCTTGTAAAATAATTAGCTCAGATAATTCAAATTAATTAAAAAAAAGAATTTCTGATCGAATTAAGCACAATCAAGCAAAATGGGAAAACACTGGACATTTAAGCACAATTCCCTGATTAATTCTAGTAAAATAAACTAAGTGAAGTGTAGAAAATATCGACTCATCACCTGGTTTAATTCTGATTGTTGAGCGTTCGGTCTTCATTTGAGTCTTAAGTTTGGATCTCGAGCGTTCGGTCTTGATATCAGTAAGAAATCATTAGCGTTCGACCTAAATCGCGTATTGTGATGTTTAGTTGGTAAGCGTTCAATCTGGGTGTATCAGTAATAGCTAGCGTTCGATCTTGACCAAGTATTTTCAGGTTTCGATCGTAAGCGTTCGTCCAGACATTGTACGATTTTAGTGAGGTGTTCGGTTATAACGTCCAGATATATAATTATTTTTTAACACATCTAAATTTTTATATTTATTTGACATCATTTTTTTTTATTTTTTTTAAAAAAATACAAATTTATTTTTTTATGATCATGCATTATTCATGACTAAATTAGTTGGTGTACTTCATTATGCGTTCAAGGATGAAACTGTAAGCTGAAATATTTTTGTTTCTTTCATCTCCTTTTCTTAGTTTGGAGACGCATCTGAAGTTCTTTAACTTTGAACTGAAAGCTAATTTTGTTTCTTCCACTTATTTCTACAGTATTCATCAGTTTCCCATTGGACGAGGATTCAACAAACGCAATTTCCTTGATCCAAAGTTGGTCAGAACAAAATAACAATGTTGGAAGTCTCCCTCAACGATTCAGAAGATAAATTTAAAATATACAAGTTCATGAAAATTTTATTATATAAACTAATTTTTGTAACGTGGAATTAAGTTTAAAGTTCATGAAAATACCAACACCTCAGAGCTAAAGCTAGCTACGATATCCATTTCATTTTCTTCAAGTTAAACGTAGGAGATCAATCCAACAAGAGTTTAACGAACTACAAAAATGTTAGGAAACTAAATTAAACCGCAGATGGAGAAAATCTGTGATTGTGATTGTAACATCCCAAAATACAGTAATTACCATAAATCAGAATTAATTACAATTAATAGTAAAACCATGCAGTCTTTACCTTAACAGATCAAAGTTCAAAAGCCAAAAGGCTTAGATTACAAAATAACGTACGCACAAAACAGAATAAGGGATGATTAGGACGAACGGCTTTACAATACATTTAACCGAACGTCCAAACTAAGCTAACATTTACATCCCTAAACTAACGAGCGCTCTAAGGCTCGGCCTTTACTTCTACTTCAACCAGATTAGCGTCTTCCAAATTTTCTTCTTCCAGCATTTCTTCAAGGGACGCACCACCATCTGCTCACATCCACACGAATGATCATTGCAAGACAGGACGAACGTACATGGACAATTTGACAACACAAGGAAAAACGAAAGGGTAAGCTTATAATATTTAATTCATACGTTCAACATATACATTCAACATTTCAATTCACACATACAACATGCAACTTAACATAATGTAACATAGAAATTGATATATATACTAGACGACCGTCCGGACTGTATGAACCATGTAGTTACAAGCGTCCTTGCACCCGAGTGGTGTAGTAGCCGGGATATACCTAATCAGCTGCCACTCGAGGTTAGTCCGTTCTTACGTCGCCCATGTTAACTTATGGACTAAGGACCTCCTGCCGTTCCCACACATGACTACCCTCTTCTACGTGAAGATGAGCATCACGGAACATCAGGATGGACAGCGAGTCTTAACTTATCCATGTTCATACTTTACCAAATTTAATATTTAACACATCTGAGACGTTCCTCCTTGGAACGCTCGTCCAAAATCCATTATCATAAAATCACTTAATATAGTGTTCGCATTGTAATTCCTTATAATTTATCATCATTCTCATCTTTAACTTTAAGAGTACAAAAGGACGAACGTTTAGTCCTTTGAAGAATTAGGACGAACGTCCAAATAAAATACTTGATTGGACGAACGTGACACTCTGTTTGGTCAGTTAAATGAACGGACTCTTATTGAAGGTGTAAGGATACTTAGAAAAATTTCAGAATATAGATCTTGGACCAGATTTAATGTACAAAGGATGGTCAATAATACTTTGAATTTTCTTTGAAGAATTTTACATATGAAAGACTGATGCCAGTATTTGAACGAACGTAAGAGGATGAATATTGGAAGGTTGGAACGAACGCTATTTTATCCAAGTGGTTATTCAATATTACGAGCGCTTGGTATGTGACCGAGCACTCTTTGGACGAACGCTTGGTATAAGACCGAGCGCTATTTAGAACGAACGTTCGGTATAAGACCGAACGCTACGAACGTTCGGTATAAGACCGAACGCTACTTAATTCAATATTATTCAATTTAAGGCGTACGACAACTCTATGATAAGCCGAACGCTCAAACATAGTGATTCAATGAAGGCGCTCGTTCTCAAACCGAACTCTTTCCAAATGAAAGAATTCTTCTCTAAGTCTGTATCAGGGAAACCGAACGGTATAAGACCGTACGGTGACGAGCGTACTTTATCATAGGGAGTGATTTAAGTTTTCAGATTCTTCAACCAGAACAGATCTCAGATTTCAACATTTAAACTTATACTTTATAATTCATAGGATTTTCAATTTATAAACTTTATAACATTCATTCCAGTAACTTCATATTCCACATCAACATACAGATTTACTTCATACAACATAACATCCATGTTCATAATCACACATCTCAATCATCATACATCATACATTCGTATTCATACTGCATACATGCATTTCAATCATCAACATGCATACGTTTTCATACATCCAAATCAGATCATACCACATTCCAGTATAAATTAAACATATAAGCTTCCCTTACCTGGATCTGTGAACGAACGTACTAACCACTTTTCGTCTAACTAAGTTCCCTTCTACCCTTACGTTCCACTCTTCTTTAACTAATTTCAAACATTCAATAAACCAAAAGAGACTCAGTCAGGATAACAGTATGCAACCGAAGCTGGGTTTGCATGTATCAGAAGACGGACGGATAGGCCCAAGGAAACTTACCAGTTTTAGAACTCAGGTTTGTTCGGTTCGAAGTGAAGCTTGAGACGCCGGAAGTTCCTCTCTGGTTTCTGAAATGGAATCGGAGAAGAGATCGGGTGAGCTCTGGTAGATGGAAGGGGAGTCTAGAGAGAAAGAGAAGAGAAAGGTTCTCTTCAGAAGTCGGAAAAAGGGTTGTGTGCAGAGAGTGGAGTGTCTTTTATGAGAAAATTTCAGTTTTTCTTTCAGCGCCGAACGAACGTCCACTCCTCGTTAGCCACGTGCATTCCACTAACTCTTTCCAGACTCCTCTCGTCGTGACACCTGGTTCGTTAGTGAAATGTCGCGCTCTCCGAATGACACGCAGCCTGCACAGCGCTCGGCATTCCAGGCTCCATGCAGCGCGACACCTGGCGTCCGCTGTTGAAATGCTTCTTCCTGCAGCTGCCACGTACGTTGTTGAGGTGTCCCGTTCTCCAGTTGCCACGCGTATTCCAGCGTACGTCATTTTTCAGGGTCTCACAGTGATCCTCCTAATTTGGTTTGGAAGAAAGTAGACTTTAAGTCTAATTCTATCTTATAAAATCAGTTTGTAATACAAGATTTGTATTTGTTTATAAATTATAAATTGATCTTATCCTTAATTTACGTAAGAATTCCAAGACTTCCAACAAATAGTCTCTTGTCGATGAGAGTGGGTTGGCTAAATAAGTAGGGTAGGTTTCACCAGCCATGATCACAACAATCTGTGGCTCTGAAATATTAACCTTCTTTTTCTCCATTTTTGCTGCTTTCTCTTCATCACCGGCTGATTTCGAAGCATAATAATGTTTACGATAACAACAAGCTATGATGAGTAATGCAACTGCTATGACTGCGAGCATCAGGGCTAAGCCACCAAACAGGTAAGCTATGGGAGAACTCAACTTTCTCAAACCACCTTCTTCCGATTCACTTCTTCTGCTTGAGTTCATTCTTTTTACTACTTTTTTTTTCAAAGTTGTAATCTTTTTTCTTTGGAAACTGGTTTTTGATTTTGGGATGGTGTGGATGTGATAGAGTTTAATCAATTTATAGTCCATGATTAAGTACAACTGCTACAGTTACGGATCTTCCATGAAAGAGAGTGTTCGGAAGTTACTAAAACGCCCATCTGGTTTTTCTTTTTCTTTGAGGTTGTCTTGTGTGAAACTTCAAATCATTGTTGGTTCTTTTTCTTGTGTTTGGAGCATCAATTGCTGCAATTTTTCTTTCTTATATCTTTTCCAAAGGAGGGCCTCAGGAACTTGTCTCGTATATATAGTAACTCCATCTTTCAATATTTTATTTTATTTTAGTATGACTAATTAATAAGTTTGTATAGTAAGATTTAGCATCATTTCAACTAACATTTTTCACATTGCACATTTAATTTCTTATTTAACATTATATATATAAATATCAGAGATCACAAATTCTAACTCATCAAATCATTTGACCAAATACGACAAAAGTTTACTAAGAATATGATTTATGAAAACTCATGTAAGTGATTTTAGTAGACTAAAGTTATCTTTGAGAGAATTTTAGGTGATTCTAGAGTTATCAGGATCATTTCAAAGTCCAAACTGATAAACCCTTGTTTTAAGTTTTTAAGAAAAGAAGGTCTCTGATGAACCAATATTTTCTTCACTTCACTTAGTTTATTGTGCTAGATTTAATTAGGGAATTGTGCATAATTGTCCAATATTTTCCCATTTTTCTGAATTGTTCTTAAATCGATCAGAAATTCTTATTTTAGTTAATTTGAATTATGTGAGACTAATTATTTGCATTATAAATTGTAGGGAAAACTCTAAAAATATTTTAGGACATTTAGAAGAGCATTCATTTGTACACGGTGCTATTTAACTGGGAGAAGCTAGTTCCACTCATTTATTTCCGTGTGTTGAAATAGAATATTGGAACAATTTGGAGATCATTTCACGAAGAAGCATGATGATTTGGAATCACATACAACATCACACGGCCATTCATCTTTGTTGCAACAAGCATTACTGTTGAATGAAAATTAAAATGAAGGGCCCCTCATGGTTTTGCTAAGTTAACATTCATTGAAGAGCTTGCTATAATTGCTGCCAAACTAAAAGCACACGGCCTAGGGCCCATGAAGAAGCCAATTTGGAAAAGCAATCAGCAAAGTTGGAATTTAAAGTGGGAGCCACCATTTAGCATGGAGAATTTTGTTTTCTTTGACTGAAGTAAGGTAAACCCGTGAAGCTGCATGGAGGAAGTAGAGCTCACAAGTTTCTTTGAGATGCATGGCAGTAGAGAGCACACAAGCATACGTCCAAGGAAGATCACGGCCTTCACACAACTAAAGTAACACCCAGGTTCCATCAAGGCTAGAAGCAACACTTCACCACTCTTGAATAGCTCTCGGTCAAAAACTGCAAAATGGAGAATGGAATTGGTATCATGTGGAGTGTACACGGCCTTGCTGCACTTGCAAAGGAGTACACCTCACGTAGAAATTAATTTGGCAACATCCAAATCAGCACCAACACTTCAAATGGGCAGCAGCACAACTTACGGTCCAGCAAGCAAGATGAGTTCAAATACAAGAGTGCTTCTCATGGCTTGGATGGAGAGATGCATGGTGATGAAGGAAGCAAGTTGGTCAACAATTGATGGAAGAAAGGAGCCCACGGCACACTCACATGAAGAATTTGCTGAAAAGTAATAAGTTACTACTTGTTTATTTGGAAATGGAGAGCAATGTTTTATTTGTCTTCTTTTGAAATTGATGCAACTTCACACGTCCAATAGTAAGTGTTTGAAGAAGTCAAAAGCACTTGGAGAATGGAAGTGGACGGTCTAGAAGGGGAGAGAAAATGGACATCACTTCATGGAGGGTCCTCTCACTCATTTTGTGGGCATGCTTCCAAATGGAAAATGAATGGGTTTTGGAGTATAAGTAAGAAGTGTGCCGTGACATCCCAGAGGGGGCTGTGAGGTTCCAGCAGTGGAGAATAAGTCCAGCAGTAGATGGACAGTAGAGAATAAGGACTGGAACGTGAGGAGGGCTGGAACAGAAGGATGCACTGGCACAATGGAAGGATACGGTTGATGCACACTTCTTGTAATGTTGAATTTCATATTTACTTTTCCCTTTCTTTTGTTGTAATAAATTCATCTACTATTTTAATTCAATGCATTAATTTAATTTACTGTTTCTGAAATTTAAATTCTGTTTTACTGTTTTTTTTTTACTGCTGAAATTTAATTACTGCTGTACTTTAATTTTTGTATCCAGTTTTCTACAATTTAATTTTTAATGTTGTTTATCTTTTGCATGTTGATTATTTCACTGTAATTTTACTCTCTGTATTTTATTGCAGTAATTTTGACTCTGTTTTTACTGTTTTTGAAATTTACTGTTTTTCTGTATTTTCTGTTTTCTGTATTTCATTTTCTGTATTTGCTTTTACTGTTTTCCTGATTCTGTAATTCTGTATTTACTGTTTTTACTGCAATTATGAGCTGCTGTAATTTCATTTTCTAAAATTTATTGTTTTACTGTTTTACTATTTTTACTGTTTTCTGTATTTACTGTTTTCTGTATTTTATGTTTTTCTGTATTTTCGTTTTTACTGTTTTAGATTTATTTTCACTGTTTCATGTTACTGTATTTTTGTTTTTACTGTTTCTAAAATTTACTGTTTTACTATTTCTACTGTATTCTGTATTTACTATGTACTGTATTTTCGTTTTTCTGTATTTTCATTTTCTGTATTTTAGTTTTCTGTTCCATATTTATTTTTTACTATTTTACCTTACTGTATTTTCGTTTTTACTGTATCAAAATCATTTTTACTGTTTTAAATTTGTTTTACTGTTTTAATTTCGTTTTTACCATTTTAGTTTTAAATTTTACGTATTGTTTTTAATTATGCTTTTATTTTTGTGTTGAATGTTTAAACGTTTTCTATACGTTTAATGTTTCCGCGTTTATTTTATTTTGATGTCTTTTACCATTGGGTTTTTACTGTACTGCATTTTACTTCACCGTATTTAATTTGGTGTTATTTAAATTCTAGTTCATTTTAATTTTTTCGCATAAAAACAAAAACCATCAAAACCCCCCTTTTCGTGTGTGATCTGAGACTGAACCGCAATATTGGTCCTTGTGAGACGACCTAGGAGTCACTTCCTAGTAACTATACTGCATTTCTTTTATGCACAATTTTTGTGAGCGGTGCGACCCGTTCGTCAAAATGGCGCCGTTGCCGGGGACCAATCAATGGAGGTTCAGTTTTAGATTTTTGTTCTGTTAATTTTTGTTCTGTTAATATGTGTCTTTTGTGTGTTTTGTGTTTTGTATTTTTGTAGGCGACAACGACACCTTAAGCAAATTTTGGCGGCGTTGTCACTTCAGTTCCAGGTTTTTTGTTTTAGATTTTTGCTGTGTTTTTCGATTATGTTGTGTTAATATATGTTTTGTCTTTTATATTTTATTGTGCTGTGTTCTGTATTTAGTTGCTATATTTAAAAAAAAAAAATATTTTACTGTTGATGTTCTGTCTTGTTTGTGCCTGTAGCATGATTAATTGTGTTATGCTTTATCTTGTGTTGTGTTGTGATGTTCTATTTGTTTTGTATGCGTGTCATATGTATTTTGTCTGTTAATTAAAAAAACAAATTTAAAAAAAAAAAAAAAAATTTATGTGTTGTTTTGTGTGTTCCTGTAGCATGTATAAATGTGTTGTGAATTATCTGTTTCGTAATTTTTAGTTTTTAGTTTTTATTTTTATTTTCCATGTCTACCTATTTTAATTTTGTGAATAGTGCTTATTCTACAAGTGCCTGTAATTATGATTCTCTTTCTGCATATTACTCTGATTCTTGTGCTGATTTTAATACTGAGAAAAATATGGATCATCCTCAAATTCCTGAGAGCTCCCTTTGGGAGCCGGTTCCACCAGTTCAACAATATCAGAGTCAGCAGTATGATGCTCCTGCCCAAGTAGCTTCTCAGCCTTCAACTTCTGAACCTACATTGAAGGAGTTATTGGAGCAGATGACCATGCAGAACATTCAGTTTCAGAAAGGGAACATGCAGTTCAAGCAAGAGAGCATGGAAACTCAAGCTGCCATTCAGAAGCTGACTGATCAGATCGGGCAGATGGCCACTCAACACTTTCAAGATGATAGTGGCATCAACATAGAAGATGGGGAGCAAAGCTATGAGTTTACTACTACAACCACTTTCCTACCTTTCTATGATCCCACTCTTGCACCTGAGACTGTTGATGATTATTTTAAGGACCAGGCAGGTATGAGTAACACTGTTGAGCCAGGTAGACCATTTTTATCTTCCACCGTGGAGGTAAACGTACCTCAACTTGAATGTGCAGTTGATGAATTGGAAATTCATGAGAAAATTTATTCTGAGCAAAAACATGTTTATTCTGAAACTGAGATTACAAGCTCTTTACCAGATCTACCTATACATTCAATTGCTTGTGATTTGTTGCACAATGATTCTACAGGTTTTAGGATTGAAACTGATACAGACTTGATTGACAATTCTGAAGTTTTTGATTCAGTATTAGTCTCTGAAACCATTGGTATAAATGTTGTGTTGAATGAACATGATTACAGTGATGAAATTTCCATTGATAATAGCTTTGCACTGAATTTGGATTTTGTTGATGATGCATATGTCAATATTGATTTTGAGACAGGAATTTTGCAATCGCATAACTTAATAGAGTTAGAACAAAACGTTGATCTGACTCAGTTTTCTGAGAATTGTGAATGTGATTGTGAATCTGATTCTTGCCCGATTTGTATTGAAATTGATTATGTGTTACAAACAGATTCTAAATTCATAACAAATGCTATTGATTATGAGTTTGATGACCAGGTTACAAAAGTAAATGAGAATACAGGTACTGACATAGAGGAAATAATGATAGATGAAGGAAAGTATACTGCTATTTCTCTTATTACTCCGGTGTCACAGACTCAACAACTGCTAGTGGACAGAAGGCTCCTGATTTTATTGATTCAACAACTTGCTCGGAGAAGTGGCGTGGCTACTGGGATTTGTCCTGATTCAAGTGAGAGGGCAGTACTGGGCGAGCTGCTCCTGAAGACATCTTCGCCGGATCCTGAGGTGGAAGATATCTCACTGATTGTCCAGAATTGGCAACTTCCACCATGACCAGGGAGCACTCTTTTTCCTCATTATGTACATATTATTTAGCTTTTCTGGTGTGTTTTCATGGTTGTGTTTATTTCATTTTTAAAATTGTGAGCATGAATTAAAAAAAAAAAACATAAAAAAATTTTCTGTTGTGATAAAATATTTTGTTTTAAGCGTGCCAAATCTTTATTCCGATATGTATATTTATTTCTTAGTTTTCCAGTTGTTATCCCTTAAAAAAAAAAAAAAAAAAATCAAAAATTCAAAAATTGTTTTGCGTAGTCCTTGATTTTATTTCGACCCTCAGTTTCTTACCAATAAAAATTTTCACTTCAGATCTCATTTTTTTTCCTTATTTTCCTTCACTGTAAATACAATTTCTTAGTTGTTTTCATACAGATCTTTGTTTGCAAATTTTTTAGACTAAGAAAATATTTCATTCATCAATGCAAAAATTACAGTAATGGAGAAAAAGGATTGAACAGATCTGAAAATAAAATTGCAGTTGATATATGAAATTTAAGTTGTTCGGGGGTCGATCATTTCTGATCGTTAATATTACAAACCAAATAAAAAACAAAAACAACATATAAAAAAAATTAAAAACATAAAAAACATAAGTGTTCATATTACAGTCCTCATTAATATTCTGGCCACACTCGGCCAGCGAAAACATAAAAAAAAAAAAAAAAACATAAAACTTTAAAAATGAAAGAACTCTCGAGCTGGTTGTGGTGGTCTAAGGGAGAGCTCCGTTGAGGGAGCTCTGGTTCGAAAAGTCACGAGCGGAGGCTTTGGTGGAGGAATTTCTCGTTCATTTCTGTCGTCATCGATAATGATCGGAACTGGAAACAAATTCAGCAGCCTCGGTGCCCTCATTATCACCCAGTTGTTTTCTTTCAAACAAAAAAATAAAAAATAAAAAAATAAAAAAAAAAAATAAAAAACTTGTGTTAATAATAGAAGAGGAATGGAAAATTCAATGGAGGTGTGATCAGAGGTCTTACCGTACATATACAGCGGCAGTTGTGAAAAGAGAGTGCCAGTGGGGTCTATCTCCGCTTGCCAGCGCCTGACCCGATTGCCATGGTTGTTAAACCAGCAGTGCACGTTGTATTCAGTGGCTTCGCCGAAGGTCCTTAGTCGAGACGCGATCTCGACGACTTGCGCTCGGCTTGGGTGTGTGACCCCATAGTTGTAGATTTTGGTCATCATCGTGATCTGATCATCTGTAGGACGCCATCGTTGACTGGTATATCTCTCTGATTCCATTTCACTCATCCTTCCTCTCGTAATATACAAATACATAAATAAAAAATAAATACATATAAAAAGAACTAAAACAAGAAAAAAAAAAAGCATAACATAAAAAAAAAAAAAAAAAAACATAAAAACATTAGATTCTTAATTCAGTGTGTTCTTTATTTGTTCTTGTTTCCTTTCAGATTTATTTTGTCCAGTCATGCTTTGATGTTTCAGTTTTTGGTCTCAGATCTGTTTCACGGTCCTCGCAAAGGGTCCTAAACGGATCTATGTCCAGTTGTCCTGTTGTCCTTGTTCTTGTATATTATGTTTATGTGTTTATTTAGTTTTAAGTGGGGTACGTGGCGTTGTTCTACCCGATTGTCTCTGCAATACCTTCAATCGAAGGGAGATTAACGTCTGGTTTCCAGCCTATATACCCCTTAAGTTTTAAGACAATTGTGTTTTATGTGTTTTAAGTGTTTAGCAGGTGAAAAATAAAGCGAATAAGAGCTGAAAATAAAGAAGGAACTGAAAGCAGGAAAAAGAAAAAAAATGATAGATCTGAAAGCTGTAAAAGGAGAAGAACTGAAAAGCAAAGAAAAGAGCAGAAAGCTTAAACGGCAGAAAGAAGGAGATCCAAGGTGCAGATGACTTACCCGGAGTAGTAGGGCTTACAGAAGCTTGACGCAGATCTTAGACGCTCCGAAGGCACACAGGCAGAGGCTCCTCACGGATCTCACTCAGACTCTTCAGAAGGCCGGGGACAGAGCTTCCTCGCAGAGGTTCCAGATGCTCAGGTTGAGAGTGAGGAGAGCGGAGAGAGAAGTGAGAAGTAGAGAGAGAGAGCAGAGCAGTCAGAAATGCCGCTCGGGAGCTGAAGTTGGCCTATTAATAGCCAAAATTCTGCCACTGTAGCAACAGTTCCGGTCTTTGCCACCGAGACTGTTGTCACAGTACCGGTATCCTTTTTCAAAAAAAAAAAAATAAAAAAAATAAAATAAAATAAAATAAAATAAAATAAAATAAAAAAAAATATAAAAAATAAAATAATATTAACATCTGCTGATGGATGTTTCTGAAAATTTCTTCCCATTTTTCCTAACTTTTTATTGCACTTGTCTATATTATTTGCTGCTCTGAAATTGATAATCTGATGATTGTGACACACTGAGGACATTGTGTGATTTAAGTGTGGTCTACTGGGGAGAAATTCTGATTTTTCTGTTAGTTCTGTTAGTATTTATTTCGTGTGTTAAATTTTTTTTTGTTTTTAAGTGTTAAATTTTTTCTGTTTTAAGTTGTTTTAGTGTGTCTTGAGTGCAATAAATTTTACATTTTTCTCTTGATTTCTGGATGAGGTCTAAGTTGTAGATTTTTCCTTCACTTACTTAATACTTATAGTTTGTAATCCTTGCTTTTCTCTGCCTGGAAAGATAATTATACGTTTGAGAGGTTGATTTGATTGTGACGAATACCCTGTGTGAGATTTGAGCCACTTAATTTTCTTTCTTGTGTGTGATATGTCTCTTGAATGCTTGCACATATGCCTTGGCTTGATTCTTTTTGATATAATTGATTGATATGCATGTTCAGACATGATAAAGGCATTTTTGTTCTTGAGCCTCTTTAGCCAAATAAGCCTACCTTGTTATTATCCTTTGATAACCCCTTTGAGCCTATACTGTATATATTTCTTTGTGTTGAAGCTCATACACTGATCCTAAGTGAAAAACAAATGATTACCTTAACCTTAGGAAAGTCTGAAGCTATAGAAGTATTTTGAGAATAAGTGTGGTCTCCTTGGGAATTCTGATGAATTGGCTAGTTGGTTCCTCATCATGTTTTGAAATGATAATTTATATCCTGTTGTGAAAAAAAAAAAAAAAAAAAAAAAAAAAGAAGAAGACAGGATGAGAAAAAAATTTTGATGAGAAAAAGAAAAAATTGAAAAATCATTTTGTGAATAATGGAGTCGAGAAGAGGATTGAATTAGAGGTTTGGGTGAGATTTCACTGTGTTACATTTTTTTCCCTAGTGCACCTCTATTTCTTCTGAGCTATAGCTACTTATCCAAATTTATCCTCCCCTGTCCTTGGCCCCATTACAACCCAGTAAAGACCTTTAGATCTGAACATGCATATGTTTTAAGTGTTGATATTAGAAACTTGCCAAGTCTACTTGTGTTTGTTTTCTTGAGTACATCGAGTTGAATTTATTTACCCTTGACACTTGAGAGAAACACTGTGAGTGCATCTGTAAGGTTTTGTTATTTTTAAATCACCTCTTGAGCTGATTAATTATTTTGCCATACTGTGAATTGCTTGGATGATTTCTGTAAGTATGTGCTTTTCTTGATTTTGTGTTGGAAAATTTCTACTTCTTTCATCGGTCCATAATTCTTGAGAATTCTATAAATTCTTTTTATTTTTCTTGAGTCTTTGTTTTCTGCGTGCTGAGTGTGTGTCACCTTCCTAGAAGTCCTTTGAACTATTCCCTGATTTGCGTCTTAATTTTGCCCAGGAGTGCAAAAGACTAAGTGTGGTCTATTTTGATGAACCAATATTTTCTTCACTTCACTTAGTTTATTGTGCTAGATTTAATTAGGGAATTGTGCATAATTGTCCAATATTTTCCCATTTTTCTGAATTGTTCTTAAATCGATCAGAAATTCTTATTTTAGTTAATTTGAATTATGTGAGACTAATTATTTGCATTATAAATTGTAGGGAAAACTCTAAAAATATTTTAGGACATTTAGAAGAGCATTCATTTGTACACGGTGCTATTTAACTGGGAGAAGCTAGTTCCACTCATTTATTTCCGTGTGTTGAAATAGAATATTGGAACAATTTGGAGATCATTTCACGAAGAAGCATGTTGATTTGGAATCACATACAACATCACACGGCCATTCATCTTTGTTGCAACAAGCATTACTGTTGAATGAAAATTAAAATGAAGGGCCCCTCATGGTTTTGCTAAGTTAACATTCATTGAAGAGCTTGCTATAATTGCTGCCAAACTAAAAGCACACGGCCTAGGGCCCATGAAGAAGCCAATTTGGAAAAGCAATCAGCAAAGTTGGAATTTAAAGTGGGAGCCACCATTTAGCATGGAGAATTTTGTTTTCTTTGACTGAAGTAAGGTAAACCCGTGAAGCTGCATGGAGGAAGTAGAGCTCACAAGTTTCTTTGAGATGCATGGCAGTAGAGAGCACACAAGCATACGTCCAAGGAAGATCACGGCCTTCACACAACTAAAGTAACACCCAGGTTCCATCAAGGCTAGAAGCAACACTTCACCACTCTTGAATAGCTCTCGGTCAAAAACTGCAAAATGGAGAATGGAATTGGTATCATGTGGAGTGTACACGGCCTTGCTGCACTTGCAAAGGAGTACACCTCACGTAGAAATTAATTTGGCAACATCCAAATCAGCACCAACACTTCAAATGGGCAGCAGCACAACTTACGGTCCAGCAAGCAAGATGAGTTCAAATACAAGAGTGCTTCTCATGGCTTGGATGGAGAGATGCATGGTGATGAAGGAAGCAAGTTGGTCAACAATTGATGGAAGAAAGGAGCCCACGGCACACTCACATGAAGAATTTGCTGAAAAGTAATAAGTTACTACTTGTTTATTTGGAAATGGAGAGCAATGTTTTATTTGTCTTCTTTTGAAATTGATGCAACTTCACACGTCCAATAGTAAGTGTTTGAAGAAGTCAAAAGCACTTGGAGAATGGAAGTGGACGGTCTAGAAGGGGAGAGAAAATGGACATCACTTCATGGAGGGTCCTCTCACTCATTTTGTGGGCATGCTTCCAAATGGAAAATGAATGGGTTTTGGAGTATAAGTAAGAAGTGTGCCGTGACATCCCAGAGGGGGCTGTGAGGTTCCAGCAGTGGAGAATAAGTCCAGCAGTAGATGGACAGTAGAGAATAAGGACTGGAACGTGAGGAGGGCTGGAACAGAAGGATGCACTGGCACAATGGAAGGATACGGTTGATGCACACTTCTTGTAATGTTGAATTTCATATTTACTTTTCCCTTTCTTTTGTTGTAATAAATTCATCTACTATTTTAATTCAATGCATTAATTTAATTTACTGTTTCTGAAATTTAAATTCTGTTTTACTGTTTTTTTTTTACTGCTGAAATTTAATTACTGCTGTACTTTAATTTTTGTATCCAGTTTTCTACAATTTAATTTTTAATGTTGTTTATCTTTTGCATGTTGATTATTTCACTGTAATTTTACTCTCTGTATTTTATTGCAGTAATTTTGACTCTGTTTTTACTGTTTTCGAAATTTACTGTTTTTCTGTATTTTCTGTTTTCTGTATTTCATTTTCTGTATTTGCTTTTACTGTTTTCCTGATTCTGTAATTCTGTATTTACTGTTTTTACTGCAATTATGAGCTGCTGTAATTTCATTTTCTAAAATTTATTGTTTTACTGTTTTACTATTTTTACTGTTTTCTGTATTTACTGTTTTCTGTATTTTATGTTTTTCTGTATTTTCGTTTTTACTGTTTTAGATTTATTTTCACTGTTTCATGTTACTGTATTTTTGTTTTTACTGTTTCTAAAATTTACTGTTTTACTATTTCTACTGTATTCTGTATTTACTATGTACTGTATTTTCGTTTTTCTGTATTTTCATTTTCTGTATTTTAGTTTTCTGTTCCATATTTATTTTTTACTATTTTACCTTACTGTATTTTCGTTTTTACTGTATCAAAATCATTTTTACTGTTTTAAATTTGTTTTACTGTTTTAATTTCGTTTTTACCATTTTAGTTTTAAATTTTACGTATTGTTTTTAATTATGCTTTTATTTTTGTGTTGAATGTTTAAACGTTTTCTATACGTTTAATGTTTCCGCGTTTATTTTATTTTGATGTCTTTTACCATTGGGTTTTTACTGTACTGCATTTTACTTCACCGTATTTAATTTGGTGTTATTTAAATTCTAGTTCATTTTAATTTTTTCGCATAAAAACAAAAACCATCAAAACCCCCCTTTTCGTGTGTGATCTGAGACTGAACCGCAATATTGGTCCTTGTGAGACGACCTAGGAGTCACTTCCTAGTAACTATACTGCATTTCTTTTATGCACAATTTTTGTGAGCGGTGCGACCCGTTCGTCAGTCTCCATTTTTTTAGTAGGGATTAATTTAAGCTTCCAAGTAAAAAAGTCTTCAAAAATTTTTTAAAACAAAAAAAAAAAACTCAAAATTTTTGAAAAAAATATTTTAAATAAAATTATAATAAAAATCACATTTTAAAGTTTGTTTAAGTCTTTCAACTCGAAATTAACTTTATAGAAAAGAAACTAATCTTATTAGACATATGTAGAAATTTAAAGGGAAATCTAAAAGATGTCCTAAATTTGTCTCTTTGTTCCAAATTAAACTTGAAAACAACCTTTTTAAAGATGACTTAAAAAATATGAAAGTCTGATTTATTTTGGAAATAAACTAAATCACGACACACTTATTGTATTCTTGATAAGTATCCTTTAAGGAACCTAATTCGGATAATGTGTGACTTATTTATTATTCGGTTGGTTGTTTCGTAACTTCCAAATGGATTATTGATCTTGTATCAATGAAGCAACCAACACAAAAGAAGGAACAAGAAACCTGAAACTGTTGTGCTTTTAAAGTCTCTAGATAGGACCCCTAAAAGTTTAAGAGACACGACAATACAGTTATTAGTCACACTTCTTATTACACCCAATTATACACGAAAAAAAGACAGACCTAACAGTGTAATACAAATTAATGTATGATTAGGTTGTTATTGGACAATAAAAGATAAAGACTCATTACAACTATTATAAATAAAAGTTTCATATATGACTTTAAAATCATCATGCACATTATATGCATCACTTATTGTATTAATTGTGAGGATCGAAATATCTTTGACAATCGTTAAATAAATTAAGCTGGTTTAAATATTTATTTTTTTCAGCAATATAAATTCATAGAATCGTTTACACTGTGAAAGAGGAAACATGAAGATCTTTTGGTTGAACGACAACAGTGCAGCAATTGATAGAAATAATGATAATAATTATTATGGTCTGGCATTGGAAAACAGTGGAGAAACACATAATGGGGTTAGTGTTTTTTTGTAATGGAATAAGCTAGTTAAGAGGTTTAATTATGTGATCCATTGTACTCTAACAGGAGAAATCTGTGTTGTGGAAAATAGAATGGTCACTTAGTTGGTGGATTAAGGTGGAAAAAGGAAAATATTTTTGTGGGGTAAATTGGAATAAAATAAGTGAGTGGGAGTGATTGATGGAAGGGTCATTGTCTTTAAGACTTATGAACTGATGAGGTTAAGAAAATTGTTGGAGGGCCACCCAGCACTCACATATTCCAACTCCACATAAACATATATTTAAATATAACATGTCTCAGTTCATGTCTCAGGCCAATTGGAACCAGAAATGTAAAGAAGAAATGGTGATTGGATTTTTGGTTTAAGAGTTAACATTGGAATATGTTCTGTTTCTTTTGGAGTTACATGAGGCCAACATTTATTTTGTGGCCGTGACTTTAAGTGCTAACCAAAGACTACACTTCTAGAAAAGTGATTCCCATTAAGAAAATCAATGATCATATCAGATAATTTTAAGTCATGATTGAGGAATATCATATCTATTCACCTAGCTAAAGGACAAAAATGTCATGGTTAAAGTTGAGATTCACGAATAAATAATGTGAATCTAAATCATATTAAAAGGACTGGTTAAAGTTGAGATTAAAAAATAATGTGATTTAAATCGTATTAAAATTATATTATAAATGATATTATATCATCATCTAGACGGTGTTTATTCATATACTTAAACGAAATATTGTAGTTAGTGAAAACGTATCTTAACTATGATGTTTCAACAATTAATCAATCAAAAAACTGATCAATTGAACACTCACCAATTACTTAAATATTTCTAATAATCAAATTTAAAGGTGAAGTATATAGAATCATAATTAAGTTTATGTTAGTTAATTATAAATTTATCTCGAAATTTATAAATATAAAATTTAAATAAAAAGATAAATAATTATATTTATTATAAATTTAAGATTTTAGTTGATTATAGGGTCGTGTTACTTACTTGAATGCTGAATTACCTTTTATCTATATTTTCATACTACTTGTAACTAAAAATGTGAAAACAATTAAAAAATTTGGTGAAAAGTGTGACATGAAGTATTTTAGTTGCGTGCTAAACTTGCTTTCATCTCATACATGATCCGTAGTATAACGCAATTCCAATATTTTTTTTGAAAGGTTATCTTAGTTTCTGTGATTATTTATTTTTATTTCAAAATTTATCAATTAAAAGAGTGTGTTGACAAAGTTTTCCTTTTGAGGAAGAAAAATACGGCAAATTATACATACATTATCTGCATATACTGTCACTATTCTTGGTAATATCTGTACCAATGTTCTACACCGACATGGGACACTATTTTATGTTTGAGACGTGACATGCTTTCATGAGTATTTGATAATGAAAACTATGTCGTGGTATCACACTAGGTAGATAGGATAATGAGTTGCCGGTGATTTATTAGTTATTATTATTTCTCACGGTTTTCCTTCACAATTATATATTTTAAAATCAAGAAAAATCCTTTCTATTTTAAGAGGAAGTATATATATCCTTTTGTTCCATTCGTAATATTTTTCAAGCCAAAGATCATCAATTTATAGTTTTTTCTAGAATATCGGCTTATGGCTCTTAAATTTGATCAATCAAAAAGTTAAAAGTGTCCTATAATTCAAGTACTTAACATGACTTTGTATGCTTTCATAGGTTTAGATTGTTATTTTTCGGATTAATTTTTCAAAATATTGCATAAGACCGAAAGAAAAGTGTTTTTATGCCAAAACATTTCTGGAATAATTTATAGCCTCTTCCAAAAAATTCATTCCGAAATGATAAATTAAATTGTGAAACATTCAGAAGATATAGTTTTGTGGTACCACCAAGTTCAAGAGTTTGTTTAAAGGCAATTTGATCATTTGGTACTTTTGGGGGTGCAGGGAGATATTCCTACTGTGTAGAAAGAAAATCACAACTTGGGAGCCCATGGCGCAATTCAGGCCTTGGAAACCCTTCTCTTTTGTTAAGAAAACCAGAAACAAAAGTACGCCTGAAATTAACAACCAATAAAGAAGCCAAAAATTGTTAATTTTAAAAAAGGACAAATCAACTAAAATACTTTCAATCTCTTTGTTTTGTCGAAGAGCCACCCGAAACAAACCATATTGAAAACACAAACATGGTAAAAATGTCATAGGCCAAAATCTGATTACTTTGGGTGGGTGAGATACAAAAGAAAGGTTGTTCTCCACAGGAGATGAAAGCTCAGATAGAACTTCCATCGCTACAGGTGGAAGCTCACAATAAACATATCGTTCAAACCTAATCTCAAACTCAACTGGAACCTTCACTGCCAAAATTTAATTTCCACCAAATCAATGTTTGATAAGAGAACAACCAGCCTCTGCAACCATAACAGAAAATAACATTGAAGAAAAAGAAGTACAGCCTATATCTCCAACTGAAGATATAAAGCAATTCACATCAAAAGCTGTTGCTGACAACCAAATGTTCAATCTTTCCACATATCTGCAAACTCATCAGGCTCCAGAGGATTGGACATCTCATGCATTTTCCTCCTTGTCTTTGCTTTGACCTTCTTAGCAAACTTTCCAGACTTCTTCTTTTTCTCCAAAGCCCGAACCTATCACAACCAACCAATGACAGATATAATTATTAGTAGAAAGCTAGAGAAATTCAAAGCATACATTAAAAATATATTGATTGGTACCTGATTTGGAGATACATAAAATGGATTCTCATATAATGTCGGGCCTCCAAAACTGCCACCAAATATTTTAATTGGATTCAAGCAGAACCGTTGACCGACCTAAACAAATAGTTTGCTCATAGGTTAAATGAATGTTAGAAATTGAAAGATCAAAAGATACATGAAGAACCAGTTTTCAGCCTCAATCAATGTCATTTTATCAAGGCCTCCCCTTGGTAATTTGTCTGATTCATTATGATGAGTAGAAATTTCCAAGGGAATAAAGATGTAACATTCCTCAGTAGGCATTAGCAACAGGTAGAAAATACTACAATATTGTCTCATGGAAAAATCAATATTATATAGTTGGAGAAAATGAGACCATATAATGTTCGAATTAAATAGGAGTATTGCGAACAACTAATAGTAACAATTGTCCTCTAATGACCATGTCATGAGTATAACACAAATGACTCAATCTAACGGTATATTGTCCAACAAAAATGGAGTATAACATCTATCGCAGGCACGCACAGGTCAAACCAAAATCCCCACTTGATTCGATCTTCACTGATCTGGTAAGACTGACCATAATTAAATGAATAAAGATGATCAATAAAATAAAACATTACATGCATCATAGTTTAACCTTTGAGCTTACAAAACAATACCATAGCGGAACATATTAATGTATTTACAAATAAAATGTTTTACATCGGTAGTAGATAAAATTTAAACTCATTATAATTGTCAAATATCCTCCATCTTCAAAATTCCTGTGGTTAACCATTCTTTATATATTATCTAAGTCTTGTCAAAAACTAAAACTTCAAATTGAAATGTATAGATAAGTTGATAATTGAGTAATGTTTATAAGAAAGTAAAGGAGTAAAGGTTAAAAATGCTCGACCCAAACTTCACTTCAATCATTAACATGTGGCTAAAAAGAGCAATAAACATGTTTATAATAACAATGCATACACTTAATTTGTATAGAAATAGGCAGAAAAGATGCTCCTAACAATAATCTCCAGGATTTTTTAACCTTTGTCTTAATGCAAAAATAGTCTATGGTAATTCTGGAATACAAACACAAACCTGGTAATTCCGGAACCATATATGGTCATCAGCTATTGAGAAAACAAAAACATGATCATGGAAGGGCTTAGCCTTTCTATGGTCCTTTGGTACTTCAAATATCTAAACAAAAGGAAAGAAATAGTATATCAGAAATTATCAAATACAGTAAACAAACAACAGTATCCGAAATAGAGAGAACTGCACACAGAAAATATACATTAAACATATATATGACATAAACTATGTAAAATAGATGGGCATAACAATAACATCAATTGAATTTTCATTGATCAGACATAATAAATTGAGAAAAAAATCGTAGGAAGATATATGACGACAAAAATGTAAGATTCCAATTAAATTGGTAGAAAGCAGATGAAGCAGTTCCTAATTTGGCCGAAAATTCATGGTGTACAACATCACGAATCATAAAAATAAGATGAAATCATCAAGCTAACCTTTACCTTATATATGAAAGTGCACATATGAGAGTTATCAACATAAGTTTACAGAAATCCATCTTTCCTCGGATGGAACTAGATGGACAAAAACGAAAAAACTTGCAACGAAAGAAACCAACAACACACCTGTAACAACATCTCCTTTAACAGTTTCCAATGTGCATCTTTTTCAAAATTTGCAGAAAACGTCAAAAGTGGACGAGAACCTTTTAGGTGATTTCCCGTTAGCTTCAACTCCTCCATTGTATGAACTGAAAAAATAGGAGGAAAAAGGAAAATCACTAAAAGTGTATATAAAAAATGGTCGTGATGAGTTAATATTTTCTCAATTTCACTTAGCTTATTGTACCGAATTTAATCAGGGAATTGTGCTTAATTGTCCAGTATTTTTCCGTTTTTACTAATTGTGCTTAATTTGATCGGAAATTATTATTTTAACTAATTTGAACTATCTGAGCTAATTATTTGCATTAGTAATTGCAGGGAAAATTTTGGAAATACAAATTGGGACATTTGAAAGAATATTCATTTTCACACTGTTATTTAATTGAAAGAAGCTACACTGCATTGATTTATTTTGGGTGTTGAAGTGAATAATAAATGAAGCTTGGTTTTGGTTTTCTTGGTTCTTGGCTGGAAACAAAGTGGTGTCACGGCCAATTCATTTTTTTTGGGCAATCAAGCACATAAGAAAGTGGGGCCACCAATTTGAGAAGGGAATATTTGAGAAAGGATGCGCATGGGCTGAAGAAAAACACCACACGGCCATTGAAAAATAGGCTTGGTTTCTTTGATAAATTAAGCAAATGGAAAGAAGGGACCACCATAAGTTTCTCAAAATTATTGAAGACAGAGAATTCACGTGACAAACACCAAACCATATGGGAAATGATGAGTGGACCGCTTTCACACCTTTGTCCCATCCAACAATTCAACAAGTGAACTCACATCCACACACGGTTTTTCTTTTACAAAGCTTGGCATAAATATTAAATGAAATGAAGATGAAGTGCAACTATAACATCACACGGCAAACTCAATTTGGCAAGGTTGGAATCTAAGAGGGGCACCATTAAGGTTTTATTTTGGCATTTAGTTGATGCCTTGGGATCATGCGTGTTGGCTTGTTAGAAGAAGTGGGACAGCACAAAACATAAAGAAAGTGCAGCCACCTGCAGCGTGAATGGAAGCAAAGGCAGAGCTCCAAAGCCAGCACGTTGAGTGAGGAAGATTCACGGCTGGATTCATTTCACATCCAGAAAAGATGAAGAAGTGTGCAAGCTGGCTATCTTCAAGCATGCAACAGCACCAGTCCAGAATCCTCCACCGTTCCAGCACCGTGAAACAGCCTCTCATGGAAGCTCACGGCCTCTTTGGAGCAGCCCACATGGATGAAGGTAGCAATGAGGAAGTAACAACACCCAAGGGAGCACCAGGATGAGTAAAATGAAGGAAGGCACTAGCTTGGCACAAGGGGTTCTGAATTGAAAGCACACAAAGAAGAGGATTAGCTAGAGTCACGTCCAAGGGCTGGAGAAGCACGCACTGTGAAAGGCATTGGAAATGATAAAGTTGTTGGAAGTGGGTCCAAGCCTCCACCCAAGTGAAGATTAGAAAATGGAGAAAGGAATGTGATTGTGGAGGATAATACACGGCTGTTGCAGAGACGGCTGGAAAGAGCTTTTACATAAGACAAAATGGAGAGGGTCACGGGTTGGCAATTGAGACAAAAATCCAAAATGCTAAATTGAAGGAATTGGTTATAAAACCAGGAGCAGCAGCAGAGTTTGGGGATTAGATTTTAGTAGTTAGTTTAGGATAGCAGACGACCTGGAAGAGGCTCTGCCTCTTTCCCTCTTCCAATAGCTCGTTCACTGTTTACTTTCAGCACTTTTCATCTTTTGCAGTATAGGATGTTGAATTTTATTTCTGTAATGTCAGAATGTTTGGAACAATTTACTCCTTTCATTGTTTATCTTCACGGTCCATAATTTTAATTTAAATGTTGAGTTGAATTTCATTTTCAGTCAAGTTATTTTGTTTTATTGTCTCTTTATTTTACCCTTTAATATTTTTCTGCACCGTTAAATTCTGTCATTGTATTTTACTGTTCATGCTATTTTCAAAAATCGTTTTTACTGTTCATTTTCACTGTTGCTTTGGGTAAATTTTATTTACACTGTTGTTATGATTTCTGCATGTTTATTGTTCCAGCATTTTAAATTCAAACAATGTTTAATTTTCCGTTTTCCATTTTTACCATCTTTTACCGTTTGTTTTTACCGCTGTTAAAATTTATTTCAGTGTTTTTAAATTCAGTTGTGTTTAATTTTCACTTTTAATTTCAATTTCCGCACACAAAAATCACAAAAAACCCCCCCCACTTCGTGTTCAAATCTGAGACTGAACCACAAAAATTGGTCCTTGAGAGACGACCTAGGAGTCACTTCCTAGTACTGTACTGCATTTTTATCTGTATCAAATTTGTATGACCGCGACCAGTCGTATCAAAATGGCGCCGTTGCCGGGGACCAATAACGGTTTGGTTTTAGATTCTTGTTGTGTAAATTTTTGTTCTGTTAATATGTGTGTTTTGTGTGTTCTGTCTGTTGTATTTTTGTAGGAGACAACGACACCTTCAACAAATTTTGGCGGCGTTGTCATTTCAGTTCCAGGTTCTTGTTTTAGATTTTTGTTGTGTTTTTCGATTATGTTGTGTTAATATATGTTTTGTCTTTTATATTTTATTGTGTTGTGTTCTATATTTAGTTATTATTTAAAAAAATAAAATAAAAATTGTTTTATCTTGTTTTTGCCTGTAGCATGTTTAATTGTGTTGTGTCTTATCTTGTGTTGTGATGTTCTATTTGTTTTGTATGCGTGTCATATGTATTTTGTCTGTTAATTAAAAAAAAAAAAAAATTTGTTCTGTCTTGTGTGTGCTTGTAGCATGTATAAATGTGTTTTGTTTTATCTGATTCGTAATTTTTAGTTTTTAGTTTTTACTTTTTATTTTTCCATGTCTACCTATTTTAATGTTGTGAATAATGCTTATTCTGCCAATGTCTGTGATTATGAATCTCCTTCTGCATATTACTTTGATTTTAAATCTGCTGATTTTTATGATGAGAACAATATGTTCCATCATCCAATTTTTGAGAGCTCTCTTTGGGAGCCAGTTCCACAATATGAGAGTCAGCAGTATGATTCTCCTATTCAAATAACTCCTCAGCCTTCTACTTCTGAACCTACATTAAAGGAGTTACTAGAGCAGATGACAATGCAGAACATTCAGTTTCAGAAAGGGAACATGCAGTTCAAGCAAGAGAGCATGGAGTTCCAGCAGGAAACTCAAGCTGCCATACAGAATCTGAGTGATCAGATCAGGCAGATGGCCACTCTTGCACCTGAGGAGACTGATGAAAATTTTGGGGACCCGGCAGAAGTAAGCAGTAATTCTGAACAAGGTAGACCACTTTCATCCTCCACTACTTTACCAATCTTCAAGGAAGTGGAGGTAAGCATACCGCAAATTGATTATTCTGTTGACTGTGTTATTAAAGATTATGCTGATGATAGGTATGCTTGTAATCATATTGTAGCTGAGCATGTTTTTAATTCTCCCTCTGAACATGAATCTGAGCCTGTTATAGATATTGTTTCTACATTTGAAACCGATTCATGTTATGAGATTGTGTCTAAGGCTCAGTATGATGAATTGGGATTGGGTGTTATACCTCTGCATGATATTTCTGTGGAACCATTTTGCACTAACCATATTGCAGGAGGTACATATAAATTTGATCAGCATGCACCCACGCTGGAAGAGAAAGGTGCCAGTACATACAACAGTTCGAAGATCAAAAGGCACCTACTGAATCTGCTCAGTAACAATATTTGCTGTTTAGATCCGGCGGTGGAGGACATTTCACTGCTTGATCAAATCTGGAGGATGAAGCAGTTCGTCCTCAACAATTTCATGCTGGATCCTGAAGAACACATCTCCCTACAAATCCAAAATTGGCAACTGCCACCCTGACCAGGGGAGTTTTCTTTTTCTTTCTTCCCCGTTTTCATACTTTTATTGCATTTGTCCTTTATCTGTTTAGTGTTTTAATTGATGATCTTATGCCTTTAACTGATTTGGGACATTGTAGTCTAAGTGTGGTCTGGGGGAGATTCTGCATTTTGTTTTTCTTTTAAGTTTGTTTTTCCTTTTCTTCTTAGTTTTCGAATTGTTATCTTTAAAAAAAAAAAAAAAAAAAAAAAAAAAACATTTTCAAAAATTGTTTTGCGTATTCTTTGATTTTATTTCGACCCTCAGTATCTTATTATTTCATACCAATAAAAATTTCACTTCAGATCTCATTTAATTTCCTTATTTTCCTTCACTGTAAATACAATTTCTTAGTTGTTTTCATACAGATCTTTGATTGCAAATTTTTTAGACTAAGAAAATATTTCATTCATCAATGCAAAAATTACAGTAATGGAGAAAAGGGATTGAACATTTTTTTTTAGGATTGAACAGATCTGAAAATGAAATTGCAGTAGATATATATGAAATTAAAAGATGTTCGGGGGTCGATCTTTAGTGATCGTTAATATTACAAACCAAATAAAAAAACAAAAACAACATAAAAAAAAAAAAATTATTAAAAACATAAAAAAATATAATTGTTCAGATTACATGCCTTGTCCATATTCTGGCCACACTCGGCCAACAAAAACATAAAAATGAAAAATAACATAAAACATTAAAACTGGAAGAATTCTCGAGCTGGTTGTGGTGGTCTAAGGGAGAGCTCCGTTGAGGGAGCTCTGGTTCGAAAAGTCACGAGCGGAGGCTTTGGTGGAGGAATTTCTCGTTCATTTCTGTCGTCATCGATAATGATCGGAACTGGAAACAAATCCAGCAGCCTCGGTGCCCTCATTATCACCCAGTTGTTTTCTTTCAAACAAAAAAAAAATAATAAATAAATAAATAAATAAAATTGTGTTAATTATAGAAGAGGAAGTGAAAAAAAAAAATTTAATAAAAATGGAGGTATGATCAGAGTCTTACCGTACATGTATAGCGGCAGTTGTGAAAAGAGAGTGCCTGTGGGGTCTATCTCCGCTTGCCAGCGCCTGACCCGATTGCCATGGTTGTTAAACCAGCAGTGCACGTTATATTTGGTGGCATCTGCGAAGGTCCTTAGTCGAGACGCGATCTCGACGACTTGCGCTCGGCTTGGGTGTGTGACCCCATAGTTGTAGATTTTGGTCATCATATTGATCTGATCATCTGTAGGACGCCATCGCTGACTAGTGTATCTCTCTGATTCCATCTCACTCGTCATCATTCCTCTTGAAATATTCTAAAACTTAATAAAAAAAATATATAAAAATAAAAAGAACAAAAACATAGAAAAAAGAAAAACAAAACATAAAAAAAAAAGAAGCATAAAAATATAGTAGATTCTTAGTTCAGTTTTTTCTTTA
Organism: Vigna nakashimae; assembly: GCA_034642375.1. Classification (NCBI taxonomy): domain Eukaryota; kingdom Viridiplantae; phylum Streptophyta; class Magnoliopsida; order Fabales; family Fabaceae; genus Vigna; species Vigna nakashimae. Next base: position 33,198,996 of record CM067765.1, read on the forward strand.
TTTGTTTGTTCTTGTTTCCTTTTAGATTTATTTTGTCCTTGATTGTTTTTGTGTCTGGTCTCAGATCTGTTTCACGGTCCTTGCAAAGGGTCCTAAACGGATCTATGTCCAGTTGTCCTTGTCCATATTGTTCTTATATATTATGTTTATGTGTTTATTTATTTTTAAGTGGGGTACGTGGCGTTGTTCTACCCAATTGTCTCTGCAATACCTTCAATCGAAGGGAGATTAACGTCTGGTTTCCAGCCGATATACCCCTTAAGTTTTTAGACAGTTGTGTTTTATGTGTTTAAGTGTTTTTCAGTTTCAAAAATATGAAAAAAAAAAGGAAAAGGTAAAGCTTAAGAGCAGAAAGCTTAAACGGCAGAAAGAAGGAGATCAAAGGTGCAGAGGACTTACCTGGAGAAGTAGAGCTGGCAGAGAAGCTCCTCGCGGATCTCAGACTCTTCAGTTGGCACGGTGGCAGAGGCTCCTTGCAGGGCTCGTACACCTTCAGAGCACGCGGACACGGTGGGAGAGGCTCCCTGCAGAGATCCAGACGCTCGAGAGAGCAGAGAGAAGAGAGAGTTGAGAGAGCAGAGGAGTAGAGAGAGAGTGAGGGATCAGAAATGGCGCTGGACGCGGAGGAGTGCCTCTTTTATAGCCAGATTGCTTTCCACTGTAGCAACAGTTCCGGTCTTTGCCACCGAGACTGTTGTCACAGTACCGGTCTCCTTTTTCAGAAAAAAAAATAATAAAAATAAAAAAAAAAAATAATAATAAAAAAAAAATAAAATAAAAAAATATAATAAAAATTATCAGCATCTACTGATGGGTGCTAGGTGTTTTAGACATCTGCTGATGGATGTCCCTGATAACATCTGCTGATGGATGTTACTGAAAAATTTCTTCCCATTTTTCCTAACTTTTTATTGCACTTGTCTATATTATTTGACTGCTCTGAAATTGATAATCTGATAATTGTAACACACTGAGGACATTGTGTGATTTAAGTGTGGTCTACTGGGAAGAAATTCTGATTTTTCTGATTTTTCTGTTAGATTGTATTTTGTGTGTTAAATTTTTTGTTTTTGAGTGTTAAATTTTTTCTCTTTTAAGTTATTTTTATCCAGTTTTGTGTGCAATAAATTTTACATTTTTCTCTTGATTTCTGGATGATGTCTAAGTTGTAGATTTTTCCTTCACTTACTTACTACTTATAGATTGTAATCCTTGCTTTTCTTTGCTTGGAAAGATAATTATACGTTTGAGAGGTTGATTTGATTGTGACAAACACCCTGAGTGAGATTTGAGCCACTTAATTTTCTTTCTTGTGTGTGATATGTCTCTTGATTGCTTGCACATATGCCTTGGCTTGATTCTTTTTGATATACTTGATTGATATGCATGTTCAGACGTGATAAAGGCATTTTTGTTCTTGAGCCTCTTTAGCCAAATAAGCCTACCTTGTTATTATCCTTTGATAACCCCTTTGAGCCTATACTGTATATATTTCTTTGTGTTGAAGCTCATACACTGATCCTAAGTGAAAAACAAATGATTACCTTAACCTTTGGAAAGTCTGGAGCTATAGAAGTATTTTGTGAATAAGTGTGGTCTCCTTGGGAATTCTGATGAATTGGCTAGTTGGTTCCTCATCATGTTTTGAAAATATGAATTATATCCTGTTGTGTGATAAAGGAAAAAAAAAAGAAAAAAGACAGGATAAATGATGAGAAAAAGAAAAAAAAAATGAAAAATAATTCTGTGAATAATGGAGTCGAGAAGAGGATTGAATTAGAGGTTTGGGTGAGATTTCACTGTGTTTACATTTTTTCCTAGTGCACCTCTATTTCTTCTAAGCTATAGCTACTTATCCAAATTTATCCTCCCCTGTCCTTGGCCCCATTACAACCCAGTAAAGACCTTTTGATCTGAACATGCATATGTTTTAAGTATTGATCATTAGAGACTTGCCAAGTCTTCTTGTGTTTGCTTTCTTGAGTGCATTGAGTGACATTGATTTACCTTAAACACTTGAGAGAAACACTGTTAGTGCATCTGTGAGGTTATGTTATTTTTAAATCACCTCTTAAGCTGATTGATTATTTTTCCGTGTATTGAATTGCTTGGAAGATTTCTATAAGTATCTGCTTTATTTGATTTGTGTTGGATATTTTCTACTTCTTTTCTCTGTCCAGACTTTTTGAGAACTATGTAAATTTGGTTTGCGAGTTTTTATTCTATCTGCTGAATTTTGTGTCACCTACCTAAAGGTCCTTTGAACTATTCCCTGACTTGTGTCTTAATTTTGCCCAGGAGTGCAAAAGACTAAGTGTGGTCTATTTTGATGAGTTAATATTTTCTCAATTTCACTTAGCTTATTGTACCGAATTTAATCAGGGAATTGTGCTTAATTGTCCAGTATTTTTCCGTTTTTACTAATTGTGCTTAATTTGATCGGAAATTATTATTTTAACTAATTTGAACTATCTGAGCTAATTATTTGCATTAGTAATTGCAGGGAAAATTTTGGAAATACAAATTGGGACATTTGAAAGAATATTCATTTTCACACTGTTATTTAATTGAAAGAAGCTACACTGCATTGATTTATTTTGGGTGTTGAAGTGAATAATAAATGAAGCTTGGTTTTGGTTTTCTTGGTTCTTGGCTGGAAACAAAGTGGTGTCACGGCCAATTCATTTTTTTTGGGCAATCAAGCACATAAGAAAGTGGGGCCACCAATTTGAGAAGGGAATATTTGAGAAAGGATGCGCATGGGCTGAAGAAAAACACCACACGGCCATTGAAAAATAGGCTTGGTTTCTTTGATAAATTAAGCAAATGGAAAGAAGGGACCACCATAAGTTTCTCAAAATTATTGAAGACAGAGAATTCACGTGACAAACACCAAACCATATGGGAAATGATGAGTGGACCGCTTTCACACCTTTGTCCCATCCAACAATTCAACAAGTGAACTCACATCCACACACGGTTTTTCTTTTACAAAGCTTGGCATAAATATTAAATGAAATGAAGATGAAGTGCAACTATAACATTGTTGAACGGGTCGCACCGCTCACAAAAGTTGTGCACGAAAATATGCAGTATAGCTAGGATGTGACTCCTAGGTCGTCTCTCAAGGACCAATATTGTGGCTCAGTCTCAGATTTACACACGAAGGTGGGGGGTTTTGTGATTGTGTTTGTTGTGGTAAAATTAAAGTTGACTAGAAATTAAATAACACAAAATTAAAAACACTGAAGTAAATTTTAACGGTGGTAAAAACTGAACGGTAAAACCAAAAAAATGTAAAATTCATCAATGCTTGAAATGAAAACATTGTAACAGTAAACATGTAGAAAATGTAACAGCCGTGTAAATAAAATTTACCCAAAACATCGGTGAAAATGAACAGTAAAAACGACGTTGAAAATAAACCGAATGGAAAAATACATTGACTGAATTTAACGGTTCAGAAAACAGTAAACGGTAAAATAAAGAGACAGTAAAATTAAAAGCACTTAATTGGAAATCAAATTTAGCAAAGATTCAACACTTGAAATTAATTCCTGGACAATGAAAATAAAAATTACAGTAACACACTATACGCTTCAGAAAATAAATCACTGTTGCACTGTTTGGAAAATGAAAATACAGAGAGTTGATTGAAGGAGGAAGAGGCAATAGCCTCCTCCCAGACGTGGGTAGTTCCTACACTACTCCTAAAATCTAATAATTTTCCTCTCTGCCTGCTTGCTTCTTTTATAGCCAATCTTCTGGACAAACTCTCGTGAGCCCTCCTTGTTTCTAGCAAGGTTTTGTTTTTGTCTCCATAGCTTCCTGATTTTCTTCCCCTCCAAGCCGTGCCAAAGAAATAGGATGGGGCCCTCCATTTGCCGTGTGCACATCCTTCTCCTCTACCTTGCATTTTCTCTTCAACTTATGGTAGCAACAACTTGGAGACTTCATCACGGTGCTTCACTTCTTCTTCCAACTCAGCTGGATACCAACTCCTGGACCAAACCTTTACTCACTGCCTTTCCTCTTTTAAAACGCAAACTTTGCTGCTGTCTTTCATCTCCCAGCTGGACCGTGAACAACCTTCTCAACTCTTCTCCCTTTACACATCCACAAGCCAAGCTTCAAACAAGGGTGGCTGCAGCTGGACATGGAGATAGTTGGACTCCTCTTCTTTGCTTCCAACTCCAGCAAGGCCGTGTACTTCCATCATTCCCCAACACTTCACTTGCCAATTTAAAATCCAACAGCTTCTCTTCTCCATGTGGCCGTGAACTCCTCCTACAAGGATGTGGCTTCCCTTTAAAACTAAAAACTATGTGCAGCTCCCTTTCTTCGATCACCACATCTATGCCTTGCTTTCTCTTTGTGAGCTGCAGCCAAAATAAATTGGAGAAGGCCGTGTGCTTTTATGAAAAATCAAAAGCAAACATAGCATTTTGGAGTCCCATGTTTAGCTTTCAAAATGGTGGCCCCTCAATTTGTCCAAAAATATATTGAATATTTAGCAAGCCCTTTCTCCAATTTTTTTCATTCTCTGGACGTGATTTGCTTCTTGAAATGTGGTGGCCCCTTCTTTGCTTTCCACTTGTTTTGCTGAATTTTTCAATGGGAGATTGCTATTGCAATTTATATTTGGAACCGTGAATGTTTTTCAAGTGGTGGCCCCATGTGTTTGTCCAACTTGCAAACTTTTGGCTTGAAAGAAATGAGTTGCAACGTGGTCTTCCATTTGATGTTTGCTGAATACTTCATCAAAATGAATTGTGCATGGGCCATGGTCTTCCAATTATTTGAGAAGAAAAACGTGAACTTGCCATGTGTGGTCCCTCTCCATCATTTTACTTCAAATGTGCTGAACTTTGCCCAAATGGCTGTGAGCTATGTGAAATATGCCTTCCTCCCTTATGTGGCAGCTGCATGGGGCCTTGTGGTTTACTTTCATAATACCAATCCAATAGAATTCAACATTGCATTTTGGAGGTCTTGGTGTGAGTTTTAGCATGTTTTCCAATGTTACTTCTTGAAATGAGCTATAAAATGTGCCAATATGAGAGTTGAATCCTTGAGTGTTGGAAGGTCTTAGCACCGTCCAATGATCAATTCCAGCCACCAGAAGAATCAAACAATAAGCAAACAATGCAAACAAATTAGAAGCCACTTAAACAGTAAGAACTTGACTGACACAGGGGAGTAAAACAATTACTGGGAACAACACAAAAGGAATTTGAACAAACGAAAAACTATACGTGAAAATAGACATCCATACGAAACTATGAAAAAAAATTGCATGGAAAACGGATAAGAATTGAACCTGAACGGGGACAAACAAGTTGACACAAAATTTACGCAGCAACCAGCGAAAACTGAAATGGCTGAAATACATTGGGCTCTATTTCCATTTCTTATTTAACCTTCAAATGTCCCAAATTGTATTTCCAAATTTTCCTTGTAAAATAATTAGCTCAGATAATTCAAATTAATTAAAATAAGAATTTCTGATCGAATTAAGCACAATCAAGCAAAATGGGAAAACACTGGACATTTAAGCACAATTCTCTGATTAATTCTAGTACAATAAACTAAGTGAAGTGTAGAAAATATCGACTCATCAACATCACACGGCAAACTCAATTTGTCAAGGTTGGAATCTAAGAGGGGCACCATTAAGGTTTTATTTTGGCATTTAGTTGATGCCTTGGGATCATGCGTGTTGGCTTGTTAGAAGAAGTGGGACAGCACAAAACATAAAGAAAGTGCAGCCACCTGCAGCGTGAATGGAAGCAAAGGCAGAGCTCCAAAGCCAGCACGTTGAGTGAGGAAGATTCACGGCTGGATTCATTTCACATCCAGAAAAGATGAAGAAGTGTGCAAGCTGGCTATCTTCAAGCATGCAACAGCACTAGTCCAGAATCCTCCACCGTTCCAGCACCGTGAAACAGCCTCTCATGGAAGCTCACGGCCTCTTTGGAGCAGCCCACATGGATGAAGGTAGCAATGAGGAAGTAACAACACCCAAGGGAGCACCAGGATGAGTAAAATGAAGGAAGGCACTAGCTTGGCACAAGGGGTTCTGAATTGAAAGCACACAAAGAAGAGGATTAGCTAGAGTCACGTCCAAGGGCTGGAGAAGCACGCACTGTGAAAGGCATTGGAAATGAGAAAGTTGTTGGAAGTGGGTCCAAGCCTCCACCCAAGTGAAGATTAGAAAATGGAGAAAGGAATGTGATTGTGGAGGATAATACACGGCTGTTGCAGAGACGGCTGGAAAGAGCTTCTACATAAGACAAAATGGAGAGGGTCACGGGTTGGCAATTGAGACAAAAATCCAAAATGCTAAATTGAAGGAATTGGTTATAAAACCAGGAGCAGCAGCAGAGTTTGGGGATTAGATTTTAGTAGTTAGTTTAGGATAGCAGACGGCCTGGAAGAGGCTCTGCCTCTTTCCCTCTTCCAATAGCTCGTTCACTGTTTACTTTCAGCACTTTTCATCTTTTGCAGTATAGGATGTTGAATTTTATTTCTGTAATGTCAGAATGTTTGGAACAATTTACTCCTTTCATTGTTTATCTTCACGGTCCATAATTTTAATTTAAATGTTGAGTTGAATTTCATTTTCAGTCAAGTTATTTTGTTTTATTGTCTCTTTATTTTACCCTTTAATATTTTTCTGCACCGTTAAATTCTGTCATTGTATTTTACTGTTCATGCTATTTTCAAAAATCGTTTTTACTGTTCATTTTCACTGTTGCTTTGGGTAAATTTTATTTACACTGTTGTTATGATTTCTGCATGTTTATTGTTCCAGCATTTTAAATTCAAACAATGTTTAATTTTCCGTTTTCCATTTTTACCATCTTTTACCGTTTGTTTTTACCGCTGTTAAAATTTATTTCAGTGTTTTTAAATTCAGTTGTGTTTAATTTTCACTTTTAATTTCAATTTCCGCACACAAAAATCACAAAAAACCCCCCCCCACTTCGTGTTCAAATCTGAGACTGAACCACAAAAATTGGTCCTTGAGAGACGACCTAGGAGTCACTTCCTAGTATTATACTGCATATTTTCGTGCAATCAACTTTTGTGAGCGGTGCGACCCGTTCACCAGTCGAGATAGAGAGAGAAACACAAAAGACATAGTTCACTGGGAAGAATGACCAGTGATGCCTAGAGTATACAGACATCAGAACTCTAAATAATCAGAGCAAGCAAACTAGTGTTATATTAACATTACAATGATTGAATCGGAATATACCTGCACTGACTAAAAATTTTACAGATGGGCCACTGGGGCATTTGGCCATCCAGAGATAAAGATCTTTTGCTTTCCTGCACTGAAATTGATACATAAAAAATGAGAGAAGACACTAATAGAATATAACAAGTTGACCAGACTCAAACTCACGACTACAGCATCTCATTGAAATAGCATCAACAGTTGTGACCAACAAAGAATTCCCCTACCCATTAGCATGCTTCAGGTTTCCCAAATAGCGCAAAAAAAAATTGCAAATACTAGTCTAGAGAACAGCACAACATATCAATCCTAAATTGAAGTAACACGGCACTGAAAAAACCTTGTGGCATATAAATAAAATACCTCAAAAAATAAACACGAAGAACAACTTTTGAGCTCAACAAGCTCATTAAGGGTGGCGCCTTTAGTTTCTTTTGATTCAACCTTGTTATCCTTCTTGCAATGCGGCAAAAGTGACACCAAGTTCAACATCAAATGTCGGTACCTACAAATTAATGGAAAACAATCACTCCACCCATGAATACCATAACAATATACAAAACCTAACTCACTATCCAAGGTTTCTCTGTCCTTAAACTTTGCAAATCAAGACACAAAATTAGAGTAATCCAAACTCGAAAAAGCAACAAAAACTGTAACTAAAAGTTATGGGGTGTGTATTAGGTTGTACTTGTAACTGATACGCCTAGAGCAAGTGACCAAAACCTTCTCTTTGTTCCTAAATATTGGTGAAGCAACGTTATTGTCTTCTACTTCATCAGTGACTTGACTCTTATCCTTCCAACCCAAAAGGTAACCCTTGACTCCAGAATCGCCTAGACACCTCCTAATCATCGAATAGATAACTTAGGAGTAAGAAATTTTAAAAAGAAGTGAGAGAGAACAAAGATAAAGACTTTTAAAAAGATGAAGTGTTCTTAAAATAATAAAACAAGTTTAAAAAATTCTATTTATATCATAAAATTATTTTATAATAGAATACTCAATCTCTTTATTTTAGTATACCTAATAGGGTTTTCTGCTTGCGTGGTATTTGAAAAAGGGAGAGGGGGACTGGAATTGAAAAACGGGGAAGGGAGCTAATTGGTTTCTGGAATTCGGAAAGCTGGAAAGAATTAGAGGGAAGAAGAATATTGGATTGAAGAAAGAAGAAAATTAGGATTGTATTGGTTTCACACAACGAAGGTTATTTACCCAAATCTTATCTCTTTGCTTGAACTGTTTAAATCACTGGTCAAATTTTCTTATCTTTTGGATTTGTTCATGCGCGTTTTCTTAATCTTTGTTAGTTGTATTTCCTCTGTTCTGCAAATCTGATGCATGATTTCTTAGCATTATTGTGATAAATTTGTGTGTCATAATTTTTTGTGTCTCTGTTGATTCATGGATACGGAATAAACAAGAAACCATAAACAAAAAATGACAGACCCATTATGAGAGATGATTTAAAAAAAAAATTAAAACCCAAGGTCACAAACACGAGCGATGCGATGCAGGAGGCATTTTCTTCTAACAACAATGGCCATTTTTGGTTAAACTGTCATTTTTGTTCACCTTGTCACTTTTGTAGTGTTTGAATGGAGTATTTTAAATTGAGATGTAACGGTTAAAATTTAGTTCTTATTTTGTAAAGCTGTGTTCAGACTTCTATTTAGTGAAATTAAAAGGTTTAATCCTTTTCGACATCCCTATTTATGTACGAATGTCTCAATTGGGTCCTCGTTTTTTAAAGTGTATCAAAATGGTCCTTAATTTTGAAAATTGATATCAATTGAGTCCTTTCCGTTAAGTTGGCTGGACGGCGTTAAAAAAATTGATGAGTGGATGCTGAGATGACGAACGAACGCTCGTCCACCAGCGAACGAACGCTCGTTCACCAACGAACGAACGCCCGTCCACCAGCGAACGAACGCTCGTCGACTACCGAACGAACGGTCGTCCAGTGTGGAACGAACGGTCGTCCAGCAGTAAGAGGTGGACGAGCGTTCGTTCGCTGGTGGACGAGCGTTCGTTCGCTGGTGGACGAGTGTTCGTTCGCTGGTGGACGAGCGTTCGTTCGCTGGTGGACGAGCGTTCGTTCGTCATCTCAGCATCCACTCATCAATTTTTTTAAAGTCGTTCAGCCAACTTAACGGAAAGGACTCAATTGATATCAATTTTCAAAATTAAGGACCATTTTGATACACTTTAAAAAACGAGGACCCAATTGAGACATTCGTACATAAATAGGGATGTCGAAAAGGATTAAACCAAATTAAAACATCCATGCAAACATGAAAAAGAGATGTGAAAGGCTTGGAAGTACAACACGACCAAGTGTTGTGTGTGGATGTCCTTATTGAACCATTACACCCCTCCTTTAACCAAATCGTAGATGAATGGTGGGTGAGGTATCTTCAGAGATTCAAACTTCTAGTTTTAGATGGTTTAAATGGTTAAAATGTTGAAAAGAAAGAACCCTTTAGATATGTGACTTCAATTCGGCAAAATCTTACATGGTCCCCGTCAAATTAGCGGTGGATTGTTCTACTAACCCGTTTTTTTAAATCTAAAATATAAAATAAATTAAAAGTTAACTTTTTTATGTTATATTATTTTAAGAATATAAATATATATTAGTGTTGTAGTTTAAACCATTATCATTATAAATTAAAATTTATTTTTTATTTATAATAGAATAATATGATATGTAAATATAATATTATTTTAATTTATTTGATTGAAAACATTAATTAAAAATTTTAAAAAAATTATATAATTAAATATGCTTTAAATATGGATAAACGAATTTTAAAAATAATTAAAAAGTTTAAAAATAATTAAAAAAATTTTAAAAAAATGGCAGGCTAGGTTGTCCCTTAATTCCATAAAACTGGATTTTACTTTTCGCAACACAGTAGATCAATTCTGAAATTTCTTTTTCGAAAGACAGTTAACACACCCCTGCACCGGATCAAAATTTTCGGAAGCCTGTGATGAGGTGCAGGTAGAAATTTGATGGGATGCACGAAGAAACACCCATCACCATGCATTTTTATCCCCATTCGTGTGCGTGTCTTGTTTGAGAACGTTCCCACGCATCTGTAGCACCGGAGAGAAGGATTTGTGGCAGAGCATCGTTCACGGCGGCTGGGTAAGAAATTTTTTTTTGTGCATGAAGAGAAGCCCAAAAGGGTGTTGGTTAATGCATTCACGAGACTCTCAATTCGAGTTTGAATTCTAATCGGGAGAGTCTAATTTTTGTTCACTGTAGAAGCGACACCTTCAAGTGTTCGTTAAAATGTCAGAGAAAAACTCTTATGTACACAGTCAATTCCTCACCCCACGAAGGTCACCCAGGTTCCTCCCCCAACTAAACCACACCACTCTCAACCCCAAATCTGCCGCCGTTTTCGTAAATAAATCCAATGAGTTGGGTTGAGAATATCATCATTTAAAATTTAAAGTTTAAAATTTAAAATGATGATATTTAACAAAGAAAAAAAAACATAAATATGGGAAGTCTGAGGTCTCTGTCTGATGGGTCCTGGGTCCTGTTTAATTTAGGGTTTGTGCCGGTGTGACTTTATTTCACTACTTTTATTAGTTTCAGCACGACAATGAAGATAGAACCAAATAGAATCCCAAGTGGAAGAGTAAGAAGCATCATCCATAAGAGAATCTCAGCATAAGAGAAGGAAAATCCCTGATTGAAAAATGGAGGTAGAGACAGAGACTATGGTGGAGAAGAGGGAGATAATCAACAACGTGATGTGTCTTTTGACCGACCCAAATGGAACTCCCTTGGGCTCTCCCATGTACCTACCTCAGAATGCTGGCCCTCAACACCTCAATCAGATTGTTAATAAGCTTCAAAACAATGTAAGCAAGTCCCTTTATTCTTCTCAAATTCTATTTTACATTTTGTTTATTATTTATAACATTGAGCGATTATCTATGCTTTCATTTTAGGAAGAGAAGTTGTCGTATGCTTTCTATATATCAGATGAGGAGCTCATTGAACCACTTGAAACATACTTGCAGAAAAACAAAGGTTAGTCATGTTTGTTTACAATAAATTATTTCTTTTTCCTTCTTAATTCGTTGTAAATTCCCTTATTTACTTGCTTTTAACACATTTTGAGAAAAAAAATCCTCATCTTTCTAAAGAATTGATACAAAGAATTATGCACTTGTAATGATGTTTTTCTTTTCCTTTGCAATGTTACTTTAACACTATTCCAGTCTCGATGGACAAGGCTTTGCCTATAGTTTATCAACCTCAAGCTATTTTCCGGATTCGTCCTGTGAATCATTGTTCTGCAACTATTTCTGGTATGTGAGACATATTGTGTATTTTCCCATTCGTAGTGGCACAATGTTGTATTGTGCTTGCTAAACTGTAAGAGACAACAGCGTGGTTTGGATGTTGATGATTATTGTAGCACAAGTTTGTGTTATTCTTTGAATTTTTTGGAATTGATATTTTTGCGGTTGTTTATATTTTTAGGTCATGCCGAAGCTGTACTTAGTGTTGCCTTCAGTCCCGATGGACGACAACTGGCAAGTGGTTCTGGTGATACCAGTGTTCGATTTTGGGACTGATGGACAAATTTATGATCACCAAAATATGATGTCACAAACTTGTTTCACAATCGGCAAGTATGACCGAATCGTTCAAGTAATAAACTTGGTAAGACCAAGTATCGTTCTCCCAAAGGACTCACGGCCTAGTTTAGTTGTGTGGTTTGTTGATTAGCTAAGACTTAAGGACGAAATATTTGGAGTTTAATATGCAAGACAGAAAATACACATGTATGCATGAGTTTTTGATCAATGGCAAAAGCAAAAGATAAACACTTTCAATGGAATATATGAATGAATATGTTGTTGGGGGTCAATTTCATCTCATCCACTCTCATATATTTTAGGAATTCAACATTCAAATCATCATTGTTAATGTCACTCTCTAAAGTACCATTCTAGATGGCTTCTCCCTAATCACGAGTTCATACAATTCCTAGCATTCCTAATGATCAGTTCATAAGTTCAGGAGCTTAACGACAACCAATATAATATTGGGAGAAATTCCCCGGATCTAGACTTCCCCGTACGTGCCCGTATCGACAAAACCAATAATCATGCATCGAATGAGTTAAACCATGCAAGCATTAAGCAAAGAGGAAAAACCCTAACTAATGATGAAAGAAAGCATAAATCTTAATTAAAAGATGCAAGCATAGATTCCATATATGAGAGCTTCAAGAGATTGCATTGATTCCCCAACAAACATACAAGGTTTAGTTCACCATATTCATGGTGAACCTAGATGAATAACAATGAAAGACTAAAAGAATAAACCCTAAAAAGGTGAAGAGGTAGCCTGAGCATCCAAGATCCTCCTTCAAAGGGGAGAGAGAGAGAGTGTTTGCCTCGTTTCTGCCAAAGATACTAATTCTAGGACGTGCAAGCCCTTATATACTATTTTAGAATTACAAAAGATCTAAGCCCAAGCCCATAAAAGTGCCAGAAAACAAGTCCAAGCCCATTAAGAATGGCGCTCAGCGGTAAATACCGCTCAGCGGTGACTGCGCGTCTCTTTTCTTCCCCTCAGCGGCCATTTTGCCCCTCAGCGGACCTCACGTGACCTCCTGAGTGCCGCTCAGCGGTAAAATGCCGCTGAGCGGTGCCTTCGGCTTCTCCTTTTGCACTCTTTGCTTCCTTTTCTGATTCCATCTCTCTCATTCTTCACTCTTTTCACTAAATTCACCTTAAAACCTGCACAAAAACACTTAAATCAAGCATAAACCTGTCCAGCTCTCATATTTATGAAAATATAGATAAAAGCATGATTTCAAGCTAGTTTTTAAGTCTAAAGGTTGCTTTTAGTATCAGTTTTAAGCATGAAAATAACAGTTTTTCAACTGTTATCAAGGACTTGACCACTCAGACACCATTGTACACTTGCAAAGGTTTGACATTTAAAAACGTTAAGTTGTTCTTGGTATCTGCTAATTAAGTACAAGAATATAAATGATCAATTTAACTAAATGGTAAAAGGAGTTAGAATTAGTTGAAGGTTCTCGAGGAGAAGCAGTGTGTTACTGCTAAGGGGAATGTTCATGCTATTAAATCTGGATCATGATGGAAGTCTAAGCTGGCAAAGAATAGTGGGAGGGTGGGGGTTATTGCAAAGGAATGAGAAAATAATAAGAGGGAAGGATAGGGACTGTGAAGGTTGGGAATTATAGTATTGGGAGAATTACAATGGTCTACTCTGCTGTAAAGAGCTATTCTTTATCCTTCCTTATTAAATTAATATCAATTTCTATAGTTTCATAATGCTTCGGCAATTTTAACGAGTCATATATAGCATTATAGTTGTTTACATTTTATGCAGGACATAAGAACTAGGTACTTTGTATTGCATGGTCATCGTCGTTGCCGCATTATGTTCTCTGGCGCGACGTGGTTTTCATTATCTCACCATCCAAAATTTTGAAATCAAAAGCCATATCTCTTCTCTGTGTTTGTGACCTTGGGTTTTATTTTTTTTTTAAATCATCTCTGATATTGGGTCTGTCATTTTTTGTTTGTGAGTTGTTTAATGTCATGTTCAAGCATCTAGACTGGAAGAAATATGAGTTATGAGTGTGTTGTGGTGATGAGGCAGAGTTCAACTTGGTTTTGAACTCAATTTTGAGGAAGTGAACAAGTGAAAATTTGAATTGAGAGTTTTGTGCTCAAAATGTCAGTTTGAAGAGTCTTGGTAAGTTATTTGGGACTTGTTAGTCCCTAAGTTGCTTGAAATTGTGCCACAAATGGTAGAATTCAATTTGAGTCTCTAAGTTGATGTTTTGAAGGTTTTTGGGTTGATATCCTGTAGTCACTTGTTTAGAATGAGTTTAGACACACTTGGTTTAGTATAATTAAGTATATAACACACTCTAGGAGGATTAGAAGTTGGGGAAAATATTTACATTTGGTAAATTTGGTGTAGGTTGCATAATTATGTACTTTGGTGCCAGGGAACGTCGACTGCCTCCACACCCATCCCAGAATTTCTCCAGGAGTTCTTATGGGTCAGGCTACCGAAAAGCAAATGCATTTTGGTGATATGAGTAGTCAAATCAATCCATTTAGGATATCCTTCAACTGTATAGTCCCGTACCTATACAGTCTCCAGATCCCTCTCATTTCGGTGTATGTTCGATTCATCCATGTCACCCTTTCACTCGAAGCTGCCAGGAGCCGCTCCTTGTCTTGTGCCCCTTGCACCATGCCTCTTGCACCAACGTCACTCCCCGCCCTCGTCTCAGTGCCCGAGTGTCACATGCCCACCAGCTTCCGTCTGGTTCGTCCTCGAACCACACCGTACTGGGAGAGGCTAGGCTCTGATACCATTTGTAACGTCCCGGCAACTTACGGGGAACATCGACTGCCCCCACACATCACCACCAGGCTTTCCAATGTGCTTTGTCCTCACTCGCACAAGGTCACCCATCCCAAAATTATATTTACATATCATATTATTCTATTATAAATAAAAAATAAAATTTAATTTATAATGATAATGGTTTAAACTACAACACTAATATATATTTATATTCTTAAAATAATATAACATAAAAATATTAACTTTTAATTTATTTTATATTTTAATTTAAAAAAAACGGGTTAGTAGAACTTAATCAATTATTTCCCCTTATATTATCCTTTCAGGTATTAGCATTTTATCATTTTTCCTTATATTTAAGTGATATGCGGTATCTAGTAATAATTATAATCAAGTATATTGTTTGGCTTGGTTAATTCAGTAAGATGCATGAGTTAGTGTAATTAAATGTGTTCAATTCCTATAATCCAATGCACCCTTGTTTTGTACTTTCATCTTAATTGTTCTCATAAATTAATGCAAATTATAAAACTTAAAGGCTTCAATAATCTACATTTCTTAATTATGTTATTTAAAATTATGTACTGAACCTTATTTTCAATTTTTTAATTCCAATTATCAAAATTATTTTTTTTAAAAAATGTCTTTTTATAAAGTACATCTTGAAATAACAAATGGATAAAAATATTTTAAAAATACTTTTTTAAATTACTCTCTTTATATTCGAATTTTCTTTATGTTTTAAAAATGTATTTTACGGAATGTACCAAAAAGTGTATTTCGAATTTTAAAGCGAAGATTATTCAAAAATGCTCTTCTACTGTGTAGATTTCGAAATGTATTTCTTAAAATAAGTTTTCGAAATCTACATGTGTGTTGTAAAATACTTTGTAGAATGTAATAAATAAAGAAAAATGTTTATGAAAGTATTTTTTAAGATGACATTTTCAACCAAAGTTTTGAAGAAGAAAAAAATAACATAGAAAGAGTGGAAAATATCTTAATTTAATCGGAAGAAAAAAAAAACTTAATCTCAATTTATATTATCGAGAAAGAACATTGTTTCGAGGTTGGAAATGAAATCATGTAAGTTCAAGTGTGTAAAAGAGTGCAAAGCAGATAATAATGTTTTTAAATGGACAAAGAAGGTAAATATGTAATTTTAAAAAAATGTAACAAAACGAGGACTGTAAAGAGTAGAATCTAACATGAATCAGCATTCCTGATGAAGCCCAAGAAAGAGAAACGGAACGGCCCAGTTTTAGTAAATATCGAGGCTTTCTTTTTGTACTTCCAAATTTCTTCCTAAACCTCCAAATTTATCTAAAACTCCGAAATATCCTTTGACCTTTCACTAGGGTAAAAAATGTAAAGTCTAATTTCTTCCTTTTATTTTTAATACAACCCTAACTTTTTTTCAATCTCTCCATACAATTTAGTACTTCCATTTTTATTTACTTTTTTTCTATTATTTATACGAGGATAATATTCTCGTGAGAAATTTATGCTATATTTAAATTAAATGTCGAAAACCGTAGCTGATTTGAGAATGAAAATTACGTTTGGACTATAGGTAGCAGATTTTGAAATCGTGTTAGACAAATAACTACACTTCTAAATCTCGTTATAAGTAAAATTCCAGTTTTTAAAATTTGGTGTATGTAAGGTACCAAATTTTGAAATCTCTAATTAAGAAGGTAATGAATTTCCAAATTCTATTAAAAAAATATTAGATTTTGAAATTTGATTAAGTAATTTACCGTAAGTGACAACAATAAAATCAAACTTAAAAGCAATTTTTGGAACTTATCGAATTAATTCATCACATATGAAAAAAATTATGATTGGTTGCCAAGTTATTTATATAATCTTTTTACACATTTTATTTGTAAAAGAACATAAATCTAACATAAGGTAAAATTTATAAAACTAAAAAAAAAATTTCACCTTAGTTATGACGACTCTAACTACCAAGAATACAATACTGAGACAGAATATCTCACTGAACATAACTAAAATTGAGATTAACAAATTCATAAAACAAAATAAAACTAAAAACAATACCATATTTTCAAATTTTAAAAAATACTTAATAGAATTTTGAAATTTAACTGTGTCCTAAACATAAGTTTGAAATCCAATATAATTTAACCATATTTCAAAATCTGATAAACTTCTAAATAAGATTTCCAATTAATCGGTTAAGTTCTTGATTAAATTTCAAAATATATGTATTTCTATATCTAATGAATTATATTGTAATGATAAATTCTTAATCAAACTCTAAATTATAATAATTACTGTGATTTTGTCTGAAAAAATATAAAAGACCTATAACTACTATTTAAAGGTAGGGACAAGAAAGAGCTTATTGGATTTTCTCCATTGTCAGCCAAGATGTGCATTAGCTCCTTCCCAGCTCTCTGCTTTAGCATCATCAGTTCTCCATTCAATGCTTTCAGCTGCAGCAACCAGATCTCCTCATGCCTTTGCTGTTGATTTTGCAAATTCCAGGCTCTTTGAGCATCATTTATACCTTCTCTTGCATTCATGACCACTTCCTTTGTGTCTGCAGCTTCCTTTGGATGAGTGGCAATATTAGTAATGTCAGCTGCAACAGCAAAATCAAAGTCAATGTTCATCAGTGAATCATCAAACATTTCAGCTTTGTTAAAACTGAAATCAAGATCATTCTCATGAAGAACCAATGCATCAAAGGTGGGAAAAATATTATCAGTGCAAACAGTAGGGGTATGGATACATTCAATCTCAAATGGTGCTCTAAGAACCTTAGAATCAATAACTACTGCAGTGTTAACAACAGGCTCTAAAGGATCTATGCATAGGCAATCAAATGAGCTAAACTGCAAAGGAAATTCAGATAAGACAACTAGAATTTCAAGGTTAAACAACACCTGTGTTGGCTCTTCCTTAGTAATAAGGACAAAATCCATAGTGAACTCAACACAGTCCATAAAGTTATCCTCAAAATTGTTGTCCATACCAATGCACACATCATAAAAATCATTAGAAATATCAATATGTTCTACAACACAAATTTCATCCAGCTTTTCAGTACAATCAGGTATAACAGCAAGAATATCTGGCAAGGTTTTCTCATCCATAAGATTATCAAAGCTAGTTTGTACCTCACCTAAACAGACAGGAAGCTCAAATTTAAAATCAACCTGTACTGGCTCCTCAAAAATGACCTCACTAGCATCTATCAAATCAGCAGCTAAATGAACACCTATTGTGAAGCTATCATCAACTGGAATAATGTCAAAACCAGTGCATAACTCTGAAACAACATAAGGCATGTCAATATTTTCAATGGAACAGGCTGAATCTAAAATATGACTGTGTGCAGGCATAACAGGAACATAATCTGGAGCAGGTTCTATGGGTTCAACTTTAAACAGATCCAAAGCATTAAATTCATATTGAACCTTAGAGAATTCTATGGGAATGCTAAGTTCAGAATAAATCTGTGTTCTCTGATCACTAGCTACCTCATCAAGGTCATTTCCATCCAGCTTGAACATAATGATCTCTTCCTTGGCGCCTGCAAAATAGTTAGAAGCAGAACATATGGCAGAACTGATTTCTTCACAAACTTCACAACCACCCCCAAGGCATGTACAACCAGTGAGTTTTTCATTACTCAGTTCTAAAGAGTTTAAGAACCCAGCAAACTCAAGTTCAAGTTCTAATCCTAAATCAGTTCAGGCATTTTCAAAATCAGTCATATCAACTTTCACATCATCAAAAACTACATATCTATCACCATGAGCACCTGATTCATCATCAAGAAGTGCATTTAAATCTGTGCAATCATAAAAAACACTAGATGCAGGTATATGAACTCTATCAATGTTAAATACTGAATTTGTGATATTAGAATGATCAAAGCAAGGACTAAAATCAACAACCTCTACAGGCACATCAAGCATTTGATCAAACGTAGTCAAATCAATTTTAGGATCACATACATCAGCATAAAAGTCCATTTCATAGTACTGAAGCCCCAAAACATGGTTGGCAGCTTCCCTCATTTTTTTCAAATACTCTTTGGACTTTCTGAAATCAATTTGTACTTCAAGCTCAGCAGGTTCAATTTTAAAATCAGAGTTCAAATCAACAATACAATCAATTTCAGAATGAGGTTCAGTACTCTCATCACCAACATAAAGTTCATATACAGATTCAGAATCAACAGATGCATTCATACAATCACCACTCATCAGAGAATTGGAACTATCATTAACAGAAATTAAAACAGAATCTGAATCAGTGAAAGAAGGATTAGCGTATACAATTACAGAGGTGGTTGGACACTTAATCACTTGAAACTCTGGGGTAGCAGCTACCATCAGTGGTGCTTCATTGGTTGCTGCCTCTTTCTCCTTTTCAACTCTCCCAGTCAACTTGTTGACTACAGCTACTAACTCAGCCACTTGATTGGTTAGTCCTTGAAGTTCATACGCTGGAATCCCCTGTTGCCACTGATCACAGAATTGTGGCTGCCATGGCTGTTCTGAATGAATTTCCTCTTGCTCTGGTGCATCATAATGGAAAAAAGATGGCTGCCATGGCTGTTCCGACAGGAAATTCTCCTGCTCTGGTTCAGCATATTGGTCCCAGTATACGTGTGGCAGCTACTGCTGCACTTGCAAGGGTGGTTGCTCATGATATGGTTGAAAACAATGTGGTGGTTGCTGCTGGAAAGCTTGATTGGCTGGCTGCATAAAAACCTCAGGAATAGGCTCATAAAACATGTCAAATCTTGGTGGTTGAGCATTATAAGGAAATTAGAAATTACCATATGCAGAGGAGTGATCCATGCTTAACAATTGCTCACAAGATAAAAACCAATCAGACCAATAAAGCCTCTATCACAGAATTCAACAAAAGAATTGAAAGAAAAGAAAATCTATACAAGCTATATTCACAATTTCTACTCTGCAGAACAGATCCTAATATACAAAAATGAAAACAAAACAAACAGATCCTAAACTAAAAAGGAACATATATGAACACAAAACAGAAATAAAATCAAGAAAACAAGCCTAAACAAGACTAACCTAACACTCTAAGACTTAACTCGCCGGGTCCCCGGCAACGGCGCCATTTGTTAAACTGATTTTCGTCGCCTAAAATCAGAACAAAATCTGGTCCCCACTAATGTAGCATAGGGCAACCAGAATATCAATCCTAGGACTCAACAAAATTAAGTTTTAAAATGTAGAGTTAAGTCTTGTATTTATTTACTAATTATTTACTTACTAACTACTACTAAAATGGTGGGGACATTTAAAATGAAAACACAGAAATTAAAAAATTAAGAAAAGCGAAACTATAATCTATTTTAAAATAAAAGAAGGAAGAAAATAAAGAAATAAAACCTAAGCTAAAGTCATGAAGAGATTAAACCTATTTATATCCAAAACAAAACCTATATACTAAAACTGGAACAAAATCAGAAATAAAACCAAATTGAAAAGAACTTAAAACTCAAGATTGAAAAGCATCATATCAACAAGAATGTAAAGGCTGAAACAGAAGTAAAGCAGATCATAAATTCTAAAATACTCAAAGTAAACAACTGGAACATCAAAACTCAAACTGAACTTCAACTATCACTATCAAAAGCAAAGACAGAATTGATTTCATAGGTGAATGTACATTGATATGAATAAAAGAGTGCTTAGAGTTCTCAAGAAGACATCATCATAATGTGAATCCCAATCCAGGGTATTCTAGTTCATATTTCAGAACTTTAATTTGACTCTTTCCACTCATTTTTTCAATCAAGGTTCATTAGCCTATTCATCAATCTAAAATTCACAAACAAATTCAAGAAACACAAATTTGAATCAATTTTTATGCATTGGACTTTTCTCTGTCTCGAGAAGACATCTCGATGAAAAATGCTACATTTAATTCCGAAAGAAATCATAAAATTGCAGAGAATCAGAATCCAAATCATTTTCTCAAAACATAACAATGGCAGAAATCAAGAACACAAACAATCTCAACACAAACGAGAATACGAAATAGAACTTTATTAACATGAAAAGAAGATTACAACTGTACCGGAAGTCACCAATATTCTCGCGACTGTCACTCTCGCAATTGTCTCAGCGAAATCCAGAAACAAGAACAATATCTCTACTCTAAGAAAAGCGTAAAAACCCTAATCTACAGAGCGTCTGAAAATGTATCTCAAAAGTATATGAAGAAGTGTTCTCTATATCTCCCTATTTACATGGTGAAGGCCCTTTATATAGGGTCAAAAACGAAAAGAGAAAAGGAAGGGGAAAAGAAAAATTGGAGAGGAGAACCTTGCTATGACGCTTCGAGCTTCACCTTGATCCAACGGTCTCCAAAAGCTTTGCTCTTCAAACCCTCCGATCCACTTAAGCTTCGGTCAGCTTCTTCTCTGGCGAGGATCGCGCTCCGGTCACGTCTTCAGCTTCACCGGTCAGGTTCTTCTTTGGGTAAGTGGCGAGAGCTTTTCTTCTCCCTTCTCTCGCACAAGCCCTAGCTTAAGTGTTTCTACTCTCTTCCAAATGAATGTGTTTGAGAGAATGAAATTTTCTCAAATGAGCTGCTATTACCCCCAAAAGCTGCCTCCATTGAAACTCACCGTTTCACTTAAGTCCATACCAGCATTTGGCAGCCCAATTATCCAATCGGCAGCACTCTTCCAATTGCAGCACCATTGTAGCAGGCCAGCGGGTGCCTTCAATTTCACTTGCAGCAGCTTAATGTTAAAACAGTGGCCCAAAACAGCGGCCCAAATTTAATCCAGCAGCTCATTTCAATTCAACACCTCTCAATTTACTTTTATTATGGTCCAAATGTTGTCCCAATCTGTAAAAAATCAAACAACAATTAAGAAAAAGAAGACAAATTATGCAATTAAAACAAAACATTTTTATTGAAAGAATTTCAAAAAAATACTAATTTTCTAATTATTAACAAAAGCTAAAAATTACACTTAAAAACCTCTTTTTAACTAAAATTTTATAAAACTAAAGAATTAAGAGAAAAACATAAAACTAATCTAATTCTAAGAAATTAAAAACTAAAGAAATCTAATTCTCCCAATACTATAATTCTCAGCCTTCACAGTCCCTATCCTTCCCTCTTATTATTTTCTCATTCCTTTGCAATAACCTCCACCCTCCCACTATTCTTTGCCAGCTTAGAATTTCATCATGATCCAGATTTAATAGCATGAACATTCCCCTTAGTAGTAACACACTGCTTCTCATCGAGAACCTTCAACTAATTCTAACTCCTTTTACCATTTAGTTAAATTGATCATTTATATTCTTGTACTTAATTAGCAGATACCAAGAACAACTTAACGTTTTTAAATGTCAAACCTTTGCAAGTGTACAATGGTGTCTGAGTGGTCAAGTCCCAAAATCGAACACTGGTATCACCAGAACCACTTGCCACTTGTCGTCCATCGGGACTGAAGGCAACACTAAGTACAGCTTCGGCATGACCTAAAAATATAAACAACCGCAAAAATATGAATTCTAGAAAATTCAAAGAATAACACAAACTTGTGCTACAATAATCATCAACATCCAAACCACGTTGTTGTCTCTCACAGTTTAGCAAGCACAATACAACATTGTGCCACTACGAATGGGAAAATACACAATATGTCTCACATACCAGAAATAGTTGCAGAACAACGATTCACAGGACGAATCTGGAAAATAGCTTGAGGTTGATAAACTATAGGCAAAGCCTTGTCCATCGAGACTGGAATAGTGTTAAAGTAACATTGCAAAGGAAAAGAAAAACATCATTACAAGTGCGCAATTCTTTGTAACAATTCTTTAGAAAGATGAGGATTTTTTCTCAAAATGTGTTAAAAGCAAGTAAATAAGTGAATTTACAACAAATTAAGAAGGAAAAAGAAATAATTTATTGTAAACAAACATGACTAACCTTTGTTTTTCTGCAAGTATGTTTCAAGTGGTTCAATGAGCTCCTCATCTGATATATAGAAAGCATACGACAACTTCTCTTCCTAAAATGAAAGCATAGATAATTGCTCAATGTTATAAATAATAAACAAAATGTAAAATAGAATTTGAGAAGAATAAAGGGACTTGCTTACATTGTTTTGAAGCTTATTAACAATCTGATTGAGGTGTTGAGGGCCAGCATTCTGAGGTAGGTACATGGGAGAGCCCAAGGGAGTTCCATTTGGGTCGGTCAAAAGACACATCACGTTGTTGATTATATCCCTCTTCTCCACCATAGTCTCTGTCTCTACCTCCATTTTAAAATCAGGGATTTTCCTTCTCTTATGCTGAGATTCTCTTATGGATGATGCTTCTTACTCTTCCACTTGGGTGTCGCTTCTATAGTGAACAAAAATTAGACTCTCTATATTAGAATTTAAACTCGAATTGAGAGCCTCGTGAACGCATTAACCAACACCTTTTGGGCTTTTCTTCATGCACAAAAAAAAATTCTTACCCAGCCGCCGTGAACGATGCTCTGCCACAAATCCTTCTCTCCGGTGCTACAGATGCGTCTGAACGTTCTCAAACAAGACACGCACACGAATGGGGATAAATATGCATGGTGATGGGTGTTTCTTCGTGCATCCCATCGAATTTCTACCTGCACCTCATCACAGGCTTCCGAAAATTTTGATCTGGAACAGGGGTGTGCTAACTGTCTTTCGAAAAAGAAATTTCACAATTGATCTACCGTTTTGGCTCTGTTCAAGCGACCAACAATACAATCAGCAGAAAGACAGTGGACAAGAACGACAAAATAGCACACATCCAAAGCCAAAAAGTAATAATACACCATAAATTAAACTACCAAACAAGGCTACAAAAGAATGCTGAAGAAAACCAGTGAAGAAAACCAACCTGGATGAAGAAAAAAACAAACCAAACAAATGAGTGAGAAAAGGAAAAAGAAAGGAAAGGAAGTAGAAACGAGATGAAGTGAAACGAAAAGGGAGAAGAGAGGAATCCGTGTGAGAGATGGGTGGGGCCGCGCGGAGAAAATAATGAGGAAAAATAGGGTTTTCAAATTAATTAAAAAAATCCTAAATGATAAAAGTAAAAAAGTTTTAACCTAAGGGCAAGCGGAGGAAACATGGTGTAGTGGTGGATGCAGCAACACCCTAAAAGTTGTATATTTGGGCTTTCCGTAAGGCCCATCAGGAATAAAGGCCCAATTTAAGCGTAGTGCCTTTGCTAAGAAGAAAAACCTTTTGCCCCCATTGCTGCAACTCATTCGTTTATTCATTTGTCGCCACCACCGGCGAAATCCCATTCCAGTTTTTCTATCATCTCTTCCCACCCCAGGTGCGTTTATTCTCTGGCGGGCACCTTGCTAAAGGGTCGTTGGCAATTTTTTGTTTTGTTTTGTTTTTGTGATTGTCGTTCTTGGTTTTTGCAGATTTTGAAGAAGAAAATGGTGAAGAAGAGAAAGCACAGTGAGAGTGGTCAAGTTGTTGCACATCCTAAACAGGAAGATGCTGCTCCAAAGAGACCGATGAGGACCCTTTTGGGTTTGAAGGATAAGAGTCAAGTCACTGATGAAGTAGAAGACAATAACGTTGCTTCACCAATATTTAGGAACAAAGAGAAGGTTTTGGTCACTTGCTCTAGGCGTATCAGTTACAGGTACAACCTAATACACACCCCATAACTTTTAGTTACAGTTTTTGTTGCTTTTTCGAGTTTGGATTACTCTAATTTTGTGTCTTGATTTGCAAAGTTTAAGGACAGAGAAACCTTGGATAGTGAGTTAGGTTTTGTATATTGTTATGGTATTCATGGGTGGAGTGATTGTTTTCCATTATTCTTTCCCACCCTCCCACTATTCTTTGCCAGCTTAGAATTCCATCATGATCCAGATTTAATAGCATGAACATTCCCCTTAGTAGTAACACACTGCTTCTCATCGAGAACCTTCAACTAATTCTAACTCCTTTTACCATTTAGTTAAATTGATCATTTATATTCCTGTACTTAATTAGCAAATACCAAGAACAACTTAACATTTTTAAATGTCTAACTTAACATTTTAAATGTCTTTCGAAAAAGAAATTTCAGAATTGATCTACCGTTTTGGCTCTGTTCAAGCGACCAACAATACAATCAGCAGAAAGACAGTGGACAAGAACGACAAAATAGCACACATCCAAAGCCAAAAAGTAATAATACACCATAAATTAAACTACCAAACAAGGCTACAAAAGAATGCTGAAGAAAACCAGTGAAGAAAACCAACCTGGATGAAGAAAAAAACATACCAAACAAATGAGTGAGAAAAGGAAAAAGAAAGGAAAGGAAGAAGAAACGAGATGAAATGAAACGAAAAGGGAGAAGAGAGGAATCCGTGTGAGAGATGGGTGGGGGCGCGCGGAGAAAATAATGAGGAAAAATAGGGTTTTCAAATTAATTAAAAAAATCCTAAATGATAAAAGTAAAAAAAAGTTTTAACCTAAGGGCAAGCGGAGGAAACATGGTGTAGTGGTGGATGCAGCAACACCCTAAAAGTCGTATATTTGGGCTTTCCGTAAGGCCCATCGGGAATAAAGGCCCAATTTAAGCGTAGTCCCTTTGCTAAGTAGAAAAACCTTTTGCCCCCATTGCTGCAACTCATTCGTTTATTCATTTGTCGCCACCACCGGCGAAATCCCATTCCAGTTTTTCTATCATCTCTTCCCACCCCAGGTGCGTTTATTCTCTGGCGGGCACCTTGCTAAAGGGTCGTTGGCAATTTTTTGTTTTGTTTTGTTTTTGTGATTGTCGTTCTTGGTTTTTGCAGATTTTGAAGAAGAAAATGGTGAAGAAGAGAAAGCGCAGTGAGAGTGGTTGATGAACGGGTCGCACCGCTCACAAAAGTTGATTGCACGAAATTAATGCAGTATAACTAGGAAGTGACTCCTAGGTCGTCTCTCAAGGACCAATTTATGTGCCGGTTCAGTCTCAGATTTTAACACGAAGTGGGGGGGTTTTGTGATTGTTTTTCGTTGAGGAAAAATAAATTAAAACTAGAATTTAAACACAACTGAATTTACGAAAACACTGAAATAAATTTTAAACACGGTAAAAATTGAACGGTAAAAATGGAAAACGTAAAATGGAAAATTCAACAGTGTTTGAAATTAAAATACTGTAACAATAAACATGTAGAAAACATAAAGCAGTGTAAATAAAATTTACCCAAAGCAACAGTGAAAATGACAGTAAAAACGACGTTGAAAATAAACTGAACGGTAAAACGTAATGACTGAATTTAACGATATGGAAAACAGAACCAGTAAAATAAAAATAGAAAACATTTAACTGGAAATGAAATTCATCAAAGCTTTCAACACTTAAATTAAATTTCTTGAACAATACAATTAAAAATGAACGAGCAAAGGTGACACAGCTTCAGAAATTAAAACTACATTTTGGCACTGTTTGAAATGGAAATTCAGAATCTCTGGAAGAGAGGAACCGAGAGTTGCTTCCTAACTATCCTAATTCCTACTCCTAAAATCTAATCAATCTAATAATAAAGTCTGCTTAAAACTCTAATACCCAATCTACTGATGTGTTGCTGATAACAGTTGAAAAACTGTTATTTTCATGCTTAAAATTGATACTAAAAGCAACCTTTAGACTTAGAAACTAGCTTGAAATCACACCTTTTATCTTTATTTGCAGAAATAAGAGAGCTGGACAGGTTTACACTTGATTTGAGTGTTTTTGTGCAGGTTTTAGGGTGAATTTGGTGCAAAGAGTGAAGAAGGAGAGAAGTGACATTAGAAAAGACAAGAAAGAGTGCAAAAAGAGAAGACGAAGGCACCGCTCAGCGGCAAACTACCGCTGAGCGGCACTCAGGAGGTTGCGGGAGTCACGCTGAGGGGCAAAATGGCCGCTGAGGGGAAGAAAAGGACGCGCAACTACCGCTGAGCGGTAAATACCGCTGAGCGGTACTCTTTGGGCTTGGGCTTTTGTAATCTTTTGTAACTCTAAATTAGTATATAAGGGCTTGCACGTCCTATAGTTAGGTATCTTTGGCAGAAACGAGGCAAACACTCTCTCTTCCACCCCTTTGAAGGAGGATCTTGGATGCTCAGGCTACCTCTTCACCTTTATTGGGTTTATTCTTTCATTCTTTCATTGTTATTCATCTAGGTTCACCATGACGATGGTGAACTAAACCTTGTATGTTTGTTGGGGAATCAATGTAATCTCTTGAAGCTCTCATATATGGATTTGTTGAGTACATCTTTGAATTAAGACATATGCTTTCTTTCATCATTAGTTAGGGTTTTTCCTCTTTGCTCAATGCTTGCATTGTTTAACTCATTCTAATGCATGATTATTGGTTTTGTCGATACGGACACGTACGGGGAAGTCTAGATCCGGGGAATTTCTCCCAATATTTTACTGACAACATTATATTGGTTGCCTTTAAGCTCCTGCTGTAATGAACTAATCATTAGGAATGCTAGGAATTGTATGAACTATTTGATTAGGGAGAAGCCATCTAGAATGGTACATTAGAGAGTGGCATTAACAATGATGATTTGATTGTTGAATTCCTAAAATATATGAGAGTGGATGAGATGAAATTGACCCCCAACAACATATTCATTCATATAATTCATTGAAAGTGTTTATCTTTTGTCTTTGCCATTGATCAATTCATGCATACATGTTTATTTTCTGTCTTGCATATTAAACTTTGAATATTTCGTTTGTAAGTCCTAGCTAATCAACAAATCACATAACTAAACTAGGCCGTGAGTCCTTTGGGAAGAACGATACTTGGTCTTACCAAGTTTTATTACTTGAACGATTCGGTCATACTTGCCGATTGTGAAACAAGTTTGTGACATCATATTTTGGTGCTTACAAATTTGTCCCATCAAGCTTTTGGCGCCGTTGCCGGGGATTTGGGGATTGAACCCGAGTCCTAGCAACGGCTAATAAGTTTGGGTCATCAAGTTTTTGGCGCCGTTGCCGGGGACTCGTGGTTTAACTGGTTAATTTGTGTGATTATTGATTATCTTTGACTTTAATTTTGAATTTCTGTTTTTATTTTATTTTATCTTTTTATCTTTTTATCTTTTTAGATTAGGTTAGATTTTATTTTTAGGTTAGATTAGATTCTGTTTTATCTTTTTAGATTTTATTTTTTAGGTTAGATTTTATTAGATTTTATTTTTCTTATCTTTTTATCTTTTTACATTAGATTTTATTTTATTTGGTTAGTTTAGATTTTATTTTATTTTATCTTTTAGGATTATATTTTATTTTATTAGGTTAGATTTTATTTTTAGATTTTATCTTTTTAGATTAGATGTTATTTTTAAATTTTATTTTATCTTTTATCTTTTTATCTTTTGAATCTTTTATCTTCTTATCTTCTGAATCTTTTATCTTTTTATCTTTTGAATATATATCTTCTCTTATATCTTTTTGTGCTAACAAATCTGTTCTAGGGTTTTGTTTCTTGTGCATGCAGGAAGCAATTCGAACTAGGAGTAAGAAAACAACAGAACCACTTCTTGAAGGTCTAGAAGAGAGTAGAAGGAGGAGAAGAATCAGAACGTCTAGAGAACTTTTCCCTTCTCCAGAAACTCTCTTGCAATCATCACCACAAGGTTCTGTTCATAGCACAGGAAGTATGGAGGGCAATAATATTAGAAGAACTCTTGCAGATTACACTAATCTTGCTGGACCTCAGCACTTCAATAGCATATCTAGACCTAGAGTCAATGCTGCCAACATGGAGGTCAAACCAGCACTGATTCAACTGGTGAAGAGTAATCAATTTAATGGGTTATCACATGAAAGCCCATATGAGCACCTTACTACCTTTAATGAGATCTGCAACACGGTCAAAATTAATGGGGTGCCAGACGAAGCAATCAAACTTAGTTTGTTTCCTTTCTCCTTGGGAGGCAATGCTAAGCTTTGGTTAAACTCTTTTCCAGAAGAAAGTTTCACAGAGTGGGAAGCAGTGGTTACAAAGTTTCTAAACAAATACTTCCCACAATCTAAAGTAACTAAAGGCAAGCAAGAGATATCTTCATTCAAGCAGGGCATGGAGGAATCACTGGGACATGCATGGGACAGGTACAAAAGCTTATTACGTAAAACTCCCACGCATGGCTTTGAGGATCAAGAAGTAGTCCTAACTTTCCTTGGAGGGCTTGGTTCACAAACCAAGATGATGCTAGATGCCTCAGCTGGGGGCAATATCAAATGGAAGACTCCAGAGGAAGCCACTGAGATTATTGAAAATATGGCTACAAGTGATAATGAGCTTCACAATGAAAGAGGCGCCCCTATGCAACAGAAAGGGGTTCTTCAATTACAAACCCATGATGCTCTGCTAGCCCAAAATAAAATTCTGACTCAACAGCTGGAGACTCTGACCAAAACTCTTGCTTCATTACCAAAAGAGTTAAAATCTGCTGCACAGGTACAAACCCAGTTGTGCGAACTATGTGGAGGAGATCACATCAATGGCCAATGTGCTTTTCCTGTGGAAGCCGTGGAGGATGTTAACTTCATGGCTAATCAGTTTCCATACCGTCAAGGTAATTATAATCAGGGTTGGAAACCACATCCAAGTATTGGCCAAGGACAAACTGGGCAGGCTAATCAATTTAATAAGCAACAGCAGCAGCAACCAACCATGTGGCAACAAATTTCTATGCTCAATGAAAGATCTACAAGGTTGGAAGAAACTCTTCAACAATTTATTCAGAAAACTGAATCCTCCCAAAAGAGCACTGAAGCTGCTATAAAGAACTTGGAGATTCAGATGGGTCAGATCACTAAGCAGTTGGAAGAAAGACCACACAGAAACTTTGGGGCTAATACTGAGGTTAACCCTAGAGAAGAATGCAAAGTGGTCAAGAGTGTAAATGAAGAGAGTATTGAGTCAGAAGAAGATGAAAAAGAGAGAGAAGAGAAAGAAGAAGAGAAAATTTGTGTGAAGATTGAGAAGGTGAGTAGAAAAAGAAAAGAAAAAAAGAAAGTGGGAGAAAAGAGAAAGAGGACGAGAGAAAAAAAGAAAGAATCATATGAAAAATCTCGTCCCCATCCAAAGAAGTATCATAGGAAGAAGGAATTTGAGTGCTTTATGGAAATCTTCAAGAAATTGGAGATTAAAGTTCCTATGATTGAGACACTGCAACAAGTTCCTGGTTTGATCAAATTTCTGAAGAAGTTCAGTAGGAAGAAGAAAAAGAAGATGGAACATGAGCTTTATTGGGTCAAGCTAATGACGTTAAAAGAGCGCTTGCTGGGAGGCAACCCAGTGATTTAAAAACTTTTGATTTTGATTTTGGTTTTGTAACTTTTAATCTGTGGACATTATTTTTGTAAATATTTTGTTGGATATAGCATCTACTGAAGGATGCTAGGTGGTTAAGTATCTACTGAAGGATACTCAGTTTGTAACACCTACTGATGGGTGTTGGTAAGAAAATTTTGCACCTACTGATGGGTGTTGGTAAGTTTGTTACACCTACTGATGGGTGTTGGTAAGTTTGTTACACCTACTGATGGGTGTTGGTGGATTTTGGGTCAGGCTCGTGACGTTAAACAAGCGCTACCTGGGAGGCAACCCAGTTGATTGATTGTTTTTGTTTGTTTTATTTTAGTTAGGGTTTGCATAAGTATTTTAAACATTGAATTGCAGGGAACCAGTGAGGGGCATGTCTAGGAGGCACGTAGGTTAAGAAAAGAAGGAGAAGAGCACATCACGAAAGTGCCGCTGAGCGGCAACTTACCGCTGAGCGGTACTCTCGCAGATGGGCTTTAGTTCCCCTTAGCGGAACCCGAGCTCATTAGGGTATTTTTATACCCTAAGCTGCACATAAGCTTCTATTTTCAGGCTCTTCTCTGCACACACACTCCTACATACCTTTTCCAAGGTTCTCCACATCTTTTCCCTCTTTCCTCTTGAGAAAATCTCCCTTCCACTCACGTTCTCACTAGTTTTCCATCTAAGTTTGGGGTTGGGAGAGAGCATCATTGAAGGGGTTGATTTCTTCATTGTGGTTTACTAATGCTTAACAATGTATCTTTTGGTTTTGTGAATTAAGTTTGATGCAGGGATGGCCTCCTCATCATGCTAAAAGAATCAAGACTATAAGATCCAAGAAGAAGGAGAGGAAGAAGATACAGATGACAGCTCAGACTGATGAGGAGCTCAGATAGCATTTGCTGATGAATGCTATCATATGCTTATGCTTTTGTTGGTTTAAGTTTTCTGAACTTATTTGTTTTTGTTTTTAGATTAGGGTTTGATGTACTTTATTGAACACCTGGTTTCTTATGATGGTTTGCTATTAATTGTGATTGTTTGATAAGTAATGCTTGATGATGCTTATTGATTGATTGATGTTGAGATGATGTGCATATTAAAATGCTTATACATGTGATTCACAAGCTTTGTGAACAAATGCAGGATATTATGATTGTGATTGTGAAAATTAAGCAGGATGTGTATGTCAAATGTGAATGAGCTTATATGTGAGGTTTTGAGCTCCAGAGTTGTTATTGTTGAATGCTATTATTTTGAAAGCATGAATGATTTTGCCCAGGTTTTCTATGATTGAATCAATTGCTTGTTTTGCATCATATGATCAAGGCCGTTTGTTGAAACCCTTTTTATTGGCCAAATTCATAAAGTTAGCCTACTAAAAGAGAACACTTTGTGTTCTATCCTTTGAACCCATAGCCTTGAATATACACTGAACCCTTGATTGAAAATCTTTACCTTGAGTTAAGTAGAATATCTTGTGTGGTATTGATAAATGTTCAAGTTTGGGGTTATTGGGAAATCATGAAAAAGGAAAAGCATTGAGCTAAGAGCTAAAAAGAAAGAATATGCAAAAGAAAACAAAAGAAAAGAAGTAAAGCTCAATGCAAATGAAAAGGCAAACAAAAGTTGGGAATGAATAAGAATAATTGTGTTGTTATGATTCTCTTAACTCAAGGATTTTGTGATCCAGAAAAACCAATTTTCTTGTTAGCCCAGCCACATTATAAGCCATTGAAAAGTCCTTGTGATGATGCATGCTTGTGAATGTTTTTGATTGTGGTAAAATGAAAGGCAAAGTTGATTCATGTGACATTGTGATAGTAGAGTGAATGAGTGAAACACTTACCTCTTATACACTTGTGTGTTGAGTGAAACACTTTACCTGGTGAGGAAATATTCCATGAACACATGAACATCCATGCTTAATTGATTGATCATTCATGAAAAATAGCATTTGTTGGAACTTAAATGACTTTGTGAACACTAAAGCATGTGCATATCTTGATTGAACTCTTGATCATAAGTTTGAGTGAAGTTATTACTTATCTTGAAAAGAGGATTTTGAATGAGTGAATCATCATATGAATTGGTTGGAGATGGAGTTACATTTTGTTTGCTTGAGGACAAGCAAAGTTCTAAGTTTGGGGTTGTGATAACAGTTGAAAAACTGTTATTTTCATGCTTAAAATTGATACTAAAAGCAACCTTTAGACTTAGAAACTAGCTTGAAATCACACCTTTTATCTTTATTTGCAGAAATAAGAGAGCTGGACAGGTTTACACTTGATTTGAGTGTTTTTGTGCAGGTTTTAGGGTGAATTTGGTGCAAAGAGTGAAGAAGGAGAGAAGTGACATTAGAAAAGACAAGAAAGAGTGCAAAAAGAGAAGACGAAGGCACCGCTCAGCGGCAAACTACCGCTGAGCGGCACTCAGGAGGTTGCGGGAGTCACGCTGAGGGGCAAAATGGCCGCTGAGGGGAAGAAAAGGACGCGCAACTACCGCTGAGCGGTAAATACCGCTGAGCGGTACTCTTTGGGCTTGGGCTTTTGTAATCTTTTGTAACTCTAAATTAGTATATAAGGGCTTGCACGTCCTATAGTTAGGTATCTTTGGCAGAAACGAGGCAAACACTCTCTCTTCCACCCCTTTGAAGGAGGATCTTGGATGCTCAGGCTACCTCTTCACCTTTATTGGGTTTATTCTTTCATTCTTTCATTGTTATTCATCTAGGTTCACCATGACGATGGTGAACTAAACCTTGTATGTTTGTTGGGGAATCAATGTAATCTCTTGAAGCTCTCATATATGGATTTGTTGAGTACATCTTTGAATTAAGACATATGCTTTCTTTCATCATTAGTTAGGGTTTTTCCTCTTTGCTCAATGCTTGCATTGTTTAACTCATTCTAATGCATGATTATTGGTTTTGTCGATACGGACACGTACGGGGAAGTCTAGATCCGGGGAATTTCTCCCAATATTTTACTGACAACATTATATTGGTTGCCTTTAAGCTCCTGCTGTAATGAACTAATCATTAGGAATGCTAGGAATTGTATGAACTATTTGATTAGGGAGAAGCCATCTAGAATGGTACATTAGAGAGTGGCATTAACAATGATGATTTGATTGTTGAATTCCTAAAATATATGAGAGTGGATGAGATGAAATTGACCCCCAACAACATATTCATTCATATAATTCATTGAAAGTGTTTATCTTTTGTCTTTGCCATTGATCAATTCATGCATACATGTTTATTTTCTGTCTTGCATATTAAACTTTGAATATTTCGTTTGTAAGTCCTAGCTAATCAACAAATCACATAACTAAACTAGGCCGTGAGTCCTTTGGGAAGAACGATACTTGGTCTTACCAAGTTTTATTACTTGAACGATTCGGTCATACTTGCCGATTGTGAAACAAGTTTGTGACATCATATTTTGGTGCTTACAAATTTGTCCCATCAAGCTTTTGGCGCCGTTGCCGGGGATTTGGGGATTGAACCCGAGTCCTAGCAACGGCTAATAAGTTTGGGTCATCAGTTGCTCCATTTATAACCACTTCTCTGAATTTTCCACCAATAGCTGAGCAACTTTACGGTCCTGGTTGAAGACTTTCTTCACCTAAGCTTGTCCTTTTCTTCACATTCATCAAAAAAATCCAACACCATGGGTGCCACTTCTTTTTCTTCTTTTCTCCCGTGAATCAACATAACTCTACGGTGCTCCTCCTAGCTGGAAGCTTCCTTCCTTGCTGCCATGTCCGTGAATGCACTTCATGTTTCCAGCCAATGAATCACGTGAATTTCCTTGCAGCCGTGGGCTCCCTTCCTTCATCACCGTGCCACCACTTCATTCTTCACTCCCATTGTTGTCATTTCTTCTAGAGCGTGGCAGCAGCTGGATACCGTGCTCATCATACATCCCTTCTCTAGGTGGCTTAGTGCACCTCCACTCTCCATCCAGCCGTGATGCTCCTTGCTATTATCCATTCTCTAATGCATGACAACACACCATTTTCTTTCCAAAACGTGGTAGCACCGTGTCCAACCAAGCTGCTGCACTTCTTCTCAAAATCGTGAGCTTCCTCTCCTTACTTTGAGCGCATGTGGGACATGGTGTCCCCATATTTCTCCAACGAAATATTCCTCTCCAAAGGTGCTGCTGCCCATACCTTATGCCTTACACATTCATGATGTAAATTCCACTTTCCATTTTGACATTTCAGCCGAGACATGTGAATTGTTGAGTGGAGGTCATTGCTGCCATTTAACTATATGACGTGGTAGTGCACTCTTTGCTGGACGTTACCTTCTGAAGTCTGGCCGTGACATCTTCTTTTCTTCCAATTAAATATTACACATACATTATGCTATTGCCTCTGACCGTGACATGTTCTGGATATCACCAATTATTCTTTCCATCCTTGCTGAAACCTATTGAATGGGTGGGAAGTGTGACTTCTTTTATGTGTGGCAGTGGACAGCACCACTTTATTCTTTCCATACAGTTGTGTCAGTTTGTAGTGCTCTCCAAATTCATTACACTCTCCATATTTGCTGCCACTCCTCTGCAGATGGGACCCCTTCACTGTCCATCACGTGCACACCATTCTGCAAGGGCCGTAACATTTCCAAACAAAAAAAATGGCAGCACCGTTTTCTCTAGGCTGGACCGTGTGGAGTGCTGCACTGGACCGTGGTTGAAGCTTTCAGAATTTCCTCCTAAGAAAATAAAATTCCAATCATCATACAAAATGAAAGTGATTTACCAGTACACCTAACAAGCACGTGGAATTCTTCTTCCAAAAATAACATTTCCAAAATAACATCAAATGAATGTCCCAAATTATTAGCCAATAATTTTCCTAAAATTAATAATGCAAATAATTAATCATAGATAATTCAAATTAATTAAAATAAGAATTATCGGTCAAATTAAGTACAATTATGAAAAACGGGAAAATATTGGACAATTAAGCATAATTCCCTGATTATTTCTAGCACAATAAGATAAGTGTAGTGAATAAAATATTCACTCATCAAAATAGACCACACTTAGTCTTTTGCACTCCTGGGCAAAATCAAGACGCAAGTCAGGGAATAGATCAAAGGACATTTAGGGAGATGACACAAACTTAGCACACAGAAAATAAAGACTCATAAGAAAAATAAAAAGAATTTACAGAGTTCTCAAGAAGTCTGGACAGAGAAAAGGTATAGACAATATCCAACACAAAATCAAATTGAGCAGATACTTATAGAAATCTTCCAAGCAATTCAATACATGGAAAAATAATCCATCAGCTCAAGAGGTGATTTGAAAATAACAAAACCTCACAGATGCACTATAGTGTTTCTCTCAAGTGTCTAGGGTAAATAATTTCAACTCAATGTACTCAAGAAAACAAACACAAGTAGACTTGGCAAGTTTCTAATATCAACACTTAAAACATATGCATGTTCAGATCAAAAGGTCTTTTCTGGGTTGTAATGGGGCCAAGGACAGGGGAGGATAAAATATGGATAAGTAGCTAGATCTCAGAAGAATTAGAGGAGCACTAGGGAAAAAGTGTAAACTCAGTGAAATCTCACCCAAACCTCTAATTCAATCCTCTTCTCGACTCCATTATTCACAAAAATTATTTTTCAATTTTTTTTTTTCTTTTTCTCATCATTTTTTTTTATCCTGTCTTCTTTCTTTCTTTTTTTTTTATCACACAGCAGGATATAAATTATCATTTCAAAACATGATGAGGAACCAACTAGCCAATTTATCAGAATTCCCAAGGAGACCACACTTTTTCACAAAACACTTCTATAGCTCCAGACTTTCCTAAGGTTAAGGTAATCATTGTTTTTCACTTAGGATCAGTGTATGAGCTTCAACACAAAGAAATATATACAGTATAGGCTCAAAGGGGTTATCAATGGATAATAACAAGGTAGGCTTATTTGGCTAAAGAGGCTCAAGAATAAAATTGCCTTTATCACTTCTGAACATGCATATCAATCAAGGATATCTAAAAGAATCAAGCCAAGGCATATGTGCAAGCAATCAAGATACATATCACACAAGAAAGAAAATAAAGTGGCTCAAATCTCACACAGGGTATTCGTCACAATCAAATCAACCTCTTAAACATTATAATCATCTTTCCAAGCAAAGAAAAGCAAGGATTACAATCTATAAGTAGTAAGTAAGTGAAGGAAAAATCTACAACTTAGACATCATCCAGAAATCAAGAGAAAAATGTAAAATTTATTGCACACAAAACTGGATAAAAATAACTTAAAAGAGAAAAAATTTAACACTCAAAAACAAAAAATTTAACAAAATACAATCTAACAGAAAAATCAGAAAAATCAGAATTTCTTCCCAGTAGACCACACTTAAATCACACAATGTCCTCAGTGTGTTACAATCATCAGATGATCAACTTCAGAGCAGTCAAATAATATAGACAAGTGCAATAAAATGTTAGGAAATGGGAAGAAATTTTCAGTAACATCCATCAGTAGATGTTTTCAGTGACATCCATCAGTAGATGTCTAAATCACGTAGCACCCATCAGTAGATGCTAATTAATTTTTATTATATTTTTTTATTTTTTAATTAATTTTTTTTTTTTTGGAAAAGGAGAAGACCGGTACTGTGGCAACAGTCTCGGTGGCAAAGACCGGAACTGTTGCTACAGTGGAAAGAAATCTGGCTATAAATGAGGCACTCCTCCGCGTCCAGCGCCATTTCTGATCCCTCACTCTCTCTCTACTCCTCTGCTCTCTCAACTCTCTCTACTCTCTCTACTCTCTTCTCTCTCTACTTTCTCGAGCGTCTGGATCTGCGCGGAGCCTCTGCCACCGTGCCATCTGAAGAGTCTGAGATCTGCGAGGAGCTCTGTCTGCGTGCCTTCGGAGCGTCTGAGATCTGTGTCAAGCTTCTGTAAGCCCTACTACTCCGGGTAAGTTCTCTGCACCTTGGATCTCTATTTCTTCCTTCTATGCTTTCCATGTTCTGCTTCTCTTTAAAGCTTTTAGATCTTTCATTTTGCTTTTTCCTGCCTTCCTTTAAGCTCTCTGCTCCTTTTATTTTTCTTTCTTAACTACAACAAAAACAAGAACACACTGTCTTAAACTAAGGGGTATATAGGCTGGAAACCAGACGTTAATCTCCCTTCGATTGAAGGTATTGCAGAGACAATCGGGTAGAACAACGCCACGTACCCCACTTAAAAACTAAATAAACACATAAACATAATATACAAGAACAATATGGACAAGAACAACCGGACAACTGGACATAGATCCGTTTAGGACCCTTTGCGAGGACCGTGAAACAGATCTGAGACCAAAAACTGAAACATTAAAGCATGACTGGACAAAATAAATCTGAAAGGAAACAAGAACAAATAAAGAAAACACTGAATTAAGAATCTAATGTTTTTTATGCTTCTCTCTTTTTTTTTTTTTTTTTATGTTTTGTTTTTCTTTTTTCTTGTTTTTGTTCTTTTTATTTTTATATATTTTTTTATTAAGTTTTAGAATATTTCAAGAGGAATGATGACGAGTGAGATGGAATCAGAGAGATACACTAGTCAGCGATGGCGTCCTACAGATGATCAGATCAATATGATGACCAAAATCTACAACTATGGGGTCACACACCCAAGCCGAGCGCAAGTCGTCGAGATCGCGTCTCGACTAAGGACCTTCGCAGATGCCACCGAATATAACGTGCACTGCTGGTTTAACAACCATGGCAATCGGGTCAGGCGCTGGCAAGCGGAGATAGACCCCACAGGCACTCTCTTTTCACAACTGCCGCTGTATATGTATGGTAAGACCTCTGATCACACCTCCATTGAAATTTTTTTTTTTTTTTTTTTTTTTCACTTCCTCTTCTATTATTAACACAAGTTTTTTATTTTTTATTTTTTTATTTATTATTATTTTTTTTTTGTTTGAAAGAAAACAACTGGGTGATAATGAGGGCACCGAGGCTGCTGAATTTGTTTCCAGTTCCGATCATTATCGATGACGACAGAAATGAACGAGAAATTCCTCCACCAAAGCCTCCGCTCGTGACTTTTCGAACCAGAGCTCCCTCAACGGAGCTCTCCCTTAGACCACCACAACCAGCTCGAGAGTTCTTTCATTTTTAGTGTTTTATGTTTTTTTTTTTTATGTGTTTTTGCTGTTGGCCGAGTGTGGCCAGAATATGGGCTGTAATATGAACACTTATATTTTTGTTGTTTTTATTTTTTTTTATGTTTTTATGATGTTTTTGTTTTTTATTTGGTTTGTAATATTAACGATCACTAAAGATCGACCCCCTGAACAACCTTATTTTCACATATATCTATTGCAATTTCATTTTCAGATATGTTAAATCTCCAATTTTCCATTACTGTAATTTTTGCTCTTATGACCGAATGAAATCTTTCTTAGTCAAATTTTTCAATCAATAATCTGTATGCACACAACTAAGAAATTATATTTACAGTGAAGGAAAATAAGGAAAAATAAGATCTGAAGTGAAAAATTTTTATTGGTATAAAATAATAAGATACTGAGGGTCGAAATAAAATCAAGGAATACGCAAAACAATTTTTTGAATTTTTGATTTTTCGAATTTTTTCTTTTTAGTAAAAACACTAAAAATCACGAAGCAAATAAAACACAGAACACATTTTTTTTTTTAAATATATGAAAAATAAATATATGTACATCTCATAACAATTAAATTTGAAAAGAAAAATTTTTTTGCACACTTAAAAAAAAATAATTATCACAAATAAATTTTTTTTTTTTTTAAATAATAACTGGAAAACTAATAAAGAAAAATAAAAGGAAAAATAAACATAAAAGAAAACGAAATTCAGAATCTTCCCGAGACCATACTTAAATTACACTGTCCTAAATGTTTTCTAAGCATAAGATCATCAATTAAAACACTAACAGATAAAGGACAAGTGCACTAAAAATATGAAAACGGGGAAGAAAGAAAAAAAAACTTCCCTGGTCAGGGTGGCAGTTGCCAATTTTGGACTTGTAGGGAGAGGTTTTCCACTTCATGATCCAGCACGGAAGTTTTGAGGAGGAATTGCTTCATCCTCCAGATTTGATCTCGCAATGAAATGTCTTCCATCGCTGGATCTAAGCAGAAAAAATTGTTGATGATTGGGTTCAACAGGTGCCAATTGATTTTCAAACCATTTTGTAAGCTTGCACCTTTGTCTTCAATTGTGGGTGTTTGTTGATGCAATACATGTACACCTCCTGCAACATGGTTAGTGCAATGTGGTTCCAAAGAAATGTTATGCAGAGGTATAACACCCAAATTATCATACTGAGCTTTAGATAAATCCTCATAACATGAATCAATTTCTAAATTGCATGCAATATTAATCATAGACTCAGATTCATGTTCAGTGCATGAAGAATAACCATTCGAATGTGATAGTAAAAAGCGGTTCTCATCATGCACAGAGGAAAAATTAAAATCAGACTCAGCAAGATTATAGTCATTAGCATACCGATCATCATCACAATCAACATAATAATCAAATTGTGGTATGCTTACCTCCTCTTCCTTGAAGATTTCTAGAGTGTGGGAAGGTGAAGGTGGTCTACCTGGTTCAGGATTACTGCTTACTTCTGCCGGGTCCCCAAAATTTTCATCAGTCTCCTCAGGTGCAAGAGTGGCCATCTGCCTGATCTGATCACTCAGATTCTGAATGGCAGATTGAGTTTCCTGCTGGAACTCCATGCTCTCTTGCTTGAACTGCATGTTCCCTTTCTGAAACTGAATGTTCTGCATTGTCATCTGCTCTAGTAACTCCTTTAATGTAGGTTCAGAAGTAGAAGGCTGAGGAGTTATTTGAATAGGAGAATCATACTGCTGACTCTCATATTGTGGAACTGGCTCCCAAAGAGAGCTCTCAGAAATTGGATGATGGAACATATTGTTCTCATCATAAAAATCAGCAGATTTAAAATCAAAGTAATATGCAGAATAAGAATCATAATCACAGACATTGGCAGAATAAGCATTATTCACAACATTAAAATAGGTAGACATGGAAAAATAAAAAGTAAAAACTAAAAACTAAAAATTACGAATCAGATAAAACAAAACACATTTATACATGCTACAAGCACACACAAGACAAAACATCAATAGTAAAAAAAAAAAAATTTTTTTTTTTTTTTAAATATAGCAACTAAATACAGAACACAGCACAATAAAATATAAAAGACAAAACATATATTAACACAACATAATCGAAAAACACAGCAAAAATCTAAAACAAGAACCTGGAACTGAAGTGACAACGCCGCCAAAATTTGCTGAAGGTGTCGTTGTCGCCTACAAAAATACAAAACACAAAACACACAAAAGACACATATTAACAGAACAAAACTTTATACAACAAAAATCTAAAACCAAACCTCCATTGATTGGTCCCCGGCAACGGCGCCAAAATTGATGAACGGGTCGCACCGCTCACAAAAGTTGATTGCACGAAATTAATGCAGTATAACTAGGAAGTGACTCCTAGGTCATCTCTCAAGGACCAATTTATGTGCCGGTTCAGTCTCAGATTTTAACACGAAGTGGGGGGGGTTTTGTGATTGTTTTTCGTTGAGGAAAAATAAATTAAAACTAGAATTTAAACACAACTGAATTTACGAAAACACTGAAATAAATTTTAAACACGGTAAAAATTGAACGGTAAAAATGGAAAACGTAAAATGGAAAATTCAACAGTGTTTGAAATTAAAATACTGTAACAATAAACATGTAGAAAACATAAAGCAGTGTAAATAAAATTTACCCAAAGCAACAGTGAAAATGACAGTAAAAACGACGTTGAAAATAAACTGAACGGTAAAACGTAATGACTGAATTTAACGATATGGAAAACAGAACCAGTAAAATAAAAATAGAAAACATTTAACTGGAAATGAAATTCATCAAAGCTTTCAACACTTAAATTAAATTTCTTGAACAATACAATTAAAAATGAACGAGCAAAGGTGACACAGCTTCAGAAATTAAAACTACATTTTGGCACTGTTTGAAATGGAAATTCAGAATCTCTGGAAGAGAGGAACCGAGAGTTGCTTCCTAACTATCCTAATTCCTACTCCTAAAATCTAATCAATCTAATAATAAAGTCTGCTTAAAACTCTAATACCCAATCTACTGATGTGTTGCTCCATTTATAACCACTTCTCTGAATTTTCCACCAATAGCTGAGCAACTTTACGGTCCTGGTTGAAGACTTTCTTCACCTAAGCTTGTCCTTTTCTTCACATTCATCAAAAAAATCCAACACCATGGGTGCCACTTCTTTTTCTTCTTTTCTCCCGTGAATCAACATAACTCTACGGTGCTCCTCCTAGCTGGAAGCTTCCTTCCTTGCTGCCATGTCCGTGAATGCACTTCATGTTTCCAGCCAATGAATCACGTGAATTTCCTTGCAGCCGTGGGCTCCCTTCCTTCATCACCGTGCCACCACTTCATTCTTCACTCCCATTGTTGTCATTTCTTCTAGAGCGTGGCAGCAGCTGGATACCGTGCTCATCATACATCCCTTCTCTAGGTGGCTTAGTGCACCTCCACTCTCCATCCAGCCGTGATGCTCCTTGCTATTATCCATTCTCTAATGCATGACAACACACCATTTTCTTTCCAAAACGTGGTAGCACCGTGTCCAACCAAGCTGCTGCACTTCTTCTCAAAATCGTGAGCTTCCTCTCCTTACTTTGAGCGCATGTGGGACATGGTGTCCCCATATTTCTCCAACGAAATATTCCTCTCCAAAGGTGCTGCTGCCCATACCTTATGCCTTACACATTCATGATGTAAATTCCACTTTCCATTTTGACATTTCAGCCGAGACATGTGAATTGTTGAGTGAAGGTCATTGCTGCCATTTAACTATATGACGTGGTAGTGCACTCTTTGCTGGACGTTACCTTCTGAAGTCTGGCCGTGACATCTTCTTTTCTTCCAATTAAATATTACACATACATTATGCTATTGCCTCTGACTGTGACATGTTCTGGATATCACCAATTATTCTTTCCATCCTTGCTGAAACCTATTGAATGGGTGGGAAGTGTGACTTCTTTTATGTGTGGCAGTGGACAGCACCACTTTATTCTTTCCATACAGTTGTGTCAGTTTGTAGTGCTCTCCAAATTCATTACACTCTCCATATTTGCTGCCACTCTTCTGCAGATGGGACCCCTTCACTGTCCATCACGTGCACACCATTCTGCAAGGGCCGTAACATTTCCAAACAAAAAAAATGGCAGCACCGTTTTCTCTAGGCTGGACCGTGTGGAGTGCTGCACTGGACCGTGGTTGAAGCTTTCAGAATTTCCTCCTAAGAAAATAAAATTCCAATCATCATACAAAATGAAAGTGATTTACCAGTACACCTAACAAGCACGTGGAATTCTTCTTCCAAAAATAACATTTCCAAAATAACATCAAATGAATGTCCCAAATTATTAGCCAATAATTTTCCTAAAATTAATAATGCAAATAATTAATCATAGATAATTCAAATTAATTAAAATAAGAATTATCGGTCAAATTAAGTACAATTATGAAAAACGGGAAAATATTGGACAATTAAGCATAATTCCCTGATTATTTCTAGCACAATAAGATAAGTGTAGTGAATAAAATATTCACTCATCAGTGGTCAAGTTGTTGCACATCCTAAACAGGAAGATGTTGCTCCAGAGAGACCGGTGAGGACCCTTTTCGGTTGGAAGGATAAGAGTCAAGTCACTGATGAAGTAGAAGACAATAACGTTGCTTCACCAATATTTAGGAACAAAGAGAAGGTTTTGGTCACTTGCTCTAGGCGTATCAGTTACAGGTACAACCTAATACACACCCCATAACTTTTAGTTACAGTTTTTGTTGCTTTTTCGAGTTTGGATTACTCTAATTTTGTGTCTTGATTTGCAAAGTTTAAGGACAGAGAAACCTTGGATAGTGAGTTAGGTTTTGTATATTGTTATGGTATTCATGGGTGGAGTGATTGTTTTCCATTAATTTGTAGGTACCGA
Organism: Vigna nakashimae; assembly: GCA_034642375.1. Taxonomy (NCBI): domain Eukaryota; kingdom Viridiplantae; phylum Streptophyta; class Magnoliopsida; order Fabales; family Fabaceae; genus Vigna; species Vigna nakashimae. The sequence goes on from CM067765.1 coordinate 33,242,076, forward strand.
CATTTGATATTGAACTTGGTGTCACTTTTGCCGCACTGCAAGAAGGATAACAAGGTTGAATCAAAAGAAACTAAAGGCGCCACCCTTAATGAGCTTGTTGAGCTCAAAAGTTGTTCTTCGTGTTTATTTTTTGAGGTATTTTATTTATATGCCACAAGGTTTTTTCAGTGTCGTGTTACTTCAATTTAGGATTGATATGTTGTGCTGTTCTCTAAACTAGTATTTACAATTTTTTTTGCGCTATTTGGAAAACCTGAAGCATGCTAATGGGTAGGGGAATTCTTTGTTGGTCACAACTGTTGATGCTATTTCAATGAGATGCTGTAGTCGTGAGTTTGAGTCTGGTCAACTTGTTATATTCTATTAGTGTCTTCTCTCATTTTTTATGTATCAATTTCAGTGCAGGAAAGCAAAAGATCTTTATCTCTGGATGGCCAAATGCCCCAGTGGCCCATCTGTAAAATTTTTAGTCAGTGCAGGTATATTCCGATTCAATCATTGTAATGTTAATATAACACTAGTTTGCTTGCTCTGATTATTTAGAGTTCTGATGTCTGTATACTCTAGGCATCACTGGTCATTCTTCCCAGTGAACTATGTCTTTTGTGTTTCTCTCTCTATCTCGACCATTTTTTATATACACTTTTAGTGATTTTCCTTTTTCCTCCTGTTTTTTCAGTTCATACAATGGAGGAGTTGAAGCTAACGGGAAATCACCTAAAAGGTTCTCGTCCACTTTTGACGTTTTCTGCAAATTTTGAAAAAGATGCACATTGGAAACTGTTAAAGGAGATGTTGTTACAGGTGTGTTGTTGGTTTCTTTCGTTGCAAGTTTTTTCGTTTTTGTCCATCTAGTTCCATCCGAGGAAAGATGGATTTTTGTAAACTTATGTTGATAACTCTCATATGTGCACTTTCATATATAAGGTAAAGGTTAGCTTGATGATTTCATCTTATTTTTATGATTCGTGATGTTGTACACCATGAATTTCCGGCCAAATTAAGAATTGCTTCATGTGCTTTCTACCAATTTAATTGGAATCTTACATTTTTGTCGTCATATATCTTCCTACGATTTTTTTCTCAATTTATTATGTCTGATCAATGAAAATTCAATTGATGTTATTGTTATGCCCATCTATTTTACCTAGTTTATGTCATATATCTGTTTAATATATTTTTTGTGTGCAGTTCTCTCTATTTCTGATATTGTTGTTTGTTTACTGTATTTGATAATTTCTAATATACTATTTCTTTCCTTTTGTTTAGATATTTGAAGTACCAAAGGACCATAGAAAGGCTAAGCCCTTCCATGATCATGTTTTTGTTTTCTCAATAGCTGATGACCATATATGGTTCCGGAATTACCAGGTTTGTGTCTGTATTCCGGAATTACCATAGACTATTTTTGCATTAAGACAAAGGTTAAAAAATCCTGGAGATTATTGTTAGGAGCATCTTTTCTGCCTATTTCTATACAAATTAAGTGTATGCATTGTTATTATAAACATGTTTATTGCTCTTTTTAGCCATATGTTAATGATTGAAGTGAAGTTTGGGTCGAGCATTTTTAACCTTTACTCCTTTACTTTCTTATAAACATTACTCAATTATCAACTTATCTATACATTTCAATTTGAAGTTTTAGTTTTTGACAAGACTTAGATAATATATAAAGAATGGTTAACCACAGGAATTTTGAAGATGGAGGATATTTGACCATTATAATGAGTTTAAATTTTATCTACTACCGATGTAAAACATTTTATTTGTAAATACATTAATATGTTCCGCTATGGTATTGTTTTGTAAGCTCAAAGGTTAAACTATGATGCATGTAATGTTTTATTTTATTGATCATCTTTATTCATTTAATTATGGTCAGTCTTACCAGATCAGTGAAGATCGAATCAAGTGGGGATTTTGGTTTGACCTGTGCGTGCCTGCGATAGATGTTATACTCCGTTTTTGTTGGACAATATACCGTTAGATTGAGTCATTTGTGTTATACTCATGACATGGTCATTAAAGGACAATTGTTACTATTAGTTGTTCGCAATACTCCTATTTAATTCGAACATTATATGGTCTCATTTTCTCCAACTATATAATATTGATTTTTCCATGAGACAATATTGTAGTATTTTCTACCTGTTGCTAATGCCTACTGAGGAATGTTACATCTTTATTCCCTTGCAGATTTCTACTCATCATAATGAATCAGACAAATTACCAAGGGGAGGCCTTGATAAAATGACATTGATTGAGGTCTGAAAACTGGTTCTTCATGTATCTTTTGATCTTTCAATTTCTAACATTCATTTAACCTATGAGCAAACTATTTGTTTCGGTCGGTCCACGGTTCTGCTTGAACCCAATTAAAATATTTGGTGGCAGTTTTGGAGGCCCGACATTATATGAGAATCCATTTTATGTATCTCCAAATCAGGTACCAATCAATATATTTTTCATGTATGCCTTGAATTTTTCTTTCCAGATAAGATATATCACACCTGTATATCAAATATGCTAGAAAAATACAATATATAAACAAAACTAAAAGAAAAGGCAAAATTTAAAACCCATTAACCCATGAGAAGAGTCTCAATGGCTTCGAAGAAAAGTGTTGACATTTCAGGGGTTGGAGACTTGATTGCACATTTGATGCCAGGGTTTCCAATCACTGGTAAGTTTAATTAAGAATGGAACCCCTTTAGGGAGTTTAGCTGAGAAGTAAAACATGTCCTTGATAGCAATCTTGCGCTTTACAATAAATAACATGTTTGGTGCAACCTATTGTTCTAGAGTTGCGTCTGCACTGCTAATTACCTTTCGCAACAAACGCACGTCGGACATTCGTTTAAGGCCAAACGGATATCCCACATCCGTTTTGGCCTATATCCGTTTGGTCTTCGCGAGTTCTGTTCAACAATACAACTACCAGAAAGATAGTGCACAAGCAACGACAAAACAACATAGATCCAAAGCCAAAAAATAATAATACACCATAAATTAAACTATCAAACAAGGCTAAACAATAATGTTGAAGAAAACTAGTGAAGAAAATCAACCTGAATGGAGAGGAAAATAAACCGAAGAAAATCTGGATCACGTTTCTCGATGCTTCTCCATGCTCCTTCATACTAGAAATCAACAACAATGGAAGCAATAACAATGGAAGCAATGAAACCCAAAAGGAAAATGGCAAAGAGACAAATGAAGGAAAAGAAAAGGAAAGGACGAAGAAATGAGAGAAAGTGAGAAGGAAAAGGGGAAGAGAGATATATGTGAGAGATGGGTGGGGTGCAGCTGAAGAGCAAAATTGACGTGAAATAGAGTTTTCAAATTAATGAAAAAATCCTAAACAATAAAAATAAAAAGGTTTTAACTAAAAAAGAAGGATAAAATTGGAATTAAATGAATTTGGAGAGGTGGAGGAAGCACGGTGTGGTGGTAGAGGGAGTAACACCTGTACAAATTTGATAAGATGCACGAAGAAACACCCATCACCATGCATTTTTATCCCCATTCGTCTGCATGTCTTGTTTGAGAACGTTCTGACACATCTGTAGCACCGGAGAGAAGGATTTGTGGCAGAGCATCGTTCACGGCGGCTGGGTAAGAATTTTTTTTTGTGCATGAAGAAAAGCCCAAAAGGGTGTTGGTTAATGCGTTCACGAGGCTCTCAATTCGAGTTTGAATTCTAATAGGGAGAGTCTAATTTTTGTTCACTGTAGAAGCGACACCTTCAAGTGTTCGTTAAAATGCCAGAGAAAAACTCTTATGTACACAGTCAATTCCTCACCCCACGAAGGTCCCCCAGGTTCCTCCCCCAACTAAACCACACCACTCTCAATCCCAAATTTGCCGTCGTTTTCGTAAATAAATCCAATGAGTTGGGTTGAGAATATCATCATTTAAAATTTAAAATTTAAAGTTTTAAATTTAAAATTTAAAATGATGATATTTAACAAAGAAAAAGAAACATAAATATGGGAAGTCTGAGGTCTCTGTATGATGGATCCTGGGTCCTGCGTAATTTAGGGTTTGTGCCAGTGTGACTTTATTTCACTACTTTTTTTAGTTTCACCACGACAACGAAGATAGAACCAAATAGATCCCCAAGTGGAAGAGTAAGAAGCATCATCCATAAGAGAATCTCAGCATAAGAGAAGGAAAATCCCTGATTGAAAAATGGAGGTAGAGACAGAGACTATGGTGGAGAAGAGGGAGATAATCAACAACGTGATGTGTCTTTTGACCGACCCAGATGGAACTCCCTTGGGCTCTCCCATGTACCTACCTCAGATTGCTGGCCCTCAACACCTCAATCAGATTATTAATAAGCTTCAAAACAATGTAAGCAAGTCCCTTTATTCTTCTCAAATTCTATTTTACATTTTGTTTATTATTTATAACATTGAGCGATTATCTATGCTTTCATTTTAGGAAGAGAAGTTGTCGTATGCTTTCTATATATCAGATGAGGAGCTCATTGTGCCACTTGAAACATACTTGCAGAAAAACAAAGGTTAGTCATGTTTGTTTACAATAAATTATTTCTTTTTCTTTCTTAATTCGTTGTAAATTCACTTATTTACTTGCTTTTAACACATTTTGAGAAAAAAAATCCTCATCTTTCTAAAGAATTGATACAAAGAATTACGCACTTGTAATGATGTTTTTCTTTTCCTTTGCAATGTTACTTTAACACTATTCCAGTCTCGGTGGAGAAGGCTTTGCCTATAGTTTGTCAACCTCAAGCTATTTTTTGGATTCGTCCTGTGAATCGCTGTTCTGCAACTATTTCTGGTATGTGAGACATATTGTGTATTTTCCCATTCGTAGTGGCACAATGTTGTATTGTGCTTGCTAAACTGTGAGAGACATCAGTGTGGTTTGGATGTTGATGATTGTAGCATTGATTTAGCTATAAGAATTACACAACTCTAGTTACACAGCTTCCCCCTTCTTTCCTTGCCCTAATTCCAAAAGTAAATAAAAGAACATCCTGCCTTATTCTGGAGATGTTTTATATGAATTGTCATTTATTTATTATTAGTTACTGATAACACTCTAGATTTACATATTTTTCTCTATTAAAAATCATTTCTTAGATTTCTTTAGTTTTTAATTTCTTAGAATTAGATTAGTTTTATGTTTTTCTCTTAATTCTTTAGTTTTATAAAATTTTAGTTAAAAAGAGGTTTTTAGGTGTAATTTTTAGCTTTTGTTAATAATTAGGAAATTAGTATTTTTCTAAAATTCTTTCAATAAAAATATTTTGTTTTAATTGCATAATTTCTCTTTTTTTTCTTAATTGTTTGATTTTTTAGAGATTGGGATAACATTTGGGCCATAATAGAAGTTGATTGAGAGCTGTTGAATTGAAATGAGCTGCTGGATTAAATTTGGGCCGCTGTTTTGGGCCACTATTTTAACATTAAGCTGCTGCAAGTGAAATTGAAGGCAGCGCTGGCCTGCTACAATGGTGCTGCAGTTGGAAGACTGCTGCTGATTGGATAATTGGGCTGCGAATGCTGGTACGGGCTTAAGTAAAACGGTGAGTTTCAATGGAGACAGCTTTTGGGGGTCATTGCAGAGCAGCTCATTTGAGAAAATAACATTCTCTCAAGCACATTCATTTGGAAGAGAGTAGAAACACTTAAGCTTGGGCTTGTGCGAGAGAAGGGAGAAGAAAAGCTCTCGCCACTTACCCAAAGAAGAACCTGACCGGTGAAGCTGAAGACGTGACCGGAGCGCGATCCTCGCCAGAGAAGAAGCTGACCGAAGCTTAAGCGGATCGGAGGGTTTGAAGAGCAAAGCTTTTGGAGACCGTTGGATCAAGGTGAAGCTCGAAACGTCATAGCAAGGTTTCCCTCTCCCATTTTTCTTTTCCCCCTTCCTTTTCTCTTTTCGTTTTTGACCCTATATAAAGGGCCTTCACCATGTAAATAGGGAGATATAGAGAACACTTCTTCATATACTTTTGAGATACATTTTCAGACGCTCTGTAGATTAGGGTTTTTACGCTTTTCTCAGAGTAGAGATATTGTTCTTGTTTCTGGATTTCGCTGAGACAATTGCGAGAGTGACAGTCGCGAGAATATTGGTGACTTCCGATATAGTTGTAATCTTCTTTTCATATTAATAAAGTTCTATTTCGTATTCTCGTTTGTGTTGAGATTGTTCTGTGTTCTTGATTTCTGCCGTTGTTATGTTTTGAGAAAATGATTTGGATTCTGATTCTCTGCAATTTTATGATTTCTTTCGGAATTAAATGTCTCCATAGTGAGCATTTTTCATCGAGATGTCTTCTCGAGACAGAGAAAAGTCCAATGCATAAAAATTGATTCAAATTTGTGTTTCTTGAATTTGTTTGTGAATTTTAGATTGATGAATAGGCTAATGAACCTTAATTGGAAAAATGAGTGGAAAGAGTCAAATTAAAGTTCTGAAACATGAACTAGAATACCCTGGATTGGGATTCACATCATGATGTCTTCTTGAGAACTCTACGCACTCTTTTATTCATATCAATGTACATTCACCTATGAAATCAATTCTGTCTTTGCTTTTGATAGTGATAGTTGAAGTTCAGTTTGAGTTTTGATGTTCCAGTTGTTTACTTTGAGTATTTTAGAATTTATGATCTGCTTTACTTCTGTTTCAGCCTTTACATTCTTGTTGATATGATGCTTTTCAATCTTGAGTTTTAAGTTCTTTTCAATTTGGTTTTATTTCTGATTTTGTTCCAGTTTTAGTATATAGGTTTTGTTTTGGATATAAATAGGTTTAATCTCTTCATGACTTTAGCTTAGGTTTTATTTCTTTATTTTCTTCCTTCTTTTATTTTAAAATAGATTATAGTTTCGCTTTTCTTAATTTTTTAATTTCTGTGTTTTCATTTTAAATGTCCCCACCTGTTTAGTAGTAGTTAGTAAGTAAGTAATTAGTAAATAAATACAAGACTTAACTCTACATTTTAAAACTTAATTTTGTTGAGTCCTAGGATTGATATTCTGGTTGCCCTATGCTACATTAGTGGGGACCAGATTTTGTTCAGATTTTAGGCGACAAAAATCAGTTTAACAAATGGCGCCGTTGCCGGGGACCCGGCGAGTTAAGTCTTAGAGTTTTAGGTTAGTCTTGTTTAGGCTTGTTTTCTTGATTTTATTTCTGTTTTGTGTTCATATATGTTCCTTTTTAGTTTAGGATCTGTTTGTCTTGTTTTCATTTTTGTATATTAGGATCTGTTCTGCAGAGTAGAAATTGTGAATATAGCTTGTATAGATTTTCTTTTCTTTCAATTCTTTTGTTGAATTCTGTGATAGAGGCTTTATTGGTCTGATTGGTTTTTATCTTGTGAGCAATTGTTAAGCATGGATCACTCCTCTGCATATGGTAATTTCTCATTTCCTTATAATGCTCAACCACCAAGATTTGACATGTTTTATGAGCCTATTCCTGAGGTTTTTATGCCGCCAGCCAATCAAGCTTTCCAGCAGCAACCACCACATTGTTTTCAACCATATCATGAGCAACCACCCTTGCAAGTGCAGCAGCAGCTGCCACACGTATACTGGGACCAATATGCTGAACCAGAGCAGGAGAATTTCCTGTCGGAACAGCCATGGCAGCCATCTTTTTTCCATTATGATGCACCAGAGCAAGAGGAAATTCATTCAGAACAGCCATGGCAGCCACAATTCTGTGATCAGTGGCAACAGGGGATTCCATCGTATGAACTTCAAGGACTAACCAATCAAGTGGCTGAGTTAGTAGCTGTAGTCAACAAGTTGACTGGGAGAGTTGAAAAGGAGAAAGAGGCAGCAACCAATGAAGCACCACTGATGGTAGCTGCTACCCCAGAGTTTCAAGTGATTAAGTGTCCAACCACCTCTGTAATTGTATACGCTAATCCTTCTTTCACTGATTCAGATTCTGTTTTAATTTCTGTTAATGATAGTTCCAATTCTCTGATGAGTGGTGATTGTATGAATGCATCTGTTGATTCTGAATCTGTATATGAACTTTATGTTGGTGATGAGAGTACTGAACCTCATTCTGAAATTGATTGTATTGTTGATTTGAACTCTGATTTTAAAATTGAACCTGCTGAGCTTGAAGTACAAATTGATTTCAGAAAGTCCAAAGAGTATTTGAAAAAAATGAGGGAAGCTGCCAACCATGTTTTGGTGCTTCAGTACTATGAAATGGACTTTTATGCTGATGTATGTGATCCTAAAATTGATTTGACTACGTTTGATCAAATGCTTGATGTGCCTGTAGAGGTTGTTGATTTTAGTCCTTGCTTTGATCATTCTAATATCACAAATTCAGTATTTAACATTGATAGAGTTCATATACCTGCATCTAGTGTTTTTTATGATTGCACAGATTTAAATGCACTTCTTGATGATGAATCAGGTGCTCATGATGATAGATATGTAGTTTTTGATGATGTGAAAGTTGATATGACTGATTTTGAAAATGCCTGTACTGATTTAGGATTAGAACTTGAACTTGAGTTTGCTGGGTTCTTAAACTCTTTAGAACTGAGTAATGAAAAACTCACTGGTTGTACATGCCTTGGGGGTGGTTGTGAAGTTTGTGAAGAAATCAGTTCTGCCATATGTTCTGCTTCTAACTATTTTGCAGGCGCCAAGGAAGAGATCATTATGTTCAAGCTGGATGGAAATGACCTTGATGAGGTAGCTAGTGATCAGAGAACACAGGTTTATTCTGAACTTAGCATTCCCATAGAATTCTCTAAGGTTCAATATGAATTTAATGCTTTGGATCTGTTTAAAGTTGAACCCATAGAACCTGCTCCAGATTATGTTCCTGTTATGCCTGCACACAGTCATATTTTAGATTCAGCCTGTTCCATTGAAAATATTGACATGCCTTATGTTGTTTCAGAGTTATGCACTGGTTTTGACATTATTCCAGTTGATGATAGCTTCACAATAGGTGTTCATTTAGTTGCTGATTTGATAGATGCTAGTGAGGTCATTTTTGAGGAGCCAGTACAGGTTGATTTTAAATTTGAGCTTCCTGTCTGTTTAGGTGAGGTACAAACTAGCTTTGATAATCTTATGGATGAGAAAACCTTGCCAGATATTCTTGCTGTTATACCTGATTGTACTGAAAAGCTGGATGAAATTTGTGTTGTAGAACATATTGATATTTCTGATGATTTTTATGATGTGTGCATTGGTCTGGACAACAATTTTGAGGATAACTTTATGGACTATGTTGAGTTCACTATGGATTTTGTCCTTATTACTAAGGAAGAGCCAACACAGGTGTTGTTTAACCTTGAAATTCTAGTTGTCTTATCTGAGTTTCCTTTGCAGTTTAGCTCATTTGATTGCCTATGCATAGATCCTTTAGAGCCTGTTGTTAACACTGCAGTAGTTATTGATTCTAAGGTTCTTAGAGCACCATTTGAGATTGAATGTATCCATACCCCTACTGTTTGCACTGATAATATTTTTCCCACCTTTGATGCATTGGTTCTTCATGAGAATGATCTTGATTTCAGTTTTAACAAAGCTGAAATGTTTGATGATTCACTGATGAACATTGACTTTGATTTTTCTGTTGCAGCTGACATTACTAATATTGCCACTCATCCAAAGGAAGCTGCAGACACAAAGGAAGTGGTCATGAATGCAAGAGAAGGTATAAATGATGCTCAAAGAGCTTGGAATTTGCAAAATCAACAGCAAAGGCATGAGGAGATCTGGCTGCTGCAGCTGAAAGCATTGAATGGAGAACTGATGATGCTAAAGCAGAGAGCTGGGAAGGAGCTAATGCACATCTTGGCTGACAATGGAGAAAATCCAATAAGCTCTTTCTTGTCCCTTCCTTTAAATAGTAGTTATAGGTCTTTATAGTAGTTTACATAGCTTTAAGTAGCATAATAAATAGTAGGGTAGATAATATGTTGTTTTTCATAAAAATAAAAAGAATTAACTTTGATTTGTGGCCAATCTGAATATGTTCTTTGCCTCTTTAGTTTTGTAGTTTTACTTTTAAGTCTTGTTTCTGTTCTTGTTCAATTGCTGTTTTTTTTGTGTTTTTCAGTTTCTATTCTTGTACATATCTGTTGCTGTTTGATCTGAGTATGTTTTTGTTGATTAGAAAACCTTACTCACACATTGAGGGCAATGTGCCTCTTAAGTGTGGGGGTGAGGGGTTGTAGTTAAAATTTTTGCTTTTACTTTGATAGATGTGTTTAGTATCTGTTTTAGCAATAAAATAGGGGTATTTTTTTCTGAACTGTTTTTCTCTTAGTTTAGGTCTGGTTTGGTTTATAAATCCCTAGAGTAGTTTACTATTCTTTCTTTAGTCTGTAAATACTTACTCTTGTTACTGATCTGTTTTAGTTTAGTTGTTAGTTTTGTTGATAATAGTTCTTAGGTCTTTTAAAGTTCATTCATTTTCTGGTTTATGTTGTTTTAGCTTAGGTTCTTTTGCTGTTTTTTAATCTGTTTTAGAACTTATTTTAGGTCCCTTTTCTTGGCTTATTTCTATTATTTTGTTTTCCTTATGCTAGTTTCTTGCTCTGTTTTAGTTCTTCATTAGTTTCTATTCTTCATTTTATTTTCATGCTTTGCTTCAAGTTTTAATTAGGATTCTTTTCATAATTTGGTTCTATTTTCTTTCTGCTACTGTTTTTAAAATTTTTCTGAATCTGTTTAGCTTTCTTTTTGTCAATTCTCTATTCTGGTTATATTGCATATGTCAGGTAGCTTATAGGAATAGTTTAGGTTTATCTTCTGTCAATATATTAGGTAGTTTAGGACTGATTCCAGGTTCCTTTTATTTCTCTAACCTTTGTTTCTATTCTTTTAGATTCTGTTTTATGCTTATCTTCATTCTTTGGTGATGTCATTCAAATTTTAGCTTTATTTCCTTAGATTAGAATTGTCAAGAGTAGACTTAGCTTTGGATTTGGGCAGAAGTAGTTCTAGCATTAATTTTTACAGTCTTTAGTTCATTTCAATTCAGTAATTTTTACATAGGATGAGTAGCAAGTCAGTTTTAACAAATTTTAAACCCTTGAGAGATTTTGGGCCAGTTTTTGTCTTTCTTGTGTGATAACATGCATGTTTAATTGTCGTTCTGATTTTGCATTGATTCTTTGTGATGTGCTCGCTCTTGGTAACTTTAAATATGATCTAGGCATCCTTCATTTTTCCAGTTTAGCTTATCCATTTCATTCCTTACCATTGCACCTTATATTGAGCTTTAGTTTTTTTTTTTCTTTGCTTTTCATCCATTTCAAGCCATTTCCCCCAACCAATCATTCCTTAGAGACTTGTGAGATGTAGGGAGAAGTCTAGAACTTGGTGAGTGCATGAAAAAGAGTGAGGCCAGAAGTGAAAAAGAAAAAAAAATGTGTTGAAAAAAAATCTGGTTTGGTTGAAAAAGAAAGAAACAGGTTTGGAAATGAGAAAAATCAGAAAAAGAAATTGAAAAAGAGACCTGAAATGAATGAAATAGAAAGAGAACCAGAGAAAAAGAAAGAAAAAATCATCTAGCCAAAGTCTGAGAAAAATAGTATGTTCTGAGTTCTAGTTTTATCCCTTTTTCTTCACATTTCTCTACTCATTTCAGTTCCCATTCTTTTCTGTTTTTCCATTTCATTCCATGAACATTACAAGCCAATTAAAGACCTATTGATTTAGAGAAGCCTTGAGTCAAGCACTGTCATTTAGAGTCTTTTCAAAGTTGTGAATGGTAGTTGGCATGACATGATTGAGTGAAACAGGATTACATACTGTATTTTGTTTGATTGATTGAAATATACTGTATTTTGTTAGGAATGTAAATCTAGAATCACAACTGATTTAACTGTCATTAGACAGCTTACTTTTTGTACATATATACTGCTGACTTCAATAAGAAAATTAATCGTTTTCTCTAAATCTTTTGCATCTCTGTTTTCACTATCTCTCGGTTCCGCTTTTCCAAAATATCTTCCTCTCTTCTCTGATAAGCTGCCACTCTAACAGTGGTATCAGAGCTTACAGGTTTCGAATCTGGGAGGAGTAGTCAAGTAAAGAAACTCTGCAGCAAAATAGATTTTACGCTGAAGTATGGCAGGGATGATCCAAAGTAAACTACCGGTATTCGACGGAAAGAATTTCGAAGATTGGTGCGTAAAGATGGATGCTATATTGGGCTTCCATGAGATCGATGAAATTGTCAAAGATGGGTTTAAAGATCCTGCAAAGAATGCTACAGATGAAGAAAAGAAAGCGTATAAAGAGAACAGAAAATTAGACTGCAAAGCACGCATGATCTTGCATCAATGCATCTAGAAGTGGTGCATGCTGATGTATGTGGACCATTCGACGTGTCGTCTCTGGGAGGTAACAGATACTTCCTACTTTTTGTGGATGAGCTTTCTAGAAAAGTTTGGGTTTATCTGTTAAAAGGAAAAGGTGAAACTTACACTTACTTTGTTAATTTTTGCTCCATGGCCGAGAGGCAATCGGGCAAGCAGATCAAAATTCTCCGCACTGATGGAGGAGCATAGGTTGACGCCACAAATTCCATCCCCAAAAACCATATTTGGATTGTGCATCAACTATATCAACTGGACTTAAACTGTTAGATAATCCTAGTCGGTGATGACATTACTGTTACCATCTCTATTACAGAACCGTACATGAGATTTTCATCTCATACGGCTCCTTTAAAGCCTTCAAAAAATATAAGAACCCGTCCGATTATTTATCCCTTGATATATACCTAAGATAGAGAAGATTCTTTTTTCTCGGACGGTTCTGAATTAGACCCATTGAATTCTGTCTGTTCTAAAAAAAATTTTAAATGAACACACACTTATTTAAAAAATACAACTCAGGAGAAATGTCGAAATTCTGCACTGAAAAAGGGATTATACACGAAGTCACAGCCCCCTACACTCCTCAACATAATGGATTGGCTGAGAGGAGGAATCGCATGCTTCTTGATATGGTCATATGTATGATCAAAGGAAGGGGTCTTCCGCATCATCTGTGGGGAGAAGCAGTTTCAACTGCAGCATACCTACTGAATAGGAGCCCAACCAAAGCTTTGCCAACTAGCACACCGGAAGAAGCGTGGTCTGGAAACAAACCTGACGTGCGACACCTGAAGATTTTTGGATCAATATGTTATAAGCATGTCCCAAGTGAATTGAGAAAGAAATTGGACGATAGAAGCGAAACTTTCGTTTTTGTTGGTTATCATCCAACTGGAGCATATAGACTCTATGATCCAGTGAAATCAAAAATTGTGATAAGTGGAGACGTGATTGTTGATGAATCTAATGTGTTCAAGTGGAACACATGTGAGACTACCCCAGATAATTCACCTAGTACTGTGATTACTACGTTGTTTAAGGAGAGAAACTATGATCAAGACACTCCGACAGTTAATACAGAGGGTGTAAATAATAGGCGGTCAAAAAGAACGCTTTTCCCATCGACAAGACTGGCAGATCACGAGCTATTCCGAGACAGTGACATTACAGACACAGGTGATATATTGCATTATGCTTTACTTGCAGGTACTGAAACCATAGCATGGGAGAAAGCTATCAAAGATGATAATTGGAAGGATGCTATGATTGAGGAGAATAAAACATGGACGTTGATGGACTTACCTGCCTACAAGAAAGCCATAGAGGTGAAGTGGATGTTCAAAACTAAGTACAAACCCGATGGGAGTGTGGCAAAGTTAAAAGCTAGACTAGTTGCTAAAGGATTTCTGCAACAACCTGGGATCGATTTCACTGATGTGTACGCCCCTGTTGCAAGATTGGAAACGGTGAGGATCGTGGTAGCTATTGCCAATTCAAATAATTGGAGTATCAGCCAGATGGATGTCAAATCAGCATTTCTTAATGGGGCTCTCGAAGAAGAAGTCTACGTATGTCAACCGCCTGGTTTCATCAAGAAGGACAATGAACTGAAGGTTTATAAACTTAACAAAGCTCTCTACGGTCTTCGTCAGGCACCACGAGCATGGAACAAGCATATCGACTCGTTGCTCACCAGGTATGGATTTCAAAGATGTATTGTTGAATATGGAATATATGTCAAGTTCTGTGATCAGCTAGGTACCTTGCTCATATGTCTGTACGTGGACGACCTACTGGTCACTGGAAGCTCAGTGCAAGAGATTGAAAAATTCAAAGTTATGATGAAGAATGATCTGGAGATGACAGACCTTGGCTTCTTGGGATACTTCCTTGGATTGGAGTTTATACAAACCAAAGAGGAGTACATATGAATCAAAAGAAATATATTCTCGAAACTCTGGAGAGGTTCAAGTTAAAAGACTGCAACAGCGCATCAGTTCCAGTTATTGCCAACACGAAGCTCTCACTGCAGCAGGATGAAAGCAAAGTAGATGCAACGCTATACAGACAGATAGTCGGGACACTCCGCTACATCTGTAGCAGCAGGCCAGACATAAGCTTTGGTGTGGGTCTCATCAGCCGTTACATGCATGATCCCAGACAATCGCACATGACAGCTGCAAAACACATCCTTCGATACTTGAAAGGTACCTTAGACTACGGAATTTACTTTCCCAGAAAAATTGATAGCACTACCAACATCTTGGAGGCATGGTGTGACGCGGACTGGAGCGGTGATCTTGTAGACAGGAAGAGTACTTACGGGTATTTGTTCAAGCTTATGGGAGCCCCCATCTCATGGTGTTCTAAGAAGCAGACAGTCGTGGCATTCTCATCGTGTGAAGCCGAATACATCTCAGCAGCAGAGACTGCCTGTCAATGCACTTGGATAGAAGCCATTTTGCAAGAGCTAAAGATCAAGCATCACGGACCAACATGCTTAAGGATAGACAACAAATCAGCTATTAATCTAGCCAAAAACCCAATATCTCATGGACGGAGCAAGCACATCGAAACAAAATTTCACTATCTCAGAGAACGGGTCAGCGAAGGAAAACTGGAACTGATCTACTGCAACACGGATGAACAGGAAGCTGATATATTCACGAAAGCCCTACGACAGAATAGATTTGAAAAGCTTAGAAGATCACTTGGAATTAGGTCTCTTAGTGATTTAGATTTAAGAGGGAGTGTTAGGAATGTAAATCTAGAATACAACTGATTTAACTGTCATTAGACAGTTTACTTTTTGTACATATATACTGCTGACTTCAATAAGAAAATTAATCTTTTTGCATCTCTGTTTTCATTGCCTATCTCTCTCGGTTCCGCTTTTCCAAAATATCTTCCTCTGTTCTCTGATAAGCTGCCACTCTAACATATTTGATGCAAATCTGGGAATTTGGGGATGAAAAATGGGGTTTCTGCGTTTCTGGAAACTCTGGTGCGATTCTGCAGAAACGCGCGTACGTACAATTTTGGTCAAAATGGGACGTTCGTCCAAATGGCTCGACCAAACAGTGGTCGGCCAAAATCTGTGGAGCGTTCGGGTTCGTCCTTCATAGTGAGTTTAACGTTCGGTTGATATTTAGTACCGTTCGGTTACAATTGTCTTTAGTACCGTTCGCACAGGCTTGATTTAATACTGTTCGGTTAAAGTGTTCATATGGTACTGGAATAAGTGGTGATCATTCGGTCAGGATTCTAAACGATCGTTCAGTACCTTAGGTATTCGACATAGTTCTCTAGGTATTCGATCCATACTCAAAACGTTCGTCCCAGTGGTGTTCAATTTAATAGTGGTTAATTTGAGTTTTGGTCTCGGTGTACTACTAATTGTATGCGTTCGGTCTTAAATTCATAGGCTTCAATCTTGAGCTTTCGGTCTTTGTGAAATAGTGGCCGTAGGCGTTCGTCTTTCAATTGGTATCCTCCGAAAGTGATATTTAGCGTTCGGTCTGGGTTCTGTATTAGATATTATAAGCGTTCGGTTTTGTGGTAATACTGATTTTAAGCGTTCATCATAAAGTGTTAGTTTCAGGAAGTGATCCTGAGCGTTCGTTTTGATAAATTAGTGATTGTAGTCGTTCGTTTAAGTTGGTATTCTTAGGTTTGTATCTTGAGGGTTCAGTTATGGTTTAATTCTGATTGTGAGCGTTCGGTCTTTGTTTGATTCTGATTGTGAGCATTCGGTCTTGGCTTGATTCTGATTGTGAGCGTTCGGTCTTGGCTTGATTCTGATTGTGAGCGTTCGGTCCTGGTTTGATTCTGATTGTGAGCGTTCGGTCCTGGTTTAATTTTGATTGTTGAGCGTTCGGTCTTCATTTGAGTCTTAAGTTTGGATCTCGAGCGTTCGGTCTTGATATCAGTAAGAAATCATTAGCGTTCGACCTAAATCGCGTATTGTGATGTTTAGTTGGTAAGCGTTCAATCTGGGTGTATCAGTAATAGCTAGCGTTCGATCTTGACCAAGTATTTTCAGGTTTCGATCGTAAGCGTTCGTCCAGACATTGTACGATTTTAGTGAGGTGTTCGGTTATAACGTCCAGATATATAATTATTTTTTAACACATCTAAATTTTTATATTTATTTGACATCATTTTTTTTTATTTTTTTTAAAAAAATACAAATTTATTTTTTTATGATCATGCATTATTCATGACTAAATGAGTTGGTGTACTTCATTATGCGTTCAAGGATGAAACTGTAAGCTGAAATATTTTTGTTTCTTTCATCTCCTTTTCTTAGTTTGGAGACGCATCTGAAGTTCTTTAACTTTGAACTGAAAGCTAATTTTGTTTCTTCCACTTATTTCTACAGTATTCATCAGTTTCCCATTGGACGAGGATTCAACAAACGCAATTTCCTTGATCCAAAGTTGGTCAGAACAAAATAACAATGCTGGAAGTCTCCCTCAATGATTCAGAAGATAAATTTAAAATATACAAGTTCATGAAAATTTTATTATATAAACTAATTTTTGTAACGTGGAATTAAGTTTAAAGTTCATGAAAATACCAACACCTCAGTGCTAAAGCTAGCTACGATATCCATTTCATTTTCTTCAAGTTAAACGTAGGAGATCAATCCAACAAGAGTTTAACGAACTACAAAAATGTTAGGAAACTAAATTAAACCGCAGATGGAGAAAATCTGTGATTGTGATTGTAACATCCCAAAATACAGTAATTACCATAAATCAGAATTAATTACAATTAATAGTAAAACCATGCAGTCTTTACCTTAACAGATCAATGTTCAAAAGCCAAAAGGCTTAGATTACAAAATAACGTACGCACAAAACAGAATCAGGGATGATTAGGACGAACGGCTTTACAATACATTTAACCGAACGTCCAAACTAAGCTAACATTTACATCCCTAAACTAACGAGCGCTCTAAGGCTCGGCCTTTACTTCTACTTCAACCAGATTAGCGACTTCCAAATTTTCTTCTTCCAGCATTTCTTCAAGGGACGCACCACCATCTGCTCACATCCACACGAATGATCATTGCAAGACAGGACGAACGTACATGGACAATTTGACAACACAAGGAAAAACGAAAGGGTAAGCTTATAATATTTAATTCATACGTTCAACATATACAT
This sequence comes from Vigna nakashimae, assembly GCA_034642375.1. Classification (NCBI taxonomy): domain Eukaryota; kingdom Viridiplantae; phylum Streptophyta; class Magnoliopsida; order Fabales; family Fabaceae; genus Vigna; species Vigna nakashimae. The sequence goes on from CM067765.1 coordinate 33,259,614, forward strand.
TCAACATTTCAATTCACACATACAACATGCAACTTAACATAATGTAACATAGAAATTGATATATATACTAGACGACCGTCCGGACTGTATGAACCATGTAGTTACAAGCGTCCTTGCACCCGAGTGGTGTAGTAGCCGGGATATACCTAATCAGCTGCCACTCGAGGTTAGTCCGTTCTTACGTCGCCCATGTTAACTTATGGACTAAGGACCTCCTGCCGTTCCCACACATGACTACCCTCTTCTACGTGAAGATGAGCATCACGGAACATCAGGATGGACAGCGAGTCTTAACTTATCCATGTTCATACTTTACCAAATTTAATATTTAACACATCTGAGGCGTTCCTCCTTGGAACGCTCGTCCAAAATCCATTATCATAAAATCACTTAATATAGTGTTCGCATTGTAATTCCTTATAATTTATCATCATTCTCATCTTTAACTTTAAGAGTACAAAAGGACGAACGTTCAGTCCTTTGAAGAATTAGGACGAACGTCCAAATAAAATACTTGATTGGACGAACGTGACACTCTGTTTGGTCAGTTAAATGAACGGACTCTTATTGAAGGTGTAAGGATACTTAGAAAAATTTCAGAATATAGATCTTGGACCAGATTTAATGTACAAAGGATGGTCAATAATACTTTGAATTTTCTTTGAAGAATTTTAAATATGAAAGACTGATGCCAGTATTTGAACGAACGTAAGAGGATGAATATTGGAAGGTTGGAACGAACGCTATTTTATCCAAGTGGTTATTCAATATTACGAGCGCTTGGTATGTGACCGAGCACTCTTTGGACGAACGCTTGGTATAAGACCGAGCGCTATTTAGAACGAACGTTCGGTATAAGACCGAACGCTACTTAATTCAATATTATTCAATTTAAGGCGTACGACAACTCTATGATAAGCCGAACGCTCAAACATAGTGATTCAATGAAGGCGCTCGTTCTCAAACCGAACTCTTTCCAAATGAAAGAATTCTTCTCTAAGTCTGTATCAGGGAAACCGAACGGTATAAGACCGTACGGTGACGAGCGTACTTTATCATAGGGAGTGATTTAAGTTTTCAGATTCTTCAACCAGAACAGATCTCAGATTTCAACATTTAAACTTATACTTTATAATTCATAGGATTTTCAATTTATAAACTTTATAACATTCATTCCAGTAACTTCATATTCCACATCAACATACAGATTTACTTCATACAACATAACATCCATGTTCATAATCATACATCTCAATCATCATACATCATACATTCGTATTCATACTGCATACATGCATTTCAATTATCAACATGCATACGTTTTCATACATCCAAATCAGATCATACCACATTCCAGTATAAATTAAACATATAAGCTTCCCTTACTTGGATCTGTGAACGAACGTACTAACCACTTTTCGTCTAACTAAGTTCCCTTCTACCCTTACGTTCCACTCTTCTTTAACTAATTTCAAACATTCAATAAACCAAAAGAGACTCAGTCAGGATAACAGTATGCAACCGAAGCTGGGTTTGCATGTATCAGAAGACGGACGGATAGGCCCAAGGAAACTTACCAGTTTTAGAACTCAGGTTTGTTCGGTTCGAAGTGAAGCTTGAGACGCCGGAAGTTCCTCTCTGGTTTCTGAAATGGAATCGGAGAAGAGATCGGGTGAGCTCTGGTAGATGGAAGGGGAGTCTAGAGAGAAAGAGAAGAGAAAGGTTCTCTTCAGAAGTCGGAAAAAGGGTTGTGTGCAGAGAGTGGAGTGTCTTTTATGAGAAAATTTCAGTTTTTCTTTCAGCGCCGAACGAACGTCCACTCCTCGTTAGCCACGTGCATTCCACTAACTCTTTCCAGACTCCTCTCGTCGTGACACCTGGTTCGTTAGTGAACTGTCGCGCTCTCCGAATGACACGCAGCCTGCACAGCGCTCGGCATTCCAGGCTCCATGCAGCGCGACACCTGGCGTCCGCTGTTGAAATGCTTCTTCCTGCAGCTGCCACGTACGTTGTTGAGGTGTCCCGTTCTCCAGTTGCCACGCGTATTCCAGCGTACGTCATTTTTCAGGGTCTCACAGTGATCCTCCTAATTTGGTTTGGAAGAAAGTAGACTTTAAGTCTAATTCTATCTTATAAAATCAGTTTGTAATACAAGATTTGTATTTGTTTATAAATTATAAATTGATCTTATCCTTAATTTACGTAAGAATTCCAAGACTTCCAACAAATAGTCTCTTGTCGATGAGAGTGGGTTGGCTAAATAAGTAGGGTAGGTTTCACCAGCCATGATCACAACAATCTGTGGCTCTGAAATATTAACCTTCTTTTTCTCCATTTTTGCTGCTTTCTCTTCATCACCGGCTGAGTTCGAAGCATAATAATGTTTACGATAACAACAAGCTATGATGAGTAATGCAACTGCTATGACTGCGAGCATCAGGGCTAAGCCACCAAACAGGTAAGCTATGGGAGAACTCAACTTTCTCAAACCACCTTCTTCCGATTCACTTCTTCTGCTTGAGTTCATTCTTTTTACTACTTTTTTTTTCAAAGTTGTAATCTTTTTTCTTTGGAAACTGGTTTTTGATTTTGGGATGGTGTGGATGTGATAGAGTTTAATCAATTTATAGTCCATGATTAAGTACAACTGCTACAGTTACGGATCTTCCATGAAAGAGAGTGTTCGGAAGTTACTAAAACGCCCATCTGGTTTTTCTTTTTCTTTGAGGTTGTCTTGTGTGAAACTTCAAATCATTGTTGGTTCTTTTTCTTGTGTTTGGAGCATCAATTGCTGCAATTTTTCTTTCTTCTATCTTTTCCAAAGGAGGGCCTCAGGAACTTGTCTCGTATATATAGTAACTCCATCTTTCAATATTTTATTTTATTTTAGTATGACTAATTAATAAGTTTGTATAGTAAGATTTAGCATCATTTCAACTAACATTTTTCACATTGCACATTTAATTTCTTATTTAACATTATATATATAAATATCAGAGATCACAAATTCTAACTCATCAAATCATTTGACCAAATACGACAAAAGTTTACTAAGAATATGATTTATGAAAACTCATGTAAGTGATTTTAGTAGACTAAAGTTATCTTTGAGAGAATTTTAGGTGATTCTAGAGTTATCAGGATCATTTCAAAGTCCAAACTGATAAACCCTTGTTTTAAGTTTTTAAGAAAAGAAGGTCTCCATTTTTTTAGTAGGGATTAATTTAAGCTTCCAAGTAAAAAAGTCTTCAAAAATTTTTTAAAACAAAAAAAAAACTCAAAATTTTTGAAAAAAATATTTTAAATAAAATTATAATCAAAATCACATTTTAAAGTTTGTTTAAGTCTTTCAACTCGAAATTAACTTTATAGAAAAGAAACTAATCTTATTAGACATATGTAGAAATTTAAAGGGAAATCTAAAAGATGTCCTAAATTTGTCTCTTTGTTCCAAATTAAACTTGAAAACAACCTTTTTAAAGATGACTTAAAAAATATGAAAGTCTGATTTATTTTGGAAATAAACTAAATCACGACACACTTATTGTATTCTTGATAAGTATCCTTTAAGGAACCTAATTCGGATAATGTGTGACTTATTTATTATTCGGTTGGTTGTTTCGTAACTTCCAAATGGATTATTGATGTTGTATCAATGAAGCAACCAACACAAAAGAAGGAACAAGAAACCTGAAACTGTTGTGCTTTTAAAGTCTCTAAATAGGACCCCTAAAAGTTTAAGAGACACGACAATACAGTTATTAGTCACACTTCTTATTACACCCAATTATACACGAAAAAAAGACAGTATTATAGTTTGTTAAAAATAAGAGGAAGTGCAATATAACATTTATTTAAAAAAAATAATTATTATAAATAAAGTTTCTTTAGCTCGTGTCAGTAAGACCTAACAGTGTAATACAAATTAATGTATGATTAGGTCGTTATTGGACAATAAAAGATAAAGACTCATTACAACTATTATAAATAAAAGTTTCATATATGACTTTAAAATCATCATGCACATTATATGCATCACTTATTGTATTAATTGTGAGGATCGAAATATCTTTGACAATCGTTAAATAAATTAAGCTGGTTTAAATATTTATTTTTTTCAGCAATATAAATTCATAGAATCGTTTACACTGTGAAAGAGGAAACATGAAGATCTTTTGGTTGAACGACAACAGTGCAGCAATTGATAGAAATAATGATAATAATTATTATGGTCTGGCATTGGAAAACAGTGGAGAAACACATAATGGGGTTAGTGTTTTTTTGTAATGGAATAAGCTAGTTAAGAGGTTTAATTATGTGATCCATTGTACTCTAACAGGAGAAATCTGTGTTGTGGAAAATAGAATGGTCACTTAGTTGGTGGATTAAGGTGGAAAAAGGAAAATCTTTTTGTGGGGTAAATTGGAATAAAATAAGTGAGTGGGAGTGATTGATGGAAGGGTCATTGTCTTTAAGACTTATGAACTGATGAGGTTACGAAAATTGTTGGAGGGCCACCCAGCACTCACATATTCCAACTCCACATAAACATATATTTAAATATAACATGTCTCAGTTCATGTCTCAGGCCAATTGGAACCAGAAATGTAAAGAAGAAATGGTGATTGGATTTTTGGTTTAAGAGTTAACATTGGAATATGTTCTGTTTCTTTTGGAGTTACATGAGGCCAACATTTATTTTGTGGCCGTGACTTTAAGTGCTAACCAAAGACTACACTTCTAGAAAAGTAATTCCCATTAAGAAAATCAATGATCATATCAGATAATTTTAAGTCATGATTGAGGAATATCATATCTATTCACCTAGCTAAAGGACAAAAATGTCATGGTTAAAGTTGAGATTCACGAATAAATAATGTGAATCTAAATCATATTAAAAGGACTGGTTAAAGTTGAGATTAAAAAATAATGTGATTTAAATCGTATTAAAATTATATTATAAATGATATTATATCATCATCTAGACGGTGTTTATTCATATACTTAAACGAAATATTGTAGTTAGTGAAAACGTATCTTAACTATGATGTTTCAACAATTAATCAATCAAAAAACTGATCAATTGAACACTCACCAATTACTTAAATATTTCTAATAATCAAATTTAAAGGTGAAGTATATAGAATCATAATTAAGTTTATGTTAGTTAATTATAAATTTATCTCGAAATTTATAAATATAAAATTTAAATAAAAAGATAAATAATTATATTTATTATAAATTTAAGATTTTAGTTGATTATCCGAAGGGTCGTGTTACTTACTTGAATGCTGAATTACCTTTTATCTATATTTTCATACTACTTGTAACTATAAATGTGAAAACAATTAAAACATTTGGTGAAAAGTGTGACATGAAGTATTTTAGTTGCGTGCTAAACTTGCTTTCATCTCATACATGATCCGTAGTATAACGCAATTCCAATATTTTTTTTGAAAGGTTATCTTAGTTTCTATGATTATTTGTTTTTGTTTCAAAATTTATCAATTAAAAGAGTGTGTTGACAAAGTTTTCCTTTTGAGGAAGAAAAATACGGCAAATTATACATACATTATCTGCATATACTGCCACTATTCTTGGTAATATCTGTACCAATGTTCTACACCGACATGGGACATTATTTTATGTTTGAGACGTGACATGCTTTCATGAGTATTTGATAATGAAAACTATGTCGTGGTATCACACTAGGTAGATAGGATAATGAGTTGCCGGTGATTTATTAGTTATTATTATTTCTCACGGTTTTCCTTCACAATTATATATTTTAAAATCAAGAAAAATCCTTTCTATTTTAAGAGGAAGTATATATATCCTTTTGTTCCATTCGTAATATTTTTCAAGCCAAAGATCATCAATTTATAGTTTTTTCTATAATATCGGCTTATGGCTCTTAAATTTGATCAATCAAAAAGTTAAAAGTGTTCTATAATTCAAGTACTTAACATGACTTTGTACGCTTTCATAGGTTTAGATTGTTATTTTTCGGATTAATTTTTCAAAATATTGCATAAGACCGAAAGAAAAGTGTTTTTATGCCAAAAAATTTCTGGAATAATTTATAGCCTCTTCCAAAAAATTCATTCCGAAATGATAAATTAAATTGTGAAACATTCAGAAGATATAATTTTGTGGTACCACCAAGTTCAAGAGTTTGTTTAAAGGCAATTTGATCATTTGGTACTTTTGGGGGTGCAGGGAGATATTCCTACTGTGTAGAAAGAAAATCACAACTTGGGAGCCCATGGCGCAATTCAGGCCTTGGAAACCCTTCTCTTTTGTTAAGAAAACCAGAAACAAAAGTACGCCTGAAATTAACAACCAATAAAGAAGCCAAAAATTGTTAATTTTAAAAAAGGACAAATCAACTAAAATACTTTCAATCTCTTTGTTTTGTCGAAGAGCCACCCGAAATAAACCATATTGAAAACACAAACATGGTAAAAATGTCATAGGCCAAAATCTGATTACTTTGGGTGGGTGAGATACAAAAGAAAGGTTGTTCTCCACAGGAGATGAAAGCTCAGATAGAACTTCCATCGCTACAGGTGGAAGCTCACAATAAACATATCGTTCAAACCTAATCTCAAACTCAACTGGAACCTTCACTGCCAAAATTTAATTTCCACCAAATCAATGTTTGATAAGAGAACAACCAGCCTCTGCAACCATAACAGAAAATAACATTGAAGAAAAAGAAGTACAGCCTATATCTCCAACTGAAGATATAAAGCAATTCACATCAAAAGCTGTTGCTGACCACCAAATGTTCAATCTTTCCACATATCTGCAAACTCATCAGGCTCCAGAGGATTGGACATCTCTATTTAGTGAAATTAAAACATCCATGCAAACATGAAAAAGAGATGTGAAAGGCTTGGAAGTACAACACGACCAAGTGCTGTGTGTGGATGTCCTCATTGAACCATTACACCCCTCCTTTAACCAAATCGTAGATGAATGGTGGGTGAGGTATCTTCAGAGATTCAAACTTCTAGTTTTAGATGGTTTAAATGGTTAAAATGTTGAAAAGAAAGAACCCTTTAGATATGTGACTTCAATTCGGCAAAATCTTACATGGTCCCCGTCAAATTAGCGGTGGATTGTTCTACTAACCCGTTTTTTTAAAATTAAAATATAAAATAAATTAAAAGTTAATATTTTTATGTTATATTATTTTAAGAATATAAATATATATTAGTGTTGTAGTTTAAACCATTATCATTATAAATTAAAATTTATTTTTTATTTATAATAGAATAATATGATATGTAAATATAATATTATTTTAATTTATTTGATTGAAAACATTAATTAAAAATTTTAAAAAAATTATATAATTAAATATGCTTTAAATATGGATAAACGAATTTTAAAAATAATTGAAAAGTTTAAAAATAATTAAAAAATTTTAAAAAAAATGGCAGGCTAGGCTGTCCCTTAATTCCATAAAACTGGATTTTACTTTTTGCAACACAGTAGATCAATTCTGAAATTTCTTTTTCGAAAGACAGTTAACACACCCCTGCACCGGATCAAAATTTTCGGAAGCCTGTGATGAGGTGCAGGTAGAAATTTGATGGGATGCACGAAGAAACACCCATCACCATGCATTTTTATCCCCATTCGTGTGCGTGTCTTGTTTGAGAACGTTCCCACGCATCTGTAGCACCGGAGAGAAGGATTTGTGGCAGAGCATCGTTCACGGCGGCTGGGTAAGAAATTTTTTTTTGTGCATGAAGAGAAGCCCAAAAGGGTGTTGGTTAATGCATTCACGAGACTCTCAATTCGAGTTTGAATTCTAATCGGGAGAGTCTAATTTTTGTTCACTGTAGAAGCGACACCTTCAAGTGTTCGTTAAAATGTCAGAGAAAAACTCTTATGTACACAGTCAATTCCTCACCCCACCAAGGTCACCCAGGTTCCTCCCCCAACTAAACCACACCACTCTCAACCCCAAATCTGCCGCCGTTTTCGTAAATAAATCCAATGAGTTGGGTTGAGAATATCATCATTTAAAATTTAAAGTTTAAAATTTAAAATTTAAAATTTAAAATGATGATATTTAACAAAGAAAAAAAAACATAAATATGGGAAGTCTGAGGTCTCTGTATGATGGGTCCTGGGTCCTGTTTAATTTAGGGTTTGTGCCGATGTGACTTTATTTCACTACTTTTATTAGTTTCAGCACGACAACGAAGATAGAACCAAATAGAATCCCAAGTGGAAAAGTAAGAAGCATCATCCATAAGAGAATCTCAGCATAAGAGAAGGAAAATCCCTGATTGAAAAATGGAGGTAGAGACAGAGACTATGGTGGAGAAGAGGGAGATAATCAACAACGTGATGTGTCTTTTGACAGACCCAGATGGAACTCCCTTGGGCTCTCCCATGTACCTACCTCAGATTGCTGGCCCTCAACACCTCAATCAGATTGTTAATAAGCTTCAAAACAATGTAAGCAAGTCCCTTTATTCTTCTCAAATTCTATTTTACATTTTGTTTATTATTTATAACATTGAGCGATTATCTATGCTTTCATTTTAGGAAGAGAAGTTGTCGTATGCTTTCTATATATCAGATGAGGAGCTCATTGTGCCACTTGAAACATACTTGCAGAAAAACAAAGGTTAGTCATGTTTGTTTACAATAAATTATTTCTTTTTCTTTCTTAATTCGTTGTAAATTCACTTATTTACTTGCTTTTAACACATTTTGAGAAAAAAAATCCTCATCTTTCTAAAGAATTGATACAAAGAATTATGCACTTGTAATGATGTTTTTCTTTTCCTTTGCAATGTTACTTTAACACTATTCCAGTCTCGGTGGAGAAGGCTTTGCCTATAGTTTGTCAACCTCAAGCTATTTTTTGGATTCGTCCTGTGAATCGCTGTTCTGCAACTATTTCTGGTATGTGAGACATATTGTGTATTTTCCCATTCGTAGTGGCACAATGTTGTATTGTGCTTGCTAAACTGTGAGAGACATCAGTGTGGTTTGGATGTTGATGATTGTAGCACAAGTTTGTGTTATTCTTTGAATGTTCTGGAATTCATATTTTTGCGGTTGTTTATATTTTTAGGTCATGCTGAAGATGTACTTAGTGTTGCCTTCAGTCCCGATGGACGACAACTGACAAGTGGTTCTGGTGATACCAGTGTTCGATTTTGGGACTTGACCACTCAGACACCATTGTACACTTGCAAGGGTTTGACATTTAAAAATGTTAAGTTGTTCTTGGTATTTGCTAATTAAGTACAGGAATATAAATGATCAATTTAACTAAATTGTAAAAGGAGTTAGAATTAGTTGAAGGTTCTCGATGAGAAGCAGTGTGTTACTGCTAAGGGGAATGTTCATGCTATTAAATCTGGATCATGATGGAATTCTAAGCTGGCAAAGAATAGTGGGAGGGTAGGGGTTATTGCAAAGGAATGAGAAAATAATAAGAGGGAAGGATAGGGACTGTGAAGGCTGAGAATTATAGTATTGAGAGAATTACAATGGTCTACTCTGCTGTAAAGAGCTATTCTTTATCCTTCCTTATTAAATTAATATCAATTTCTATAGTTTCATAATGCTTCGGCAATTTTAACGAGTCATATATAGCATTATAGCTGTTAACATTTTATGCAGGACACAAGAACTGGGTACTTTGTATTGCATGGTCACTGGATGGAAAGTATCTTGTAAGTGGGAGCAAGTCTGTTGAACTTATTTGTTGGGACCCTCAAACTGGAAAGTCATTAGGCAATCCACTAACTGTAAGATCTTTGATCACCAATACAAACATCCATTATAAAGTTTGTTTACTCTTTTCTTAAATTTTTTTCATTTAAGTTTATTGATAGCATTGCAAACTTCCACTATTTGAAGATTCAAACAGAGAAAACTTGATGCTTTGAACATTGAATAGTACATTGTCGTAGTGAAGTACATATTGAAAACAATAGTGAGCAATGGAGCAATGGCTGTAGGGGCAGCATTGATTTAGCTATAAGAATTACACAACTCTAGTTACACAGCTTCCCCCTTCTTTCCTTGCCCTAATTCCAAAAGTAAATAAAAGAACATCCTGCCTTATTCTGGAGATGTTTTATATGAATTGTCATTTATTTTTTATTAGTTACTGATAACACTCTAGATTTACATATTTTTCTCTATTAAAAATCATTTCTTAGATTTCTTTAGTTTTTAATTTCTTAGAATTAGATTAGTTTTATGTTTTTCTCTTAATTCTTTAGTTTTATAAAATTTTAGTTAAAAAGAGGTTTTTAGGTGTAATTTTTAGCTTTTGTTAATAATTAGGAAATTAGTATTTTTCTGAAATTCTTTCAATAAAAATGTTTTGTTTTAATTGCATAATTTCTCTTCTTTTTCTTAATTGTTTGATTTTTTAGAGATTGGAATAACATTTGGGCCATAATAAAAGTTGATTGAGAGGTGTTGAATTGAAATGAACTGCTGGATTAAATTTGGGCCGCTGTTTTGGGCCACTGTTTTAACATTAAGCTGCTGCAAGTAAAATTGAAGGCAGCGCTGGCCTGCTACAATGGTGTGCAATTGGAAGACTGCTGTTGATTGGATAATTGGACTGCGAATGCTGGTATGGGCTTAAGTGAAACGGTTTCAATGGAGGCAGCTTTTTGGGGTCATTGCAGCTCATTTGAGAAAATAACATTCTCTCAAGCACATTCATTTGGAAGAGAGTAGAAACTTAAGCTAGGGCTTGTGCGAGAGAAGGGAGAAGAACCTGACCGGTGAAGCTGAAGACGTGACCGGAGCGCGATCCTCGCCAGAGAAGAAGCTGACCGAAGCTTAAGTGGATCGGAGGGTTTGAAGAGCAAAGCTTTTGGAGACAGTTGGATCAAGGTGAAGCTCGAAGCGTCATAGCAAGGTTCCCCTCTCCCATTTTTCTTTTCCCCCTTCCTTTTCTCTTTTCGTTTTTGACCCTATATAAAGGGCCTTCACCATGTAAATAGGGAGATATGGAGAACACTTCTTCATATACTTTTGAGATACATTTTCAGACGCTCTGTAGATTAGGGTTTTTACGCTTTTCTTAGAGTAGAGATATTGTTCTTGTTTCTGGATTTCGCTGAGACAATTGCGAGAGTGACAGTCGCGAGAATATTCGTGACTTCCGGTACAGTTGTAATCTTCTTTTCATATTAATAAAGTTCTATTTCGTATTCTCGTTTGTGTTGAGATTGTTCTGTGTTCTTGATTTCTGCCATTGTTATGTTTTGAGAAAATGATTTGGATTCTGATTCTCTGCAATTTTATGATTTCTTTCGGAATTAAATGTAGTATTTTTCATCAAGATGTCTTTTCGAGACAGAGAAAAGTCCAATGCATAAAAATTGATTCAAATTTGTGTTTCTTGAATTTGTTTGTGAATTTTAGATTGATGAATAGGCTAATGAACCTTGATTGGAAAAATGAGTGGAAAGAGTCAAATTAAAGTTCTGAAATATGAACTAGAATACCCTGGATTGGGATTCACATTATGATGATGTCTTCTTGAGAACTCTAAGCACTCTTTTATTCATATCAATGTACATTCACCTATGAAATCAATTCTGTCTTTGCTTTTGATAGTGATAGTTGAAGTTCAGTTTGAGTTTTGATGTTCCAGTTGTTTACTTTGAGTATTTTAGAATTTATGATCTACTTTACTTCTGTTTCAGCCTTTACATTCTTGTTGATATGATGCTTTTCAATCTTGAGTTTTAAGTTCTTTTCAATTTGGTTTTATTTCTGATTTTGTTCCAGTTTTAGTATATAGGTTTTGTTTTGGATATAAATAGGTTTAATCTCTTCATGACTTTAGCTTAGGTTTTATTTCTTTATTTTCTTCCTTCTTTTATTTTAAAATAGATTATAGTTTCGCTTTTCTTAATTTTTTAATTTCTGTGTTTTCATTTTAAATGTCCCCACCTGTTTAGTAGTAGTTAGTAAGTAAATAATTAGTAAATAAATACAAGACTTAACTCTACATTTTAAAACTTAATTTTGTTGAGTCCTAGGATTGATATTCTGGTTGCCCTATGCTACATTAGTGGGGACCAGATTTTGTTCTGATTTTAGGCGACAAAAATCAGTTTAACAAATGGCGCCGTTGCCGGGGACCCGGCGAGTTAAGTCTTAGAGTGTTAGGTTAGTCTTGTTTAGGCTTGTTTTCTTGATTTTATTTCTGTTTTGTGTTCATATATGTTCCTTTTTAGTTTAGGATCTGTTTGTTTTGTTTTCATTTTTGTATATTAGGATCTGTTCTGCAGAGTAGAAATTGTGAATATAGCTTGTATAGATTTTCTTTTCTTTCAATTCTTTTGTTGAATTCTGTGATAGAGGCTTTATTGGTCTGATTGGTTTTTATCTTGTGAGCAATTGTTAAGCATGGATCACTCCTCTGCATATGGTAATTTCTCATTTCCTTATAATGCTCAACCACCAAGATTTGACATGTTTTATGAGCCTATTCCTGAGGTTTTTATGCAGCCAGCCAATCAAGCTTTCCAGCAGCAACCACCACATTGTTTTCAACCATATCATGAGCAACCACCCTTGCAAGTGCAGCAGCAGCTGCCACACGTATACTGGGACCAATATGCTGAACCAGAGCAGGAGAATTTCCTGTCGGAACAGCCATGGCAGCCATCTTTTTTCCATTATGATGCACCAGAGCAAGAGGAAATTCATTCAGAACAGCCATGGCAGCCACAATTCTGTGATCAGTGGCAACAGGGGATTCCAGCGTATGAACTTCAAGGACTAACCAATCAAGTGGCTGAGTTAGTAGCTGTAGTCAACAAGTTGACTGGGAGAGTTGAAAAGGAGAAAGAGGCAGCAACCAATGAAGCACCACTGATGGTAGCTGCTACCCCAGAGTTTCAAGTGATTAAGTGTCCAACCACCTCTGTAATTGTATACGCTAATCCTTCTTTCACTGATTCAGATTCTGTTTTAATTTCTGTTAATGATAGTTCCAATTCTCTGATGAGTGGTGATTGTATGAATGCATCTGTTGATTCTGAATCTGTATATGAACTTTATGTTGGTGATGAGAGTACTGAACCTCATTCTGAAATTGATTGTATTGTTGATTTGAACTCTGATTTTAAAATTGAACCTGCTGAGCGTGAAGTACAAATTGATTTCAGAAAGTCCAAAGAGTATTTGAAAAAAATGAGGGAAGCTGCCAACCATGTTTTGGTGCTTCAGTACTATGAAATGGACTTTTATGCTGATGTATGTGATCCTAAAATTGATTTGACTACGTTTGATCAAATGCTTGATGTGCCTGTAGAGGTTGTTGATTTTAGTCCTTGCTTTGATCATTCTAATATCACAAATTCAGTATTTAACATTGATAGAGTTCATATACCTGCATCTAGTGTTTTTTATGATTGCACAGATTTAAATGCACTTCTTGATGATGAATCAGGTGCTCATGATGATAGATATGTAGTTTTTGATGATGTGAAAGATGATATGACTGATTTTGAAAATGCCTGTACTGATTTAGGATTAGAACTTGAACTTGAGTTTGATGGGTTCTTAAACTCTTTAGAACTGAGTAATGAAAAACTCACTGGTTGTACATGCCTTGGGGGTGGTTGTGAAGTTTGTGAAGAAATCAGTTCTGCCATATGTTCTGCTTCTAACTATTTTGCAGGCGCCAAGGAAGAGATCATTATGTTCAAGCTGGATGGAAATGACCTTGATGAGGTAGCTAGTGATCAGAGAACACAGGTTTATTCTGAACTTAGCATTCCCATAGAATTCTCTAAGGTTCAATATGAATTTAATGCTTTGGATCTGTTTAAAGTTGAACCCATAGAACCTGCTCCAGATTATGTTCCTGTTATGCCTGCACACAGTCATATTTTAGATTCAGCCTGTTCCATTGAAAATATTGACATGCCTTATGCTGTTTCAGAGTTATGCACTGGTTTTGACATTATTCCAGTTGATGATAGCTTCACAATAGGTGTTCATTTAGCTGCTGATTTGATAGATGCTAGTGAGGTCATTTTTGAGGAGCCAGTACAGGTTGATTTTAAATTTGAGCTTCCTGTCTGTTTAGGTGAGGTACAAACTAGCTTTGATAATCTTATGGATGAGAAAACCTTGCCAGATATTCTTGCTGTTATACCTGATTGTACTGAAAAGCTGGATGAAATTTGTGTTGTAGAACATATTGATATTTCTGATGGTTTTTATGATGTGTGCATTGGTCTGGACAACAATTTTGAGGATAACTTTATGGACTGTGTTGAGTTCACTATGGATTTTGTTGTTATTACTAAGGAAGAGCCAACACAGGTGTTGTTTAACCTTGAAATTCTAGTTGTCTTATCTGAGTTTCCTTTGCAGTTTAGCTCATTTGATTGCCTATGCATAGATCCTTTAGAGCCTGTTGTTAACACTGCAGTAGTTATTGATTCTAAGGTTCTTAGAGCACCATTTGAGATTGAATGTATCCATACCCCTACTGTTTGCACTGATAATATTTTTCCCACCTTTGATGCATTGGTTCTTCATGAGAATGATCTTGATTTCAGTTTTAACAAAGCTGAAATGTTTGATGATTCACTGATGAACATTGACTTTGATTTTGCTGTTGCAGCTGACATTACTAATATTGCCACTCATCCAAAGGAAGCTGCAGACACAAAGGAAGTGGTCATGAATGCAAGAGAAGGTATAAATGATGCTCAAAGAGCCTGGAATTTGCAAAATCAACAGCAAAGGCATGAGGAGATCTGGTTGCTGCAGCTGAAAGCATTGAATGGAGAACTGATGATGCTAAAGCAGAGAGCTGGGAAGGAGCTAATGCACATCTTGGCTGACAATGGAGAAAATCCAATAAGCTCTTTCTTGTCCCTACCTTTAAATAGTAGTTATAGGTCTTTTATATTTTTTCAGACAAAATCACAGTAATTATTATAATTTAGAGTTTGATTAAGAATTTATCATTACAATATAATTCATTAGATATAGAAATACATATATTTTGAAATTTAATCAAGAACTTAACCGATTAATTGGAAATCTTATTTAGAAGTTTATCAGATTTTGAAATATGGTTAAATTATATTGGATTTCAAACTTATGTTTAGGACACAGTTAAATTTCAAAATTCTATTAAGTATTTTTTAAAATTTGAAAATATGGTATTGTTTTTAGTTTTATTTTGTTTTATGAATTTGTTAATCTCAATTTTAGTTATGTTCAGTGAGATATTCTGTCTCAGTATTGTATTCTTGGTAGTTAGAGTCGTCATAACTAAGGTGAATTTTTTTTTTTAGTTTTATAAATTTTACCTTATGTTAGATTTATGTTCTTTTACAAATAAAATGTGTAAAAAGATTATATAAATAACTTGACAACCAATCATAATTTTTTTCATATGTGATGAATTAATTCGATAAGTTCCAAAAATTGCTTTTAAGTTTGATTTTATTGTTGTCACTTACGGTAAATTACTTAATCAAATTTCAAAATCTAATATTTTTTTAATAGAATTTGGAAATTCATTACCTTCTTAATTAGAGATTTCAAAATTTGGTACCTTACATACACCAAATTTTAAAAACTGGAATTTTACTTATAACGAGATTTAGAAGTGTAGTTATTTGTCTAACACGATTTCAAAATCTGCTACCTATAGTCCAAACGTAATTTTCATTCTCAAATCAACTACGGTTTTCGACATTTAATTTAAATATAGCATAAATTTCTCACGAGAATATTATCCTCGTATAAATAATAGAAAAAAAGTAAATAAAAATGGAAGTACTAAATTGTATGGAGAGAGTGAAAAAAAGTTAGAGTTGTATTAAAAATAAAAGGAAGAAGAAATTAGACTTTACATTTTTTATCCTAGTGAAAGGTCAAAGGATATTTCGGAGTTTTAGATAAATTTGGAGGTTTAGGAAGAAATTTGGAAGTACAAAAAGAAAGCCTCGATATTTACTAAAACTGGGTCGTTCCGTTTCTCTTTCTTGGGCTTCATCAGGAATGCTGATTCATGTTAGATTCTACTCTTTACAGTCCTCGTTTTGTTACATTTTTTTAAAATTACATATTTACCTTCTTTGTCCATTTAAAAACATTATTATCTGCTTTGCACTCTTTTACACACTTGAACTTACATGATTTCATTTCCAACCTCGAAACAATGTTCTTTCTCGATAATATAAATTGAGATTAAGTTTTTTTTTTCTTCCGATTAAATTAAGATATTTTCCACTCTTTCTATGTTATTTTTTTCTTCTTCAAAACTTTGGTTGAAAATGTCATCTTAAAAAATACTTTCATAAACATTTTTCTTTATTTATTACATTCTACAAAGTATTTTACAACACACATGTAGATTTCGAAAACTTATTTTAAGAAATACATTTCGAAATCTACACAGTAGAAGAGCATTTTTGAATAATCTTCGCTTTAAAATTCGAAATACACTTTTTGGTACATTCCGTAAAATACATTTTTAAAACATAAAGAAAATTCGAATATAAAGAGAGTAATTTAAAAAAGTATTTTTAAAATATTTTTATCCATTTGTTATTTCAAGATGTACTTTATAAAAAGACATTTTTTAAAAAAAATAATTTTGATAATTGGAATTAAAAAATTGAAAATAAGGTTCAGTACATAATTTTAAATAACATAATTAAGAAATGTAGATTATTGAAGCCTTTAAGTTTTATAATTTGCATTAATTTATGAGAA
The DNA here is from genome assembly GCA_034642375.1 of Vigna nakashimae. Taxonomy (NCBI): domain Eukaryota; kingdom Viridiplantae; phylum Streptophyta; class Magnoliopsida; order Fabales; family Fabaceae; genus Vigna; species Vigna nakashimae. The sequence continues at coordinate 33,276,378 of CM067765.1, forward strand.
CAATTAAGATGAAAGTACAAAACAAGGGTGCATTGGATTATAGGAATTGAACACATTTAATTACACTAACTCATGCATCTTACTGAATTAACCAAGCCAAACAATATACTTGATTATAATTATTACTAGATACCGCATATCACTTAAATATAAGGAAAAATGATAAAATGCTAATACCTGAAAGGATAATATAAGGGGAAATAATTGATTAAGTTCTACTAACCCGTTTTTTTTAAATTAAAATATAAAATAAATTAAAAGTTAATATTTTTATGTTATATTATTTTAAGAATATAAATATATATTAGTGTTGTAGTTTAAACCATTATCATTATAAATTAAATTTTATTTTTTATTTATAATAGAATAATATGATATGTAAATATAATTCTGGGATGGGTGACCTTGTGCGAGTGAGGACAAAGCACATTGGAAAGCCTGGTGGTGATGTGTGGGGGCAGTCGATGTTCCCCGTAAGTTGCCGGGACGTTACAAATGGTATCAGAGCCTAGCCTCTCCCAGTACGGTGTGGTTCGAGGACGAACCAGACGGAAGCTGGTGGGCATGTGACACTCGGGCACTGAGACGAGGGCGGGGAGTGACGCTGGTGCAAGAGGCATGGTGCAAGGGGCACAAGACAAGGAGCGGCTCCTGGCAGCTTCGAGTGGAAGGGTGACATGGATGAATCGAACATACACCGAAATGAGAGGGATCTGGAGACTGTATAGGTACGGGACTATACAGTTGAAGGATATCCTAAATGGATTGATTTGACTACTCATATCACCAAAATGCATTTGCTTTTCGGTAGCCTGACCCATAAGAACTCCTGGAGAAATTCTGGGATGGGTGTGGGGGCAGTCGACGTTCCCTGGCACCAAAGTACATAATTATGCAACCTACACCAAATTTACCAAATGTAAATATTTTCCCCAACTTCTAATCCTCCTAGAGTGTGTTATATACTTAATTATACTAAACCAAGTGTGTCTAAACTCATTCTAAACAAGTGACTACATGATATCAACCCAAAAACCTTCAAAACATCAACTTAGAGACTCAAATTGAATTCTACCATTTGTGGCACAATTTCAAGCAACTTAGGGACTAACAAGTCCCAAATAACTTACCAAGACTCTTCAAACTGACATTTTGAGCACAAAACTCTCAATTCAAATTTTCACTAGTTCACTTCCTCAAAATTGAGTTCAAAACCAAGTTGAACTCTGCCTCATCACCACAACACACTCATAACTCATATTTCTTCCAGTCTAGATGCTTGAACATGACATTAAACAGCTTACAAACAAAAAATGACAGACCCAATATCAGAGATGATTTAAAAAAAAATTAAAACCCAAGGTCACAAACACAGAGAAGAGATATGGCTTTTGATTTCAAAATTTTGGATGGTGAGATAATGAAAACCACGTTGCGTCAGAGAACATAATGCGGCAACGACGATGACCATGCAATACAAAGTACCTAGTTCTTATGTCCTGCATAAAATGTAAACAACTATAATGCTATATATGACTCGTTAAAATTGCCGAAGCATTATGAAACTATAGAAATTGATATTAATTTAATAAGGAAGGATAAAGAATAGCTCTTTACAGCAGAGTAGACCATTGTAATTCTCCCAATACTATAATTCCCAACCTTCACAGTCCCTACCCTTCCCTCTTATTATTTTCTCATTCCTTTGCAATAACCCCCACCCTCCCACTATTCTTTGCCAGCTTAGACTTCCATCATGATCCAGATTTAATAGCATGAACATTCCCCTTAGCAGTAACACACTGCTTCTCATCGAGAACCTTCAACTAATTCTAACTCCTTTTACCATTTAGTTAAATTGATCATTTATATTCTTGTACTTAATTAGCAGATACCAAGAACAACTTAACGTTTTTAAATGTCAAACCTTTGCAAGTGTACAATGGTGTCTGAGTGGTCAAGTCCCTGATAACAGTTGAAAAACTGTTATTTTCATGCTTAAAACTGATACTAAAAGCAACCTTTAGACTTAAAAACTAGCTTGAAATCATGCTTTTATCTATATTTTCATAAATATGAGAGCTGGACAGGTTTATGCTTGATTTAAGTGTTTTTGTGCAGGTTTTAAGGTGAATTTAGTGAAAAGAGTGAAGAATGAGAGAGATGGAATCAGAAAAGGAAGCAAAGAGTGCAAAAGGAGAAGCCGAAGGCACCGCTCAGCGGCATTTTACCGCTGAGCGGCACTCAGGAGGTCACGGGAGGTCCGCTGAGGGGCAAAATGGCCGCTGAGGGGAAGAAAAGAGACGCGTAGTCACCGCTGAGCGGTATTTACCGCTGAGCGCCATTCTTAATGGGCTTGGACTTGTTTTCTGGCACTTTTATGGGCTTGGGCTTAGATCTTTTGTAATTCTAAAATAGTATATAAGGGCTTGCACGTCCTAGAATTAGTATCTTTGGCAGAAACGAGGCAAACACTCTCTCTCTCTCCCCTTTGAAGGAGGATCTTGGATGCTCAGGCTACCTCTTCACCTTTTTAGGGTTTATTCTTTCATTCTTTCATTGTTATTCATCTAGGTTCACCATGAATATGGTGAACTAAACCTTGTATGTTTGTTGGGGAATCAATGTAATCTCTTGAAGCTCTCATATATGGAATCTATGCTTGCATCTTTTAATTAAGATTTATGCTTTCTTTCATCATTAGTTAGGGTTTTTCCTCTTTGCTTAATGCTTGCATGGTTTAACTCATTCGATGCATGATTATTGGTTTTGTCGATACGGGCACGTACGGGGAAGTCTAGATCCGGGGAATTTCTCCCAATATTATATTGGTTGTCGTTAAGCTCCTGAACTTATGAACTGATCATTAGGAATGCTAGGAATTGTATGAACTCGTGATTAGGGAGAAGCCATCTAGAATGGTACTTTAGAGAGTGGCATTAACAATGATGATTTGAATGTTGAATTCCTAAAATATATGAGAGTGGATGAGATGAAATTGACCCCCAACAACATATTCATTCATATATTCCATTGAAAGTGTTTATCTTTTGCTTTTGCCATTGATCAAAAACTCATGCATACATGTGTATTTTCTGTCTTGCATATTAAACTCCAAATATTTCGTCCTTAAGTCTTAGCTAATCAACAAACCACACAACTAAACTAGGCCGTGAGTCCTTTGGGAGAACGATACTTGGTCTTACCAAGTTTATTACTTGAACGATTCGGTCATACTTGCCGATTGTGAAACAAGTTTGTGACATCATATTTTGGTGATCATAAATTTGTCCATCAGTCCCAAAATCGAACACTGGTATCACCAGAACCACTTGCCAGTTGTCGTCCATCGGGACTGAAGGCAACACTAAGTACAGCTTCGGCATGACCTAAAAATATAAACAACCGCAAAAATATGAATTCCAAAAAATTCAAAGAATAACACAAACTTGTGCTACAATAATCATCAACATCCAAACCACGCTGTTGTCTCTCACAGTTTAGCAAGCACAATACAACATTGTGCCACTACGAATGGGAAAATACACAATATGTCTCACATACCAGAAATAGTTGCAGAACAATGATTCACAGGACGAATCCGGAAAATAGCTTGAGGTTGATAAACTATAGGCAAAGCCTTGTCCATCGAGACTGGAATAGTGTTAAAGTAACATTGCAAAGGAAAAGAAAAACATCATTACAAGTGCATAATTCTTTGTATCAATTCTTTAGAAAGATGAGGATTTTTTTTCTCAAAATGTGTTAAAAGCAAGTAAATAAGGGAATTTACAACGAATTAAGAAGGAAAAAGAAATAATTTATTGTAAACAAACATGACTAACCTTTGTTTTTCTGCAAGTATGTTTCAAGTGGTTCAATGAGCTCCTCATCTGATATATAGAAAGCATACGACAACTTCTCTTCCTAAAATGAAAGCATAGATAATCGCTCAATGTTATAAATAATAAACAAAATGTAAAATAGAATTTGAGAAGAATAAAGGGACTTGCTTACATTGTTTTGAAGCTTATTAACAATCTGATTGAGGTGTTGAGGGCCAGCAATCTGAGGTAGGTACATGGGAGAGCCCAAGGGAGTTCCATCTGGGTCTGTCAAAAGACACATCACGTTGTTGATTATCTCCCTCTTCTCCACCATAGTCTCTGTCTCTACCTCCATTTTTCAATCAGGGATTTTCCTTCTCTTATGCTGAGATTCTCTTATGGATGATGCTTCTTACTTTTCCACTTGGGATTCTATTTGGTTCTATCTTCGTTGTCGTGCTGAAACTAATAAAAGTAGTGAAATAAAGTCACATCGGCACAAACCCTAAATTAAACAGGACCCAGGACCCATCATACAGAGACCTCAGACTTCCCATATTTATGTTTTTTTTTCTTTGTTAAATATCATCATTTTAAATTTTAAATTTTAAATTTTAAACTTTAAATTTTAAATGATGATATTCTCAACCCAACTCATTGGATTTATTTACGAAAACGGCGGCAGATTTGGGGTTGAGAGTGGTGTGGTTTAGTTGGGGGAGGAACCTGGGTGACCTTGGTGGGGTGAGGAATTGACTGTGTACATAAGAGTTTTTCTCTGACATTTTAACGAACACTTGAAGGTGTCGCTTCTACAGTGAACAAAAATTAGACTCTCCCGATTAGAATTCAAACTCGAATTGAGAGTCTCGTGAATGCATTAACCAACACCCTTTTGGGCTTCTCTTCATGCACAAAAAAAAAAATTCTTACCCAGCCGCCGTGAACGATGCTCTGCCACAAATCCTTCTCTCCGGTGCTACAGATGCGTGGGAACGTTCTCAAACAAGACACACACGAATGGGGATAAAAATGCATGATGATGGGTGTTTCTTCGTGCATCCCATCAAATTTCTACCTACACCTCATCACAGGCTTCCGAAAATTTTGATCCGGTGCAGGGGTGTGTTAACTGTCTTTCGAAAAAGAAATTTCAGAATTGATCTACTGTGTTGCGAAAAGTAAAATCCAGTTTTATGGAATTAAGGGACAGCCTAGCCTGCCATTTTTTTTAAAATTTTTTAATTATTTTTAAACTTTTCAATTATTTTTAAAATTCGTTTATCCATATTTAAAGCATATTTAATTATATAATTTTTTTAAAATTTTTAATTAATGTTTTCAATCAAATAAATTAAAATAATATTATATTTACATATCATATTATTCTATTATAAATAAAAAATAAATTTTAATTTATAATGATAATGGTTTAAACTACAACACTAATATATATTTATATTCTTAAAATAATATAACATAAAAATATTAACTTTTAATTTATTTTATATTTTAATTTTAAAAAAAACGGGTTAGTAGAACAATCCACCGCTAATTTGACGGGGACCATGTAAGATTTTGCCGAATTGAAGTCACATATCTAAAGGGTTCTTTCTTTTCAACATTTTAACCATTTAAACCATCTAAAACTAGAAGTTTGAATCTCTGAAGATACCTCACCCACCATTCATCTACGATTTGGTTAAAGGAGGGGTGTAATGGTTCAATGAGGACATCCACACACAGCACTTGGTCGTGTTGTACTTCCAAGCCTTTCACATCTCTTTTTCATGTTTGCATGGATGTTTTAATTTCACTAAATAGAAGTCTGAACACAGCTTTACAAAATAAGAACTAAATTTTAACCGTTACATCTCAATTTAAAATACTCCATTCAAACACTACAAAAGTGACAAGGTGAACAAAAATTACAGTTTAACCAAAAATGGCCATTGTTGTTAGAAGAAAATGCCTCCTGCATCGCATCGCTCGTGTTTGTGACCTTGGGTTTTAATTTTTTTTTTTAAATCATCTCTGATAATGGGTCTGTCATTTTTTATTTATGGTTTCTTGTTTATTCCGTATCCATGAATCAACAGAGACACAAAAAATTATGACACACAAATGTATCACAATAATGCTAAGAAATCATGCATCAGATTTGCAGAACAGAGGAAATACAACTAACAAAGATTAAGAAAACGCGCATGAACAAATCCAAAAGATAAGAAAATTTGACCAGTGATTTAAACAATTCAAGCAAAGAGATAAGATTTGGGTAAATAACCTTCGTTGTGTGAAACCAATACAATCCTAATTTTCTTCTTTCTTCAATCCAGTATTCTTCTTCCCTCTAATTCTTTCCAGCTTTCCGAATTCCAGAAACCAATTAGCTCCCTTCCCCGTTTTTCAATTCCAGTCCCCCTCTCCCTTTTTCAAATACCACGCAAGCAGAAAACCCTATTAGGTATACTGAAATAATGAGATTGAGTATTCTATTATAAAATAATTTTATGATATAAATAGAATTTTTTAAACTTGTTTTATTATTTTAAGAACACTTCATCTTTTTAAAAGTCTTTATCTTTGTTCTCTCTCACTTCTTTTTAAAATTTCTTACTCCTAAGTTATCTATTCGATGATTAGGAGGTGTCTAGGCGATTCTGGAGTCAAGGGTTACCTTTTGGGTTGGAAGGATAAGAGTAAAGTCACTGATGAAGTAGAAGACAATAACGTTGCTTCACCAATATTTAGGAACAAAGAGAAGGTTTTGGTCACTTGCTCTAGGCGTATCAGTTACAGGTACAACCTAATACACACCCCATAACTTTTAGTTACAATTTTTGTTGCTTTTTCGAGTTTGGATTACTCTAATTTTGTGTCTTGATTTGCAAAGTTTAAGGACAGAGAAACCTTGGATAGTGAGTTAGGTTTTGTATATTGTTATGGTATTCATGGGTGGAGTGATTGTTTTCCATTAATTTGTAGGTACCGACATTTGATGTTGAACTTGGTGTCACTTTTGCCGCATTGCAAGAAGGATAACAAGGTTGAATCAAAAGAAACTAAAGGCGCCACCCTTAATGAGCTTGTTGAGCTCAAAAGTTGTTCTTCGTGTTTATTTTTTGAGGTATTTTATTTATATGCCACAAGGTTTTTTCAGTGTCGTGTTACTTCAATTTAGGATTGATATGTTGTGCTGTTCTCTAGACTAGTATTTGCAATTTTTTTTTGCGCTATTTGGAAAACCTGAAGCATGCTAATGGGTAGGGGAATTCTTTGTTGGTCACAACTGTTGATGCTATTTCAATGAGATGCTGTAGTCGTGAGTTTGAGTCTGGTCAACTTGTTATATTCTATTAGTGTCTTCTCTCATTTTCTATGTATCAATTTCAGTGCAGGAAAGCAAAAGATCTTTATCTCTGGATGGCCAAATGCCCCAGTGGCCCATCTGTAAAATTTTTAGTCAGTGCAGGTATATTCCGATTCAATCATTGTAATGTTAATATAACATTAGTTTGCTTGCTCTGATTATTTAGAGTTCTGATGTCTGTATACTCTAGGCATCACTGGTCATTCTTCCCAGTGAACTATGTCTTTTGTGTTTCTCTCTCTATCTCGACCATTTTTTATATACACTTTTAGTGATTTTCCTTTTTCCTCCTGTTTTTTCAGTTCATACAATGGAGGAGTTGAAGCTAACGGGAAATCACTTAAAAGGTTCTCGTCCACTTTTGACGTTTTCTGCAAATTTTGAAAAAGATGCACATTGGAAACTGTTAAAGGAGATGTTGTTACAGGTGTGTTGTTGGTTTCTTTCGTTGCAAGTTTTTTCGTTTTTGTCCATCTAGTTCCATCCGAGGAAAGATGGATTTATGTAAACTTATGTTGATAACTCTCATATGTGCACTTTCATATATAAGGTAAAGGTTAGCTTGATGATTTCATCTTATTTTTATGATTCGTGATGTTGTACACCATGAATTTCCGGCCAAATTAAGAACTGCTTCATGTGCTTTCTACCAATTTAATTGGAATCTTACATTTTTGTTGTCATATATCGTCCTACGATTTTTTTCTCAATTTATTATGTCTGATCAATGAAAATTCAATTGATGTTATTGTTATGCCCATCTATTTCACATAGTTTATGTCATATATATGTTTAATGTATATTTTCTGTGTGCAGTTCTCTCTATTTCTGATACTGTTGTTTGTTTACTGTATTTGATAATTTCTAATATACTATTTCTTTCCTTTTGTTTAGATATTTGAAGTACCAAAGGACCATAGAAAGGCTAAGCCCTTCCATGATCATGTTTTTGTTTTCTCAATAGCTGATGACCATATATGGTTCCGGAATTACCAGGTTTGTGTTTGTATTCCGGAATTACCATAGACTATTTTTGCATTAAGAAAAAGGTTAAAAAATCCTGGAGATTATTGTTAGGAGCATCTTTTCTGCCTATTTCTATACAAATTAAGTGTATGCATTGTTATTATAAACATGTTTATTGCTCTTTTTAGCCACATGTTAATGATTGAAGTGAAGTTTGGGTCGAGCATTTTTAACCTTTACTCCTTTACTTTCTTATAAACATTACTCAATTATCAACTTATCTATACATTTCAATTTGAAGTTTTAGTTTTTGACAAGACTTAGATAATATATAAAGAATGGTTAACCACAGGAATTTTGAAGATGGAGGATATTTGACCATTATAATGAGTTTAAATTTTATCTACTACCGATGTAAAACATTTTATTTGTAAATACATTAATATGTTCCGCTATGGTATTGTTCTGTAAGCTCAAAGGTTAAACTATGATGCATGTAATGTTTTATTTTATTGATCATCTTTATTCATTTAATTATGGTCAGTCTTACCAGATCAGTGAAGATCGAATCAAGTGGGGATTTTGGTTTGACCTGTGCGTGCCTGCGATAGATGTTATACTCCGTTTTTGTTGGACAATATACCGTTAGATTGAGTCATTTGTGTTATACTCATGACATGGTCATTAGAGGACAATTGTTACTATTAGTTGTTCGCAATACTCCTATTTAATTCGATCATTATATGGTCTCATTTTCTCCAACTATATAATATTGATTTTTCCATGAGACAATATTGTAGTATTTTCTACCTGTTGCTAATGCCTACTGAGGAATGTTACATCTTTATTCCCTTGCAGATTTCTACTCATCATAATGAATCAGACAAATTACCAAGGGGAGGCCTTGATAAAATGACATTGATTGAGGCTGAAAACTGGTTCTTCATGTATCTTTTGATCTTTCAATTTCTAACATTCATTTAACCTATGAGCAAACTATTTGTTTAGGTCGGTCCACGGTTCTGCTTGAATCCAATTAAAATATTTGGTGGCAGTTTTGGAGGCCCGACATTATATGAGAATCCATTTTATGTATCTCCAAATCAGGTACCAATCAATATATTTTTAATGTATGCTTTGAATTTCTCTAGCTTTCTACTAATAATTATATCTGTCATTGGTTGGTTGTGATAGGTTCGGGCTTTGGAGAAAAAGAAGAAGTCTGGAAAGTTTGCTAAGAAGGTCAAAGCAAAGACAAGGAGGAAAATGCATGAGATGTCCAATCCTCTGGAGCCTGATGAGTTTGCAGATATGTGGAAAGATTGAACATTTGGTTGTCAGCAACAGCTTTTGATGTGAATTGCTTTATATCTTCAGTTGGAGATATAGGCTGTACTTCTTTTTCTTCAATGTTATTTTCTGTTATGGTTGCAGAGGCTGGTTGTTCTCTTATCAAACATTGATTTGGTGGAAATTAAATTTTGGCAGTGAAGGTTCCAGTTGAGTTTGAGATTAGGTTTGAACGATATGTTTATTGTGAGCTTCCACCTGTAGCGATGGAAGTTCTATCTGAGCTTTCATCTCCTGTGGAGAACAACCTTTCTTTTGTATCTCACCCACCCAAAGTAATCAGATTTTGGCCTATGACATTTTTACCATGTTTGTGTTTTCAATATGGTTTGTTTCGGGTGGCTCTTCGACAAAACAAAGAGATTGAAAGTATTTTAGTTGATTTGTCCTTTTTTAAAATTAACAATTTTTGGCTTCTTTATTGGTTGTTAATTTCAGGCGTACTTTTGTTTCTGGTTTTCTTAACAAAAGAGAAGGGTTTCCAAGGCCTGAATTGCGCCATGGGCTCCCAAGTTGTGATTTTCTTTCTACACAGTAGGAATATCTCCCTGCACCCCCAAAAGTACCAAATGATCAAATTGCCTTTAAACAAACTCTTGAACTTGGTGGTACCACAAAATTATATCTTCTGAATGTTTCACAATTTAATTTATCATTTCGGAATGAATTTTTTGGAAGAGGCTATAAATTATTCCAGAAATTTTTTGGCATAAAAACACTTTTCTTTCGGTCTTATGCAATATTTTGCAAAATTAATCCGAAAAATAACAATCTAAACCTATGAAAGCGTACAAAGTCATGTTAAGTACTTGAATTATAGGACACTTTTAACTTTTTGATTGATCAAATTTAAGAGCCATAAGCCGATATTCTAGAAAAAACTATAAATTGATGATCTTTGACTTGAAAAATATTACGAATGGAACAAAAGGATATATATACTTCCTCTTAAAATAGAAAGGATTTTTCTTGATTTTAAAATATATAATTGTGAAGGAAAACCGTGAGAAATAATAATAACTAATAAATCACCGGCAACTCATTATCCTATCTACCTAGTGTGATACCACGACATAGTTTTCATTATCAAATACTCATGAAAGCATGTCACGTCTCAAACATAAAATAGTGTCCCATGTCGGTGTAGAACATTGGTACAGATATTACCAAGAATAGTGGCAGTATATGCAGATAATGTATGTATAATTTGCCGTATTTTTCTTCCTCAAAAGGAAAACTTTGTCAACACACTCTTTTAATTGATAAATTTTGAAACTGTTTCAGTAGGGGTGTGGAGACCAAGATACGAACCTAACAACCTTTCTCTACGCCTTCTCTATGCTGCTCTCCCTGTGTTGTCTTCTCTCTCTATCCTCTAGTGAACCAGGTGGCTGGGTACCTGCAAAGGCACTCCGACGCTCCAGTCAACAGGGGTGTTGTTCGAATAAGAAAATCTCAATTAATCTTCTCTTAGGGGAAAAACGTACCTTTTTTCTCATATGTTCTGTATATTTAAAACAGTAAACATAAACCGTTACCTGATAATTCGGTCAGTTATCTAAGTTGTCTGTTTAGAAGGCGTAACTGCTAGATCATGTGTTGATACTGAGTCAATTACTTCCGTGATTCTCGGCATCGGTTAGCTAATTACGTGCAACGTGTGTAACCGCGTTCTGTGACATTACGCTCTGTATGTCGATCGTCCTGTGTGTCGACATGACTAGGCGACTTGTAGCGTGTCGTGTGACCGTTGTTTGTCGTGTCGCGACATTGTTGTTTGGTTGTCGAGGACCGGGCGGTAGGCGACTTATCGTGTGTCGTTACAATTTGTCGAGCACCTTGTGGTCGACAATACCGTAAAATATTATTAAATTACCTTGGTTGGCCGTTGACGTGAAGGATTGAGCATCCTATAGTACATGCCCCCCAAGTCCGAGTAAATGGATGACATAATTACGAAGGACTTTCGAGTGTTATTTGGAGGAAACGAGGGGACGTGGAGAAAACGAAGAGGCGTGGAGGAACCGAGGAGGCGCAAGTGACAGCTGTGCGCGGAGTTACGAAATTTAGGGTTTTCCCGCTCTCTTAGGGAAATGATTAGACACAAATTAGTAGCCGTTAGATCAAAAAGAATCCTACGGCGTCTGATAATTAAACGGTTTGGCTTCTTCAACACGATTCAAAAGAGGTTTATGCACTTTTGCAGAAAAGCCAACACTGAGAGCGTATCGAGCGAGATTGTTTCTTCTTCAGTTTCGTTGCCTTCGTTACTACGAGAATCAACCAGGTAACCCTAAAATCTCTTTCGTCTTAGTGTATTTACTGTTGATAATGGAAAGAAGGGGGCAGGATATTGGTGGCGATATGCCGGGGCCGTCATCTACGGCGGAATATCACGAGGTTACCACTATACCTCATGGGGAAGGAGCCTTTATATACGGAAATGTGAGCGGTGAGGGTCCCGGGGGGCGTGCAATATCTCTGATTAGCGGAGATGAGTATGCGTGGGCGGCGAGTGAGGTGAAAGAACTTAGAAGTCAATTTAGGAGTAGGGCTATACTAACGAACTGGATTGAGGATAGTTGCCTGTTAAGAACCCTAGAATACCAAAAATGTGTAACGTTGATAGCTTGTCGAGATGACGAACGGGTATGCTATGGTAGGGAAAATGCTTCTGATGATTTCTTCTATTGCTATGCTGCCTTGTTTTACGATTTGTATGTGAGGTTGCCCTTTACCACGTTTCAAATGGATGTTCTGCGTACCTTAAATGTTGCGCCGAGTCAGTTGCATCCTAATAGCTGGGGGTATGTGCAGGCTTTTGCCGTAGTATGTCGGGCGTTAGACATTAGGCCCACTGTAGGTTTGTTTTTGTATTTCTTTAGATGTCGACCGTTGGCCACGAAGGGGTGGGTATCATTGATATCGGAACCGGGTAATGGGCTATTGGAGCTTTATATGCAATCGTATAGAGGGTTTAAGACGAAGTTTTTCAAGGTGTCGATCACCGATGTTGGTCGACGGCTATTTTTCGACGGTGAGGGGAATCCCAGGTTTCCCTTGTACTGGACACAGGATCCTCTGAGGTTTACCTCGTGGTCAGAAGATAAGATGACGATCGAAGAGTTGGAGGCTTTGAGCGTGTTGACCTCGTTACCACGCCCCTTCTCTTCTCGTCAGATTATAGAGTGCCTCGAGTTCGATGACGCGGGGGCGAGGGTGTTTGGTATGTGTCTTTGCTTATCATTTTTGTAAATTGCTATGTTGTTGCTGACCATTCTGGATGGGATTTTGCAGAGATAATGGGAAAGAAAGGTGGTGGTCGCAACTGGTTTCAGGCCATTGACAACGAAAGAGTGGAAGGCAGTCGTTCGGGGTCGTCTCATGGGCAACAACACCTTCAGGCGCGACCAGCTGGACCACAGCCAGTTGTAGTGACGCCGGTTGAGGATACGACAGTAGCTGAGGTGCCTTTCGTACGAAAGAGGAAGGCCAAGACAGTCGACCCCAACCGCGAGGCCTCCAAGAAAAGTAAGGAGGTGGTTGAAGAAACAGAGCGTGCTCTACCTCTGGGCATATGGGATCGTGCCTTCATGCCGGGTCATCGGGTGGAGCTCAACTTGGACGCTGCGGAGAAGAAAGCGATCGAAAATATGAGCGAGCAACAGATTGCTGATAGCTTGCTCGAGATGAACACACGAGCGCAAGCGCTGTCTTGGCATTTGGCGTATGCTTCGGATAGGGGTCGGATGCGATCTGAGTTGGAGAAGGTACGTGCCCAACTGAAAGAACTTGCTGAAATTCATGCTGGTTGTGAGGCCAGGTATAAACGTGCTGAGCAACTTCTGAAGGAGGGCGAAGTGCTGTGGAATCAAACTCGGGAAGCTGGTGTGGCCCTTAAACAAGAACGCGATCAGATGGCAAGGGATGTGGATCAAGCAAAGAGCTCCCTGCTAATAGTGGCCCGAGAAAGGAATGCTCTGAAGGCAGAGGTGTTGGAAAAGAATGAGTTGGTGGAGGAGCTTAAGGACGCGATTATGGACGAACATAAGAAGGGTTTCAAGAAGGCCCCGAGACAAGTCGGGCATTTGCTTCAGGTATCGACCAAGGAAGCTGAATTCGACGTCCGAAAGGACGTGCATGAGGGTCATCTGAAGCCCTTGAATGAAATTCCTGATGACGCTATCCTGGAAGGAGAAGAGGGCGAGGAGGTGGTCGACAACCATGGGCCGGAAGAAGCCATGGAGACGGATGAGCCCGCACCGGAGACTGCCGCAGCTGTTGAAGGCGGTACCTCACAAATTGTAATAGATTAGGACGTAGGAAGGATTTGTAAATACATACTTGACTATTTGGTTGATGTACTTGACTATTTGGTTGATGATGATGAATGCTAACCTTTGATAATTTTATGAATGCTCGACTTGTATGTTTGGTGATTTTGCGGTTTGCTTTTTAACTTAGCTGAGAACACGTCGTGTGATAGTTGAGAACGATGGTTGAGTGAGGAAAATATTGGGTGTTCGAGGGTGAACAACTACCAGATATTGGATGTTCAAGGGTGAACATCGACTAATGGGAGTGTATTCCACGTGTGTTGGATGTTCAAGGGTGAACATCGATTAATAGGAATGTATCCCACATGTATTGGATGTTCAAGGGTGAACATCGACTAATGGGATTGCATCCCGAACAGGCTGGGTGTTCAAGGGTGAACATCTACCAGTGGGTTTGCTCTTAAGTCCTTTGTGTGTGGAAGTGTCTTGTACGACAGCCTTGGGACTCGACATCATAACATTGATAAATGAATCGAGACAATAAGCATGATGGAATGTAATCTTTATTTGATAACTGAACTTGATAGAGTTGTGAAAAGAATGAACAATAAATGGACATTAACTAAAATAATGTTTAAGATGAGTGGCGTTCCAGGTATTGGGAACTGGTTGTCCATCAAGCTGTTGGAGGCGATATGCACCGTTCGACATGTCTTCTGTAACCCGAAAGGGTCCTTCCCAGTTAGCTGCAAGCTTGCCATGGGCTCGATTCTTCCGAGCCTCTCCCCGCTTTCGCCACACCAAATCGCCGCTTTTGAAGGTTCTGGGCTTGACCTTTGTGTTGTATCGTCGAGATAGTATGCGTTTCTGGGCCTCTGCGCGGATGGTGGCAACCTCTCGACGTTCAGGAAGGACGTCGAGATTTGTCCGTAATTGTTCTTCATTAAGCGACATGTCAGTGATTTGTCGTCTTAATGAGGGCTCGCCTACCTCGACTGGGATCATGGCATCGGTGCCATATGTTAAGTTGAATGGCGTGTCGCCTGTGGATCCATGGGGAGAGCATCTGTATGCCCACAGGACCTCTGGCAGCTCGTCTACCCATAAACTCTTGGCTTCGCCGAGTCGCTTCTTTAACTCTGTCAGGATGGCTTTATTCGCGGCCTCGGCTTGGCCGTTTGTTTGAGGGTGCTCGACTGATGACGTGACATGCTTAATGCCCAAACTGCTGAGAAAATCCTCTAACTTGCGTTCGATGAATTGGCGACCGTTGTCGGTAATGATCTTTTTAGGGAGACCGAACCGACAGATCAGGCGCCAAATGAATTTCTGCACGCGATGCGCGCTGATGATGGATAATGGCTCCGCTTCTATCCATTTTGTGAAGTAGTCGACCGCCACGAGGAGGAATTTGTTTTGTGCTTTGGCGATCGGCAGTGGTCCCACTATGTCGAGACCCCACTGGGCGAACGGCCAGGGAGAGACAATATTGTGCAAGTCTTCGGGAGGTGCACGGATGTCGTGGCCATGTGCTTGACAGGAGATGCATTTCTTGACGAATGTCTCACAATCGTGGTCGAGAGTGGGCCAGTAATATCCGGCGCGGAGAACACGTCCTCTCAAAGTCCGCTTGCCAGAGTGAAATCCGCATATCCCGGTGTGTAACTCACGCAGCACATAGTCTGCCTCTTCCTCGGATATACACTTCAATAGAGGAGAGCTAAAACCTCGACGGTATAGGTCGTCGCCTATACATACAAAACGCGCGATTCTCTTGGAGTCGGCTGTCGTAATGTTACCTCCTTTGTCCTGTTGCTCCATAAGATTTTTGACCTTCTGTCGCCAGTCAGTTACGGGTGTCGACACATCGGTGGCGAAAGTTTCCACACCAGGACGGTCGAGGGTCATTCTAATAACAGATGATAGCTGTGCTCGCTCCTTAGAATGAGTTAACTTAGACAATAGATCGGCCCTTGCGTTTTGTTCCCTGGGTACATGGATGATACTAACCGTGACGAAGCCTTGCAGTAAGGTTTGAACCTTGTGGAAATATCGCAGCAGTTGATTATCCTTGACTTGATAGGTGCCGTTGACGTGGCTGACTACCAACTTTGAGTCCATCCGACACTCTAAATGATCGACTGAGAATTCTCGGGCTAAAGATAGGCCTGCGACCAAGGCTTCGTATTCGGCTTGGTTGTTGCTGGCGGGGAACTTAAATATGATGGCTTGCTCTACGACCACACCGTCTGGGCCCTCTAGAACGACCCCTGCTCCACCCCCCCTCTTGTCGGAGGAACCATCGACACTGAGTAGCCATGTTGTAGGGGAGTCGACCGGTGTAGATGTGAGGTCGGCTGCAAAATATGCCAGATGTTGACCCTTGATGGATCCGCGTGGCTCGTAACGGAGTCCAAATTCGGATAGTTCCACGGACCAGGCAACCATTCTCCCTGCCAAATCTGGCTTGCGGAGGATCTTGGCTATGGGATGATCTGTACGGACTACCACCTGATGGCTCTGGAAGTATGGGCGAAGTCGTCGAGAGGCGTTGAGAAGGGCCAAGGCGAGCTTCTCGATTCGAGAATATCGTTCTTCCGCCCCTTGCAATGTACGGCTGGTGAAGTAGATCAACTTGAAGGAGGGTGCTTCCTGTACCAAGGCAGCACTGACGGCATGCTGGGAAGCTGAGATATATAGCTGTAAGTCGAACCCATCGTCTGGTCGAGCCATAATTGGAGGACTGGTGAGGATGCGTTTGACAATGTTGAATGCAGTGTCACAATCATCGTCCCAGTGTTGAGTGGAGCCCTTCTTCAAATTCTTCAAGATGGGTTTGATGTGTTCGGCCAGTTTTGGAATAAATCGTGACAGGGCGGTGAGGCGACCCACAAGACGCTGTACTTCTCTTAGGGTCTTCGGAGCCGTCATGTCGAGTACCGCCCTGCATTTGTCGGGATTGGCCTCAATGCCTCGACGCGTAAGCATGAATCCTAAAAATTTTCCGGCTGGGACGCCGAAAGTACATTTGGAAGGGTTGAGGCGCATGCTGTATCGTCTGAGTTGCCCGAAGACCTCCTTCAAATCTTGCAGGTGCTGGTCCACAGAATTGCTGCGAATGACCATGTCGTCCACATACACATCCATGCAACGCCCTATCTGATGATGGAAGACCTTATCCATGAGGCGTTGATAAGTGGCTCCGGCATTTTTTAATCCAAACGGCATTACTTCGTAGCAGTAATTGGCGCGTTCGGTGATGAAGGTTGTCTTGCTTTGATCGGGGTGGTACATTGGGATCTGGTTGTACCCCGAGTAAGCGTCCAGAAAACTTAAAATGACATGACCAGAAGCTCCATCTACGAGGCGGTCGATGCTGGGCAGGGGATATGAGTCTTTGGGGCATGCCTTGTTGAGATCAGTGAAATCGACACACATCCGCCACTGACCGTTCGACTTCTTGACCATAACCACGTTCGACAGCCACGTGGTATATGTTAATTCTCTGATGAACCGGGCATTTATCAACTTGTCGACCTCAACTTGAATGGCTTGACGCTTTTCTTCTCCGAACCTACGCTTCTTCTGGGCGACTGGTCGCGCCTCCCTGAAGATAGACAATTTGTGGGACATAACTCCTGGGTGAATTCCTGGCATGTCAGCGGCTGTCCATGCAAATAAATCTGCATTGTTTCGCAGTATCTGACTCAGGGCCTGCTCCTCGCTTGAGGTGAGGTCCCTGCCGATGCTGGTGGTTTGAGACGTGTCATTCGTCAGGGATAAGAGCTTGACTTTGCCTTGCGGATGAAGGCGCTCGTCCACATTGGTTCGGGGGTCCAGGTCGACTGCCGCTGCCTCGACTACTTTTGCCCTTTTTGTTGGAATAAAGGGGGTGACCTTTAGCCCCGCAACATAACACTGTCGGGCTGTTCGCTGGTCGGCCCTCACCGTACAAATAGTACCCTGATTTGTCGGGAACTTCATGGCGAGGTGGGGAGTAGACACAATTGCTCCAAATGCGTTCAGACAAGGACGTCCTAGCAAGGCGTTGTATGATGCGTTTGCCTCGACCAGCAAGAATCGAATTCGAAGCTCAGGTGCCTCCCGACTGGTTCCGAGCCGAGTTCGCAAATCAAGGTATCCCCTGGTGTCTACTCGCTCTCCTGAGAATCCGACAATCTGCTCATTAAATGGGGCGATGAGATCCTCGGATAGGTCCATTTTCTGAAAAGTGGACCAATATAAAATGTTGACCGAGCTTCCTTGATCAACGAGGACCTTGCTGACATCATACCGAGCTATATTAGCCGTGATGACCATAGGATCATCATGATCAGGATCTGGAGCGTGGAAGTCAGCGTTCGTGAACGTGATGTCAGGGATTGACCGAGCGTGTCGCTCGACCATATGGACCGATTTCAGCTGTCTCAAATGTCGTTTCCTCGCTGAAGCCGACACGCCTCCTCCAGCGAAACCACCAGATATGGTGTCGATGCGACCCCGGACTGAGCGTTCCCTCTCTATGCGTCGAGGCGGACTGCGTGATCGCCTGCGGTGTCGATCGTCTCTAGGGGGAGATCGCTGGGGACTTCGCCTGGGAGGATCTCTTCGACGAGGAGTTGTTGCTCTAGTGGGAACTCTTTCCTTGATGTAACTCTGGAGATAACCCGCACGGATGAGTCGTTCTAACTCGTCTTTGACCATATTGCACTCTTCCGTGTCGTGCCCTTGGTTCATGTGGAACCGACAAGATTTGCTCCTATCGGCGTTCTTTGGGGTGGCCTTTCGCCGCGCTGTGAGAAGTTCGGTGTGTAAGGCCTCTTCCAGTACCCTCGCCCTGGGGGCGTTGAGGGTCGTGTAGTGATCATATTTAGATATCCACCCCGACTCCTTCCGAGGTGCTCGATCTGGCCTGTAGTCGTTGGGGGGTCGTTTTGTTTTTCTAGTTTCCTGGTTGGGGACATCTTGATGGTGCTTCTTTCTGGCATTAGCATTACGGTGGTCTTCAATGCGGATGAATTTTGCCACAGTGGATTGCAATTCTTCCATGGATGACGGGGGATCAGCATATAACTGTTCCGAGAATTGCCCCGGCCTTAAGCAGGATGACAGGTTGCTGATGATGAAAGTGGGAGTAATATCCGGCACTCGCCTGGCCGTTTCGATATATCGCTGCATAAAGGCTTTCAAGGTCTCATCCTTCTCCTGCCTGGTATGGACAAGCTCCGTAGCAGTCATTGCCGGCTTTTGATTGGCCGCGTACTGTTTTCGGAATAAGGATTCTACGGTTGCGAAGCAATCTACGGAATTTCGGGGAAGTTTATGGAACCATTCCAAAGCTTCACCCTTAAGGGATAAAGAGAAAGCTCTGCATATAACCGGATCGCTGTCTGTGTAGAATGCCATGGTATCTATAAAATTGCGTAGATGGTCATCAGGATCTTCAGATCCATTGTAGCGTTCCAGAGTTGGGGGAGGCTTGTCCGGCATATTCGCTTGCATGATGGCTTCCGTGAATGGAAGCAGGTTGGTGAGGCGTGCAGGATTAGGCCCCCTCCTTCCTCCACCAACCCGTTCGGAGGGTCCCCCATGATGGCTCGCTTTGTTATCCTCCTGCCTGTTTGAAGCAGATAACTCTGGTGTTGGAATCTGCGCTCTCAATGCCGCCATCTCCTCTGCATGTTTGCGCTGAATCTCCTGCATGGTTTGGGCCTGTGCCTCAACTTGGGCTTGCAGTTGCCTGATCAAATCGTGTGTATCTGAAATTTCCATTGCTCCGGTGGTCGTTGTTGGGACAGTAATCTCGGGCCCCACGGTGGGCGCCAAAATGTTTCAGTAGGGGTGTGGAGACCAAGATACGAACCTAACAACCTTGCTCTACGCCTTCTCTATGCTGCTCTCCCTGTGTTGTCTTCTCTCTCTATCCTCTAGTGAACCAGGTGGCTGGGTACCTGCAAAGGCACTCCGACGCTCCAGTCAACAGGGGTGTTGTTCGAATAAGAAAATCTCAATTAATCTTCTCTTAGGGGAAAAACGTACCTTTTTTCTCATATGTTCTGTATATTTAAAACAGTAAACATAAACCGTTACCTGATAATTCGGTCAGTTATCTAAGTTGTCTGTTTAGAAGGCGTAACTGCTAGATCATGTGTTGATACTGAGTCAATTACTTCCGTGATTCTCGGCATCGGTTAGCTAATTACGTGCAACGTGTGTAACCGCGTTCTGTGACATTACGCTCTGTATGTCGATCGTCCTGTGTGTCGACATGACTAGGCGACTTGTAGCGTGTCGTGTGACCGTTGTTTGTCGTGTCGCGACATTGTTGTTTGGTTGTCGAGGACCGGGCGGTAGGCGACTTATCGTGTGTCGTTACAATTTGTCGAGCACCTTGTGGTCGACAATACCGTAAAATATTATTAAATTACCTTGGTTGGCCGTTGACGTGAAGGATTGAGCATCCTATAGTACAGAAACAAAAACAAATAATCATAGAAACTAAGATAACCTTTCAAAAAAAATATTGGAATTGCGTTATACTACGGATCATGTATGAGATGAAAGCAAGTTTAGCACGCAACTAAAATACTTCATGTCACACTTTTCACCAAATTTTTTAATTGTTTTCACATTTTTAGTTACAAGTAGTATGAAAATATAGATAAAAGGTAATTCAGCATTCAAGTAAGTAACACGACCCTTCGGATAATCAACTAAAATCTTAAATTTATAATAAATATAATTATTTATCTTTTTATTTAAATTTTATATTTATAAATTTCGAGATAAATTTATAATTAACTAACATAAACTTAATTATGATTCTATATACTTCACCTTTAAATTTGATTATTAGAAATATTTAAGTAATTGGTGAGTGTTCAATTGATCAGTTTTTTGATTGATTAATTGTTGAAACATCATAGTTAAGATACGTTTTCACTAACTACAATATTTCGTTTAAGTATATGAATAAACACCGTCTAGATGATGATATAATATCATTTATAATATAATTTTAATACGATTTAAATCACATTATTTTTTAATTTCAACTTTAACCAGTCCTTTTAATATGATTTAGATTCACATTATTTATTCGTGAATCTCAACTTTAACCATGACATTTTTGTCCTTTAGCTAGGTGAATAGATATGATATTCCTCAATCATGACTTAAAATTATCTGATATGATCATTGATTTTCTTAATGGGAATCACTTTTCTAGAAGTGTAGTCTTTGGTTAGCACTTAAAGTCACGGCCACAAAATAAATGTTGGCCTCATGTAACTCCAAAAGAAACAGAACATATTCCAATGTTAACTCTTAAACCAAAAATCCAATCACCATTTCTTCTTTACATTTCTGGTTCCAATTGGCCTGAGACATGTTATATTTAAATATATGTTTATGTGGAGTTGGAATATGTGAGTGCTGGGTGGCCCTCCAACAATTTTCTTAACCTCATCAGTTCATAAGTCTTAAAGACAATGACCCTTCCATCAATCACTCCCACTCACTTATTTTATTCCAATTTACCCCACAAAAAGATTTTCCTTTTTCCACCTTAATCCACCAACTAAGTGACCATTCTATTTTCCACAACACAGATTTCTCCTGTTAGAGTACAATGGATCACATAATTAAACCTCTTAACTAGCTTATTCCATTACAAAAAAACACTAACCCCATTATGTGTTTCTCCACTGTTTTCCAATGCCAGACCATAATAATTATTATCATTATTTCTATCAATTGCTGCACTGTTGTCGTTCAACCAAAAGATCTTCATGTTTCCTCTTTCACAGTGTAAACGATTCTATGAATTTATATTGCTGAAAAAAATAAATATTTAAACCAGCTTAATTTATTTAACGATTGTCAAAGATATTTCGATCCTCACAATTAATACAATAAGTGATGCATATAATGTGCATGATGATTTTAAAGTCATATATGAAACTTTTATTTATAATAGTTGTAATGAGTCTTTATCTTTTATTGTCCAATAACGACCTAATCATACATTAATTTGTATTACACTGTTAGGTCTTACTGACACGAGCTAAAGAAACTTTATTTATAATAATTATTTTTTTTAAATAAATGTTATATTGCACTTCCTCTTATTTTTAACAAACTATAATACTGTCTTTTTTTCGTGTATAATTGGGTGTAATAAGAAGTGTGACTAATAACTGTATTGTCGTGTCTCTTAAACTTTTAGGGGTCCTATTTAGAGACTTTAAAAGCACAACAGTTTCAGGTTTCTTGTTCCTTCTTTTGTGTTGGTTGCTTCATTGATACAACATCAATAATCCATTTGGAAGTTACGAAACAACCAACCGAATAATAAATAAGTCACACATTATCCGAATTAGGTTCCTTAAAGGATACTTATCAAGAATACAATAAGTGTGTCGTGATTTAGTTTATTTCCAAAATAAATCAGACTTTCATATTTTTTAAGTCATCTTTAAAAAGGTTGTTTTCAAGTTTAATTTGGAACAAAGAGACAAATTTAGGACATCTTTTAGATTTCCCTTTAAATTTCTACATATGTCTAATAAGATTAGTTTCTTTTCTATAAAGTTAATTTCGAGTTGAAAGACTTAAACAAACTTTAAAATGTGATTTTTATTATAATTTTATTTAAAATATTTTTTTCAAAAATTTTGAGTTTTTTTTTTGTTTTAAAAAATTTTTGAAGACTTTTTTACTTGGAAGCTTAAATTAATCCCTACTAAAAAAATGGAGACCTTCTTTTCTTAAAAACTTAAAACAAGGGTTTATCAGTTTGGACTTTGAAATGATCCTGATAACTCTAGAATCACCTAAAATTCTCTCAAAGATAACTTTAGTCTACTAAAATCACTTACATGAGTTTTCATAAATCATATTCTTAGTAAACGTTTGTCGTATTTGGTCAAATGATTTGATGAGTTAGAATTTGTGATCTCTGATATTTATATATATAATGTTAAATAAGAAATTAAATGTGCAATGTGAAAAATGTTAGTTGAAATGATGCTAAATCTTACTATACAAACTTATTAATTAGTCATACTAAAATAAAATAAAATATTGAAAGATGGAGTTACTATATATACGAGACAAGTTCCTGAGGCCCTCCTTTGGAAAAGATAGAAGAAAGAAAAATTGCAGCAATTGATGCTCCAAACACAAGAAAAAGAACCAACAATGATTTGAAGTTTCACACAAGACAACCTCAAAGAAAAAGAAAAACCAGATGGGCGTTTTAGTAACTTCCGAACACTCTCTTTCATGGAAGATCCGTAACTGTAGCAGTTGTACTTAATCATGGACTATAAATTGATTAAACTCTATCACATCCACACCATCCCAAAATCAAAAACCAGTTTCCAAAGAAAAAAGATTACAACTTTGAAAAAAAAAGTAGTAAAAAGAATGAACTCAAGCAGAAGAAGTGAATCGGAAGAAGGTGGTTTGAGAAAGTTGAGTTCTCCCATAGCTTACCTGTTTGGTGGCTTAGCCCTGATGCTCGCAGTCATAGCAGTTGCATTACTCATCATAGCTTGTTGTTATCGTAAACATTATTATGCTTCGAACTCAGCCGGTGATGAAGAGAAAGCAGCAAAAATGGAGAAAAAGAAGGTTAATATTTCAGAGCCACAGATTGTTGTGATCATGGCTGGTGAAACCTACCCTACTTATTTAGCCAACCCACTCTCATCGACAAGAGACTATTTGTTGGAAGTCTTGGAATTCTTACGTAAATTAAGGATAAGATCAATTTATAATTTATAAACAAATACAAATCTTGTATTACAAACTGATTTTATAAGATAGAATTAGACTTAAAGTCTACTTTCTTCCAAACCAAATTAGGAGGATCACTGTGAGACCCTGAAAAATGACGTACGCTGGAATACGCGTGGCAACTGGAGAACGGGACACCTCAACAACGTACGTGGCAGCTGCAGGAAGAAGCATTTCAACAGCGGACGCCAGGTGTCGCGCTGCATGGAGCCTGGAATGCCGAGCGCTGTGCAGGCTGCGTGTCATTCGGAGAGCGCGACAGTTCACTAACGAACCAGGTGTCACGACGAGAGGAGTCTGGAAAGAGTTAGTGGAATGCACGTGGCTAACGAGGAGTGGACGTTCGTTCGGCGCTGAAAGAAAAACTGAAATTTTCTCATAAAAGACACTCCACTCTCTGCACACAACCCTTTTTCCGACTTCTGAAGAGAACCTTTCTCTTCTCTTTCTCTCTAGACTCCCCTTCCATCTACCAGAGCTCACCCGATCTCTTCTCCGATTCCATTTCAGAAACCAGAGAGGAACTTCCGGCGTCTCAAGCTTCACTTCGAACCGAACAAACCTGAGTTCTAAAACTGGTAAGTTTCCTTGGGCCTATCCGTCCGTCTTCTGATACATGCAAACCCAGCTTCGGTTGCATACTGTTATCCTGACTGAGTCTCTTTTGGTTTATTGAATGTTTGAAATTAGTTAAAGAAGAGTGGAACGTAAGGGTAGAAGGGAACTTAGTTAGACGAAAAGTGGTTAGTACGTTCGTTCACAGATCCAGGTAAGGGAAGCTTATATGTTTAATTTATACTGGAATGTGGTATGATCTGATTTGGATGTATGAAAACGTATGCATGTTGATGATTGAAATGCATGTATGCAGTATGAATACGAATGTATGATGTATGATGATTGAGATGTGTGATTATGAACATGGATGTTATGTTGTATGAAGTAAATCTGTATGTTGATGTGGAATATGAAGTTACTGGAATGAATGTTATAAAGTTTATAAATTGAAAATCCTATGAATTATAAAGTATAAGTTTAAATGTTGAAATCTGAGATCTGTTCTGGTTGAAGAATCTGAAAACTTAAATCACTCCCTATGATAAAGTACGCTCGTCACCGTACGGTCTTATACCGTTCGGTTTCCCTGATACAGACTTAGAGAAGAATTCTTTCATTTGGAAAGAGTTCGGTTTGAGAACGAGCGCCTTCATTGAATCACTATGTTTGAGCGTTCGGCTTATCATAGAGTTGTCGTACGCCTTAAATTGAATAATATTGAATTAAGTAGCGTTCGGTCTTATACCGAACGTTCGTAGCGTTCGGTCTTATACCGAACGTTCGTTCTAAATAGCGCTAGGTCTTATACCAAGCGTTCGTCCAAAGAGTGCTCGGTCACATACCAAGCGCTCGTAATATTGAATAACCACTTGGATAAAATAGCGTTCGTTCCAACCTTCCAATATTCATCCTCTTACGTTCGTTCAAATACTGGCATCAGTCTTTCATATGTAAAATTCTTCAAAGAAAATTCAAAGTATTATTGACCATCCTTTGTACATTAAATCTGGTCCAAGATCTATATTCTGAAATTTTTCTAAGTATCCTTACACCTTCAATAAGAGTCCGTTCATTTAACTGACCAAACAGAGTGTCACGTTCGTCCAATCAAGTATTTTATTTGGACGTTCGTGCTAATTCTTCAAAGGACTGAACGTTCGTCCTTTTGTACTCTTAAAGTTAAAGATGAGAATGATGATAAATTATAAGGAATTACAATGCGAACACTATATTAAGTGATTTTATGATAATGGATTTTGGACGAGCGTTCCAAGGAGGAACGTCTCAGATGTGTTAAATATTAAATTTGGTAAAGTATGAACATGGATAAGTTAAGACTCGCTGTCCATCCTGATGTTCCGTGATGCTCATCTTCACGTAGAAGAGGGTAGTCATGTGTGGGAACGGCAGGAGGTCCTTAGTCCATAAGTTAACATGGGCGACGTAAGAACGGACTAACCTCGAGTGGCAGCTGATTAGGTATATCCCGGCTACTACACCACTCGGGTGCAAGGACGCTTGTAACTACATGGTTCATACAGTCCGGACGGTCGTCTAGTATATATATCAATTTCTATGTTACATTATGTTAAGTTGCATGTTGTATGTGTGAATTGAAATGTTGAATGTATATGTTGAACGTACGAATTAAATATTATAAGCTTACCCTTTCGTTTTTCCTTGTGTTGTCAAATTGTCCATGTACGTTCGTCCTGTCTTGCAATGATCATTCGTGTGGATGTGAGCAGATGGTGGTGCGTCCCTTGAAGAAATGCTGGAAGAAGAAAATTTGGAAGACGCTAATCTGGTTGAAGTAGAAGTAAAGGTCGAGCCTTAGAGCGCTCGTTAGTTTAGGGATGTAAATGTTAGCTTAGTTTGGACGTTCGGTTAAATGTATTGTAAAGCCGTTCGTCCTAATCATCCCTGATTCTGTTTTGTGCGTACGTTATTTTGTAATCTAAGCCTTTTGGCTTTTGAACTTTGATCTGTTAAGGTAAAGACTGCATGGTTTTACTATTAATTGTAATTAATTCTGATTTATGGTAATTACTGTATTTTGGGATGTTACAATCACAATCACAGATTTTCTCCATCTGCGGTTGCGGTTTAATTTAGTTTCCTAACATTTTTGTAGTTTGTTAAACTCTTGTTGGATTGATCTCCTACGTTTAACTTGAAGAAAATGAAATGGATATCGTAGCTAGCTTTAGCACTGAGGTGTTGGTATTTTCATGAACTTTAAACTTAATTCCACGTTACAAAAATTAGTTTATATAATAAAATTTTCATGAACTTGTATATTTTAAATTTATCTTCTGAATCGTTGAGGGAGACTTCCAACATTGTTATTTTGTTCTGACCAACTTTGGATCAAGGAAATTGCGTTTGTTGAATCCTCGTCCAATGGGAAACTGATGAATACTGTAGAAATAAGTGGAAGAAACAAAATTAGCTTTCAGTTCAAAGTTAAAGAACTTCAGATGCGTCTCCAAACTAAGAAAAGGAGATGAAAGAAACAAAAATATTTCAGCTTACAGTTTCATCCTTGAACGCATAATGAAGTACACCAACTCATTTAGTCATGAATAATGCATGATCATAAAAAAATAAATTTGTATTTTTTTAAAAAAAATAAAAAAAAATGATGTCAAATAAATATAAAAATTTAGATGTGTTAAAAAATAATTATATATCTGGACGTTATAACCGAACACCTCACTAAAATCGTACAATGTCTGGACGAACGCTTACGATCGAAACCTGAAAATACTTGGTCAAGATCGAACGCTAGCTATTACTGATACACCCAGATTTAACGCTTACCAACTAAACATCACAATACGCGATTTAGGTCGAATGCTAATGATTTCTTACTGATATCAAGACCGAACGCTCAAGATCCAAACTTAAGACTCAAATGAAGACCGAACGCTCAACAATCAGAATTAAACCAGGACCGAACGCTCACAATCAGAATCAAACCAGGACCGAACGCTCACAATCAGAATCAAGCCAAGACCGAACGCTCACAATCAGAATCAAGCCAAGACCGAACGCTCACAATCAGAATCAAACAAAGACCGAACGCTCACAATCAGAATTAAACCATAACTGAACCCTCAAGATACAAACCTAAGAATACCAACTTAAACGAACGACTACAATCACTAATTTATCAAAACGAACGCTCAGGATCACTTCCTGAAACTAACACTTTATGATGAACGCTTAAAATCAGTATTACCACAAAACCGAACGCTTATAATATCTAATACAGAACCCAGACCGAACGCTAAATATCACTTTCGGAGGATACCAATTGAAAGACGAACGCCTACGGCCACTATTTCACAAAGACCGAAAGCTCAAGATTGAAGCCTATGAATTTAAGACCGAACGCATACAATTAGTAGTACACCGAGACCAAAACTCAAATTAACCACTATTAAATTGAACACCACTGGGACGAACGTTTTGAGTATGGATCGAATACCTAGAGAACTATGTCGAATACCTAAGGTACTGAACGATCGTTTAGAATCCTGACCGAATGATCACCACTTATTCCAGTACCATATGAACACTTTAACCGAACAGTATTAAATCAAGCCTGTGCGAACGGTACTAAAGCCAATTGTAACCGAACGGTACTAAATATCAACCGAACGTTAAACTCACTATGAAGGACGAACCCGAACGCTCCACAGATTTTGGCCGACCACTGTTTGGTCGAGCCATTTGGACGAACGTCCCATTTTGACCAAAATTGTACGTACGCGCGTTTCTGTAGAATTCTGCAGAATCGCACCAGAGTTTCCAGAAACGCAGAAACCCCATTTTTCATCCCCAAATTCCCAGATTTGCATCAAATATGTTAGAGTGGCAGCTTATCAGAGAAGAGAGGAAGATATTTTGGAAAAGCGGAACCGAGAGAGATAGGCAATGAAAACAGAGATGCAAAAAGATTAATTTTCTTATTGAAGTCAGCAGTATATATGTACAAAAAGTAAACTGTCTAATGACAGTTAAATCAGTTGTATTCTAGATTTACATTCCTAACACTCCCTCTTAAATCTAAATCACTAAGAGACCTAATTCCAAGTGATCTTCTAAGCTTTTCAAATCTATTCTGTCGTAGGGCTTTCGTGAATATATCAGCTTCCTGTTCATCCGTGTTGCAGTAGATCAGTTCCAGTTTTCCTTCGCTGACCCGTTCTCTGAGATAGTGAAATTTTGTTTCGATGTGCTTGCTCCGTCCATGAGATATTGGGTTTTTGGCTAGATTAATAGCTGATTTGTTGTCTATCCTTAAGCATGTTGGTCCGTGATGCTTGATCTTTAGCTCTTGCAAAATGGCTTCTATCCAAGTGCATTGACAGGCAGTCTCTGCTGCTGAGATGTATTCGGCTTCACACGATGAGAGTGTCACGACTGTCTGCTTCTTAGAACACCATGAGATGGGGGCTCCCATAAGCTTGAACAAATACCCGTAAGTACTCTTCCTGTCTACAAGATCACCGCTCCAGTCCGCGTCACACCATGCCTCCAAGATGTTGGTAGTGCTATCAATTTTTCTGGGAAAGTAAATTCCGTAGTCTAAGGTACCTTTCAAGTATCGAAGGATGTGTTTTGCAGCTGTCATGTGCGATTGTCTGGGATCATGCATGTAACGGCTGATGAGACCCACACCAAATCTTATGTCTGGCCTGCTGTTACAGATGTAGCGTAGTGTCCCGACTATCTGTCTGTATAGCGTTGCATCTACTTTGCTTTCATCCTGCTGCAGTGAGAGCTTCGTGTTGGCAATAACTGGAACTGATGCGCTGTTGCAGTCTTTTAACTTGAACCTCTCCAGAGTTTCGAGAATATATTTCTTTTGATTCATATGTACTCCCTCTTTGGTTTGTATAAACTTCAATCCAAGGAAGTATCCCAAGAAGCCAAGGTCTGTCATCTCCAGATCATTCTTCATCATAACTTTGAATTTTTCAATCTCTTGCACTGAGCTTCCAGTGACCAGTAGGTCGTCCACGTACAGACATATGAGCAAGGTACCTAGCTGATCACAGAACTTGACATATATTCCATATTCAACAATACATCTTTGAAATCCATACCTGGTGAGCAACGAGTCAATATGCTTGTTCCATGCTCGTGGTGCCTGACGAAGACCGTAGAGAGCTTTGTTAAGTTTATAAACCTTCAGTTCATTGTCCTTCTTGATGAAACCAGGCGGTTGACATACGTAGACTTCTTCTTCGAGAGCCCCATTAAGAAATGCTGATTTGACATCCATCTGGCTGATACCCCAATTATTTGAATTGGCAATAGCTACCACGATCCTCACCGTTTCCAATCTTGCAACAGGGGCGTACACATCAGTGAAATCGATCCCAGGTTGTTGCAGAAATCCTTTAGCAACTAGTCTAGCTTTAAACTTTGCCACACTCCCATCGGGTTTGTACTTAGTTTTGAACATCCACTTCACCTCTATGGCTTTCTTGTAGGCAGGTAAGTCCATCAACGTCCATGTTTTATTCTCCTCAATCATAGCATCCTTCCAATTATCATCTTTGATAGCTTTCTCCCATGCTATGGTTTCAGTACCTGCAAGTAAAGCATAATGCAATATATCACCTGTGTCTGTAATGTCACTGTCTCGGAATAGCTCGTGATCTGCCGGTCTTGTCGATGGGAAACGCGTTCTTTTTGACCGCCTATTATTTACATCCTCTGTATTAACTGTCGGAGTGTCTTGATCATAGTTTCTCTCCTTAAACAACGTAGTAATCACAGTACTAGGTGAATTATCTGGGGTAGTCTCACATGTGTTCCACTTGAACACATTAGATTCATCAACAATCACGTCCCTACTTATCACAATTTTTGATTTCACTGGATCATAGAGTCTATATGCTCCAGTTGGATGATAACCAACAAAAACGAAAGTTTCGCTTCTATCGTCCAATTTCTTTCTCAATTCACTTGGGACATGCTTATAACAGACTGATCCAAAAATCTTCAGGTGTCGCACGTCAGGTTTGTTTCCAGACCACGCTTCTTCCGGTGTGCTAGTTGGCAAAGCTTTGGTTGGGCTCCTATTCAGTAGGTATGCTGCAGTTGAAACTGCTTCTCCCCACAGATGATGCGGAAGACCCCTTCCTTTGATCATACATCTGACCATATCAAGAAGCATGTGATTCCTCCTCTCAGCCAATCCATTATGTTGAGGAGTGTAGGGGGCTGTGACTTCCTGTATAATCCCTTTTTCAGTGCAGAATTTCGACATTTCTCCTGAGTTGAATTCACCTCCTCCATCAGTGCGGAGAATTTTGATCTGCTTGCCCGATTGCCTCTCGGCCATGGAGCAAAAATTAACAAAGTGTAAGTTTCACCTTTTCCTTTTAACAGATAAACCCAAATTTTTCTAGAAAGCTCATCCATAAAAAGTAGGAAGTATCTGTTACCTCCCAGAGACGACACGTCGAATGGTCCACATACATCAGCATGCACCACTTCTAGCAGCTGTCTTGCTCTCTTGTAGGCACGTTTCTTGAATACTGATCTTGTTTGCTTTCCTATGGTGCAACTTTCACAAACTTTCTTAGGTGCCTCAATCGTACAGATTCCACTCACAAGCTTCTTTTCTTTAGCTTCTAAAGTTTAGATGCCCGTAACGATAATGCCACAGCCAATTTCCTTCAACACTTGTTGCTTTCATGCATTGTATCTCCGCTGTATTCAGATCTACACGAAATGTGCGATTGCTGGCAATAGGAGCTTTGAGTATCATTCGTTGCTTTTCGTCGAACACCTTGATGTGCCCTTGTTCCATTTTCATGGTGTATCCTTTCTCGTGTAACTGACCAAGACTCAGGAGGTTGCTTCTCATGGTGGGTACGTAAAGAACATTATGCATGTATACTGGCCTTCCATCTTTGCGCGCAATCAATACCTTTCCCGTGCCTTCAGCTCTTATGGTACTATTATCAGCGAACCGTATTATGCTTTTAACACTAGTATCAAGATCGATCAGCCAATTTCGATTTCCTGTCATGTGGTTGGAACACCCTGTATCCAAATACCACGATGATTCCTCATTTGCATGGCTCGTCTTCCCAGCAAGAGACACGTATTCTCTTTCTGCAGCATTCTTTGTGCAGTTGTCTTCAACTTCGCTTGTCTCAAGTACTTGTTTTCTTTGATTAATCAGATTCTCATCAGTATTTCTTCCTTGCGTTGTAACAGTCATTAGCACTACGTGATCAGAATCTGATTCTTGTTCGTCTTTCACTAGATTAGCTTCGTCATGTAAGTTCAAGTGTGTAAAAGAGTGCAAAGCAGATAATAATGTTTTTAAATGGACAAAGAAGGTAAATATGTAATTTTAAAAAAATTTAACAAAACGAGGACTGTAAAGAGTAGAATCTAACATGAATCAGCATTCCTGATGAAGCCCAAGAAAGAGAAACGGAACGGCCCAGTTTTAGTAAATATCGAGGCTTTCTTTTTGTACTTCAAAATTTCTTCCTAAACCTCCAAATTTATCTAAAACTCCGAAATATCCTTTGACCTTTCACTAGGGTAAAAAATGTAAAGTCTAATTTCTTCCTTTTATTTTTAATACAACCCTAACTTTTTTTCACTCTCTCCATACAATTTAGTACTTCCATTTTTATTTACTTTTTTTCTATTATTTATACGAGGATAATATTCTCGTGAGAAATTTATGCTATATTTAAATTAAATGTCGAAAACCGTAGCTGATTTGAGAATGAAAATTACGTTTGGACTATAGGTAGCAGATTTTGAAATCGTGTTAGACAAATAACTACACTTCTAAATCTCGTTATAAGTAAAATTCCAGTTTTTAAAATTTGGTGTATGTAAGGAACCAAATTTTGAAATCTCTAATTAAGAAGGTAATGAATTTCCAAATTCTATTAAAAAAATATTAGATTTTGAAATTTGATTAAGTAATTTACCGTAAGTGACAACAATAAAATCAAACTTAAAAGCAATTTTTGGAACTTATCGAATTAATTCATCACATATGAAAAAAATTATGATTGGTTGTCAAGTTATTTATATAATCTTTTTACACATTTTATTTGTAAAAGAACATAAATCTAACATAAGGTAAAATTTATAAAACTAAAAAAAAAATTCACCTTAGTTATGACGACTCTAACTACCAAGAATACAATACTGAGATAGAATATCTCACTGAACATAACTAAAATTGAGATTAACAAATTCATAAAACAAAATAAAACTAAAAACAATACCATATTTTCAAATTTTAAAAAATACTTAATAGAATTTTGAAATTTAACTGTGTCCTAAACATAAGTTTGAAATCCAATATAATTTAACCATATTTCAAAATCTGATAAACTTCTAAATAAGATTTCCAATTAATCGGTTAAGTTCTTGATTAAATTTCAAAATATATGTATTTCTATATCTAATGAATTATATTGTAATGATAAATTCTTAATCAAACTCTAAATTATAATAATTACTGTGATTTTGTCTGAAAAAATATAAAAGACCTATAACTACTATTTAAAGGTAGGGACAAGAAAGAGCTTATTGGATTTTCTCCATTGTCAGCCAAGATGTGCATTAGCTCCTTCCCAGCTCTCTGCTTTAGCATCATCAGTTCTCCATTCAATGCTTTCAGCTGCAGCAACCAGATCTCCTCATGCCTTTGCTGTTGATTTTGCAAATTCCAGGCTCTTTGAGCATCATTTATACCTTCTCTTGCATTCATGACCACTTCCTTTGTGTCTGCAGCTTCCTTTGGATGAGTGGCAATATTAGTAATGTCAGCTGCAACAGCAAAATCAAAGTCAATGTTCATCAGTGAATCATCAAACATTTCAGCTTTGTTAAAACTGAAATCAAGATCATTCTCATGAAGAACCAATGCATCAAAGGTGGGAAAAATATTATCAGTGCAAACAGTAGGGGTATGGATACATTCAATCTCAAATGGTGCTCTAAGAACCTTAGAATCAATAACTACTGCAGTGTTAACAACAGGCTCTAAAGGATCTAGGCAGTCAAATGAGCTAAACTGCAAAGGAAACTCAGATAAGACAACTAGAATTTCAAGGTTAAACAACACCTGTGTTGGCTCTTCCTTAGTAATAAGGACAAAATCCATAGTGAACTCAACACAGTCCATAAAGTTATCCTCAAAATTGTTGTCCAGACCAATGCACACATCATAAAAATCATCAGAAATATCAATATGTTCTACAACACAAATTTCATCCAGCTTTTCAATACAATCAGGTATAACAGCAAGAATATCTGGCAAGGTTTTCTCATCCATAAGATTATCAAAGCTAGTTTGTACCTCACCTAAACAGACAGGAAGCTCAAATTTAAAATCAACCTGTACTGGCTCCTCAAAAATGACCTCACTAGCATCTATCAAATCAGCAGCTAAATGAACACCTATTGTGAAGCTATCATCAACTGGAATAATGTCAAAACCAGTGCATAACTCTGAAACAGCATAAGGCATGTCAATATTTTCAATGGAACAGGCTGAATCTAAAATATGACTGTGTGCAGGCATAACAGGAACATAATCTAGAGCAGGTTCTATGGGTTCAACTTTAAACAGATCCAAAGCATTAAATTCATATTGAACCTTAGAGAATTCTATGGGAATGCTAAGTTCAGAATAAACCTGTGTTCTCTGATCACTAGCTACCTCATCAAGGTCATTTCCATCCAGCTTGAACATAATGATCTCGTCCTTGGCGCCTGCAAAATAGTTAGAAGCAGAACATATGCCAGAACTGATTTCTTCACAAACTTCACAACCACCCCCAAGGCATGTACAACCAGTGAGTTTTTCATTACTCAGTTCTAAAGAGTTTAAGAACCCATCAAACTCAAGTTCAAGTTCTAATCCTAAATCAGTACAGGCATTTTCAAAATCAGTCATATCAACTTTCACATCATCAAAAACTACATATCTATCATCATGAGCACCTGATTCATCATCAAGAAGTGCATTTAAATCTGTGCAATCATAAAAAACACTAGATGCAGGTATATGAACTCTATCAATGTTAAATACTGAATTTGTGATATTAGAATGATCAAAGCAAGGACTAAAATCAACAACCTCTACAGGCACATCAAGCATTTGATCAAACGTAGTCAAATCAATTTTAGGATCACATACATCAGCATAAAAGTCCATTTCATAGTACTGAAGCACCAAAACATGGTTGGCAGCTTCCCTCATTTTTTTCAAATACTCTTTGGACTTTCTGAAATCAATTTGTACTTCAAGCTCAGCAGGTTCAATTTTAAAATCAGAGTTCAAATCAACAATACAATCAATTTCAGAATGAGGTTCAGTACTCTCATCACCAACATAAAGTTCATATACAGATTCAGAATCAACAGATGCATTCATACAATCACCACTCATCAGAGAATTGGAACTATCATTAACAGAAATTAAAACAGAATCTGAATCAGTGAAAGAAGGATTAGCGTATACAATTACAGAGGTGGTTGGACAGTTAATCACTTGAAACTCTGGGGTAGCAGCTACCATCAGTGGTGCTTCATTGGTTGCTGCCTCTTTCTCCTTTTCAACTCTCCCAGTCAACTTGTTGACTACAGCTACTAACTCAGCCACTTGATTGGTTAGTCCTTGAAGTTCATACGCTGGAATCCCCTGTTGCCACTGATCACAGAATTGTGGCTGCCATGGCTGTTCTGAATGAAGTTCCTCTTGCTCTGGTGCATCATAATGGAAAAAAGATGGCTGCCATGGCTGTTCCGACAGGAAATTCTCCTGCTCTGGTTCAGCATATTGGTCCCAGTATACGTGTGGCAGCTGCTGCTGCACTTGCAAGGGTGGTTGCTCATGATATGGTTGAAAACAATGTGGTGGTTGCTGCTGGAAAGCTTGATTGGCTGGCTGCATAAAAACCTCAGGATAGGCTCATAAAACATGTCAAATCTTGGTGGTTGAGCATTATAAGGAAATGAGAAATTACCATATGCAGAGGAGTGATCCATGCTTAACAATTGCTCACAAGATAAAAACCAATCAGACCAATAAAGCCTCTATCACAGAATTCAACAAAAGAATTGAAAGAAAAGAAAATCTATACAAGCTATATTCACAATTTCTACTCTGCAGAACAGATCCTAATATACAAAAATGAAAACAAAACAAACAGATCCTAAACTAAAAAGGAACATATATGAACACAAAACAGAAATAAAATCAAGAAAACAAGCCTAAACAAGACTAACCTAACACTCTAAGACTTAACTCGCCGGGTCCCCGGCAACGGCGCCATTTGTTAAACTGATTTTCGTCGCCTAAAATCAGAACAAAATCTGGTCCCCACTAATGTAGCATAGGGCAACCAGAATATCAATCCTAGGACTCAACAAAATTAAGTTTTAAAATGTAGAGTTAAGTCTTGTATTTATTTACTAATTATTTACTTACTAACTACTACTAAAATGGTGGGGACATTTAAAATGAAAACACAGAAATTAAAAAATTAAGAAAAGCGAAACTATAATCTATTTTAAAATAAAAGAAGGAAGAAAATAAAGAAATAAAACCTAAGCTAAAGTCATGAAGAGATTAAACCTATTTATATCCAAAACAAAACCTATATACTAAAACTGGAACAAAATCAGAAATAAAACCAAATTGAAAAGAACTTAAAACTCAAGATTTAAAAGCATCATATCAACAAGAATGTAAAGGCTGAAACAGAAGTAAAGCAGATCATAAATTCTAAAATACTCAAAGTAAACAACTGGAACATCAAAACTCAAACTGAACTTCAACTATCACTATCAAAAGCAAAGACAGAATTGATTTCATAGGTGAATGTACATTGATATGAATAAAAGAGTGCTTAGAGTTCTCAAGAAGACATCATCATAATGTGAATCCCAATCCAGGGTATTCTAGTTCATATTTCAGAACTTTAATTTGACTCTTTCCACTCATTTTTCCAATCAAGGTTCATTAGCCTATTCATCAATCTAAAATTCACAAACAAATTCAAGAAACACAAATTTGAATCAATTTTTATGCATTGGACTTTTCTCTGTCTCGAGAAGACATCTCGATGAAAAATGCTACATTTAATTCCGAAAGAAATCATAAAATTGCAGAGAATCAGAATCCAAATCATTTTCTCAAAACATAACAATGGCAGAAATCAAGAACATAGAACAATCTCAACACAAACGAGAATACGAAATAGAACTTTATTAATATGAAAAGAAGATTACAACTCTACCGGAAGTCACCAATATTCTCGCGACTGTCACTCTCGCAATTGTCTCAGCGAAATCCAGAAACAAGAACAATATCTCTACTCTAAGAAAAGCGTAAAAACCCTAATCTACAGAGCGTCTGAAAATGTATCTCAAAAGTATATGAAGAAGTGTTCTCTATATCTCCCTATTTACATGCTGAAGGCCCTTTATATAGGGTCAAAAACGAAAAGAGAAAAGGAAGGGGGAAAAGAAAAATGGGAGAGGGAAAACCTTGCTATGACGCTTCGAGCTTCACCTTGATCCAACGGTCTCCAAAAGCTTTGCTCTTCAAACCCTCTGATCCACTTAAGCTTCGGTCAGCTTCTTCTCTGGCGAGGATCGCGCTCCGGTCACGTCTTCAGCTTCACCGGTCAGGTTCTTCTTTGGGTAAGTGGCGAGAGCTTTTCTTCTCCCTTCTCTCGCACAAGCCCTAGCTTAAGTGTTTCTAGTCTCTTCCACCAAATGAATGTGCTTGAGAGAATGTTATTTTCTCAAATGAGCTGCTCTGCAATGACCCCCAAAAGCTGCCTCCATTGAAACTCACCGTTTCACTTAAGTCCATACCAGCATTGGCAGCCCAATTATCCAATCAGCAGCAGTCTTCCAATTGCAGCACCATTGTAGCAGGCCAACGCTGCGTTCAATTTCACTTGCAGCAGCTTAATGTTAAAACAGTGGCCCAAAACAGCGGCCCAAATTTAATCCAGCAGCTCATTTCAATTCAACACCTCTCAATCAACTTCTATTATGGCCCAAATGTTGTCCCAATCTGTAAAAAATCAAACAATTAAGAAAAAGAAGAGAAATTATGCAATTAAAACAAAACATTTTTATTAGAAAGAATTTCAGAAAAATACTAATTTCCTAATTATTAACAAAAGCTAAAAATTACACCTAAAAACCTCTTTTTAACTAAAATTTTATAAAATTAAAGAATTAAGAGAAAAACATAAAACTAATCTAATTCTAAGAAATTAAAAACTAAAGAAATCTAAGAAATGATTTTTAATAGAGAAAAATATGTAAATCTAGAGTGTTATCAGTAACTAATAATAAATAAATGACAATTCATATAAAACATCTCCAGAATAAGGCAGGATGTTCTTTTATTTACTTTTGGAATTAGGGCAAGGAAAGAAGGGGGAAGCTGTGTAACTAGAGTTGTGTAATTCTTATAGCTAAATCAATGCTGCCCCTGCAGCCATTGCTCCATTGCTCACTACTGTTTTCAATATGTACTTCACTACGACAATGTACTATTCAATGTTCAAAGCATCAAGTTTTCTCTGTTTGAATCTTCAAATAGTGGAAGTTTGCAATGCTATCAATAAACTTAAATGAAAAAAATTTAAGAAAAGAGTAAACAAACTTTATAATGGATGTTTGTATTGGTGATCAAAGATCTTACAGTTAGTGGATTGCCTAATGACTTTCCAGTTTGAGGGTCCCAACAAATAAGTTCAACAGCCTTGCTCCCACTTACAAGATACTTTCCATCCAGTGACCATGCAATACAAAGTACCCAGTTCTTGTGTCCTGCATAAAATGTTAACAGCTATAATGCTATATATGACTCGTTAAAATTGTCGAAGCATTATGAAACTATAGAAATTGATATTAATTTAATAAGGAAGGATAAAGAATAGCTCTTTACAGCAGAGTAAACCATTGTAATTCTCTCAATACTATAATTCTCAGCCTTCACAGTCCCTATCCTTCCCTCTTATTATTTTCTCATTCCTTTGCAATAACCCCCACCCTCCCACTATTCTTTGCCAGCTTAGAATTCCATCATGATCTAGATTTAATAGCATGAACATTCCCCTTAGCAGTAACACACTGCTTCTCATCGAGAACCTTCAACTAATTCTAACTCCTTTTACCATTTAGTTTAATTGATCATTTATATTCCTGTACTTAATTAGCACATACCAAGAACAACTTAACATTTTTAAATGTCAAACCTTTGCAAGTGTACAATGGTGTCTGAGTGGTCAAGTCCCAAAATCGAACACTGGTATCACCAGAATCATTTTGTTCCATTCGTAATATTTTTCAAGCCAAAGATCATCAATTTATAGTTTTTTCTAGAATATCGGCTTATGGCTCTTAAATTTGATCAATCAAAAAGTTAAAAGTGTCCTATAATTCAAGTA
Source organism: Vigna nakashimae (assembly GCA_034642375.1). Classification (NCBI taxonomy): domain Eukaryota; kingdom Viridiplantae; phylum Streptophyta; class Magnoliopsida; order Fabales; family Fabaceae; genus Vigna; species Vigna nakashimae. The sequence continues at coordinate 33,315,019 of CM067765.1, forward strand.
CTTAACATGACTTTGTACGCTTTCATAGGTTTAGATTGTTATTTTTCGGATTAATTTTTCAAAATATTGCATAAGACCGAAAGAAAAGTGTTTTTATGCCAAAACATTTCTGGAATAATTTATAGCCTCTTCCAAAAAATTCATTCCGAAATGATAAATTAAATTGTGAAACATTCAGAAGATATAATTTTGTGGTACCACCAAGTTCAAGAGTTTGTTTAAAGGCAATTTGATCATTTGGTACTTTTGGGGGTGCAGGGAGATATTCCTACTGTGTAGAAAGAAAATCACAACTTGGGAGCCCATGGCGCAATTCGGGCCTTGGAAACCCTTCTCTTTTGTTAAGAAAACTAGAAACAAAAGTACGCCTGAAATTAACAACCAATAAAGAAGCCAAAAATTGTTAATTTTAAAAAAGGACAAATCAACTAAAATACTTTCAATCTCTTTGTTTTGTCGAAGAGCCACCCGAAACAAACCATATTGAAAACACAAACATGGTAAAAATGTCATAGGCCAAAATCTGATTACTTTGGGTGGGTGAGATACAAAAGAAAGGTTGTTCTCCACAGGAGATGAAAGCTCAGATAGAACTTCCATCGCTACAGGTGGAAGCTCACAATAAACATATCGTTCAAACCTAATCTCAAACTCAACTGGAACCTTCTCTGCCAAAATTTAATTTCCACCAAATCAATGTTTGATAAGAGAACAACCAGCCTCTGCAACCATAACAGAAAATAACATTGAAGAAAAAGAAGTACAGCCTATATCTCCAACTGAAGATATAAAGCAATTCACATCAAAAGCTGTTGCTGACAACCAAATGTTCAATCTTTCCACATATCTGCAAACTCATCAGGCTCCAGAGGATTAGACATCTCATGCATTTTCCTCCTTGTCTTTGCTTTGACCTTCTTAGCAAACTTTCCAGACTTCTTATTTTTCTCCAAAGCCCGAACCTATCACAACCAACCAATGACAGATATAATTATTAGTAGAAAGCTAGAGAAATTCAAAGCATACATTAAAAATATATTGATTGGTACCTGATTTGGAGATACATAAAATGGATTCTCATATAATGTCGGGCCTCCAAAACTGCCACCAAATATTTTAATTGGATTCAAGCAGAACCGTGGACCGACCTAAACAAATAGTTTGCTCATAGGTTAAATGAATGTTAGAAATTGAAAGATCAAAAGATACATGAAGAACCAGTTTTCAGACCTCAATCAATGTCATTTTATCAAGGCATTAGCAACAGGTAGAAAATACTACAATATTGTCTCATGGAAAAATCAAAATTATATAGTTGGAGAAAATGAGACCATATAATGTTCGAATTAAATAGGAGTATTGCGAACAACTAATAGTAACAATTGTCCTCTAATGACCATGTCATGAGTATAACACAAATGACTCAATCTAACGGTATATTGTCCAACAAAAACGGAGTATAACATCTATCGCAGGCACGCACAGGTCAAACCAAAATCCCCACTTGATTCGATCTTCACTGATCTGGTAAGACTGACCATAATTAAATGAATAAAGATGATCAATAAAATAAAACATTACATGCATCATAGTTTAACCTTTGAGCTTACAGAACAATACCATAGCGGAACTGATGAGTCATTATTTTCTTCACTTCACTTAGTTTATTGTACTAGAATTAATCGGGGAATTGTGCTTAATTGTCCAGTATTTTCTCGTTTTTACTGATTGTGCTTAATTTGATCAGAAATTCTTATTTTAATTAATTTGAATTCTCTGAGCTAATTATTTTCATTATTGATTGTAGGGAAATTATTGGATAAAATTTAGGGATTAAATTCTTTCGGAAAACAATTAATTAAGAGGTGTATATTTCATTTTCAATAATAGCATACGGTCATGGCCATGGAGAACTCTCGGCTGCACAATTGGAAAATTGGAATTGGTGTGCACGTGATGTGCAACTGAAAAGTGCAATTGGAAAGGGTGCATTCCATTTTTTTTGAATTAGGAGGCCACTACACGTTGGAGGCAACATGTGCCACGGCTGAAAAGAGTTCTTTTCTCTTTTCTTCTAGTAACTCTCTTGACAGCAGATAAGCTAGTGGTGTCACGTCTTGAGCCAGCCACTCATACCACTTCACGGTTCAGTTTGGAGCAAGCTAGGGAGGAGATAAGAGAAAACTCACGTCCCATGGCAGCTTGAAGCCATCACCGGAGGGGAGAAGGTGCTGGAAGGGAAAGCAACAGCCACATCCAGCTTAGGAGGAGCCTTCACACAAAGGTCCAACTGAGATGGAAAAGAAGGAAGCATGAGAAGGTGCAGTACACATCCAGCAGAGTGGGCAGTGGCAGGAGCAACCAATAGAGGAGTAGCAGCTCTCGTTGGTGACATGGCTGGCTGGAAGAAAAGTGAGGATGCTGCACGTAGATGGAAAAGAAGCAAGACCATAGAGGAGTGATGTTGGTGGGCTTCACGGAGGAGAGCTGGGATGTGTTTTGGGGCCACCACTCACGGTTTGGCAAAGCTGATGTCCACATCCAGGAGCATCACGGTCCAGCAGAGAAAGAGAAGCAACATCTTGGCAAGCAGCTGGAAGTTATGTAGCACATGGAGAGTGGGAACACAAGGGAGCTGTCACGGTTGGGGAAGCAGCGTCTAGCAGGTGTGTTTGGAGAGAATGGAGGTGCAGCAGCAAGCACTTCACGGTGGGCATCAACCTCATGTCCAGCAAGCTTGAAGCAGTCCAACAAGTTGTTCCATCCAGCAAAGGAAATGGCCTTTACGCATCCAGCAGCAAAGGGAAGGAGGTGCTCCACGGTCACTTGTTTTGGAGAGTAGCACACGGAAGTGAATAAGCTGTCCAGCAAAGAAGGGGAGGCCGTGAGAAGTCCAGCTGATGCAGCAGCTTCACGTCCTGCACTGCACGTGATCCAACAGCTCACGGTATTCCAGCATCCCCACGCAAGAAGAAAGCAAAGGAAATAAGAGGATTAGCACTTCACGGACCAGCAGTAGCTCACTTATTTTTCTTTTTGATTGATCTTTGCTGATTGAGAGAAGAAGAGACGAACAGTACAAATGGAGGGCCCGCCTTTGTTTACTTTTGGGTGAAGAAAGAAAAAAAAAATGGCTAGTAGAGACAAGAAACGGGAAAGCTGGAACGAAGGAAATGTCCAAATTTCTTGTCATATAAAAGGAGAGCTACACGTTCCAGAGAGGGGGGATTGCCGAAGGAGGAATAAGCTGGACATTGTCCAGCAGAGGAGGGGACACGGGCTGGGAGAAGCTCTCTTCCAGTTCCAGTAGTCAGCAATGTATTATGGGATGAGATTTTTAGTGTAAGATTTTAGGTGAGAGTTTAGGAGTAGGAAGCCACGGTTCTGGAGGAGGCTCTTGCCTCTTCCTCTTTCAATTCCCTCTCTGAATTTCCATTTTCAGTGCAAAATGTAGCGTTTTATTTTTGAAGTGTATCAGTGTTTGGAACAGTTTGTTAATTTTATTTTCACGACATTTTATTTCAAGTAGTGTGTCTTTGCTAAATTTGATTTCCAATTCAGTGATTTTAATTTTACTGTCTCTTTTATTTTACCGTTTATTGTTTTTTTTTTTGCATCGTTAAATTTTACCGTTTCTGCATATTTACTGTTCCGTTTTTACCATCTTTTACCGTTCAGTTTTTACAGTCTTTAAAATTTATTTCAGTGTTTTTAAATTTTGTTGTCTTATTTAAATTCCAGTTCATTTTAATTTATTTGCATTCAAAAACACAATCACAAAACCCCCCCCACTTCGTGTTAAAATCTGAGACTGAACCGGCACATAAATTGGTCCTTGAGAGACGACCTAGGAGTCACTTCCTAGTTATACTGCATTAATTTCGTGCAATCAACTTTTGTGAGCGGTGCGACCCGTTCACCAAAAAATGGCGCCGTTGCCGGGGACCAATCAATGGAGGTTTGGTTTTAGATTTTTGTTGTATAAAGTTTTGTTCTGTTAAAATGTTTGTTTTGTGTGTTTTGTCTTGTATATTTTTGCAGGCGATAACGACACCTTCAGCAAATTTTGGCGGCGTTGTCACTTCAGTTCCAGGTTTTTCGTTTTAGATTTTTGCTGTGTTTTTCGATTATGTTGTGTTAATATATGTTTTGTCTTTTATATTTTACTGTGCTGTGTTCTGTATTTAGTTGCTATATTTAAAAAAAAAAAATATTTTACTATTGATGTTCTGTCTTGTGTGTGCTTGTAGCATGTATAAATGTGTTTTGTTTTATCTGATTCGTAATTTTTAGTTTTTAGTTTTTACTTTTTATTTTTCCATGTCTACCTATTTTAATGTTGTGAATAATGCTTATTCTGCCAATGTCTGTAATTATGATTCTTATTCTGCATATTACTTTGATTTTAAATCTGCTGATTTTTATGATGAGACCAATATGTTCCATCATCCAATTTCTGAGAGCTCTCTTTGGGAGCCAGTTCCACAATATGAGAGTCAGCAGTATGATTCTCCTATTCAAATAACTCCTCAGCCTTCCACTTCTAAACCTACATTAAAGGAGTTACTAGAGCAGATGACAATGCAGAACATTCAGTTTCAGAAAGGGAACATGCAGTTCAAGCAAGAGAGCATGGAGTTCCAGCAGGAAACTCAAGCTGCCATACAGAATCTGAGTGATCAGATCAGGCAGATGACCACTCTTGCACCTGAGGAGACTGATGAAAATTTTGGGGACCCGGCAGAAGTAAGCAGTAATCCTGAACCAGGTAGACCACCTTCATCTTCCCACACTTTAGAAATCTTCAAGGAAGTAGAGGGAAGCATACCGCAAATTGATTATTCTATTGATTATGCTGTTGATTGGTATGCTGATGATTATATAGTTGTTGAGTCTGATTTTAATTTTTCCTCTGTGCATGATGAGAACCGTTTTTTACTATCACATTCGAATAATTATTCTCCATGCATTGAACATGAATCTGAGTCTGCGATTAATATGGTTTCTAATTTTGAAATTGATTCGTGTTTTGAGGATGTATCTAAGGTTCAGCCTGTTACACTGGATTTGGGTGTTTTACCTCTGCATGAAATTTCGGTGGAACCATTTTGCACTAACCCTATTGCAGGAGGTACAAATGAATTTGACCAATATGCACCCACAGTGGAAGACAAAGGTGCCACCGCTCACCAAAGTTTCAACAACAATAGGCACCTGCTGAACCTGCTCATCAACAATAACTGCATAAATCCAGCAGTGGAAAACATTTCACTGCTTGATCAAATTTGGAGGATGAAGCAGTTCGTCCTCAAAACTTCCTTGCTGGATTCTGAAGACATCTCCCTGAAAGTCCAAAATTGGCAGCTTCCACCATAACCTGCGGGAGTTTGCATTTTCTTTCTCTCCCTTTTTCCTTACTTTTATTGCACTTGTCCATAATATGTTTCCTGTTTTGATTGCTGATGTATGCTTAGAACACATTTAGGACAATGTGTAGTTTAAGTGTGGTCTATTGGGAGAGATTCTGAATTTTATTTGTTTTGTGTGTGAAATTTTTTCTGTTTTGAGTGTTAATTTTTTTCTATTTTAAGTTGTTTTTAGTGTGTTTTGGGTGAAATAAATTTTACATTTTTCTCTTGATTTCTGGATGATGTCTAAGTTGTAGATTTTTCCTCCACTTCATTGATACTTAGTTTGAAATCCTTGTTTTTCTCTGCTTGGAAAGATGATTATGCGTTTGAGAGGTTGATTTGATTGTGACAAACACCCTGTGTGAGATTTGAGCCACTTAATGTTCTTTCTTATGTGAGATATGTATCTTGATTGCTTGCACATATGCCTTGGCTTGATTCTTTTTGATATACTTGATTGATATGCATGTTTTAGAAGTGATAAAGGCATTTTGTTCTTGAGCCTCTTTAGCCAAATAAGCCTACCCTGTTATTATCCTTTGATAACCCCTTTGAACCTATACTTTCCCCATTTCTTTGTGTTGAAGCTCATACACTGACCCTAAGTGAAAAATAATGATTACCTTAACCTTAGGAAAGTCTGGAGCTATATAAGTGTTTTATGAAAAAGTGTGGTCTCCTGGGAGTTTCTGATGAGTTGGCTAGTTGGTTCCTCATCATGTTTTGAAAATATAAATTATATCCTGTTGCGTGATAAAGAGAGAAAAGAAAAGAGATAGGATCAAAAAAATGATGAGAAAAATGAAAAATAATTTTGTAAACAATGGAGTCGAGAAGAGGATTGAATTAGAGGTTTGGGTGAGATTTGACTGTATTTACTCTTGTACCCCATTTGTCCTCTATTTCTTCTGAGCTTTAGCTACTGATCCATATTTTATCCTCCCCTGTCCTTGGCCCCATTACAACCCAGAAAAGACCTTTGGATCTGAACGTGCATATGTTTTAAGTATTGATAATTAGAGACTTGCCAAGTCTACTTGTGTTTGTTTTCTTGAGTGCATTGAGTGACATCGATTTACCTTAAACACTTGAGAGAAACACTGATTGTGAGTGCATCTGTGAGGTTTTGTTATTTTTGAATCACCTCTTAAGCTGATTGATTATTTTTCCGTGTATTGAATTACTTGGAAGATTTCTGTAAGTATCTGCTTTCTTTTTGTGTTGGATTGTCTACACCTTTTTATTGTCAGATTTCTTGAGAACTCTGTAAATTTGTTTTCTGGTGAGTCTTTGTTTTTCTGTATGCTGCATTAGTGTCACTCCTTTGATGTCCTTTGAACCATTCCCTGATTTGAGTCTTGATTTTGCCCAGGAGTGCAAAAGACTAAGTGTGGTCTATTTTGATGAGTCATTATTTTCTTCACTTCACTTAGTTTATTGTACTAGAATTAATCGGGGAATTGTGCTTAATTGTCCAGTATTTTCTCGTTTTTACTGATTGTGCTTAATTTGATCAGAAATTCTTATTTTAATTAATTTGAATTCTCTGAGCTAATTATTTTCATTATTGATTGTAGGGAAATTATTGGATAAAATTTAGGGATTAAATTCTTTCGGAAAACAATTAATTAAGAGGTGTATATTTCATTTTCAATAATAGCATACGGTCATGGCCATGGAGAACTCTCGGCTGCACAATTGGAAAATTGGAATTGGTGTGCACGTGATGTGCAACTGAAAAGTGCAATTGGAAAGGGTGCATTCCATTTTTTTTGAATTAGGAGGCCACTACACGTTGGAGGCAACATGTGCCACGGCTGAAAAGAGTTCTTTTCTCTTTTCTTCTAGTAACTCTCTTGACAGCAGATAAGCTAGTGGTGTCACGTCTTGAGCCAGCCACTCATACCACTTCACGGTTCAGTTTGGAGCAAGCTAGGGAGGAGATAAGAGAAAACTCACGTCCCATGGCAGCTTGAAGCCATCACCGGAGGGGAGAAGGTGCTGGAAGGGAAAGCAACAGCCACATCCAGCTTAGGAGGAGCCTTCACACAAAGGTCCAACTGAGATGGAAAAGAAGGAAGCATGAGAAGGTGCAGTACACATCCAGCAGAGTGGGCAGTGGCAGGAGCAACCAATAGAGGAGTAGCAGCTCTCGTTGGTGACATGGCTGGCTGGAAGAAAAGTGAGGATGCTGCACGTAGATGGAAAAGAAGCAAGACCATAGAGGAGTGATGTTGGTGGGCTTCACGGAGGAGAGCTGGGATGTGTTTTGGGGCCACCACTCACGGTTTGGCAAAGCTGATGTCCACATCCAGGAGCATCACGGTCCAGCAGAGAAAGAGAAGCAACATCTTGGCAAGCAGCTGGAAGTTATGTAGCACATGGAGAGTGGGAACACAAGGGAGCTGTCACGGTTGGGGAAGCAGCGTCTAGCAGGTGTGTTTGGAGAGAATGGAGGTGCAGCAGCAAGCACTTCACGGTGGGCATCAACCTCATGTCCAGCAAGCTTGAAGCAGTCCAACAAGTTGTTCCATCCAGCAAAGGAAATGGCCTTTACGCATCCAGCAGCAAAGGGAAGGAGGTGCTCCACGGTCACTTGTTTTGGAGAGTAGCACACGGAAGTGAATAAGCTGTCCAGCAAAGAAGGGGAGGCCGTGAGAAGTCCAGCTGATGCAGCAGCTTCACGTCCTGCACTGCACGTGATCCAACAGCTCACGGTATTCCAGCATCCCCACGCAAGAAGAAAGCAAAGGAAATAAGAGGATTAGCACTTCACGGACCAGCAGTAGCTCACTTATTTTTCTTTTTGATTGATCTTTGCTGATTGAGAGAAGAAGAGACGAACAGTACAAATGGAGGGCCCGCCTTTGTTTACTTTTGGGTGAAGAAAGAAAAAAAAAATGGCTAGTAGAGACAAGAAACGGGAAAGCTGGAACGAAGGAAATGTCCAAATTTCTTGTCATATAAAAGGAGAGCTACACGTTCCAGAGAGGGGGGATTGCCGAAGGAGGAATAAGCTGGACATTGTCCAGCAGAGGAGGGGACACGGGCTGGGAGAAGCTCTCTTCCAGTTCCAGTAGTCAGCAATGTATTATGGGATGAGATTTTTAGTGTAAGATTTTAGGTGAGAGTTTAGGAGTAGGAAGCCACGGTTCTGGAGGAGGCTCTTGCCTCTTCCTCTTTCAATTCCCTCTCTGAATTTCCATTTTCAGTGCAAAATGTAGCGTTTTATTTTTGAAGTGTATCAGTGTTTGGAACAGTTTGTTAATTTTATTTTCACGACATTTTATTTCAAGTAGTGTGTCTTTGCTAAATTTGATTTCCAATTCAGTGATTTTAATTTTACTGTCTCTTTTATTTTACCGTTTATTGTTTTTTTTTTGCATCGTTAAATTTTACCGTTTCTGCATATTTACTGTTCCGTTTTTACCATCTTTTACCGTTCAGTTTTTACAGTCTTTAAAATTTATTTCAGTGTTTTTAAATTTTGTTGTCTTATTTAAATTCCAGTTCATTTTAATTTATTTGCATTCAAAAACACAATCACAAAACCCCCCCCCACTTCGTGTTAAAATCTGAGACTGAACCGGCACATAAATTGGTCCTTGAGAGACGACCTAGGAGTCACTTCCTAGTTATACTGCATTAATTTCGTGCAATCAACTTTTGTGAGCGGTGCGACCCGTTCACCAGGAACATATTAATGTATTTACAAATAAAATGTTTTACATCGGTAGTAGATAAAATTTAAACTCATTATAATGGTCAAATATCCTCCATCTTCAAAATTCCTGTGGTTAACCATTCTTTATATATTATCTAAGTCTTGTCAAAAACTAAAACTTCAAATTGAAATGTATAGATAAGTTGATAATTGAGTAATGTTTATAAGAAAGTAAAGGAGTAAAGGTTAAAAATGCTCGACCCAAACTTCACTTCAATCATTAACATGTGGCTAAAAAGAGCAATAAACATGTTTATAATAACAATGCATACACTTAATTTGTATAGAAATAGGCAGAAAAGATGCTCCTAACAATAATCTCCAGGATTTTTTAACCTTTGTCTTAATGCAAAAATAGTCTATGGTAATTCCGGAATACAAACACAAACCTGGTAATTCCGGAACCATATATGGTCATCAGCTATTGAGAAAACAAAAACATGATCATGGAAGGGCTTAGCCTTTTCTATGGTCCTTTGGTACATCAAATATCTGAACAAAAGGAAAGAAATAGTATATTAGAAATTATCAAATACAGTAAACAAACAACAGTATCAGAAATAGAGAGAACTGCACACAGAAAATATACATTAAACATATATATGACATAAACTATGTAAAATAGATGGGCATAACAATAACATCAATTGAATTTTCATTGATCAGACATAATAAATTGAGAAAAAAATCGTAGGAAGATATATGACGACAAAAATGTAAGATTCCAATTAAATTGGTAGAAAGCACATGAAGCAGTTCTTAATTTGGCCGAAAATTCATGGTGTACAACATCACGAATCATAAAAATAAGATGAAATCATCAAGCTAACCTTTACCTTATATATGAAAGTGCACATATGAGAGTTATCAACATAAGTTTACAGAAATCCATCTTTCCTCGGATGGAACTAGATGGACAAAAACGAAAAAACTTGCAACGAAAGAAACCAACAACACACCTGTAACAACATCTCCTTTAACAGTTTCCAATGTGCATCTTTTTCAAAATTTGCAGAAAACGTCAAAAGTGGACGAGAACCTTTTAAGTGATTTCCCGTTAGCTTCAACTCCTCCATTGTATGAACTGAAAAAACAGGAGGAAAAAGGAAAATCACTAAAAGTGTATATAAAAAATGGTCGAGATAGAGAGAGAAACACAAAAGACATAGTTCACTGGGAAGAATGACCAGTGATGCCTAGAGTATACAGACATCAGAACTCTAAATAATCAGAGCAAGCAAACTAATGTTATATTAACATTACAATGATTGAATCGGAATATACCTGCACTGACTAAAACTTTTACAGATGGGCCACTGGGGCATTTGGCCATCCAGAGATAAAGATCTTTTGCTTTCCTGCACTGAAATTGATACATAGAAAATGAGAGAAGACACTAATAGAATATAGCAAGTTGACCAGACTCAAACTCACGACTACAGCATCTCATTGAAATAGCATCAACAGTTGTGACCAACAAAGAATTCCCCTACCCATTAGCATGCTTCAGGTTTTCCAAATAGCGCAAAAAAAAATTGCAAATACTAGTCTAGAGAACAGCACAACATATCAATCCTAAAGTGAAGTAACACGGCACTGAAAAAACCTTGTGGCATATAAATAAAATACCTCAAAAAATAAACACGAAGAACAACTTTTGAGCTCAACAAGCTCATTAAGGGTGGCGCCTTTAGTTTCTTTTGATTCAACCTTGTTATCCTTCTTGCAATGCGGCAAAAGTGACACCAAGTTCAACATCAAATGTCGGTACCTACAAATTAATGGAAAACAATCACTCCACCCATGAATACCATAACAATATACAAAACCTAACTCACTATCCAAGGTTTCTCTATCCTTAAACTTTGCAAATCAAGACACAAAATTAGAGTAATCCAAACTCGAAAAAGCAACAAAAATTGTAACTAAAAGTTATGGGGTGTGTATTAGGTTGTACCTGTAACTGATACGCCTAGAGCAAGTGACCAAAACCTTCTCTTTGTTCCTAAATATTGGTGAAGCAACGTTATTGTCTTCTACTTCATCAGTGACTTGACTCTTATCCTTCCAACCCAAAAGGTAACCCTTGACTCCAGAATCGCCTAGACACCTCCTAATCATCGAATAGATAACTTAGGAGTAAGAAATTTTAAAAAGAAGTGAGAGAGAACAAAGATAAAGACTTTTAAAAAGATGAAGTGTTCTTAAAATAATAAAACAAGTTTAAAAAATTCTATTTATATCATAAAATTATTTTATAATAGAATACTCAATCTCATTATTTCAGTATACCTAATAGGGTTTTCTGCTTGCGTGGTATTTGAAAAAGGGAGAGGGGGACTGGAATTGAAAAACGGGGAAGGGAGCTAATTGGTTTCTGGAATTCGGAAAGCTGGAAAGAATTAGAGGGAAGAAGAATACTGGATTGAAGAAAGAAGAAAATTAGGATTGTATTGGTTTCACACAACGAAGGTTATTTACCCAAATCTTATCTCTTTGCTTGAATTGTTTAAATCACTGGTCAAATTTTCTTATCTTTTGGATTTGTTCATGCGCGTTTTCTTAATCTTTGTTAGTTGTATTTCCTCTGTTCTGCAAATCTGATGCATGATTTCTTAGCATTATTGTGATAAATTTGTGTGTCATAATTTTTTGTGTCTCTGTTGATTCATGGATACGGAATAAACAAGAAACCATAAATAAAAAATGACAGACCCATTATCAGAGATGATTTAAAAAAAAAAATTAAAACCCAAGGTCACAAACACGAGCGATGCGATGCAGGAGGCATTTTCTTCTAACAACAATGGCCATTTTTGGTTAAACTGTCATTTTTGTTCACCTTGTCACTTTTGTAGTGTTTGAATGGAGTATTTTAAATTGAGATGTAACGGTTAAAATTTAGTTCTTATTTTGTAAAGCTGTGTTCAGACTTCTATTTAGTGAAATTAAAACATCCATGCAAACATGAAAAAGAGATGTGAAAGGCTTGGAAGTACAACACGACCAAGTGCTGTGTGTGGATGTCCTCATTGAACCATTACACCCCTCCTTTAACCAAATCGTAGATGAATGGTGGGTGAGGTATCTTCAGAGATTCAAACTTCTAGTTTTAGATGGTTTAAATGGTTAAAATGTTGAAAAGAAAGAACCCTTTAGATATGTGACTTCAATTCGGCAAAATCTTACATGGTCCCCGTCAAATTAGCGGTGGATTATTCTACTAACCCGTTTTTTTTAAAATTAAAATATAAAATAAATTAAAAGTTAATATTTTTATGTTATATTATTTTAAGAATATAAATATATATTAGTGTTGTAGTTTAAACCATTATCATTATAAATTAAAATTTATTTTTTATTTATAATAGAATAATATGATATGTAAATATAATATTATTTTAATTTATTTGATTGAAAACATTAATTAAAAATTTTAAAAAAATTATATAATTAAATATGCTTTAAATATGGATAAACGAATTTTAAAAATAATTGAAAAGTTTAAAAATAATTAAAAAATTTTAAAAACAATGGCAGGCTAGACTGTCCCTTAATTCCATAAAACTGGATTTTACTTTTCGCAACACAGTAGATCAATTCTGAAATTTCTTTTTCGAAAGACAGTTAACACACCCCTGCACCGGATCAAAATTTTCGGAAGCCTGTGATGAGGTGCAGGTAGAAATTTGATGGGATGCACGAAGAAACACCCATCACCATGCATTTTTATCCCCATTCGTGTGCGTGTCTTGTTTGAGAACATTCCCACGCATCTGTAGCACCGGAGAGAAGGATTTGTGGCAGAGCATCGTTCACGGCGGCTGGGTAAGAATTTTTTTTTTGTGCATGAAGAGAAGCCCAAAAGGGTGTTGGTTAATGCATTCACGAGACTCTCAATTCGAGTTTGAATTCTAATCGGGAGAGTCTAATTTTTGTTCACTGTAGAAGCGACACCTTCAAGTGTTCGTTAAAATGTCAGAGAAAAACTCTTATGTACACAGTCAATTCCTCACCCCACGAAGGTCACCCAGGTTCCTCCCCCAACTAAACCACACCACTCTCAACCCCAAATCTGCCGCCGTTTTCGTAAATAAATCCAATGAGTTGGGTTGAGAATATCATCATTTAAAATTTAAAGTTTAAAATTTAAAATTTAAAATTTAAAATGATGATATTTAACAAAGAAAAAGAAACATAAATATGGGATGTCTGAGGTCTCTGTATGATGGGTCCTGGGTCCTGTTTAATTTAGGGTTTGTGCCGGTGTGACTTTATTTCACTACTTTTATTAGTTTCAGCACGACAATGAAGATAGAACCAAATAGAATCCCAAGTGGAAGAGTAAGAAGCATCATCCATAAGAGAATCTCAGCATAAGAGAAGGAAAATCCCTGATTGAAAAATGGAGGTAGAGACAGAGACTATGGTGGAGAAGAGGGAGATAATCAACAACGTGATGTGTCTTTTGACCGACCCAAATAGAACTCCCTTGGGCTCTCCCATGTACCTACCTCAGAATGCTGGCCCTCAACACCTCAATCAGATTGTTAATAAGCTTCAAAACAATGTAAGCAAGTCCCTTTATTCTTCTCAAATTCTATTTTACATTTTGTTTATTATTTATAACATTGAGCGATTATCTATGCTTTCATTTTAGGAAGAGAAGTTGTCGTATGCTTTCTATATATCAGATGAGGAGCTCATTGAACCACTTGAAACATACTTGCAGAAAAACAAAGGTTAGTCATGATTGTTTACAATAAATTATTTCTTTTTCCTTCTTAATTCGTTGTAAATTCCCTTATTTACTTGCTTTTAACACATTTTGAGAAAAAAAATCCTCATCTTTCTAAAGAATTGATACAAAGAATTACGCACTTGTAATGATGTTTTTCTTTTCCTTTGCAATGTTACTTTAACACTATTCCAGTCTCGATGGACAAGGCTTTGCCTATAGTTTATCAACCTCAAGCTATTTTCCGGATTCGTCCTGTGAATCATTGTTCTGCAACTATTTCTGGTATGTGAGACATATTGTGTATTTTCCCATTCGTAGTGGCACAATGTTGTATTGTGCTTGCTAAACTGTGAGAGACAACAGCGTGGTTTGGATGTTGATGATTATTGTAGCACAATTTTGTGTTATTCTTTGAATTTTTTGGAATTCATATTTTTGCGGTTGTTTATATTTTTAGGTCATGCCGAAGCTGTACTTAGTGTTGCCTTCACTCCCGATTGACGACAACTGGCAAGTGGTTCTGGTGATACGAGTGTTCGATTTTGGGACTTGACCACTCAGACACCATTGTACACTGGCAAAGGTTTGACATTTAAAAACGTTAAGTTGTTCTTGGTATCTGCTAATTAAGTACAAGAATATAAATGATCAATTTAACTAAATGGTAAAAGGAGTTAGAATTAGTTGAAGGTTCTCGATGAGAAGCAGTGTGTTACTGCTAAGGGAAATGTTCATGCTATTAAATTTGGATCATGATGGAAGTCTAAGCTGGCAAAGAATAGTGGGAGGGTGGGGGTTATTGCAAAGGAATGAGAAAATAATAAGAGGGAAGGATAGGGACTGTGAAGGTTGGGAATTATAGTATTGGGAGAATTACAATGGTCTACTCTGCTGTAAAGAGCTATTCTTTATCCTTCCTTATTAAATTAATATCAATTTCTATAGTTTCATAATGCTTCGGCAATTTTAACGAGTCATATATAGCATTATAGCTGTTTACATTTTATGCAGGACATAAGAACTAGGTACTTTGTATTGCATGGTCATCGTCGTTGCCGCATTATGTTCTCTGGCGCAACGTGGTTTTCATTATCTCACCATCCAAAATTTTGAAATCAAAAGCCATATCTCTTCTCTGTGTTTGTGACCTTGGGTTTTAATTTTTTTTTAAATCATCTCTGATATTGGGTCTGTCATTTTTTGTTTGTGAGCTGTTTAATGTCATGTTCAAGCATCTAGACTGGAAGAAATATGAGTTATGAGTGTGTTGTGGTGATGAGGCAGAGTTCAACTTGGTTTTGAACTCAATTTTGAGGAAGTGAACTAGTGAAAATTTGAATTGAGAGTTTTGTGCTCAAAATGTCAGTTTGAAGAGTCTTGGTAAGTTATTTGGGACTTGTTAGTCCCTAAGTTGCTTGAAATTGTGCCACAAATGGTAGAATTCAATTTGAGTCTCTAAGTTGATGTTTTGAAGGTTTTTGGGTTGATATCATGTAGTCACTTGTTTAGAATGAGTTTAGACACACTTGGTTTAGTATAATTAAGTATATAACACACTCTAGGAGGATTAGAAGTTGGGGAAAATCTTTACATTTGGTAAATTTGGTGTAGGTTGCATAATTATGTACTTTGGTGCCAGGGAACGTCGACTGCCCCCACACCCATCCCAGAATTTCTCCAGGAGTTCTTATGGGTCAGGCTACCGAAAAGCAAATGCATTTTGGTGATATGAGTAGTCAAATCAATCCATTTAGGATATCCTTCAACTGCATAGTCCCGTACCTATACAGTCTCCAGATCCCTCTCATTTCGGTGTATGTTCGATTCATCCATGTCACCCTTCCACTCGAAGCTGCCAGGAGCCGCTCCTTGTCTTGTGCCCCTTGCACCATGCCTCTTGCACCAGCGTCACTCCCCGCCCTCGTCTCAGTGCCCGAGTGTCACATGCCCACCAGCTTCCGTCTGGTTCGTCCTCGAACCACACCGTACTGGGAGAGGCTAGGCTCTGATACCATTTGTAACGTCCCGACAACTTACAGGGAACATCGACTGCCCCCACACATCACCACCAGGCGAACGAACGCTCGTTCACCAACGAACGAACGCTCGTCCACCAGCGAACGAACGCTCGTCGACCACCGAACGAACGGTCGTCCAGTGTGGAACGAACGGTCGTCCAGCAGTAAGAGGTCGACGAGCGTTCGTTCGCTGGTGGACGAGCGTTCGTTCGTCATCTCAGCGTCCACTCATCAATTTTTTTAACGTCGTTCAGCCAACTTAACGGAAAGGACTCAATTGATATCAATTTTTAAAATTAAGGACCATTTTGATACACTTTAAAAAACGAGGACCCAATTGAGACATTCGTACATAAATAGGGATGTCGAAAAGGATTAAACCAAATTAAAACATCCATGCAAACATGAAAAAGAGATGTGAAAGGCTTGGAAGTACAACACGACCAAGTGTTGTGTGTGGATGTCCTCATTGAACCATTACACCCCTCATTTAACCAAATCGTAGATGAATGGTGGGTGAGGTATCTTCAGAGATTCAAACTTCTAGTTTTAGATGGTTTAAATGGTTAAAATGTTGAAAAGAAAGAACCCTTTAGATATGTGACTTCAATTCGGCAAAATCTTACATGGTCCCCGTCAAATTAGCGGTGGATTGTTCTACTAACCCGTTTTTTTAAAATTAAAATATAAAATAAATTAAAAGTTAATATTTTTATGTTATATTATTTTAAGAATATAAATATATATTAGTGTTGTAGTTTAAACCATTATCATTATAAATTAAAATTTATTTTTTATTTATAATAGAATAATATGATATGTAAATATAATATTATTTTAATTTATTTGATTGAAAACATTAATTAAAAATTTTAAAAAAATTATATAATTAAATATGCTTTAAATATGGATAAACGAATTTTAAAAATAATTAAAAAGTTTAAAAATAATTAAAAAATTTTTAAAAAAATGGCAGGCTAGGTTGTCCCTTAATTCCATAAAACTGGATTTTACTTTTCGCAACACAGTAGATCAATTCTGAAATTTCTTTTTCGAAAGACAGTTAACACACCCCTGCACCGGATCAAAATTTTCGGAAGCCTGTGATGAGGTGCAGGTAGAAATTTGATGGGATGCACGAAGAAACACCCATCACCATGCATTTTTATCCCCATTCGTGTGCGTGTCTTGTTTGAGAACGTTCCCACGCATCTGTAGCACCGGAGAGAAGGATTTGTGGCAGAGCATCGTTCACGGCAGCTGGGTAAGAAATTTTTTTTTGTGCATGAAGAGAAGCCCAAAAGGGTGTTGGTTAATGCATTCACGAGACTCTCAATTCGAGTTTGAATTCTAATCGGGAGAGTCTAATTTTTGTTCACTGTAGAAGTGACACCTTCAAGTGTTCGTTAAAATGTCAGAGAAAAACTCTTATGTACACAGTCAATTCCTCACCCCACGAAGGTCACCCAGGTTCCTCCCCCAACTAAACCACACCACTCTCAACCCCAAATCTGCCGCCATTTTCGTAAATAAATCCAATGAGTTGGGTTGAGAATATCATCATTTAAAATTTAAAGTTTAAAATTTAAAATTTAAAATTTAAAATGATGATATTTAACAAAGAAAAAAAAACATAAATATGGGAAGTCTGAGGTCTCTGTATGATGGGTCCTGGGTCCTGTTTAATTTAGGGTTTGTGCCGATGTGACTTTATTTCACTACTTTTATTAGTTTCAGCACGACAACGAAGATAGAACCAAATAGAATCCCAAGTGGAAAAGTAAGAAGCATCATCCATAAGAGAATCTCAGCATAAGAGAAGGAAAATCCCTGATTGAAAAATGGAGGTAGAGACAGAGACTATGGTGGAGAAGAGGGAGATAATCAACAACGTGATGTGTCTTTTGACAGACCCAGATGGAACTCCCTTGGGCTCTCCCATGTACCTACCTCAGATTGCTGGCCCTCAACACCTCAATCAGATTGTTAATAAGCTTCAAAACAATCTAAGCAAGTCCCTTTATTCTTCTCAAATTCTATTTTACATTTTGTTTATTATTTATAACATTGAGCGATTATCTATGCTTTCATTTTAGGAAGAGAAGTTGTCGTATGCTTTCTATATATCAGATGAGGAGCTCATTGTGCCACTTGAAACATACTTGCAGAAAAACAAAGGTTAGTCATGTTTGTTTACAAAAAATTATTACTTTTTCTTTCTTAATTCGTTGTAAATTCACTTATTTACTTGCTTTTAACACATTTTGAGAAAAAAAATCCTCATCTTTCTAAAGAATTGATACAAAGAATTATGCACTTGTAATGATGTTTTTCTTTTCCTTTGCAATGTTACTTTAACACTATTCCAGTCTCGGTGAGAAGGCTTTGCCTATAGTTTGTCAACCTCAAGCTATTTTTTGGATTCGTCCTGTGAATCGCTGTTCTGCAACTATTTCTGGTATGTGAGACATATTGTGTATTTTCCCATTCGTAGTGGCACAATGTTGTATTGTGCTTGCTAAACTGTGAGAGACATCAGTGTGGTTTGGATGTTGATGATTGTAGCACAAGTTTGTGTTATTCTTTGAATGTTCTGGAATTCATATTTTTGCGGTTGTTTATATTTTTAGGTCATGCTGAAGATGTACTTAGTGTTGCCTTCAGTCCCGATGGACGACAACTGGCAAGTGGTTCTGGTGATACCAGTGTTCGATTTTGGGACTTGACCACTCAGACACCATTGTACACTTGCAAAGGTTTGACATTTAAAAATGTTAAGTTGTTCTTGGTATTTGCTAATTAAGTATAGGAATATAAATGATCAATTTAACTAAATTGTAAAAGGAGTTAGAATTAGTTGAAGGTTCTCGATGAGAAGCAGTGTGTTACTGCTAAGGGGAATGTTCATGCTATTAAATCTGGATCATGATGGAATTCTAAGCTGGCAAAGAATAGTGGGAGGGTGGGGGTTATTGCAAAGGAATGAGAAAATAATAAGAGGGAAGGATAGGGACTGTGAAGGCTGAGAATTATAGTATTGAGAGAATTACAATGGTCTACTGATGAGTCAATATTTTCTTCACTTCACTTAGTTTATTGTACTAGAATTAATCAGAGAATTCTGCTTAATCGTCCGTTAATTTCCTATTTTTCCTAATTGTGCTTAATTCGATCAGAAATTCTTATTTTAACTAATTTGAATTATCTGAGCTTATTATTTTGCATTATTAATTATGGGAAAATTTTGGATATCTTTTTGGGACATTTGAAGGCTAAATGAGAAATGACAATTGAGTCCAATGCATTTCAGCCACTTCAATTTTCGCTGGTTGTTGCGTGAATTTTTTGTCAACTTGTTTGTCTTCGTTTGAGTTCAATTCTTATCCGTTTTCCATGCAATTTTTTTTCATAGTTTCGTCTAGATGTCTAGTTTCACGTATAGTTTTTACTTTGTTCAAATTCCTTTTGTGTTGTTCCCAGTAATTGTTTTACTCCCCTGTGTCAGTCAAGTTCTTACTGTTTAAGTGGCTTCTAATTTGTTTGCATTGTTTGCTTATTGTTTGATACTTCTGGTGGCTGGAATTGATCATTGGACGGTGCTAAGACCTTCCAACACTCAAGGATTCAACTCTCATATTGGCACATTTTATAGCTCATTTCAAGAAGTAACATTGGAAAACATGCTAAAACTCACACCAAGACCTCCAAAATGCAATGTTGAATTCTATTGGATTGGTATTATGAAAGTAAACCACAAGGCCCCATGCAGCTGCCACATAAGGGAGGAAGGCATATTTCACATAGCTCACGGCCATTTGGGCAAAGTTCAGCACATTTGAAGTAAAATGATGGAGAGGGACCACACATGGCAAGTTCACGTTTTTCTTCTCAAATAATTGGAAGAGCATGGCCCATGCACAATTCATTTTGATGAAGTTGTTAGTATTTGAAGGTTGTGAAAGGAATAGTTGATTATAGAGAAAATGTAGAGATAGTTGAATGTAGAGATAGTAGTTGTCTTTAGTTGTAGTAGATGTTGGCTTCTTACAAATGGTAGATGTTGGCTACTTCTTACATCAAATGGTAGAGTTCATGGGTATTTATAGACCCATAGATTATTCTAGAACATACTAGTCACACCTTATGTGGAATGTTCTAGATTTTTACCTATGTATAATATTCTTGATTTTTCTTCCTATCTTAGGTTTTTCTAGAATATTCTAGAACTTGTATTACATTTCAATTCTTCTATCTAAGGAGCTTCTACATTCTTCTTGAATTTGCATTACACTTTAATACTCCTCCTTAATGCAAATTCGGTAACTCCAAACATTGTGTGCAGTAGTTCAAATCTTGGTCTTGGTAACATATCTTCAATTTGATCTTCTTCCTCCATTTCCTTGACCATACTTCTTGCTTTGATGTTTCTTCATAACAGTTAGGCTCAATCATGGCCATATTGCAAGTTTCATATATGTCTACCAAAGATCTTACTCTTCTTGGACTAGATTCAGGTGAAGAATCTTGTTGTTGTGGAGGTGGAGAAAGCATACCTGAATTTTCTTCCTCTTCTTGAGTTTCTTCTTGATATTGTTGCACTGGAAGTAGAATGTTGCTTTTAACAACTTTTTCTTCTTCCCAATTCCAAGAAGCATTTTCATCAACTTCAACATCTCGACTGATGATGAGCTTTTTTGTTTGTAGGTTGTAGACTCGATAGCCTTTTGATTGTGTGCTATATCCCAAGAATATTCCTCGTATAGTTTTGTCTTCAAGCTTGTGCCTCCTTTGATCAGGAACATGTATGTAGCAAATAGATCCAAATACTCGTAGGTGTTTAGCTGATGGCTTTCTCCCACTCCAAGCTTCAATAGGAGTCTTGTCTTGGACTGCTTTAGTTGGACATCTGTTTAGAATATAAACTGCAGTGTAGACTGCTTCAGCCCAAAAAGTGTTAGGCATACTTTTCTCTTTCAGCATTGATCTTGCCATCTCCATAACTGTGCGATTCTTTCTCTCTGACACGCCATTTTGTTGTGGAGTATATGCGACTGTAAGTTGTCGCTCTATGCCTTCATCTTCACAGAATTTGTCAAACTCGTGAGATGTGTACTCCTTGCCACGATCACTTCTAAGTACTTTTAGTTGTTTTCCACTTTGCTTCTCAACAAGGGCCTTGAATTTCTTGAATACTCCAAAAACTTCTGACTTTGCCTTTAAGAAATAGACCCATGTCATTCTAGAGAAGTCATCAATGAAGAGGATGAAATACCTGTTGTTATGATTTGAAGGTGTTCTCATCGGTCCGCAAACATCGGTATGAATCAACTCCAATAAGTCTTTTGCTCTCCATGCTTTGTCTGTCGAGAATGGTAATCGATGTTGTTTTCCGAGGAGACATCCTTCACATGATTCATTATTTTCCTTCAAGCATGGAATATCTCTCATCATGTTTTTCGTATATAGAAGCTTTAAGGCATGTGTGTTGAAGTGGCCAAATCTCCTATGCCAAAGCCATGAGTCATCAACTTCTACCTTCATGGCAATATTAGTTCCAGGTTTGAAGCTTATAGGAAAGCTTCTATTTCTCTTCTCCATTTTTACTTGGCCAATTTCTATCATTTTACTATCATAAATTTTGCATGTATCTTTCTCAAAATGAAGAGAATATCCATTCTCCATCATTTGGCCAATACTTAAAAGATTCTCTTTAAGATTTGGAACTAGTAAAACATCCTTGATGAATTTCGTACCTTTTTTTGTCTCCACCATGACAGTTCCTTTGCCTCGAGACTCCACTGTGGTGCCATTTCCTAGGCGAACTTTGACATTGACAGATTTATCAATGTCTTTGAAGATACTTTGATCTTTTGCCATGTGATTACTGCATCCACTATCCAAGTACCAACTTCCTTCTCTACCAGAAGATTCTTGATTGGCGTAGAATAAGAGTTTCTCTTGATTATCTTCTTCCGCAAAGTTTGCTTGATGCTTATTTTTATTACGACAATACTTTTCTATGTGACCAAATTTCTTGCAATAGTGACATTGAGGTTTTCCATGATGCCAACAATCTTTTTCCAAGTGACTTGTCTTTTTACATATGCCACATGGAGGATATTTTTCTTGACGAGTCTTAGAGAAGCTTCTAGGATTTTCTTCATTTCTAGAAATTTCTTCTCTACTTTTATTTCCTTCATATTCTTTATTCTGAAACCGTAATTTTAGTTTTGATTGAAAGGCATTTTCAACTGAGTCTTCTTCATGCCTTTTCAATCTTTGTTCATAAGCTTCAAGAGAGCCTATTAGTTGTGTGACTGACAATGTAGCCAAATCTTTTGTTTGTTCAATCGCGGTTGCGATTGCATCATACTTTTGGGGAATAGAAATTAAAATTTTCTCAACGATCTTTTTGTCAAGAATATTTTCCCCATAGGCTCTCATCTGACTAACTATTTCTTTTATTCTAGAATAGTAGTCTTTAATGGTCTCAGATTCTTTCATTCTTAATAATTCAAACTCTCGTCTTAGAGAATGAAGTTTAATATTGCGTACCTCGTCACTTCCTTGAAACTCCTCTTGTATTGTGTTCCAAGCTTGTTCTGCACTTGTGGCACCAATTATCCTTGGAAAAATTGTGTCATCAACTGCTTGTTGAAGAACAAATAAAGCCCTTGAATCCTTCTGCTTGTTTTCTTTCAACTCCTTCTTTTGAGCTGCAGTAAGAGTAGAGGTGTCTTCTGGAATAGTGAATCCCTCTTCTATGATATCCCATAAGTCTTGAGAGCGGAAGAATGTCTTCATTTTGACACTCCAAAAATCATAATTTTCTCCTTTGAAAATAGGTACTGGAATTGATGATGTTTGATTAGTAGTAGCCATTGTTGAGAATATATTTGGGAGTAGTAGAATGAGTTATAGTTTTGTTTGAGGTACTTGAAAATTTTATCTACGCCCAGTAGATGACCGAACGTAGCTCTGATACCACTGTTAGTATTTGAAAGGAGTAGTTGATGGGATAGAGAAAATGTAGAGATAGTTGAATGTAGAAGTAGTAGTTGAAAGAAGTGTTGTAGTTGTCTTTAGTTGTAGTAGATGTTGGTTCATACAAATGGTAGATGTTGGCTTCTTCTTACATCAAATGGTAGAGTTCATGGGTATTTATAGACCCATAGATTATTCTAGAACATACTAGTCACACCTTATGTGGAATGTTCTAGATTTTTACCTATGTAGAATATTCTTGATTTTTCTTCCTATCTTAGGTTTTTCTAGAATATTCTAGAACTTGTATTACATTTCAATTCTTCTATCTAAGGAGCTTCTACATTCTTCTTGAATTTGCATTACACTTTAATACTCCTCCTTAATGCAAATTCGGTAACTCCAAACATTGTGTGCAGTAGTTCAAATCTTGGTCTTGGTAACATATCTTCAATTTGATCTTCTTCCTCCATTTCCTTGACCATACTTCTTGCTTTGATGTTTCTTCATAACAGTTAGGCTCAATCATGGCCATATTGCAAGTTTCATATATGTCTACCAAAGATCTTACTCTTCTTGGACTAGATTCAGGTGAAGAATCTTGTTGTTATGGAGGTGGAGAAAGCATACCTGAATTTTCTTCCTCTTCTTGAGTTTCTTCTTGATATTGTTGCACTGGAAGTAGAATGTTGCTTTTAACAACTTTTTCTTCTTCCCAATTCCAAGAAGCATTTTCATCAACTTCAACATCTCGACTGATGATGAGCTTTTTTGTTTGTAGGTTGTAGACTCGATAGCCTTTTGATTGTGTGCTATATCCCAAGAATATTCCTCGTATAGTTTTGTCTTCAAGCTTGTGCCTCCTTTGATCAGGAACATGTATGTAGCAAATAGATCCAAATACTCGTAGGTGTTTAGCTGATGGCTTTCTCCCACTCCAAGCTTCAATAGGAGTCTTGTCTTGGACTGCTTTAGTTGGACATCTGTTTAGAATATAAACTGCAGTGTAGACTGCTTCAGCCCAAAACGTGTTAGGCATACTTTTCTCTTTCAGCATTGATCTTGCCATCTCCATAACTGTGCGATTCTTTCTCTCTGACACGCCATTTTGTTGTGGAGTATATGCGACTGTAAGTTGTCGCTCTATGCCTTCATCTTCACAAAATTTGTCAAACTCGTGAGATGTGTACTCCTTGCCACGATCACTTCTAAGTACTTTTAGCTGTTTTCCACTTTGCTTCTCAACAAGGGCCTTGAATTTCTTGAATACTCCAAAAACTTCTGACTTTGCCTTTAAGAAATAGACCCATGTCATTCTAGAGAAGTCATCGATGAAGAGGATGAAATACCTGTTGTTATGATGTGAAGGTGTTCTCATCGGTCCGCAAACATCGGTATGAATAAACTCCAATAAGTCTTTTGCTCTCCATGCTTTGTCTGTCGAGAATGGTAATCGATGTTGTTTTCCGAGGAGACATCCTTCACATGATTCATTATTCTCCTTCAAGCATGGAAGATCTCTCATCATGTTTTTCGTATATAGAAGCTTTAAGGCATGTGTGTTGAAGTGGCCAAATCTCCTATGCCAAAGCCATGAGTCATCAACTTCTACCTTCATGGCAATATTAGTTCCAGGTTTGAAGCTTATAGGAAAGCTTCTATTTCTCTTCTCCATTTTTACTTGGCCTATTTCTATCATTTTACTGTCATAAATTTTGCATGTATCTTTCTCAAAATGAAGAGAATATCCATTCTCCATCATTTGGCCAATACTTAAAAGCTTTTCTTTAAGATTTGGAACTAGTAAAACATCCTTGATGAATTTCGTACCTTTCTTTGTCTCCACCATGACAGTTCCTTTGCCTCGAGACTCCACTGTGGTGCCATTTCCTAGGCGAACTTTGACATTGACAGATTTATCAATGTCTTTGAAGATACTTTGATCTTTTGCCATGTGATTACTGCATCCACTATCCAAGTACCAACTTCCTTCTCTACCAGAAGATTCTTGATTGGCGTAGAATAAGAGTTTCTCTTGATTATCTTCTTCCGCAAAGTTTGCTTGATGCTTATTTTTATTACAACAATACTTTTCTATGTGACCAAATTTCTTGCAATAGTGACATTGAGGTTTTCCATGATGCCAACAATCTTTTTCCAAGTGACTTGTCTTTTTACATATGCCACATGGAGGATATTTTTCTTGACGAGTCTTAGAGAAGCTTCTAGGATTTTCTTTATTTCTAGAAATTTCTTCTCTACTTTTATTTCCTTCATATTCTTTATTCTGAGACCGTAATTTTAGTTTTGATTGAAAGGCATTTTCAACTGAGTCTTCTTCATGCCTTTTCAATCTTTGTTCATAAGCTTCAAGAGAGCCCAGTAGTTGTGTGACTGACAATGTACCCAAATCTTTTGTTTGTTCAATCGCGGTTGCGATTGCATCATACTTTTGGGGAATAGAAATTAAAATTTTCTCAACGATCTTTTTGTCAAGAATATTTTCCCCATAGGCTCTCATCTGACTAACTATTTCTTTTATTCTAGAATAGTAGTCTTTAATGGTCTCAGATTCTTTCATTCTTAATAATTCAAACTCTCGTCTTAAAGAATGAAGTTTAATATTGCGTACCTCGTCACTTCCTTGAAACTCCTCTTGTATTGTTTTCCAAGCTTGTTTTGCACTTGTGGCACCAATTATCCTTGGAAAAATTGTGTCATCAACTGCTTGTTGAAGCACAAATAAAGCCCTTGAATCCTTCTGCTTGTTTTCTTTCAACTCCTTCTTTTGAGCTGCAGTAAGAGTAGAGGTGTCTTCTGGAATAGTGAATCCCTCTTCTATGATATCCCATAAATCTTGAGAGCGGAAGAATGTCTTCATTTTGACACTCCAAAAATCATAATTTTCTCCTTTGAAAATAGGTACTGGAATTGATGATGTTTGATTAGTAGTAGCCATTGTTGAGAATATATTTGGGAGTAGTAGAATGAGTTATAGTTTTGTTTGAGGTACTTGAAAATTTTATCTACGCCCAGTAGATGACCGAACGTAGCTCTGGTACCACTGTTAGTATTTTAAGGTTGTGAAAGGAATAGTTGATTATAGAGAAAATGTAGAGATAGTTGAATGTAGAGATAGTAGTTGTCTTTAGTTGTAGTAGATGTTGGCTTCTTACAAATGGTAGATGTTGGCTACTTCTTACATCAAATGGTAGAGTTCATGGGTATTTATAGACCCATAGATTATTCTAGAACATACTAGTCACACCTTATGTGGAATGTTCTAGATTTTTACCTATGTAGAATATTCTTGATTTTTCTTCCTATCTTAGGTTTTTCTAGAATATTCTAGAACTTGTATTACATTTCAATTCTTCTATCTAAGGAGCTTCTACATTCTTCTTGAATTTGCATTACACTTTAATAGAAGTATTCAGCAAACATCAAATGGAAGACCACGTTGCAACTCATTTCTTTCAAGCCAAAAGTTTGCAAGTTGGACAAACACATGGGGCCACCACTTGAAAAACATTCACGGTTCCAAATATAAATTGCAATAGCAATCTCCCATTGAAAAATTCAGCAAAACAAGTGGAAAGCAAAGAAGGGGCCACCACATTTCAAGAAGCAAATCACGTCCAGAGAATGAAAAAAATTGGAGAAAGGGCTTGCTAAATATTCAATATATTTTTGGACAAATTGAGGGGCCACCATTTTGAAAGCTAAACATGGGACTCCAAAATGCTATGTTTGCTTTTGATTTTTCATAGAAGTACACGGCCTTGCTGGAGTTGGAAGCAAAGAAGAGGAGTCCAACTATCTCCATGTCCAGCTGCAGCCACCCTTGTTTGAAGCTTGGCTTGTGGATGTGTAAAGGGAGAAGAGTTGAGAAGGTTGTTCACGGTCCAGCTGGGAGATGAAAGACAGCAGCAAAGTTTGCGTTTTAAAAGAGGAAAGGCAGTGAGTAAAGGTTTGGTCCAGGAGTTGGTATCCAGCTGAGTTGGAAGAAGAAGTGAAGCACGGTGATGAAGTCTCCAAGTTGTTGCTACCATAAGTTGAAGAGAAAATGCAAGGTAGAGGAGAAGGATGTGCACACGGCAAATGGAGGGCCCCATCCTATTTCTTTGGCACGGCTTGGAGGGGAAGAAAATCAGGAAGCTATGGAGACAAAAACAAAACCTTGCTAGAAACAAGGAGGGCTCACGAGAGTTTGTCCAGAAGATTGGCTATAAAAGAAGCAAGCAGGCAGAGAGGAAAATTATTAGATTTTAGGAAGGAGATCTTAGTGTAGTTTAGGATAGAAGCCACTGCCTGGAGGAGGCTCTTGCCTCTTCCTCTTTCAAATAACTCTCTCCATTTTCATTTCTAGTGCACAAATGTAAAATTTTATTTCTGAAACGTGTAGTGTAATAGAAGTGTTTCACGGTTGCTCATTTCCTTTTCATTTTCATTTTCTTTCCAAGTGTTGAATTTTAATTGAAGTGTTGAATGCATGATAAATTTTATTTTCAGTTACGTGTTTTATTTTTGTTGTCTCTTTTATTTCTAAACTGTTAAATTCTATCATTGCATTTTATCGTTCATTTTATTTTCAACCTTTTCTATTTCTACCGTCTTTTATCGTTCAGGTTTTATTGTTTTAAAATTTATTTCAACGCTTTTAATTCTAGTTTCTAATTTTATTTTCCGTGTCAAAAACATCCACAAAACCCCCCCCCCCCCACTTCGTGTTAAATCTAAGACCGAACCACAAATATTGGTCCTTGAGAGACGACCTAGGAGTCACTTCCTAGTCTATACTGCATTAATTTCGTGCAATCAACGTTTGTGAGCGGTGCGACCCGTTTATCAAATTTTGGCGCCGTTGCCGGGGACCAACAAAAGACGGTTCAGTTTTAGATTTTGTTGTGTAAATTTTTGTTCTGCTAATATGTGTGTTTTGTGTGTTTTGTCTTTTATATTTTTGTAGGCGACAACGACACCTTCAGCAAATTTTGGCGGCGTTGTCATTTCAGTTCCAGGTTTTTTGTTTTAGATTTTTACTGTGTTAATATATATTGTGTATATATGTGTGTAATTGTGCTGTGTTCTGTATTTAGTTGCTATATTTAAAAAAAAAATATTTTACTGTTGATGTTCTGTCTTGTTTATGCCTGTAGCATGTTTAATTGTGTTGTGTTTTATCTTGTGTTGTGATGTTCTATTTTTTTTGTATGCGTGTCATATGTATTTTGTCTGTTAATTAAAAAAAAAAAAAATTCTGTCTTGTGTATGTATTGCATGTATAAATGTGTTGTGTTTTATCTGTTTTATAATTTTTAGTTTTTAGTTTTTTACTTTTTATTTTCCATGTCTACCTATTTTGATGTGAATAGTGCTTATTCTGCGAGTGCCTATAATCATGATTCTCCTTCTGCTTGGTACTCTGAATTTAATTCTGCTGAATTTTATGATGAGAATTATATGGATCATCCTCAAATTCCTGAGAGCACTCCTAGGGAGCCGGTTCCACCTACAGAGGATGATTTATATTACGTTCTAAGCACTGGACTGACATATTTGCTGCCTAAGTTTCATGGTTTTGCAGGGGAATGCCCACATAGACATTTGGAGGAGTTCCACATGGTGTGCTCTTCAATGAAGCCTCCAGATGTTCCTCTTGATCACATTTTCTTGAGCGCATTTCCGCATTCATTACAAGGAGCAGCTAAGGATTGGAAAGACTCTCTTCCTCTAAGATCCGTTACCGATTGGGGATATCTTGAGCATCAGTTTTTGAGCAAATTTTCCCCTATGCAATATGCTTATAACGACGATCCTGGATGGAATGACCCTAGCTTGGGATGGTTCGATGCTCAACAGGAATATCAGGAAGCACCATCTCAGGATACTTTTATGCCTCCACCAGTTCAGCAATACGAGAATCAGCAGTTTGATGCTCCTGCCCAAATAACTCCTCAGCCTTCTACTTCTGAACCTACATTAAAGGAGTTACTGGAGCAAATTACCAAGCAGAGAATTCAGTTCGAGCAAGAGTGCATGAAGATCCAGCAAGAAACTCAAGCTGTCATGCAGAGTTTGAATGATCAAATAGGGAGATGGCCATCAACATAGGAGATGAGAACCAGAGTCACGTGCTCACTGCACCACCTACTTTCACATCATCCTATGTTCCCAATCTTGCACTGGAGGAGACTACTGAATATTTTGAGGGCCAGGCAGGAATAAGCAATACTTTGGAGCCAGGTAGACCACCTCCATTTTCCACCACTTTTCCCATCTTCAAGGAAGTGGAGGTAAGCATACCTCAGTATGATTATGCTATTCATGAATGTGTTATTAAAGATTATGCTGATGATAGGTATGTCGATAATCATATTGTTGCTGAGCATGTTTTTAATTCTCCTTCTGAACATGAATCTGAGTCTGATATTGATATTGCATGTAATTTTGAAATTGATTCATGTTATGAGGATGTATCTAAGGTTCAGCCTGTTACATTAGAATTGGGTGTTATACCCCTGCATGAAATTTCTGTAGTGCGACATTGCACTAACCATGTTGTAGGAGGTACGTATAAACTTGATGAGCAGACACCCACAATTGAAGACAAAGATGCGAGTACCCAGAACTGTTTCAACAATAATAGGCATCTGCTGAACCTGCTCGTCAATAATTTCTGCTTTGATCCAGCTGTGGAAAACATTTCCCTGCTAGATCAGATCTGGAGGATGAAGCAGTTCGTCCTCAAAACTTCCTGGCTGGATCGTGAAGATGAAGACCTCTCCCTGATGATCCAAAATTGGCAGCTTCCACCATAACCTACGGGAGTTTGCATTTTCTTTCTCTCCCTTTTTTCCTACCTTTATTGCACTTGTCCATGATATGTTTACTGTTTTGATTGTTGATGTATGCTTAGAACACATTGAAGACAATGTGTAGTTTAAGTATGGTCTATTGGGGGAGACTCTGAATTGTTTTTGTTTTGTGTGTGAAATTTTTTGTTTTTGAGTGTTAAATTTTTTCTGTTTTAAGTGGTTTTTAGAGTGTTTTGTGTGCAATAAATTTTACATTTTTCTCTTGATTTCTGGAGTCTGTCTAAGTTGTAGATTTTTCCTTCACTTGATTAATGCTTATAGTTTGAAATCCTTGCTTTTCTCTGCTTGGGAAGATTATTATGATGTTTGAGAGGGTGAATTGATTATAACACAAATACCCTGTGTGAGATTTGAGCCACTTAATGTTCTTTCTTGTGTGTGATATGTCTCTTGATTGCTTGCACATATGCCTTGGCTTGATTCTTTTTGATAATTCTTGATGGATATGCATGTTTAGAAATGATAAAGGCATTTTATTTCTTGAGCCTCTTTAGCCAAATAAGCCTACCTTGTTATTATCCCTTGATAACCCTGTTGAGCCTATACTTTCCCCATTTCTTTGTGTTGAAGCTCATACACTGACCCTAAGTGAAAAATAATGATTACCTAAACCTTAGGGAAGTCTGGAGCTATAGAAGTGTTTTGTGAAAAAGTGTGGTCTCCTTGGGAATTCTGATGAATTGGCTAGTTGGTTCCTCATCATGTTTTGAAATTATGATTTATATCCTGTTGTGTGATAAAGAGAGAAAAGAAAAGAGACAGGATGAAAAAAAAATGATGAGAAAAAGAGAGAAAAAAATGAAAAACAATTTTGTGAATAATGGAGTCGAGAAGAGGATTGAATTAGAGGTTTGGGTGAGATTTGACTGTATTTCTACTTGTTCCCCAGTGCTCCTCTATTTTTTTTGAGCTATAGCTACTTATCCAAATCTATCCTCCCCTGTCCTTGGCCCCATTACAACCCCGAAAAGACCTTTTGATCTGAGCATGCATATGTTTTAAGTGTTGATATTAGAAGCTTGCCAAGTCTACTTGTGTTTGCTTTCTTGAGTGCATTGAGTTGAAATTATTTACCCTAGACACTAGAGAGAAACACTGTAGTGCATATGTGAGGTTCTGTTATTTTTTAAATCACCTCTTGAGCAAATTAATTATTTTTCCGTGTATTGAATTGCTTGGATGATTTCTGTAAGTATCTGCTTTATTTGATTTGTGTTGGACATTTTCTACTTCTTTTATATGTCTAGAATTCTTGAGAACTGTGTAAATTATTTTCTTGCGAGTTTTTATTTTCTGTATGCTGCGTCTGTGTCAGTCCTTTGAAGTCCTTTGAACTATTCCCTGATTTGCGTCTTAATTTTGCCCAGGAGTGCAAAAGACTAAGTGTGGTCTATTTTGATGAGTCAATATTTTCTTCACTTCACTTAGTTTATTGTACTAGAATTAATCAGAGAATTCTGCTTAATCGTCCGTTAATTTCCTATTTTTCCTAATTGTGCTTAATTCGATCAGAAATTCTTATTTTAACTAATTTGAATTATCTGAGCTTATTATTTTGCATTATTAATTATGGGAAAATTTTGGATATCTTTTTGGGACATTTGAAGGCTAAATGAGAAATGACAATTGAGCCCAATGCATTTCAGCCACTTCAATTTTCGCTGGTTGTTGCGTGAATTTTTTGTCAACTTGTTTGTCTTAGTTTGAGTTCAATTCTTATCCGTTTTCCATGCAATTTTTTTTCATAGTTTCGTCTAGATGTCTAGTTTCACGTATAGTTTTTACTTTGTTCAAATTCCTTTTGTGTTGTTCCCAGTAATTGTTTTACTCCCCTGTGTCAGTCAAGTTCTTACTGTTTAAGTGGCTTCTAATTTGTTTGCATTGTTTGCTTATTGTTTGATACTTCTGGTGGCTGGAATTGATCATTGGACGGTGCTAAGACCTTCCAACACTCAAGGATTCAACTCTCATATTGGCACATTTTATAGCTCATTTCAAGAAGTAACATTGGAAAACATGCTAAAACTCACACCAAGACCTCCAAAATGCAATGTTGAATTCTATTGGATTGGTATTATGAAAGTAAACCACAAGGCCCCATGCAGCTGCCACATAAGGGAGGAAGGCATATTTCACATAGCTCACGGCCATTTGGGCAAAGTTCAGCACATTTGAAGTAAAATGATGGAGAGGGACCACACATGGCAAGTTCACGTTTTTTCTTCTCAAATAATTGGAAGAGCATGGCCCATGCACAATTCATTTTGATGAAGTATTCAGCAAACATCAAATGGAAGACCACGTTGCAACTCATTTCTTTCAAGCCAAAAGTTTGCAAGTTGGACAAACACATGGGGCCACCACTTGAAAAACATTCACGGTTCCAAATATAAATTGCAATAGCAATCTCCCATTGAAAAATTCAGCAAAACAAGTGGAAAGCAAAGAAGGGGCCACCACATTTCAAGAAGCAAATCACGTCCAGAGAATGAAAAAAATTGGAGAAAGGGCTTGCTAAATATTCAATATATTTTTGGACAAATTGAGGGGCCACCATTTTGAAAGCTAAACATGGGACTCCAAAATGCTATGTTTGCTTTTGATTTTTCATAGAAGTACACGGCCTTGCTGGAGTTGGAAGCAAAGAAGAGGAGTCCAACTATCTCCATGTCCAGCTGCAGCCACCCTTGTTTGAAGCTTGGCTTGTGGATGTGTAAAGGGAGAAGAGTTGAGAAGGTTGTTCACGGTCCAGCTGGGAGATGAAAGACAGCAGCAAAGTTTGCGTTTTAAAAGAGGAAAGGCAGTGAGTAAAGGTTTGGTCCAGGAGTTGGTATCCAGCTGAGTTGGAAGAAGAAGTGAAGCACGGTGATGAAGTCTCCAAGTTGTTGCTACCATAAGTTGAAGAGAAAATGCAAGGTAGAGGAGAAGGATGTGCACACGGCAAATGGAGGGCCCCATCCTATTTCTTTGGCACGGCTTGGAGGGGAAGAAAATCAGGAAGCTATGGAGACAAAAACAAAACCTTGCTAGAAACAAGGAGGGCTCACGAGAGTTTGTCCAGAAGATTGGCTATAAAAGAAGCAAGCAGGCAGAGAGGAAAATTATTAGATTTTAGGAAGGAGATCTTAGTGTAGTTTAGGATAGAAGCCACTGCCTGGAGGAGGTTCTTGCCTCTTCCTCTTTCAAATAACTCTCTCCATTTTCATTTCTAGTGCACAAATGTAAAATTTTATTTCTGAAACGTGTAGTGTAATAGAAGTGTTTCACGGTTGCTCATTTCCTTTTCATTTTCATTTTCTTTCCAAGTGTTGAATTTTAATTGAAGTGTTGAATGCATGATAAATTTTATTTTCAGTTAAGTGTTTTATTTTTGTTGTCTCTTTTATTTCTAAACTGTTAAATTCTATCATTGCATTTTATCGTTCATTTTATTTTCAACCTTTTCTATTTCTACCGTCTTTTATCGTTCAGGTTTTATTGTTTTAAAATTTATTTCAACGCTTTTAATTCCAGTTTCTAATTTTATTTTCCGTGTCAAAAACATCCACAAAACCCCCCCCCCCCCCCACTTCGTGTTAAATCTAAGACCGAACCACAAATATTGGTCCTTGAGAGACGACCTAGGAGTCACTTCCTAGTCTATACTGCATTAATTTCGTGCAATCAACTTTTGTGAGCGGTGCGACCCGTTCATCATCTACTCTGCTATAAAGAGCTATTCTTTATCCTTCCTTATTAAATTAATATCAATTTCTATAGTTTCATAATGCTTCGGCAATTTTAACGAGTCATATATAGCATTATAGCTGTTAACATTTTATGCAGGACACAAGAACTGGGTACTTTGTATTGCATGGTCACTGGATGGAAAGTATCTTGTAAGTGGGAGCAAGGCTGTTGAACTTATTTGTTGGGACCCTCAAACTGGAAATTCATTAGGCAATCCACTAACTGTAAGATCTTTGATCACCAATACAAACATCCATTATAAAGTTTGTTTACTCTTTTCTTAAATTTTTTTCATTTAAGTTTATTGATAGCATTGCAAACTTCCACTATTTGAAGATTCAAACAGAGAAAACTTGATGCTTTGAACATTGAATAGTACATTGTCGTAGTGAAGTACATATTGAAAACAATAGTGAGCAATGGAGCAATGGCTGTAGGGGCAGCATTGATTTAGCTATAAGAATTACACAACTCTAGTTATACAGCTTCCCCCTTCTTTCCTTGCCCTAATTCCAAAAGTAAATAAAAGAACATCCTGCCTTATTCTGGAGATGTTTTATATGAATTGTCATTTATTTTTTATTAGTTACTGATAACACTCTAGATTTACATATTTTTCTCTATTAAAAATCATTTCTTAGATTTCTTTAGTTTTTAATTTCTTAGAATTAGATTAGTTTTATGTTTTTCTCTTAATTCTTTAGTTTTATAAAATTTTAGTTAAAAAGAGGTTTTTAGGTGTAATTTTTAGCTTTTGTTAATAATTAGGAAATTAGTATTTTTCTGAAATTCTTTCAATAAAAATGTTTTGTTTTAATTGCATAATTTCTCTTCTTTTTCTTAATTGTTTGATTTTTTAGAGATTGGAATAACATTTGGGCCATAATAAAAGTTGATTGAGAGGTGTTGAATTGAAATGAACTGCTGGATTAAATTTGGGCCGCTGTTTTGGGCCACTGTTTTAACATTAAGCTGCTGCAAGTAAAATTGAAGGCAGCGCTGGCCTGCTACAATGGTGTGCAATTGGAAGACTGCTGCTGATTGGATAATTGGACTGCGAATGCTGGTATGGGCTTAAGTGAAACGGTTTCAAGGGAGGCAGCTTTTTGGGGTCATTGCAGCTCATTTGATAAAATAACATTCTCTCAAGCACATTCATTTGGAAGAGAGTAGAAACTTAAGCTAGGGCTTGTGCGAGAGAAGGGAGAAGAAAAGCTCTCGCCACTTACCCAAAGAAGAACCTGACCGGTGAAGCTGAAGACGTGACCGGAGCGCGATCCTCGCCAGAGAAGAAGCTGACCGAAGCTTAAGTGGATCGGAGGGTTTGAAGAGCAAAGCTTTTGGAGACAGTTGGATCAAGGTGAAGCTCGAAGCGTCATAGCAAGGTTCCCCTCTCCCATTTTTCTTTTCCCCCTTCCTTTTCTCTTTTCGTTTTTGACCCTATATAAAGGGCCTTCACCATGTAAATAGGGAGATATGGAGAACACTTCTTCATATACTTTTGAGATACATTTTCAGACGCTCTGTAGATTAGGGTTTTTACGCTTTTCTTAGAGTAGAGATATTGTTCTTGTTTCTGGATTTCGCTGAGACAATTGCGAGAGTGACAGTCGCGAGAATATTAGTGACTTCCGGTACAGTTGTAATCTTCTTTTCATATTAATAAAGTTCTATTTCGTATTCTCGTTTGTGTTGAGATTGTTCTGTGTTCTTGATTTCTGCCATTGTTATGTTTTGAGAAAATGATTTGGATTCTGATTCTCTGCAATTTTATGATTTCTTTCGGAATTAAATGTAGTATTTTTCATCGAGATGTCTTCTCGAGACAGAGAAAAGTCCAATGCATAAAAATTGATTCAAATTTGTGTTTCTTGAATTTGTTTGTGAATTTTAGATTGATGAATAGGCTAATGAACCTTGATTGGAAAAATGAGTGGAAAGAGTCAAATTAAAGTTCTGAAATATGAACTAGAATACCCTGGATTGGGATTCACATTATCATGATGTCTTCTTGAGAACTCTAAGCACTCTTTTATTCATATCAATGTACATTCACCTATGAAATCAATTCTGTCTTTGCTTTTGATAGTGATAGTTGAAGTTCAGTTTGAGTTTTGATGTTCCAGTTGTTTACTTTGAGTATTTTAGAATTTATGATCTGCTTTACTTCTGTTTCAGCCTTTACATTCTTGTTGATATGATGCTTTTCAATCTTGAGTTTTAAGTTCTTTTCAATTTGGTTTTATTTCTGATTTTGTTCCAGTTTTAGTATATAGGTTTTGTTTTGGATATAAATAGGTTTAATCTCTTCATGACTTTAGCTTAGGTTTTATTTCTTTATTTTCTTCCTTCTTTTATTTTAAAATAGATTATAGTTTCGCTTTTCTTAATTTTTTAATTTCTGTGTTTTCATTTTAAATGTCCCCACCTGTTTAGTAGTAGTTAGTAAGTAAATAATTAGTAAATAAATACAAGACTTAACTCTACATTTTAAAACTTAATTTTGTTGAGTCCTAGGATTGATATTCTGGTTGCCCTATGCTACATTAGTGGGGACCAGATTTTGTTCTGATTTTAGGCGACAAAAATCAGTTTAACAAATGGCGCCGTTGCCGGGGTGATGAACGGGTCGCACCGCTCACAAAAGTTTGTGCATAAAAGAAATGCAGTATAGTTTACTAGGAGTTGACTCCTAGGTCGTCTCTCAAGGACCAATTTTGTCAGTTCAGTCTCAAATTTTTTTACACGCAGTTTGGGGGGGGGGGTTTTGTGAATTTTTGCTTGGATGCTGAAATATTAAATTTTACTGGAATTTAAATAAAATGAAATTTAAAAAAAATTCAGAATAAATTATCACTTAAAAAAAAAAAAAAATTATCACAAATAAATTTTTTTTTTTAAATAATAATAACTGGAAAACTAATAAAGAAAAATAAAAGGAAAAATAAACATAAAAGAAAACGAAATTCAGAATCTTCCCGAGACCATA
The DNA here is from genome assembly GCA_034642375.1 of Vigna nakashimae. Taxonomy (NCBI): domain Eukaryota; kingdom Viridiplantae; phylum Streptophyta; class Magnoliopsida; order Fabales; family Fabaceae; genus Vigna; species Vigna nakashimae. Next base: position 33,351,493 of record CM067765.1, read on the forward strand.
CTTAAATTACACTGTCCTAAATGTTTTCTAAGCAAAAGATCATCAATTAAAACACTAACAGATAAAGGACAAATGCAATAAAAGTAGTAAAACGGGGAAGAAAGAAAAAGAAAACTCCCCTGGTCAGGGTGGCAGTTGCCAATTTTGGATTTGTAGGGAGATGTCTTCTTTAGGATCCAAGACGGAAATTTTGAGGAAGAATTGCTTCATCCTCCAAATCTGATCAAGCAGGGAAATATCCTCCACCGCCGGATCTAAGCAGCAAATATTGTCACTGAGCAGATTCAGTAGGTGCCTTTTGATCTTCGAACTGCTGTATGTACTGGCACCTTTGTCTTCCAGCGTGGGTGCATGCTGATCAAATTTATATGTACCTCCTGCAATATGGTTAGTGCAAAATGGTTCCACAGAAATATCATGCAGAGGTATAACACCCAATCCCAATTCATCATACCGAGCCTTAGATACAACCTCATAACATGAATCCGTTTCAAATGTAGAAACAATATCTATAACAGGTTCAGATTCATGTTCAGTGCATGGAGAAAAAATATTTGAATGTGATAGTAAAAAGCGGTCCTCATCATGCACAGAGGAAAAATTAAAATCATGCTCAGCAACAATATAGTCATCAGCATACCTCTTAACAACATAATCATCAATAACACATTCATGAATATCATAATCATACTGAGGTATGCTTACCTCCACTTCCTTGAAGATTTCTAGAGTGTGGGAAGATGAAGGTGGTCTACCTGGTTCAGGATTACTGCTTACTTCTGCCGGATCCCCAAAATTTTCATCAGTCTCCTCAGGTACAAGAGTGGCCATCTGCCTGATCTGATCACTCAGATTCTGCATGGCAGCTTGAGTTTCCTGCTGGAACTCCATGCTCTCTTGCTTGAACTGCATGTTCCCTTTCTGAAACTGAATGTTCTGCATTGTCATCTGCTCTAGTAACTCCTTTAATGTAGGTTCAGAAGTAGAAGGCTGAGGAGTTACTTGGGCAGGAGCATCATACTGCTGACTCTGATATTGCTGAACTGGTGGAACCGGCTCCCAAAGGGAGCTCTCAGAAATTGGATGATGGAACATATTGTTCTCATCATAAAAATCAGCAGATTTAAAATCAAAGTAATATGCAGAATAAGAATCATAATCACAGACATTGGCAGAATAAGCATTATTCACAACATTAAAATAGGTAGACATGGAAAAATAAAAAGTAAAAACTAAAAACTAAAAATTACGAATCAGATAAAACAAAACACATTTATACATGCTACAAGCACACACAAGACAGAACATCAATAGTAAAAATTTTTAATTATTTTTTTTTTTTTTAATTTTAAATTTTTTTTTTTAATAACAACTAAATACAGAACATAGCACAATTAAACACATATATACACAATATATATTAACACAGTAAAAATCTAAAACAAAAACCTGGATCTGAAGTGACAACGCCGCCAAAATTTGCTGAAGGTGTCGTTGTCGCCTACAAAAATACAAAACACAAAACACACAAAAGACACATATTAACAGAACAAAAATTTACACAACACAAATCTAAAACTGAACTTTCATTGGTCCCCGGCAACGGCGCCATTTTTTGATGAAGCTGGTCGCACCGCTCACAAAAGTTTGTGCATAAAAGAAATGCAGTATAGTTTACTAGGAGTTGACTCCTAGGTCGTCTCTCAAGGACCAATTTTGTCAGTTCAGTCTCAGATTTTTTTACACGCAGTTTGGGGGGGGGGTTTGTGAATTTTTGCTTGGATGCTGAAATATTAAATTTTACTGGAATTTAAATAAAATGAAATTTAAAAACATTGAAGCAAATTTTAACGACGGTAAAAACTGAATAGTAAAAGACAGTAAAATCACAAACGGAAAATTACACAGTGTTTAAAATTAAAATGCATGAACAATAACATACTGAAAAACGTAAAAAACATTGTAATTAAAATTTACCAAATTCATCAGTGAAAATAAACAGTAAAAACAACATCTGAAAATAAAATGAACAGAAAAAGAAAATTACATTGACAGGTGCAGAAAATCATGAATAATAAATTTAACAGATAAAAACTTTTAACTGCAATCAAAGTTTCAACCATTAATAAAATGTCTGGTACAGATGAAAATGAAAATGAACAAAGTGTAAAAACTTCTACTGAACTACACACTTTCAGAAATATACACAACAATTGTGCACTGTTTCGAAATTGGAAAACCGAGATAGCTATTGAAATTAAGACCCATAGCTACTGGAAGAGAGAACCTCTCCCAGCCGTCTGCCCCTACTCTCACTACACTCCTTACTGGAGCTCCCCTCTTCTTTGCTGGTGCTGGAAATTTATAGCCACAATTCTCAATCCGTGACTTCTCTTCCTTGCCTTCCCGTGAGAAAATAGGGTGAGGGCCCCTCCATTCTGTCATCTTTTACACCTTGGATTCTTCTACTTCCATCAAGCCGTGATTGTGGCTGCTGGATATGCAGCATCCGTGCCTTCCTCTATGCTTCCAAGCTGCTGGATGTGTGGACAGCTGCATCTTTGCTCCCAAACAGCCGTGAACAACACATCACTTTCTCCTTTTCTTTCATTTAAAATCCAACACCATGGGTGCCACTTCTTTTGCTTCTTTCTTCAAGGTGGCTGGACTGCATGCTGCTATGAAATGTGAATGAAGCTTGCAGCTGTGAAGTGTTGTTGCTTCCAGCCGTGAGATGCTTTCATCCAAGCTACTGGACTAAGGTTGTTGGACGTGAGATGTTGACATGGGCACTGGACGGGAGTTGCTGGACCAGCTGGGAGCGTGAAGATGTTAGACTGCGGCTTCAATCTACTGCCATGGTGGATGTCTTTCCTCCCAGCCAGCAACGTGCTGCTGCTGCTTGGTAGAGACTGCTCCAGCTCTATCCAGGCCGAGACACTTCCCTTCACATGTGCATTCACTTCTTCCAACTTTGCTTTGGACGTAAGCTGCTGGATGTTATTGTTGCTGTATTTGAAGTTACTAAATGCTTGCTAAAATGAAATTCCATATGGGGTCTTGTGTAACCGTGAGCTCTTTGTTGTGGTCCCCTCCTTCCACTTAAAATGATGCTTGCTAAAATGAATTGGCCGTGTGACATGTGCTACGTGAATTAGCATAAACACTTCTCCAATTTCCTTATGCAATGTGCTATCATTACCTTCTTTACCATTGAGAGGACGTGTGGGACATGGTGTTTCCCATGTACATTCTTTATTTATTTAACATCACTCTTTCTTACCAAATGCTGCAGCACGAGCCTATCAAGCCCTCATTCAATAAAAATTAAAATCTCACTTTCACACACATTAAAGCACCGTTCACTTGTAAAGCAAGTGTTAAAAAAAATCAGCATGCCCTCTCCATGAACCCGTGATGAATTAATAATTGAATGAGTGCAGCTGCCCTTTCTTTTCTATTCGGTAGATGAAACCTCCTTGCAGCAACTAAAGAAGCTCAACAAAATGAATTAAGATCCTCCCTCCAAAACGGATCAACAAGTCTTTCACTAAAAATATATCAATGCTTCCAAGTAAAATAACACCGTATACAAATGAATGTCCTTCCAAATGTCCCAAAATATTTACAGAATTTTCCCTGCACTCAATAATGTAAGTAATTAGTCTCAGATAATTCAAATTAATTGAAATAAGAATTTCTGGTCAATTTAAGCACATTTAGTAAAAATGGGAAAATATTGGACATTTAAGCACAATTCCTTGATTAAATTCGGTACAATAAGCTAAGTGAAATCAATAAAATATTGACTCATCAAAATAGACCACACTTAGTCTTTTGCACTCCTGGGCAAAATCAAGACTCAAATCAAGGAATGGTTCAAAGGACTTTTTAGGACTGACACAGATGCAACATACATAAAATAAAAACTCGCAAGAAAATAAACAAAATTTACAAAGTTCTCAAGAATTCTGGAGAGATAAGAGAAGTAGAAATTATCCAACACAAATCAAATTAAGCATATACTTACAGAAATCATCCAAGCAATTCACAGTATGGAAAAATAATTAATCAGCTCGAAAGGTGATTTAAAAATAACATAACCTCACAGATGCACTAATAGTGTTTCTCTCAAGTGTTTAAGGTAAAGAATTTTCAACTCGATGCACTCAAGAAAGCAAACACAAGTAGACTTGGCAAACTTCTAATATCAACACTTAAAACATATGCATGTTCAGATCAAAAGGTCTTTTCTGGGTTGTAATGGGGCCAAGGACAGGGGAGGATAATTTTGGATAAGTAGCTATAGCCCAAAAGAAATAGAGGAGCATTGGGAAAAAGTGTAAACACAGTGAAATTTCACCCAAACCTCTAATTCAATCCTCTTCTCGACTCCATTATTCACAAAATTATTTTTCATTTTTCTCTTTTTTTCTCATCTTCATTTTTTTTCATCCTGTCTCTTTTTCTTTTTTTTTTTTTTTTATCACGCAACAGGATATAATTCATATTTTCAAAACAAGATGAGGAACCAACTAGCCAATTCATCAGAATCCCCAAGGAGACCACACTTATTCACATAACACTTTTATAGCTCCAGACTTTCCTAAGGTTAAGGTAATCATTTGTTTTTCACATAGGATCAGTGTATGAGCTTCAACACAAATAAATATATACAGTATAGGCTCAAAGGGGTTATCAAAGGATAATAACAAGGTAGGATTATTTGGATAAAGAGGCTCAAGAATAAAATTGCCTTTATCACTTCTGAACATGCATATCAATCAAGGATATCTAAAAGAATCAAGCCAAGGCATATGTGCAAGCAATCAAGATACATGTCACACACAAGAAAGAAAATTAAGTGGCTCAAATCTCACACAGGGTATTTGTCACAATCAAATCAACCTCTCAAACGTATAATCATCTTTCCAGGCAGAGAAAAGCAAGGATTACAAACTATAAGTATTAAGTAAGTGAAGGAAAAATCTACAACTTAAACATCATCCAGAAATCAAGAGAAAAATGTAAAATTTATTGCACACAAAACTCGATAAAAATAACAGAAAAAATTAATACTCAAAAACAAAAAATTTAACACACAAAATACAATCTAACAGAAAAATCAAAATTTCTTCCCAGTAGACCACACTTAAATCACACAATGTCCTCAGTGTGTTACAATCATCAGATGATCAATTTCAGAGCAGCAAATAATATAGACAAGTGCAATACAAAGTTAGGAAAAATGGGAAGAAATTTTTCAGTAACATCCATCAGTAGATGTTATCAGGGACATCCATCAGCAGATGTCTAAAACACCTAGCACCCATCAGTAGATGCTAATAAATTTTTTTTTTTATTATTTATTTTTTATTTTTTATTTTTTTTTTTATTTTTTATTTTTATTTTTTTTTTTTTGAAAAAGGAGATGACCGGCACTGTGACAACAGTTTCAGTGGCAAAGACCGGAACTGTTGCTACAGTGGCAGAGCTTTGGCTACAAATAGGCCGCTCCTCCGCGTCCAGCGCCATTTCTGAACGCTCATTCTCTCTCTACTCCTCTGCTCTCTCAACTCTCTCTTCTCTCTGCTCTCTGCTCTCTGCTCTCTTCTCTCTGCTCTCTTCCTACTCCTCTTCTCTCTCCCACTCTCTCCTCTGAGCATCTGGAGCCTGCGCGGAGCCTCTGCCACCGCGCCTTCTGAAGAGTCTGAGATCAGCCAGGAGCTCCTCTGCCAGCCTACTACTCCAGGTAAGTCATCTGCACCTAGATCTACCTTTCTTTCAGCTTTCATTTCCTTTCTCTGCTTTCCAATCTTTCCCTTTCAGTATTTCCTTTATTTTTCATCTCTGCCCTGCTCTCTTTACTGCTTTCCATCTTCTTTCTGTTATGATCTCTTGCCTGCTCTCCCTCTTCCTTTTCAATTTTTTTTTTTCATATTTTTGAAACTGAAAACACTTAAACACATAAATCATAACTGTCTAAAAACTTAAGGGGTATATCGGCTGGAAACCAGACATTAATCTCCCTTCGATTGAAGGTATTGCAGAGACAATCGGGTAGAACAACGCCACGTACCCCACTTAAAACTAAATAAACACATAAACATAATATACAAGAACAATATGGATAAGAACAACCGGACAACTGGACGTAGATCCGTTTAGGACCCTTTGCGAGGACCGTGAAACAGATCTGAGACCAAAAACTGAAACATCAAATACAGACTGGACAAAATAAATCTAAAAGGAAACAAGAACAAATAAAGAAAACAGAGAACTAATCTAATTTTTTTTTATGCTTCTCTTTTTTTTTTAGTTCTTTTTATTTTTTTTTTTTATTTTTTTTTTTTATGTTTATATTTTTTTTTTTATGTTTTTGTTCTTTTTTTTATTTTTTTATTTATGTATTTGTATATTACGAGAGGAAGGATGAGTGATATGGAATCAGAGAGATATACCAGTCAACGATGGCGTCCTACAGATGATCAGATCACGATGATGACCAAAATCTACAACTATGGGGTCACACACCCAAGCCGAGCGCAAGTCGTCGAGATCGCGTCTCGACTAAGGACCTTCGGCGAAGCCACTGAATACAACGTGCACTGCTGGTTTAACAACCATGGCAATCGGGTCAGGCGCTGGCAAGCGGAGATAGACCCCACAGGCACTCTCTTTTCACAACTGCCGCTATACATGTACGGTAAGACCTCTGATCACACCTCCATTGAATTTCATTCCTCTTCTATTATTAACACAAGTTTTTTTTTATTTTTTTATTTTTTTATATTTTATTTTTTGTTTGAAAGAAAACAACTGGGTGATAATGAGGGCACCGAGGCTGTTGAATTTGTTTCCAGTTCCGATCATTATCGATGACGACAGAAATGAACGAGAAATTCCTCCACCAAAGCCTCCGCTCGCATTCCGAACCAGAGCTCCCTCAACGGAGCTCTCCCTTAGACCACCACAACCAGCTCGAGAATTCTTCCAGTTTTAAAGTTTTGTTTTTTTTTTGTTTTTTTTTTTTATGTTTTTATTGGCCGAGTGTGGCCAGAATATGGGCTGTAATATGAACACTTATATTTTTGTTGTTTTTATTTTTATGATGTTTTTGTTTTTTTATTTGGTTTGTAATATTAACGATCACTAAAGATCGACCCCCTGAACAACCTTATTTTCACATATATCTATTGCAATTTCATTTTCAGATTTGTTCAATTTCCAATTTTCCATTACTGTAATTTTTTTGCATTGATGAATGAAATCTTTCTTAGTCTAAACAAAATTTTCAATCAAAGATCTGTATGAAACAACTAAGAAATTATTTTACAGTGAAGAAAAATAAGGGAAAAAAAATGAGATCTGAAGTGAAATTTTTATTGGATTATTGGTAAGAAACTAAGGGCCGAAAAAAAAAACAAAATTATGGACTTCGCAAAATAATTTTTGAATTTTTGATTTTTTTTTTTTTTTTTTTAGTAAAAACACTAAAAATCACGAAGCAAATAAAGCACAGAACACATTTTTTTTTTAAATATATGAAAAATAAATATATGTACATCTCATAACAATTAAATTTGAAAAGAAAAATTTTTGCACACTTAAAAAAAAAAAAAAATTATCACAAATAAATTTTTTTTTTAAATAATAATAACTGGAAAACTAATAAAGAAAAATAAAAGGAAAAATAAACATAAAAGAAAACGAAATTCAGAATCTTCCCGAGACCATACTTAAATTACACTGTCCTAAATGTTTTCTAAGCAAAAGATCATCAATTAAAACACTAACAGATAAAGGACAAATGCAATAAAAGTAGTAAAACGGGGAAGAAAGAAAAAGAAAACTCCCCTGGTCAGGGTGGCAGTTGCCAATTTTGGATTTGTAGGGAGATGTCTTCTTTAGGATCCAAGACGGAAATTTTGAGGAAGAATTGCTTCATCCTCCAAATCTGATCAAGCAGGGAAATATCCTCCACCGCCGGATCTAAGCAGCAAATATTGTCACTGAGCAGATTCAGTAGGTGCCTTTTGATCTTCGAACTGCTGTATGTACTGGCACCTTTGTCTTCCAGCGTGGGTGCATGCTGATCAAATTTATATGTACCTCCTGCAATATGGTTAGTGCAAAATGGTTCCACAGAAATATCATGCAGAGGTATAACACCCAATCCCAATTCATCATACCGAGCCTTAGATACAACCTCATAACATGAATCCGTTTCAAATGTAGAAACAATATCTATAACAGGTTCAGATTCATGTTCAGTGCATGGAGAAAAAATATTTGAATGTGATAGTAAAAAGCGGTCCTCATCATGCACAGAGGAAAAATTAAAATCATGCTCAGCAACAATATAGTCATCAGCATACCTCTTAACAACATAATCATCAATAACACATTCATGAATATCATAATCATACTGAGGTATGCTTACCTCCACTTCCTTGAAGATTTCTAGAGTGTGGGAAGATGAAGGTGGTCTACCTGGTTCAGGATTACTGCTTACTTCTGCCGGATCCCCAAAATTTTCATCAGTCTCCTCAGGTACAAGAGTGGCCATCTGCCTGATCTGATCACTCAGATTCTGCATGGCAGCTTGAGTTTCCTGCTGGAACTCCATGCTCTCTTGCTTGAACTGCATGTTCCCTTTCTGAAACTGAATGTTCTGCATTGTCATCTGCTCTAGTAACTCCTTTAATGTAGGTTCAGAAGTAGAAGGCTGAGGAGTTACTTGGGCAGGAGCATCATACTGCTGACTCTGATATTGCTGAACTGGTGGAACCGGCTCCCAAAGGGAGCTCTCAGAAATTGGATGATGGAACATATTGTTCTCATCATAAAAATCAGCAGATTTAAAATCAAAGTAATATGCAGAATAAGAATCATAATCACAGACATTGGCAGAATAAGCATTATTCACAACATTAAAATAGGTAGACATGGAAAAATAAAAAGTAAAAACTAAAAACTAAAAATTACGAATCAGATAAAACAAAACACATTTATACATGCTACAAGCACACACAAGACAGAACATCAATAGTAAAAATTTTTAATTATTTTTTTTTTTTTTAATTTTAAATTTTTTTTTTTAATAACAACTAAATACAGAACATAGCACAATTAAACACATATATACACAATATATATTAACACAGTAAAAATCTAAAACAAAAACCTGGATCTGAAGTGACAACGCCGCCAAAATTTGCTGAAGGTGTCGTTGTCGCCTACAAAAATACAAAACACAAAACACACAAAAGACACATATTAACAGAACAAAAATTTACACAACACAAATCTAAAACTGAACTTTCATTGGTCCCCGGCAACGGCGCCATTTTTTGATGAAGCTGGTCGCACCGCTCACAAAAGTTTGTGCATAAAAGAAATGCAGTATAGTTTACTAGGAGTTGACTCCTAGGTCGTCTCTCAAGGACCAATTTTGTCAGTTCAGTCTCAGATTTTTTTACACGCAGTTTGGGGGGGGGGTTTGTGAATTTTTGCTTGGATGCTGAAATATTAAATTTTACTGGAATTTAAATAAAATGAAATTTAAAAACATTGAAGCAAATTTTAACGACGGTAAAAACTGAATAGTAAAAGACAGTAAAATCACAAACGGAAAATTACACAGTGTTTAAAATTAAAATGCATGAACAATAACATACTGAAAAACGTAAAAAACATTGTAATTAAAATTTACCAAATTCATCAGTGAAAATAAACAGTAAAAACAACATCTGAAAATAAAATGAACAGAAAAAGAAAATTACATTGACAGGTGCAGAAAATCATGAATAATAAATTTAACAGATAAAAACTTTTAACTGCAATCAAAGTTTCAACCATTAATAAAATGTCTGGTACAGATGAAAATGAAAATGAACAAAGTGTAAAAACTTCTACTGAACTACACACTTTCAGAAATATACACAACAATTGTGCACTGTTTCGAAATTGGAAAACCGAGATAGCTATTGAAATTAAGACCCATAGCTACTGGAAGAGAGAACCTCTCCCAGCCGTCTGCCCCTACTCTCACTACACTCCTTACTGGAGCTCCCCTCTTCTTTGCTGGTGCTGGAAATTTATAGCCACAATTCTCAATCCGTGACTTCTCTTCCTTGCCTTCCCGTGAGAAAATAGGGTGAGGGCCCCTCCATTCTGTCATCTTTTACACCTTGGATTCTTCTACTTCCATCAAGCCGTGATTGTGGCTGCTGGATATGCAGCATCCGTGCCTTCCTCTATGCTTCCAAGCTGCTGGATGTGTGGACAGCTGCATCTTTGCTCCCAAACAGCCGTGAACAACACATCACTTTCTCCTTTTCTTTCATTTAAAATCCAACACCATGGGTGCCACTTCTTTTGCTTCTTTCTTCAAGGTGGCTGGACTGCATGCTGCTATGAAATGTGAATGAAGCTTGCAGCTGTGAAGTGTTGTTGCTTCCAGCCGTGAGATGCTTTCATCCAAGCTACTGGACTAAGGTTGTTGGACGTGAGATGTTGACATGGGCACTGGACGGGAGTTGCTGGACCAGCTGGGAGCGTGAAGATGTTAGACTGCGGCTTCAATCTACTGCCATGGTGGATGTCTTTCCTCCCAGCCAGCAACGTGCTGCTGCTGCTTGGTAGAGACTGCTCCAGCTCTATCCAGGCCGAGACACTTCCCTTCACATGTGCATTCACTTCTTCCAACTTTGCTTTGGACGTAAGCTGCTGGATGTTATTGTTGCTGTATTTGAAGTTACTAAATGCTTGCTAAAATGAAATTCCATATGGGGTCTTGTGTAACCGTGAGCTCTTTGTTGTGGTCCCCTCCTTCCACTTAAAATGATGCTTGCTAAAATGAATTGGCCGTGTGACATGTGCTACGTGAATTAGCATAAACACTTCTCCAATTTCCTTATGCAATGTGCTATCATTACCTTCTTTACCATTGAGAGGACGTGTGGGACATGGTGTTTCCCATGTACATTCTTTATTTATTTAACATCACTCTTTCTTACCAAATGCTGCAGCACGAGCCTATCAAGCCCTCATTCAATAAAAATTAAAATCTCACTTTCACACACATTAAAGCACCGTTCACTTGTAAAGCAAGTGTTAAAAAAAATCAGCATGCCCTCTCCATGAACCCGTGATGAATTAATAATTGAATGAGTGCAGCTGCCCTTTCTTTTCTATTCGGTAGATGAAACCTCCTTGCAGCAACTAAAGAAGCTCAACAAAATGAATTAAGATCCTCCCTCCAAAACGGATCAACAAGTCTTTCACTAAAAATATATCAATGCTTCCAAGTAAAATAACACCGTATACAAATGAATGTCCTTCCAAATGTCCCAAAATATTTACAGAATTTTCCCTGCACTCAATAATGTAAGTAATTAGTCTCAGATAATTCAAATTAATTGAAATAAGAATTTCTGGTCAATTTAAGCACATTTAGTAAAAATGGGAAAATATTGGACATTTAAGCACAATTCCTTGATTAAATTCGGTACAATAAGCTAAGTGAAATCAATAAAATATTGACTCATCACGGGGACCTGGCGAGTTAAGTCTTAGAGTGTTAGGTTAGTCTTGTTTAGGCTTGTTTTCTTGATTTTATTTCTGTTTTGTGTTCATATATGTTCCTTTTTAGTTTAGGATCTGTTTGTTTTGTTTTCATTTTTGTATATTAGGATCTGTTCTGCAGAGTAGAAATTGTGAATATAGCTTGTATAGATTTTCTTTTCTTTCAATTCTTTTGTTGAATTCTGTGATAGAGGCTTTATTGGTCTGATTGGTTTTTATCTTGTGAGCAATTGTTAAGCATGGATCACTCCTCTGCATATGGTAATTTCTAATTTCCTTATAATGCTCAACCACCAAGATTTGACATGTTTTATGAGCCTATTCCTGAGGTTTTTATGCAGCCAGCTAATCAAGCTTTCCAGCAGCAACCACCACATTGTTTTCAACCATATCATGAGCAACCACCCTTGCAAGTGCAGCAGCAGCTGCCACACGTATACTGGGACCAATATGCTGAACCAGAGCAGGAGAATTTCCTGTCGGAACAGCCATGGCAGCCATCTTTTTTCCATTATGATGCACCAGAGCAAGAGGAAATTCATTCAGAACAGCCATGGCAGCCACAATTCTGTGATCAGTGGCAACAGGGGATTCCAGCGTATGAACTTCAAGGACTAACCAATCAAGTGGCTGAGTTAGTAGCTGTAGTCAACAAGTTGACTGGGAGAGTTGAAAAGGAGAAAGAGGCAGCAACCAATGAAGCACCACTGATGGTAGCTGCTACCCCAGAGTTTCAAGTGATTAAGTGTCCAACCACCTCTGTAATTGTATACGCTAATCCTTCTTTCACTGATTCAGATTCTGTTTTAATTTCTGTTAATGATAGTTCCAAATCTCTGATGAGTGGTGATTGTATGAATGCATCTGTTGATTCTGAATCTGTATATGAACTTTATGTTGGTGATGAGAGTACTGAACCTCATTCTGAAATTGATTGTATTGTTGATTTGAACTCTGATTTTAAAATTGAACCTGCTGAGCTTGAAGTACAAATTGATTTCAAAAAGTCCAAAGAGTATTCGAAAAAAATGAGGGAAGCTGCCAACCATGTTTTGGGGCTTCAGTACTATGAAATGGACTTTTATGCTGATGTATGTGATCCTAAAATTGATTTGACTACGTTTGATCAAATGCTTGATGTGCCTGTAGAGGTTGTTGATTTTAGTCCTTGCTTTGATCATTCTAATATCACAAATTCAGTATTTAACATTGATAGAGTTCATATACCTGCATCTAGTGTTTTTTATGATTGCACAGATTTAAATGCACTTCTTGATGATGAATCAGGTGCTCATGGTGATAGATATGTAGTGTTTGATGATGTGAAAGTTGATATGACTGATTTTGAAAATGCCTGAACTGATTTAGGATTAGAACTTGAACTTGAGTTTGCTGGGTTCTTAAACTCTTTAGAACTGAGTAATGAAAAACTCACTGGTTGTACATGCCTTGGGGGTGGTTGTGAAGTTTGTGAAGAAATCAGTTCTGCCATATGTTCTGCTTCTAACTATTTTGCAGGCGCCAAGGAAGAGATCATTATGTTCAAGCTGGATGGAAATGACCTTGATGAGGTAGCTAGTGATCAGAGAACACAGGTTTATTCTGAACTTAGCATTCCCATAGAATTCTCTAAGGTTCAATATGAATTTAATGCTTTGGATCTGTTTAAAGTTGAACCCATAGAACCTGCTCAAGATTATGTTCCTGTTATGCCTGCACACAGTCATATTTTAGATTCAGCCTGTTCCATTGAAAATATTGACATGCCTTATGCTGTTTCAGAGTTATGCACTGGTTTTGACATTATTCCAGTTGATGATAGCTTCAAATAGGTGTTCATTTAGCTGCTGATTTGATAGATGCTAGTGAGGTCATTTTTGAGGAGCCAGTACAGGTTGATTTTAAATTTGAGCTTCCTGTCTGTTTAGGTGAGGTACAAACTAGCTTTGATAATCTTATGGATGAGAAAACCTTGCCAGATATTCTTGCTGTTATACCTGATTGTACTGAAAAGCTGGATGAAATTTGTGTTGTAGAACATATTGATATTTCTGATGATTTTTATGATGTGTGCATTGGTCTGGACAACAATTTTGAGGATACCTTTATGGACTGTGTTGAGTTCACTATGGATTTTGTTGTTATTACTAAGGAAGAGCCAACACAGGTGTTGTTTAACCTTGAAATTCTAGTTGTCTTATCTGAGTTTCCTTTGCAGTTTAGCTCATTTGATTGCCTATGCATAGATCCTTTAGAGCCTGTTGTTAACACTGCAGTAGTTATTGATTCTAAGGTTCTTAGAGCACCATTTGAGATTGAATGTATCCATACCCCTACTGTTTGCACTGATAATATTTTTCCCACCTTTGATGCATTGGTTCTTCATGAGAATGATCTTGATTTCAGTTTTAACAAAGCTGAAATGTTTGATGATTCACTGATGAACATTGACTTTGATTTTGCTGTTGCAGCTGACATTACTAATATTGCCACTCATCCAAAGGAAGCTGCAGACACAAAGGAAGTGGTCATGAATGCAAGAGAAGGTATAAATGATGCTCAAAGAGCCTGGAATTTGCAAAATCAACAGCAAAGGCATGAGGAGATCTGGTTGCTGCAGCTGAAAGCATTGAATGGAGAACTGATGATGCTAAAGCAGAGAGCTGGGAAGGAGCTAATGCACATCTTGGCTGACAATGGAGAAAATCCAATAAGCTCTTTCTTGTCCCTACCTTTAAATAGTAGTTATAGGTCTTTTATATTTTTTCAGACAAAATCACAGTAATTATTATAATTTAGAGTTTGATTAAGAATTTATCATTACAATATAATTCATTAGATATAGAAATACATATATTTTGAAATTTAATCAAGAACTTAACCGATTAATTGGAAATCTTATTTAGAAGTTTATCAGATTTTGAAATATGGTTAAATTATATTGGATTTCAAACTTATGTTTAGGACATAGTTAAATTTCAAAATTCTATTAAGTATTTTTTAAAATTTGAAAATATGGTATTGTTTTTAGTTTTATTTTGTTTTATGAATTTGTTAATCTCAATTTTAGTTATGTTCAGTGAGATATTCTATCTCAGTATTGTATTCTTGGTAGTTAGAGTCGTCATAACTAAGGTGAAATTTTTTTTTTAGTTTTATAAATTTTACCTTATGTTAGATTTATGTTCTTTTACAAATAAAATGTGTAAAAAGATTATATAAATAACTTGACAACCAATCATAATTTTTTTCATATGTGATGAATTAATTCGATAAGTTCCAAAAATTGCTTTTAAGTTTGATTTTATTGTTGTCACTTACGGTAAATTACTTAATCAAATTTCAAAATCTAATATTTTTTTAATAGAATTTGGAAATTCATTACCTTCTTAATTAGAGATTTCAAAATTTGGTACCTTACATACACCAAATTTTAAAAACTGGAATTTTACTTATAACGAGATTTAGAAGTGTAGTTATTTGTCTAACACGATTTCAAAATCTGCTACCTATAGTCCAAACGTAATTTTCATTCTCAAATCAGCTACGGTTTTCGACATTTAATTTAAATATAGCATAAATTTCTCACGAGAATATTATCCTCGTATAAATAATAGAAAAAAAGTAAATAAAAATGGAAGTACTAAATTGTATGGAGAGAGTGAAAAAAAGTTAGGGTTGTATTAAAAATAAAAGGAAGAAATTAGACTTTACATTTTTTACCCTAGTGAAAGGTCAAAGGATATTTCGGAGTTTTAGATAAATTTGGAGGTTTAGGAAGAAATTTGGAAGTACAAAAAGAAAGCCTCGATATTTACTAAAACTGGACCGTTCCGTTTCTCTTTCTTGGGCTTCATCAGGAATGCTGATTCATGTTAGATTCTACTCTTTACAGTCCTCGTTTTGTTACATTTTTTTAAAATTACATATTTACCTTCTTTGTCCATTTAAAAACATTATTATCTGCTTTGCACTCTTTTACACACTTGAACTTACATGATTTCATTTCCAACCTCGAAACAATGTTCTTTCTCGATAATATAAATTGAGATTAAGTTTTTTTTTTCTTCCGATTAAATTAAGATATTTTCCACTCTTTCTATGTTATTTTTTTCTTCTTCAAAACTTTGGTTGAAAATGTCATCTTAAAAAATACTTTCATAAACATTTTTCTTTATTTATTACATTCTACAAAGTATTTTACAACACACATGTAGATTTCGAAAACTTATTTTAAGAAATACATTTCGAAATCTACACAGTAGAAGAGCATTTTTGAATAATCTTCGCTTTAAAATTCGAAATACACTTTTTGGTACATTCCGTAAAATACATTTTTAAAACATAAAGAAAATTCGAATATAAAGAGAGTAATTTAAAAAAGTATTTTTAAAATATTTTTATCCATTTGTTATTTCAAGATGTACTTTATAAAAAGACATTTTTAAAAAAAAATAATTTTGATAATTGGAATTAAAAAATTGAAAATAAGGTTCAGTACATAATTTTAAATAACATAATTAAGAAATGTAGATTATTGAAGCCTTTAAGTTTTATAATTTGCATTAATTTATGAGAACAATTAAGATGAAAGTACAAAACAAGGGTGCATTGGATTATAGGAATTGAACACATTTAATTACACTAACTCATGCATCTTACTGAATTAACCAAGCCAAACAATATACTTGATTATAATTATTACTAGATACCGCATATCACTTAAATATAAGGAAAAATGATAAAATGCTAATACCTGAAAGGATAATATAAGGGGAAATAATTGATTAAGTTCTACTAACCCGTTTTTTTTAAATTAAAATATAAAATAAATTAAAAGTTAATATTTTTATGTTATATTATTTTAAGAATATAAATATATATTAGTGTTGTAGTTTAAACCATTATCATTATAAATTAAATTTTATTTTTTATTTATAATAGAATAATATGATATGTAAATATAATTTTGGGATGGGTGACCTTGTGCGAGTGAGGACAAAGCACATTGGAAAGCCTGATGGTGATGTGTGGGGGCAGTCGATGTTCCCCGTAAGTTGCCGGGACGTTACAAATGGTATCAGAGCCTAGCCTCTCCCAGTACGGTGTGGTTCGAGGACGAACCAGACGGAAGCTGGTGGGCATGTGACACTCAGGCACTGAGACGAGGGCGGGGAGTGACGCTGGTGCAAGAGGCATGGTGCAAGGGGCACAAGACAAGGAGCGGCTCCTGGCAGCTTCGAGTGAAAGGGTGACATGGATGAATCGAACATACACCGAAATGAGAGGGATCTGGAGACTGTATAGGTACGGGACTATACAGTTGAAGGATATCCTAAATGGATTGATTTGACTACTCATATCACCAAAATGCATTTGCTTTTCGGTAGCCTGACCCATAAGAACTCCTGGAGAAATTCTGGGATGGGTGTGGGGGCAGTCGACGCTCCCTGGCACCAAAGTACATAATTATGCAACCTACACCAAATTTACCAAATGTAAATATTTTCCCCAACTTCTAATCCTCCTAGAGTGTGTTATATACTTAATTATACTAAACCAAGTGTGTCTAAACTCATTCTAAACAAGTGACTACAGGATATCAACCCAAAAACCTTCAAAACATCAACTTAGAGACTCAAATTGAATTCTACCATTTGTGGCACAATTTCAAGCAACTTAGGGACTAACAAGTCCCAAATAACTTATCAAGACTCTTCAAACTGACATTTTGAGCACAAAACTCTCAATTCAAATTTTCACTAGTTCACTTCCTCAAAATTTAGTTCAAAACCAAGTTGAACTCTGCCTCATCACCACAACACACTCATAACTCATATTTCTTCCAGTCTAGATGCTTGAACATGACATTAAACAGCTCACAAACAAAAAATGACAGACCCAATATCAGAGATGATTTAAAAAAAAATTAAAACCCAAGGTCACAAACACAGAGAAGAGATATGGCTTTTGATTTCAAAATTTTGGATGGTGAGATAATGAAAACCACGTCGCGCCAGAGAACATAATGCGGCAACGACGATGACCATGCAATACAAAGTACCTAGTTCTTATGTCCTGCATAAAATGTAAACAGCTATAATGCTATATATGACTCGTTAAAATTGCCGAAGCATTATGAAACTATAGAAATTGATATTAATTTAATAAGGAAGGATAAAGAATAACTCTTTACAGCAGAGTAGACCATTGTAATTCTTCCAATACTATAATTCCCAACCTTCACAGTCCCTATCCTTCCCTCTTATTATTTTCTCATTCCTTTGCAATAACCCCCACCCTCCCACTATTCTTTGCCAGCTTAGACTTCCATCATGATCCAGATTTAATAGCATGAACATTCCCCTTAGCAGTAACACACTGCTTCTCATCGAGAACCTTCAACTAATTCTAACTCCTTTTACCATTTAGTTAAATTGATCATTTATATTCTTGTACTTAATTAGCAGATACCAAGAACAACTTAACGTTTTTAAATGTCAAACCTTTGCAAGTGTACAATGGTGTCTGAGTGGTCAAGTCCCTGATAACAGTTGAAAAACTGTTATTTTCATGCTTAAAACGGATACTAAAAGCAACCTTTAGACTTAAAAACTAGCTTGAAATCATGCTTTTATCTATATTTTCATAAATATGAGAGCTGGACAGGTTTATGCTTGATTTAAGTGTTTTTGTGCAGGTTTTAAGGTGAATTTAGTGAAAAGAGTGAAGAATGAGAGAGATGAAATCAGAAAAGGAAGCAAAGAGTGCAAAAGGAGAAGCCGAAGGCACCGCTCAGCGGCATTTTACCGCTGAGCGGCACTCAGGAGGTCACGGGAGGTCCGCTGAGGGGCAAAATGGCCGCTGAGGGGAAGAAAAGAGACGCGCAGTCACCGCTGAGCGGTATTTACCGTTGAGCGCCATTCTTAATGGGCTTGGACTTGTTTTCTGGCACTTTTATGGGCTTGGGCTTAGATCTTTTGTAATTCTAAAATAGTATATAAGGGCTTGCACGTCCTAGAATTAGTATCTTTGGCAGAAACGAGGCAAACACTCTCTCTCTCTCCCCATTGAAGGAGGATCTTGGATGCTCAGGCTACCTCTTCACCTTTTTAGGGTTTATTCTTTCATTCTTTCATTGTTATTCATCTAGGTTCACCATGAATATGGTGAACTAAACCTTGTATGTTTGTTGGGGAATCAATGTAATCTCTTGAAGCTCTCATATATGGAATCTATGCTTGCATCTTTTAATTAAGATTTATGCTTTCTTTCATCATTAGTTAGGGTTTTTCCTCTTTGCTTAATGCTGCATGGTTTAACTCATTCGATGCATGATTATTGGTTTTGTCGATACGGGCACGTACGGGGAAGTCTAGATCCGGGGAATTTCTCCCAATATTATATTGGTTGTCGTTAAGCTCCTGAACTTATGAACTGATCATTAGGAATGCTAGGAATTGTATGAACTCGTGATTAGGGAGAAGCCATCTAGAATGGTACTTTAGAGAGTGGCATTAACAATGATGATTTGAATGTTGAATTCCTAAAATATATGAGAGTGGATGAGATGAAATTGACCCCCAACAACATATTCATTCATATATTCCATTGAAAGTGTTTATCTTTTGCTTTTGCCATTGATCAAAAACTCATGCATACATGTGTATTTTCTGTCTTGCATATTAAACTCCAAATATTTCGTCCTTAAGTCTTAGCTAATCAACAAACCACACAACTAAACTAGGCCGTGAGTCCTTTGGGAGAACGATACTTGGTCTTACCAAGTTTATTACTTGAACGATTCGGTCATACTTGCCGATTGTGAAACAAGTTTGTGACATTATATTTTGGTGATCATAAATTTGTCCATCAGTCCCAAAATCGAACACTGGTATCACCAGAACCACTTGCCAGTTGTCGTCCATCGGGACTGAAGGCAACACTAAGTACAGCTTCGGCATGACCTAAAAATATAAACAACCGCAAAAATATGAATTCCAAAAAATTCAAAGAATAACACAAACTTGTGCTACAATAATCATCAACATCCAAACCATGCTGTTGTCTCTCACAGTTTAGCAAGCACAATACAACATTGTGCCACTATGAATGGGAAAATACACAATATGTCTCACATACCAGAAATAGTTGCAGAACAATGATTCACAGGACGAATCCGGAAAATAGCTTGAGGTTGATAAACTATAGGCAAAGCCTTGTCCATCGAGACTGGAATAGTGTTAAAGTAACATTGCAAAGGAAAAGAAAAACATCATTACAAGTGCATAATTCTTTGTATCAATTCTTTAGAAAGATGAGGATTTTTTTTCTCAAAATGTGTTAAAAGCAAGTAAATAAGGGAATTTACAACGAATTAAGAAGGAAAAAGAAATAATTTATTGTAAACAAACATGACTAACCTTTGTTTTTCTGCAAGTATGTTTCAAGTGGTTCAATGAGCTCCTCATCTGATATATAGAAAGCATACGACAACTTCTCTTCCTAAAATGAAAGCATAGATAATCGCTCAATGTTATAAATAATAAACAAAATGTAAAATAGAATTTGAGAAGAATAAAGGGACTTGCTTACATTGTTTTGAAGCTTATTAACAATCTGATTGAGGTGTTGAGGGCCAGCATTCTGAGGTAGGTACATGGGAGAGCCCAAGGGAGTTCCATTTGGGTCGGTCAAAAGACACATCACGTTGTTGATTATCTCCCTCTTCTCCACCATAGTCTCTGTCTCTACCTCCATTTTTCAACCAGGGATTTTCCTTCTCTTATGCTGAGATTCTCTTATGGATGATGCTTCTTACTCTTCCACTTGGGATTCTATTTGGTTCTATCTTCATTGTCGTGCTGAAACTAATAAAAGTAGTGAAATAAAGTCACACCGGCACAAACCCTAAATTAAACAGGACCCAGGACCCATCATACAGAGACCTCAGACTTCCCATATTTATGTTTTTTTTTCTTTGTTAAATATCATCATTTTAAATTTTAAACTTTAAATTTTAAATGATGATATTCTCAACCCAACTCATTGGATTTATTTATGAAAACGGCGGCAGATTTGGGGTTGAGAGTGGTGTGGTTTAGTTGGGGGAGGAACCTGGGTGACCTTCGTGGGGTGAGGAATTGACTGTGTACATAAGAGTTTTTCTCTGACATTTTAACGAACACTTGAAGGTGTCGCTTCTACAGTGAACAAAAATTAGACTCTCCCGATTAGAATTCAAACTCGAATTGAGAGTCTCGTGAATGCATTAACCAACACCCTTTTGGGCTTCTCTTCATGCACAAAAAAAAAATTCTTACCCAGCCGCCGTGAACGATGCTCTGCCACAAATCCTTCTCTCCGGTGCTACAGATGCGTGGGAACGTTCTCAAACAAGACACACACACGAATGGGGATAAAAATGCATGGTGATGGGTGTTTCTTCGTGCATCCCATCAAATTTCTACCTGCACCTCATCACAGGCTTCCGAAAATTTTGATCCGGTGCAGGGGTGTGTTAACTGTCTTTCGAAAAAGAAATTTCAGAATTGATCTACTGTGTTGCGAAAAGTAAAATCCAGTTTTATGGAATTAAGGGACAGCCTAGCCTGCCATTTTTTTTAAAATTTTTTAATTATTTTTAAACTTTTCAATTATTTTTAAAATTCGTTTATCCATATTTAAAGCATATTTAATTATATAATTTTTTTAAAATTTTTAATTAATGTTTTCAATCAAATAAATTAAAATAATATTATATTTACATATCATATTATTCTATTATAAATAAAAAATAAATTTTAATTTATAATGATAATGGTTTAAACTACAACACTAATATATATTTATATTCTTAAAATAATATAACATAAAAATATTAACTTTTAATCTATTTTATATTTTAATTTTAAAAAAAACGGGTTAGTAGAACAATCCACCGCTAATTTGACGGGGACCATGTAAGATTTTGCCGAATTGAAGTCACATATCTAAAGGGTTCTTTCTTTTCAACATTTTAACCATTTAAACCATCTAAAACTAGAAGTTTGAATCTCTGAAGATACCTCACCCACCATTCATCTACGATTTGGTTAAAGGAGGGGTGTAATGGTTCAATGAGGACATCCACACACAGCACTTGGTCGTGTTGTACTTCCAAGCCTTTCACATCTCTTTTTCATGTTTGCATGGATGTTTTAATTTCACTAAATAGAAGTCTGAACACAGCTTTACAAAATAAGAACTAAATTTTAACCGTTACATCTCAATTTAAAATACTCCATTCAAACACTACAAAAGTGACAAGGTGAACAAAAATGACAGTTTAACCAAAAATGGCCATTGTTGTTAGAAGAAAATGCCTCCTGCATCGCATCGCTCGTGTTTGTGACCTTGGGTTTTAATTTTTTTTTTAAATCATCTCTGATAATGGGTCTGTCATTTTTTATTTATGGTTTCTTGTTTATTCCGTATCCATGAATCAACAGAGACACAAAAAATTATGACACACAAATTTATCACAATAATGCTAAGAAATCATGCATCAGATTTGCAGAACAGAGGAAATACAACTAACAAAGATTAAGAAAACGCGCATGAACAAATCCAAAAGATAAGAAAATTTGACCAGTGATTTAAACAATTCAAGTAAAGAGATAAGATTTGGGTAAATAACCTTCGTTGTGTGAAACCAATACAATCCTAATTTTCTTCTTTCTTCAATCCAGTATTCTTCTTCCCTCTAATTCTTTCCAGCTTTCCGAATTCCAGAAACCAATTAGCTCCCTTCCCCGTTTTTCAATTCCAGTCCCCCTCTCCCTTTTTCAAATACCACGCAAGCAAAAAACCCTATTAGGTATACTGAAATAATGAGATTGAGTATTCTATTATAAAATAATTTTATGATATAAATAGAATTTTTTAAACTTGTTTTATTATTTTAAGAACACTTCATCTTTTTAAAAGTCTTTATCTTTGTTCTCTCTCACTTCTTTTTAAAATTTCTTACTCCTAAGTTATCTATTCGATGATTAGGAGGTGTCTAGGCGATTCTGGAGTCAAGGGTTACCTTTTGGGTTGGAAGGATAAGAGTCAAGTCACTGATGAAGTAGAAGACAATAACGTTGCTTCACCAGTATTTAGGAACAAAGAGAAGGTTTTGGTCACTTGCTCTAGGCGTATCAGTTACAGGTACAACCTAATACACACCCCATAACTTTTAGTTACAATTTTTGTTGCTTTTTCGAGTTTGGATTACTCTAATTTTGTGTCTTGATTTGCAAAGTTTAAGGACAGAGAAACCTTGGATAGTGAGTTAGGTTTTGTATATTGTTATGGTATTCATGGGTGGAGTGATTGTTTTCCATTAATTTGTAGGTACCGACATTTGATGTTGAACTTGGTGTCACTTTTGCCGCATTGCAAGAAGGATAACAAGGTTGAATCAAAAGAAACTAAAGGCGCCACCCTTAATGAGCTTGTTGAGCTCAAAAGTTGTTCTTCGTGTTTATTTTTTGAGGTATTTTATTTATATGCCACAAGGTTTTTTCAGTGTCGTGTTACTTCAATTTAGGATTGATATGTTGTGCTGTTCTCTAGACTAGTATTTGCAATTTTTTTTTGCGCTATTTGGAAAACCTGAAGCATGCTAATGGGTAGGGGAATTCTTTGTTGGTCACAACTGTTGATGCTATTTCAATGAGATGCTGTAGTCGTGAGTTTGAGTCTGGTCAACTTGTTATATTCTATTAGTGTCTTCTCTCATTTTCTATGTATCAATTTCAGTGCAGGAAAGCAAAAGATCTTTATCTCTGGATGGCCAAATGCCCCAGTGGCCCATCTGTAAACTTTTTAGTCAGTGCAGGTATATTCCGATTCAATCATTGTAATGTTAATATAACACTAGTTTGCTTGCTCTGATTATTTAGAGTTCTGATGTCTGTATACTCTAGGCATCACTGGTCATTCTTCCCAGTGAACTATGTCTTTTGTGTTTCTCTCTCTATCTCGACCATTTTTTATATACACTTTTAGTGATTTTCCTTTTTCCTCCTATTTTTTCAGTTCATACAATGGAGGAGTTGAAGCTAACGGGAAATCACCTAAAAGGTTCTCGTCCACTTTTGACGTTTTCTGCAAATTTTGAAAAAGATGCACATTGGAAACTGTTAAAGGAGATGTTGTTACAGGTGTGTTGTTGGTTTCTTTCGTTGCAAGTTTTTTCGTTTTTGTCCATCTAGTTCCATCCGAGGAAAGATGGATTTCTGTAAACTTATGTTGATAACTCTCATATGTGCACTTTCATATATAAGGTAAAGGTTAGCTTGATGATTTCATCTTATTTTTATGATTCGTGATGTTGTACACCATGAATTTTCGGCCAAATTAAGAACTGCTTCATGTGCTTTCTACCAATTTAATTGGAATCTTACATTTTTGTCGTCATATATCTTCCTACGATTTTTTTCTCAATTTATTATGTCTGATCAATGAAAATTCAATTGATGTTATTGTTATGCCCATCTATTTTACATAGTTTATGTCATATATATGTTTAATGTATATTTTCTGTGTGCAGTTCTCTCTATTTCTGATACTGTTGTTTGTTTACTGTATTTGATAATTTCTAATATACTATTTCTTTCCTTTTGTTTAGATATTTGAAGTACCAAAGGACCATAGAAAGGCTAAGCCCTTCCATGATCATGTTTTTGTTTTCTCAATAGCTGATGACCATATATGGTTCCGGAATTACCAGGTTTGTGTTTGTATTCCGGAATTACCATAGACTATTTTTGCATTAAGACAAAGGTTAAAAAATCCTGGAGATTATTGTTAGGAGCATCTTTTCTGCCTATTTCTATACAAATTAAGTGTATGCATTGTTATTATAAACATGTTTATTGCTCTTTTTAGCCACATGTTAATGATTGAAGTGAAGTTTGGGTCGAGCATTTTTAACCTTTACTCCTTTACTTTCTTATAAACATTACTCAATTATCAACTTATCTATACATTTCAATTTGAAGTTTTAGTTTTTGACAAGACTTAGATAATATATAAAGAATGGTTAACCACAGGAATTTTGAAGATGGAGGATATTTGACCATTATAATGAGTTTAAATTTTATCTACTACCGATGTAAAACATTTTATTTGTAAATACATTAATATGTTCTGCTATGGTATTGTTTTGTAAGCTCAAAGGTTAAACTATGATGCATGTAATGTTTTATTTTATTGATCATCTTTATTCATTTAATTATGGTCAGTCTTACCAGATCAGTGAAGATCGAATCAAGTGGGGATTTTGGTTTGACCTGTGCGTGCCTGCGATAGGTGTTATACTCCGTTTTTGTTGGACAATATACCGTTAGATTGAGTCATTTGTGTTATACTCATGACATGGTCATTAGAGGACAATTGTTGCTATTAGTTGTTCACAATACTCCTATTTAATTCGAACATTATATGGTCTCATTTTCTCCAACTATATAATATTGATTTTTCCATGAGACAATATTGTAGTATTTTCTACCTGTTGCTAATGCCTACTGAGGAATGTTACATCTTTATTCCCTTGCAGATTTCTACTCATCATAATGAATCAGACAAATTACCAAGGGGAGGCCTTGATAAAATGACATTGATTGAGGCTGAAAACTGGTTCTTCATGTATCTTTTGATCTTTCAATTTCTAACATTCATTTAACCTATGAGAAAACTATTTGTTTAGGTCGGTCCACGGTTCTGCTTGAATCCAATTAAAATATTTGGTGGCAGTTTTGGAGGCCCGACATTATATGAGAATCCATTTTATGTATCTCCAAATCAGGTACCAATCAATATATTTTTAATGTATGCTTTGAATTTCTCTAGCTTTCTACTAATAATTATATCTGTCATTGGTTGGTTGTGATAGGTTCGGGCTTTGGAGAAAAAGAAGAAGTCTGGAAAGTTTGCTAAGAAGGTCAAAGCAAAGACAAGGAGGAAAATGCATGAGATGTCCAATCCTCTGGAGCCTTATGAGTTTGCAGATATGTGGAAAGATTGAACATTTGGTTGTCAGCAACAGCTTTTGATGTGAATTGCTTTATATCTTCAGTTGGAGATATAGGCTGTACTTCTTTTTCTTCAATGTTATTTTCTGTTATGGTTGCAGAGGCTGGTTGTTCTCTTATCAAACATTGATTTGGTGGAAATTAAATTTTGGCAGTGAAGGTTCCAGTTGAGTTTGAGATTAGGTTTGAACGATATGTTTATTGTGAGCTTCCACCTGTAGCGATGGAAGTTCTATCTGAGCTTTCATCTCCTGTGGAGAACAACCTTTCTTTTGTATCTCACCCACCCAAAGTAATCAGATTTTGGCCTATGACATTTTTACCATGTTTGTGTTTTCAATATGGTTTGTTTCGGGTGGCTCTTCGACAAAACAAAGAGATTGAAAGTATTTTAGTTGATTTGTCCTTTTTTAAAATGAACAATTTTTGGCTTCTTTATTGGTTGTTAATTTCAGGCGTACTTTTGTTTCTGGTTTTCTTAACAAAAGAGAAGGGTTTCCAAGGCCTGAATTGCGCCATGGGCTCCCAAGTTGTGATTTTCTTTCTACACAGTAGGAATATCTCCCTGCACCCCCAAAAGTACCAAATGATCAAATTGCCTTTAAACAAACTCTTGAACTTGGTGGTACCACAAAATTATATCTTCTGAATGTTTCACAATTTAATTTATCATTTCGGAATGAATTTTTTGGAAGAGGCTATAAATTATTCCAGAAATTTTTTGGCATAAAAACACTTTTCTTTCGGTCTTATGCAATATTTTGAAAAATTAATCCGAAAAATAACAATCTAAACCTATGAAAGCGTACAAAGTCATGTTAAGTACTTGAATTATAGGACACTTTTAACTTTTTGATTGATCAAATTTAAGAGCCATAAGCCGATATTCTAGAAAAAACTATAAATTGATGATCTTTGGCTTGAAAAATATTACGAATGGAACAAAAGGATATATATACTTCCTCTTAAAATAGAAAGGATTTTTCTTGATTTTAAAATATATAATTGTGAAGGAAAACCGTGAGAAATAATAATAACTAATAAATCACCGGCAACTCATTATCCTATCTACCTAGTGTGATACCACGACATAGTTTTCATTATCAAATACTCATGAAAGCATGTCACGTCTCAAACATAAAATAGTGTCCCATGTCGGTGTAGAACATTGGTACAGATATTACCAAGAATAGTGGCAGTATATGCAGATAATGTATGTATAATTTGCCGTATTTTTCTTCCTCAAAAGGAAAACTTTGTCAACACACTCTTTTAATTGATAAATTTTGAAACAAAAACAAATAATCATAGAAACTAAGATAACCTTTCAAAAAAAATATTGGAATTGCATTGTACTACGGATCATGTATGAGATGAAAGCAAGTTTAGCACGCAACTAAAATACTTCATGTCACACTTTTCACCAAATTTTTTAATTGTTTTCACATTTTTAGTTACAAGTAGTATGAAAATATAGATAAAAGGTAATTCAGCATTCAAGTAAGTAACACGACCCTTCGGATAATCAACTAAAATCTTAAATTTATAATAAATATAATTATTTATCTTTTTATTTAAATTTTATATTTATAAATTTTGAGATAAATTTATAATTAACTAACATAAACTTAATTATGATTCTATATACTTCACCTTTAAATTTGATTATTAGAAATATTTAAGTAATTGGTGAGTGTTCAATTGATCAGTTTTTTGATTGATTAATTGTTGAAACATCATAGTTAAGATACGTTTTCACTAACTACAATATTTCGTTTAAGTATATGAATAAACACCGTCTAGATGATGATATAATATCATTTATAATATAATTTTAATACGATTTAAATCACATTATTTTTTAATCTCAACTTTAACCAGTCCTTTTAATATGATTTAGATTCACATTATTTATTCGTGAATCTCAACTTTAACCATGACATTTTTGTCCTTTAGCTAGGTGAATAGATATGATATTCCTCAATCATGACTTAAAATTATCTGATATGATCATTGATTTTCTTAATGGGAATCACTTTTCTAGAAGTGTAGTCTTTGGTTAGCACTTAAAGTCACGGCCACAAAATAAATGTTGGCCTCATGTAACTCCAAAAGAAACAGAACATATTCCAATGTTAACTCTTAAACCAAAAATCCAATCACCATTTCTTCTTTACATTTCTGGTTCCAATTGGCCTGAGACATGAACTGAGACATGTTATATTTAAATATATGTTTATGTGGAGTTGGAATATGTGAGTGCTGGGTGGCCCTCCAACAATTTTCTTAACCTCATCAGTTCATAAGTCTTAAAGACAATGACCCTTCCATCAATCACTCCCACTCACTTATTTTATTCCAATTTACCCCACAAAAAGATTTTCCTTTTTCCACCTTAATCCACCAACTAAGTGACCATTCTATTTTCCACAACACAGATTTCTCATGTTAGAGTACAATGGATCACATAATTAAACCTCTTAACTAGCTTATTCCATTACAAAAAAACACTAACCCCATTATGTGTTTCTCCACTGTTTTCCAATGCCAGACCATAATAATTATTATCATTATTTCTATCAATTGCTGCACTGTTGTCGTTCAACCAAAAGATCTTCATGTTTCCTCTTTCACAGTGTAAACGATTCTATGAATTTATATTGATGAAAAAAATAAATATTTAAACCAGCTTAATTTATTTAACGATTGTCAAAGATATTTCGATCCTCACAATTAATACAATAAGTGATGCATATAATGTGCATGATGATTTTAAAGTCATATATGAAACTTTTATTTATAATAGTTGTAATGAGTCTTTATCTTTTATTGTCCAATAACGACCTAATCATACATTAATTTGTATTACACTGTTAGGTCTTACTGACACGAGCTAAAGAAACTTTATTTATAATAATTATTTTTTTTAAATAAATGTTATATTGCACTTCCTCTTATTTTTAACAAACTATAATACTGTCTTTTTTTCGTGTATAATTGGGTGTAATAAGAAGTGTGACTAATAACTGTATTGTCGTGTCTCTTAAACTTTTAGGGGTCCTATTTAGAGACTTTAAAAGCACAACAGTTTCAGGTTTCTTGTTCCTTCTTTTGTGTTGGTTGCTTCATTGATACAACATCAATAATCCATTTGGAAGTTACGAAACAACCAACCGAATAATAAATAAGTCACACATTATCCGAATTAGGTTCCTTAAAGGATACTTATCAAGAATACAATAAGTGTGTCGTGATTTAGTTTATTTCCAAAATAAATCAGACTTTCATATTTTTTAAGTCATCTTTAAAAAGGTTGTTTTCAAGTTTAATTTGGAACAAAGAGACAAATTTAGGACATCTTTTAGATTTCCCTTTAAATTTCTACATATGTCTAATAAGATTAGTTTCTTTTCTATAAAGTTAATTTCGAGTTGAAAGACTTAAACAAACTTTAAAATGTGATTTTTATTATAATTTTATTTAAAATATTTTTTTCAAAAATTTTGAGTTTTTTTTTTGTTTTAAAAAATTTTTGAAGACTTTTTTACTTGGAAGCTTAAATTAATCCCTACTAAAAAAATGGAGACCTTCTTTTCTTAAAAACTTAAAACAAGGGTTTATCAGTTTGGACTTTGAAATGATCCTGATAACTCTAGAATCACCTAAAATTCTCTCAAAGATAACTTTAGTCTACTAAAATCACTTACATGAGTTTTCATAAATCATATTCTTAGTAAACGTTTGTCGTATTTGGTCAAATGATTTGATGAGTTAGAATTTGTGATCTCTGATATTTATATATATAATGTTAAATAAGAAATTAAATGTGCAATGTGAAAAATGTTAGTTGAAATGATGCTAAATCTTACTATACAAACTTATTAATTAGTCATACTAAAATAAAATAAAATATTGAAAGATGGAGTTACTATATATACGAGACAAGTTCCTGAGGCCCTCCTTTGGAAAAGATAGAAGAAAGAAAAATTGCAGCAATTGATGCTCCAAACACAAGAAAAAGAACCAACAATGATTTGAAGTTTCACACAAGACAACCTCAAAGAAAAAGAAAAACCAGATGGGCGTTTTAGTAACTTCCGAACACTCTCTTTCATGGAAGATCCGTAACTGTAGCAGTTGTACTTAATCATGGACTATAAATTGATTAAACTCTATCACATCCACACCATCCCAAAATCAAAAACCAGTTTCCAAAGAAAAAAGATTACAACTTTGAAAAAAAAAGTAGTAAAAAGAATGAACTCAAGCAGAAGAAGTGAATCGGAAGAAGGTGGTTTGAGAAAGTTGAGTTCTCCCATAGCTTACCTGTTTGGTGGCTTAGCCCTGATGCTCGCAGTCATAGCAGTTGCATTACTCATCATAGCTTGTTGTTATCGTAAACATTATTATGCTTCGAACTCAGCCGGTGATGAAGAGAAAGCAGCAAAAATGGAGAAAAAGAAGGTTAATATTTCAGAGCCACAGATTGTTGTGATCATGGCTGGTGAAACCTACCCTACTTATTTAGCCAACCCACTCTCATCGACAAGAGACTATTTGTTGGAAGTCTTGGAATTCTTACGTAAATTAAGGATAAGATCAATTTATAATTTATAAACAAATACAAATCTTGTATTACAAACTGATTTTATAAGATAGAATTAGACTTAAAGTCTACTTTCTTCCAAACCAAATTAGGAGGATCACTGTGAGACCCTGAAAAATGACGTACGCTGGAATACGCGTGGCAACTGGAGAACGGGACACCTCAACAACGTACGTGGCAGCTGCAGGAAGAAGCATTTCAACAGCGGACGCCAGGTGTCGCGCTGCATGGAGCCTGGAATGCCGAGCGCTGTGCAGGCTGCGTGTCATTCGGAGAGCGCGACAGTTCACTAACGAACCAGGTGTCACGACGAGAGGAGTCTGGAAAGAGTTAGTGGAATGCACGTGGCTAACGAGGAGTGGACGTTCGTTCGGCGCTGAAAGAAAAACTGAAATTTTCTCATAAAAGACACTCCACTCTCTGCACACAACCCTTTTTCCGACTTCTGAAGAGAACCTTTCTCTTCTCTTTCTCTCTAGACTCCCCTTCCATCTACCAGAGCTCACCCGATCTCTTCTCCGATTCCATTTCAGAAACCAGAGAGGAACTTCCGGCGTCTCAAGCTTCACTTCGAACCGAACAAACCTGAGTTCTAAAACTGGTAAGTTTCCTTGGGCCTATCCGTCCGTCTTCTGATACATGCAAACCCAGCTTCGGTTGCATACTGTTATCCTGACTGAGTCTCTTTTGGTTTATTGAATGTTTGAAATTAGTTAAAGAAGAGTGGAACGTAAGGGTAGAAGGGAACTTAGTTAGACGAAAAGTGGTTAGTACGTTCGTTCACAGATCCAGGTAAGGGAAGCTTATATGTTTAATTTATACTGGAATGTGGTATGATCTGATTTGGATGTATGAAAACGTATGCATGTTGATGATTGAAATGCATGTATGCAGTATGAATACGAATGTATGATGTATGATGATTGAGATGTGTGATTATGAACATGGATGTTATGTTGTATGAAGTAAATCTGTATGTTGATGTGGAATATGAAGTTACTGGAATGAATGTTATAAAGTTTATAAATTGAAAATCCTATGAATTATAAAGTATAAGTTTAAATGTTGAAATCTGAGATCTGTTCTGGTTGAAGAATCTGAAAACTTAAATCACTCCCTATGATAAAGTACGCTCGTCACCGTACGGTCTTATACCGTTCGGTTTCCCTGATACAGACTTAGAGAAGAATTCTTTCATTTGGAAAGAGTTCGGTTTGAGAACGAGCGCCTTCATTGAATCACTATGTTTGAGCGTTCGGCTTATCATAGAGTTGTCGTACGCCTTAAATTGAATAATATTGAATTAAGTAGCGTTCGGTCTTATACCGAACGTTCGTAGCGTTCGGTCTTATACCGAACGTTCGTTCTAAATAGCGCTAGGTCTTATACCAAGCGTTCGTCCAAAGAGTGCTCGGTCACATACCAAGCGCTCGTAATATTGAATAACCACTTGGATAAAATAGCGTTCGTTCCAACCTTCCAATATTCATCCTGTTACGTTCGTTCAAATACTGGCATCAGTCTTTCATATGTAAAATTCTTCAAAGAAAATTCAAAGTATTATTGACCATCCTTTGTACATTAAATCTGGTCCAAGATCTATATTCTGAAATTTTTCTAAGTATCCTTACACCTTCAATAAGAGTCCGTTCATTTAACTGACCAAACAGAGTGTCACGTTCGTCCAATCAAGTATTTTATTTGGACGTTCGTCCTAATTCTTCAAAGGACTGAACGTTCGTCCTTTTGTACTCTTAAAGTTAAAGATGAGAATGATGATAAATTATAAGGAATTACAATGCGAACACTATATTAAGTGATTTTATGATAATGGATTTTGGACGAGCGTTCCAAGGAGGAACGTCTCAGATGTGTTAAATATTAAATTTGGTAAAGTATGAACATGGATAAGTTAAGACTCGCTGTCCATCCTGATGTTTCGTGATGCTCATCTTCACGTAGAAGAGGGTAGTCATGTGTGGGAACGGCAGGAGGTCCTTAGTCCATAAGTTAACATGGGCGACGTAAGAACGGACTAACCTCGAGTGGCAGCTGATTAGGTATATCCCGGCTACTACACCACTCGGGTGCAAGGACGCTTGTAACTACATGGTTCATACAGTCCGGACGGTCGTCTAGTATATATATCAATTTCTATGTTACATTATGTTAAGTTGCATGTTGTATGTGTGAATTGAAATGTTGAATGTATATGTTGAACGTATGAATTAAATATTATAAGCTTACCCTTTCGTTTTTCCTTGTGTTGTCAAATTGTCCATGTACGTTCGTCCTGTCTTGCAATGATCATTCGTGTGGATTTGAGCAGATGGTGGTGCGTCCCTTGAAGAAATGCTGGAAGAAGAAAATTTGGAAGACGCTAATCTGGTTGAAGTAGAAGTAAAGGCCGAGCCTTAGAGCGCTCGTTAGTTTAGGGATGTAAATGTTAGCTTAGTTTGGACGTTCGGTTAAATGTATTGTAAAGCCGTTCGTCCTAATCATCCCTGATTCTGTTTTGTGCGTACGTTATTTTGTAATCTAAGCCTTTTGGCTTTTGAACTTTGATCTGTTAAGGTAAAGACTGCATGGTTTTACTATTAATTGTAATTAATTCTGATTTATGGTAATTACTGTATTTTGGGATGTTACAATCACAATCACAGATTTTCTCCATCTGCGGTTTAATTTAGTTTCCTAACATTTTTGTAGTTCGTTAAACTCTTGTTGGATTGATCTCCTACGTTTAACTTGAAGAAAATGAAATGGATATCGTAGCTAGCTTTAGCAGTGAGGTGTTGGTATTTTCATGAACTTTAAACTTAATTCCACGTTACAAAAATTAGTTTATATAATAAAATTTTCATGAACTTGTATATTTTAAATTTATCTTCTGAATCGTTGAGGGAGACTTCCAACATTGTTATTTTGTTCTGACCAACTTTGGATCAAGGAAATTGCGTTTGTTGAATCCTCGTCCAATGGGAAACTGATGAATACTGTAGAAATAAGTGGAAGAAACAAAATTAGCTTTCAGTTCAAAGTTAAAGAACTTCAGATGCGTCTCCAAACTAAGAAAAGGAGATGAAAGAAACAAAAATATTTCAGCTTACAGTTTCATCCTTGAACGCATAATGAAGTACACCAACTCCTTTAGTCATGAATAATGCATGATCATAAAAAAATAAATTTGTATTTTTTTAAAAAAAATAAAAAAAAATGATGTCAAATAAATATAAAAATTTAGATGTGTTAAAAAATAATTATATATCTGGACGTTATAACCGAACACCTCACTAAAATCGTACAATGTCTGGACGAACGCTTACGATCGAAACCTGAAAATACTTGGTCAAGATCGAATGCTAGCTATTACTGATACACCCAGATTGAACGCTTACCAACTAAACATCACAATACGCGATTTAGGTCGAACGCTAATGATTTCTTACTGATATCAAGACCGAACGCTCAAGATCCAAACTTAAGACTCAAATGAAGACCGAACGCTCAACAATCAAAATTAAACCAGGACCGAACGCTCACAATCAGAATCAAACCAGGACCGAACGCTCACAATCAGAATCAAGCCAAGACCGAACGCTCACAATCAGAATCAAGCCAAGACCGAACGCTCACAATCAGAATCAAACAAAGACCGAACGCTCACAATCAGAATTAAACCATAACTGAACCCTCAAGATACAAACCTAAGAATACCAACTTAAACGAACGACTACAATCACTAATTTATCAAAACGAACGCTCAGGATCACTTCCTGAAACTAACACTTTATGATGAACGCTTAAAATCAGTATTACCACAAAACCGAACGCTTATAATATCTAATACAGAACCCAGACCGAACGCTAAATATCACTTTCGGAGGATGCCAATTGAAAGACGAACGCCTACGGCCACTATTTCACAAAGACCGAAAGCTCAAGATTGAAGCCTATGAATTTAAGACCGAACGCATACAATTAGTAGTACACCGAGACCAAAACTCAAATTAACCACTATTAAATTGAACACCACTGGGACGAACGTTTTGAGTATGGATCGAATACCTAGAGAACTATGTCGAATACCTAAGGTACTGAACGATCGTTTAGAATCCTGACCGAATGATCACCACTTATTCCAGTACCATATGAACACTTTAACCGAACAGTATTAAATCAAGCCTGTGCGAACGGTACTAAAGCCAATTGTAACCGAACGGTACTAAATATCAACCGAACGTTAAACTCACTATGAAGGACGAACCCGAACGCTCCACAGATTTTGGCCGACCACTGTTTGGTCGAGCCATTTGGACGAACGTCCCATTTTGACCAAAATTGTACGTACGCGCGTTTCTGCAGAATTATGCAGAATCGCACCAGAGTTTCCAGAAACGCAGAAACCCCATTTTTCATCCCCAAATTCCCAGATTTGCATCAAATATGTTAGAGTGGCAGCTTATCAGAGAAGAGAGGAAGATATTTTGGAAAAGCGGAACCGAGAGAGATAGGCAATGAAAACAGAGATGCAAAAAGATTAATTTTCTTATTGAAGTCAGCAGTATATATGTACAAAAAGTAAACTGTTTAATGACAGTTAAATCAGTTGTATTCTAGATTTACATTCCTAACACTCCCTCTTAAATCTAAATCACTAAGAGACCTAATTCCAAGTGATCTTCTAAGCTTTTCAAATCTATTCTGTCGTAGGGCTTTCGTGAATATATCAGCTTCCTGTTCATCCGTGTTGCAGTAGATCAGTTCCAGTTTTCCTTCGCTGACCCGTTCTCTGAGATAGTGAAATTTTGTTTCGATGTGCTTGCTCCGTCCATGAGATATTGGGTTTTTGGCTAGATTAATAGCTGATTTGTTGTCTATCCTTAAGCATGTTGGTCCGTGATGCTTGATCTTTAGCTCTTGCAAAATGGCTTCTATCCAAGTGCATTGACAGGCAGTCTCTGCTGCTGAGATGTATTCGGCTTCACACGATGAGAGTGTCACGACTGTCTGCTTCTTAGAACACCATGAGATGGGGGCTCCCATAAGCTTGAACAAATACCCGTAAGTACTCTTCCTGTCTACAAGATCACCGCTCCAGTCCGCGTCACACCATGCCTCCAAGATGTTGGTAGTGCTATCAATTTTTCTGGGAAAGTAAATTCCGTAGTCTAAGGTACCTTTCAAGTATCGAAGGATGTGTTTTGCAGCTATCATGTGCGATTGTCTGGGATCATGCATGTAACGGCTGATGAGACCCACACCAAAGCTTATGTCTGGCCTGCTGTTACAAATGTAGCGGAGTGTCCCGACTATCTGTCTGTATAGCGTTGCATCTACTTTGCTTTCATCCTGCTGCAGTGAGAGCTTCGTGTTGGCAATAACTGGAACTGATGCGCTGTTGCAGTCTTTTAACTTGAACCTCTCCAGAGTTTCAAGAATATATTTCTTTTGATTCATATGTACTCCCTCTTTGGTTTGTATAAACTCCAATCCAAGGAAGTATCCCAAGAAGCCAAGGTCTGTCATCTCCAGATCATTCTTCATCATAACTTTGAATTTTTCAATCTCTTGCACTGAGCTTCCAGTGACCAGTAGGTCGTCCACGTACAGACATATGAGCAAGGTACCTAGCTGATCACAGAACTTGACATATATTCCATATTCAACAATACATCTTTGAAATCCATACCTGGTGAGCAACGAGTCAATATGCTTGTTCCATGCTCGTGGTGCCTGACGAAGACCGTAGAGAGCTTTGTTAAGTTTATAAACCTTCAGTTCATTGTCCTTCTTGATGAAACCAGGCGGTTGACATACGTAGACTTCTTCTTCGAGAGCCCCATTAAGAAATGCTGATTTGACATCCATCTGGCTGATACTCCAATTATTTGAATTGGCAATAGCTACCACGATCCTCACCGTTTCCAATCTTGCAACAGGGGCGTACACATCAGTGAAATCGATCCCAGGTTGTTGCAGAAATCCTTTAGCAACTAGTCTAGCTTTAAACTTTGCCACACTCCCATCGGGTTTGTACTTAGTTTTGAACATCCACTTCACCTCTATGGCTTTCTTGTAGGCAGGTAAGTCCATCAACGTCCATGTTTTATTCTCCTCAATCATAGCATCCTTCCAATTATCATCTTTGATAGCTTTCTCCCATGCTATGGTTTCAGTACCTGCAAGTAAAGCATAATGCAATATATCACCTGTGTCTGTAATGTAACTGTCTCGAAATAGCTCGTGATCTGCCAGTCTTGTCGATGGGAAACACGTTCTTTTTGACCGCCTATTATTTACATCCTCTGTATTAACTGTCGGAGTGTCTTGATCATAGTTTCTCTCCTTAAACAACGTAGTAATCACAGTACTAGGTGAATTATCTGGGGTAGTCTCACATGTGTTCCACTTGAACACATTAGATTCATCAACAATCACGTCCCTACTTATCACAATTTTTGATTTCACTGGATCATAGAGTCTATATGCTCCAGTTGGATGATAACCAACAAAAACGAAAGTTTCGCTTCTATCGTCCAATTTCTTTCTCAATTCACTTGGGACATGCTTATAACAGACTGATCCAAAAATCTTCAGGTGTAGCACGTCAGGTTTGTTTCCAGACCACGCTTCTTCCGGTGTGCTAGTTGGCAAAGCTTTGGTTGGGCTCCTATTCAGTAGGTATGCTGCAGTTGAAACTGCTTCTCCCCACAGATGATGCGGAAGACCCCTTCCTTTGATCATACATGTGACCATATCAAGAAGCATGCGATTCCTCCTCTCAGCCAATCCATTATGTTGAGGAGTGTAGGGGGCTGTGACTTCGTGTATAATCCCTTTTTCAGTGCAGAATTTCAACATTTCTCCTGAGTTGAATTCACCTCCTCCATCAGTGCGGAGAATTTTGATCTGCTTGCCCGATTGCCTCTCGGCCATGGAGCAAAAATTAACAAAGTAAGTGTAAGTTTCACCTTTTCCTTTTAACAGATAAACCCAAATTTTTCTAGAAAGCTCATCCACAAAAAGTAGGAAGTATCTGTTACCTCCCAGAGACGACACGTCGAATGGTCCACATACATCAGCATGCACCACTTCTAGCAGCTGTCTTGCTCTCTTGTAGGCACGTTTCTTGAATACTGATCTTGTTTGCTTTCCTATGGTGCAACTTTCACAAACTTTCTTAGGTGCCTCAATCGTACAGATTCCACTCACAAGCTTCTTTTCTTTAGCTTCTAAAGTTTAGATGCCCGTAACGATAATGCCACAGCCAATTTCCTTCAACACTTGTTGCTTTCATGCATTGTATCTCCGCTGTATTCAGATCTACACGAAATGTGCGATTGCTGGCAATAGGAGCTTTGAGTATCATTCGTTGCTTTTCGTCGAACACCTTGATGTGCCCTTGTTCCATTTTCATGGTGTATCCTTTCTCGTGTAACTGACCAAGACTCAGGAGGTTGCTTCTCATGGTGGGTACGTAAAGAACATTATGCATGTATACTGGCCTTCCATCTTTGCGCGCAATCAATACCTTTCCCGTGCCTTCAGCTCTTATGGTACTATTATCAGCGAACCGTATTATGCTTTTAACACTAGTATCAAGATCGATCAGCCAATTTCGATTTTCTGTCATGTGGTTGGAACACCCTGTATCCAAATACCACGATGATTCCTCATTTGCATGGCTCGTCTTCCCAGCAAGAGACACGTATTCTCTTTCTGCAGCATTCTTTGTGCAGTTGTCTTCAACTTCGCTTGTCTCAAGTACTTGTTTTCTTTGATTAATCAGATTCTCATCAGTATTTCTTCCTTGCGTTGTAACAGTCATTAGCATTACGTGATCAGAATCTGATTCTTGTTCGTCTTTCACTAGATTAGCTTCGTCATTCTTCTCTTTCTTGGTGTTTTCATTATGCCAGCATTCAGACGAATAATGGCCAAATTTACTACATGTGAAACATTGCACGTTTCTTTTGTCGACATTTCTTCTGCCACCTCTTCCTCTGAAGTTTCCTTCCTTTTGATCATAGTTAACGTCATCTTTGTTCTGATCTTGGTTATTAGCGGACCTTCCTCCGTTTCGGCCTCCACGACCACCTCGCATTCTGCCTCTTCCTCTACCAAATCCACGACCCTTTTGTATTTTGGCTTGTAATGCTTGGCTGATCTGTGTTGCATCTTGTTCTGCGGCTTTCCTTTCTAGCAGTCTCTGTTCGTGAGCTTCAAGTGAGTTTTGCAACTCCTCGACTTTCATTTTCTCCAAATCTCTACTTTCTACAATCGCCACAACAATGTGGTCATACTGGGGCGTTAACGTACGCAAGATCTTATGAACTATCTTCTTGTCCTTGACAACTTTGTCGCATGCACGCATTGCGTTGACAATTACTTGGATCCTGCCGATGTACCCTTGAATGGTTTCTTGTTCCCCCATGTTCAGGAGCTCATACTGCCGCCGTAGTGACTGTAGCTTAATCTCCTTTATATTTCCAGCAGTTTCGTACCCATCTTGTAAGATCTCCCATGTTTCTTTGGCCGTTGTCGCCTTTGACACCTTTTGGAATATCGCCGTCGAGATGCATTGATGCAAGATCATGCGTGCTTTGCAGTCTAATTTTCTGTTCTCTTTATACGCTTTCTTTTCTTCATCTGTAGCATTCTTTGCAGGATCTTTAAACCCATCTTTGACAATTTCATCGATCTCATGGAAGCCCAATATAGCATCCATCTTTACGCACCAATCTTCGAAATTCTTTCCGTCGAATACCGGTAGTTTACTTTGGATCATCCCTGCCATACTTCAGCGTAAAATCTATTTTGCTGCAGAGTTTCTTTACTTGACTACTCCTCCCAGATTCGAAACCTGTAAGCTCTGATACCACTGTTAGAGTGGCAGCTTATCAGAGAAGAGAGGAAGATATTTTGGAAAAGCGGAACCGAGAGAGATAGGCAATGAAAACAGAGATGCAAAAGATTTAGAGAAAACGATTAATTTTCTTATTGAAGTCAGCAGTATATATTTACAAAAAGTAAACTGTCTAATGACAGTTAAATCAGTTGTGATTCTAGATTTACATTCCTAACAAAATACAGTATATTTCAATCAATCAAACAAAATACAGTATGTAATCCTGTTTCACTCAATCATGTCATACCAACTACCATTCACAACTTTGAAAAGACTCTAAATGACAGTGCTTGACTCAAGGCTTCTCTAAATCAATAGGTCTTTAATTGGCTTGTAATGTTCATGGAATGAAATGGAAAAACAGAAAAGAATGGGAACTGAAATGAGTAGAGAAATGTGAAGAAAAAGGGATAAAACTAGAACTCAGAACATACTATTTTTCTCAGACTTTGGCCAGATGATTTTTTCTTTCTTTTTCTCTGGTTCTCTTTCTATTTCATTCATTTCAGGTCTCTTTTTCAATTTCTTTTTCTGATTTTTCTCATTTCCAAACCTGTTTCTTTCTTTTTCAACCAAACCAGATTTTTTTTCAACACATTTTTTTTTCTTTTTCACTTCTGGCCTCACTCTTTTTTTCATGCACTCACCAAGTTCTAGACTTCTCCCTACATCTCACAAGTCTCTAAGGAATGATTGGTTGGGGGAAATGGCTTGAAATGGATGAAAAGCAAAGAAAAAAAAAACTAAAGCTCAATATAAGGTGCAATGGTAAGGAATGAAATGGATAAGCTAAGCTGGAAAAATGAAGGATGCCTAGATCATATTTAAAGTTACCAAGAGCGAGCACATCACAAAGAATCAATGCAAAATCAGAATGACAATTAAACATGCATGTTATCACACAAGAAAGACAAAAACTGGCCCAAAATCTCTCAAGGGTTTAAAATTTGTTAAAACTGACTTGCTACTCATCCTATGTAAAAATTACTGAATTGAAATGAACTAAAGATTGTAAAAATTAATGCTAGAACTACTTCTGCCCAAATCCAAAGCTAAGTCTACTCTTGACAATTCTAATCTAAGGAAATAAAGCTAAAATTTGAATGACATCACCAAAGAATGAAGATAAGCATAAAACAGAATCTAAAAGAATAGAAACAAAGGTTAGAGAAATAAAAGGAACCTGGAATCAGTCCTAAACTACCTAATATATTGACAGAAGATAAACCTAAACTATTCCTATAAGCTACCTGACATATGCAATATAACCAGAATAGAGAATTGACAAAAAGAAAGCTAAACAGATTTAGAAAAATTTTAAAAACAGTAGCAGAAAGAAAATATAACCAAATTATGAAAAGAATCCTAATTAAAACTTGAAGCAAAGCATGAAAATAAAATGAAGAATAGAAACTAATGAAGAACTAAAACAGAGCAAGAAACTAGCATAAGGAAAACAAAATAATAGAAATAAGCCAAGAAAAGGGACCTAAAATAAGTTCTAAAACAGATTAAAAAACAGCAAAAGAACCTAAGCTAAAACAACATAAACCAGAAAATGAATGAAGTTTAAAAGACCTAAGAACTATTATCAACAAAACTAACAACTAAACTAAAACAGATCAGTAACAAGAGTAAGTATTTACAGACTAAAGAAAGAATAGTAAACTACTCTAGGGATTTATAAACCAAACCAGACCTAAACTAAGAGAAAAACAGTTCAAAAAAAAATACCCCTATTTTATTGCTAAAACAGATACTAAACACATCTATCAAAGTAAAAGCAAAAATTTTAACTACAACCCCTCACCCCCACACTTAAGAGGCACATTGCCCTCAATGTGTGAGTGAGTAAGGTTTTCTAATCAACAAAAACATACTCAGATCAAACAGCAACAGATATGTACAAGAATAGAAACTGAAAAACACAAAAAAAACAACAATTGAACAAGAACAGAAACAAGACTTAAAAGTAAAACTACAAAACTAAAGAGGCAAAGAACTTATTCAGATTGGCCACAAATCAAAGTTAATTCTTTTTATTTTTATGAAAAACAACATATTATCTACCCTACTATTTATTATGCTACTTAAAGCTATGTAAACTACTATAAAAGACCTATAACTACTATTTAAAGGAAGGGACAAGAAAGAGCTTATTGGACTTTCTCCATTGTCAGCCAAGATGTGCATTAGCTCCTTCCCAGCTCTCTGCTTTAGCATCATCAGTTCTCCATTCAATGCTTTCAGCTGCAGCAGCCAGATCTCCTCATGCCTTTGCTGTTGATTTTGCAAATTCCAGGCTCTTTGAGCATCATTTATACCTTCTCTTGCATTCATGACCACTTCCTTTGTGTCTGCAGCTTCCTTTGGATGAGTGGCAATATTAGTAATGTCAGCTGCAACAGCAAAATCAAAGTCAATGTTCATCAGTGAATCATCAAACATTTCAGCTTTGTTAAAACTGAAATCAAGATCATTCTCATGAAGAACCAATGCATCAAAGGTGGGAAAAATATTATCAGTGCAAACAGTACGGGTATGGATACATTCAATCTCAAATGGTGCTCTAAGAACCTTAGAATCAATAACTACTGCAGTGTTAACAACAGGCTCTAAAGGATCTATGCATAGGCAATCAAATGAGCTAAACTGCAAAGGAAACTCAGATAAGACAACTAGAATTTCAAGGTTAAACAACACCTGTGTTGGCTCTTCCTTAGTAATAAGGACAAAATCCATAGTGAACTCAACACAGTCCATAAAGTTATCCTCAAAATTGTTGTCCAGACCAATGCACACATCATAAAAATAATCAGAAATATCAATATGTTCTACAACACAAATTTCATCCAGCTTTTCAGTACAATCAGGTATAACAGCAAGAATATCTGGCAAGGTTTTCTCATCCATAAGATTATCAAAGCTAGTTTGTACCTGACCTAAACAGACAGGAAGCTCAAATTTAAAATCATCCTGTACTGGCTCCTCAAAAATGACCTCACTAGCATCTATCAAATCAGCAGCTAAATGAACACCTATTGTGAAGCTATCATCAACTGGAATAATGTCAAAACCAGTGCATAACTCTGAAACAACATAAGGCATGTCAATATTTTCAATGGAACAGGCTGAATCTAAAATATGACTGTGTGCAGGCATAACAGGAACATAATCTGGAGCAGGTTCTATGGGTTCAACTTTAAACAGATCCAAAGCATTAAATTCATATTGAACCTTAGAGAATTCTATGGGAATGCTAAGTTCAGAATAAACCTGTGTTCTCTGATCACTAGCTACCTCATCAAGGTCATTTCCATCCAGCTTGAACATAATGATCTCTTCCTTGGCGCCTGCAAAATAGTTAGAAGCAGAACATATGGCAGAACTGATTTCTTCACAAACTTCACAACCACCCCCAAGGCATGTACAACCAGTGAGTTTTTCATTACTCAGTTCTAAAGAGTTTAAGAACCCATCAAACTCAAGTTCAAGTTCTAATCCTAAATCAGTACAGGCATTTTCAAAATCAGTCATATCAACTTTCACATCATCAAAAACTACATATCTATCATCATGAGCACCTGATTCATCATCAAGAAGTGCATTTAAATCTGTGCAATCATAAAAAACACTAGATGCAGGTATATGAACTCTGTCAATGTTAAATACTGAATTTGTGATATTAGAATGATCAAAGCAAGGACTAAAATCAACAACCTCTACAGGCACATCAAGCATTTGATCAAACGTAGTCAAATCAATTTTAGGATCACATACATCAGCATAAAAGTCCATTTCATAGTACTGAAGCACCAAAACATGGTTGGCAGCTTCCCTCATTTTTTTCAAATACTCTTTGGACTTTCTGAAATCAATTTGTACTTCAAGCTCAGCAGGTTCAATTTTAAAATCAGAGTTCAAATGAACAATACAATCAATTTCAGAATGAGGTTCAGTACTCTCATCACCAACATAAAGTTCATATACAGATTCAGAATCAACAGATGCATTCATACAATCACCACTCATCAGAGAATTGGAACTATCATTAACAGAAATTAAAACAGAATCTGAATCAGTGAAAGAAGGATTAGCGTATACAATTACAGAGGTGGTTGGACACTTAATCACTTGAAACTCTGGGGTAGCAGCTACCATCAGTGGTGCTTCATTGGTTGCTGCCTCTTTCTCCTTTTCAACTCTCCCAGTCAACTTGTTGACTACAGCTACTAACTCAGCCACTTGATTGGTTAGTCCTTGAAGTTCATACGCTGGAATCCCCTGTTGCCACTGATCACAGAATTGTGGCTGCCATGGCTGTTCTGAATGAATTTCCTCTTGCTCTGGTGCATCATAATGGAAAGAAGATGGCTGCCATGGCTGTTCCGACAGGAAATTCTCCTGCTCTGGTTCAGCATATTGGTCCCAGTATACGTGTGGCAGCTGCTGCTGCACTTGCAAGGGTGGTTGCTCATGATATGGTTGAAAACAATGTGGTGGTTGCTGCTGGAAAGCTTGATTGGCTGGCTGCATAAAAACCTCAGGAATAGGCTCATAAAACATGTCAAATCTTGGTGGTTGAGCATTATAAGGAAATGAGAAATTACCATATGCAGAGGAGTGATCCATGCTTAACAATTGCTCACAAGATAAAAACCAATCAGACCAATAAAGCCTCTATCACAGAATTCAACAAAAGAATTGAAAGAAAAGAAAATCTATACAAGCTATATTCACAATTTCTACTCTGCAGAACAGATCCTAATATACAAAAATGAAAACAAAACAAACAGATCCTAAACTAAAAAGGAACATATATGAACACAAAACAGAAATAAAATCAAGAAAACAAGCCTAAACAAGACTAACCTAACACTCTAAGACTTAACTCGCCGGGTCCCTGGCAACGGCGCCATTTGTGAAACCCTTAATAATTAGCCTAAATTAATCCTGACACCTCACCATTAATGCTTGCCACCTCATTCCCAGCCATTAAAACCCACTCCCTAAACTGATCCCATTCCTCTCTGACATGCACGAAGAACCACGCCCATCATTCTCTGAAACATTAAAAACGCACTAAACTCTGCATGCACACACGCCACTTGTCACGTTGGAAGCTTCCAATTCAGAGTTTGGTATGCAGGTGTCAGCGTGGGAGACGTTCGTTCAAACGAACGTGAAGTTAAACAAAACCAGACTTTTCGAAAACTCTCTCTCACTTGCACGAACTCATCTTCAACCTCTGAACTCACCCTTTCATCTTCTCCAACTTCTCTCTAAAAACCCTAAACTTCTCTCTACTGTAATCCTTACGTTTCTTCTCCAATCACGTTTTCAGCATCGT
The DNA here is from genome assembly GCA_034642375.1 of Vigna nakashimae. NCBI lineage: Eukaryota > Viridiplantae > Streptophyta > Magnoliopsida > Fabales > Fabaceae > Vigna > Vigna nakashimae. Next base: position 33,396,012 of record CM067765.1, read on the forward strand.
AGGAACGTCCGCTACACTAAGAGCTATCCACTGGACCGAACAGTTTCAAGGACTGAAACTGGTAAGTCCCTTTCGTAGTTCGTCCTTAGGTTTCTGGAAAAATAGGGTTTTAGTTGCATGCAAGCTTGTATTCTGAGTGTTCTGTAATCCGTGGTTAGATTTTGTTCTGGAAGAGTCAAGAACCTAAGCAAAACGTAGTTGGACGAAGCCATTTTTACATCTAGGACAAGCTTGAATTCCAATCCGGGTAAGGGAAGCTTATATGTTTAATTTATACTGTATGTTGTATAATCTGGATTGTATGTATTAAAAGTATGATGTTTGAGTTGTATGGACGACCACTGTTATGGAATATGATTTCTGGTTTGGATTTGTCTGTCATGAACAAGCACTGCTTGCATGTATTATATATGTTGTGGTGGTTTGAATTGCATGTTGATTTGATTATGTATGAACGGAGTATGGTTATTGTATAGTTGGAATGATTAAAATGTTGAGATCTGTATGATGATGATGTTTAAGGTGAATTAAATCTGGAATGAAAGTTATAAAGTTTGTAAATTGGAAATCTGGAAAAATTCTGTTAAGGTTGAAAAATCTGAAATTTTAAATCATCCCCTTTGATAAATGACGCTCGTCACTGTACGGTCTTAGACCGTTCGGTTTTCATTAAAATAACTTAGTTTGGAATTCTTTCATTTGGAAAGAATTCTGCTCAAGAACGAGCGTCCCCATTTTAGTGAATGAGCGTTCGGTTCAGCTCAGTGTATATAAATATTTGAAACTTTATAAATACGTAATGTTCGGTCTTTAACCGAAGCGTTCGTCTTTGATAACGTTCGGCCTTATGTCGAGCGTTCGTCCTCAATGTCGTTCGGCCTCATGTCGAGCGTTCGTCATTAATGTCGTTCGGCCTTATGTCGAACGTTCGTTCTACAGAGCGTTCGGCCTTATACTGAACGTTCGTCCCAAATTGGCGTTCGGTCTTATACCGAAGCGTTCGTCCTAAATAGCGCTCGGTTTATACCAAGCGTTCGTTCTGATTTGTTCTCGGTCATTACCTAGCGTTCGTCCAAAGCAGGGTTCGGTTTTTAACTGAACGCTTGTCCTCATCATTGAATTCTGAGTGAACGTAACTGGCGTTCGTCCAAAATTATTTATTGAACGTTCGGTCATTGACAGTAAGTGTTGTTTTCTGAATTAAACATACTCTGGTTATTTATCTAAGTTATTTTGTAAGGTATTTATCCTCTTGATTCAACCTAAAGTCGTTGTACTCAAAATTTTCTAAGTATTATTCTGATCTTCTAAACTCAATCCCATTTAGATTATTTAAGTATTCTTAACGTCCGTAAGTGGACAAGAGTTCGTTTTCTTTTGTTCAGAAACGTGTAGTCAAATGTACTGCAATAATTTCGTCCTTATTTGATTAAAGGATGCATGTTGTTAATGTTACGAGAATGGAACACAGAATGAAAATGTGAATAAGAGAACTGATTAATATGGGCGAATGATATTTTGAATGAATTATTGGAAGTGGATTTTAACGTGCGTTCCAAGGAGGAACGTCTCAGATGTGTGAAATATTGAATTTGGTAAAGTATGAACCTGGATAAGTTAAGCCTCGCGGTCCATCCTGATATTCCGTGATACTCATCTTCAAGTAGAAGGTGGTAGTCATGTGTGGGAATGGCAGGAGGCCCTAGTCCGCTTGAGTACTTTGGACAGATAGGGTTAACCTCGAGTGGCAGCTGGGAGATTAGATCAGTTACTACACCACTCGGGTGCAAGGACGCTTGTAACTACATGGTTCATACGGTCCGGACGGTCTGTCTTATATGCATATTTATATGTTAATTTTATGATAAGTTACATGTTATATGCTTGAATTGAAGTGTGAATATATGTGTTAATTGTATAAATTAAATATTATAAGCTTACCCTTGCATTTCCATTGTGTTGTCTCTTGTATATGTACGTCCGTCTTGTCAAATGCAATGATCATCCGTTGTGGATGTGAGCAGATGGTGGTACGTCCCTTGAAGAAATGCTGGAAGAAGAAAATTTGGATGAAGCTAATCTGGTGGATGTTGAAGTAAAAGTCGAGCCTTAGAACGCTCTTTTGATTTGAACTGTACATGTTAGCATAACTTGAACGTTCGGCTAGATGTTTTGTAAAGCTGTTCGTCTTATTTATCTCTGTTTTTATTTTGACGTACGTTAGTATATTTATCTAAGAACGTTCACTCTTGGTTTCCCTTGTATGCGTTTATACGCGTTCTCTTGTACTGATGCCGTTCGGCTTTTGAATCTGAGTTAATGCAAAGACTGTTTGTGTTACAGTTAATTGTAATTAATTCTGATTTATGGTAATTACTATATTTTGGGATGTTACACCATTTGTTAAACTGATTTTTGTCGCCTAAAATCAGAACAAAATCTGGTCCCCACTAATGTAGCATAGGGCAACCAGAATATCAATCCTAGGACTCAACAAAATTAAGTTTTAAAATGTAGAGTTAAGTCTTGTATTTATTTACTAATTATTTACTTACTAACTACTACTAAAATGGTGGGGACTGATGGACAAATTTATGATCACCAAAATATGATGTCACAAACTTGTTTCACAATCGGCAAGTATGACCGAATCGTTCAAGTAATAAACTTGGTAAGACCAAGTATCGTTCTTCCCAAAGGACTCACGGCCTAGTTTAGTTATGTGGTTTGTTGATTAGCTAAGACTTAAGAACGAAATATTTGGAATTTAATATGCAAAGACGAAAATAAACATGTATGCATGAGTTTTGATCAATGGCAAAAGCAAAAGATAAACACTTTCAATGAAATATATGGGATGAATATGTTGTTGGGGGTCAATTTCATCTCATCCACTCTCATATATTTTAGGAATTCAACATTCAAATCATCATTGTTAATGCCACTCTCTAAAGTACCATTCTAGATGGCTTCTCCCTAATCACGAGTTCATACAATTCCTAGCATTCCTAATGATTAGTTCATAAGTGCAGGAGCTTAACGACAACCAATATAATATTGTCAGTATAATATTGGGAGAAATTCCCCGGATCTAGACTGCCCCGTACGTGCCCGTATCGACAAAACTAATAATCATGCATCGAATGAGTTAAACCATGCAAGCATTAAGCAAAGAGGAAAAACCCTAACTAATGATGAAAGAAAGCATAAGTCTTAATTAAAAGATGCAAGCATAGATTCCATATATGAGAGCTTCAAGAGATTACATTGATTCCCCAACAAACATACAAGGTTTAGTTCACCATATTCATGGTGAACCTAGATGAATAACAATGAAAGAATGAAAGAATAAACCCTAAAAAGGTGAAGAGGTAGCCTGAGCATCCAAGATCCTCCTTCAAAGGGGTGGAAGAGAGAGTGTTTGCCTCGTTTCTGCCAAAGATACTAACCCCTAGGACGTGCAAGTCCTTATATACTATTCTAGAGTTACAAAAGATTACAAAAGCCCAAGCCCAAAAAGTGCCGCTCAGCGGTAAATACTGCTCAGCGGTGCTTGCGCGTCCTTTTCTTCCCCTCAGCGGCCAGTTTACCCCTCAGCGGACCTCCCGTGACCTCCTGAGTGCCGCTGAGCGGTAAAATGCCGCAGAGCGGTGCCTTCGACTTCTCCTTTTGCACTCTTTGATCCCTTTTCTAATTCCATCTCTCTCCTTCTTCACTCTTTTCACTAAATTCACCTTAAAACCTGCACAAAAACACTTAAATCAAGCATAAACATGTCCAGCTCTCTTATTTCTGAAAATATAGATAAAAGCATGATTTCAAGCTAGTTTTTAAGTCTAAAGGTTGCTTTTAATATCAATTTTAAGCATGAAAATAACAGTTTTTCAACTGTTATCAGGGACATTTAAAATGAAAACACAGAAATTAAAAAATTAAGAAAAGTGAAACTATAATCTATTTTAAAATAAAAGAAGGAAGAAAATAAAGAAATAAAACCTAAGCTAAAGTCATGAAGAGATTAAACCTATTTATATCCAAAACAAAACCTATATACTAAAACTGGAACAAAATCAGAAATAAAACCAAATTGAAAAGAACTTAAAACTCAAGATTGAAAAGCATCATATCAACAAGAATGTAAAGGCTGAAACAGAAGTAAAGCAGATCATAAATTCTAAAATACTCAAAGTAAACAACTGGAACATCAAAACTCAAACTGAACTTCAACTATCACTATCAAAAGCAAAGACAGAATTGATTTCATAGGAGAATGTACATTGATATGAATAAAAGAGTGCTTAGAGTTCTCAAGAAGACATCATCATAATGGGAATCCCAATCCAGTAGTTCATATTTCAGAACTTTAATTTGACTCTTTCCACTCATTTTTCCAATCAAGGTTCATTAGCCTATTCATCAATCTAAAATTCACAAACAAATTCAAGAAACACAAATTTGAATCAATTTTTATGCATTGGACTTTTCTCTGTCTCGAGAAGACATCTCGATGAAAAATGCTCACTATGGAGACATTTAATTCCGAAAGAAATCATAAAATTGCAGAGAATCAGAATCCAAATCATTTTCTCAAAACATAACAATGGCAGAAATCAAGAACACAGAACAATCTCAACACAAACGAGAATACGAAATAGAACTTTATTAATATGAAAAGAAGATTACAACTATACCGGAAGTCACCAATATTCTCGCGACTGTCACTCTCGCAATTGTCTCAGCGAAATCCAGAAACAAGAACAATATCTCTACTCTAAGAAAAGCGTAAAAACCCTAATCTACAAAGCGTCTGAAAATGTATCTCAAAAGTATATGAAGAAGTGTTCTCTATATCTCCCTATTTACATGGTGAAGGCCCTTTATATAGGGTCAAAAACGAAAAGAGAAAAGGAAGGGGGAAAAGAAAAATGGGAGAGGGAAAACCTTCCTATGACGCTTCGAGCTTCACCTTGATCCAACGGTCTCCAAAATCTTTGCTCTTCAAACCCTCCGATCCACTTAAGCTTCGGTCAGCTTCTTCTCTGGCGAGGATCGCGCTCCGGTCACGTCTTCAGCTTCACCGGTCAGGTTCTTCTTTGGGTAAGTGGCGAGAGCTTTTCTTCTCCCTTCTCTCGCACAAGCCCTAGCTTAAGTGTTTCTAGTCTCTTCCACCAAATGAATGTGCTTGAGAGAATGTTATTTTCTCAAATGAGCTGCTCTGCAATGACCCCCAAAAGCTGCCTCCATTGATACTCACCGTTTCACTTAAGTCCATACCAGCATTGGGAGCCCAATTATCCAATCAGCAGCAGTCTTCCAATTGCAGCACCATTGTAGCAGGCCAGCGCTGCGTTCAATTTCACTTGCAGCAGCTTAATGTTAAAACAGTGGCCCAAAACAGCGGCCCAAATTTAATCCAGCAGCTCATTTCAATTCAACACCTCTCAATCAACTTTTATTATGGTCCAAATGTTGTCCCAATCTGTAAAAAATCAAACAATTAAGAAAAAGAAGAGAAATTATGCAATTAAAACAAAACATTTTTATTGAAAGAATTTCAGAAAAATAAAGAGAATTAAGAATTACACCTAAAAACCTCTTTTTAACTAAAATTTTATAAAACTAAAGAATTAAGAGAAAAACATAAAACTAATCTAATTCTAAGAAATTAAAAACTAAAGAAATCTAAGAAATGATTTTTAATAGAGAAAAATATGTAAATCTAGAGTGTTATCAGTAACTAATAATAAATAAATGACAATTCATATAAAACATCTCCAGAATAAGGCAGGATGTTCTTTTATTTACTTTTGGAATTAGGGCAAGGAAAGAAGGGGAAAGCTGTGTAACTAGAGTTGTGTAATTCTTATAGCTAAATCAATGCTGCCCCTGCAGCCATTGCTCCATTGCTCACTACTGTTTTCAATATGTACTTCACTACGACAATGTACTATTCAATGTTCAAAGCATCAAGTTTTCTCTGTTTGAATCTTCAAATAGTGGAAGTTTGAAATGCTATCAATAAACTTAAATGAAAAAAATTTAAGAAAAGAGTAAACAAACTTTATAATGGATGTTTGTATTGGTGATCAAAGATCTTACAGTTAGTGGATTGTCTAATGACTTTCCAGTTTGAGGGTCCCAACAAATAAGTTCAACAGCCTTGCTCCCACTTACAAGATACTTTCCATCCAGTGACCATGCAATACAAAGTACCCAGTTCTTGTGTCTTGCATAAAATGTTAACAGCTATAATGCTATATATGACTCGTTAAAATTGCCGAAGCATTATGAAACTATAGAAATTGATATTAATTTAATAAGGAAGGATAAAGAATAGCTCTTTACAGCAGAGTAAACCATTGTAATTCTCTCAATACTATAATTCTCAGAGTTCACAGTCCCTATCCTTCCCTCTTATTATTTTCTCATTCCTTTGCAATAACCCCCATCCTTCCACTATTCTTTGCCAGCTTAGAATTCCATCATGATCTAGATTTAATAGCATGAACATTCCCCTTAGCAATAACACACTGCTTCTCATCGAGAACCTTCAACTAATTCTAACTCCTTTTACCATTTAGTTAAATTGATCATTTATATTCCTGTACTTAATTAGCACATACCAAGAACAACTTAACATTTTTAAATGTCAAACCTTTGCAAGTGTACAATGGTGTCTGAGTGGTCAAGTCCCAAAATCGAACACTGGTATCACCAGAATCATTTTGTTCCATTCGTAATATTTTTCAAGTCAAAGATCATCAATTTATAGTTTTTTCTAGAATATCGGCTTATGGCTCTTAAATTTGATCAATCAAAAAGTTAAAAGTGTCCTATAATTCAAGTACTTAACATGACTTTGTACGCTTTCATAGGTTTAGATTGTTATTTTTCGGATTAATTTTTCAAAATATTGCATAAGACCGAAAGAAAAGTGTTTTTATGCCAAAACATTTCTGGAATAATTTATAGCCTCTTCCAAAAAATTCATTCCGAAATGATAAATCAAATTGTGAAACATTCAGAAGATATAATTTTGTGGTACCACCAAGTTCAAGAGTTTGTTTAAAGGCAATTTGATCATTTGGTACTTTTGGGGGTGCAGGGAGATATTCCTACTGTGTAGAAAGAAAATCACAACTTGGGAGCCCATGGCGCAATTCGGGCCTTGGAAACCCTTCTCTTTTGTTAAGAAAACCAGAAACAAAAGTACGCCTGAAATTAACAACCAATAAAGAAGCCAAAAATTGTTAATTTTAAAAAAGGACAAATCAACTAAAATACTTTCAATCTCTTTGTTTTGTCGAAGAGCCACCCGAAACAAACCATATTGAAAACACAAACATGGTAAAAATGTCATAGGCCAAAATCTGATTACTTTGGGTGGGTGAGATACAAAAGAAAGATTGTTCTCCACAGGAGATGAAAGCTCAGATAGAACTTCCATCGCTACAGGTGGAAGCTCACAATAAACATATCGTTCAAACCTAATCTCAAACTCAACTGGAACCTTCTCTGCCAAAATTTAATTTCCACCAAATCAATGTTTGATAAGAGAACAACCAGCCTCTGCAACCATAACAGAAAATAACATTGAAGAAAAAGAAGTACAGCCTATATCTCCAACTGAAGATATAAAGCAATTCACATCAAAAGCTGTTGCTGACAACCAAATGTTCAATCTTTCCACATATCTGCAAACTCATCAGGCTCCAGAGGATTGGACATCTCATGCATTTTCCTCCTTGTCTTTGCTTTGACCTTCTTAGCAAACTTTCCAGACTTCTTCTTTTTCTCCAAAGCCCGAACCTATCACAACCAACCAATGACAGATATAATTATTAGTAGAAAGCTAGAGAAATTCAAAGCATACATTAAAAATATATTGATTGGTACCTGATTTGGAGATACATAAAATGGATTCTCATATAATGTCGGGCCTCCAAAACTGCCACCAAATATTTTAATTGGATTCAAGCAGAACCGTGGACCGACCTAAACAAATAGTTTGCTCATAGGTTAAATGAATGTTAGAAATTGAAAGATCAAAAGATACATGAAGAACCAGTTTTCAGACCTCAATCAATGTCATTTTATCAAGGCCTCCCCTTGGTAATTTGTCTGATTCATTATGATGAGTAGAAATCTGCAAGGGAATAAAGATGTAACATTCCTCAGTAGGCATTAGCAACAGGTAGAAAATACTACAATATTGTCACATGGAAAAATCAATATTATATAGTTGGAGAAAATGAGACCATATAATGTTCGAATTAAATAGGAGTATTGCGAACAACTAATAGTAACAATTGTCCTCTAATGACCATGTCATGAGTATAACACAAATGACTCAATCTAACGGTATATTGTCCAACAAAAATGGAGTATAACATCTATCGCAGGCACGCACAGGTCAAACCAAAATCCCCACTTGATTCGATCTTCACTGATCTGGTAAGACTGACCATAATTAAATGAATAAAGATGATCAATAAAATAAAACATTACATGCATCATAGTTTAACCTTTGAGCTTACAAAACAATACCATAGCGGAACATATTAATGTATTTACAAATAAAATGTTTTACATCGGTAGTAGATAAAATTTAAACTCATTATAATGGTCAAATATCCTCCATCTTCAAAATTCCTGTGGTTAACCATTCTTTATATATTATCTAAGTCTTGTCAAAAACTAAAACTTCAAATTGAAATGTATAGATAAGTTGATAATTGAGTAATGTTTATAAGAAAGTAAAGGAGTAAAGGTTAAAAATGCTCGACCCAAACTTCACTTCAATCATTAACATGTGGCTAAAAAGAGCAATAAACATGTTTATAATAACAATGCATACACTTAATTTGTATAGAAATAGGCAGAAAAGATGCTCCTAACAATAATCTCCAGGATTTTTTAAACTTTGTCTTAATGCAAAAATAGTTTATGGTAATTCCGGAATACAAACACAAACCTGGTAATTCCGGAACCATATATGGTCATCAGCTATTGAGAAAACAAAAACATGATCATGGAAGGGCTTAGCCTTTCTATGGTCCTTTGGTACTTCAAATATCTAAACAAAAGGAAAGAAATAGTATATTAGAAATTATCAAATACAGTAAACAAACAACAGTATCAGAAATAGAGAGAACTGCACACAGAAAATATACATTAAACATATATATGACATAAACTATGTAAAATAGATGGGCATAACAATAACATCAATTGAATTTTCATTGATCAGACATAATAAATTGAGAAAAAAATCGTAGGAAGATATATGACGACAAAAATGTAAGATTCCAATTAAATTGGTAGAAAGCACATGAAGCAGTTCTTAATTTGGCCGGAAATTCATGGTGTACAACATCACGAATCATAAAAATAAGATGAAATCATCAAGCTAACCTTTACCTTATATATGAAAGTGCACATATGAGAGTTATCAACATAAGTTTACAGAAATCCATCTTTCCTCGGATGGAACTAGATGGACAAAAACGAAAAAACTTGCAACGAAAGAAACCAACAACACACCTGTAACAACATCTCCTTTAACAGTTTCCAATGTGCATCTTTTTCAAAATTTGCAGAAAACATCAAAAGTGGACGAGAACCTTTTAAGTGATTTCCCGTTAGCTTCAACTCCTCCATTGTATGAACTGAAAAAACAGGAGGAAAAAGGAAAATCACTAAAAGTGTATATAAAAAATGGTCGAGATAGAGAGAGAAACACAAAAGACATAGTTCACTGGGAAGAATGACCAGTGATGCCTAGAGTATACAGACATCAGAACTCTAAATAATCAGAGCAAGCAAACTAATGTTATATTAACATTACAATGATTGAATCGGAATATACCTGCACTGACTAAAAATTTTACAGATGGGCCACTGGGGCATTTGGCCATCCAGAGATAAAGATCTTTTGCTTTCCTGCACTGAAATTGATACATAGAAAATGAGAGAAGACACTAATAGAATATAACAAGTTGACCAGACTCAAACTCACGACTACAGCATCTCATTGAAATAGCATCAACAGTTGTGACCAACAAAGAATTCCCCTACCCATTAGCATGCTTCAGGTTTTCCAAATAGCGCAAAAAAAATTGCAAATACTAGTCTAGAGAACAGCACAACATATCAATCCTAAAGTGAAGTAACACGGCACTGAAAAAACCTTGTGGCATATAAATAAAATACCTCAAAAAATAAACACGAAGAACAACTTTTGAGCTCAACAAGCTCATTAAGGGTGGCGCCTTTAGTTTCTTTTGATTCAACCTTGTTATCCTTCTTGCAATGCGGCAAAAGTGACACCAAGTTCAACATCAAATGTCGGTACCTACAAATTAATGGAAAACAATCACTCCACCCATGAATACCATAACAATGTACAAAACCTAACTCACTATCCAAGGTTTCTCTGTCCTTAAACTTTGCAAATCAAGACACAAAATTAGAGTAATCCAAACTCGAAAAAGCAACAAAAATTGTAACTAAAAGTTATGGGGTGTGTATTAGGTTGTACCTGTAACTGATACGCCTAGAGCAAGTGACCAAAACCTTCTCTTTGTTCCTAAATATTGGTGAAGCAACGTTATTGTCTTCTACTTCATCAGTGGCTTGACTCTTATCCTTCCAACCCAAAAGGTAACCCTTGACTCCAGAATCGCCTAGACACCTCCTAATCATCGAATAGATAACTTAGGAGTAAGAAATTTTAAAAAGAAGTGAGAGAGAACAAAGATAAAGACTTTTAAAAAGATGAAGTGTTCTTAAAATAATAAAACAAGTTTAAAAAATTCAATTTATATCATAAAATTATTTTATAATAGAATACTCAATCTCATTATTTCAGTATACCTAATAGGGTTTTCTGCTTGCGTGGTATTTGAAAAAGGGAGAGGGGGACTGGAATTGAAAAACGGGGAAGGGAGCTAATTGGTTTCTGGAATTCGGAAAGCTGGAAAGAATTAGAGGGAAGAAGAATACTGGATTGAAGAAAGAAGAAAATTAGGATTGTATTGGTTTCACACAACGAAGGTTATTTACCCAAATCTTATCTCTTTGCTTGAATTGTTTAAATCACTGGTCAAATTTTCTTATCTTTTGGATTTGTTCATGCGCGTTTTCTTAATCTTTGTTAGTTGTATTTCCTCTGTTCTGCAAATCTGATGCATGATTTCTTAGCATTATTGTGATAAATTTGTGTGTCATAATTTTTTGTGTCTCTGTTGATTCATGGATACGGAATAAACAAGAAACCATAAATAAAAAATGACAGACCCATTATCAGAGATGATTTTAAAAAAAAATTAAAACCCAAGGTCACAAACACGAGCGATGCGATGCAGGAGGCATTTTCTTCTAACAACAATGGCCATTTTTGGTTAAACTGTCATTTTTGTTCACCTTGTCACTTTTGTAGTGTTTGAATGGAGTATTTTAAATTGAGATGTAACGGTTAAAATTTAGTTCTTATTTTGTAAAGCTGTGTTCAGACTTCTATTTAGTGAAATTAAAACATCCATGCAAACATGAAAAAGAGATGTGAAAGGCCTGGAAGTACAACACGACCAAGTGCTGTGTGTGGATGTCCTCATTGAACCATTACACCCCTCCTTTAACCAAATCGTAGATGAATGGTGGGTGAGGTATCTTCAGAGATTCAAACTTCTAGTTTTAGATGGTTTAAATGGTTAAAATGTTGAAAAGAAAGAACCCTTTAGATATGTGACTTCAATTCGGCAAAATCTTACATGGTCCCCGTCAAATTAGCGGTGGATTGTTCTACTAACCCGTTTTTTTTAAAATTAAAATATAAAATAAATTAAAAGTTAATATTTTTATGTTATATTATTTTAAGAATATAAATATATATTAGTGTTGTAGTTTAAACCATTATCATTATAAATTAAAATTTATTTTTTATTTATAATAGAATAATATGATATGTAAATATAATATTATTTTAATTTATTTGATTGAAAACATTAATTAAAAATTTTAAAAAAATTATATAATTAAATATGCTTTAAATATGGATAAACGAATTTTAAAAATAATTGAAAAGTTTAAAAATAATTAAAAAATTTAAAAAAAAATGGCAGGCTAGGCTGTCCCTTAATTCCATAAAACTGGATTTTACTTTTCGCAACACAGTAGATCAATTCTGAAATTTCTTTTTCAAAAGACAGTTAACACACCCCTGCACCGGATCAAAATTTTCGGAAGCCTGTGATGAGGTGCAGGTAGAAATTTGATGGGATGCACGAAGAAACACCCATCACCATGCATTTTTATCCCCATTCGTGTGCGTGTCTTGTTTGAGAACGTTCCCACGCATCTGTAGCACCAGAGAGAAGGATTTGTGGCAGAGCATCGTTCACGGCGGCTGGGTAAGAATTTTTTTTTTGTGCATGAAGAGAAGCCCAAAAGGGTGTTGGTTAATGCATTCACGAGACTCTCAATTCGAGTTTGAATTCTAATCGGGAGAGTCTAATTTTTGTTCACTGTAGAAGCGACACCTTCAAGTGTTCGTTAAAATGTCAGAGAAAAACTCTTATGTACACAGTCAATTCCTCACCCCACGAAGGTCACCCAGGTTCCTCCCCCAACTAAACCACACCACTCTCAACCCCAAATCTGCCGCCGTTTTCGTAAATAAATCCAATGAGTTGGGTTGAGAATATCATCATTTAAAATTTAAAGTTTAAAATTTAAAATTTAAAATTTAAAATGATGATATTTAACAAAGAAAAAAAAACATAAATATGGGATGTCTGAGGTCTCTGTATGATGGGTCCTGGGTCCTGTTTAATTTAGGGTTTGTGCCGGTGTGACTTTATTTCACTACTTTTATTAGTTTCAGCACGACAATGAAGATAGAACCAAATAGAATCCCAAGTGGAAGAGTAAGAAGCATCATCCATAAGAGAATCTCAGCATAAGAGAAGGAAAATCCCTGATTGAAAAATGGAGGTAGAGACAGAGACTATGGTGGAGAAGAGGGAGATAATCAACAACGTGATGTGTCTTTTGACCGACCCAAATGGAACTCCCTTGGGCTCTCCCATGTACCTACCTCAGAATGCTGGCCCTCAACACCTCAATCAGATTGTTAATAAGCTTCAAAACAATGTAAGCAAGTCCCTTTATTCTTCTCAAATTCTATTTTACATTTTGTTTATTATTTATAACATTGAGCGATTATCTATGCTTTCATTTTAGGAAGAGAAGTTGTCATATGCTTTCTATATATCAGATGAGGAGCTCATTGAACCACTTGAAACATACTTGCAGAAAAACAAAGGTTAGTCATGTTTGTTTACAATAAATTATTTCTTTTTCCTTCTTAATTCGTTGTAAATTCCCTTATTTACTTGCTTTTAACACATTTTGAGAAAAAAAATCCTCATCTTTCTAAAGAATTGATACAAAGAATTACGCACTTGTAATGATGTTTTTCTTTTCCTTTGCAATGTTACTTTAACACTATTCCAGTCTCGATGGACAAGGCTTTGCCTATAGTTTATCAACCTCAAGCTATTTTCCGGATTCGTCCTGTGAATCATTGTTCTGCAACTATTTCTGGTATGTGAGACATATTGTGTATTTTCCCATTCGTAGTGGCACAATGTTGTATTGTGCTTGCTAAACTGTGAGAGACAACAACGTGGTTTGGATGTTGATGATTATTGTAGCACAAGTTTGTGTTATTCTTTGAATTTTTTGGAATTCATATTTTTGCGGTTGTTTATATTTTTAGGTCATGCCGAAGCTGTACTTAGTGTTGCCTTCAGTCCCGATGGACGACAACTGGCAAGTGGTTCTGGTGATACGAGTGTTCGATTTTGGGACTTGACCACTCAGACACCATTGTACACTTGCAAAGGTTTGACATTTAAAAACGTTAAGTTTTTCTTGGTATCTGTTAATTAAGTACAAGAATATAAATGATCAATTTAACTAAATGGTAAAAGGAGTTAGAATTAGTTGAAGGTTCTCGATGAGAAGCAGTGTGTTACTGCTAAGGGGAATGTTCATGCTATTAAATCTGGATCATGATGGAAGTCTAAGCTGGCAAAGAATAGTGGGAGGGTGGGGGTTATTGCAAAGGAATGAGAAAATAATAAGAGGGAAGGATAGGGACTGTGAAGGTTGGGAATTATAGTATTGGGAGAATTACAATGGTCTACTCTGTTGTAAAGAGCTATTCTTTATCCTTCCTTATTAAATTAATATCAATTTCTATAGTTTCATAATGCTTCGGCAATTTTAACGAGTCATATATAGCATTATAGCTGTTTACATTTTATGCAGGACATAAGAACTAGGTACTTTGTATTGCATGGTCATCGTCGTTGCCGCATTATGTTCTCTGGCGCGACGTGGTTTTCATTATCTCACCATCCAAAATTTTGAAATCAAAAGCCATATCTCTTCTCTGTGTTTGTGACCTTGGGTTTTAATTTTTTTTTAAATCATCTCTGATATTGGGTCTGTCATTTTTTGTTTGTGAGCTGTTTAATGTCATGTTCAAGCATCTAGACTGGAAGAAATATGAGTTATGAGTGTGTTGTGGTGATGAGGCAGAGTTCAACTTGGTTTTGAACTCAATTTTGAGGAAGTGAACTAGTGAAAATTTGAATTGAGAGTTTTGTGCTCAAAATGTCAGTTTGAAGAGTCTTGGTAAGTTATTTGGGACTTGTTAGTCCCTAAGTTGCTTGAAATTGTGCCACAAATGGTAGAATTCAATTTGAGTCTCTAAGTTGATGTTTTGAAGGTTTTTGGGTTGATATCATGTAGTCACTTGTTTAGAATGAGTTTAGACACACTTGGTTTAGTATAATTAAGTATATAACACACTCTAGGAGGATTAGAAGTTGGGGAAAATATTTACATTTGGTAAATTTGGTGTAGGTTGCATAATTATGTACTTTGGTGCCAGGGAACGTCGACTGCCCCCACACCCATCCCAGAATTTCTCCAGGAGTTCTTATGGGTCAGGCTACCGAAAAGCAAATGCATTTTGGTGATATGAGTAGTCAAATCAATCCATTTAGGATATCCTTCAACTGTATAGTCCCGTACCTATACAGTCTCCAGATCCCTCTCATTTCGGTGTATGTTCGATTCATCCATGTCACCCTTCCACTCGAAGCTGCCAGGAGCCGCTCCTTGTCTTGTGCCCCTTGCACCATGCCTCTTGCACCAGCGTCACTCCCCGCCCTCGTCTCAGTGCCCGAGTGTCACATGCCCACCAGCTTCCGTCTGGTTCGTTCTCGAACCACACCGTACTGGGAGAGGCTAGGCTCTGATACCATTTGTGATACAAGAAGGTCTAACACCATAGGACCCATCACAAGAGGAATGGCCAAAAAGCTCCAAGATGAATATTCTCCTCAAGGTCAAGTACTATTTGCTATCTTTGGATGGAAAATTGGAGAACAAGAAGATATGCCAAATCTGCCAAAACATGGAGAAGGGTAAAAAGGACATTTCTAAACAAAAGGGGTGTACTTATCCTTCTATGGGGCTGCATGAGTAATTGTTTTTCTTCACATAAAACTTGATTTTCACGTGTTTTAGAAGATATACATGTAGCACATGGGTTCAGATCTGCCACGTGAAAGTTAATTGCTTAAAGCCTTGAGATTAGTCTATAAAATCTCATAGGAAAAGCTTGTAAATCACTTTTGGATTGTAGTAAAGAATTTCTGCTTAAATGCATAGCAAATTCCTTCTCCAAGAGTCACTTCTTTGCTTGATTTCCATTGCAACTTCCTTCCACTCTAGGAAGCCTTCTGAGTTGTGAACCACCTATCCAAGCTAACCTCCATATCCAACCACCATAAACACCAATCCTCCGCTGCATCACATCCAAAGACTCCTATCCAATCTGCTCCTGAAAATACAACTCTGCAGCTACTGTTCCATTGGTTGCAGCAGCTGTCCATGCCTCTCTGCACCTCCAATCTCACGGATCTGCTTCTCCACATCTCCTAGGATGTATCAATTTGTAACGTCCCGGCAACTTACAGGGAATATCGACTGCCCCCACACATCACCACCAGGCTTTCCAATGTGCTTTGTCCTCACTCGAACAAGGTCACCCATCCCAGAATTATATTTACATATCATATTATTCTATTATAAATAAAAAATAAAATTTAATTTATAATGATAATGGTTTAAACTACAACACTAATATATATTTATATTCTTAAAATAATATAACATAAAAATATTAACTTTTAATTTATTTTATATTTTAATTTAAAAAAAACGGGTTAGTAGAACTTAATCAATTATTTCCCCTTATATTATCCTTTCAGGTATTAGCATTTTATCATTTTTCCTTATATTTAAGTGATATGCGGTATCTAGTAATAATTATAATCAAGTATATTGTTTGGCTTGGTTAATTCAGTAAGATGCATGAGTTAGTGTAATTAAATGTGTTCAATTCCTATAATCCAATGCGCCCTTGTTTTGTACTTTCATCTTAATTGTTCTCATAAATTAATGCAAATTATAAAACTTAAAGGCTTCAATAATCTACATTTCTTAATTATGTTATTTAAAATTATGTACTGAACCTTATTTTCAATTTTTTAATTCCAATTATCAAAATTATTTTTTTTTTAAAAATGTCTTTTTATAAAGTACATCTTGAAATAACAAATGGATAAAAATATTTTAAAAATACTTTTTTAAATTACTCTCTTTATATTCGAATTTTCTTTATGTTTTAAAAATGTATTTTACAGAATGTACCAAAAAGTGTATTTCGAATTTTAAAGCGAAGATTATTCAAAAATGCTCTTCTACTGTGTAGATTTCGAAATGTATTTCTTAAAATAAGTTTTCGAAATCTACATGTGTTGTAAAATACTTTGTAGAATGTAATAAATAAAGAAAAATGTTTATGAAAGTATTTTTTAAGATGACATTTTCAACCAAAGTTTTGAAGAAGAAAAAAATAACATAGAAAGAGTGGAAAATATCTTAATTTAATCGGAAGAAAAAAAAAACTTAATCTCAATTTATATTATCGAGAAAGAACATTGTTTCGAGGTTGGAAATGAAATCATGTAAGTTCAAGTGTGTAAAAGAGTGCAAAGCAGATAATAATGTTTTTAAATGGACAAAGAAGGTAAATATGTAATTTTAAAAAAATGTAACAAAACGAGGACTGTAAAGAGTAGAATCTAACATGAATCAGCATTCCTGATGAAGCCCAAGAAAGAGAAACGGAACGGCCCAGTTTTAGTAAATATCGAGGCTTTCTTTTTGTACTTCCAAATTTCTTCCTAAACCTCCAAATTTATCTAAAACTCCGAAATATCCTTTGACCTTTCACTAGGGTAAAAAATGTAAAGTCTAATTTCTTCTTCCTTTTATTTTTAATACAACTCTAACTTTTTTTCACTCTCTCCATACAATTTAGTACTTCCATTTTTATTTACTTTTTTTCTATTATTTATACGAGGATAATATTCTCGTGAGAAATTTATGCTATATTTAAATTAAATGTCGAAAACCGTAGTTGATTTGAGAATGAAAATTACGTTTGGACTATAGGTAGCAGATTTTGAAATCGTGTTAGACAAATAACTACACTTCTAAATCTCGTTATAAGTAAAATTCCAGTTTTTAAAATTTGGTGTATGTAAGGTACCAAATTTTGAAATCTCTAATTAAGAAGGTAATGAATTTCCAAATTCTATTAAAAAAATATTAGATTTTGAAATTTGATTAAGTAATTTACCGTAAGTGACAACAATAAAATCAAACTTAAAAGCAATTTTTGGAACTTATCGAATTAATTCATCACATATGAAAAAAATTATGATTGGTTGTCAAGTTATTTATATAATCTTTTTACACATTTTATTTGTAAAAGAACATAAATCTAACATAAGGTAAAATTTATAAAACTAAAAAAAAAATTTCACCTTAGTTATGACGACTCTAACTACCAAGAATACAATACTGAGACAGAATATCTCACTGAACATAACTAAAATTGAGATTAACAAATTCATAAAACAAAATAAAACTAAAAACAATACCATATTTTCAAATTTTAAAAAATACTTAATAGAATTTTGAAATTATCAGTGCAAACAGTAGGGGTATGGATACATTCAATCTCAAATGGTGCTCTAAGAACCTTAGAATCAATAACTACTGCAGTGTTAACAACAGGCTCTAAAGGATCTATGCATAGGCAATCAAATTAGCTAAACTGCAAAGGAAACTCAGATAAGACAACTAGAATTTCAAGGTTAAACAACACCTGTGTTGGCTCTTCCTTAGTAATAAGGACAAAATCCATAGTGAACTCAACACAGTCCATAAAGTTATCCTCAAAATTGTTGTCCAGACCAATGCACACATCATAAAAATCATCAGAAATATCAATATGTTCTACAACACAAATTTCATCCAGCTTTTCAGTACAATCAGGTATGACAACAAGAATATCTGGCAAGGTTTTCTCATCCATAAGATTATCAAAGCTAGTTTGTACCTCACCTAAACAGACAGGAAGCTCAAATTTAAAATCATCCTGTACTGGCTCCTCAAAAATGACCTCACTAGCATCTATCAAATCAGCAGCTAAATGAACACCTATTGTGAAGCTATCATCAACTGGAATAATGTCAAAACCAGTGCATAACTCTGAAACAGCATAAGGCATGTCAATATTTTCAATGGAACAGGCTGAATCTAAAATATGACTGTGTGCAGGCATAACAGGAACATAATCTGGAGCAGGTTCTATGGGTTCAACTTTAAACAGATCCAAAGCATTAAATTCATATTGAACCTTAGAGAATTCTATGGGAATGCTAAGTTCAGAATAAACCTGTGTTCTCTGATCACTAGCTACCTCATCAAGGTCATTTCCATCCAGCTTGAACATAATGATCTCTTCCTTGGCGCCTGCAAAATAGTTAGAAGCAGAACATATGGCAGAACTGATTTCTTCACAAACTTCACAACCACCCCCAAGGCATGTACAACCAGTGAGTTTTTCATTACTCAGTTCTAAAGAGTTTAAGAACCCATCAAACTCAAGTTCAAGTTCTAATCCTAAATCAGTACAGGCATTTTCAAAATCAGTCATATCAACTTTCACATCATCAAAAACTACATATCTATCATCATGAGCACCTGATTCATCATCAAGAAGTGCATTTAAATCTGTGCAATCATAAAAAACACTAGATGCAGGTATATGAACTCTATCAATGTTAAATACTGAATTTGTGATATTAGAATGATCAAAGCAAGGACTAAAATCAACAACCTCTACAGGCACATCAAGCATTTGATCAAACGTAGTCAAATCAATTTTAGGATCACATACATCAGCATAAAAGTCCATTTCATAGTACTGAAGCACCAAAACATGGTTGGCAGCTTCCCTCATTTTTTTTCAAATACTCTTTGGACTTTCTGAAATCAATTTGTACTTCAAGCTCAGCAGGTTCAATTTTAAAATCAGAGTTCAAATCAACAATACAATCAATTTCAGAATGAGGTTCAGTACTCTCATCACCAACATAAAGTTCATATACAGATTCAGAATCAACAGATGCATTCATACAATCACCACTCATCAGAGAATTGGAACTATCATTAACAGAAATTAAAACAAAATCTGAATCAGTGAAAGAAGGATTAGCGTATACAATTACAGAGGTGGTTGGTGATGGACAAATTTATGAGCACCAAAATATGATGTCACAAACTTGTTTCACAATCGGCAAGTATGACCGAATCGTTCAAGTAATAAACTTGGTAAGACCAAGTATCGTTCTCCCAAAGGACTCACGGCCTAGTTTAGTTGTATGGTTTGTTGATTAGCTAAGACTTACAAACGAAATAATTGAGATTTTATATGCAAGACAGAAAATAAACATGTATGCATGAGTTTTTGATCAATGGCAAAAGCAAAAGATAAACACTTTCAATGAAATATATGAATGAATATGTTGTTGGGGGTCAATTTCATCTCATCCACTCTCATATATTTTAGGAATCCAACATTCAAATCATCATTGTTAATGCCACTCTCTAAAGTACCATTCTAGATGGCTTCTCCCTAATGACGAGTTCATACAATTCCTAGCATTCCTAATGATCAGTTCATAAGTTCAGGAGCTTAACGACAACCAATATCATATTGGGAGAAATTCCCCGGATCTAGACTTCCCCGTACGTGCCCGTATCGACAAAACCAATAATCATGCATCGAATGAGTTAAACCATGCAAGCATTAAGCAAAGAGGAAAAACCCTAACTAATGATGAAAGAAAGCATAAATCTTAATTAAAAGATGCAAGCATAAATTCCATATATGAGAGCTTCAAGAGATTACATTGATTCCCCAACAAACATACAAGGTTTAGTTCACCATATTCATGGTGAACCTAGATGAATAACAATGAAAGAATGAAAGAATAAACCCTAAAAAGGTGAAGAGGTAGCCTGAGCATCCAAGATCCTCCTTCAAAGGGGTGGAAGAGAGAGTGTTTGCCTCGTTTCTGCCAAAGATACTAACTCTAGGACGTGCAAGTCCTTAAATACTATTCTAAAATTACAAAAGATCTAAGCCCAAGCCCATAAAAGTGCCAGAAAACAAGTCCAAGCCCATTAAGAATGGCGCTCAGCGGTAAATACCGCTCAGCGGTGACTGCGTGTCTCTTTTCTTCCCCTCAGCGGCCATTTTGCCCCTCAGCGGACCTCCCGTGACCTTCTGAGTGCCGCTCAGCGGTAAAATGCCGCTGAGCGGTGCCTTCGGCTTCTCCTTTTGCACTCTTTGATTCCTTTTCTGATTCCATCTCTCTCCTTCTTCACTTCTTTCACTAAATTCACCTTAAAACCTGCACAAAAACACTGAAATCAAGCATAAACCTGTCCAGCTCTCATTTTTATGAAAATATAGATAAAAGCATGATTTCAAGCTAGTTTTTAAGTCTAAAGGTTGCTTTTAGTATCAATTTTAAGCATGAAAATAACAGTTTTTCAACTGTTATCACAACCCCAAACTTAGAACTTTGCTTGTCCTCAAGCAAACAAGATGTAACTCAATCTCCAACCAATTCATATGATGGTTCACTCATTCAAGATAAGTAACAACTTCACTCAAACTTATGACCAAGAGTTCAATCAAGATGTGCACATGCTTTAGTGTTCACAAGGTCATTTAAATTCCAACAAATGCTATTTTTATGAATGATCAATCAATTAAGCATGGATGTTCATGTGCTTATGGAATATTTCCTCACTAGGTAAAGTGTTTCACTCAACACACAAGTGTATAAGAGGTAAAGTGTTTCACTCATTCACTCCACTATCACAATGTTACATGAATCAACTTTGCCTTTCATTTTACCACAATCAAAAACATTCACAAGCATGCATCATCACAAGGACTTTTCAATGGCTTATAATGTGGTTGGGCTAGCAAGAACATTGGTTTTTCTGGATCACAAAATCCTTGAGTTAAGAGAATCATAACAACACAATTATTCTTATTCATTCCCAACTTTCTTTTGCCTTTGCATTTGCATTTGCATTGAGCTTTGCTTCTTTTTCTTTTCTTTTCTTTGCATATTCTTACTTTTTAGCTCTTAGCTCAATGCTTTTCCTTTTTCATGTTTTCCCAACAACCCCAAACTTGAACATTTAACAATACCACACAAGATCTTCTACTTAACTCAAGGTAAAGATTTTTAATCAAGGGTTTCAGTGTATATTCAAGGCTAAGGGTTCAAAGGATAGAACACAAAGTGTTCTCTTTTAGTAGGCTAACTTTATGAATTTGGCCAATAAAAAGGGTTCCAACAAACGGCCTTGATCATATGATGCAAAACAAGCAATTGATTTAATCATAGAAAACCTGGGCAAAGTCATTCATGCTTTCAAAGTAATAACATTCAACAATAAAAACTCTGGAGCTCAAAACCTCACATATAAGCTCATTCACATTTGACATACACATCCTGCTTAATTTCACAATCACAATCATAATATCATGCATTTGTTCACAAAGCTTGTGAATCACCTATATAAGCATTTTAATGTGCACATCATCTCAACATCAATTAATCAACAAGCATCATCAAGCATTACTTATCACACAATCACAATTAATAACAAACCATCATAAGAAACCAGGTGTTCAATAGAGTACATCAAACCCTAATCTAAAAATAAGTTCAGAAAACTTAAACCACAAAAGCATAATCATATGATAGCATTTATCAGTAAATGCTATCTCAGCTCCTCCTCAATCTGAGCTATCATCTGTATCCTCCTCTTCTTGGATCCTATAGTCTTGATTCCTTTTGCCCGATGAGGAGGTCATCCCTGCATCAAACATAATTCACAAAACCAAAAGATACATTGTTAAGCATTAATAAACCATAATGAAGAAATCAACCCCTTCAATGATGCTCTCTCCCAACCCCAAACTTAGATGGAAAACTAGTGAGCAAGTGAGTGGAAGGGAGATTTTCTCAAGAGGGAAGAGGGAAAAGATGTGGAGAACCTTGGAAAAGGTATGTAGGAGTGTGTGTACAGAGAAGAGCCTGAAAATAGAAGCTTATGTGCAGCTTAGGGTATAAAAATACCCTAATGGGCTCGGGTTCCGCTAAGGGGAACTAAAGCCCATCTGCGAGAGTACCGCTCAGCGGCACTTTTGTGATGTGCTCTTCTCCTTCTTTTCTTAACCTACGTGCCTCCTAGACATGCCCCTCACTGGTTCCCTGCAATTCAATGTTTAAAAATACTTATGCAAACCCTAACTAAAATAAAACAAACAAAAACAATCAATCAATTGGGTTGCCTCCCAGGTAGCGCTTGTTTAACGTCACGAGCCTGACCCAAAATCCACCAACACCCATCAGTAGGTGTTTCAAACTTACCAGCACCCCTCAGTAGGTGCAAAAAATCTTCTCACCAACACCCATCAGTAGGTGTTACAAACTTAGTATCCTTCAGTAGATACTTAACCACCTAGCATCCTTCAGTAGATGCTGTATCCAACAAAATATTTACAAACTAATGTCCACAAATTAAAAGTTACAAATCCAAATCAAAAGTTTTTAAATCCACTGGGTTGCCTCCCAGCAAGCGCTCTTTTAACGTCATTAGCTTGACCCAGTAAAGCTCACGTTCCATCTTCTTTATAGTTGATGTTGTCAGTCCACCAACTTCTCAGCTGCTTCCTTTGAACTGTTTTGGTTCTTCTAGAATATGGAGACTCTATCTCTATCATCTCCTTTTCTTTAAAGCCCTTCACAACCCACAACTTGTTCTTGATTCTTACAGGTGTGCCAAGTTGGAGTCTTCTTTTCTTCCAGTCTCTAGGAATTTCTTCTCCTCTTCCAATCTCTTCTTCCTTGGGTACCTGAAACAACAAACAATGGTTACCTGAAACCTCAAGATTTTCATCTTTACCTCTAGTTATGGGTGCATCTCGAAATGCAGCTTTATAACTGGCTTCTTCCTCCTTTGCTTGTGTCTCATCTTTGAAGACATCCACCACCACTCTCTCCTCTCTATCCTGGAGCACCACTATACCTTCATTTACATCTATGATAACCCTGGCCGTTTTCATAAACGGTCTTCCAAGTATGATAGGTATTTTCTCGGTTTCCATCTTCATCACCACAAAGTCTGCCAAAAACTGAAGTTTGCCAACACAAACTACAATGTCTTCTGCAATCCCACATGGCTCCTTTGAAGATCCATCGGCCATTACTAAATTAACCTTTACAGGTTTCATTTTAACATTGCCAACTTGCTCCAGTAAAGAATAAGGTATCAAGTTAACACTTGAACCTAAATCAAGGAGAGCTTTCTTTACCTTTTTCTTCCCTATAGTACAAGGGATAGAAAAACTACCTGGATCTGATGCTTTAGGTGGGAATGATTCTTCCTTAACAGTTATACACTTTTTTTCCTCATCATCTCTACGTCTCTTCTTTGTAGAGCTTTCTTCATTAGTTTTGGTGTAAACCGTAATCTGTTGCAAAATTTGCTCCCAAGGTGCATCATTATCCACCATTTTGAATAACTCTGTGAAGTCCATTGGTTTCCCTTGATTGATTGGAAAAGGAAACGTGCTTTTGCTCTCTATTTCACTTCTCTCTTCTGTATCTAACTCAACTTTCTCATCATCAACACTCTCTACCACCTTGCACTCTTCTCTGGGGTTAACCTCAGTATTAGCCCCAAAGTTCCTATTCGGCCTTTCTTCCAATCGCTTGGTAATCTGACCCATTTGAATCTCCAAATTCTTTATAGCAGCTTCAGTGCTCTTTTGAGAAGATTCAGTTTTTTGAATAAATTGCTGAAGAGTTTCTTCCAACCTTGTTGATCTTTCATTAAGCATAGATAACTGTTGCCAAAAGGTTGGTTGCTGCTGCTGCTTATTATATTGATTAGCTTGCCCAGTTTGTCCTTGACCAATGCTTGGATGTGGTTTCCACCCCTGATTATAATTCCCTTGACGGTATGGAAATTGATTAGCCATGAAATTAACATCCTCCACGGCTTCCACAGGAAAAGCACATTGGCCATTGATATGATCACCCCCACACAATTCGCAGAACTGGGTTTGTACCTGTGCAGCAGATTTCAACTCTTTAGGCAATAGAGCAAGAGTTTTAGTCAGAGTCTCCAGCTGTTGAGTTAGAATTTTATTCTGAGCTAGCAAGGCATCATGTGTTTGTAATTGAAGAACCCCTTTTTGTTGCATAGGAGCTCCTCTTTCACTGTGCAGCTCATTATCACTAGTAGCCATGTTTTCTATAATTTCAGTTGCTTCCTCTGGAGTTTTCCATTTAATATTGCCTCCTGCTGAGGCGTCTAGCATCATCTTGGTTTGTGAACCAAGCCCTCCAAGGAAAGTTAAGACTACTTCTTGATCTTCAAAGCCATGCGTGGGAGTTTTACGTAACAAGCTTTTATACCTGTCCCATGCATGACCTAGTGATTCCTCCATGCCCTGCTTGAATGAAGAAATCTCTTGCTTTCCTTTAGTCACCTTAGATTGTGGGAAGTACTTATTTAAAAATTTTGTGACCACTGCTTCCCACTCTGTGAAACTTTCTTCTGGAAAAGAATTCAACCAAAGCTTAGCATTGCCTCCCAATGAGAAAGGAAACAAGTTAAGTTTGATAGCTTCGTCTGGCACCCCATTAATCTTAACTGTGCTGCAAATCTCATTAAAGGTAGTGAGGTGCTCATATGGGCTTTCATGAGATAACCCATTAAATTGATTACTCTTCACCAGTTGAATCAGTGCTGGTTTGACCTCCATATTGGCTGCATTGACTCTAGGTCTAGCTATGCTGTTAAAGTGTTGAGGCCCAGCAATATTGGTGTAGTCTGCAAGAGTTCTTCTACCATTATTGTTCTCCATACTTCCTGTGCTATGAACAGAACCTTGTGGTGATGATTGTAAGAGAGTTTCTGGAGAAGGGAAAAGTTCTCTAGACGTTCTGATTCTTCTCCTCCTTCAACTCTCGTCTAGACCTTCAAGAAGAGGTTCTGTTGTTTTCTTACTCCTAGTTCGAATTGCCTCCTGCATACACAAGAAAACAAAACCCTAGAAAATATTTATTAGCACAAAAAGATCTAAGAGAAGATATCTATTCAAAAGATAAAAAGATAAAAGATTCAGAAGATAAGAAGATAAAAGATTCAGAAGATAGAAAGATAAAAGATTTAAAAGATAGAAGATAAAATAAAATCTAATCTAAAAATAAAATCAAATCAAATCTAATCTAACCAAATCAAATAAAATAAAATAAAATCTAATCTAATCTAATAAAAACCGAAAATGAAAGCATAAATTCCATATATGAGAGCTTCAAGAGATTACATTGATTCCCCAACAAACATACAAGGTTTAGTTCACCATATTCATGGTGAACCTAGATGAATAACAATGAAAGAATGAAAGAATAAACCCTAAAAAGGTGAAGAGGTAGCCTGAGCATCCAAGATCCTCCTTCAAAGGGGTGGAAGAGAGAGTGTTTGCCTCGTTTCTGCCAAAGATACTAACTCTAGGACGTGCAAGTCCTTAAATACTATTCTAAAATTACAAAAGATCTAAGCCCAAGCCCATAAAAGTGCCAGAAAACAAGTCCAAGCCCATTAAGAATGGCGCTCAGCGGTAAATACCGCTCAGCGGTGACTGCGTGTCTCTTTTCTTCCCCTCAGCGGCCATTTTGCCCCTCAGCGGACCTCCCGTGACCTTCTGAGTGCCGCTCAGCGGTAAAATGCCGCTGAGCGGTGCCTTCGGCTTCTCCTTTTGCACTCTTTGATTCCTTTTCTGATTCCATCTCTCTCCTTCTTCACTTCTTTCACTAAATTCACCTTAAAACCTGCACAAAAACACTGAAATCAAGCATAAACCTGTCCAGCTCTCATATTTATGAAAATATAGATAAAAGCATGATTTCAAGCTAGTTTTTAAGTCTAAAGGTTGCTTTTAGTATCAATTTTAAGCATGATTGGTTAGTCCTTGAAGTTCATACGCTGGAATCCCCTGTTGCCACTGATCACAGAATTGTGGCTGCCATGGCTGTTCTGAATGAATTTCCTCTTGCTCTGGTGCATCATAATGGAAAAAAGATGGCTGCCATGGCTGTTCCGACAGGAAATTCTCCTGCTCTGGTTCAGCATATTGGTCCCAGTATACGTGTGGCAGCTGCTGCTGCACTTGCAAGGGTGGTTGCTCATGATATGGTTGAAAACAATGTGGTGGTTGCTGCTGGAAAGCTTGATTGGCTGGCTGCATAAAAACCTCAGGAATAGGCTCATAAAACATGTCAAATCTTCGTGGTTGAGCATTATAAGGAAATGAGAAATTACCATATGCAGAGGAGTGATCCATGCTCAACAATTGCTCACAAGATAAAAACCAATCAGACCAATAAAGCCTCTATCACAGAATTCAACAAAAGAATTGAAAGAAAAGAAAATCTATACAAGCTATATTCACAATTTCTACTCTGCAGAACAGATCCTAATATACAAAAATGAAAACAAAACAAACAGATCCTAAACTAAAAAGGAACATATATGAACACAAAACAGAAATAAAATCAAGAAAACAAGCCTAAACAAGACTAACCTAACACTCTAAGACTTAACTCGCCGGGTCCCCGGCAACAGCGCCATTTGTTAAACTGATTTTTGTCGCCTAAAATCAGAACAAAATCTGGTCCCCACTAATGTAGCATAGGGCAACCAGAATATCAATCCTAGGACTCAACAAAATTAAGTTTTAAAATGTAGAGTTAAGTCTTGTATTTATTTACTAATTATTTACTTACTAACTACTACTAAACAGGTGGGGACATTTAAAATGAAAACACAGAAATTAAAAAATTAAGAAAAGCGAAACTATAATCTATTTTAAAATAAAAGAAGGAAGAAAATAAAGAAATAAAACCTAAGCTAAAGTCATGAAGAGATTAAACCTATTTATATCCAAAACAAAACCTATACTACTAAAACTGGAACAAAATCAGAAATAAAACCAAATTGAAAAGAACTTAAAACTCAAGATTGAAAAGCATCATATCAACAAGAATGTAAAGGCTGAAACAGAAGTAAAGCAGATCATAAATTCTAAAATACTCAAAGTAAACAACTGAAACATCAAAACTCAAACTGAACTTCAACTATCACTATCAAAAGCAAAGACAGAATTGATTTCATAGGTGAATGTACATTGATATGAATAAAAGAGTGCGTAGAGTTCTCAAGAAGACATCATGATGTGAATCCCAATCCAGGGTATTCTAGTTCATATTTCAGAACTTTAATTTGACTCTTTCCACTCATTTTTCCAATTAAGGTTCATTAGCCTATTCATCAATCTAAAATTCACAAACAAATTCAAGAAACAAAAATTTGAATCAATTTTTATGCATTGGACTTTCCTCTGTCTCGAGAAGACATCTCGATGAAAAATGCTCACTATGGAGACATTTAATTCCGAAAGAAATCATAAAATTGCAGAGAATCAGAATCCAAATCATTTTCTCAAAACATAACAATGGCAGAAATCAAGAACACAGAACAATCTCAACACAAACGAGAATACGAAATAGAACTTTATTAATATGAAAAGAAGATTACAACTATATCGGAAGTCACCAATATTCTCGCGACTGTCACTCTCGCAATTGTCTCAGCGAAATCCAGAAACAAGAACAATATCTCTACTCTAAGAAAAGCGTAAAAACCCTAATCTACAGAGCGTCTGAAAATGTATCTCAAAAGTATATGAAGAAGTGTTCTCTATATTGTTAGCAAAATGATGCAGATGAAATTTTGATGATGTCCAAATCAAGTCAAGACCAATCAAGAATCAAAATGATTTGAAGATTTGTATTGTGATGGAAAGCTTTTGTAATACTCTTAGAAATATGTATAGGACTTAGATCAGAAAAAGGAAAGTGTTTTGTAAAATTACTATAGTAAATCATTGCAACAAAACACTATAGTACTATTCACATGAATAGTAACACTATTCACGTGAATAGTGACGGTTAACGGTAAGAGTATCGCACTTAACACGGATGTTGGAGAAACTAGTCGTTGAAGAAACTAGCCGTTTATGACCGTTGGACAAACTAGCCGTTTATGGCCGTTGGACAAACTAGCCGTTTATGGCCGTTGGACAAACTAGCCGTTTATGGCCGTTGGACAAACTAGCCGTTTATGGCCGTTGGACAAACTAGCCGTTTATGGCCGTTGGACAAACTAGCCGTTTATGGCCGTTGGAGAAACTAGCCGTTAAGTTTGTCTTTTAGTGAATGGAAGAGCCTTTGGATGAGTCTATAAATAGACTCTCATTTTCCTCTCAAGTGAGAATACAGAGACACAGAAACTCTTCCCTTGTGCTCTAGAACTCTGAAACTCTTGAGACTTGTGTGTTCTTGTTCGGCTTGTGAAACTCTTGTCTGTGGAGCTGGTGAAGTGCTGCTACGGTGACAGAGGAAATAGCCGGTTCATCCTTGGTGTGTCTGAGGAGGTGTTCGGAAGAGGTTCATCCTTCGTGAAGTATTCGAAGGAGGTGTTCATCCTTCGTGAAGTATTCGGAGGAGGTGTTCATCCTTTGTGAAGACTCAAAGGAGGTGTAGGTTCATCTCTTGTGGTATCAAGAGAGGTGGTTTCTAAACTCTTACAAATTGTTTCTTTGTGATTGTAATTTGTAATTGTTTTGTGTTAGTGAAAAAGGTTTATCTTGTTTGAGATAAACGACTGGACGTAGGATTGGTAAGATCCGAACCAGGATAAAATCATCTGTGCAAATTTCTCTCAACCTTACTCTATTTAATTGTGATTATTAATTGCTAAGTAAGTTTAATTGAGTAGAAATTAAAAGGCACACGTTATTATTAAAAAACCCTCTTGGTTTGTTATTCCACGCTAACCCTTCCGCTGCAGCCGCACTCTGACAATTGGTATCAGAGCTTGCTTTGATAGTCATTCAAATGGCAGGATCACATCAAACCTTTGCAGAGGGTGCTTCTATCAATAGACCACCACTATTCACAGGTGAAAATTACGCATTCTGGAAGGTCAGAATGAAAATTTTTATGGAATCTATTGATATAGATATTTGGGATGTTGTTGCATTTGGTCCTTTTGTTCCAACTAACAATATGCAGGAACCAAAGTCCCGTGACCAATGGACCATTGAAGAAAAGAGAAGATCTCAGAATGATGTAAAAGCCCGGAATATCATTGCATCAGCGTTGACTGTTGATGAGTTCTACAGGGTCTCTGTCTGCAAAAACGCTAAAGAAATGTGGGAAACTTTAAGAGTAACTCATGAAGGCGGAGATGAAATCAGGTGTGCTAAAACGAATACTTTAATCATGGAAGAGAATAGTTTAAGCTCTTCATCAAGCACAACATCAAGTATGGGTGATTCTGATGAGCAAGCATACATCTGTTTAGTAGTGAACGACGACACTGGAAGCCAAGTAAGTACCTCTAGCGATTCTGATGATTCTGATCATATTGATGAAGATGAATTACATGAAATTTATAGAGAATTATTGATAGAATCAGAAAAACTAGATCTTGCTCATAAGAAATTGAAAAAGGATTTTAAAGAATTACAAAAGAAATATGAAAAATCCTTAGAAGAAATAGAAACTTTAAATAGTAAAATTTCAAATGTAGAAAATGATACAAATATATCTGCTGAGTGTAAATTTTGTGATAAACATAAATTGAAAGTTGATAACATTGAAAAATCAATAGCAGATGAAAATAAAGAATTAAAATCAAATTTTAAAAATATTTTTGAAGAAAATAAAATTTTGAAAAATAAAATTTTATTTTATGAAAAAGGTAAATATACTAGTAGTGATGAATGTGCATCTTGTGTTAATTATAAGAAACTACTAGATGAAACAACCTCAGGAGAATGTAGTAAAAATAATGAAAATAAGGTTGTTAAAAATAAGTATGTTCCTAGAATTAAAAATAAACATAAAACCCGTAGAACTTGGGTAGAAAAAGGAACAACTTATAGGAACACAAACTTTGTATCATGCTTTTATTGTATGAAAAAGGGTCATACATCTAACAAATGTAAAATTAAGCATTATGGTGTTCCAAGTGGTAGATATATTTGGGTTGTAAAATGATTTCAAATTTTCAAACTAACCCAAAGGACCCATACAAAATAGTTGGGTGCCAAATGTTTCATATTTAAGAATATTTTTTAAAAATGTTTTTGTTTTAAATATTTGAAATAGAAGAATCTGTGCATGTTGTCTTTGATGAAATTGTGGACCTTGAGGTAAAACCTCTTGAGTCAGATGAATCAGATGCAGGTGAAAATGAAGACTTGCAAAAGACAACCAATGAAGAGAAAATGAATAATCCTCAAGATGATGAAGATCTAAACAAAATATGGCAACAACCTAGAGGATTATCATTGGACAACATCATTGGCGACATATCAAAAGGGGTAAACACTAGAAGAAATTTAGTTAGTTTATTGTATGCTTGCCTCTTTAAATTCAATAAAATGTATGTTGTTTTTCCTTAATATTTCTATGCATATATGCTTTTATTAAGGGGGAGTATAATTTCTAATAAATTTAGGGGGAGCAATCAAGCACAACTTTTTAATTATGATCAAAAAGGGGGAGAAAATGTTTAAAGCTTATTTGCTTATTTGTGTTTATTCACTAATGCACTTTTTCTTCCATAAGTTGTGTTTTAAATACAGATTATTACCAAAAGCTTTAAATCAAGAAGTTTTTTGATCATCATCAAAAAGGGGGAGATTGTTAGCAAAATGATGCAGATGAAATTTTGATGATGTCCAAATCAAGTCAAGACCAATCAAGAATCAAAATGATTTGAAGATTTGTATTGTGATGGAAAGCTTTTGTAATACTCTTAGAAATATGTATAGGACTTAGATCAGAAAAAGGAAAGTGTTTTGTAAAATTACTATAGTAAATCATTGCAACAAAACACTATAGTACTATTCACATGAATAGTAACACTATTCACGTGAATAGTGACGGTTAACGGTAAGAGTATCGCACTTAACACGGATGTTGGAGAAACTAGTCGTTGAAGAAACTAGCCGTTTATGATCGTTGGACAAACTAGCCGTTTATGGCCGTTGGACAAACTAGCCGTTTATGGCCGTTGGACAAACTAGCCGTTTCTGGCCGTTGGACAAACTAGCCGTTTATGGCCGTTGGACAAACTAGCCGTTTATGGCCGTTGGACAAACTAGCCGTTTATGGCCGTTGGAGAAACTAGCCGTTAAGTTTGTCTTTTAGTGAATGGAAGAGCCTTTGGATGAGTCTATAAATAGACTCTCATTTTCCTCTCAAGTGAGAATACAGAGACACAGAAACTCTTCCCTTGTGCTCTAGAACTCTGAAACTCTTGAGACTTGTGTGTTCTTGTTCGGCTTGTGAAACTCTTGTCTGTGGAGCTGGTGAAGTGCTGCTACGGTGACAGAGGAAATAGCCGGTTCATCCTTGGTGTGTCTGAGGAGGTGTTCGGAAGAGGTTCATCCTTCGTGAAGTATTCGAAGGAGGTGTTCATCCTTCGTGAAGTATTCGGAGGAGGTGTTCATCCTTTGTGAAGACTCAAAGGAGGTGTAGGTTCATCTCTTGTGGTATCAAGAGAGGTGGTTTCTAAACTCTTACAAATTGTTTCTTTGTGATTGTAATTTGTAATTGTTTTGTGTTAGTGAAAAAGGTTTATCTTGTTTGAGATAAACGACTGGACGTAGGATTGGTAAGATCCGAACCAGGATAAAATCATCTGTGCAAATTTCTCTCAACCTTACTCTATTTAATTGTGATTATTAATTGCTAAGTAAGTTTAATTGAGTAGAAATTAAAAGGCACAC
This sequence comes from Vigna nakashimae, assembly GCA_034642375.1. NCBI lineage: Eukaryota > Viridiplantae > Streptophyta > Magnoliopsida > Fabales > Fabaceae > Vigna > Vigna nakashimae. The sequence continues at coordinate 33,428,473 of CM067765.1, forward strand.
TTTTGTATTAAAAACCCTCTTGGTTTGTTATCCCACGCTAACCCATCCGCTGCAGCCGCTTCTGACATATATCTCCCTATTTACATGGTGAAGGCCCTTTATATAGGGTCAAAAACGAAAAGAGAAAAGGAAGGGGGAAAAGAAAAATGGGAGAGGGAAACCTTGCTATGACGGTTCGAGCTTCACCTTGATCCAACGGTCTCCAAAAGCTTTGCTCTTCAAACCCTCCGATCCACTTAAGCTTCGGTCAGCTTCTTCTCTGGCGAGGATCGCGCTCCGGTCACGTCTTCAGCTTCACCGGTCAGGTTCTTCTTTGGGTAAGTGGCGAGAGCTTTTCTTCTCCCTTCTCTCGCACAAGCCCAAGCTTAAGTGTTTCTACTCTCTTCCAAATGAATGTGCTTGAGAGAATGTTATTTTCTCAAATGAGCTGCTCTGTAATGACCCCCAAAAGCTGCCTCCATTGAAACTCACCGTTTTACTTAAGCCCGTACCAGCATTCGCAGCCCAATTATCAAATCAGCGGCAGTCTTCCAATTGCAGCACCATTGTAGCAGGCCAGCGCTGCCTTCAATTTCACTTGCAGCAGCTTAATGTTAAAATAGTGGCCCAAAACAGCGGCCCAAATTTAATCCAGCAGCTCATTTCAATTCAACACCTCTCAATCAACTTCTATTATGGCCCAAATGTTATCCCAATCTCTAAAAAATCAAACAATTAAGAAAAAAAAGAGAAATTATGCAATTAAAACAAAACATTTTTATTGAAAGAATTTCAGAAAAATACTAATTTCCTAATTATTAACAAAAGCTAAGAATTACACCTAAAAACCTCTTTTTAACTAAAATTTTATAAAACTAAAGAATTAAGAGAAAAACATAAAACTAATCTAATTCTAAGAAATTAAAAACTAAAGAAATCTAAGAAATGATTTTTAATAGAGAAAAATATGTAAATCTAGAGTGTTATCAGTAACTAATAATAAATAAATGACAATTCATATAAAACATCTCCAGAATAAGGCAGGATGTTCTTTTATTTACTTTTGGAATTAGGGCAAGGAAAGAAGGGGGAAGCTGTGTAACTAGAGTTGTGTAATTCTTATAGCTAAATCAATGCTACAATCATCAACATCCAAACCACACTGATGTCTCTCACAGTTTAGCAAGCACAATACAACATTGTGCCACTACGAATGGGAAAATACACAATATGTCTCACATACCAGAAATAGTTGCAGAACAGCGATTCACAGGACGAATCCAAAAAATAGCTTGAGGTTGACAAACTATAGGCAAAGCCTTCTCCACCGAGACTGGAATAGTGTTAAAGTAACATTGCAAAGGAAAAGAAAAACATCATTACAAGTGCGTAATTTTTTGTATCAATTCTTTAGAAAGATGAGGATTTTTTTTCTCAAAATGTGTTAAAAGCAAGTAAATAAGTGAATTTACAACGAATTAAGAAAGAAAAAGAAATAATTTATTGTAAACAAACATGACTAACCTTTGTTTTTCTGCAAGTATGTTTCAAGTGGCACAATGAGCTCCTCATCTGATATATAGAAAGCATACGACAACTTCTCTTCCTAAAATGAAAGCATAGATAATCGCTCAATGTTATAAATAATAAACAAAATGTAAAATAGAATTTGAGAAGAATAAAGGGACTTGCTTACATTGTTTTGAAGCTTATTAATAATCTGATTGAGGTGTTGAGGGCCAACAATCTGAGGTAGGTACATGGGAGAGCCCAAGGGAGTTCCATCTGGGTCGGTCAAAAGACACATCACGTTGTTGATTATCTCCCTCTTCTCCACCATAGTCTCTGTCTCTACCTCCATTTTTCAATCAGGGATTTTCCTTCTCTTATGCTGAGATTCTCTTATGGATGATGCTTCTTACTCTTCCAATTGGGGATCTATTTGGTTCTATCTTCGTTGTCGTGGTGAAACTAAAAAAAGTAGTGAAATAAAGTCACACTGGCACAAACCCTAAATTACGCAGGACCCAGGATCCATCATACAGAGACCTCAGACTTCCCATATTTATGTTTCTTTTTCTTTGTTAAATATCATCATTTTAAATTTTAAATTTAAAACTTTAAATTTTAAATTTTAAATGATGATATTCTCAACCCAACTCATTGGATTTATTTACGAAAACGACGGCAGATTTGGGATTGAGAGTGGTGTGGTTTAGTTGGGGGAGGAACCTGGGGGACCTTCGTGGGGTGAGGAATTGACTGTGTACATAAGAGTTTTTCTCTGGCATTTTAACGAACACTTGAAGGTGTCGCTTCTACAGTGAACAAAAATTAGACTCTCCCTATTAGAATTCAAACTCGAATTGAGAGCCTCGTGAACGCATTAACCAACACCCTTTTGGGCTTTTCTTCATGCACAAAAAAAAATTCTTACCCAGCCGCCGTGAACGATGCTCTGCCACAAATCCTTCTCTCCGGTGCTACAGATGTGTCAGAACGTTCTCAAACAAGACATGCAGACGAATGGGGATAAAAATGCATGGTGATGGGTGTTTCTTCGTGCATCTTATCAAATTTGTACGGGTGTTACTCCCTCTACCACCACACCGTGCTTCCTCCACCTCTCCAAATTCATTTAATTCCAATTTTATCCTTCTTTTTTAGTTAAAACCTTTTTATTTTTATTGTTTAGGATTTTTTCATTAATTTGAAAACTCTATTTCACATCAATTTTGCTCTTCAGCTGCACCCCACCCATCTCTCACATATATCTCTCTTCCCCTTTTCCTTCTCACTTTCTCTCATTTCTTCGTCCTTTCCTTTTCTTTTCCTTCATTTGTCTCTTTGCCATTTTCCTTTTGGGTTTCATTGCTTCCATTGTTATTGCTTCCATTGTTGTTGATTTCTAGTATGAAGGAGCGTGGAGAAGCATCGAGAAACGTGATCCAGATTTTCTTCGGTTTATTTTCCTCTCCATTCAGGTTGATTTTCTTCACTAGTTTTCTTCAACATTATTGTTTAGCCTTGTTTGATAGTTTAATTTATGGTGTATTATTATTTTTTGGCTTTGGATCTATGTTGTTTTGTCGTTGCTTGTGCACTATCTTTCTGGTAGTTGTATTGTTGAACAGAACTCGCGAAGACCAAACGGATATAGGCCAAAACGGATGTGGGATATCCGTTTGGCCTTAAACGAATGTCCGACGTGCGTTTGTTGCGAAAGGTAATTAGCAGTGCAGACGCAACTCTGGAACAATAGGTTGCACCAATCATGTTATTTATTGTAAAGCGCAAGATTGCTATCAAGGACATGTTTTACTTCTCAGCTAAACTCCCTAAAGGGGTTCCATTCTTAATTAAACTTACCAGTGATTGGAAACCCTGGCATCAAATGTGCAATCAAGTCTCCAACCCCTGAAATGTCAGCACTTTTCTTCGAAGCCATTGAGACTCTTCTCATGGGTTAATGGGTTTTAAATTTTGCCTTTTCTTTTAGTTTTGTTTATATATTGTATTTTTCTAGCATATTTGATATACATGTGTGATATATCTTATCTGGAAAGAAAAATTCAAGGCATACATGAAAAATATATTGATTGGTACCTGATTTGGAGATACATAAAATGGATTCTCATATAATGTCGGGCCTCCAAAACTGCCACCAAATATTTTAATTGGGTTCAAGCAGAACCGTGGACCGACCTAAACAAATAGTTTGCTCATAGGTTAAATAAATGTTAGAAATTGAAAGATCAAAAGATACATGAAGAACCAGTTTTCAGACCTCAATCAATGTCATTTTATCAAGGCCTCCCCTTGGTAATTTGTCTGATTCATTATGATGAGTAGAAATCTGCAAGGGAATAAAGATGTAACATTCCTCAGTAGGCATTAGCAACAGGTAGAAAATACTACAATATTGTCTCATGGAAAAATCAATATTATATAGTTGGAGAAAATGAGACCATATAATGTTCGAATTAAATAGGAGTATTGCGAACAACTAATAGTAACAATTGTCCTTTAATGACCATGTCATGAGTATAACACAAATGACTCAATCTAACGGTATATTGTCCAACAAAAACGGAGTATAACATCTATCGTAGGCACGCACAGGTCAAACCAAAATCCCCACTTGATTCGATCTTCACTGATCTGGTAAGACTGACCATAATTAAATGAATAAAGATGATCAATAAAATAAAACATTACATGCATCATAGTTTAACCTTTGAGCTTACAAAACAATACCATAGCGGAACATATTAATGTATTTACAAATAAAATGTTTTACATCGGTAGTAGATAAAATTTAAACTCATTATAATGGTCAAATATCCTCCATCTTCAAAATTCCTGTGGTTAACCATTCTTTATATATTATCTAAGTCTTGTCAAAAACTAAAACTTCAAATTGAAATGTATAGATAAGTTGATAATTGAGTAATGTTTATAAGAAAGTAAAGGAGTAAAGGTTAAAAATGCTCGACCCAAACTTCACTTCAATCATTAACATATGGCTAAAAAGAGCAATAAACATGTTTATAATAACAATGCATACACTTAATTTGTATAGAAATAGGCAGAAAAGATGCTCCTAACAATAATCTCCAGGATTTTTTAACCTTTGTCTTAATGCAAAAATAGTCTATGGTAATTCCGGAATACAGACACAAACCTGGTAATTCCGGAACCATATATGGTCATCAGCTAATGAGAAAACAAAAACATGATCATGGAAGGGCTTAGCCTTTCTATGGTCCTTTGGTACTTCAAATATCTAAACAAAAGGAAAGAAATAGTATATTAGAAATTATCAAATACAGTAAACAAACAACAATATCAGAAATAGAGAGAACTGCACACAAAAAATATATTAAACAGATATATGACATAAACTATGTAAAATAGATGGGCATAACAATAACATCAATTGAATTTTCATTGATCAGACATAATAAATTGAGAAAAAAATCGTAGGAAGATATATGACGACAAAAATGTAAGATTACAATTAAATTGGTAGAAAGCACATGAAGCAGTTCTTAATTTGGCCGGAAATTCATGGTGTACAACATCACGAATCATAAAAATAAGATGAAATCATCAAGCTAACCTTTACCTTATATATGAAAGTGCACATATGAGAGTTATCAACATAAGTTTACAAAAATCCATCTTTCCTCGGATGGAACTAGATGGACAAAAACGAAAAAACTTGCAACGAAAGAAACCAACAACACACCTGTAACAACATCTCCTTTAACAGTTTCCAATGTGCATCTTTTTCAAAATTTGCAGAAAACGTCAAAAGTGGACGAGAACCTTTTAGGTGATTTCCCGTTAGCTTCAACTCCTCCATTGTATGAACTGAAAAAACAGGAGGAAAAAGGAAAATCACTAAAAGTGTATATAAAAAATGGTCGAGATAGAGAGAGAAACACAAAAGACATAGTTCACTGGGAAGAATGACCAGTGATGCCTAGAGTATACAGACATCAGAACTCTAAATAATTAGAGCAAGCAAACTAGTGTTATATTAACATTACAATGATTGAATCGGAATATACCTGCACTGACTAAAAATTTTACAGATGGGCCACTGGGGCATTTGGCCATCCAGAGATAAAGATCTTTTGCTTTCCTGCACTGAAATTGATACATAAAAAATGAGAGAAGACACTAATAGAATATAACAAGTTGACCAGACTCAAACTCACGACTACAGCATCTCATTGAAATAGCATCAACAGTTGTGACCAACAAAGAATTCCCCTACCCATTAGCATGCTTCAGGTTTTCCAAATAGCGCAAAGAAAAATTGCAAATACTAGTCTAGAGAACAGCACAACATATCAATCCTAAATTGAAGTAACACGGCACTGAAAAAACCTTGTGGCATATAAATAAAATACCTCAAAAAATAAACACGAAGAACAACTTTTGAGCTCAACAAGCTCATTAAGGGTGGCGCCTTTAGTTTCTTTTGATTCAACCTTGTTATCCTTCTTGCAATGCGGCAAAAGTGACACCAAGTTCAACATCAAATGTCGGTACCTACAAATTAATGGAAAACAATCACTCCACCCATGAATACCATAACAATATACAAAACCTAACTCACTATCCAGGGTTTCTCTGTCCTTAAACTTTGCAAATCAAGACACAAAATTAGAGTAATCCAAACTCGAAAAAGCAACAAAAACTGTAACTAAAAGTTATGGGGTGTGTATTAGGTTGTACCTGTAACTGATACGCCTAGAGCAAGTGACCAAAACCTTCTCTTTGTTCCTAAATATTGGTGAAGCAACGTTATTGTCTTCTACTTCATCAGTGACTTGACTCTTATCCTTCCAACCGAAAAGGGTCCTTACCGGTCTCTCTGGAGCAGCATCTTCCTGTTTAGGATGTGCGACAACTTGACCACTCTCACTGCGCTTTCTCTTCTTCACCATTTTCTTCTTCAAAATCTGCAAAAACCAAGAACGACAATCACAAAAACAAAACAAAACAAAAAATTGCCAACGACCCTTTAGCAAGGTGCCCGCCAGAGAATAAACGCACCTGGGGTGGGAAGAGATGATAGAAAAACTGGAATGGGATTTCGCCGGTGGTGGCGACAAATGAATAAACGAATGAGTTGCAGCAATGGGGGCAAAAGGTTTTTCTACTTAGCAAAGGGACTACGCTTAAATTGGGCCTTTATTCCCGATGGGCCTTACGGAAAGCCCAAATATACGACTTTTAGGGTGTTGCTGCATCCACCACTACACCATGTTTCCTCCGCTTGCCCTTAGGTTAAAACTTTTTTTACTTTTATCATTTAGGATTTTTTTAATTAATTTGAAAACCCTATTTTTCCTCATTATTTTCTCCGCGCGCCCCCACCCATCTCTCACACGGATTCCTCTCTTCTCCCTTTTCGTTTCATTTCATCTCGTTTCTTCTTCCTTTCCTTTCTTTTTCCTTTTCTCACTCATTTGTTTGGTTTGTTTTTTTCTTCATCCAGGTTGGTTTTCTTCACTGGTTTTCTTCAGCATTCTTTTGTAGCCTTGTTTGGTAGTTTAATTTATGGTGTATTATTACTTTTTGGCTTTGGATGTGTGCTATTTTGTCGTTCTTGTCCACTGTCTTTCTGCTGATTGTATTGTTGGTCGTTTGAACAGAGCCAAAACGGTAGATCAATTCTGAAATTTCTTTTTCGAAAGACATTTAAAATGTTAAGTTAGACATTTAAAAATGTTAAGTTGTTCTTGGTATTTGCTAATTAAGTACATGAATATAAATGATCAATTTAACTAAATGGTAAAAGGAGTTAGAATTAGTTGAAGGTTCTCGATGAGAAGCAGTGTGTTACTACTAAGGGGAAGGTTCATGCTATTAAATCTGGATCATGATGGAATTCTAAGCTGGCAAAGAGTAGTGGGAGGGTGGGAAAGAATAATGGAAAACAATCACTCCACCCATGAATACCATAACAATATACAAAACCTAACTCACTATCCAAGGTTTCTCTGTCCTTAAACTTTGCAAATCAAGACACAAAATTAGAGTAATCCAAACTCGAAAAAGCAGCAAAAACTGTAACTAAAAGTTATGGGGTGTGTATTAGGTTGTACCTGTAACTGATACGCCTAGAGCAAGTGACCAAAACCTTCTCTTTGTTCCTAAATATTGGTGAAGCAACGTTATTGTCTTCTACTTCATCAGTGACTTGACTCTTATCCTTCAAACCCAAAAGGGTCCTCATCGGTCTCTCTGGAGCAGCATCTTCCTGTTTAGGATGTGCAACAACTTGACCACTCTCACTGCGCTTTCTCTTCTTCACCATTTTCTTCTTCAAAATCTGCAAAGACCAAGAACGAAAATCACAAAAACAAAACAAAACAAAAAATTGCCAACGACCCTTTAGCAAGGTGCCCGCCAGAGAATAAACGCACCTGGGGTGGGAAGAGATGATAGAAAAACTGGAATGGGATTTCGCCGGTGGTGGCGACAAATGAATAAACGAATGAGTTGCAGCAATGAGGGCAAAAGGTTTTTCTTCTTAGCAAAGGGACTACGCTTAAATTGGGCCTTTATTCCCGATGGGCCTTACGGAAAGCCCAAATATACGACTTTTAGGGTGTTGCTGCATCCACCACTACACCATGTTTCCTCCGCTTGCCCTTAGGTTAAAACTTTTTTACTTTTATCATTTAGGATTTTTTTAATTAATTTGAAAACCCTATTTTTCCTCATTATTTTCTCCGCGCGCCCCCACCCATCTCTCACACGGATTCCTCTCTTCTCCCTTTTCGTTTCACTTCATCTCGTTTCTACTTCCTTTCCTTTCTTTTTCCTTTTCTCACTCATTTGTTTGGTTTGTTTTTTTCTTCATCCAGGTTGGTTTTCTTCACTGGTTTTCTTCAGCATTCTTTTGTAGCCTTGTTTGGTAGTTTAATTTATGGTGTATTATTACTTTTTGGCTTTGGATGTGTGCTATTTTGTCGTTCTTGTCCACTGTCTTTCTGCTGATGGTATTGTTGGTCGCTTGAACAGAGCCAAAACAGTAGATCAATTGTGAAATTTCTTTTTCGAAAGACAGTTAGCACACCCCTGTTCCAGATCAAAATTTTCGGAAGCCTGTGATGAGGTGCAGGTAGAAATTCGATGGGATGCACGAAGAAACACCCATCACCATGCATATTTATCCCCATTCGTGTGCGTGTCTTGTTTGAGAACGTTCCGACGCATCTGTAGCACCGGAGAGAAGGATTTGTGGCAGAGCATCGTTCACGGCGGCTGGGTAAGAATTTTTTTTTGTGCATGAAGAAAAGCCCAAAAGGTGTTGGTTAATGCGTTCACGAGGCTCTCAATTCGAGTTTAAATTCTAATATAGAGAGTCTAATTTTTGTTCACTATAGAAGCGACACCCAAGTGGAAGAGTAAGAAGCATCATCCATAAGAGAATCTCAGCATAAGAGAAGGAAAATCCCTGATTTTAAAATGGAGGTAGAGACAGAGACTCTGGTGGAGAAGAGGGAGATAATCAACAACGTGATGTGTCTTTTGACCGACCCAAATGGAACTCCCTTGGGCTCTCCCATGTACCTACCTCAGAATGCTGGCCCTCAACACCTCAATCAGATTGTTAATAAGCTTCAAAACAATGTAAGCAAGTCCCTTTATTCTTCTCAAATTCTATTTTACATTTTGTTTATTATTTATAACATTGAGCAATTATCTATGCTTTCATTTTAGGAAGAGAAGTTGTCGTATGCTTTCTATATATCAGATGAGGAGCTCATTGAACCACTTGAAATATACTTGCAGAAAAACAAAGGTTAGTCATGTTTGTTTACAATAAATTATTTCTTTTTCCTTCTTAATTTGTTGTAAATTCACTTATTTACTTGCTTTTAACACATTTTGAGAAAAAAATCCTCATCTTTCTAAAGAATTGTTACAAAGAATTGCGCACTTGTAATGATGTTTTTCTTTTCCTTTGCAATGTTACTTTAACACTATTCCAGTCTCGATGGACAAGGCTTTGCCTATAGTTTATCAACCTCAAGCTATTTTCCAGATTCGTCCTGTGAATCGTTGTTCTGCAACTATTTCTGGTATGTGAGACATATTGTGTATTTTCCCATTCGTAGTGGCACAATGTTGTATTGTGCTTGCTAAACTGTGAGAGACAACAGCGTGGTTTGGATGTTGATGATTATTGTAGCACAAGTTTGTGTTATTCTTTGAATTTTCTAGAATTCATATTTTTGCGGTTGTTTATATTTTTAGGTCATGCCGAAGCTGTACTTAGTGTTGCCTTCATTCCCGATGGACGACAAGTGGCAAGTGGTTCTGGTGATACCAGTGTTCGATTTTGGGACTTGACCACTCAGACACCATTGTACACTTGCAAAGGTTTGACATTTAAAAACGTTAAGTTGTTCTTGGTATCTGCTAATTAAGTACAAGAATATAAATGATCAATTTATCTAAATGGTAAAAGGAGTTAGAATTAGTTGAAGGTTCTCGATGAGAAGCAGTGTGTTACTACTAAGGGGAATGTTCATGCTATTAAATCTGGATCATGATGAAATTCTAAGCTGGCAAAGAATAGTGGGAGGGTGGAGGTTATTGCAAAGGAATGAGAAAATAATAAGAGGGAAGGATAGGAACTGTGAAGGCTGAGAATTATAGTATTGGGAGAATTAGATTTCTTTAGTTTTTAATTTCTTAGAATTAGATTAGTTTTATGTTTTTCTCTTAATTCTTTAGTTTTATAAAATTTTAGTTAAAAAGAGGTTTTTAAGTGTAATTTTTAGCTTTTGTTAATAATTAGAAAATTAGTATTTTTTTGAAATTCTTTCAATAAAAATGTTTTGTTTTAATTGCATAATTTGTCTTCTTTTTCTTAATTGTTGTTTGATTTTTTACAGATTGGGACAACATTTGGACCATAATAAAAGTTAATTGAGAGGTGTTGAATTGAAATGAGCTGCTGGATTAAATTTGGGCCGCTGTTTTGGGCCACTGTTTTAACATTAAGCTGCTGCAAGTGAAATTGAAGGCACCCGCTGGCCTGCTACAATGGTGCTGCAATTGGAAGAGTGCTGCATATTGGATAATTGCGCTGCCAAATGCTGGTATGGACTTAAGTGAAACGGTGAGTTTCAATGGAGGCAGCTTTTGGGGGTAATAGCAGCTCATTTGAGAAAATTTCATTCTCTCAAGCACGGCAGCTTTTGGGGGTCATTGCAGAGCAGCTCATTTGAGAAAATTTCATTCTCTCAAACACATTCATTTGGAAGAGAGTAGAAACACTTATGCTAGGGCTTGTGCGAGAGAAGGGAGAAGAAAAGCTCTCGCCACTTACCCAAAGAAGAACCTGACCGGTGAAGCTGAAGACGTGACCGGAGCGCGATCCTCCCCAGAGAAGAAGCTGACCGAAGCTTAAGTGGATCGGAGGGTTTGAAGAGCAAAGCTTTTGGAGACCGTTGGATCAAGGTGAAGCTCGAAGCGTCATAGCAAGGTTCTCCTCTCCAATTTTTCTTTTCCCCTTCCTTTTCTCTTTTCGTTTTTGACCCTATATAAAGGGCCTTCACCATGTAAATAGGGAGATATAGAGAACACTTCTTCATATACTTTTGAGATACATTTTCAGACGCTCTGTAGATTAGGGTTTTTACGCTTTTCTTAGAGTAGAGATATTGTTCTTGTTTCTGGATTTCGCTGAGACAATTGCGAGAGTGACAGTCGCGAGAATATTGGTGACTTCCGGTACAGTTGTAATCTTCTTTTCATGTTAATAAAGTTCTATTTCGTATTCTCGTTTGTGTTGAGATTGTTTGTGTTCTTGATTTCTGCCATTGTTATGTTTTGAGAAAATGATTTGGATTCTGATTCTCTGCAATTTTATGATTTCTTTCGGAATTAAATGTAGCATTTTTCATCGAGATGTCTTCTCGAGACAGAGAAAAGTCCAATGCATAAAAATTGATTCAAATTTGTGTTTCTTGAATTTGTTTGTGAATTTTAGATTGATGAATAGGCTAATGAACCTTGATTGAAAAAATGAGTGGAAAGAGTCAAATTAAAGTTCTGAAATATGAACTAGAATACCCTGGATTGGGATTCACATTATGATGATGTCTTCTTGAGAACTCTAAGCACTCTTTTATTCATATCAATGTACATTCACCTATGAAATCAATTCTGTCTTTGCTTTTGATAGTGATAGTTGAAGTTCAGTTTGAGTTTTGATGTTCCAGTTGTTTACTTTGAGTATTTTAGAATTTATGATCTGCTTTACTTCTGTTTCAGCCTTTACATTCTTGTTGATATGATGCTTTTCAATCTTGAGTTTTAAGTTCTTTTCAATTTGGTTTTATTTCTGATTTTGTTCCAGTTTTAGTATATAGGTTTTGTTTTGGATATAAATAGGTTTAATCTCTTCATGACTTTAGCTTAGGTTTTATTTCTTTATTTTCTTCCTTCTTTTATTTTAAAATAGATTATAGTTTCGCTTTTCTTAATTTTTTAATTTCTGTGTTTTCATTTTAAATGTCCCCACCATTTTAGTAGTAGTTAGTAAGTAAATAATTAGTAAATAAATACAAGACTTAACTCTACATTTTAAAACTTAATTTTGTTGAGTCCTAGGATTGATATTCTGGTTGCCCTATGCTACATTAGTGGGGACCAGATTTTGTTCTGATTTTAGGCGACGAAAATCAGTTTAACAAATGGCGCCGTTGCCGGGGACCCGGCGAGTTAAGTCTTAGAGTGTTAGGTTAGTCTTGTTTAGGCTTGTTTTCTTGATTTTATTTCTGTTTTGTGTTCATATATGTTCCTTTTTAGTTTAGGATCTGTTTGTTTTGTTTTCATTTTTGTATATTAGGATCTGTTCTGCAGAGTAGAAATTGTGAATATAGCTTGTATAGATTTTCTTTTCTTTCAATTCTTTTGTTGAATTCTGTGATAGAGGCTTTATTGGTCTGATTGGTTTTTATCTTATGAGCAATTGTTAAGCATGGATCACTCCTCTGCATATGGTAATTTCTCATTTCCTTATAATGCTCAACCACCAAGATTTGACATGTTTTATGAGCCTATTCCTGAGGTTTTTATGCAGCCAGCCAATCAAGCTTTCCAGCAGCAACCACCACATTGTTTTCCACCATATCAGAGCAACCACCCTTGCAAGTGCAGCAGCAGCTGCCACACGTATACTGGGACCAATATGCTGAACCAGAGCAGGAGAATTTCCTGTCGGAACAGCCATGGCAGCCATCTTTTTTCCATTATGATGCACCAGAGCAAGAGGAAATTCATTCAGAACAGCCATGGCAGCCACAATTCTGTGATCAGTGGCAACAGGGGATTCCAGCGTATGAACTTCAAGGACTAACCAATCAAGTGGCTGAGTTAGTAGCTGTAGTCAACAAGTTGACTGGGAGAGTTGAAAAGGAGAAAGAGGCAGCAACCAATGAAGCACCACTGATGGTAGCTGCTACCCCAGAGTTTCAAGTGATTAAGTGTCCAACCACCTCTGTAATTGTATACGCTAATCCTTCTTTCACTGATTCAGATTCTGTTTTAATTTCTGTTAATGATAGTTCCAATTCTCTTATGAGTGGTGATTGTATGAATGCATCTGTTGATTCTGAATCTGTATATGAACTTTATGTTGGTGATGAGAGTACTGAACCTCATTCTGAAATTGATTGTATTGTTGATTTGAACTCTGATTTTAAAATTGAACCTGCTGAGCTTGAAGTACAAATTGATTTCAGAATGTCCAAAGAGTATTTGAAAAAAATGAGGGAAGCTGCCAACCATGTTTTGGTGCTTCAGTACTATGAAATGGACTTTTATGCTGATGTATGTGATCCTAAAATTGATTTGACTACGTTTGATCAAATGCTTGATGTGCCTGTAGAGGTTGTTGATTTTAGTCCTTGCTTTGATCATTCTAATATCACAAATTCAGTATTTAACATTGATAGAGTTCATATACCTACATCTAGTGTTTTTTATGATTGCACAGATTTAAATGCACTTCTTGATGATGAATCAGGTGCTCATGATGATAGATATGTAGTTTTTGATGATGTGAAAGTTGATATGACTGATTTTGAAAATGCCTGTACTGATTTAGGATTAGATCTTGAACTTGAGTTTGATGGGTTCTTAAACTCTTTAGAACTGAGTAATGAAAAACTCACTGGTTGTACATGCCTTGGGGGTGGTTGTGAAGTTTGTGAAGAAATCAGTTCTGCCATATGTTCTGCTTCTAACTATTTTGCAGGCGCCAAGGAAGAGATCATTATGTTCAAGCTGGATGGAAATGACCTTGATGAGGTAGCTAGTGATCAGAGAACACAGGTTTATTCTGAACTTAGCATTCCCATAGAATTCTCTAAGGTTCAATATGAATTTAATGCTTTGGATCTGTTTAAAGTTGAACCCATAGAACCTGCTCCAGATTATGTTCCTGTTATGCCTGCACACAGTCATATTTTAGATTCAGCCTGTTCCATTGAAAATATTGACATGCCTTATGCTGTTTCAGAGTTATGCACTGGTTTTGACATTATTCCAGTTGATGATAGCTTCACAATAGGTGTTCATTTAGCTGCTGATTTGATAGATGCTAGTGAGGTCATTTTTGAGGAGCCAGTACAGGATGATTTTAAATTTGAGCTTCCTGTCTGTTTAGGTGAGGTACAAACTAGCTTTGATAATCTTATGGATGAGAAAACCTTGCCAGATATTCTTGCTGTTATACCTGATTGTACTGAAAAGCTGGATGAAATTTGTGTTGTAGAACATATTGATATTTCTGATGATTTTTATGATGTGTGCATTGGTCTGGACAACAATTTTGAGGATAACTTTATGGACTGTGTTGAGTTCACTATGGATTTTGTCCTTATTACTAAGGAAGAGCCAACACAGGTGTTGTTTAACCTTGAAATTCTAGTTGTCTTATCTGAGTTTCCTTTGCAGTTTAGCTCATTTGATTGCCTATGCATAGATCCTTTAGAGCCTGTTGTTAACACTGCAGTAGTTATTGATTCTAAGGTTCTTAGAGCACCATTTGAGATTGAATGTATCCATACCCCTACTGTTTGCACTGATAATATTTTTCCCACCTTTGATGCATTGGTTCTTCATGAGAATGATCTTGATTTCAGTTTTAACAAAGCTGAAATGTTTGATGATTCACTGATGAACATTGACTTTGATTTTGCTGTTGCAGTTGACATTACTAATATTGCCACTCATCCAAAGGAAGCTGCAGACACAAAGGAAGTGGTCATGAATGCAAGAGAAGGTATAAATGATGCTCAAAGAGCCTGGAATTTGCAAAATCAACAGCAAAGGCATGAGGAGATCTGGTTGCTGCAGCTGAAAGCATTGAATGGAGAACTGATGATGCTAAAGCAGAGAGCTGGGAAGGAGCTAATGCACATCTTGGCTGACAATGGAGAAAATCCAATAAGCTCTTTCTTGTCCCTACCTTTAAATAGTAGTTATAGGTCTTTTATATTTTTTCAGACAAAATCACAGTAATTATTATAATTTAGAGTTTGATTAAGAATTTATCATTACAATATAATTCATTAGATATAGAAATACATATATTTTGAAATTTAATCAAGAACTTAACCGATTAATTGGAAATCTTATTTAGAAGTTTATCAGATTTTGAAATATGGTTAAATTATATTGGATTTCAAACTTATGTTTAGGACACAGTTAAATTTCAAAATTCTATTAAGTATTTTTTAAAATTTGAAAATATGGTATTGTTTTTAGTTTTATTTTGTTTTATGAATTTGTTAATCTCAATTTTAGTTATGTTCAGTGAGATATTCTGTCTCAGCATTGTATTCTTGGTAGTTAGAGTCGTCATAACTAAGGTGAAATTTTTTTTTTAGTTTTATAAATTTTACCTTATGTTAGATTTATGTTCTTTTACAAATAAAATGTGTAAAAAGATTATATAAATAACTTGACAACCAATCATAATTTTTTTCATATGTGATGAATTAATTCGATAAGTTCCAAAAATTGCTTTTATGTTTGATTTTATTGTTGTCACTTACGGTAAATTACTTAATCAAATTTCAAAATCTAATATTTTTTTAATAGAATTTGGAAATTCATTACCTTCTTAATTAGAGATTTCAAAATTTGGTACCTTACATACACCAAATTTTAAAAACTGGAATTTTACTTATAACGAGATTTAGAAGTGTAGTTATTTGTCTAACACGATTTCAAAATCTGCTACCTATAGTCCAAACGTAATTTTCATTCTCAAATCAACTACGGTTTTCGACATTTAATTTAAATATAGCATAAATTTCTCACGAGAATATTATCCTCGTATAAATAATAGAAAAAAAGTAAATAAAAATGGAAGTACTAAATTGTATGGAGAGAGTGAAAAAAAGTTAGAGTTGTATTAAAAATAAAAGGAAGAAGAAATTAGACTTTACATTTTTTACCCTAGTGAAAGGTCAAAGGATATTTCGGAGTTTTAGATAAATTTGGAGGTTTAGGAAGAAATTTGGAAGTACAAAAAGAAAGCCTCGATATTTACTAAAACTGGGCCGTTCCGTTTCTCTTTCTTGGGCTTCATCAGGAATGCTGATTCATGTTAGATTCTACTCTTTACAGTCCTCGTTTTGTTACATTTTTTTAAAATTACATATTTACCTTCTTTGTCCATTTAAAAACATTATTATCTGCTTTGCACTCTTTTACACACTTGAACTTACATGATTTCATTTCCAACCTCGAAACAATGTTCTTTCTCGATAATATAAATTGAGATTAAGTTTTTTTTTTCTTCCGATTAAATTAAGATATTTTCCACTCTTTCTATGTTATTTTTTTCTTCTTCAAAACTTTGGTTGAAAATGTCATCTTAAAAAATACTTTCATAAACATTTTTCTTTATTTATTACATTCTACAAAGTATTTTACAACACACATGTAGATTTCGAAAACTTATTTTAAGAAATACATTTCGAAATCTACACAGTAGAAGAGCATTTTTGAATAATCTTCGCTTTAAAATTCGAAATACACTTTTTGGTACATTCCGTAAAATACATTTTTAAAACATAAAGAAAATTCGAATATAAAGAGAGTAATTTAAAAAAGTATTTTTAAAATATTTTTATCCATTTGTTATTTCAAGATGTACTTTATAAAAAGACATTTTTTAAAAAAAATAATTTTGATAATTGGAATTAAAAAATTGAAAATAAGGTTCAGTACATAATTTTAAATAACATAATTAAGAAATGTAGATTATTGAAGCCTTTAAGTTTTATAATTTGCATTAATTTATGAGAACAATTAAGATGAAAGTACAAAACAAGGGCCCATTGGATTATAGGAATTGAACACATTTAATTACACTAACTCATGCATCTTACTGAATTAACCAAGCCAAACAATATACTTGATTATAATTATTACTAGATACCGCATATCACTTAAATATAAGGAAAAATGATAAAATGCTAATACCTGAAAGGATAATATAAGGGGAAATAATTGATTAAGTTCTACTAACCCGTTTTTTTTAAATTAAAATATAAAATAAATTAAAAGTTAATATTTTTATGTTATATTATTTTAAGAATATAAATATATATTAGTGTTGTAGTTTAAACCATTATCATTATAAATTAAATTTTATTTTTTATTTATAATAGAATAATATGATATGTAAATATAATTCTGGGATGGGTGACCTTGTGCGAGTGAGGACAAAGCACATTGGAAAGCCTGGTGGTGATGTGTGGGGGCAGTCGATGTTCCCTGTAAGTTGCCGGGACGTTACAAATGGTATCAAAGCCTAGCCTCTCCCAGTACGGTGTGGTTCGAGGACGAACCAGACGGAAGCTGGTGGGCATGTGACAGTCGGGCACTGAGACGAGGGCGGGGAGTGACGCTGGTGCAAGAGGCATGGTGCAAGGGGCACAAGACAAGGAGCGGCTCCTGGCAGCTTCGAGTGGAAGGGTGACATGGATGAATCGAACATACACCGAAATGAGAGGGATCTGGAGACTGTATAGGTACGGGACTATACAGTTGAAGGATATCCTAAATGGATTGATTTGACTACTCATATCACCAAAATGCATTTGCTTTTCGGTAGCCTGACCCATAAGAACTCTTGGAGAAATTCTGGGATGGGTGTGGGGGCAGTCGACGTTCCCTGGCACCAAAGTACATAATTATGCAACCTACACCAAATTTACCAAATGTAAATATTTTCCCCAACTTCTAATCCTCCTAGAGTGTGTTATATACTTAATTATACTAAACCAAGTGTGTCTAAACTCATTCTAAACAAGTGACTACATGATATCAACCCAAAAACCTTCAAAACATCAACTTAGAGACTCAAATTGAATTCTACCATTTGTGGCACAATTTCAAGCAACTTAGGGACTAACAAGTCCCAAATAACTTACCAAGACTCTTCAAACTGACATTTTGAGCACAAAACTCTCAATTCAAATTTTCACTAGTTCACTTCCTCAAAATTGAGTTCAAAACCAAGTTGAACTCTGCCTCATCACCACAACACACTCATAACTCATATTTCTTCCAGTCTAGATGCTTGAACATGACATTAAACAGCTCACAAACAAAAAATGACAGACCCAATATCAGAGATGATTTAAAAAAAAATTAAAACCCAAGGTCACAAACACAGAGAAGAGATATGGCTTTTGATTTCAAAATTTTGGATGGTGAGATAATGAAAACCACGTCGCGCCAGAGAACATAATGCGGGAATGACGATGACCATGCAATACAAAGTACCTAGTTCTTATGTCCTGCATAAAATGTAAACAGCTATAATGCTATATATGACTCGTTAAAATTGCCGAAGCATTATGAAACTATAGAAATTGATATTAATTTAATAAGGAAGGATAAAGAATAGCTCTTTACAGCAGAGTAGACCATTGTAATTCTCCCAATACTATAATTCCCAACCTTCACAGTCCCTATCCTTCCCTCTTATTATTTTCTCATTCCTTTGCAATAACCCCCACCCTCCCACTATTCTTTGCCAGCTTAGACTTCCATCATGATCCAGATTTAATAGCATGAACATTTCCCTTAGCAGTAACACACTGCTTCTCATCGAGAACCTTCAACTAATTCTAACTCCTTTTACCATTTAGTTAAATTGATCATTTATATTCTTGTACTTAATTAGCAGATACCAAGAACAACTTAACGTTTTTAAATGTCAAACCTTTGCCAGTGTACAATGGTGTCTGAGTGGTCAAGTCCCAAAATCGAACACTCGTATCACCAGAACCACTTGCCAGTTGTCGTCCATCGGGACTGAAGGCAACACTAAGTACCGCTTCGGCATGACCTAAAAATATAAACAACCGCAAAAATATGAATTCCAAAAAATTCAAAGAATAACACAAACTTGTGCTACAATAATCATCAACATCCAAACCACGCTGTTGTCTCTCACAGTTTAGCAAGCACAATACAACATTGTGCCACTACGAATGGGAAAATACACAATATGTCTCACATACCAGAAATAGTTGCAGAACAATGATTCACAGGACGAATCCGGAAAATAGCTTGAGGTTGATAAACTATAGGCAAAGCCTTGTCCATCGAGACTGGAATAGTGTTAAAGTAACATTGCAAAGGAAAAGAAAAACATCATTACAAGTGCGTAATTCTTTGTATCAATTCTTTAGAAAGATGAGGATTTTTTTTCTCAAAATGTGTTAAAAGCAAGTAAATAAGGGAATTTACAACGAATTAAGAAGGAAAAAGAAATAATTTATTGTAAACAAACATGACTAACCTTTGTTTTTCTGCAAGTATGTTTCAAGTGGTTCAATGAGCTCCTCATCTGATATATAGAAAGCATACGACAACTTCTCTTCCTAAAATGAAAGCATAGATAATCGCTCAATGTTATAAATAATAAACAAAATGTAAAATTGAATTTGAGAAGAATAAAGGGACTTGCTTACATTGTTTTGAAGCTTATTAACAATCTGATTGAGGTGTTGAGGGCCAGCATTCTGAGGTAGGTACATGGGAGAGCCCAAGGGAGTTCTATTTGGGTCGGTCAAAAGACACATCACGTTGTTGATTATCTCCCTCTTCTCCACCATAGTCTCTGTCTCTACCTCCATTTTTCAATCAGGGATTTTCCTTCTCTTATGCTGAGATTCTCTTATGGATGATGCTTCTTACTCTTCCACTTGGGATTCTATTTGGTTCTATCTTCATTGTCGTGCTGAAACTAATAAAAGTAGTGAAATAAAGTCACACCGGCACAAACCCTAAATTAAACAGGACCCAGGACCCATCATACAGAGACCTCAGACATCCCATATTTATGTTTCTTTTTCTTTGTTAAATATCATCATTTTAAATTTTAAATTTTAAATTTTAAACTTTAAATTTTAAATGATGATATTCTCAACCCAACTCATTGGATTTATTTACGAAAACGGCGGCAGATTTGGGGTTGAGAGTGGTGTGGTTTAGTTGGGGGAGGAACCTGGGTGACCTTCGTGGGGTGAGGAATTGATTGTGTACATAAGAGTTTTTCTCTGACATTTTAACGAACACTTGAAGGTGTCGCTTCTACAGTGAACAAAAATTAGACTCTCCCGATTAGAATTCAAACTCGAATTGAGAGTCTCGTGAATGCATTAACCAACACCCTTTTGGGCTTCTCTTCATGCACAAAAAAAAAAATTCTTACCCAGCCGTCGTGAACGATGCTCTGCCACAAATCCTTCTCTCCGGTGCTACAGATGCGTGGGAACGTTCTCAAACAAGACACGCACACGAATGGGGATAAAAATGCATGGTGATGGGTGTTTCTTCGTGCATCCCATCAAATTTCTACCTGCACCTCATCACAGGCTTCCGAAAATTTTGATCCGGTGCAGGGGTGTGTTAACTGTCTTTCGAAAAAGAAATTTCAGAATTGATCTACTGTGTTGCGAAAAGTAAAATCCAGTTTTATGGAATTAAGGGACAGCCTAGCCTGCCATTTTTTTTAAAATTTTTTAATTATTTTTAAACTTTTCAATTATTTTTAAAATTCGTTTATCCATATTTAAAGCATATTTAATTATATAATTTTTTTAAAATTTTTAATTAATGTTTTCAATCAAATAAATTAAAATAATATTATATTTACATATCATATTATTCTATTATAAATAAAAAATAAATTTTAATTTATAATGATAATGGTTTAAACTACAACACTAATATATATTTATATTCTTAAAATAATATAACATAAAAATATTAACTTTTAATTTATTTTATATTTTAATTTTAAAAAAAAACGGGTTAGTAGAACAATCCACCGCTAATTTGACGGGGACCATGTAAGATTTTGCCGAATTGAAGTCACATATCTAAAGGGTTCTTTCTTTTCAACATTTTAACCATTTAAACCATCTAAAACTAGAAGTTTGAATCTCTGAAGATACCTCACCCACCATTCATCTACGATTTGGTTAAAGGAGGGGTGTAATGGTTCAATGAGAACATCCACACACAGCACTTGGTCGTGTTGTACTTCCAAGCCTTTCACATCTCTTTTTCATGTTTGCATGGATGTTTTAATTTCACTAAATAGAAGTCTGAACACAGCTTTACAAAATAAGAACTAAATTTTAACCGTTACATCTCAATTTAAAATACTCCATTCAAACACTACAAAAGTGACAAGGTGAACAAAAATGAAAGTTTAACCAAAAATGGCCATTGTTGTTAGAAGAAAATGCCTCCTGCATCGCATCGCTCGTGTTTGTGACCTTGGGTTTTAATTTTTTTTTTTTAAATCATCTCTGATAATGGGTCTGTCATTTTTTATTTATGGTTTCTTGTTTATTCCGTATCCATGAATCAACAGAGACACAAAAAATTATGACACACAAATTTATCACAATAATGCTAAGAAATCATGCATCAGATTTGCAGAACAGAGGAAATACAACTAACAAAGATTAAGAAAACGCGCATGAACAAATCCAAAAGATAAGAAAATTTGACCAGTGATTTAAACAATTCAAGCAAAGAGATAAGATTTGGGTAAATAACCTTCGTTGTGTGAAACCAATACAATCCTAATTTTCTTCTTTCTTCAATCCAGTATTCTTCTTCCCTCTAATTCTTTCCAGCTTTCCGAATTCCAGAAACCAATTAGCTCCCTTCCCCGTTTTTCAATTCCAGTCCCCCTCTCCCTTTTTCAAATACCACGCAAGCAGAAAACCCTATTAGGTATACTGAAATAATGAGATTGAGTATTCTATTATAAAATAATTTTATGATATAAATAGAATTTTTTAAACTTGTTTTATTATTTTAAGAACACTTCATCTTTTTAAAAGTCTTTATCTTTGTTCTCTCTCACTTCTTTTTAAAATTTCTTACTCCTAAGTTATCTATTCGATGATTAGGAGGTGTCTAGGCGATTCTGGAGTCAAGGGTTACCTTTTGGGTTGGAAGGATAAGAGTCAAGTCACTGATGAAGTAGAAGACAATAACGTTGCTTCACCAATATTTAGGAACAAAGAGAAGGTTTTGGTCACTTGCTCTAGGCGTATCAGTTACAGGTACAACCTAATACACACCCCATAACTTTTAGTTACAATTTTTGTTGCTTTTTCGAGTTTGGATTACTCTAATTTTGTGTCTTGATTTGCAAAGTTTAAGGACAGAGAAACCTTGGATAGTGAGTTAGGTTTTGTATATTGTTATGGTATTCATGGGTGGAGTGATTGTTTTCCATTAATTTGTAGGTACCGACATTTGATGTTGAACTTGGTGTCACTTTTGCCGCATTGCAAGAAGGATAACAAGGTTGAATCAAAAGAAACTAAAGGCGCCACCCTTAATGAGCTTGTTGAGCTCAAAAGTTGTTCTTCGTGTTTATTTTTTGAGGTATTTTATTTATATGCCACAAGGTTTTTTCAGTGCCGTGTTACTTCACTTTAGGATTGATATGTTGTGTTGTTCTCTAGACTAGTATTTGCAATTTATTTTTGCGCTATTTGGAAAACCTGAAGCATGCTAATGGGTAGGGGAATTCTTTGTTGGTCACAACTGTTGATGCTATTTCAATGAGATGTTGTAGTCGTGAGTTTGAGTCTGGTCAACTTGCTATATTCTATTAGTGTCTTCTCTCATTTTCTCTGTATCAATTTCAGTGCAGGAAAGCAAAAGATCTTTATCTCTGGATGGCCAAATGCCCCAGTGGCCCATCTGTAAAATTTTTAGTCAGTGCAGGTATATTCCGATTCAATCATTGTAATGTTAATATAACATTAGTTTGCTTGCTCTGATTATTTAGAGTTCTGATGTCTGTATACTCTAGGCATCACTGGTCATTCTTCCCAGTGAACTATGTCTTTTGTGTTTCTCTCTCTATCTCGACCATTTTTTATATACACTTTTAGTGATTTTCCTTTTTCCTCCTGTTTTTTCAGTTCATACAATGGAGGAGTTGAAGCTAACGGGAAATCACTTAAAAGGTTCTCGTCCAATTTTGACGTTTTCTGCAAATTTTGAAAAAGATGCACATTGGAAACTGTTAAAGGAGATGTTGTTACAGGTGTGTTGTTGGTTTCTTTCGTTGCAAGTTTTTTCGTTTTTGTCCATCTAGTTCCATCCGAGGAAAGATGGATTTCTGTAAACTTATGTTGATAACTCTCATATGTGCACTTTCATATATAAGGTAAAGGTTAGCTTGATGATTTCATCTTATTTTTATGATTCGTGATGTTGTACACCATGAATTTCCGGCCAAATTAAGAACTGCTTCATGTGCTTTCTACCAATTTAATTGGAATCTTACATTTTTGTCGTCATATATCTTCCTACGATTTTTTTCTCAATTTATTATGTCTGATCAATGAAAATTCAATTGATGTTATTGTTATGCCCATCTATTTCACATAGTTTATGTCATATATATGTTTAATGTATATTTTCTGTGTGCAGTTCTCTCTATTTCTGATACTGTTGTTTGTTTACTGTATTTGATAATTTCTAATATACTATTTCTTTCCTTTTGTTTAGATATTTGATGTACCAAAGGACCATAGAAAGGCTAAGCCCTTCCATGATCATGTTTTTGTTTTCTCAATAGCTGATGACCATATATGGTTCCGGAATTACCAGGTTTGTGTTTGTATTCCGGAATTACCATAGACTATTTTTGCATTAAGACAAAGGTTAAAAAATCCTGGAGATTATTGTTAGGAGCATCTTTTCTGCCTATTTCTATACAAATTAAGTGTATGCATTGTTATTATAAACATGTTTATTGCTCTTTTTAGCCACATGTTAATGATTGAAGTGAAGTTTGGGTCGAGCATTTTTAACCTTTACTCCTTTACTTTCTTATAAACATTACTCAATTATCAACTTATCTATACATTTCAATTTGAAGTTTTAGTTTTTGACAAGACTTAGATAATATATAAAGAATGGTTAACCATAGGAATTTTGAAGATGGAGGATATTTGACCATTATAATGAGTTTAAATTTTATCTACTACCGATGTAAAACATTTTATTTGTAAATACATTAATATGTTCCGCTATGGTATTGTTTTGTAAGCTCAAAGGTTAAACTATGATGCATGTAATGTTTTATTTTATTGATCATCTTTATTCATTTAATTATGGTCAGTCTTACCAGATCAGTGAAGATCGAATCAAGTGGGGATTTTGGTTTGACCTGTGCGTGCCTGCGATAGATGTTATACTCCGTTTTTGTTGGACAATATACCGTTAGATTGAGTCATTTGTGTTATACTCATGACATGGTCATTAGAGGACAATTGTTACTATTAGTTGTTCGCAATACTCCTATTTAATTCGAACATTATATGGTCTCATTTTCTCCAACTATATAATATTGATTTTTCCATGAGACAATATTGTAGTATTTTCTACCTAATGCTAATGCCTACTGAGGAATGTTACATCTTTATTCCCTTGCAGATTTCTACTCATCATAATGAATCAGACAAATTACCAAGGGGAGGCCTTGATAAAATGACATTGATTGAGGTCTGAAAACTGGTTCTTCATGTATCTTTTGATCTTCCAATTTCTAACATTCATTTAACCTATGAGCAAACTATTTGTTTAGGTCGGTCCACGGTTTTGCTTGAATCCAATTAAAATATTTGGTGGCAGTTTTGGAGACCCGACATTATATGAGAATCCATTTTTTGTATCTCCAAATCAGGTACCAATCAATATATTTTTAATGTATGCTTTGAATTTCTCTAGCTTTCTACTAATAATTATATCTGTCATTGGTTGGTTGTGATAGGTTCGGGCTTTGGAGAAAAAGAAGAAGTCTGGAAAGTTTGCTAAGAAGGTCAAAGCAAAGACAAGGAGGAAAATGCATGAGATGTCCAATCCTCTGGAGCCTGATGAGTTTGCAGATATGTGGAAAGATTGAACATTTGGTTGTCAACAACAGCTTTTGATGTGAATTGCTTTATATCTTCAGTTGGAGATATAGGCTGTACTTCTTTTTCTTCAATGTTATTTTCTGTTATGGTTGGAGAGGCTGGTTGTTCTCTTATCAAACATTGATTTGGTGGAAATTAAATTTTGGCAGAGAAGGTTCCAATTGAGTTTGAGATTAGGTTTGAACGATATGTTTATTGTGAGCTTCCACCTGTAGCGATGGAAGTTCTATCTGAGCTTTCATCTCCTGTGGAGAACAACCTTTCTTTTGTATCTCACCCACCCAAAGTAATCAGATTTTGGCCTATGACATTTTTACCATGTTTGTGTTTTCAATATGGTTTGTTTCGGGTGGCTCTTCGACAAAACAAAGAGATTGAAAGTATTTTAGTTGATTTGTCCTTTTTTAAAATTAACAATTTTTGGCTTCTTTATTGGTTGTTAATTTCAGGCGTACTTTTGTTTCTGGTTTTCTTAACAAAAGAGAAGGGTTTCCAAGGCCCGAATTGCGCCATGGGCTCCCAAGTTGTGATTTTCTTTCTACACAGTAGGAATATCTCCCTGCACCCCCAAAAGTACCAAATGATCAAATTGCCTTTAAACAAACTCTTGAACTTGGTGGTACCACAAAATTATATCTTCTGAATGTTTCACAATTTAATTTATCATTTCGGAATGAATTTTTTGGAAGAGGCTATAAATTATTCCAGAAATATTTTGGCATAAAAACACTTTTCTTTCGGTCTTATGCAATATTTTGAAAAATTAATCCGAAAAATAACAATCTAAACCTATGAAAGCGTACAAAGTCATGTTAAGTACTTGAATTATAGGACACTTTTAACTTTTTGATTGATCAAAT
Source organism: Vigna nakashimae (assembly GCA_034642375.1). Taxonomy (NCBI): domain Eukaryota; kingdom Viridiplantae; phylum Streptophyta; class Magnoliopsida; order Fabales; family Fabaceae; genus Vigna; species Vigna nakashimae. The sequence goes on from CM067765.1 coordinate 33,454,352, forward strand.
TTAAGAGCCATAAGCCGATATTCTAGAAAAAACTATAAATTGATGATCTTTGGCTTGAAAAATATTACAAATGGAACAAAATGACTCTGGTGATACCAGTGTTCGATTTTGGGACTTGACCACTCAGACACCATTGTACACTTGCAAAGGTTTGACATTTAAAAATGTTAAGTTGTTCTTGGTATGTGCTAATTAAGTACAAGAATATAAATGATCAATTAAACTAAATGGTAAAAGGAGTTAGAATTAGTTGAAGGTTCTCGATGAGAAGCAGTGTGTTACTGCTAAGGGGAATGTTCATGCTATTAAATCTAGATCATGATGGAATTCTAAGCTGGCAAAGAATAGTGGGAGGGTGGGGGTTATTGCAAAGGAATGAGAAAATAATAAGAGGGAAGGATAGGGACTGTGAAGGCTGAGAATTATAGTATTGAGAGAATTACAATGGTTTACTCTGCTGTAAAGAGCTATTCTTTATCCTTCCTTATTAAATTAATATCAATTTCTATAGTTTCATAATGCTTCGGCAATTTTAACGAGTCATATATAGCATTATAGCTGTTAACATTTTATGTAGGACACAAGAACTGGGTACTTTGTATTGCATGGTCACTGGATGGAAAGTATCTTGTAAGTGGGAGCAAGGCTGTTGAACTTATTTGTTGGGACCCTCAAACTGGAAAGTCATTAGGCAATCCACTAACTGTAAGATCTTTGATCACCAATACAAACATCCATTATAAAGTTTGTTTACTCTTTTCTTAAATTTTTTTCATTTAAGTTTATTGATAGCATTGCAAACTTCCACTATTTGAAGATTCAAACAGAGAAAACTTGATGCTTTGAACATTGAATAGTACATTGTCGTAGTGAAGTACATATTGAAAACAGTAGTGAGCAATGGAGCAATGGCTGCAGGGGCAGCATTGATTTAGCTATAAGAATTACACAACTCTAGTTACACAGCTTCCCCCTTCTTTCCTTGCCCTAATTCCAAAAGTAAATAAAAGAACATCCTGCCTTATTCTGGAGATGTTTTATATGAATTGTCATTTATTTATTATTAGTTACTGATAACACTCTAGATTTACATATTTTTCTCTATTAAAAATCATTTCTTAGATTTCTTTAGTTTTTAATTTCTTAGAATTAGATTAGTTTTATGTTTTTCTCTTAATTCTTTAGTTTTATAAAATTTTAGTTAAAAAGAGGTTTTTAGGTGTAATTTTTAGCTTTTGTTAATAATTAGGAAATTAGTATTTTTTTGAAATTCTTTCAATAAAAATGTTTTGTTTTAATTGCATAATTTCTCTTCTTTTTCTTAATTGTTTGATTTTTTACAGATTGGGACAACATTTGGGCCATAATAGAAGTTGATTGAGAGGTGTTGAATTGAAATGAGCTGCTGGATTAAATTTGGGCCGCTGTTTTGGGCCACTGTTTTAACATTAAGCTGCTGCAAGTGAAATTGAACGCAGCGCTGGCCTGCTACAATGGTGCTGCAATTGGAAGACTGCTGCTGATTGGATAATTGGGCTGCCAATGCTGGTATGAACTTAAGTGAAACGGTGAGTTCAATGGAGGCAGCTTTTGGGGGTCACTACAGAGCAGCTCATTTGAGAAAATAACATTCTCTCAAGCACATTCATTTGGTGGAAGAGACTAGAAACACTTAAGCTAGGGCTTGTGCGAGAGAAGGGAGAAGAAAAGCTCTCGCCACTTACCCAAAGAAGAACCTGACCGGTGAAGCTGAAGACGTGACCGGAGCGCGATCCTCGCCAGAGAAGAAGCTGACCGAAGCTTAAGTGGATCGGAGGGTTTGAAGAGCAAAGCTTTTGGAGACCGTTGGATCAAGGTGAAGCTCGAAGCGTCATAGCAAGGTTTTCCCTCTCCCATTTTTCTTTTCCCCCTTCCTTTTCTCTTTTCGTTTTTGACCCTATATAAAGGGCCTTCAGCATGTAAATAGGGAGATATAGAGAACACTTCTTCATATACGTTTGAGATACATTTTCAGACGCTCTGTAGATTAGGGTTTTTACGCTTTTCTTAGAGTAGAGATATTGTTCTTGTTTCTGGATTTCGCTGAGACAATTGCGAGAGTGACAGTCGCGAGAATATTGGTGACTTCCGGTACAGTTGTAATCTTCTTTTCATATTAATAAAGTTCTATTTCGTATTCTCGTTTGTGTTGAGATTGTTCTGTGTTCTTGATTTCTGCCATTGTTATGTTTTGAGAAAATGATTTGGATTCTGATTCTCTGCAATTTTATGATTTCTTTCGGAATTAAATGTAGCATTTTTCATCGAGATGTCTTCTCGAGACAGAGAAAAGTCCAATGCATAAAAATTGATTCAAATTTGTGTTTCTTGAATTTGTTTGTGAATTTTAGATTGATGAATAGGCTAATGAACCTTGATTGGAAAAATGAGTGGAAAGAGTCAAATTAAAGTTCTGAAATATGAACTAGAATACCCTGGATTGGGATTCACATTATGATGATGTCTTCTTGAGAACTCTAAGCACTCTTTTATTCATATCAATGTACATTCACCTATGAAATCAATTCTGTCTTTGCTTTTGATAGTGATAGTTGAAGTTCAGTTTGAGTTTTGATGTTCCAGTTGTTTACTTTGAGTATTTTAGAATTTATGATCTGCTTTACTTCTGTTTCAGCCTTTACATTCTTGTTGATATGATGCTTTTCAATCTTGAGTTTTAAGTTCTTTTCAATTTGGTTTTATTTCTGATTTTGTTCCAGTTTTAGTATATAGGTTTTGTTTTGGATATAAATAGGTTTAATCTCTTCATGACTTTAGCTTAGGTTTTATTTCTTTATTTTCTTCCTTCTTTTATTTTAAAATAGATTATAGTTTCGCTTTTCTTAATTTTTTAATTTCTGTGTTTTCATTTTAAATGTCCCCACCATTTTAGTAGTAGTTAGTAAGTAAATAATTAGTAAATAAATACAAGACTTAACTCTACATTTTAAAACTTAATTTTGTTGAGTCCTAGGATTGATATTCTGGTTGCCCTATGCTACATTAGTGGGGACCAGATTTTGTTCTGATTTTAGGCGACAAAAATCAGTTTAACAAATGGCGCCGTTGCCGGGGACCCGGCGAGTTAAGTCTTAGAGTGTTAGGTTAGTCTTGTTTAGGCTTGTTTTCTTGATTTTATTTCTGTTTTGTGTTCATATATGTTCCTTTTTAGTTTAGGATCTGTTTGTTTTGTTTTCATTTTTGTATATTAGGATCTGTTCTGCAGAGTAGAAATTGTGAATATAGCTTGTATAGATTTTCTTTTCTTTCAATTCTTTTGTTGAATTCTGTGATAGAGGCTTTATTGGTCTGATTGGTTTTTATCTTGTGAGCAATTGTTAAGCATGGATCACTCCTCTGCATATGGTAATTTCTCATTTCCTTATAATGCTCAACCACCAAGATTTGACATGTTTTATGAGCCTATTCCTGAGGTTTTTATGCAGCCAGCCAATCAAGCTTTCCAGCAGCAACCACCACATTGTTTTCAACCATATCATGAGCAACCACCCTTGCAAGTGCAGCAGCAGCTGCCACACGTATACTGGGACCAATATGCTGAACCAGAGCAGGAGAATTTCCTGTCGGAACAGCCATGGCAGCCATCTTTTTTCCATTATGATGCACCAGAGCAAGAGGAAATTCATTCAGAACAGCCATAGCAGCCACAATTCTGTGATCAGTGGCAACAGGGGATTCCAGCGTATGAACTTCAAGGACTAACCAATCAAGTGGCTGAGTTAGTAGCTGTAGTCAACAAGTTGACTGGGAGAGTTGAAAAGGAGAAAGAGGCAGCAACCAATGAAGCACCACTGATGGTAGCTGCTACCCCAGAGTTTCAAGTGATTAAGTGTCCAACCACCTCTGTAATTGTATACGCTAATCCTTCTTTCACTGATTCAGATTCTGTTTTAATTTCTGTTAATGATAGTTCCAATTCTCTGATGAGTGGTGATTGTATGAATGCATCTGTTGATTCTGAATCTGTATATGAACTTTATGTTGGTGATGAGAGTACTGAACCTCATTCTGAAATTGATTGTATTGTTGATTTGAACTCTGATTTTAAAATTGAACCTGCTGAGCTTGAAGTACAAATTGATTTCAGAAAGTCCAAAGAGTATTTGAAAAAAATGAGGGAAGCTGCCAACCATGTTTTGGGGCTTCAGTACTATGAAATGGACTTTTATGCTGATGTATGTGATCCTAAAATTGATTTGACTACGTTTGATCAAATGCTTGATGTGCCTGTAGAGGTTGTTGATTTTAGTCCTTGCTTTGATCATTCTAATATCACAAATTCAGTATTTAACATTGAGCTTCCTGTCTGTTTAGGTGAGGTACAAACTAGCTTTGATAATCTTATGGATGAGAAAACCTTGCCAGATATTCTTGCTGTTATACCTGATTGTACTGAAAAGCTGGATGAAATTTGTGTTGTAGAACATATTGATATTTCTGATGATTTTTATGATGTGTGCATTGGTCTGGACAACAATTTTGAGGATAACTTTATGGACTGTGTTGAGTTCACTATGGATTTTGTTGTTATTACTAAGGAAGAGCCAACACAGGTGTTGTTTAACCTTGAAATGCTAGTTGTCTTATCTGAGTTTCCTTTGCAGTTTAGCTCATTTGATTGCCTATGCATAGATCCTTTAGAGCCTGTTGTTAACACTGCAGTAGTTATTGATTCTAAGGTTCTTAGAGCACCATTTGAGATTGAATGTATCCATACCCCTACTGTTTGCACTGATAATATTTTTCCCACCTTTGATGCATTGGTTCTTCATGAGAATGATCTTGATTTCAGTTTTAACAAAGCTGAAATGTTTGATGATTCACTGATGAACATTGACTTTGATTTTGCTGTTGCAGCTGACATTGCTAATATTGCCACTCATCCAAAGGAAGCTGCAGACACAAAGGAAGTGGTCATGAATGCAAGAGAAGGTATAAATGATGCTCAAAGAGCCTGGAATTTGCAAAATCAACAGCAAAGGCATGAGGAGATCTGGCTGCTGCAGCTGAAAGCATTGAATGGAGAACTGATGATGCTAAAGCAGAGAGCTGGGAAGGAGCTAATGCACATCTTGGCTGACAATGGAGAAAATCCAATAAGCTCTTTCTTGTCCCTTCCTTTAAATAGTAGTTATAGGTCTTTTATAGTAGTTTACATAGCTTTAAGTAGCATAATAAATAGTAGGGTAGATAATATGTTGTTTTTCATAAAAATAAAAAGAATTAACTTTGATTTGTGGCCAATCTGAATAAGTTCTTTGCCTCTTTAGTTTTGTAGTTTTACTTTTAAGTCTTGTTTCTGTTCTTGTTCAATTGCTGTTTTTTTTGTGTTTTTCAGTTTCTATTCTTGTACATATCTGTTGCTGTTTGATCTGAGTATGTTTTTGTTGATTAGAAAACCTTACTCACTCACACATTGAGGGCAATGTGCCTCTTAAGTGTGGGGGTGAGGGGTTGTAGTTAAAATTTTTGCTTTTACTTTGATAGATGTGTTTAGTATCTGTTTTAGCAATAAAATAGGGGTATTTTTTTCTGAACTGTTTTTCTCTTAGTTTAGGTGTGGTTTGGTTTATAAATCCCTAGAGTAGTTTACTATTCTTTCTTTAGTCTGTAAATACTTACTCTTGTTACTGATCTGTTTTAATTTAGTTGTTAGTTTTGTTGATAATAGTTCTTAGGTCTTTTAAAGTTCATTCATTTTCTGGTTTATGTTGTTTTAGCTTAGGTTCTTTTGCTGTATAAAGAGAACAAAAAATTAGACTGCAAAGCACGCATGATCTTGCATCAATGCATCTCGACGGCGATATTCCAAAAGGTGTCAAAGGCGACAACGGCCAAAGAAACATGGGAGATCTTACAAGATGGGTACGGAACTGCTGGAAATATAAAGGAGATTAAGCTACAGTCACTACGGCGGCAGTATGAGCTCCTGAACATGGGGGAACAAGAAACCATTCAAGGGTACATCGGCAGGATCCAAGTAATTGTCAACGCAATGCGTGCATGCGACAAAGTTGTCAAGGACAAGAAGATAGTTCATAAGATCTTGCGTACGTTAACGCCCTAGTATGACCACATTGTTGTGGCGATTGTAGAAAGTAGAGATTTGGAGAAAATGAAAGTCGAGGAGTTGCAAAACTCACTTGAAGCTCACGAACAGAGACTGCTAGAATGGAAAGCCGCAGAACAAGATGCAACACAGATCAGCCAAGCATTACAAGCCAAAATACAAAAGGGTCGTGGATTTGGTAGAGGAAGAGGCAGAATGCGAGGTGGTCGTGGAGGCCGAAACGGAGGAAGGTCCGCTAATAACCAAGATCAGAACAAAGATGACGTTAACTATGATCAAAAGGAAGGAAACTTCAGAGGAAGAGGTGGCAGAAGAAATGTCGACAAAAGAAACGTGCAATGTTTCACATGTAGTAAATTTGGCCATTATTCGTCTGAATGCTGGCATAATGAAAACACCAAGAAAGAGAAGAATGACGAAGCTAATCTAGTGAAAGACGAACAAGAATCAGATTCTGATCACGTAGTGCTAATGACTGTTACAACGCAAGGAAGAAATACTGATGAGAATCTAATTAATCAAAGAAAACAAGTACTTGAGACAAGCGAAGTTGAAGACAACTGCACAAAGAATGCTGCAGAAAGAGAATACGTGTCTCTTGCTAGGAAGACGAGCCATGCAAATGAGGAATCATCGTGGTATTTGGATACAGGGTGTTCCAACCACATGACAGGAAATCGAAATTGGCTGATCGATCTTGATACTAGTGTTAAAAGCATAATACGGTTCGCTGATAATAGTACCATAAGAGCTGAAGGCACGGGAAAGGTATTGATTGCGCGCAAAGATGGAAGGCCAGTATACATGCATAATGTTCTTTACGTACCCACCATGAGAAGCAACCTCCTGAGTCTTGGTCAGTTACACGAGAAAGGATACACCATGAAAATGGAACAAGGGCACATCAAGGTGTTCAACGAAAAGCAACGAATGATACTCAAAGCTCCTATTGCCAGCAATCGCACATTTCGTGTAGATCTGAATACAGCGGAGATACAATGCATGAAAGCAACAAGTGTTGAAGGAAATTGGCTGTGGCATTATCGTTACGGGCATCTAAACTTTAGAAGCTAAAGAAATGAAGCTTGTGAGTGGAATCTGTACGATTGAGGCACCTAAGAAAGTTTGTGAAAGTTGCACCATAGGAAAGCAAACAAGATCAGTATTCAAGAAACGTGCCTACAAGAGAGCAAGACAGCTGCTAGAAGTGGTGCATGCTGATGTATGTGGACCATTCGACGTGTCGTCTCTGGGAGGTAACAGATACTTCCTACTTTTTGTGGATGAGCTTTCTAGAAAAATTTGGGTTTATCTGTTAAAAGGAAAAGGTGAAACTTACACTTACTTTGTTAATTTTTGCTCCATGGCCGAGAGGCAATCGGGCAAGCAGATCAAAATTCTCCGCACTGATGGAGGAGGTGAATTCAACTCAGGAGAAATGTTGAAATTCTGCACTGAAAAAGGGATTATACACGAAGTCACAGCCCCCTACACTCCTCAACATAATGGATTGGCTGAGAGGAGGAATCGCATGCTTCTTGATATGGTCACATGTATGATCAAAGGAAGGGGTCTTCCGCATCATCTGTGGGGAGAAGCAGTTTCAACTGCAGCATACCTACTGAATAGGAGCCCAACCAAAGCTTTGCCAACTAGCACACCGGAAGAAGCGTGGTCTGGAAACAAACCTGACGTGCGACACCTGAAGATTTTTGGATCAGTCTGTTATAAGCATGTCCCAAGTGAATTGAGAAAGAAATTGGACGATAGAAGCGAAACTTTCGTTTTTGTTGGTTATCATCCAACTGGAGCATATAGACTCTATGATCCAGTGAAATCAAAAATTGTGATAAGTAGGGACGTGATTGTTGATGAATCTAATGTGTTCAAGTGGAACACATGTGAGACTACCCCAGATAATTCACCTAGTACTGTGATTACTACGTTGTTTAAGGAGAGAAACTATGATCAAGACACTCCGACAGTTAATACAGAGGATGTAAATAATAGGCGGTCAAAAAGAACGTGTTTCCCATCGACAAGACTGGCAGATCACGAGCTATTTCGAGACAGTTACATTACAGACACAGGTGATATATTGCATTATGCTTTACTTGCAGGTACTGAAACCATAGCATGGGAGAAAGCTATCAAAGATGATAATTGGAAGGATGCTATGATTGAGGAGAATAAAACATGGACGTTGATGGACTTACCTGCCTACAAGAAAGCCATAGAGGTGAAGTGGATGTTCAAAACTAAGTACAAACCCGATGGGAGTGTGGCAAAGTTAAAAGCTAGACTAGTTGCTAAAGGATTTCTGCAACAACCTGGGATCGATTTCACTGATGTGTACGCCCCTGTTGCAAGATTGGAAACGGTGAGGATCGTGGTAGCTATTGCCAATTCAAATAATTGGGGTATCAGCCAGATGGATGTCAAATCAGCATTTCTTAATGGGGCTCTCGAAGAAGAAGTCTACGTATGTCAACCGCCTGGTTTCATCAAGAAGGACAATGAACTGAAGGGTTTAGGGTTTAGGGTTTAGGGTTTAGGGTTTAAACCCTCTCTACGGTCTTCGTCAGGCACCACGAGCATGGAACAAGCATATTGACTCGTTGCTCACCAGGTATGGATTTCAAAGATGTATTGTTGAATATGGAATATATGTCAAGTTCTGTGATCAGCTAGGTACCTTGCTCATATGTCTGTACGTGGACGACCTACTGGTCACTGGAAGCTCAGTGCAAGAGATTGAAAAATTCAAAGTTATGATGAAGAATGATCTGGAGATGACAGACCTTGGCTTCTTGGGATACTTCCTTGGATTGGAGTTTATACAAACCAAAGAGGGAGTACATATGAATCAAAAGAAATATATTCTCGAAACTCTGGAGAGGTTCAAGTTAAAAGACTGCAACAGCGCATCAGTTCCAGTTATTGCCAACACGAAGCTCTCACTGCAGCAGGATGAAAGCAAAGTAGATGCAACGCTATACAGACAGATAGTCGGGACACTCCGCTACATCTGTAACAGCAGGCCAGACATAAGCTTTGGTGTGGGTCTCATCAGCCGTTACATGCATGATCCCAGACAATCGCACATGACAGCTGCAAAACACATCCTTCGATACTTGAAAGGTACCTTAGACTACGGAATTTACTTTCCCAGAAAAATTGATAGCACTACCAACATCTTGGAGGCATGGTGTGACGCGGACTGGAGCGGTGATCTTGTAGACAGGAAGAGTACTTACGGGTATTTGTTCAAGCTTATGGGAGCCCCCATCTCATGGTGTTCTAAGAAGCAGACAGTCGTGGCACTCTCATCGTGTGAAGCCGAATACATCTCAGCAGCAGAGACTGCCTGTCAATGCACTTGGATAGAAGCCATTTTGCAAGAGCTAAAGATCAAGCATCACGGACCAACATGCTTAAGGATAGACAACAAATCAGCTATTAATCTAGCCAAAAACCCAATATCTCATGGACGGAGCAAGCACATCGAAACAAAATTTCACTATCTCAGAGAACGGGTCAGCGAAGGAAAACTGGAACTGATCTACTGCAACACGGATGAATAGGAAGCTGATATATTCACGAAAGCCCTACGACAGAATAGATTTGAAAAGCTTAGAAGATCACTTGGAATTAGGTCTCTTAGTGATTTAGATTTAAGAGGTTGTGTTAGGAATGTAAATCTAGAATACAACTGATTTAACTGTCATTAGACAGTTTACTTTTTGTACATATATACTGCTGACTTCAATAAGAAAATTAATCTTTTTGCATCTCTGTTTTCATTGCCTATCTCTCTCGGTTCCGCCTTTCCAAAATATCTTCCTCTCTTCTCTGATAAGCTGCCACTCTAACATATTTGATGCAAATCTGGGAATTTGGGGATGAAAAATGGGGTTTCTGCGTTTCTGGAAACTCTGGTGCGATTCTGCAGAATTCTGCAGAAACGCGCGTACGTACAATTTTGGTCAAAATGGGATGTTCGTCCAAATGGCTCGACCAAACAGTGGTCGGCCAAAATCTGTGGAGCGTTCGGGTTCGTCCTTCATAGTGAGTTTAACGTTCGGTTGATATTTAGTACCGTTCGGTTACAATTGGCTTTAGTACCGTTCGCACAGGCTTGATTTAATACTGTTCGGTTAAAGTGTTCATATGGTACTGGATTAAGTGGTGATCATTCGGTCAGGATTCTAAACGATCGTTCAGTACCTTAGGTATTTGACATAGTTCTCTAGGTATTCGATCCATACTCAAAACGTTCGTCCCAGTGGTGTTCAATTTAATAGTGGTTAATTTGAGTTTTGGTCTCGGTGTACTACTAATTGTATGCGTTCGGTCTTAAATTCATAGGCTTCAATCTTGAGCTTTCGGTCTTTGTGAATAGTGGTCGTAGGCGTTCGTCTTTCAATTGGTATCCTCCGAAAGTGATATTTAGCGTTCGGTCTGGGTTCTGTATTAGAAATTATAAGCGTTCGGATTTGTGGTAATACTGATTTTAAGCGTTCATCATAAAGTGTTAGTTTCAGGAAGTGATCCTGAGCGTTCGTTTTGATAAATTAGTGATTGTAGTCGTTCGTTTAAGTTGGTATTCTTATGTTTGTATCTTGAGGGTTCAGTTATGGTTTAATTCTGATTGTGAGCGTTCGGTCTTTGTTTGATTCTGATTGTGAGCGTTCGGTCTTGGCTTGATTCTGATTGTGAGCGTTCGGTCTTGGATTGATTCTGATTGTGAGCGTTCGGTCTTGGTTTGATTCTGATTGTGAGCGTTCGGTCTTGGTTTAATTCTGATTGTTGAGCATTCGGTCTTCATTTGATAGTCTTAAGTTTGGATCTTGAGCGTTCGGTCTTGATATCAGTAAGAAATCATTAGCGTTCGACCTAAATCGCGTATTGTGATGTTTAGTTGGTAAGCATTCAATCTGGGTGTATCAGTAATAGCTAGCGTTCGATCTTGACCAAGTATTTTCAGGTTTCGATCGTAAGCGTTCGGTATTAATCATAGATAACGTTCGGTTTTGCTGATGTTTATTCCCAGTTAGTGATCGTTCGTAGCGAACGTTCGGTATTTGATGATGATTGATCTTTGAACGTTCGTCCAGACATTGTACGATTTTAGTGAGGTGTTCGGTTATAACGTCCAGATATATAATTACTTTTTAACACATCTAAATTTTTATATTTATTTGACATCATTTTTTTTTATTTTTTTTAAAAAAATACAAAAAATTTATTTTTTTATGATCATGCATTACTCATGACTAAATGAGTTGGTGTACTTCATTATGCGTTCAAAGGATGAAACTGTAAGCTGAAATTTTTTTGTTTCTTTCATCTCCTTTTCTTAGTTTGGAGACGCATCTGAAGTTCTTTAACTTTGAACTGAAAGCTAATTTTGTTTCTTCCACTTATTTCTACAGTATTCATCAGTTTCCCATTGGACGAGGATTCAACAAACGCAATTTCCTTGATCCAAAGTTGGTCAGAACAAAATAACAATGTTGGAAGTCTCCCTCAACGATTCAGAAGATAAATTTAAAATATACAAGTTCATGAAAATTTTATTATATAAACTAATTTTTGTAACGTGGAATTAAGTTTAAAGTTCGTACTGAAATACTTTACATGAAAATACCAACACCTCAGTGCTAAAGCTAGCTACGATATCCATTTCATTTTCTTCAATTTAAACGTAGGAGATCAATCCAACAAGAGTTTAAAGAACTACAAAAATGTTAGGCAACTAAATTAAACCGCAGATGGAGAAAATCTGTGATTGTGATCCTCCTAATTTGGTTTGGAAGAAAGTAGACTTTAAGTCTAATTCTATCTTATAAAATCAGTTTGTAATACAAGATTTGTATTTGTTTATAAATTATAAATTGATCTTATCCTTAATTTACGTAAGAATTCCAAGACTTCCAACAAATAGTCTCTTGTCGATGAGAGTGGGTTGGCTAAATAAGTAGGGTAGGTTTCACCAGCCATGATCACAACAATCTGTGGCTCTGAAATATTAACCTTCTTTTTCTCCATCTTTGCTGCTTTCTCTTCATCACCGGCTGAGTTCGAAGCATAATAATGTTTACGATAACAACAAGCTATGATGAGTAATGCAACTGCTATGACTGCGAGCATCAGGGCTAAGCCACCAAACAGGTAAGCTATGGGAGAACTCAACTTTCTCAAACCACCTTCTTCCGATTCACTTCTTCTGCTTGAGTTCATTCTTTTTACTACTTTTTTTTACAAAGTTGTAATCTTTTTTCTTTGGAAACTGGTTTTTGATTTCTTTTTGTACTTTCAAATTTCTTCCTAAACCTCCAAATTTATCTAAAACTCCGAAATATCCTTTGACCTTTCACTAGGGTAAAAAATGTAAAGTCTAATTTCTTCCTTTTATTTTTAATACAACCCTAACTTTTTTTCACTCTCTTCATACACTGTATGTCACCCACCCCAACCTCCTGTTTCCCTTTGCTTTTCAAGGCAAACTAACTCCAAGTACTTCCATTTTTATTTACTTTTTTTCTATTGTTTATATGAGGATAATATTCTCATGAGAAATTTATGCTATATTTAAATTAGATGTCTAAAACCATAGCTGATCTGAGAATGAAAATTACATTTGGACTTTAGATAGCAGATTTTGAAATCGTGTTAGACAAATAACTAGACTTCTAAATCTCGTTATAAATAAAATTCCAGTTTTTAAAATTTGGTGTACCATTGAAATCTCTAATTAAGAAGGTAATTAATTTCCAAATTCTATTAAAAAAATATTAGATTTTGAAATTTAATTAAGTAATTTACCGTAATTGACAACAATAAAACCAAACCTAAAAACAATTTTTTAAATTTATTGAATTAATTTATCACATATGAAAAAAAATACGATCGGTTGTCAAATTATTTATATAATCTTTTTACACATTTTATTTGTGAAAGAACATAAATCTAACAAAGGTAAAATTTATAAAACTAAAAGAAATCTTTCACCTTAATTATGACGAATCTAACTACCAATAATACAACATTAAGATAGAATATCTCACTGAACATAACTAAAATTGAGATTAACAAATTCATAAAACAAAATAAACAAAATAAATTTAAAAGTATAAAATAAAAAAAAAGCAATAAAACAAACAATGTAAATTTGAAAAAATAAAACTAAAAACAATACCATATTTTCAAATTAAAAAAATACTTAATAGAATTTTGAAATTTAACTGTGTCCTAAACATAAGTTTGAAATCCAATATAATTTAACCATATTTCAAAATCTGATAAATTTTTAAATAAGATTTCCAATTTGATTAAGTTCTTAATTAAATTTCAAAATATGATGTATTTCTATATCTAATGAATTATATTGCAATGTTAATTTCTTAATCAAAGTCTAAATTATAATAATTACTGTGATTACTTGATTTTGTCTGAAAAAATATAAAAACTGACTTTTAAAAAATTAATTAAAAATAAATGTAATAACCCAAAATATAACGACTAACCATATCTTAATCATTATATAATTAATAAGATAGAACAGTTATAAACTATAATATATAGTACATGTAACATCTCGATTATATAATAACAAATATTACATAATAAAGACGTCAACATTCCAATAAAGAGAACAGTCGGAGCATGACGTGTAATTAAATGTGAAATTACAAAAGAAACGAGAATTCAAACTTGAACAGCTTAAAGAGTCAAATACTACAAGAGTTCATATGGGAAATTCCTAAGAAGACTACTCCGCAACCTTAGTATCCTCCAGCTCTTGCTCCAAAGGGATCTCTTCAACAACGTCTGCTCCCATCCAAGTGGATGATCATCGCCAGAGAAACATACCCAAACAGCACATAACACAAACAATGCAAGGGTGAGCTAGATATAAAAAGCATGTTATACATATAGCACAGTTAATTCATGTCATCATACGTAGATTCATATAAAGGAACAATTAAGGCATGCTCATTAAACCACAACTCACACATCTTTACACTTACATAGTTCTGCTGGCACTCCCCAACACTATGCAAGGTAAAGTCACAACACACGACTCATCCGAATTTGTATAACTGTCGAACTATTGGTCGTCTTTGCACTTGCATAGTTGAGCTAGTCTTGCCTAACACTAGCAAGGTAAATCCCCCAATCTGTCTGTGTCTAAATTCAAAGACTATAGACGAGGACCTCCCTCTACTCTCACCACTTACATTGTTCTTCTCTACTTGAGCATGAACAATGCTTTGAGTGTAGGGATAGACATACTAGTTCAAAGTTCCATACAGTTTATACAGAACAACACACCACCACATAACCACTTTCATCCATCTCTCCCCGAGATGTCCACTTCATACTCACATACACTATTTACTTTTACAATCGTATCATCATAGTAATTAATCATATTTCATACATTCACATATCTTCACATACATCACATCGCAGTATATATTCCAAACATTTGTACACATAATTCAATTCCAGAGAAACTCAACTTAGAACTCAACACTATTTGCAGAACACTATTCATCCGAACACTATTCATCAAACACTTTGCGGGACACTATTCATCCGAACACTATTCACCGAACGCCATCTGTCGAACGTTATCTTGCCGAACACTACTATATTTGGACGCACGTTATAAGATCCAACACAATCAGGCCAAACGCTAAAACCGAACAGTATTCAGTCGAACGCTAAAACCGAACACCTCCAATATTCAGTCGAACGCTAAAACCGAACGACTCCAGTATTCAGTCGAACGCTAAAACCGAACGCCCCACTGGATTAAACATTTCCCGACCGAACGTTATAACCGAACACCTCACTAAAATCGTACAATGTCAGGACGAACGTTCAAAGATCAATCATCATCAAATACCGAACGTTCGCTACGAACGATCACTAAATGGGAATAAACATCAGCAAAACCGAACGTTATCTATCATTAAGACCGAACGCTTACGATCGAAGCCTGAGAATACTTGGGCGAGATCGAACGCTAGCTATCACTGATACACCTAGATTAAACGCTTACCAACTAAACATCAGAATACGCGATTTAGGTCGAACGCTAATGATTTCTAACAGATATCGAGACCGAACGCTCAAGATCCAAACTTAAGACTATCAAATGAAGACCGAACGCTCAACAATCAGAATTAAACCAAGACCGAACGCTCACATTCAGAATCAAACCAAGACCGAACACTCACAATCAGAATTAAACCAATACAGAACGCTCACAATCAAAATCAAGCCAAGACCGAACGCTAACAGTCAAAATTAAACCAAGACCGAACGCTCACAATCAGAATCAAACTAAGACCGAATGCTCACAATCAGAATCAAGCCAAGACCGAACGCTCACAATCAGAACTAAACCAAGACCGAACGCTCACAATCAGAATTAAACCATGACCGAACGCTCAAGATCCAAACTTAAGAATACCAACTTAAACGAACGACTACAATTACTAATACATCAAAAACGAACGTTCAAGATTATTTCCTGAAAACAACAATTTAGGATGAACGCTTATAATCAGTATTACCACAAAACCGAACGCTCGAGATTCACTCCTAAGAATCCAATTTAAGACCGAACGCTCAAAATCACCAGTTGAGACTACCAACAACCGAACACTTATTATCACAGGTACATCGAAACCGACCGTTTAAAATCCAAACCTAGGAATATCATATTAATACCGAACGCTCATCATCGAACCCTAAGAATTTCCAACTTAAGACCGAACGCTTAGGATTATTACGAGTCCGAATTAGAAACGAACGCCTAACATCTCTGGTTAATATTTTGACGAACGCTAACGCTCGTTCACGAGAATACAAAACCGAACGTTCATATTATTTTGGCCGACCACTAATTGGTCGAGCCATTTGGACGAACGTCCTACTTTGACCAAAATTGAACGCACGCGCGTTTCTGCAGAATTCTGCAGAATCGCACCAGGTTTTCCAGAAACCCAGAAAACCCCAATTTTTCATCCCCTTCTTCCGAGATTTGCATCAAACACAGTATATATCTGATAACAGTTGAAAAACTGTTATTTTCATGCTTAAAATTGATACTAAAAGCAACCTTTAGACTTAGAAACTAGCTTGAAATCATGCCGTTTATCTATATTTTCATAAATAAGAGAGCTGAAAAGGTTTACACTTGATTTGAGTGTTTTTGTGCAGGTTTTAAGGTGAATTTAGTGAAAAGAGTGAAGAAGGAGAGAAGTGACATTAGAAAAGACAAGAAAGAGTGCAAAAATAGAAGACGAAGGCACCGCTCAGCGGCAAACTACCGCTGAGCGGCACTCAAGAGGTGGCGTTGGAACCGCTGAGGGGCAAAATGGCCGCTGAGGGGAAGAAAAAGGACGCGCAACTACCGCTGAGCGGTAAATACCGCTGAGCGGTACTTTTGGGCTTGGGCTTTTGTAATCTTTTGTAACTCTAAATTAGTATATAAGGGCTTGCACGTCCTATAGTTAGATATCTTTGGCAGAAACGAGGCAAACACTCTCTCTTTCACCCCTTTGAAGGAGGATCTTGGATGCTCAGGCTACCTCTTCACCTTTATTGGGTTTATTCTTTCATTCTTTCATTGTTATTCATCTAGGTTCACCATGAATATGGTGAACTAAACCTTGTATGTTTGTTGGGGAATCAATGTAATCTCTTGAAGCTCTCATATATGGATTTGTTGAGTACATCTTTTAATTAAGACATATGCTTTCTTTCATCATTAGTTAGGGTTTTTCCTCTTTGCTCAATGCTTGCATTGTTTAACTCATTCTAATGCATGATTATTGGTTTTGTCGATACGGACACGTACGGGGAAGTCTAGATCCGGGGAATTTCTCCCAATATTATACTGACAATATTATATTGGTTGTCGTTAAGCTCCTGCACTCATGAACTAATCATTAGGAATGCTAGGAATTGTATGAACTATTTGATTAGGGAGAAGCCATCTAGAATGGTACATTAGAGAGTGGCATTAACAATGATGATTTGAATGTTGAATTCCTAAAATATATGAGAGTGGATGAGATGAAATTGACCCCCAACAACATATTCATTCATATATTCCATTGAAAGTGTTTATCTTTAGTCTTTGCCATTGATCAAACTCATGCATACATGTTTATTTTCGTCTTTGCATATTAAACTTTAAATATTTTGTTCTTAAGTCCTAGCTAATCAACAAATCACATAACTAAACTAGGCCGTGAGTCCTTTGGGAGAACGATACTTGGTCTTACCAAGTTTATTACTTGAACGATTCGGTCATACTTGCCGATTGTGAAACAAGTTTGTGACATCATATTTTGGTGCTTACAAATTTGTCCATCAAGTTTTTGGCGCCGTTGCCGGGGACTCTGGTTTAA
This sequence comes from Vigna nakashimae, assembly GCA_034642375.1. Lineage (NCBI taxonomy): Eukaryota > Viridiplantae > Streptophyta > Magnoliopsida > Fabales > Fabaceae > Vigna > Vigna nakashimae. The sequence goes on from CM067765.1 coordinate 33,471,917, forward strand.
CTGGTTAATTTGTGTGATTATTGATTATCTTTGACTTATTTTTTTTATTTTTATTTTAAATTTCGAATTTTTTTTATTTATTTTTTCTGTTTATATTTTACAGTTTGTATCTTATTTGATTTTATTTTTATTGATTTGATTAGATTAGATTTTATCTGTTTTTATTTTTTTCGGTTTTTAGATTAGATTTTATTTTATTTTTAGAATTAGATTTTATTTTATCTTTTTAGATTAGATTAGATTAGATTTTATTTTATTTGGTTAGGTTAGATTTTATTTTATTTTATCTTTATCTTTTAGGTTAGGTTAGATTTTATTTTATTTTATTCTATCTTATTTTATCTTTCTATCTTCTAAATCTTTTATCTTCTAAATCTTTTTATCTTTTGAATCTATATCTTCTTCTCTATCATTTTGTGCTAACAAATATTTTCTAGAGTTTTGTGCCTAATGCATGCAGGATGCAATTCGATCAAGAATTTAACTATATGGGCACTCAATTCTACCAAAGTAATCTCAACCACTGGTGGGAACCTCACTCAAGCATGGATCAAAGCCAATTTTGGCAAGCTGCTGGACAATTTGAGAACCAACCACAACAACAATGGCAGCAACAACCCTTTCTATCAGGAAGTTTGGATAGGTTGGAGGACACCCTTCAACGATTTTTGAAAAATTCCGACTCTACTCAGAAAAGCATTGAAGAATCATGTAAAAGAATGGAGATGCAACTTCGTTACATCAATCAGAGATTGAATGATGATGTTAATACTGAAGTTAACCTTAAAGAGGAAGGGCAAGTCATTATCACTGAAAGTGACAAGATTCTTGATGAGGAAAAATTAGAGGGAGATGAGGAAAGGGTAGAGAGAGAAGAAAAAGAAGAGTTGAGTGAGAAAGTTAAAGATGATGAAAAAGAAAAAGAAGTGGTTGAGAGAGAAGAGAGGAAGAAAATTTGTGTGAAAATAAAGAAGTTGAGAAGAAAAAGAGAAGGGAAGAAAAAAATAAGAGAAAAGAAAAAGAGAAAATTTGGGGAGAGGAAGCATAAGAAAAAGAAGATGAGAGGAAAGAAGAAGGAATCATATGAAAAATCCCATCCTCATCTAAAGAAGAATCATAGGAAGGAAAAGAAATTTAAGTGCTTTATGGAAATCTTCAAGAAATTGGAGATTAAAGTTCCTATGATTGAGACACTGCAACAAGTTCCTGGTTTGATCAAATTTCTGAAGAAGTTCAGTAGAAAGAAGAAAAAGAAGAAGGAACTTGGGCTTTACTAGGTCAAGCTAATGACGTTAAAAGAGCGCTTGCTGGAAGGCAAGCCAGTGATTTAAAAACTTTTGATTTTGATTTTGGTTTTGTAATTTTTAATTTGTGGATATTATTTTTGTGAATATTTTGTTGGATACGGCATCTACTGAAGGATGCTAGGTGGTTAAGTATCTACTGAAAGATACTAAGTTTGTAACACCTACTGATGGGTGTTGGTGAGAAGATTTTGCACCTACGGATAGGTGCTGGTAAGTTTGAAACACCTACTGATGGGTGTTGGTGGATTTTGGGTCAGGCTCGTGACGTTAAACAAGCGCTACCTGGGAGGCAACCCAGTTGATTGATTGTTTTTGTTTGTTTTAATTTTGTTAGGGTTGCATAAGCATTTTTAACATTGAATTGCAGGGAACCTATGAGGGGTATGCTAGGAAGGCACGTAGGTCAACAAAAGAAGGAGAAGGGCACATCATGAAAGTGCCGCTGAGCGGCATTTACCGCTGAGCGGTACTATCGCAGATGGGCTTAAGTTCCCCTTAGCGGAACCCGAGCCCATTGGGGTGTTTTTAAACCCTAAGCTGCGCGATTTTACATTCTTTCAAGTTCTTCTCTGCACAAACACTTCCACATATCTTATCCTAGGTTTCCCACATCTTTTTACTCTTCCCTCTTTAGAAAATCTCTCTTCTACTCACTTGTTCACTAGTGTGCCATCAAAGTTTGGGGTTGGAAGAGAGCATTATAGTTTGGAAGCATTCTCATATCATCTAGTATCTCCACCCAAGTAAGTAAAATGCATTTTGTTCATTCTAGGGTTCTTGAATTTGAATGTGATTGTCAAAGCATGAATATTTAGGGGTTTTGATTTCTATGCATGATTTGATGATATATTTGATGTTTGAACCGATTAAACTGCTTGATTATGAACTGGAAAACTGAAAATTGCATTTGGGTGGAGTTAGGAAAGCTTTAAAACGAGATTTGCAAAAATCTGCAGATCACCGCTGAGCGGCAATTACCGCTGAGCGGCACTCTGCCAGACTTGGTTTTTTCTGGTTTTTGCGTGTTGGAATGTGGCACTGGTGGCGCTGAGGGGAAATTCTGGCCCTCAACGGTGGTTTAGCTTCGAAAGGAGTTATGTTCTGTGTTTACTAATGATTAACATCATGTTCTGTGGTTTTGGATTTGTGTTTTGAATGCAGGAGTGGCATCTTCATCAGGGAAAAGATTGAAAACCATGGCAACCAAGAGGAAGGAAAAGGAACCAGAGCAACCCCATAATGGCAGGTTCCTCTCTAGGAAACATGAGAAGCACTTTAGGGTGGTTCAGGACAGGAGACTTCTAATGGAGAGAAAGGTTGGAATGATACCTAACTTTGCTCCTCAATTTGGAGAGCAAGTGTTAGGGAATGATTGGGGAAAGCTAGCCACGTATCCAGCACCTGCCAACATAGTTGTAGTCAAGGAATTCTACACCAATGCAAAGAAGATTGGTGACTATCCAGTTGAGAATTATTTGGGCTATGTCAGAGGCCATGCTATCAGGTATGATCCTGATTCTATCAACAACTTCCTGGATACTGTGTGGGCTGGTGAGCAATGCCAGTTTGCTCTTAGCATGGAAGAAGGTGCTGACTTTGAGGATGTTGAGAGAGTACTGTGTATACCTGGAGGACACTTTCAAAGGAATAGATCTGGCTCAGTGGTTAACATTAGGAGGACAGATTTGACTCCTCTTGCAAAGTATTGGATGGCATTTTCTCATGCCAACATTCAGCCATGTTCACATGTGTCAGATATTACTCTCAGCAGGGCACTATTCATCTACTGTGCTATCAGAAATTTGAATGTTAATATTGGGCAGGTGATAGCTGATGAGATTAGTGTGTGTGCTAACACCTCAAACAACAAAGCACCACTGGGACATCCTTCTTTGATCACTCACCTTTGCAAGCAAGCTGGGGTGGACACTTCTGTTCCACCATTTGAGAGGCCAAGAAAAGCTATTGATGAGGCCTATTACAGACAGTATTGTGGAGGTGAGGAGACAGCTCAGCCAGTCCCACCACGCCAGGCTCGTAGAGAGAGAGGGCCAGCACAGAGCCGGACATCTGCTGATACACATGAAGCAGAACCATTTCAGATGAGGGACATGTATATGTCTCTTATAGGTGCTCAGTTGCAGTCCATTCACAGAGGGCAGGTGGCCACGGCTGAGATGATAGTAGGGATGTATGATACCCCTCCTGCACACAGATGGACTATGGATGAATTCCATAATGTGGTAGCTTGGCCAGAAGAACCATTGCATGGAGGAGCTGAAGCAGCTGAAGCTTCAGCCAGAGATATGGAAGAAGATGAAGCTGAGGAGGAGGATGCTTTTGATGATGATGATGATGAAGAGGAGGAGGAAGATACAGAGGACAGCTCCGACTGATGAGGAGCTGAGATAACATTTACTGATGAATGCTATCATATGATTATGCTTGTGTGGTTTAAGTTTTCTGAACTTATTTGTTTTTGTTTTTAGATTAGGGTTTGATGTACTCTATTGAACACCTGGTTTGTTATGATGGTTTGCTATTAATTGTGATTGTGTGATAAGTAATGCTTGATGATGCTTATTGATTGATTGATGTTGAGATGATGTGCACATTAAAATGCTTATACAGGTGATTCACAAGCTTTGTGAACAAATGCATGATATCATGATTGTGATTGTGAAATTAAGCAGGATGTGTATGTCAAATGTGAATGAGCTTATATGTGAGGTTTTGAGCTCCAGAGTTGTTATTGTTAAATGCTATTACTTTGAAAGCATGAATGACTTTGCCCAGGTTTTCTATGATTGAATCAATTACTTGTTTTGCATCATGTGATCAAGGCCGTTTGTTGGAACCCTTTTTATTGGCCAAATTCATAAAGTTAGCCTATTAAAAGAGAACACTTTGTGTTCTAACCTTTGAACCCTTCGCCTTGAACATACACTGAAACCCGTGATTGAAAATCTTTACCTTGAGTTAAGTAGAAGATCTTGTGTGGTATTGACAAATGTTCAAGTTTGGGGTTATTGGGGAAACATGAAAAAGGAAAAGCATTGAGCTAAGAGCTAAAAAAGTAAGAATATGCAAAGAAGAAGAAAAAGAAAAGAAAAGAAAAAGAAGTAAAGCTCAATGCAAATGCAAATGCAAAGGCAAAAGAAAGTTGGGAATGAATAAGAATAATTGTGTTGTTATGATTCTCTTAACTCAAGGATTTTTTGATCCAGAAAAACCAATTTTCTTGTTAGCCCAGCCACATTATAAGCCATTGAAAAGTCCTTGTGATGATGCATGCTTGTGAATGTTTTTGATTGTGGTAAAATGAAAGGCAAAGTTGATTCATGTGACATTGTGATAGTGGAGTGAATGAGTGAAACACTTTACCTCTTATACACTTGTGTGTTGAGTGAAACACTTTAACTGGTGAGGAAATATTCCATGAACACATGAACATCCATGCTTAATTGATTGATCATTCATGAAAAATAGCATTTGTTGGAACTTAAATGATTTTGTGAACATTAAAGCATGTGCACATCTTGATTGAACTCTTGGTCATAAGTTTGAGTGAAGTTGTTACTTATCTTGAAAAGAGGATTTTTGAATGAGTGAACCATCATGTAAATTGGTTGGATATGGAGTTACATTTTGTTTGCTTGAGGACAAGCAAAGTTCTAAGTTTGGGGTTGTGATAACAGTTGAAAAACTGTTATTTTCATGCTTAAAATTGATACTAAAAGCAACCTTTAGACTTAGAAACTAGCTTGAAATCATGCCGTTTATCTATATTTTCATAAATAAGAGAGCTGGACAGGTTTACACTTGATTTGAGTGTTTTTGTGCAGGTTTTAAGGTGAATTTAGTGAAAAGAGTGAAGAAGGAGAGAAGTGACATTAGAAAAGACAAGAAAGAGTGCAAAAATAGAAGACGAAGGCACCGCTCAGCGGCAAACTACCGCTGAGCGGCACTCAAGAGGTGGCGTTGGAACCGCTGAGGGGCAAAATGGCCGCTGAGGGGAAGAAAAAGGACGCGCAACTACCGTTGAGCGGTAAATACCGCTGAGCGGTACTTTTGGGCTTGGGCTTTTGTAATCTTTTGTAACTCTAAATTAGTATATAAGGGCTTGCACGTCCTATAGTTAGATATCTTTGGCAGAAACGAGGCAAACACTCTCTCTTTCACCCCTTTGAAGGAGGATCTTGGATGCTCAGGCTACCTCTTCACCTTTATTGGGTTTATTCTTTCATTCTTTCATTGTTATTCATCTAGGTTCACCATGAATATGGTGAACTAAACCTTGTATGTTTGTTGGGGAATCAATGTAATCTCTTGAAGCTCTCATATATGGATTTGTTGAGTACATCTTTTAATTAAGACATATGCTTTCTTTCATCATTAGTTAGGGTTTTTCCTCTTTGCTCAATGCTTGCATTGTTTAACTCATTCTAATGCATGATTATTGGTTTTGTCGATACGGACACGTACGGGGAAGTCTAGATCCGGGGAATTTCTCCCAATATTATACTGACAATATTATATTGGTTGTCGTTAAGCTCCTGCACTCATGAACTAATCATTAGGAATGCTAGGAATTGTATGAACTATTTGATTAGGGAGAAGCCATCTAGAATGGTACATTAGAGAGTGGCATTAACAATGATGATTTGAATGTTGAATTCCTAAAATATATGAGAGTGGATGAGATGAAATTGACCCCCAACAACATATTCATTCATATATTCCATTGAAAGTGTTTATCTTTAGTCTTTGCCATTGATCAAACTCATGCATACATGTTTATTTTCGTCTTTGCATATTAAACTTTAAATATTTTGTTCTTAAGTCCTAGCTAATCAACAAATCACATAACTAAACTAGGCCGTGAGTCCTTTGGGAGAACGATACTTGGTCTTACCAAGTTTATTACTTGAACGATTCAGTCATACTTGCCGATTGTGAAACAAGTTTGTGACATCATATTTTGGTGCTTACAAATTTGTCCATCAATATCAACAATCAAACAAAAGATCTAGCTCCCCTTACCTCTTGAAGACCTCCTTGCAAATCTTGAACCAATCTTTGCACTGTGTTCCTCCTCTGCTGTTTCAGTCCTCTACTACAGTGTCCAGCTCTTACTTCACCGTCTCATAGATATGGCAGCAACTCCTCCAATCTGCAGAACTCCCAATCCCTTTGAATCCATGGCTTTTACCTTTAAGAAGGAAGAAAATGGTGCTCCCCACAGCCACTCCTCAGTGCTATGCCCACCAACGAAGGAGATGATGGAGGTTCATGATGATGGCTGGAGCACTTCCAGGTGGAGAGACCCACCACCATCTGCTGCCCACTCCTTTGCTGGACGTGGAGCCCCTCTCTCACCACTACACGAACGTGCAGCCGCCCACCTTCCCCATCCCCTTTAAAAATATAAGGAACGTGCGGTTCCTTACAGTACAAACTTACCGTTATCCAAAACTATTATAAATTTTTAACTTTATATACAAACTGGATAAATAAAAATAATTACATCATCAATCTAAAGAAAACTAAACTACGGGATTCCTCAGACATACCTCATTCTCCAAACTTTAGAATCTAAACGGAGTCAAACATTAAAAAAGGACACAAATTGACGCATGCAACAGAAACTCCTTGCATGGTCAAGAATAAAGAAAATGCCATGAAAGTGAGAATGAAACTTACTTGCTCTAATCACGAAACTGATCGGTCAAATAGGTAACCCTTGACTCTAGAATTGCCTAGACACCTCCTGATCATCGAATAGATAATTTAGGAGTAAGAAATTGTAGAAAAAAGTGAGAAAGAACAACGATAAAGACTTTTAAAAAGATGAAGTGTTCTTAAAATACTAAGACAAGTTTAAAAAAATTCTATTTACATCATAAGATTATTTTATAATAAAATAATCAATCTCATTATTTTACTACACCTATTTAGTCTAATAATCTACTTTTTAAGTTGTTATGTAACATCCCAAAATATAGTAATTACCATAAATTAGAATTAATCACATTACATAATATACACAGTGCAGTCTTAAGCAAGATCAGCTATCAAAAGCCGAACGTCAAAAAGTTACAGAGTTAAGAAAATCAATACAGAAACAACCAAGGTTCAAGACGAACGGTTTTACAAAAGCTGATAACGAACGTCACAAAATTCTAAGCAGCCTATTCCTACTGGACGATCTAAGTCTCGGCCTTCACTTCGACTTCCACGAGATTCTCTTCTTCTACCACTTCCTCCAAAAAAGTTTCTCCATCTGCTCACATCCACACGGATGATCATTGCATTGACAGGACGGACGTACAGGTACAAGACAACACAAGGAAAAACGAAAGGGTAAGCTTATGTAATTTAATTCATACAACAAACATACAAATCAACATACGAGCAATACAATAATATATCAACATAGCAATAATCATCCAAAACTCTCATAAAACAGACCGTCCGGACTGTATGAATCCATGTATCTACAGGCGTTCGTGCACCCGGGTGATGTGATAACTGGAAAACACTCAACAACTGCCACCCGAGGTTAGTCCTATCAGTCCAAAGTACTCTTAAGGACTAGGACCTCCTGCCGTTCCCACACATGACCTACTCCCCTCTACGTGAGGACGAGCACTCACGGAACATCAGGATGAACTGCCATCAGTAGCTTTACCACGTTTATACTACACAACTTCTCATATGGGAAGTCTGAGGTCTCTGTATGATGGGTCCTGGGTCCTGTTTAATTTAGGGTTTGTGCCGGTGTGACTTTATTTCACTACTTTTATTAGTTTCAGCACGACAACGAAGATAGAACCAAATAGAATCCCAAGTGGAAGAGTAAGAAGCATCATCCATAAGAGAATCTCAGCATAAGAGAAGGAAAATCCCTGATTGAAAAATGGAGGTAGAGACAGAGACTATGGTGGAGAAGAGGGAGATGATCAACAACGTGATGTGTCTTTTGACAGACCCAGATGGAACTCCCTTGGGCTCTCCCATGTACCTACCTCAGAATGCTGGCCCTCAACACCTCAATCAGATTGTTAATAAGCTTCAAAACAATGTAAGCAAGTCCCTTTATTCTTCTCAAATTCTATTTTACATTTTGTTTATTATTTATAACATTGAGCGATTATCTATGCTTTCATTTTAGGAAGAGAAGTTGCCGTATGCTTTCTATATATCAGATGAGGAGCTCATTGCGCCACTTGAAACATACTTGCAGAAAAACAAAGGTTAGTCATGTTTGTTTACAATAAATGATTTATTTTTCTTTCTTAATTCGTTGTAAATTCACATATCATTAAAATTATACCACATACTTCAATTAAAAGCAAATCCTTTATCTTTATAAAACTTCCATAGTTTCCCCAACTGTAACTTACACCTTAAGAAACTTCTAAAAATATGTGCAAATCACCGATTAGTGATTGGAAAGAAACTTTAGAATCTAAATGGAGTCAAAAATTGAAGGACACAAATTGACACATGCAACAGAAACTCCTTACATGGTCAAGAATAAAGAAAATGCCATGAAACAGAGAATAAAATTTACTTGCTCTAATCACAAAACTGATCGGTTAAATAGGTAACCCTTGACTCCAGAATCGCCTAGACACCTCCTAATCATCGAATAGATAACTTAGGAGTAAGAAATTTTAAAAAGAAGTGAGAGAGAACAAAGATAAAGACTTTTAAAAAGATGAAGTGTTCTTAAAATAATAAAACAAGTTTAAAAAATTCTATTTATATCATAAAATTATTTTATAATAGAATACTCAATCTCATTATTTTAGTATACCTATTTAGTCTAATACTCTATTTTTTTAAGTTCTTACAATAAAGATTTTAACTTTTAAAAAAAAATATAATAATAATAAATGAATTAAAATGAAAAAATATCAATTATGTTAAAAATATATATGTATATATATATATATATATAATAAAAATTATTATTAATATAATAAAATTTAGAAATAAAATAAAAACAAAAAATAGAAAAATAAGGAAAATCTAAAATGCCCAATGTAAAAACCTAATAGGGTTTTCTGCTTGCGTGGTATTCGAAAAAGGGAGAGGGGGACTGGATTTGAAAAACGGGAAAGGGAGCTAATTGGTTTCTGGAATTCGGAAAGCTGGAAAGAATTAGAGGGAAGAAGAATACTGGATTGAAGAAAGAAGAAAATTAGGATTGTATTGGTTTCACACAACGAAGGTTATTTACCCAAATCTTATCTCTTTGCTTGAACTGTTTAAATCACTGGTCAAATTTTCTTATATTTTGGATTTGTTCATGCGCGTTTTCTTAATCTTTGTTAGTTGTATTTCCTCTGTTCTGCAAATCTGATGCATGATTTCTTAGCATTATTGTGATAAATTTGTGTGTCATAATTTTTTGTGTCTCTGTTGATTCATGGATACGGAATAAAAAAGAAACCATAAACAAAAAATGACAGACCCATTATCAGAGATGATTTAAAAAAAAAAATTAAAACCCAAGGTCACAAACACAGAGAAGAGATATGGCTTTTGATTTCAAAATTTTGGATGGTGAGATAATGAAAACCACGTCGCGCCAGAGAACATAATGCGGTGGTTGAGCGATGCTTCCGGCAAGTGGTTTCGTCAACACCAATGACGGTGGCGATGATTGAATAACTGATGAGTCAATATTTTGTTCACTTCACTTAGTTTATTGTACTAAAATTAATCAGGGAATTGTGCTTAATTGTCCAGTATTTTCCCGTTTTTATTGATTGTGCTTAATTTGATCAGAAATTCTTATTTTACTTAATTTGAATTATCTGAGACTAATTATTTACATTATTGAGTGCAGGGAAAATTCTGTAAATATTTTAGGACATTTGGAAGAACATTCACACTGTATTAATTGGAAGAAGCTACTATATTTGGTTCATGAAGCTGGGTTTTCGTTTTGTTGCTGGAAGTAATTGGCAAATAAAATGATGGAGGAAGCACATTTTCATTCCTTTCTTCTGCAAGTATCACTTCTCATTAACATGACAAAGGAATAAAAGAAAGGGACCACCATGGTGAAAATTCACGTCCAAAAACCCCAAAGTGCAAGAGCTGAATTTGTTGAAGACAAGCATTATATGCTTTGAATGGAATGTGGGAGCCGCGCCACCTAGGACCATTGGAGAATTTCTCTTTGGTTTAAGAATGAAGTAAGGCCGTGAATGGAGGGACCAGATATTGCAAGTAAGTTCACGGGTTTGCACAATTGGAAAAGCATATAAACATATGGAACACATGAAAAGAGGAGGGGCCACCTTGAAACCAAGCTCACGGTTTTATACTTTCAATTTGACAAGCATTTGGAATAAAAAATGGAAGGAAATGGAAGGGGCCACCACATGGTTAGAAGCACACGGCCATTACAAAATTTATTGGCTTGGAATCATTCTTTGTTTAATAAGTAAAGCAAATGGAAAGAAGGGACCACTTTGCAAGTGCAGCCAACGTTTTCTATACACATGGCCCCCTTCTTCTTTTTCATTGAATTTTACAATATACTAATGAGACAAGGCTACCATTTCACGGCATTTTGGCTTGTGCAGATTTCTTTTAATTGCTCTTCCACTCCACACGGTTTTGCACCTTCAAAAAATGAAAGAATTAAGTGGACAGCAGCTTGGAAAGGCCACCACGTTTAAAGCACACGGTTATTTATTTTTTATTTTTGGATCAAGAGCACACGGCTGGAAGCAAGTCCAGCAAGTAGAAACAACTCCCATACAGCAGTAGCTTCCATCCAGCAAGCGTGAAGAGGTGCTGCAGCAAGAAGAAGGGTGTTGCACGTCCACAACTTCTTTCTTTGAGAAGATAAGCATGGAGACTAGTGCTGGAAGGAGAGGAGCACGCTGGAATGCTGCAAGCTCATTCAGAAACCTTGGGAGAAGGGAGTGGAATGTGAATCTTGGCTGGAAGCTTGAAGGAAGAAACGTTAAAGAAGCAAGGAGCTCACGGCTTTGAAGAATTGTAGAAAGCTTACGTTCCCAAGCATAGGAAAAGAGAGACACAACACGGCTTTGCTGGAATAGAAGAAAGAGATGTCATGGTTGGGTGTGTGAAAGAGCTACGGCTGGAATGGGGACGTATTGCAGCAACTACATGCAGCGTTGGAAGGGAGATAATTGTTCACCAAGTGCGTTGTTGAAGCAGAACATGATTCATTGGCTGGAGAAAAATTGGAGAAACCGTAGAATGAAGAAGACAAAGGGACCCACCTATTTCCTTGACAAATCTAGGAGTGAGGAAGTCAAAAGCCTACGGGGACAAAAACAAAACCTGCATGGAAACAAGGATGGTAGGCAGGGAATGCACAATATGTCATTGAGAATTTGCTATAAATGAGGCAGCGGCAGAGAGGAGAATTTGAAGCAGATTTTAGGATTGTCTTAGGAGTAGTGTAGACTCTCGGTGCCTCTCTTCCAGAGGTTCTCAGTTTCAACTCCAAACAGTGCAATGTAGAATTTTATTTCTGAAGATGTAGTCTATTACAGCAATTAAAACAGTTTGTTCATTTTATTTTTATCTTCAATGTTCAAGAATTTTAATTTAAGTTTTCAATCTGGATGAATTTCATTTTCAGTTCAGTGTTTTTATTTTTATTTTTTTTATCTGTTGTATTTTATCGTTTAGCAGTTTCTGCATTGTTAAATTTCGTCATTGCATTTTAATTTCAAACATCGTTTTTAATGTGATAAATTTTATTTGCGATCAAGTGTTTCTATTTTTACCGTTTTCTATCATTCAATTTTTACCGTGGTTAAATTTTATTTCAGTATTTTTAATTCTGTTTTATTTAATTTCCAATTTAATTTTACCGCATTCAACCAAAACACCAAAAACCCCCCCCTTCGTGTTAAATCTAAGACTGAACCCAAATTGGTCCTTGAGAGACGACCTAGGAGTCACTTCCTAGTAATTATACTGCATTAATTTTGCACATCAAATTTGTATGACCGCGACAGTCGTAACAAATTTTGGCGCCGCTGCCGGGGATCAATGGAGGTTCAGTTTTAGATTTTTGTTCTGTTAATATTTGTTCTGTTAATATGTGTATTTTGTGTGTTTTGTGTTTTGTATTTTTGTAGGCGACAACGACACCTTCAGCAAATTTTGGCGGCGTTGTCACTTCAGTTCCAGGTTTTTTGTTGTAGATTTTTGCTGTGTTTTTCGATTATGCTGTGTTAATATATATTGTGTTTAATTGTGCTATGTTCTGTATTTAGTTGTTATTAAAAAAAATTGAAAATTAAAAAAAAAAAAAATTAAAAATTTTTACTATTGATGTTCTGTCTTGTGTGTGCTTGTAGCATGTATAAATGTGTTTTGTTTTATCTGATTCGTAATTTTTAGTTTTTAGTTTTTACTTTTTATTTTTCCATGTCTACCTATTTTAATGTTGTGAATAATGCTTATTCTGCCAGTGCCTGTAATTATGATTCTCTTTCTGCATATTACTCTGATTCTTGTGCTGATTTTAATACTGAGAAAAATATGGATCATCCTCAAATTCCTGAGAGCTCCCTTTGGGAGCCGGTTCCACCAGTTCAGCAATATCAGAGTCAGCAGTATGATGCTCCTTCCCAAGTAGCTTCTCAGCCTTCAACTTCTGAACCTACATTGAAGGAGTTACTAGAGCAGATGACAATGCAGAACATTCAGTTTCAGAAAGGGAACATGCAGTTCAAGCAAGAGAGCATGGAGTTCCAGCAGGAAACTCAAGCTGCCATACAGAATCTGAGTGATCAGATCAGGCAGATGGCCACTCTTGCACCTGAGGAGACTGATGAAAATTTTGGGGACCCGGCAGAAGTAAGCAGTAATCCTGAACCAGGTAGACCACCTTCACCTTCCCACACTCTTGAAATCTTCAAGGAAGAGGAGGTAAGCATACCTCAATTTGATTATATTGATGACTATGTTGTTGAGAGGTATGCTAATGACTATATTCTTGCTGAGTCTGATTTTAATTTTTCCTCTGTGCATGATGAGGACCGCTTTTTACTATCACATTCAAATATTTGTTCTCCATGCACTGAACATGAATCTGAACCTGTTATAGATATTGTTTCTACATTTCAAACTGATTCATGTTATGAGGTTGTATCTAAGGCTCAGTATGATGAATTGGGATTGGGTGTTATACCTCTGCATGACATTTCTGTGGAACCAATTTGCACTAACCATACTGCAGGAGGTACGTATAAATTTGATGAGCATACACCCACAATTGAGGACAGAGGTGCAAGCACCCAGAACGATTTCAACATCAACAGGCACCTATTGAATCTAGTCATCAACAATAATTGTTTGGATCCAGCCGTGGAAGACATTTCACTGCTTGATCAAATCTGGAGGATGAAGCAGTTCCTCCTCAAAACTTCTGTGCTGGATCATGAAGTGGAAAACCTCTCCCTACAAGTCCAAAATTGGCAACTGCCACCCTGACCAGGGGAGTTTTCTTTTTCTTTCTTCCCCGTTTTCCTACTTTTATTGCATTTGTCCTTTATCTGTTCAGTGTTTTAACTGATGATCTTATGCTTAGAACACGTTTAGGACAGTGTAGTTTAAGTGTGGTCTTGGGGGAGATTCTGATTTTTGTTTTAAGTTTGTTTTTCCTTTTCTTTTTAGTTTTCGAATTATTATTATTATTTAAAAAAAAAAAAAAAAAAAAACAATTTAAAAAAAAAAAAAAAAAAGTGTTCTGTGTTTTATTTGCTTCGTGATTTTTAGTGTTTGTACTAAAAAGAAAAAATAAAAATAAAAATAAAAATTTGTGTTGTGTTTCAAGTATGTTATTTTGTTAATGTATGTTTTGTAAATATATGTTTTGTCTGCTGTTTTTGACATTTGTGTTCTTTCTGCTTTGATATTTTGTGTTCGGTATTAGGTCTTTTGTTTCGTTAATATGTGTTCTGTTTTTATTTATTTAGTTTTTGAAAAAAAAAAATAATAAAAAAATCAACATAGTGCATAATTAACATGTAAGGGCAGAGAGGTGTAATTTGAGCTAAAACTATCTGAGTACTTTTATTGAAAATACCAAATACACCGAAAACAGTCTGTCTTACACTGATAATAATAAAAATAAAAACAAAAACATAATAAAGATGTTCGTTGTTCGATCATTTCTGATCGTTAATATTACAAACCAAAAAAAAAAAAAAAAAAAAAAACATCATAAAAATAAAAACAACAAAAATATAAGTGTTCATATTACAGCCCATATTCTGGCCACACTCGGCCAATAAAAACATAAAAAAAAAAAAAAAAAAAAAAATTAAATAAACAAAACATTAAAACTGAAAGAACTCTCGAGCTGGTTGTGGTGGTCTAAGGGAAAGCTCCGTTGAGGGAGCTCTGGTTCGGAATGCGAGCGGAGGCTTTGGTGGAGGAATTTCTCGTTCATTTCTGTCGTCATCGATGATGATCGGAACGGGAAACAGATTCAGCAGCCTCGGTGCCCTCATTATCACCCAGTTTTTTTCTTTCAAACAAAAAAATAAAAAAATAAAAAAATAAAAAATAAATAACTTTTGTTAATTATAGAAGAGGAAGTGAAAATTTCAATAAAAATGGAGGTGTGATCAGAGGTCTTACCGTACATGTACAGCGGCAGTTGTGAAAAGAGAGTGCCAGTGGGGTCTATCTCCGCTTGCCAGTGCTTGACCCGATTGCCGTGGTTGTTGAACCAGCAGTGTACGTTGTATTCAGTGGCTTCGCCGAAAGCCCTTAGTCGAGACGCGATCTCGACGACTTGCGCTCGGCTTGGGTGTGTGACCCCATAATTGAATATTTTGGTCATCATCGTGATCTGATCGTCGGTTGGACGCCACCGTTGACTGGTATATCTCTCTGATTCCGTTTCACTCATCCTTCCTCTCGTAATATACAAATACATAAATAAAAAATAAATACATATAAAACATAAAAACATAAAAAAAGAAAAAAAAATAAACATAAAAAAATAATAATAAAGAGAACTAAAAAAAAAAAAAAAAAAAAAAAAAAAAAGAAGCATAAAAAATTTTTAGATTAGTTCTGTGTTTTCTTTATTTGTTCTTGTTTTCCGTTAAATTTATTTTGTCCTGTCTGTCTTTGATTGTTTTTGTGTCTGGTCTCAGATCTGTTTCACGGTCCTTGCAAAGGGTCCTAAACGGATCTACGTCCAGTGTCCTTGTCCATATTGTTCTTGTATATTCAGTTTCTGTGTTTTAGTTTTAAGTGGGGTACGTGGCGTTGTTCTACCCGATTGTCTCTGCAATACCTTCAATCGAAGGGAGATTAACGTCTGGTTTCCAGCCGATATACCCCTTAAGTTTTAAGACAATTGTGTTTTATGTGTTTTAAGTGTTTAGCAGGTGAAGAAGAAAGCGAATAAGAGCTGAAAATAAAGAAGGAACTGAAGGCTTAAATTAAAGATCTGGAAAGCAGTAAAGGAAAATGGAAAAGAGGGAGAGCAGGCAAGAGATCAGATGAAAAATAAAGGAAATATTGAAAAGGAAAGAGGAAAGCAGAGAAGAAAAATAAAGGAAAGCAGGAAAAAGTTAAGCAAGCAGAAAGAAAAAGGGATCCAGGTGTAGAGGACTTACCTGGAGTAGTAGGCTTGCAGAGGCTCTTCGCGGATCTCACTCAGACTCTTCAGAAGACGCAGAGACAGAGCTCCTCGCAGATCTCAGACTCTTCAGATGGCACGGTGGCAGAGGTTCCGCACAGCTCCAGATGCTCAGAGGAGAGACTACCTGCAGAGATCCAGACGCTCAAGAGAGTTGAGAGAGCAGAGAGTCGAGAGAGAGCAGAGAGTCGAGAGAGAGCAGAGAGAGAGAGCAGAGGAGAAGAGAGAGAGGGCTGAGGGATCAGAAATGTCACTCGAGGCTGAGGAGGTGCCCTTTTATAGCCAGATTGCCTTCCACTGTAGCAACAGTTCCGGTCTTTGCCACCGAGACTGTTGTCACAGTACCGGTATCCTTTTTCTGAAATAAAAAAAAAAATAAAAAAAAATAAAATAAAATAAAAATATAAAAAAAAAAATAATAAAATGAAAAAAATTATTAGCATCTACTGATGGATGCTAGGTGTTTAAGACATCTGCTGATGGGTGTCACTGATAACATCTACTGATGGATGTTACTGAAAATTTCTTCCCATTTCCTAACATTTTATTGCACTTGTCTATATTATTTGACTGCTCTGAAGTTGATCATCTGATGATTGTAACACACTGAGGACATTGTGTGATTTAAGTGTGGTCTACTGGGGAGAAATTTTGATTTTCTGTTAGTTTCTGTTAAGTTTGTATTTTGTGTGTTAAATTTTTTCTTTTTGAGTGTTAATTTTTTCTGTTTTAAGTTATTTTTATCGAGTTTTGTGTGCAATAAATTTTACATTTTTCTCTTGATTTCTGGATGATGTTTAAGTTGTAGATTTTTCCTTCACTTACTTAATACTTATGGTTTGAAATCCTTGCTTTTCTCTGCTTGGAAGATGATTATAATGTTTAAGAGGTTGATTTGATTGTAACGAATGCCCTGTGTGAGAATTTGAGCCACTTAATTTTCTTTCTTGTGTGATATGACTCTTGATTGCTTGCACATATGCCTTGGCTTGATTCTTTTTGATAATTCTTGATGGATATGCATGTTTAGAAAATGATAAAGGCATTTTATTTCTTGAGCCTCTTTAGCCAAATAAGCCTACCCTGTTATTATCCTTTGATAACCCCTTTGAGCCTATACTTTCCCCATTTCTTTGTGTTGAAGCTCATACACTGACCCTAAGTGAAAAATAATGATTACCTTAACCTTAGGAAAGTCTGGAGCTATAGAAGTATTTTGTGAATAAGTGTGGTCTCCTTGGGAATTCTGATAAATTGGCTAGTTGGTTCCTCATCATGTTATGGAAGTATGATTTATATCCTGTTGTGTGATAAAGAGAGAAAAGAAAAGAGACAGGATGAAAAAAAATGATGAGAAAAAGAGAAAAATGATGAAAAACAATTTTGTGAATAATGGAGTCGAGAAGAGGATTGAATTAGTGGTTTGGGCATAATTTCACTGTATTTACACTTGTTCCTCAGTATTCCTCTAATTTCTTCTGGTCTACACCTACTTATCCATATTTTATCCTCCCCTGTCCTTGGCCCCATTACAACCCAGAAAAGACCTTTGGATCTGAACGTGCATATGTTTTAAGTATTGATAATTAGAGACTTGCCAAGTCTACTTGTGTTGGTTTTCTTGAGTGCTTTGAGATGAAATTATTTACCCTAGACACTTGAGAGAAACACTGTAGTGCATCTGTGAGGTTATGTTATTTTTAAATCACCTCTTAAGCGGATTGATTATTTTTCCGTGTATTGAATTGCTTGGATGATTTCTGTAAGTATATGCTTTATTTGATTCTGTGTTGGATAATTTCTACATCTTTTATCTGTCCAGATTTCTTGAGAACAGCGTAAATTCTCTTTGTTTCGTTGAGAGTGTTTGTCTTCTGTTTGCTGCGCCTGTGTCAGTCCTTTGATGTCCTATGAACTATTCCCTGATTTGCGTCTTGATTTTGCCCAGGAGTGCAAAAGACTAAGTGTGGTCTATTTTGATGAGTCAATATTTTGTTCACTTCACTTAGTTTATTGTACTAAAATTAATCAGGGAATTGTGCTTAATTGTCCAGTATTTTCCCGTTTTTATTGATTGTGCTTAATTTGATCAGAAATTCTTATTTTACTTAATTTGAATTATCTGAGACTAATTATTTACATTATTGAGTGCAGGGAAAATTCTGTAAATATTTTAGGACATTTGGAAGAACATTCACACTGTATTAATTGGAAGAAGCTACTATATTTGGTTCATGAAGCTGGGTTTTCGTTTTGTTGCTGGAAGTAATTGGCAAATAAAATGATGGAGGAAGCACATTTTCATTCCTTTCTTCTGCAAGTATCACTTCTCATTAACATGACAAAGGAATAAAAGAAAGGGACCACCATGGTGAAAATTCACGTCCAAAAACCCCAAAGTGCAAGAGCTGAATTTGTTGAAGACAAGCATTATATGCTTTGAATGGAATGTGGGAGCCGCGCCACCTAGGACCATTGGAGAATTTCTCTTTGGTTTAAGAATGAAGTAAGGCCGTGAATGGAGGGACCAGATATTGCAAGTAAGTTCACGGGTTTGCACAATTGGAAAAGCATATAAACATATGGAACACATGAAAAGAGGAGGGGCCACCTTGAAACCAAGCTCACGGTTTTATACTTTCAATTTGACAAGCATTTGGAATAAAAAATGGAAGGAAATGGAAGGGGCCACCACATGGTTAGAAGCACACGGCCATTACAAAATTTATTGGCTTGGAATCATTCTTTGTTTAATAAGTAAAGCAAATGGAAAGAAGGGACCACTTTGCAAGTGCAGCCAACGTTTTCTATACACATGGCCCCCTTCTTCTTTTTCATTGAATTTTACAATATACTAATGAGACAAGGCTACCATTTCACGGCATTTTGGCTTGTGCAGATTTCTTTTAATTGCTCTTCCACTCCACACGGTTTTGCACCTTCAAAAAATGAAAGAATTAAGTGGACAGCAGCTTGGAAAGGCCACCACGTTTAAAGCACACGGTTATTTATTTTTTATTTTTGGATCAAGAGCACACGGCTGGAAGCAAGTCCAGCAAGTAGAAACAACTCCCATACAGCAGTAGCTTCCATCCAGCAAGCGTGAAGAGGTGCTGCAGCAAGAAGAAGGGTGTTGCACGTCCACAACTTCTTTCTTTGAGAAGATAAGCATGGAGACTAGTGCTGGAAGGAGAGGAGCACGCTGGAATGCTGCAAGCTCATTCAGAAACCTTGGGAGAAGGGAGTGGAATGTGAATCTTGGCTGGAAGCTTGAAGGAAGAAACGTTAAAGAAGCAAGGAGCTCACGGCTTTGAAGAATTGTAGAAAGCTTACGTTCCCAAGCATAGGAAAAGAGAGACACAACACGGCTTTGCTGGAATAGAAGAAAGAGATGTCATGGTTGGGTGTGTGAAAGAGCTACGGCTGGAATGGGGACGTATTGCAGCAACTACATGCAGCGTTGGAAGGGAGATAATTGTTCACCAAGTGCGTTGTTGAAGCAGAACATGATTCATTGGCTGGAGAAAAATTGGAGAAACCGTAGAATGAAGAAGACAAAGGGACCCACCTATTTCCTTGACAAATCTAGGAGTGAGGAAGTCAAAAGCCTACGGGGACAAAAACAAAACCTGCATGGAAACAAGGATGGTAGGCAGGGAATGCACAATATGTCATTGAGAATTTGCTATAAATGAGGCAGCGGCAGAGAGGAGAATTTGAAGCAGATTTTAGGATTGTCTTAGGAGTAGTGTAGACTCTCGGTGCCTCTCTTCCAGAGGTTCTCAGTTTCAACTCCAAACAGTGCAATGTAGAATTTTATTTCTGAAGATGTAGTCTATTACAGCAATTAAAACAGTTTGTTCATTTTATTTTTATCTTCAATGTTCAAGAATTTTAATTTAAGTTTTCAATCTGGATGAATTTCATTTTCAGTTCAGTGTTTTTATTTTTATTTTTTTTATCTGTTGTATTTTATCGTTTAGCAGTTTCTGCATTGTTAAATTTCGTCATTGCATTTTAATTTCAAACATCGTTTTTAATGTGATAAATTTTATTTGCGATCAAGTGTTTCTATTTTTACCGTTTTCTATCATTCAATTTTTACCGTGGTTAAATTTTATTTCAGTATTTTTAATTCTGTTTTATTTAATTTCCAATTTAATTTTACCGCATTCAACCAAAACACCAAAAACCCCCCCCTTCGTGTTAAATCTAAGACTGAACCCAAATTGGTCCTTGAGAGACGACCTAGGAGTCACTTCCTAGTAATTATACTGCATTAATTTTGCACATCAAATTTGTATGACCGCGACAGTCGTAACAAATTTTGGCGCCGCTGCCGGGGATCAATGGAGGTTCAGTTTTAGATTTTTGTTCTGTTAATATTTGTTCTGTTAATATGTGTATTTTGTGTGTTTTGTGTTTTGTATTTTTGTAGGCGACAACGACACCTTCAGCAAATTTTGGCGGCGTTGTCACTTCAGTTCCAGGTTTTTTGTTGTAGATTTTTGCTGTGTTTTTCGATTATGCTGTGTTAATATATATTGTGTTTAATTGTGCTATGTTCTGTATTTAGTTGTTATTAAAAAAAATTGAAAATTAAAAAAAAAAAAAATTAAAAATTTTTACTATTGATGTTCTGTCTTGTGTGTGCTTGTAGCATGTATAAATGTGTTTTGTTTTATCTGATTCGTAATTTTTAGTTTTTAGTTTTTACTTTTTATTTTTCCATGTCTACCTATTTTAATGTTGTGAATAATGCTTATTCTGCCAGTGCCTGTAATTATGATTCTCTTTCTGCATATTACTCTGATTCTTGTGCTGATTTTAATACTGAGAAAAATATGGATCATCCTCAAATTCCTGAGAGCTCCCTTTGGGAGCCGGTTCCACCAGTTCAGCAATATCAGAGTCAGCAGTATGATGCTCCTTCCCAAGTAGCTTCTCAGCCTTCAACTTCTGAACCTACATTGAAGGAGTTACTAGAGCAGATGACAATGCAGAACATTCAGTTTCAGAAAGGGAACATGCAGTTCAAGCAAGAGAGCATGGAGTTCCAGCAGGAAACTCAAGCTGCCATACAGAATCTGAGTGATCAGATCAGGCAGATGGCCACTCTTGCACCTGAGGAGACTGATGAAAATTTTGGGGACCCGGCAGAAGTAAGCAGTAATCCTGAACCAGGTAGACCACCTTCACCTTCCCACACTCTTGAAATCTTCAAGGAAGAGGAGGTAAGCATACCTCAATTTGATTATATTGATGACTATGTTGTTGAGAGGTATGCTAATGACTATATTCTTGCTGAGTCTGATTTTAATTTTTCCTCTGTGCATGATGAGGACCGCTTTTTACTATCACATTCAAATATTTGTTCTCCATGCACTGAACATGAATCTGAACCTGTTATAGATATTGTTTCTACATTTCAAACTGATTCATGTTATGAGGTTGTATCTAAGGCTCAGTATGATGAATTGGGATTGGGTGTTATACCTCTGCATGACATTTCTGTGGAACCAATTTGCACTAACCATACTGCAGGAGGTACGTATAAATTTGATGAGCATACACCCACAATTGAGGACAGAGGTGCAAGCACCCAGAACGATTTCAACATCAACAGGCACCTATTGAATCTAGTCATCAACAATAATTGTTTGGATCCAGCCGTGGAAGACATTTCACTGCTTGATCAAATCTGGAGGATGAAGCAGTTCCTCCTCAAAACTTCTGTGCTGGATCATGAAGTGGAAAACCTCTCCCTACAAGTCCAAAATTGGCAACTGCCACCCTGACCAGGGGAGTTTTCTTTTTCTTTCTTCCCCGTTTTCCTACTTTTATTGCATTTGTCCTTTATCTGTTCAGTGTTTTAACTGATGATCTTATGCTTAGAACACGTTTAGGACAGTGTAGTTTAAGTGTGGTCTTGGGGGAGATTCTGATTTTTGTTTTAAGTTTGTTTTTCCTTTTCTTTTTAGTTTTCGAATTATTATTATTATTTAAAAAAAAAAAAAAAAAAAAACAATTTAAAAAAAAAAAAAAAAAGTGTTCTGTGTTTTATTTGCTTCGTGATTTTTAGTGTTTGTACTAAAAAGAAAAAATAAAAATAAAAATAAAAATTTGTGTTGTGTTTCAAGTATGTTATTTTGTTAATGTATGTTTTGTAAATATATGTTTTGTCTGCTGTTTTTGACATTTGTGTTCTTTCTGCTTTGATATTTTGTGTTCGGTATTAGGTCTTTTGTTTCGTTAATATGTGTTCTGTTTTTATTTATTTAGTTTTTGAAAAAAAAAAATAATAAAAAAATCAACATAGTGCATAATTAACATGTAAGGGCAGAGAGGTGTAATTTGAGCTAAAACTATCTGAGTACTTTTATTGAAAATACCAAATACACCGAAAACAGTCTGTCTTACACTGATAATAATAAAAATAAAAACAAAAACATAATAAAGATGTTCGTTGTTCGATCATTTCTGATCGTTAATATTACAAACCAAAAAAAACAAAAAAAAAAAAACCTCATAAAAATAAAAACAACAAAAATATAAGTGTTCATATTACAGCCCATATTCTGGCCACACTCGGCCAATAAAAACAAAAAAAAAAAAAAAAAAAAAAAAATTAAATAAACAAAACATTAAAACTGAAAGAACTCTCGAGCTGGTTGTGGTGGTCTAAGGGAGAGCTCCGTTGAGGGAGCTCTGGTTCGGAATGCGAGCGGAGGCTTTGGTGGAGGAATTTCTCGTTCATTTCTGTCGTCATCGATGATGATCGGAACGGGAAACAGATTCAGCAGCCTCGGTGCCCTCATTATCACCCAGTTTTTTTCTTTCAAACAAAAAAATAAAAAAATAAAAAAATAAAAAATAAATAACTTTTGTTAATTATAGAAGAGGAAGTGAAAATTTCAATAAAAATGGAGGTGTGATCAGAGGTCTTACCGTACATGTACAGCGGCAGTTGTGAAAAGAGAGTGCCAGTGGGGTCTATCTCCGCTTGCCAGTGCTTGACCCGATTGCCGTGGTTGTTGAACCAGCAGTGTACGTTGTATTCAGTGGCTTCGCCGAAAGCCCTTAGTCGAGACGCGATCTCGACGACTTGCGCTCGGCTTGGGTGTGTGACCCCATAATTGAATATTTTGGTCATCATCGTGATCTGATCGTCGGTTGGACGCCACCGTTGACTGGTATATCTCTCTGATTCCGTTTCACTCATCCTTCCTCTCGTAATATACAAATACATAAATAAAAAATAAATACATATAAAACATAAAAACATAAAAAAAGAAAAAAAAATAAACATAAAAAAATAATAATAAAGAGAACTAAAAAAAAAAAAAAAAAAAAGAAGCATAAAAAATTTTTAGATTAGTTCTGTGTTTTCTTTATTTGTTCTTGTTTTCCGTTAAATTTATTTTGTCCTGTCTGTCTTTGATTGTTTTTGTGTCTGGTCTCAGATCTGTTTCACGGTCCTTGCAAAGGGTCCTAAACGGATCTACGTCCAGTGTCCTTGTCCATATTGTTCTTGTATATTCAGTTTCTGTGTTTTAGTTTTAAGTGGGGTACGTGGCGTTGTTCTACCCGATTGTCTCTGCAATACCTTCAATCGAAGGGAGATTAACGTCTGGTTTCCAGCCGATATACCCCTTAAGTTTTAAGACAATTGTGTTTTATGTGTTTTAAGTGTTTAGCAGGTGAAGAAGAAAGCGAATAAGAGCTGAAAATAAAGAAGGAACTGAAGGCTTAAATTAAAGATCTGGAAAGCAGTAAAGGAAAATGGAAAAGAGGGAGAGCAGGCAAGAGATCAGATGAAAAATAAAGGAAATATTGAAAAGGAAAGAGGAAAGCAGAGAAGAAAAATAAAGGAAAGCAGGAAAAAGTTAAGCAAGCAGAAAGAAAAAGGGATCCAGGTGTAGAGGACTTACCTGGAGTAGTAGGCTTGCAGAGGCTCTTCGCGGATCTCACTCAGACTCTTCAGAAGACGCAGAGACAGAGCTCCTCGCAGATCTCAGACTCTTCAGATGGCACGGTGGCAGAGGTTCCGCACAGCTCCAGATGCTCAGAGGAGAGACTACCTGCAGAGATCCAGACGCTCAAGAGAGTTGAGAGAGCAGAGAGTCGAGAGAGAGCAGAGAGTCGAGAGAGAGCAGAGAGAGAGAGCAGAGGAGAAGAGAGAGAGGGCTGAGGGATCAGAAATGTCACTCGAGGCTGAGGAGGTGCCCTTTTATAGCCAGATTGCCTTCCACTGTAGCAACAGTTCCGGTCTTTGCCACCGAGACTGTTGTCACAGTACCGGTATCCTTTTTCTGAAATAAAAAAAAAATAAAAAAAAATAAAATAAAATAAAAATATAAAAAAAAAAAATAATAAAATGAAAAAAATTATTAGCATCTACTGATGGATGCTAGGTGTTTAAGACATCTGCTGATGGGTGTCACTGATAACATCTACTGATGGATGTTACTGAAAATTTCTTCCCATTTCCTAACATTTTATTGCACTTGTCTATATTATTTGACTGCTCTGAAGTTGATCATCTGATGATTGTAACACACTGAGGACATTGTGTGATTTAAGTGTGGTCTACTGGGGAGAAATTTTGATTTTCTGTTAGTTTCTGTTAAGTTTGTATTTTGTGTGTTAAATTTTTTCTTTTTGAGTGTTAATTTTTTCTGTTTTAAGTTATTTTTATCGAGTTTTGTGTGCAATAAATTTTACATTTTTCTCTTGATTTCTGGATGATGTTTAAGTTGTAGATTTTTCCTTCACTTACTTAATACTTATGGTTTGAAATCCTTGCTTTTCTCTGCTTGGAAGATGATTATAATGTTTAAGAGGTTGATTTGATTGTAACGAATGCCCTGTGTGAGAATTTGAGCCACTTAATTTTCTTTCTTGTGTGATATGACTCTTGATTGCTTGCACATATGCCTTGGCTTGATTCTTTTTGATAATTCTTGATGGATATGCATGTTTAGAAAATGATAAAGGCATTTTATTTCTTGAGCCTCTTTAGCCAAATAAGCCTACCCTGTTATTATCCTTTGATAACCCCTTTGAGCCTATACTTTCCCCATTTCTTTGTGTTGAAGCTCATACACTGACCCTAAGTGAAAAATAATGATTACCTTAACCTTAGGAAAGTCTGGAGCTATAGAAGTATTTTGTGAATAAGTGTGGTCTCCTTGGGAATTCTGATAAATTGGCTAGTTGGTTCCTCATCATGTTATGGAAGTATGATTTATATCCTGTTGTGTGATAAAGAGAGAAAAGAAAAGAGACAGGATGAAAAAAAATGATGAGAAAAAGAGAAAAATGATGAAAAACAATTTTGTGAATAATGGAGTCGAGAAGAGGATTGAATTAGTGGTTTGGGCATAATTTCACTGTATTTACACTTGTTCCTCAGTATTCCTCTAATTTCTTCTGGTCTACACCTACTTATCCATATTTTATCCTCCCCTGTCCTTGGCCCCATTACAACCCAGAAAAGACCTTTGGATCTGAACGTGCATATGTTTTAAGTATTGATAATTAGAGACTTGCCAAGTCTACTTGTGTTGGTTTTCTTGAGTGCTTTGAGATGAAATTATTTACCCTAGACACTTGAGAGAAACACTGTAGTGCATCTGTGAGGTTATGTTATTTTTAAATCACCTCTTAAGCGGATTGATTATTTTTCCGTGTATTGAATTGCTTGGATGATTTCTGTAAGTATATGCTTTATTTGATTCTGTGTTGGATAATTTCTACATCTTTTATCTGTCCAGATTTCTTGAGAACAGCGTAAATTCTCTTTGTTTCGTTGAGAGTGTTTGTCTTCTGTTTGCTGCGCCTGTGTCAGTCCTTTGATGTCCTATGAACTATTCCCTGATTTGCGTCTTGATTTTGCCCAGGAGTGCAAAAGACTAAGTGTGGTCTATTTTGATGAGTCAATATTTTGTTCACTTCACTTAGTTTATTGTACTAAAATTAATCAGGGAATTGTGCTTAATTGTCCAGTATTTTCCCGTTTTTATTGATTGTGCTTAATTTGATCAGAAATTCTTATTTTACTTAATTTGAATTATCTGAGACTAATTATTTACATTATTGAGTGCAGGGAAAATTCTGTAAATATTTTAGGACATTTGGAAGAACATTCACACTGTATTAATTGGAAGAAGCTACTATATTTGGTTCATGAAGCTGGGTTTTCGTTTTGTTGCTGGAAGTAATTGGCAAATAAAATGATGGAGGAAGCACATTTTCATTCCTTTCTTCTGCAAGTATCACTTCTCATTAACATGACAAAGGAATAAAAGAAAGGGACCACCATGGTGAAAATTCACGTCCAAAAACCCCAAAGTGCAAGAGCTGAATTTGTTGAAGACAAGCATTATATGCTTTGAATGGAATGTGGGAGCCGCGCCACCTAGGACCATTGGAGAATTTCTCTTTGGTTTAAGAATGAAGTAAGGCCGTGAATGGAGGGACCAGATATTGCAAGTAAGTTCACGGGTTTGCACAATTGGAAAAGCATATAAACATATGGAACACATGAAAAGAGGAGGGGCCACCTTGAAACCAAGCTCACGGTTTTATACTTTCAATTTGACAAGCATTTGGAATAAAAAATGGAAGGAAATGGAAGGGGCCACCACATGGTTAGAAGCACACGGCCATTACAAAATTTATTGGCTTGGAATCATTCTTTGTTTAATAAGTAAAGCAAATGGAAAGAAGGGACCACTTTGCAAGTGCAGCCAACGTTTTCTATACACATGGCCCCCTTCTTCTTTTTCATTGAATTTTACAATATACTAATGAGACAAGGCTACCATTTCACGGCATTTTGGCTTGTGCAGATTTCTTTTAATTGCTCTTCCACTCCACACGGTTTTGCACCTTCAAAAAATGAAAGAATTAAGTGGACAGCAGCTTGGAAAGGCCACCACGTTTAAAGCACACGGTTATTTATTTTTTATTTTTGGATCAAGAGCACACGGCTGGAAGCAAGTCCAGCAAGTAGAAACAACTCCCATACAGCAGTAGCTTCCATCCAGCAAGCGTGAAGAGGTGCTGCAGCAAGAAGAAGGGTGTTGCACGTCCACAACTTCTTTCTTTGAGAAGATAAGCATGGAGACTAGTGCTGGAAGGAGAGGAGCACGCTGGAATGCTGCAAGCTCATTCAGAAACCTTGGGAGAAGGGAGTGGAATGTGAATCTTGGCTGGAAGCTTGAAGGAAGAAACGTTAAAGAAGCAAGGAGCTCACGGCTTTGAAGAATTGTAGAAAGCTTACGTTCCCAAGCATAGGAAAAGAGAGACACAACACGGCTTTGCTGGAATAGAAGAAAGAGATGTCATGGTTGGGTGTGTGAAAGAGCTACGGCTGGAATGGGGACGTATTGCAGCAACTACATGCAGCGTTGGAAGGGAGATAATTGTTCACCAAGTGCGTTGTTGAAGCAGAACATGATTCATTGGCTGGAGAAAAATTGGAGAAACCGTAGAATGAAGAAGACAAAGGGACCCACCTATTTCCTTGACAAATCTAGGAGTGAGGAAGTCAAAAGCCTACGGGGACAAAAACAAAACCTGCATGGAAACAAGGATGGTAGGCAGGGAATGCACAATATGTCATTGAGAATTTGCTATAAATGAGGCAGCGGCAGAGAGGAGAATTTGAAGCAGATTTTAGGATTGTCTTAGGAGTAGTGTAGACTCTCGGTGCCTCTCTTCCAGAGGTTCTCAGTTTCAACTCCAAACAGTGCAATGTAGAATTTTATTTCTGAAGATGTAGTCTATTACAGCAATTAAAACAGTTTGTTCATTTTATTTTTATCTTCAATGTTCAAGAATTTTAATTTAAGTTTTCAATCTGGATGAATTTCATTTTCAGTTCAGTGTTTTTATTTTTATTTTTTTTATCTGTTGTATTTTATCGTTTAGCAGTTTCTGCATTGTTAAATTTCGTCATTGCATTTTAATTTCAAACATCGTTTTTAATGTGATAAATTTTATTTGCGATCAAGTGTTTCTATTTTTACCGTTTTCTATCATTCAATTTTTACCGTGGTTAAATTTTATTTCAGTATTTTTAATTCTGTTTTATTTAATTTCCAATTTAATTTTACCGCATTCAACCAAAACACCAAAAACCCCCCCCTTCGTGTTAAATCTAAGACTGAACCCAAATTGGTCCTTGAGAGACGACCTAGGAGTCACTTCCTAGTAATTATACTGCATTAATTTTGCACATCAAATTTGTATGACCGCGACAGTCGTAACAAATTTTGGCGCCGCTGCCGGGGATCAATGGAGGTTCAGTTTTATATTTTTGTTCTGTTAATATTTGTTCTGTTAATATGTGTATTTTGTGTGTTTTGTGTTTTGTATTTTTGTAGGCGACAACGACACCTTCAGCAAATTTTGGCGGCGTTGTCACTTCAGTTCCAGGTTTTTTGTTGTAGATTTTTGCTGTGTTTTTCGATTATGCTGTGTTAATATATATTGTGTTTAATTGTGCTATGTTCTGTATTTAGTTGTTATTAAAAAAAATTGAAAATTAAAAAAAAAAAAAATTAAAAATTTTTACTATTGATGTTCTGTCTTGTGTGTGCTTGTAGCATGTATAAATGTGTTTTGTTTTATCTGATTCGTAATTTTTAGTTTTTAGTTTTTACTTTTTATTTTTCCATGTCTACCTATTTTAATGTTGTGAATAATGCTTATTCTGCCAGTGCCTGTAATTATGATTCTCTTTCTGCATATTACTCTGATTCTTGTGCTGATTTTAATACTGAGAAAAATATGGATCATCCTCAAATTCCTGAGAGCTCCCTTTGGGAGCCGGTTCCACCAGTTCAGCAATATCAGAGTCAGCAGTATGATGCTCCTTCCCAAGTAGCTTCTCAGCCTTCAACTTCTGAACCTACATTGAAGGAGTTACTAGAGCAGATGACAATGCAGAACATTCAGTTTCAGAAAGGGAACATGCAGTTCAAGCAAGAGAGCATGGAGTTCCAGCAGGAAACTCAAGCTGCCATACAGAATCTGAGTGATCAGATCAGGCAGATGGCCACTCTTGCACCTGAGGAGACTGATGAAAATTTTGGGGACCCGGCAGAAGTAAGCAGTAATCCTGAACCAGGTAGACCACCTTCACCTTCCCACACTCTTGAAATCTTCAAGGAAGAGGAGGTAAGCATACCTCAATTTGATTATATTGATGACTATGTTGTTGAGAGGTATGCTAATGACTATATTCTTGCTGAGTCTGATTTTAATTTTTCCTCTGTGCATGATGAGGACCGCTTTTTACTATCACATTCAAATATTTGTTCTCCATGCACTGAACATGAATCTGAACCTGTTATAGATATTGTTTCTACATTTCAAACTGATTCATGTTATGAGGTTGTATCTAAGGCTCAGTATGATGAATTGGGATTGGGTGTTATACCTCTGCATGACATTTCTGTGGAACCAATTTGCACTAACCATACTGCAGGAGGTACGTATAAATTTGATGAGCATACACCCACAATTGAGGACAGAGGTGCAAGCACCCAGAACGATTTCAACATCAACAGGCACCTATTGAATCTAGTCATCAACTTGCAGAAAAACAAAGGTTAGTCATGTTTGTTTACAATAAATTATTTCTTTTTCCTTCTTAATTCGTTGTAAATTCACTTATTTACTTGCTTTTAACACATTTTGAGAAAAAAATCCTCATCTTTCTAAAGAATTGTTACAAAGAATTACGCACTTGTAATGATGTTTTTCTTTTCCTTTGCAATGTTACTTTAACACTATTCCAGTCTCGATGGACAAGGCTTTGCCTATAGTTTATCAACCTCAAGCTATTTTCCAGATTCGTCCTGTGAATCGTTGTTCTGTAACTATTTCTGGTATGTGAGACATATTGTGTATTTTCCCATTCGTAGTGGCACAATGTTGTATTGTGCTTGCTAAACTGTGAGAGACAACAGCGTGGTTTGGATGTTGATGATTATTGTAGCACAAGTTTGTGTTATTCTTTGAATTTTCTAGAATTCATATTTTTGCGATTGTTTATATTTTTAGGTCATGCCGAAGCTGTACTTAGTGTTGCCTTCAGTCCCGATGGACGACAATTGGCAAGTGGTTATGGTGATACCAGTGTTCGATTTTGGGACTTGACCTCTCAGACACCATTGTACACTTGCAAAGGTTTGACATTTAAAAACGTTAAGTTGTTCTTGGTATCTGCTAATTAAGTACAAGAATATAAATGATCAATTTAACTAAATGGTAAAAGGAGTTAGAATTAGTTGAAGGTTCTCGATGAGAAGCAGTGTGTTACTACTAAGGGGAATGTTCATGCTATTAAATCTGGATCATGATGAAATTCTAAGCTGGCAAAGAATAGTGGGAGGGTGGGGGTTATTGCAAAGGAATGAGAAAATAATAAGAGGGAAGGATAGGGAGTGTGAAGGCTGAGAATTATAGTATTGGGAGAATTAGATTTCTTTAGTTTTTAATTTCTTAGAATTAGATTAGTTTTATGTTTTTCTCTTAATTCTTTAGTTTTATAAAATTTTAGTTAAAAAGAGGTTTTTAAGTGTAATTTTTAGCTTTTGTTAATAATTAGAAAATTAGTATTTTTTTGAAATTCTTTCAATAAAAATGTTTTGTTTTAATTGCATAATTTGTCTTCTTTTTCTTAATTGTTGTTTGATTTTTTACAAATTGGGACAACATTTGGACCATAATAGAAGTTGATTGAGAGGTGTTGAATTGAAATGAGCTGCTGGATTAAATTTGGGCCGCTGTTTTGGGCCACTGTTTTAACATTAAGCTGCTGCAAGTGAAATTGAAGGCACCGCTGGCCTGCTACAATGGTGCTGCAATTGGAAGAGTGCTACAGATTGGATAATTGGGCTGCCAAATGCTGTTATGGACTTAAGTGAAACGGTGAGTTTCAATGGAGGCAGCTTTTGGGGGTCATTGCAGAGCAGCTCATTTGAGAAAATTTCATTCTCTCAAGCATGGCAGCTTTTGGGGGTCATTGCAGAGCAGCTCATTTGAGAAAATTTCATTCTCTCAAGCACATTCATTTGGAAGAGAGTAGAAACACTTAAGCTAGGGCTTGTGCGAGAGAAGGGAGAAGAAAAGCTCTCGCCACTTACCCAAAGAAGAACCTGACCGGTGAAGCTGAAGACGTGACCGGAGCGCGATCCTCGCCAGAGAAGAAGCTGACCGAAGCTTAAGTGGATCGGAGGGTTTGAAGAGCAAAGCTTTTGGAGACCGTTGGATCAAGGTGAAGCTCGAAGCGTCATAGCAAGGTTTTCCCTCTCCCATTTTTCTTTTCCCCCTTCCTTTTCTCTTTTCGTTTTTGACCCTATATAAAGGGCCTTCACCATGTAAATAGGGAGATATAGAGAACACTTCTTCATATACTTTTGAGATACATTTTCAGACTGATGAGTCAATATTTTCTTCACTTCACTTAGTTTATTGTACTAGAATTAATCAGGGAATTGTGCTTAATCGTCCGTTATTTTCCTATTTTTCCTAATTGTGCTTAATTCGATCATAAATTCTTATTTTAACTAATTTGAATTATCTGAGCTTATTATTTTGCATTATTAATTATGGGAAAATTTTGGATATCTTTTTGGGACATTTGAAGGCTAAATGAGAAATGACAATTGAGCCCAATGCATTTCAGCCACTTCAATTTTCGCTGGTTGCTGTGTGAATTTTGTGTCAACTTGTTTGTCCTCGTTCGAGTTCAATTCATATCCGTTTTCAATGCAATTTTTTTTCATAGTTTCGTCTAGATGTCTAGTTTCATGTATAGTTTTTATTTTGTTCAAATTCGTTCTGTGTTGTTCCCAGTATTTGTTTTACTCCTCTATGTCAGTCTTGTGTTTACTGTTTGAGTGACTTCTAAATTGTTTGCATTGTTTGCTTGTTGTTTGATACTTGTGGTAGCTGGAATTGATCATTGGACAGTGCTAAGACCTCCCAACACTCAAGGATTCAACACTCATATTGGCACATTTCATACCTCATTTCTCGTAGAAATATGATGAATTAGAAGACATGCCACACAGCCTCCAATATTTTTGCACATCCAAAATTGCTATAAGCTTCAACAATTGTTTTTGGTTTGGAATGAAGGAGGGGACCACCACCTTGTGCATCTCACGGCACATTCATTTTGGAATTGGAAATTGCTTAAACAAATTCAAAGGCACATTATTTGTAGATGGAATTAATGGAGGGGACCACATGCAAGGAAAAGAAGTTTACGTATGTGAAATACATGGTCCCTCTTCTTGTTTTTTTTGTTAAGTTGCTGGACATTATGCAATTGCCAAAAGGAATAACATGGGAGCCACCATTTAGCATTAGAAAATATTTCTTTGACTTAATTGAAAACCGAAAAGCTGGATGGAGAATGGGCACCTCACGGCTTTCTTTGCTTGCAACATGATTTAGCAAACATTAAATTGGAAAAGATGCACATCCAACTCACGGCTTGCACAAGCTTCCATCCAACAATTAACAAGTGAAGCTTGCTGGAATGAAGGGGCAGTTCACGTAAAGAAGGAAGAATGAAGTAGTGCTTTCCTACTTGGAGCATACAAGCAAGGCAAAGGAGATGTTTTACGTCCAAGTCCAGCAGCTGAGTTTGAAGAGGAAACAATAATCTTAGAATGGAAGCACATCCAGTAGCTGGTCTAGTAGAACAGATGCTCCAAGGTCTTAGTCTAGTTGAAGAAGAAGACTTCTTCACCTTCTTGTTGCTAGCACACGCAATTTGGAAGAAGCAAGCAAAGAAGAAGCCACCAAAAGAGGAGAAGGCCGTAAGTGAAGCTTTGGTGAAAATGGTCCAGCAGCTTGGGAGCATGAAGGAAGAGTGATGTCTCGGTTTTGAGTTGTTTTGGAGAATGATGGGGACGTGTGGAATCAGCTCCAGCATCGTGAAGAGGAAGTGCAAAGCAAGCTTGGCTGGAAGATGATCACGTTCCAAAATCTTGGAGTGTGGGCACCACGGTTGGTTGAAAGGAATTTGGCAGCAACACGTAGGAGAGTCCACCGAATGGAAGAAGAATACAAGAAATGGAGGACCCCCACCTATTATGTTGGCACATTTAGGAGTTAAAGAAGTCAAGAAGCTAGAGGAAAAAGACACGGGAAAGCTGGCTCACGGGAAAGCTGGCTGGAATGAAGAAATGACATACAATATGTTCAGAAGTTTGGCTATAAATCCAGCAGCAGCAGAGAAGCAAATCAGTAGATTTTAGGAGTAGTGTAGTATAGAATTCACGGCCCTGGAAGAGGCTCTCTGCCTCTTCCTCTTTTAACAGCTTTCCAGTTTCATTTTAAAACAGTGCAAAATGTAATTTGATTTCTGAAGCAGTAAGAGTGTGTTACAGTATATTGCTCATTTCATTTTCATTTTTACGTGTAGTATTCAAGAACTTTATTTTCAATGTTAAACCTTTTGATGAATTTCATTTTCAGTACTTTTAATTCATTTTCGTCTCTTTTATTTTACCGTTTACTGTTTTCTGCATCGTTAAATATTGTCAATGTGTTTTATCGTTTATTTTCCAAACGTCATTTTTACAATTCATTTTCACTGATGTTTTTATTTCTGTGTTTAGTTTTAACCGTTTCTGCATATTTATAGTTCCGTTTTTACCGTTTGGTTTTACAGTCGTTAAAATTTATTTCGGTGTTTTTAAATTCAGTTGTGTTTAAATTCCAATTTTAATTTATTTTCCGTAACCAAAAACCATTTACAAACCCCCCCACTTCGTGATGAATCTAAGACTGAACCACCAAAATTGGTCCTTGAGAGACGACCTAGGAGTCAAATCCTAGACTATACTGCATTTTAATCTGTATAAAATTTGTATGACCGCGACAGTCTTAACAAAATGGCGCCGCTGCCGGGGATCAATAACGGTTTGGTTTTAGATTCTTGTTGTGCAAATTTTTGTTCTGTTAATATGTGTATTTTGTGTGTTTTGTGTTTTGTATTTTTGTAGGCGATAACGACACCTTCAGCAAATTTTGGCGGCGTTGTCACTTCAGTTCCAGGTTTTTTGTTTTAGATTTTTGCTGTGTTTTTCGATTTTTACTGTGTTAATATATGTTTTGTCTTTTATATTTTTATTGTGTTGTGTTCTGTATTTAGTTACTGTATTTAAAAAAAAAAAAAAACGAAAAAAAAAAATAATTTTGTTCTGTCTTGTTTATGCTTGTAGCATGTTTAATTATGTTGTGTTTTATCTTGTGTTGTGATGTGATGTTCTACTTTCTGTATGCGTGTCGTATGTGTTTGTTTGTTAATTAAAAAAAAGTAAGAAAAAAAAATTGAATTTAAAAAAAAATAATAATAAAATTATTTTTATGTTCTGTTTTGTGTATGCCTGTAGCATGTATAAATGTGTTGTATTTTGTTTGTCTAGTAATTTTTAGTGTTTAATTTTTATTTTTATTTTCCATGTCTACCGATTTTAATTTTGTGAAAAATGCTTATTCTGCCTATGCCCATAATTATGATTCTCCTTCTGCATGTTACTCTGATTATAATTCTGCTGATTTCTATGTCGAGAATTATATGGATCATCCTCAAATTCTTGAGAGCGCTCCTAGGGAGCCGGTTCCACCTAAGGAGGATGATTTTTATTACGTTCTAAGCACTGGACTGACATATTTGCTGCCTAAGTTTCATGGTTTTGCAGGAGAATGCCCACATAGACATTTGGAAGAGTTCCACATCATATGCTCTTCAATGAAGCCTCCAGATGTCCCTCTTGATCACATTTTCTTGAGCTCATTTCCGCATTCATTACAAGGAGCAGCTAAGGATTGGCAAGACTCTCTTCCTCTAGGATCCGTTACCGATTGGGGATATCTTGAGCTTCAGTTTCTGAACAAATTCTCCCCTGAGCAGTATGGATATATCAATGATCCTGGATGGAATGACCCTAGCTTGGGATGGTTCGATGCTCAACAGGAATATCAGGAAGCACCATCTCAGGATACTTTTATGCCTCCACCAGTCCAGCAATACGAGAATCAGCAGTTTGATGCTCCTGTCCAAATAACTCCTCAGCCTTCTACTTCTTAACCTACATTAAAGGAGTTACTGGAGCAAATGACCAAGCAGAGAATTCAGTTTGAGCAAGAGTGCATGAAGATCCAGCAGGAAACTCAAGCTGCCATGCAGAATCTGAGTGATCAGGTTGGGCAGATGACCACTCTTGCACCTGAGGAGAATGTTGAAGATTTTGAGGACAAGGCAAGAATAAGCAGTAATTCTGACCCAGGTAGACCCATTTCATCTTCCACTACTTTACCAACCTTCAGGGAAGTAGAGGTAAGCATACCTAAATTTGATTATGCTGTTGATAATTATGCTTTTCATGATTATGCAGTTGATAGGTATGTTGATGATTATATTGTTGATGAGTCTGTTTTTAATTTTCCCTCTATGCATGATGAGAACCAATTTTTTATATTACATTCGTATGATTATTCTCCATGCATTGAACATGAATCTGAGTCTGTGGTTAATATTCTTTCTGAATTTAAAATTGATTCATGTTCTGAGGATTTATCTGAGGTTCAGCCTATTACATTGGAACTGGGTGTTCTACCTCTGCATGACATTTCTTTGGAGCAATATTGCACTAACCATGATGCAGGAGGTACACATGAATTTCATCAACAAACACCCACAATGGAAGACCAAGGTTCGAGCCTGCAAAACAGTTTCAACAGCAACAGGCACCTGCTGAACCGGCTCATCAACAATCACTGCTTGGATCCAGCTGTGGAAGACATTTCACTGCTCGATCAGATCTGGAGGATGAAACAGTTCGTCCTCAAAACTTCCTGGCTGGATACTGAAAAGGAAGACATCTCCCTGAAAGTCCAAAATTGGCAGCTTCCACCATAACCTACGGGAGTTTGCATTTTCTTTCTCTCCCTTTTTCCTTACTTTATTGCACTTGTCCATAATATGTTTACTGTTTTGATTGTTGATGACATGCCTAGAACACATTGAGGACAATGTGTAGTTTAAGTGTGGTCTATTGGGAGAGATTCTGAATTTTTCTTTATTTTGTGTGTTAAATTTTTTGTTTTTGTGATCAATTTTTTCTGTTTTAAGTGGTTTTTAGAGTGTTTTGTGTGCAATAAATTTTACATTTTTCTCTTGATTTCTGGAGTCTGTCTAAGTTGTAGATTTTTCCTTCACTTGATTAATGCTTATAGTTTGTAATCCTTGCTTTTCTCTGCTTGGAAGATGATTATAATGTTTAAGAGGTTGATTTGATTGTAACGAATGCCCTGTGTGAGAATTTGAGCCACTTAATTTTCTTTCTGGTGTGATATGTATCTTGATTGCTTGCACATATGCCTTGGCTTGATTCTTTTTGATATACTTGATTTATATGCATTTTTGGAAGTGATAAAGGCAATTTTATTCTTGAGCCTCTTTAGCCAAATAAGCCTACCTTGTTATTATCCTTTGATAACCCCTTTGAGCCTATACTGTATATATTTATTTGTGTTGAAGCTCATACACTGATCCTGAGTGAAAAACAAATTATTACCTTAACCTTAGGAAAGTCTGGAGCTATAAAAGTGTTATGTGAATAAGTGTGGTCTCCTTGGGGATTCTGATGAATTGGCTAGTTGGTTCCTCATCTTGTTTTGAAAATATGAATTATATCCTGTTGCGTGATAAAGAGAAAAAAAAAGAAAAGAGACAGGATGAAAAAAAATGAAGATGAGAAAAAGAGAAAAATGAAAAATAATTTTATGAATAATGGAGTCGAGAAGAGGATTGAATTAGAGGTTTGGGGTGAGATTTCACTGTGTTTACACTTTTTCCCAATGCTCCTCTATTTCTTTTGGGCTATAGCTACTTATCCAAAATTATCCTCCCCTGTCCTTGGCCCCATTACAACCCAGAAAAGACCTTTTGATCTGAACATGCATATGTTTTAAGTGTTGATATTAGAAGTTTGCCAAGTCTACTTGTGTTTGCTTTCTTGAGTGCATCGAGTTGAAAATTCTTTACCCTAGACACTTGAGAGAAACACTGTGAGTGCATCTGTGAGGTTTTGTTATTTTTAAAATCACCTCTTGAGCTGATTAATTATTTTACCAAGTTTTGAATTGTTTGGAAGATTTCTATAAGTATCTGCTTTTCAGTGATTC
The DNA here is from genome assembly GCA_034642375.1 of Vigna nakashimae. Taxonomy (NCBI): domain Eukaryota; kingdom Viridiplantae; phylum Streptophyta; class Magnoliopsida; order Fabales; family Fabaceae; genus Vigna; species Vigna nakashimae. The sequence continues at coordinate 33,509,120 of CM067765.1, forward strand.
TGTGATTGGATATGGTCTACATCTTTTCTCTGTCTAGATTTCCTGAGAACTTTGTAAATTCTGTTTATTTTCTCTTGAGTCTTTGTTTTTCTGTCTGCTGAATTTGTGTAACCTTCCTAAAAGTCCTTTGATGTCGTATTCCCTGATTTGCGTCTTGATTTTGCCCAGGAGTGCAAAAGACTAAGTGTGGTCTATTTTGATGAGTCAATATTTTCTTCACTTCACTTAGTTTATTGTACTAGAATTAATCAGGGAATTGTGCTTAATCGTCCGTTATTTTCCTATTTTTCCTAATTGTGCTTAATTCGATCATAAATTCTTATTTTAACTAATTTGAATTATCTGAGCTTATTATTTTGCATTATTAATTATGGGAAAATTTTGGATATCTTTTTGGGACATTTGAAGGCTAAATGAGAAATGACAATTGAGCCCAATGCATTTCAGCCACTTCAATTTTCGCTGGTTGCTGTGTGAATTTTGTGTCAACTTGTTTGTCCTCGTTCGAGTTCAATTCATATCCGTTTTCAATGCAATTTTTTTTCATAGTTTCGTCTAGATGTCTAGTTTCATGTATAGTTTTTATTTTGTTCAAATTCGTTCTGTGTTGTTCCCAGTATTTTTTTTACTCCTCTATGTCAGTCTTGTGTTTACTGTTTGAGTGACTTCTAAATTGTTTGCATTGTTTGCTTGTTGTTTGATACTTGTGGTAGCTGGAATTGATCATTGGACAGTGCTAAGACCTCCCAACACTCAAGGATTCAACACTCATATTGGCACATTTCATACCTCATTTCTCGTAGAAATATGATGAATTAGAAGACATGCCACACAGCCTCCAATATTTTTGCACATCCAAAATTGCTATAAGCTTCAACAATTGTTTTTGGTTTGGAATGAAGGAGGGGACCACCACCTTGTGCATCTCACGGCACATTCATTTTGGAATTGGAAATTGCTTAAACAAATTCAAAGGCACATTATTTGTAGATGGAATTAATGGAGGGGACCACATGCAAGGAAAAGAAGTTTACGTATGTGAAATACATGGTCCCTCTTCTTGTTTTTTTTGTTAAGTTGCTGGACATTATGCAATTGCCAAAAGGAATAACATGGGAGCCACCATTTAGCATTAGAAAATATTTCTTTGACTTAATTGAAAACCGAAAAGCTGGATGGAGAATGGGCACCTCACGGCTTTCTTTGCTTGCAACATGATTTAGCAAACATTAAATTGGAAAAGATGCACATCCAACTCACGGCTTGCACAAGCTTCCATCCAACAATTAACAAGTGAAGCTTGCTGGAATGAAGGGGCAGTTCACGTAAAGAAGGAAGAATGAAGTAGTGCTTTCCTACTTGGAGCATACAAGCAAGGCAAAGGAGATGTTTTACGTCCAAGTCCAGCAGCTGAGTTTGAAGAGGAAACAATAATCTTAGAATGGAAGCACATCCAGTAGCTGGTCTAGTAGAACAGATGCTCCAAGGTCTTAGTCTAGTTGAAGAAGAAGACTTCTTCACCTTCTTGTTGCTAGCACACGCAATTTGGAAGAAGCAAGCAAAGAAGAAGCCACCAAAAGAGGAGAAGGCCGTAAGTGAAGCTTTGGTGAAAATGGTCCAGCAGCTTGGGAGCATGAAGGAAGAGTGATGTCTCGGTTTTGAGTTGTTTTGGAGAATGATGGGGACGTGTGGAATCAGCTCCAGCATCGTGAAGAGGAAGTGCAAAGCAAGCTTGGCTGGAAGATGATCACGTTCCAAAATCTTGGAGTGTGGGCACCACGGTTGGTTGAAAGGAATTTGGCAGCAACACGTAGGAGAGTCCACCGAATGGAAGAAGAATACAAGAAATGGAGGACCCCCACCTATTATGTTGGCACATTTAGGAGTTAAAGAAGTCAAGAAGCTAGAGGAAAAAGACACGGGAAAGCTGGCTCACGGGAAAGCTGGCTGGAATGAAGAAATGACATACAATATGTTCAGAAGTTTGGCTATAAATCCAGCAGCAGCAGAGAAGCAAATCAGTAGATTTTAGGAGTAGTGTAGTATAGAATTCACGGCCCTGGAAGAGGCTCTCTGCCTCTTCCTCTTTTAACAGCTTTCCAGTTTCATTTTAAAACAGTGCAAAATGTAATTTGATTTCTGAAGCAGTAAGAGTGTGTTACAGTATATTGCTCATTTCATTTTCATTTTTACGTGTAGTATTCAAGAACTTTATTTTCAATGTTAAACCTTTTGATGAATTTCATTTTCAGTACTTTTAATTCATTTTCGTCTCTTTTATTTTACCGTTTACTGTTTTCTGCATCGTTAAATATTGTCAATGTGTTTTATCGTTTATTTTCCAAACGTCATTTTTACAATTCATTTTCACTGATGTTTTTATTTCTGTGTTTAGTTTTAACCGTTTCTGCATATTTATAGTTCCGTTTTTACCGTTTGGTTTTACAGTCGTTAAAATTTATTTCGGTGTTTTTAAATTCAGTTGTGTTTAAATTCCAATTTTAATTTATTTTCCGTAACCAAAAACCATTTACAAACCCCCCCACTTCGTGATAAATCTAAGACTGAACCACCAAAATTGGTCCTTGAGAGACGACCTAGGAGTCAAATCCTAGACTATACTGCATTTTAATCTGTATAAAATTTGTATGACCGCGACAGTCTTAACACAGACGCTCTGTAGATTAGGGTTTTTACGCTTTTCTTAGAGTAGAGATATTGTTCTTGTTTCTGGATTTCACTGAGACAATTGCGAGAGTGACAGTCGCGAGAATATTGGTGACTTCCGGTACAGTTGTAATCTTCTTTTCATATTAATAAAGTTCTATTTCGTATTCTCGTTTGTGTTGAGATTGTTCTGTGTTCTTGATTTTTGCCATTGTTATGTTTTGAGAAAATGATTTGGATTCTGATTCTCTGCAATTTTATGATTTCTTTCGGAATTAAATGTAGCATTTTCCATCGAGATGTCTTCTCGAGACAGAGAAAAGTCCAATGCATAAAAATTGATTCAAATTTGTGTTTCTTGAATTTGTTTGTGAATTTTAGATTGATGAATAGGCTAATGAACCTTGATTGGAAAAATGAGTGGAAAAAGTCAAATTAAAGTTCTGAAATATGAACTAGAATACCCTGGATTGGGATTCACATTATCATGATGTCTTCTTGAGAACTCTAAGCACTCTTTTATTCATATCAATGTACATTCACCTATGAAATCAATTCTGTCTTTGCTTTTGATAGTGATAGTTGAAGTTCAGTTTGAGTTTTGATGTTCCAGTTGTTTACTTTGAGTATTTTAGAATTTATGATCTGCTTTACTTCTGTTTCAGCCTTTACATTCTTGTTGATATGATGCTTTTCAATCTTGAGTTTTAAGTTCTTTTCAATTTGGTTTTATTTCTGATTTTGTTCCAGTTTTAGTATATAGGTTTTGTTTTGGATATAAATAGGTTTAATTAGGTTTTATTTCTTTATTTTCTTCCTTCTTTTATTTTAAAATAGATTATAGTTTCGCTTTTCTTAATTTTTTAATTTCTGTGTTTTCATTTTAAATGTCCCCACCTGTTTAGTAGTAGTTAGTAAGTAAATAATTAGTAAATAAATACAAGACTTAACTCTACATTTTAAAACTTAATTTTGTTGAGTCCTAGGATTGATATTCTGGTTGCCCTATGCTACATTAGTGGGGACCAGATTTTGTTCTGATTTTAGGCGACAAAAATCAGTTTAACAAATGGCGCCGTTGCCGGGGACTCGGCGAGTTAAGTCTTAGAGTGTTAGGTTAGTCTTGTTTAGGCTTGTTTTCTTGATTTTATTTCTGTTTTGTGTTCATATATGTTCCTTTTTAGTTTAGGATTTGTTTGTTTTGTTTTCATTTTTGTATATTAGGATCTGTTCTACAGAGTAGAAATTGTGAATATAGCTTGTATAGATTTTCTTTTCTTTCAATTCTTTTGTTGAATTCTGTGATAGAGGCTTTATTGGTCTGATTGGTTTTTATCTTGTGAGCAATTGTTAAGCATGGATCACTCCTCTGCATATGGTAATTTCTCATTTCCTTATAATGCTCAACCACCAAGATTTGACATGTTTTATGAGCCTATTCCTGAGGTTTTTATGCAGCCAGCCAATCAAGCTTTCCAGCAGCAACCACCACATTGTTTTCAACCATATCATGAGCAACCACCCTTGCAAGTGCAGCAGCAGCTGCCACACGTATACTGGGACCAATATGCTGAACCAGAGCAGGAGAATTTCCTGTCGGAACAGCCATGGCAGCCATCTTTTTTCCATTATGATGCACCAGAGCAAGAGGAAATTCATTCAGAACAGCCATGGCAGCCACAATTCTGTGATCAGTGGCAACAGGGGATTCCAGCGTATGAACTTCAAGGACTAACCAATCAAGTGGCTGAGTTAGTAGTTGTAGTCAACAAGTTGACTGGGAGAGTTGAAAAGGAGAAAGAGGCAACAACCAATGAAGCACCACTGATGGTAGCTGCTACCCCAGAGTTTCAAGTGATTAAGTGTCCAACCACCTCTGTAATTGTATACGCTAATCCTTCTTTCACTGATTCAGATTCTGTTTTAATTTCTGTTAATGATAGTTCCAATTCTCTGATGAGTGGTGATTGTATGAATGCATCTGTTGATTCTGAATCTGTATATGAACTTTATGTTGGTGATGAGAGTACTGAACCTCATTCTGAAATTGATTGTATTGTTGATTTGAACTCTGATTTTAAAATTGAACCTGCTGAGCTTGAAGTACAAATTGATTTCAGAAAGTCCAAAGAGTATTTGAAAAAAATGAGGGAAGCTGCCAACCATGTTTTGGGGCTTCAGTACTATGAAATGGACTTTTATGCTGATGTATGTGATCCCAAAATTGATTTGACTACGTTTGATCAAATGCTTGATGTGCCTGTAGAGGTTGTTGATTTTAGTCCTTGCTTTGATCATTCTAATATCACAAATTCAGTATTTAACATTGATAGAGTTCATATACCTGCATCTAGTGTTTTTTATGATTGCACAGATTTAGATGCACTTCTTGATGATGAATCAGGTGCTCATGATGATAGATATGTAGTTTTTGATGATGTGAAAGTTGATATGACTGATTTTGAAAATGCCTGTACTGATTTAGGATTAGAACTTGAACTTGAGTTTGCTGGGTTCTTAAACTCTTTAGAACTGAGTAATGAAAAACTCACTGGTTGTACATGCCTTGGGGGTGGTTGTGAAGTTTGTGAAGAAATCAGTTCTGCCATATGTTCTGCTTCTAACTATTTTGCAGGCGCCAAGGAAGAGATCATTATGTTCAAGCTGGATGGAAATGACCTTGATGAGGTAGCTAGTGATCAGAGAACACAGGTTTATTCTAAACTTAGCATTCCCATAGAATTCTCTAAGGTTCAATATGAATTTAATGCTTTGGATTTGTTTAAAGTTGAACCCATAGAACCTGCTCCAGATTATGTTCCTGTTATGCCTGCACACAGTCATATTTTAGATTCAGCCTGTTCCATTGAAAATATTGACATGCCTTATGCTGTTTCAGAGTTATGCACTGGTTTTGACATTATTCCAGTTGATGATAGCTTCACAATAGGTGTTCATTTAGCTGCTGATTTGATAGATGCTAGTGAGGTCATTTTTGAGGAGCCAGTACAGGTTGATTTTAAATTTGAGCTTCCTGTCTGTTTAGGTGAGGTACAAACTAGCTTTGATAATCTTATGGATGAGAAAACCTTGCCAGATATTCTTGCTGTTATACCTGATTGTACTGAAAAGCTGGATGAAATTTGTGTTGTAGAACATATTGATATTTCTGATGATTTTTATGATGTGTGCATTGGTCTGGACAACAATTTTGAGGATAACTTTATGGACTGTGTTGAGTTCACTATGGGTTTTGTCCTTATTACTAAGGAAGAGCCAACACAGGTGTTGTTTAACCTTGAAATTCTAGTTGTCTTATCTGAGTTTCCTTTGCAGTTTAGCTCATTTGATTGCCTATGCATATTTCCTTTAGAGCCTGTTGTTAACACTGCAGTAGTTATGGATTCTAAGGTTCTTAGAGCACCATTTGAGATTGAATGTATCCATACCCCTACTGTTTGCACTGATAATATTTTTCCCACCTTTGATGCATTGGTTCTTCATGAGAATGATCTTGATTTCAGTTTTAACAAAGCTGAAATGTTTGATGATTCACTGATGAACATTGACTTTGATTTTGCTGTTGCAGCTGACATTACTAATATTGCCACTCATCCAAAGGAAGCTGCAGACACAAAGGAAGTGGTCATGAATGCAAGAGAAGGTATAAATGATGCTCAAAGAGCCTGGAATTTGCAAAATCAACAGCAAAGGCATGAGGAGATCTGGCTGCTGCAGCTGAAAGCATTGAATGGAGAACTGATGATGCTAAAGCAGAGAGCTGGGAAGGAGCTAATGCACATCTTGGCTGACAATGGAGAAAATCCAATAAGCTATTTCTTGTCCCTTCCTTTAAATAGTAGTTATAGGTCTTTTATAGTAGTTTACATAGCTTTAAGTAGCATAATAAATAGTAGGGTAGATAATATGTTGTTCAATTGCTTTTTTTTTTGTGTTTTTGAGTTTCTATTCTTGTACATATCTGTTGCTGTTTGATCTGAGTATGTTTTTGTTGATTAGAAAACCTTACTCACTCACACATTGAGGGCAATGTGCCTCTTAAGTGTGGGGGTGAGGGGTTGTAGTTAAAATTTTTGCTTTTACTTTGATAGATGTGTTTAGTATCTGTTTTAGCAATAAAATAGGGGTATTTTTTTCTGAACTGTTTTTCTCTTAGTTTAGGTCTGGTTTGGTTTATAAATCCCTAGAGTAGTTTACTATTCTTTCTTTAGTCTGTAAATACTTACTCTTGTTACTGATCTGTTTTAGTTTAGTTGTTAGTTTTGTTGATAATAGTTCTTAGGTCTTTTAAAGTTCATTCATTTTCTGGTTTATGTTGTTTTAGCTTAGGTTCTTTTGCTGTTTTTTAATATGTTTTAGAACTTATTTTAGGTCCCTTTTCTTGGCTTATTTCTATTATTTTGTTTTCCTTATGCTAGTTTCTTGCTCTGTTTTAGTTCTTCATTAGTTTCTATTCTTCATTTTATTTTCATGCTTTGCTTCAAGTTTTAATTAGGATTCTTTTCATAATTTGGTTCTATTTTCTTTCTGCTACTGTTTTTAAAATTTTTCTGAATCTGTTTAGCTTTCTTTTTGTCAATTCTCTATTCTGGTTATATTGCATATGTCAGGTAGCTTATAGGAATAGTTTAGGTTTATCTTCTGTCAATATATTAGGTAGTTTAGGACTGATTCCAGGTTCCTTTTATTTCTCTAACCTTTGTTTCTATTCTTTTAGATTCTGTTTTATGCTTATCTTCATTCTTTGGTGATGTCATTCAAATTTTAGCTTTATTTCCTTAGATTAGAATGGTCAAGAGTAGACTTAGCTTTGGATTTGGGCAGAAGTAGTTCTAGCATTAATTTTTACAGTCTTTAGTTCATTTCAATTCAGTAATTTTTACATAGATGAGTAGCAAGTCAGTTTTAACAACTTTTAAACCCTTGAGAGATTTTGGGCCAGTTTTTGTCTTTCTTGTGTGATAACATGCATGTTTAATTGTCATTCTGATTTTGCATTGATTCTTTGTGATGTGCTCGCTCTTGGTAACTTTAAATATGATCTAGGCATCCTTCATTTTTCCAGTTTAGCTTATCCATTTCATTCCTTACCATTGCACCTTATATTGAGCTTTAGTTTTTTTTTTCTTTGCTTTTCATCCATTTCAAGCCATTTCCCCCAACCAATCATTCCTTAGAGACTTGTGAGATGTAGGGAGAAGTCTAGAACTTGGTGAGTGCATGAAAAAGAAAAAAAAATGTGTTGAAAAAAAATCTGGTTTGGTTGAAAAAGAAAGAAACAGGTTTGGAAATGAGAAAAATCAGAAAAAGAAATTGAAAAAGAGACCTGAAATGAATGAAATAGAAAGAGAACCAGAGAAAAAGAAAGAAAAAATCATCTGGCCAAAGTCTGAGAAAAATAGTATGTTCTGAGTTCTAGTTTTATCCCTTTTTCTTCACATTTCTCTACTCATTTCAGTTCCCATTATTTTCTGTTTTTCCATTTCATTCCATGAACATTACAAGCCAATTAAAGACCTATTGATTTAGAGAAGCCTTGAGTCAAGCACTGTCATTTAGAGTCTTTTCAAAGTTGTGAATGGTAGTTGGCATGACATGATTGAGTGAAACAGGATTACATACTGTATTTTGTTTGATTGATTGAAATATACTGTATTTTGTTAGGAATGTAAATCTAGAATCACAACTGATTTAACTGTCATTAGACAGCTTACTTTTTGTACATATATACTGCTGACTTCAATAAGAAAATTAATCGTTTTCTCTAAATCTTTTGCATCTCTGTTTTCATTGCCTATCTCTCTCGGTTCTGCTTTTCCAAAATATCTTCCTCTCTTCTCTGATAAGCTGCCACTCTAACAGTGGTATCAGAGCTTACAGGTTTCGAATCTGGGAGGAGTAGTCAAGTAAAGAAACTCTGCAGCAAAATAGATTTTACGCTGAAGTATGGCAGGGATGATCCAAAGTAAACTACCGGTATTCGACGGAAAGAATTTCGAAGATTGGTGCGTAAAGATGGATGCTATATTGGGCTTCCATGAGATCGATGAAATTGTCAAAGATGGGTTTAAAGATCCTGCAAAGAATGCTACAGATGAAGAAAAGAAAGCGTATAAAGAGAACAGAAAATTAGACTGCAAAGCACGCATGATCTTGCATCAATGCATCTCGACGGCGATATTCCAAAAGGTGTCAAAGACGACAACGGCCAAGAAACATGGGAGATCTTACAAGATGGGTACGGAACTGCTGGAAATATAAAGGAGATTAAGCTACAGTCACTACGGCGGCAGTATGAGCTCCTGAACATGGGGGAACAAGAAACCATTCAAGGGTACATCGGCAGGATCCAAGTAATTGTCAACGCAATGCGTGCATGCGACAAAGTTGTCAAGGACAAGAAGATAGTTCATAAGATCTTGCGTACGTTAACGCCCCAGTATGACCACATTGTTGTGGCGATTGTAGAAAGTAGAGATTTGGAGAAAATGAAAGTCGAGGAGTTGCAAAACTCACTTGAAGCTCACGAACAGAGACTGCTAGAAAGGAAAGCCGCAGAACAAGATGCAAAACAGATCAGCCAAGCATTACAAGCCAAAATACAAAAGGGTCGTGGATTTGGTAGAGGAAGAGGCAAAATGCGAGGTGGTCGTGGAGGCCGAAACGGAGGAAGGTCCGCTAATAACCAAGATCAGAACAAAGATGACGTTAACTATGATCAAAAGGAAGGAAACTTTAGAGGAAGAGGTGGCAGAAGAAATGTCGACAAAAGAAACGTGCAATGTTTCACATGTAGTAAATTTGGCCATTATTCGTCTGAATGCTGGCATAATGAAAACACCAAGAAAGAGAAGAATGACGAAGCTAATCTAGTGAAAGACGAACAAGAATCAGATTCTGATCACGTAGTGCTAATGACTGTTACAACGCAAGGAAGAAATACTGATGAGAATCTGATTAATCAAAGAAAACAAGTACTTGAGACAAGCGAAGTTGAAGACAACTGCACAAAGAATGCTGCAGAAAGAGAATACGTGTCTCTTGCTGGGAAGACGAGCCATGCAAATAAGGAATCATCGTGGTATTTGGATACAGGGTGTTCCAACCACATGACAGGAAATCGAAATTGGCTGATCGATCTTGATACTAGTGTTAAAAGCATAATACGGTTCGCTGATAATAGTACCATAAGAGCTGAAGGCCCGGGAAAGGTATTGATTGCGCACAAAGATGGAAGGCCAGTATACATGCATAATGTTCTTTACGTACCCACCATGAGAAGCAACCTCCTGAGTCTTGGTCAGTTACACGAGAAAGGATACACCATGAAAATGGAACAAGGGCATATCAAGGTGTTCGACGAAAAGCAACGAATGATACTCAAAGCTCCTATTGCCAGCAATCGCACATTTCGTGTAGATCTGAATACAGCGGAGATATAATGCATGAAAGCAACAAGTGTTGAAGGAAATTGGCTGTGGCATTATCGTTACGGGCATCTAAACTTTAGAAGCTAAAGAAAAGAAGCTTGTGAGTGGAATCTGTACGATTGAGGCACCTAAGAAAGTTTGTGAAAGTTGCACCATAGGAAAGCAAACAAGATCACTATTCAAGAAACGTGCCTACAAGAGAGCAAGACAGCTGCTAGAAGTGGTGCATGCTGATGTATGTGGACCATTCGACTTGTCGTCTCTGGGAGGTAACAGATACTTCCTACTTTTTGTGGATGAGCTTTCTAGAAAAATTTGGGTTTATCTGTTAAAAGGAAAAGGTGAAACTTACACTTACTTTGTTAATTTTTGCTCCATGGCCGAGAGGCAATCGGGCAAGCAGATCAAAATTCTCCGCACTGATGGAGGAGGTGAATTCAACTCAGGAGAAATGTCGAAATTCTGCACTGAAAAAGGGATTATACACGAAGTCACAGCCCCCTACACTCCTCAACATAATGGATTGGCTGAGAGGAGGAATCGCATGCTTCTTGATATGGTCAGATGTATGATCAAAGGAAGGGGTCTTCCGCATCATCTATGGGGAGAAGCAGTTTCAACTGCAGCATACCTACTGAATAGGAGCCCAACCAAAGCTTTGCCAACTAGCACACCGGAAGAAGCGTGGTCTGGAAACAAACCTGACGTGCAACACCTGAAGATTTTTGGATCAGTCTGTTATAAGCATGTCCCAAGTGAATTGAGAAAGAAATTGGACGATAGAAGCGAAACTTTCGTTTTTGTTGGTTATCATCCAACTGGAGCATATAGACTCTATGATCCAGTGAAATCAAAAATTGTGATAAGTAGGGACGTGATTGTTGATGAATCTAATGTGTTCAAGTGGAACACATGTGAGACTACCCCAGATAATTCACCTAGTACTGTGATTACTACGTTGTTTAAGGAGAGAAACTATGATCAAGACACTCTGACAGTTAATACAGAGGATGTAAATAATAGGCGGTCAAAAAGAACGCGTTTCCCATCGACAAGACCGGCAGATCACGAGCTATTCCGAGACAGTGACATTACAGACACAGGTGATATATTGCATTATGCTTTACTTGCAGGTACTGAAACCATAGCATGGGAGAAAGCTATCAAAGATGATAATTGAAAGGATGTTATGATTGAGGAGAATAAAACATGGACGTTGATGGACTTACCTGCCTACAAGAAAGCCATAGAGGTGAAGTGGATGTTCAAAACTAAGTACAAACCCGATGGGAGTGTGGCAAAGTTTAAAGCTAGACTAGTTGCTAAAGGATTTCTGCAACAACCTGGGATCGATTTCACTGATGTGTACGCCCCTGTTGCAAGATTGGAAACGGTGAGGATCGTGGTAGCTATTGCCAATTCAAATAATTGGAGTATCAGCCAGATGGATGTCAAATCAGCATTTCTTAATGGGGCTCTCGAAAAAGAAGTCTACGTATGTCAACCGCCTGGTTTCATCAAGAAGGACAATGAACTGAAGGTTTATAAACTTAACAAAGCTCTCTACGGTCTTCGTCAGGCACCACGAGCATGGAACAAGCATATTGACTCGTTGCTCACCAGGTATGGATTTCAAAGATGTATTGTTGAATATGGAATATATGTCAAGTTCTGTGATCAGCTAGGTACCTTGCTCATATGTCTGTACGTGGACAACCTACTGGTCACTGGAAGCTCAGTGCAAGAGATTGAAAAATTCAAAGTTATGATGAAGAATGATCTGGAGATGACAGACCTTGGCTTCTTGGATACTTCCTTGGATTGGAGTTTATACAAACCAAAGAGGGAGTACATATGAATCAAAAGAAATATATTCTCGAAACTCTGGAGAGGTTCAAGTTAAAAGACTGCAACAGCGCATCAGTTCCAGTTATTGCCAACACGAAGTGATGAATCATTATTTTCTTCACTTCACTTAGTTTATTGTGCTAGAATTAATCAGGGAATTGTGCTTAATTGTTCAATATTTTCCCATTTTTCCTAATTGTGCTCAATTTGATCAGAAATTCTTATTTTAATTAATTTGAATTATCTGAGACTAATTATCTACATTATTGAATGCAGGAAAATTTTTTGAAATATTTTGGGACTTCAAGATAAATGTGACATAAATTTTATTTTAAACTAAGAAGAATTTGTATGGCTGCCACATTTTTAAGCCAATGTCACGTTTTTTTTATTTAGCTAACATATGTGATTTTTTTTGTGCAAAGAGCTACCACAATTAGCACTCACGGTTTTGTTGAGATGGGGTTGGAAAAATGTAGCATGCATATGGACAAAAGTGGGGGCTGCCATTAAGAAAGGGAATATTATTCTAAAAAGCATAAAGAATGACACATGAGAAGAGAAAGAAAGTTCACGTATTTGGAAGATATAAGTCCAAGAGAAAAGATGTTGGCAGGAATATTTTATTCTCAAGGCATGGTGCAATAAACAATTCACTTTGGCAATATAATGGACAATTCACGATGGAAATCAGCAAAGACTTAGAAGTGAAATGGAGGAGGGGGCCACCACTTTGAAAAGCTTACGTCCAATTAGGAGCTCTAAATGCTAAGCTTTTCAATTATAAGAAATACAACACTAGGCCTTGGTTTGTAAAGCAATTGAAAAGAGGGGCCACGTTGAAATGAAAAGGAAGCACACAACAAGCAAACGATGCTGGTTTCATCTCTAAGAGATGGAAGTGGTAATTCATATTTGTTGGGAGAAATGAAGTAAGCACACGGTGCAGCTGCTTGTTCACACATCCATGGAGAAGAACAACCCATGAGAAATTAAATGGGAACACACACGCAGCTGCTGCTGCTGCCAAGTCCAGCAAAGTGTTTCATTCTTCTTGCTGGCAGGGTGCACACGTTTGTAGGACGGGATTCAAAGAAGGAGATGGCAGCAGAGAGCACGTCCAGCCTTTGAGAAGAAGCAATGTCCAGTAAAGAAGAGAGTGGCCACCCTTTCACAGTGATGGAGCTTACAAAATCCAGCAGCTTCAAGTCCTGCGAAGAGGAGAGGCCGTGAGTGAAGGTATGGTCCCGCAATAAGAGTAACACTTGGTCCAACTCCAGCAGCTTCCTTGTCCAGCTGAACCTTCATCTTTAGATTTTGCTGGAACATGGAGAAGAAGGATCTAGGGAAAGATGTGCATCCAGCAGAAGGCACACACGAACAGCAGCTTGAGCAGCAGTACCAAAGAAGAGGAAGTAGCTGCAGCCAACCGAGAATGGAAGCACCCCCGTGATGAGAAAACCGTTACTGTTGAAATTGCAGTGATTAATTGAAATTGAAAGTCAAAAGTGCTAGAGGAAAAAGACAAGAGGTGGGTTGGTGCATGGTGACATGGATGGCAACTTGGATAATGGAGAAGAGAATGGAACTGTCTAAAGCAAAGAGGAGTTCACGGACATGGTAGTAGAGGAAGCTACAGCAGTTTAGAATGGAAAGCTGGGAGGGAATTCACGTGAATCTTGGGCTGGAAACGGACACCACAAAATGGAGGTCCTACTTATTCATTAATTGAGTAAAGAAATCAGAGAATTGGCAATAAAAGGAGAAGAGCAGCACCAGAAGGGGAAGCAGATTTTAGGATTAGATTTTGAGGAGTAGTTTAGGATAGCATCCACGTCTGGGAGGAGGCTCTCGCCTCTTCCATTTTAACAGCTTTCAGTTTCTATTTTAAACAGTGCAAATGCTTTAATTTCTGAAGCAGTGTGTTACAGTTTTCTTGCTGGAATTTTAATTTAAGAGTTGAATCTTGATAAATTTCATTTTCAGTCAAGTGTTTTTATTTTTACTGTCTCTTTTATTTTACCGTTTATTGTTTTATGCATCGTTAAATTTTACCGTTTCTGAATATTTACTGTTCCAATTTTATCGTCTTTTACCGTTTGGTTTTACTGCTTTGAAATTTATTTCAGTGTTTTTAAATTCGGTTTTATTTAAATTCCAGTCCAGTTTTAATTTATTTTACTGCAGCCAAAAACACAAAAACACCCCCCACTTCGTGTCAAATCTGAGACTGAACCATATAAATTGGTCCTCGAGAGACGACCTAGGAGTCACCTCCTAACACTGTACTGCATTCTTATTTGCAATCAACTTTTGTGAGCGGTGCGACCCGTTCGTCACGAAGCTCTCACTGCAGCAGGATGAAAGCAAAGTAGATGCAACGCTATATAGACAGATAGTCGGGACACTCCGCTACATCTGTAACAGCAGGCCAGACATAAGCTTTGGTGTGGGTCTCATCAGCCGTTACATGCATGATCCCAGACAATCGCACATGACAGCTGCAAAACACATCCTTCGATACTTGAAAGGTACCTTAGACTACGAAATTTACTTTCCCAGAAAAATTGATAGCACTACCAACATCTTGGAGGCATGGTGTGACGCGGACTGGAGCGGTGATCTTGTAGACAGGAAGAGTACTTACGGGTATTTGTTCAAGCTTATGGGAGCCCCCATCTCATGGTGTTCTAAGAAGCAGACAGTCGTGGCACTCTCATCGTGTGAAGCCGAATACATCTCAGCAGCAGAGACTGCCTGTCAATGCACTTGGATAGAAGCCATTTTGCAAGAGCTAAAGATCAAGCATCACGGACCAACATGCTTAAGGATAGACAACAAATCAGCTATTAATCTAGCCAAAAACCCAATATCTCATGGACGGAGCAAGCACATCGAAACAAAATTTCACTATCTCAAAGAACGGGACAGCGAAGGAAAACTGGAACTGATCTACTGCAACACGGATGAACAGGAAGCTGATATATTCACGAAAGCCCTACGACAGAATAGATTTGAAAAGCTTAGAAGATCACTTGGAATTAGGTCTCTTAGTGATTTAGATCTAAGAGGGAGTGTTAGGAATGTAAATCTAGAATACAACTGATTTAACTGTCATTAGACAGTTTACTTTTTGTACATACATACTGCTGAATTCAATAAGAAAATTAATCGTTTTCTCTAAATCTTTTGCATCTCTGTTTTCATTGCCTATCTCTCTCGGTTCCGCTTTTCCAAAATATCTTCCTCTCTTCTCTGATAAGCTGCCACTCTAACATATTTGATGCAAATCTGGGAATTTGGGGATGAAAAATGGGGTTTCTGCGTTTCTGGAAACTCTGGTGCGATTCAGCAGAATTCTGCAAAAACGCGCGTACGTCCAATTTTGGTCAAAATGGGACGTTCGTCCAAATGGCTCGACCAAACAGTGGTCGGCCAAAATCTGTGGAGCGTTCGGTCTTGTGTTCGACGAGCGTTCGGGTTCGTCGTTCATAGTGAGTTTAACGTTCGGTTGATATTTAGTACCGTTCGGTTACAAATGGCTTTAGTACCGTTCGCACAGGCTTGATTTAATACTGTTCGGTTAAAGTGTTCATATGGCACTGGATTAAGTGGTGATCATTCGGTCAGGATTCTAAACGATCGTTCAGTACCTTAGGTATTCGACATAGTTCTCTAGGTATTCGATCCATACTCAAAACGTTCGTCCAGTGGTGTTCAATTTAATAGTGGTTAATTTGAGTTTTGGTCTCGGTGTACTACTAATTGTATGCGTTCGGTCTTAAATTCATAGGCTTCAATATTGAGCTTTCGGTCTTTGTGAAATAGTGGTCGTAGGCGTTCGTCTTTCAATTGGTATCCTCCCAAAGTGATATTTAGCGTTCGGTCTGGGTTCTGTATTAGAAATTATAAGCATTTGGTTTTGTGGTAATACTGATTTTAAGCGTTCATCATAAAGTGTTAGTTTCAGGAAGTGATCCTGAGCGTTCGTTTTGATAAATTAGTGATTGTAGTCGTTCGTTTAAGTTGGTATTCTTAGGTTTGTATCTTTAGGGTTCAGTTATGGTTTAATTCTGATTGTGAGCGTTCGGTCTTTGTTTGATTCTGATTGTGAGCGTTCGGTCTTGGCTTGATTCTGATTGTGAGCGTTCGGTCTTGGCTTGATTCTGATTGTGAGCGTTCGGTCTTGGTTTGATTCTGATTGTGAGCGTTCAGTCTTGGTTTAATTCTGATTGTTGAGCGTTCGGTCTTCATTTGATAGTCTTAAGTTTGGATCTTGAGCGTTCGGTCTTGATATCAGTAAGAAATCATTAGCGTTCGACCTAAATCGCGTATTGTGATTTTTAGTTGGTAAGCGTTCAAACTGGGTGTATCAGTAATAGCTAGCGTTCGATCTTGACCAAGTATTTTCAGGTTTCGATCGTAAGCGTTCGGTATTAATGATAGATTACGTTCAGTTTTGCTGATGTTTATTCCCAGTTAGTGATCGTTCGTAGCGACCGTTCGGTATTTGATGATGATTGATCTTTGAACGTTCGTCCAGACATTGTACGATTTTAGTGAGGTGTTCGGTTATAACGTCCAGATATATAATTAGTTTTTAACACATCTAAATTTTTATATTTATTTGACATCATTTTTTTTTATTTTTTTTTAAAAAATACAAAAAAATTATTTTTTTATGATCATGCATTACTCATGACTAAATGAGTTGGTGTACTTCATTATGCGTTCAAAGGATGAAACTGTAAGCTGAAATTTTTTTGTTTCTTTCATCTCCTTTTCTTAGTTTGGAGACGCATCTGAAGTTCTTTAACTTTGAACTGAAAGCTAATTTTGTTTCTTCCACTTATTTCTACAGTATTCATCAGTTTCCCATTGGACGAGGATTCAACAAATGCAATTTCCTTGATCCAAAGTTGGTCAGAACAAAATAACAATGTTGGAAGTCTCCCTCAACGATTCAGAAGATAAATTTAAAATATACAAGTTCATGAAAATTTTATTATATAAACTAATTTTTGTAACGTGGAATTAAGTTTAAAGTTCGTACTGAAATACTTTACATGAAAAGACCAACACCTCGGTGCTAAAGCTAGCTACGATATCCATTTCATTTTCTTCAATTTAAACGTAGGAGATCAATCCAACAAGAGTTTAAAGAACTACAAAAATGTTAGGAAACTAAATTAAACCACAGATGGAGAAAATCTGTGATTGTGATCCTCCTAATTTGGTTTGGAAGAAAGTAGACTTTAAGTCTAATTCTATCTTATAAAATCAGTTTGTAATACAAGATTTGTATTTGTTTATAAATTATAAATTGATCTTATCCTTAATTTACGTAAGAATTCCAAGACTTCCAACAAATAGTCTCTTGTCGATGAGAGTGGGTTGGCTAAATAAGTAGGGTAGGTTTCACCAGCCATGATCACAACAATCTGTGGCTCTGAAATATTAACCTTCTTTTTCTCCATCTTTGCTGCTTTCTCTTCATCACCGGCTGAGTTCGAAGCATAATAATGTTTACGATAACAACAAGCTATGATGAGTAATGCAACTGCTATGACTGCGAGCATCAGGGCTAAGCCACCAAACAGGTAAGCTATGGGAGAACTCAACTTTCTCAAACCACCTTCTTCCGATTCACTTCTTCTGCTTGAGTTGATTCTTTTTACTACTTTTTTTTACAAAGTTGTAATCTTTTTTCTTTGGAAACTGGTTTTTGATTTTGGGATGGTGTGGATGTGATAGAGTTTAATCAATTTATAGTCCATGATTAAGTACAACTGCTACAGTTACGGATCTTCCATGAAAGAGAGTGTTCGGAAGTTACTAAAACGCCCATCTGGTTTTTCTTTTTCTTTGAGGTTGTCTTGTGTGAAACTTCAAATCATTGTTGGTTCTTTTTCTTGTGTTTGGAACATCAATTGCTGCAAATTTTCTTTCTTCTATCCTTTCCAAAGGAGGGCCTCAGGAACTTGTCTCGTATATATAGTAACTCCATCTTTCAATATTTTATTTTATTTTAGTATGACTAATTAATAAGTTTGTATAGTAAGATTTAGCATCATTTCAACTAACATTTTTCACATTGCACATTTAATTTCTTATTTAACATTATATATATAAATATCAGAGATCACAAATTCTAACTCATCAAATCATTTGACCAAATACGACAAAAGTTTACTAAGAATATGATTTATGAAAACTCATGTAAGTGATTTTAGTAGACTAAAGTTATCTTTGAGAGAATTTTAGGTGATTCTAGAGTTATCAGGATCATTTCAAAGTCCAAACTGATAAACCCTTGTTTTAAGTTTTTAAGAAAAGAAGGTCTCCATTTTTTTTAGTAGGGATTAATTTAAGCTTCCAAGTAAAAAAGTCTTCAAAAATTTTTTAAAACAAAAAAAAAACTCAAAATTTTTGAAAAAAATATTTTAAATAAAATTATAATAAAAATCACATTTTAAAGTTTGTTTAAGTCTTTCAACTTGAAATTAACTTTATAGAAAAGAAACTAATCTTATTAGACATATGTAGAAATTTAAAGGGAAATCTAAAAGATGTCCTAAATTTGTCTCTTTGTTCCAAATTAAACTTGAAAACAACCTTTTTAAAGATGACTTAAAAAATATGAAAGTCAGATTTATTTTGGAAATAAACTAAATCACGACACACTTATTGTATTCTTGATAAGTATCCTTTGAGGAACCTAATTCGGATAATGTGTGACTTATTTATTATTCGGTTGGTTGTTTCGTAACTTCCAAATGGATTATTGATGTTGTATCAATGAAACAACCAACACAAAAGAAGGAACAAGAAACCTGAAACTGTTGTGCTTTTAAAGTCTCTAAATAGGACCCCTAAAAGTTTAAGAGACACGACAATACAATTATTAGTCACACTTCTTATTACACCCAATTATACAAGAAAAAAAAGACAGTATTATAGTTTGTTAAAAATAAGAGGAAGTGCAATATAACATTTATTTAAAAAAAAATAATTATTATAAATAAAGTTTCTTTAGCTCGTGTCAGTAACACCTAACAGTGTAATACAAATTAATGTATGATTAGGTCGTTATTGGACAATAAAAGATAAAGACTCATTACAACTATTATAAATAAAAGTTTCATATATGACTTTAAAATCATCATGCACATTATATGCATCACTTATTGTATTAATTGGTCGGTCATATTATTCACTTGAGGATCGAAATATCTTTGACAAGCAACTTATCTTAAGGACAGTTTGGAATACTTTGAGTAAGGGACCTCAATTCCGTACTTGAAAGACCTTGTGAAAATGTGAGTCTCGTTAAATAAATTAAGCTGGTTTAAATATTTATTTTTTTCAGCAATATAAATTCATAGAATCGTTTACACTGTGAAAGAGGAAACATGAAGATCTTTTGGTTGAACGACAACAGTGCAGCAATTGATAGAAATAATGATAATAATTATTATGGTCTGGCATTGGAAAACAGTGGAGAAACACGTAATGGGGTTAGTGTTTTTTTGTAATGGAATAAGCTAGTTAAGAGGTTTAATTATGTGATCCATTGTACTCTAATAGGAGAAATCTGTGTTGTGGAAAATAGAATGGTCACTTAGTTGGTGGATTAAGGTGGAAAAAGGAAAATCTTTTTGTGGGGTAAATTTGAATAAAATAAGTGAGTGGGAGTGATTGATGGAAGGGTCATTGTCTTTAAGACTTATGAACTGATGAGGTTAAGAAAATTGTTGGAGGGCCACCCAGCACTCACATATTCCAACTCCACATAAACATATATTTAAATATAACATGTCTCAGGCCAATTGGAACCAGAAATGTAAAGAAGAAATGGTGATTGGATTTTTGGTTTAAGAGTTAACATTGGAATATGTTTTGTTTCTTTTGGAGTTACATGAGGCCAACATTTATTTTGTGGCCGTGACTTTAAGTGCTAACCAAAGACTACACTTCTAGAAAAGTGATTCCCATTAAGAAAATCAATGATCATATCAGATAATTTTAAGTCATGATTGAGGAATATCATATCTATTCACCTAGCTAAAGGACAAAAATGTCATGGTTAAAGTTGAGATTCACGAATAAATAATGTGAATCTAAATCATATTAAAAGGACTGGTTAAAGTTGAGATTAAAAAATAATGTGATTTAAATCGTATTAAAATTATATTATAAATGATATTATATCATCATCTAGACGGTGTTTATTCATATACTTAAACGAAATATTGTAGTTAGTGAAAACGTATCTTAACTATGATGTTTCAACAATTAATCAATCAAAAAACTGATCAATTGAACACTCACCAATTACTTGAATATTTCTAATAATCAAATTTAAAGGTGAAGTATATAGAATCATAATTAAGTTTATGTTAGTTAATTATAAATTTATCTCGAAAGTTATAAATTTAAGATTTTAGTTGATTATCCGAAGGGTCGTGTTACTTACTTGAATGCTGAATTACCTTTTATCTATATTTTCATACTACTTGTAACTAAAAATGTGAAAACAATTAAAAAATTTGGTGAAAAGTGTGACATGAAGTATTTTAGTTGCGTGCTAAACTTGCTTTCATCTCATACATGATCCGTAGTATAACGCAATTCCAATATTTTTTTTTGAAAGGTTATCTTAACATACTAGTTTCTATGATTATTTGTTTTTGTTTCAAAATTTATCAATTAAAAGAGTGTGTTGACAAAGTTTTCCTTTTGAGGAAGAAAAATACGGCAAATTATACATATATTATTTGCATATACTGCCACTATTCTTGGTAATATCTGTACCAATGTTCTACACCGACATGGGACACTATTTTATGTTTGAGACGTGACATGCTTTCATGAGTATTTGATAATGAAAACTATGTCGTGGTATCACACTAGGTAGATAGGATAATGAGTTGCCGGTGATTTATTAGTTATTATTATTTCTCACGGTTTTCCTTCACAATTATATATTTTAAAATCAAGAAAAATCCTTTCTATTTTAAGAGGAAGTATATATATCCTTTTGTTCCATTCGTAATATTTTTCAAGCCAAAGATCATCAATTTATAGTTTTTTCTAGAATATCGGCTTATGGCTCTTAAATTTGATCAATCAAAAAGTTAAAAGTGTCCTATAATTCAAGTACTTAACATGACTTTGTACGCTTTCATAGGTTTAGATTGTTATTTTTCGGATTAATTTTTCAAAATATTGCATAAGACCGAAAGAAAAGTGTTTTTATGCCAAAAAATTTCTGGAATAATTTATAGCCTCTTCCAAAAAATTCATTCCGAAATGATAAATTAAATTGTGAAACATTCAGAAGATATAATTTTGTGGTACCACCAAGTTCAAGAGTTTGTTTAAAGGCAATTTGATCATTTGGTACTTTTGGGGGTGCAGGGTGTAACGTCCCGGCAACTCACAGGGACCGTTGACTGCCCCCACAGACCACCACCAGGCTTTCCAGTGTGCTTTGTCCTCACTCGCACACTTTTTGGGAAAACTTCCCAGAAGGTCACCCATCCCAGAATTACTCCAGGCTAAGCACGCTTTAACCATGGAGTTCTTATGGGTCAGGCTACCGAAAAAGCAAATGCATTTGGTGATATGAGTAGCCAAATCAATCCCTTTAAGATATCCTTCTGTTACCAATAAGGAGTATTGGTAAATCTTGAAGAAATTTGTTTTGATGATGCTACAAGAAGTTTTAGTTGAAGAAGATATTAGAATTAGTTAAAAGCAAGTTGTAGAAATTAAATGTAGTAGGAAATTCTTGTAAACCTTGTAAAACTTGCATTTTTAACCTGCAATAATCGATTATGATTAAGCAATAATCGATTATCACAAGTCATACTTGAATAATCGATTATCACTTCATATAATCGATTATCACATTTTTGAAAACCTGTAACAGACTTGAATAATCGATTATCACTTACAATAATCGATTATTCATGGCAGTTGGGAGCTGTCCTTTGGCATTCAGTGTACTTGGCTATATATTTTGATTTGGAGAAATCAGAAGGGAACATTGTTGAACAGAAGCTCTCGCAGAATACTGTTTGTCAGAGGAAGTTCTCAGAAGCTATAGTTCAAGTTCCCTTGCTTGGTCTCGTGAACAGGAGAGGCTCGTGTGTCGTGTGTCGATAGTCGGAGCAAGCTCTCTTCGAGTTAGCAAGGTGCTCTGCCTGGTCTCGTGAATAGGAGAAGCTCGCGTTTCGTTTGTCGATAGTCGGAGCGGTTCTCTTCGAGTTGGCAGAGTGTTCTTCTTCCGGTTCGTTCGTCGAAGGAAGGTTTATTTATCTGCTTTATTCACTATTTTTGTAATCTGTGAAACCATTTTTAGTGAAAAAGGTTAATCACTATTTATAGTGATTAACGACTGGACGTAGAATCTTTTGATTCGAACCAGGATAAAAATTCTGTGTTGTTCTTCTTATTCCCTATAATCATTTTATTGTACGTACATCAACTGTTTGATAAATTTTCTCTAAGAAAATTGTTTCTCTAAAACGGACCATTAAAACTTGATTTGTGACCGTAACACGTTTTTCGAATATTTTATTCCGCTGCGCGACTCTATAACGGTACCGATTGTTCCAACACCTTCAACCGTATAGTCCCATACCTATACAGCCTCCAGATCCCTCTCATTCCGGTGTATGTTCGATTCATCCATGTGTCCCTTCCACCGGAAGCCTTGCCAGGAGCCGCTCCTTGTCTGTGCCCCCTGCACCATGCTCCCCGCACCGGCGTCACTCCCCGCCCTCATCAGTGCCCGGGTGTCACATGCCCACCAACTTCCGCTTGGTTCGTCCTCGAACCACACCGTACTGGGAGAGGCTAGGCTCTGATACCATTAATGTAACATCCCGATTATATAATAACACATATTACATAATAAAGACATCATCATTCAAATATAGAGAACAGTCATAATACGACGTGTAATTTAAGTACGAAATTACAGTCATCCAAAATAAAAGAAACGGAAATTCAAACTTAATAGTTTATAGATTAGAACACTACACGTGTTCAGATAGGAAATCCTAAGAAGTCTACTCCGCAACCACGTTATTCTCCAGCTCTTGCTCCAAGGGACTCTCCTCGACAGCATCTGCTCGTCATATCACCAAATGCATTTGCTTTTTCGGTAGCCTGACCCATAAGAACTCCATGGTTAAAGCGTGCTTAGCCTGGAGTAATTCTGGGATGGGTGACCTTCTGGGAAGTTTTCCCAGAAAGTGTGCGAGTGAGGACAAAGCACACTGGAAAGCCTGGTGGTGGTCTGTGGGGGCAGTCAACGGTCCCTGTGAGTTGCCGGGACGTTACAGATGGTAACAGAGCAGTTCTTCCTTAGAAACCTGTAGGTTGTGAGTGTGCACTGTTTGTGATTGTAAATTCTGACCGTTTTGTCAGGAGTTACATTAGTCTCTCTGAGTTAGACTAATAGTCTTTCTCTCTGTATGAACAGAAGATGGCATCTAGATCTCCTCCTTCTTCAGATGTCGATCCGTCTGACTCTAATCAGATGTTGAATGCGGTACTTCAGGCATTGCAACGTCAAAATGCTGCATTGGTTCAGCAGAACACCATTGCATTACAAAATTTGGAAGCTGCCAGAGTATCGGCTGAGAATGCTAGAGTATCATCTGAGAATACTCAAAGATAGTTAATGGATGTGTTAACTAATGGCAGGACCACTCCAAGTGTTGCTCCTTTCGCTGTTCCAGTCCAAGAGTGGAGCTTGGAGAACTTTCTTCAGCATCACCCAACAAGATTCACTGGGAAGTGCAGTCCGGATGAAGTTGACCATTGGTTTAGGGATATGGAAAGGATATTTGAAGCTAAAGGATGTCGTGATGAGAGGAAATTAGCTTATACTCAATATCTGCTGACCGGAGAAGCTAGCCATTGGTGGAGCAGCATGAAGATGATCCTTGAAAGGAGTGGGACTCCTATTACTTGGGAGTTGTTTAGAGTCAAATTCTACGCTGAATATTTCCCTGAAGTGTGAGATTTGCAAAGGAGGTAGAATTCCTGGAGCTGGTACAGGGCAACAGGTCAGTGTCAGAGTATGCAGATCGTTTCAAACACTTACTTCGCTTCAACACTATGGCAGTGGATGAAGAATGGCAATGCAGAAAATTTGAGAATGGCTTGAGGAGTGATATCAAGCTACTTATAAAAGGATTACGCATCAGAGAATTCCCTACTTTGGTGGAGATGTCTCGTGATCTGGAATCTGAGGGACAGCAGAGTCAGCCTGCTAGGACTGGGGGACCATCTGGGTCTCGTGGTGGATTTAGCACTAGGAAGACCCCTTATGCTAGACCATCCTTTTCTTCTGGGTCTAGGGGTTCATCCTATCAGCCATCAGTGCAGTCAGGACCAGCCAGACCATCCGGCACTGTTAAATGTTACACCTGTGGAGGACCTCATTACCGTAGCAACTGTCCTATGGAAAGTGGCACAAGGAAATGCTTCAAGTGTGGAAAAGAAGGGCACTTTGCTAAAGAGTATACTTTTGCAGTAGAATCAAGGCCTCAGACACAGAAGACTGATTTGCCTCCACCCAGAGGAGGTGACAGACCTCAAGCAGTGGGCAGAGTATATGCTATGTCAGGATCAGAGGCAGTCAACTCAGGTAATCTCATCATTAGCAACTGCTTATTGTTTGGAGTGCCTTGTATTGTACTTTTTGATTCGGGGGCAACACACTCCTTCATATCGGAGGCACGTGTTGAGAAATTGGGTATGCCTGTAGAAGGGTTAGACTTCGACCTATTGGTGTCTACACCAGCATCAGGGTTAGGCAGAACGTCTTCTATGTGTGTTCGTTGTCCAATTGTTGTAGAAGGACATCAGTTCAAGGTAAACCTCATCTGTTTACCTTTGCAAGGATTAGAAGTAATCTTGGGAATGGATTGGCTATCTACCAATCGCATCCTCATCGACTGCGGTAGTAAGAAGTTAATGTTTCCTGATAAAGACAAAGATATGTCTTTGTCGATCGGCGTCTTGAGACAAGACTTCTTGGAAGGTGCTAGTTGCTTTTTAGTGCTATCACATATTGACGCGACACAAGTTTCAGGTCATGCGGCACAAAAGAGTAAGAGTGTAAACCTTGCAGTTGTAAACGACTTCTTGGATGTTTTTCCTGAAGAAGTTCCTGGTTTACCTCCTCCACGTGAGGTGGAATTCTCTATTGATTTGGTCTCAGGAGCAGGACCAGTTTCTATAGCGCCTTATAGGATGGCTCCAGCAGAATTAGTGGAGTTAAAGAAGCAGATTGAAGACCTGTTGGAGAAACAGTTTATCCGACCTAGTGCTTCGCCTTGGGGAGCACCAGTGTTACTAGTAAAGAAGAAAGATGGTAGTTCAAGATTGTGCGTTGATTATCGGCAACTGAATAAGTTGACGATCAAGAATAAGTATCCGTTGCCGAGGATAGATGATTTGCTGGATCAACTACACGGAGCTACAGTATTCTCTAAGATTGATCTGAGGTCGGGTTATCATCAGATCTTAGTAAAAGCGGATGATGTGCAGAAGACAGCGTTCAGGTCTAGATATGGCCACTATGAGTATGTGGTTATGCCGTTTGGCGTGACTAATGCTCCAGCCATTTTCATGGACTATATGAATCGAATTTTCAGACCCTTCTTGGACAAGTTCGTGGTGGTATTTATAGATGACATACTCGTCTATTCTAAGACTCGAGAAGAACATGAAGATCACCTTAGAGCAGTACTTGAAGTGCTGAGAGAAAGAAGGTTGTATGCCAAATTGTCTAAGTGTGAATTTTGGATGGAAAAAGTTCTTTTTCTTGGCCATGTAATTTCAGCTGGAGGAATTTCTGTTGATCCCGCTAAGGTACAAGCAGTGCTTCAGTGGGAAAAACCTAAGACTGTTACTGAGGTCAGGAGTTTCGTGGGTTTAGCAGGATACTATCGCCGTTTTATTGAGGACTTTTCTCGAATTGTGGCACCGTTGACGCAACTGACTAGGAAGGATCAACCTTTTGTTTGGACAGATCATTGTGAGACTAGCTTTCAGGAGCTAAAGAAAAGGTTGACTAGTGCACCAGTTTTGGTTATCCCTGACACGAGTAAACTTTTCGAGGTTTTCTGTGATGCCTCTCATCAGGGTTTAGGGTGTGTACTGATGCAGGAGAAGAAGGTAGTGGCATATGCATCAAGACAACTCAAGGTTCATGAGAAGAATTACCCCACTCATGACTTGGAGTTGGCAGCTGTAGTTTTTGCTTTGAAGATTTGGAGACACTACCTGTATGGTGCGCAATTTCAGGTGTTCAGTGATCATAAAAGCCTGAGATATCTCTTTGATCAGAAGGAGCTTAACATGAGGCAGAGAAGATGGATGGAGTTTCTTAAGGATTATGACTTTGATCTTTTATACCATCCTGGGAAAGCCAATGTAGTGGCAGATGCATTGAGCAGAAAGGCAGTACATATGTCCTCATTGATGATCAGAGAATTAGAGTTGGTAACAAGCTTCAGAGATTTGAGGTTGCAAGTAGAATTTGAGGCTGACAGCATCAGATGCAGTAATTTGGTGGTATCCAATGACTTGTTGAAGCATGTTAAAGAAGAGCAGTCGAAAGATATTGAACTCCAGACGTCAGCTAGTTTGATTGGAACTGAACAAGGAAAAGATTTTGTCTTGGGGGCCGACGGTATTTTGAGATTCAAAGGCAGGGTCTGTATTCCTAGCAGCTCAGGATTAAAGAAATTAATCATGGAAGAAGGTCACAAAAGCCGTTTTAGCATGCATCCAGGCATGACGAAGATGTACCAAGATCTCAAGAAGTCCTTCTGGTGGTCGGGTATGAAGAGGGACGTAGCACAGTTTGTGGCTTCTTGCTTGACTTGTCAAAAGGCAAAAGTGGAACATCAAAGACCTGGAGGTTTGTTGCAACCGTTGGAGATTCTAGAGTGGAAATGGGATAGCATCGCGATGGACTTCGTTACCCATTTGCCACGCACTATTCGGAAGCATGATGCAATCTGGGTAATAGTGGACCGATTGACCAAGAGTGCTCACTTCTTGGCAATTGATTTGAGAATGTCTATGACAAAGTTGGCGCAACTATATGTTAAGGAGATAGTAAGGTTGCACGGAGTGCCTTCGAGTATTGTATCAGATAGAGACCCGAGGTTCACATCCAGGTTTTGGCAGACCCTTCAAAATGAAATGGGAAGCAGACTACAGATGAGCTCGGCTTATCATCCTCAAACAGATGGTCAGTCAGAGCGGACGATCCAATCGCTTGAAGATTTGTTGAGGACTTGTATTTTGGACCACCTAGGAGTATGGGATGAGATATTACCACTGGTTGAGTTCACTTATAATAACAGCTATCAGGCCAGTATCGGTATGGCTCCGTTTGAAGCCCTGTATGGTAGACGTTGTAGAACACCCTTGTGTTGGTTTCAAGAAGGAGAGTATGTATTAACGGGACCAGAGATAGTTCAACAGACTACAGATAAAGTGAAGCTTATACAGGCAAAGATGCGAGCATCTCAAAGTAGACAGAAGTCATATGCGGATCAGAGGCGCAGGCCGTTAGAGTTTGCAGCTGGAGACCATGTGTTTCTCCGAGTGACTCCGACTACCGGTGTAGGGAGAGCAATTCGGGCTAGGAAGTTGTCTCCTAAGTATCTTGGCCCTTATCAGATTCTGCGACGTATAGGGCCGGTAGCTTATGAGATAGCCATGCCACCTCAGTTAGCAAATTTGCATCCGGTGTTCCATGTATCCCAGCTGAGAAAATATGTGTCCGATTCTTCTCATATACTTGAAGTTGAAAATGTGCAAGTCAGAGAGGATTTGTCGGTAGAGGTACATCCCGTAAGGATTGAAGAGAGCCAAAACAAACAACTTAGAGGGAGAACTGTCAAACTCGTCAAGGTCATCTGGGATGGAAAAATAGGCGACTCCACCTGGGAATTAGAGGATGAGATGAGAGAAGCATACCCCCACTTATTTCTATAAACACAATTTTCGAGGACGAAAATTTTTGTGTTGGGGAGAATGTAAGGACCGTGTCCTTTACTTTTTATTATTTTATTATTATTTTAATAAAAGTGGAGGACAAGCTGCTGTAGTGTTTTTGGTTGCATTGAGAATTTAGGAAAAGTAGCATCCAGGTTTCAGGGGATTAATTTGTTGGTATTTGGAAGTGGGGAGCAGCGTCCAAAATTTTCTCGGAGCAGCGTCCAGATTTTTGGGGATGGAAGCAGCCAAGATTTTTGGCACCATTCAAACGCGTAGGAGAATAAAACGGGGTAAGGGGTTCTGCCCTGGGAAGGTTTGCTGCTGTATTTTGGTGAAGAACGTGAAGTTTGAAGTTGCTGGAGAGGAAAGAAGCTTAGTTCTGCAAGTGTTGGATTCAAAGTTTTACAAAAGGAAGTCTACAAGAGGTAAGGGGAGCTAGATATTTTGTGTGATTAATTGTATGTGCTTTGTATGATGTAAATTTGGGTAAAATCTGGGAAGAAAGGGTTGAATTTGATGTTTCTGGAAATCTGCAATTCTGCAGAAATTCTGCAGAACCGTTCGTCCAATTTGGTTTCAAATTGGACGTTCGTCCCAAAATGGCTTAGCCAATTTTTGAACATTCGGTTATTTGCTGAACGTTCGTCCAAATAGACAAATTTGTGAACGTTCGTTATTTTTCTGAACGTTCGTCCAAAATTGATTTAGACAAATGAACGTTCGTCCTAGGTAGATTCCCGAACGTTCGTCTTTAATTTCTGAACGTTCCTTAACTTTGGGAACGTTCGTCCTAGTAAGATAGGACGTTCATCCAATATGTTCGGTAGTCGTTGGAGAGCGTTCGTTTGGGGACGCTCGTTCAAAGTTGGTGAAAATGAAAAGTGGACGTTCGTCCCATTCGCTATGCGCGTCCGTCCTTAAATCCAAGTGTTCGGCATTGACCGATTCGTTCTGTATGTGTGAGCGTTCGTCCGCAAAGGCTCGTCGCGCGTTCGTCCAAGTTGTAGATTATGAGAGTCCGTGTTTCAGCTAACAAGTGAGCGTTCGTCCTGACTTCGCACTCGTTCTGAGTTAGCGTTCGTCCAAGCGTTCGGCCTGCTGCTGAGCGTTCGTCCCGTAGTGTTCGTTCTCAGCGTTCGGCCTTAATGTGGAAGTTGAGCGTTCGGCCTCAGCGTTCGTCCGTTCAGAATGGACGTTTGTCCAAGTTCCAAAATTGGGAAAGTGGGCGTTCGTCCAAAGTTGGTCAAGGGGCGTTCGGTCGTTCTCAATTGACGTTCGTCCAAATTCGCTCGGAAAATTGACGTTAGTCAAATTTTGGCTGGTGTTCGAGGACGCTCTGTTTTCAGCGTTCGTGACGTTTGTTGAAAAACTGTTAGGTGCTTGGAAAGTACGTTCGTACTGTAGCGTTCGTTCTGGAGAACAGTATTCGTCCAAATAAGCGTTCTATATAAGTTTAATTTTTTTTAAGTGTTATTTTTCTCTTGAATTGAATTCTGTGTATAAATGTGTAGAATATATGTGGTGATGTGATCTATGAGAAATATGAGAACGTATGAAATATGATAGATTATTGTGATCATCTGATGTAAATGTTGAAATTTGAGAATTTTATGGAATATATGTGGTTATATGAGCTATGAGAAAATATGAGAATGTATGAAATATGATAAATTACTGTGATTATATGATGGGAATGATGAATGTGAGTATGATTCGGAAATCTCAGGGAGAGATGGATGAAAGTGGTTATGTGAAATATTGTAGTTGTGTCTGTATAATTGTAGGGGCTTCGAAATGGTATGTCTATCCCTAAACTCAAAGCATTGTTCACACTCAAGTAGAGAAGAACAATGTGAGTGGTGAGAGTAGAGGGAGGTCCTCGTCTATGGTCTTTGAATTTAGACATAAGCAGCTTGGGGGACTTATATTGCTAGTGTTGGAGAAAGACCAGCAGAACTAGCAGGTGTAGAGACGACCAATAGTCCGACAATTATACAAAATCCGGATGAGTCGTGTGAGTATGTAGATTATGGTTTAATAAGCATGCCTAAGTATTTCTATATTTAAATCTATGTATGATGACGTGAATTAACTGTACTAGGAGATAACATGCTTTTTATATCTAGCTCACCCTTGCATTGTTTGTGTTGTGTGCCAATTTGGATATATGTCTTTGGCGATGATCATCCACTTGGATGGGAGCAGATGCTGTCGAGGAGAGTCCCTTGGAGCAAGAGCTGGAGAATAACGTGGTTGCGGAGTAGACTTCTTAGGATTTCCTATCTGAACACGTGTAGTGTTCTAATCTATAAACTATTAAGTTTGAATTTCCGTTTCTTTTATTTTGGATGACTGTAATTTCGTAATTAAATTACACGTCGTATTCTGACTGTTCTCTATATTTGAATGATGACGTCTTTATTATGTAATATGTGTTATTATATAATCGGGATGTTACACAGGGAGATATTCCTACTGTGTAGAAAGAAAATCACAACTTGGGAGCCCATGGCGCAATTCGGGCCTTGGAAACCCTTCTCTTTTGTTAAGAAAACCAGAAACAAAAGTACGCCTGAAATTAACAACCAATAAAGAAGCCAAAAATTGTTAATTTTAAAAAAGGACAAATCAACTAAAATACTTTCAATCTCTTTGTTTTGTCGAAGAGCCACCCGAAACAAACCATATTGAAAACACAAACATGGTAAAAATGTCATAGGCCAAAATCTGATTACTTTGGGTGGGTGAGATACAAAAGAAAGGTTGTTCTCCACAGGAGATGAAAGCTCAGATGGAACTTCCATCGCTACAGGTGGAAGCTCACAATAAACATATCGTTCAAACCTAATCTCAAACTCAATTGGAACCTTCTCTGCCAAAATTTAATTTCCACCAAATCAATGTTTGATAAGAGAATAACCAGCCTCTGCAACCATAACTGAAAATAACATTGAAGAAAAAGAAGTACAGCCTATATCTCCAACTGAAGATATAAAGCAATTCACATCAAAAGTTGTTGCTGACAACCAAATGTTCAATCTTTCCACATATCTGCAAACTCATCAGGCTCCAGAGGATTGGACATCTCATGCATTTTCCTCCTTGTCTTTGCTTTGACCTTCTTAGCAAACTTTCCAGACTTCTTCTTTTTCTCCAAAGCCCGAACCTATCACAACCAACCAATGACAGATATAATTATTAGTAGAAAGCTAGAGAAATTCAAAGCATACATTAAAAATATATTGATTGGTACCTGATTTGGAGATACATAAAATGGATTCTCATATAATGTCGGGCCTCCAAAACTGCCACCAAATATTTTAATTGGATTCAAGCAGAACCGTGGACCGACCTAAACAAATAGTTTGCTCATAGGTTAAATGAATGTTAGAAATTGAAAGATCAAAAGATACATGAAGAACCAGTTTTCAGACCTCAATCAATGTCATTTTATCAAGGCCTCCCCTTGGTAATTTGTCTGATTCATTATGATGAGTAGAAATCTGCAAGGGAATAAAGATGTAACATTCCTCAGTAGGCATTAGCAACAGGTAGAAAATACTACAATATTGTCTCATGGAAAAATCAATATTATATAGTTGGAGAAAATGAGACCATATAATGTTCGAATTAAATAGGAGTATTGCGAACAACTAATAGTAACAATTGTCCTCTAATGACCATGTCATGAGTATAACACAAATGACTCAATCTAACGGTATATTGTCCAACAAAAACGGGGTATAACATCTATCGCAGGCACGCACAGGTCAAACCAAAATCCCCACTTGATTCGATCTTCACTGATCTGGTAAGACTGACCATAATTAAATGAATAAACATGATCAATAAAATAAAACATTACATGCATCATAGTTTAACCTTTGAGCTTTCAAAACAATACCATAGCGGAACATATTAATGTATTTACAAATAAAATGTTTTACATCGGTAGTAGATAAAATTTAAACTCATTATAATGGTCAAATATCCTCCATCTTCAAAATTCCTGTGGTTAACCATTCTTTATATATTATCTAAGTTTTGTCAAAAACTAAAACTTCAAATTGAAATGTATAGATAAGTTGATAATTGAGTAATGTTTATAAGAAAGTAAAGGAGTAAAGGTTAAAAATGCTCGACCCAAACTTCACTTCAATCATTAACATGTGGCTAAAAAGAGCAATAAACATGTTTATAATAACAATGCATACACTTAATTTGTATAGAAATAGGCAGAAAAGATGCTCCTAACAATAATCTCCAGGATTTTTTAACCTTTGTCTTAATGCAAAAATAGTCTATGGTAATTCCGGAATACAGACACAAACCTGGTAATTCCGGAACCATATATGGTCATCAGCTATTGAGAAAACAAAAACATGATCATGGAAGGGCTTTGCCTTTCTATGGTCCTTTGGTACTTCAAATATCTAAACAAAAGGAAAGAAATAGTATATTAGAAATTATCAAATACAGTAAACAAACAACAGTATCAGAAACAGAGAGAACTGCACACAGAAAATATACATTAAACAGATATATGACATAAACTATGTAAAATAGATGGGCATAACAATAACATCAATTGAATTTTCATTGATCAGACATAATAAATTTAGAAAAAAATCGTAGGAAGATATATGACGACAAAAATGTAAGATTCCAATTAAATTGGTAGAAAGCACATGAAGCTGTTCTTAATTTGGCCGGAAATTCATGGTTTACAACATCACGAATCATAAAAATAAGATGAAATCATCAAGCTAACCTTTACCTTATATACGAAAGTGCACATATTAGAGTTATCAACATAAGTTTACAGAAATCCATCTTTCCTCGGATGGAACTAGATGGACAAAAACGAAAAAACTTGCAACAAAAGAAACCAATTAGATCCCTTCCCCGTTTTTCAAATCCAGTCCCCCTCTCCCTTTTTCGAATACCACGCAAGCAGAAAACCCTGTTAGGTTTTTACATTGGGCATTTTAGATTTTCCTTATTTTTCTATTTTTTGTTTTTATTTTATTTCTAAATTTTATTATATTAATAATAATTTTTATTATATATATATGGTTTAATCCTTTAGTACATCCCTATTTATGTACGAATTTCTCAATTGGGTCCTCGTTTTTTAAAGTGTATCAAAATGGTCCTTAATTTTGAAAATTGATATCAATTGAGTCCTTTCCGTTAAGTTGGCTGGACGGCGTTAAAAAAATTGATGAGTGGATGCTGAGATGACGAACGAACGCTCGTCCCCCAGCGAACGAACGTTCGTTCGCGCTCGTTCACCCGCGAACGAACGCTCGTTCGCGCTCGTTCACCAGCGAACGAACGCTCGATCGCGCTCGTTCACCAGCGAACGAACGCTCGTTCGCGCTCGTTCACCAGCGAACGAACGCTCGTTCGCGCTCGTTCACCAGCGAACGAACGCTCGTTCGCGCTCGTTCACCAGCGAACGAATGCTCGTTCGCGCTCGTTCACCACGAACGAACGTTCGTTCGCTGGTGGACGAGCGTTGCTTCGCTGGTGGACGAACGTTCGTTCGTCATCTCAGCATCCACTCATCAATTTTTTTAACGCCGTTCAGCCAACTTAACGGAAAGGACTCGATTGATATGAATTTTCAAAATTAAGGACCATTTTGATACACTTTAAAAAACGAGGACCCAATTGAGACTTTCGTACATAAATAGGGATGTACTTAAGGATTAAACCTATATATATATATATATATATACATATATATTTTTAACATAATTGATATTTTTTCATCTTAATTCATTTATTATTATTATATTTTTTTTTAAAAGTTAAAATCTTTATTGTAAGAACTTAAAAAAATAGAGTATTAGACTAAATAGGTATACTAAAATAATGAGATTGAGTATTCTATTATAAAATAATTTTATGATATAAATAGAATTGTTTAAACTTGTTTTATTATTTTAAGAACACTTCATCTTTTTAAAAGTCTTTATCTTTGTTCTCTCTCACTTCTTTTTAAAATTTCTTACTCCTAAGTTATCTATTCATTGATTAGGAGGTGTCTAGGCGATTCTGGAGTCAAGGGTTACCTATTTAACCGATCAGTTTTGTGATTAGAGCAAGTAAATTTTATTCTCTCTTTCATGGCATTTTCTTTATTCTTGACCATGTAAGGAGTTTCTATTGCATGTGTCAATTTGTGTCCTTCAATTTTTGACTCCATTTAGATTCTAAAGTTTCTTTCCAATCACTAATCGGTGATTTGCACATATTTTTAGAAGTTTCTTAAGGTGTAAGTTACAGTTGGGGAAACTATGGAAGTTTTATAAAGATAAAGGATTTGCTTTTAATTGAAGTATGTGGTATAATTTTAATGATATGTGAATTTACAACGAATTAAGAAAGAAAAATAAATAATTTATTGTAAACAAACATGACTAACCTTTGTTTTTCTGCAAGTATGTTTCAAGTGGCGCCATGAGCTCCTCATCTGATATATAGAAAGCATACGACAACTTCTCTTCCTAAAATGAAAGCATAGATAATCGCTCAATGTTATAAATAATAAACAAAATGTAAAATAGAATTTGAGAAGAATAAAGGGACTTGCTTACATTGTTTTGAAGCTTATTAACAATCTGATTGAGGTGTTGAGGGCCAGCATTCTGAGGTAGGTACATGGGAGAGCCCAAGGGAGTTCCATCTGGGTCTGTCAAAAGAAACATCACGTTGTTGATTATCTCCCTCTTCTCCACCATAGTCTCTGTCTCTACCTCCATTTTTCAATCAGGGATTTTCCTTGTCTTATGCTGAGATTCTCTTATGGATGATGCTTCTTACTCTTCCACTTGGGATTCTATTTGGTTCTATCTTCGTTGTCGTGCTGAAACTAATAAAAGTAGTGAAATAAAGTCACACCGGCACAAACCCTAAATTAAACAGGACCCAGGACCCATCATACAGAGACCTCAGACTTCCCATATGAGAAGTTGTGTAGTATAAACGTGGTAAAGCTACTGATGGCAGTTCATCCTGATGTTCCGTGAGTGCTCGTCCTCACGTAGAGGGGAGTAGG
Organism: Vigna nakashimae; assembly: GCA_034642375.1. Lineage (NCBI taxonomy): Eukaryota > Viridiplantae > Streptophyta > Magnoliopsida > Fabales > Fabaceae > Vigna > Vigna nakashimae. The sequence goes on from CM067765.1 coordinate 33,544,193, forward strand.
TCATGTGTGGGAACGGCAGGAGGTCCTAGTCCTTAAGAGTACTTTGGACTGATAGGACTAACCTCGGGTGGCAGTTGTTGAGTGTTTTCCAGTTATCACATCACCCGGGTGCACGAACGCCTGTAGATACATGGATTCATACAGTCCGGACGGTCTGTTTTATGAGAGTTTTGGATGATTATTGCTATGTTGATATATTATTGTATTGCTCGTATGTTGATTTGTATGTTTGTTGTATGAATTAAATTACATAAGCTTACCCTTTCGTTTTTCCTTGTGTTGTCTTGTACCTGTACGTCCGTCCTGTCAATGCAATGATCATCCGTGTGGATGTGAGCAGATGGAGAAACTCTTTTGGAGGAAGTGATAGAAGAAGAGAATCTCGTGGAAGTCGAAGTGAAGGCCGAGACTTAGATCGTCCAGTAGGAATAGGCTGCTTAGAATTTTGTGACGTTCGTTATCAGCTTTTGTAAAACCGTTCGTCTTGAACCTTGGTTGTTTCTGTATTGATTTTCTTAACTCTGTAACTTTTTGACGTTCGGCTTTTGATAGCTGATCTTGCTTAAGAATGCACTGTGTATATTATGTAATGTGATTAATTCTAATTTATGGTAATTACTATATTTTGGGATGTTACATAACAACTTAAAAAGTAGATTATTAGACTAAATAGGTGTAGTAAAATAATGAGATTGATTATTTTATTATAAAATAATCTTATGATGTAAATAGAATTTTTTTAAACTTGTCTTAGTATTTTAAGAACACTTCATCTTTTTAAAAGTCTTTATCGTTGTTCTTTCTCACTTTTTTCTACAATTTCTTACTCCTAAATTATCTATTCGATGATCAGGAGGTGTCTAGGCAATTCTAGAGTCAAGGGTTACCTATTTGACCGATCAGTTTCGTGATTAGAGCAAGTAAGTTTCATTCTCACTTTCATGGCATTTTCTTTATTCTTGACCATGCAAGGAGTTTCTGTTGCATGCGTCAATTTGTGTCCTTTTTTAATGTTTGACTCCGTTTAGATTCTAAAGTTTGGAGAATGAGGTATGTTTGAGGAATCCCG